>BSBN01001652.1:0-4800000 GCA_027924645.1 Cunninghamia lanceolata
GAGCATTACAAACTCATGAAGATGGAATCATTAGTTGACCTTGGCCATAGCCTAAATCTAGTTGAACTAGGTATTATAGATGTATTATTTGATTAAAATTATTATTTTACCTCATTATGTAGTATTTTTGTATCATTTATTAAATAATTTTTTTTTGTACAATTCAATGCAAGGAATGTTTATGTAGTTATTATGGATAAAGGTAATGAAGAAGGAATGGATTATTATTTTTTCATTATGTTAAGACAAAAAATAAATTGACATCTCCTATCATAGATGGAGAAGACGTTGAGTATCCTACAGGGTTTGTGGTTGTTATTGGAACATGGATTAGGAGGTACCCAATGAAGAAGACTAATATTTGTTTCTTCAAAACATTTTGACACATGTAGGAGAATTCTTCATTATTCTAACATTATTGTTGTGTTGATTGTTCAATTGATCAAATATGGAGGAGACAGTTGAATAAGAAATTATCAAAAGTTCATGATTTGACAATAAATAAATACTTGAAACTATAAAGAGTAGAGAGGATCCACATGGTTCATTAGATTGAACTAGTAGATTGGCACATAAGTTATATTGTTTTTAAGTATATCATCAAGTTCTTAAGTTTTATGATTTGAGAATATTTTTCCTTTATTTTATTAATTTATTACTACTAATGCTATTAATATAGGTTAGTGGTGCCAAACAAGCTTCCACCTTCTCATGGTTTGTGATGTTAGTATAGAATTTCATATTCTTGAATCAAAGAGAAACTTTGATAATGAGTTTTACTTTCAACCTTAAAAGATTAATATTCAATGTTTAACATTGAGATTTAGTGGTTGTAAGATTAAAAAATTGCATAACCTACAATTTTGATTCTACAAATTGTCCTTATTTTAGTGTCCATTCTATAGAATGTTCTAGGGATCATTTTAGCTTGATCCTAGCCTTTTCCTTCACTAGATTGCCAAATTTTTGCATCACAGTCTAATTTTTCTTCTCTCTAACCTAGAATGACTTGTCAAATTTGGAGCATCTTCTCTAGGATGCTAGTGCGATCCACTAATTTTGTCCTCATAAGTTTTCAAATTTTGAGTTATTGGTTTTCTCACATTAGCTACCATACTTTTGCTTGTTACAATGCCCGTCTATCTAAAACATGCCTTCTATGTACGAATCTTGTAAGGCGTAAACTTTACTAACAATTTTTTCTGCAATTGGTAGATTTACGTCAGACATTAATAAGTTATGAACTTATATTAGGAGTTAAATAATTATTATGATGGAGTTTTAATATTTATTAGATTGATGATTTTGTGGTAGATTAGCTTATTTATTTTATAATATTATTAAAATAATTATTTATCTTTATTAATACAAATGGATTACATGACCATTAGAGAGTTGGTCATAGATCCTAATGATCACTTTTGATTAGGAATGATTAGGTAATATATATTGTTTAATAGGTGAATAAATAAAGTTATGGAGAGATTTCCAACTAGAGGGGGTGCTCCAATAGTTTGTCCTTCAATACTAGTACCAGGATAGCACCCATTTTCTATAGGTGCTTCTAATAGTCACAAGAAACTAGGAATTCATTAGGGGTAAGAATTCTCAAGCTCCTTGAGACATGTTATCACTTGGATTTGCACCTTGTGTTGAAGCTCACTTGTTACAACAATCCAGCGAAACATGGAGTGATTTAGAGTTGTGGGACCCTACAAATGAAATCAAACCTCCCAAGAAGGTTGGTTCCTCTTTCTGAATTTGAGATTCAGAGAAAACTATAAGAATAAACCTAATCTAACACCACTGGGGAAAGGGAAGAAGGATAGAACTGAAAGGGAAAGGTGATACACCAGGTTTAATGTGTTTGGCTCTCAAATTAGCCATTTATGCATAGAATAATATCAAACAATAGATGTGCATACACAACTTATAAAATATCTACAGAGGTAAATAAATCTGATTGAAATCCACCAGGAAAGAAACATTCACAAAATGGAGATTCAAATGCCCATGCTACACAGTGCAAAAGTTGTATGAGAAGGTAAAATATATTGTTTATTTATCATGGAGGCAAGATCACAACTGATACAAGATTTGGATTTGTAAGGCCAACAACCAACAACAATACATCTAATTTACATGTATATATAGTATTTTACATTGATAGCACATTCACCTACTGTAATAAATTCACCCATGGGCCTGTCAGAAGATATTCCTAAAAAAGTAATGTCTATATACATCTGTTATGCAAAAACATAAATGTAGAAATATCTTGAATGAAGTAGCTGAAGAAAATATTTGATTCATCCTCCTACACAATAAATGCACAATGACTTCTTCTAGTTGGGAGTTGACCAGATCCTGTAATCATGGAAGCTTTGCTTTTCCTTTAGTCGGTGAACTTCCATCTCATGATCCATTTCCTTAGTCGATCCTCTCTTTCTTCTCTTTATCTTCCATAATCAAGCACTGACCAAATCAGGCTTCCTTTGATCAGGCTTTTGAAAGGTGAAGAATGAAACCCTGATCTCCAAAGTTTGAAAGAGACAATAGGGAAACTATTGGGCTTCAGAGACTAGGCCTTCACCATGCATTATTCTTTTGAAAAGAAGAAATGCTTAATCCTCAGCTCTAAAATACTTAGAAGAAATTATGAAGCTTTTTTAGGAATTGAGCCTCAAACTTTTTACCTTCTGCCTACCAAAAGTAAAGAGGAAAAAGAAAACCTCAGCTCCCTGAGATCTGCAACACTTAGAAAAATCTATGAGCTTGGTGGACCTCGGGCGTCGGGCCTTCCACCTTCCATCTTCCAAAAGAAAAGAGAAGAAAGAAATTCTTGCTTTCCGCTACTTGATGACTTAGTTGTTTTAAAGGTTGGCAGACTTTGGTGAGTGGGCCTTTCACCTACTGTTTGCCAAATGGAAAGAAAAAGAATGCAACCCTGGCCTCCAAGCTTCGTGATACTCAGAAACATTTGAAATCAGCAAACCTTTTCCATCAGACCTTCCGTCTTCCACCTTCCAAAAGGAAGGAGGAAGAGGGAACTCCCGACCTCCAGCACCTAAAACACTTAGATGATTGTAAACTCATTAGGCTCCAACAAGCAGACCTTCCATCTTCCACCTTCTAAAAGGAAGGAGGAAGATGAAACTCCTGACCTCTAGCGTCACAAAACACTTAGACAATTTATAAAGGAAACAAGGCAGATTTTAGAGCTAATAAGAATGGCATGATGAGGAAGTGAACTCTGAACTGTAAAACTCTGAAAAGGTAGAAATCACAAGGAAAATACTTGGGATTTTGGACTTAGCCATTTGGGGATATTTTTTCCTTTACACTTCAAAATGGCAACACTTAGAAATTTCATGGATCCTTAGACTATTTGGCTGGTAGGCAAAAAGGGCAAAATTTTTGCAACCTCTCAGGGATGTTTGCCTGCTAAACAAAATAATCTAGTGGCCTTGAACATCCATTGGACATACAGTCAAAAGGGACTATTGGTAAGAGACACTGTGTGGCTTCATGAGTGTTGTCATTGATTGGCAACAAAGTCTATCCACACATTCACAGTACATAGTATGCCTATACCAGAAGTTAGATTGAAGATTGTTTTTAGTCCGGTGAACATGAATAGAGTATGCAACAAGGCCTAACAATTAGGTCTAGATCTTTCAGATGGTGTAACTCAACAAGTTATGGATTTGGATAAGTCAAGAGGAGTATCATGACTACTGGATGGTGTAACTTAGCAAGTTGCGGATTTGGATAAGTCAAGAGGAGTATCATGACTACTATATTCCAGATATTTAGCCTTTGGTAGTAAAGCATGGAAAAAGCTATGAGCATCTGAGCATTAGGTTCTAGTCAAGTAGAGCAGACAGAGAAAGAACTAACTGACAGAATATCAAACTTCAACCTGGATGAGTAATGATGTTGATCAAGCAATTTGTGGGATCATACATTGTTGGCCGACATGATTAATGACTTCTGATGTCTATGTTTTTGATACACATCAACCAATCAAGCATGGATTCAACTGACAGATCAGTAACTTGTAAATATCTTGAGTTTTCTTGTTGCCGGACTAGAAAGTTGATGAAATCCTTGATGCGGATATATATATATATATTGCCAGATGGATTCTAGTATGTAGGTGTGTGATGTGAAGTAGGGATGAAATAAAGTGCGAAGAAAAGCAGGAATAAGTGTGGAAGCAGCAATACAAGTCTAGTATGTGACAGAGCAACAGAACTAAAGCAGAGGAAGAATGAAGTGCATTAGATTAGTATATTGTGCCTAACCAAACTGAACTCTAGCATTTGTAGATGCCTCTCATCAATTCAAACACCTAATTACCTTCCGTAAGTTTTGTAGACAATGAGTCTCTCGTAGGCAATGTGCCTCTTTTGATCAGGGTGCTTGGGTAGTGAGCCCTAATTGGCAAGTGCCATTTTGTACTTCTTATTCTTTTAAACAGAGAATACAATCTTGGGTTAGTCACCCCGTGGTTCCCGTGGTTTTTCCCTTAATAGGGTTTTCCATGTAAAAATATGTGTGTTATGTGTTTTGATTTTATTTATGTTCTTATGATCATATATGCTTATATGTTTTGATGCTGCACTAATTATTAAAGGAGAAAAGAAAGTTAAGATATTTGAGATAACTGATTCACCCCCCTCTTAGTTATCTGCCTTGTTTCCAACAATTGGTATTAGAGCTATGTTCCTCTAAACAGAGCCTAACAGCTTGAGGAAGATCTGGGAATCTCAATGGATATATATGGTATGAAGGAACAACTTTAGTCTGCCCTAGATGATCTTGAACAATCCCACTCTGAAGTCAATAACTTGAGAGAAAGACTCAAACAAGCTGATGATTTCATAAATGAGCTAAAATAAAAATTGAGTATCTTTGTGAAAAAGAGAAAGGAACTGCTTCAAAAATTAGCAAATCAGAGTGAAGCCAATGATACTAATGAAGATCTGGATGAGAAAAATAAGCTATGTGAGAAGCTATCAAAAGAAGTCATTATGGTAAGGCATGAAATGGAATCAGAGGTTATGAGATTCACCAAGAAATTGAAGAAAAAAGGAAAATTGAAGATAATCTAAAACAATCCCTCAAGGAGAAAATAGAGGGACTACCACAAAATGGATAGAATAATCAGGCATCTTGAATCAGATCTTGAAGAAGCTAGAGACAATGAAGAACAACTTGAGAATCAGATAGACACTCTTAAACAAGATCTTCAAACAACAAATGAATACAAAGAGAAATTCAAGATAAGCTCGGCCCAACTTGAAGCTCTTCTTGAAAGCCAAAAGAGGGTAGATGATAAGCATGGCTTGGGATATGAGAAAGGTGAAAGCTCCAGATCCAGTCAGAAGAATTTGGATCAGGAAATCAAAGAAACAGGCCTAGAAGACCTCCGATAAGGCAACCAAATGCTCAAAGATATCCATCCTTCAATGGATAATGTTACTTTTCAATCTGACTGGATGCTTATTCCCCAGTTGTCCCTACAAGGTAGCCATCAATGATCAATAGGATTCTTGGGCGAGTGGCTTATAGTATAGGAGATAGACTCTATAGATATCTCCTCTTCTTCTTTAGGCTCTGCAAGACCAAGGGGGGTATTCCCTATTCAACATCTACAACATATGCACATGAAACTACTCAGATGTTGAAGCAAAGCAGATAAATCCTCTATGATGCAGACCAAAACTGTGGAATAAGTGCAAAGGGGCTAGTTTTGGGCCTATGCTCAGTTGTAGACAGAGGATTTTGGGTCCCAAAACTACTTCTAAAATCCTAAAGGTTTGTATTTAAAGTTTGAGTTGGATTTTATGGTTGGATGCAAAACTAGGACTTGGAATGTAACCTCAATATAGGAAAGATTGGTGCCTATCCTGGGCTCAGAGTCAGTAGACATACACATGCACATGTACACATAAACTTGTAGTGATGACCGAGTTTCAAGGGGATTGTTTAGCACCTGCCTTACAGATACTTCCCAAAAACTAGGTTCTTAATCATTCATACTTAATGGTATCCCTACTGCAACACACTTTCTCAATGATTAACCTGAAACATTTAATTTGTTCCTTGAACAAAAGTAGGAGATTAAACATTCAATATAGAAAAGCTATACTCCTGAATCATAACAACCCTTAGTTATCCTGATTCAAAAGAAAGAATATGCCCACAACTTGGAGACAAATGATTAAGCACATGCATAGAGGATTTCTCATATAAAATAGCATGAAACCAGTGAATTTATGCATTAAACATACAACATGAGACTCAGAAACTCACAAGACAACAAAGACAGAGCCACCAATGAAGTCGTATCTCCTTACAGCACCAAAAATTTGTCCAGTTTTCAACAAACCTAACATGAGTAACACAGTTTGGCTTTTATACCAAGACTGTGTACTTAGCAAAATTAATTACAAGGCAAGGTCAAAAATTTGCCAGATACAGCGCATCTAAAAATGGTGCTCAAAATCATAAATGCAGCAGAGGACAAAACAGGAAAGAGCAAGAGAAGGGCAAGGAGTAGTTGAGCTTGAGCCTTGTGCCATCGCTGGAAGACTCTCTGTCATAAACTAGGTACTTGGCCGTTTGACTGTCGGCCCATGCCTGTCTGCAATCCTACCATTAATGGCTCAACCACCCGTAGCTCCTCTTGGAAACTGTTGCAGCGCACCCATGGAAATCTCCCACTCAAACAATGACTGCAGACGCAAGGAAAAAACCACCGCTGAGGGTTCAAAACCTGATCGTCGATCCAAAATCCATTGCTGTGATCAACGGTCTCAAAACATGCATGAAGAGTCACCAGCCAATAATATCGTGCCACGTAGGCACCTTGACCTTCTATCGCTAACCCTTTTTCCTTTCATTTCGCCTCTATCGCTTTTGTATATGCAAATCCAAATGCATATACAACATACAAGGCGGACGTCAAAAGTTATAGAACAAACTGGAATTCAGTTTGGGTCCGGCTTGTATCTCCATCCTGCATCCATCGCTTTGTATTTTACACACATACAAGCGCAAAACGTATACAAGGTGGACTTCATTGCATCTATCCATCGGATTTGAAAAACCTTAAAGTCCGGGCCTTATATCCTCATGAATTTGCATATTGGCACATATACAAGTGCAAATATACAAGTGGTGGGCCTAACCCATCTTCTCTTTCTTTTGCACATTTCCTTGCACATCACATATACAAATGCAATGTACAAGCTGCAGACGCCACACTGCTTTAGAACAAAATGAAAATGACTTCAGGTCCACCTTGCATCTTCTTCCCTTACATATTTTCAAATGTATATCACATATACATTCTCCTTTGTATATGAGATACAAAACCCTTTGTATGTGAGGCAAGCCCCACCAAGTGCATCTCCTGCTACTTTGTAAATTTGCCAAATCATACAAGACCATTTGCACTTTCCCTTTGTATATTGCCGAATGTACATTTTCTCTTGCACCTTTTTGTTGTATATTTGGATATACAAACTCAAAATACATTCGACCCTGCGACCACCTTCGTATCCTTGAATGTATATTCGCACATACATTCTCACTTGTATATCCCCGAGCCCCACCACATGCATATCTTTTCCTTGTATGTTTGGCAAACATAAAAGATCACATGTTCATTGCCCTATAGCACATGTATGCGCGCCCTCTTGTATATTCTTCAATGTACATTTCCTTTGTATGCTCCGCTTGCATATTCTACATACAAGCCCGACAAACAAGTAGGGCTGATATACAAATGGCGAATATTCCCAGAATCTTTTAGAAGATTCCCCCAATGTATATGCAACTCGATATACATTGAGAAATGCATATTACTCAAAATTTTCACCATTTGTTGAAGGCCGATGGAGATTTCACAAGCTTGTCAATAGATTTGATCAATCGCACATACAAACTTAACATTTTTCTTAAGGCGACAGGAACAAACCATGAAACACTGCGTGGGGGTGGGTCAACCTATGAAAACCTAAACATGAGGATGAGATTTAACAACCAGAAACCCACCACACAAGGCCAACACTTGAATAAACAAAACAATGCAAGATCCCATGATTCACAAAATTGAGGGTTCGAATGAGAAAACCTGCAAACACCCAAGCTTAAAACCCAAAACATAAATGAGTACTAACAAATACTACTTCAATTACAACAACTTCGGTCATAAAGCAACTAAGTGCAAAAGGAGAATAAATCAGACTAATCCATCCTTCTCTGAACAATGTTTCAACTGCAAAAGGTATGGTCACAAATCTTATGAATGCAGAAATATGTAAATAAACAATTCATTCAATGGTAGATGCTTTGCATGCAATAGAATGGGACATATGGCTACTCAATGCAGATCAAGAGGATATCAATCAAATATGCAAAGAAATGTTGTTTTTTTACAATTGTAATAGATCCGGTCATATTGCCAAATTCTATAGAAGTAAAAATCAGGATAAAAAGGGTCTGGTGCATCATAATCAAAAACAAGATAATGGAAAAGGCAAAGTGAATGCGGATGAAGTTCAAAGGGAGATGAGCAAGATTTGGGTGAAGAAGAGTATATAAAATATTGGGGATGGATCCGCACCGGAATTTGGTCCGGATATTCCTTCTGGAAACTAAACAGATGAGCTATGGTTCATGGGGAGTCACAGAGAAAAATAAATTCCCCCAGCTAGTTAATTAGTGCCTAAGTTTGGCACATGGAATGTTGCAGATTAAAGGGTTCTCAGGAAAATATCTAAATAACCCTCAGTAAAAATATGAAAGATCCACGTGGATTTTTGCTAGAGTTTAACCGTTCAAGTTGATCCGATTTGACAACCATCTGGTAAAGTAGGATTTTCACAGACAGATCCGGTATGATTCAAAATTGAGATACTTTGATCTGCAAACCCATGGCATGACTAAAGAAAAGAAGATACATTGTCAATCCTCATTGACAATGATTCGAGATCTCTCTTAAAAATAAGGTAACCGGATAACTTAAGTTGTGCATTTATTGCAAAAGGAAATTAGGGTTTGCACAAGAATAAAAGGGTTCTTTCACTCATCATTTGCACACTTGCATTCATGAAGAAGATAAGAAGAGCTCTGCAATGAAGTTTCTATAATTCACTCAAAGATCAACTAGAAAATTGAATTCAACCAGTGATTTGCTTCAGCTCCTATTTCAAACCCTAAGGCGTAAAAAGGTACCTCCATTCTAAAAATCTCTCTCTAAATCTTTTGCAAGATGGCTACTCCAATGGTTGTAAAGATCACTGATAGGCCGCATCCTAAATTCAAGAAACACCCTTATAAATCTCTAGAAGTTGATCCTTTAGGCGTATTTGCTAGCATTTCGCATGGGATATTGCACGTAGAAGATGTTAGGGTCTATATCCATGCCAGCATTAAGGAATTTGGAGACTCTAAGCTGATGGACATCTATCACAAACAACTAATAGATGAGAGTTTTGAACTCAAACCTCAATGCAAGGCCCTCCGGGATAAACACTTCAGACATTGCATACACTTCCCTTGTTTTGTAGAAGATGATTGGGTCCGGTATGTCCTAAGTAGGATGCATGATAATTTCATGTGGTTAATGAGGCCCTTCAAGATAACAAAAGATGTCATCAGGGCAGTAACTGGATTGCACTCATCGGTGGATTACCTGTACTCAAATCTGTCAAGAACCAAATAGTAACTGAAGCCACCAAATCTAAGTTTGACAAGAGAGCAATGACCATAGATGACATCATAGATCCGGATGTCAAATTTGCCTCAATGATAATTGGGTATAAGATCTATCATTCTAGCAGGGAGAATTCTATGTCTGGGACTGCAATATATGCAGCATATCAGATGTTGAGGGAAAATGCAGATTATGACCTCTGTGAACTTCTCTTAAATCAACTATTAGAAAACCTGCAGAAGATCAAAAAGGATAAGAACTCCTTTAACTATGGCTGTTTAATACTATGTCTATTCTTCTATTACATGAATGAGCTACCCAGATCAAGTGGTTGGGTTTGGCAAAATGACAAACCAGTTGTAATCCAGATTAGAGATTATATGTATGGACTTGGTGATGCTAAAGCTCAAAGAACAGCTCTTTGGGGTTACTTTAAGAACTTCCAAAGCATGATGTAAGCTAGAGAGAGGATACCTCAATCCATAGTTGATAAATACAAGGATACAGTGTGCTTCATGGTTGACACTGATCAATGCCTAATGGAGGCAGTTGAGTTCAGAACAATGTGGATAATGCCAATGGGATACGAGGTCGATGAGAAAATCTTGGAGCTACATATTCAACACCTATTGAGCTAGCCTAAGGACCCTGAGGTAGAAAGGTTTGGAACCTTTCAAGAACTAAGTGTAAAAATACATGTTGAGCCAAGACAATCAGAGATAAAGAGGAAAGTTAGAAGGGAAGTTGAGGAAATTGCCAAAATATTTGGCATATCAAAAGAAGCAGTAGATCCAAATAGAGAGAAAATGGAGAAGGATGAGAAAGAGAAATAAGAAGCAAATAAAGGAGATGTTCCAGTACAAGCCTCCTCCCGAACTAGATCCTCCAAGAGCTTTGCATCTGCCACTTCTAAGTGCTCAAGAGCCACCAAACCTAAAGTCAAGACATCCAGAAAAGGAGAAAAGAGAATGAAAACAAAAGCCACAAGGTCATACACAAGTCTCAAAGATAATGAAGAAACAAAATCTAATGAGGAAGTTAAGAAAATGAAGAAGAAGAAAACATCCGGGGAATTCTCTGCTAGTAAAAACAAAGAAGAAAAGGCAGAAGAATTTGTTGAAAAGCCCACTCTTTCCATGGATGATATCATCAAGGCAGTTACTGTGGATGGGAACCTGTAACCAGTAACAGAGTTCTATGATAAATATAGTGATACTGACAAGAGGATTTTGGAAGAAGCTACAATCAGGTACCTGAACATCTACAATAAAGCATTCATTGAAATTATATCATTAATTCCCAAAAGTCTAGAGAAGGTACTTGAACTAAGAAAAGAGAATGCAAAAGAAAAAGACTTAGAGATTTGGGAACAGATAGCAATTTAGCTCTATCCTTCTATTACTCCAAAGAAAATGGACATGATCTTTAAGGATTTTAAGGATGAATTCTGGAGTAAAGCAAGAATGAATAAACTTATTCTTGGAGAAACTGACCAAGTAGCAAGAGAAACAAAAGAAATCCTTTGGAATGCCTTCAAAAGATTCAATCTTCCTATTATAGAGGAAACAGATGAAGAACCTTCTACCATGGATGTTGAAGGATTAAATGTAACCAATGAAGAATCTCTTGACAAAGATGTAGAAGGATCAAAAGAGATAGATGAAGAGAAGTCTAAGGACTTGGATTCCTCTATTCCAGAAGAGGAAGTTCATGAAGCAGTAAACATAGGTAACATCTCTCCTCTAGATCCCACTGTAGTGATGTAGAGTAACACAGTGGAAACAAACAAAATGTTTATTTTTACCAATATCAGCAAGAGATCTCCATGTCTCACTGAAACTATTCTTCTCTTTCCTTATCGGCCTGACCCACTTTATCGGCCTCGCTACCTTTTGTCTTCTCAACAGTTTCCTTCACACTGAAATCTTTATGTTCATCGGCCAAACATTACACTATTGGCTTCTTCTAGAAATATCACCCCGACGTTCATTTTCTCCCTGAAATCCTCATTGGCAACACAACCCTATCAGCAGCCGCTTGAAGACTCTAACTGATACACCACTGTTACACCGATAAACTATCCATCGGTGACACTTTCAGTTGTCACCCCGATCGGTAAGAACACGTACTGTCGACTCAACACAATTTTATCAACCCGATGTGCCTTCTCACAACGATGTCTACAACTTCACACATACATACATTGCTTTATGCAATTGGTGGGGCCCTCAACCCTTGGTCACCGATTGTATGTTTCAACACATACAAACCCAGCATACATTGCTAACATGCATTCCTTTACAGGATACACACAAAATAGATACTCGCATACAAATGTGATATACATAGAAAATGTCCCAACATACAATTGACATATATACATGAATTGTATCTTCATTGAAATGCCAATAATCTCCTCTACTTCACGCTTGAGCCATCCTTCCTATGGTCTCAACCTTGCATTCTAATGGTGATCACCTACCAATCTGCACTCCTGAACTATTAGGGTTAGAAATCATATTGTACATGTCATCAAGGGCCTATTCCATGAGAATCAGGGTCTTACATTCATGGAAAGGTCCAAAAATGCATTGTCACTCTCAAAACAAAACAAGAACAGTACACAGTTCTTTGCACTAGTCAGAAGAAAAACTATCAAAACTAAAAGGAAATGTCAGAAATAAATGAATGTCTTTCTTTATTGCAGTCAAGTCATGTAACCCAGGTCTCCAATTACTCCATCCTATCCTCTCCTATCTCACAAGCCTGATTTAATACATCACTGTGTGGGTGGTAGTTGCACTAGTGGGAATGCCAACCGCTCTGCAACTATCCACCACACGGTTACACTCAATCTCTTGCCAGTTACAACCTTCTTTGACTACTAGACATGACTGATTCAAACTCACACATGGCACCAAATGCCTTACAATTGGTCTCTTGGACCTTATGCAACACTGAAATATCAAAATGAACTAATTAAACAAGAAATTATCTAAATTATCTAGGTGCCCCTGCTCCTAGAGGCACTATTGGCCCCAAATTACATCATTTTTGGTCCTAGGGTCCTTGCCAGGACCCTCAGGACATTTCACCCTTACATTACCATATGCCATAACTAGTTTTAAGATGCTCCAATTGACTTGATTTACTCCATAGGATCCTCTCATGGTCATTGGTGTCTTCTTGTTCCAAAGTGTTTCTTTAGGTGCTCCTGCACCATACTCCCCAGTAGGAAGAAAACTCTTGTCCCAAGAGTTATGTGATCTGCTCCAAACATCCTGCAGTCTTTTTGAAGGGTTCCTTTGATTTGTAACAGGGAACATGAACTCTCCAAGGGTTATCCTCCTCCTCCAACCTGCATGACTCTTACCAAAAGTGTTAGTATCACAAAACATATTTTGATGTCCTTGCCTAGGACCTTGCTGTAATGCTTCTGCTCTCTCCATCTTAAGGTTTTGATTTGTTCCTCTCTGTAATGTCTGTTGTTTGTCTTCCTTTTCCTGCCTCCTTGTAGGGCAATTAATGTCCCCAATCTTGATGCAATTTAAGTCCCAAAATTGATGTTCTTTAGGACTGTCTTCCACTTTCCTCTGCTGTAACTGTTCATGTTGCTTCCAACCAGTATTTACCTGCACATTCCATTGTACTTTCTCTCCAAAATAGACAATAGCATGCTCCTTCTTATCTTCACAAGGTAGAGGTATTAGTTTAAACTTTTTACCATCTTTGTGCACCAAATAACTATTAGTATAGCCATCATGAATTGTCCTTCTTAAATGCTGCCATGGTCTACCCAAAATTATATGCCCACATGTCATTGAAATGACATCACACAAAACATAATCATGATATGGACCAATTGAATAATCAACATATGCCCCTTGACTAACCCTTACTTGCTACTCTTGACTTCCCAAGTGACATTGTAAGGACTAGGATGATCAAATGTCTTCAATCCCAATTTATGTACCATATCCCAGGAAACTAAATTATCATGTGAACCTAAATCTATGATCAACTTACACATTTTTCCATGACTTAAACAATTAGTTTTAAAAATGGATACCTGTGGTGCTTGTTGTACTTTGCCTTTTTCCACCATGAGAAATTCTCCATCTATTTCTGGATGGGCTACTGATATTTCCTAGTCTTCTTTTTTCTTCTCTTCTTGTACCAAATGAACTCTTCTATCCTTGCTCTTATCAGCATCATCCCACTTAGGACATTTGAAAGATAGGTGTCCAAATTCATTGTAATGATAACATATGCTTGGGAATACTCTACCTAATCCAAACCTACCTCCACCTCTATATCCACCTCTCTAATCAATAGAAAATTCTTTTCCTTTCTCATTGCTACTTTGTCCTTCATTAGTAGGTCTGCCCCTACCTTGAGATCCTCTACCACCACCTCCTTGTCTTTCTTTCTTCCTCTTCACCCTCTCTTCAGCCCTTATGGCCAATTGAAAACATTCTCCAAGTGATTTCGGTATGGTCAAACCAATTTCATCTTGTAAGTTGTATCGAAGCCCATTAAGGTACCTTGCCACTTTCTCATCTTCATCTTCCAATCCACCTCTAATACTAAGCTTATGAAATTGCTCAGTATAGGACATAACATCCATGTCCTTTTGCTTCAAGTTCTGCCTCATCCTATTTGTTTGAATACCATAATCAAATGGAAGAAACTGATTCTTCATTATATCCTTCATCCTACCCCAAGAAGTGATTTTTGTTCCACCTCTAGCCACTCTTTCTGCTTGTACACTACTCCACCATGTAAGTGTTGTCCCTCTCAACTTTGTTTTTGCAAATTTAATCTTCTTCTCATCACTCATTTCCTCATACTCAAAAAAAAATTCAAGGGCATCTATCCACCCTAATACCTCTTCACTATCTATCTTCCCCTGATAGATAGGCAAGTCTATCTTTGTTCCACTACCTTGAACTGCCTTAAGCAATCTCAAAAGACTCTTTTCTTCAGGATCCAACTCATCCTTAGGAGGGTTCTCATCTACCCTCTCATGTCCTCCATCATCTCCTTCTTGATCATCTTGTTCATCCCTTCTAGGATTCTTCTCCAATGCTTCCAACCTTGACAAGATTGATGCATTCTCTCTTCTCACTTGTCTTAACTCTCTTTCTCTTGCAGCATTCTGTTCTCTTCTCTCCCTCAACTCTCTTTCTCTTGCCTCTAAGGCTTCTCTCAATTCATTATTCTCCCTAGCCATCTAATTTTTAGGGGCCATCTTCACAACTATCACCAACCCTTAACTCTTTCACCAGATTCTCCTACTTCCTCAAGGACCTACTTGCTGCTCTGATACCACTATGATGTAAAGTCACATAGTGGAAACAAAAAAAATGTTTATTTTTACCAATATCGGCAAGAGATCTCCATGTCTCACCGAAACTATTCTTCTCTTTCCTTATCGGCCTGACCCACCTTATCGGCCTCGCTACCTTTTGTCTTCCTGACGGTTTCCTTCACACTGAAATCTTTATGTTCATCGGCAAAACATTACACTATCAGCTTCTTCTAGAAATATCACCTCGACGTTCATTTTCTCCCCAAAATCCTCATTGGCAACACACGACCCTATCGGTAGCCGCTTGCAGACTCTGACTGATACACTACCGTTACACTGATAAACTATCCATTGGTGACACTTTCAGTTGTCATACCGATTGGTAAGAACACTTACTGTTGGCTCAACACAATTTTATCAACCCAATGCGCCTTCTCACACCGATGTCTACAACTTCACACATACATACATTGTTTTATGCAATTGGTGGGGCCCTCAACCCTCAGTCACCAATTGTATGTTTCAACACATACAAACCCAGCATACATTGCTAACATGTATTCCTTCGCAGGATACACACAAAACAGATACTCGCATACAAATGCGATATACACAAAAAATGTCCCGACATACAATTGACGTATATACACCAATTGTATCTTCAGTGAAATGCCAATAATCTCCTCTGCTTCACACTTGAGCCATCCTTCATGTGGTCTCAACCTTGCATTCTAATGGTGATCACCTCCCAATCTGCACTCCTCCTAAACTATTAGGGTTAGAAATCATATTGTACATGTCATCAAGGGCCTATTCCATGAGAATCAAGGTCTTACATTCATAGAAAGGTCCAAAAATGCATTGTCACTCTCAAAACAAAACAAGAACAGTATGCAGTTCTTTGCACCATTCAGAAGAAAAACTATCAAAACTGAAAGGAAATGTCAGAAATAAATGAATGTCTTTCTTTATTGCAGTCAAGTCATGCAACCCAAGTCTCCAATTACTCCATCCTATCCTCTTCTATCTCATAGGCCTGATTTAATACATCACTGTGTGGGTGGTAGTTGCACCGGTGGGAATGCCAACTGCTCTACAACTGTCCACCACACGGTTACACTCAATATCTTGCCAGTTACAACCTTCTTCGACTACTAGGCATGACTAATTCAAACTCACACATGGCACCAAATGCCTTACAATTGGTCTCTTGGACCTTATGCAACACTGAAATATCAAAATGAACTACATAAACAAGAAAATATCTAAATTATCTAGGTGCCCTTGCTCCTAGAGTCACTATTGGCCCCAAATTACATCATTTTTGGTCCTAGGGTCCTTGCCAGGACCCTCAGAACATTTGACCCTTACATTACCATATGCCATAACCAGTTTTAAGATGCTCCAATTGACTTGATTTACTCCATAGGATCCTCTCATGGTCATTAGTGTCTTCTTGTTCCAAAGTGTTTCTTTAGGTGCTCCTGCACCATGTAGACATTCCAGATTCAGGAGCTGGAGGAGAAGGAAGAAAAGAGGAGAAAGTGAGTCAAGAAGAGGAGGTAAAGGGAAAAGAAGAAGAACAAGCAGAGAAGACCTATGATGATAGTTCTGAGATCCCAAAAGAAAAGAAGACTCAGTCACCGGAAAGAGACACTGCAGAGGTAGTGAAGAACTTCTTGAGCAAAGAAATGATGGAGATAGATGAACCTGAGCTATTTCAAGGGCCACTAAATGTTGACTCTCTCTCTCTCTCTCTCCAGTCCAGACAATGAAAATAGCATCTTTTGCTCAAGCCAAAGCAAAAGAAAAATTCCTGAAATCTCACATGGAAGACTATGAGCTATTGGAGATGGCATCTAGGATGTTGGAGAAGATCATGCCATCATTCCAAAAGGATCCGTTGGCCTCTCCATCTGGTAACTTGAAATCTCTGGTAAATTTTGTTAGCACTCATTTTGAATCTTTAGAGAAATCGGCAGAAGCAAAGGTCCAGAAGGAGTTTTTGGGAAAAAGATTCACTGAAGTACAGGGACTCATTTCTAATTATAGGAGGACCCTAGACATTGGAATAAAGAGCCTTGAAAATGCTCTTAAGTATGGTGGGGACATGTACAAATTTTGTCTATCTTGGCCCAAAGTGACAAAGGATATTGAAAAGAAGGTGAAAGAACAAGAAGGTAAACTGTTAAATTTATCTCAAAATTTTGATCCCCTCACTACGTCTTTAATGAATCAAGAATGCCAACCATTGTCATTATAAATGAAATAAAGAGGCTAAATAAAGAAAAGAAGGATATAATAAATAGAATGAGTGAACTCAGAGGGATAATCATCCCTAAGTTAGAGGCAATGCATGAGGCCTTGACAGATGCTCAAACCACAGCCCAGACCAGTGATCTGATAGATTTAAGAAGGGCAGAAGCATATGCATTTTTGTTGAGTGGTCACATCTCCATTTTGGACAGGATGAAGAAGAGTTGGGCCATAGAATTTGTACAGTTGAAGGCCACTTTTTAGATATACTTAAGTATATGTAAGTATAACATAAATATATATACTTATGCGGCTATGTATAGGTTAATTTTTGCAAATTTTGGTGTGCAGATTCTACCCTTTGCCATTGATGTCAAAGGGGAGTGAGGAGTAGTGAAAAATGTGGATTCCAGCTAAGGGGGAGCTCCAGTAAAATAGTGCAAAAGACAGAGCATCAGCCAAGGGGGAGTTTACTATGACACTTAGCCATTTTTCACTAAGTGTTACCATCAATGCCAAAGGGGGAGATTGTTAGCAAGAGACACTGTGTGGCTTCATGAGTGTTGTCATTGATGGTAACAAAGTCTATCCCACACATCCACAGTACATAGTATGCCTATACCAAAAGTCAAATTGAAGATTGTTTTGGTCCGGTGAACAAGAATAGAGTATGCAACAAGGTTTGACAATCAGGTCTGGATCTCTCAAATGGTGTAACTCAGCAAGTTGCGGATTTGGATAAGTCAAGAGGAGTATCATGACTACTATATTCCAAAGATTTAGCCTCCAGTAGTAAAGCATGGAAAAGATATGAGCATCTGAGCATCGGGTTCTAGTCAAGTAGAGCAGACAGAGAAAGAACTAACCAGCAGAATATTAGACTTCAATCCATATGAGTAAATGATGTTGATCAAGCAATTTGTGGGATCATACATTGTTGGCCGACATGATTAACGACTTCTATGTCTATGTTTTTGATATGCATCACCAATCAAGCATGGATTCAACTGACAGATCAGTAACTTGTAAATATCTTGAGTGTTCTTGTTGTCGACTAGAAAGTTGATGAAATCCTTGATGCAGATATATATATACCAGATGGATTCCAGTATGTAGGTGTGTGATGTGAAGTAGGGATGAAATAAAGTGCAAAGAAAAAAAGGAATAAGTGTGGAAACAACAATACAAGTCTGGTATGTGACAGAGCAACAACACTAAAGTAGAGGAAGAATGAAGTGCATCAGATCAGTATATTGTGCCTAACCAGAACTGAAGTCTAGCATTTGTAGATGCCTCTCATCAGTTCAAACACTTGATTACCTTCTATAAGTTTTGTAGATAGTGAGTCTCTTGTAGGCAGTGTGCCTCTTGTGAGCAGTGTGCTTGAGCAGTGAGCCCTAATTGGCAAGTGTCATTTTATACTTCTTATTCTTTTAACAGAGAATACAATCTTTGGTTAGTCACCCCGTGGTTTTTCCCTTAATAGGGTTTTCCATGTAAAAATCCTTGTGTTATGTCTGTTGATTTTATTTCTATTCTTATGATCATATATGTTTATATGTTTTGATGCTGCACTAATTATTAAAGGAGAAAAGATAGTTAAAATATTTGAGATAACTGATTCACCCCCCCTCTCAGTTATCTGCCTTGTTTCGAATAGGGACTACAGTATGTTGGGAACAACTAAAACATTGCCTAGACAAAAACAACACCAAACAAAGGAAAAAATGAGGCCTGTATTCTCCTAATGAGATTGCATCCTATGTAATAACACTTAAAGAAAGGGAAAACTAAAACAAAATGAAACAAAACAATATATAAAAAATCTCAGACCAAACCAAGAAGTAAGGTTTGAGATGGATCCCATTGACTGAGATTGGTAGAACTTCACCATCCAGATTTAAAAGATTGAAAGTGTTGTCTTGCTTGAGGTTGGTGATGATATAGTGTGGCCTCCAGGCTTGGCTCTATTAGCATCCCATTTCAAAACGAGATCCCCTTACTTAAATTTGATCCTTGGCCTTCTTGTCAAAGTATTTCTTGGTTTATTTTTGGTGTTCTTCCAATGTAACCATGGCTGACTGTCTAAGTTCTTCCAATTTAGTTAACTCAACCATCCTTATAGATCTAGCATCTTCACTTTCTAATTCCAACTGCTGGGCCAACTCTAATGAAGGAAGTTCCAAAGACAAGGGCAACCTAGCCTCTTTTCCATATACAAGAACAAAAGGATAATTACCAATGGCTCTTTTATAGGTGATCCTATCAGCCCAAAGCGCCAATCTAATTTTATTATGCCATTGTCTCTGATTTGTTTCCATGGTCCTCTTCAAGATTCTGAACAAGTTCTTGTTAGTAGATTCAACTAAACTATTGCCTTGGGTGTAATAGTTAGAAGAAGTCTTAAAAAACACATTATATTTCAAAGCCCAATCAGCTACCCTAAAACTAGAGAAAGCTCTTGCATTATTAGAGATGATAGTGTGGGGAGCTCCAAACCTTGTCATGATTTCTTCCAAGAAATCCATGATTGTTGATTTTGTAGCCTCTTTGAGTGGGATAGCATCAACCCCCTTGGTGAAGTAGTCCATTGCAGTTAGAATCCACTTGTGGCTAGCATTAGATGTAGGGTTGATCATGCCAATGAAATCCAGGCCCCACTGTGAAAAAGGTTGATCTGCCTAGATGGGGTAAGTGGAAGGGCTACCAATCTCTTCTTTCCAAGAAAGAGAGCACACTCTTTGCATTTTCTTAGCCATACATGGGCATCATTAAACAATGTGGCCCAAAAGTAATATGTCCTCATTATCTTTATTGTCGTAGCTCTTGTAGAGAAGTGACCTCCAGCAGGGCCAGCATGAAACTCACTAAGCAATCTATCAATCTAAATTTCTTCAATGCATCTCAATAAGACTCCATCCAGATTCCTTTTAAATACAATTTCATCCACCAGAGCATACGAGATGGACTGCAACCTAAAATGTCTTCTCTTGGTTCTGTCCAGTTCATGAGGATACTCACTATTGGATAGGAACTTGGCCATATCTATTATCCAAAATCTTACAACTGTTGGTTCTTCTATAGGTTCTATCTCATTCAAGAGATAGGATGAGTTTGCCTCACCCACTGTAGCTTGAGCTAACTACTCACATAATCCCCTACATCTAATAAGATTAGTGGCTTTGATAGTAACATCATATTCTAGGATCCTTATAACCTAGCTCGCTCTCTTTTCACTAATTCTTATTCCCATTATATAGTCTCTCACACTGGGATGAGAAACCAATAATTTGATGTGGTTATTTTCCAGCATATATCTATTTTTTTCCAATGCTCTTACAATGGCAAAAACCTGTTTATGTATGGGACTATACCTGACCTCATAATCTTTCAATGTTTGACTAAAAAAGGCTAGTGGTTGATCCATACCTTGGTCATTTTGTTGCATCAGAACAACAACAATGTTGCTTTGTCCTCCATGAGCATAAAGGACAAAGTCCTTCTCATAGTTAGGGTTGATGAGGGTAGGAGCCTGAGAAATTTCTTCTTTTATCTTCTCAAAACCATCCTTCCCCTCCTTGGTCCACCTAAGAGCAACATCCTTTTTTAGCATTAGGGTCAGTGGTTTGACCAAACCAACATAGTTAGGAATGAATTTCCTAACAAAATTAATCTACCCCAGAAATGACTGCAGAGCTTTTTTATGAGCAGGCAGAGTAAGAGAAAGAAGATTTGAAGTTCTTTCTGGATCTATGGAGATCCCATCCTTGGACACTAAATGGCCCAGAAGTTTGCCCTGAGAAAAAACAAAAATACATTTTTTGGGGTTTAATGACATCCCAAACCCCTTGCACCTCTTGAAAACTTTCTCTAGATGCTCCATTTGATTTTCTCCTCTCTTAGAGAAGACTATAATATCATCCAAATAGACCAAGATGAATTTGTTGATGAAACCCTTAAATGCAATATCCATTACCCTCTGAAAAGTGGTGCCAGCATTAGAGAGCCCAAATGGCATTTTTGCATATGCCATGGTTCCCCACTTAGTGGTGAAAGCCATCTTGAATCTATCCTTTTCCATCACAAAAATCTAGTTATAACCAAAAAAACCATCAAGCAATGAGATTCTCTCTGGCCCTTAAATAGTTTGCAAGATTTCGTCCATGGATAGAAAAGGGTAATGGTCTTTCAAGGATACTCGATTCAGATCATGGAAGTCTACACACAACCTTATCTCACCATTTTTCTTCCTTACTGGCACTAAATTAGCCACCCAAGTGGAATACTTGATGGGAAAAATAATTCTAGCTTGAATGAGCTTTGCAAGCTTCTTCCGCATCAAAGGCTCAATTTTGGGTTTTACAAGCCACTATCATTGGCTAACAGGTTTGGCATTTGGATCAATATCTATAGAATGCTAGGCAACATTTAGGTCAAAGACCTTCAGATCCTCATAATTCCATCCAAAAACATCATTGTATTTCTGAGAAAGGTGAATAAAAAATTTTTGTTCATCATCATGACATACCTTTCCCAACAATAAACCTTTGTCTCAAGGGATAAAATTATTTTGATAGTCCTCCTTTTTGAATGTGATGTTCTTCTTCTTGCCCTTGAATTCATCATCATGGCTAAAAATAGTCTCAAGAGTGACTAATCCCTTTGGTAACTTGTTTTTTTAGTTGCATAATTTGATTGCCATACCCCTCTTGTAGTCTGGACTGCACACTTGATGAGAACTCAGCTTCATTTTGTATGAAGTTTACAATCTGCTCATTGCTGTCAAATACCTACTAGTTCACACCATTATCAGGAACTGAGTGTCTAGCCACTATTTTGGCATGTTGATCAACACCTTGAAAGAGGTCTGTGGGAGGAGAAAATTGAACACCAATGGTTGCTAATTGGTCTACCTCAACATTTAATTTCCTTGGGATCACCTATAGGTTGAGCATTAAAACTCTCAAACAGGCCCCAAACTTTGTGTCTATAAGCTCTCAGAAGTTGGTTTTTCATTGCACATCTCTCTTTGACCTGGTTGACCACTAGATCAACCATTGCCTTAGCCAATCCTCCCATTCTTTTTTTATCTTCGATAGTCATACCCCAACCAATCAGGCTTCCTCTGTTTGGGCTTTTGAAAGGTGAAGAAGGAAACCCTAATCTCCAAAGTCTGAAAGAGACAATAGGGAAACTGTCAGGATTTAGAGATCAGGCCTTCACCATGCATCATACTTTTGAAAAGAAGAAACATCTGATCCCTGGCTCTAAAAAACTTTGAAAAAAATATGAAGCTTTGTCGAGAATTGGGCCTTAGACCTTCCTCCTTTCACCTGCCAAAAGAAAAGAGGAAGAAGAAAACCTCTGCTCCCCAAGATCTACAACACTTAGACAAATCTATGAGCTCGGTGGACCTTGGGTGTCAAACCTTTTGTCTTCCATCTTCCAAAAGAAAAGAGGAAGAAAGAAACTCCCGCTTGACTCTACTCGAATGACTTAGTCATTTTAAAGGTTTGGTGGACTTCAACGAGCAGGCCTTCCACCTACTATTTTCCAAATAAAAAGAAAAAGACCGCAACCCTGGGCTCTGAGCTCCACAATACTTAGAAACATTTGAAATTGGTGGACCTCAGTCGTCAGACTTTCCATCTTCCACCTTCTGAAAGGAAGAAGGAGGAAGAGGGAACTCTTGACCTCTAGTGCCCAAAACACTTAGATGATTATAGCTCGTCGGGCTTCAGCAAGTGGACCTTCCATCTTCTACCTTCCAAAAGGAAGAATGAAGAAGAGGAAACTCCCGACCTCCAATGCCTAAAACACTTAGATGATTTACAAAGGAAACTAGGTGGATTTTAGAGATGATAAGAATGGCATGATGAGGAAGTGAACTCCGAACTCTGAAACTCTGAAAAGGAAGAAAACACAAGGAAAATACTTGGGATTTTGGACTTGGCCATTTGGGGGGCTTTTCTCCTTGTACTTCAAAAGGGAAACATTTAGAACTTTCATGGATCCTTGGACTACTTGGCTAGTAGGCAAAAAGGGCAACAAGACATTATGCCACTTTAGCAACTCCCAACCAATGAGGGTGGTAGGATGGTGATCCATATATGATGTGATGGTTTTTGTCAATTTGATTTCTAAGTGTTTTATTTTATGTCCTTGTGAATAATGATGATTATGCAATATGGAGGGAGCATAGTGGATTTCTTTTCCCTTAGATCACCTCTACCATAGAATATCTCACATAGGGCATGTTAGTGGTTTTGGTAGTTCACATTAGAAATGATTACATCATGTTAACTAGTTTGCACCTTTGATTGATCTAGTGAGTCAGTCTTGAGAAGTATATGTGGGTGTAGCCTTCGAGTGTACAATGCTATAGCAAGGGTGAAATGAGGCTATAAGTTAGTAGTGGAGGCTATACGTGGATCAAGATACCATTACACAAGGAGAATGTGAGACTACATGTAAAGCTAGCAAGATGGGAATCCCAAAGAGTGATACTAGTGCTTGAGGGTGATGCAGTTATCACATTATTCTTTAGTAATTATAGGTGGAGGTGACAAACCTTCAAGAGGAGATTGATTAGTTGTGGGTTATCGCTATAGAGAGAGGTTAGAACTGAGGTCTTGATTAAGGATTGGGACACATGAGTCCTATAGACACACTAAGAGGAGTGAGATGGAGGATGGATACTCTAAATAGCCTCCCTTTGGGTGACATTATATTGATTTTTTCTTATATTTCAATTACTTTGTTATATTGTAACTCTTATCATTTATGATATTGGACATTCTATTACTCATGTGAATTGGTGTATGTGGATATTGTGATCATAGTATTGATGTTGATATTTATCGATTATGCTTAGTGCATAGTTGCACTTGCATGTTTTCTATAAGTTTATATGTAATAATGCATGATTGTATACATGTCTTATATGTTTGTGTGCATATGAAAGATATGATGTATCATGAATAAATCAATGCACATGTTTATCATTGTAATCTATTTACACTAAATATTTTGTGGAATCATTAATAACGAATTGATGAATAGACTAATAATGAATATATCATGTTCTATATATCTTTGGGATTTACACAATGTATACAATCAATTTATATAATGTTTTGTGCTTTTTCTAAGGATATAAATACGTAACATGGTAAACATTGACCTATTTTAGCCCCCAAGGCCAAAATAGCCCAAGAACCCAAAAATTGCCAAAAAATTATCGAAATCTATTAAAAAAAACCCTCAAATATGTTCTTCAGGTTTGATAGTGTTGTTTTTACCTTAGAAAATCCAAAAAATTCCTAAATTCGATCCTTTTCCCAAGTGTTTTTTGCCTTCATAAAAGTTTCCTTTTTGGAGAACAAGGAGGTTTGTGAATCTCAAAGTTCATTGAAAAGAAAGTTTGTCAAAGAAGAAACTTGCTGAAAAAGGGAAAAGAAATGCTTGAATAAAGAAAAAGAGGGATTTTTCAGTGAACAAGGAGGTTCCTAAACCTCCAAGTTCACCAAAAAGTAATTTCACTAAAGTGAAGATCAGTCGAAAGAGAGAGAAAGACAGGTTTTTGGTGGAAGTGAAGGCTCATGAACCTAATGGTTCATCGAAAGGGCATTTTGGCAAAATGGTTTGTGACAAGTCCAAGTTGCTGAAAAAAAAAGATAGTTCCCCAGAGTGAAGATTGGCCAAAAGGGGAGAAAGCCAAAATTAAATGAAGCAAAAGAAGAATATGATAAAGTTTTCAACAAATGAAGTGGTTCGTGAACCTCAAAGTTCACCAAAACATAGTTTTTTCTGAAAAGGAAAAGGAGATGAGTTTTGTAGAGTTCCACCTATCATATGGACATGTCATGTTGCCCTTCATACTCTCGTAATTCTAATTTGCCATTGAAATCCCACATGCAATCCCTTACCTTGTCTTGTAGAGGTTCATTATGGACCCACATGTCATGGCTCCCCTCGTGGACCTACATATCCTATTCCTCTCCATTTCCCCACATCACGAAAAAATATATGAAAGGAGAGTATATGTCATAGAGTTTTGCATAGGATATGGATATATCCTATCAAACCCTTTTGTCTTGCATGTCCTAATTCCCCCATTCCTCCACTTATTCCAAGTAGGCTCGAATCCCTGCAAAAGACCAAAGGGTGGGAATATGAAATGTAGAAGATCTTAATGTTGTGGGATATCTTGCACACCCCGACCCACCATGGGTTTCTGCAAAAGGTAAAAAGTGATAAAGAAAAGGTCGCAGAACCTTCCAGATGAACCTAACTTCCCACCAAAGCACAATTAATGCAAGTTGAAGCCAATTTCAAGTGGTTGGAACAATTTTTAGAGATGTAATGCTATAAGTAATCAGGGTGGGTAAAGTTTCCAATGACCCATACTTTTGTAGGTCCTTCCAAGGTCGAATAAACATGCTAATGGCATGGGTGACTCTCTAAATCTATATATTTCCTAATAGAGCCATTGGGGTGGATTTATTGTAGCATGAGCGACTGGAAAAAGTTGTTGACCACATTTTCTCATGCCCAAGGCTATAACAGTGAAAATGTAAATGCTATATATGCATGAGAGAAATATGTATTTTGGGGTTAGTTGTTCTCTAGTTCATCACACAGGTAGAAGGATTTTTTTCAGGTTTAGACCTTATGTCTTTTCCAAGAACTAGGTAGATTTGATGGACTGTGCTCTCCTCTGAGCCTTTCATGTCTCTATATCAGTTTAACTATGAATGAAAGTGGTCATCTTGTTGCATTTGTGTTGTCATTGATGTCAATAGTGTGAGGTTCAGGAGTGTTCTCGGTAGTGCTGTAATGAAGAAAGCCGGAAGTAAAGTGAACAAGAGGTAATGTCAAAGGAAGTCTATGGCAATGTGATTAGAGAAGAAAATCAAGAAGATGGATTAGAGAAGTTGTGATGAGAAGGTTAAGGTGGTGGATGTCATATACTATGTATATTGATTGGATCAATATCATTTGTACATAGTTGTACCTTATCTCTTGAAGTTCATATACAAAGATTGTGCTAACATGAAGAATCATGTTTTGTGAAAAGAGTTTGTTGTTGAGAATGAACTCTCTGATGTAGTAAATATTGTATTTATTATTTCCTAAGGAAAAGCATTACTTTAGTTTTGAAAGAAAGATTCAAGTTGTCCAAGGCACTGGAGTTTGCACAGGATAAGCTTGGGAGAATGCTCCACATTCCTTTGCATTTGAAGGTATGGCCTTATGGTTTAGGAGTTTTTCAAAGACATGTATGAAGGTTGTATGTTCTTAATTTTAGATCTTGAAGGTTAACATAGAATATTCTAGAGATCACAAAGTGAAGACAGTTGTTCAGAGTTGTTGTAGTTAGGATGCGTCTAGGAAATGCTCCTCATTTCTTTGCTTTTGAAGTTGACGTCCTACGGTTTGAAGGATAATCATTTATAGATGAGAATATGGTAATATTCTAGTTTTCATTGCTAAAGTGTACCACAAAGGTTCTCCAAGATCAGCAAAACAAAGACATATCTTGCTGCTAAATACGGTTGTCTAGAGGAGAAAGTAGAAGTCACCGCATTTCATCACAGTTTATCTTTTGGCTTTAGTGTTTGGAGGATGAGTTTAGATATTCAATTTAATATTTTAGTTTAGGTTTTTGGTATTGAAGTGTACCGCAAGTTGGTTTTTCAATGCTCTATCTCAAGACTGTGTGTTCAGTGTTCATTTGTGATACTAGGCTCAGTTTCTGATTGTTTGCACTAGAAAGAAAACATATATTTCAGAGGAAGGATTGGTTGAGAATGTTTGTAAGTCTTATATTGATTGTGTGATGATCCACATGATGTTAATTGATCCTTCCAGTACCTCTTTAGGTATGGAGCTATTGTGTAGAAGAATAAGTGTTTGCTGGGCTGACTTCATGTGTTTTGATGTTCCCACTAGATGATTTGAAGTGTGCACCTTCTTAGAAGAATGTGTTAATGATGAATAAGTCCTAGTTATCACTTGGCTTCAATCGCATTGATTTTCTACATCTTTTGGATGCCAACTTGGTGTGGCCTTTCATGTTTCATGAATACACGTTTCATCTTGGCTGATATGGGAGAAAGATTTTGTAATTTGTGGAAGGTATAAATGAAAGATCTTGTTTGTTGATGAAAGTGTGAGAGTGTGATAATGTGTGAATATGTGTGAATATGTGTGAATATGTGTGAATATATGTGAGTATGTTTGTGAAGTGTGTTGAAGGTAGCAATGTTTGTTGTGCAAAGAAAGTGAAGTTTTGTGACAAAGTGAAGTGTGTGGATGATGCAGAGGTGTTTTGTCTTGTAAGATATATTGGGTGTAATGTTCAGAGGTTGTAGCCTCATTTTGTAAGTGTTATTGTATCGTATTTTAGGGAGTTACAGCTTCCTTTGGGTTGTAGCCCATAAATAATAATGTAATCATGTTTTTATTTGTGAGGCTAGATTTGGATAGTAGATCCAAGCAACTTTCTCTTTGTGGTTTTTCCCTTCTTGAGTTTTCCATGTAAATATGGTGTTGTGCTTGTGTACTTATGTGTTGTTCTTTAATTGGTTTAATTTGTTGATCTTCTAATTAAAGCAATTAGAAGTTTTGGTTGATAATGTTAAACTGGAATAAGTTTTGATATATACTAATTCACCCCCCTCTCAGTATATCCTTGTGTTCTAACAATTAGTATTAGAGCTAAGTACCTTAGTACAGCATAATAGCTAAAGGTAGATCTTGGTATAGAACACATAGCTTAGAAGGAGTCTTCTTCTAAAGCTCTAATGTTTGATGGAAATAACTGACTTCTGGAGTGTAAGGATGGAAGCCTATCTTACCTCATTAGGGTATGATGTCTGGAGAGCGATCACGACTGATTATGTTGAACCCAGTCACCCCATTTTAGATTTAGATGTGAAGAATATTGCAAGTATGTACTAATTGGTGTTGTCATTGATGTCAACATATTTGGGTTGTCATTGGTTCCAACTATATCTTCTGATATTGTTGTTTGTTGATTGATTGAAGAACACTGTCTGAATATTTTTCTCTGTAGTGAAGACCAGAATATGAGCTTTGGATATGATTTAGAGAAGTGTTTGATGATGCTAAATCTAGAATTTGGTGGTCTAGATTATTGTGCAGAAAAAGTTCTATTCACCAGTTTGAAGACTGTGCCTGGAAATGTTTGTAGAGTGATAGAGATATGGTATTTTTCTCTGCATATCTTCGCAGTATGGATTTTGGTCTTGTGTTTATGGACTTAATCTTAAAAGGTTCTTAGCTATCTTCATTCTAAAGGATTTGTCATTTGGTGCTCTAGAAAGCAAGTAATTGACTAGTAGAGCTTGACAATGTATGTTAAGAAGCAGTATGTGATGTGTCTCAAGTGATATTTGTTGTTTTCAAGTGATCTTTGTTGCAGTTGGATTTGTCAGCTCCCAAGTGATTCTATGTTGTTCATAGATGTCTCCATAATGTATTGAAGACATGTGATTGATCCATGGGCTACAATGAAGATCTTGGAAGCATGTATCTAAGTGATCTTGACATATGCACTTGTTCTAGCTGACCTAGTTTGTCACACTTGTTGCAGAGGTGATTCATGGATTGTAGAAGTGTTCCCAAGTGTGTGAAGTTGTATTTGGGTCTGAGCTAAGCCGTGAAGTGTTCCTCCTTCATTCATTTACTCTGTAAGTTTTTTTAGGTCTAGTCCTAATTTGATTTTTGTATGTCAACCTTAGAGATAGTTCCAATGGTTGTATATTGTAATGCCAACCTTGATGTACATTCCAAGGTTGATGATAGGTATAAATGTATGTAGTGAATTCATGAATGAGAAAAAAAGTAACGAAGATGCGAAGATAAGGTGTGAGTTGTAAAAGCAGAGCAAAGCAGAGGAGATATACTACGCTTCAATGGAACTGAACTCAGGTATGGTGTAGATGCTAATATATCAGTTCAACCCCGGCAGTGAGCCAACCCCAGCAGTGAGCCAAACCTAGAAGTGAGCCAACCCCGACAGTGAGCCCTGGGTAGTGAGCCCTTTGGCAGTGAGCCACTTTTGATATTCAGTATTGTTACTACATTATATTGTGAGCTAACACTCACCATGGTTTTTCCATGTTTAGGGTTTTCAACGTAAAAAATGGTGTTCATGTGTGTATGGTGTTGATGTGTTCATGTTTTGATTCTGCTATTCATGTTTAATATTCATAACAGAATAAGGAATTAGATTAAGTGAATGTGAAAGTGATATTGTGTAAAAAAGTTAAAGTTTTTGATACAATTGATTCACCCCCCCTCTCAGTTTTCTTGTGCCTTTCAACAAAGAAGGCCTAGGAAAACAATGACAAAGCCAAGAATACAATCTTAAGTGGTTTGAGTAGTTTAGACTTAGTCAAGGTTGTGTGGTGCAAGACAACAAAGGAGATATGGGAGAAGCTCAAAGGTCTCTATGAAGGAGATGACACTATAAAGGAAGCCAAACTGCAATCCTACAAAATAGTATTTGAGAATCGAAGGATGAAAGAAGAAGAGAACATAGATGGCTACTTACACTAGGTAGATGAAGCAGTGAATGTAATCATAAGTATGGATGAAGACTTGGCTGAATCATTGATTGTAAAGAAAGTCTTGAAATCTCTCCCTCACATATTTGATTCAAAAGTTTATACAATAGAAGAAGCCAAAGACTTGAAGAAACCCACCATGGTAGAACTATTTGGGTCCATCACTACCTATGAAATGATAAATAAAGTCATAGGTTCATGCCAAAAAGAAGTTTCTTTCAATGCTGTGAAAAATAAAGGAGCATCTAATATATTTAATGAAATTGAGGAAGAAGAAGCAAATTTGGTAAGAATGTTAAAAAGAGGTTAGGCAAATATAAAGGTAAGCTACCTTTCAAATGTTTCAAATGTGGTAGAATTGGTCATTATGTCTCTAAATGTCCTTTTGGAGAAAGTGAAAGCAGCAGCAAGGGGTTCAAGAGAAATAATTTCGAGAGGAACCTTCTTTCAAAAGAAGACTACAGCTTCAAAGAAGAAGTAAATCACTACTCATCTGATGAGGATAGAGGAGAATCTCTATTCATGGCCATGGCTATCTCAGATGATTTAGACAAGGCTACAGATGAGGAAGAATATGAAGTTGATTCTAAAGGTGAACTTGTTTCTGCTCTTGAAGACTTGGATTGTGCAAGGAAGGAGAATCAAGAACAAAGAGCTCTAATTGAAGCTAAAACAAAAGAATGTATAAAACTTGAGAAAGAAATTTAGTTACTCAAAAAGGAGTTGAAGAAGACCAAACTTGGAAGTCTGGATGATACAGAATGTACAGATCTCATCTTGCCTCAAGGAAGATCTATTCATGCAAGACAATTCTCCATGAACAAGTTTAATCATGTTTTCTTTGGTTATTGTTTTATCTGCAATGAATTTGGGCATAGGCTATGGATTGCAAGTCTGAAATAAATAGAAGAAATATTGTAAGTAGAAATTATTTTGCTTCTCTTGTGGATGCCAATGTGGTATGTCAAATTTGCAACAAGTTTGGACACATAGCAAGGTATTGCAGGAATGGTCTTACAAATCTAGAATCTCAGATAATTGATGCCACTGAGTCAGATAGGGAGAATGACAATGGAGTTGAGAACTCAATGATTGTCCAAACAAAATTTCATGCTCAAGGACAAACCAATCTTTGGGTGATAGATAGTAGATGTACAAATCACATGACAGGTGATAAGAGCAAGTTTATCAATCTTGGCAAGTGGAATGGTGGACTGGTTAGGTTTGGAGATAACTCTTCTACAAAGATCACTAGAAAAGGTACTATAAGCATTGATGGAAAGTCTCAGACACATGATGTTCTTTATGTAGAAGGTCTCAAGCATAATCTTCTCAGTGTGAGTCAAATGTGTAGCAAAGGATATAATCTCACATTTCATGATCAAGGGTGTGAAATCAGAAGAGCAAAATCTAGAAAAATGGTGGTAGATGGATTTAAGACAGAAGGCAACTTGTATAATATGAAACAGGTTAATGAGAGGACTTATCTATTAGGACAAACAAATAAATGTTGGTTTTGGCATTAAGAGAATGGAGGACATCAACTTTGATAATCTTGTGAAGATCAGTTCCATGAAAGTAGTAAGGGACATGCCAAAGATCATCAAGCCTACAAGCACCATATGCAAGGAATGTCAGATTGGGAAGTAGACAAAGATAACTTTCAAGTCCAAGGAATATCCTACTACAAGGCCTTTGGAACTAATTCATACTAACTTGTGCGGACCAACTAGGACAAAAAGCCTCCAAGGTGAGAGGTATTTTATGTTGCTCATTAATGATTTCTCTAGAATGACATGGGTTACATTTTTGAAAGAAAAATCAGAAGCTTTCAGTAGATTCAATATCTTCAAATCTATGGTTGAAAATGAAATGAATGCTAGAATCATGTTCTTAAGATCTAATAAAGGTGGTGAGTTTACCTCAAATGAGTTTGTAGAGTTTTGTCAAGAACATGGAATCAAAAGACACTATGCAGCTACTAAAACCCCTTAGTAGAATGATGTTGTAGAGAGAAAGAATAGGACTATCCAGGAGATGGCCAAGACAATGTTGAGTGAATCTAAATTGCCTGATATATACTGGAAAGAAGAAATTCACACCACAGCCTACATTCTTAACAAAGGACAACTAAGAAAGCACAGCACCAAGACCCCTTATGAGTTTTAGAATGGAAGACTTGCAACAGTCAAGTATTTTAGAGTTTTTGGAAGCAAATGCAACATCAGAAGAGATGAAGAAGGTCTAGGAAAGTTTGACTCAAGAGTAGATGAAGGTACTTTCCTTGGGTACTCAACTACCAGAAAAGCCTACAAATGCTACAATAAAAGACTAAGGAAGATAGTTGAGAGTGCAAATGTAAGACTGGATGAAGAATCACATCAAAATTTAGTTGAGGAAGAGGATTGTTGGCTAGATGAACCTTCCTGCACAGAGGAAGCTGTAGAAGTTGAAGATAAGGAAGAAACTCCAAAGAAGACTGCTAAGACTCTAGCCAAGTATGTTCAAAAAAATCATTCAGAAGATCAGATCATTGGAGACAAGAATGAAGGAGTTTAGACAAGAAGAAGATTTGCAAGAACAAATGAATAGGTAAACTTTTCTTTACTGTCAAGAATAGAACCTAAAAACTTTAATGAGGCCATCAAGGATGAAGGATGGATATAAGCCATGGAAGAAGAATTGAACTAGATAGAAAAGAATCAAACTTGGGAGTTGGTATCAAGGCTTGTAGACAAGAATGTGATAGGAACAAAATGGGTTTTTAGGAACAAGTTGAATGAATATGGAGAAGTGATCAGAAACAAAGCAAGGTTGGTTTGTAAAGGATATTCACAAGTTGAAGGTGTTGACTATGAGGAGACATTTGCTCTGGTGGTAAGAATGGAATAAATCATAATGGTTCTTGCTTTTACAATACATAAGGGATTCAAGGTATATCAGATGGATGTCAAATCTACTTTCTTGAATGGTGACTTGGTCGAAGAGGTCTACATAGAGCGGCCAGATGGTTTTCAGTTATCATAAGACTCAAGCATGGTGTACAGACTCAAGAAGGCTCTGTATGGTCTCAAACAAGCCCCTAGGGCTTGGTATGCAAGGTTGGACAAGTACTTACTCTAGCAGGGTTTCAAGAAAGGTACCACATATTGTAATCTTTACATCAAAATTGAAGGTGAACAAATTCTAATTGTTGTTGTGTATGTTGATGATATAATATTTTATGGATATGATTGAGATGTGTATGAAGTGTGCAGGAGAGATGCAAAAAGAGTTTGAAATGTCTATGTTAGGAGAGCTATCATTCTTTCTTGGACTTCAAATTTCCCAATAAAATGATGTCGTCTTTATCTCTCAAGTAAAGTATGTTAACGAAATGTTGAAGAAGTTTGGAATGGAAGATTGAAAACCTATAAGTACTCCTATGGAAAATGGTTTCCACTTGAGTAAAGATGATGAGTCACCTGAAGTTGATCAGACTTAGTACAAGTCTATGATTGGGGACCTTCTATGCCCAACAACATCAAGGCCTGACATTATGCAAGTTGTGTGTTTGGTTGCAAGGTTTCAAGATGATCCAAAGGAAACACATGTGAAGGCATTCAAGAGAATATTCAAAAACTTGAAGAACACTCTAGAACATGGATTGTGGTATTAAAAGGGTGATGACTTTTCCCTGAGTGCTTATACTGATGGAGATTGGGTTGGCAGTGTTGATGATAGAAGAAGTACCAGCGGAGGAGCTTTATTTTTGGGAGACATATTGGTCTCATGGATTAGCAAGAAGCAAAATTCAATGTCCTTATCAACAACAGAGGTAGAATATATAGCTACAGTTGTCTACTGCACCCAAGTGTTGTGGATGAAGCAAACATTGGAGAATATCAAGGTTGTATATGATGAACCTATTCCTATTCTTTGTGATAATATGAGTGCCATCAATATTTTAAATAATCCAATGATGCATTCTAGAACCAAGCACATATCTATTAGGTATCACTTTTTGAGAGAGAAGGTTGCAGATCAAGAAGTTAGATTGGAGTATGTGCCTACAAAGGATCAAGTTGCAGACATCTTCACCAAGGCACTTTCTAAGGATACTTTTGACTATCTCAGACATAAGTTAGGGGTTATTGCCCCTCCTTCTAACGAGATGCATAGATGGTGCATCCATCCAAGGGGAGCAGTTCAAGATATATTTTTATCCCTAGATTGATGGTGGCTACCTTTCAGGGGGAGTAGGTAGGAAAGATGTTTTGAAGGAAAATGAGATTTGATTAGTCAGGGGAGCTGATAGGTGAGGAGTAGTGAAATTAGAATCAAGAAGAATGTAGACAGGGGGAGCTAAAGGAAGATCAATTAGGAAGACCACTAGCCCTTTGTCCTTGATGTCAGTATATCCTTGTGTTCTAACATATATTGTGTCTATTTATCAGTATTGAATCTTTTCTTCCTTTGTAATAGCTATTTAGCCTCCATGATCAATAATAAATTGATATTTTTCCTTCCTCTTAACCTCTACATTGTGTTTATCTGAAATCTATAAACTTATTCTATGGATGTAAGATCCCTCCTGTAGTTATCATTTTCTACCCAAACCTTTGTTGGATTTTATGAGTTTGTGTGAGTTTATTTTAATATTAGAGATCATTGTTGTGCTATTTAAAGTTCAACTAAACACACTAAATCTGGTACATCACCTTTAATTTTAGTTTCTCCTTCTCCCCTTTTCCTTGGTGATCATTAGCATAGGTTTAGTTATAGTTTCTTTGAGCCTTAATCTTAGAAAGAGGAATTGATCTTCTTTGGAGGTCTGATCTCACTTGCAAGATCCCACACCTTGAGATCGGTCCCATTGTATCTCTAAATTTGTTGGAACTGCAAGCTTCACCAAAGGGTGCAAATTCAGGTGACAATAGTTTCTAGCATGTCGGGTCAGACTCTCTTCTCTGAGTATGAGTTGAAGTAGGAAGATTTGTTGCTATTCCTAGCTTATTTTTTGTTGTAAAAGCATTCAACAAGCACTTGGCTACTTTGTTGTTCCTAGGTTTGAACCAATTCTAGATTTCATTCCAAGAGTGTAGACAAGAGCTTCTTCAAGAGGTAACTTTCAATTTATTTATCTCCTTGCATCTATTTTATGAAGAAGAATAAATAGATCATCTAGATCTCCTATAAGAGTAATAGGAAGTGGTGTTTCATCCCCTCCAAGATCTCAATCCATACCACCATTTGGTAGATTCCCACAAACAAGGTCAAATGTCCATATACCTATCATAAACTTCCATTATTCAAGGTGAAAGCTTCATATTCCCAATGTGGATCTACCCAGAAATAGAGATTTTGTTGCCTTCAATGAGGGAAGTCCACTTGACCTTGGACAATATGATGATATCCCAATTATAGCTCTGAAAGCTATCCCTTTCTTCATTGGTGAAAATTCCACTACACTCATAGAACACATTCAAGACATTGCCAGTGTATGCTTTGTCCACAATGTTACCCAAGACAATGTTGTTGTGAGGATCCTTGCTTCTTCCTTCAAAGGAAAAGCACTCTAGTGGTATAGGGGTTTACCAAAAAATTCCATCCATGATTGGGATGAGTTAGGAGAAAGAGTCTGTTAGCACTTTGAAGACAAGAGTGACCATCTATCCCTTATGGAACAACTGACTACCATTAAAAGAGTTCCCCATGAATTTATGGTTGACTTCAACTACAAATTTCAAAAGATTTGGGACATGATCCCATTATTAGTGAAGCCCTCCCCTAACATTGCTTTCTTGTACTATCTAAGATCCCTAAACATTGATATCATTATTATGATTCAGTCCATGGGAGGGAATGTGCTACCAGATGCATATGACATAGCAATGAGGGTAGAAAATAGTTTAATTCAAGATAGAAAGATTTCTCCCAAGCCTCCAATGCCATTATTCCTAGAAGAACCAGTCATCCAACCAAGTGTGGCTCCAATCCCTACAACAATCAACCCTACAGCTCCTTTGGTTACACCCTCAAATGAATTGCATGAAGTCAAGGCTCTACTATGAAACTTTAGAAATGAATTAGTAGCTATGAAAAGGTAATGAGAAAAAGTTAGAAAGCCTTATTAGACCTTCAATCAAGCTTATCATCCTAATAGCAATCCCTACCAAGGAAATATGCAAAGATAAAATCATCCTAGCTATGCTAGGCCCCTAAATGTTATTAACCCAGCTGCTGCAAGCTCATATAGAGCCCTGGTTCCCATTCAAAACAACCTGGATCAAGACAATGAATGGTTCTATCCATTAAATTGACCCCACAATCAAATATTATGCCTTCAACATCGAGGTCGTGCCCAAGAACATAAATAAAGATATAGATAGGCAGGCAATAGTGGATGCCCAATTTGATATTCCCAAAAATGCCATACAAAATCTAAATCAACATGTGAAGATTGTGGTAAGGCTCATTGTCCCATATAATATGACCAACTAGCAAGTGTTTTAAAATGACTAGCAAATTGTCAATTTATTGCAAGAGGAAGCAAAGTTTGATGTTAAAAATTAGTCTAAATTGTAAGAAAAATATGGTGACCAAGTAATCCAGTTGAAGAAAAACAAATTGCCCAAGGAATTGATTACCTTGGAGAATATTTTAATATTGATGATCAGCCCAAAAAGGAAAGATGAGCATGACTATTAAAAAAGAAGACTATGAAGAGGTAGAGATTGCACAAGTGGTGCAGGGGCACCATGCCAAAATTTTGATTTTTTGGTCTCAATAGGAGTATAGGGGGAGATTTTTCCTTCATAACTAATGTAATAAAGTTTATTAAAGACCATTTTTGATGTATTTATGGTCACCTAGAGTGGAGTCTTGATTATGGCACAAGATTAGAACATTCTATTTTGAGCAGTTTAGTGGACAGATTGTTTGAACCTTCTTTTTGGCTTTTCCCACGAGCATGGGAGTTATGTAACATTGGAGTTTTGAATGTATGTATGTTTTAAAGCCTCACACACCTCAAGGCAGATCAGAGAAGAGATTTGGAGAAGAAATAATATAGATTTTTTTAGTTTTTCTGCACATTTTCTGTATTTTTGTTGTTCCCACGCCAGGTACCAGTCTGTACTTTACTATCATGGATCCAAATGTCTAAAATCATGAAGTGAATGGTGTTATATTTCATTTGAATCAATTTTGGAGGATTTCATTGTGGTTGAAGCATTTTATCAATCATTTTTTGAAACTAGGTCTTAAACTCTAGTTTTGGAGGGTTTTAGCAAATCGATGCGGTTTTGACCCATTCCACCTGTGTCAACTCTCAAACATGGGTGGAATGGACTTAGATAGGTTGCTTTTCTTTGTTTATTTCATTGTAGAAGTAGGGGACTTGAGTGGTGTGACATTTGAAGCTAATTGAGCCTAATATCCTCATGTATTGGGTCTTCTAGCTTTGGTAGATTAGTGAGTTGATGCATGGTTGACTTGGGATGACTCAAGATCCTTGAAACTGGCATATTCAGACTAGTGTAAACCCTATTTATGCCTTGGAGTAGGTTTGGGGAGTTGGGAGCAAGTTTGTCTTACAGTTGCCTTGTATAAGAAGCCTAATTAAGCCTAAGAATAGTAGGTACAGTCCATTTTTTAGGCCTTTGTTCCAAAAAAACCCATACTGCATGTTTGATATGTTATGTAGGAAACAAATGGGTATCTATAAAGTCAATTTGTTCTTTGGTTTGTCAAGTATTTTGCAAGTTATGACAAAAGAACTCTATTCCAAGGGCTACAAGCAAATACGGCTAATTACAATGGAGCGACTAGAAGGGCATGGTGTCATGGGTCTGTATGAACTTGAGTGATCTTAGTCTACCAAAATAGAGTGGGTCATGGTGTGATAGGGTTGTAGTAGGTTGGTTAACCCATTGGTCCTTCCTTTGGGCATGTATCAAACTCTGGCAACCATGCTAAGTGACGAGGAAACTTGTCAAGCTGGGACAGTCAGTCTAGTGAGTCTCAAGAATCCTTTTAAGTGTCTTTGAGGAGCCTCCCTTGTGTTGGTAATTTTTTCTGAATCGGCAGAGGGTTTGCCAGTTCCAATGCACGGGCAGATTCAGCCAACAGACATGGGAGGTTGCGTGAGCAGCCTCCCCTTCACTTCTGGTTCTACCGCACCAAGGGGGGTGTCCCTATTTGATAAAGATATGACCTTGATTCATTCAATGACATAAAGATTTAACTTTGAAATAACATGCAGAATACTCTCATGTGTGGACCAAGATTTGTGTGATAAATCACAAGGTTGGCAATGTTCTTGGACACATTTGTCTGGTCAGGTATGAGAGTATGCAGGGGTTCCTAATCCTACTCCTACAACTAATGGGTTGGAAATTTGAAATGGTTTGAAATTGATGGTTTGAATGCAAGACAGGGGTTTTGGATCATAACTACTTCACAAGGGTGGACTGGTGCCTATCTCAGGGCAAGGAGTCACATAGACATATACATGAGAATGGCTTGCAACTATCATTTGAGTTTCAAGGGGTTAGATTGATGCTTGCCTTACAAACATCATCCAAGAATGGGTATTTTAACTATCTCTGCTTATGAATATCCTAGCTGACATACAATCTTCTCCACACTTTAACCTAAAACAATTTAATCCACTCCTTGAATGGAAGTTACAGATTAAGCCTGTGGTACAGCAAGACTATACCCTAGAATCTGAGAAACCCTTAGCAACTAGATTCAGAAGAAGAAAAATGCATACAACAAGTGGAGACAGACAGATAAACACATGCAATAACGTATTTTTCATATACAATGACAAGAAACTGAATATATGTGCAAGATACAACTCAGATGCAACACAAACTCCACAGAGATAAAACAAATAGGAAAATACTCTGTATTTTGTTATTCACACAAAAAAATTGCCCAAGTCTTCAACAACAACAAACTGAGTAACACAGTCTGCTTAATATAGCAAGAAAGTGTACTCTGCATTAATTACATGGCACATCAAAAATCTGCTAGATACAATGCATGAGAAATGGCACTCAAAATTGAATGCGGTAGAGGGACAAAGAGGAAGGAGCAGGTATGTTCAAGATTTGAGTCGCCGCTCCAAGATTTTCTTCATCAATTCAGGTGTTTGACTTGTCAACATGACCCATACTTCCCTGCACAATCTGCCATTAAAGCTTCAACTACCCGCAGCCTCGGAAGATGCAACAGCAGCATGTCCATGGAGTTTTCCCACTCAAAACAATGCCTGCAGATGTAAAGAAAACCCATGCTGCAACCTTAAAACTTGGCCGTCAACCTGTCTCCCAATCGCTGAGATCTAACAGCTCAAAAACTGCAAAAAAGCTGAGGGCTAATGATATCGCGCCACGTAGGCAGCTTTTTCCTCTATCGCTGACTTTTCCATTCACTATTTTGCCTTTTCACCCCTTGTATATGCAAGAACAAATGCATATACAATCGTCACTGTTCACCTACCAAAAACCCTTTATATATGCAAAATGCATATACATCTGTTTGATATACAAGGCAGACCCCAAACCTGTTTAGAACAAATTGAAATTCAATTCGGGTCCGGCTTGTATCTCTTTTATTGCACATCGGCTTGTATATCGGCATATACAAGCGCTTTATACAACCCACAGACCTGAAATATTTATTCACTACATTTTATTCCTCCATCGCATCCAAGTTGTATGTCCCTTTGCTTGCATCCATCGCCTCATACATACAAGGCGGATTTCAAACTTTTATCTGCCGCATCTGACTTCTCCTTCGGTTCCGGAATGCATATTTCAATTGTATGCTTTGAATGTACATCGGCATACATACAACTGGTGGGCCCGACCATTTTCTCTCTCCTTTGCACTGTTCACTTTGCATGTCGTGAGCCTTTGTATAATTTTCAATGTACATTCCCATGCACATACAAACAAGGAATCTTCACCAGAATATTCTTGCAATGTATCTAACCATTGTATGTGTGCCTGAATGTATATTGCATATACATTCCACCTTGTATATCCATGGGCCCACCACATGCACTTCTGCCTCGCCACTATAGCAAATGTATATTTCACTTCCTTGTATATCTTGCTTCGTATATGACTCGGCATACAAAGTGGGAATATTCCCAGTAATCTGCAAAAGACTCCCCCTTTGTATATGCACCTTTTAGGGCCCGATATACATTTAGAAATGCATCTAACTCAATTTTTCAAAGGGCGATAGAGTTTTCTAACCCACCAATGCATATTTTGACCTGTATGTATATACAAACACCTTTGTATATACAAAGACACTTTCAGCCTCGGTGCCTACATATCTAAATGCTTGAAACCTAAATACTTATGCAGGCACCACTAGTAGCTCGAGCCTAAAACCCTAAACATAAATGATTACCAATAGGCTCCATCTGGGGACGCATGCCTCTTGTAGGCATGGCGAGGACTTCAGATCTCTAGGATGCAGACCAATCCTTATCCATTGGGCATAGAGTCAAAATTGTACTAACCTGCATCACAAAACACATTTATTAAAATTACTTGGTGGCCCAGGGCCACCAAAAAGGAAAAACCAGAGTTTTCCTTTGTCAAAAACCCTGTTTCCTTTTGATTTCTTCAAATGAAGCCTGAAAGCATTTAACTGTTCGCAGCGCCCAGCATTGCAATTTTTTGTGCTGCTGCCCTTTTTTCTTTCTCTTACAAATCTACAGCAATGCTTTTGATCATACATTATTATCAGCTGTAGAATGTCATCATCATATGAGTCACTGATGTTGCTTGGAAGAATGATAGACTCACATGAAACAAATGAATCCACATCAGAACTTTGCCTTTCTTCAAAAAATAAAAGCTCCTCTGTATCAAACATGCAATATTCAGGCAAAAGCAACATCTCATAATCAAATTTATCTTTATAAGTATACAGATATTCATCATCATTGTGTTCAGCAATTTTATCATTTATGTCCACCTGGAATGTCTCAAAAGAAGGCAGAAATAACTCAAAATGCAGCCCTATACTGAAAGATTCATAGTTATCCCTGCAACCAGCACTATCCCCAACTGTACAAGCACATACATCTGCAACTCGTCCATCCACCTCTGAATAGTGACCCTGTTTCTCCTCCTCATCAATGCACCGATTATCAACAGCAAAAGTCTCAAACTCTGCATTGTGAAGGTAGTCAGAATCTTCAAGGAAACACTCATATTTAGCATCCATGTATATTTCATCATTTGAAAGGCTCATATATGCATCTAAATGCTGACAATCACTAACATATTCACTATACCTTAAAGCAACATCTTCTATATTCAGAGTGAAGCTTTGCATATCCATTTTATACAAATAATTAGGAATAGCTGGGATATGCCTATTGCTACAGGACACAACCTCATGTATATCTTTCATTTGATCAATTGGAGGGCATCTTGTGTCTGCAGGCTTGTCTTCTAGAGGTTGATAACAATCTTTGTTTTCATTATTACAAGATGTGCCTACATTTTCTACAACATTTTCTTCATGCATCACATCATGGCTGCACACATTATTCTAAAATATATTTCCCTCTACAAAATCATCCTTTAATGAACATTGTGGAAAAGCAGAAATACATTCACTTTGATAACTGTTTTGACAACTTGCAGCCATGAAACCTACTGGCATTCCATATTTCTCATTGTTTTCTATATCCATAGCAAATTGGTAAGCCTGGTGAAGTGTGGCTGGTTCCTTATCTCTCAATAGATAACTCATTTCTTCATCAAATGCAGCCAAATAAATTGCTAAGCACAATGGATTATTCAGTCTCATGTATTCAGGGATTTGCTTAAGCAACTTAAAAAAACCTTAGATTAAAGGCTAGAACTAGCTCCTCATCTTCCTTTTGAATATTCATGAAGTGTATGATCAATGAGGCTAAATCAAATCTTTCACCAAACTGCTCTAGGAATGCAATTTTTAAATCTATCCATGAAGAAACAGAACATATAGGCAGGTCTGAAAACCAAACTCTAGCATCATCTTCTAATGACTGAACAAAGAATCTCATTACAACATCTTCATCCTCTACCTCATAATCTTCTATTAAATTACAAAATTTTTGCAAATGTTCGTTTGCCAATTCAGAACCTGATCCACTATATTTTGGCAAACATCTTCTAATTTTATTTGGAATAACATTTGGGTAACCACCTATTCCTGTGAAATTTAGGGCTTTATACCTTTCAATAAAAAATGGTCTCCTTTGAGAGCATACCCAGGCCTGCTGTTTTAAACTTAACATTTTAAATCAAAGATGAATACCTAGATATATGTTGCAGCACTGATAGGTTCAATCAACAGAGTCGCCACCTCTCATAGAGAGGACAATATATCAACAAGGCCATTTTATTTTATGGACTCACCACGCCAGCAGAGCACCACATGGTCATTTTTGGATCTTGCTACAATGAATTCACTTTTCAAATAATTTGACTCTTTCCCTCCCTAGTAGAGTTACCAATTTTGTTGGTAATTTTTTCTGAATCAGCAGAGGTTTTGCCAGTTCCAATGCATGGGCAGATTCAGCCAACAGACATGGGAGGTTGTGTGAGCGGCCTCCCCTTCACTTCTGGTTCTACCGCACTAAGGGGGGTGTCCCTATTTGATAAAGATATGACCTTGATTCATTCAATGACATAAAGATTTAACTTTGAAATAACATGCAGAATACTCTCATGTGTGGACCAAGATTTGTGTGATAAATCACAAGGTTGGTAATGTTCTTGGACATATTTGTCTGGTCAGGTATGAGAGTATGTAGGGGTTCCTAATCCTACTCCTACAACTAACGGGTTGGAAATATGAAATGGTTTGAAATTGATGGTTTGGATGCAAGACAGGGGTTTTGGATCATAACTTCTTCACAAGGGTAGACTGATGCATATCTCAGGGCAAGGAATCACATAAACGTATACATGAGAATGGCTTGCAACTGTCATTCAAGTTTCAAGGGGTTAGATTGATGCTTGCCTTACAAACATCACCCAAGAATGGGTATTTTAACTGTCTCTACTTATGAATATCCCAGCTGACATACAATCTTCTCCACACTTTAACCTAAAACAATTTAATCCACTCCTTGAATGGAAGTTACAGATTAAGCCTGTGGTATAGCAAGACTATACCCTAGAATTTGAGAAACCCTTAGCAACCAGATTCAGAAGAAGAAAATGCATACAACAAGTGGAGACAGACAGATAAACACATGCAATAACGCATTTTTCATATACAATGACAAGAAACTGAATATATGTGCAAGATACAACTCAGATGCAACACATAAACTCCATAGAGATAAAACAAACAGGAAAATGCTCTGTATTTCGTTATTCACAAAAAAAATTGCCCAAGTCTTCAACAACAACAAACTGAGTAACATAGTCTACTTAATATAGCAAGAAAGTGTACTCCGCATTAATTACATGGCACATCAAAAATCCGCCAGATACAATGCATGAGAAATGGTGCTCAAAATTGAATGCGACAGAGGGATAAAGAGGAAGGAGAAGGTATGTTCAGGATTTGAGCCGCCGCTCCAATATTTTCTTCATCAATTTAGGTGTTTGACCTGTCAACACGACCCATACTTCCCTACATAATCTGCCATTAAAGCTTTAGCTACCCGCAGCCTCAAAAGACGCAACAGTAGCATGTCCATGGAGTTTTCCCACTCAAAACAATGCCTATGGATGCAAAGAAAACCCACGCTGTAACCTTAAAACTTGACCGTCGACCCGTCTCCCAATCGCTGAGATCTAATGGCTCAAAAACTGCAAAAAAGTTGAGGGCCAATGATATTGCACCACGTAGGCGGCTTTTTCCTCTATCGCTGACTTTTCCATTCACTAATTTGCCTTTTCGCCCCTTGTATATGCAAGAACGGATGCATATACAATCGTCACTGTTCACCTGCCAAAAACCCTTTGTATATGCAAAATGCATATACATCTGTTTGATATACAAAGTGGACCCCAAACCTGTTTAGAACAAATTGAAATTCAATTCGAGTCTGGCTTGTATCTCTTTTATTGCACATCGGCTTGTATATCGGCATATACAAGCGCTTTATTCAACCCACAGACCTGAAATATTTATTCACTGTATTTTATTCCTCCATTGCGTCTGGGTTGTATGTCCCTTTGCTTGCATCCATCGCCTCATACATACAAGGTGGATTTCAAACTTTTATCTGCTGCATTTGACTTCTCCTTCAGTTCTGGAATGCATATTTCACTTGTATGCTTTGAATGTACATCGGTATACATACAATTACCTTTGCATACAACTGGTGGACCCGACCATTTTCTCTCTCCTTTGCACTGTTCACTTTGCATGTCGCGAGCCTTTGTATAATTTTCAATGTACATTCCCATGCACATACAAACAAGGAATCTTCACCAGAATATTCTTGCAATGTATCTAACCATTGTATGTGCACCCGAATGTATATTGCATATACATTCCACCTTGTATATCCACGGGCCCCACCACATGCACTTCTGCCTCGCCACTGTAGCAAATGTATATTTCACTTCTTTGTATATCTTGCTTTGTATATGACCCGACATACAAAGCGAGAATATTGCCAAGAATCTGCAAAAGATTCCCCCTTTGTATATGCACCTTTTAGGGCCCAATATACATTCAGAAATGCATCTATCTCAATTTTTCAAAGGGCGATAGAGTTTTCTGACCCGCCAATGCATACTTTGACATGTATGTATATACAAACACCTTTGTATATACAAAGACACTTTTGACCTCAGTGCCTTCATATCTAAATGCTTGAAACTTGAATACTTATGCAGGCACCACCAGTAGCTCGAGCCTAAAACCCTAAACATAAATGATTACCAACACCTTGCTCTGCATCAACAAGACAGAGTTTTGAAACATGGTAAGATATGTGATCAAGATGAAAGACAAGGTTTCTTTGAGCTTTGTAATGAATTTGATGATCTTATTTCTTGGGATTATAGGGATCTAAAATGTTTTGACCCTAGTTTAATCATGCATACTATTGATTTAGATCCCAATGCAAAACCTATCTACCAAAAGCAAAGGCATGTTAACCCTAAACTAGAAACATTAATGAGGAAGGAGCTATCCAAAATCATAGAGGCAAAAATTATCGACCCAATCAAGAACTCCTCTTGGGTGGCTAACCTAGTTCTAGTTAGGAAATAGAATAGGGAAATCAGATCGTGTGTGGACTTTAGAGACTTGAATAGGGCCTCCCTTAAACACCACTATCCACTCTCATCTATGGAACAAATCCTACAAAAAGTGGCTAGAGCTGAGAGGTTCTCCTTCTTGACAACTACTCAGGCTATAATTAGATTCTTGTAAAAGAATCATATCAGTAAAAAACAACCTTCACCACCAAGTGGGGCACTTTGGCCTATCAAATAATGTCATTTGGGTTGACCAATTCTAGTGTAACCTTCCAAAGAGCAATGGATTTTGACTTCAAAAGACTAATTAATGATATCATTCTAGTGTATCTTGATGATTTAATTGTCTATTCCAAGCATGCAACTGACCATTGGGGTCATTTGAGAAAAGTATTTAAGAGATACATAGAATATGGCATATCATTAAATCCAAAGAAGGGTGTATTTGTTGTCTCTAAAGGTAATTATTGGGACACATAGTTTTCAAAGAAGGGCTGGTCATTGATCCTGAAAGAGTAAGTGCAATCCTATCTCTTCTTATTCCCAGACATAAGAAGGGCCTGCAAAGCTTCCTAGCTAAAATCAACTTTGTGAGGAGGTTCATACCAAACTTTGCTTCTATAGAAAAAACCTCTCACCTCCGTGTTAAAGAAAAACGCTACTTTCATTTGGTCTAGAGAGGGCAAAGATGGTTTTGAGGTTGTCAAGTAGGCTATTTCCCAAGCTCCTACACTAGTTAACCCTAATTATGAGAATGATTTTATCCCTTACACCATTGCAAGAAAAGAAGGTATATTAGCAGTCCTAACATGGTAGAATAATAAATAATTGGAGCAACCAATTGCTTTCTTCAGCCAGCCTCTAAAGGATTATGATCTCAAATATAGCTTTTTTAAAAAGCAAGTATTTGTTGCTATGAAGGTTCTTAAAAATTTGAGACATATGCTCTCCAACAACAAGGTATAGCTAATTGTGAATAATCCCAATGTGAAAGATTTCCTTGAGTAGAGACATCAGTGAAAAGAGGTCTGGTTGGATCACAAAAGTCATGGAATATGGCGTGAATATCAACATTACCAAGCTAGTATGAAGCAAGGGACTATGTGAGTAGATGGTAGTAGATATAGGATCTGGGAATGACATAGTATACACCCTTGAACAAGCCCAACCAACTTAAGTTCATGCTCCAAATGATTGGCATTATGAAATTATTGTCTTCCTACAAATAGGTAGATATCCGGATGAATTAAATTAGCCAAAGAGGAGGTACTCTAGGCTCCAATCTATCCCATGTGTTCTTTTTGGTGGTGTCTTGTTTAGAAAACACATTAATGGAGTTCTTTTGAGGTGCATTGAGAAAAATCAAACTAGTAAGATACGGGAGGAATTCCATAATGGCCTTTCAAGTGGTCATTTTTCACCAAGAACAACTACTATGAAATCATGAGGGCTAGTTATTACTAGCCCAATCTTTTTAAAGATGCCCATAGATGGGTGAGAAGTTGCAAGGAGTATACACTCTTCACAGGAAAACAAAATTTGCAGCCCTTCCTCTTCACCCCATCCAAACTAATCAGCCATTTGTCCAATGGGGTTTAGACTTCATTGGAACGATCAACCCCATCATGTCCATTTTTATCAAAATAGCACTTACTAAAAATAGTAAGTCCTCACTATCTTGAAATAGTAAGTCAGAGGTAATAGGACATCTTCGAAAAATATTATTATTTAATATTTATATTGTTCCAATGCAATATTCATCCCTTGGACAAATAAATATTAAATTAATAAGTATTTTAATGGTGCCAGCATAGGTGGGACATGGGAATTCAAGGAGTCAACTCTAGCAGTTAATTGCTAATTTTATATTAGCATCTTATGATAGGTGGTTGGGAGTTATAACACATGCGACAACTATCATAATATTTATTTGCAAACCACCATGGGGAAGCTTCCATATGCATGGCATGGAAACTTGGGCACCCTTCTTTGGCCTCTTGCATATAAATACCAGAAGTTATTCATTTGGAGGCTATTGCATTTTCTTTATTCTTCTCACAGAGTTGTTATGCTTGTGTGTTCTTTAGTGGGCATTGGACCATTGGAGTTGGAGACTTGTGGGAATTTTTTCAATGGTTTCAAATTCTTTGAGGTTGTTTAGCCTTGGATTATAGTGGGTAATCTCATCTAGAGGTTGCAGTTGTGCAAAAAGATTCAAAGATTTTGATAGTTTTTTGCTAGGGTTTGTAGGTTGTGCATGCATTTCAGTTTGGTGTTTGTTGTTCCTTTCATGTTTCTATTGTTATTTTGAGTGTTTTTTGTGTGTGGTTGTTTTATCCATACATTCTAGGTGCCATATCTTAAACTAGGTATTTGTGGGTAAATTCTATGTGTGTTTCAGGTGGATTGTACACCCCGTATTGTGTCATGTTTGCAATGTAGCTAGAGTTTCCCTTGTCGATGTGTTGCATCAGTCTATTTATGTTTATTTGCTGATGTAGCATCCATCTTACTTCTATGAATATTTATGTTGCAATTAAAATCATATTTTGGGGTTTTGGCACATTTTGGGTGCATAATTGTCATTTGACAGTGTATTTCAACAAATTGTGGTGTAGTTTGCAGTTAATATTTGGATTTTGATGTTGAATTATGCTGCTATTATAAATTAGTATTTCAGACCTGTGTACATTTGGTTTTCATCATAAATTTCAGTAAAACAGTATTAAAGTGTTCTCATGTGTTTTTGGGTTTCATGGGTTGTTGGCAATTTTGTGGGTTTTGTCTATATTTTAGAAATCAATTGTTTAGAAGAATTTGAAGTTAATTAATCATTCTTGGATTGTTGTATTATTTGAAAATATTATATTTAGAAAATTATAGTGGTATTAGAGCTAAGATCTTGCTAGCCTATAGGGTATTGATTTGTTGATGTGAATCATGGGAGGTTTCATTGAATCACTATTTAAGAGAATGCAACAAAATGAAGATGCAAGAGAAATTTCTAAATGGTATGAAAAATATCAAGGTTTTAAGGCACTTCTAACATTTCAAGAATATTTAGAACTGATAGGAAGAACTATGCCCCAAGAAGAGGATATTATTAGAATATTTGAGGAATACCAAGGTGAACTTGAAGCTATCAAAGCTACAAAATATTTTAAAAGGTACTACATAACGAGAAGAAAGGATGAAGAGAAGTTGAAAGATGCTAAGGAGCATGATATAAAGGAAGAACATCAAATAGAGCCACAAGAGGGTGAGAAGGATTAGACCATGGAGGAACCCACAATTGAAGACAAAGGTAAATAGATCTCATCTGAAGAAGATAATTTAGTAATTTCTACTGAGTCTACTTGGCAGGACAATATTTGCCTCAATGAAGTCAAAGAAAAATCAGATTTGCATGATGTTTGTCAGAATAATGATGATGATACAAAGGTAGAGAAGGAGAATATGTTGAAAAAATAAGCTTGTCAATATTCTTTTCAAGAGGTTCCAAAAGAAGAGAATGTTGATGTTGAACATGTGGAAATCGTTAGAGCAACAATTAGTGATGAGTACACAAATATCTTTGATGAAGCCTTTTCATAAAGTGAATGGGAGATGCAAAAAATCTTTCAAAATAAATTTGAGAATTATTTTATTGAGAGGTATGTCTTAGAGGTAAATGTTGATTTTGGCATTGATTTTAATATAGGTCCATTACCTTTCCATGACCCTAGATTTCATGAGAGGAAAGAAAAAACATATCTATACATAAGAGTAATGGATCCAAGCACTAATCTTGGTTACATGGAGGGTCAAGTTGTGGATATATTCAATATCCAACTTGTTGGAGGGTTCATCATTCCATGAACCTTCATTAAAGGGAAGTTAGAACCTACCAAAGAAGAATACAAGGAATTGGGGGTGAATGCTGATAGATTTTGGCAGTTGCAGTTTATGGAGCTGAAATTTACACTTGATAAAAAGTTTCCTTGGAAAATGGGATGTCTAATGATGGAGGACATGCATGCTAGACAATTTTATGGTAAGCAACATAGTCTTTATTTTGATATTAGAATGCTTACAAATCTGCATAATACGGTATTCAGTATGGTATCCAGTAATATGCCTCCAAAATTACTATTAGAAAGAGGAGTCCAGCATAACATTATTCATTTATCAAGGAATGGTGTTAAATCTAGCCACCACCATATATGTGTTTGTAGGAAGACATTTTCCAAAGGCTTCATGAGATACACTAAATTTTTATCATGACATGCAATGCTCTAGCTACTTTCAAATTCATGGCAAAGTAGGTGGATCAAAAGAGGATTCAACTTTCTCTAGTTTGGTTATTCTCTATCACACTAACCATGTTGGGAAGATTCATTAGTTTATGCAGCCATGTTAGAAAGATTGATTATATAGAAGCAACCTTGATCATCATGACCAAGAAAGGAACTCTTCCCTAGATGACTAGAACACAAAAGTGTTTAATATGAAAAGAGGGGATTGTTAATGATGGTTGTTTTAAGGGTTTGTGTTGATCCTCCTTACCCACTAAACATTCAAGGACATTCAACTGAGTAGAGAACTCTACTACAGATCTCACGTCACTTGGAACATAGCAGAAGATTGGAATTGTGTGAATTTGTTGTTTAATTAAGTCTAATTATGCTCAAAACCCTAATTTTGTGAAATTGTATACAAATAGACAAATTATGGAAAATGATCACACACAGAGATATCAAATGACAACTAAATACATACCAGATTTTAAAGTTTGGTGTGCAAAAAAGTTGGGGACTAATGAGTGGGTGCCCTAGTCTAGTGTAACTACTTTTGTCAGGATCTTTGAAGAATGTCTGCAACCTGTTCCTGCTATCACAGAGATTTCACCGCTTCAGAATCAGGAGGACTAATGAGCGGGCGTCCAAGTCCAAGCCCTAGTTTTCTTCTCAGATCTACAATTCTGATAGTTTGTACTGCTCTCCTGCAACTCCACTTCTTTTGCTTCTAGAACATGTAACCTGCAATCATAGAAAAGTGGGTTGGGGTTGTGTTTAGAGGATTGCCTCGGTCAAGCCCTGAAGAGACATTCAAGTCTTTCAAACACCGTTGTTAGATAAAGAGTGCATATCCTTGTGGGATAGAGGCAAAATCCAAATGATAAATGCTACAAAACACAATTGATATCACCTTGTAGTGTAGATCTTGTTAGCGCAGTAAAAATTTGAAATTTTTACTATCTCCTTACTCCATCATATTTGAATAAATCCTGAAGAATATCCCAAAAAGACCATAATAAAAAAAAAAATTATCTCACGAGATGTCTATGGATGAGCAGTGCCAAATTTCATCAAAATCAATCCATCGGCAAGAGGTTGTGTTGCTTACACCGATACACAAGGAATCGTTTGAAAACAACCATCGGCGTAAAAATAGAGATTGGAAGAAGAATTGTGGAAGTCACCGATGGAGTAAGTAATACTGATGACTTTACATCGGCAAGAAAGGTAAGTGGTCATACCGATCGGTATGACAGATATCTATCGGATGACTTTTTAAAAGATGCCCCGATGGTATATATCATACCGATAAAGCATTTCGGCAAGAGTTTCACCGAATAGCATGCGGGGGTAACGAAACAAATAGCCATCGGCGAGAGGTAAGCTATCGGGATAGAAAACAAGTAAGCCTCCGATGATTGAGAGTCTTGGCGATAAGAAAGCCATCGGCGAGACTCACAGCGATACACCTCTATCAGGATAACTTGACATATCGGAACAAAAGAACCAGGTCTTGCCGATTCACAAGTCACGGCGATCAAAAGGTGTCGGTGACACTTTACTAAACTTTGCCCGATGAAGGATATGAAAAGGGTCATCGGGGAGATGATTTGGATCGGGATATCTTGAGAAAGCTATCCCGATAGTGAATGTCATGCCGACAAAGATAAAAGTCCATACATGAAGATGACTATCGGCGAGACAATAAAGATCGGGAGAACAATATTTTATTATCCCGATAGTCTCAATCTTCCCAATAAGCAAATCATATTGGTGGGACCCGCTATATCGCAGAGAGATCTAAAAACCTTGGCGATGAAGGAAGTCATGCCGATGGTCTTGCCCAATTAAAATATGACATTACATAGCGTCGGGAAAACAATTGGAGGAAATGGTCACCCTTGATATAATCATCATGAGCGCAGTTGATCTTACTGATTCTCACCGTGAGCAGGAGTATTTAGATCATCTGGCAAAAGTCTATTTATGGCTAAATAGAGCTTAATTAAGCTTATGTAATTATTGTTTATGTTGGTTAAATTCCCAAGAGACTTATTGAAGAGTTGTATCTCTTCATGAAAATATCTATATAAGTTTAAACAATTGATGCTGAAAAATCATCAGCAGTAGAAGATATTTAGATATACATAATATACAATATTCCAAAATGACTATGTTGCTTATTTTATTTGAAGAAGAAGTTTGAAGTTCTCTGATTCAGTATTTCTACTTTGGTATCAGTTATTTGTTGAAATTATTCAATTGTGTGGCTGTCTCCATTTCTGCATTTCCCTGTTATTCAGATTAAGATATCAAGTATATATTTAATCTGTCAATACACATTTGCTGTATCTGTGTGATTAATTTGGTTGGTGTCCATCTAAGGAATTAAACCCTTCTGATTTATTCACAGTAGCTTGGAAGTAGTAAGTTGGGATTACTAAGTAGAGCCATATAATTAGGATTGACATACTGTCTCCAGTAAAATATTATCTGTTAATCTTGTCCATTCATTTCATTTGGTTCCTTCAAGTAAGGATTAAAATACCTTCTGGTGAATTATAAGATATCTAATTTTATTTGGTTGGATTATCAAGAAGAGTCTGTCAGTCATTTACCTACACGTTTATACAAGCTATAAACCAGAACTGTGCCAAATATCTAGAATTATTACCATTAAGAAACTACTGTTCTTAGTCCTTCAAATTGACTCTGTTACCCAACAAGGCACTAGTCTCATTCAACTCATTAATTTAAACCTTTTTACCTTGATATTGCTTATACAATTTCTGCAAATCACTTATTAAACATTACACATAGAATTAATTAGTTAGCTATTTCATCTATTCTACATCCTATGCCATTGTAGATAGATATAGTTAGTCTACTCATCCACACTCAGACTGCTTTAATATTCCAAGGTTCACCCACCTAGGTGTAGTAGGACCTAAAGTGCAGGAAATCATCAAATCATGAAGGTTGATTTCGTCAAGTTAGTTCAAAAACGTTGCAAATCCAAACATAGAGTCTGGCATCCTCTTAGGATTTGTAACCTACATTTTTGAGACCTAACAAATTGGCGACTCTACTGGGGACTTAGTAAAAGGACCTTAGAAATTAATCCTTTCTTGCATAGAGTCATTTCAAAATTTTAATTTGGTAACTCTGCTGGTGACAAGAACCCTACAGATAAAAATATAAACTTTTCCTATTCAATAGGTGGCGACTCTAGTTACAATTACAACAAAAATTTCAAATGGATGGTAGGAGATCCAAGATGGAAGGTAAAAATTTGCAGTCATCTCCACCCCTCAGAAACATTTCCAAAAGAAATGTGAATTTAAAGCATTCCCATCAAGATAATAATCTAGACATCCAAGAGAATGATTCAGAACAAAATATTTCAATTCATAATAAATTCACACCTCTACATGATTCAAATGAGAACCTTAGTGGAGCAACTGATGATATTTTGGCAAGGTACAGACCCACCCCTCAAGAACAGCGTGATCATGATGCAAAGGTCATGAGGGATATTGATAGAAACCAAGCCGAACATGATTTCAAGATGTCATTATATCAGGGAGAAGAGATAAGATATGAATTTTCAAATCAGGGAATGAATGACAATCCAGAACATCAGGAAATAAATAATCAAGACATGAGTGATGAGCAACAGGAAATACTCATGCTCAGGAAAGAACTTGAAAGGTACAAGATACAAGAGGAGAAGGAGTTGTTGCAGCAAGAAATTCAACAAAGGAAAAATAAAGCCAAAACAGCTCCCCCAAAATATATACCTCCGCATGGAGGGAATATTTCAAGAAATACACAGCAAAATACAGGTGGTGTTCAAAACTCACATGCTTCTGGAAGTCATCAGAACATTGTTCCCCAAAACCCTAGACCACCTCCCATAAGTAATGCATCTCAACATATGGCAAATAATTACCCACCCCCTGGCCAACAATATTATAGGCCACAAAATCAACACATAAATCCCCATATGAACCAACATCAACAATATGCATATAATCAGCCACCAGGTGGATATAATTACTATCCCAATCCACCACCTCTGAATTTCCCTCCCCAGAACCTAGCTAATATATGCAGTCAATTTGATTTAACAGGATATCAGTTATATCCATATCCTATGGATAGTACTTGGAGAAATATGGTTCCCAAGTTTACTGGAAACAATGCAGTATCTGCAGAAGATCATATCAGAAGTTTTAATGCCTTTGTACAGGATATAGGTATGGATTGGGAAGACATTAGAATGAGGTTATTTATGATGTCCCTCACTGAAGATGCCAAAGATTGGTTTAATAGCTTGCCTGATGCATCAATCAATTCAATTACTGATTTCCATAACCAGTTTAAGGATCAGTATGGTAACCAATATGCTCCTGAGTTTGCACTACATGAACTAATAAGTATACAGAAGTATCAAAATGAATCAGTTTTTGATTTCAACCTAAAGTTTTCCAAGTTACATAATAAGGTACCACATGGAGCCAAGTTATCTGACCAGGCAGCACTGAGTATCTATATGAAAGCATTTGACCCCAAAACAGGATATGAACTTAGAAACAGGTGTCCTGCAACCTTGGCCGAAGCACAGAAAGTGGCCATAACTATTGAAAATAATAGGAAGGCTACAGGAATGGTCAGTAAAAGGGATAATCATAGAAATCTTCAGAATCCAAATGCTCAACAGATTAAACCAGAGGGTCAGCATAGGCATGAGAGACCTAGGCTACATGATATGCCTTACAATACAAATTGGAAGGATGGAAGACCTATAGATAATAACAGAAAGCAACCATATGGAAAGGATACTTCTGATCCCCTAAAGAGAAACATGGCACATATGGCAGAAAATAAACCTTGGTGTTTTGTATGTAACTTACCACATTTACCTGAATACTGTGAGGTAGCTAAATCAATACAGCAAGAGGAAATGCTATACAACTATAATAGGGATAATCACACCATCAATATGATGCAGGATACGCCATGTGTGGTAACAGAAGATTATTCTTCTTCAGAGGAAGAAGGGTATGAGTATGATGTAGGGAACCAAAAATATCATGTTAGCATGGGAGAACAGCAGGTATTCTCAGACCAGGAAGATATTTGTAACAACAAACCATATGGTCAATGGAGAAAACCTACTGAGGATGAAAGAGAAGCTCTCACAGTGGCTGCAGTGGCTCAAGCTCGAAACACTTATAACTTAAGGAATAGAACAACAAATGTTGGGCAAGGAACTCCTGGGAGTGTATTCATAAAAGACCAGAATAACAAAGGGAATATTACAAAATCATCACCTAAAGAACCAGAAAGAGGGGATAAAAATAAAATGAAAGAAAATATAGAAAAGGAGAACACAAAAATAGAAAAGAATGACCAGATCATAACCCCTTCTTTTGACATTGCACAGGCAGTGTCTCAGGTGAAGATATCAGTCCCACTCCTAGAGATGATGAAAATAGATAAATATAGGAGTACAGTTGTCAAGATGATTTCTGATACACCAAATTCAAAACATAAAGGGTTTGAAAAAATAACAAATAATGTGCATTAAGAAAATTTTAAGATGCCTAAAGTATACCTTGGTGACACACTTACAAAAAATCCCTCACAGGTAGATCCATTCTATACTACATTAGTAATCAAGAACAGAATAGTCAGGAATTGTATGATTGATTCAGGTGCTGCTATGAATATCATGCCTATAGCAGTGATGAAAGAATTGGGGATGTGGGTTGATACTATGTATGGCCAGTGTTATGCAATGGATAACAGATCTATTCCAATAGTTGGTATTATGAAAGATGTAGAGATAAAACTTGCTTCACATCCTGAAGCAACATATAACATTGACATCACTGTGGTTGATATCCCACCGTATTATGGAATGCTGTTATCAAGGCAGTGGGCTGCAATGGCAGGAGGCAATGTTCAATTAGATCTATCATATGCCACCATACCAGTAGGTGACAAGGAAATTAAGTTGTGCAGAGAACCAAGGTATGACAATATTATAGAAAGAATGGACTGGCATCAGGTGAATTTCTTTTGTGACACAGATTTAGGAGTTTTCAAAGTTGGAGAAACTACCCCAGAATTGCATAACACTGACCCAATACACACTGAATCTATGAAAAAAGAAAATGATTTGTGGAAAATGTATTTCGATGGTGCATGCAGCAAGATAGGAAATGGGGCCGGAGTAGTTTTTATCTCACCAGGAGGTAAAACGTTAAAATACTCTTTCTTATTGACATTTGAATGCACCAATAACGTAGCTGAGTATGAAGCCCTACTCATTGGCCTAAACATAGCCACCAAATACAAAATAACAAAGTTGGCTGTTTATGGTGATTCTGAATTGGTCATCTCCCAAGTAAGAGAAAAATATTTATCTAAGAATAAAAGATTAAGACAGTACAGAAATGCAGTTTGGGATAGTGTTGAATTATTTGATGCTTTTTCAATCAGCTGGGTTGATAGGTCTAAAAACATCATGGCAGACTTTTTAGCAAACATTGCATTAAAGAGAGATGATGTAACATTAGGAGGGATCACAGAAGTAGAATTTAAAACTAGACCTACCATCCCTGATAATATACAGAACTGGCAAGTGTTTGATAGCGATGCTGATATAATCAATTTCTTACATTGTGCTAATTATTATGAAAATCAAGAAATTGGTTTCAGTGCATTTGTGGAGGAACACGATGGGAAAGAAACCCTTTTTGGCCAAGAAGTGGTTCAACTGAAGACAAATAAGATACCCAAAGGGCTTATTGCATTAGAAAAAGCATTTGATGGGCATGATAGATACAAAAAGAAAGAAACACCAGTGATACCTGAGAACCTTGAGGAAGTGAATTTGGGGACTCAGACAACCCCAAAAAATGTATATATTGGAAGGAATCTTGACCAGAAAATCAGAAGTAGAATCATCAATCTACTTAGGAAGTATAGGCATGTGTTTGCTTGGTCATATGATGACTTAAAGGCATATAGAGAGGATTTATTTCAACATGAGATACCACTCAAGCCAGATGCAAAACCATTCAGACAGAAACAAAGGCCGATTAATCCTACATTGGCTCCGAAAATGCTGGAGGAACTTACAAAGTTAAGGGATGGAGCTATAATCAAACCTATTAGACATTCTTCCTGGGTCTCAAACTTAGTACCTGTCAGGAAAAAGAATGGTGACATTAGACTATGTGTGGATTTAAGAAACCTGAATAAATCTTCCCTCAAAGATAATTATCCTCTTCCCAATATGGAGGCGATATTGTAGAAAGTTACTGGATGTGAATTGCTATCCATGATGGATGGTTTCTCCGGCTACAATCAGGTAAAGGTTAAGGAGTCTGAACAATTTAAGATGGCATTCACCACTCCGTGGGGAACATATGTATACTTGAGAATGCCATTTGGATTAACTAATGCTGGGGCAACATTTCAAAGAGCGATGGATGTAGCTTTTGCCGAATTGATCAATAAGATTATGATAGTATATCAAGATGACTTAACAGCATATTCAAAAAGGGCCGAAGATCATTGCACACATCTAGAACAGATATTTGTCAAGGCCCTAGAATATGGAATATCATTGAATCCTAAAAAATGCCATTTTGCAGTAACTGAAGGAAAATTGCTTGGGCATATAGTCTCGAAGGAAGGAGTTAAAATAGATCCTGAAAGGGTGAAAGCAATTGATCAGGTCCCTATTCCAAAAAATGTAAAAGCTATACAATCATTTTTTGGTCAGATAAATTTTGTCAGAAGATTTATACCAAATTTCCCAGAGATTGTTTGTCTTATATCAAGAATGCTGAAGAAGAACTTAGCTATGAAATGGACAACAGAAACAATGGAAGAATTTGGTAACATTAAGGAGGCCATTAAGCAAACTCCAGTCTTAATATCCCCTGACTTCGGTAAACCGTTCCAACTTTTTTCATTTGCTTCCTATCATACAGTAGCAGCAGTGTTGTTGCAGAAAAACAATGATGGATATGAATAGCCTATCTCTTTCTTTAGCAAGTCCCTTCAGAATGCAGAGTTGAAGTATGACATTATTGAAAAGCAGGCATATGCATTGGTAAAAGCAGTAAAAAATTTTAGACCATATTTGGTGGGGGCTAAAATCATAGCATATGTCCCTAATGCTGCAGTGAAGGATGTACTGATCCAGACTGAGGTCACCGGTAGGAGATGTAGGTGGATTAATAGGATTTAGGAATTCAACATTGAAATCCAAATCACTAAATTAGTAAGAGGACAGGGTCTTGCCAAATTGATGGCTGAAAGTAATCTAGAAGCTTCCCAGATATGTAATGTTGATGCAAGTACCAGCATTGAACACACTCCATGGTATACTGATATAGTATATTATCTAAAATATATGAAGTGTCCTGAAGGATATGATGATAACAAAAGAAGGACACTCAAACTACAAGCTTCAAAATATGTACTCATTGGTGGGGATCTCTATTGGAAAAATAGAGATGGGGTTCTACTATTATGCTTGGATGAATATCAATCAAAACATATTATGAAGGAGTTGCATGAAGGCATGTGCGGAGGACATTTCTCAGCAAAAACCACAGCCCACAAAATCTTGAGGGCAAGGTACTATTGGCCTAAAGTCTTTAACGATTCATACCAGTACACTAGAAAGTGTGAAGCATGCCAAAAGTTCTCAGGGAAGTTAAAGTATCAGGGAGCACTACCCTTAAAACCTATGCAACTTGAGGCTCCATTTTATCAGTGGGGTATTGATTTTATAGGTGAATTTTCAGGGAAATCGAGTGGGGGGCACCGATGGATTTTAGTGGCTACTGATTACTTTACAAAATGGGTGGAAGCAATCCCAACCAGACAGGCTACAAGAAAAGTTGTGATAAATTTTCTAATGGATAACATTATATGTAGATTTGGTACTCCTGTAAGATTGATTACCAATAATGGGATGTGTTTTAGATCTGATGAATTCAAAGGTTTTTGCAGCACACATGGTATCACTATTTCTTATGCTGCTCCTTACCATCCACAGGCCAATGGACAAGCTGAATCAAGTAATAAGAGCCTGTTGAAAATCATAAAAAGAATGTTGGATAGAAATAAGAAGGCTTGGGATTCAAAATTAAGAATGGCAGTATGGGCTGACAGGATTACTATAAAAAGGGCAATTGGAAGATCCCCTTATGAATTGGTATATGGAACCCAAGCAAGATTACCATTGGAAAATCTTATACCAATATACAAATTCATTCTCCAGGAAGACTTGAATATCCCTGAACCAATGGAGGAAAGGTTGGAACAATTGGCAGAGCTTGATGAAACAAGAAGAATAGCTCAGAGACAGAATATTAAATTACAATCATAGGTAAAATATCTCTTTGACAAGAAGGCCAAAGAAAGAAAGTTTGAAATAAATGATCTGGTACTAATGTGGAATGCAAGATGTCAGGACAAAGGAAAACATGGAAAATTTGAAGCCCTGTGGTTGGGTCCTTTTGTTATCACTGGCAAGGGAGGTGATGATTCTTACTATGTACAGAATATGTCAGGAGAGGAGCAGGAATTGCCTGTACATGGGCAATACTTGAAGCAGTTCTTTTCATAAACATGTACAAAAAGAATTAAGTGTTGCCAGTGCATGGACAACATTCAAATAATTCTCAAAAATATCTTATTCCATGCACAGTAGTCTAGGAATCATTCCCGCTCCCCATCATTTGTTCCTTTTCTTTTCCCAGTTTCATAAAACCTCACCCCAAAATAATAAAATATGTGGTCTACTTCCCCAGGAGATCTGGATCCTTGTTATACTCACAAGGAGTATACATCCCAGACAGAGCCACTGTTAGCGCAGTAAAAATTTGAAATTTTTACTATCTCCTTACTCCATCATATTTGAATAAATCTTGAAGAATATCCCAAAAAGACCATAATTAAAAAAAAAATTATCTCACGAGATGTCTATGGATGAGCAGTGCCAAATTTCATCAAAATCAATCCATCGGCAAGAGGTTGTGTTGCTTACACCGATACACAAGGAATCGTTTGAAAACAACCATCGGCGTAAAAATAGAGATCGGAAGAAGAATTGTGGAAGTCACCGATGGAGTAAGTAATACCGATGACTTTACATTGGCAAGAAAGGTAAGTGGTCATACCGATCGGTATGACAGATATCTATCGGATGACTTTTTAAAAGATGCCCCGATGGTATATATCATACCAATAAAGCATTTCGGTAAGAGTTTCACCGAATAGCATGCGGGGGTAACGAAACAAATAGCCATCAGCGAGAGGTAAGCTATCGGGATAGAAAACAAGTAAGCCTCCGATGATTAAGAGTCTTGGCGATAAGAAAGCCATCGGCGAGACTCACAGCGATACACCTCTATCGGGATAACTTGACATATCGGAACAAAAGAACCAGGTCTTGCCGATTCACAAGTCACGGCGATCAAAAGGTGTCGGTGACACTTTACTAAACTTTGCCCGATGAAGGATATGAAAAGCGTCATTGGGGAGATGATTTGGATCGGGATATCTTGAGAAAGCTATCCCGATAGTGAATGTCATGCCGACAAAGATAAAAGTCCATACATGAAGATGACTATCGGCGAGACAATAAAGATCGGGAGAACAATATTTTATTATCCCAATAGTCTCAATCTTCCCGATAAGCAAATCATATTGGTGGGACCCGCTATATCACAGAGAGATCTAAAAACCTTGGCGATGAAGGAAGTCATGCCGATGGTCTTGCCCAATTAAAATATGACATTACATAGCGTCGGGAAAACAATTGGAGGAAATGGTCACCCTTGATATAATCACCAAGAGCGCAGTTGATCTTACTGATTCTCACCGTGAGCAGGAGTATTTAGATCATCTGGCAAAAGTCTATTTATGGCTAAATAGAGCTTAATTAAGCTTATGTAATTATTGTTTATGTTGGTTAAATTCCCAAGAGACTTATTGAAGAGTTGTATCTCTTCATGAAAATATCTATATAAGTTTAAACAATCGATGCTGAAAAATCATCAGCAGTAGAAGATATTCAGATATACATAATATACAATATTCCAAAATGACTATGTTGCTTATTTTATTTGAAGAAGAAGTTTGAAGTTCTCTGATTCAGTATTTCTACTTTGGTATCAGTTATTTGTTGAAATTATTCAATTGTGTGGCTGTCTCCATTTCTGCATTTCCCTGTTATTCAGATTAAGATATCAAGTATATATTTAATCCGTCAATACACATTTGCTGTATCTGTGTGATTAATTTGGTTGGTGTCCATCTGAGGAATTAAACCCTTCTGATTTATTCACAGTAGCTTGGAAGTAGTAAGTTGGGATTACTAAGTAGAGCCATATAATTAGGATTGACATAATGTCTCCAGTAAAATATTATCTGTTAATCTTGTCCATTCATTTCATTTGGTTCCTTCAAGTAAGGATTAAAATACCTTCTGGTGAATTATAAGATATCTGATTTTATTTGGTTGGATTATCAAGAAGAGTCTGTCAGTCATTTACCTGCACGTTTATACAAGCTATAAACCAGAACTCTGCCAAATATCTAGAATTATTACCATTAAGAAACTACTGTTCTTAGTCCTTCAAATTGACTCTGTTACCCAACAAGGCACTAGTCTCATTCAACTCATTAATTCAAACCTTTTTACCTTGATATTGCTTGTACAATTTCTACAAATCACTTATTAAACATTACACATAGAATTAATTAGTTAGTTGTTTCATCTATTCTACATCCTATGCCATTGTAGACAGATATAGTTAGTCTACTCATCCACACTCAGACTGCTTTAATATTCCAAGGTTCACCCACCTAGGTGTAGCAGGACCTAAAGTGCAGGAAATCATCAAATCGTGAAGGTTGATTTCGTCAAGTTAGTTCAAAAACGTTGCAAATCCAAACATAGAGTCTGGCATCCTCTTAGGATTTGTAACCTGCATTTTTGAGACCTAACAGATCTCATGGAAGGAAGATGCTCTTCATGCGATGAGGAGATGGATGCCAAATCTACAAATACAAACACAATAACAACACAAAATACTACTCTGCAACACAATGAAATGGCTTGAATCACTTTCACATAAGCTTGTATATCCAAAATGCCATCTAGTTTTCAAATGAATCACTAATCATGCTTATATATGCAACCGTAAACATTCCCGCTAAGAATTTCGTGATTCAAACTTGAGATGTCAGCATAGGACCTAATAATGGTCATAAAATTGACACCCAAAAATAGGCCCTAACCTAAAATAGGGCAAGACTAGGACACGGGCACCCAAGTCCTCCCCCTATTTCAAGTAGGATTCATGCCAAGCACACTCCTTAGGTCCCATTTGCCATGAAACTTCAGGGTTTTCTCATCAGGAGTCACTATTAATAAGCAAGATGACTTAAATGCATTCTAAGGGACCTGGGAGCTAAACCTTAGGACGGAAACGTCCCCAAAGGGACATTTTCCAACATAACATTTAGCCCCCACTTTAATGTATGTATAAACACAAGGCCAATACATGCATTAAAGTATGGTCAACAAACATAGTAAACACGCCAATCACAATGAAGACAGTAACATGCACGTAAAACACAGAGAAGATAGTTACAGTCATGCAAAACACAAAGAATACAACATTGAAGACACGCAAAACATAGTGAATGTAGTGATTATTTCTTTTTCTTTTTCTCATATATGAAATGCAAATGCAAGTACAAGAAAAGTAAACACAGAGCCCAAAATGCAAGAGGGACTCATCGCCACCAGTCTTTAGACTGCATATGGGGCAACAGATACGCAATACAAATCTCAGAGTGCAGGAGGGACTCATCACCACTGGTCTTTAGACTGCACTTGAGAACTAACATGCCATACAAATCCCAAAGCATAGGAGGGACTCATCGCCACTGGTCTTTAGACTATGCTTGGGAACAAACACTCCATACACACACACATGAAAGATGCAGAGAAAACACAGCCAACAAGTGATGGAAGAAACCTATAGCTAGGTTCACATCCATCTCAAGCACCTTACAGGCACACACCGACGATTGGGCTTTGCCACAACAATCATCGAAGACATGCTTAAGGGTTAGGATAGTCTTAAATGTGTTGCCCGCCTGCTCAGAGGACATTTTGAAAATGACAAGATTGTGCAATATCCTCGAGAAATACACCATCCCTGCATCGCACAAAGGGCTTAAGATAAAAAGGATATGCATGATATCCCACCTCTGTAGAGGGCTTAAGTGATTGCAGTAGATTTCAAGCTTTACAAACACACTTTGCTAGCATCTAAATCAGATAGCTTACCTTATATATGCCCCCACCTTAAGGTGGTTGATATCATGTACCAATATCAAGCATCTTAAGGTAGGAAGAAAACACACAAGGGAACATGAGCTCTCACAAAGCCCATGCCCCCTAGAGGTGACATGTACTTTACGATCGCCAAATGTTCCCACAAACACATAATTTCCTGCAAGAAAAGGTGTTAGCATCCATATAATCATGATAAACAACAATGCATATGATCATTCGTATAAAGAGTCGAGGAAAGCAAGATCCAAGATAGACAAAGTGCATGGAGAAGCAGTATTGTTATGTTTTGTAAGTGTGATAAGACAACATCAAGATCACACAGAGTGATTCTACTAGCTAAGCATCGAATAATATATATCAACCCCATCGTCATGTATGGACTAGGTCCATTTTTTATTTCTCACTAAAGGGACACTAGGTCCATATCAGTATAATAAGTTTTTCATCATCTGCCATCTAGATAGGACCACTAGAGGAAGGTAAACAATAAATCAAGAGAGGAGAACAAGTGCCTTAGGGACAATCCCATAGGAGGGTGCCCCTAAGTCACCAACCGCAATGCTATGTCCTTAAGACACAACACACAACAGTGAAAATAGAGGAGAAGCAATATAGAAGAATGATGATACAAATAGAAGAAGGGTCACAATAGAGGTAGACTCCCAGTATCCTTGACCTTACAAGAGAATCAAGGGTCATCCCACGAGGCCTAAACAACACATAACATATCACGGGGGAAACACAACACAAGAGGGGAGGTCACATACACGACCCGATTATGCTACAACATAGGTGACCACCAGGGTTATAAATACTTACTTGTAAAGAAAAACTAGTCTAGAATTTGGAACTTGCAAGCATCTTGGAGAGATGCTCTATCAAGTTTTGTGCAAAGCTTGAGTGGTTCTTATGAGAGTCTTGTTTGTTGTCGAGAAGTCCATGCAATGCTTGTTTCTCAAATCCTTGTGTATGTGAGACCTTTTGTTGCTTATGAGGAGGAGAACCACTATTATTCCCAACTAATGATAATTGTCTTACTCTTTTCTAATTTTTAGCTAGCTTTCTTTGTTGAGTTCGTCTACAATAGTGACAAGAAATATCTTGTACTATCTCAATATTTTCGTTTGTTATAGTCTCTTGTTTCAGTTGTTCCATTTGTTTTTCTCCTGATCCTTGTAAAGATAATAGAGGAGGAGCCTCAGCATAAATACCCATTCCCCATGGACGAGGTGGGTTATCCAGCTTTTTCTTATCCACTTCTATCATACCAACAATGTCATCATAATCCAAATAGCCATCTTCTACTTCCACTATATTCTATTCCAACATGTTATCGGTGTCCTTAGGGAAAGGATTAGTGAAAATCTATAAATTCTGATTCGGCAGAGCAACTGACTTATTTCCATTATCATTCACACCTGATATCTGTATAACATTCGAGTCAATGAGGTCATGTATTTCATGTTTAAGATGCATACATCGTTCAGTATCATGTCCTTGTTGCCGATGGTAATGACAAAAGCATTAGCATCGAAATAAGGTCCTTGCATTATACTAGGATCCAATGGTTTAATCAGAGGAAGCTTCATGAGATTATTACTCACAGCTTGATTCATGATAGAATGGTAGGACTCAGATATTAGAGTAAACTTTCTTTGCTAATATGGTGCCTTCTTTGGATTAGTGATAGCAGACACTTGGGAAAATTTGTTCGAATTCGGTCCATTAACCTTGATGAAACTCTTATTATTCCTCTTAAAGTTATTTTGTGACAGTCCAACCATGGATTGACCAACTTGAGCTGATGAGTTTTGGTTTTCATATTGACTAGACAAAAGTTGATAATCACGAAGGGTAGTACATAAATGTTGAAAGGAGTTATACTTCATCAAGAGTATTTTATCACAGATGTTAGGTTGTAGATTTGTAATAAACACCTTCCGAACATCCTCATCCTTCATCTAATATTGCATTTGTGCATAGAGAGATTGATACCGACTAATAAATTTAGTTAATGTCTCTTTCAGACCTTGTTTACAATGAACTAAATCGATCAAAGAGACTTGAGGTCTAATGTTTGCTTGAAAATGTTGTAAAAATTGATCAACTAACTGCAAAAAAGAGTGTATTGAATTCGGAGGCAAAGAGAAAAACCATTCTAAAACCATATCTTTGAGAGATCGTGGGAAAAGTTTTGCTAACAAGTCCCCTTCAAAGTCGAAGTCACTACACATAGCTGTGAATGTTGCCACATGAGTATTAGGATCACCTTTTTCACCATATTTTTTAAAGCGAGGGGTCTCAAACCTCTCAGGCATATGAGTTCTCAAGATTGCATATGATAGGGGATTATGGGAATGATAAGTTGGTATATTAGGTTGTGAGGAATTCGTCAAGTTTGTCACTTTTTGTTGCAAAGAAGTCATTCCTTTCAATAGTTGGTTTAAGATGGCATCATCGGGAGATGTAGTTTGTTGCGAGGAATTAGAACCAAAATGAGGAGGTGATTGAGCCTGAGTAGTGATAAGCAGAGGGTGTGAATATTTAGTGGTGGTTGGACATAGTGATAGGTGGAAGGTGGTTACGAATAGTTGTATGTAAGAGGCGGCTGCGAATTAGTGGGATGGAGAGGTGGTTGAGAGTAATTATTCATAGACAAGGTCACCAAGTTCTGATAATTAAATCCCACAACTTTGTAATTTTGTGAATTAGTGCCATTAGATACTCCAATACCAATGGTAGCATTACTACAAGCATTTGTATTAGTAGTTAAAATAGTTGATGTAAATGTAGATATTCCCATAGTTGGTATAGGTGCTGATACTTGCGTATGAGATGATGACGACATGTTGTTAATAAATTTTGCACATTAAGTCACCGATATGACATTAGTTTGTACAATATGTGTTAAACCTCAAATAACATTAATACCATCTTGTCCTTATTTTATCAACTCTCTTATGTTGTGAATCACAGGTATAGCTTCTTCTATTATCCTTTCAGTTTGCACAAATGCTTGAAAATCAGCTAGCTCTTTATCAAGTTTGTTTATTTTCTCATTAGGTGCATGTGTTACCACCTCAATAGTGTCCTCAACATCATTACATACTTTATATTCCATAGTGGTTGTATGAGGTATAGTATCTTGCAAAATTTGTGTCTCTCCTTTTGTAAAGAAAGTGTTCAATAGATTTTTAGAGGCAGGGATATTGTTTTCTTCAAGAGCACTAGATCCCATGAGTCTCCTACTTCTTATTAAAGGGACATCTCTATTATTTAAGTGGGTTATAATAATTATACAAAAGCATGCAACACTCAATACACAAACTAATAGAACAAACCCTAGGAGAAAGATATGTTTAAGATCTAAAATATTTGATTTTTCACCTTTTTTCAATGCAAACAAGTGAAAGAAGAGGTGTTGTAAGGAAATTGATCAGGGGAAGCAAATAATATGTCTAATATCAGTCCAATAAATCAATAATATCCTTCACAACACACCCTTGATGCTATCCTATAATGATGACAAGTCAAAACCTAGTGAAAATACACTAAAATATGCAAATTTTCACCAATTTTCAATGCAAAGACCAAATAAAAAGGGTGTTATACAGAATTTTAGGAGGGGAAGAAGATTATAACCCTGATAACAACAAATTAATGCAGAAAAATCCTTCACAACATGCTTGTGGTGCAATTCTAGAGAGACGATAAGGCCAAATCTAGTGAAAATGCAAGGTTTTCAAACCCTAGACATGAAACTTTGCAAGAAAACCACTATGATGAAACACTACAGTTAGAAATCAGTCATAATGAGTGTTTTTAAAGGGTAGTAAAACCTGAAACAATATTTTGACTACAAACCCTAGCTAATGCAAGACTACATTATATGGGAAAATGCACAATTTCAAGCAATTTTTAACAATTTAAGCATGAAAATGCAATGTAAATGAATGAAGAATGAAGAATTTTAGTATTTTAAATCATATTAGATGATAATTATAGAAATTTATTGAAATTAAATTCTAACTAATTCAAATTATTTGAAAATGCAAGCTAAAAATGCCAAATTGTTCAATTTTTTTGTAATTTTTCAAATGCAATAAGATGAACAATGAAATGAATGTAAATATGAAGTACAACACTCAAAAAGGTGCAAAAATCCTTAAAAAAATAGGTTCACCAAAATGTTTGATATGAAAAGAGGGGATTGTTAATGATGGTTGTTTTAAGGGTTTGTGTTGATCCTCCTTTCACCACTAAACATTCAAGGACATTCAACCAAGTAGAGAACTCTACTACATATCTCCTATCACTTGGAACATAGGGGAAGATTGGAATTGTGTGAATTTGTTGTTCAATTAAGTCTAATTATGCTCAAAACCCTAATTTTATGAAATCGTAAACAAACAAACAAATTACAAAAAATGACCGCACACAGAGATATCAAATGACAGCCAAATACATACTAGATTTTGAAGTTCAATGTGTAGAAAAGTTGGGGACTAATGAGTGGGTGCCCTAGTCTAGTGTACCTTCTTTTGTTGAGATCTCTAAAGAATGTCTGCAACTTGTTCCTATTGTCATAGAGATTTCACCGCTTCAAAATCCAGAGGACTAATGAGAGGGCACCCAAGTCCAAGCCCTAGTTTCCTTCTCAAATCTACAATTCCAACAGTTTGCACTGCTCTCCTACAAATCCACTTCTTTTGTTTCTAGAACCTATAACCTGCAATCATAGAAAAGTGGGTTGGGGGTTGTGGTGTTTAGAGGCTTGCCTTGGTCAAGCCCCGAAGAGACATTCAAGTCTTGCGAACACCATTGTCAGATAAAGAGTGTGTATCCCTATGGGATAGAGGCAAAATCCAAATGATAAATAATAGAAAACACAATTGATATCACCTTGTAGTGTAGATCTCATGGAAGGAAGATGCTCTTCATGCCATGAGGAGATGGATTCCAAATCTGCAAATACAAACACAATAACAACACAAAATACTGCTCTGCAACACAATGAAATGGCTTGAATCACTTTCACATAAGCTTGTATATCCAAAATGCCATCTAGTTTTCAAATGAATCACTAATCATGCTTATATATACAACTACAAACATTCCCGCTAAGAACTTCATAATTCAAACTTGAGATGTCAACATATTACCTAATAACGGTCATAAAACTGACACCCAAAAATAGGTCTTGACCTAAAATAGGGCAGGACTAGGGTGCAGATGCCCAAGTCCTCCCCCCTATTCGAGGTAGGATTCATGCTAAGAACACCCCTTAGGTCTCATTTGCCATGAAACTTCAAGGTTTTCTCATCGGGAGTCACCATTAATAAACAAGATGACTTAAATGCATTCTAAGGGACTTGGGAGCTAAACCTTAGGAGGGAAAAGCCCCCAAGGGGACATTTTCTAACATAACAAAAAGAAACTTGATAAGTATGAGAAGGTGATTAGTTCATATCTTATAATTTTCATTTCATATTTCTTGCATCCATTTGTTGAAGGATATGGTGTTTCAGGGGAAGGTGATTGGACTATGTTGATGCAAAGGTTGGGCTCTATCCAAAGTAAGAACAAGAAGTTAAAGGTTGTTAGAAATGGGTTCTCTATTTATGATAGGAGTTTTCAGTACACTTTAGAGTTTGCTATGGGTTGCATTGAGTAATTGTATTTAACACTTGCTACACTATGTATTTATGAGAAGGCATCCCAAGATGAATACATTGAAAGGAATACACATGGAAATGGTTCCTTACTAGTTACTGATGTCAAATTTCATCTTATCAAAATTTTCATTAGCAACCTTTGCAGGAAAATTCAAATCAAACATACAAGAGCATAAGGAAAATGGTGTAAAGAGTTATATGACCCAATGGTTTCAGCCTATGAGTAAAACACAAGGATCCAAAAGATTTTACTTCTTATCCGATTATGGTGATGAAGAAATCCAAAATTTAGGCAAGTAGTTTCATATGATTCTAGTTGAAAACAAATGTGACTCTTGGGGAAAGGTTTCCATGAAGATTTGGAGTGCATTACACAAGCATGATTTAGTTGCCCAAGTATCCACATGTAATATTGGTATCATCTATTTGGGTCAAATCATGAGTACTCAAAGCAGACAAGAGGTTGCAACACAAGAAACATTGAAAGAGTTTGTTAAGGTAACCAACTCATTCCATGTACTCATCATTTCATATTTATCACCAGCATTTTCTATAGGGTGTGATGTTGCAAAGAAGGGAGTTGCTATGGTTGCAATGCAAAGGTGGAAACCCATGAAAACTGATAGCATGAAATCCAAAGATTCTAAAGAGAGCTTCATTATGAATGATGAGGAGGCAACTACCACTATGTATTCTTTTGATCATTTGGTTTATGATATATGTGTGGTAGGAAGGAATCACAAGGAATTGGAATTCATCTTGGATCAATATGATTTGAATGATGAGTAGAAAAAAAAAAGTATGTGCTAGTGGGTGGATTCAGAGAGTGCAGTCTTCCATCAAAATGAATTGTTGTTTGCAGATTTAATATACAGAGTTGGGTGGAGTATTTTCTATTGTTATATTATGTTAATTGTTGTTCCTCAATAGTACCATTGCTTTTCTAGATCAGATCCAAAAGTTTCATTTCACATCCTTCATGATGAGGCAAAATATGAAAAAATTAGTGATGATTTTAGCAAGGCCTATCTTTACAATTCGAAGGTAAAAGAGGCAATTGGAAGATGCATGGATTACTATACTAGTTCTATACATGATAAAATATATAACCATATCATTGTAATAGGTTGTAGGAGTTTCTAGTTTAACTTGTCTTGTGACAGTGCACATACACTTTGGGAAAGACAAGCTAAAAGAAAGAGATTGTTGATTGCAGAAGATGCAAGGAATACTAAAAACCCATAGGTAATATGGAATATTTGGTTGTGCATAGAATATTGTTGTAACAATATCACAAAACACATGTACACTTCTCAAAGATTTACAATATGTTGGAGGGAAGATGGACAAAAGTGTATTTGGCAAGTTTTAAAAAAATTGTGGGAGGATGTAGTTCAAATTGGAAATCAGAGAGAAGGCCTCAATCATCTGTGTATCAAAGGGATTAGATTCCATGGATATTCTTGTTCAGTACACGGTATTGTCACAAAGAAATTTGAGTCTTTGGGTTGGCAAAATGTTCTTTGGAAAAAGATGCAACATCTCATAGGTACAAGATCAGGACTTAATATGCAGCTTGACATGATTTATCATTTTGACATAAGGATTCTATAGAATTATGATTTCAATTGCTTTAGGAGAAGAAATTTTGGGAAGGGAGGACTTGTCATGTCCTTTTTTCGAAAAATAGCACTTACTAAAATAGTAAGTCCTCACTATCTCAAAATAGTAAGTCGGAGGTAACGAGACAACTTTGGAGAATATTATTATTTAATATTTATAGTGTTCTAATGCAATATTCATCCCTTGCACAAATAAATATTAAATTAATAAATATTTCAGTGGTGCCGACACAGGTGTGACATGGGAATTCGAGTCAATTCTGGCAGTTAATTGCTAATTGTAAATTAGCATCTTACGACAAGTGGTTGGGAGTTATAATGCATGTGAAAAATGTCATAATATTTATTTGGAAACCACCTTGGGGAATATTCTATATGCATGGAATGGAAACTTGGGTGCTCTTCTTTGGCCTCTTGCATACAAATATCAAAAGTTATTCGTTTGGAGGCTATTGCATTTTATTTATTATTCTCAAAGAGTTGTTATGCTTGTGTGTCCTTTAGTGGGTGTTGGACCATTGGAGCTGGAGACTCATGGGTGTTTTTTCAAGGATTTTAGATTGTCTAAGGTTGGTTAGAATTGAATTATAGTGGGCAATCTCATCCAGAGCTTGCAGTTGTGCAAAAATTTTTAGATTTTGATAGTTCATTGCTAGGGTTTGCAGGATGTGTGTGCATTTCAATTTGGTGTTTGTTGTTTCTTTCATGATTATGTTTTTATTTTGAGGGTTTTCTATGTGTGGATGTTGTACCCATACATTCCAAGTTTCATATCTCAAACTAGGTATTTGTGGGTAAATTCTATGTGTGTTTCGGGTAGATTGTACACCCTGTATTGTGTCTTATTTGCAATGTAGAGGGAGTTTCCCTTGTGGATGTGATTGTAGAAGTTTATTTATGTTTATTTGCTATTGTATCAGCCATATTATTTCTTTGAGTAGTTATTTTGTAATTAAAATCAGATTCTAGGGTTTTGGCACAGTTTGGGTGCATAATTGTCATTTGGTAGTGTGTATTTCAGCAAATTGTGGTGTAGTTTGCAGTTTGATGTAGAATGATGTTGATATTCTAAATCATTGTTTAATAACTATGTACATGTGGTTTGTATCATAAATTTCAATAAATCAATATTGAAGTGTTCTCATGTGTTTTTAGTTTTCATGGGTTGTCGGCAATTTTGTGGGTTTTATCTATATTTTCAATAATCAATTGTTCAAATGAATTTGAAATTAATTAATCATTCTAAGATTTTTGTATTATTTGAAAATATTGTATTTGGAACATTACAAACCCACCATCCAGTGTTGTCCATAAGTGGATTTTAACAGCCATTGATTACTTCACAAGGTGGACTAAAGCAATTGCTTTGAAGGATGCTACTAAAGCTTCTGTTTAGGACTTCCTTGAATGTATTGCTACAAGGTTTGGTGTCCCATATACTATCATTTATGATAATACCAGGGACTTTGTAGGCACCAAAATTAGTGATTGGACAATCAAATATGGAATTTATTTGAAAACATCGTCCAACTACTATCCTCAAGGGAATGGCCTAGTTGAGTCCACAAACAAAAATCTGATTAGAATCATTAAAAAGACAATGGAAGACAACCAAAGAATATGGCAATACAAGTTGAAGATAGCTCTTTGGGCAATTCTTTCTTCATGCTTGTCTATGGAAAAGAAGTGAGGCTTCCATTGTCATTAGAATTGCCTTCACTTGAACTTGCAAAATAGTTGGAACTACTAGAAAATGATGCCATGACAATAAGGCTTGTTGAGGTAATGGAGCTAGAAGAGATAATAAATCAAGCCATGAAGACTCTTGAAGATCACCAAAATCAAGTAAAGAGAACTTTTGATTAAAAAAATTAGTTGATAAAATCTTCAAGGAGGCAAACCTGGTGTTGAAATACAATGAGGACAAAGCTAAGGCTGGGAGGCATACCAAATTCGATGCACTATGGAGCAATGCATACATCATCATGAATTGTAATCAATCCAATGCTTTATAACTTTCAAGGATGAATGGTGAATATCTTCCAATCCAAGTTAATGGGATTTGTCTCAAACCTTGCTTTAAAGTTTGTTTTTTAGAGATTTTGTAACTGCATCCTCATTAAGAGGTTGTTCACCTTGTTTGTTTTTTGTGTTGTTGTTTTACTTTCTAGAGGCATGTTCAGTTGTTTGATTTTCTATTTTAGTTCCCTTTCTGACTGTGTGCACAATGGATAGATTAAGGCCACTGGATTTTTGTGTTTAGCTAGCAAACACCCCTATAAAGTCACCAAAATGTTGACCTATTTTAGCCCCCAAGACAAAAATAGCCCCAAGAAACCAAAATCACAAAAATATTATCAAAATCTATAAAAAAACCCCTTAGATGTGTTCTTCAGGTCTAACAGTGTTGTTTTTCCCTTGGAAAATTCCAAAAAAATCCTAAGATCCTTTTTCCAAGTGTTTTTTTCCTTAATAAAAGTTGCCTTTTCAAAAAACAAGGAGGTTCATGAACCTCCAAGTTCATCAAAAAACAAGTTCACCAAAGAATAAAATTGCTGAAAAAGGGAATACAAAGTCTTCAACAAAGAAAAAGAAGGCTTTTTTAGCAAACAAGGAGGTTCACAAACCTCCAAGTTCACTAAAAATAAGGTTCACCGAAGTGAAGATCGGCCAAAAGAGAGAGAAAGACAAAGGTTTTTTGATGGAAGTGAAGGTTTACGAACCTAATGGTTCACCGAAAGGACTTTTTACCAAAATGGTTCCTGACAAGTCCAAGTTTCTGAAAAAGAAAGATAGTTTGCTAGAGTGAAGATCGGTCAAAAGAGGAGAAAGCTAAAGTGAAATGAAGCAAAAGAAGATGATGATGAAGTGTTCACAGAATGAAGTGATTCGCAAACCTCCAAGTTTGTTGAAACACTAGTTCACCGAAACATAGTTTCATTGAAAAGGAAAAGAAGGAGATATGTTTTGCGGATTTCCACCTATCATATGGACATATCATGTTTCCCCTCATACTCTCGCAATTCCAAGGAAATTCCAAGTTTTCCTTGAAATCCTGTATGCAATCCTTTACCTTATCATGCAAAGGTTCATTATAGACCCAAACATATCCTATTCCCCCCTCATGGACCCACATATCCTATTCCTTTCCATTTCCCCGCATCACCAACAAAGCTATGAAAGGAGAGTATATGTCGTGGAGTTTCACACAAGATATAGATATATCCTATCGGACCCTTTTGTTCCGCATGTCCTAATTCCCCTATTTCTCCGCATATTCCAAATAGGATTAAATCCCCACAAAGACCAAAGGGTGGGAATATGAAATGTAGAAGATCTTAATATTGTGGGATATCTTGCACATCCTGACCTCCCATGAGTTTCCACAAAAGGTAAAAAGTGATAAAGAAAAGGTCACGGAACCTTCCGAATGGACCCAACTGGTGCAGTGCACCTAGTTTAAGCATTTAATCAAATTTTTAAAATTTAGTGTCAAAAGGCAAAATGAGTTTCAAAAAAAAATAATAATAAATAAATGTAATAGAGCTTTAAAAAGGCATAGGAGGATGATTTTAGTCATTTTATGTTAGTAGAGTTTGAAAATAGTTAGTTTCTTCTAGTGGGTTTGCAGTCATAAAAACAGTGACAGTCTATTATTAGTAAAAAATAGTTTTTTATGAAAAATCGAAAGTTTAGGCTATTTTGAGCCTTATTCCCATGATGGGAATCTTGTAGGAGGATACAAAAACAATTGGAAAGGCATTGTAGAGGGAGGATGGTCGAATTTGGAGATTTGGTTGAAGTTTAGAGAAGAGAAATGAAATAAAAGTTTAGTTTTCTACATTTTTTTGACTATCTTTTCGTTGTTCCTGAGGCTGTCATCTTGTTTGGAATGGTACAAATTGTATGGATCAATTACAGGTCTAAAACCAATGGGAAAAGATGGATATATGAGTCTAGTTTCATATTCTTTTAGTTTGGACAATTTTTATTAAGAATTGAGTGAGTTATGCCATTTTTGGTGAGGACAGGTCTATGATCTACAAGGGTTTCCATATCTGTAACAGTCCATTTTTTAAGCATACTTTAAAAAGTAACCCCCACCCATTTTGAGATATGTTAAACAAGGGCCAAATGGATATTTGAATCAGGTTTTATTTGTTGGAGATCAATTCTAGGTCAAAAATTATGGCCAAGAAAACCCTATTTGGCGATCCATTTCAAAACCTAGGGAAGAGTAGAATAGTCACCTTTTGAGGCATATGTCCAAAAACAACCTATGTTGCATGTGAGATATGTTGTGTAAGAGGAAAAAGGGTATCCAAATTAGTTTTTAGATCATGGGTTTGAGTTGTATCCTTAAAATTATGTTAAATTTACCTTATTTGATGCTCTCATCAAAGCATAGTGGAAGTTTGTGAGTTTGGGTGAATCCTCCATGCCACTACATCAAATTGGTATCAGAGCATAGTTAGTAGGTCTGTGAAGTGTTGAGTTGAAGAGGCAATTTATCAAGATGACTCCAAGAGCAAGAAACATGGCTCAAGAGATGAATGAGCTAAAAGAGAAGCATGCTAGAGAGTTGAGGGAGCTGAAGGAAAGAATGGATACCCTAGAACAAAATCAAAGAAGAGGAGTGGCTCTAGGTGAAGAGATTGAGTCTGAGGAAGAAGAATAAGTTGAGTATGAAGATGTGGAAGAAGAGTTAGACCCTGAGGATCAGAGGATGGTAAAGTTGCTGAGGGCAGTAAAAGAAGACAAGCACAAGATGAAGATAGATGTGCCAAAGTATGGAGGAAGCCTGAATGATGAAGAGTTGCTAGATTGGATTGCAGCATTGGACAATCATTTTGAGTGTGAAGAAGTTCCTGAGGATCAGAAAGTGAAGATTGCAAAGACCAAGCTGACAAGTCATGCTTTGTTATGGTGGGATTATCAGCAAACAGAGAGCAGAAAGCAAGGAAAGGCAAAGATTGTCTCATGGAACAAGATGGTAGCAAAAATCAAAGGTAAATTCTTACCTAAAGATTATGAAGTTCAAATGTTTAAGAAGCTTCAAGGTTTAAGGAAAAAATAAATGGATGTTAAGTCATATACTTAAGAGTTTTATAAGCTGAGTATAAGGTCTAGTCAAAGTGAAAGTGAAGCGTAAAAAGTTGCTAGGTATATTGGTGGTTTGAGATTTAACATGCAGGATGAGTTAGTGTTGGCAAATCCAAGGAGTGTTGAAGACTGTTATCAGATGGCAGTTAGAGTGGAAGAGAAGATGAAAAGAAGACAAGATAAGTCAGCCAGAGGTAGAGGCAATACCTCTAGAGGCAGAGGATCTTTTAACACAAAACAAGTTAATGAGAGTCAAGAAGACATGAACAAGGCACAAGGACAAGATGTTGATTTCAAACAAGGATAGAGTGCAGATTTCAGAGGTAGAGGTAGAGGCATATTTGGTGGTGGAAGAAGTGCAAATACCTTTGTAGTTAAGTGTTATAATTGTCAAGAGTTTGGGCACCCAGCATATAAGTGTCCTGAGAAGCAAAATTTTTCTGGTGATGGTGAAAGGAAGAGTGAGAGGACTCAATTGGTCCAAGAAGAAGAGTGTGGTAGTTCTAGTTACACCAAGTATGATGCTGAGTTAGGAGAAGCATTGATGATGAGAGAAATAGAACTACTAAAGACCTCCAGGGAGAAGGAGCTAATTCAGAGGAGAGCATTGTTTAGAACAAATTGCAAAAGCAAGATCAAGGTATGTAAAGTTATAATGGATTCTGGTTGTACTAACAATATGGTGTCAAGTGAGATGATGGACAAACTGAAGCTAAAGAACGTTCCTAGGGAAGCTCCCTACAAAATTTCTTGGGTGAGTGATCATCAATCCATTTTAGTGACTGAGCAAGCATTAGTTGAGTTCAAGATTGGAGCATATGAGGATAGAGTACTTTTTGACATCCTACCAATGGATTGTTGTCATGTGATACTGGGAAGACCATGGCAATTTGATAGGTTTGCAGTCTATGATGGAAGAGCTAATACCTTCACTATCAAGAAGGATGAGAAGACTTTTGTGCTACTACCATTAGAGGAGCAGTCAAGAGTAGCAAATATGATTATGTTTGGCAAGAAGGAGATAGTGATGTTTGAGGAGTGTGAAAACAAGGAGTGTGTAGCCTTTTCAAGGCATGAAACTGTTGAAACAACAAAGAGTAAGTGTGGAGCTGATTTGCAGCCTGTTGAGAAGAGAAATATCTTCATGTGGAAGAAGGAAGTGACTAAAAATGTGAAGTGCACGAGTGTAGAGACTGTGGTAAGGCAAGGAGTGAGTGAAGGAGTCTTGGTAGGGACAATCATGTGCCCTGTAGTGATGAGTAGACAGCCAAGAGAAGTTGGTGCAACAGTTTGCAAAGTAAGCAAGTTGGATAAAGACTTGACAGAGGTTGGTAAAGGTACGATGACAGTGAACAATGGAGAGGAGAGTGTGAAACCATGGTGTGAACAATAAGGTGAGGATTTTAAGTGAAAGGACAGTAGAGAGAAGCATAGTTGCTGATGAAGATGACAAGGTCAGAGGACCAAGAGTGGGACAGTCCACAAAGAGTGCATATGGTCAAACAACAAGAAATGTTGGCAAGCATGCCATGGACAACGAAGATGGACCTGATGAAGACAAGCATGGAGAAATGAAGGATAATTTGCAAGAATATTTCCAAGGGACTTGGAAAAGTTTCAAGTTGGGCTGTATGGTGCAGTGCACCTAGTTTAAGCATTTAATCAAATTTTTAAAATTTAGTGTCAAAAGGAAAAATGAGTTTCAAAAAATAATAATAATAAATAAATGTAATAGAGTCTTAAAAAGGCATAGGAGGATGATTTTAGTCATTTTATGTTAGTGGAGTTTGAAAATAGTTAGTTTCTTTTGGTGGGTCTGCAGTCATAAAAGCAGTGAAAGTCTATTATTAGTAAAAAATATTTTTTTATGAAAAATTAGAAGTTTAGGCTATTTTGAGCCTTATTCCCATGATGGGAATCTTGTAGGAGGATACAAAAATAATTGGAAAAGGCATTGTAGATGGAGGATGGTCGAATTTGGAGATTTGGTTGAAGTTTAGAGAAGAGAAATGAAATAAAAGTTTAGTTTTCCACATTTTTTGACTATTTTTTCACTGTTCTTGAGGTTGTCATCTTGTTTGGAATGGTACGAATTGTATGGATCAATTAAAGATCCTAAACCAATGGGAAAATATGGATATATGAGTCTAGTTTCATATTCTTTTAGTTTGGGCAATTTTTATTAAGAATTGAGTGAGTTATGCCATTTTTGGTGAGGACAGGTCTATGATCTACAAGGGTTTCCATATTTGTAACAATCCATTTTTGAAGCATACTTTCAAAAGTAACCCCTACCCATTTTGATATATGTTAATAAAGGGCCAAATGGGTATTTGAATTTGGTTTTATTTGTTGGAGATCAGTTCTAAGTCAAAAATTATGGCCAAGAAAACCCTATTTGGCGCTCCATTTCAAAACCTAGGGAAGAGTAGAATAGTCACATTTTGAGGCATATGTCCAAAAACAACCTATGTTGCATGTGAGATATGTTGTGTAAGAGGAAAAAGGGTATCAAAATCAGTTTTTAGATCATGGGTTTGAGTTGTATTCTAAAAATTATGTCAAATTTACCTTATTTGATGCTCTCATCAAAGCATAGTGGAAGTTTGTGAGTTTGGGTGAATCCTCCATGCCTCTGCATCACCAACTTCCTACCAAAGTGCGATTAATTTAGGTTGAAGACAATTTTAGGTGGTTGGAATAGTGTTTAGAGCTATAATGCTATGAGTACTCAAGGTGGATAAAATTTCCAGCGATCCATACTTTTGCAGGTCCTTCCAAGGTCGGATTAACATGCTAAGGGCATGGGTGACCCTCCAAATCTGTAGACTATTGCATATAGGTTGTCATTGATGTCAACAGTGGTATGAAGTGCTACGGTGTAGAAGAATGGTACAAGTGATGACAAGGAGATTGCAACAATATGATGATCAATGAAGATAGATTATTAAGCATTATGAGTCAAACATGTAAAGAGATGAATATGTGTGGAAGAACTTAGAGGAGCAAACTAAGAATGATTATTAGAGAATTGTGAAGTAAAGGAGATGGATCGATGTCATATATACATAGTCATACCTTATCTACCGAAGTTCATATGTAAGTCTACATTCCTAATATACTTATGTTTGAACTCTATGATTAGTAGTATTGGGTTTTTGCTACATGTAGAAGGTATAAACTCATGATGATTGACACCTGATGGATAAAGTTGCAAAAACTTGAAGAAGAATTGGTTAAGTATATTGTAGGTTAGGAAATGTGTTATAGGTTCAAAAGAATATACCACACTTTACTGCATCTAGAGATATGAGTCTATGGATAGGACAGATGGATATGTATCACCCTCAGATATCTATGTTTCTAATCTAAGATCATAATACTTACCGTAAAGAGTTTGGGAGATAGAAGAATGAAGATAGTAAAGAAATAGGGCAAGTATTATAACAGGGCAATAGGAGAATGCTCCGCACTTCTCCGCAGTTGAAGATATTAAGTTGCGGCTTGGAGGTCAAGTAGATATGAGTAACAAGTATGTATGTTTCAAGTTTTGAGAAATAATTTATACCGCAAATGCTTTTTCGGAGTCAGATCTATGAAGACTTGTCTTGGTACTAAGTAGTGTGAGTAGAAGGAGAGAGTTAATGTTACTGCAGTACACTGTACATGGATATTTAGTCTTGCTTATGGAAAGATAGGCATATTCGATTAGTCAGTATGTTCAATTCAAGTTTCAATTATTTTTGTTTACCACAAGTATGATCTTCGATGTTTCACTTCAAGATTGTGCTATCAAAGTATGGTAAGGATACCAGAATTAATGTTCAAGTATTTGTGCTAGCATATAACTACTTGGCTTGGTAAGAGAAGTGTTTAGAAATGCTTTATAGGCCATATAACATTCATAGGGTGATCCACATGATATAATTCAGCCTTCTTCGATACCACTTTTGGTCTAGAGTTAAATGTGTTGGCAAGAGACACTGCTAGGATTCATAAGTGTTGTCATTGATGGCAACAAAGTATATCCCACACATCCGTAATACATAAATTACTCATACCGGAAGTTAGATTGAAGATAGGTTCGTCTGGTAGTCAAGAACAGAGCATATGATAGGGTCCGATAGTTAGGTCTGGAACTCTTTGATGGTGAAGCCCAGCATGTTGTGGATTTGGATGAGTAATAAGGAGTATCTAAACTATTGTATTCCAGAGCTTTCACCTCTGATGACAAAGCATGTGAAAGATATGAGCATCTAAGTATCGGACTCCAGTTAGATAGTGTAAACAGAGGAAGAACTAGCCAACAGGGTATTAGACCTTAATCCGAATGTGCAGAAGGTGTTGATCAAGTAACTTGAAGTGTTATATGATTTTGGCTAACATAGGTAATGATTTTTATGCCTAAGTTTTTGGTGCGTATCATCAATCAAGTATGGATTTAGCCAATAGAACAGTAACTTGCAAATATCTAAGTGTTCTTGTTGCCGACTAGAAATTTGTTGGAAATCCTTGATGCAGATATATATACCCGATGGATTCAAGCTTGTGAGTGTGTGGAAGTGATAGAATGATTGATTAAGTGTGAATAAAAGCAAAGACAAGTGCGAAGGTAGTAATCCAGGCTTGGAATGTGACAGAAGAGTAATATTGAGTAGAGGAAGGATGAAATGTGCTAGATCGATATACTATGCCTAACCAAAACTGAATTCTTGCATATGCAGATGTTGTTCATTAGTTCAAACACTTTGTTATCATCTGCAAGCTTTTGTAGACAATGAGTCTCTTGTAGGTAGTAAGCCTTTTGTGAACAGTGTGCTCGGGCAGTGAGCCCTAACTGTCAAGTGTCATTTTGTACTTCTTTATTCTTTTAACAAAGAATACAATCTTGGGTTAATCACCCCGTGGTTTTTCCCTTAACAGGGTTTCCACATAAAAATCCTTGTGTTATGTGTGTTGATTTCATTTCAGCTCTTATGTTTTCTTATGCTTTCATGTTTTGATATATCACTGAATGATAAGATAAGAAAAGGAAGTAAAAGTAAGAAAGTTTTGAGATAACTGATTCACCCCCCCTCCTAGTTATCTGCCTTGTTTCCAACAATTAGTATCAGAGCTAAATTCCTTAGGAAAAGCCTAACAGCTTGAGGAGGATCTAAGAATCTCAATGGATGCATATGGTATGAAAGAACAACTACAATCTTCCTTAGAAGATCTTGATCAATCCCAGTCTGAAGTCAATAATTTGAGAGAGCGACTTAAGGAGGCTGATGATTTCATCAATGAACTGAAAGAAAAACTCAGTAATTCCATGAAAAAGAGAAAGCAACTACTTCAGAAGTTAGCGGATTAGAATGAAGCCAATAATACTGACGAGCACTTGAATGAGAAAACAAAGCTATGTGAAAAGCTATCAAAATAAGTTGTTATGCTAAGACATGAAATGGAATCAGGGGTTATGAAATTTATCCAAGAAATTGAAGAGAAGAGAAAGAATGAAGATAACTTAAAACAATCCCTCAAGGAGAAAATAGAAGATTGCTACAAAATGGACAGAATAATTAGACATCTTGAGTCTGATCTTGGAGAAGCCAGATACAATGAAGAATAACTTGAGAGACAGATTGACACTCTTAAATAAGATCTTGAAATTGCAAATGAATACAAAGAAAAATTCAAGATAAGCTCAGCCAAACTTGAAGTACTACTTGAAAGTCAAAAGAAGGTAGATGATAAGCATGGCTTGGGATATGAGAAAGGTGAAAGCTCTGGATCTGGTTAAAAGAATTTTGGGTCAGGAAGACAAAGAAACAGGCCTAGAAGACCTCTGGTAAGACAACCTAATGTTCAAAGATATCCATCCTTCAATGGAAGCTACTTCAACTACAACAAATTTGGTCATAAAGCAACTCAGTGCAGGAGCAAAATAAATTAGAATAATCCATCCTTCTCCAATCAATGTTTTAATTGCACAAGGTATGGTCACAAATCTCATGAATGCAAAAATATGCAAATGAACAATTCTTTCAATGGTAGATGCTATATGGCTAATTAATTTAGATCAAGAGCATATCAATCAAATAAGCAAGGAAATGTTGTGTGTTATAATTGCAATAAATTTGGTCATATAGCTAGATTTTACAGGAGTAGAAATCATGATGGAAAAGGTTTGGTGAAACATGATCAGAAACAAGACAAAGGCAAAGGTAAAGTGAATGCGGATGAGATTCAGGAGATGAGCAAGACTTAGGTAAAGAAGAGTGTGATGAACATTGGTGATGGGTCTGCACCGAAATCTGGTGCTGATAATCATTCCAGAAATTAAAAGTGAGCTCTGGCTCAGGGGGAGCTACAAAGAAGATCAAATTCCCCCAGCCAGCTAGTAAGTGCCTGAATTCGACACATTAAGTAAGAATCAGAGGTTGCGGATCAAAGGGATTTTAGAGGTTCATCTAAAAATCATTCAATTAAAAGTTGAGAAATCTGCATATAGATTTGAAGAATTTATGAGTTGATCTGGTTCTGGCAGCTATCTGGTAAAAACATAATTACACAAATAGATCTGGTATGATCTAAAAATGCAATTTTATGGTCTGCAGATTTAGAGGCATATTTTGAAAGGCTAAAGTTATGTTGTCAGCTCACTTGGATAATGATTTGAAGATCCACACAGTGATTCATAAAAAATTCACTCAAAATAGGGTAACCAGATGACTTAAAGTGTGCATTTATTGTAATGGGGAATTAGGTTTTTGTGCAAGGATAAAAGGTTCTTCATTCGTCATTTACAACACTTTGTATTCATGAAGAAGAGAGAAGAGCTCTGAGAAGAGATCCTGTAGAATATTCAAGTTAAAGTTGAAGATTAAAATCAAGCAGAAATTCACTCCAGCAGTTACATCAAACCCTAAGACATAAAAAGGGTTGTAACCAGATTGCACTCAACTGGTGGGTTGCTTGCACTCAAATCTGTGAAAAATCAAATGGTAATAGAAACCACCAGATCAAAATATGACAAGAGGTCAATGACTATAGATGATATTTCTGATCTGGATGTCAAGTTTGCATCAATTGTAATTGGTTACAAGATTTACCACTCAAGTAGGGAAAATTCTGTATCCGGTACAGCAATCTATACTGCATATTAGATGCTGAAAGAAAATGCATATTATGATTTGTGTGAGCTTCTATTGAATCAACTGATGGAGAATCTACAGAAGATTAAGAAAGATAAGAAAAATTCCTTCAAGTATGGCAATCTGGTGTTGTGCCTGTTCTTCTATTACATGAATGAGTTACCGAGATCAAAAGGTCTGATCTGGGCAAATGATAGACCTGTTGCAATTCAAATTAGAGATTATTTCTATGGATTTGGTGATGCACAAGCCCGAAAGATAGCTCTCTAGGGTTACTTCAAGAATTTCTAGAGCATAATGCATGCAAGAGAAAGAATACCAAAATCAATAGTGGAGAAATACAAAGACACGGTTTGCTTCATGGTTGACATAGATCATGCCTAATGGAGGCAGTTGAGCCAAGAATTGTATGGGTAATGCCCATGGGTTGTGAAGTTGATGAAAACATATTGGAGGTACATGTTCAACACTTGCTAAGCCAACCCAAGGACACTAAAGCAGAGAGGTTTGGCACCTTTGATGAGCCAAACATAAAAATACATGTTGAATTAAGGAAGCCTGAGTCAAAAAGAAAAGTGAGGAGGGAGGTTGAAGAACTTGCTAAGAAGTTTGGCATAATTAAGGAGACAGCAGATGTAAATAGAGAAATAATAGAGAAAATTGAAAAGGAAAGGGAATGAGCAAATAAAGAAAGCGTTCTGGTGGAAGCCTCTACCCGGACAAGATCTACTAGGAATTTTGCCCCTGTCACTCCTGAAAACTCTAAAAATGCTAAACTAGAAGCCAAACCATCTGTTAAAGGAGAAAAGAGAAAGAAGTCTAAGGCCACAAGAACATATGTGAGCCTTAAGGATGATGAAGAGATAGAATCAGATGTGGAGGTTAGAAAATTGAAGAAAGCCAAGAACAAACCTTCCAAGAATGAAAGGAATGATGAGAAGCAAAAGACATAAGAGTTTGTTGAGAGACCCAAACTCTCCATTGAAGACATCATTAAAGCAGTCACTATGGATGGAAACCTGTAGCCAGAAACAGAATTCTATGATGAGTACAATGATGCAGACAAGAGAATTCTTGAGGAAGAAATAGTAAGGTACCTGAACATCTATAACAAAACTTTCATTGAAATAATTTCCTTGATTCCTAAGAGCTTAGAAGAAGTTTTGGAGTTAAGAAAAGAAAGTGCAAAAGCAAAAGATTTGGAGATCTGAGAATAGATAGTGATACAGTTATGTCCAACTATCACTCAAAAATAAATGGACATGGTTTTCAAGGTTGCCAAAGAAGAATTCCAGAGCAAGTCCATAATGAATAAGCTCATGCTTGGAGAAACTGACCAAATAGCTGATGAGACAAAAGAAATTCTCTAGAGTGCCTTTAAAAGGTTCAATCTTCCCATTGTAGAGGAAGCAAATGAAGAGCCATCTGACATGGATGTCAAATGATTAAATCAAATTGATGAAGAGAAATCTAAGTCCTTAGACTCCTCTGTTCTGGAAGAGCAAGTGCAGAAAGAAGAGACAAATATTGTTGATGGCAATAAGCAAATTGGTCTAGATGCCCCCAAAGGAAAGGGTGAGACTTCAAGAGACACTGCAGAAGAAGTGCAAAGTTTCTTGGACAAGGAAGTTGTGGAATTAGATGAACTAGAATTGATTCAAGGGCCACTGAATCTGGACTCTATCTCTTCAGTTCAGATAATGAAGATAGCATCTTTCACTCAGGCCAAAGCCAAAGAAAAACTCTTGAAATCTCATATGGAGGACAGTGAGCTAATGAGTATTGCATCTAGAGTGTTGGAGAAGATCATGCCCACATATCAAAAGGATCCATCTGCCTCTCCATCCAATAATTTGAAGAACTTAGTTAATTCTATCAATACACATTTTGAGTCTTTAGAAAAATCAACAGAAACTAAGGTCTAGAAAGAGTTCTTGGGAAAAAGATTCGGTGAGGTACAAGGGCTAATTGATAATGATAGAAAAACCTTGGACATTGGCATAAAGAGCATTGAAAACACTCTTAAGGATGCTGGAGACATATATAAATTTTGTTTATCCCAGCCTAAAGTTGCAGAGGACTTTGAGAAGAAAATGAAAGAATAAGAAGGAAAATTGACAGATCTATCTCAGAATTTTGATCCTCTTACTATCTCTCTGGTAAGAGAAGAATGCCAAGCAATTATTATAACAAATGAAATAAAGAAACTGGTTAAGGAGAAGAAAAATTTAATGGATAGAATGGGTGAACTCAGAAGGATAATCATCCCTAAGTTAGAGTTAATGCATGATGCCTTAGCAGATGCTCTAAGTACAGCCCAAACCAGTGATCCAACAGATTTGAAGAGGGTAGAAGCATATGTGTTTTTGTTGAGTGGACACATCTCCATTTTGGATAGGATGAAAAGAAGTTGGGCCACAAAACTTGTATAGTTGAAGACTACATTTGCAGATATACTTAAGTATATGTAAGTTTATCTTATGAATTGTATGTACATATGCAGCCTTATATAATAATTTTTGCACATTTTTGGTTTGTGGATCCCACCCTTTGCCATTGATGTTAAAGGGGGAGTGAAGAGTAGTGAAAAATGAGGAATCCAGCATTAAGGGATCACCAGTAAGCAGTGTGGAGAGATGAAGCACAAGAAAAGGGGGAGTTTTAGCAACAATCATTTTTCACTAAGTGTTGCCATCAATGCCAAAGGGGGAGATTGTTGGCAAGAGACACTGCTAGGATTCATAAGTGTTGTCATTGATGGCAACAAAGTATATCCCACACATCCACAATACATAAATTACTCATACCAGAAGTTAGATTGAAGATAGGTTGGTCCGGTAGTCAAGAACATAGCATGTGATAGGGTCCGACAATTGGGTCCGAAACTCTTTAATGGTGAAATCTAGCATGTTGGAGATTTGGATGAGTAATAAGGAGTATCTAAAGTATTGTATTCCAGAGATTTAGCCTCCGGTGACAAAGCATGTGAAAGATATGAGCATCTAAGTATCAGACTCCAGTTAGACAGTGCAGACAAAGGAAGAACTAGCCAACAGGGTATCAGACCTCAATCCAGATGTGCAGAAGGTGTTGATCAAGTCACTTGAAGTGTTATATGATTTTAGCCGACATAGGTAATGATTTTTATGCCTAAGTTTTTGGTGCACGTCATCAATCAAGTATGGATTCAGTTGACAGAATAGTAACTTGCAAATATCCTAAGTGTTCTTATTGCCAACTACAAAGTTGTTGGAAATCCTTGATGCGGATATATATACCCAATGGATTCAAGCTTGTGAGTGTGTGGGAGTGATAGAATGATTGATTAAGTGCGAAGAAAAGCAAAGACAAGTGCGAAAGTAGTAATCCAAGCTCAGTATGTGATAGAAGAGTAATATTGAGCAGAGGAAGGATGAAATGTGCTAGATCAGTATACCGTGCCTAACCAGAACTGAATTATTGCATATGCAGATGTTGTTCATCAATTCAAACACTTTATTATCATCTGTAAGATTTTGTAGATAGTGAGTCTCTTGTAGGCAGTGAGCCTTTTGTGAGCAGTGTGCTCAGGCAATGAGCCCTAACTAGCAAGTGTCATTTTGTACTTCTTTATTCTTTTAACAGAGAATACAATCTTGGGTTAATCACCCCATGGTTTTTCCCTTAATAGGGTTTCCACATAAAAATCCTTGTGTTATGTGTGTTGATTTCATTTCAGCTCTTATGGTTGCTTATGCTTTCATGTTTTGATATATCACTGAATGATAAGATAAGAAAAGGAAGTAAAAGTAAGAAAGTTTTGGGATAACTTATTCACCCCCCCTCTCAATTATTTGCCTTGTTTCCAACAAAATGTAAGGAAGGGTAAGTGTTTGTTGTGTCGATCTAATATATGTTGATGATATGTCATGTATATAGTGTGTGCACCAGTTGTTGAAGACCCCGAATACTGAGAGGGGGGGTGAATCAGTATTCTTTTAAACCATTCAAACATTAAATATCCAAACCAATTTCAAGATTCAATTGCAGTAAATGAAATAAAACATAAAGCATGTAACAACAACACATAACACATGAACACCAATATTTTTATGTGGAAAACCCAAAATGGGAAAAACCACAGTGAGGATTAGCTCACAATATATTATAACTAATTATAGTATATTTACAGAAGTGCTCACTACAAATGGACTCACTATCCAAGTGGACTCACTGCCCACTAAGAAAAAGATAGAAGAAAGATTGTGGCTCATAGCCTAGATTGAACTATTACAATTGCATCTAACATATGCATGAGATACAGTTCCAATGAAGATCAATAAACTATCTTTACACACTTTATCTGATTTTGATCTTACAATCTTCTTTCCTCTGCAATCGCATCACTCTGATCTTCTAATCAACATTCACAATGTAAGTTTGCACTCTACTAATAGTATTCGCATACATCCATATGTGTTCCTTAATAAAACACCAAAAAGGATCTAGCATATATATTTTCTTCAAGCATAACATCAATTAGGTCGGCCTAATTGAGTGTAACATACAAAACATACAATATATAACTTGTCAGCTCAAAACCTTCCACACACGCTTTGCACCAAGATCCAATCCTTAAAACAATTTGAAATAGGTTGGTATGGACCTAAAATAGCTCCCACATAACTCTACAATGCTTAGTTAACTTTCACATATCTTCACATCTATTAGGTCAGCACTGCTAAAGACCTAGTACAAAAATCCTTCAACTTTATACCTATATTCAGACACGTGTACCTTGATATATCATGCTAATTGGAAATCACACTCTATTGACATTTGTCAACATCTCCTTAAAACCACAAAGCCAAAAACCAATCTGCAAAGAAATACGGACTCTCTTACTCACATGCACAGTATAGGAAATGATTATATTCTTCCAGGACAAACTTTTGTCATTCATAACTTCCAAACCATAGAACAAAATCAAATAAAATTTTGGAATTAGATGCTTCTAACAACCAACAACAATATACTAGAACTGCAGAGTAAAGTATTCCTGAATGCTTTGTAACACAGAATTAGCAGAATTTACACTTAGTCAATTTTCATCACAAGCCTCTTTATCGAATCAAAACTTCTTGAAAATTTGTCTTTCATAGACATCCTAAAGCATGTTAGAAGCAACCAAAATGATTTACAATGATCTGCACATAAGTCTTTATACCAAGATATAATGTTGACATCAATGACAACACTGCAACACACAGTAGCATATCTTGTGCTTACCCTACATGCTTATGTTGCCAACAACATCATTGACAATCTTTCAACAATCTCCCCCTTTCTCATTGATGGCAACATGCCAAAATATTCTCCCCCTTTGACATCAAGGGTAAAGGGCACTTTCAATCACTATTCTTGACACGTATCGAATCTCCCTCTGAGAAATATATTCATATGTACAAGCTAAAAGATTGAACTACTCCCCTAAGTCATGTATCGGAGCAAGAACCAAAAAAGATTATACTAGAATCTACTCTATATATGCTGCATATGTACAAAAAATCTGAAACTAAAAACCAAAAATGTATAAGGAGTGAGAAATGGTGTCAACTGGATGAAGTAGACACTTGTAATTTCTACACCAGGTTTTGCCATTCTTGTTTGCCTTCATCCCATGACTTCTTGGCTTCCCCAAGAAATCTGCATTAAGCTTCAAACTCCATCAAAAACTCTTCTCCTTCTTCCAGAGTGCTAGGTACAAGATTCATTTGTGAATATTTGGCAGCACTCAAAAGGGCTCTAGAAACAATCATGAACTTAGGATTCACTAAGTCCCTTATTTCTCCAAACTGTAAAATAATATGCTCGTTTTGAGCCTGTAATTGAAAGAATTTATTGTGCAAATCTTCTATTGAATTCCTTGTATTACCATCAAGATCAAGTGTTAGATCATAGGCACTAGAAGAATTATTGATCTCAATGGAGTCCATCTCCTTTCTGATGCTCTATGTGGCTCCGGGCCACTTCATGCCAAAATGATAGAGAGCCTTAGCTTCATCTACACAGTCTTGTGTATCCTTCAGAATTTATTGAAACTTTTTATGTTCAAGAGCACATTTCTTAGTGATCTTCATCATCTATTTATCACTTATTCTCTTTTCAACCTCATTTTCAATTTGTCCTTTGAGATTGGAGGCATATTCTTTGAAAGAATCAATTAAAAGCTTTAAATTTTCCATACCAGAGAGAGATGTATCAATGTTTGCACTAGGTATGGCCTCTTGCAATGCCTTCACTACCTCATCCATCGGCTCTCCACTCTTTTGAGGAGTTTCTATGACTTCCAAGAAGATGCATGAAAAACATCTCCCAGTAGTAGCTTGTGGAGGGGGGAAATCTTATCTAGATCTATACTTCCTTGTTGCATCTATAGTTGAAGCATTTGTGAAGATACAATAGGCTAGAAATTAAGTTGTATACTTAATAGATTCTTCAAGGAATCTCTAGAGGAGCTAGAGGATTCACTGGAAGGCTTTGTTAACTCCACATCTTTTTCTTTCAAATTCTTTTCCTCATTATTGCCAGAGTTTTCTGGATTTTCTTCCTTAGTCTTTGCATCTCTGGATGCATCCTTATCTTCATCTTTCTCTTTATTGTTTACTTTTTCTTCTATCCTTTCTGCTTCAACCTTTGCTCCATCATCTTCCTTATTTGCATTCTCTGCCTTTGCAAAGTTCTCAATGTTGCCTGGAGGAGTGGTATTTACAACTGGTGCCAGAGAAGGGATGACTATCTCTTCTTCAACATTCTCCCCATCTTCTTTATATTTTTGAGCTATTTCTTCCAAGATCAGAGGAACATTGTCCTGAGTTTGTTCATTTTCTATTGCATTCTCATGTTGAGCATTAATGTTCTAAGCCTCTTCTCCAGTAACCACTTCCAGAACAGTCTCTTCTGAAAACATTCCATATTTTTGAGAAATGTTAGAAATTTTTTCAATTGACTCCTTCTGTAGCTTTTCAAATCATTTTTATCTTTACTCATAAGGGTAGTTACCCTTTATTTTACCCTAAATTTAGTAAAGCTTAGAAAAATGTGGCTATGTTTTCCATAGACAAATAAGTGCCAACCTTTTCCAATGCCTACTCTCTTATCTTTCCTTCTTCTTGAATTGCTTCTTGCCTTGTCTTTATCAGAACATCCTAGGGCTCCACAAGAATTTGATCTTCAATATTTTTCATATCTACCTCTAATACAATGATGTATTTAACAATAGATTCAACAATGGTGGCCTTATCCACCTCATTTGCCTCATTGTAGAGAGCAACAATCTCTCCTAGTGCATCATGTTGCAAAATGTTGTTGAGCAAAGATTCTATTTTCATTGGAGAGCAAGGTCTTACCAATTTTGATTGATCTTGTATTTTGCCTTCATCCAGAGTCTTCTCCTGGCTTGTTTTTGCTTGCTTCTTCTTGGGAGTCACCTTTCTAGTGGGTTCTTTCTTCTACTCTCTCATGTGAGCAATAAATTTCTCCTTTTCTTTCTCTAACTCTTCTTCACTATCAGAGTTAATGATATCAACTTTTCTCCTTTTGGCACTTGCTTCACCTTGTGAAGCATTATTTCTCCTTTTTTGGATCAACTAAGGTTCTTCTTCCTCCTCTTCTTCCTCTTCTTGTGCATTTATACTTATATCCCTTTTTCTTACTACCTTTTGCTTTAGTCTTTTCTTTCTAGAGGTTGTTGGAGGTGTTGCTATGGCCTTCTTCGTAGCCCTGGTAACCTACACAACTGAAGAAGATTTCTCCTTTACTAGAGGACTAGCAATTGATTTTCTCTTATCTCTAATAGAGGGCACAGTCCCGAAGGACTTCTAGATTGCAGGAGGGGTGGTAGCAATCCTACCATATCTTCTTATGTTCCCCGAGCTCTCTGCAACACATGATTCTCCTTTGGCCATTGCTCTTGCCTATTGCACTTGCTCCTTAGATATACCCATGTCCTCCACATATTTGCCAACCATTTTCTCAACTTTCTTCCTTATTTGAGGCTTGCTATACTCCATTTGCACCTCTATAGACTTTTCCTCAAAAGTACCATACCTTGCTTTAGTGGTGTCTTTGGGGATTTTCAACAAAATGTCAACCAAACCAGTAACTTCTTGTTCACTAACCTCATATCCCAATGCAGGGATCCATACTAACCTTGATTCCATTGCTTCCATCATGTAATCACCTATTGATACTAGGAAAGTGATGTCATTCTGATATTTTTCTACCATTTTCCTAGGTATCCTCTCTCTTTCATGCATCTCTTCTGGAAAATTGCAAAAAATGCAGTAAGTGCATCATCTCGTGCTTTTGTAGCACCAAGACTTCTCATGAAGTCTACAATCTGATGAGCCACAGGTCTTCCTTGTAACAATCTCACATTTTTTGTTCCAGAAAGCTCTTGTAGGAAATAAAAGAGTAAACATATGACAAGAGTTCCATACTTGAATGCATATTTCTTCTCCTTTGCTTGCTTCAAGTTCTCCAATAGTTGTTGTCTTAACAATTCACAAAGATCATAGTCTATCCCTTTTTCAACCATTTCATATGCCACATTGATTGCGGTGGCAAATACAAAGTTTTCTTTGCTAGTGAAATAGATTTTATACCCAATCATCATCGCTGCATATTTCATAGTTGGTTTCCTGATGGGATTAATAGTAAGAGCTCTCTTATCGAAAGTTACACCTATTAGTTCCATTACAACTTCATTATTATGGTTTTTAATACAGGAATAGGTCTGGTGGAGCATATGCTTATAACTTCTCTAATCACCTCTTTCGTTATCATTCCTGGCATATCAGTCCACACAAACTTATCATGAATTCTTCTTAGTGTCATCCTAACCCATTTGTGATCAAAACAAAAATTCAAAAACCATTGTCATATTTCAATCTTCTTTGCGACTAGGTTTTGATATTCTGGTTATAGGGTAAAATTGTCACTAGTAAGCTCTTTTACCCATATATCCCCTAGCTTACTGTGATCATATTCTTCCATCTTGCCATGAATGTAAATTCTAATATCCTCTGTCAGCAACACTCCATAAGGAATATTCAAAAATGTGCCTAAAGGGTTGTCTTCAATAGATTTGGCAGGGTATTTCTTGAATTTAGGTTGTGGTTTCTCAGTAACCTCTATAACCTTCGGTGTATCCATTTGTAAATGAATTCAAATTCTTTAAGAACAAAGTTCTCTATGAAATTAGGGCTAATTGGAGAATGTAAATACCTTTACTTTTGCTTGCCAAACTAGGGTTTGAACGTACTGAACCTTAAATCGCCTTGATCACTCTTTAGCTGCTTTGTGCCTTCTCGAATGCTTTTGTGAATGAATTTGGCTAAGTGAAATCACTTTATAACCTTTTGGATCTGACCTAATTATGCATTAAATGCTTTAAACAATAAAGTTGTCAATCCTTTCTATGTATACACAGTCAGCTTCGGATGCTCCACAAACTATTGTATTATCATATTTTCTTCTGCAATTTTCATCAATAGATCAAGTATGCCAATATGCATCTCATATCTTCATGCTAAGGTATCAGTACCATTTTCTTTGGTAGGAGAAAAGATTTTCATTAAAACTCCCCTTGAGCTAAAGCTCTCAACTTAGTTTCCAGAGGAAACTTCTGCACCGGATGCAGGTGCAGATACATTCTTAACCTTTGTTTCTTCCTTCTTTCTCCAGATATTTTCCATCTCCTTCTTTGTTTCTACAGGATCAATCTTTTGCACTGGTTCATTCCTCTGAACCGGATTATCCTTCCTCACAATTCTGCTTCTGCAAAACTTGGAGATGTGGCCAAGCCTATTGCAAATGTAGCATATAACATTCTTCTGACCAATAATTTCTCTATTCATTCTAGATTTGCATTGATTATCTTTATGTCCAAATCCATAGCATGTATAATAGTATCCTTTGAAAGATTGAACCATTCTACCATTGTTATAGCCATTCATCATTTGACTTCTACATTCACTGGCTCTATGACCAAATTTCTTGCATATAAAACATTGACTAGAAAAAGGTGGAACATTCTGATTCATTCTGCTTCTGCATTATATTGCCTTGTGACCAAATTTATTACAAGAGTGACATAAACCATTAAAGGATGGGTACCTTTGTCCACTTAGTTGTCTGACCAGTGGTCCTCTAGCTTCATTTCTTTGATTCTGGATCTACTTGCCATTGTTCTTCTTATTTTCAGCATTTGATGTCTGATCTAATTTTGAACTTTCACCCTTTTCAAATCCTAAACCTTCTTTATCTTTAGGACCTTTTTGATTTTCAATCATTTCATCAAGCTTTGTAGTACTCATCTTGAATTTGTCTTCATGACTTTTTGCTTTCTCCAGTATCTGATTTTAGATTCACAATTTCTTTCTCAAGCCTTGTACATTCTTCATATTTGCTTTTCACCACTGCATTAAGACATTCCTCAATTCTTTTCTTTTCTTCAACTTACACCTTTAGACTAGTGATGGTTTCATTTGCTTGCTTCAAATTTTCAATAACTTCCTTATGCGTTTCTCTGAACTTCTTGATTTTCTCTTTCAATTTTCTGATGCATTCATTTTCTTCCTTGACATTATCTTTCAGATCTCTATTTTCATCTTTAGTTCTTTCAATATCTTCAAGAGTAGCATTTAGTTCTCCAGCTTTTTCAAGTATACAATCTTCTTCAGTGAATTTGACAACAAGAATCTCTTCTGAAGGAATAGGTAGTCTTCTAGCATCCATGTGATCAATTTCCAAGCTCTTCCCCGACAAGCTTCTTCTAAGGGACTAGGCTCTGATACCAATTGTTGAACACCCTAAATACTGAGAGGGAGGGTGAATCAGTATTCTTTTAAACCATTCAAACATTAAATATCCAATCCATTTGGAAGATTCAATTGTAGTAAATGAAATAAAACATAAAGCATATGACAACAACACAACACATGAACACCAATATTTTTATGTGGAAAACCCAAAATGGGAAAAACCATGGTGAGGATTAGCTCATGATATATTATAACCAGTTATAGTATATTTACAGAAGTGCTCACTGTAGATGGACTCACTGTCTAAGTGGAATCACTGCCCACTAAGAAAAAGATAGAAGAAAGATTGTGGCTCATGGCCTAGATTGAACTATTACAATTGCATCTAACATATGCATGAGATACAATTCCAATGAAGCTCAATAAACTATCTTTACACACTTTATCTGTATCTGATCTTACAATATGCTTTCCTCTACAATCGCATCACTCTTATCTTCTACTCAACATTCACAACGTAAGTTCACACTCTACTAACAGTATTTGCATACATACATATGTGTTCCTCAATAAAACACTGAAAAAGATCTAGCATATATATCCTCTTCAAGCATAACATCAATTAGGTCGGCCTAATTGAGTGTAACATACAAAATATACAATATATGACTTGTTGGCTCAAAACCTTCCACACACGCTTCATGCCAAGATCCAACCCTTAAAACAATTTGAAATAGGTTGGTATGGACCTAAAATAGCTCCCACATAACTCCGCAATGCTTAGTTAACTTTTGCATATCTTCACATCTATTAGGTCGGCACCACTGAAGACCTGATACAAAAATCCTTCAACTGTATACCCATATTCAGATGCGTGTACCTCAAAACATCATGCCAACTAGAAATCACACTCTATTGACATCTGTCAACGTCTCCTTAAAACTGCAAAGGCAAAAACCAATCTGCGGAGAAATGTGCACTCTCTTGTACTCACATGTACAACACATGAAATGATTGTATTCTATTAGGCCAAACTTCTGTCATTCATAACTTCCAAACCATAGGACAAAATCAGATAAAATTCTGGAATTATATGCTTATAACAACCAACAACAATATACTAGAACCGTAGGGTAAAGTATTCATTTGCAGACTAGTGCGAACCCAAAAACTAAATGCTCTATAACACAGAATTACTAGAATTGACACTTAGTCAATTTTCATCACAAGCCTCTTTACCAAATCAAACCTTCTTGCAAAATTGTCTTTCATAGACATCATAAAGCATGTTAGAAGCAACCAAAATGATCTGCAATGATTTGCACAGAAGTCTTTATACCAAGATACAATGTTGACATCAATGACAACACTACAACACACAGTAGCATATCTTATGCTTACCCTACATGCTCATGTTGCCAAGAACAACATCAATGACAATCCTCCAACACCAACATGGAAGAGTGTGCCAAGTTGAGATAGGACTTTATTATGCCTTATTCCTAAACTGCATTGGAATTTTACTTACCGCACATGTTTGGGAGCCAACTGTTATGGGACACTACACGTTTCTATTGAACACCAAAAATACTAAGGGGGGGTGAATCGGTATTTTATTAAACTTCTTGCTTGTTAAACTAGTAATCCATTTATCACATGCAATAACAAAGCAAATTAAACATAGAAGAAACAACCACAATCCATCACACATGAACACTAGGATTTTTACGTGGAAAACCCAAAACTGGGAAAAACTACGGTGAGTGTTAGCTCACAATATATATTATGTAGGAACAATATCAAATTACAAGAAGGTTCACTGCCTTAGGGCTCACTGCCCAAATAAATGCTCACTACAAGAAAGGGTCACTGCCAAAACAGGCTCACTACCTAAAGAAAAAAAGAAGAAGGAAGAATGACTCACTGCCAAGTTGAACTGCTCAGATTGCATCTACACATGCATGATTGTAGTTCCAATGAAGCTCATAAACACTATCTCAAAACTCTTCATCTTGACTACACTATTCCACTACTATGCTTTTACATTAAGCAATATCTCTCTACTTCTACTCTTGTCGCCTGCATTGCACTTCACATATCACACATACATTCACATTCACATCACACTTCTCAAACATTGAATTCAATCCCATATATACATCCGCAACACTTAAAAACTTCATATTAGGTCAGGCTAATAAGGTGTGGCGTGTAGTCATGTCTTATGTACTTTGTCAGCCAAATGCATTCACCAAAACTCCCAACAGACCCAAACAACACTTGAATTACATTCACATATGTCAGCCTCAACTATTCCACCACTTAGGATTAAGTTCTAAGTAATAGAACTTACTGCATACAATTTACACTTATCATGTCGGCCTCCAATACAGACTGTCACTGGTTTAGTTCATCTGTCAGACTAGAAATTTTACTGCAGACCACAAGACTTGCTCAAAAAAATATCAAAGACTCTTCAGACATCACAGATCATACCTCTAGAACCACAAAGAAAAATATCCTTTTGCGACAAAATGTGGACCCCAAGAACACATGTCATGTCACAGTTAAACACTGTCAAACAATGTAGTGATACTCAGCAGCTTGTAACTATCTTTCTAGTGGACTTCAAAACCTAAAACTCTAAATTTAGACACTTCATACAAGTGTTTACAACACCTTAAAACCACATAGCAAGATATGCAATACCAAATGAATGCAAACCAAATCAATTGAGTGTTTTGCTCTAAGTAGCACTATGTCTTGCTATGTCAGACTTAGATTATTTGAAAGTATGCTTCTGGTACTTATCAGGGGCTAAAATCTTGGATATAAGATCTTCTATGGACTGTAGACAACATACTAGAACCACATGATCTAATCTTCAGCTATAGACTAATGCTAGCCAATACATTGTCCCTCTGTCACTGTCTCCTATATGTTGTCAACACTTAGCCAAAAAGACTAAGTCTTCTTCATCGGATCAAAAATTCTATTCTAATCTTGTTCCTTTTCTTGTTGCCATCAATGACAACACCTTCAAACATCATGCTCAATCATTCATCATCATGTTAGTAGTGTCTCTCTTATAATGATGTTTGCCAAGTTGACAACAGTTTCATTATGGCCGACCAAGGAGAAAGACTCTTGAAGCTTGTGGAGGATATATATATGAAGAATCAAAATCTTTGAAGAGGTGAGTGTGTGAATGATAAGATAGAATCGATATTGTGAGAATATACTTATAGCAGAAGTAGATATGATGATGAAAGATGCTAAGCATCAGTTCATACAGTTGAGAAAGATATGATAAACTCTTTAATGATGAAGAAGAATTTATGATCATGTTTTGATGTTGTAGAGGACTATATTGTTGTTGTAAGGAAAATAGATAGTAGTGTAGAGGCTGAAGTGATCAACATTTTGTGTTGCAAACATAACATTGTGATAAACTTTGTAGATGTATAGTTGATCAGGGAGTTGCAACTTCGTTTGGGTTGTAGCCCACAAACAATATTGTAATCTTATTTTATTTGTGAGGTTGTATTTGGACAATAGATCCAAGCAACTTGCTCACTATGGTTTTTCCCTTCTTAGGTTTTCCACGTAAATTTGGTGTTATTGTTGTGTGTCTTTGTGTTCTTGCATTTCTCATGTCTTAAATGTTTACATAAGGTTGAATGCTACAAAAAATAAGGTAATTTGATTTAGTACTGATTCACCCCCCTCTCAGTACTACTATGTGTTCAACACAGACTTCTTGATAGAGCCATTATGGTGGATTTATTATAGCATGGGCAACTGGAAAAAGTTGACTATGTTTTCTCACGCCCAGGGTTGTAACAGTGAAAATGTAAATGCTATATATGCATGAGAGAAAGATGTATTTTGGGGTTATCTATTCTCTGGGTCATCACATAGGTAGAAGGATTCTTTTGTATCTTTAGACCTTCTGTCTTTTCCAAGAACTGGGTGGATTTTATCGACTATGCTCTCTTCTCAACCTCTCATGTCTCCATACTAGTTTGAATATAAATGCAAGTGGTCATCTTGTGTCTGTTTGTCAGTATTGAATCTTTTCTTCCTTTGTAATGGCTATTTAGCCTCCATGATTAATAATAAATTGATATTTTGCCTTCCTCTTCACTTCTGCATTGTGTTTATCTAAAATCTATAAACTTATTCTGTGGATGAAAGATCCCTCCTACAGTTATAGTTTTCTACCCAAACCTTTGTTGGATTTTATGAGTTTGTGTGAGCTTATTTCAGTATTAGAGATCATCATTGTGTTATTCCAGGTTCAACTAAACACACTAAATTTGGTGCAGCACCTTTAATTTTAGTTTCTTTTTCTCCCTTTTTCCCTTGTGATCATTAGCATAGGTTTAGTTAGATTTTATCTGATGTAATGTCCCCTTCTCAAGCCTAACTAATTGTGGATCTAATAGCCTATTTCCTTGAGTTCTGATAGGCTATGTGGTATAGTAAGGGACTCCTTGTTTGTGGAGATCACTGGTTCAGTTATTTTTTCTTTCAGTTGATGGCATTGAGTTCAATTGTTGTTTAGGATTGCAATGTAGCTTTCAGAAGTTTTTTCAGTTGCTTGAATTGCTCTCCAAACTTCTTGGAGAAGATGTAGACACCTGAAAATGTCTCGACCCCGCAAGCCACTTTCCCACATCAATTAAACTACTAACTCCTTTCACCAATTAATTAAATAAAATCAAAATTATTTAATTAATTAATCTTAAGCCATTCCTAACCATTCACCCTTAGCCATTCATCCCAAATTCATCCCTAGTAATGAATTAATTCGTTTAATTTATTACTAAACCTTACAACATTATTCATCATTAATTAAATAAATATTCTAAATATTTATTTGATTAATTTCTCCATCCCCTAACCTAGATTAATTAAATAAAACATGTTTATTTAATTAATCTCCCCTAGCCTATGACCTAAACCTAGCCTAATTAAATAAATACCAATTATTTAATTAGCTACTCTAACCTACCTAGCCCCTGGACCCAAATTAATTAAATAAATCCTTATTTTTTTAATTTTAACCACTAATTAACCCACTCACTAATTTTCTACAGCCACATTAATTAAGTTAAACACTTGATCAAGTGGGTCAAACCTTTATTCACCTATCTCCCCACACCCTTTGAATAAAAAATTACTTTTTATTCAAAGGAGTCACATGACCCTTCCACCTCACCTTTCCTATTTCATGTTAGAGCTCTTTTTAATGCAAAGAGCTCACACATGTGTATTCCACATAAACACATATGTCTCATGTCATCCCATTCACCATGAATAAAATCAAATTTTTAATTCCACCTTCTCCCAAGGAAATTATTTTTGTATTTCCTCACAAGTCCTAATCCTCATTAATGAAAAGCCATCCCAAGGTGAATAAAAAATTATAAAATAATCAAAACCCTTCATTTTTGTTGGTGAAGATCTAGCCCTCCATCTAATCTCCTCATCTCCACCATTGGATCCCAACTTTGAATCTCAACCATTGATCTCAAATCCCCTACAAATTGCCTATAAATACAAGCCCATCCAAGCCATTTTTAATAACAAGTTTTATGCAACATCATTATGCCAAAATCTCACTCAAATCCTTAGCCAAATCCTCCATTTGAGTTCATATTTGTGTTAAATTTAGTGAGCAATCCACATATTCTCTACTTGGGTAAATCTAGGAGAGGCTAGAGTGCATATCTCCTCCACCTTATCAAGGAGTGAAGGAGATTAAAGGCTCCTAGAAGGTATAAAGCTTGTATTTTGAGTTTTCTTTCATGTTTTTCAGTCTTTTCAATATTTTCATCTTCACTCTTCAAACACCCCTTCCCTTAGTTCCCCACACCCTCGCTTCTTGATCCTTATCTCTGACGGGCTCTTCAAATTCCATTTCTCTCCTTGTACTCCCTCTAAATGGATTGATCTCCTTGATCCTTGATCCCCATGGTATCAAGTATCCCAAGTCCCAACTTCCACTATATTGCATGCTTCTAAACTTTTCCCTGTTTAGTAGAAAAGTGAGACTAGCTCAATAGATCAAACTAGGTCAAACCCTCTTCTACAAAACAGTGGGACACAAGCTGAGCTTGGCTTCTACCTTTGAAGGAGAGTCAAACTACAGGGGCTTAGTCTTTTTGTTGTATAGAGAAGAATTAACCAAATCCAATCAAATCAAACTAGGGCACAACAAGAGGGCCTAATTGACGAAGATTAAAAAAAATAGACTGTCACAAGTGAAAACCTAGAAACCAAACATATAGTAGAGGTAAAGGGACAGTTTAGAACCTAGATCCAGAGGCCAAAATTCCAAGGAAAAGGGTGCTTGGGCACCTTAGACCCTAATTAGGGTTTATAGAAACTGATGTCTTTGTCAAGTCTATACCTGCAAGTTTTGTCTTCTCCTCAGAAATCATGTCATGTCCCTATGTTGAATCAATTATTAATCAAATATAATATAATATATTTACTTAAATTATATAAATATTAATATTATTCTCTAAATACATATTATTATAATTATAAATATAATAGATATTAATATTAATAATAATAATGATTAACAATTCCTATTAAGGTATGCGATCCCTTAAGCATACATCAATTTCAAAGAGCTGCTGATTAGGAGTGGAGCATATAAGACAAAGATGGAGGGTCTCATAAATGGCAATGCTTAGTCAGCATAGAATATGTCTAAAATAGCTAACAATATAAAATATAATGACAACAATTATGTTTAAGAGGACTGCGATTAAGGCAAAGGCATCGATTGAATCCCATAAAGGAATTCGATGACTATTGAGAAATGAATATTAATAAACAATGATTATAAGAGTTAAGGGAGCATTGATGTATTAGTGAAGAATGGCGACCCTTGACTAGAAGGACACCTAAACCAAAATATATAATCAGATAATATCAATCAATCGAGGGGGGAAAGAGATCAATTATAGAGAGTAGAATACATGTCAATATCTACAGCAAATAGTCTAAGAAGATCAATCATCTAGCATATCTCATCATATGAACTAGTATCAGTAATATCATCTCATCCAATAGCAATCTCATGGGAATATCGATCATTCTAAAAACATCATCCAGGAATCTTGAATCGAATATCTTAGATCATTACTTATAAGAGAAAAGTATCCACTATCTATCATTAACAACCATCTCTAAGCTACTCAGAATTGTATATCAGTAGTACATGATCTATCTTTCCTTCTAATATAGACATATATATTCCTACAGACAAATCGACTACTCCAAGTATCAAATATTTGAATTAAATATATATTATTGTATATCAGTAGCATGTGAGCAAATAACAATCTCAAATATTCATATCAACATAAGTTGCTTATTCCATCTTTCCAAGGCAATCAAATTGCAATATTCAGCAATTGTCATATCCTTCATTATATTATAAGAATTATTATCTTCATTAGAAAATTATATTCTTCAAGGAGTAGCCATCACAACAGCTTTACAACTTGGTATTCTTACCAGTATTACTTATATGATCATTTGATCCTTATTATCAATCTAATCAAGGAATGAATATATATTTATATTGAAATAAGCTACTAAGGCATAGTATTGCCAAATATATATTTATCCATCTGATATATGATGGTATTCTATCTAGTTCCCATTGAAGGGACAATATTCATAAGAAGTATTATCTTCATGATCCATAGGATCACTAGAATATCGCAAATCATTCGAAAGATGAATTCAATATCGGTATGATCTCTCTAACCTTACTCATGATATACTAGGGATGAGTGTGACATTACCACATCCTTAATCTTATCTATTACCCTATGAGGATGGTTAAGAAGTTAAGGAAGAGTAGGTTTATTAATTATTGATTCTCACACAGTAGGTGACTCTCAAGTGGTGAAATATTGTCAGGTGTGCAATGAAACCCCTTGAGCCAAGTGGTGAAGTATTGTTGGATGTACAATGAAGCTCTTGGGCCTATACTAGTGGAGATTAGTTTGTTATTAATGTCTTACACAGTAGGTGACTCTGATGTAGTCAAGGTAGGAGGATCCAGTGAGGGACTGTCCAACCTTGCAGCCTTAAACAATTAACAACATGATCAATCAGAGATGCAACGGAAGTAAATAGTTAACAAAAGAAAGAAAGAGACATGCATACACTCATGACACAAGATATATCCTAGGAAAACCCTAACAGGGAAAAACCCAGCCTTCAAAGCTCATTCCTTATATATTATAACTTCAAATCGAGTTACACATGCCTCAAGGGCTTTACAGATGCTAGGCTGCAACCCAGGGATTACAAAAGATTCATACAACAATATTCTTTCATGATTTCTTTCTTCGACATCTCTATTCTCTATTCTGTAACTCCTGCTTCTTGCTCTGCCTTTTACCCTATTCTACTACTCATTCAAACCAAAACAACTTAAGATCTTTCTTTGTATCTTCGTGCTATCAATCACTATCTAAAAATAATCCTTTATCTCTTATTTATATCCTCCACAATATTTCTAAATATTAACAAGTCAACCTAATTGCAATGGCTAGTCAAGTAATGTGTGTATACGGATAGGTCAGGCCTAAACATAAGGTATTGTTCCGCTGGTACCTAAAACTTCATGTGGATCTCCATGAAGGTTGGCCAAGTCCTACGCTTCATTGAATAATGTTCTTTTAAGCTCCGTAAGTCACAAATTTGCTCTAGAAGCTAATTAGACTTCACTGAACACTGTCAGCTCTGCTTTGTGAAAACAGGTAATCTTCTGATAGCGATCTCTCCGGAAATGAACCCAAATGCTCTAAATTTTGGATATGATGTAGATGATTGTGTCTAGATGCTAATTCCATCTTCGCAGCCTCTGATATGAAAATGTGGTAAAATGTGGTATTCTCCAAGGTTGCCCTCTTGGTACTCTGCAACTTCATTGGCAACTATCTCAATTATTCTAAATGCTTCTGGATGCTCCTGTATCAGACTCTCAGGGTTAATTAAAAAGTGAGCCTCTTCACTTTGGTTTATATTATGTCAAAATTAATGTAGTTTCCTTGAATAGGTTTAGCGATCTGTTCACAGATACTTGCAACTACCTCAAGGTCGGTGGTCTGTTCAAGTCCACCCTGCAAAACTACCCCAAATTCTTCTAAGTTCAGCATTCTACTTGCAAGACTTGCACTGCCTCAATGATTGGTAGTCTGAGCAAGTTTTATCCACAAGCTACCTCAATTTCTTCATCTTGTCATAGTCTAGGTTCGGCAGTCTACTTGTAAGCCTTGCACTGCCTCAATGATCGGCGGTCTGAGCAAGTCTTCTCCACGAGTTGCCTCAAGATCAATGTCTACTTTAATTAATTAAGTGTCAATCAATACATACTTGCATCCTCTGGAACAATCAGTTACTTGCTTGATTCTGTCAATGCACTTTCTAAATTTTCTCTGCAACACTATCTAATTTATGATCCCAGATACAACTCCTCTGCACTCATCAATATCTTACACTTTCCTCTTTTCCTCTCTACATACACTTCTCCTATACTCTTCCTTGTTTCTTTATCCATATTTACTTCACTCTAGTACATAAACTTTCTCTTCTGGTAGAATATTTTGTCATTCCCTCTTTCTCTACAACATGAATTTCCTTTCCCTACTCTACTTCACACTTGTTCACACAAACCTTCTCTTGTACTACTTTCTTAGATGATTTTACACAAACTTGCTCTAGTTTCTTAGATCTTTAGTCTATAACACAATTCTCCTTAAGATCAATGCTTCACCTTCTTCTGGTTTCTCTATCAAATCTGATGTCTCAAAAGGTTCCTCTTCCTCTACATAAGCTATCTCTGTATCAACAGGTTCTTCTCCTTCTACATAAGCTACCATGGTATCATTTATCATTTCCTCATCATTAGCCTCTTTGGTAACAGGTTCATGGTGACATTCACTTCTTGATTCTTTTCTCCTCCAAACTTGAAAACAGGTTCTTTTTCTAGAAAATCCTCTTTCTTCTCTTCTGTATCTTTCACTATGATAAGACTTGTGACTCCTATCATTTCTCCCTCTGTAGAATGAATTACTCTCCTTGTTCTTCTATGCATAATCTCTTCTTTCTTTGCATCCTGATCCAACACATGAATACTTCAGTCCATACCTCCCTCTGAACATACAACTAACATGTTTCCATTCCCGTCCATCAATCCATCCATAATTCTTCTGTATACAACCTGCCATAGATTTTATCCTCCTAATTTTATCCTAACACATCCTTTCAAAATGATTCCTTAATTCACAAAACTTACAAGGGTATAGATCCCAACACAATTCCTTTTCATGCTCATGTTTATTGTAATGTGAACAATACATACTTCTTCTTCCCTAATTTGAATTTACAACAACATCCTTACCTCTATCATATCCAAGACCTTCACTTCTTGATCTTATTACCAGTTCAATAGGTTCTGTAATTCCTTGTTGATGCTTTCTCAATCCTTGTCCTTCATATCCCATTCTCTACATGATTTTGAAACCAATACCATCACCAACAACTACAAGTTCAGTTACTTTGTTATCTTCAATCTCACTATCTAAAGAAGCTTCTTCATCATCACACGAATCATTAGTATCACAAGAAACATCACAAAGTTTAGGTTTAGATCTCAGACTTTCATTCTCTTTTCTGCATTCTACTAGTGACTGTTCCAACTGATTAACATGTACCTTCAACCCTGATATTTCACTCTTCTGCAAACTATTTTCCTTTTTCAATTCTTCCAAACCTTCTTCTAGATCTTTGTTCCTCTTTTCCACCTTCCCAAATAGCTTGAATCCTACTTCTAATTCTGTAAATCTCTTTTCAAAATCTTCAAACAACTTTAGCTTTGCCTCTAATTCCTCATTCCTTCTTCTTGCATTATTCATTTCTTCTTCAAGGGCATCATATTTATCTTCTGCTAGTTCTTTCATCATTTCCAACAACTTTGAATTACACCTTTTAATTTCACATAATTCTTCTTCCAAAATATCCTTTTCACACATTAGGGTTTCATTTTCTTTCTTCATCCTCTTTCCAATCTTCCCCATTGAAACAAATCAGATAAACAACTTAATTTTGAAAAGCTTACCTGAATCTTTCTTTCCTTGATCTTCTTCAGCGATGACACTTGATACTTCTAGGGTTTCGCACTTCTCTTAACACTTTCTTCCTTCCCAATAGATTCGCAACCATCCCAGCAGATTCACAACTATCCTAGCAGATTCGTAACTAGCTCTGATACCACTTGATGCAGTCAAGGTAGGAGGGTCCAGTGAGGGACTATCCAACCTTGCAGCCTTAAACAATTAATAGCATGATCAATCAGAGATGCAACAGAAGTAAATAGTTAATAATAGAAAGAAAGAGTCATTCATACACTCATGACATGATATATCCTGGGAAAACCCTAACAGGGAAAAACCCAGCCTTCAAAGCTTATTCCTTATATATTATAACTTCAAATCGAATTACACATGCCTCAAGGGATTTACAGATGCTAGGTCGTAGTCCAGGGATTACAAAAGATTCATACAACAATATTCTTTCATGATTTCTTTCTTCTACATCTCCATTCTCTACTCTGTAACTCCTTCTGCTTCTTGCTCTTCCTTTTACCCTATTCTGCTACTCATTCAAACCAAAATAACTTAGGATCTTGCTTTGTATCTTCATGCTATCAATCACTGTCTAAAAATAATCCTTTATCTCTTATTTATATCCTCCACAAGATTTCTAAATATTAACAAGTCGACCTAATTGCAATGGCTAGTCAGGTAACATGTGTACATGGATAGGTCGGACCTAAACATAAGGTATTTTTCCACTGGTACCTAAAACTTTGTGTGGATCTCCATGAAGGTCGACTAGGTCCTATGCTTCATTGAATAATGTTTTTTAAGCTCCACAAGTCACGGATTTTCTCTACAAGCTGATTAGACTTCACTGAACATTATTGGCTCTGCTCTGTGAAAATAGGTAATCTTCTGATAGTGATATCTCTCCGGAAATAAACCCAAATGCTCTAAATTTTGGATATGATGTAGATGATTATGTCTAGATGTTAATTCCAGATCCATAGCCTCTTACATGAAAATGCGGTAAAATGCGGTATTCTCCAAGGTCGCCCTCTCAGTACTCTGCAACTTCACTAGCAACTGTCGTAATTGTTATGAATGCTTCCGGATGCTCCTGCATCAGACTCTCAAGTGGTAAAGTATTTCCAGGTGTACAATGAAACCCCTTGAGCCAAGCAATGAAGTATTGTTGGTTGTGCAATGAAACCCCTTGAGACAAGCAATGAAGTATTGCTAGGTGTGCAATGAAGCCCTTGGGCCTATGGTAGTGGAGCAAACTCTCAAGTGGTGAAGTAATGTCGGGAGTGCAATGAAACCCATGAGCCAAGTGGTGAAGTATTGTTGGGTGTGCAATGAATCCCTTGGGCCTTATTATCCAGTGCCTTAATGAGTATATACCCCACCTTCGCTAGGGTTAACAACTAGGTTAGATTAACGACTAGGCATGATGACTGCCATTCCTAAAGTATATCATGAGGCCTAAATATGATAAGAATAAGTATGAGAAAATATATATATTGGAATATTTGTATTTATTCATTATTATCAATTATAATCATGTTGTTACTAACCTTGATTATTATATATTGATCTCTAATATGGCTAATGTTTCTTTTTAGAAGTTATTCTTGTGTGCAGATTGAGGAGACCAAGAATATCCTAAAGGGGACATTATAAGTGGTATCAGAGCAGTCATCCTTCCATCCTGTGAATGATAGAAACTTACATGACTCCTGTGTGCTTTGTATATTATATCCTCCACATATACTTCATGTCTCACATGATGTTTTTTTTTAATTTGAAGTGTCAAACCCAAGAGCCTCAATCATCATAATATAGACAAATGTAATTTAAACAATCATGGCTCACATTCTCAAGACCAGTATATCCTTATTATCAATATTAAGAATTTACTATACTATATATAGTTAATATAGTTTAACCATTATCACCCACAAATTTAGTTCTTACAAATCCTAGTCTAGATATAATGATCAAATCATTATGCATTGACTTCAAAACATAAGTGCTAGGCTCACTTTCGTCATACAATGTTGGATTCTACTATTACTTCCATCTTGGACTGATACAATGTGGTGAGCTCAACCTAACATGATCACAATTCTTCAAGGACATCCACCACTAACACAAAGTAAGTATCAATAACTATACCCATATAAATGTCGATAAAAAAATAGCTTACTAAAATGCACTAGTGTCCATGCTTGAATATTATTTCTCTTTATGATCAATACACAATTAGATAGATTTTGTATTCATTTACCTTTAACTAAAAAGCTTAGTCATCACACAAATCTATTCATCATGCAAAACATAACTATTATATAGAAGTCTAGCACTATGCTATGTTCTTACAATAGAATATGTTCAATCATTTCATGGAATGTATTTACCCTTAAGTATCTAAGGTAAAATACAATTAACCTTTGATAGAAAGGTACTCTACTAGTTCAATTACTCTAGCATTTCACATTCATTCAAAATTCACTATAGGTATACAAAATCACCACTAATTTTCCTATGCAAATTTTACCACGATAATATGCATGGTCAATAAAAGATATTTCAAAAGCAAACATTAATTAAAGCAGACCTGATGTAAGCTTTGAAGGCTACATCATCTTCAAATTGTAGATCACAAGATCCATTCAAACTCACTGGTTCATCAATTGTTTCCTCAAATACAGTTTCATCAAAGAGACCTTCAAATGGTAAAGGAACTCATTTGGTTCAGCATTTCTTTTGATTTAACATTGTGGATGTCTTTTTCAATTAGGGCCATATGATCTTCTAAATTTATTTCAGCACATGAGAATCTTGAGTTGTTTTTATCGTGCACCTTCACAAATTTAGACCAACTTGTCTATCAACACATTAAGGATTTATATATTTGCAACCACTTCTATAGCCAACAAAAATATTTAAAATTTAGATTGTTGTTTTAGGGGAATGTAACTGTTACTATCCCGAGAATTATTGACATTGCATGAGAATTTCCATTTGGATTTGCATGTGTACTTGTGAAATGAAGAAAAACATGAAAGCCATGTATAAGACATTAAATGTTGTTGATACACAGAGCCTATTCAAGTACAAGTCATCTCTTAAGATTAAAGCTTGAGGTAAGAACATATTTGTCTATCCATTTAAGACCAAATCATCATAACACGTATGATCTTTCCCACAACAATGACAATATACAGATCAACCTTGTAACTTACAAAATTGATCTAGTAAATTTATGAATTCATTTCTATATTAGATGATTTCTTCCAAGAGTCTCTTTTAAGTTCTCATGAATAAAGTACTTAAATAAAATCACTACCTATCAAGCTACGACAAAGTTGTTACATAAACCTATGCTAAGTTATATTGTGGGCCTATAACCCACAAATCCCAGGATCATTCATTGATAATTATAGTCTTCTAGAAATTTGAATATACCCTCACTACAACAACATTAGATACATTTTCTCAAGGCATTGATCTAAACATGAATCTTCTCAAACTTTTGCATCAATAATCCAAACCCAAAATTGCTCAAGGACAAGCAATCTTGAGAGGGGAGGACTGTCATGTCCCTATGTTGAATCGATTATTAATCGAATATAATATAATATATTTATTTAAATTATATAAATAACAAATATTAATATTAATATTATACTCTAAATACATATTATTATAATTATAAATATAATAGATATTAATAATATTAATAATGATTAACAATTCCTATTAAGGTAAGCGATCCCTTAAGCATACATCAATTTCTAAGAGCTGTCGATTAGGAGTGGAGCATATAAGACAAAGATGGAGGGTCCCATAAATGGCAACACTTAGTCAGCATAGAATATGTCTAAAACAACTAACAATATAAAATATAATGACAACGATTATGTTTAAGAGGACTACGATTAAGGCAAAGGCATCGATTGAATCCCATAAAGGAATTCGATGACTGTTAAGAAATGAAAATTAATAAACAATGATTATAATTGTTAAGGGAGTGCTAATGTATTAATAAAGAATGACGACCCTTGACTGGAAGGACACCCAAACCAACATATATTAGAGGATAATATCAATCAATCGAGGGGGAAAAAGAGATCAATTACAGAAAGTAGAATACACATCAATAGCTACAACAAATAGTCTAAGAAGATCAATCATCCAGCATATCTCATCATATGAACCAACAACAATAATATCATTTCATCCAATAGCAATCTCATGGGAATATCGATTATTATAAAAACATTATCCAAGAATCAACCAAATATCTCAGATCATTACGTATAAGAGAAGAGTATCCACTATCTATCATTAGCAACCAGCTCTAAGCTACTCAAAATTGTATATCATCAGTACATGATCTATCTTTCCTTCTAATATATACATATATATTCCTACAATCAAATCGACTACTCCAAGTATCAAATATCTGCATTATATATATATATATATATATATATATATATATATATATATATATATATATATATATATATATTATTGTATATCAATAGCATGTGAGCAAACAACAATCTCAAATATTCATATCAGCATAAGTTGCTTATTCCATTTTTCCAAGGCAATCAAAATGCAATATTCATTAATAATCATATCCTTCATTATATTATAAGAATTCTTATCTTCATCAGTAGATTATATTCTTCAAGGAGTAGCCGTCACAACAACTTTACAAGGTATTCTTACCAGCATTACTTATATGATCATATGATCCTATGATCCTTATTATCAATCTAATCAAGGAACAAATATATATTTATATTGAAATGAGCTACTAAGGCATAGTATTGCCAAATATATATTTATCCATATGATATATGATGGTATGCTATCTAGTTCCCCTTGAAGGGACAATATTCATAAGAGGTATTATCTTTGTGATCCATAGGATCACTAGAAAATCACAAATCATTCGAAAGATGAATTCAATATCGGTATGATCTCTCTAATCTTACTCATGATATACTAGGGATGAGTGTGACATTGCCATGCCCTTAATCTTATATATTGCCCTATGAGGATGGTTGAGAAGTTAAGGAAGGGTGAGTTTATTAATTATTGATTCTCGCATAGTAGGTGACTCTAAAGTGGTGAAGTATTGTTGGGTGTGCAATGAAACCCCTTGAGCCAAGTGGTGAAGTATTGTCAGGTGTGCAATGAAGCCCTTGAGCCTATACCAGTGGAGATTAGTTTTTTATTAATGTCTTACATGATAGATGACTCTCAAGTGGTCAAGTATTGTCGGGTGTGCAATGAAGCCCTTGGGCCTATGGCAGTGGAGTAGACTCTCAAGTGGTGAAGTATTGCCGAGTGTGCAATGAAACCCTTGAGCCAAGTGGTGAAGTATTGCCAGGTGTGCAATGAATCCCTTGGGCCTTGTTATCCAGCACCTTAATGAGTATATACCCCGCCTTTGCTAGGGTTAACAGCTAGGTTAGATTAACGACCGAGCATGACGATTGCCATTCCCAAGGTATATCATGAGGCCTAAATATGATAAGAATAAGTATGAGAATATAGATATATATATATATATATATATATATATATATATATATATATATATATTGGGATATTTGTATTTATTCATTGTTATCAATTATAATCATGTTGTTACTAACCTTGATTATTATATATTGCTCTTATTATTGATCTCTAATGTGGTTAATGCTCCTTTCTAGAGGTTATCCTTGTGTGCAGATTGAGGAAATCAAGAATATCCTAAAGGGGACATTATAAATCAGCTCCCGAAGCCTGTTCTTCTAACCTGCACACACACAAGAGGGAAAATCGTTGGGTACTATTTAGGATCTTGCCTCAGTCAATCTCTGTGAATGGTGTTTCCACCTCCATAATAGCAAAGATGATAGATAAAGAGCACATGCCCTAGGAGGGCAGAGGCAAATCTAAAGTAGAATGGAATGCTAGAACAAAGCATGAAGGAAAGAAGTCACCATGAGCATGGAAGCCATAGCATGCTTGATGCAGCGTCACAACTTGACTCAAGAAGTTGGTATAGCCCAAAGAAGTAGAAGGATCTTCACAAGTCCTACAATATGTTAGTGCTGCAGCAATAATCCACAATAGAGAGCTTCTGAGAATAATAGAGAGCATGAGAGAGAGTAAGAATCTTCCAAGAAGTTAGAGAGAGCTTAGAGATGTTCAAATGAATAGAATAACTTACTTTTATATGTATTCCCATTAATTTCCAGAGAATCAAACCACATGAGGCCGACATTGTGAACCTTTTAAGAGGGCCCAAGTGGACAAGCCACATTTTAGGTCAGGGCTAAAAATTGGACAAGGGCACTTGGGCGCCCTAGTTGTTTAGCCAAAAACTCTCTGGATAAGGCACTTAAAGTATGCTTAGCCTTGCCTTATAATCACTTTTCTGGGTTTTGTGCATCGAGATCAGGAATTACACAATTAATGCTCAAAAAGGTGTTACAATAGGTCCTAATTAACAAGTATAAACATTTTAGGTCCACCTGGGTGCTAAACTAAGTGAAAAATTCTATTGTGCACATTTTACAACTCAAGATTTAGCCCCCACTTTAGTGTGGGTATGAAAGTTCACATTCAAACTCATACTAAAGGATGAATTAAAACAAGCCAGACATAGAAGCACAAATGATTATGCCAAGGTTGAGAGTTTATTAAGCCTTCAAGCTTAGGATTCTAAGGTTGCAAACACATAGAGTCATAGAAGCCATAGAATGTCACAAAAATTGAGGGGTAATCAAGCCCCCAAATTTAGAATCCTAGGAGTATATGATGATTGGCATACACATAAGACACATAACATAATTAACTCACATACATGAAGCACATAGAAGACATGAGACAAGATATACACAAGGCATACACAAAGCATACACTTGGGAAGTCATGATGCATACACACAATACACAAAGCATAGATGACTTACACAAAGTATACACACAATACACAAGGTATACACACCATAAACAAAGTATACATGCTTGACACGAGGTATACACACATGGAATGCATAAGGAACACATAGAGAGAACACATGTGAGGCACACTTGTGGTGTGAAGAATACACGTGTCACACATCAAACATAAGAAAACATAATACGAAAGACCTTGAGTCGGCATGAAAAAGGAGACCTCATGGCAATATCAATCATTATAAAAACACCATCCAGGATTCAATCGAATATCTCAGATCATTACATATAAGAGAAGAGTATCCACTATCTATCATTAGCAACCAGCTCTATGCTACTCAAAATTGTATATCAGCAATACATGATCTATCTTTCCTTCTAATATATACATATATATTCCTACAGTCAAATCGACTACTCCAAGTATCAAATATCTGAGTTAAATATATATATTATTGTATCAGTAGCATGTGAGCAAACAACAATCTCAAATATTCATATCAGCATAAGTTGCTTATTCTATCTTTCTAAGGCAATCAAAATGCAATATTCAACAATAGTCATATCCTTCATTATATCATAAGAATTCTTATCTTCATTAGCAGATTATATTCTTCAAGGAGCAGCCGTCACAACAACATTACAAGGTATTCTTACCAACATTACTTATATGATCATATGATCCTTATTATCAATCTAATCAAGGAATCAATATATATTTATATTGAAATAAGCTACTAAGGCATAGTATTGCCAAATATATATTTATCCATCTGATATATGATGGTATGCTATCTAGTTCCCATTGAAGGGACAATATTCGTAAGAAGTATTATCTTAATGATCCATAGGATCACTAGAATATCACAAATCATTCGAAAGACGAATTCAATATCGGTATGATCTCTCTAACCTTACTCATGATATACTAGGGATGAGTGTGACATTGCCATGTCCTTAATCTTATCTATTGCCCTATGAGTATGGTTGAGAAGTTAAGGAAGGGTGATTTTATTAATTATTGATTCTCGCATGATAGGTGACTCTCAAGTGGTGAAGTATTGTTGGGTGTGCAATTAAACCCCTTGAGCCAAGTGGTGAAGTATTGTCAGGTGTGCAATGAAGCCCTTGGGCCTCTACCAGTGGAGATTAGTTTGTTATTAATGTCTTACATGGTAGGTGACTCTCAAGTGGTGAAGTATTGCCAAGTGTGCAATGAAGCCCTTGGGCCTATAGTAGTGGAGAAGACTCTCAAGTGGTGAAGAATTGCCGAGTGTGCAATGAAACCCTTGAGCCAAGTGGTGAAGTATTGTCAGGTGTACAATGAAGCCCTTGGGCCTTGTTATCTAGCACCTTAACAAGTATATACCCTGCCTCTGTTAGGGTTAACAACTAGGTTAGATTAATGACCAGGCATGACAATTGCCATTCCCAAGGTATATCGTGAGGCCAAAATATGATAAGAATAAGTATGAGAAAATATATATATTGGGATATTTGTATTTATTCATTGTTATCAATTATAATCACATTGTTACTAACCTTGATTATTATATATTGATCTTATTATTGATCTCTAATATGGCTAATGTTCCTTTCTAGAGGTTATTCTTGTGTGCAAATTGAGGAAATCAAGAATATCCTAAAGGGGACATTATAAATCAACTCCTGAAGCCTGTTCTTCTAACCTGCACACACAAGAGGGAAAATCGTTGGGTGCTATTTAGGATCTTGCCTCAATCAATCTCTGTGAATAGTGTTTCCACCTCCATAATAGCAAAGATGATAGATAAAGAGCACATGCCCTAGGAGGGTAAAGGCAAATCTAAAGTAGAATGGAATGCTAGAACAAAGCATGAAGGAAAGAAGTCAACATGAGCATGGAAGCCATAGCATGCTTGATGTAGCATCACAACTTGACTCAAGAAGTTGGTATAGCCCAAAGAAGTAGAAGGATCTTCACAAGTCCTACAATATGTTAGTGTTGCAGCAATAATCCACAATAGAGAGCTTCTAAGAATAATAGAGAGCATGAGAGAGTAAGAATCTTCCAAGAAGTTAGAGAGAGCTTAGAGATGTTCAAATGAATAGAATAACTTACTGTTATATGTATTCCCATTGATTTCTGAAGAATCAAACCACATGAGGCTGACATTGTGAACCTTTTAAGAGGGCCCAAGTGGACAAGCCACATTTTAGGTCAGGGCTAAAAAGGGGACAAGGGCACTTGGGCACCCTGGTCGTTTAGCCAAAAACTCTCAGGATATGGCACTTAAAGTATGCTTAGCCTTGCCTTATAATCACTTTTCTAGGTTTTGTGCATCGAGATCAGGAATTACACGCTTAATGCTCAAAAAGGTGTTACAATAGGTCCTAATTAACAAGTATAAACATTTTAGGTCCACCCGGGTGCTAAACTAAGTGAAAAATTCTATTGTGCACATTTTACAACTCAACATTTAGCCCCCACTTTAGTGTGGGTATGAAAGTTTACATTCAAACTCATACTAAAGGATGAATTCAAACAAGCTAGACATAGAAGCACAAATAATTCCACAGAGGTTGAGAGTTGATTAAGCCTTCAAGCTTAGGATTCTAAGGTTGCAAACACATATCGTCATAGAAGCCATAGAATGTCACAAAAATTGAGGGGTAATCAAGCCCCCAAATTTAGAATCCTAGGAGTCTATGATGATTGGCATACACATAAGACACATAACATAATTAACTCACATACATGAAGCACATAGAAGACATGAGACAAGATATACACAAGGCATGCACAAAGCATACACTTGGGAAGTCACAATGCATACATGCAATACACGAAGCATAGATGACATACACAAAGTATACACACAATACACAAGGTATACACACCATAAACAAAGTATACATGCTTGACATGAGGTATACACACATGGAATACATGATGAAAACACACATGGAATACATAAGGAACACATAGAGAGAACACATGTGAGGCACACTTAAGGTGTGAAGAATACATGTGTCACACATCAAACATAAGAAAACATAATACGGAAGACCTTGAGTCAACATGAAAAAGGAGACCTCGATCTAAGTGATGTCTCAATCACCATGCATAATTCCCCAAGATGCAATAAAGAAGAATTCTAAGGAGTTAGTTAGAAATAAGAAGCACAAGAGAAGTACAAACACATCATACACACCATCTCAAAAGGAAAGTATTTCCACTCAAGGGAATACACCAAGATACCTCCCACAAGAGGATTTTCAAGTATTCTTGCATAATAAGAAGGCAAAGCGACCTTCCTACCAAACTCTAGTTGGCGGTGCAACCCTTCCCCCAAACATGCAAGGATCTTTAACTTAGGAGAACAAGATAGACTCGAGATCTTGTTTTCAAGTTAGCTGTAATCCTTTCCAAGAGAGTGTAAAACAAAGATAATCAATGTGTTTAGATAGAATGAAAGAGAGTGAGGCTCATAGCACGATATATGCCCCCACATTAAAGTGATTGCTAACTCCATTAGGGAGCAATTGTCTTTAAGGTAGAGTGATGAAGAAATATAAAACGGGCACGAGAGCTTTCTAAAAGCACATGCCCAAAAGATATGTGTTTTCAAACGCTACATCGCGACAAGTGGTTACCCCCAAGACAAGGAAACCAAGGCGATGCTTACAAGCATGATACAAAATGGCTTGTGTAGTCATGGTATGAGCATTACAACAAGGTGCCACATATACAGAAGAAAAATCACATACATATAAATTGAATCATGAAAGGATGCTAAATCATCCTTTCATAAGGTAGAGTGATGAAGAAATATAAAATGGGCACGAGAGCTTTCTAAAAGCACATGCCCAAAAGATATGTGTTTTCAAACGCTACATCGCGACAAGTGGTTACCCCCAAGACAAGGAAACCAAGGCGATGCTTACAAGCATGATACAAAATGGCTTGTGTAGTCATGGTATGAGCATTACAACAAGGTGCCACATATACAGAAGAAAGATCACATACATATAAATTGAATCATGAAAGGATGCTAAATCATCCAAGAAAAGACAACAATATTGCGCATCACAACATATAGAAGAATGGAAATACATATAGAGGAATGACACAACATGTTCTTACTCCTTGTACCTTTGTGTTAACAAGGGTTCCAAGGGAGAACCACAAAATCACAATACATGGATAACATTACATACAAACATAACACAAATGAGAGGGAGGGACCATACTTGCAAGTCAACCTATAACAAATTATCCTCCCCCAACTTGATTATAAAATGGATGGAGGAAAAGGTGCTCTAGGGACTACACCAAGCATGGTGAGAAGTGCTAGAGTCAAATCTTGTTCATGATTGTTGAATTTTGTCACCCAAGACTCGACATTCATTAGTGGAATAGCCAAGTGCTTGATGATATACACAATAATGAGGTGATGAATGATTATTTTGTTGAATCTTTTTGTGTTTTGGAGTAGGAAGAGTGATTAAGCAGTCTTTGAGTAGACTTGGCAAAGTACACTCTAGTTGAGATAGAAGAGATGATTTAGGTGGAGTAGGAAGCAATCCTTTTTGTTGTGAAAATGGTGGAGAGAACGTAGGAGAAGGCCGAAAACCTAAACCTACTTTAGACAAGTGCGATGTTGGTTCCACAAGTTCCTTAATTCCTTGAACATCTTTACATTCTAACCCATTTCCATTGTATCCTTGATTTGAATTAATTTTGAATCCAAGCCCATGACACTTCTCCAAGACCAAAAGAAGAGGAGAGGTCATAAGACTACCTTTATTGAAATATGTTGAAGAAGGATCATTCTTTTTGTCATGGTGAGGAGGGTCAAACTTTGTTTCAACCATCCCGTGAGGGTTGAAATCTAAAGAGACCTTGTCACTACCAAGACATGAATTAGAATTAGATGGTACTTTATCACAAATGGCTACCATTTTCATAGGAGAAGGTGGATCTTCATCTATTTTAAGGGTTGCATCATTATTAAACTTGAGTTTAAACTTTGTAGGAGTATGATATTGTGTTCAAGAAATTTCACTTACCTTCAAGGTCTTTAAGTGTTGGGGTAGATTTTATATTCACCTACAAAGGAGGGTGTAAAATCTAATGATCCCCAATCATCACCGAAAAATGCATTCAAAGGACCAACACTATCCTGACTAATACTATTGTTGGCAGTGGAGAATAGTAGTTTAGCTTTTGTTAAGGAAGGGATCAAATTACTTAGAGGAATTTGATATCTTGCTTCCATTTGTAAGCAACTTTCCAGAAATGGACCAGCTTTAATTGTATGTACTTCATTTTCAAAGATGAATTTTATTGAACAATGAAGGGTAGATGGGATAGCCCCCATGGCATGGATTCACGGCCTACCTAGAAGAAGATTGTATGAAAGAGCATCAGGCATGACCTAGATAATGGTAGGCAATGCCACAGGTCCAGCCTTAATATCTAAGGTGATGGTACCTAGTGATTGCTTATCTACATTATCAAACCCACAAATGTTCGTTTTATCTGTTTTGATGAGAGATGTATTGATATTGGGTTTATGTAACAAATTTATTCCACAAACTTTAAGACCTACTCCACCATCAATCAAAGTGCATCTTATCCTCACGTTACCAAACATGATGAATTTCATAAGAGGTTCATATTAGTTTTGAACTTCTATGGGAGGTAATTCATGTTGTTGAAATGATATATCTGATGTTGTCACTTGCATACAACTAAGTAGAGATGCTACATCATTCGATCTAGCTGAAGGTGGAACAACTACCTTTTGTAGAGCCTCATGGAGTATTCTGCGGTACGTAGGTGATGTTTGTATAAAATCCCATAGAGAGATCTTAGATGGAGTAGCGCAGAGATGCTCGACAAGATCATATTCTTTACCAATATGTGGAGGAAGATGAGGTGCTTGAGGTAGCATAGGTTGAGAAGGTGGAAGAGAAATAGGCACACTAGGTGCATGCTTACTTTGCTTTTTATTACTGGTGTTGTATGTGTGAGAAACCACATCATTATGAGATTGTTGCGACACACTTTGAACACCTTGACTTCTTTGAATAATTTGTTTTGCATAATTGAAAATGTAACTCAGGGGTCAAGGTGGTGTTGGATCACCTTGAACCGTAATCATTGATTTGAAGTGAGGAGGCATATTAGGAGCCTCATGAGCAATGATTTTAGGAACATTAGTACACTTATGGACACTATCCCCTTAGTAGGCAAAATAAGTCTATTAATGATGATTGAATTGACATTATTTTCCTTTTGAGTAAGTTCAACATCCATCCCTAAGGGATTTAATGTGAGAGATGTTTCGTCAAGTTTGAAGGGAGAGCATTGGAATGAAGGGAGGGTAAAGTATTAAGAAAATTGTTGATGATTATATCTCTAGTGATGTCCAAGGAGTTTGAACATGTGACCAAAGGAGGAATACCATGGATCTTCACATCCTTAGTGATATCCAAGGTACTTGAAAATTCAATCAAAGGAGGAAGATCAAGGGTCTTCACATCCTTAGTGATATCCATGGTACTTGAACATTTGACCAAAGGTGGAAGATCTTTAGGATGAGCCATAGAAACCTCATGTACTATAGAAGATTTAAGATGATGAGATGAATGCCCATTATCCACCCATGGAGGATCCCTTGTGAGAGAAGGCTCCTCATCCGCTAATGCTTCATATTTGAAGGGAGAGCTTTAGAATAAAGAGAGGGTAGAGTGATGTTAAGGAATGTGTCAATGATTTCATCCTCCTGTGCCAAAATATGCTCACAAGTGGGAATGATTTTGGGAGAGGGATCCAAATCATAAGGTGAAATAGACAAAGCTAGGTCACCATCACATGTATTAGAGAGTAGATCCATGGGAATAGACATGGCGTTATCATGATTTGTAGAAGAAGTAGAAGAAGAATTATCACCATCATCTTTCTCAGAACTATTCATGGAGATAAATTTAGTAGAGTCTTCTAATATGGATAGAAGTAACATGATAAGAAGCCCATAATGCATGTAAGTGTGATATGGAACAACAATGGATGAGTGAATATAGACATGATTTGAGTATCTAGAATAAGATTACAATCAATTATCTACAAGTGCAAGATAAGTGGGGCTTTCCAAAAATGTGTGTTTGGTAACCTCAATAACTAAGTCTTGAAAATGTAAGATGTGTAGTATGTGCAAAAGAAGTGCTTAAATAATGTATCCACTTGAATGCAACAATGATTTACAAAACTTTGCTTTGATGAAGATGCACTAAATGCAAGACTAGCTAGGGTTTACTAACAAAACCCTAGATTTTAAATTCTTACTTCCTAAACCACAAATTTTTTGATGCAAGAATTCTTTTTGAAAGAAAATGATATTTATGACATGATACATCAATGCAAGATCAGATTTGAAATGTAGATGATATCAGAAAAATCTGAAGCAAGATCTTGATTACAAACCCTAGGTTTGAACACTGACTAGGTTTTCAAAAATGTAACTTTTTTTTAACAAACCCTAGCAAATGAGAGTTTAAATGCAATATGCAACACCGTGAAATGATCACCACTGTAATGTCAACTAGATCTAATGCAAAAATCAAAGATTTAAATCATTCTATGATGAACTGCAACATATGCAATGAAAACAATACACAAATATGCCTTTTTCTAAGCCTAAAATGCTTGATTTTTCACTCTTTTCAATGCCAAAAATGCAAGAATATCCTAGAACAACAAGGATGATATGATACAGAAACTTAAATCCCTTTAATCAATCCAATAATGCAACAAGATCTGAAACAATGCACTAATCTACAAACCCTAGGTTGTAAATTAGCTAGGTTTCCTATAAATGCAAGATTTTCTCAAACCCTAACAATGAAATGATGCAAAATTAAGCTATATAATTATGCAAAATGATGAATGAATTGAATCTAATTAGATCTAGGGCAGAAAATAGCTCAAATCTGATGTAAGAAGGATGCCAAAGTGCAAGAAACGACAAGTTCATCAAAATGTTTAGTAGAAAAGTGAGATTAGCTCAATAGATCAAACTAGGTCAACCCCTCTTCTACAAAACATTGGGACACAAGCCAAGCTTGGCTTCTACCTTTGAAGGAGATCCAAACTATAGGGGATTATTATTTTTGTTGTATATAGATGAATTAACCAAATCCAATCAAAACAAACTAGGGCACAACAAGAGGGCCTAATTGAGAAAGATTGGAGCAAAGCAGGCTATCAGAAGTGAAAATCCAGAAACCAAATGTACAGTAGAGGTAAAGGGACAATTCAGAACCTGGGTCTAGAGGCCAAAAAGCCAAGGACAAGGGAGCTTGGGTGCCCTAGACCTTGATTAGGGTTTACAGAAACTGATGTCTTCGTCAGGTTTGTACTTGCAAGTTTTGTCTTCTCCCCAGAAATCAACTCTCGAAACCTATTCTTCTGACCTGCACACACACAAGAGGGAAAATGGTTGGGTGCTATTTAGGAGCTTGCCTCAGTCAAGCTCCGTGAATGGTGTTTCCACCTCCACAATAGCAAAGATGATAGATAAAGAGTGCATGCCCTAGGAGGGCAAAGGAAAATCTGAAATAGAGTGGAATGCTAGAACAAAGCATGAAGGAAAGAAGTCACCATGAGCATGAAAACCCTAGCATGATTGATGTGGTGTCACAACTTGACTCAAGAATTTGGTGTAGCCCAAAGGAGTATAAGGATTTTCAGAAGACCTACAATATGTTAGTGCCGCAACAATAATCCACAATAGAGAGCTTTTGAGAATAGTAGAGAGCATGAGAGAGAATAAGAATCTTCCAAGAAGTTAGAGAGAGCTTAGAGATGTTCAAATGAAAATAATAACTTACTTTTATATGCATTCCCATTGATTTTCAGAGAATTAAACCACATGAGGCCAACATTGGGAATGTTTTAAGAGGGCCCAAGCCAACAAGCCACATTTTAGGTCAGGGATAAAAAGGGGACAAGGACGCTTGAGTGTCATGGTCCTTTAGCATAAAACTCTTGAGATAAGGCACTTAAAGTGCGCTTAACCTTGCCTTATAATCATTTTTTCAGGTTTTGTGCATCGAGATCAAGAATTACATGCTTAATGCTCAAAAAGGTGTTACAATAGGTCCTAATTAACAAGTGTAAACATTTTAGGTCCACGCAAGTGCTAAACTAGGTGTAAAATGCTAGTGTGCACATTTTACGACTCAACATTCCCTACCGACATACATAAAAGGTATCAAGAATCCTAAAACCATGAACCCTGCCACCATAGTGAACTTTTAGGTTTTCCTTTTCTTCATCACTATGGTATTAGGTGTTCTAAAATATTGATCCCTACTCCTTCCTACATCAAGTATCTATGAATCTTAATCCTCACTCCTTCCTACATCAAGTATCTCTGAGTCCTGATCCCCTCTCCCTCCTACATTATGTATCTCCAAATTTCAACCCCAACTCCTTTTCTATATCAAGTGTCTTTGAATCCCAATCCCTACTCCTTGTTTCTCATGAGTTTCTAGGATTTCCCTTCCCTCTATGCATTTCTTCCCATGGTACTTAGTGTCCTATTTTCTTGACTCCCAACCCCCGTCATGCCTCCCTCTCTTGGACCTTTGGGTTTTCATTACCAACCTTCCCTATTATGGAATTGTTTGCAAGGATCTTATTCCCTATTGTCCCACCATTCCTCCTTCTCAGGCTTATAGGCCTTTGCTTCCCCTTGCATCTTGGCATCCCTACATCCCATTTTTGAACTTCCAACTTCAAACCTTCAAAAATATTAATGCTAACATACCAAGTGGAAATCATTTGAATGACATCCTAACTCTCAATTCCCTGGCCCCTCTTGCAATTGCACCCTTAGGCATGTGAATCCTTGGACTCCCATCATTTGAACCAAAAACCCCCACCTACTGCATGACTTAGGACACCATTAATGGCCTCAAATGGATGTGATAAGAGTGAGAAAGACTTTAAAATGCCTATTAGCATGTGTAAGGCCCTCATAGACACAACTCGTGTATGAATGTAGATGTTTACTCATGTAGAGGGCATGGGTTTTATGTATGCAACCAAGTGACTTGATGATACTAACTTAGGTATGGATGCCCTGTACACTTGTAGACAACACTTGCTCTCCCTCCAAGACCACTTGAGGTGGATTTGGACATAGGATTTTAGGCCCCAAGATAGGCCTACAATCTCTTTATAATTCAGTTAGCTTCATCAATTTTCATCTTTTTCCATTTTATCAAACAAACCCTAATTTGTTAGAGTTTGAGCACTTGTGTTCATTTATTGGATTTGAGGATGAGACCCCTTAGATTTGGAGATTAGAGAACAAAACCACTTTTGTTTCTTAAGGCAATTTCACACAAAGGTTACAATTTGTGTTGAAGGATGTAATTTGTAATTCCAAATATTCCAATATATCTAGAATGAAATATTTAGTTCCGGTCTGTGTGTGAATATTTTTACTATTTATACAATCTATTGCCAAATTACTTAGCCCCAAGTCATCATAGCGGTATCAGAGTTGAATTTTTTTACATAAATTTCTTGGTTGGGGACATCTGATTATTTTTGTGATTTATGGAATTGACCTGAGTCAATTCTACAGTACATGGATTCAACCTAGGATGATGAACTAATAAAATTGGGAGTAGGATCTATCTCTAAAGATGTGTAGTAGAATCAAATTAAAAACATGTTATTTGCCAACTTCCATATAAAATACACTATTTCACACACTAATCATTAAATTTTTACCATTACCATAATATAAACTATTTTTTAATAATATAATTTAAACCCTCATAGCAACATAAATACACACAATAAATACAAACTCAAGTAGATGTAAAAGAAATTGAAACCCTAATAGTCTTGCCCCGCCCCTCGCCCTCCACCCCTGCCCTATCCATACAATATGAGTACAAAGTCAAGTGACAAGCACATGTAAAAGAAATTTAAACCCTAATAGCCATCCCCCCACACAAAAATAGTGTCACTGACAACAAACACATACAAACATGAACACGAATAGTGTGAACTGAAATGTTCCTATATCAACAAGCTTAAAGGATTTACCTTACGGATTATTTGGACATGCTTTCTAAACTAGGGTCTAAATTAACCATCACCATATTTGGCTTCCACTCACCAAAAGTAGAGGGGATCATCGTATGATTCCAATTTGCCAAACTCGGAAATTTTGAACTTTTAAAACACATACGTATTTGCTTAGTACATTCCTTCCTTAGTAATGATGTTACAATGTGGAGAGCATGACCCAACCTCAACTTTAATGGAGCACACCATCCATAAACACGCGCCCGGGGTCGAATCCCGCCGTCGCCTGTCGGAGCTCGCGCTTGGTAAATCTGTACAAACCCTTCATCGGAACAGGGCTTTTGTTCCCTGTCAAAGCCTTCGCCCTGCCGACAGCGGTGGATTCATCGTCGGAGCGGCGGACTTTCTTCATCTATGCCAGGTAAAGCAACACAAGCACTACGGCCGCAATGGCGGCTGCTGCTACTGCGACCAACGCACTTATGCCGATTCGAACCCGCCTCCTCTTTCCTCCACCACTCCCGCCGTCGCTGCAATGTATTTTGGTCTGGGCCTGCGGATCTAAAATATTATGGGGTTTTTTGAGCCAAGCAACTGGAATTGTTTTAATCAAAGGTCTTAATGACCTCGAACTTCGATTTGTTTTGATCTGCAGGCAAGACACGAGCACAAGAGTAAAGTTGCATCCGGTTAGTATATAATGTCATCTCTCTATTTTATTGAAAAACAAGTCATGTATTTGAGTGGTTACATGGTAAATATGTTGCTAGATGAAGGCAGCAATCCAGAATGGAATGAGAAATTTGTTTTCAAGCTGTCAGAAGGGGCTTGTGTTCTGATATTTAGAATAATGGACAAGGATAAATTTAGTGCCGATGATTTCGTTGGAGAAGCAAAGTGAGTGAGAGATCTCTTCTAATTTACACAGTTTTTTTGTAATCTGATGTTTTTTGAAAGACAATCTACTAAACCCTTATTTTGGCAACCTCGGCACCGCGAAGCTCTGGTGGAGGAAAGAGGAGGCGTGTTTGAATCGACATAAGTGCGGGGGTAACAACAGCAGGAGCCATTGCAGGCGTAGTGCTGGCGTTGCTTTACTTGCTGAAGATGAACACACTCCGCAGCAGGGCGAAGGCTTTGATGGGGAGCAAAAGCCCACTTCCCAAGAAATGTTCCTACAGATTTGCCAGGCGCGAGTTCCACCAAGCGAATTTGACCCAATGTTTGGAGTATTTCAACATTCCTGTTTACTGATGTATTACCTAAGGCTTAGAACATCTCCACTACCCACCAAATGAATGATTTACAACAGAAATAAAATGGTACTCATTCAGTCTCAAAGCTGTTGAAATTTGAAGACAATTCATGAACAACAATGTAGAGAAACGTGTTGATTTTCATTAAATAGATTAATTAGAAATTTGACTTATAGGATTCATAGGTTTAATGGGTATATTGTTTGGTTTTCTTTGAATTTTTGTTACAGAGAGGTAATTTACATATAGTCAGGTTTAATGAGTATATTGTTTGTTTTTCTTTGAGTTTTTGTTACAGAGAGGTAATTTATCTATAGTCAAATTTTCAATGGCAGTTAGAGTTACAGTCAATTTAATTATCAAAATAGTGGAAGACAAATTTTATATCGCACCCCTCTTTAAGTTCTCATATCCATCACAATTAGTTGAAATTTCTCCTCTACTAAGTGAACATAATATGTCTAAAATGGAACAAATTGGAAGTCACACATTTTTCTAGATGAATAGTAAACGATATAATAATTAAGCAAATTAAATGTACGTCTAGTGGACATGTAATAATATGGATCCAAAATTAGTCACAATGACAAAAAAAATCTTACACAATATAAATTGAATGCCACATCTTTCTTCTAGATGAATAGTAAAACCATATAATAATTAAGCAAATTAAATGTACGTCTAGTGAACATGTAATAATATGGATCCAAAAATAGTCACAATGACAAAAAAAAAAATATTACACAATATAAATTGAATGCCACATCTTTCTTCTAGATGAATAGTAATTTTGTCTTGATTGACTTTTAGAATAAATCAAGCTAAGCACACCACCACTACCTACCAAATTAATGATTTACAACAGAAATAAAATGGTACTCATTCACTCTTTAAGTTGTTTGAAATTTGAAGACAATTCATGAACAACAATGTGGAGAAAAGTGTTGATTCTCATTACAATAGATTAACTAGTAATTGGATAGGTTTAATGGGTATATTGATAGTTTTGTATTTTCTTTAAACTTTTGTTACATAGAGGTAATTTACCCATGGTCAAATTTTCAATGATATAAAAGATGATATAAAATATATGGGCATTAGTAAACAAGGCCATGGCCGCTAGAGTTACACTCACTTTAATCATCAAAAATGGTTGAAGACAAATTTAATATCACAAGGGTTATATCATACCCCTCTTAAGTTTTCACATCCATCACAATTTGCTGAAACTTCTCCTCTACTAAGTGAACATAATAAGTCTAAAATGGAACATATTGGAAGTCACATGTTTTTTCTAGATGAATAGTAAACCATATAATAATTAACCAAATTAAATGTACTTCTAGTGAACATGTAATAATGTGGATCCAAAAATAGTCACAATGACAAAAAGAATATTACACAATATAAATTGAATGTCACGTCTTTCTTCTAGATGAATTGTAATTTTGTCTTGATTGAGTTTTAGAACAAAGCAAGCTAAGCATGTGAAATCTTTGTAGAAGTGAGGAATTTTTCCTTCAAGACTTTTAAGACTAATCTCTTGTGCTTATCTCTCTTTGTATGATTGTTTTCAATTTTCTATTTGACATAATATAATTGCTTATCACTTTGAATTGTAAGGCTTCTAGTAAACAAGTATGCATAGGATTTTTAAGAACCAAAGCATCTTTCAATAATTAAACTACAACTATTCAATCTTTATATCTAAAAAGACATTCAAGGAGTGTATGTGTATCCAATTATTATGTACGAATGTAATTTGGTATCAAAGGAAAAAAATTGCAATCAAAATTCAACATCAATGGTCATTCTTAAAAAAGATTTAAAAACAAACAAATAAGATTGGTTATTTTGCACAAGCTATGGTTCATGGTCATTGATTAGACTTTTCTAGGTTGCATTAAATATTCAATTTTAATCTATGCTTATAACAAGAAAAACATGAGTTAAATAGAGTCAAGCAAAACATGAGTTAAATAGAGTCGAGAAAAACATGAGTTAAATAGAATCAAGCATAAAATACTCAATAAATGATCCTAACCATTCAAACAACAATATTGTACATTATTGATCATATAAAGCCCACATATTTCTCTTGAATTTGGTTCCATTTTACCATCACTTCTTGAGAGAAGAGCTCACATAAACAATACTAAAATAACATGGGTGATGATGTGTTTTGGACTTTGAGAGGAGGTGGTGGTAATATCTAGAGAGTTGTTTACACCTAAAAAGTCCAACTAGTGACCATGCCCCCAATTTTGATAGCCTTCAAAGTGTCAAAAATTGATACAAATATTGTCACAAACATTGTACACAAGTATTATGATCTTTTGTGACCTTGATGTAGGTAATGCCTCGAGAGCTTGGGGATTTTCTTAAATGAAATTCAACAAATATATTTTGCAGTAACAAAACAATAGTTAAATTTGTGGGTGTAGTATTTTTTGAGCATTTCGCACAAATTTTAAGTATATATATATATCCACTTAAAATTTGTGCGAAATGCTCAAAAGATACTACACCCACAAATTTAACAAACCAATTTCTTTCTTTCTTATAAATGCATGATATCTTCATTGAATATATATATATATCTACTTAAAATTTGTGTGAAATGCTCAAAAAACACTACACCCGCAAATTTAACAAACCAATTTCTTTCTTTCTTATAAATGCATGATATCTTCATTGAATTTATAATGCACCAAGCTTTCTCCCAAGACATTAACAAAAATACACCATATGAACAATTTTTGTGTGTTGCAAATGCAACATTCACATGTCATATGGCACACTAACATGCACACAAGGTGTCCTGACAAACACAAAAACATGCAAGACAACATCACCAATGCACCAAGCATGATGGCACAAAGTAGAAGACTTCACCAATCTGTGACAAAGTCACCACAATAACCATATGAGAGGATGGAGCTTCCTCCATGATGATGATCAAACACTAGTCCATGATCTCATTCTCTCGTGAACACATGGAGTAGGATGAGGGTGACTACTACCTCAAATCCATTCCATGATGACACAAAACAACATCCAAACACAAGGAAAAGCTTGCACAATAGGTGGATCAACTAGGAGGTACAAGCCCTCAACTGATTGGAATGACAACCTGTTGATTTTGTTTAAAGACATGATTCCCAATGAAAAAGAGGTAAAAGTCACCAGGTACAAGTCATCTTGACAAAGTGAGACTATAGGAAGACTAAGAAGACCAAGAGGAACAACTTTTGTTTAGAAAGTTTCTTCAAAAAAAGTTAGGAAATGCTCACCATCTAATGACCCAAGGACAACAACACACCAAAAGGACTAGTGTGCTAGAAAGACACTAGCACCCAGGAAGGACTCTAGCCCATTTCACACTATTCTATTTTTTTTGTTCTAGTTCTACAAAAGTGTCCTTTCAGGTCTTTTTTCCAGATTTTGACTACTCAAGACTACTTTCCAGACCTGCCTAAGGGTTTTCTTGCAACCAAAATGGTTTTATGATGAGGAATTCACCTAGATTAAGCTAGATAAGTCTTGAGGTTCTTGCCACTAGGAATCCACTTACACGAGACACAAAAACACACCCAAACAAGGGTAGATCAAGTGGAACATTCACAAGGCTTCTCAAAACATCACAAGACACCAACAACACACTCCCAGTCATATGGACACACACACATGTGACAAGGATGACAAATAGACTAGGGGTACAACCTCCCTCATAATATTGTTGACAACCAAAACCCCAAAGTGATTCAATTACATTAATTGAACAAAGCATTGATTCCATCTACTTAAGTTGCATATCCATCTAATCAAAATATGAAACTAGGTAAACTATCCATTAACAACCATATTGCCAAATAGGAGAAGAGTGTTACAAAATGCTATGCATGTTCAACACCAACATCAACACATGCCAAATGCAAGATAGGATCGTCGCCTCCTACATGGGCAAAATGCAATTCAACACTAAAACATTCATAATCATAACTACAACATTATAGAATTTGAAGCTAACATGCTATATCGTGATTTCAACATAACAATCATGCTAACACCATTAAAAGATGAGGTGTGAAAATATCCATAATGACATCAATAAATATTACAATTAAAGGGTATCATCCCAAACATGGATGGATCATAAGCCACATAAGAGAATTAAAGAAAGTAAAACTAAACTCTTATTACAATGTGTTTTATATGAAAAGGGGGATGATGGTGTTGTTTTAGTTTGAATCCTCCTTTCCACAAAACATTCCAAGGGCTTTTCAACTGAGTGCTTCTCCCATCGAGAGGAGAGTCATCTATCAGATTGGGTTGCCACTTAGTTTTTTGCTAGGAAATTCAGGAGTTATCACACAATGTTGCCAATTATGCTTTTAATGCACTAGAAAGCCTAATTTAAGAAAAAAAAGTAATTGAATTTACAAATCATGACAAATGCTACAGGAATTAGACAAAGGGTAGAGAACCTTAACTCATTGTTTTTCACAGTTCAAAAATGGAAAAGTCGAGGACAATAGTGATGGAGCCCTAGTCCAAGGTATTGATTTTTCTATGGATTCTTGACCTCCTTCCGACACTGATCTTTGCTATACCTTCTTTTTTCGGCACTAGAAATGCGGAGGACAAGGCTGATGGCGCCCTAGTCCAGGAATCCCACACAGTGTCTACTTCTTTTTGAATCCCAGATCTTCAATGTCCTCCCATCCTCCCTACAACTCCACTTTCTCCAGATTTGACACATGTAACCTACAATCACAAGGAGTGTGGGAGGGGGTTGTGGTGCTTAGAGGCTTGCCTCAGTCAAGCTCCAGAGAGACATTCAAGTCTTCCAAACACCGTTGTTAGAGAAAGAGTGTGTATCCTTGTGGGATAGAGGCAAAAATCCAAATGATAATGATGATAAAACATAATAGATGTCACCTTGATGATGAAGATCTCATGGAAGAAGTTCTTCAATGCCATGAAGAGGAGATGGAATCCAACCTACAAAAACAAACACAATAACAATGCTATGCTTTGCAACACAATGAATGCCTTGATCACTTTAATATAAGCTCATGAATCACAATGTCCATCTAGTTTGCAAATGATAACCTAAACATGCTTATATATGCAACTATTAAGATTCCCACCAAGAATTTCGTATTTGAAACTTATGATGTTAGCCTGGAAACCAAATAAAGGTCAAAACCCTGACATTTAGAATTAGGGCAGACCCAAAATAGGGTTGGACTAGGGTGCTAGCGTCCTTGTCCACCCCCTATCTTTGTTTCGACATTGTTAAATTAGTACCCCCTAGGTCCTATTTGTCACAAGAGCCAAAGGTTTTCTCAGCAGGAATCTAAATTATCATGCAAGATGTTCTAAATGCAATCAAAAGACCTGGGAGCTAAACCTTAATGGAAAAAGCCCCCAAGGGTGCATTTTTCTAACATAACTTTTAGCCCCCACTTTAATGTATGTATTAAACGCAAGGCCAACACATGCATTAAAGTAAGGTCAACAAACACAGCAAACACGCTAGGTACGGAGAAGACACACCAAACACATTGAAGACAATAACAGGCACACAAAACACAAAGAAGACAATTATAGTCATGTAAAACACAGAGAATACAACATTGAAGACACATAGAGCACAGAGAATACAATGAATGTAGTGATTATTTTCTTTTTGATTTTTCCATATGAAATGCAAGATGCAGGTACAAGGAAAGTAAACAAACAAATCACAAAAAGTGAAGAGGAACTATTCACAACTGGTCTTGCACTTTTTGAGAACAGACATGCCAAACAAAATCCCAAGGTGTAGAGGAGTTGTTCACGACCGATCTTGCACCTTGAGAACAAACACGCCAAATAAATCCCAAAGTGTAGAGGAGCTCATCACCACCGGTCTTGCGCTTTGAGAACAAACATGCCTTACACACACACATGGAAGACATGGAGAAAACACGGCAGACAAGCGATGGAGTGAAACTATTGCTAGGTTCATCACCATCTCAGGCACATTACAGGCACACACCAATGATTGGGCTTTGCCACAACAACCGTCGAAAACACACTTAAGGGTTGAGTTAGTCACATAACTGCTCCATGCCTCATGATGAGGACTTTCAAAAATGACAAGATAATGCAATCTCTCCAAGAAATACACCATCCCCACCTCGTGATGAGGGCTTAAAATAAAAGGATATGCTCAATATCCTGCCTCCACATAGGGCTTAAATGATTGTGATTGATTTTCAGATTGTTCAAACACACTTTACTATGATCTAAAGCAAGCAACTTACCTTATATATACCCCCACCTTAAGCTGGTTGATATCGCGTACTGATATCAAGCATGTTAAGGTAGGAAGAAAACACACAAGGGAACATGAGCTCTTGCAAATCCCATGCCCCCCAGAGGTGACATGTACTTTACAATCTCTAAATGTTCTCACAAACACATCCCTGTAAGAAAAGTGTTAGTGTCCAAATAATCATGATAAACAACAATGGAAATGATCAACTACATGAAAGAGCCAAGCAAGGCGATATTCATGATAAACAAAATGCACAAAGCACTAGTATTGTTAAAGTGTTTTTAGCAAGATAAGATAACATCGACATCAACATCAAGATAGATAAATTACGGAGTGATTCCACTAGCCAAGTGTCAGATAATTTGTTACAACCCCATCGTCATGTATGGACTAGGTCCATTTTTTGATTACTCACGAAAGGGACACTAGGTCCGCATCAGTATAGTATGTTTTTCATCAACCTCCAGCTAGATGGAAACACTAGAGGAAGGTAAACAATAAATCAGAGAGGAGAGCAAGTGCCTTAGGGAGAGGGTGCCCCCAATTCACCAACCGCAACACTATGTCTGTAAGACACAACACACAACAATGAAATCAGAGGAGAGGAAATATAGAAGAATGATGATACAAATAGAAGGTCATGACAGAGGCAGTCTCCTAGTATCCTTGACCTTACAAGAGAATCAAGGGTCATCCTAGGAGGACTAACAACACATAGCACATCACAGGGGAAACACAACACGAGAGATAAAGGGTTAGGGATACTTACCTGTAGGGATAGTCAGGCTAGCGGTCATCATGGATCTTAATCTTTATCTTAATGGTTAAGGCTTTATTGCTTCTTATCTCTTCCATGTATTCATGAGATTGCAAGGGTAACCTTGTAGGAAAGGTCTCCATTAATGATGGTTGAGAGGGGATGTTGTCGTTTTCTTTGTCAGTCCATATATAGGGTGTTGGAATACCTTGGGTTTGAGGGATATTTTGTTCTTAAATATCATGTAGAATTTCATTGTTTTCCAAGGTATGTGGAGGTTCTAGAAAAGATGCAGAATCTGTTTCTTTGTTTAAGATGTAATTGAGAATTTCTTGAACATCAGATGGTAAATTTTCAGTAGGTTGAAGCAAATGGTCACAAAGAGAATTTGCATCATCCAAAGCATCATCCTAGTTAGGGAGAGCAGGAAGGGATGGCAGAGTAGAATGGACAAATGTATCAATGATATCTTTTTATTGTGCCAAAATATCCTCACTAAGTGGGGTTATGTTGGAACAATTCTCTTGGTTCGATGGATCACCCATTGCGATGTCATTCTCATAAGTCTCAGAAAGGATTTGCATTATGTTGTCATGAAACAAAGGGAGAGAGGGAACAATGTTCTCATCACTACTTTCGCCATGATTGTTTTCAGCCATAAAATTAGTAAGATCCTCCACGATAGAAGGGAAAACATCTACAATCACAAGAAAGTTGCCAAAATAGGCTATTGTTCGAAGGATATCACAAGTAGTGCTTGTGTTCACGTCAATGCCATAGATGTATGCTATTTGATGCAAGAATTGAGGATATTTATTAGTGAATTTGTGAAAATTATCATAATTCATAATTTACTCAAATAAATCTTCCAAAGATGAGCCCTTAGGAGAATCCATGAATGCAAAATTATGTGCAAAAATGGCCTTAAATGCTTGATTTTTCAACTTTTCCCAATGCAAACAAGTGAAAGAAGAGGTGTTGTGAATATTTTTAAGAGGGACATAAAATTATATGCATAAAAACAGTACACTAATGCAAAAATACCTTTCACAACACGCTTTTGAAGCAACTCTAGAAAGTCGATAAGCTAAAACCTAGTGAAAATATATCAAAATATGCGATTTTTCACCAAATCTTCATGCAAACAAATGAAAGAAGAGGTGTTGTAAATATTTTCAAGAGGGAAATAAAATTATATGCCTAATAAAATTCCACTAATTCAAGAATATCTTTCACAACATGCTTTTGAAGCAACTCTAGAAAGTCGATAAGCCAAAACCTAGTGAAAATAGGCCAAAATATGCAATTTTCACCAAATCTCCATGCAAAAGAGTGGGAAAAGGGTGTTGTAATAAAAATGATGATGGAAAGTGACTTATAAAATTAATAACAACCACCTAATGATAAAAAAATCCGTTACAACACACCTATAGTGCCACTCTAGCTCAAACCCTAGTGCAAAAATAACGAAAATATGTAATTTTTCACCAATTCTTAATACAAAACCCAAAAATAAAAGGTGTTGTAAGGAAATTGAGAAGAGGCAGAAGATAATAATTCTAATAACATCCAATTAGCTCATAAAAATCCCTTACAAAACGCTTGGAGTGCAAATCTAGCAAGATGATAAGGCCAAATCTAGTGAAAAATGCAAGTCTTCAAACCCTAGATATGAAATTTCACAAGGAGGCCACTATGATGCAAAACTACCATTTATAAATCAGGTCTAATGATTCTTTTAACAAGGTATTAAAATCTGAAACAAGATTTTGACTACAACCCTAGCTCATGCAAAACTAGGTTTTCATTAAAAAGGCAAAATTTCAAGCAATTTCTAACAAATCAAGCATGCAAATGAAATGAAAAGGAATTGTAAATGATGAATTTCTATATTTTGGATCAGATCTGATGCAAATAACAGAAATTAGTTGAAATTAGACGCCAATTAATTCAAATTTTACAAAAATGCAAGTCTAATATGCCAATTTTTTGCAAATTTTCCAAGTTTTTTAAATTTTTTGTAATTTTTCAAATGCAATATTGAAAATAATGAATTGAACAATAATGAATTTCAGATCTAATGTAAAAAACATAGAATTTATTAAATTCAATTGAATGAATGCAAACTATGTCAACAATCAAACCCTAGAATGTTTTTTTTTCAATTTTTCCAACTATATCAATTTTTTTGTAAATTGTCGAATGCAATAGGATGAATGAATGCAAATCTATGAAACAACATCAGCAAGGTGCCAAAAAATTCAAAAAACAAGTTCACCAAAATGTTTTATATGAAAAGGAGGATGATGGGGTTGTTTTAGTTTGAATCCTCCTTTCCACAAAACATTCCAAGGGCTTTTCAACCGAGTGCTTCTCCCATCGAGAGGAGAGTCATCTATCAGATTGGGTTGCCACTTGGTTTTCTACTGGGAAATTCAGGAGTTATCACACAATGTTGCCAATTATGCTTTTAATACACTAGAAACCCTAATTTAAGAAAAATAGTAATTAAATTTGTGAATCACGACAAATGCTATAGGAATTAGACAAAGGGTAGAGAACCTTAACTCACTATTTTTTGCAATTTAGAAAATGGAAAAGTTGAGGACAACAGTGATGGCACCCTAGTCCAAGGTACTAATTTTTCTATGGATTCCCAACCTCCTTCCGACATTGATCTCTACTATACCTTCTGTTTCTGGCACTAGAAATGCAGAGGATAAGTTTGATGGCACCCTAGTCTAGGAATCTCACACAGTGTCTACTTCTTTTCAGATCCTGAATCTTCAATGTCCTCCCATCCTCCCTACAACTCCACTTTCTCCAGATCCGACACCTGTAACCTATAATCACAAGGAGAGTGGGAGGGAGTTGTGGTGTTTAGAGGCTTGACTCAGTCAAGCCCCAAAGAGACATTCAAGTGTTCTGAACACCATTGTTAGAGAAAGAGTGTGTATCCTTGTGGGATGGAGGAAAAAATCCAAATGATAATGATGATAAAACATAATAGATGTCACCTTGATGATGAAGCTCTCATGGAAGGAAGAATCTCTTCAATTCCATGAAGAGGAGATGGAATCCAACCTGCAAAAACAAACACAATAACAATGTTATGCTCTGCAAAACAATGAATGCCTTGATCACTTTAACATAAGCTCATGAATCACAATGTCCATCTAGTTTGCAAATGATAACCTAAACATGCTTATATATGCATCTATTAAGATTCATGCCAAGAATTTCGTATTTGAAACTTATGATGTCAGCTTGGAAACCAAATAACGGTCAAAAACCTGACATTTGAAATTAGGGTAGACCCAAAATAGGGTTGGACTAGGGCACTAGTGCCCTTGTCCACCACCTGTCTTTATTTTGACATTGTTAAATTAGCACCCCCTAGGTCCTATTTGTCACAAGACCCAAGGGTTTTCTCATTAGGAGTCTGAATTATCATGCAAGATGCTCTAAATGCAATCTAAAGACCTGGGAGCTAAACCTTAAAGGAAAAGGCCCCCAAGGGTGCATTTTTCTGACATAACACAATGGTCTCAAGGACCCCATTTTCAATTATTACAAAGTTACAACAAGAAGAGATCTACAAGAAATAATACACCAAGAGAGTCCAACATGCTCTCCAATTAGAATACTCCATGTTCATCTATCCCTAATGATGGTTTAACACCACCCAAGCATGTGGAACTCTTAGGCCCACCCCACTATCTTAGGAGATAATTAAATTGGGTAGCACATTCACACAAACAAGGAGTACATGGCAACACTCACTCTAATGAAATGAATATAAATCATGTACAAATTCATGCCAATCAAGACATATGAGAGTATATGTGGCACACACACCAATCAAATACATACAAGAGAACATATATAGCTCACTCATGCCAACATGAGCATAAAAGGAGTGCCAAACAACATTGATGCATAAGGGTTCTTCACACCTTCAATGCACACAAATCAATATATAAATAGAATCCAAACAAGCACTCACGAGGATTATCCACACATCAATGCATGTAAAATAATGCACAAATAAATACCAACAACATACATGAATGAGTGTACAACAAACCATCAACTTACATGTAGGTGGTCTAAACACATATTGGATGCCAAGTCTAATGATATGATAGGATGAGGTCCTAGAGGTAAGCCAAGGAGTGTCATTATAGTAGCACGACAACTATGCAGATAGTTGAGTATAAAAACCTTAATCAATGAAATTCACCATTAGATCCTAGAGTTGTGAATGTCCTTTCTAATCCAAGTCACAAATTTGTTTTATTTAATCACATGTTTAATTATCCCAATGTGTATTATATTATCACTTGATTTAAACTCTCCACTTGCTCTTCCACACAAATGATTTTGTATCAAGGCAAGTGGTGAGAGCCACTCCTTTCCTACTCTATACCTCATCCTTAGTGCCTAATATCCCAAAATTATAATTATGGCTTGGCACAAAAATCTCTGCAAAATGTCATGGAACATTGCCCAATGGCACACAATCACATTTACACAAGGAGCCAACTCATTCCACAAAATAAAACATATATATGAGACTCCAATTTTCAAATTTCTATTTACAAAAATATGATAAAAACCATAAAAATCCTAGATTCACCATTGATGAAATTGGGTTGAAACCTTGAATTTTTATTTTCCACATTACAAGATATTTCAAAATTTTAAAAGTGCCCTTTTGCTTTTAAAATGCACAACAATGTACTTTTCAATTCAATTTTTCCAAATTTTGTAAAACATGGTTTTTGGAAAATTTTGCCATAACCATGGTTATAAAGTGCATATTTTGAAAATTAAAAAAAATGTAATGTAAGACTACAAAGGAAAGCTAAAACATTCCTATAATATAAATGACATATGTCTCCACCTAATATGGAAATGGAAAAATAAATGAATTAATTTTAAATACATAGTCTAAATAAGAAATTACCTCTTTCTTCAAGCTCACAACAATGGAGGAAATCTCCTTTTGAGCAAGCACTCCTTCCTCTTGGAAGAAAGCACTCCTTCCTCTTGGAAGCAATTCCAAACCAATCCAATTGCATTCCCATCCCTTCCATTTCAATCCTGCAACAATCCCAAAAGAAAATTCTTTTTGAAAAGATGAGAGAGGGTTTTGCCAAATGCAAAAATGAAAAGTGAGGAAATAAACCTTTTATTTTCCTTTTATGCTTTTCTTTATTTTTCTATTTCAAAATTCATTTTTTATAAAATACATTTTCAAAGACAATTAATCAATAAAATTGATTAAATAAAACTTTACAAGCTAATTTAATTCCAATTGACATTTTTCCAATAGCCAAAGGAGGTCAAATAATTAAATTAAACTAGCACTTGCACCCGTAGGAGAGGTTCAAGGAATACGCCAATAGGATAAATTGAGGAGTTTAGAAACTTCTCTGATGTGAATTTTTTTTTTAATGGCGTGAGACAATTCTGAGCACTATAATGCTCACATATAAAAGCTTATCCGCTAATTATGTTTTTAAACTAAAAAATTTATTTCACTCAAGATAAATATTTTATTTCAAAAGAATAATCAAAAGCACTTGTTTTCTTCTACTAGAAATAAAATAATACAATAGACCTTTTTCCACCAAGGTACAATTAATATATTTTTTGACTCATGCATTAAACATTTCACAAACATGGCAAACACACATTTTGAAATAAATTTAAATACAATGAAACAAGATAAAACAACCATACACAAAGGACTCACACACTCTTTACGGGTTTGCACAACATGTGGATTCTATAATCACCACCAATTTGGATCCAAGTTTACACTAGGATTCACAATACTCATCTCACACTCAAACTGAGTGAGATAGAGGTCAACACACATGTTTACTCAAAGATGACCATCTCCAATATAACCACCATTTGGGAATAAGCTTGTAGTTGCACACTCAAGTCAAACATCAGGTGTACCTACTCCACATAATAATAGTTGAAGCAACATAAACCACCCAATGTGATATCAAAACATTACACCTAATTGTAAATCATCTACAACTAGCATGGTTTGGAGGAAACAACATGCATATTTAACAATAATTTATAATGATGAAACATATATAATAATCACAACTATATCAAGAATAATAAAAATAATGAAGCTAAAACAGTGTAATGGTCTAAACATATAAAGGCACAACATATGCATCCTATAATATAGTAAAAAATCCAATGCCAATACAAAACCTCTAGGTATACATCGATGGTCATATATAATATCTCCACAAAAGAATCAAGAGCACACAATCAAAACACCTTGATGGTACAACGTGCTCATTGGAAAGTTTGATGCTATGAATCATAACACATGTATCTCACAATACACAATCAAAACACTTGATAAAATATATCACATATAAATCAAAAAGCACACAAGACATACACACTAGTTGGCATTACATAATATTCCAATGTAAACTTGTGTAGGAATCTAAAGAAAATATAGAAATATGAAATGAGTTTCCTCCACCTCCTTTACTTAATAATCTACCCAATCACCCCACCATTAACATAAGTGGCATATCATTTATACAAGTACAGTGATTCACCAAGAGAATCAAAAGAAAACCATGAAGAGCCTTAAAAGATTATTCAATATATTGAGATAACCTTCTTTTTATGAAATTTAATTGCAATATGAAATAGAAAATGGCCACACAATGAACTTGTCTATTACAACAAAAAGCATTACTTCCCAATCCTAGAGCAAACAAAATTAATAAATTATCCTCTAGTTTCTTTGCTTTATTTTACTTAACAAATTTAATTAATGTGCCAAAATGAAACCTTGCTGATGTCATATGCAATATGAATTAGAAGTAGTGGAATTTTTTTTTTGATTAATAATTAAAGTGTCCTTGGCTTCTTAAAAGAATGTGACAGTTTGTCATAAATTTAGGTAATTTTCAAATAAAAATTGCTTGATTTTTTCATATGCTCCTAAGAATCCATTAAAATAAAAAATTCATAACCATATTCCCCATATCAAAAATAATTACTCAATTTTTTGGGTTTGGTAGTTATCATTTTTCTTCTCAAATGCTCCATGTTGGGTTCCCAAACCACATCTCATATTCCTAGAGGGATCAACTCACCTCAAGGCCAAGGATTTGTCATCTTGAAGGTGAATCAAATACTCATGAATAAAATGTGAGTGGTTAAAGGCCAATTGTTGAGAGTGGATAATCTCTCCTTCACTTTGAGTTTAGCTAGACTCAAGAGGATGTTCCTAGAGGTAATCTATAATAGGATTTGATCACAACAAAAGGTGAATAATACGAAACTCTATAGTAGTATCTAATGTACGTTGAACCCCAAAGATTGTCACTAGGCCACAGACTAACCTACTACACATAAAACCTTTGAAACTATACCTTGCATATGCACTTATAGATGGAAACATTATTATAATCCCCATAGATTAATCCACTTAACATTTCATACACAATGGCAAGGTGTAGGCATACATGACATGATTCTCTAGGATAAATAACTTTTCTAGTTCACTTATGATTATTCTCTAGAATGTAATGTTGAATCATGAAATGCATGTGAAACATTAATCTATTCCTACAACTAATAAGCTAGAGGATTGATTAAAAAGAGAGGGTTTGATCTCTCACCAATTTAGAGTAGTGCCTACTCAATTGGGCAACAAAGTCATGAATTGTAAGGAGGGAAGAGATACACTAAAAAAACATCAACATAACTAGATGTGCATTTACATACAAATCAAAGGTACATTGCTTGCAATAGACATACTTAATAATCCATCATAGAACTGCACCAACCCACCTGAAATAACGGAGAGACCATTACAAAATATTTGCAATGTATTAAATACTATCACACATACATCAAACCCTTATTACATTCCTACTAGTAAATGTGGTAAGAGAAAATACATAACTATGATTATGCATCCTCCTGAATCATTACAAACTACCATGGAGACATACCATTACAAGATATGTGCGTTGAAAACCCTTCCTACAATTTACAAGATGTATTCCTACCCATTATAGACTAGACTAAGATTGATTGATGCCCTCAAATCACCTTGAAGCACTTGTAGTAAAAAAATGGCTCAATGACCAGCCATTTGAAAGAGTTACAAACTTGTGTTTATAGCTTTTGAGATTTCTTTCCCTAGGTCACTTGCAAGAATTCGATGCACAACTTGAGATTGGTGCAATGGATGCAAAATGTTTCCTACTTAAAATGGATGCCTTGGAATTCACATAGAAGAAATTGTTAGCTAGAATTCACCTATTCTATTCATGGTGACTGACATCCACCACTAGATATTGCATTTGAAAATGTGCCCTTGAGATTGAATAGTATTGTTTTGGTAGGAAAATGCCTTTGATAAGTTGTAGGTGTCAAATCCAATAATTAATGATGACCTTGGAGGTTGTTGAGATGATTTGAAGCATTTTTTAGAAGATTTGAAGAATTACAGGATCTTGATGTAATCTACTACACATGAGAATTGTATGTGAGTGGAAAGAGGAGATCTTGTAGGATGAGGAAGTTCTGTAAAGGAAGGACATGAGAAAATGAGAGGGAACAAGATGCAGAAACCTATGGGGAAAATTCATGGAATTAGACATGAGAAGTGGATGGAAGGGAATGAGGAGGGAACTAACATCTTGGATTCCATTGGGATCTTGCAAAGTGAACTTGAAGTGTGTAATATATAAACTTAGAAGAAGTGTAGAAAAGGATTGTGGGTCTAGACATCAAGATGGGATGTGGGGTAGATGAAACAATATCCTATAGTTTGACAGTAATCTACAAAGGAGGAAGAAAGTGGCAGTTTTGACCAAGGAGAGTTTGTAGGTAAATGACCTCAAACTAGATGTTAGGAATGGAGGGAAGAAATGGACATAATCCAAAACTAAAGGAAAATTCTGGAGAAGGGATCGAGAATAAATATGGGAAAGTAATGGAGAAATGGATGCAAAATAATAGTGCATAACTAGAATAGGGAAAACCAACAAAAAAACTGAAGGAAACATCTTCTTTATTTATTTTTCTTGTTTCATTGATTGCTTCATCATTGTCATGTTATTTTGATGAGTTCATGAACTCATCGATGCCACTTTCCTTTGCCTTCCAGTTAGAGTTTTGAACTTCCTGTGAACTTTATTAGTGTTTCAGTGAGTTCATGAACTTGTGAACTCATTAATTTTCTTCTTTCCCTTTTCTTAAGTCCATCAATGTTGTTGGCCATTTTGAGAACTAGCAAACCTTGTTGGAGGTTAATGAGGTTCATGAACCTTAAGAAGTGCTGATCGAATAGAGAATGCTAGATTCATTAGAAATTTCAAGGTTTGAGGAACCACAAAATCATTGACAAAGGCTTTGTCGACCATTTCAAAGGTTCATGAACCTACCGGATTGCTAACAAAGGATTTTTTGATAGTTTCAAGGTTCATGGAACCTTGAAAATACCAACAAGTTCTACAAAGGCAAAAAGGGATAGACTTATACTTAGAAAATTTGAATTTTACTTGGGTGAATAATTGAAGTATAGGGGGGAAACCAACATAGCACAAAGAGGTAATTTTGAACAAAGGGGTCCATTGAAGATCTCTCAAATTGAGTATAATTGATGGGAAAAATAGAGCAAGACAACAAAGAGGGCACAAGTCATGAGATTTTTGCATTTTTTAAATTGGATCCCAATAGTCACCTCCAAAACAAGTGACAAAATGAAAACAAAATCCTCTCAAGCATAGATATACATGAGTCTTATTGTTGACACGTTAAATAGATATCCAAGAGAAATCATTGATCCTTCACATAACAGTTGATCATGTTTGAGTTGCTAATGCCTTGAGTTGAATGATAAAGAGACTCTACTAATACCTAGTAATAAACACATAGGTGACCAATATTTTGATCAAATGGTCTAGGCATTATTACTTGATAATAAAACTTAATGCATATTAACTTATGGAGGATGATATTGCATATGTCCTCTAGTAGATATCTAATTTATTTTCAAATTATTGCACTCTCGTTAAAATTCTAGTGAGTCTATAAGTCCATTTAGTTTATACCTCCTTAATACAAGAATCACAAAAAGGGTCACAATTTTAAATATTCATATCAATGGAAGCATAAGAAAAAGGAAAAAAGAAGATTAATTTTTTTTATGTCAATGCCTCTTTGCATAAGATCAAAGAAGTGTCTGGCATAAAAGGTCGACATGATGACTATTTTTTATAATTATCAAATATCTAGGTGGAAAAATACATTTAAACCTCCACCATAGATCCTAATAAGGAATGATCATAGCCTTAGATCAATATAGAAAATTCTTAGTGAGAGCATAGTCTTAACCTTCTTCAACATGTCTGAGATAATAGAAGCCACATGAAATTTGTCAAAATCAAAGCCATGAGGTGTAGGTGATCAGTGGCACCAAGCACTGCAACATATTGCCTTAAAAAACTACAACATGGGTGTCATTGGACAAGTTCCAAAGTAGGTTTTGGTCTATAATTTTATGGGGAACAAAAGACTAGAAAATTATTTCTTCAACTCCACTTGGCCTTGCATGTAATTTATAGGATTTGATCATAATTTGATTTGGTAAAGATATTTAGCCATGACATTGGATCTCTTTACAATATTATCACAATCTAATTTGGTTGTGTCTCTCAAATTACTAAATGTGTAAGGTGTAGATTCATTCAAGGAAGTTTAGAGTGCATGGCATATAGTTTGGAGTGCATGTACACCATCATATAGTAAATAATTGAATAGAAATTTGAGATTTTTTGACAAATTTCTGACATCCTACAATTTTCTGAGACTATTGGCTAATTATTAGAAAATGCTCATCTAAAAGCTCTATGAGCTTGTCAAAGTGAGCAATGATGATGAAATGAATTTTAATGTCTTATAAAATAAATTGGTTTGCAATTTGTTGAAATGTACCGTTAAAATATGCAACCTACTTTATCTATAATGTTATTATACAATATATTGACTTGCATTTAATCTTATATTTATTGTCATCCTTTTTGTCTTGTGTGATCTTTGACTCTTTAGAAATAGAATACTTATCAATCACTCTCCTTGAAATTATAATCAATGTTGTCATCTTTATCATTGTTTATATTCCTTTGCCTCTTTCAAGAATGAAGGATTCTGATGTATTCAAATAAAAAAGAGATCTAAGAAATAAGTGGGAAAGAAAAAGTGTAGTAGATTTTTTTCACACATCACAATCATGCATTTATTCTAAATTCTATATATCACATCCCCCAAAGGTACTCAATTTTAAGTGGTTGTAGACAATTCCTAATCATAGCTTTAAAGAAAATGCAGTTGAAATGGAAGTTTTTTAGCCATCTCTTTATAATTTGCCTTGTGATATTGTGATGATGATGCACATGTAATGAGTGTTCCAATGTCAATTTAGATAGTATTCACCTTAAATATCCATGTTACGATTTAATAACATTTTGAGTATGTAAATTCCCTATATTTAGTTTCTTTCTATCAATTAATCAAAGACTATGTACTTGGTAGATTATGCCTAGTAGATAGATGTTATATTACAACTTATGTTATTCAAATTTTAATTTAAATTTATAACATTCAAATATTATACAAATCAATAACAACATTTAATCTAGAAATCCTAGGATCCATGTGCATATCATAATCTCACAAATATTTATGATAAGTGAAATATTTTTATTAATAAGAAACATACCCTACTGGGTGATATGCAAACAAGTAAACCATACTTAATAAGAGGAGGATGTTATAAATTATAATTCTCAATATTTCATCTACAAAAAATCCTCATATAAGGACAATAGGTGATTCAAGCTTGTCAAATTTAGATTTTAGTGCATTAATGAAGTATGGGAAGCATGTGAGTTGAGAAGACATTTAATTTGATGAGGAAGCTCTTTAGTGAGGAGGTCGCCATAATTACATGAAAGAAAATATTATAAATATATCGAACTACCTAAATTGGCTCAAAGCTACTATTAAACATATTATATTGGTGGTGAACATGCACTTCAAGCTCTCTAGAATGAATATGCACCCTACATGTTACAAATCTGAGCACCTTAGTGAACAATGTACACGGGCATGGTGTGAAGAAAGAAAACATAAATTAATGAGAAACGATAGGGGTGAGCTAAAAAATTCATGGCCCTATTGGGTGATTTTTCTATGTTTGAAGGGCACAACTACAAAGAGGAGGCAAGGTAAATTTAGACTAGAGTGGTGGGAAATTTGCAATGACTCTTAGCAAGAGGAAAAATCTTACTAATAGTTGGAATGCTAGTTGGATTTAGATTTCAATGTATGCCATTTTTTGGAGGTTGTATGCCGTTACATTTACGAGTAGAGGGAGAGAGAGGGAGTTGTGGGAATTATGAAATTGTTTTAGGGTGTCTCATCTAGAGGCTAAAATCTCTATTTTCTTTATGCCTAGTATGACTAAATGCTTATTTCTAGGTTATTTATGTCATGGAGGCTCAAATATATTCTACAACTTATTTCTTCCTTGTATGTGAAGGATCTTATAAAGTCGGTTAAGGTGCCATATAGAGGGTCCCTCATTAAAGACCATTTCAGGGTGTTGATACATTGGAAGGATGTAAGCAAGTTGTTATTTCCTTTAAGGGCAATAGAGAGAAAGGAATTTGGGGATTCAAATCTTATATTTTGGTAGTTTTCACTCTTTAACACAATTTTTTCCCAAATTGAAGGGGGTGAAAAAAGCAATTCATGAGTTTTGGAGGAGATCAAACTAGGGGAAAATAATTCTGGTAGAGTTCAATGTCGGTTCTAGAATCTTGCCCATGGTAGTCTACCACATTTCAAAGCCCTTGGGTATTGCTAAGCAAGATTGGTAAAAATTGGTCACCCTCATCTTTCTTCTATTTTTGGATGTAAATTATTTGTAAAAAAATGATTATGGCACGTGATTTAAAAAAAGGTTAGAATTTTGATTTATTTGGCCTTGAAATAGTGAGATGTTGCCCATATATATAGATATATTAATTTTGTAAGAGGAGTGAAGTCACCTATGAATTTGATCCTTTAAGCCAACATAATTTGGGGTTGTGAATATCTCACTTTGAGACTATGAATAGACAGTGCCAATTATTAAGTGCTAAGATTGAACCTTGACTTTCTTTTATTGTATGAAGAAAGATATATAAATAAATAAACTACGAGAATAGGATTGGTATGTCTATGGAATACAACAAAGAGAATATATTGAAGTAAAAATAAGTATTATATAGTGAGATGGAGTAAGTAATATTTGCATTTAATCTACATAAAAGAATGGTAAAAGTAAATGAAGCAAATAGTAGTAGTAAGATAACATAAAGAGGCATATATAGTTAGAAGAAGATGATAACTAAATGAGATTAATGTAGAGAATATAAATAAATCATAGTATGTTAAGAGAGAGAGTATATAATAGCATGAATGAGAGTATATAAAACAATGCAAGGAGTAAGGAAAAATGCAATGGGGTAGACGTATTGAAGGTAATTAATAGAATAAATGCCATGAATAGTCGAGATAAGAAGGTAATAAAATAGGGGAGTACAAATTAATCATATGTACATCACAAGGGTGTATAACTATGTATAAAAGGATAATTTAAGTAAGTAGCGGAGGATAGCATCATCTTCTAGTTCTTCAACATCACGTGCAATAATCATTTTCTTCACTTTACCTTAATCTCCCCTTGGCTTTGTTTCCATTCCTCCACTAATCATGAAAATAAGTAGACAACAGTCTAGAGGAGCCTAACTAATAAAGGGAGCCTACTAAATGCCATCATGGTATAGTATCATCCTAACACCTCATCATTAAACTATGATCCTTTAGTCCACACTCTTGATATGATTAACATCGCACAAGTGGAGCCCTTATATGCTCAATTAATGTCATGTAAATTATGAATTTGGATAAATAAAATCTACTTTAATCGTTGACAAAGAAAAATGTTTGTTTAATATGGACAAAAAAATTGGAAGAAAAATAGAAAGCCGAGGAAGAGAGACTAATGTTCTTAGAATATAAATAATGTCATATAGTTATTACAAATTTCTTTCTATGACTATGAAATGATTCATTATTTCACATTTTATGTGATGTGTATGGCACATTTTGATGAATATTAAATGATTCTTCAATTTTCATTTCATCTTTTGTATATTACACATTTGGATGATTTACAAATGCTTCATATTATATGTTAAAGAAAAATGCAATATCCACAGATGCTGCTAACATACCTTTCTCAGATAAATATATGCAAAAGATGTTGAGAGATATCATTCTCGAGTTGCCTATTCCACTTATATCACAAATTTAGTAAAAAATATGCACCTTGAGAATAATATTTGTCAACATCTTTTACATAAATTTATCTAAGATAGGTATGCTAGTTTATTTCTATTTAAAAGAGGATCTTAAAAAAATGTTAGCCTAGAGTTTTCTTTCATGATCACAACATCGGATGTCTTTGCCCTTGATACCATTGTAAGTTACACCTCTCATCATAATAAATAATATTAAGTTAAAATTCATTAGAAACAAAATGACTTACTAATTTTGAGGGCTAATTTGAGGGTTAATTTTATATAAATTTATATTCTAAAGATAAGTTAAATGTTTCAAAGATTTATTTAAAATCTAAGTTATCAAAGATTTGTCAAATATTTTAAAATAATTTAAAAAAATTAATTTAAAATTTATAGACGAAATTATATATTTTTATGCATCTTCTTACCATTCCACAATTCGTTGTTTTTCAATAAAACTTATTAAAAAAAGGTTCACAATCACATGATTTCATTATTTCCCTCTACACTAAAAGGGTGGGTGGACCATGTAGGGCACGCTTTCCTAACTTTCTTCCATGTATGAAAGATACGTAATTTCCTTTATAAGAAAGATACATTATTTTTTCCTTTATATGTAGGGCTAATGAAACTATTACACATTATCTATTGCTATCAATCAATGTCTCCAACACTAATAACATTTGGAAAATAGATAGAAAGTTATGGGCAACGTGAATTGACGTTTATATTTGGGTTTTGTGTAGAGTTTTGACGTGACTGTCTATCTTACTCTAATGTAAATAGATAATACTTCTATGTGTGAAAGTTGCATGAGTGTTACAGTCACCAATCTAATATCTTTCCTTCTATTACCATGTTTAAGATTGAGTTATAAAGACGTAGACTTTTAAGCAAACTATTAAAGATGGTAACATAAAAAAAAAAAATTAGGTGGATTGCGTGCGCATATATTGTTGTGAGAGTAAGTTCAAATAAAAAATATATATATAATGTGCTTGGTAAACTTTTTAATGTGACCGGTGATAATGGTGCAACACGCCCTCCGCGAGCTCGTTGGCCCAGAGTTTGAACTTTGGTGGCCGCCACTACAACTGAACGACTTAACCACCGAACCACACCCTTATCGGCCAAATAAACAAATAATATTAAGAAGCCTATTTTTTAACATTTTTAATGGGTAGTTTGTTTTCAAATTTTATGATAGATCTAATAATTAAGGATATTATACTCTTATTTAGTGAGCAATTTTAACATTAGACTTGAGATATGTTTGAAACAATTTGGATGGAGAAGAGTTTTACGAAATGAAGTTTGAATAGAGTTTTTGAATTACCAATATTGAAGGATATCATTCATGATTATAGAACTCTATGCATTTATTCTTCCATACGTGTCTAATAATAATTTGGTTGGAAGTTAAAAATGGAGCGAGTGGGAAAACATTGATGGAAACCCTAGAATAGTTTTGGAAGAGTAAAAACATAAAGGATCCATGTGTCTTCTAGGGTGAATGCGATCATGTTGGGAAATGACAAGTGATCAAAAGAATCTCTTTCATAGCCCCTTTACACAAGTTAGCATCTACCAATTTTAGGCACCATCCCTTTAATCATACATAGGCCCATCATCTATGGAAGAAAAATGGGAATATCTTTCTTAATGGACATTAGTTAGCTTTTGTTAAAAGATGTATATGCTAAAATTTGATGTCTCTACTTGATCAAAAGGATGTTTGGGTTGAAATTTTTTCAATAACGTGTCTTCCTAATAACTATTTTACTATCATTTTTTCCTTTATAACCTTCTACGAGAATAGAAAAACTCTTTATGAGTTCAAACCAATAGGTCTCATTTATAGATTTGTCCCCTATTATCTATTATAACAACCCTTATTTTCACGCAACTAGAAATGGGTCAAATTGTATGTATTCCTCTAGAATATTGGAGCCTTGAACAACTTTCTAGCATTGTAATTGGTTTAGAGGAGTTTGTAGAGTTGGATCCCTCAACATTGGAATAAGACCATGCAATATACATTCACATGAAATAAAGAATGGATTTGGAAATATTGTTCCCCAAAACGATCTCGATATCCTCTATTTCATGTTACTGTATGCAAATACCTAGATTATGAAATTCTATCTTTTAGATTGCATGCTTGACATAGGCTTGATCACTTGGCCAAATAATGCAACCTTTAAAAAACCTATAAAATCCTGGTGAATCCTAGCTAAGTACAATAATTTTCTTGGCAAATGCACATTATTAACAAAATTTATAAAATTGTGGCAAATCCTAATGAATACTTGCTAAATAAAATAAAAACAATGGCGAATCTTAGCAAATAATTACTAAATTAATTAATTATAATGGTGAATTCTTCTTTTAAAAATTTGCATATTTGGTCAATGCAATCCTCCCATATATTCTTTTTTTTTTTTTTGAAGCGGGGGCCTGGGGACGGTAGCCCTTAGCGGGGTCCTAGGGTAGTGCCCCTTGTGGGGGTCAAAGGGAAACACCCCCTTGTGGTGTTCGAGGGGGCAGCATCCCTTTGTAGGGTCTAGGGACAATGGCCTTGGACCAAGCACAAATTCACTAGCTAGAATGCATTGGAGCACACACTAATTAAGTATTTTTTAACTATTTCACTTTAAAAACAAGACTAAAATAAAATTGAATTGTCACCATTGATTATCATTTTGATGAGACGGATGTGGTTGAATTCTGTGGCCCTCTTAGCATGTTCCTTTTAAAAGACTTATTAGGGCCCAAAATTTGTTTTGGGCCACACGATCATAATCTAATCGTGTGGCCCAAAAAAAATCGGGCCCCAACAAGCCTTTTAAAAGCCACATGCTAAGAGGTCCGCAGAATTCAACCATAGCCATTTGATTAAAATGATAATCAACGGTAATAAATCAAAGTCATATTCAAAGCAAAATTAGCCCTAAAAGTATACGATAATTTATTAATAACAGAGATATTACTCCAAAAGTAATGACATGAATATAATATTAATGGCAAAATCAATTAAGATTTATAATTATATCATAAACTATTGGTGAATCAACTCTAATGACACATCATTTACTTTGTGAAACAATTTAATTTATTGGTTTAAAAAAAATATTTCTTAGGTGATTTGACCAAGAAAAAAATAAATTTTCATAAAAAATAAGGCAATTTAGCCCCTCACTGGTTGCAATATATTCACCAAATTTGAATTGGTGGATTTGAACTATTTGTCAATTGGTGAAGATTCACCACTAAAAAATCACTGGAAGAAAGCCATCAATGCCAGTGATGTAAGAACCTTAAAAAAAGTGGGTTTGGAAAGTTAAAATTTCTTCATAGGCTAGAAGGGATTTTTTGTTTCTTACAAATTATCAATTATTCTTTTTAGAAAAATCCACATCTTTAGGATGAAATTTTTCAAAGAGTCCTATGTAGAAAAAGGAAAATTGATTGCAACCATACTAGTGTTACTTATCATACATGAGTATGGCCCTAATAACTTCATAGTTTTAACATGATAGAAAATGGAGAACTCAAATACTTCTTTAGACTATTCCTCAAAAAGAGATTGTTGTGTCAATAGAGTTCCATTGGCATAGCCAATGCAACAAAGCTCACTTGATCAAGATAATTCCATCACTTTGTCAACTGTGCTTAAGGATAGTCCCTTGGAAGATGGATTGATTTTGGGCTTATTGAAAGTGCATCCATTTTTTAGGGGTTTAGAGGTCATTCTCAATCTAATGAGGATTTTTCCTCGACAACCCAAACAACAAAGAAAATAAGGGTAGAAATTTGGAACATGAACGCTTGTATATTTTAACCAAAGATGGGTTAGAAGTAAGATTTCAACCAACTTTTGAAGGCTATTTTACATTGCCAAGGGGGAGGGTCCCTCCATCAATCCAATGAAAGCATTTAAAAAGAATGTTAGGGGCTTGAGTGCTTATAATAAGAGACATTTGACTAAATGCCAACATTTTTTAGAAGATCTGGTATTATCTTTCAACAGGAAACATATATGTCTAAAAAGGAACTTCTATCTTTCTTCAATATCTCATGGAAACCTTGGCTTGAGATGTTTGTGGATACTTTGGGTTCCTCAAGAAGTTTGTGTGTTCTTTGGAATTATCAAATAGTTAAAATCAATATCATATCTACTCAACCCAATTGGATTGCTTGTGAGTTTGAATGATCTTTCCTTGAGAATATTAGAGGATTTTGTATTAATGCCTATGGACTCAATAGTTATTAATTTAATAGTGTTTCCATTTCATTAATAAATATAAAATAGGATTGAATCTCCTTGTTCTATGTAAAAAATTAGACTTATACAAACTAAACAATATAATGGACGAGGTAAAAAGAATAAATAGCAGAGAAAGAATCATACAAGATATGTCCTCAAAAAACCTTTAAGGTAAAAAAACTAACCTCATCTAGCTATATTAACTCTAAAATGTCTCACAACATAATGAGATGCCCCAATAAATGATACTGTAACACCCAGTTTTGTTTTCACCCTAAAAACTAAGTTTTAACCAAAGGTAATAAATTTTTTTTTAAAAGTTTAAAACAGAAAAGTAATTTGTTTCCAATTCTTATAACCAAGGAGATCATCCATCGAATAACAATAATCATGAATTTATAACTTATACAAAAGGATATAATCATCCACAACATTTAAACAATATGTTGTTAAAAGTTACTTAGAACAATTCCAAAATAGAAACTTACCAAAGTCACTGCATCTCTTTTGTCGACCATCCAAATTCAAGTCTCGGCAATCCTCAAGAAAATAGAAGAGAAAGTATCTTCAAGGAGCTTAACCTCCAACCACAGACCGTCGGTCTCCCGCACTCCTTCCTATCCGGAAGTGGCCCTACCCTACTCAAAGAGGATAGACTTAGGATAACCAATGGTGTTTGCCATTTAAGTACTGGTGTTGTGACCTACGTAACTTGTTATCATGCAATCCCCTAGATACCTTCTAGTCAAGTATGACCACTCCATAAGCTACGCCATCCAGTCACAGTGAACTATCATTTCACTTGAGGCTCATGCATTACCTTGGCTAAAGGATTTGAATATAATTAGCGTTGTAGTAATGCAAGTAATAAGTTCACCCACCCCAACTTGACTCGAATTAATTGCAATCCTACAGTTACCTATATATAAGTTCAATATAACGACCTCGATAACCTCAAGGTGTTTGAAACTCATCATGCATTAACGCATGGTAATGAGGATTACTCTCTCTCTCTCTCTACTTAGCTCATGGAAACATTTCCATCCACATGATAAAAGAATGGGATCCTAGCTTATCGATTATTTGGATAATGCTATAAGCTATTTCATTGATCTTTAAGTTAGCCCATTGCGTAATTTATCCACTCAAGAGTGGACACTAAACTCATTTTTTTGTTGTTTCAAAAGGGTTATACTAAAAGCCAATTTATAGAATTCAAAAGTTTGAAGACCCTACATTAAAATTAAACACTCATAAGATTCTACTCTGACTTGTCGAAATCTTCGACATAGCTTAATCTTTGTCAATCTAAACATTTAGAAACCCTATCATATTGTTTCTACTAGCAATAAGATTACATGCAAGTCTAAGCTAGATACTTGACAAAAGACTCATTACATTATTTTTAAAACTTCATTATATTAACTTGTATGACTGTAAAGTCTTCTCTCGGGGACACAACAGTTTAAATACTTTAATAGTAAAAGAATTACTTACAAAGGCAAATGGACTTAAACTTGTTATCATTTGTAGCAAGGATTGTAAATTTTCTATGGTCGACCGACCATTTTAAACTTAGAAATAGAGGACTGTGAAGTCTTACATATTTCAACTTACACTTCACACCATTGATATTCCTCTCTTGACGGTTATCACAAACAAATCTTTTACTTTAAAACTAGCTGACTTTTAAACTTGACATAACCAAGCAATGGTATTCGACTATCCAAAAGAGAACTCATTCTATGTCGACAAAGGTTTTACCACTGTAGCTTGTAATAGCTGTGAGATGTTTTACGACCAAACACTAGTCTCTAATGCACTTAACACATAGCCAAATAAACTCCTAAAGTTGAGCCAACAGCTACACAATAATCTTGACCTTTGGAAATGCTTCGAAGTACAATGTAATTATACTGTAGTTTCACGACTGTGGTGCGGTGCAGTGCAGGAGACAAAACATTGCTTCCGTTTTGACAGTGACAAGACACACAGGCTACAGATGGTAACAACTCACACCTTGCATCTTTAAGCAAAACTAAGTTCCTTTGAAATGCAAGTAAAGACATTACTTATTACAACATAACTGAAAACTACAACTGCACAAAGATGAGGTGAAGAGAACCTGAAGTTATTCTCTTGTGTCTGCTTACAGACTGGTCCAAGGTGTTCGATCTTCTCTTAGCGGTTCACCTTTTTGCTTCTTGCTCAGTCTTATCCCGCTTCTAATCTGTGTTCCCCCAAAACTGACTCTTACTACTCTCTAAATCCCATCTAACTGTGAAGGAAAACTGCCTCCCCACTCACAAGACCATGCCTATCATTAAGGGTAACCACCCGACATGCATAAACTTCTCCTCCTTACGTGACCACTACCAGAAATGGTTTGGCCTTTTCCACTCATTTTGTGATTACTCTCCAAAGTGGAGCTCCTTACTTGGCGAGGTGGTGGTTGGCAGTTTTAACAAACTATCACACTACTCATATCTGCTTATGAGTATAAATCAAATACAAACACTATGAATAAATGCTAGGCTGACGACCATCATGAGGTCTAAAGTTTGAAGGTAAAAGATTATTTCAAAATCAAAGACATCAAGAAAGGACTTGAGTGAATCTCTTTCGAGCTATTGCCCGATTACCAACATTACTAAAGAATAAAGGAATAAAGGATTTACCTCAAAATGATAAATTAATTATAACTAATATAATATTGCATATTCCAATACCATACGACCAAGGGTACTACACACCATGGTCTAAAGATTTAAAAAACATTATTTAAACCTTTTATAATATGATAATAACCCAATAAAGAAACAATTCAACATCCGTCAAATTTCACAAGTAGACATTTACGTCATACGCTCGTAGAGCTTTACGACAATAACGACGAATTGAGTGTAAACATAAAACAAGGTTTGGGATCGACTTACGCACAAATTTTGACTTTTGCACTGAACCATTAACAAGACATGACTTACAACACAACCATAAGTATTTACACATATATACATATAAACAATATATCAGTCGTTCATATTTGACGACACGATTCCGAGTATTACGACACCGATGTTGATTTCCATACTTAATATGACAACTTACGAAAGGAGAAAGACCTATTCTTGCAAACCTCGACATCTTGTCTAAAATTGACTTAGCTCGAAATCAAAGATTAACTCAAGGCATCTAGGTTTATCTACCTAATAATCATTTTCAGCGGCAAGCACCCATGGGTTATTCCAGAGTCTATTCTCTCTTTCTCAAAGATACTTTCTCTTCTTCTTTCTTCCTGGCAAACATGTTCCATCTATTCCTGTCATTCACAATCTCACATACAATTTATGGTCAGAGTACCAATGTTTTGATCAAAACATATTTATATCAAATCATTTCATTTTCATATCGAAAGACATTGTAATTCATAACATCAAATTGATCATAATCAAGTAAAATCCATAATTTCATAAAATTAAACTTTTCTAAACATATCATCATTTCCTATGATGTTAAAACATATCCACATGGCTGTATTATTCAAGAAAAAATAAATAGTAATATTGAATCCAAAAAGGGGATGTAACAGATACAACACCAGTGTCAAAACTTTGGAAACATGTCGATAGCCAATCCCACACTCTAAATGTGTAATACTTGTAATTCCATCCAATGCAATTCCAAACCTCTACCCCAAGGCATGTATTTATGGGATATGAGCCACCCAAGAAACCACTTGTGATTTCCTCAAAACCATGGGCTTATAAAGGGGGCATCCAAGTCATGGCTAAGAGGACCATTCAAACACAAGTTCCACTTTTCAATACCAACTCCATCTTGGATCCTCATCCTCACAATATTTAAATGCATAGAACTATTTCATGATAATAACTAAAAAGCTAATTTTCACATTTAACATTGACTATCAGAGGATGCTAGCACTATCACATAGATGTCAACACATCATGCTAGCATCTAGGCACAACATGATTTTAAAAATTTGACACACTAGGAAAACTTGAGACAAGCATGGAAGTAGTACTAGTTTACATAGAAAGACTAAATAAATATGAAAACATAAGACAAACCTTGGAACCAAGGGTAGGAAAAGCTAAGACATGGGCCAAATAAGCCTAAAAACATGCTAAGGGTTACAAACACTAAAACAAGCCCAAAACATAATGTGGAAATTGTAAGGGTATACAATTTTTTATGTTACATTTGTTGGTGTAATTAAATATTTAATTACACTTTATTAAGTTGACTTAGGGATAATTTTAGTTTTAGGTTATTCTTAAGTCATATTAGGGTTTTCTAACTTGCAAATATAAAAGCAAGTTCTCACATGTAATTCATTAATCCAATTTCATTATTGCATCCAATATTGTGCAAATTGCTCTCCTATGTTTTTTTTAAAATCTTGTAGAAGGTTAATCCTAGGTTTTGCAGGTGATCCTGGTGGCTTGAGTCAATCAGTGACTCTCACATGGTATTAGAGCTCTAGATCTGCAAGCTCCTTCTCAAATATGGGAAATATTTTAGGTAAGAGCTTTTTTAGGTTGCATTTATGGGCAAAACGGATCTCACCATTAGAAGGCCCAAAAACCCCATATTTCATATAAGGCACTCTATTTTTTTGGTGACAAAAAATTTCTGGGTATTTTTTAGGGTTTCAAGAAATTTAGCTCTGTGAAATGTGTATGACCTATACGGAATCTGTACAACCATATGGCACCTTGATTTCTATGTCGCCTTGATTTTTGTGCCATTTTCTAGGTTTTTTATAAAATTTTTGGAGCTATCTCGGTTTGCGTGCCATCTTGATTTTTGTGTCACCTCAATTTCTGTGTTGTCTTGATTTCTTTGCACAGGGACAACTAAGTTTTTTATTAATTTCTTAATAAAAAAGGAATTTTTTATTTGAGAGCTAGCCCCCAGGGTTTAACCCCTGGTCACATGGGTGACCAACACCAAACTTCCAGGCGCCAGCCCCCAGGCTCTTAGATCCTAGTCATGTGAGTGACCAGAGCCCTAGCCGCTACCCCTAGAGACTTAGACCCTGGTTACATGGGCGTCTAGGAGCTTCAACAATGCTTCTTTTTCACCTTTTTGCCCTAAAGTAGTAGTTTTGGTGAATTAGGCATATCTTGAGCAAACAAAGTCAAATTTTCAAAAATGAATAGGCATCGGAAAGCTAGTTCTGAGAACAATCCGGTGGTTTAGGTAGTTTTTCCATATTTTTCTACTAGTACAATTTATTTCTGTTTGAAGTCCATATCACCTTTTTGGCTTCTGAGCTCGTATCTTTTTTCCATGATCTCTGATTTTCGTGATTCTTGTGGCGTTGGAAAGGTATTGAGGATATTTACACAACCATCCATGCACTTTTTCTAGATTTAGCCCCATGTATTATTTCTTCAGTTTGTCAGTTTTATGGCTTATGTTTGATATTCTGGACATTTTGGCACCTAGAGAAGTTCTTTTTTTGTTGGGCTTCATTTATCAGCATTAAAATATATTCAGATTGTTGATCTCTGATCTGATTTATTTGAGGAGATGTCATGGGTTTTTCTATGCACCCTTTTGTGGTAACTGTTGGGTCTCAAAAATGTAGGTTGTGGGTTCTAAGGGGATGCCAAGCCCTATGGTCAAATCCACAACATTTTTTAGCCAATGACTGGAGTTTGACCTTATCGATCAACTTCTCCCTGCGCTTTAGGTCCTGCTACAACCTAGGCAGGTGAACCTTTGATTTTCAAAGCAAGTTGTATGATTAAATCAATGTTGGTTTGCTGCTAGTTTATCCAATTACAATGGCATACTTGTAAATCAGATAGGATATTGTAAACTAAATTCTAACAGAAATAAATAACAAATAACATGAAATGAATCTAAACTATAACAATAAAACAATGTAAAGATTTTAATTATAAGATGAATCAATAGTTAGACCGGTGCTTTGTCCATTCAGGCAACGGAGTCAGGATATCAAAAAACAAATAACTTGTATCAGGTAATAACTCGATCTGATTGGCACATATAACTATTTGCAACTTGTACAAACGTGCAAGGAAGAAATCATTAATTCATTCTTAATAATCCAAAGGACATAACTATATTAAATGCAAAACATTAAAAGGGATTTTAATCTTTCCGAAAAGAACCAATTTAAATTTGCAAATTAACAAATTAGATCAACTCTGGAGACAAATTAATAACCCTAATCAATTAATCGTACTTAATAATCCATTCAACATTCTAAGATTACTATAATTGATGAGAAAGGATTTAATTCTACTTGAGAAACCAATCAAATCAAATATACTGAATTAGCAACTGTAATTAGACAATTTGAACATATCCTTAACACATTCAAATTGAATAATCTAAAAATAAATGATATGAAGATAATTAAATTGATTGAATTTAAACAACAAACAAATGATACCGTCACAATGTATTTCGAATTTGAATCCTCGACTGCTACCTCAGAATGTATCATGCACCATAGTCTTTCTCAAAATGAAATTTGCATAGAAGGATCAAATTTTGCATCAGATTGAATAAATCTAACCTAATCTAACCCTAAAATATTTCAAATGTGTTTTTGTAAAAATCCCTATTTCTAATCTAACTCTAACTCCCTTCTCCGGGTCCTGGGATCTCTATTTAAAGAGATGCAACAAGCCTCAGACCCGTTACATTCATTTTGGTGACGGTTAATAATTGGTTGAACCAACCATAAGAACCGACCTTATTCATTACATAAATTAAATGATTTGATTTTGAAAGACTTAACAATTCTCGGAAGTTGGATTGAAATATTTAATCTTCAATGAGATCATTTAATCGCCAGTCAAGAACCACTTCATTGCATTCAACACAACCCTAATCCTGCAAAGAACATAAATTAATCGTCAGATAAATAATATATAAATATATAATTTGCATTGATATGGACCTTAGGACTTGTGTTGTGAGGTATTGTTGTATATTTTATCACTGACGAGTATTTAGGGTTTTTTGTTGCCGATTATCACTTTATTATACCCAAATGCTTAATAATAAATTTCTTCAATATCTTGTTTAGGGCTGCAATAATTTCAAAAGGGACTTTGGAATGACTATTCAATTCGTTATGAGAAAAATAAAACATTTAATTGGCTGCTTTTGCCAGATTATTAATCTTCGTCATTTTTTATGATAAAATATTTTAATCCCATGTCTTATTAATGTTTACTTAATTTCTCACTTACATTCTCCCGCACACTATTTCACTTTTATTTGGCAAAATTAAATCACCTGAGTGAAAATAATTACTACTCCCCGGCAAGAATGTTTGACCAACCTTTGTATGTTCTTGTAAAAATATTTTCTAGGTAAAAATTATCTTATTCCTTCCATATCTTGTTGGATCGGGTTAAATCTTCCGAAAAATAATTTACCTCCGAATGAAAACAATTCTCCATTTTGATCTTTAAAACCTGTACTCGTTATATTCATTCTGGCAAAATAGTTCCCCATTTTATTTAACCTTTTGTGAAATCTACCTTATACTCAAGTAAATGTGCTTGACTCTTTGATAACCAGAAGTTGGTGGCTATCAACCTGTTCCTTCTTATAGAGGATGCTTGTAATTTTGTCAGGCAAGTGAATGTAGCAACCTCACAATATCTTCATCTGATAAATTCAGTTGTGATTTGATTTCTGCATAGCTCAATCTTTCTACAGAATTGTACAACAGCAATGCAGCTGCCTGGTATGTTGTCACAGTAAGGTCCATCAACTTCAGGTTAAACTTTCCAGAAAGATTGCATTGCCCTAGAGAGTATATCCATGTCAGCTTTCTATGTTTAGTTTTTGTCTGGTAGAACTCTCTAAATACCTATACACACTTCACCATCTCAGCAAGCAAATTGAGATCAAATGACTTGTAGCTGGGCCAGAATCCAGTAGTCAAGACCATTATAGCCAAGTCTATTCCAGGATGCATATGTTCACTATCAGGATCCCTAAGATACTCTTCAAACTCGGATTGGTTCTCTTTTGCAAGCATCAAATCAGTAACCATTCCTTCCATCTTTGAAGTAAACTAGGCTCCACATTGCTGCTTTAGTTTTGTTAAGATACTCCGTTTATGATCATCACTCACACTTTTATCAAATAGAAGCCTGCGGGCTAGTTTTTTCCTATAAAATTCTGCAAAGAGATCTTTATCACTAATGTATGCAAGAAGCTTTACAACCTTCTCAAGTGTGTCTTCAATGGCTTCATCGCTTAGTTTTTCACTGCTACCCTTTTTTAATATGTTGTCACAAAATGTGGCCAGCAATTCTGCACTTGTCCTCCCTGCAACTCCTTTATTGCAAAGCACCTCGAATGCTTCTCTTATGAAAAAGGGAATGGTTAACAAAGCACATACTGACATACTACATGTACTTGTCATGTAATGCAATAACCTCCCACACAAATGCTTGCTCTTGTGCCCCGACTGTGCCTTTTTATTGCTGGCTGCATCTTCTACTTGTTTGACAAGCATTGTTCCCTCATCAGTAACATGCTATTTAAATATATGAGCTACTGGTTCCAAACCTTTTGGTATCTTATGAAACAACCTATACATCCTTGAAAGGTCTTCCACCTTGTCATCTCTAAGCAAGGAATGACACCCTGAATGTTCCTTTTCTAGAAGTTGACTTTCATACTGGGAAAGCAATTCATGTTGTACTTTTTCCAATAACTTTTGCTCACTCTCTGCGTGCAAATAATGATCAACTTTTTCTTTCTCCCATTTCAAACATTCTTCTGCCTTTAGCATATAATCTGGACATGAATCTTCGAGAATCCATGAAGAAGCCTTTCGAGAATAATATTCAGCACTATCTTCCAACATGGCTACTTCAAAGTCAACCTCATAGTAATCCATATTCTGGAGCGATATACCCAATAGATCCTTTTGAGTGCAAATGTTGTTGTACTTAGTGAATCTATGGAAAGCAGTTAAACGAGATATGCCAAAATCAGTCACAACAGCTGTCATGTTGGCATCCAAGAGCACATTGCTAGGTTTTAGATTAGAGTGCACAATTTGTAAAGGAGAATCATGATGTAAATATTCCATACCATGGGCTACATCTATAGCAATGCTCAAGCACTCACTGAATCCTGACTCACAAACATCGTGATCATCTCTGTCAGGGTGCAAATGTTTTTCCAAGCTCCCATTAGATGCAAACTAAAGAACCAAACCTTTGAAGCCAGGGTAGGAAAATGCACTTATTACTTTGATGAGATTACGGTGCTGAATCCTCCCTAACACTTTGCATTCTGTGTTACAGCTCTTATGAGCTTCTTCATTCTGAAAATAAAGAGCCTTGATGGCAACTATCTTACCATTTCTCAAAATGCCTTTGTAGACTGATCCGAAGTCACCCACTCCAAGCAAGTTTGCCTCATCAAATCCAGCAGTTGCAATAATAAGATCTTTGTAAGGATATTTTGGATAGCTGAGCCTTTGGAATATAAAGTTTGAGGGACAGAATAGTTGTCTTGAAAGTTTCTTCCTCCATAGTAGCATTCCTTTAATGAAAGAGAATAACATAAAAGCAATGGTTCCAACAACTGATAAAACTACTTTTTTGAGTAGTGAATCATTTTCCTGGTTTCGTTTTGGGCATGGAGGCAATGAGTAATTTTTTGGCCCACATAGGCCAAGGTTTCCCATCAGCAATGTAATAACAGTTCTATTTGGAAACAACCCTCCTAGAATTTGACCTGACAAATTATTGAAAGAAACATTCATGTAGTGAAGTACTTTTAGTCTTTTAAGGGACATTGGTATTGAACCTGATAAGAAATTTGCAGAAAGGTCCATTTCTTGGAGATTCTATAATTTGGAAAGTGAATCTGGTATTGGACTTTCAAAGGCATTGTGGGACAGATTTAGATGCTCCAATGCTATGCCATCTCCAAGAGCATTTTTCCTTTATCGTCCAACTCTATAGCTTTGTCTATGCGAATTAAACCTCTTAATGAAAAAGATGATTAAGCATTTACTCCTTCAACAACAAGACCAGGGGGTGTAAAATGGAAAACCAAATTATTTCCAGCCAAGAAAACTACTGGTGGTGGCCGCAACAAAACACCAATCCATGTAATGTCGATATGAAGCAACAAAAAGTCCAAGTTTAGACGACAGCTGCAAATCAGTGGAGATAATATCACAGCTTAAGCACAAGTATTAAAGCACATCCATTTATGGCAGCAAACTTTTCCCAGAGAGGGCACAGATAATACACATTTCATTCTTGTAATTCTATTTTGTGAAAATTAAAAATAGCCCCCACTCCCAACGAGTAGTATCATAAGCCGAATGCTTCCAAGAAAATGTCAAAAAATTACAGCAGTGCCAAGCCCTGTGCAATTTCCCAATTTACTCACAACTTTCAACTAGCATAGTAGAGATTATCAACAGCTTCAAATTTCAGCTGTAAGCTTCAGCCTTGTTTCATTGAGCTCATTTTTGAACCTTGCAACTGTGCCTTCCAACTCTGCCTTAGACGAATCCCACAGCTGCTTATCTTCAGTAGATTTCTCCTTCAATTCTTTAGTCTCATCATTGGACTCTTTTAACTTATTTCCTAGCTCAATATTTTCTTGTCTTAATTCTGTGATCCAGCCTTCGTGTTTCTGGCATTTAGAGCCCAAGATCAAATTCTTTCTATTATGCAATTTTCAACAAAATAAAAGTAAGAAAGCACAGATTTGATCTTCCTTCTTGTTGCAATGTGGGACAATGGTGAAACTTAGAACTATAAGCAAATGTCAGCTGCAGGAGCAATCTCAAGCAAAAGTATTGGATATAAGAGCAAGCTTTCTCTTTGGTAAAAGGGTTGGTCTCTAAGTCTTTCTAAGCCAAACATAGGCTTCTTCACCAAATTTGTATAGTGTCTTCTAGTCTTAGTGTGCTCTAGGGTAACAAATTTTTAGTTTCAAGTCTGATGTATTGAGTCTTTAGTTGATTTGTAAATATGAAGAACCTCTCTCTAGCTGCTGCAGCCTTTCTTCTAACCTCTCCACATATTCCCATAAGGACTTCTCAACTGAATTTATTTCAACAGCTTTAGAATCATGAACATCAGATTTTTGCAATTCAAAGTATGGCCTTTCCATTTACTTGAAGAAGTATAGTCTTCTAGTTGCAATGGATGAGAGGAACAAGAGCCAAGCTCTTGCACCTGCAAAATTCTTGGCGAGAATGTATCTTCCCTCTCCAAGTGTGGCTGCGAAGAATCCTGAGTATCACTTAACTTACCTTGACATATCCTTCTACTATTTGTTTCCTTAGCTTGCTTGTAGGTAGAATCTCTCATCTGTCTATCATAAAAATCAGGACTATCTTGTTCTACATATGACTGATATTTCATTTTAGTCCAACAAAAGTTTTAGAGCACTAGATTCATGAAATTTTTAGGTACTACACTCACGTTAATCATGATGGAACTTTTAAAAGTTATGAAAAATTTTACTGAAAATTTTCAGTTCCAACAGTAACATTGGGTAAGGATAATTATGAGTCTTGGCAAAAGGGCATCTTGACACATATCAGGTGGATTAATCTTTTGCCTTATCTTTATGGACTCATACCTGAACTAGATACACCTAGGAGGAAATCTAAATGAGAAAATTATATTGATCATATTATAGGATTGATTGGCTCTAGTGTTGATTTTGACACTACGTGTTCCATCTCACATATTGAGTGCCCACACACTCTTTGGACATGCATCTGGGAGTTGTATGGAGACCCACATATCTCTCCATTCCAAGATGATCTTGCTATGGATTTCCACATGCCCCTTGATGATGCAGATCATATACCTTTTGATGATGATATAATTGAGGAGCTTGCATATTTGATGTCTTACTAGTTTAGATGACATAGAGACTTCTCTTGCTTCTCCTTCTCCTCTTATCAGGATAACATCTTTATTACTTATTGCTACATCATATTCTTTGTAGTAGGACATTATCAGTCTTCCTGAGATAGCTCATTGGGACACATATCTACCAGATATATGGTTGTTGTTTGTAGAGTCCCACCTTGTAGATTTGGAGGACCACATTGATGACATTTGTCTCCTATTTGATGACAACTTCGATGGAGTTGCATCACCATCACCTTCTTCAGAGATTGTTCTTCATCCTACTATTCAGTCACTGTTTTGTAGTGGATTGGAGACATTTGAGCAGTTTTCAGGAGCATCATTATTGTCTTTGGATCATGTGCAAAGTTTAGAGACATTTATCCTTCTTCCTATATATTCCTATTCAGAATGGGAAGACATTATGCACACATTTGTAGTTCTATTTCTTCCCAAGGGGAGGAATGTTGTTTGACGTTCATGGGTCTTCATCTTTAATTTTGTTGAACATCTTCTAGCACTGTAGTATTCATCTTGAGGAGTGGCTACATGTTCTCTCTTCTCATCTCTATTTTGGGAGGGAGCATTTGCTCGCATTGGATTTCATCCTTCACACTTCTGGGGGTCACCAAACCTTCTCTCTACATCTTCTCTTATGGGGGGTTGTATATTTATTCATTGTATTTTCATGATGGATTTAGTCCTTGGGGGTTCTTAGATGTTGAGTCCTTCCACCACTTCTTTTGTATTTTCTCTCTTTTGGAGAGGAGTTTTCTCCCATTGGTTTTTTCTCCTTTTCTCCACTTTATGAGAGATTCTTGTTGTACATGGGTACCTAAAATGGCCTTGTAGCTATGACCCATCATTGTCTTTGCATCATTTGCATATTTTTCATTTCTCCCTAAGTTGCACTTAAGGGGGGGTATTGGTGTAATTAAATATTCAATTACATTTTATTAAGTTGACTTAGGGCTAATTTTAGTCTTAGGTTATTCTTAAGTCATATTAGGGTTTTCTAACTTGTAAATATAAAAGCAAGTTCTCACATGTAATTCATTAATCAAATTTCATTATTGCATTCAATATTGTGCAAATTGCTCTCCTGTGCCTTTTTTCTCTTGTAGAAGGTTAATCCTAGATTTTGTAGGTGATCTTGGTGGCTTGAGTCAATCAGTTCACAACATTTTGCCCCTACTTTAGTGTTAGAACACACTGATATACTGAGAGGGGGGTGAATCAGTATATACCAAAACTTAATCCAATTCAACTTTTAACATCAGAAACCATCTACTGCATTAAACAAAAACTAAAGTAATTCAGAGCACAAGCATTCATCACACAACCATAACACTAGATTTATGTGGAAAACCCTAGCAGGGAAAAACCACAGTGAACAAGCTACTTGGATCTACTATCCAAATCTAGCCTCACAAATAAAAATAGATTTACAATAGGTTTTATGGGCTACAACCCAAAGGAAGCTACAACTCCCTAAAACATTGTTTTATGGCTTCAACCAAAGGAAGCTACAACTCCCTAAAGTGCTACAACACTTAAAGAAAAAGGTTACAACCTTTGTACAAAACACTTCCACTGGTCAAACACCTTCGCAACAACAACACCCTTCACACTTCAACTCCTTTGCTCAACAAACTCTGCTCCCTTCAACACACTTCCACACAAACACACACTCACATCCATACTTGCACATACATCCTTGCACATTCTCTCTCACACACCCACTTCACACCAAACAAGGTCTTTCATTTATATCCTCTGTAAGCTTCAAAATCTTTCTCCTTCATCAGACAAGATGAAACGTGTAGCATGAAACATGCAATGACCACAACAAGTCAACATCCAAAAACATGTAGAAATCCAATGTGGTTCAAACCAAGAATATAATTAGGTTCTATTCTTCCTTAGCACACATCTCCACATTGGTGCACCCTTCCAACACATAGCACAATCATCAAAACACATCAAGTCAACCCAACAAACACTTATCCTTCCAAATTATAGCTCCAAACCTAAAGCAACACCGGAGAGACCAAATTACATCATGTGAATCACTTCATAAGCAACATAAGACATGAAAGAATCTTCTCAACCATTCCTTTCACTGAATAATATATTTTCTTTTTGGCACAAACACACAGACACTTAACTCGACATCACTTGCAACTACTAAACACACAGTCTTGGGATAGAACATTGAAAAATAGATTTGCAATGCACTTCAGCACCTAAAACTTAGAATGAACAAACATATTGATCATCTAAACTCAATCTCTAAACATCAAATACAAATAATGTAATACGGTGAAATGCGGTGGCTTTCACTTTCTCCTTTTGATGACCCTGATCAACAACATGATGAGTCTTTGTTTTGCTAACTCCAGAGAACCTCTGCGGTACAAATTATCATTTGAATCTTGAATATGTCATACTTCTCATCTTCATCTACCTATCCTCCAAGCCACATGACCCAATTTTCAAATGTGGAGAAATGCTGAGCATTTCTCTGATTCATCCTGACTGCAACAACTTTGAACCACTGCCTTCACTCTGCTAGCTCTAAAATCTTCTATGGTAACTTCTATTCTCTTAAATCAGGAACATACATGCTTCACACTTTATTTGTCTAATTTCCAAACCACAAAGCTATACCTTCAAATGCGGAGGAATGTGGAGCATTCTACCGAGCTTCTTCAATTTAAATTTCAGTGCCTTGGACTATCTGAAACCTTTTACACTTTCTTTCAAATCTCAAGCAATGAATTTCATCAAAAAATAATAAATACAATATTCACCATATCAGAGACTACAATCACAACATCATACATAAAAATCGCAACTCTTTGCAACACAAACTAGAAATCACAACTCCTTCATATCAGCATACTCTTCATCCTTTCAACTCTCACATATCTGTGAACTTTAGTAGATAAGGTACAACTGTGTACATATGATACTGATCCATCTCCTTCACTTCACAACTCTTCTGATTAACACTCCTATGTCTACTCTTCTAACCATCACAACATAGGTACATCACTTTTCTTTCTACCTTCTGCTTTCTATCTCACAAGACTTCTGATCAATCACTTACTCTATTGTCTTCATTGATCACCACTCTGCAACAATCTTCCTTTGGCATCTCTATTGACAACACTGATCATCATCTGATCAACACTCCACACCACTATTGACATCAATGACAACACATATGCAACATTTAGTGGATTGATGACACTAAGTGAGAAGCTATGATAAAGTATATAAATGAAATGACATCATAGAATGATACATCAAAAAGGATACTATAGAATATGTAGAGAGCTCTTCAAGAAGAGGAACCATGCTCCTAGTGTGAGAACCTACATAACAAGCAATGTTAGAAACACACAAAACCTACAAAATAGTGGGATTAGAAAAATATAAACTACAAAACAAGAGTGTTAGAAAATTATATGTAATCTAATACACATTAAACATACATAAAAGGACACATGACAAAGAACACAAATAAGCATACAAGAAGAACAAATAAAGAGGAAGAAACATAGAGAAGCAATGATTTTTCAACAAATTACGTTGCTAAAAAACAAAGAGCCATAATCCCAATATGCTCCATTGTTAAGAAAAATGTAAGGTATGGTTCAAGGTCTAGCATGCTCTATTGTTAGGAACCATGTAGTAATTTAATGAATCACAAGTAGTAGCAAAATCTATTGCTAGGTGGCCCATGAGAAGTATATAAGTAGCTCATATTAAGCACACATGCTAGCATATTCTATTTCTAGGTGGCTCAATGCAAGTACAATATAAGGGATTACATAGGCTAGCACACTCTTTTGCTAGGTAATCCTAATAAATGTGGCCAATCCAAGCAAATCACTATACTACTAAAATTGTAGGGAACATGCTAACTATGTGTGTGTGTGTGTGCAAAGCATGCCCCCCTTTAAAATAATTGCATAAACTAGGAGTATGCAATTGATTTTAAGGTAGAGAAGGGGAAAAGGTGAAAAATCTTTAGGACATATATATGAATGGATATTCTCCTAAAGTCACCAAATAGAAAGAGATGCCCCCAAGGAGAGGCAAAAAATATTATGTTACTAGGATGATAGACCTAAAATTGTGCTCATGGAATGACATCAAGAGAAAAGAGGCAATGCCACATAGAAACAAGTAACATTGCATGAAGGCACACAAAGGGATCTACATGCTTGTAGTTAACATATGTATATAGGAATGATAATTAGGGAATATAAATTGAATTGTCATCATTCTCTAGGCATGTAGTTCTACAAATACAAATGAAGAATGACACATAGGAAGCAATCACACAAAGATTTTGGGTCAACATAGAAGAGACCTAAATGTCTCAATGCTTTGCATCATCCCCAAAATACATAGAAAGCAAAGTAAATGATAAATAGAGTGAATATAGATACAAATAGTATTATTTCACAATATTTCATTCCTCCTAAATGTATGTACCTATAGGGGTACCATGGGTCATGTAGGTGGAACTAACAAACAATTAGCAATAAGTGGATGGAAATACATAAACAAGCAAATCAAACAATGTGATAACTAAACATGTGTACACATAAAATGAAAGTTCTACTCTCAAAGTTTTTAGTTCTTTAAATAATCATATTCCAAATCTACCTCACGTGGGGATGAATGAATACTAGGTGGTGGAACCAATACAAGAGTGACATGAGCAAAATTACCTATGACAAGACATAGGGGAAAAACAATAGGAATAATGTCCTCCATGGCATCCATCAGAGGGGTAAGTATTAAGGATCATGTAAATATCATAGAAAATGTTGGTATACCTAAACAAATCAAACATGCACTCTTCTAAATAAGAGGTGGGTGAGTCAGTGTTAGAGCATAGGACTAGTTGCCACTCCTTACTATTGGGAACAAACATGTGAGTAGTAGGAGAAATATATTAGGGTGGAGGAAAGCCCTCCACATGAGGGGGAATTTATGCAAAATGAATAAGAAATGGTGAGACAGGGTTAGGCCTAGGTCAATGATAAGGTGGAGTGGGTATCATTTAAGTTTATGTTTGGGAGGTGAGTGAGGAATGCTAATGGCTAAGGTGGAAGGGTGGAGATTTGAAAATGTCTAACGACAAGTGCAATGAAATGGGACAAGGGTAGATAGGGTGGTGTTAGATATAAAGATCATGTTATGTAGGTCTAGATGCTCTAAAAATAGGGGTTACTTAGGTATCTCTAAAATTAAGAGAGGCTTGGTGGAAGGAGCCAAGACTACTTGGACCCTTTTGGGTCATTTCTCCTTGGGCTCTTGGGGAGGATCAGAAGGAAAGGGCTATAGGTGGAGGGTTAGGAGGAGTTTGATTAGAGAGGGTTCGAATAGTAACATATGACATTGACACTTAATCTAGCCAATTGGTTTCATTGAGTGAGTGCTTGAGACTTAGAAGAAGAATGGGGAGGATCATCTATCATGCATTACTTTCCCAAACTTGATAGAGGGATAGGAGGAGGAACTAGAGAAACTAATCTAGGCCAAGTGACCACATGTGGGATAGGTGGAGTAGAAGAAGGAAAAAGGGGAGGAATTTGACTCACCATTTATTTCTGATAGTGTTTAAAAGAAAGTCAATGTGAGGTCAAAGAGGGCCAGATAGGGTAGGAAAAAAGTAATCAAGTGAAAAGTTATTCTGAATTACAAGTGGTTGAAACCCATTTGTGAGGAATAGTGTGTAGTACACCATTATTGGAAGAAATTAGACACTTGTGGATAACATAGGAAATGATTTGCATTATAGTGAGCCATGGATGGACCAATTGGATGCAAAAGTAGTCTAAAGTAGGAATCACACTAGAAGGGATGTCTAGGGTTTTTGGTCCCACTTGGATAGAAAGGGGAATGGAACCCATGGTAGGAACATAAAGGCCATCATGCATTCACATAGAGATGTTAGAAAAGTCACATACATCTTTATGTAGCTAAATTTTGACATATAGGAACTCCTCTATAAATACATTTACCATGTTGACTAGGTTGACTAAAGCATTGTGAATGACTTTCTAGTTTATCTAAGCATGTATGTAAAGAGGACCATCATATATTCCCATAGGCACATTGGCAAGAGAGAAAGATGTGATGGGCTCAGGGATGATTTTGATCCAAGGGGCTCAAGCTCAAACATCCACCATTTCCACCATGAAAGTATATATTGAAAAAGGAAGAGTCTTAGAATCTAAAATGGGTAAGGTGGAATTTGAATAAATGGATGTCTAAATGAGGATATGGACTAGAATCGATGAAGTGGGTGGAAGTGTGTTTTAGGAATGGATTGGTGTATATTTGAAGTTTTGATTAGGCTAGTCTATAGACTTATTAACTTTTTCATTCACACTCACTACCTAGATAATGTTAAAGTTGATTAGATCTTGAATTAGATGCTTTAGACACATCCACTTTTCTATATAATGTCTAAGGAAATGGTGGAATTAGAAAAAAAATTCTTGGTTGTAGTTTTTACGAAGGGGTTGGTTTGTGTCTAAGGGGTGAATAGCTAATAGTTGCACTAGATTATTAGAAAGGAGCTACTAATAAATAGAGTGCAAAGGATCAAAAAGTTGTGTGAAGCAGTGGTTATGTTGCGATCGTATAGATAAATCCATTACCATTGAAGAGGGCAAGGTTGTACCAATAGTGTTTATGATAGTAGTAATTGTGTTTTTCTAGCTGAAGAAGTTATTGTTTCTTTTATAGTTTTTGTTGAATGATGTAAAGGGCCTTGGTGAGGTAGCAAGAGATAGGAAGGTAGAAGTGTAATGCCCCCTTCCTAAGCATCGACAGTTGTATTGACTGTTAGCCTATTACCTAGGATTCCCGTAGGCTATTACAACATGGTTAGGGAATTCCATGATTTGTGGGGGGTTGGTTGTCTTCTGGTGAATGCTCCCAAGTGTTATTTGAGCTTGATTTTCTAGGAGGTTCATGGAGGTACTTTTTGGGCATGTTTCAACATCATGGTCAGCATTTACTATTTTTAGCAATGGCAGTTTCACCACTAACTTTGGCGTTTGGCATCGTGTCCATTCTAGATTGATTATATTTATGTTCTGTGGCTCAGTTGGTGAATTATAATTTGCTAGCAACATTTATTTTAAATAATGACTTATGTTATCATGTTTTTAATAAAGTTGTTATTTAAAATAAATTAAAAAAGGCCCATTTGAGTTAGGTGCCTAAGGAGACATAAGTGAATATTATTTAATTTTCTTAATGAAGTAATTTAAAGTGGGATTCTTATGCGGGGAGTTATAAGGAGTTTTAAAGTTAAATTAAAAGGTAATTCTTCCCTCTTAGAAATCATGGCTTTTTGGAGGAGACATATAAAAGGTCATTTTGGCTCATTTACACGTATGAAGAAGATATATTTAAGAGAGAGTCTTACATGTTTGAGTTGGTGTTTGTACCAGGGAGCTTTGTGAGGATGAAAACCTTCACAGAGAACATTAGTTGTAGAAGTGGAAGACCTTCCAAGGCTGATTACTGATAGGTTCATTCAAGATTTATGTTGGAGCTTCAATGCAAATAGATTTTTAGTGTTTTTAGGCAAGGGTTTAAAAGCTATATATTGAAGATTATTTGACAATACTTCAAATATTACTTTGGAGTTGTTTGAAGAACTTTCTAGACTTGAGATGGTTGTGATTAGTCCTTATGTTGGCCACACCATCCCAGGCAGGGTGTAGGTTTTGAAGAGATGCTACCACATTAAATCTGCAATCTACTCATTGGAATGGTGGCGCCTAACGTTAAGGAGAAAAGGGTTTTCTACGTTTGAGGATTGGGTTTCATTGGGGTTTCTGGAATTTGCTTATCATATCAGATTTGGAGAGTTTGGAGCTTCCAATATTGCTATTGTAAACTATTTCTAAGCCTATACATGAACAACAACAAATGGGTATGTTAGAAAATTCATTTTGAGCTGATTTGGCCATCTGGGTACTTGTTATATTGTCTCTATTTTATGTGCTCATCATTCATACTTCAAAGATAATATGACAACAACAAGGGTTTAGTTATATCTAATTTTCTAGGGTTTGTTATCTTTTGGGTATTGCTGAGTTGTGATCTAAATAGTTGTTTCTTGATATATAAACATTTGGGTATTGTTAAAAAGATTCCATATTGTTATATTTCAATTATGTGCAATGCAAACATCACATGCAAATCCTAAACAAAAAACAAACTGAGAACACCACAAAAAAGCGGGTGTATGTTACAATGGTATTAGAGCAGGATGTATCTTGCCATCCTATTTGGTCAAGTTTCCATGCATGAGAATTGTTTTCTATGAGAGGTATTGATAGGGAAAGAAGGTATCTTGAAAGACTAAGGAGAAAAGAAGCTGAACAGGAATAGTGGGAACAGTGGCCATTTGAGTTTGAATAACATCACCTAGAAACCCACCTAGAAGAAGTAATAGTTGCAAAAAAAATGGGTGATAGAGAAGACAGATCTAGCAGAGATCATCATGATGAAGGGAGAGCTGATATGATGAGTTTGCTACATGTGGTGAATGAATTGGCTAGAGGGTAGTGGGATATGTTAGATAGGATGGACTGATCTCAGATTGGACTTGCTCAAATTCTCAACCAATTAGTACCAAACAACAATGACAATGATGCAAATAATGGTGGAGGCAATCATAATAATGGAGGTAACAATGTGAACAATGGTGGAACAATGCAAATAATGGCAATCATGGAGATAACTCAATTAATAACAGGGCTTCCCATTAGTGTACCTTTGTGGGATCAGCCAGCATGAGGCCTCTAATGCCTCAATTTATTATGGAAAAAAATCCCCTGAAGAAGTGAATGAACCTACTGAGTAGGTACATCATGCCCAATATTGGAGGGATTGGAGAGCAATGGATGCAAGTTTTCAAATAGATATGCCATTTTAGGCCTACTTGGCTTTTAGGGAAAGGAGTAGACCCCATGGAGAGGGAAGAGTCAAACCTCAAAACCAGAACTTACAAAAGAAAAAGGGTAAGATGACTATTCCCTACTTTGATGGCTTAGATAAAACTTGAGTTGGAGCATGGGTACATAAACTGGACAATTATTTACGGCTCAACCCCATGACTGAAAAGGATGCCATTAACTATGCTACTCTACACTTGGATGGGAGTAATCATGAATGGTGGTATCATGTGGGTTGGTTACATTAGGCCATGATCAGATTGTGTCCTATGTTGAGTTCATAGAGAGATTGATTGACAGGTTTGACAAAGGGGACCCTGGATTACATTTTAAGGAGTTAGCACAACTCAAGTAGTGGGAAACAGTTGATGCATATGTTGTTGATTTTTAGAGACTATTAGTTATGGTGACCGACATTTTAGAGAGGAGACTTATTGTGTTGTTTATGGATGGTCTATTTGAACCATTAAGAGGTTGGATTAAGGGATTTAATCCACCCACACTACAGGAAGCAATTAAAAAAGCAAAGGATATGGAATCCTCTTCTTACAAAAGTAAATTTTAGTCAAAGGGATTCTCGCATAAGAAGGATAAGAATAAGAAGAGTTTTCATAAGGACTCTAATCATCCAAAAAAGATGTCCTCTAGATTGGATAATGATCAACTCAATGAACTTAGAAGGAAGAATTTGTGTTTTCATTGTAGGGAACCTTGGGATCTAACACACAAGTGTGATGCCCAAGCCAAGGAAAAATAGATTGAGTACTTTTTAGCTGAAGAATCAATAACTGGACATTCAAATCAACATTCTGATTCAAGAGATTTAGAGATAGAGAATTCCTCCAATGAGTCAGATAAGGAACAAGGAGAGGAGAGTCTAGTAGTCCACCTCTCTAGCATTCAAAGGGAGGGGTCATTCAGGATTTGTGGAGTTTTAGGAGGTTAGAGGATTGTCACTCTTCTTGACACTGGAGCTACACACAATTTAATTGATGAAGGGCTTGTAGTGAAGAGAGGTCTCAAAATGGAAGAATTTGAAGGTTTTAGAGTTTGGATAGTAGATGGATTTATCATCACTTGTAAAAGGAAGATCTCCAATTTGAGTATCTAGTTGAGTGACTATGAACTCAAATCTGATTTCTCTATGGTGAGTATGGGAGAGATGGATGTAGTTCTAGGCATTCAGTGGCTGCGTGCTATTGGTGAGTTTTACTTGAACTTATGAACTATGGAGATGAAGTTTGAGGTGGATGGTAGGAAACATGTACTCAGAGGGATGTCTGATGGCGGATTACGAGTAGTATCTTTCAAAATAATGGAGAGACTTATCAAACATGAACAGGTAGAGTGGGTAGTAGAGTGTCTTATCATGCATACTATTTCAGAGTAGCAGAAGTAGAGTTACCATTTAGACATTCAAGTTTTTCTAAGTATAGCAAGGTTTTTAGTAGTATACCTCCTAGGAGGCCTCCTAAAAGAGGCATTAAGCACATTATTGAGTTAGAGGAGGGCACCAAGCTACTTATCACTACACCGTATAGACACCTGAAGAGACTCAAAGATGAAATTGAGAAGACAATTAAGGAGTTGATTAAGATGGGACACAATAGACCTAGTAAGAGCCCTTTTGCTTCTTTGGTGGTGTTAGTGAAAAAGAAGGATGGGAAAATACACATGTGCATTGACTACAGGGCAATGAACAAGAAGAGTATTAAAAATAGGTATCCCGTTACATACATAGATGAGCTCATTGACGAGTTGCATGGAGCTTGCTACTTCTCCAAGATTGATTTGAGACCTAGATATCATCAGATTCAAGTTTGGGAGAAGGATGTGGAGAAGACAACATTTAGGTGTCATTATGGACATTTTGAGTTTCTGGTTATGCCCTTCAGCTTAACCAATGCTCCAACTACTTTCCAGTCTTGTATGAACAGGGTGTTCAGAGATCAACTTTGTAAGTTTGTCATCATATTCTTTGATGAAATTTTGACTTTTAGAAATGCTTGGGAGGAGCACATGAGAAATCTAGAGGAGGTTTTGAGCATCCTAGAGCGGGAGTTGCTACATGCCAAGGAGTCAAAAATTGAGTTTGGGATGACAGAGCTTCTCTACCTTGGGCATATTATTAGTTCATAGGGTGTTCGAGTTGATCCTGAGAAGATCAAAGACATAATGGATTGGCCTCCCCCAACAAATCTTACAGAACTCAAAGGCTTCTTTCGCCTTTGTGGATTCTATAGGAGATTTGTTAGGGGTTTTTCACAGGTGGCTGCCCCACTCATAGATTTAACCAAGAATGGTGCCTTTGCTTGGTCAGATGATGCACAAAGATGCTTTAATTGATTCAAACAAGTAATATGTACTTGCCCAGTCCTAGCCATTCCAAATTTCTCCAAACCATTTGAGTTGGAGTGTGATGCATCAAGAGATGGGATAGGAGTTGTTTTGATGCAAGACAAGCATGCCATTGCTTTTGAGAGCCATAAGTTGAGAGGTATTGAGAAGAGTTACTCTATCTATGATAGGGAGATGTTGGTCATTATGCATGCTTTGGCCATGTTCAGACCATACCTTGTGGGAGGTAAATTCACTATAAAAAGTGACCACAATAGCCTCAAATGCTTCTTAAATTAGTGGGATCTCAATGATAGACAACAAAAGTGGGTGAGTAGATTGTAGGCATATGACTTTAACATTGTGTATGTCAAGGGAAAGAAGAATGTGGTTGCTAATGCACTTTCTAGGAGACCTTATTTGTGTGCTCTAGTGGAAATTACAACTGATTGGAGAGAGATGATTTCAATCGAGTATGCTAAGGACTCATGGCCATCAGGCATTATTGAGGGCACCATTTAGGATTATAGATATATGGTGGTAAATGATTTGATCATTTACAAGGAAAGGATATACTTAGTGCCCAACTCGCAGCTTAAGGTGAAGGCGTTGAGGGCATTTCATGATACACCTATGGCTAGTCACCTAGGTTTCTTCAAGACATACAAGTAGATCCAGGGGAGATTCACATGGAAAGGACTTAAGAATGAAGTCCTTAATTATCTTCGGGAGTGTCCCACATGTTAGCAGAACAAACATGGGCATACTTTTCTAGCTAGTTTGTTGCAGCACCTGCCTATTCCCAATCAGAAATGGGAAAGTATTTATATGGACTTCATCACTAGGCTTCCAAAGGTGTAGGGTAAGGATAGTATATATGTTGTTGATTGGCTAAAACAATTTGCTCATTTCTTTGTGATTTCAATAGCATATACAACAACATAGGTGGCTGATTTATTTTTTAGGGAGATATTTAGATTACATGGGATGCCCAGGAGCATAGTCAGTGACAGGGACATCAAGTTCATGAGTCTATTCTGGTAGGAGATTTTCAGGTTGAGTGGGATAGAGCTCACTTCTAGTACCTCTTATCATCCTTAAAATGATGGTTAGATTGAGATAGTGAACAAATAGATGGAGGGGTACTTGCGAAACTACATTTCAGGGTAGCAGAAAACTTGGGTGAAGTGGTTGTACCTTGGTGAGTATTGTTATAATTCCACTTACCATATGTCAATCAAGATGTCACCATTCATGGCACTATATGGGTGTGAGGCTCTAATCTTTCTAGATTTATTGTTTGGTGATAGAAGAGTACCTAAGGCCAGGGATTTACTCCAAGAGAGTTATGATATTATGAAATCTCTGAAGGAGAATTTGTAGTAGGCCTAAAATCAACAGACATTATATGTTGATCAACACTGAGTAGAGTAGACTTTTGAGGTTGGTGACATGGTTTGTCTGAGGTTGCAGCCCCATAGATAGTCTACTCTCAAGAAGAGTGGAGCGAAGAATCTTAAGCCATAGTGTTTTGGTCCTTTCAGGATATCCAGACAGGTAGGAGAAGTGGCTTATAAGCTGGAGTTACCCACGGATAGTAGATTACATAATGTTTTTCATCTCTCTCACCTCAAAAAGGCACTTGGACATAATGTGGTTCCTTTCTCTGAGTTGCCATCATTGGATGAAGAAGGGAAACTTATCTTGATTCTAGAGGCCATCATTGATACTAGAGAGCGTACTCTAAGGCGGAGGACTATCAGGAAATATCTTGTGAAGTGGAAGAACTTGCCGGTTGAGGATGGTACATGGGAGAGTGAGTAGATATTACAACATCCAGAGTTATGATTGCTTGAGGACAAGAAATTTTGGGGAGGGCAGACTGTAATGTCCCCTTCCTAAGCATCAACAGTTTTATTGACCATTAGCCTATTACCCGAGATTCCCGTAGGCTATTACGACATGGTTAGGGAATTCCATGGTTTGTGGGGGGTTGGTTGTCTTTTGTTGAATGCTCCCAAGTGTTATTTGAGCTCATCTTTCTAGGACGTTCATGGAGATACTTTCGGGGCATGTTTTAGACTCATGGTCTGCATTTACTATTTTAGCAATGGTAGTTTTGGCACCGACTTTGGCATTTGGCATCGGGTTTGTTCCAAATCAATTATATTTGTGTTCTATGGCTCAGTCAGTGAATTATATTTTTCTAGTAACATTTATTTTAAATAATGACTTATGTTATAATGTTTTTAATAAAGTTGTTATTTAAAAAAAATTAGAAAATGCCCATTTGAGTTAGGCACCTAGGGAGACATAAGTGAATATTATTTAAGTTGCTCAATTAAATAATTTAAAGTGGGATGCCTATGTGGGGAGTTATAAGGAGTTTTAAAATTAAATTAAAAGGTAATTCTTCCCTCTTGAAAATCCTGGATTTTTGGAGGAGCCATATAAAAGGTCATTTTGGCTCATTTGCATGTATGAAGAAAATATATTTTGGAGAGAGTCTTACAGGTTTGAGCTAGGGTTTGGACCAGGGAGCTTTGTGAGGATTAAAACCTTCACGTAGAACATTAGCTGTAGAAGTGGTAGACCTTCCAAGGATGATTTCTAATAGGTTCATTCAGGATCTATGCTGGAGCTTTAATGCAGATAGATTTTTAGTGTTTTCAGGCAAGGGTTTAGAGGCAATATATTGAAGATTATTTGACAACATTTCAGAGATCACTTTGGATTTGTTTGAATAACTTGCTAGAGTTAGATGGTTGCCATTAGTCCTTATGCTAGCTGCACCATCCCAGGTAGGGTGTAGATTTTGAAGAGATGCTACCACATTAAATCTGCAATCTACTCTTTGGAATGGTGGCACCTAGGGTTAAGGAGAAAAGGGTTTACTGCATTTGAGGATTGGGTTTCATTGGGGTTTCTGGCATTTGCTGATCAGACCAGATTTGAAGGGTTTGGAGCTTCCAATATTGTTGTTGCAAACTATTTCTAGGCCTGTACATGAACAACAACAATTGGGTATGTTAGAAAATTCATTTTGAGCTGATTTAGCCATTTGGCTACTTGTTATATTATCTTTATTTTATGTGCTCAACATTCATACTTCAAAAATAATATGACAACATCAAGGGTTTGGTTATATCTAATTTTCTAGGGTTTGTTATCTTTTTGGTATTGCTGAGTGGTGATCTAAATAGTTGTTTCTTGATATATAAACATTTGGGTATTGTTAAAAAGCTTCCATATTGTTATATTTCAATTATGTGCAATGCAAACATCACATGCAAACCCTAAACAACAAACAAACTAAGAACAACACCACAAAAAAGGGGGTGTATGTTACAAGAAGGAAGTTCCTCAAACTTGATGATAGTCTAATGATAATCACGTAGGGCTATGCATAGATGAGGAAATGATGGATATGCCATTACTAGAATTTTATCCTAGATTAGAGATTGGAGATTTCCTATAAAAATCCTCTACATGTTTGAATCGAGTAGTGATTGGTAGTGAAAGATAAAGTCTACTATTTTTTCATTGGCACCTTATTTTTAGTGTACCAAGTTAATTAATGTGACCTAGGGGCCAATGCTCAGTTGAAAATGTTGAAGAAATTAATTTAGGAGTTGATCAAAATAAATAATAGAATGGATGGATAGAGAGAAAAACTAGTCCAACATAGTGTCTTTTAATGACTATAGAAATAGTTTTGCTAGCAATTTATCCTAGAAAATTAAATCGTTACATAATGTGGTAAATCTAAATACATGTTTTAGACACCTAAAGTTGACCTTGCCTTTATGACACTACTAACATCACCATCTTGCGACACTTTCATCTTAGGACACTTCTATGTCCAATTAATTAAATAAATTATATTTATTTAATTAATTGTGTCCAAATATTCTCTCTAATTAAATTAATTAAATTTATTTAATTAATTTAATTTTCCTACATTACTCCTATCCTACAATTAATTAAATAATTATTTAATTAATTATTCTCCACCTAACTTGCACAAAAATATAAAAATAACCAACTCCATCTACACTCTTCATTTCAATCCTAGCCAACTACATGAGGATATGTACCATCCTTCCCATAATGCATCTTAACTTAATCTCATCCATTCATTTACACTTAATCACAACCATTCATCCTTGATCCGTGTGTTGATCCACATCTCACTAAATCTTAACTATCCATCTCTAATCTAATCCTAGCCATCCATCCTATCATCCTAAGATCATATAAATATCACTCTCAATCAACTCATTTGAACTAATGAATAATTGAATGAAGAGATCTATAATTTTACAAAAGGACTAAGATTATGTTGGTTTATTGAGAAATCCACATTTGAGAAAATATCATCATTTCAAGAGAGTATATCAAATAGAAAAAAATGGTTCACTCTAATTTCGCTCTACGAGGAGTCAAAGTGATTTGAGGTGAAAAGTATTGTGTTTATTGAATTATCTTTTGTATTTCCCCTTGTCATTTTTCTGCTCTTCACATGCATTTTTGGGATGCCTTTGCCATTGTATTTTTCAAAGCGTGACACCTCAAAGCCAATGGGAAGAGGTGGGGCTAAAATGTCAAGTGATAAGGGTCTATGAAGGAAATAGGGGTGGCTAGAGGCTATGATGTGGATAATAAGTAAGAAAGATACTATTGCAAGTTACCTATATTTTGCATTAATTGATTGATTACTAGATCTATGGTATGCAATAGTGGAGTAGAACAAATAAAGGGGGTGATGCCTAAAAAGGGATGTAAAGGAAAAGGTTATGAATGCAAAGGCTAGGAAGCACCAAGGAGGGTACTAGGAATTTACAAAATGGAAAAGGTTGGGATGTAGGGACAAACCCATATGAATGGATGGGGTTACACTATATCCTAGAGGAGTTAGCATCTACATTATTAGTTTGAATTAAAGAAGTGACCACATATGTGGGATTAGTCATGTGGACACTGGAAGTAGGAATAGACATGGAGATTTGGTTCTAAATGATGTTAGAATGAGAATCCTAGGTCTACTCCCATGTATCAATTGATGTGGAAGCATTGTTGTTTACAATCAATTCTAGGCCACATAACAAATCAAGGCCCATAGGATGATGACATAACATGGTTTACATGTAATCTTAGAATGGAGTCATGGGTATTACACACATTTTCATCATCACTAATTATTGAGTAAAAAGTGTCCACATGTCTTTTTACCTCCTTGTTTAGCTCCTAGGTCCCCTTTATGACATTATACATTCAAAATGTTTATCTCGATGAAAAATTATCTGACACCATAGTAAAATGGGAATATGGGCCCCTTGTTTTATCTTATTCCAGACCTAAATGAGGCTAAAAGACCTACGTAAGTTAATATATAAGTGTGTTTTTGAGTTCATGATGAGGAGCCAAAAAGAATAAATATTCTTACTCTTTCAACTTAGGAGAGGATTGATAAATATTTTATGTCCTTCATATAGTTCTATTAGAACTTCCTTATTACTGCCATCAGCAACGGAATAGACTATCGACGACCTTTGGAAATGTTTTGCCAAACACCAAGTCTGTCAAATACCCTTCTATCAGCAAGACTTCTTCTTCATTTGGGCCAACAGTTAGTTCAACAGTAACCAATCTCTCATCACTGTGACCCTTGTCATCGGCGAACACTTACAAACTTAGGCCGATGCGCCGATGGACCAACCACTCATTGGCATGACTTCAACCTTTGGCGAACTTTCTTTTGTGTCTCTGATACGTTAGTCAATTCGATCGCTCATCGGCCAGACGAATGCTATCGGCCAAACCTAAAGATTTCTTGCCGCTAGCTGACTCCTCCCGATGGATCTCCGTCGGTAATACTTATCCCTTATCACCCCGATATACCTCGATTGGTAAGACCAATGCTGTCGGCCACTTTACAACTTATCTCCCTGAAATCTGAGTCACTTCGATGTAACTACGACAAATTAGCATTTGCCATCATGGTTTTGGTAAGACATACGCCTATCAGTGGAGCCAAAAATTATCAACCTGATACTCTGATAACATCATTTCTTTGCTACCGGCCAGAGTCTTTTAGGTCATCAGGACTTGTCTCTTCATTGGCCCAATCCAACGACACCACTAGTGGTTAGCGACCATCTTTGGCCATGACTCTACGTCACAACAATACACCGATAGGGTTGTCAACTCTCAATAGTCTGATCTACACTCTACGCCTAGCACATAGAGATGCTAGGGCATGCTACTATGCAAATTCCTCAGTTTGGAACATCTACCCTGTAAAACAGATAAATGAAAGGAAAAATAAATAGAAATATGTACAGACTGATGCCATTCCACTGATTTCTTTGGAAATCCACCAGTGGAATGGTTATCGACTCATCTTCAACAATTTAGACTAAATTATTTCAATTGCAGAGAGCAGAGAGCTATTATGAACAATTAGGAAATATTTACAACATAGATCAAACACAGAAGATGATGGATAGAAGTTATTATTGCTCAGTTGATTTCTGAATCACAATCTTCAAATCTACTGCACCCCCTTCGCGGTTGGTCCTCTGTGCTTTATTAAGCCAGAGTTGGAAGATCAACGGTTACTCAACAGTTAGGGAAGGCCAACTACCCTGAATCCCAATTGACTCCTGTTGACTGTTTCAGATTCTATTAGATACAAAATGTGTCCATTATTTGCCAAATGGAATACAAAGACTTCTAGGTTTTTAGAAAACAAAAGATGAACAAGATGACATAGCCAAATAGGCCTTATTTCAACATAGTAGATTTTACTATGGTGCCCCTGCACCAGTTCATTTGTAACTAGGTCAATTGAAAAAGGCATAACTTGAGATCTTGAGGAAAAGTGAGCAAGAGCATTCATTGTGATTCTAGAGTAGATTTGTGTTGTCATTGTGTTGTTGATGCAAATATGGAGCTATAATAGATATTCTTCCTTAGGAGTTGAAGGATCTTCATCATTCTAAGGGTTCATCACATAGGTGATATCATTGTTTGTTTATCATCATTTGAATCATCTCATTATTATTGTTTCCAGCCTTTACCCCCATGAGGGTACGCACTCTTTATCAATCAACAGTGTTGGGAAGATTGAATTCTATCCCGAGATTTAATTGAGGCAAGTCCCTAAACATCATAACCCCCAAACCAATTATTATCTTCTTGTGTGTAGGTTACAAGAGTGAGATCTAGAAAATATAGAGCTATAGGAAGATTGGGTGTAGATTAGGGTTTTGGGATCCATAAATAGTTTTAGAGTTTTCTCACACCAAGGACTTGGGTGGTATTGCCCATGTCCTCCTTCCCTTTTTGAGTTTAGATTTGGCATCAGGATAAAATTTACATCTTTCTAGTTTGTACCTCAAGTAGATTCCTCCAGTCAGGACCTTGGTGGTCCCACCTTGGTCCTCTGACACTTCTACTTTTGGGAGACAAGTTCTATCATCTTCTTGATCATCCCTATGCAAATAGATTTTGGGTTTCTGCTATATTTTATCTGTTATAAGAAGATCATTATAGAACTAGGGTTTCATGCATTGTTAACCTAGGGTTTGATAAAAAGGCTAAATTAAATCTGATCCATTTATAACATACCTAAGTACAAGGTCAGTAGCTAAGTCCACCTTCATTTGGTAGTGATTTGGCTTGGTCTTGTCCTTGAATGCTATATGGAAAAGGGTTTGATCTAGTTTTCTTTCTAGTGGTTATCATTCTCCTTTTTCATACCTAACATTTCACAACACAATACATGATCATGTCACAACACAAAGTGATTCTACTAGTCAAATGTCAGTAACAAATTACCCCCGTCTTCATATATGGACTGGGTCCATTTTATTTTCTTGTTTAAGGACACACAGTCCTTATTAGAAGTGTATATTTGTTGTTGTCATCTGCCGACTAGTAGAGCCACAAGTACAATGGAAGAATGAAATCATGAAAAATAAGAGAGGAGACAAAAGTGACTTAGGGTCACAATGTGGGAAAATTCCCCCAAGACACCTTCCACAATGTTATTGCCCCAAGGCACCACACACAACAATTGCAACAAGAGAAGGGTAGAAGAATAGAGATACAAATAGAAGGAATGTCACAACAGAGGCAGTCTCCTTGTATCCTTGACCTTACAAGAGTATCAAGGGTCATCCAAGGAGACCTAAACAAACATTTAACACTACACAGGGGAACACAACACAACATATATATATATATATATATATATATATATATATATATATATATATATATATATATATATATAGAGAGAGAGAGAGAGAGAGAGAGAGAGAGAGAGGCCAAACTTGCGAGTATCTTTATAGAGGTGGTCCATCAAGTCTGCTAGAATGGATGAGGAATTCATACCTGTTTGATTTTCAAAATAGTCACACAGTGCTTGATTCACAAGATTTTGTATGATTGAAGTTTTTGATGCTTGGGGGGAGGTGATTTATTACCTTTTTTGGTGAATCTTGATGACTCGTGCTTTGCTCTTTTCCTTTCTTTTTTCCTTCTTATTCTTCTTTGCTTGGTGAATGAGCTTTTCACGATGAAATGAGATACTTTTCATCATTATAGCCTTCTCTTTCTTATCGTGATTGCATGTAGTCTGTTCCACTTGTGTATCTTGTGCATTTTGGTTATCTTCGGATCCTTGAAGGGATAACGGAGGAGGAACCTCAACATAAATACCTTTTTTCTCGTGGATGAGGTGGATCTTTGAATTTGGTCGAATCTTCCTTTTCCACTTTATCTGGTTCTATCATGCCAACTATCTCATCAAATTTGAAAACTTCAACTTTAGGCTCAATTTCATTTTGTTGTTCTACCATGTTGTTGATGTTATGCTTAGGAAAAGGATTAGTGAATATTTCTATATTTTGATTTGAAGGAGCAACTGACTTATTTCCATTTTCATTCACACCAATCAACTGTATTATGTTAGAATCGATGAGGTCTTGAATTTCATGTTTAGGATGCATACATCTTTTGGCATCATGTCCTGCCAAGCGGTGATACTAAAAAAAGGCATTAGCATCAAATGAAGGTCCTTTCATCTTGCTATTGTCTATTGGATGAGCGTCCGATAATGGAGTGAATTATCTCTGTTGCTGCCTGAATTTCAATTGGGTTTGATTTAAAATGGCAGCCACATGCAATTGAAATTTGTTTGATTGTTGCCCATTGATCCTAATGAAACTCTTGTTATGCTTCTTGAATGATTGTTGAGATGTTCTAGCTTTAGATTAACCAACTGAAGTTGATGAGTTATGATTCTCATAATGACTAGTTGAAAGTTGGTAATCATGGAGAGCTGTGCATAGATGTTGAAAAGAACTATACTTCATCAACAATATCTTGTTGCATATATTTGGTTGTAGATTCATAATGAATATTTTTTGAACATCCTCATCTATAATCAAATATTGTATCTGTGCAAAGAGAGCTTGATATCGACTAATGTATTCTGTTAATTTCTCTTTTGGACCTTGTTTACAATGGACCAAGTCAATCAATGAGACAAGAGGTCCAATATTTTCTTGGAAATGTTGTAAGAATTGATCAACTAGTTATGAGAAGGAATGTATTGAGTTTGGAGGTAAGGAGAAAAACCATTCCAAAGATGTATCTTTGAGAGATCATGGAAAGACTTTTGCTAACAATGCCTCATCAAAGAAGAAATCACTACACATTGCTATGAATGCTGCCACATGATTGTTAGGATCACCTTTGCCACTATACTTTTTAAAGCGCAAAGTCTCAAAATTTTTAGGCATTTGAGCTCTTAATATTGTATAAGATAAAGGACTGTGAGCATGATATGTTGGTATATTGGGTTGAGATGAAGAATTGGTCATATTCACTACTTTTTGCTGCAAGGATGTCATACTTTACAAAAGTTGGTTTAGGATTGCATCACTAGATGATGTGGCTCGCGTATTGGAGATAAAGGTATTTAATGGTGCAATCATCGAAGTGAGAGGTGGTTGAGAATAATTATTTAGCGGTATGGACACATAAGGTAATGTGTTTTGGTAATTATAATGTACTGATCTATAATTGTTTCCATTAGATGTTCCCAATCCAACGGTGGCATTACCACAAGCTTGTGTAGTGGTAGTGAGAATTGTTGATGTATAAGTGGATACTCCTATAGTCGGCATGGGTGCCAATACTTGTGTTCTTGTTTGATTCGGTGATGACACATTCTTTATGATATTCACGTAGTTAGCCGATGATATAATGTTGTTATCCACTATATGGGCTATTCCATGGAGTATGTCAACACCTTCTTGTCCTTCTTGTAATAATTTTCTTATACCTTCAATAAGAGGTATCAACTCTTGAGCTAGATGTTAATTTCCCATAAATTCTTGAAAATCAACTAGTTCTTTGTCTAGTTTCTTGATTTGAGCTTCAGGTACATGTGCAACTATATGTCAATTATGTCTTTAGATTTATTAAATGTTTTCTCTTCTAACACATTGTTGTTTGTGATGTTTTACAAAGATGTTGATTTACCCTTTGTAAAATAGTTGAGTAGTGTATTTTCTGATGTTTGTACATTGTTGCTATTAAAAGCACTATAACCCATTAATCTACAACTTCTTCTTACTAAGGTGTTGGTGGTAGGGCAATGGGTTATACAACTCATACAAAGTTTTATAACACTCAATGCACTAACCAAAGATAGTATCAATAAGATTATGAATATTAAGGTAGTTAGGCTTGTTGAAATACACAATGTGTAATTGCAAATGTATGAATTTTCAAATCAAGGATGTAAAATGATGCAAGATTTTCAAATGAATGTTGATAAATATGCAATAGATCAATGCAAGATCTGCTTTGAACAATCAACAAGATGCAAATGATCAAAGCTATGGGTTCACCAAAATGTTAGGTATGAAAAATGAGAATGATAGCCACTAGAAAGCAAACTAGATCAAACCCTTTTCCATATAACATTCAAGGACAAGACTGAGCCAAATCACTACCAAATGAAGGTGGACTTAGCTGTTGATCCTGTACTTAGGTATGCTATAGATGGAGAAGATTTAATTTAGCCTTTTTTATCAAACCCTAGGTTAACAATGCATGAAACCCTAGTTCTATAATGATCTACTTATAACAAATAAAATATAATAGAAACCCATAATCTAATTGCACAGGGATGATCAGGAAGATGATAGAACCTATCTCCCAAAAGAAGAAGTGTTGGAGGACCAAGGTGGGACCGCTTAGGTCCTGACTAGAGGAATCTTCTCGAGATACAAACTGGAAAGATGTTGTAAATGTTGTCCTAATGCTAGATCTGAACATAGAAAGGACAAGAGGACATGGGCGGTACCTCCCAAGTCCTTAATGACAGAAAACTCCAAAATTGTTTTCATATCCTGAAACCTTGATCTGCACCCAGTCTTCCTGTAGCTTTGTATTTTCTAGATCTCACTCTTGTAACCTGCACATAAGAAGATAAGAAGGGGTTTGGGGGTTATGGTGTTTAGGGATTTGCCTCAGTCAAATCTTGAGATAGCATTCAAGCTTTCCAAAACCATTGATTGATAAAGAGTGTGTGCCCTCGTGGGGACACAAGATGAAATAAATGATAATGAGATGATTTAAATGATGATAAAGAAACAATGATATCACCTATGTGATGAACCCTTAGAATGATGAAGATCCTTCAACTCCTAAGGAAGAATAGATGATAGCTCCATATCTGCAATAACAACACAATGACAACACAAATCTACTCTAGAATCGTAATGAATGCTCTTGCTTTCTTTTCCTCAAGATCTCAAGTTATGCCTTTTTCAACCTAGTTACAAATGAACTAAAAAAAAAACTTATAAATGATTTCCCGCTCACAATCATGAATTCAAACCAAAAGAGCCAACAAGGAGAAACCTCCAGAGAGGTGCTAGGCCAACCAACACTTAAATTAGACCCAACCTAAAATGAGGGACCTAGGAGGTACTGCCTAGGTCTTTTAGCCTCATTTAGGTCTAGGATAAGATAAAATAAGGGGCCCATATTCCCTTTTTACTATGGTGTCAGGAAATTTTGCATCAGGATAAACATTTTGAATGTAGAATGTCATAAAGGGGACCTAGGAGCTAAACAAGGAGGTAAAAAGACGTGGACATTGTTGGATTAGGTCTGGTCAACTGAGAGGGGGGGTGAATCAGTTAATACTTATTTATCCTTTTCTTCCTTTATTCAACTTATTAACAAACAAATGAAATAAGCATTTCAGCATCACATAAATAGAAACATAAATAACACAATTGACACCAAGATTTTGACATGGAAACCCGGTTAAGGGAAAAACCATGGTGGGGGTTAACCCACAAAATTGATACCCTATTAAAAGTATTTTACAAATGAGAATGCACATGCATTCGGGCTCACTGCCCTGAGCTCACTACCCCAAGCTCACTGCTCAAGTGGGGGTTCACTGCCTACAAAAAGTTTACAAGAGATTTACAGAGATTTTGAATTGGTAAGATGCATCTGCCAATGCTAGAGATCAGTTCTAGTTGAGTGTAAATACTGACTTTGTACACTTCATCTTTATTCTTCTCTTCTCTCTATTCTACCTTCATTTGGATATTAGATTTCTGCTCTTTTCACATTTTCTCCATGACGCCTTCAATCCCAGAATATCCACAATCATTGGCTATATATACTTATTTTGAATTGCAATCACTTGCTAGTTGGTAGCAACAAACACTTAGAACTTTTTAAGAGTGCTTTGCTCTGTCGTCTAGATCCATACACCAATATTGATGCGTACAAAAAATAACACATGTAGATCATCATACATGTTGGCCACTAACATCCTATCTCATACATAGTTCATCAAAACACTTCTATTGGGTCTGCATAAGGATTTACATAAGTCTGCTTGTTCTTCACTGAACTATTCTGTCATAAAAGAACCTGGCATTCAGATGTTCATAACTTCTGATCCCATTATCATTGGAGGCTAAAAAATTGGATTTAGATTGTCCTAGTGTCCCTCTACACTCCTTCAAATCTACAACACATAATGATTAGCTGGAGAGATCTACTGACAAAAATACTGGACTGCTATATGCTCTATTTCAGGCTACCAGACTTAGATTATCATTCTGACTTCTGATAAGATTAGATACTGCACTGCAGATGTGTGGAATAATCTTAGTTTCCATCAATGACAACACCTATCAATGCTATGTAGTGCCTCTTGCCAACAATCTCCCCCTTTGGCATTGATGGCAACACTTAGTAAAAAATGACTAAGTGTCCTTGTGCAACTCCTCCTTTGTCTATACATTTGTGCACTTAAACTTATTCCGGTGCTCCCCCTTTGCTGAGTACATCATTTTTCACTGCCCTTCACTCCCCGTTTGACATCAATGGCAAAGGGTGGGATCCACAAAATTCTCCAAAATTTTTGTATACATTGCCACATATGTATTAGTAACCATTAGGTTCCATTCACATGAACTTGAGGATGTTTGCAAAACTAACTTTTATTTGCACAAGTTCGGAGGCCCAAGTACTCTTCATTCCATCCAAAATTGAAATGTACCCATTTAACACAAATGAGTATGCTTCTACCTTTGACAGATCTGATGGAACACTAGTCTGAACTGCAGTCTGAGCTTCAGATAAGGTATTATACATTGTCTCTAACTTAGGGACAATTAATCCCTGGAGCTCACACATTCTTTTCATAATGTTTCTTTTCTCTTTGACAAGTTTCTTTATTTCCTCAGTCAAGTTAATTACTTGACATTCTTGACTTATGGGTGAAACCGTTAGCAGATCAAAATTTTGAGAAAGATTTGACAAATTTTGTTCTTGTTCCTTTATCTTGTTCTCAATATCCTTATTAACTTTGGGCCATGATAGGCAAAACTTATATCTCTTCCATCACATAGAGCATTCTGAATGCTCTTTATGCCAATACTAGGTATCATTTCCTATTAGGTTCTTTATTTCAGAGAATTTCTTATCTAAGAATTCTTTCTAAACTTTCACCTCCGCAGAATTCTCAAAGGACTCAAAATAAGAATTTACTGAACTTACCAGATTCTTTAGATGTCTAGAGGGGGAATCATTTTGATTCTTCTAATAGGTTGGCAATAATTTCTCCAAAACTCTAGTTGCAAGTCCCAGTGGCTCATTCTCCTCCATGTGGAACTTTAACATCTTCTCTCAAGCCTTTACTTGGGTGAATGATGCTATCTTCATCAGTTGAATTCGCGAGAGGACATATGGATTGGCTAGACCTTGGAGTAGTTCTAGTTCATCAAGTTCAATTACTTCTTTTCCAAGAAGACCTTTTACTGTATCTACAGTGTCTCTTGCAGCCATTTCAGAATCAACCTTTTGATCTCCTAATTTCTCAGTCTCTGCTTTAGGTGCTTCAATGTTTGCACCATCTTCTTCTATATTATCTTTCTTTTCTCTTGCTTCTGTTAACTCTACTTTATCCTTTTCTATGTTCTCTATAGAGGAACTTTTTCTTGTTTGTTCATCACTTGCTATCTAATCAAGAGGGCGCCGTGAAACACTAACATTATCCTCCTTTCCTATTGTATCGGATGGATTGGGAGTATCTTCTGTATCAAATATTTTATCCAACATTTCTGTATCCTCCTGAATTGCTTGTTCTACTTTCGGAATAGAGGCTCTACCCAACTCAGATTGCTGCTCAATAATGTTCTCTTCTTCACCTTCTAGTACTTCTTTTGTGACTATATCAAAATTATGCATCTTTAATGCTTTCAGAAGAATCTCTTGAGTTTCTTCAACTATTTCACTTGTTTCTCCATGCATGAGCTTGTTCATTCTCCTTTTGCTTTTGAAATCATCTTTGACTTCCTTAAATATCATATCTATTTATTCAGGAGAAATTTGAGGACGCAGATTTATTAGCTCATGTTCTCTAATTTCCACATCCTTGCACTTGGCATTTTCTTTTCTCAATTCCAAGATATTTTTTAGACTTTGTGGTAACTTAGAAGTTATCTCAATTAGTGCCTTGTTGTAGATGTTGAGATATCTGACCGTTGCTTCCTCCAACACCTTTTAATCCATATCATTGTATTCATCATAGAATTTAATAATGGGTTTTAGATTACCATCCACAGTGACTAATTTTATCACATCTTCTAGCGAGAGTGTGGGTTTCTCAACATATTCTTCATATTCTCCAGTCTTTTACTTTTTGCTAGTCCTTTTGCTTTTGTAGGACTTTTCTTTGGTTAACTTAGCAGTGTTTGTTCCAAAGACTTCTGGTTCCTTGATTTCAATGTTGGATTCTGTATCTATTTCATCTTCTCTTATGCTTTCATAGGTCCAGGAAGCTTTTGTTTTCTTCCTTTTCTCATGTTTTCCAGATGATTCTCCTTCCAGTTTTGTAGATTTAGAGGCAGTAGTAAAACTTCTAGTAGTTCTTGAAGTGGAACAAGGTTCCACTGGATCACTTGTTTGTCTCTTTTCATGTTTTTCTTTCTCATCCTTTTCTATTCTTTCTCTGAATTTCTTCATAGCTTCCTTTGTTAGGCCAAGTTTTTTAGCTAGTTGCTCAACTTCTTTTCTTACTCTCCTATTTGTTTCAAGTTCTTTGAGCTCAGTATGCAAGCAACTTTAAACTCAGCTCCTCATAAGCTCCAAATCTTTCAACTATTGTGTCTTTGGGCTTGCTTAGCAGATGTTGAGCATACATATCCAACATCCTTTCATCCACTTCATACCCCATGGGCATGATCCAAATAGTTCTAGGCTCCACTACTTCCATTAAACACTTATTGGTATCAACTATGAAGCATATTTCATTTTTGTATTTTGTCAACAACTGAATTGGGGATTCTTTCCCTTGAGTGCATCAGATTTTGAATTTTTTTGAAGTAACCCCATATTGTCATTTTTTGAGCATTGAAATCACTAATGCTACGAAGATGATTTTTGATTTGAATGGAAACTGGCTCATCCTTAGTCCAGTGTACACCTTTTACCCCAGGTACCTCATTCATATAGTAAAAGAATAGACATAAAATCAGTGTACCATACTTGAAGGTGTTCTTCTTGTCCCTTTTGTGAAAGGAAGCTAGGTGTGTAGAAAATGCTTCCTCCACTAATCTAATGAGGAGAGGGCTATGCAAATTCAACTTTATCCTAACTATTACAACAATATTAAACCATTAACATGAGATATTACAGCAAAATAGAAGAACCAGAAAGAAGACAGAAGAAGAGAGACAAGATATACGTGGGGAAAACCCTTACGGGTGAAAAACCCCACACTCCAAAACACAGCTCAAATGTATTACAGTAAACAATAATAGATTACAATACATTTTCAGAGCCAATGCTCTTTTAGGAGTCTTCAAATGTTGAATCTGGAGATATTTCGGTAGCATAATAGTACTTGTACCAAAGTTATCTATCTCCCATCCAAGCACCTGTTTATATAGAGTTTACAAGGCAAATATGGAACCTTCTAGAGATGGGCGTCCATCTTGGACTCATGCTCCAAAACCCATGCCTAAGGACACTTGTCCAACATCCCATCCCAAAGTGGGTGCCTGGTCCCAAGATAGGTTACAACAGATGCTCTTACACACCTTACAGCTGTCATATAATCTGTCATAACTAACAACACTTACAACTATAAGAGAATCTGTCATACACTGACTAAAAATATCATATTCCTCTTACATGTCATAACCTCCCTTGACTGCCCAAAGATGTCTTTCTCTCATTCAAAGATACTGACACTTGTCATTAATTAAAAGTGGTTTGAGGTTTCAGGGGCGTTGCCCCCAGGCCCCCACGAGGGCACTGCCCCTTGACCCCACCCTGTACCACGACAGGGAGCGTGCCAGGGGCACTGCCCCTAGACCTTGCAAGGGGCTATGCCCCTTGACCCCAAACCCCCATTAATTATTCAAGGGGGAAACCGCAGCTACCAAAGTCACCAAAATTTATCCTCCTGCATATACACAAGGTGCTGACTATGCCAACTCAACATGGGATAAATAAATACAACATTAAGAATTTGCAAAGGTTGAGACACCTTAATTCCCAACATTTTGATCTTGTTCAGATTTTCAATCAATTGATTTTGCAATAGTTCACACAAGTCATAATCAACATTTTCTTTTAGCATCTTGTATGCAACATAAATGGTTGTTCTAAAAATAAAATTTTCTCTGCTCAAGTGGTAAATCTTGTATCCAATCACCAAGGAGACGAATTTGACATCTGGCTCTATAATATAATTTATGGTCATTGCTCTTCTGTCAAACTTAGCTTTGGTAGCATCAATTACTATCTGGTTTTTCACAGCTTTTAGCATGGGCATTCCTCCGGTTGAGTTCAAACCAGTTACATTTCTGATAGCATCTCTGGTAATATTAAACAATTTTAACAACCACATGAATTCATCATGTATTCGACTTAAGACATATTGGACCCACTCATCCTCATCAAATGTTGGAAACCCCATAACCTGAACAAAGTGCTGACTATTCCTCCGGTTGAGTTCAAACCAGTTACATTTCTGATAGCATCTCTGGTAATCTTAAACAATTTTAACAACCACATGAATTCATCATGTATTTGACTTAAGACATATTGGACCCACTCATCCTCATCAAATGTTGGAAACCCCATAACCTGACAACACTTACAGCTATAAGAGAATCTGTCATACACTGACTAAAAATATCATATTCCTCTTACATGTCATAACCTCCCTTGACTGCCCAAAGATGCCTTTCTCTCGTTCAAAGATACTGACACTTGTCATTAATTAAAAGTGGTTTGAGGTTTCAGGGGTGTTTCCCCCAGGCCCCCACGAGGGCACTGCCCCTTGACCCCACCCTGTACCGCGACAGGGAGCGTGCCAGGGGCACTGCCCCTAGACCCTACAAGGGGCTACGCCCCTTGACCCCATTTTGGGGGCGCTGGCCCCAAACCCCCATTAATTATTCAAGGGGGAAACCGTAGTTACCAAAGTCACCAAAATTTATCCTCCTGCATATACACAAGGTGCTGACTATGCCAACTCAACATGGGATAAATAAATACAACATTAAGAATTTGCAAAGGTTGAGACACCTTAATTCCCAACATTTTGATCTTGTTCAGATTTTCAATCAATTGATTTTGCAATAGTTCACACAAGTCATAATCAACATTTTCTTTTAGCATCTTGTATGCAACATAAATGGTTGTTCTAGAAATAAAATTTTCTCTGCTCAAGTGGTAAATCTTGTATCCAATCACCATGGAGGCGAATTTGACATCTGGCTCTATAATATCATTTATGGTCATTGCTCTTCTGTCAAACTTAGCTTTGGTAGCATCAATTACTGTCTGGTTTTTCACAGCTTTTAGCATGGGCATTCCTCCGGTTGAGTTCAAACCAGTTACATTTCTGATAGCATCTCTGGTAATCTTAAACAATTTTAACAACCACATGAATTCATCATGTATTCGACTTAAGACATATTGGACCCACTCATCCTCATCAAATGTTGGAAACCCCATAACCTGAACAAAGTGTTTATCCTGTAGAGCCTTGTATTATGGTTTAAGTTATTTATTTTCATCCATGAGTTGTTTTTCAAACAAATCTACATACCTTGAATCTCCAAACTCATCTATATTTGCATGAATGTAAACCCTAATGTCTTCTACATGTAACACCCCATTTAGAATGCTTGAGAAGGCACCTAATGGATCAACTTGAATTGATTTGTGAGGATGCTTCTTGAATTTGGGTTGAGGCCTTTTGATAATGTCAATAACATGAGGGGTAGCCATTTCAATAGATTTTAGATTCAAAGATTTACAGAGAGGTACCTTTTTCTTTCGTAGTGTTAGGGTTGACCACTTGCCGATTGAATTCGTTCTCTGCCTCAGTCTCTGGACTTTATAGCTCAAGTGCTCTTCTTCTTGTTTACTTTGAATGCAAAGTGATTCAAATGAGTGATCACGTTACCTTTTAAAGCTCCACATTACCTAATTTGTCTTTGCAATAAATGCGTTGCCCTAATTGTATCCGATTACATTGTTTAGACAGTTCCTCATATATCATCTTTTCTTCTAGAAATCCTTTCATAGGTTCTGGACTAACTTAGAGTATTTTCTATTAATGTGCCAGATTCAGGTACCCATTTACTGACCAAGGGAATTTGATGTTCTATGCAGCTCCCCCTAAGCTAGATTTTTCTGACTTAATTCTTGGAGGAATTGTCAGCATTAGATTTTGGGGAAAACTCATTATCATTGTTTACTGTGTCTTTCTTTACCCAAATCTTGTTCATTTCAATCCGTATCTCATCCACATCAATTTTCCTTTTGCCTCTATCTTGTTTTTGCTCATCTAGTTTTCTGTTCACCAGACCTTTTCTTCCATTGTCTTTACTTCTGCAAAATCTTGTAATATGACCAAATTTATTGTAGTTATAGCATACAACATTTCCTTTCTTATAAACCTGATTTTCTCTTGATCTACACTGATTAGCCGTATGTCCAAACCCACTGCAAACAAAACAGTAACCATTGAAAGAATTGCTATTTCTTCTAATATTGGGATTATTTTTCATACTTCTAAATTCATTTGATCTATGACCACACCTGTTACATTTGAAGCATTGATTGGAGAAGGATAGACCATTTTGATTTACTCTGCTTCTACACTAAGTAGCTCTATGACCAAATTTGTTGCAGTTGAAACAATTTCCATTGAATGATGGATACCTTTGAGCATTTGGCTATCTTACTAGAGGCTTTCTAGATATGTTTCTTCCATTCCTAGGTTGAAAGTTTCTCTGTTCGGATCCGGAGCTTTCACCTTTCTCATGCTTATCAACATCCTTTTTCTACCCTTCAATAAGTGCTTCAAGTTTAGCTGAACTTATCTTGAACTTCTCCTTATACTCATTTGTAATTTCTAGGTCATGTCTAAGTGTGATAATCTATCTCTCAAGTTCTCTTTCATTGTCTCTTCTTTCTTGTAGATTAGATTCTAGAAGGCCAGCTATCGCATCTAATTTGCAGCATTCTTCAAAACTCTTTTTCAGATTTTGATTTAACTCTTGTTCAGTTTTCTTTTTGTCTTCAATTTCCTTGGTTAGTCTCATCACTCCAGTTTCCATCTCACGTTTTAGAATAGTAACTTATTTAGTTAACTTTTCACATTCATTTATCTTCTCATCCAAGGCCTTGTCTTCATAAGATTTTCCCAGTTGAAGAGGTTCCTCCTTTTCTTTTGCATTGGATTTGCTTAATTTTTCTTTTAAAACTTTAATGAAGTCTTCTGCTCTTTTGAGATTGTCTTACATCTCTTGAACTTCTGCCTTAGATTGTTCAAGATCATCTAGGGCGAGATTAAGTTGCCCTTGAAGATCATATTCATCCATTCTGCTGTCTTCTCGAATCTTCCCTAAGTTGTTAAGCCTTTTTAAAGGGACTTAGCTCTGGTACCAATTGTTGGATTAGGTCTAGTCAACTGAGAGGGGGGTGAATTAGTTGATACTTATTTATCCTTTTCTTCCTTTATTCAACTTATTAACAAACAAATGAAATAAGCATTTCAGCATCACATAAACAGAAACATAAATAACACACTTGACACCAAGATTTTGACGTGGAAACCCGGTTAAGGGAAAAACCATGGTGGGGATTAACCCACAAAATTAATACCCTGTTAAAAGTATTTTACAAATGAGAATGCACATGCATTTAGGCTCACTACCCTGAGCTCACTGCTCAAGTGGAGGCTCACTACCTACAAAGAGTTTACAAGAGATTTACAGAGATTTTGAACTGGTATGATGCATCTGCCAATGCTAGAGATCAGTTTCGGTTGAGTGTAAATACTGACTTTGTATACTTCATCTTTATTTTGCTCTTCTCTCTATTCTTCCTTCATTCAGATATTAGATTTCTACTCTTTTCACATTTTCTCCATGATGCCTTCGATCCCAAAATATCCACAATCATCAGCTATATATACTTATCTTGAATTGCAATCACTTGCCAGTTGGAAGAAGCAAACACTTAGAAATTTTTAAGAGTGCTCTGCTCTGTCGGCTAGATCCATACACCGATATTGATGCATACCAAAAATAACACATGTAGATCATCATACATGTCAGCCACTAACATCCTATCTCATACATAGATCATCAAAACACTTCTATTGGGTCTGCACAAGGATTTACATAAGTCTGCCTGTTCTTCACTGAACAGTTCTGTCATAAAAGAACCCAATATTCAGATGTTCATAACTTATGATCCCATTATCACTAGAGGCTAAAAACTTGAATTTAGATTGTCCTAGTGTCCCTCTACACTCTTTCAGATCCACAACACATAATGATTAGCTAGAGAGATCCACTGACCAAAACACTGGACTCTGCTATATTCTCTATTTTAGGCTACCAGACTTAGATTATCATTCTGACTTTTGGTAAGATCAGATACTGCACTATGGATGTGTGGAACAATCTTAGTTGCCATCAATGACAACACCTATCAATGCTATGTAGTGCCTCTTGCCAACAGGCATTTTTTACTCCATAACACTAATATGTGATTGAAAGTATGTGAGATGCTTTTCAAGTTGGTGCACCTTACACTGAACTCCCATGTGAAGGCTAGATTCATAGTTGAAGCCTCCCTCAATATCATGATATGTTGTAGTGGGAGAATTAGGTAATTTAGGAAGAGGTGTAATGTTTGGATCATATGAGAAGTTAGAGAAGTTGAGAGTAGTTTAGATAGGAGTAGTAGCTGGTCAAGAGTAAGACACCTTTAAATTTCAATAACTTCTATAAATAATATTATATGAGAAGAGAGACTAGGTTGTGGAGCTAATAAAAATTAGGAACAATGAGTATCACAACATGTAGAATGAAGTGATGAAAAATATTGAAATGAAGAAGATTGGAATAAAGAACATCAAATTCACCAAAATGTGATGGTGAAAAAATATTTTGTTGATTAGTAGTTTAAAATTTTAACTTTACACCATGCACTAGATAAGATTGTGTTCTAGTAAATTTTAACTCTACCATGTATATAGAAAGCTAAAATGAAATCCTATCTACATAAATTTTTCCATTTTCTACTTAGACTAAGTGAAAGATAAAGAGAGTTGGGTTGAAAACTAGAAATTATGGGAAACTATTTTCTAAATTATGAAACAAAATATAGAACTAAAAGATACAAGAAATGAAGAACCTGGTGCGAGTGGTTGGAGGCCTCTATACAATATACAACCATGATGTGCAAATGTCCACCTGATGCACTATCATCCAAAACTATTGCAAAACTCACTTTTCTATACATATTTTTAGGCTTTCTAGACACAGGAGATAGGAGAAAAATATAATATCACTCCAAGACATCTAGATAACATGAAAATGATAAAATAGATCTAAACAATAGAGGAACATGGAATGACAAAGAAAGGGGAAGAATGAAACAAAACCTCTATACATTTGTAAATCTTCAGAACTTGTTAGTTTAGATAGAAAGGAAGATTAGAGCTACTTAGGAGCTTTCCGTCAATGGTCAAATCCCTATTTTCATCTTTCATCCTCTAAAATAATCCACTATTAAATAGGTAATGAAATATGTGTGTGCTCTTCACCTAGACGTGCCTTTTAAAACTAGAGAAAAAAAATGCAAATGCTATGAAAATACTTCTAGGTCTAAAAGAAGCAATAATATAGTGTATGTAAATGATAATTAGGAAATGGAAATCCCAACAAGTGCCAAGGAACCACCAATTGATTCACAAACATTTTAAAAATAAGGAATAGAAGAGAGGTTTGAACACTATCACCTTGATGAGTGCCAAGTTGCACTCATGAAACACATCTTTTTGCCTCTCTTTTTTTCCTTCCTGAGTCCGTCTTTCCTAATGTTTGCACCCAAATAAGCTAGCAAGATCGTTCTATTTTATGATTAATTGAGATAGATTACTTAAGATTATAATTTTTTGATTGAGTGACTAATGTGCATGGAATTGATGGAAAATGCAGAAAACTTCTCTTTTTGATTCAATAGGTGTAGATGCCAAGAACAACAATTCTGTGCATTGCTGGAGATAGTCTTCAATGATATCCAAATACAATACCAAAGTGGCATGACACCTGAAGTTTTGTTGAAATGAGGAATGCCTCTCCAGAGCTCTTCAGGAGTCTGGAGCATCTCAGGAGCTGAACATAGAAAGCTACGTATCTCCAGAGCTGCAGATGTATCTTCAGAGCTGTAAACATATCTTCAGAGCTGTAGTCAGGAATAGTTATCTTCGGTGCCTCTTGAGAGTAGGGCATATTTCCAGCATAAGCTGCCGACCAAGCACTCTTAGTAGTGGTCATAATACCCCTCATTTCACTCAAATCATCACCTGAGTGATGACGGGTCATCTTTAGTTAAACTATTGAAGTTTTATCTTTTCAAAGTTTTTGCATGAAGTTACGGATGGAACTGATTCAATATCCTTATTTTCAAGGCCTCGATGCCCAAATGTATTAAGACTTAGACTTAGATTTTGAGTGGACTTCTATTCCACTCAAGTCTACTTTTATTTGCATGATTTTCTTTCATAGTTAAACATCTTGTGCAATAAAGAGCTGGATGTCATCTCATAGAAGAACTGATAGATAGGTTAAGTGATGTGTCGTCACTCTTTGGATATATACTTGTAGAAATGGTAGAAGAAATATACAATGATTGAATTATTCTGACTCTCGGTAATCTTAGTTCTATGTTAGTAATATTTTCATGAATGCAGAGTGAATGAATTCGATTGGATCTAGTTGTAATCTTCTTTTGTGCTAATTCCCTACTGTAGCCTTCAACCCCAAGGGTGTGGAGCAAGGGCCCACTCTCACCACTAAGGCAGGAGGCTAGTACCATTGTTTTATTAATTCAACTTTCTGTTATGCAAAGTATTTACTGATTTTGATAGGTAGATGCATGTTACTGTTTTAAGATTGCTTTGAGTAAATTCCATGTTTTATCCTATTTTTAGCATTCCTTAAATTTATTTAGTAAGTAGATAGATTAATCTTTTCAAGTTAGTAGAAGCAGTTCAGATTAGTTAGGAAAATTGATAACTATAGAATCCCTAGTTGCAAACAGTTGTGGACACAACCCCTAGATTATTGACATATGAAAAATAGATTAAATGATGAGGTACAGTGACACCTTGTCACACCTCACAACATGAAATGGAAGTCAAACATGCCAGAGATCACAAGATAGATGTCCCCAAGGAAGAAAAGATGCAAAGACAATCATTTTGGATGGTAGGGTTCTAAAAAACCTTTAAAGATGCTGGTAAAAGCTAATAGTCACAATCACATGGAAGCTTCCAAAACCAAAAAATTGCAAGAGAGTTTGATAGATTCCAAGAGATTGATAGATTGAGAGAAAGATTTAGATTTTTTAAGAGATTGAAAAGAATCTTTTTGAAATGGGGATAGGAGGGAAGATGAAGATGTAATGAACCTAATCTAGCCATTAGGATTTGACCCAGGCTGGTTACCAAGTTTGTTCATCCAAGGAAAGGTGGAAGAAACTCACACAAGAAACTATTATATGTCTAATTGTTAGAGGATTCTAGTGCTATTATGTGGATGTCTATGCGTCATGCTGACATCCAAGCACAACTAGCCTCTAAAATATTGACACACTAGGAAAGCATGAGACAAGAACAAAAGTAGTAGTGGTTTACATAGAAAGGCTCAAGCAATATGAAAACATGAGAGACAACTTGGCACCAAGAGTGGGAAATACACTAGAAAAATGAGCCTAAATACATGCTAAGTGTTGTGAACACTAAAGTGAGTCAAAAACATGATGTGAAAATTGTAAGGGTATACAATTTCTAATGCTACACTTTTTAACCTCCATCCCTTGTAAAAGTCTCCTCCTCCACATCCACACTCACCTTATCTTCAATGCAAATCCCTAGTACCTCTTTCTAACCTCCTACCTACTTATATACTTGTTGAAGGTATCCCTCCCCTACTCCATCAAACCATAAAAATAAACAATGATTGATCTCTCACCACCAAACTCTTCTCCCACCACTTCTAACCACACCATAACTCCCACCACTTTCACATTAACCTTTGAGGCCATCAATTATGATACCTTGTAAACTTCCTATTTACCTTTGACCAAATTAGCCTTGTTGTTCCCAACCTTACAACAAATTAAAGAATTCCAAGAATTTTTGGAATAAAACTTTCCTTCCATATGACCTTACCCATTCACCCTTACCTTATCCTATTTCACCTACACCTTTTAACTCCCTCCATAATCACTCACCATAACCATTTCACAATGATTCATTTTCTCAAATCTCACAAGGCATGAACATTCCTAGCACCTTAATCCTATACCTTGACTCCCTTGACCTTGATAATCTTTTTGATCCACTATTTCTCCCTCCACCCAACTCAACACTGACTAATCCCCCATCATCCTCACTTCATGTTGTACCAAACACTACTTGACATTATTTTGACATCCCATCTCTTGCCTCCAAATTCACTCCACTAGCCAATGTGAATGACTTTGTTGATGCTTCTTTCTCTGATGATGAAAAAATAATTAACAAGCTTCCACCTTAGATGTCTTGAGTGTCTAATTATCTCTTACCCTACTTTCTATCTATATCTTCTCTACACTTTTACTTCCCCCTACAATGTGATGAGATATTATGCCACACACTATTGGGGTGTAGCATGTGATGTTCTATGTGATTACTATCTCCTACTATGTGATGAGATATTACATAATGCACTATTAGGGATATAGTATTTTGTGTTGTATTACATTATGCATTTCTTCCTTGTTTTGTGTTCTTTCATATGCCTTCTTCTATATGTTGTCTCCTTATCTAGGTACCTTCCATCCTTATGTTTGTTCAACAACTTAGGGGTGATGCAAATAATTATAAACTCAAAATTCCTTCTCATGTTGATCTAAGTTTCTCTTCTATGTTCATGTTGTATCCCATTAGGATTCTTACATCCTATTTTTATTTTCCTTTGATGTACTCCTATATCCTTATTCATTTTGATCTTGTCCCTTTTATCTTTACTTATTTTTACCTATAATGCATATAGAGATTATGATTTGATCAATATATTTTGTCATTCCATCCTCCAGTTATACAATAATAGAAAATAATATTATGTCCAAATCCATCCTATCAAAAGCACTTATTTTGTTATACCCTTCACCTCTTACCCTCACCATCCACTAGCCAGTACACTGCATGACCTTCTAACATACACATTCACACCACATCTTACTATGATAATTTTGTTGTTTTATATCCATAATGACTTCTGGATATTTATCCCTTCCCATATTCACATTCACACTTGCCACTTACATTTATCTCTTTAACCCTATGCTAGATATGATGATCATAATTAGGTCCATACATAATTATTTCCCCCTATATATTCCTAATACCCAAAACTTAGTTGCAACCCTTAGAACCTTATAAGTGGATCCTTTCCCCCTTCTTTCCTAATCTAGAAATAAGTACCATTTATCATGTTAATGTACATACTCTTGTGTGGTGCTTCCAACCTAAGCTATGGGGATGGAATCCAAAAATCAAGATGAATTGTCCATAATTGCCTAACATAATCTTTAGTGATGAACCCTTGCATATTACTAGTTGTGTGGGGTTAGATAATGGAGGTGACATACAAAGATAATAAATGTCCATACCTCCTTGTGTAATGTTTGGTGATGAGCCCTTGCATCTTACTAGTTGCATGAGGTTAGATCATGGGGACGACATCAAAAAATTAGAGAAATAATAAAGATTAATGTACTACTAAGTGGCGGCTCTAGCCTAGGCTATAGAGATGGAATCCAAAGCATTCTAGCCTAAGAGATGTAAATCAAAGAAAAATTATAGAAACTTAAAGGAAAAATCAAATTCATATAAAATATCATGCTAGAATTGAGATGTCCATCTTCTTATCTATCCCTCTCTATTAGAATCTACTTCATAAGTCTTTCTAAGATGAGTGTTGAGCTAGTATGCCTTCTATGTCATTTCTTTTAGTATCCATGGCTTGAGAGTAGGAATCTATTCTAGCATACCACTCTATCTCTTCCATTCCCTAATCCATAGATATTGTTACCTCTCCCCTTTTCTCAAAATCTAAAGTCCACATTGGTAAAATCCTTTAAATGACACACAACAAGATACCCTGTGCTTCCCTTATCATTCAAACACTTTGCACCATCTGACACTACATAGTTTATCACTTCCATTTGAATTTCCAAGTTGTTTATCCAAGATGGATGTAAACAAGCTCCTTGTTTGCCTTGATGCATAAGCATAGGACCACACTACTAGAACCTATTAGCCAAAACTATCATCCTAAATACATACTAGAGACCTTTTTGTTTCACATTTTCAATGTTTTCCTTTTCATGTTGGTTTTCCATTTTTGTGTATCCTTTTTGTTTCCCATGCTTTCTTGTCATTCTTGTGTATCCTTTTATTTCCCCTTTTTAATTATTCACCTATTTTACAATATCCTTGTTTCCTTGTAGATTTACTTCCTTGTTGTCCTCATTTACCCTTGCCTTGATTGTCATTGTTCCTGATGTAGGAGAATCCTTAGTTCAAGAGCAATCTTGCATCAACCAAAAACATTTGCATTTTAGTTTGTTTGCAGTTCAGTTTGTTTCTTTTCATTTTCTAGTTTAGTTCAGGCAATTCAGTCAGTAGCAGTTTCTGTACTTTGGTCCACATTCTATCATAGTTGCATTTCAAATCTTGCGCAGCTAGACTTAGCATCTAGATTCATTTATGGACAACATATCCAATTTTCAGAGCATTTGGATCAAGTACCGGAAAGATACCGCTATCAGAAGATTGATTGTTTCTCAAGAACAAAGCATCCTGACAGTCTCAGACAATCAGCTAAAGGAGAGGACCTGCGGAGCATTTCACAACCTTCAAATCTTAATGACACATCATTCAATGTTGTTTGGTTCATGGGCGACCTTTCCTGAGATCCGCACATCATTCCATTCATTTGTGGAGGAGTTCTATTCATTTAGGTCTGACCTATCCATGTACACACGTCACAATTGTTGGCAAGAGACACTGTGTGGCTTCATGAGTGTTGTCATTGATGGTAACAAAGTCCACCCCACACATCTGCAACATATAGTATGTCCATACCGAAAGATAGATTGAAGAGTGTTTTGGTCTGGTGAGCAAGAACAGAGCATGCAGCAAGGTCTGACAATTAGGTCCAGATCTCTCAGATGGTGTAACTCAAAAAGTTACAGACTTGGACAAGCCAAGAGGAATTCCATGACTACCACATTCTAGAGATTGAGCCTCTGGTGATGAATGAGTGAAAAGATATGAGCATCTAAGTGTTGGGTTCTTGACAGATAGAGTAGACTGAGGAAGAACTAACTGACCGAGCATCAGACTTTAATCCAGATGAGAAATTGATGGTGATCAAGCTATTTGAGGGATCATACATGGTTGGCCAACTTGATTGATGACTTTTAACTCTATATCTTGGATACACATCACATATTAAGCATGGATTCAGTCGACAGATCAATGCTTTGTAAATATCTTGAATATTCCAGTTGCTGACTAGAAAGATGTTGAAATCCTTGATGCGAATATATATACTAGATTGATTTCAGTGTGAAGTGGTGTGTTGTGTGAGATAGTGTGCGAGAAAAGGCAGAGAGAAATGTGGAAGCAGCAATACAAGTCCGGTATGTGACAGAACAACAACACTAAAGTAGAGGAAGAATGAAGTGTAGTAGATCAGTATATTGAGCCTAACCAGAACTGAACCTCAGCATATGTGGATGCCTCTCTTCAGTTCAAACATCTGGTTACCTTCTATAACTTTGTAGACAGTGAGTCTCTTGTAGGCAGTGTGCCTCTTGTGAGCAGTGTGCTCGGGCAGTGAGCCCTAATTGGCAAGTGCCATTTTGTACTTCTTATTCTTTTAACAGAGAATACAATCTTGGGTTAGTCACCCCGTGGTTTTTCCCTTAACAGGGTTTTCCACGTAAAAATCCTTGTGTTATGTGTGTTGATTTCCTTTATGCTCTCATGATTATATAGGCTTATATGTTTTGATGCTACACTATTGTTTTAGAAGAAAAGAAAGTTAAAATATTTAAATAACTGATTCAGCCCCCCTCCTAGTTATTTGTATTATTTCCAACAATTGGTATCAGAGCTAGGTTCCTCTAAATAGAGCCTAACAGCTTGAGGAAGATCTGGGAATCTCAATGGATATGTATGGTATGAGGAAACAACTTTAGTCTTCCCTAGATGATCTTGAGCAATCTCACTCTGAAGTCAATAACTTGAGGGAAAGACTCAAACAAGCTGATGATTTCATAAATGAACTAAAAGAAAAGTTGAGTATCTCTGTGAAAAAGAGAAAGGAACTACTTCAACAATTAGCAAGCCAAAGTGAAGCCAATGATACTAATGAAGATCTAAATGAGAAAAACAAACTATGTGAGAAGCTATCAAAAGAGGTCATTATGGTAAGACATGAAATGGAATCAGGGGTTATGAGATTCACCCAAGAAATTGAAGAGAAAAGAAAAAATGAAGATAATCTAAAACAATCTCTCAAGGAGAAGTTAGAGGACTACCACAAAATGGACAGAACAATCAGGCATCTGGAATTTGACCTTGAAGAAGCTAGAGATAATGAAGAACAACTTGAAAATTAGATAGACACTCTTAAACAAGAGCTTCAAACAACAAATGAATACAAAGAAAAATTCAAGATAAGCTCAGCTCAACTTGAATTTCTTCTTGAAAGACAAAAGAGGGTAGATGACAAGCATGGTTTGGGTTATGAGAATGGTGAAAGCTCTGGATCTGGTTAGAAGAGCTCTGGATTAGGAAATCAAAGAAACATGCCTAGAAGACCTTCGATAAGGCAACCAAATGCTCAAAGCTATCCATCCTTCAATGGATACTGCTACAATTGTAACAACTTCGGTCATAAAGGAACGCAGTGTAGAAGAAGAATGAATCAAACTAATTCATCCTTCTTCAGATAGTGTTTCAACTGTAAAAGGTATGGTCACAAATCTCATGAATGTAGAAAATTAAACAATTCATTCAATGGTAGATGCTTTGCATGCAATAGAATGGGACATATGGCTAATCAATGTAGATCAAGAGGATATCAGTCAAATATGCAAAGAAATGTTATTTGCTACAATTACAATAGATCCAGTCATATTGCCAAATTCTGCAGAAGTAAGAATTAGGATAAAAAGGATCCGGTGCATCATAATCAAAATCAAGACAAAGGAAAAGGAAAAGTGAATGTGGATGAAGTTCAAAGGGAGATGAACAAGATTTGGGTGAAGAGAAGTGTGGAAAATGTTGGGAATGGATCCGCACCAGAATCTGGTGCTGATATTCCTTCTGAAAACTAAATAGATGAGCTCTGGCTTAGGGGGAGTCACAGAAGAAAAATAAATTCCCCCAGCTAGTCAATTGGTGCCTAAACTTGGCACATGGAATGTTGCAGATTAAAGGGTTCTTAGAGAAATATATAAATAACCCTCTGTAAAAATATGAAAGATCCGCAAGGAGTTTTGGGAGAGTTTAATCATCCAAGATTGATATGGTTTAACAACGATCCGGTAAAAGCAGGATTTTCACAGTTAGATTCGGTATGATTCAAAATTGAAATATCTTGATCTACAGATAAATGGCATGATTGGGGGAAGGGAGATACATTGTCAATTATCACTAAGAATAATTCTAAGTGCATCTCAGTGATTAAGAAAGATCTCTCTTAGAAAAAGGTCAGAACAAGGGAGCCAGAATGGCTTAAGGTGTGCATTTATTGCAATATGAAATTAAGGTTTGCATAGAAATAAAAGGGTTCTTTTATTCATCATTTGCACATTTGTATTAGAGAAGAAGAAAGGAAGAGCTCTACAACAAGATTGTTTCAACTCTCTCAAAGATCAACTGTAGAATCTGATTCAACCAGCGATCTTCTTCAGCTCATATTGTGAACCCTAGAAGCGTAAAAAGGCATTTCCATTCTTGAATATCTCTACTCCAAATGTTGTAAGATCACTGATAGGCCGTACCCAAAGTTTAAGAAACACCCCTTCAAATCCCTAGAAGTTGATCCCTTAGGTACCTTCTCTAGCATTCTGCATGGGGTTCTGCACGTAGAAGATGTTAGGGTGTACATACATGCCAATATTGAAGAATTTGGGTAATCCAAGCTGATGGATATCTATCACAAACAATTAATAGATGAAACGTTTGAACTTAAACCTCAATACAAGGCCCTCCGGGATAAGCATTTTGGACATTGCATCCACTTTCCCTATTTTGCTAAAGATGAATGGGTCTGGTATGTTCTTAGGAGAATACAGACAAATTCATGTGGTTGATGAGGCCATTCAAGATAACAAAAGATGCCATTAGGGTAGTAACTGAATTACACTCATCTGGTGGGTTGCCTGCTCTCAAATCTATCAAGAACCAGATAGTAAGTGAGGCTACCGGATCAAAGTTTGACAAGAGAGCAATGATGATAGAAGACATCACTGATTCGGATATCAAATTTGCCTCATGATAATTGGTTATAAAATCTATCACTCTAGTAGGGAGAATTCAGTGTCCGAAACTGCAATATATACTGCATATCAGATGCTGAGGGAAAATGCTGACTATGACCTCTGTGATCTTCTTCTGAACCAACTATTAGAAAACTTGTAGAAAATAAAGAAGGATAAGAAGAAATCATTTAAGTATGGTGGGCTAATACTATGTTTATTCTTTTACTATATGAATGAGCTACCTGGATCAAGTGGTTGGGTATGGCAAAATGAAAAACCTGTTGCCATACAAATCAGAGACTACATGTATGGGCTTGGTGATGCCAAGGCTCAAAGCACAACACTCTGGGGATATTTGAAGAACTTCCAAGGTATGATGTAGGCCAGAGAAAGAATTCCTCAGATAATAGTTAAAAAATATAAGGATATAGTATGCTTCATGGTAGACACTAATCAATGCCTAATGGAGGCAGTTGAGCCCAGAACAGTATGGATAATGCCAATGGGCTATGAGGTAGATGAGAAGATCTTGGAGCTGCATGTCCAACACTTGCTGAGTTGGCCTAAGGACGCTAAGGCAGAAAGGTTTGGAACCTATCAAGAATTAAGTGTAAAAATACATGTTGAACTAAGATAACCAGAGATGAAAAGAAAAGTGAGAAGGGAAGTAGAGGAAATTGCCAAGAAATATGGCATATCAAAGGAGGCAGTTGATGCAAATAGAGAGAAAGTAGAAAGAGTAGAGAAAGAGAGACAAGAAGCAGAAAAAGAAAGTGTTCCAATGCAAGCCCCCTCCTGGACTAGATCCTCAAAGAGTTCTGTACCTACCACCTCTAAGAGCTCAAAATCCTCCAAACCAAAAGCCAAGACATCTGGAAAGGGAGAAAAGAGAACAAAACCCAAGGCTACAAGGTTCTACATAAGTCAAAAGGATGATGAAGAGATAGAGACTGATGAGGAGGTTAAGAAAATGAAGAAGAAAAAGAAAACATCTGTGGAATCCTCTGCTAGCAAAACAAAGAAGAAGAGGCAGAAGAATTTGTTGAAAGGCCTACTCTCTCTATTGATGATATCATCAAGGTAGTCACAGTGGATGGGAACCTGCAACCAGTCACTGAATTTTATGATGAATATAGTGATACTAACAAGAAAATCTTGGAAGATGCTATAGTAAGGTACCTAAACATTTATAATAAAGCATTCATTGAAATCATCTCTTTAATTCCCAAAAGTCTAGAGAAGGAACTTGAACTAAGAAAGGAGAATGCTAAGGCAAAGGACCTAGAGATCCAGGAACAGATTGCAGTTCAGCTCTATCCTTCCATTACTCCAAAACAAATGACCATGATCTTCAAGGATTGCAAGGATGTGTTCTAGAGCAAAGCAAGAATGAACAAACTTATGCTTGGAGAGACTGATCAGGTGGCAAAAGAAACTAAAGACATCCTCTGGAATGCCTTCAAAAGATTCAATCTTCCTATTATTAAGGAAATAGATGAAGAAACTTGTACCATGGATGTTGAAGGATTAATTGCATCAAAAGAAGAATCTACTGAGAAAAATGTAGAAGAGCCCAAAGAGATGGATGAAGAAAAGACTAAGGACTTGGATTCCTCTGTTCTAGAAGAGGAAATCCATGAAGAAGTTAACATCTCTCCTCCAGATGCCACTACAGATTTAGGAATTGAAGGAGAAGGAAGAAAAGAGGATAAAGTAAGTCAAGAAGAGGAGAAAAAGGGAAGAGAAGAAGAACAAACAAAGAAGATCTCTGATGACAGTTTTGAGGCTGTAAAAGGAAAGAAGTCTTTGGCAAGAGACACTGTAGAAGTAGTGAAGAATTTCTTGACCAAAGAAATGATGGAGATAGATGAACCAAAACTATTCCAAGTACCACTCAATTTTGATTCCCTCTCTCCAGTTCAGACAATGAAGATATAATCTTTTGCCCAAGCTAAAGCAAAAGAAAAGCTTCTGAAGTCTCACATGGAAGACTGTGAGCTGATAGAAATTGCATCTGGGATACTAGAGAAGATCATGTCATCCTTCCAAAAGGATCTTTCAGCCTCTCCATTTGGTAACTTGAAATCTCTTGTTAATTCTGTTAGCACCCATTTTGATTCTTTGGAGAAATCGGCAAAAGAGAAAATCCAGAAAGAATTTTTGGGAAAGAGATTCACTGAAGTGCAAGGACTCATAGCTAATGATAGGAGGAACCTAGATATTGGGATAGAGAGCCTAGAAAATGCTCTTAAGGATGGTGGAGAAATGTATAAAATTTGTCTATCCTGGTCTAAAGTAACTGAGGATATTGAAAAGAAGGTGAAAGAACAAGATTAATTGTCAAGTTTATCTCAAAATTTTGATCCTCTCACCACATCCATAATGAATCAAGAGTGCCAGGCTATTGCCATTCTAAATGAAATAAAAAAACTTGAAAAGGAGAGGATGAATATAATAAGTAGGATGGGTGAATTGAGAGGGATAATTATCCCAAGTTAGAGGCCATGCATGAGGCCCTAACTGATGCTCAGACCATAGCCTGGACCAGTGATCCGACAGACTTAAGAAGGGGAGAAGCTTTTGCATTTTTTTTGAGTGGGCACATTTCAATTTTGGATAGGATGAAGCAAAGTTGGGCGACATAATTTGTACAATTGAAGACCACCTTTACGGATATACTTAAGTATATGTAAGTATAACATGTATATATACTTATGCGGCTATGTATAGGTTGATTTTTACAAATTTTGGTGTGTGGATTCCACCCTTTGCCATTGATGTCAAAGGGGGAGTGAGGAGTAGTGAAAGATGTGGAATCTAGCTAAGAGGGAGCTCTGGTAAAAGTGTACATAAGACATAGCATCAACCAAGGGGGAGTTTGTTACAACACTTAGTCATTTTTCACTAAGTGTTGCCATCAATGCCAAAGGGGGAGATTGTTGGCAAGAGACACTGTGTGGCTTCACGAGTGTTGTCATTGATGGAAACAAAGTCCACCCCACACATCTGCACCACATAGTATGTCCATACTGGAAGACAAATTGAAGAGTGTTTTGGTCCAGTGAGCAAGAATAGAGCATGCAGCAAGGTTTGGTAATCATGTCCAGATCTCTTAGATGGTGTAACTCAGAAACTTGCAGAATTGGAAAAGTCAAGAGGAGTTCCATGACTACAACATTCCAGAGATTGAGCCTCCAGTGATGAATGAGTGAAAAGCTATGAGCATCTAAGTGTTGGGTTCTTGACAGACAAAGTAGACTGACGAAGAACTGATCGGTAGAGCATCAGACTTTAATCCGGATGAGAAATTGATGGTGATCAAGCTATTTGAGGGATCATACATGGTTGACCGACTTGATTGATGACTTCTAACTCTATGTCTTGGATATGCATCACATATTAAGCGTGGATTAAGCTGACAGGTCAATGCTTTGTAAATATCTTGAATATTTTGATTGCTGACTAGAAAGATGTTGAAATCGTTGATGCGGATATATATACTAGATTGATTTCGGTATGAAGTGGTGTGTTGTGTGAGATAGTGTGCGAGAAAAGGCAGAGAGAAATGTGGAAGCAGCAATACAAGTCTGGTATGTGACAGAACAACAACACTAAAGAAGAGGAAGAATGAAGTGCAGTAGATCAGTATATTGAGCCTAACTAGAACCGAACCTCAACATATGTGGATGCCTCTCTTCAGTTCAAACATCTAGTTACCTTCTATAACTTTGTAGACAATGAGTCTCTTGTAGGAAGTGTGCCTCTTGTGAGTAGTGTGCTTGGGCAGTGAGCCCTAATTTGCAAGAGCCATTTTGTACTTCTTATTCTTTTAACAGAGAATACAATCTTGGGTTAGTCACCTCATAGTTTTTCCCTTAACAAGGTTTTCCATGTAAAAATCCTTGTGTTATGTGTGTTGATTTCCTTTATTCTCTCATGATTATATATGCTTATATGTTTTGATACTGCACTATTGTTTTAGAAGAAAAGAAATTTAAAATATTTAAATAACTGATTCATGCCCCTCCTCTCAGTTATTTGCATTGTTTCCAACAACTCTTCATGGGAGTTTGTGATCTTCCTTGGCCAACGTGGAAGAATCTTTGGTTCTAGAGATGATATATATTGATGTAGTAGGTGCCTATGAAAGCAGTGATGATCATTAGAATAAGTTCATAGTTAGATTTTGTGTGAAGGAGCTTCAAAGCTATATCTTGTGTATATTCTGATATTATGTAATAAGGCCTGTGAGCCCTAATTGCAAGCCCGCATGTTGCCAACCAATTTCTATTTGAATTATATGTGAGAAAGGAAAACAAGTGAAGATAAAAACATAAACTTTATACCTTCAAAGTGATCTCCTCCTCCTAGATAAGGTTGAGAATATTGTACCCAAGCATTATTGCTTCACCAATGGTTTGCATATGTGAAATGCTCTCAAATCTAGACTACAAGTCACTTAAACCTAGATCAAGATGATGGAATTGATGAAAATTTCAGCATAATAACTTTGCTCAAATTGTGGATGATCAAATGGCTTGGATGATGGTGTATTTTTAGGCTTTTTGGAGGGATATTTGATCCAAGGGTTGAGATTCATTTTGGAGATCAATGGATGAGAATGAATGTGACGTGGAGGGCTTAGATTAGATCATAGAAAATGGAGGGATGAGAATAAAAGTAAATTTTAAATTCACCTTGGGAAGGGGTATGAATTAAATGAGGGTAGATGAGCTGGATTAGATGTGAATTTTAAATTCACATGGGGAAGAGGTGAGGATTAAAAATTAATTTTTAATTCTTTTTGGGAAGAGTGGTATTTAATGAAAGTGGGTGGTGTAAGAGGTCATTTATGGAGTTTATGACAAATGTATATAAAAAAATGTTTTATGTGGCATAAAAATTAATTTTTTATTTAGAGGATGTGGGGAGGAGTGTTAAACAAGGTTTGACCAAACTAATCAAGGTGATTAGTCTAATTAATATGACTGTAGTAAATTAGTGAATGGGTTAATTATGGGTTAGAATTAACTGAAAGGTGTTTAATTTAATTAATCCTAGGTCTAGGGTCATGTAGGTTAGACTAGCTAATTAAATAATAGGTATTTAATTAACTAGGGTAGGGATAGGCTGATTAGTAGGTTGAATTAATTAAATAAACATGATTTATTCAATTAATTAGGCTTATGAAATGACTGAATTAATCAAATAAATATTTTCATATTTATTTAATTAATTGGGCTAATGTTAGTAAAAGGGGTAACTATTGAATTAATCAAATTAATTCAATTTAAAGGGGGGAAATGATGAATAATCAGGTGTTCGAGGAGATAATTAATTAAATAACAATTTAATTAATTAATTAGAAGGGGAATTGGTGATATTAGTGATGTTGGAAATTGGTTAAATGGTGAAGATATTTTTAGGTGTCTACATTTGTCCCTCTTGACGTGGCGTCGTGACCTAGCAGGGATATGGTGTCAAGTCAGAGAAAATACCCCAGCTACCCTGGGAAGACATGGAATGGGAGAGGGATGCCCCCTCAAGAGATCGGGTGAAAAATAAATTTTTTGGGTGAGCTCTTGAAAGGAAGAAATAGAGGTGAAAAATGGATAGAGGATGGAAAAATAGACTAACAGGAAGAAAAACGGGTGAAAAAAGTTATGATCTGCACCTTGGGGAGGAAAAAGTGTGTTAGAGGATGACATGGCCTACTATAAATAGAAAAAGTGGGCCCTAAAGTGCCACATTTGCACTCATTGAGCCACTTGGATGAAGGAGAAGAAGAGACATGATGGCGAACCCACTCTTCCCACGCTTTGAACACTTGTCTGAGAGAGTCCATTCTTACAGGAGGTCAGTAGAGGTTGGTGACTAGGTACACCGACCAACCCTAACTTTGTCATTTTTTCATTTGTTGCATTTATTACCTCATGAAATGGGTCACTAGGGTTTTGCTACTATTCACAAAGTGTTTGGTGCCTTTTTAGGCCAAATTAGCACTATCCTCTAGATTGGCACCCTCCACCAGGGGGAAAAGAGTAGGATTGGTGCCAAAATTGAAAGGTTTAGCGCCATCAAGCCGATTAGCGCCTTCATCTCATGGGTTTTATTTTTGATGGAATGACACCCTTTGAGGAAATAGTGGTTCCATTCTCTAGAATGGTACCACCAGGTAGATTGGCACTTTTTTAAAGTGTCAGGGCACCATTCTCTTGAATAGTGTCATACCTTGATAGTGTGGCACCATTCTGCGGAATAGCGCTTAGGTTATACATGAAATGGAGCGGTTTAGGGTTTTTGCGCGAAAATGGTGCAAAAGGAGAGTGGAACAACACAATTCTCTGGAATGACACCATATCTGGTTGAAGTGGTGCTATCTCGTGGATGAGCACCATTTTCTGGAGGATTGGCACCAAAAGCACTTTTGGCGCTAAAAGCGAAATGATCAGCACTATAACTGAGTCAAGAGGAAAAATGTAAGTTTTTAACTTCCATTTGGCACATGCAGGTCCCAGGAGGGATCATGGGTTTATGGGAGTGACATCTTACTGGCATGATGTAGTTATTAGATGGATTTGATGGAGCTACACATGCTTGGCTAGCGAGATTGGGTTTGTTGACAGTAGCGGATATGCCCATCCTACGGGCACATAGGGTGATGATGATAGCTATAGTAGAGAGGTGGCAGCCTGAGACTTGTTCCTTCCTCATGCCGATGGGTGAGATCACCATCACGATGGAGGATGTTTACCAAATCCTAAAGTTGCCCATCCACGGTGTGCAAGTGACTTATGGTAGTACTAGGAGAGGACATAAATCCTTAGATAAAGCATTTGCCCCAGGCCACCTAGAGTTGATGTAGGATAGACGAGAGATGAGCTATGACCAAACTTTGTTAGTGGGTGTAGATCATTTTACCTTGTTTCTTTGCGCATTGATTGGAGGTGTGGTGATGCTCGATCAACGTGGGTGAGGCTTTCCTGTAGGCTGGGGAGAGGTGATAGAGTAGATGGTAGTGAATGAGATGGTTTATGGATGGGGGCCATACATGCTGGGATAGTTATATCATGAGATGCATACCATGGTTTATCACTATGATTCAACTTTATCTGATGGGGTCACACTATTGCATGTGTGGGCCTTTGAGCACATTGCTATTACGAGGCTGGAGGGAGGATATTATCAATGGCAGTTCGAGGCTTATGTTTATTTATACAGGTAGCCCCTTCGGTATAGTCATGTTGGATAGTTGCACTACTGGTATTGATTCTTTAATGAGATGACTCATGTGATATGGTGGTCATATATCGGCATGGAGTAGTGGCCATAGGAGCATATTCATATGCCTTATACATTGCAGCCACATTATCTGATGGGTTGGGGTGGTCACACCATTGACATGTACCTTCCTTCTCAGGTGATGCATCAGTTTGGCTTATGATAGGATCTTCCCCAGAGGATGGTAGTGTTTACTTAGACAAGGCGAGATGTGAGATGACCACTGACCATAGTGCCACAGTTGGTGATAGCCAATTTTATAGCTTTATAGCCCCAGTAGCAGGATTGGGGGAGCAGGTTGGTAGACATAGGGACAACGCCTGCATATGATCAATGGTGGGTGACATGGAGGCCGATCCGTTTGACGGATCTGACCGAGGAGCCTAACATGACTGTGGATCCAGAGGAGGAGGGAGATATAGTGGAGGAAAAGATAGTGATCGAGGAGGTGGAGGAGGATGAGGATGATCCCATGGGGATGTTGGCTATAGCGTCATATGAGCAGGTGATGGCTATGGGTGTTAGATTTAGGATAGACAACTAAGAGGGGGGGTGAATTAGTTGTCCAAAACTTTCTTGCAATTAATCACTTAAATCATTTTCTTTATTCATCAGCATAATAATAAATCAATCATGGAAACATAATGCAGCAATTCAAGAGTAGAAACACATTAACACATATGACAACAAGATTTTTAATGTGGAAAACCCAGTTAAGGGAAAAACCATGGGGTGACTAACCCAAGATTGTATTCTCTGTTAAAAGAATAGTAAGAATAAAATGGCACATGCCAGTTAGGGCTCACTACCTAAGCACACTGCTCACAAGAGGCCCACTGCCTATAGGAGACACACTATCTACAGAATAATAAGTATTACATACTTGAACTGAAGAATAACATCTTCACCATGCTTGAGTTAGTTCCATTTAAGCCCAATACTTCTGCTTTGCCTTTTGCTCTCCTCCTCTCTACCACACTCTCATCTCCCTCCATCTCATTAAAATGACTTTGCAACTCCTTATTTATACAAGACATCAACTTAGGGATAATCATCCAAGTCGATATACATTACACAGAAAATATATAAATACAACATGACTAAATTACAAAAAGACTTCACGCAGATCAACACATTGTCAGCCACACATATATGAGACTTCAATCTTCTTTTAGGAACATGCCAATCTTCACAGAACATCTTCAAGATCATTCGCAGGATGTGTAACTCATCCGGTCAGCTTGGCTTGGGAAGAACATCATCATCCGGAAGTAATTCTTCAATTACAAGCTCAATCTTCAATGCAGACCACCAACACAAACTAGACACAATCCAAAGACCTCCACAAGCTTGCCTGAATCACAAGGAACATCCACACTACTCCTTACTGAAACCATTCTCTCCTTTATTTGAAACCTCAAGAACACAGTCTGTCATCACTATCTTATTGGAACAGATGCTTGGAGGCCTCCAGACCATGAACCAATTGAGTTATCAATTCAAAGTGACTTCATAAACACTCCACCAAATCCGTAGAACAAGATATTGCATTTCTGGATCTTACCAAACCTATCTGTGTCACTCTGTCACCTCTGAACATATGCCAGAACCGGTTTTACTTAAGTGGCCATAACTTCTTCAGATCTTCATCCAGACCTCTGAAATCTTTATTGGATCATCTTAAGACACATATCTACAAAACCTTTGATGTGCATCCTCTAATCTTCATCTTAGTTGGGATCTTTATCTTACTGACTTCATTGTTCTTCTCTGTTCCTGATAGGACTAATTTTCTCAATATCCTTAGCATACATCTCATCCAATCCTTATCATCAATGCAATCGGAGTATGTTGACATCAATGACAACACCAGTTAGGCCCATACTTGCAACAGTGAGAGGGCGAGGGAGAGGGAGAGGTAGATGGTGACTGGCACCACCACTACAGGTACAACAATAGGTACAATAGTAGGCATTGCAGTAGGTGCAAGTTCTTGCATAGCAGGGGTAGGGAGATCAGTAGGTAGTGAGGCCCGAAAGTGGGCTCCACGGTAGATACCGTAGCAGTAGGCCCTTGTGCAGCCAACATAGGGAGGGCAGAGGGGTTTGATGCCACCTCCGTGGGCACCACTATAGTAGCAGGGATCGAGGGCCGCCCTAGGACAATAGACAAATGAGCTGCAGGTGAGGGAGAGGATGCATCAGTAGCATATTCCAGAGGCTGTTATGACATTTCTAGGGATTGGCAAGATAGAGGCAGGTCTAGGGCTAGTTCCAAGAGGGTGCTCATCACGTCGATACCCCTGAGTAGATGATGAGGAGGTGGGGACTCTCTAGGCTTAGATGGTGAGCCTAGAGGATATAATTGGGTGACAGCAATAGGAGCTTGTGTAGCTTCGAGGGGCAGCTGCGTTGTTAGATGGATCAGATGGGTAGGTGAGCGCACTACAGGTGTAGTTGGCACAAGAACAGGCTCAGGCGGCTACCCTGATAGGTGAGTGGGATTTAGAGTGAGCTCTATGGTAGACAATAGAAGTTAGGGCCCAGCAGGCGGAGGCACATGTGGTGAGTTTGCAGGGGATGGTGGTAGGTAATGGCATGGGTCTATGTTTACATAGTTACAGAATCAGATTACACAACTATAGGGACAATTGTAGAAAGCATAGAGTCAGCTCCTAGAGTAGAGTAGGTAGGTTGAGTATTACTATGGAGCATATTATTCTGTAGTGCCTGAGGGTCAGCATATACCCAGCTATAGCCAGCGCAATAGATCCAAGATGTCTTGGTCCCATAGATCCAGGAGGTCTATTTAGTCAGTTCAGCAGCCTACAACACCTCCACTACTGGTACCCCAATAGCCACAATAGACACAACAACCACCATTACAATAGTAGTAGCAGCCACAGCTAGGGTCACCCATGGAGTTAGGCAGGGGTTCATCAGCCTAGGGTTGATGTGTTGACATATATTGATGTATATTTTGGCCCTTATCTGCATTTTTTTGTATCATAACTTGTATATTGATTTTGAGTGATGTATATTTGGTGATGATGATATGATTTATGTATGGTTGTAGTTATAGTTTATGCACTATGTGATGTTATGATGTTTATGTTATGATGTTGGTATTTTTTTATGCTTATGGTGGATGTTTTTATGTGATGTTATGGACTATGATGATGTATGTGTGATTTTTGTGATGTTTATGGATATGTGATGGATCATATATGTTAATATTGATACTATGATGTGATAATTTATGCCTTACTTATGATCCTAATGTGTTATGGATTTATGATTATGGATGCATGTGGTGGTTATGGATACCTGTGATGTTGTGCTTATGGATTTATGATGCAATGATAAAAATGTAAGTGGAATATATGCTTAGATTAAATAAACATATATTATGCATGATGAAAATGGAATATATTCTTAGATTAATAAACATATATTATGCATGATGAAAATGGAATATATTCTTAGATTAATAAACATATATTATGCATGATGAAAATGGAATATATGCTTAGATTAATAAACATATATTATGCATGATGAAAATGGAATGGTTAATGCAATAGATGTTCAGATTACATTTGTGTGAAAGTTTGATTTGGTAGGCATAGGATCATCATCATTAACTCTTGAAAACACATGCATGTAATGTATAAACAAGTTCCCTATGTTTAGTGCTTTAATTGTTTTATTTTTTTGGGAAAGTTGGTAAGAGAACAGGTAATAGAAATTGTTAGACGATGTGTTATCCAAAATGCAATGGTTAAATGATGTAATGTAATGGTGATTAAATGATTATGATAATGCAAATAATGATTTAATGCAATTATTAATGAAATGGACAAGTCATGATACATGTTATATTCTTTTTAAACCCTGAGTGATGGGGCTAGGTGGTGGGGAATAGGTTAGGGAGGGGAATGGATGGTTTGGGAGGAAAGGGGATTGAGAGGATGGTTTAGGGAATGCTAGGTCATTGGACACTGCATTATTAGAGGGGTTTTGGTTTAGTTGTGTTAGGTTGGTTGAATGGGTTATGGGGTAAGTTAGAGGTGTTGCAAGTATGGGCCTAACCGGTGTTGTCATTGATATCAACATACTCCTATTGCATTGATGTCAAGGATTGTATGAGCTGTGTGCTGAGGATATTGAGAAAATTACAGTGAACCTCTATGAAGTGAAGATCCTAGCTAGATGAAGATCAGAGAATGTACATCAAAGGGTTTTTAGATATGTGTCTAAAGATGATCCAGTTAATATTTGAGAGGTCCGCATGAAGATTTGGAGAAGTTATGGCCATATGAGTAAAACTAGTTCTAGCAGCTGTTCAGAGGTGACAGAGTGACACAAATAGGTCCGGTGAGATTCAGAAATGCAATATCTTGTTCTGCAGATTTTGTGGAATGTTTAGGAAGCCCAGGTAAATTGACAACTCAATTGGTTCATGGGTCCGCAAGCATTTATTCTAATGTGATAGTGATGATAGACTGTGTTCTTGAGGTTCTAGATGAAGATACGAATGATTTTAGTAAGTAGAAGTGGTGTGGATGTTCTTGGTGATTCAGGCAAGCTTGTGGGGGTCACTAGATTGTGTCTAGTTTGTGTTGGCAGTCCGCATTAAAGATTGAGCTCGTAGTAGATTTACTGTTGACTGATGATGTTCTTCCTAATCATGGCCAACTAGATGTTTTACACATCTTGTAGATGATCTTGAAGATGTTCTGCGAAGCATGGTGTGTTCCTTAAAGAAGATTGAACTCCTAGATATGTGGCTGACAGTGTGGTGATACGCATGAAGTTCTTGTAACAAATCAAGTTGTATTTTTATAATTGCTCTGTAATAGAATATGTTGTGCTAACTTTGATGATCATTCCAAAGTTGATGTCATGTATAAATAAGAATTGTGAAGTCATTTCAAAGTATCTTGGTCAAGATGAGAGAGTGGTAGAGAGGAGAAGAGAGAAAAGCAGAGCAAAAGTGTTGAGCTTAAATGGAACTATCTCAAGCATGGTGAAGATGCTAATCTCCAATTCAAGTATGTAATATTTATATTATTTTGTAGACAGTGTGTCTCCTATAGGAAATGGGCCTCTTGTGAGCAGTGTGCTAGGGCAGTGAGCTCTAATTGGCAAGTGCCATTTTGTTCTTCTTATTCTTTTAACATAGAATACAATCTTGGGTTAGTCACCCCATGGTTTTTCCCTTAACTGGGTTTTCCACGTTAAAATCTTGGTGTCATATGTGTTAATGTGTTTTTTCTCTTGAGATATTGCATTGTACTTCTGTGATTAAATCATTATTATGCTGTAGAAATATAACAAGGATTTAAGTGTTTACAGAAAAGAAAGTTTTGGTAACAACTAATTCACCCCCCCTCTCAGTTGTCTATCCCAAAACCAACAATTGGTATAAGAGTTAAGTTCCTCTAAAAGAGCTTAATCGCTTGAGGAGATCTAGGATGTCTTCCTACAAGAAGGATAGTCTGAGGTTTGATGGATCTAATTACACTCTTTGAAAAAGCTGCATGGAATATCACTTGTAATGTATGAGAATGCAATATTGGACCATGACTACAAAGAAATATATTCCTCCAAAGAATGGTCCAACAACTATAGATGAAATCAGAGATGCTAAAGATAATCTTTGAGCTAAAGAAGCCTACTAAGTGTCTTATCTGATTCAGAGCTGACAAATGTTATGGATTTAAAAACTGCATATGAGATTTGGTCAAAGCTGGAACTTCTGCATGAAAGAGACAAATATGTTAAATGTGCCAAGCTATAGAGTCTGAAAGGAAAATTTAAAAACCTGAAGATGAATGAAGATGATAATATCACTACATTTATGCCAAAAGTAAATGAGCTTGTTTGTGGCATTAGGTGTGCTGGTGGAACCTGTTAGGGTTAGCTAGAAGAAGATATCAATTAAATGCAAATAAAGATTAAACAGAGAAATGGAAATACACAGAAATAATAATAGTGAGAGACAAGTTTTAACGTGGTTCACCCAAACTCAGGCTACATCCACCAAACAGAGAGTCCAATATTATTATTCAGTAAATCAAACCGATTACAATCAGCAATCCCTGCAACTCAATACCGCTACAAAATGCTACAATACAATACCAAAACCCTAACCCTTAGCTGCTTTATCAAGCTTTTTGTCGGTTACAAAAATAGGGTTTTCTTATGTCGGTCAATGAAAAAATAACTCCCAGTGCATTATAAAATAATAAAAAACTGTGTGAGGTTTCAGGGGTGTTGCCCCCGAGCCCCCATAGGGGTGCTGCCCCTCGACCCCGCCCTATATTGTGACAGGGAACGTGCTAGGGGCACTGCCCCTAGACCCCGCAAGGGGCACTGCCCCTTGACCCCGTTAGAATTTGGGGGCAAACCGCGCCGATAAAAGTGGGGTAAATATAACCTCCGAGTCTGATTAGGCTCCATATAACAACAGAACCTTGGATGAAGATGAGATTGTTGCCAATGTTCTCAGATCCCTACCTCCTACTTACAAACACAAGGTTGCTACTATTGAAGAATTTAGATCTTTGTCAAATATCACAAGAGATCAATTGGTTGGAAAATTAGCTACATTTAAATTGGCTGAGTTTGGAGATGCACCCCCCAAGACTGAATTTACATTCAAAGCTAGTGCTTCTATAAAAGGAAAACAAAGGTATGATCCAGGAGAGAACTCCTCAAAGAAACTATCATGGTATGAAAAAGAAAGAAAAGATCTAGAAGAAGATGAGGCGGAAGTTTCTCAACTTGAAGCCCTTATTGCAAAAAGACTGCCAAGAGGATCTGGTAAGTATGAAGGAAAATTGCCCTTCAAATGTTTCAACTGCAACAAGATTGGTCATTTTGCTTCAAGGTGTTAGGAAAGATTTTTAAGGACTAATCCAAATAGATCAAAGTTTCAAAAGAAATGTGACTATGCTCATGAAGATGATGATGATGGAGTAACAAATGATGAATCAGAGACAAGAAACAAATCCAAAAGTGACTGGGTGTTTATTGCCATCAAGGAAGAAGATCCAATGCCCATTGACTCTGTCAATCATAAAATGGTAGAAAGAGCTCTAGCTGCCCAAGTTGAAGAAAATGATGAATGGGTCATTGATAGTGGATGCTCCCACCATATGACTAGTGACAAAAATAAGTTTATAGATCTGGAAAGATATGGAGGAGTTGTAAAATTTGGTGATAATTCTACTGGTAGAATCAGAGGCAGAGGAACTATTTCTTTTGATGGAAAGAATGAAACCAGTGATGTATTGTATGTTGAAGGTTTGAAGCACAATCTTCTCAGTGTTGGGCAATTGGTGGACAAAGGCTATGATCTCTAATTCAAAAATAGAAAATGTAAGATCTTTGAAGGTTCTAGAATAGAGATTACATCCGATACTCAAACAAAAGGAAACATCTTCCACTTGGTTGGTACTGGAAAAAGTTGTTTATTTATTCAAATTGATCAGAGTTGGTTGTAGCATAGGAGAATGTGTCATGTAAATTTTGATAATATCATCAAGATAAGCAACACTCAGGCTGTAAGAGATCTTCCAAGATTGGTGAAACCTACTAACAATTTGTGCAAAGAATGTCAGTTGGGTAAGCAGAACAGAGTCACATTCAAAAGTTAGTAACAATCTTCTACTAGATTGTTGGACTTAATACATACTGATCTATGTGGACCGACAAGAATTAGGAGTTTGCAAGGTGATAGATATTTCATGTTACTAATTGATGACCATTCCTAGATGATGTGGGTGACTTTCCTAAAAGAGAAATCTGAAGCTCTTAAAAAGTTCAAAATATTCAAGGCTATGGTCAAAAATGAAACTAGGTTAAACATAAAATGTCTTAGGTCTAATAGAGGTGGTGAATTCATATCCGGAGAGTTCATAGAATTCTATGAGAAACATGGGATAAAGAGACAATTATCTGCTCCAAGGACTCCACAATAGAATGGATTAGTGGAAAGAAAGAACCAGAGCATCCAAGAAGCATCTAGAACCATGATGATGGAAGCAAACGTCCCTCAAATCTACTGGAGAGAAGCTGTAAGCACTGCTGTCTATACTCTTAATCGAGTACAAATCAAAAGCAATATTGGTAAGACCCCTTATGAACTCTAGTTTGGTATCACTCCTACTATGAAGTATTTTAGAGTCTTTGGTAGTAAATGTTACATTAAAAGAGATGAAGACCTTGACAAATTTGATGCTAGAAGTGATGAAGTAATATTCTTGGGTTATTCTACTCAAAGCAAAGCATACCAGTGTTATAACAAGAGATTAAGAAAGATTGTAGAAAGTACAAATGTGAAGGTTGATGAAGGCATTGAAAATCTGTCAAGGTTTTATGAAGCAAATGATTAGAATGATGTTCTGGTCCAAGAAGATCATCCCCTTATGTAGTTTAGATTTAGATTGATCTGGAGAATCCTGAAATACAGGAAGAAGAGACAAGTTTGAATAAACCTATCCAAGAAATAGAAGTGCAAGAAATTCTCAAAACTCCCAGGTATGTAAGACTAAATCATTCTGAAGACTAGATCATAGGTGATAGAAGCAAATGTGTTCAAACAAAAAGAAAGATTGCTCAAGATTCAGAGAAGTATTGTCTGATTTCAAATATTGAACCAAAAATAGTAAGTGAAGCATGCAATGATGAAAGCTGGGCCAAAGCAATGGAGGAGTTGATGTAGATTGAGAAAAATCACACTTGGGATCTTGTTCCTAGACCTAGAAACAAAAATGTGATTGGGACCAAGTGGGTCTTCCAGAATAAACTAAATGAAGATGGTGTAGCTAGAAACAAAGCCAGATTGGTCTGTAAGGGTTATTCTCAAGTAGAAGGAGTTGACTTTGAAGAAACTTTTTCTCTGGTAGAAAGAATTGAAGCAGTCAGATTATATCTTGCTTTTGCTACCTTCAAGGATTTCAAAGTATATCAGATGGATGTCAAGTCTGCCTTCCTGAATGGTGACTTGGAAGAAGAAGTATACATTGAGAAACCGGATGGATTTCAATTTAATGATCAATGTGATATGGTCTAAAAGTTGAAGAAAGAACTGTATGGACTCAAACAAGCCCCAAGGGCCTGGTATGAAAGATTGGATAAACATCTTTTGAAGATTGGTTTCAACAAAGGTACTACTAATAGTAACTTGTAATTCAAGATTGATCATGAAAATATCTTCATTGTTGAAGTATTTGTTGATGAGATCATTTTTGGAGGAAGAGATAGTATGTTCAAGAATTTTACAAATCAAATGAAAAGTGAATTTGAGATGTCTATGTTTGGGGAAATGAATTTCTTCTTGGGTCTACAAATCACTCAAACAAAGAAAGGAATCTTCATATCACAAACCAAATATGTGAAAGAATTGTTGAAGAAATTTGGGATGGAAGATTCAAAGCCAATGAATACTCCCATGGAAACTGGGTGTAAACTTAGCAAAGATGATGAATCTCCTAAGGCTGATCAGAAAAAGTACAGGTCAATGATTGGAGGGCTATTGTATCTTACTCAAACTAGACCTGACATTATGAATGTTGTTGGTCTTGTCGCTAGATTCCAAGATGATCCTAGAGAATCTCATGTCATGGTAATCAAGAGAATTCTCAGATATCTAAAGGGAACAGTTGAGTATGGTTTATGGTATCCTAGGGATCATGATTTCTCTCTTCATGCATATACAGATGCTGATTGGGCAGGAGATGTGGATGACCGGAAGAACACCAGTGGTGGTGCATTCTTTTTGGGGAAAAGATTGGTTTCTTGGCTAAGCAAGAAACAAGAGTCAATATCTTTGTCCACTGTAGAAGCATAATATATTATAGTAGTAGGTAGTTGCACTCAAGTATTGTGGATGAAGCAAATGCTCAGAGACATCAGAGTGGAGTATGAGGAACCTATCAAAATCTTCTATGATAACTCAAGTGTAATAAATATATCAAAAAATCTAGTGTTGCATTCAAAGACAAAACATATATCCATAAAGTTTCACTTTTTGAGAGAGCAGGTGAACAATAATGAAGTCAGATTGGAGTTTGTGTCTTCAAAGGATCAGATTGCAGACATTTTTAGTAAACCTCTACCTAAGGACTCTTTTGAGTATCTCATAGAGAAGTTAGGGGTTATTACCCCTCCAGCTCTGAATTAAGGTGCACTGATGTGCACTAGTACGGTGGATCTCATAGTCATATCTTATAGTCTGGATTGATGATAGGAAGTGGCCACTCAGGGGGTGCAGTCTGTATGATTCTGAAGTATTGTCATGCCCACATTTTCCATGTGGTCACAACACGCATCACATGTGTCATGACCACATGTGTCATGTGGTCATGACACGGATTATCAAAAATTTTCCCACGCTTCCCTAAAAACCCCCTCGCACACGTAAGCGTGGTCGGTGGCATATGCTTAAGGCGTAAACAATATAGTTGTCAACGGGGTATAAAAGTTTCCCACAACAACAAAATTATAACACAAGCAAAATGCATTTCACACATCCATCATGCAACAAATAGAAAATACAAGGGAAAGGCCTTGAAAACCAAAAAAGCCCTTATAATGGAAGTAGTTGATGTACAGCTCCTCTAAAGTCTCCTCCAACCTAAGCCACCAAACTCCCTCTATCCTTTTTCTCCCAAAAATAATTTCCACTAATAAAAATCTCCAAAATTCAACAACCCCTCTCCCTATCCCAAGTGGGATTAAAATAACCCAATCCATGAGTTTAGAGGAATGGGGAGGTGACACTTGTCACCTCCTCACTCTTCCTCCCAACTACTATTGTGTCCCAAGGGATGGGTGTTGACACATGTCACTCACCCATCCCCAAAATCTTCCTTACCCATACCACATGTCCTCTCTCCAACACATGGGAGAGAAAAGGGGAGTTGAAGAGGGAAAGGGTGACACATGTCTTCCCCTCCTTCCCTCTCATGAAGGACCACACAACTCCATGGGGACTCTCACCAATTGTGAGGGAGACTTGAAGTCAATTCCTCCACAATTGGTGGATCTTGGAGTCATCCCTAACCTTGGGAATTGAAGAGGGATGGGCTTGAGTGTTGGTACCACTCATCCTATCCCTCTCATACCTCCAAATTCGTCACTTAACTTCACTGTGAAGTTAAGGTGACCATATAGATGTTAACCAAGGGTTACCCAAGTCAAAAGGGACCCTAGACCCATGGGGTATAACCCAGGGTCAATTTTAACCTAGTTAAGACACCTAGGGTCAAGTTAAAACACAAGAAAACGGTCTCAAATTTAAAATTCAAAAAAAATGAAATTCAAAAACAATTCTTACAACACATCATAATTCAAATCTACAAGAGGGTAGACCTAACCCATTCAACCTCATGAAATTTAACATTACAACATTACATCATAAACATAATTGATCTCAGTTCCTTGTGGAACCAGATCGGCTTAACAAGGGATTACAACATAAGGTGTGGAATAATCTCCAGTATTTGTGGTTTGTTAGAATACCTGCACACTCAATTTCAAAGTTAATTCCACATATAAATATCATAGCCGAAGCAAATTTAAAACATGCATTCCCATAACATACCACAATTCTCATAAGCATAAATGAAATCACATTACAATTTTCTCTCTAACATCACCCAATTAGTTTTCCTGTAATGTAAACATCTATCTAACATCACCCAATTAGTTTTCCTATAAAATAATAAGGTCTAAAAGTTCAGGAATCCGGGATCAACAGTCCCACAAATATAAAAGTATTAGCAATAGTAAGGTAAATACTCACATGAACAGAATGAAAAATGTAGGCCTCACAAGTATTGATGCAAGTATGTGCCCTTTGCCATTGATGTCAAAGGGGGAGAAAAGACATGTGAAAAAAAAAAGTGGTTGCTGATCAAAGGGGGAGGAGCAAAGAAAGAGAAGACATATGAATGATTTCTATTGATAGGGGGAGCTATGTCAGTTAGTGAGGAGAAGTTCTTGTTTTGATGGTTAAAATAGTTTTTCACATCATATGTTGCCATCGATGACAAAGGGGGAGATTGTTGTAAGTATGGGCCTAACCGGTGTTGTCATTGATGTCAACATACTCCTGTTGTATTGATGTCAAGGATTGGATGAGCTGTGTGCTGAGGATATTGAGAAAATTACAGTGAAGATCCCAACTAGATGAAGATCAGAGAATGCACATCAAAGGGTTTGTAGATATGTGTCTAAAGATGATCCAGTCAATATTTGAGAGGTCCACATGAAGATTTGGAGAAGTTATGGCCATATGAGTAAAAATGGTTCTAGCAGCTATTGAGAGGTGACAAAGTGACACAAATAGGTCTGGTGAGATCTGGAAATGCAATATCTTGTTATGCAGATTTGGTGGAATGTTTAGGAAGACAAGGTGAATTGACAACTCAATTGGTTCATGGTCTGGAGGTTCGCAAGCATTTATTCTAATGTGATAGTGATGACAGACTATGTTCTTGAGGTTCCGAATGAAGATATGAATGATTTAAGTAAGTAGAAGTGGTGTGGATGTTCTTGGTGATTCGAGCAAGCTTGTGGGGGTCTCTAGATTGTGTCCATTTTGTGTTGGTGGTCCGCATTGAAGATTGAGCTCGTAATTTAAGATTTACTCTCAGGTGATGGTGTTCTTCCTAATCATGGCCGACCAGATGTCTTACACATCTTGTGGATGATCTTGAAGATGTTCTGCGAAGCATGGCATGTTCTTCAAAGAAGATTGAAGTCCCAGATATGTGTGGCCGATAGTGTGGTGATACACATGAAGTTCTTGTAACAAATCAAGTTGTATTTTTGTAATTGCTCTGTAATAGAATATGTTGTGCTGATTTTGATAATCATTCCAAAGTTGATGCCATGTATAAATAAGAATTGCAAAGTCATTTCAAAGTATCTTGGTCAAGATGAGAGAGTGGCAAAGAGGAGAAGAGTGAAAAGTAGAGTAGAAGTGTTGAGCTTAAATGGAACTATCTCAAGCATGGTGAAGATGTTAATCTCTAGTTCAAGTATGTAATATTTATATTATTCTGTAGACAGTGTGTCTCCTGTAGGCAGTGGGCCTCTTGTGAGAAGTGTGCTTGGGCAATGAGCCCTAATTGGCAAGTGCCATTTTGTTCTTCTTATTCTTTTAATAGAGAATACAATCTTGGGTTAGTCACCCTGTGGTTTTTCCCTTAACCAGGTTTTCCACGTTAAAATCTTGGTGTCATATGTGTTAATGTGTTTTTTCTCTTGAGATATTGCATTGTACTTCCATGATTAAATCATTATTATGCTGTAGAAATATAAGAAGGATTTAAGTGTTTATAGAAAAGAAAGTTTTGGTAACAACTGATTCACCCCCCCTCTTAGTTGTCTGTCCCAAAACCAACAAGAGGGGGGATGTTAGTTAGGGGGAGGTGTTTGAATGGATGGATGGGGGGGAGGATGGTGAACGAATTAGTGGGGGTAGATTAAAATTCTAAGCCTAGGTTGTATGTTTGGATAGATGATGAACAGAGATGAATGAGCTAGGCAAAGTACTTACATTATACTTATTGAGAGCATTTCTAAGTTTATTATAGCAAAGTAGGATATATTTCACAAAGGTATGAAAGGACCTAGGTGATGATTTATTATCCTACATTTGCATGGACTAGACTCAAATAATAAGTTGATTTCATGCATGCCCAAGGTAGTATAACCTTGCCTAGATGAGGGAAGGGGACTCATAACATAAGTTCTCATAGTACATAGAAGGTATGACTAACCTAATATGCAAATGGAAAGCACCATGCTAGAACTGACCCTATATTCAAGACATGAGTTCTATCTTGGAGTAATGAAACCAACCCACAAGTACAACATATAGAAACAATGACCATGTCTATTCCAAGTGTTGCCCGCCACATACCATGATATAATGAGATCGAGGTAGCTTTGGAAAATGACCTAGAGTAAGACAAAAAGATAAAAAATGAATAATCAAAAGATCAACAAAATGACACAAACAACTGTTGTATTCTCTTGCCAAGATAGGTGTTGATAGGATGATGGATTCTATCCATTGTAGGAACGATATATCCTAGGATGCGAATCAGTTGGATATTGTTGGGTAAATTTTGAAAGGTAGGCAAAAGGATAGTCAGGCCATGTGTGATGATTATAGTTGGGGTATTGATTGATGATTTTTGCGTTAGATGTGATGTTTATGGGGTATGCTTAGCATGTGTATCACTTGATGAGTTTAGTAAGCTCAGATGATAGGGACCATCCAAATGGCTTGGATGGGTGCATCTTATGTACTTAAGTACTAGATGCTTCTTTCATATTCCAAACTACCTACATACCCTATGTCCATGGGATCAAGGCACTTTAAGATGCAGGTGAGATAAATATGTAGTTTTGGCAAGATTTGATGATGTGGGAATGGTTCGAGATGGATGCGATGATGTTGAGAGTGATGATGTGGGATTTTTTTGTATTTTTCTATTTTTTCTAATGTTTTTGGTGTTTTTTGGATTTTCTAATGTTTTTGATCTTTTTTTTTTAATTTTTTACTATTTTTGGTCTTTTTGGAAGATTTTCTAATGTTTTTGGGGTTTTTGGAAGATTTTCTAATGTTTTTGGATTTTTTGAAAGATTTTCTAATGTTTTTGGGTTTTTTGGATGATTTTAAGTTGTACAAAGAGAGCATACAAGGATCCTCATTTTTTAGATTAGCTTTGGGTGGGATAATGTAGGGTGGGGGATGGGATTTGATGTTTTAGAATTCCAAGCCATGGGATGTGCGTGATATAGCATGTCACGATGGAAAGAGGACTTATTAGATGGTAGAACCAACCACTACACATGGTGCCTAAAACAAGTTTTCACCATGGTACTTATCCAAGGTGTCACTGAAGTGATTTTCACCATTGGATGACTTTATTGCACTCGTGTTTTTCTTGATTTTTTAATTTTTTTTATTTTTTTGTATTTTTTCTTTGGGATACTCGATGAGTCATGCATAGAACCTTTTCAAGTGCAGAATGTTCATGGGTTCATCTAGAGGTTGCCCATCAGGTATTGCAAGATGATATGCCCCTGACCCATAGCTAGCTGTAATAATATATGGTCCCAACCAATTTGACTAAAATTTTCCTTTTTTAGTGCACTCCTATAGATTTTTCTAGTTTTCCATAAGGACAAGGTTGCCTACTTTAAACTTACGGTTCTTGATTTTCTTATTATAGCTTCTTCGTAGGCGATTCTAGTATGCTTGAAGATGGTTGAGGGCATCTAAGTGTTTCTCATCCAATAATTCTAACTCATACGGTATTGCAACTCAATACTCTTCATCAGTGATCATATTCTATAAGGAAACCCTGTATGATGGGAGCTCAACCTCGATAGGTAAGATGGATCCAAAACTGAATACTAGGGAATATGGTGTAGCACCAACAGGTGTGCGGATACTTATGTGATAAGCCCATAGGGCAAGAGTGAGTTGAAGGTGTCAGTCATGACCAACTTCATTAACCATCTTCCTTAGAATGTGTAGGATGGTTTTGTTAGAGGCTTCATCTTGACTGTTACCTTGGGGGTAGTATGGAGTGGAGAAGTGGTGTTAGATATGGAACTTCTCGCATTGGGTGCATACTTCCTAGTTCTTAAATGGTTTCCTGTTATTTGTGATGATGGAATCAGGGACACCATATAAGCATATGATGTAATGGAGAATGAACTTCACAATTTGTATGCCTGTGGTGAAAGTGAGAGGAATAGCTTTGACTCACTTAGTGAAGTATTCAGTTATAGTGATGATGAATTTGTGGCCATTAGATGATGGGGGATGAATCTTACCTACAAGGTCGAGTCCCCATTGTGAAAAAATCCAAGGAGTTATTATTGGCTATAGCTCCTAAGATGGTGCATGGATTAGATCTCCATGTTGCTGGCATGGCAAACATTTCCTTACAAACTTGTAAGCATCTCGCTCCATAGTTGGCTAGTAGTAACCTATCCTCAAAATCTTCTTAGCTATGGTAGGTCCACTCAGATGTACCCCACAAATGCCTTCGTGTACCTCTTGTAAGGCCACTTTAGATTCCCTAGAGTTGAGACATTGTAAAAGTGTACCATCAAGACTTCTTTTATAAAGGGTGTCTCCTATAAGGGTGAAGTGGGAGGCTCGATGGATAAAGCTTTTGCATTGAGCGGATGATAGGTTTAGTGGGATGATGTTATCATGTAGGTACATGTAAGTCTCTTGATACCAAGGGGATATGGGACCAACAATGTCACACACCAGTTCTAATTGTAGAACATCATAGTTTGGTATGGGGAGATCTTCAATCAGGAACTCACATTTCTTGCTATCTTTCTTCATATCAACCAAAGCTTCTATTGTGACCATGCCATCTACTACTTTGTTGTTCAATCTTAGAATCTGTTCAAAGTGGATGTCATGAAAATAACCTTTGAAGTTGTCCACCATTCTTTTATAGGGTAGGAGCTCATCATCCTTAGTCTTGTACTCATTATTCACTTGTCGAATGACTAATTGGGAGTCTTTATAGACTGTTAGCCTCTCAATTTTCCACTGTATTTCCATGTGAAGTCCTTGTTGACAAGAGACACTATATGGACTCATGAATGTTGTCATTGATGGAAAAAAGGTTATCTCACACATCCATAGGACATGATGAGTCTTTACCAGAAGTCAGATTGAAGAAGTGTTGAGGTTCGGTAAGCAAGAACAGAGTAGTAAGCAAGGTTCGACAAACATGTCCAGATCTCTTAGAAGAAGTATCTCAGTGAAGTGCAGATTTGGGAAGTCAAGAGGAGTATCTTGACTAATAGAATCCAAGGATTTAGCCTCCGGTGTTGAAAGAATGAAGAGATATGAATACTTGAGTATCGGGTTCCTAATTGACAGTGAGAACAGAGGAAGAACTGACTGGCAGAACATCAGACACTATTTCAGATGTGTTTCTGATGATGGTAAAGGTTATTAAGGCATAAGTTATGATTGGTCGACATGATGGATGACTTCTACAAGTATATCCTTGATCCGTATTACTTGGTATGCAAGGATTCAGCCGACAGATCAGAGTTTGAGGAAAATATTGACTATTCCGGATGATGACTAGAAAGGTAATGAAATCACTTTTGTGGATATATATATACAAGAATGATTTAGATGTGAAGGTGTGTGTGGTGTGTGAAATGTGCAAAGAAAAGTAGAAAAGCAGAGTGAAGACAAGAAGATAGGTATGGAATGTGACAGTACAGTAACATCAAAAGAGAGCAAGAATGAAGTGCAACAGATCAATTTATTAAGCTTAACCGGAACTGAACCTCAGCATGTGTGGATGCTTCTCATCAGTTCAAACATTGAGTTACCTTTCTTTCTTGTGGACAGTAAGTCTCTTGTAGGCAATGAGCCTCTTGTGAGCAGTGTGCTCAGGCAGTGAGCCCTACTTGGCATGTGCCACTTTGTTCTATCTATTCTTCTAACAGAGAATAATATCTTGGGTTAATCACCTTGTGGTTTTTTCCGTTAACAGGGTTTCCACGTCAAAATCATTGTGTCATGTGCATTGGTGTTATCTCCATTTCATGATTATGTTTACATACTTGATTTGATGTTGTACTAACTATTAAGAAAATTTAGAAAGTGGAAATTATTAGGATAACTGATTCACCCCCCCTCTCACTTATCAACAATTGGTATCATACCCACGTTCCTCTAAACAGAGCCTAACAACTTGAGGAAGATCTCAGAATTCAAATGGATATGTATGGTTTGAAGGAACAACTTCAGTCTGCTCTAGATGATCTTGGACATTCCAACTCTGAAGTCAATGAATTGAAGGAAAGACTTAAACAGGCTGATGATTTCATAAATGAATTAAAAGGGAAACTAAGCATCTCTATGAAGAAGAGAAAGGAACTACTTCAGCAATTAGCAAGTCAAGGTGACGTAAATGATACAAATGAAGAGCTAAAATAGAATGAATCAAACTAATTCACCATTCTCCAGACAATGCTTTAACTGCAAAAGGTATGGTCACAAATCTCACGAATGTAGAAATATGCAAATGAACACTTCATTCAATGGTAGATTCTATGCATGCAATAGAGTAGGTCATATGGCTAATCAGTGTAGATCAAAAGGATATCAGTCAAATATGGAAAGAAATGTTGTTTGCTACAATTGCAATAGATCCAGTCATATTGCCAAATTCTGTAGAAGCAAGAATCAGGACAAAAGGGGTCCGGTGCATCATAATCAGAATCAAAACAAAGGAAAAGAAAAAGTGAATGTGGATGAAGTTAAAAGTGAGATGAAAGATTTAGGTGAAGATAAGTACAGAGAATATAGGGGATGGATCCACACCAGACTCTAGTACTGATATTCCTTCTAAAAATTAAAAAGGGCGAGCTCTGGCTCAGGGGGAGACAGAAAGAAAACCATTTTCCCCCAGCCAGTCAATTGGTGCCAGACTGGCACAAGGAGAGTTCTGGATTAAAGGGTTCATAAGAAAAACATCCAAATAAACTATGGTTAAGATTTGGAAGATCCGCAAGATGTTCAGATCAAGATTGATTCGGTTCTTCAAGTCATCCGAATAAGGCAAACCAGAATGACTTAGGTTGAGCATTTATTGCAACTTGGTATTAGGGTTTGCAGAGTAATATAAGGGTTCTTCCTATCAAACACTTGTTCATTCTACATTAGACAAGAAGCGAGAGAAGAGCTCTGCATCAAAGCCCATCAAAGGTCTTCTATAGAAGTCGATTCACCTAGCGAATCAATCTGGATCTTTTCACGAACCCTAGACGCGCAAAAGGTACTTTTCGTTATTGAATATTTCTCTGTAAGTCTTTTTGAAGATGGATACACCGAATGTTGTAAAGATCACTGAGAGGCCACGACCTAAGTTCAAGAAACATCCATATAAATCCCTAGAAGTTGATCCCCTAGGTGCCTTTTCAAGTATTCCACATGGAGTTCTGCATGTAGAAGATGTTAGGGCATATATTCATGTGAATATTGAAGAATTTGGGGATTCTAAGCTGGTTGATATCTATCACAAGCATTTGATAGATGACTCATTTGAAATCAAAACTCAGTATAGAGTTGTTTGGGACAAACATTTTACACAGTGCATTCATTTCCCCTATTTTCTAGAAGATGAATGGGTCTGGTATATATTGAGCAGAATGCATGACAACTTCATGTGCTTAAATAGGCCATTTAAGATCACTAAGGATGCCATTGGGGCTGTAACTGGGTTACACTCAACCGGTGAAATGCCTACGCTCAAATCTATCAAAAACCAAATTGTCAGTGAGGCTACTGGATCAAAGTTTGATAAAAAGAACTATGACTATTGAGGATATCACAAATCCGAATATCAAGTTTGCATCAATGATAATTGGATATAAGATATATCACTCCAGCAAGGAAAATTCAGTTTCCAAAACTACAATATATACTACTTATGAAATGTTGAGGAAGAATGTAGACTATGATCTTTGTGAGCTCCTTCTGAACCAACTCTTGGAGAATCTATAGAAGATAAAGAAGGATAAGAAGAACTCCTTCAAATATGGCAGTTTGATACTCTGTCTTTTCTTCTATTACATGAATGAGCTTCTCAAATCCAGTGGCTGGGTATGTCAGAATGATAGACTAGTAGCCATTCAGATCAGAGATTATATACATGGGCTTGGTGATGCCAAGGCACAGAATACAACACTCTGGGGGTACTTTAAGAACTTTTAGAACATGATGCAAGCAAGGGAGAGAATTCCCAATTCTCTAGTTGAAAAGTACAAGGATACAGTTTGTTTCATGGTAGAAATTTATCAGTGCCTAATGGAGGCTGTGGAGCCAAGGATAGTTTGGATCATGCCAATGGGGTATGAAGTGGATGAGAAAATTATGGAGTTGCATATCCAGCACATGCTAAGTCAGCCCAAAGATCCCAAGGCAGAAAGGTTTGGAACCTTTGAGTAGTTGAGTGTAAATATCCATGTGGAACTTAGACAACCGGAGATAAAGAGAAAAGTGAGAAAAGAAGTAGAAGACGTTGCCAAAAGATTTGGCATATCAAAAGAAGCACTTGATGCTAACAGGGAGAAGAGGGAAAGAGCAGAGAAAGAGAAGGAAGAAGTTGAAAAGGGAAGTGATCCGGTAGAAGCCCCCACTCGGACAAGATCCTCTAAGAGGTCTGCACCTACCACAAACAAAAGCTCAAAGACATCAAAATCGGAAGCAAAATCATTCGGTAAAGCAAAGAAAAGATCTAAGTTAAAGGCAACAAGATCTTACACAAGCCAAAAGGATGAAGAGGAGACAGAATCAGATGAGGAAGTAAAGAAGATGAAGAAGATGAAGAAAGTATCCAGTGAAACCAAGGAGGTAGAAGCAGAAGAGTTTGTTGAAAGGGCCACCCTGTCCTTAGATGATGCAGTTAAGGCAATCACTGTGGATGGAAACCTAAAGCCATTAATAGAATTCTATGATGAATGCAGTGAAGATGATCAGAAGATTCTACAGGATGCCACAGTTAAGTATCTGAACATTTACAACAAGGCTTTCATTGAGATTGTATCTTTAATTCCTAAAAGCCTTGAGAAGGAACTTGAATTGAGAAAGAATAATGCCAAAGAGAAGGATATGGAGATTCAGGAATAGATAGCTATTCAGCTCTATCCCTCCATCACTACTAAGCAGAAGAGCATGATCTTCAAAGATTGTAAGGATGAATTTCAGAGCAAAGCAAGAATGAACCAACATATGTTCAAAGAGACTGACAAAGTTGCAAAAGAGATAGAAGAGATCCTCTAGAATGCATACAAAAGATTCAACATTCTGATTATTGAGGACTTGAGTATTGATCCCTTGGCCACAAGTGTTGCAGAAGAATCTACCGAGAAAATGACAGAAGAAGTAATGGACACCGGTGCAGAAAAAGCTAAGGATTTGGAATCCTCTGCTCTAGAAGAGGAAATCCTTGACCAAGCAAACATCTCTCCTCCGATTTCCCCTGCAGTCTCCAGATCTAAAGGAGAAGAAAGAGTAGAAGAGAAAATCAGCCAAGAAGCAGAAGTGAAGGAAAAAGAAGATATCAGTACTAAGGTTGTGGAAGGAGAGAAAGCTCCAAGAGACAGTTCTGTGATTGCAGAAGAAAAGAAGAATCTGTCTCTGGCAAGAGACACTATAGAATCTGTCAAGGACTTCTTGACAAAAGAAACCATGGAGATTGATGAACTAGAATTGCTAAAAGGGCCACTTGATTTTGGCTCTCTTTCTTCAGTACAAACAATGAAGATAGCTTCATTTGCTAATGCAAAGGCCAAAGAGAAACTATTGAAATCTCACATGGAAGACTGTGAGCTTATAGCAGCTGCATCCGGAGTGTTAGAAAAGATCATGCCATCTTTTCAAAAGGATCCCTTAGCCTCCTCATCCAGTAATCTCAAATCTCTGATTAATAGCATTAGTACACATTTCAATTCTCTAGAGAAATCAGCTAAGGAGAAGGTCAGGAAAGAATTTTTGGATAAGAGATTCTCTAAGCTGCAAGGGCTAATAACAAATGACAGGAGAGTTTTGGGTATTGGAATAAAGAGCTTGGAAAATGCTCTCAAGGATGGAGGAGATGTATACAAATTTTGTATAACCTGGTCTAAAGCAACAGTGGAGATTGAGAAGAAAGTGAAAGAACAGGAGGACAAACTAACAAAACTTTCTCAAAATTTTGACCCACTTACCACATCCATAATAAATCAAGAATGTTAGACGATTGTAGTTTTGAATGAAATTAAAAATCTTGAAAAAGAGAAGAAAAATAGAATCAGTAGGTTGAATGAACTTTGAGGAATAATTATCCCTAAGTTGGAGGCCATGCATGAGGCCCTAAGTGATGCTCAAACTACAGCCAAGACAAATGATCTGACAGATCTGAAAAAGGTAGAAGCTTATGCATTCATGTTGAGTGGTCACATTGCAATTTTGGACAGAATGAAGCAGAGTTGGGCAACAAAATTTGTATAGTTGAAGACATCTTTTGCAGATATCTTTTAGTTCATGTAAAGAATAGCATGTATAAATACTTATGCGGCTAAGCATAGAAATGTTTTTTTTTTGGCGTACGAACCCCACCCTTTGCCATTGATGTCAAAGGGGGAGTGAGGAGTAGTGAAAAATGAGGAATCCAACTAAGGGGGAGCTCCAAAAAATGTACATAAAAATAGAGCATCAGCCAAGGCAGAGTATAGTGTGACACTTAGTCATTTTTCACTAAGTGTTGCCATCAATGCCAAAGGGGGAGATTGTTGACAAGAGACACTATATGGACTCATGAATGTTGTCATTGATGGCAACAAAGGTTATCCCACACATCCGTAGGACATGATGAGTCTTTATCAGAAGTCAGATTGAAGAAGTGTTGAGGTCCGGTAAGCAAGAACAGAGCAGTAAGCAAGGTTCGACAAATAGGTCCGGATCTCTCAAAAGAAGTATCTCAGTGAAGTGCAGATTTGGGGAAGTCAAGAGGAGTATCTTGACTAATAGAATCCAAGGATTTAGCCTCCGGTGTTGAAAGAATGAAGAGATGAATACTTGAGTATCAGGTTCCTGATTGACAGTGAGAATAGAGGAAGAACTGACTGGCAAAACATCAAACACTATTCCATATGTGTTTTTGATGATGGTAAAGGTTATTAAGGCATAAGTTATGATTGGCTGACATGATGGATGACTTCTACAAGTATATCCTTGATCCGCATTACTTGGTATGCAAAGATTCAGCCGACAGATCAGAGTTTGAGGAAAATATTGACTATTCTAGATGCCGACTAGAAAGGTGATGAAATCACTTTTGCGTATATATATACAAGAATGATTTAGATGTGAAGGTGTGTGTGGTGTGTGAAATGTGTGACGAAAAGAAGAAAATTAGAGTGAAGACAAGAAGATAGGTTTGGAATGTGACAGTACAGTATCATCAAAAGAGAGCAAGAATGAAGTGCAGCAGATCAGTTTATTGAGCTTAACTGGAACTGAACCTCAGCATGTGTGGATGCTTCTCATCAGTTCAAACATTGAGTTACCTTTCTTTCTTGTAGACAATGGGTCTCTTGTAGGCAGTGAGCCTCTTGTGAGCAGTGTGCTCAGGCAGTAAGCCCTACTTGGCATGTGCCATTTTGTTCTATCTATTCTTCTAACAGAGAATAATATCTTGGGTTAATCACCCCGTGGTTTTTTCCCTTAATAGGGTTTCCACGTCAAAATCATTGTGTCATGTGCATTGGTGTTATCTCCATTTCATGATTATGTTTGCATACTTGATTTGATGTTGTACTAATTGTTAAGAAAATTTAGTAAGTGGAAATTATTAGGATAACTGATTCACCCCCCCTCTCAGTTATCAATAGTCCTGTGATGAGAGCCTCATATTTTGCTACATTATTCGTGCATGGAAATGTGATCTTATAGGATTCAAGGATGGTGTCTCCTTGAGGGGTAACAAACAAAATGCCTACGCCTAAGCCTCGATGTGTATAAGACCCATCAAAATACATTTTCCATGATTCTGTTGTTGGTGCTACTGTTAGTATGGATTCGTCTGGAAACTCTACAAGCAGTGGTTGTTCTATTGGGAGTGGTACATCAACTAATTGATCAATAATTACCTATCCTTTGATGGATTTCCTTTTTGTGTATTCGATATCAAACTCGCTCAGAATCATAACCCATTTAGCCATTCTTCCTGTAAGACCTGCTCTTGTCAGTAGATACTTCAGTGGGTCAATCTTGGCAATGAGCTTAGTCTTGTGATTAAGCATGTAATGTCTCAACTTTTGTAAAGTGAAGATGAAGACAAGACATGCTCGTTCAATTGGGTTATAGTTAAGCTCATAGGTCACCAAGGTGCAATCGATATAATATATGGCTCTTTCTTTTCCCTGGTCATCATGCTATGCTAACAAGGCTCCTATAGCTGTTTCTATTGTTGAGATATACAAAAGAAGGGGTTCTCCTAGTTTTGGTGGAATAAGGATAGGTGGATTAGCAAGGTACTCCAACTGTTCAAAAGCTCCCTGACACTGATTATCCCACACAAAGGCTGTATTTTTGTGGAGAAGATATTGAAACGACTGGTACTTATCAGCAAGTTGTGCTATAAACTGATGAATGGATTGGAGCTTTCCTTGTAGACTTTGTAGCTGCTTAAGTGTCTTGGGTGGAGGCATTTCCATTATGGATTTGACCTTGGTAGAATCTACTTCAATTCCTCTTCTTGACATGATGTACCCTAGGAGCTTCTCAGAAGTGACCTCGAAGACACATTTCTTTGGCTTCAGCCACACGTTATATTGTTCTAGTCTATCAAAGATCTTAGCCAGCACATTTAAGTTTTCTTCTCTGGTTTTGGATTTTCCCAATAGATCATTGACATAGTCCTCCTTTATGCTATGGAAGAGATCATGGAAGCTGACCATCATTGCTTGTTGATATGTAGCACCTATGTTCTTCAAGCTGAAAGGCATCATGACCCGATAGTATATCCCCTAGGGGCATATGAAGGATGTTTTATGTTAATCTTCCTCTGCGATCCTAATCTAATTGTACCCTGAGAAAGCATCCATCAAAGACAACATCTCATGACTAGCAGTGAGATCAACTATGATGTCAATGTTTGGTAGCAGAAAGTCCTCCTTAGGGAAAGCTTTATTGAGATCTCTAAAATATGTGCAGTACTGGATGCCCCTAGTGACTTTGGCTATAGGTACAATATTGGATACCCACTCGCGTAATCTATTGGATGGATAAACCCCACATCTAGGAGTTTCTTAAGCTCTGCTTTGACAAGGAGCGCAATTTAAGGATTCATCTTTATTACCTTTTGTTTTACTGGTTTTGCATCAGGACGTACTGCAAGGTGATGAACAACGAAGGTGGGATCCAATCCCTACATATCCACGTAGGTCCATGCGAAATTAAGGCTTCTTCACTTAAAAAAGGCTAAGAAGTTCTCCTGTTCTCTTGTTGTAAGGGACTTTGCTTTGAATGTGATTATTGATGCTTCTTTTGTTCCAAGATTCATTTCCTACAATGCTTCCACTAGGATCGGTGATCTGTCTAGATATAGTTCATCTACATCAAGAAGGCCGATGCTCTCATCTCCTAGCACCTCATGGAGGTTTTCACTAGGTGATACATCCTTTATTTTGATTTTTTCTTCACCTGAAAGTGCCACTGAGTGGTTTTCACTAGGGGGTGTTGTTTTTATTTTTTTGTTTTTGTGACTAAAAGCATGGGTGGTCTCTCTAAAGTAGGCAGATGTGTTAAGTTCCATGATATATCTGGCTTTGTGGTCTCCAAGGGGGAAATGATCTCTGACCCCCATCATCTCAGCTATTGCTTCATCGTTCTATGCAACATCAAGGATGGGAGGTCCTTGTTGGTCCCAATCTATAAGTTGGGGGTATACAAGAGGAAGGTTGTTAGAGGTGGATGGTATGGTGGTTAAGGTGTAGATGGTACATATAAAGGATTCAAAGAATTAAGCAAAATCGCTAAAGGAGTCTTGATGGTTCGTTTCATTGATATTATCAACTGTAGGGAAGGACTTAAAACCATCACTTAAGATGTATTCACCGTTTGCAAGGATGGACTCTTGTTTTCCATACCCTAACCCATGAAGATGTGGGTTTCTTGTTTCTTAGATTGATTCCATAATTCCCTGCTCATGAAGGCCTATACTACCTTGTCCTTTATAGCCCATGTATTTGACAATTTTTAGGCCCTTTCCATAGATCTCAGCTAGGATAGTGGGGGCCTCTTGTTCTACTTCTTCTTCTTTGTATAACCATGAAGATATATCTTCAAGAACGTCATGTTCAAGGAAGTGCTTCTTCTCAAAGGTAGGTGAGGGTTTGCACTTGATGATCACTGTAGAGACTTCTTCTTCCTTAGGAATACCAAATGTTTGAGGGGACGGTAGTAGGCCCACACAGAAGGTTCCCTATAGGTTGTACTCACCACATCCCATGTCGCTTAGCTTGATCTTAACCTTGGGAGGAGGAGATGTTTGTGATGTGGTTATGATGTCAGAAGGGTCAATATATCAGGTGGATGATGTAGGATTGGCTTGTGATGTGGATGTCCTAGTGGCATTGTTGTAAGGGTAGAAAGTGTGGTCATGCCCTTCCAAGAAACTGCAGTATTGGAAAGGACAGGGATCAGCATAGATGGTAACTTCCACACCATTGTGGGGGAACTTCAAGCATTGATGGAATGTGATGGGACACTTTGCATGGCATGAATCCATGGTCAGTTGAGAAGAATGTTGTAGGAGAGATCAAGATCAAGCACCTGACATTTGGTTTCTAAGATTTTCTATCCTACTTGGATAGGAAGCTTGATAGTGCCTTTGGATAGCCTCTTAGTGTCATTGTGTCCTTTAATGGTTATGCATTCACTAGTATCCACGACCACATTGGAGTATCTCAAATGTTTTAAAAATTTTAAAGTGCAAAGATTTAGGTCGGGGCCACCATCTATTAAGACTCTTTTAATGACATGTTTGTGGATGAGAACCTCAATGTGTAGGGCCTCGTTGTGGGGGTCGTGGCATGTAGGTAAATCTTTTTTAGAAAAGGTAAGGAGGTGAGGCGAGGTGATATGGCCCACCATGGCTTGGAATTGATCCACATTTAGGTTGGTGGGGACTTGGGTCTCTCTCAAGGCTTTGTCAAGGACTTCCTTGTGGAGGGGGGATGTGCAGAGAAGCTTAAGGATGGAAATTTATGTAGGAGTCTTTCCTAGGTGATCTAAAAGGTTGTACTTATGAGTGGAAGGTGGATTGTTAGGTGCAGATGTGGAAGGTTGATTAGTGGCAGGAGCTCCACGTATGGAAACATGACCACGACAGGCTGTGACAGTACAATTGGGTTCTTTTTCTCGAATGGTGATGGTGTTGATGTGATTGGTAGAGTTCTCTATCCATCCTATGACAGAATCAAAGGAAGCAGGCAGTGGTACAACATTGTAAGCTTGATTTGATGAGGAGGCTTTTCCTTTTCCATTATTTGGAAACAGATCCTTGTATGCTCTGAGATGTGCATTTGGTGATTGTTTTGGTGGTTCATCAAGGGCTATGTCTCCTCTATCTATAAGGTCTTGAATACAATGCTTTAGCCTCATGTAGCTAGATGTCTTATGTCCCTTTACGCGATGGTATTCACAATAAGGGGTTTCATCAAACCAAGAGGGTTTGAATTGGTTCTCATCATAGGGTCGAATAAGGGGTAGTGTGATCATGTCTGCCTTTACAAGTTTATTCAAGACATCTTCAATTGGCTCCCCTAAAGGTGTGAATTTCCTTGTAGCGTTGTTATTTTGTTTTGGCAACCCTTTAGGGATGTTGACGTTGTTATTTATTACAGATGTGTTGGATGGTGTTGGATTTTGTATATTTTGAATGGATTTCACATTGGTGATGTCATCGTTAAGGGTGTTCTTGTTCTTTCCCAAAAAGTGGGGTTTGTCATTTGATGGTGCATTATTGTTCATGTTGTTGTTGTTTTTGTTGTCGTAGGTATAAAGTTTTATGGAGCCCTTAGCAATGAGGGCCCTCTCAATGGTGGTTCCCTTGTTGATAACATCTTCAAAGGTCAATGCTCATTGTATTTGTAGGTGAAACCCCATCTCTTGGTTAAGATTAGTGACAAACATGGTAACAAATTATTTCTTGGGAACAGGCTATGGGAGTTTGCTTGCTAAGCCTCTCCATCTTTGTAAAAAGGTGGCAAAGGATTCTCCACTCTTTTGTTTAGTGTTGCATAAGTCGGTCAATGATATTTCATGTTCAAAGTTGTAGGAGAAATGGTTTACAAACTTCTCTATGAGCTCATGAACTGTCCTAATGCTGGGGGGAAGGTGTGCAAACCATTCGATGGCTTGACCACCGAGGCTTCAAGGAAAGAGTCTCATCAAGTAAGTATCATCATATGAGACTTCTAGGAAAGTGATGTAGAACTCCCAAAGGTGTTCTCTAGGATCTCCCTTTCCCTTGTATTTGTCAAATTTAGGCATCTCAAAGTTTTTAGGAAAGGGAGGCATGTATAGTGTCCTATCAAATGGGTAGGGGAAAATATCCTCAAAAGAATATTGTTTCCTCTTATTTCCTTGTTCTATGTTGTCAACCTTTTGGATTAATGTTTGGATGACACTAGCTAAATATTGGTTGGGGGGGGGGTGGTTACAAAACATAGGTTTGTGAATTTTGGATTAATTGTTGGAGGTAAGGTGGGATTTGTGGGTTTTGATGTTGTGATATTTGATTTTGGGAAGTTTGATTTTGGAGAGTGAGTTGTTTTTGGTAAGCAATGAGTTGTTGGAGAACATGTGGTGGAATTTGTGGATTTTGTTTGGGATTGTGTTGTGGGGTTTGGATGGATGATACGACAGGTACTTGGGAGATGCGATTTTGTACATACGTGAAGTTAGATGATGGGTTGTTGCATGGGTTGGTGTTGGACGTATTAGGGGGTGGTTGGGAAAATAATTGTTTTATGAAAGCTATAGTGTTGGTGTCAAGTTGAGGGGCACTTGTGGAAGTGCTAGGGTGTGTGGTGTTGTTAGGAATGGTTAGGGTGATTTGTGGTGTAGATAAGGTGATGGTGGATGTGGATACATTTGAGATATTTAGTGTGGTCGATACATTGGTGGGGATTGTTAACGTGGTAACATTTGAGTTTGTGGGAATTGTAGATGTAGTGACATTGGAAGCTTTGATGTGTTGGGGATGGTATGGGATGTGGATGATTGGGATGAAGTGGTGATGCTAGGTACAGTAGCACCATTTTTGAGGAGAAAATCAAGATATCTATTGGTATCCAATTTTAGGACTCTATCAAGCATATCCATAGAATCAAAATTTTGCGTGAAGTCTAAGACGTCTTGATCCACTTGGTTAGTGGTGGTGGTTTGGGTTGGTTGTGTTTGAAAGGGGAATGTATATAGCATAGCGGTAGCATCGTATGATGGTACTTGTTGGACTATGGGGACATTGTTTTGGTCAGTATTAGGCATCCCTATGCCAAAGTTGTTTCTAAGATGGGCCATTTCTTGATTCTTCTTAGCTTGGGATCGTGTGACGGGCATGCAATGACTTTGGGATGTGGATTTGATTTGATGAATGAAAGTTTATGACCTTAGCGAATAGGTTTCAAGATATTGGACCCAAAAGTGATGATGATGAGAATATGGTGAAAAGGGGATAAAGATTTAGTTTCAAGAGAGTATGATCTCTAAAATCTAAATCTAAGGATGAATAGAGGTATGGTGTGATTTTAGGTATAGGTTTCAACCTTTAGGGAATAAATCTCAAAAGGTGGCAACCTAAGGGTGGGGATGGTAAAGTAATCCTTCAAAGGTGAAGACCTCAAAAAGGAAGATAGGTGAATTGATTTTCAAAATTTTGGACCAAAAGGTGAAAGGTGGAATGGATTTGGAAAAATGGTGTTTTGGGCTATGAGTGAAAAAAGATTTTGGGATGGTTTTGATGATGTATCCACTAAGGAAAAACCTTAGGTGATTTAGATGTTTAGAGGATAAATCCTTGGTGATGTTTTGGAAGGGTGCTCAAATCAAAAGTGAGTCTTGAATAGGTCTAGATTTTTGGATTCATAAAATGGATGTTTCTTCTTACTTAAGGTAGACTTATGACCTTAGGCAAGAAGGGGTGATTTTTCTACTTGAAGGTAGACTAATGACCAAAAAGAAAAATAAGATGAAAAGGATAAAATCTAGATTTGATCCTTGGCTCAAAAGTTGATTCGGGATATGTTGGTATTGATTGAGATTTTGATTATGGGATTTTTGGATGGTTTTGATTTAGGATAGGTGGATGAAATTTGGATGGATTTGTTGGATGATGAATTAAGGTACAAACGTAAAAATCAAATGGGTAAGATTATGCAAAGGGATGGATTATGGTTGGGTACAATGGTTTGATGTATGATGAAGGGTCCAATAGTAAAAATATTATTCTCTAAGGTCAAAATGGGAATAAGGATGAAAATTTTGGGTGAAAATGATTATGGGTGATGCTCAAAGATGGGCTATGGTTTTGGTGGATTTTGACAAGGTGGTTGAAGATTATGAATGTGCAGAGTCCAAAGGTCCCAAAATAAATTTCTAGGCACATGTGCAATCTGATTTGAAAATAGTGCCAAAGCCTAAGGATAAGGTGCCAAAACAATAAGTAATGGCACCAGGGATCTATAAAATGGCACTAAAGCAACCATAGTGAATATTCAGGTGCTAAACAAAAAGCTTTTAGCACCAAAACAAGGCATTGGATGGCAATTGTTTGATAAAATTGGGATTTTGATGTCAACTTTTGGATTTTTTAACAGTGAAATGATTGGTTTTTTGGGAAATGTCAAATTTTGTTTCAATGGTTCAATGACTTAGGAGGTTTCAGATAATGTGAATGATGGTTTCTTGGAAAGCATACAAACACTCCGAATAAGAGAATACAATGGCTAAAGGTTTTGTTGTGAAATGTGGTAAATCAAGCATTCATTAAGCACTTGTACAACCTAAGGTGGGAAAGAGATAATACTTACTAAGTCCGTACTTGGATTTATCCATATACTAAGACAAGGCAAACAACTAGAGAAATTGGTGACACTGGCTCCCCCTTACATGACATGGGCACACCAATCTCTCTTACCCTTTGATCCTATGAAATGAGGGAATTCCTGTCTCTATAATGAATAGTACATATAGGGCAGCTTCCTCCAACACCAACAAGTAAAGGGTTTTGGGCCTCTAAAACAAAGGTGTTTAGTGGGGGAACATTCAGGGGATCAGCATGTTATGAGCATCTAGTAAACCACTTAAGGTTTTAACTAGTCCTACTAGCAGTATCATATACACAAGGTACGACTTCCTTTCGAACTAGCACTGAACGGTAAGCACTAATACCAATTTGGACTTAGATTTCACCTTATCCTATTTTGTATAGTGGACCAAATGAAAGTATTGCTTGGGGTCGCTAATGAGTTTTCCTTGCAGATGTGTCTCAAGGGCAGATCCACTGTAAGAAAAAGAAAAAGAGGGTAGAACCATTTCTCTTCAGCCAAGATCATTTTGAAGGTGAGGGGAGAGGATATTTTGATTCTATCCCTTGGGTTTAACACAAGTGTGCAAGTGCACAAGACACATCAAACAAAGATATTTTCTTTTTAAGATCTAAAACAAAGTGTTCCTATGATTGTTTGCAAACAAGGTTAATTTTAATGCACCAAATGTAAATGTTGTCTAAGATACACAAGCAAAGTTTGTTTTAGTGCACCAAATATAAATGTTTCTAAGCTAACAAAATCCTACAAAAGATGTTAGTAGTTTCAATTTCAAGTCTTGGACAAACATTATTTCACCTACAAAACACCATCAAACACCTACATAGATCCCAAGATTAGCATAGAAAAAGGTGCCAAAATAGAATGAAATGGTGCCACATAATAGATAAATGGTGCCACATAAACCAAAAATGGTGCTATAGGTTTAAAACAACTATTCCTAACTATTGATAGAAAATGCCACTACAAGAAGTTAAAATGGTGCTATGGGATAAAAAGGTGCTACAATACTTAGAAATGGTGCCTTGAACAATGTCTAACCTCAGTTTACCTTGTCTGTTAAGTCCGATAGCACCAAACTAGGTGGATATAGCGCCAAAGCGATGCAGAGTTTTAAAAACCTTGTTCAAATACTCATTAGTTTCAACAATATCAACTCAAAAAAGATAAAAACTCTTTCCCTTGCTTAGCCACACACAAAAGGCTAGATTAGAGTTAAAAAATTAGGTTAAAATCAAGCAAAATGAGCTAGGATTAGATGAAAATGCATTAGATGTACCCCTAGACAAATTTTGGCATAATAACCCCCTATTCCTACATATTTCCTATCAAAACAGAGAGCAACTTAACCTAAAAGCTCATGAAACGTTCAAAAAAAGCTACAAATAGTTAAACTTCAAGACCAAAGTTAGTGAGGATGTTGTGCAAAAAAGGCACCAAAATAGTCAAAAATAGCACCACAGGATGATGAAATGGCACCACCGTGGGAAGAAATGGCGCCAAACAGTGAGTCATTAGCACCAAAACCTACAAAAACACGTCTTCTTACATACATACTCAAACAAAAGTTAGTAGATTTGGACCTTCGGGTCCCACCGGGCTTGCCAAATGAGAGCAAGGAAAACAAGTGAAGATAAAGACTTGAAATGAATTCATAAAAACATAAACTTTATACCTTCAAAGTGATCTCCTCCTAGATAAGGTTGAGAATGTTGCACCCAAGCATTCTTGCTTCACCCATGGTTTGCATATGTGAAATTCTCTCAAATCTAGACTACAAGTCACTCAAACCTAGCTCAAGATGATGGAATTGATGGAAATTTTAGCATAATAAATTTTCTCAAATTGTGGATGATCAAATGGCTTGGATGAGGGTGTATTTATAGGCTTTTTGGAGGGATATTTGATTCAAGGGTTGAGATTCATTTTGGATATCAATGGATGAGGATGAATGTGAGGTGGATGGCTTAGATTAGATCATGGAAAATGGAGGGATGAGAATAAAAGTAAATTTTAAATTCACCTTGGGAAGGAGTATGAATTAAATGAGGGTAGGTGAGGTGGATTAGATGTGAATTTTAAATTCACATTGGGAAGAGGTGAGGATTAAAAATGAATTTTTGATTCATTTTGGGAAGACTGGTATTTAATGAAAGTGGGTGGTGTAAGAGGTCATTTATGGAGTTTATGACAAATGCATATAAAAAAATGTTTTATGTGGCATAAAAATCAATTTTTTATTTAGAGGATGTGGGGAGGAGTGTTAAACAAGGTTTGACCAAACTAATCAAGGTGATTACTCTAATTAATATGGCTGTAGTAAATTAGTGGATGGGTTAATTAGGGGTTAGGATTAATTAAAAGGTGTTTAATTTAATTAATCCTAGGTCTAGGGTCATGAAGGTTAGACTAGCTAATTAAATAATAGGTATTTAATTAACTAGGGTAGGGATAGGATGATTAGTAGGTTGAATTAATTAAATAAACATGATTTATTCAATTAATTAGGTTTAATGAAATGGATGAATTAATCAAATAAATATTTTCATATTTATTTAATTAATTGGGCTAATGTTAGTAAAAGGGTAACTATTGAATTAATCAAATTAATTCAATTTAAATGGGGGAAATGATGAATAACCAGGTTTTCAAGGAGATAATTAATTAAATAACAATTTAATTAATTAATTAGAAGGGGAATCGGTGATATTAGTGATGTTGGAAATCAGTTAAATGGTGAAGACATTTTTAGGTGTCTACAATATGATATACTGAATGACTTAATCTACATTTTCTACATATCTTTGAGTTGTTTCCGTTATGTTTACTCTAGCTGCACAACCTATATAATTCTCTTTGAGGACCCTCCTAACTGTGACTGCACCAAGTGGTATCAAAGAGAAAGTTTGAATCTTTGGGAGTAAATTGAGCAAAGTTGGCAAAGGAATTCAGTAAGATCTTGTTGTGGACATATTACCGAATATGAGGCAGGTTACTTGTGTCGCAACTAATTGCCGATTGTAAGGCAGTTGTCACCTTGTAGCCTGATCATCGAACTTGAGGTAGTTTACAATTGATCCTTGGAAGAATGACGTCGAGGAGAATTCCTACTATTAGAACAATGGCTAGTAGGATGGATGAGATTATAGAAATGATGAAAATAATGAGAATCTGATTGGATGCTGTCAAGGAAGATAGGCGAAGAGGATTGACACCTAGAACTAATGTTGAAAGTGATGATGAAGAAGAATTTCAATCTGTTGATCAAATTGGTGAAACCCTAGGAGGTGATGAAGAAGAAGAATTAGATCAAGTCAAGATGTTGTGAGCTATTTCAAAGATTAGAAATAGAACTAGAGTTGATGTACCTAATTACATTGGCATTTTGAACCCTGAAGAATTGATTGATTGGATAAATGACATGGAAGAATACTTTGAGTATGAAGAAATTGAAGATCTTGAGAAGGTGAAATTTGCAAAGACAAAGTTGAAAGGACATGCTGCTATATGGTGGAAAGAAGTTTAGTTGGATGAAATAGAAGAGGAAAGGAAAATATTACAAAATGGGATAGGATGGTGACAAAGTTGAAGAATCAATTTATACCTACTAACTTTGAGTTGGAACTGTTGAAGAGACTACAAAACTTAAGACAAAAGGAGAAATCTATGGAGTATACTGAAGAATTTCATAAGATGATTATAAGGACAGGACACAATGAAGCAAGCAAGGAGAAAGTGGCTATATACATCAATGGATTGAGATTAAACATTCAAGAAAAACTAAGTTTGGTAAGGATGACAACACTGGAAGAAGCATATCAATTTGCCCTGAAGGTTGAAGAAAAGTTGAATAAGAGGCATGATTAGAGATAGAGAGGTAGAGGAGGTAAATTTTAGAGAGGTAGAACATTTTCTGGAGGAGAGAGATCATATACAGAGTAGAACAAACAAGAGAACACATTCAAGAAGGAGGACAGAGATAACAATGCATACCAAACAAATGACAGAAATTTCTACCACAAAGGAAACCCTAGTCCCTACTAGAGTGAAGGATACAAAAGAGAAGGAAGAGAACCTGATAAGAGAAGATTTAGAGGAACCTATTTCAAGTGTGGAGGTGAAGGACATAGAGCATTTGAATGTAATAAGGGGAGTACAAGCAAGAAGACATAGAACAATGGGGGAGAAACTTATGTGGAAGAAGAACTTATTGGATCACCTAATTCAGTTGGTAAACCCGAGAAATAAGAATCACTTGTCATGAGGAGAGCACTATTCAAGTAGAGACAAATGAAGAACCACTACAGAGGAAAAGCTTGTTCAAAACCAGATGCAAATCAAGAGGTAAATGTTGTAAAGTTGTTATTGATAGTGGTGGTTCTGATAACCTAGTTTCAAAGGAAATGGTGACTAAGCTAAAGTTGGAAGGATTGAAACACCCTAAGCCCTATCAGATAGCATGGATTCAGGATGATCATAAGGTACTAGTGAGTGAACAATTTTTGGTGAAATTTCATATTGGATCTTATCACGATGAAGTCTTGTGTGATATTATTCCTATGGATGTTTGTCATATTTTGTTGGATAGACCTTGGCAATATGATAGAAAAGCTATACACAATGGGAGAAAGAATACATACACTATAACATCAAATGGGAAGAGAATTACCTTGATTCCTTTGGAAGATGATCCTATGAGTGAAGTAGGTGGAAATGATAGAACTATTTGGTAGATGGAAGAAATTTTTTGGATGGATTGATACATGAGAACATGTGTTATGCTTTGATTCCTAAGAAGCCTGAAATATTGAAGGAGACTGAAGAATCATAACTGGAGGAAATAAAAGAGTTGCTAACAGAGTATGAAGACATCATATCAGACAATGTACCTGAAGGATTGCCACCAATCAGAAGTATCATTCATCACATGGATCTTAACCTGGAGATATTTTGCCTAACAAGGCAACACACAGAATGACACCGATAGAGAGTGAAGAATTGAATAGGTAGATACATGAATTGTTGATCAGAGAAAGTTTGACTCCTTGTGCAGTACCTATAGTGTTAGCACCAAAGAAAGATGGAGAGTGGATAATGTGTACAGACTCTAGAGCAATAAACAAGATCACAGCTAAGTATAGATTTCCTTTACCTAGGATGGATGATATCATGGATTGTTGAGTGGAGAAAAATATTTCACAAATATAGATTTGAAGAGTGGATACCATCATATTAGAATCAGAGAAGGAGATGAATGGAAGACTACTTTCAAGACAAATGAAGGATTGTATGAATGGTTAGTGATGCCCTTTGGATTGACAAATGCACCGAGTACTTTCATGAGATTGATGAATGAAGTTCTAAAGAAATTCTTGGGTAAGTTTGTTATTGTATACTTGGATGACATTTTGATTTTCAGTAAGACAAAAGAGGAACATTTGCAACACCTTAGACTAGTATTACAGAGATTGAGAGAGGAGAAATTGTTGATAAACATCAAGAAGTGTAGTTTCATGAAGGAAGAATGGGTATACTTGGGATTTGTGATTTTTGTGGAAGGATTGAAGATGGACCTTGAGAAAGTAAGAGCAATTGTTGAATGGTCTACATCGGAGAGCATTGGAGAAGTTAGATCATTTCATGGATTGGCCAGTTTCTACCAGAAGTTCATCATAAATTTTAGTTTAGTTTGTAACCCTATGACAAAGACAATGAGAGGTGGTAGCAAATATTTCAATTGGACATCAGGAGAAGATAAGAGCTTTGAGCTGTTGAAGCAAAAAGTGGCAGAGCTATTGGCAGTGAGCTAGCATCTTTTGCGGGATTCATGACATGACTTAACTACCTCCCGTGGATTCATTAACTTTGGTGGTTGTATCAGGCATTAAAAGGTCAACCTTTTTGTGCAACAACAACCATGTTTCCAACAATTGGTATCAGAGCCAAAGGTTCCAAGTTTGAATCTCCCCCGCGAGTGACGCTAGGGTGGGATTGTTGGCAGTGAACCAACATCTCTCGCGAGATTCATGACATGGCTTAACTGCCTCCTGTGGATTCATTAAATCTATCTATTGTATTAGGCATTAAAAGGTTGAACTTTTGGTGCAATGGTAATTGTGTTTCCAACAAGAGCAACCTATGTTTGAATTATCAGATTTCAATAAGGTATTTCAAGTGGATTGTGATGCAAGTGGGAATGCAATAGGAGCAGTGTTAAGTCAATAAGGTAGACCCATAGCATATTTCAATGAGAAGTTGAATGATGCAAGGAGAAGATATTCATTTTATGACCAAGAGTTCTATGCCATAATTCAAGCCTTGAAGAAGTGGAGACATTACTTGTTGCCTAAGAAGTTTGTGTTGTACATAGATCATCAACCTTTGCAATATTTGAACAATCAAGGTAAGTTGAATCAGAGACATATGATATGGCTAGAGTTCATGCAGAGTTATACTTTTGTGTTGAAGCATAGGAGTGGAAAATCAAACAAAGTTGCAGATGCATTGAGCAGAAGAAGGAACTTGCTGACAAAGATGAGAGTTGAAGTGTTGGGATTTGATGAATTGAAGAACATGTATGAGAAAAATCTTGATTTTGTAGAACCTTGGAAAGCATCTAAGGAACCTATTGTGATAGATAGGAGTAACTAGTTGGATTATTTCATTCAAGAAGATATGTTGTTCAGAGGAAATCAGTTGTGCATACCTAGAAGTTCCATGCGAGATAATTTGACTAAGGAGAAACACAGTGGTGGATTGGCAGGACACTTTGACATTGATAAGACAATAGCTTTGGTGAGTGAAAACTATTTTTGGCCTCAGTTACATAAGGATGTTAGGAAATTTGTGCAGACTTGTAGAGTTTGTCAAGTTGCAAAAGGAAGTGGTTAGAATACAGGATTGTATAAACCTTTAACAGTATCGGAGAGACCTTGGGAAGACATAAGTATGGATTTTGTAATAGGATTGCCAAAGTCATAGAGAGGACATGATTTGATATTTGTAGTAATAGATAGATTTTCAAAGATGGGACATTTCATACTTTGTAAGAAGACAACTGATGCAGTGCATGTAGCTGACCTATTTTTCAAGGAGATTGTGAGATTGCATGGATTACTTAGGAGCATAATTTTAGACAGAGACACAAGATTTCTTGGTTACTTTTGGAAGACACTTTGGAAGAAGATGAAGACAGATTTGAAGTTCAGTTCAACAGTTCACCCATAGACTGATGGATAGAAAGGGGTAGTAAATAGGAGTCTGGGAAACTTGTTGAGATGTTTGGTTGGAGAGAAGATAGGAAGTTGGGATTTGATTCTTTCACAAGTAGAACTTCCATACAATAATTTAGTGAATAGGAGTACCAGAAGAACACCTTTTGAGATTGTTACCAGAGTAAACACTAGTGGAGTAACAAAGTTGAGTGATATTAGTATAGAAGAAAAGAGAAGTGCAGAAGTAGAAGACTTTGCAGAACATATGGAGACAGTGCATAATCAGGTGAAGAAGCATTTGAAGGATATGAATAGAAAGTATAAAGAATGAGAAGATGAGAAAAGGAGATAGAAATAATTTAAAATTGGAGATGAGCTGGTGATAGTATACTTGAGAAAAGAAAGATTTCTAGTTGAGACATATAATAAGTTGAAGATGAAGTTTGGACCTAGTAGGATACTCATAAAGTTTGATTCAAGAAATGCATATGAAGTGGAGTTACCAGAGACATTGGGTGTATCACCTATTTTCAATAGTGTAGACCTATATTAGTACCATGAAGCAGAGTTCAATGACAACATTGAAGAAGACTTGAAGAAGCAGTTACCACAACAAGCACCGGAGCATATTGAGGACATTTTGGATAGCAGAGTTGGACATAGAACCAGATGTAGAAAATACATAGAATACCTTGTGAAGTGGAAAGGTAGATTGGAAGAAGATTCATCATGGATTTCTCAGGATGAGGTGGACTGTCTTGGTTTTCCTCTAGCCACAACAAAGTGAGGGACTCAATTTTTCAATAACCCTAGATGTCTGATGTAGGAGCATCCTTAGTTCAATAGAAATCTTGCATCAATGAAAAACATTTGCATTTCAATTTGTTTGCAGTTCAGTTTGTTTCTTTTTATTTTCTAGTTCAATCAGTAGCAGTTTTTATACTTTGGTCTACATTCTACCATAGTTGTATTTTAGATCTTGTGGAGCTAGACTTAACATCTAGATTCATTCATGAACAACATATCCAATTTTTAGAGCATTTGGATCAAGTACTAGAGAGATACCGCTATTAGAAGATTGACTATTTCTCAAGAACAGAGCATCCTGGTAGTCTCAGACAATCAGTTAAAGGAGAAGACCTATGGAGCATTTCACAACCTTTGAAGCTTAATGACACATCATTCAATGTTGTTTGGTTTGTGGCTGACCTTCCTCGATATCCTCACATCATTTCATTCATTTGCGGAGGAGTTCTATTCATTTGGGTCTGACCTATCTGTGTACACATGTTATAGCTCTTCATGGGAGTTTGTGATCTTCCTTGGCCATCATGGAGGAATCTTTGGTTCTGAAGATGATATATATTGATGTAATAGGTGCCTAGGAAAGTAGTGATGATCATTAGAATATGTTCATAGTTAGATTTTGTGCGAAGGAGCTTTAAAGCTATATCTTGTGTATATTCTGATATTTTGTAATCAGGCTTGTGAACCCTAATTGTAAGCCCGCATGTTGCTGACCAATTTCTATTAATTGAATTATATGATATACTGAATGATTGAATCTACATTTTCTACATATCTTTGATTTGTTTCCATTGTGTTTACTCTAGCTGCATGACCTGGATAGTTCTCTTTGAGGACCCTCCTAACAGTGATTGCACCAGTTCCCCTTCCTTGTATTTGATCCTTTGGCCTCTTTATGATTGTAGATTTCTCCATTTCCTTTTTCATTTCTCCTTAGTTTTTCCTTTGTGTTTTTGGTTGTGCCTCATCTTGCTATGATGACATGAGAGATAATGATCCATGTTAGTTACTACATATTTATTACTATTACCTAAATGACTTTGCCCATATAGCTTAACATGGTTTACAATTGTATCCTTTCTTGTCTCCTCTTTGGTTAATGTGCCCTTACCTCATTTTTTTGATTTTTGGTTTCCCTTTTACAATGTGCTTTTGTTTGCACTTGTGTTCCATTGAATCTTATTAATCTCTTGTTTTGCACGTTGTCATTGATGTGAAAGGAGTGGATGTCAAAGGAGTAGTGATAAGAAGGGTTGTGATATTGTTGCATATGTTATCAAAGGAGTGATGATTAGAGAAGCAATCAAAGGAGTGGTGATAAGAGGAGGTGTGATATGGTGATGAAAGACATGAGTATGCTGTTGGATTAGTATCTCCTATACATAGTTCTACCTTATCTTTTGAAGTTCATGGATAGGTGAAAGTTGTCAAGTTAAAGGATATGTTGACATGAAGAAGTTGTGACTTCTTGCTTTTGGTTAAAAGGGTAATGATTGTTTCTTATGGTGTTGTGAATTCTGCATTTAGTGCCTCTTGATGAAAATCATTGCATGAGATTTGAAGGAAAGTGTTTAAGTGATCAAAACTATCAAAGGTTCACAAAATTGTACTACAAAAGCTCAGGAGATTCTACCACATTCTATCGCAGATGACGATATGGCTTCATGGCTTGGAGGATAGTGAGAGAAAACAATGAGGTATGCATGATCCAAGTTTCAAAGCATAAAAGTCACTACAGAGTTTTCCAGAGTTTGCTGAGTAAGAACAAGTCATGTTGATGTGTAAGGTTGTCAGAGATAGAAAAGAAAGCCACCGCATTTCACTATGCTTTGATGTTTGAATTTTTTGTTTGAGAGGTAAGTTCAGATGGTCAATATGTATGCTTAATTCAGGTTTCAAGTGTTCTGGAGTACTGCAAGTATGCTTTTGAATGTTCTATGTCAAGACAATGGTGTTATAGTGTTGTTGCAGTCTCAAAGGTACAGAAGAATGCTCTACATTTCTCTACATTTGAAGATATAGCCTGGCGGTTTGAACCATATGTGAATAATGATGTCTTGCATAACATATCCAAATTTTACAATGTAAAAAGTACTGCAAGTATGTTTTTTTAATGTTCCAAGTTAAGATAGTGTGACCAGACAAAGTAAATGTTACTAGCATCAAATTTTGATTGCTTGTGCTAGCAAGCTAAAGCATGAAATAGAAAGAGGAGTGAATACGAAGGTTTTAAGGTCATATAGTGTTCATGGCATGAACCGCATGATGATATCTCTCTTCTCTGGTACCACATAGGGTCTGGAGCTAATATATGAAAGGATAACTATTTGTAATGCTGATATGGAATACTTGAGTGATTGTGCCACGTGTATGGAAGCGTGCACTAGTAGGAAAGGTTGGGAGAAGGTAAAAGGGGTCCATTAGACCCCTTGGTATGAATTGCATTATGGGATTTCACTCCTACATTATCGTATATGATTTGGGAACAGACAAGCAAGGTTGTTACATGTTTCATGTTACACGTTACATTCAGGCTAACAAAGATGATGTTTTGAAGACTTGTGGAGGATATTTATGAAGATATGAAGATTGTTACAAGGTATAAGAGTGTGAGTGAGCATGACCAAAAATTATGATTGATCCAAAAATTGATAAGTAACTCTAGAGACTATGATGTATGATTCATAACAGAGTCAGTAGTGTATTGTGAAAGTGTTTTGAGTTTGGAAGATAGAAGAGATGATAGAACAGAGGTGTTGAGGTTATCTGAATGAGTCAATATCAAAGAGTTAAAGGAGATGATGTTGTGGAGGTGAATGAACCATCATAATCAGTCAAGTGTTTTGGTACAGAGGTTGGTGCCTCATCTTGTAAGTGTTGTAAGTGTTGTAGCACTTTAGGGAGTTGGTGCTTCCTTTGGGTTAGAGCCCATAAAGATTTGTATTAGGGAGTTGGTGCTTCCTTTGGGTTGGTGCCCATAAACTTTGTAATGGGGAGTTGGTGCTTCCTTTGAGTTGGTGCTCATAAAACAAGGGATTGGTGTCTCCTTTGGGTTGGTGCCCATAAAACACATTGTAATACTTCATTTTATTTGTGAGGCTAGATTTGGATAGTAGATCCAAGCAGTTGGCTCATCGTGGTTTTTTCCATCTTAGGTTTCAACATAAATCTAGTTTTATGTTTGTATGTGCTCATTTTCTTTATGTGGTTTGAATGTTTACATTGATTGCATCTAAAGGAAAAAGAAATTGGATATATACTAATTCACCCCCCTCTCTATATATCTATGTGTTCAACAATTGGTATCAGAGCAAGGTTCCTTGGTACAACCTAATAGCTAACGGTGGATCTTGGATTAGAACACATGGCTCAAGAAGGATCCACTTCTAATAGAGCACCTCTATTTGATGGAACTAACTACACCTTCTAGAGTGTTAGGATGGAAGCCTATCTTACCTCTCTAGGGTATGATGTTTGGAGAGCTACAATTGATACTTATATTGATCCTAGTCATCCTCTGACAAATCGAGTTGAGAAGAAGGCCCATGAAAACAATGCTAAAGCTAAGAATGCTATCTTAAGTGGTCTAACCAATTCAGATTTTGTTAAGGTAATGCAGTGTAAGACAAACAAGTAAATATGGGATAAACTCAAAAATATCTATGAAGGAAATGACAAAGTAAAGCAAGCAAAATTATAAACTTACAGAGGAATGTTCGAGAATCTGAGAATGAAAGAAGAGGAAGGCATTGCTAGCTATTTGCTCTGAGTGGATGAAGTTGTTAATGGAATCAAAGGGTTAGGTGAAGAAGTGAGTGACTAAGTGGCTGTGAATAAAGTTCTAAGATCTCTCCCTCACAAATTTGATTCAAAAGTTTCTTCTATTAAAGAAGCCAAAGATCTGAACACATTTACCATGGATGATTTGTTTGGGTCCCTCACTGCCTATGAGATGAGAAATGAATTCAAAGATACATCCAAAAAGGAAGCTACTTTCAAAGCTGTAAAGAAAGAAGGAACATATGGTTCTCATAGTGAGTCTAAGGAGGAAGAAGCAAACTTTGTGAGAAAGCTAAAGAAGGGTTCAGGCAAGTATAAAGGTAAGTTACCTTTCAAATGTTTTAAATGTGGAAATATTGGTCATTATACATCTAAATGTCCTTTTGGAGAAAATGAAAATAGCAGCAAGGGTTTCAAAAGAAACAACTTCAAAAGGAACCTCCTTACCAAAGAATACTACAACTCTTTGAAAGAAGCAGATCACTACTCATCAAATGATGAAAGAGGAGAATCCTTGTTCATATTTGTGGAAGTCTCTGACATTTCTGACAAGACTATTGATGAAGAAGAATGTGAAGTTGATTTTGAAGGTGAACTTATTTCTGCTCTTGAAGACTTGAAATGTGTAAGGAAAGAGAACAAATAATAAAAAGCCCAAATTGAAGCCAAGACAAATGAATGCTCAAAACTTGAGGAAAAAATATTTTCACTTAGAAAAGAATTGGACAAAGTACATGGCCAGCTGGACAAAAATATCAACTTTGGAAAAAGGCTTGGAAATCCGGATGACATTGAAGAAGTGGATCTCATTCCAGTCATGTCTCAAGGAAGAAGATATGAAAGACCCTTCCATGCAAGGCATACCTTCATAAAAAGGTTCAATTATGCATTTTTTGGTTATTGTTTTATTTGCAATAAATATGGTCATAAGGCCATGGAGTGCAAGTCTAGAATGAATAGAAGAATTTTTGTAAGTAGGAATCCTCTTACTTCACTAGTAGATTTCAATGTGATATGTCATATCTACAACAATTTTGGACACATAGCAAGATATTACAGAAGTGGATTAGCAAAGACAAAAACTTAGATGGAAGATATTAATAAGGAAGACAAGGAGAGTGACACTTCCAAAAGATAGGAAACAAATAATGAGGTTGAAAAGTCAATGATTGTCTGAATAGTAGTTCATGCCCAAGGGAAAACAAACCCCTAGGTGATAGACAATGAATGTTCAAGCCACATGACAGGTGAAAAAACCAAATTCATTAATCTTGTAAAGTGGAATGGTGGATCAACCAAGTTTGGAGATAATACATTTGTGAAAATTTATGGAAAGGGCACCATAAGTATTAATGGAAGATCTAAAACAGAAGATGTTCTATATGTAGAAGGTCTTAAGCACAATCTTCTCAGTGTAATTCAGATGTACAACAAATGATACAATCTTATATTTCATGCACAAGGATGTGAAATCAGAAGAGCAAATACTGGTAAACTAGTGGCAGAGGATTCTAGGACATAAAATAACTTGTACAACCTAAATGGTGTTAATGGAATAAATTATCTTCTAGGATAGACAAATGAATGTTGGATGTGGCACAAAAGGATGGGACACATCAATTTTGACAATCTTGTGAAAATCAGCTCCATACAAGGAGTAAGAGACATGCCAAAGATTACCAAGCCTGCAAGCACCTTGTGTAAAGAATGCTAGATTGGGAAGTAGACAAGGACAAGGTTCAAGATGAAGGAGTATTCTTCTACAAGACCATTGGATCTGATTCATACTAATTTGTGTGGTCCTACCAGGACAAGGAGTCTCCAAGGTGAGAAGTATTTTATGTTGCTTATTGATGATTACTCTAGGATGACATAGGTTACATTTTTGAAAAATAAATTAGAAGCCTTTAGTAGGTTTAAGATTTTCAAGTCTATGGTTGAAAATTAAATGAATTCTAGATCAAGTGCTTAAGGTTTGATAGAGGTGGTGAATTCACATCAAATGAGTTTGAGGAATATTATGAAGAACATGGAATAAGAAGGCACTTATCTGCTGCAAGAACTCCCCAACAAAATGGAGTTGTTGAAAGAAAAAATAGGACAATGTGGGAGATGGCAAGAACTATGCTTAATGATGCAAAGATTCCTGACAAATATTGGAAAGAGGCAGTCCACACCGCATACATTCTCAATAGAGGACAAGTAAGGGTAAACAACATCAAGACTCCTTATGAGCTGTGGAAAGGAAAACCTTCTTTCTCAAGGTGTTTAGAAGAAATTGCTATATCAAGAGAGATGATGACTACCTATGAAATTTTGATTCAAGATCAGATGAAGGTATCTTCCTATGCTATTCATCTAGAAGTAAGGCATATAAGTGCTTTGATAATAGGCTGCAAAAGATTGTTGAAAGTGTAAATGTGAAGGTTGATGAAGATCTACATCCATCCACATATGGTCAAGAAGATTGTTACTTAGAGGGATCATCTTGCATAGAAGAAGAAGAAACACAAGAGTCAAATGCCACCTAGACTCCTACTAAGTATGTTTAGAAGAACCACTCAAAAGATTAGATAATTGGAAACAAGAATGAAGGATTATAGACTAGAGGAAGATTTGCAAGGGTAAATGAATAGGTAAACCTCTCTCTGTTGTCCAAGATAGAACCAAAGAATTTCTCTGAAGCTAGCAAGGATGAGAGTTGGATTGAAGAAATGCAAGAGGAGCTAAATGAGGTTGAGAAAATAAAACATGGGAACTTATTCCTAGACCAAAGGATAAGAATGTGATTGGCACCAAGTGGGTATTTAGAAATAAATTGAATGAAGATGGAGAAGTAGTTAGAAACAAAGAAAGGTTGGTCTATAAGGGTTATTTACAAGTGGAAGGAATGGACTTTGAGGAAACATTTGTTTCTATTGCAAGAATAGAAGTAATCATGATGTTTCTTGCATTTGCAACTCACAAGGATTTCAAGGTATATCAAATGAATGTCAAATCTTCTTTCTTGAATGGTGACATAGAAGAAGAAGTTTACATAGAGCAGCTTGAAGGATTTCAACTATCAGAAGATCAGAATATGGTATGCAGACTTAAGAAGGCTCTATATGGTCTCAAATAAGCTCCTAGGGCTTAGTATGCAAGGTTGGATATGTATTTACTTCAGTAGGGATTCAAGAAAGGCACAATAGATAGTAATCTATATATCAAAATTGAGAATGAGCACATATTAATAGTAGTAGTATATGTTGATGATATTATCTTTGGTGGAAATGATGAAATGTGTAAGAAGTTTGTAGAGGAGATGTAGAAGGAATTTGAAATGTCTATGATAGGTGAACTTTCATTCTTTCTTGGACTTCAAATCACTCAATCAGATGAAGGTATCTTTATTTCACAAGAAAAGTATGTCAAGGAGATGTTGAAAAAGTTTGGTATGCAAGATTGCAAACTAGTGAGTATACCTATGATAACAGACTGCCATCTATGTAAACATGATGAATCACCTCAGGATGATCAAACTCTGTATAGGTCTATGATTGGGGAGCTACTATACATAATAACATCAAGGCCTGACATTATGCAAGCTATTTGTATGGTTTCAAGGTTTCAAGCTAATCAGAGAAGCAACCAAAGGAGTGGTGATCAGAGGAGGTGTGATGTGAAAGACATGAGTATGATTTTGGATTAGTATCACCTATACACAGTTGTATCTTATCTTCTAAAGTTCATGGACAGGTGAAAGTTCTCAAGTTAAAGGATATGCTGACACATGAAGAAGTTGTGACTTCTTGCTTTTGGTGAAAAGAGTAATGATTGGTACTTATGGTGTTGTGAATACTACATTTAGTGCCTCTTAATGAAAATCATTGCATGGGATTTGAAGGAAAGTGTTTAAGTGATCAAAACTATCAAAGGCTCAGGGAATTGTATTGCAAAAGCTCAGGGGATTGTGCCGCATTCTATCGTAGATGAATATATGGCCTCATAGCTTGGAGGATAGCAAGAGACAGCTATGAGGTTATATGCATGATCCAAGTTTCAGAGCATAAAAGTTACCGTAGAGTTTTCCAGAGTATGCAGAGAAAGAACAAGTCATGTTGATGTGTAAGGTTGTCAGAGATAGAACTGGAAGCCACCACATTTCACCGCACTTTGATGTTTGTCTTTCCTATTTGAGAGATAAGTCAGATGGTTAGTATGTATGCTTAATTCAAGTTTCAAGTGTCTTGGAGTACCACAAGTATGCTTTTGAATGCTCTATGTCAAGACAGTGGTGTTATAGTGCTATTGCAGTCTCAAAGGTACATAAGAATGCTCCACATTTATTTGCATTTGAAGATATAACCTTGTATTTTGAACCATATGTGAATAATGGTGTCTTGCATAACATATCCAAATTTTAGAATGTAAAAAGCACCATAGGTATGTTTTTTCAATGTTCCAAGTTACAACAGTGTGACTAGATAGAGTAAATGTTATTAGAATCAAAGTTTTATTGCTTGCACTAGCAAGTTGAAGCATGAAATAGAAAGAAGAGTGCATGAGAAGGTTTTTTAGGTCATATAGTGTTCGTGTCATGAATCACATGATTATATCTCTCTTCTTTGGTACCGCATAGGGTCTGGAGCTAATATAAGAAAGAATAAGTGTTTGTAGTGTCGGCATGGCATACTTGAGTGATTGCGCTATGTGTATGGAAGTGTGTTCTAGTAGGAATGGTTGGGAGAAGGTAAAATGGGTCTAGTAGACCTCTTGGTATGAACTGCATTATTGGATTTCACTCCTACATTATCACAGATAATTTGGGAGTAGACAAGCAAGGTCATTAGATGTTTCATGTTATACGTTACATTTAGGCCAACAAAGATGATGTTTTGAAGACTTTTGGAGGATATTTTTGAAGGTAAGAAGATTGCTACAAGGTCTAAGAGTTTGAGTGAGCATGAGTGAAAATTATGAATGATCCAAAAATTGAGAAGTAACTCTGGAGACTATGATGTATGATTCGTAACAGAGTTAGTAGTGTATTGTGGAAGTGTTTTGAGTTTGGAAGATAACAGAGATGATAGAGCGGAGGTGTTGAGGTTATCTAAATGAGTCAATATCAAAGTGTTAAAGGAGATGATGTTGCAGAGGTGATTGAACCATCAGAATCAGTCAATTGTTTTAGTACAGAGGTTGGTGCCTCATATTGTAAGTGTTGTAGCACTTTAGGGAGTTGGTGCTTCCTTTGGGTTGGTGCCCATAAACTTTGTAACAAGGAGTTGGTGCTTCCTTTGAGTTGGTGATCATAAAATAGGGGATTGGTGTCTCCTTTGGGTTAGTGCCAATAAAATTCATTGTAATATTTCATTTTATTTGTAAGGCTAGATTTGGACAATAGATCCAAGTAGCTAGCTCACCGTGGTTTTCCCATATTGGGTTTCCACCTAAATCTGGTGTTATGTGTGTATGTGCTTATTTGCTTTATGTGGTTTGAATGTTTACATTGATTGCATCTAAAGGATAAAGAAATTGGATATCTACTGATTCACCCCCTCTTATTATATATGTGTGTTCAACATCTTGTTGTTTAATGTTTCATCCTTTCCTTATTCATGATCATCACAATATCCTTTGTCATCACTTGGAGGCTTACACTAATTTTTACTCCAATGGTCTTGTCATTTCTTAGGGGAATGAATTAGATGCTCCCCTTTTTCACCACTTTGCCATGTATTCATTTGGAAATTGTTATGTATGAAAAGTGGATAGTGTTAACATCTATCAAATCAAACCCTCCTTTCACAATAACACTCAAGGACAACAACCGAGCCAAGTTACCATAGATGAATGAGGACACAACTATAGGTTGATGTACTCAGGAATGGTATGGAAAGATTGATTAGATTGAGAGATTTGTCAAACCCTAGTTCAAATAAGCCTCAAACCCTAATTATAATGTAATCAAGTATAGATGAACAAAATGCTACAGGAAACCATACAAGAAGGTACTTAGAGATGATTAGAAACACACCAGAAGTTGGATTTCTAGAAATAAAAACTTTTCAGATTATAGGACGGGCACCCAAGTCCAATAGGGTAGTTTTTATATAGATCAAGAGAAGTGAGATATCTCAGACTGTGTTTAGCTCCTGTATTCAGGGTCAAACCTATCGGGAGGACTACGGGGCGAGCGCCCTAGTCTAGTAGGGTAAAATATCAACAACTTTCTTCCAGATCCTAAATCCTTATCCTCTGAATTACTTCTCTGTACCTGCACTTCTCCAAATCTTGCACCTATAACCTACAATGACAAAGAGGGGCTTGGGGGTTGTGGTGTTTAGGAGTTTGCCTCGGTTAATCCCCAAAAGGACATTCAAGTCTTCTAACACCATTGTTAGATAGAGTGTGTGCCCAAGGAGGGTAGAGGCCAAATCAAATGATGAATTGAAATGATTGAAACACAAATTGATGTCACCTTAGAGGTGAAACCATCACAGAGATGAAGAGTCTTCAAATCATGAGGAGATGGATTGATGAAGCCAAATATACAACAAACAAACACAATAACAACACAATTCTACTCTACAACACAATGCATGCCTTGAAATCCCTTAGCTCGATATCACAAGTTCACATTATCCATCTAGGTGTAAAATGAAGTCATAAAGTCACTTATACATGCTTTCACACTAACTTTTGTAAATTAAATTGAAAAGGCTGGTAGAGGGAAACCTTTTGAAAGGACCCAAGCTGACACATTTAAATTTTGATCTCAACAAATTAGCCTGGACTTGGACACGGATACCTAAGTCCCAAGGCCATTTTTTAGTCTTGATTATCATTTAGAGTGGGCTTCTAAGTCCCATTTGACATGGGTTTCGGGGGAAATTATGCCATGATAAGTATTAAGCTTGTAAAGTGTAAACACGGGGACCTAGGAGCTAAACTAGGAGGTAAAAAGGCATAGAGATACTTTTTACTCCATAACATTTAGCCCCCACTTTAATGTATGTATGATCTTACAATTCAATACATGCATTAAAGTATGGTCAAAGCACATCAAACATGCCAAGCACATAAAGCTAAGGCACACCCAAAGGTTGAAGGACTATTTCTAGCCCCCAATCTCAGGTACGCACTAGAAAACACATGAAAGACATGCAAGACAAAATGAAGACAATGAGAAGCACACAAAACATGAAGAATACAGTAGAAGCACACAAATACACAAAGAAGACATGAGAGAAGTCATGCAATATATGAAGTATACATTGATTTAACAATTAAAAATAAAATCATAAACTAGAGGGCAGAGGGAGCTCATCGCTACGCACCTTTAGACTGCCAAAAACATGCAAAACATGTGGAGGGGGCTCATTGCTATGTGCCTTTAGACCACACTAGGGGGAAGATACGCCAAACAAAGACCCAAGTGTGGAGGGAGCTCATTGCTACACACCTTTAGACCACACTTGGGGGAAGACACGACAAACACATAAGTAAAACACATTGAATACATGAGCACCGCATAGTATTCCATAGACACACTATACATCTTATACACGACTAACATGAGTGATGGGAAGGAGTTTATTGCTAAGTCCCACTATCTAAAACATGCAAAACACACCTGAAGGTTGAGCTATGCTACCACAACTGCTAAAGAGATACTTAAGGGTAGATGACTTAAGATCCAGCCCTGCCTTTGTAGAGGACTTTGTATAAAAGGATATGCACTAGCTCAAGAGATACACCATCTCGCCTTTTGTAGAAGGGATTTTTATAAAAGGATACACACTAGGTCAAGAGATATGCCATCCTGCTTCGCAATGAGGGCTTTTTTCTTTCTTTTTAAAAGGATGTACACTAGCTCAAGAGATACGCCATCCTACCTTGTGGTGAGGGCTTTCAAGCATGCTTCGTCAGTGTAAAAAATAATCGGATAGATACTGTTATATATGCCCCCACCTTAAGGTGGTTGATACAACTTGCTGGTATCAAGCACATTAAGGTAGAGTAAAAACACACAAGGTAACAAGAGCTCTCACAAACCCCATGCCCCCAAAGGTTACATGTGCCACTATCACTGAATGTTCCCACAAACACATCAATATCAATTGCTAAGATATTCAACAAGAGATAAGGTTAGAACATCTTATTCTAAGATAATAACCAAATCAAGTCATGAAAGCTATGCATAAACCATCAAGGAACAAGGCTACACTTGTGGGTTTGGAATTAAGTATAGCCATTGGGAATATACTATAGGTATCTCAAGACCGAGTGTAACAACAACGTGAGATACAAAACCATCCAAAGTGCACAGGAGCAAATTAAGAGTATTGCAAAAGTTTGTTACAAGAGATATGGCAACATGATATATTACACAGAGTGATTCTATTAGTCAAGCAATGGATATATATCAACCCCATATTCATATATGGACTAGGTCCATTTTTTATTTCTTGTTGAAGGGACACACAGTCCTTATCAGTGATTATTTGTTTTCGTCATTCACCGACTAGGTAGAATCACTGAAGAATAGAAACAATAAAAATGAGAGAGGAGAACCAAGTGCCTTAGGAACACCACGTAGGAGGATGCCCCCAAGACATCTTCCACAATGCTATGCCCCAAAGGCATGACACACAACAATAAAATAGAGGAGAGAAGAAGTAGAAGAATGGTCACAATAGAGGCAGTCTCCCAGTATCCTTAACCTTACAAGTGTATCAAGGGTCATCCTAGGAGACCTAAACAACATACAACACAACATGGGGGAACACAACATGGCACAATATCATAGCATATATATCTAAGAGGAGTTTGAACTTGTGAGCATCTTAGAGAGGTGCTCTATCAAGTGTGGTAAAAAATGTGAGTAGTTCATACCTAATTGATGCTTATTTCCAAAATAGTCATGCGGTGCTTGTTTCTCAATACCCTATATGTTTAAAATCTTCTATTGCTTATGGGGAGTGGAATCATTGCTATTTCCAATTGATGATAGTCACCTTGTTCTTTTCTGTTCCTTTTGTTTCTTGTTTTGATTTGCTTGATGAAGGAGCCTTTCGTGATGAAACGAGATACTTTCCATCGTGACAACTTTTTCTTACTTAATGTTATCTTGTCGAGGTTTCTCAATGTGTGTATCTAGTGCATTCCATTTGTCTCCTGATCCTTGAAGGGATAAAAATGAAGGAACCTCAACATATATACCTCTCCCTCATGGATAAGGTGATTCTTCAATCTTTTCCTTATCCACTTCTATCATACCAATTATTTCATCATAGTTGAGGTAATCATCTTCCTGCTCTATTGTATTTTTCTTGACCATATTGTTTTCATTATGCTTAGGAAAAGGATTTGTAAAGATCTATAAATTTTGATTTAGAGGAGAAACTAACTTATTTCCACTTTTGTTCACACCAATTACCTGTATTATATTAGAATAGATGAGGTCTAAATTTCATGTTTAAGATGCATTTATCATTCAGTTTCGTGTCCTGTTGAGTGGTGATACTGACAAAAGGCATTAGCATCAAATGATCATCCTTGTATCCTATTTCTATCAAATGGTTTAACAAGAGGAAGCTTCAAAAGATTGTTGCTTACTGCTTGATTCATAATTGATTGTAGAGAGTCAAATAATGGAGTAAATTGTCTTTGTTGTTGCCTAAATTGAAATGGTACCCTTTTAGGATTACTAATAGTAGACACTTGTGATTGGGAATTATTCAAATGTTGTCCATTGATCTTGATGAAACTCTTTTTGTTCCTCTTAAAGTTGTTTTGAGATGTTACAACTGTGGATTAACTAACTTGAGCGGATGAGTTTTGATTGAGCAGACGAAAGCTAGTAATCGTGAAGAGCTGTGCATAAATGTTGAGAAGAGTTGTACTTCATCAGGAGGATTTTATCACAGATGGTAGGTTGTAAATTCATAATGAATATATTCTGAACATCGTCATCTATAATTAGATATTGTATCTGTGCTAAAAGAGCTTGATATTGATTGATAAACTTAGTTAACTTCTCTTTATGTCCTTGTTTGCAATGAACTAAATCAATCAATAAGACTGAAGGTTCAATATTTTCTTGGAAATGTTGCAAGAATTGATCAATATGCTATGATATTAAATTTTTAAATTTGGAGGTAATGAGCAAAACCATTCCAAAGTGGTATCTTTGAGGGATCACGGAAAGAGTTTTGCTAACAAGTCCTCTTCGAAGAAGAAATCACTACACATAGCTGTGAATGCTACCACATGAGTATTAGGATCACCAAGTTACCACTGTACTTTTCAAAGTGAGTAGTCTCAAACTTATTAGGCATTTGAGCTCTTAAATTTGCAAAAGATAAAGGACTGTGAGCATGGTATGTTGGTATATTAGGTTGAGATGAAGCATTGGTCAAATTGTCACTTTCTGTTGTAAGGAGGTCATGCCTTGCAAAAGTTGGTTTAAAATGGCATCATTAGGTGATGTGGTTTGTGGGCTAGAGGCCAAAGTATTTGAAGCCACATTCATGAAATTTAGAGGTGATTGAGTGTGAGTGGTAATGAAAGGTGGTTGAGAGGAATTATAGGTAAAAGGTGGTTGATAATAGGTAGAATGGAGAGGTGGTTGAGAATGGTTATTCATATAGGATGACACCTTAGGTTCTAGGTTTTGATAATTAAATCCCATAGCCTTGTAATTCTATGAATTAATGCCATCAAATACTCCCATGCTAGTGGTAGCATTACTACAAGATTGTGCATTGGTAGTGAGGATTGATGATGTGAAAGTGGATATTCCAGTAGTCGGTATAGGTGTCGATACCTATGTATGATTCGGCGATGACACATTTTTAATAGTATTTGTGCAGTTAGCCACTAACATAATGTTGTTACCCACTATATGGGCTATCCCACAAAGTGTGTTAACACCATCTTGTCCTTCTTTTAATAGCTCTCTTAGACTATGAACAACAAGTATAGCCTCTTCAGCTATCCTTTCTTTTTCCACAAATGCTTGAAAATTAGTTAGTTCTTTATCAAGTTTGTTAATTTGATCATTAGGTACATGTGTTATCACATCAATTGGATATTTAGGATCATTAACTAATTGTTCTTCCATCATGGTAGGAGTCATGATATCTTGCAAAGATTGTGTTTCACCCTTTGTAAAGTAAGTGTTCAACAGATTTTCTAATGTTTCCATATCAGTTTTTTTCAAAGCACTAGAACCCATTAGTCTACAACTTCTCATTATAAGGATGTTTCTATTAGGGAAATGGTTTATACAACTCATGCAAAGGCATACGACAATCAATGCACAAACTAATAGAACAACCAAAAGGAGTAAGGTAGTTATGCTTGTTGAAATACACAACATGTAATTGTAAAAGGTGAAAGTTTCAAAGCTAGGATACAAAAGTATGCACTATGATACAACACTACAATTTAAAATTAGTTGAAAGAATGTTGAAAAGGAGTAGAAAAATCTAAAAATGAAAATTTGACTACAAACCCTAGTTTTTGCAAAGACTATGTTATATGAAAAATGCAACTTTTTTAAGCAAAACCCTAGCAAATGAAGCTTTTAAATGCAAGATTTGATATGAAGAAATGTTGAATTACTATAATAAGGATCAGACCTAATGAAAATATCAGAAAATTAAATCTTTTTATGATATGCAATGCAAAATATGTAAAACTACGCCTTAATGCAAGCCTAGAATGCCTGTTTTTTCAATTTTTTCAAATGTATGCAAAAATTTTCAATGCAAGATGATTAATATGATATGAATGAATGCAAGGACTGATTACAACACTTATAAAGATGCAATTTCAGTAAAAACATGGGTTCACCAAAATGTTATGTATGAAAAGTGGGAAGATGGTGGATAATGTTAAGATCTATCAAATCAAATCCTCCTGTCACAATAACACTCAAGGACAACAACTGACCTAAATGACTACAAATGAATGAGGACTTAGATAAAGCTTTATTTACTTAAGAATGATATGGAAAGATTGATTAGATTGAGAGATTTGTCAAACCCTAGTTCGAATAAGCCTCAAACCCTAATTATAATGTAATGAGGTACAAACAAACAAAATGCTACAAGAAACCATATAGGAAGGTACTCAAGGATGATCATAAACTCATCAAAAGTTAGATTTCTAGAAATGGAAACTTTGTGGACTACAGGGAGGGCGCCCAAGTCTAATAGGGTAGTTTTCTTATAGATCCGAAGTAGTGAGATATGTCAAACTGTGTTCAACACCTGTGTTCAGGGTCAAGCCTGTTGGGAGGACTTCAGGGTAGGCACCCTAGTCCAGTAGGATAAAATATCAACAACTTTCTTCTATATCCTAAATCATTATCCTTTGAATTGCTTCTCTATACTTGCACTTCTCCAAATCTTGAACCTGTAACCTGTAATCACAAAGAGAGGGGTTTGGGGGTTGTGATGTTTAGGAGCTTGCCTCAGTCAAGCCTTGGAAGGACATTCAAGTCTTCCAAGGCTGTTGTTAGATAGAGTGCGTGCCCAAGGAGGGAAAAGGCCAAATTAAATGATGAATTAAAATGATTGAAACACAAATTGATGTCACCTTAGAGGTGAAACCCTCACGGAGATGAAGAGCCTTCAAATCATGAGGATATGGATTGATGAAGCCAAATCTACAACAAACAAACACAGTAACTGTTGGACCACGATTGCTATTAGACTAAAACCCATAGACATTAATCTTCACTATAATTGCTAGAGTTAGGATCCACAAGAGGTGGTTAGTCCATGTCACAAAACATCACGGGGAGCACTGGACACACATGCCAACAATCTCCCCCCAGTGTTGCCCAGGGAATTTTGAACTCAAGACCTTTGGCTTTGATACCAATTTGTTGGACCACGATTGCCATTAGACCAAAACCCACAAACATTAATCTTCGCTACAATTTCTAGAGTTAATGAATCCATGGGAGGTAGTTAGTCCATGTCATGAATCCCACAGGGAGCGCTGACCATTTGCCAACAATAACAACATAATTACACTCTGCAACACAATGAATGGTCTGAAATCCCTTAGCTCAATATCACAAGTTCATATTATCCATCTAGGTGTAAAGTGAAGTCATAAACTCACTTATATATGCTTTCCCACTAACTTTTGTAAATTAAATTGAAAAGGCCGATAGAGGGAAACCTTTTGAAAGGGCCCAAGCTAACACATTTAAATTTTAATCCTGACAAATTAGCCTAATCTTCCAGGCATAGGAGCCCAAGTCCCAATGCCCTTTTTTATCTTGATTAGAATTTAGAGTGGGTCCCTAAGTCCCATTTGACATGGGTTTCAGGGGAAATTGCTCTGGCATAAGTATTAAGCCTGTAAAGTGTAAACATAGGGACCTAGGATCTAAACTAGGAGGTAAAAAGGCATTGGGATACTTTTTACTTCATAACAAAAAAAATACAATGCTTATTCTCCTTGTGATCTTAAATTTTTTACCTATTAGAATCATGACCTATGTTCCTCTTCCTAATCACATTTCATCCTCTATCCCCTCATAAATGATTGGCTTTAACCTCTTTGTCTCTTAACCATTATTCTTAATACAATTGAATCTTTATGATTCATATCTACATTTTTTGGTTGCTTTAAGGGGGCATGTATCCTACATCACTTGCTTGACTCCCTTGTAGCCTTCTCAATTGGTAATCCTTGAACCTTGATCCTTGATTCTTAGCCATTGACAATTAGATATGATGACTTGATTATCCTTTGTTATTTCTATGGACCTCACTTTGCCCCATTTATCTAATTAAATGGTTACCTTATAACTAATGCTAACATCATTATCCTTCTAGTTGGGTGGGAACCTATAGCTAGGGAAACAACTATTAAATAGCCAAATCATTGCGTGGAAACCTCAAAGCCATTTTTATATTTTCTAGTTGGGTGGAAACCTATATCTAGGGTGACAACCACTAAATATCTAATATCTTAGGTTGTAATCATTAATAGCTATGGTAGTGGCTACCAAATAGTCAATGTTTTTAGTGGAAACTACCAAATAGCTAGGGTAGAAAACTCAGGGATATTAGTTCCAATGTCATCATTAGCACTTTTTGTAATTGGCCACACCTGTGATCTTGTGTGTTTTCCCAAAGGTAGAAATGCCATTAGATGTAAGTGGGTCTTCAAGAAAAAGTTTGGAGTAGATGGTTCATTGGAGAAGTACAAGGCTAGATTGGTCGCCAAGGGCTACTCCCAAAGAGAGGGAGTTGATTTTGGTGAAATAGTCTCTCCTATTGCTAAATTATCCTCAATTAGATTTATGTTATCTATTGCTACTATTGATGACTTTGAGATTGATCAAATGGATGTTAAACAACTTTTTTGCTTGGAGACTTGGAAAAGGAAATTTGCATGCAACAACCTACAGGGTTTGAGGTGAAAGGGAAAGAACACTAGGTATGCAAATTAAAATAGTCTCTTTATGGTTTAAAATAATCTCCCTAGATGTGGTATCAAAAGTTTGACTCTTTTTTTTTGAAATTGGGTTTTGTTAGAAGCGAAGAGGATCACTATATTTACATTCAATGTATTGATGATCATATACTGATTATTGCCTTGTATGTGGATGATATGTTATTTTCAATAACACTAAGGGTATTATCAATTAGCTAAAAGCCCAACTTTTTCAGGTGCATTTGAGATGAAGGATCTGGGAGCAGCTAGGTATATTCTAGGGATAGAGATCAAAAGAGATCAAGAAAATAGAAAGCTTTGGTTATCACAAAGTAAGTATGTTGATACTATTCTGAATTCATTTTTCAGTTGGTACTAAGTTTGCATTAGATATGTGTCCTAAGAATGAAGATGATTTAGAGGGTATTTCTAAGCTACCATATGCTAGTATTGTATAAGGAAGTCTGATGTATGCAATGGTTTGCACTAGACCAGATATTGCCCAACCAGTGGGAGTTTTGAGCAGGTTTATGTCTAACCATGGTAGACAACATTGGAATTATACAAAGAGGGTGTATAGATATTTGGCTAGTACTTCTAATTACTATTTGGTTTATTTTGGTACTAATAGTATGGAAAAGACATTGGACATATATGGCTATGTTGATGCAGATTGGGCAGGTGACTTAGACAGTTGAAGGTCCACAAGTGGGTATGTATTTACTCTATTTGGAGGAGCAGTGAGTTGGATAAGTAAAAGGCAACATATAGTTGCATTATTGGCCACTGAAGTGGAGTACATGGAAGCTACCCATGTCTCTAAGGAGGTATTTTGGTTACAGAGACTACGTGCAGGCATTGGTTTTGATTGCAGGACTATTTAGATTGGCTGTGATAGCCATAGTGTGATATGTTTGGCCAAGAATCCTATGTATCATGCATGGATGAAGTGTTAGTGTAAATAGTGTCATTATCTAACTAGTTTACATTTCACCTCTTTGAAGGTTTGACCTATTCGCACATAGGTTTAAGTTTACGTAGTCTTTTAGGAGTTTGTCTCATTTTGACATGTATACTCACACATGTGAGACACCTCTTTCCTTTTGACTTGCCACTTGCCCTCACACATGTCATGTGAGTTAGACAAGTGTTGCATGCTTGTAAGGGTAGTCAGTAGTTTACTCCTACCTTCCTACCTCCTTATCCTTGCATATTTATGCAAGGCTTCTCATTGTATTTTACAAACTCTCATTGTATATGATAGATATGCTCTTGTGCTCTATTTTTCACTTGTGGAAGGTTTCATTCTTTGTACTTTTTGATCTTGGCTACTCCATCATGGTATCAGAGACATGCATGCACATTCCTTCCTGAATTGGTGACTCCGGCACTTAGCCCTATCATTAGAGTTTCACGGAGCCAAACGAACTGTGCCATTGAGTTTAGAAGGCCCAAGGCAGTCAAGGTGACTCTTTGAATGATGTCTTTCATTAAAGTTAATTTTTTTGAAAAAAAATTTACCCCCTAGAGTTTGTAACGCCTCAAATTCATACCGTACTAATTTTTTTTCCAAAAACAAAAAATTCTTTTAGCAGAGGGCAATTTTTGCCCTCTGCAACTGGTCAAAATTTTATAAAAAAATCAATTTTTTTTAGCAGTGGGCACTTTGGCCCCTTACCATTGTCATTTTTCTAGTATATGCAGGTTTTGGTTCAATTTGGGAAAGTTTTTTTTCCTATTCTATGTCATAGACCAAGGGTTTCAACCTTTTTCTTGTTGCAGAGGCATTATTTTTCTTGGTTTGGGCACTCTGCATTGTTATTGGCTTTTTGCAGGCCCTGCGACAATCTCTCCCAACCCTATGGCCCTTACAGAGGCTCATCCTTGGCACCCAATCAAGCCCCATGGCCTCCTTCAACCCTATTTTACATCTTTACTAGTGCATAGGCCATGCAACCTATCTAGCCTGCTTCATTCCAACAACCTTTGCAACTCTTCTTTGTAGATTGTGGACTTTTCAAATGGTCCTCTTTGAGATCTTTGGTCGATGTTTTCAATGCAGATTGAAATCTACAAGATCAACATTGAAAATTATTCTTCTTCAATTGCCATTCCTTGGCTACCAATCTCCATTCAGTTGAGGTTACCTCTAGCTCCATCGACATTGAATATCTCTGTCTCCATTAGCTCATAGGTCATAGTGAGAAAGCTTCATCTCCTTCATCGACTTCCATCACAATGCTTCCAAACCACTAGGTCAGAGCCTACACTCTTAGGTCGCATCATCTATTGGTTGCTTCTAGAAGTTTCTTCTATGAAGTTCTTAGTTTCGATGGTCAGTGTGGAGTGTGTGGTCTTGCTGACCTTGTCACTCATTTTGTGGCCCCTGCATTCACAATTGTTGTTTTCTATAGTCTACTTGGTCTCAGCACCAACACCATCATTTGGCTCTTATAGGTCAAAGATTCATTGCTATCTGTAGATCTTTCTCCTTCAAACACCTTATGTATCGATTCCCAGTGGTCACATAGGAAGCCATTTTGTACACCTCAAGGATCAACTTAGCCCTATAGGCCCTCGTTCAGGCCTTTTTCAGCCATCTCTTGAGGCTTTTATGCCTCTTCAAGCACCCCTATGCCCTCTTTCAGTCCTACAGGCCTTCTCAATGGCCCTTTGACTGGGTCTTTGGCCCTCAAATCAACCTCTTCACACCCTTTTCTAGACATTCTAGCACATCGTGCCTATTTTTCCATAATCCTTCAACGGTTTAGGCATTTTTTGTTAGTCTCATATGTTAATGGTTTCCTCTTATGTAACATCAGATTTACTCTTGTTGTTCTTATTTTCTAAGTACCAACAAACTTAGAATCTTGATTCCAAAGTAACATTTAATGTTATCTTTCAAATATTCTTAGTTACATTAACTACTACCATTCGGTGAGTTAGCTTTTTGTAACATTTCATGCTAAGGTCAGTATATGTTGTAAATTTTGTTTAGCATTTTTATGCTACTTTATTGTAACCATCACATACAACTTGAAGACTAGTGGTTCATTAACCACTAGAAACTTGATTTTTTTACCAAATCAACCACTAGGGTCCTTTCAAAGTGCCTGCATAGGGCCTTTTTTTCATTTTTCCACAACTTTCACCCATGGAGGTGAAATTTTACAAAAATTATAGTCAATGGAAAGGTGTTTCCATGCACTTCACTTAGGAGTCAAAATAATTTTTTTTTGCCTTTTTGATGGGTTTTTAATCCCCGAACACCATTGTACTTGCAATTTTTGATAGGGCATAACTTTTGCCCATGATATAAAAAATTGGCAATTTTTTTTTTTTGCAATTTCTTAGAATTTCACAAGGAATTCCTTAGTGTAGCTAAAATTTAGTTTTAGATAGCTATTCTTTCAAACATTTGTAAAAATCTCCTTGTGTTATAAACGGATGATTTGGCTTCCAAACTTGCACAAGTTGTACTTTTTATCTTACATATCTTTCTTGGGGAGCTTCTACACCAATCATACTCATTTTGGGGGGGCAAAAATTTCTAATTTGATAGTGCTTAAAATTTGATCATGTCTCTCATAGACAACCCCTTCCATTCGAGAGCACTTGAGAAAAATCTCATCTCACGAAGCCATCTTGTGATACATCATCAGTTGGGTATGTACAATGTAGTCAGATGACTTACATTAAGATCCCATCTACACATCATCACCTGTTGCTACATGTGAATCTAGAATTGATATCTCCATGGCTTCTAGTAATTCTCTACACTAGGATATGGTTATTATCTTTCCAGATCTACCACATTGGGATGCATATCTACCTAATCTTTCATGTCTCTTCATAGAGTCCTGTATTGCAGATTCAGGAGATAGCATTGAGGACATTCATCTTCTTTTCAATGGCAACTTTGTTGAAGTTGCATCACCATATTCATCTTCAGATATTATTGTTCTTACCTTGCGTACATCAGCTTCTATAGTGACAAATTTTGTAGATATTTATGAGTCCTCATATTCAACTCCGTCATCATGTATTTTGACATCCTTTGTAGTATTATCAGATTCTTCTGGGTCCAATTATCACCATACATCTATGGTTCGTGTACCTGAATCTCAGCATTTGTCACATGTTAGCATTGGCTTGGAGATCCTTAAGAATCCTTCAAAGACATCATGGGCATCATCTGCATCTTTGAATCATGTGTAGAATTCAGAGACCTTCATATTTCGTCCTGTATGTTCCTATCTAGAATGGGAAGATTCTTTGCATACTTATATGTTTTGATTTCTTCCTAAGGGGAGAAATGTTGTTCAATATTTGTGGATCATCTTCAGCATCCAGTCTCAAGCATCTACTAGCACTACAAGAGGTATTTTGAGGGGAGACTGCATGGTTAGTCTTCTCATCTCAGTTTTGGGAGGATCCATTTCCCCACATGGAGTTCTTTACTTCACACTTTTTGGGGGGTCACTTTGACCTTATCTATTTTCTCTCCTATGGGGGGAATATATATTGTACTTTAGTGACAACAGTAGTCCTTGGGGGGTCATGTATAGCCCTCCTTCTATCTTTCTTCTTCACTTGTATAATTCTATTTGTATCATTTCTCTTTTGGAGGAAAGTTTTTCCCCATAGGGTTTTCTTTCTTTCTCCACTTTATGAGAAATTCATGTGTACATGGGTACCTAACATAGCCTAGTAGCTGGGACACATCATCATCATCATATTCTCCCTAGGTTGCACTTAAGGGGGGTGTTAGTGTAAATAGTGTCATTATCTAACTAGTTTAGATATCACCTCTTTGAAAGTTTGACCTATTCACACATAAGCTTAAGTTTACTTAGTATTTTAGGAGTTTGTCTCATTTTGACATGTGTACTCACACATGTGAGATACCTCTTTCCTTTTGACTTGCAACTTGCCCTCACACATGTCATGTGAGTTAGACAAGTATTGCATGCTTGTAGAGGCAGTCAGTAATTCAATCCTACCTTCCTACCTCCTCCTTGCCTATTTATGTAAGGCTTCTTTTTGTATTTTACACACTCTCATTGTATATGATAGATATGCTCTTGTGCTCCATTTTTCACTTGTGGAATGTTTCATTCTTTATGCTTTCTGATCTAGGCTACTCCAACAAGAAGCATGTGGATGTTCAACACCACTTTATTTCTGAATTGATTGCTAATGGATAGATTGAGTTAAATAAGATTGACACTTAGGAGAATGTAGTGGATTCACTTACTAAATTTGTGAGTGTAGAGAAGTTTACATGGTGCAGGGAGGCCATGGGCCTTATTCCTAGTGTTCAATTATTTTATGTTTTCCTATGGATGAATTTACAACATATGATGTTATTAGTGAACAGATTTTGTCACCAAACTCTCTATATAATTCTCCCAATTAAATGATGACAAACACACTAACAATTGAATGAATTGCAAATGGATTTTGCAATTTCTCTCTTTTTTTGAAAAGGGGCAACTCCCTTTGAAAAATGAAATTTAGATTTTCTTGGTACACTTTTAACCTGAAAGTGGGAAAAGGGTACTTTTTTATTTGACAATATGAAGATGAATAATGTTCCCAAATGCCCAATGCACTAATAGGAAACCTCATATGTAGTTCTATGGAAATATAATTACCAAATTTGAACCAAACATAATAATGGAAAGATTCAATAAATAAATGGTAAATTATTCAAACTCCCACTTCAGCATCAGATTCAAACATAAGAATGAAGACACATCAATGGAAATGATTGATTTAAAGAAGGCAGGTTATCAATACTCTACACATACATATAAATTTTCTAGTATTCAGATCACCACACATTCAACATAATAAGAATAAAATGGCAACACACAAAGACGATTGACCCAATGTCCACCACTTCTCTGTATTAATAAATAAGATAGAGCATAATACTCTGTTTCTCAAAAAAATATTACATGACCTGTGTAAAAGTATCCCCCTTTCGTCCAAAAATTATGAATCCCATATGTTAGATGATCTATTGATGAAAACAATTTTACCAAAAGACCTGGACTCTCTTTTACTCATTCATTTTATAGTAAGAGAGTTGGGAACTAACTTTCTCATGTAACCGTCTTTCTACAACCAACAATTAAACACAATAAAGTCTTTTAATGATAAAAGAAACATCATCCCAATAATAATAAAGATTATAACATAAGTTTGAGAAACCATAAAAAGATTGAAGAAATATCAAGAAGAGACTTCTTTGTCTTCACCTTCCCCTGCACCATGTCCTACATGCTCCTCATGGGGCACCTATTCACTAGTTCCATCCTTCTTTGTTTGATCTCCAGACCTCTGGAAGGCATCTAATTTGGATTTAAAGACCTTGAACTTGTTTAGGATTGGTATAATGGCCTTGACATTCAAAATGTTGGTGATCATCAACCTTGTTCTCCACATCTACAAGGTATTGGTGGCATTCTCATACCTCTTATGCATCTCCACTATTTCTTTCTTGAAGTTTAGGAGACATGTAGCCAAATTATTTAGTTTCTCAATAGGATTGCCAATTGAATCCTCTTTGGTCCTCAATTATTCCACCAACAAATCTTTAAAAGCCTGCTTGACAATAGCAACATCTAACAAATTGGTCTTAGTCTCATAAAAAATGTCAACTCCCAAAGAAAGGCAAGAGCTCCTAAGATCCAATAAGTAAGACTTATTATTTTTAGCCACACTTTTCAAGTCTATGAGGCATTGTTTTACCATTGTCAATTTTCAATCAACTAAATTTTTCCATTTAATAAATTCATTTTCTTCTGGCTTGCCTATGATCTTCTCTGAAACCAAGACATTGGAATCAATTTTCACCATTCCCATCAACCCATTCTTAGCCACATTCAACATAGTCTCCTCTTTCTTGATAGCTTTAGATTGGCCAAAATCTTGGTTTTCTTGTTAGACATTTTAGTATACAAAAGAATGGTTTCATGAATAAAAATTAGACCATCCATGGTGAGTTTCTCAACCCATTCTTCCACCGCTTTACCCAAAAATTTGTATTTATTTATTTGCTCTATCACCTATGTACTTACACCTTTAGGAGGAGTCTTTGTAGGAGTGTCTATGGTGGCATCTAGAGGTTGGGATGTAGTTTCAGTAATGGACCTGATGTATGAGGTTAAAATATTCACTTTTTCTTTTGGGATAGCTCATTTTCACTTTCCATATCTTCCAACTTGGTGGCTAAGATTTCCACAGATAACTTTGCATTATGAATTTCATGTTGAATAGAAGGAGGCCCCAAGTCTACCTTGCTAACATGGAATTCATCCACAAATACATGCCTTTCTTCTTTCTCCACAATTGGCTCTGCTATCTCCACATATTGATGTTTGGTCATTGGGTTGACCATGAGTTTGGACATCCTCTTGGATTTCCTAGGACTCGACTCTAATTTCAGGAGGCTTGCAACTACATTGAATTTTGTGTCTATGATTTGAGAATATTTTATTTTGTTATTAACTTCTTTCTTTAACCAAGAAGGAGTTGATAAAATGGGAGGGCCATTAGTAGTAACATGTGGTACATTATCTATCATAGGATTACCAGATACTCCTTGCTAATACTAAGAAGATGGAGGGGTATGAGGCATTCCATCACGAAAGACAGGGGGAAGTTTGAGAAGAGGATGGAGGAGAACTATATCTTTGGTTGGAGAAGGTGTAGCTTCCCTCTCCTCCCCATCATGTTGTACCCACTCTTGTTCTGACAATTTGTTTGCATGGGGATTTAAACACCTCTTGGTCTTAAGCTTCCTCTTAGGGGGTTGATTTTCCCCTTCACATTTCCCCTGTAATGCAACATTCCTTTTAGGGTCATCTCCTCCATCACTACCATCCTTGGATGGAGATTATGATCTTGTGGTGTAGACAGTGATGGGTATATCTTGGCAATAGACACCTGCAACACCCTATTTCTCTCCCATTATTTGTTCCTTGTGTGAAGGAGAACCTGCACCATGATCATCCACCTTAGATTTTAACCATTGTTGACTTCTATTCAACACAAATGTGAATCTAATATTAATATCTATAATTTCATTTACAGTCCAATCTAACATAGGTAAGGGTTTATTACTTTCAGTGAAATAAGATGGATCAATTAAATCAACATAATCATCTACCAAATTTGGGAGCTCCCAACCAAGTCTAAAAATCCTCATTTGATCCATGGTCAATCTTAACCATATCTTCTCCTTACTTCATATTCATCAACATAGTTAGCCCAAAAATCCTCTAGATGAGGTCGGTGTCCAGGCAACATAGGAAAATAGAGATTCTTTCTTATAAAATCTTTGTTATCAAAGAAACTTCTAGAACCATATGAAGATAAACTAAACTTGGAAAGTAATATGTCAACATTCTTAGCATTCTCAGGTTTAGTACATGTGTAATGAGTCAATTTTAGAGGGAAAGGATAACCTTTCTTCTTTTGATCATGGTATCTCTTACTTGCAAGGGATGCTTGCCTACACAATTCAAGAAGTATCAAGTAATCCAAAGCATATTTGGGCAACTTTAGAGGGGCAAAATCAAAACCACCAATCCTAAAATATGTAAACTTGTCATATTGTATGAAATAAATTCCAAATTACATGATCAAATTGGCCTCTCTTGTTGAGATCCTAACTTCTAAATTCTCATATATCTTTCTCACCATAAACATAAGGAAAGCATCATTGACCCTCATGTAGTCTTTATTGCCATTCTCCTCCTATAGTTGAGGGAAATAATCATACACTTGGGTATCTAGAGTTGTTGGGCTAGCAATATCCAACCCTTGCCAAACCTACTGAGTGGTAGCTAACAAATAAATCAAGTAAGAACACATGTTGAAATTATTGCCCCTCTTCTGAAAGTTCACTAGTTGATCATGCAAATACTCATTAATTATCTGAGACCAGTCAATATATTGTTTCTCTATACAAATGACCAATATAAACTAGCACATCCACATACAAAACTCATTTGAATCTTCACTTCCCACCACCCTATGTAATAGTGTGATAATGTCTAAAATATCCTCTTTAAATAGGGCTTTTACTAAATTTTTTGACAACTACAACCCTCCTTTCTTTTCTTTCTTGAGCCATGTGGTAGCAATGCATCCTTACACATATTTTTTCCATAAATGAAGAAATTCCAACCCGTTTGTTGTGAAACATCAACATATTCATCTCTTATGGGTAATCTAAGTCTATCGTTGATGGCATCAACATTATATGTAAAATAGTTTTACCACTGGCAGTTCTAATCTCACGAGATTTAACATGGTAATTGTGGATGCAAGCCATAATTAAATCAGTACACTAAATTGCTAGAGGGAAACCACTGGCATGTGCCAAACCACTATCCAAGGTTTTATGAGCTATGGGTGTCTTTGGGTTGGCATTCATCCTTACCCAAAATTACTTAAGGTCAATATGCCCCAAATTTGTGTCCTTAATCCTATAAATTTTGTTCTCGACTATGAAGGAAATATCAAGCTCTTGGTATTTGTATTTTATTTTGGTGAATTTGAGTAATCACTTAATGGAGCCATTGACGGTTATTAGGAGTAGAGGGTTTATGTTTGGTTAGGGAGGGTTATGGTTGGCAGTTGAAAGAGGTAAGGCTTTGTAAGTCATGAAAGAAGAAAAATTACAATGTAAAGTCCTCCACAATGCTATAACGACTTCAAACTGAAAAGGAGAAGATGGTAGTGCACTCACCTCAACTATGATGCCTGTGGAGAGGAAGATAGATTAACCATAACTGGAGCTCAAAACCACATTCAAAATAGTAATGAATTATGTTTTGAGAAAAAAATTACTTTATAAAGTAAATAATTTGGATGGAGGGTTTCATTAAATGTTCCTTCATAAATACTATCTCGGCTCATTATATCAACCATTGTATTGGTCATTTTACCTTTTTATGAACCAACCTTTTACTTGGAATACCTTATCAGCAAAAGTGGAAATCGCCAAACTTTGCTATTGGTGAACTTTCCTATTTACAAACCAAAACTTCAAGTCCTAACCTTCATATCGGTGAAAAGTTAATTTCACAAAGTAGATTTCTTCCTGATTGTCTTGTTCATTGCCTTATCAAAAAAATTAAGAGTTTGCAAACCACATGATTCTCTGATCTTCTTTATGAAGAGTTTAATATCTATAACAATAGTCGGCAAAATCTTCCCTGCACGAACTTCCAAATAAGGCTACAGCAAACAAGACTTCTCCTTTATCGGTAATAGGGACTTAGCACAAAACAACTACATATATCACATCATCAGAAAAATCATCAACTCAAGAAACAAGAGTGAACAACAATAACATAAGTTAAGTTCACAAAAGGTGAGGAATGACGATAAGGAAGACTCACTTGACTAAAAGAATGACATGAGAAAAACCAAAGAAGACCTATCAGGAAAATGAAGAGTTTGCAAACCTAAAACTTTTTTGACAAAGTTCACCGACATGAAATTTCTCTGACAACAAAGGGCAGGAAGATAAGTTCACACATGTATGAAAAAGCTAATAACAAAGATAAATTAAGGTAGAATTCCCTAAAAGTTTAAGGTTTGTGAAATGACAATTTTTATGATAAAGGGAAAAAGATTAACATTTAGAGACGTAACACCAAGACAAGGAAGGAAAGTTTGAATAGACCAAGTTTTAATTGCTCAAGGACAAAGACCAAAACTAGGGAAACATATGTCAAGTGGGAGAATGTCAGGATTAAGGTGTCATCAACCTTGTAAATCCTATGTAATTAATTACTCCTAATGTTGTTTGTAAATTTTCATAGGGGAAGTTGTATTCACCAAGCAATAGTCTTGTTTCAGCCACATTTTGGATCCCAGTACCTGATAGGGGGTGTGGGGGAGCTTTCCCCCCGCTTTTGTCACCAGTGGGTCCAAGGGGGTGGAAACTAATTTTGAAGCCGACTAGTGTGGGTTCGGGGAAGTTCCTTGGAAGAGAAATTTTAGAAAATTACCTTGTAAAATATTGTAATTTTGTAGTCAATCTAGACCGTTCATCATTAGGATAGCATATCTAACAATAGAAGTTATGTTAGGGTTATTTACCATAGAAGGAAACACTTTTTTAATGAGGGCATTGTTTTACAACTATGTTGTTGCAGAGAGTTGAGACTGGAAAAACAAGTGTTGCTAGATTGAAGACTGAAGAGGAGGTTGTTAGTGATGTATTGTAAACTCTATTGAAGTTAATATAGACTGGTGCATCTCTTTTTGTGTGGATTTTTTCTCTGAAAGGGTTTCTCTATGTAAAAATTATGTTATGTGTTTAGTTTTTCTATTCCATTATTTCTTTGTATTGCTGATTTGATTTCCTATAATCTCCATTTGGTTCTGCACTAGATTAATAGTTATAACAATTTATATAATTTTTCCATTCTATAGTTTTTCACCTTCATTTCTAACACTCATCAGCTTGCCAAGGGTTGAATCAAGTTGGAAGACTATTCGAAACCACAATTTGATTTCTAAAATTAATTCCTTTTTGTGGGTTGCAACTCATAATTTAGGATCCTAACTCAGGATAACTTTTATGGATTTCTAGAATTCTAATTCTCCCTTCAAGTACCCTATTTTGAGAGAATTATGGAAATATACCTTCCCTCATGTAGCCTAGGGAATCTGGAAAGAAAGGAATAATAGGGCTTTTAGGGATGTTAAAAGGAATGATGTGGAAGTGTTCCATTCTATTTGTTTCTCTATTATTGAAAATGTAACTATTGCAAAAGTAAAAAAACCAAAGGCTACACTGTCAACTCAAAAAGTTAGAATTATTTGTAATTGGGGTATTTCTAAATATTTCTTCAATGTTGATTTTAGGAAGGCAATAATTAAGAAACACAAAAAAGAGAGAAGTGTCCCCTTGACTGATGGGATAAACTTAATTTTGATGGTTCTTCAAAGGGGAATCTAGGTTTGGTAGGGGCTAGGGGCATTATAAAAAATGATAGAGGTGATGTGATTGAATGTTATATTGTCTACATTGGTAGGAAAAATAATAATGAGGCTAAATCCACTATTGCTTGGTGGGGGGTGAAAAGAGCAATCTCAAGAAGGCAATCTAAAGATTTGTTTAATGTTGATTTTAGGAAGGCAATAATTAGGAAACAAATAAAATAGAAGTGTCCTGTTGATGGATGAGCTAAACTTAATTTTGATGGTTCTTTGAAAGGGAATTTAGGTCTAGTAGGGGCCAGGGTATTATAAAAAATGATAGAGGTGATATGATTGAATGTTATGTTGTTTGCATTGGTAGAAAAAATGACAATGAGGCTAAGGCCACTATTGCTTGGTGAGGGTGAAAAGAGAAATCTCTAGAGGTATCATTAACTTAAAAATTAAAGGGGACTCTAAAATTGTTATTAATTTAATTAAGGGTGAGGTGGCTTTGTCTTGGAAGTTTTAAGTGATCACATATTGGAGATTCAAGCTCTTTTAAAACTGTTTAAGCACTATAGTGTTAACCTTGTCTATCATGAAGGAAACAAAGTTACATATGATGTTCGTCTTAATATAATGGATTAGAGATGCTAGATTGTTATTATTGATATTCCCAATACAATTACCCCTTGATAAGAAATGATTTGTCATGCCATGATGGATAGCCTTTCCTTTTACTAGGCAAGGTCTATGGTTAAAATTTATGGAATGCATAGTTTAAGTAATATTATTCATCATATTTGTACCTTAAAGGTTGATAACTATAATGTCAGAAATTGTCCTCTTGTATGGAATAGTATAATTTCCCTCAGTTTAGCTCCTCACTTCTGGTGACCTCTTAACCTTTTCTTTTCTGGCCTTTCTGAAACCCTAATTGACTAAGTCTAGGAGCAATTTATTCACCTTTTGAGGTAACTTGTTGATAGAACCCGGAAAGGGGATTTGAAATTTGGGTCCCTAGGACCCCCAAAAATGCAGATCTAAGCTGAAATTGGGGGCTAGGACTTGGCCGCCCACTCTCTAGTCCTCTCCTGTTTCATGGGATTTTGAATTTTGGTGGGGTGTCGGTTCCTGCCGAGTGCCTCAGGATTCCATTTTCAAATTCTCAGTTTTCACGCGATATCGAGATGTTATTTCAAAATCTGAATTCCCTAAAGCTAGATATAAAAAGACATTTGTAAATCATTTTAACACACACAATTCTTATGCATGCTTGATGCCAAAACTCTACTACAATTGCCATTGAAGATCAGTGACTTATTGAAGCTCTTGAAAGTCTTTTGTATTCGCTATCATGGAGACAATGGACGAGGATTAGGAATCAAGATCTTGAGTCTATCTTGCTCTTCCTAGGGTTTGTACACCCTTTGCATGATCAGGAGAAGGGTTGAAGCCTCCAACAACAAGCTTGGAGATCCTCCACAGATATTGCTGATTCACCTTCTTGTTCATGTAAGTCTTCATTTATCTCATCTCCTTGAGGTGAAGTTGTATGTGTTTATCGATGAAAAGCAAGTTGTTGATCTTCCCTTGATTAAGACATCTAAGGTTTTGATCCTATGCATACACATATTATTAGGTTTGCACACACTTCTGCAAATCTTTATCTCTGGCTATTGTTGAAGTAGAAATACCAAAGATGGGGCTTGACTAAGGCAAGCTCCTATATAGCTGCAATATTCTCCTTTTGTAGGTGCAAATCATGTTTTGTAGGTTCTCGCGGAAAGAAGCTACAGAAAGGAGGATATTGCGGATATAGTCATGACAAACTTTCACAGTTTTAGATTTTGAGACTTGTGGGACATTGGGGCTGGTGCCCTAGTCCAACCAAGGGTTATTTCTGAGCTCTAGAAGCCTTTTAGCAGACTCAGACACCTTGTGCAAAAGATTTTCCTATGCAGAAACTTTTTGGACATTGGAGCAGGCCCCTAGTCCAAATAGCCCTCAAAATTTAGGTACACTATTTCTAAAACTCTATCTCTGCACTCTTGTGATCAGTTTTGCTAGTTACTTCATTAGTTTCTGTATATTTTTGATATAACGCATAATTAGGGTTTTACTTGGTTGAAAGGAAAAGACTTGATAAGATCTTGATTAGGGCCTTAGACCACGCAAGTGTAAGGGACAAACAAAGTGATTAGAAGCTTGTTCACAAGCTCAGTCCTTGTCCTCCCAATGCTTAGTGGGAAAATGGTGGTATTTAACCTAGCTTAAACAAACTATCCAAATTTCCAACTAAACATTTTGGTGAACCCAAGCTTTAAAGAATTTGCATCCTTGTAAAACTTCAGATTTGAACTAATTTATTGTTCTAAGAATAATTGGATTGAAAAGCTTCTTTAGTGAAATTGCATATGTTAAATTGTGGATTAAATTCTTTATCTTTTTACTAAAAGAGTTGGAAATTATCATTTATTGTTGGAAGTTGTATTTCATTTGCAAAGGCCATCATTATGCATTTAAATCTTGGTTTAATTAGAGCATGTTAAAATTTCAGATTATGTTTTGCAATATTTTCATGATTATGATGAGTCGTTTAGTCGTGATGACTTCAATATGTTAGATGAAGCCCTTGAGGACTTTATCTCAATTGAACATTTCACTATGGCCTCTAAGCCATCACTATTTCAAAGATTTGTAAATGCAATCTATGTTCCTAAATCTAAAGAAGAGATTGAAAAACCAAAAATTGTGGCCACTCTATGTGCAAATGTGGTTCAACCATCCTCTAAACTTGTGCTTGTTGTTAAAGGTCTTTCATCCTCTTCTCAATCTCCTGATCACATTTCTGATTGTGCAAAACAAATAGAAAAACAAAACTTACAACAAACTAATCATAATGTGGTTTCTCATGCATATAATACTCAAAATAACAAATAAATTAGACAACAAATGAATATTCTGATATCTTTACCAGCTTCTCAACCTATGCTTCCTTAAGCACCTCATTTAACATGTAAAGGTGGTAAAGAGTATGATCTTGTAGAGAAGCTTTGCGCTACTTCTGCAAAGATATCTCTTTGGGAGCTTATGCAAACTTCACCTACTTACCATTGAATGCTACAAGAAGCTTTACAATAGGTGATTATTTCTTCTGCTATTAAACCAAATGATGTTGCCGCTTTACTAGATTGTATGCATGCAACAAAAACAAATATTTTTTTTCAACAACATGAATTACCATCTCTCGAGGTTCAGAATCAGTATGATCTTTTGGTTATCTTTATTACAATCAACAAAACATTGGTTAAGAGAGTTATGATTGATAATGGGTTAGCCCTTAATGTTTGTGGCATTGATTTATTGCATAAGGTTAAAGTTGATGTATCTACCATCAAACCAAAATCATTAAGCATTTGTGGCTTTGATAATGTTGGATGACAATCCGTGGGCACTATAACTCTACCTATACAAGTTTGACCTATAATGGTGCCTACCCTAATTCATGTCATGCCTTGATCTCTATCTTATAACATGATTCTTGGTAGACCTTGGATACATGCACTAGGAGTAGTTCCTTCTAATTTGTGCCATTCGATTAGGTTTATATTTAAGGGGAAATTGCATACTATCCATTCAGATCCTAAACCTGATAATTGTTTGCAAATGGAAGTGCATAAGCAAGTTATTTTTCCTAATAGTTTAAAAATTTTGAAAGCTGAGCTGTCAGCTCCTCTTGTCTCTAAAAATGTTATGCAAGAGTCTAAGAAATCAAATGCATTTGTTGGTGATGACTAGGGTTCATTAAATTTTGCATCTTCCTCCACAGGTGAGTATAAACTTAAAAACTCCATCCCTAAAACATCAAATATTGCATCGATCACATCGCATGCTGTGAATGATAAACATAAGACTTCTTTGATGATAAGTAAAGATAATACTCTGAGTTATACTACTAATTATGAGACTTATGAAGCTTTGCCTTTGTCTAAAGAAATGGCCTCTCTCTATAGAGGACTCCAAATCCTTTACAAAAATTGTGACTATGTAGGTAATGGTTGTGGCATAAATCAACAAGGAATCAAAGTCCGTATAGAATCTGCTTCACAACATTACTCAAGTGGCATTGGATATAATCTTTTTTAAGGAATCCAAAGCTCGCAAACGCCCCACTCTAAATGTGAATACAATATCAACACTTAGTTTGATATTCCCTGAGATGATTGACATCAATTGTCCTCTAGGATCACTTCCATTAGATGTGTTTATGATGGATGAAGTGATAATGGACTTCTTAGGTGCTTATGATGGTATTCTCGTTATCACCATAAATGTGGCCTACCTTATTGTTTAAACAATGATGCATATTTTGGAAAGACTACTAGCACAATAACTGCTACAGTAGAGCATAGTGAAGAACTTGAAGAACAACTAGAATCCTACAATCCCGCAGACCATAGTACTCTCCTAAACGAAAAGACTAGTGATGTCGTTATGGATAAGGATAACCCTAAAAAAGTTATCCCTATTGGTGATTGTTTAAATGTAGAAGAAAAAGAAGAAAAGACTAAGCTATTGAATGAGTTCTCAGAATTATTTGCTTGGAATTATTCAGACATGCCTGGTATAGATCCTCAGATTGTAACGCATAATATCATGTTGAAACCAGATGTTAAGCCATTCAAACAAAAGATTTGTAAGATGAATCCTAAGATTGCTTTGCTTATTAAAACTGAAATAGAAAAACTCTTACAAGCTAGTTTTATTCAACCTATTGATTACTCTCCGCGGATCTCAAATATTGTTGTCATTGCTAAACCCAATGGTCGCATAAGAATGTACACAAATTTTTGAGATTTAAATTCAGCATCTTTGAAAGATGATTTTTCGCTCCCTAATATTGACATGATTGTTGATTCCATAGCTGGACATGAGTTGCTATCTTTCATGGATGGATTTTTAGGATATAATCAAATCCTTATAAATCCTCTTGATCAGTATAAAACAACCTTTATAACACCATGGGGTACATTTTGTTGGGTAGTCATGTCATTTAGACTTAAGAATGTAGGAGCTACTTACCAGCATGTAATGACTCTTATATTCCATGATTATATGCACAATATTCTAGAAAATTATGTTGACGACATCCTAGCGAAGTCTATCCATCGTAAGGATCACATTACAAATCTTTGACAAATATTTGAGCACATACGAAAATATAATATGTGATTGAATCCTCGTAAGTGTGTTTTTGGCGTGGATAGTGGAAAGTTACTTGGGTTTATTGTTTCGAATTGAGGTATAGAAGTCAATACCAAAAGATAGATGCAACTGTTAATATGTCAATACCTAAGAACATATCTCAACTTCATAGTTTGTAGGGAAAGATACATGCCATCAGCCAATTTGTTTCACAACTCACAGATAAGAATTGCCCCTTTATGCAACTATTAAAGAAATATTCTCACTTTCAATGAAATTCTAAATGTCAAAAAGCTTTCGATGACTTAAAGGATTACTTAGCTAACCCATTTTGCAACCCGTTGTTTCTAATAAACCATATATGTTGTATATCTCAGCATCTAATAATGCCCTAGTAGCTTTGTTAGCATAGTATAATGCTGAAGGCAAAGAATGTGTTGTTTATTACATCAGTCGTACTTTGTTCGATTATGAAGTGAGATACACAGCTATAGAGAAGCATTGTTTAGCTTTAGTGTTTGCCACTCAAAAGCTTAGACACTATCTCTTAAATGCTAAAGTGCATGTAATGGTAAAATTTGACCCTTTGAAACAACTCTTCGCAAGAACAGATTTATCAGGTCATCTTGCAAAGTGGGTTATGTTGTTAACATATTTGATCTCAAATTTATTTCACAAAAAGCAATTAAAGGGCAAGTGATAGCTGATCAATTAGCTAAAGCTCCCTTGCCTTTTTCTATACAAAATGTCTATGCATTCCTTGATGAATAGATCTTAACAATCTCTGCAGATGAAAAATGGGAGTTATACTTTGACGAATCAAAATGTTGAACTATCTCCGGAGCTGGTGTTATATTAATACCTCCGATTGGTAAGCCGATTCCTTATCTTACCACTTAGATTTCTTATGCACAAACAATATAGCTGAATACGAAGCTCTTATCACTAGACTTTGTGCAGCCTTGGCTCTAAATATCGAAAACATTACAATATATGGTGATTCTCAGTTAATTGTTAAACAAATAATAGGATTTTATCAAACTAAGCACGATAAGCTATCTCAGTATTGTGAGTTTGCATTATCTCTCTTAAAACAATTCAAATCATATTCAATTGACACCATTCCCAGGAAAGATAATCGACATGCGAATGCAATGGCAAGTGCAGCTTCCCTTATTCCCCCTGATGGTTCTCCTGAGGAATTTACCTTTGTTGTTCATAATCTTAAAACATCAATAATCGATGACCCTATAGTTGTGAATTTGGAACTTTATGGTAATACATACATGGATGAATGGTTCTCCTACATATTCAATTATCTACGTGAGGGAACCATCCCTAATTTGACATCTAAGAATGCCTGACTCTGTTTACGCAAACTAGCAGTGCGATACATTATATTATCGAATGTCTTGTATCGATGAAGTTACAATGGTGTTTTACTTTGATGTTTAAGTAATTCAGATATTCTGATAGCTTTAGAAGAATCTCACTCTGGTGCTTGTGGAGGGCATTTTGGTGGGAAATTGTTGGTGTAAAAATTGTTACGTATGGGGTACTATTGGCAGCATATGGAACAAGATTTCTTTGTTTATGTCAAGAGATGTCCGCAATGCCAACAACATAAACACTTGATCCATGCTCCTACCCAAGAACTTCATGCCCAAGTGTCACCATGGCCATTCTCTATCTGGGGTTTGGATCTAATTGGCAAAATTTCCCCACCCTCCTCTCAAGGACATATGTTTATCATTATTGCAACTGATTATTTTACAAAATGGGTCGAAGTGGTCCCTTTGTGATCCATGACCGCTGATGTAATCTATTGATTCATACAAGATAACATAATTTCTTGATTTGGAATACCCTCCTCCTTAGTTTCAGATAATGGTACTCCATTTAAGAACAAGGATGTGAAAAGGTTCCTCAAAAAATATTATATACAACATCGCTTCTCTACACCTTATTACCCTCAATCAAATGGCCAAGAAGAAGCTTCAAATAAGGTTATTAGATAGATTTTAAGGAAAACTATTAATAAACATAAAAAAGATTGGCATATGCAATTATCCTATGCCTTATGGGCTTATAGAACAAGTATTCGAACAACTACAGGTAACACACCATATAATCTTGTCTATGGCGCAGACGCAATAATGCCCTTGAAGTTAGAAATTCCTTCTTTGTGAATTTGCCTAAGAGATATCATGGATGATGACATAGAATGAGAGACAAGATTACAAGAACTTGAGATGCTTGATGAAAGACATATTAATGCTCTTGAACATCTCAAGGCTTATCAAAAAGGAATACAATGAGCCTATAATGCACAAGTGATACAATGTTCATTTAACATTGGGGACTTGGTTCTTTATGAAAATGAATACAATGTAAATGCACCACCTAGTGAAAAGGGTAAGTTCAGCCCTAATTGGCTTGGACCATATATAATCACTGAAACCTTTGGATTCAGAGTGTATAAATTAGTTGATGAGAAAGGTATGCCACTTAAAGAACCTATTAATGCAGCACACCTCAAAAGATTTTATGCTTAAAGATTTAATGTTAAATGTTCCTAAGCTAATTTAGCACATAGATTAGCTTCAATTTTGACAAGATATTATTATTTTGTCTTAATTCATTTGGCATTACATCTTTGTTCAATTGATCATTGTTGCATTGTGTTTAAGTAGTAATTTCTTAAATCACTTTTGTATTAACTGAATATAGCATGGAAATAAAAGTTATGTGAAAAATAATTAATCATTGTGTTTGTTACTACATGTTCTTTTTAGAATTGTTAGTATATCACAATAGCATTAATTATAGCCTTTAGACATCATCACTAGTTGCATTTTTACAAAAATCACATGTGATAGATCAAAATCCATTACACATAGATCAAAAGAAAAAATCATATATATATATATATATATCAGTTTCATGTATACATCCGAGTTGACTATCCCTCAAAACAAAATGGGATGTCATAGTGCCTAAAATCTATATATCACATAGCTGAGCCTCGATTGCTAGTACCCTCAGGCCCTCGTGGTGTGCGAGTGACAGAAGCCTGACCATGTGTGGCTACAGATCACGAATGACTCCTAGAGATGCTTCACAATTGTAACCCCCTAATCTCACCTCTCATCTCTATCATCTACTCATGTGCCTCTTGGTACATCCTCTGGTATCGGTCTCTCTCGTCCTGAACCCTGTCTCTGTTAGCTCTTGCCTGCTGGACCTCCCACAGTAAGAACTCACTAACAGTTGGCTCTCCCTCTAATGTAGGAACCACTACCATCTACTCTCATTGTGCCGTGAGCTCAGCCTCAGTTGGTGCAGAAGCACCTCAAAGCCATTAAGAATCTGAGGATCCTATACATTTTATGTTATGTCCAAAATGTTATATTGTAAGGCCTTAGGCCACTTTGAGTCTTAGTTGGCCGAATAATGACATGTATGTCAAGAAACAGTTTAAAAGATTGTAACCAAACAAGATGTGTAATTGATTAGCAGTGGTGGTTTGTTTTCCACCGTATGTAACTGCCAAATCGAGTCTTTAAAAGACAGAGAGAGATAGACAGACAGCGTAGAACAATTTGTATCATTTCTGGGAAGGAATAGAGAAATTTTGTGTTTTGGTCTAATTACAAGAACATTGGTTTGGAGTCATTCCACTGGTGGATTTCTTTGAAATCAATGGAATGACGTTCGTGTAATTAGTTTTATTTCTGTTCTATTAAAGTTTAGTTGTATGTGTAGTGTGTTCGGTTACAATGTGCAGAGAAGGTTAGCGGCGTGAATTCTGGGTTGTATCACGAAATGTGCATTTTATGAGTATATCACTTTTGTATGTCCATGAGCATTTATGAGTATTCTGCAATTGTATGCGAGGGCAGTTTGTGTGTATCTCACACTTGTATATCATTGTTGTATGTGCTGAATATGCATTCTGAATGATACAAGAAATGACCAGTGGAAATGGTAAGGAAGACCGGCTACAGTAAGTCAAGTAATGAATGTGCAAAGACATCGGCTTAAGATAGCCATCGGAGAACAAGAAACAAGGGTGGCCGAAGAAACAAGTCCTGCCGAAGACAAAGTTGGTATGTAGTATGCGTCGGTGTGAGTAATGCCATCGGCATAGGAAAGTTACTTTGGACCGACGGAAGGAACTCTCACCGATCGGGGTGAGATTCACGAAGTCTTGCCGATGGAAGGCTCATCGGTGGGAGATGTGTTGTCGGTGAAGGACTCTTTAGTTTGATCGATGGTGTATAGTCTTGCCGATAGGCAAGAATATGGATATTTCGGTGTGACTTCTACCTTATCTAGCCGATATACTCTATAATGGCTATTTTGTGGGCTTTCAAGGGATCTTCCACCTATTTTGTATGTTATCTGGTTTTGCTCTGCATCATCAGTGCACTTAGCTCTCTATCAAAACTCCTCTTTCTCTCATGCAGACTACTCTAACATGGCCTCTGTAGTAGCCTTGTACCTGACAATAAGAATAAATATCTCAGCATGCTGTCCAATGGATGATCATGGTGAATAACCTTCCCGCACTCGCTACTTTGAGACATCTGTCCATACTATGTCTCCTATGACGTGACTCACAAATTCTCGCCATGCATCAGTCCCAATTGCAAAATAGAGGATGAGATAGATGTTAGAGCCCCATATAAATATTACAAAGAATAAACTATACAAATCATAAACTAATAAACCAAACCTAACTTGGATCTCCATCTTGCCAGGATAGATCTCGGATTGATGATGGTGTGATGAGCTATGCCATCTAATCTACAGCTGGGGGCATAGACCTACTACTCTCCCCTTGCTATATATGACTAGGCCTCACATCGTCTACTGGAATAGGACCACGAGCCTTTGACTGCAGTCTCGACTTGGTCTCCTCATCAGTGTCTGCCTCCTACTGACTCTGTCACGATCTCACTCTGAAGATATACTATGATGGGACCTCCTCAGACTCATCCTCATCCTCCTCAAGATCATAGTATCCCACGAAATAATTGACATTGTCCTCCACCCCTGTGTCACTCGTATGACCGGCCCAAGGTCAGGCATATCCTATAGGATGCCTAGGTGGAAAGATACATGCAGGCCATGTTGTGTGCCACTAGGTCCAATATGCTTAGGTACACCCGACATCATCTATGTCTGACAGTAGCTCTGTATCCTTAGGACCCTCGTTGTCACTAAGTGGCACGTTTGCTATAGTCAGCCGTTAGATGATATTGGCTCTGACTGCACTCTGAGCTGCATGTGCGTAGCTCAGAAGAACTATATGAACATCTTGTATCTGCCTGAACTATCATGCCAACCTGTCAAAGTAGAACCAAGATACAGTATGATCAAGGAGATCGGCCATCAGCCAATCCCTCTACATCTGAGCTAACTGCCTTTGCTCACTAGGCCATTTGATGTAGCCACGATACAGTCTCCAGATGATGTCACCAGGCTGTAATTTGTCAAATACTACTCTCTAGTATAACAGATTGCCATTCCTCCAGCACCTAACTAGCGGATAGGCATAGACACACGGATGGGTGAATGTTGCCTCTGTAGGAAAACCCACCGGTCATGTGCACCTAATGTTCTCAAAGGCCTAGACCTGTAGTAATGTACAGACCATTAGACTCCACATCTCATAATGGACATATCACCCTAAGTCACGATATAGGTGTGCAAGCATAATGCACCCCATGCATAGACAGTCTGATGCTCCTCCATCACTTTGATAGTCTGAACGAGACCACCGTGAAGGTGAGTGCCTCGTCCATCTAGTGTGATAGCTAGTGTGACTATCAAAATCATGATCCTCCATAGTAAGGGAATGTATCTACATCCCTAATCTAGCAAGTGGAGCTGAATATGTCCTCGCTCTGCCTATGAAATAGTGTGACCCAAGTAGTATAGCTAACTCTCATGAGTATACTCCTTTGAGCGATGTCCAACAACTCTCACTGTCTCTCCTCAGATTGGTAGTCGAAGGATCCTAAATACATCCTCCAGTGTGATGGTAATCTCACTAGTTGGTAAGTGGAATGTGGTTGTATCTGCATCCCATCTCTCCATCAGTGCCATGAGCATAGCGCAGTGGAATTTGATTGTGGGCATCTCAAACACCCACCATAGGTCCACCATCTATAAATGCTCTCTCTCTGTGATAGTCAAGACGCTAGCGCGCTCTTGTAGAAGTACCATTAGATGACTGCCTGTGTGCTCACGCATCTCAGGGACATCCTGCAGATCAGAAAGAAAGCAAGCTTATCAGAATCCCCTCTCACAATCAAAATAAGCTATCAAAAACTAAATAGAGTGCATGTGCCTAGGGCCTATGTCCTCTATGGACCAGGGCACCCCAGGAAGACTAGGGCATCCTAGAGGGACACTGGCACCCCTATGGGACTAGGGCACCCTAGAGAGACTCTAGCGCCCTAGGTGGACTCAGACGTCCCTATCTAGGAACCCTGTCCACCTTCCCCCTCTTGGCATAGACATTAGTAAATGTGAAAGCAAAGGTACAGTGAAAGATGATAGAAGACTTGGATTAGGACCCTACCTCAGCCTCGAAGCATCTCTCCACCACTCAAGCTCGGAGCATCTCCAGTCGTGGTGGATGATATGGACATCGGCTCGGCATGGTCGTTCTCCTATTCTCCTTATATCTCTCTCTCTGAAATGACAAGAAACAAGAATGAGATAGTGATAAGTGACAACTCCCTTTTACATAAAGTAAGTGAGTGAGAATTCCTATCCCTAACTAGGTGCAAAAGTGTACTCTTTCACTCTTGAGCCCTTTTTCGTGAGTTGTTGAACTCCAATTTCAATGTCATTTGTTGCATTGGAATCTGGTTTCTATTCTCTCTTCCCCAATGTGTTACGTTTGAGTCTTGTTTCTTCAAATAACCCTCACAACACATTTTCCTTGAAATTGACACACGTGGATATCTCCTTGTTTCTACTCTTAGACTAAGCAAGCAGAAACAAGAGGGGGCATATATCTCCCTCGATTTCCTCCTAGCCTCATTACTCAACCCCCTTACATTTTTGTACTGACTCATTGGTGGTGGTTGCAGGTTGATTTGATTTTGATTTCTCTAACAAGTGTTCCTTCATAGGTTGCAGTTCCTAACTTTGGTCTTGCAGGATTGCAAGCTTGGGGGCTCCTTCCTTCTTGGTGACAACACTTCAACTTCCTCTATAGTATCCTTTTGGGTATCCTTTTCATGATTGATGTATTTACTTTCCTTTAGTTGCATATGCATGTAGTGTCATATGGCCACTAAAGTGGGGGCTAAATGTAACATCAGAAATTGTCCTCCTATATGGAATGGTACAATTTCCCTCAGTTTAGCTCCTCACTTTTGGTGACCTCTTAACCTTTCTTTTCTGGCCTTCCTGAAACCCTAATTGACTAAATCTAGGAGCAATTTATTCACCTTTTGAGGTAACTTGTTGGTAGAACCCAGAAAGGGGATTTGAAATTTGGGTCCCTAGGACCCCCAAAAATGTAGATCTGAGATGAAATTGGGGGCTAGGACTTGGGCACCCTCACCCTAGTCCTCCCCTGTTTCATGGGATTTTGAATTTTGGCAGGGTGTCGGTTCCCGTCAAGTGCCTCAGGATTTTGTTTTCAAATTCTCAGTTTTCGTGCGATATCGAGACATTATTTCAAATTTCAAATTCCCTAAAGCTAGATATAAAAAGACATTTGTAAATCATTTTAACACACATAATTCTTATGCATGCTTGATGCCAAAACTCTACTACAATTGCCATTGAAGATCAGTGACTTGTTGAAGCTCTTGAAAGTCTTTTGTATTTGTTATCATGGAGACAATGGATGAGGATTAGGAATCAAGATCTTGAGTCTATCTTGATCTTCCTAGGGTTTGTACACCCTTTGCATGATCGGGAGAAGAGTTGAAGCCTCCAACAACAAGCTTGGAGATCCTTTGCAAACATTGTTGATTCAACTTCTTGTTCATGCAAGTCTTCATTTATCTCATCTCCTTGAGGTTAAGTTGTATGTGTTTATTTATGAAAAGCAAGTTGTTGATCTTCCCTTGATTGAGACATCTAGGGTTTTGATTCTATGCATACACACATTGTTAGGTTTGCACACATTTCTGCAAATCTTTATCTTTGGCTATTATTGAGGTAGAAATACCAAGGACGGGGCTTGATCGAGGCAAGCTCCTATATAGCCACAACATTCTCCTTCTTTTGTAGGTGCAGATCATGTTTTGCAGGTTTCGGTGGAAAGAAGCTACAAAAAGGAGGATATTGTGGATACAGTCACGACAGACTTTGAGATTTTTAGATTCTGAGAATTACGGGACATTGGGACAGGTGCCCTAGTCCAACCAAAGGTTATTTTTGAGATCTGGAAGCCTTTTAGCAGTCTCAAACACCCTGTGCAGAAGATTTTATTGTGCAAAAATTTTTAGGACATTGGAGTGGGCACCCTAGTCCAAGTAGCCCTCAAAATCTAGGTACACTATCTCTGAAACTCGAGGGTGAATCACTAGCCAAACCCAATGTACAATCTAATAAAAAGAAGAAAATAACCCCTTATCCTGCTAAATAATTTGTGATAAGGTTGATAATGTTGTTGATAGTCCATCTAAGATTGAGGGTGTAAAACATAAGAGCATCAAAATAAAGTCAAATATTGCTTAGATGGCTATTAATGCTAAGTTTATTGCTTATGAGCTTAAGAAAACTACTATTGATGAAAGCCCCACCATGAAGACCTCAAAAGTCAAATAGTAGGTGGTTCAAAATAAGACTCAAAAGGGTTCTATAGAAATCAATGCATCTAGGAGTGGGAGAAGATCTACTATAATTGCTAGTAATATTAACCACATTATGAATAAGGATAACCTGGAGGCTGGTAGTAAGTAGGTGATTAAAAGGGCTTGCAACAAAACTATGGAGGAGATTGTGATTGATTCTAATTCCATTCCTTCTTATAATTCTCAAGGAATTGATAGTGTTTCTAGTGAGGAGGGACATTCTCCCCCAAAGGAGTTAGAAAATGTTTTATCTCAAACTCCTATGCATGTTGATTTACTTGTAGAAGGAAAGGATGTATTTTTTAAGGGGCATAATTGTATTAGTTGTGACACCAAGTGGGCTAAGTTGAATGAGAGACTTGATGTGGTTTAGAGAAAAAATCATAAATTTGAGGATGTTATTGCTAAGATTGTGTTGGCAAGAGACATTATATGGATTCATTATTGTTGTCATTAATGGCAACAAAGTTCATCCCACACATCCGCAGGACATGGTGTGTCTATACCAGAAGTCAGAGTGAAGAATGTTGTGGTCCGGTAAGCAAGAACAGAGCATGTGGCGAGGTCCGACAGTCAGGTCCGGATCTCTCAAAGAAAGTATCTTGGTCAAGTACGGATTTGGGGAAGTCAAGAGGACTACCTTGACTGATAGATTCCAAGGATTTAGCCTCCGGTGATAGATGAAGAAAAAGATATGAATACTTGAGTATCAGGTTCCTGATTGGCAGTATGGACAGAGGAAGAACTGATGGCAGAACATCAGACATTATTCCAGATGTGTTACTGATGATGGTAAAGGTTATTAAGGCATAAGTTATGATTGGCCAACATGATTGATGACTTCTACAAGTATATCCTTGATCTGCATTACTTGGTAAGCAAGGATTCAGCCGACAAATCAGAGTTTGTGAAAAAGATTGACTATTCCAGATGCCGACTAGAAAGGTGATGAAATCACTTATGCGGATATTTATATAAGATGGATTTAGTTGTGAGTAGTGTCATGTTTTTAGTGATGTACGAAGAAAAGTAGTAGAGCAGAGTAAAAGTAGTAAGGAAGATCCGGTATGTGAAAGAAGAGCAGCACAAAAGAAGAGGAAAGATGAAGTGCAGCAGATCAGTATACTGAGCCTAACTAGAACTAAACTCTAGCATATGTAGATGCTCCTTATCAGTTCAAGTATTGTATTACACTCTTTTTAAATTGTAGACAGTGTGTCTCTTGTAGGTAGTGTGCCTCTTGTGAGCAGTGTGCTCGGGCAGTGAGCCCTAATTGGCAAGTGACATTTTGTATTTTCATTCTTCTAATAGAGAATACAATCTTGGGTTAATCACCCCGTGGTTTTCTCCCTTAACAGAGTTTTCACGTCAAAAATATTGTGTCATGTGTATTTCCATTTCATGGTTATGTTTGCTTATTTGAATTAATCTTGCATTGATTAATAAGAAAGTTTAGAAAGCAGAAATAATCAGGATAATTGATTCACCCCCTCTCAGTTATCAACAATTGGTATCAGAGCTAAGTTCCTCCCAACAGAGGCTAACAGCTTGAGGAAGATCTAGGAATTCAAATGGATGTGTATGGTATGAGGGAGCAACTTAAGTCTGCCCTAGATGATCTTGAGCAGTCAAATTCTGAAGTCAATGAACTGAAGGAAAGACTCAAACAAGCTAATGATTTCATAAATGAACTAAAAGGAAAACTAAGTCTATGAAAAAGAGAAAACAACACCTTTAGCAACTGGCAAGTCAAGGTGAAGCAAATGATACAAATGAAGATCTGAAGGAGAAAACCAAGTTGTTTGAAAAGTTATCAAAAGAGATCATCATGGTAAGACATGAGATGGAATCAGGGGTTATGAAGTTTACCCAAGAAATTGAAGAGAAAAGAAAAACTAAAGATGATCTAAGACAATCTCTCAAGGAGAAATCAGAAGACTGCCACAAGATGGATAGAATAATCAGACACCTTGAATCTAATCTTGAAGATGCTAAAGATAATGAAGAAAAACTTGAGGATCAAATTATCTCTCTTAAAAGGGATCTTCAAACAACAAATGAATATAAAGAAAAATTCAAGATAAGTTCTGCTCAACTTGAAGTTCTTCTTGAAAGTCAAAAAGAGGGTAGATGACAAGTGTGGTTCGGGATATGAGAAAGGAGAAAGCTCCGGACCCGGTCAAAAGAATTTTGGATCAGAAAATCCAAGGAACAGGCCGAGAAGACCTCTGGTAAGGTAGCCTAATGCTCAAAGATATCCAACCTTCAATGGATACTGCCACAACTACAATAACTTTGGTCATAAAGCTAATCAGTGCAGAAAGAAAATAAATCAGACTAATTCATCCTTCTTCAGACAGTATTTCAATTGCAAAAGGTATGGTCACAAATCTCATGAATGCAAAAATATGCAAATGAACAAATCATTCAATGATAGATGCTTTGCATGCAATAGAATAGGTCATATGGCTAATCAATGCAGATCAAGAGGATATCAATCAAATATGCAAAGAAATGTTGTTTGCCATATTTGCAATAGATTCGATCATATTGCAAAATTCTGTAGAAGCAAGAATCAGGACAAAAGAGGTCCAGTACATCAAAATCAGAATCAAGATAAGGGAAAGCAAAAAGTGAATGCGGATGAAGTTCAAAATGAGATGAACAAGATTTGGGTGAAGAAAAGTACAGAGAATGTAGGGGATAGGTCCGCACTAGACTCTAGTGTTGATAATCCCTCCAGAAATTAAAAAGTGAGCTCTAGCTCAGGGGGAGACACAAAGAAAACCTTGTTCCCCCAGCCAGTCAATTGGTGCCGGAATTGGCACAAGAAGAGTTGCGGATTAAAGGGTTCATAAGAGAAACACCCAAATAAACTATGGTTAAGATTTGAAAGATCCGCAAGATGTTTAAGATCAACATTGATCCAGTTCTTCAAGTCATCTGAATAAGGCAAACCAGAATGACTTAGGTCGAGCATTTATTGCAACTCGGTATTAGGGTTTGCGGAGTAATATAAGGGTTTCTATTATCAAACATTTGTTCATTCTACACTCAAGAAGAAGCAAAAATGAGCTCTACAGAAAACTCCTCAATCTCATCAAAGATCATCTGTAGAAGTTGATTCATCCAAGCATTTGATCCGGCTCACTCCATGAAACCTAGAAACGTAAAAGGTATTTTTCATTCTTGAATATCTCTCTGCAAATCTTTGAAATATGTCTACTTCGAATGTAGTGAAGATCTTTGATAGGCCTCGCCCCAAATTCAAGAAACATCCATACAAATCTTTGGAAGTAGATCCCCTAGGAGCATTTTCTAGTGTTCTGCATGGTGTTTTGCATATAGAAGATATTAGGGCTTACACACATGCAAATATTGAAGAAATTGGGGAATCTAAGTTGGTTGATATCTATCACAAGCATTTGATAGATGACTCATTTGAAATCAAAACTCAGTATAAAGCCATCCGAGACAAGAATTTTGCACAATGTATTCATTACCCCTATTTTGCAGAAGATGAATGGGTCCAGTATGTTTTGAGCAAGGTACATGATAACTTCATGTGGTTAAATACACCATTCAAGATCACTAAGGATGCCATCAAGGTAGTAACAGGATTACACTCAACCGGTGAAATGCCCACCCTCAAATCTATCAAAAACCAAATTTTAAGTGAGGCTACCGGATCAAAGTTTGATAAAAGAGCAATGACAATTGAGGATATCACAGATCCAGATATCAAGTTTGCATCAATGATTATCGGATATAAGATATATCACTCCAGCAGGGAGAATTCAGTATTCGAAACTACTGTATATACTGCTTACGAAATGTTGAGAAAGAATGCAGATTATGATCTCTATGAACTCCTTCTGAATCAACTGATGGAAAACCTACAAAAGATCAAGAAGGACAAGAAGAATTCCTTCAAGTATGGTGGATTGATAATGTGTTTGTTCTTCTACTTCATGAATGAGCTTCCCGGATCCAGTGGTTGGGTATGGTAGAATGATAGACCAGTAGCCATTCAAATCAGAGATTATATACATGGGCTTGGTGATGCCAAGGCACAGAATACAAAACTCTGGGGCTATTTCAAGAATTTTCAAAGCATGATGCAAGCAAGAGAGAGAATCCCCCAAGCTTTAGTTGAAAAATATAAGGATATAGTTTGCTTCATGGTAGAAACTGATAAGTGCCTTATGGAGGCAGTAGAGCCAAGAATAGTCTGGATCATGCCAATGGGATATGAAGTAGATGAGAAAATTTTTGAGCTACATGTTCAACACATGCTTAGTCAACCCAAGGATCCTAAAGCAGAAATGTTTGGAACCTTTGAAGAGTTAAGTGTGAAGATCCATGTGGAGCTAAGACAACTGGAAATAAAGAGAAAAGTGAGAAAAGAAGTTGAGAATATTGCCAAAAGTTTTGGCATCTCAAAGGAGGCACTTGATGCTAACAGGGAAAAGAGGCAAAGGGCTGAGGAAGAGAAGAAAGAGGTAGAAAAGGAAAGCAAGGAAAGTGCTCCAGTAGAAACCTCCACCCGGACTAGATCATCAAAGATATCTACACTTGCCACTACCAAGAGCTCAAAAACATCAAAACTGGAAGTAATATCATCCAGTAAAGCAGAGAAGAGAACAAAGAAAAAGGCAACGAGGACCTATGCAAGCCAAAAGGATGAAGAAGAAATTGAATCAGATGAGGAGATAAAGAAAATGAAGAAGCAGAAGAAGGAAGGATCCGGTGTACCCTCTACCGGTAAAGACAAGGAAGAGTTAACAGAAGAATTTGTTGAAAGGCCTACTCTGTCATTAGATGATGTCATCAAATCAATCACTGTGGATGGAAATCTCCAACCAATGGCTAAATTCTATGATGATTATAATGAAGTTGACCAGAAGATCTTGCAAGATGCTGCAGTTAAGTATCTAAATATATATAATAAGGCTTTTATTGAAATCATATCTCTCATTCCCAAAAGCTTAGAGAAGGAACTAGAGATAAGAAAGAATAATGCCATGGCAAAAGACATTGAGATCTGGGAACAGATAGCTATTCAACTATATCCTTCAATTGATTCAAAGCAAATGAATATGATCTTTAAAGATTGCAAGGATGAGTTCAGGAGCAAAGCCAGAATGAATCAGCTCATGCTTGGTGAGACTGACAAGGTAGCCAAGGAAACAAAAGAGATCCTGCAGAAGACCTTCAAAAGATTCAATCTTCCTATCATAGAGGACTTGGGTGCTGACCCCTCGGCCACAAATATTGCAGAAGAGTCCACTAAGAAAATGGTAGAAGAAGTAATGGACACCAGTACAGAAAATGATAAGGACATGGAATCCTCTGTTCTAGAAAATGAAGTGCATGAACAAACAAACATTACTCCTCTAGTTTCCCCTGCTGACTCTGGATCCAAAGGAGAAGAAAGAATAAAGGAGAAAGAAGTAGAGGTGAAGGAAAAAGGAGATGACAGTACAAAGGTTGTGGAAGGAGAGAAAGCTCCAAGAGCAGAAGAAAAGAAGAATCTATCACCGGCAAGAGACACTGCCGAATCTATCAAGGACTTCTTGACAAAAGAGTCTATGGAGATTGATGAACCAAAACTGCTAAAAGGTCCATTAGACTTTGACTCTCTATCTCCGGTACAAACAATGAAGATAGCTTCATTTGCAAATGTGAAGGCCAAAGAGAAACTACTGAAATCTCACATGGAAGACTGTGAGCTTATAGAGGTAGCATCTGGAGTGTTGGAAAAGATCATGCCATCTTTTCAGAAGGATCCCACAGCCTCCTCTTCCAGTAATCTCAAAACTCTAGTAAACATTGTTAGCACACATTTTGATTCTCTAGAGAAGTCAGCTGAAGAAAAGGTCTGGAAGGAGTTTTTGGTTAAGAGATTCTCTGAAGTACAGGGTTTGATAACAAATGATAGGAGAGTTATGGATATTAGGATAAAGAGCTTGGAAAATGCTCTTAAAGATGGCAGAAATATGTACAAATTTTGCTTATCTTGGCCCACAGTGACCAAAGATATTGAGAAGAAAGTAAAAGAGCAAGAAGATAAACTACTAAGTTTGTCCCAAAGTTTTGATCCTCTCTCATCCTCCATAGTAAATCAAGAGTGTCAGGCTATTGCAATCACAAATGCAATAAAGAATTTTGAGAAAGAAAGGAAGAACATAATTAGCCGGATGGGTGAACTTAGAGGGATCATTATCCCTAAGTTAGAGGCCATGCATGAGGCCATAATTGAGGCTCAGACCACTGCCCGAACCAATGATCTGACAAATCTTAAGAGGGCAGAAGCTTTTGCGTTCCTGTTGAATGGTCACATCTCAATTTTGGATAGGATGAAGGTGAGTTGGGCGACAAAAGTTGTACAATTGACAAATACTTTTGTAGATATACTAAAGTTTATGTAAAGTATAACTAGAAAATATACTTATATAGTTGAATTTTTGAGAATTTTGGTGTACGGACCCCACCTTTTGCCATTGATGTCAAAGGGGGAGTGAGAAGCAGTGAAAAATGAGGAATCCAACTAAGGGGGAGCTTCAAAAAATGTATATAAAAATAGAGCATCAGCCAAGGGGGAGCATAGTGTAAACACTTAGTCATTTTTCACTAAGTGTTGCCATCACTGCCAAAGGGGGAGATTGTTGGCAAGAGACACTATATAGATTCATTATTGTTGTCATTGATGGCAACAAAGTTCATCCCACACATCCGCAGGACATGGTGTGTTTATAACGGAAGTCAGAGTGAAGAATGTTGTGGTCCGGTAAGCAAGAACAGAGCATGTGGCGAGGTCCGAGAGTCAGTTCCGGATCTCTCAAAGGAAGTATCTTGGTGAAGTGTGGATTTGAGGAAGTCAAGAGGACTGCCTTGATTAATAGATTCCAAGGATTTAGACTCTGGTGATAGATGAAGAAAAAGATATGAATACTTGAGTATCGGGTTCCTGATTGGCAGTATGGACAGAGGAAGAATTGACCGGTAGAACAACAGACATCATTCCAGATGTGTTACTGATGATGGTAAAGGTTATTAAGGCATAAGTTATGATTGGCCGACATGATTGATGACTTCTACAAGTATATCCTTGATCCGCATTACTTGGTAAGCAAGGATTTAGCCGACAGATCCAAGTTTGTGAAAAAGATTGACTATTCTGGATGCTGACTAGAAAGGTGATGAAATCACTTATGCGGATATATATATAAGATGGATTTAGTTGTGAGTAGTGTCATGTTTTTGGTGATGTGTGAAGAAAAGCAGTAGAGCAAAGTAAAAGCAATAAGGAAGATCTGGTATGTGAAAGGAGAGCAGCACAAAAGAAGAGGAAAAATGAAGTGCAGCAGATCAGTATACTGAGCCTAACCGGAACTGAACTCTAGTATATGTAGATGCTCCTTGTCAGTTCAAGTATTGTATTACACTCTTTATAAATTGTAGACAGTGTGTCTCTTGTAGGTAGTATGCCTCTTGTGAGCAGCGTGCTCGGGCAGTGAGCCCTAATTGGCAAGTGCCATTTTGTATTTCCATTCTTCTAATAGAGAATACAATCTTGGGTTAATTACCCTATGGTTTTCTCCCTTAACAGGGTTTCCACGTCAAAAATATTATGTCATGTGTATTTCCATTTCATGGTTATGTTTTCTTATTTGAATTAATGCTACATTGATTAATAAGAAAGTTCAGAAAGCAGAAATAATCAGGATAACTAATTCATCCCCCCCTCTCAGTTATCAACAGATTGTTGATCTCAATAAGGATATGATGCGGTGTTATACTACACGTATTGTGATTTTGCAATCTAAGCTTAGGAAGAGGAAGACAGTTTGTGAGGATAAAGTAGAGCATTCCAATAAGAAGTTGAAAGCTAAAGGGATGTAGGAGGACTATATTGTTGGAAACAAGGTAGATAACTGAGAAGGGGGGGTGAATCAGTTATCTTAAATATTCGACTTTCTTTTGTTCTTTAAAAATTAGTGCAACATCAAAACATATAACCATACATTATCATGAGAGAAGAGAAGAAATCAACACACATAAAACAAGTATTTTTATGTGGAAAACTCAGTTAAGGGAAAAACCACGGGGTGACTAACCCAAGATTGTATTCTCTGTTAAAAGAATAGAAAGAACAAAAATGGCACGTGCCAATTAAGGCTTACTGCTTGAGCACACTGCTCACAAGAGGCTCACTACCTACAATAGTTTATAGAAAGAAACTAAGTACTTGAACTGATGAGAAGCATCCACATATGCTGAGGTTTAGTTCCGATTAGGCTCAATATACTGATATGTTGCACTTCATTCTTCCTCTGTTTTAGTGCTGCTATTCTGTCACTTACCGGACCTGTATTGCTACTTCCACATTGTTCTCTACTTTTCTTCACACTTCACTACTTACCACACACCCCTTCACATCAAAATCCATCTGATATATATATCTGCACAAAGGAATTCAACATCTTTCTAGTTGGCATCTGGAATACTAAAGATTTTCTCAAACTCTGGTCTGTCGGCTGAATCCTTGCTTACTAAGTGATGTGTATCAAAGAGATAGTTATAGAAGTCATCAATCATGTTAGCCAACCATGAATGATCCCTCAAGAAGCTTGACCACCATCAATTCTTCATCTGGATTAAGGTATGATGCTCTGTCGATCAGTTCTTCCTTAGTCTACTCTGCCAAACAGGAACTCAACACTTAGGTGCTTATATCTTTTCACTCTTTCATCACCGAAGGCTCAATCTCTGGAATGCAACAGTCATGGTACTTCTCTTGACTTTGCCAAGTCCACACTTTGCTGAGATACTTCCTCTAAGAGATCCAGACCTGATTGTTAGACCTTGCTGCATGCTCTGTTCTTGCTCACTAGACCAAAACACTCTTCAATCTGACTTTTGGTATAGACATACCATGTGTTGTGGATGTGTGGAATGGGCTTTGTTTCCATCAATGACAACACTTATGAATCCACACAGTGTCTCTTGCCAACAATCTCCCCCTTTGGCATTGATGGCAACACTTAGTGAAAAATGACTAAGTGTCATAATAAACTCCCCCTTGGCTGATGCTCTATTCTTATTTACATTTTTCCAGAGCTCCCCCTTAGCTAGATTTCACATTTTTCACTACTCCTCACTCCCCCTTTGACATCAATGGAAAAGGGTGGAATCCACACACCAGAATTTGTAAAAAGTAGCCTATACATAGCCGCATATATACAAGTTATACTTACATAAACTTGAGTATATCTACAAAAGTATTCTTTAACTGTACAACTTCTGTTGCCCAACTCTGCTTCATCCTGTCCAAAATTGAGATGTGACCACTTAGCAAAAATGCAAAAGATTCTACCCTCTTTAGGTCTACCAGATCACTGGTCCGGGCTGTGGTCTAGGCATCAGTTAGGGCCTCATGCATTGCCTCTAACTTGGGGATAATTATCCCTCTTAGTTCACTTAGCTTGCTGGGGGATCCAGATGAGAGATATTTACTTCTTCATGGACTTCCTCTTCCAGAGTAGAGGAGTCTAGGTCCTTAGTCTTCTCCTCACCTATCTCCTTTGATTCTTCTGCAATTTTCTCAGTAGGATCTTCCTTTGATACACTTAGTCCTTCGACATCCATGGAAAAAGGTTCATCACTTATGTCCTCTATAATAGAAAGATTGAATCTTTTATATGCATTCTGGAGGATGTCTTCAGTCTCTTTTGCCACCTGATCAGTCTCTCTGAGCATAAGCTTGTTCATTCTGGCTTTGCTTAGGAACTCATCCTTGCAATCCTTGAAGATCATGTTCATTTGTTTTGGAGTGATGGAAGGATAGAGCTGAATAGATATCTGTTCCTGGATCTCCATATCATTTTCCTTAGCATTGTCTTTTCTGAGTTCAAGTATTTTCTCTAAACTCTTGGGGATTAGAGAGATGATTTCAATGAATGCTTTATTATAGATATTCAAGTACTTGATTGTGGCTTCCTCCAATAATCTTTTGTCAGTGTTATTATATTCATCATAAAATTCAGTTATGGGCTGTAGATTCCCATCTACAGTATCTACTTTGATGACATCATCAATATAAGGAGTAGATCTTTAAACAAATTCTTCTGCTTCTTCTTCTTTGTTCTTTTCGGCAGATGATTCCACAGATGTTTTCTTTTTCTTCTTCATTTTCTTAACCTCCTCATCTGTCTCTGTCTCTTCATCATCCTTGTGGCTTGTGTATAACCTTGTGGCCTTTGTCTTTGTTCTCTTCTCTCCTTTTCAAGATGTCTTTGCTTCTGGTTTTGAAGCTCTTGAGCTCTTAGAGGTGGCAGGTGCAGAGCTCTTTGAGGATCTAGCCCAGGAGGGGGCTTGCACTGGAACACTTTATTTTTCTTCTTCTTGTCTCTCATTTTCTGCTCTTTCTACCTTCTCTTTGTTGGCATCAACTGCCTCCTTTGATAAGCCATATTTCTTGGCAATTTCCTCTAATTCCTTCTTGATTTTTCTCTTTATTTCAGGTTGCCTTAGTTCAACGTGAATTTTTACACTCAATTCTTGAAAGGTGCCAAACCTTTCTACATCAGGGTCCTTAGGCTGACTTAGTAGGTGTTGGACATGCAGTTCCAAAATTTTCTCATCCACCTCATAGCCCATTGGCATAATCCAGACTATTCTCGGTTCCACTACCTCCATTAGGCATTGATCAGTGTCTACCATGAAGCACACCGTATCCTTGTATTTTTCAACTAGAGATTGGGGGATTCTCTCTTTGGCCTGCATCATGCCTTGGAAGTTTTTGAAGTAACCCCAGAGTGCAGTGCTTTGTGCCTTGGCATCACCAAGCCCATACATATAGTCTCTGATTTGTATGGCCACAGGTCTGTCATTTTAACATACCCAACCACTTGATCCGAGTAACTCATTCATATAGTAAAAGAATAGACATAGTATCAAGCCACCGTACTTAAATGAATTCTTCTTATCCTTCTTTATTTTTTGTAAGTTCTCTAACAGTTGGTTTAGGAGAAGCTCACAAAGATCATAGTTAGCATTTTTCCTTAGGATTTCATATGCAGTATAAATGGCAGTTCCAGATACTGAATTTTCTCTACCAGAGTGATAGATTTTGTAACCAATTATCATAGAGGCAAATTTGATATCCGGATCTATGATGTCTTCTATTATCATTGCCCTCTTGTCAAATTTTGATCTGGTAGCCTCAATTATAGTTTGGTTTTTGACTGATTTGAGAGCAGGCAACCCACCAGATGAGTGCAATTTGGTTACCACCCTAATGGAATCTTTTGTGATCTTAAATGGCCTCATCAACCACATGAAGTTGTCATGCATTCTGTTCAGAACATACCAGACCCATTCATCTTCTGTAAAACAGGGGAAATGGATGCAATGTCCAAAATGCTTATCCCGGATGGCTTTGTATTGGGGTTTAAGTTCAAATGATTCATCTATTAGTTCCTTGTGATAGATATCCATCAGTTTGGATTCTCCAAATTCCTCAATATTTGTGTGTATGTAAACCCTAACATCTTCTACATGCAGAAATCCATGCGGAATGCTAGAGAATGTGCCTAGGGAATCAATTTCTAGGGATTTGTAAGGATCTTTCTTGAACTTAGGGCACGGCCTATCAGTGATCTTAACAACATTCAGAGTAGCCATCTTTCAAAAGATTTAGAGAGAGATATTCAAGAGCGGAAATACCTTTTTACGCTTCTAGGGTTCATGATAAGAGCCAAAAAGATCGCTGGTTGAATCAAATTCTACAGTTGATGCTTGAGAGGGTTGAAGCAATCTTGTTGTAGAGCTCCTTCTTTCTTCTTCTCGAATGCAAATGTGAAAATGATGAACAAAAAACCCTTTTATTTCATCCTAAACCCTAATTCCATATTGCAATAAATGCATAACTTAAGTCATTCTGGTTACCTTGTTCTCCTTGTCCAGAGAGAGATCTTTTTGGATCACTAAGATGTACTTATAATGATAAATTACAATGTATCTCCCTTCCTTGAATCATCCTATTTATCTGTAGATCAAGGTATTTCAGTTTTGAATCATACTGAATCTATCTGTGAAAATCCTACTTTTACCAGATGACTGTCAAACTGGATCAATCTTGAATGATTAACCTCTTCAAACTTCTTGTGGATCTTTCATATTTTTACCAACGGTTATTTGGATGTTTATCTGAGAACCCTTTAATCCGCAACCTTCCATGTGCCAATTTCAGGCACCAATTGATTGGCTGGGGGAAATTGTTTTTCTTTTGTGACTCCCTCTGAGCTAGAGCTCATCTATTTAGTTTCTGGAAGGAATATCAGCACTAGATTCTGGTGCGGATCCATCCCCAACATTTTCTGTACTTCTCTTCACCCAAATCTTGTTCATCTCCCTTTGAACTTCATTCACATTAACTTTTCCTTTTCCTTTGTCTTGATTTTGATTATGATGCACCAGACCCCTTTTATCCTAATTCTTACTTCTGCAGAATTTGGCAATATGACCGGATCTATTGCAATTGTAGCAAACAACATTTCTTTGTAGATTTGACTAATATCCTCTTGATCTGCATTGATTAGCCATATGTCCCATTCTATTGCATGCAAAGCATCTACCATTGAATGAATTGTTTATTTGCATATTTCTACATTCATGAGATTTGTGACCATACCTTTTGCAGTTAAAGTACTATCTGGAGAAGGATGAATTAGTCTGATTCATTCTTCTTCTGCACTGATTTGCTTTATGACCGAAGTTATTGCAATTGTAGCAATATCCATTAAAGGATGGGTATCTTTGAGCATTTGGTTACCTTACCAGAGGTCTTCTAAGTCTGTTTCTTGGATTTCCTGATCCGGAGTTCTTCTAACTGGATCTAGAGCTTTTACCTTTCTCATACCCCAAGCCATCCTTGTCATCTACCCTCTTTTGGCTTTCAATAAGAAATTCAAGTTGAGCAAAGATTATCTTGAATTTCTCTTTGTATTCATTTGCAGTTTCAAGATCCCTTTTAAGAGTATCTATCTAATTCTCAAGTTGTTCTTCATTATCTCTAGCTTCTTCAAGATCAGATTCTAGATGCCTGATTATTCTGTCCATTTTGTGGTAGTCTTCTGACTTCTCCTTGAGAGATTATTTTAGATTATCTTCAATTTTTCTTTTCTCTTCAATTTCTTGGGTGAATTTCATAAAGTTCATGATTCCATTTCATGTCTTACCATAATGACCTCTTTTGATAGCTTTTCACATAACTTGTTTTTCTCATTCAGATCTTCATTAATATCATTGGCTTCACTTTGACTTGCTAATTGTTGAGGTAGTTCTCTTCTTTTCTTCACTGAGATACTAAGTTTTTCTTTGAGTTCGTTTATGAAATTATCAGCTTGTTTGAGTCTTTCCCTTAGGTTATTGACTTAAGAGTGAGATTGCTCAAGATCATCTAGGGAAGACTGAAGTTGTTCCCTCATACCATACATATCCATTGAGATTCCCAAATCTTCCTCAAGTTGTTAGGCTCTATTTGGAGGAACTTAGCTCTGATACTAATTGTTGGAAACAAAGCAGATAACTAAGAGGGGGGTGAATCAGTTATCTTAAATATTCAACTTTCTTTTGTTCTTTAACAATTAGTGCACCATCAAAACATATAACCATACATTATCATGAGAGTAAAAAAGAAATCAACACACATAACACAAGGATTTTTACGTGGAAAACCCAGTTAAGGGAAAAACCATGGGGTGACTAACCCAAGATTGTATTCTCTATTAAAAGAATAAAAAGAACATAAATGGCACTTGCCAATTAGGGCTCACTACCTGAGCACACTGATCATAAGGGCTCACTACCTACAATAGTTTATAGAAAGAAACCAAGTACTTGAACTAATGAGAAGCATCCACATATGCTGAGGTTCAGTTCAAGTTAGGCTCAATATACTGATCTACTGCACTTCATTCTTCCTTTGTTTTAGTGCTGTTGTTCTGTCACATACTGAACCTATATTGATGCTTCCACACTGTTCTCTACTTTTCTTCGTACTTCACTACTTACCACACACCCCTTCACATCGAAATCCATCTGGTATATATATCTGCACAAAGTAATTCAACATCTTTCTAGTTGACATCCAGAACACTCAAGATTTTCCCAAACTCTGGTTTGTCTGCTGAATCCTTGCTTACTAAGTGATGCGTATCAAAGAGATAGTTATAGAAGACATCAATCATGTCAGCCAATCATGAATGATCCCTCAAGAAGCTTGATCACCATCAATTCCTCATCCGGATTAAGGTCTGATGCTCTGTCGATCAGTTCTTCCTCAGTCTACTCTGTCAAATAGGAACCCAACACTTAGGTGTTTATATCTTTTCACTCTTTCATCACCGAAGGCTCCATCTTTGGAATGTAGTAGTCATGGTACTCCTCTTGACTTTTGCAAGTCCATACTTTACTGAGATACTTCCTCTAAGAGATCCAGACTTGATTGTCAGACCTTGCTGCATGCTCTGTTCTTGCTCATTGGACCAAAACACTCTTCAATCTAACTTCCGGTATAGACATACCATGTGTTGCGGATGTGTGGAATGGGATTTTTTTCCATCAATGACAACACTTATGAAGCCACACAATGTCTCTTGACAACATATATGGTGAGACTCCTATTTGGGAGGTGAAGTTAAATATCCTCACTGAGAAATGGGGGATTTGATTACCCTCCATGGGCATGCTTAGTTTATTTTTTACTATTCTCTTTGGTATCCTAGTGTTATTTTTGTGTATTTTTAGTGCTAATTGTGTGTAGCTTCCTTCTCTATTCTATCTAGTCATTAGTTTGTTATGCTACTTTGGTAGCCATTTGAAATCTATTTTGTTGTAAAGGGAATAAGACCCTTGTTTCCTTGTTTAATATATCAAAAACATAGGTGGTGTATGTTTCCTAGTGAAGAATTTAGTGATCAAAGACTAGTTGACACCAAAAAATCTCATTAAACTTGGGATCTTATTAGGCCTAAAAAATTTCTACAAAAGATTTATGCATAAATTTTCTCACATTACATGTTCTCGAAACTAGGAAACAAAAGTGAGGCCAAATCAAAGTTTGTGTGGACATAGACAAAGCAACATGCATGCACTGTGTTTGACATTCGTTCTTATTTTGGATGAACTAATATAGCCTTTTATGATTAATATATATGCCTTAGAGTATGCACAAGGACTATTTATCACTCAACATGGAAATCCTATTGCATAACAAAGTGAGACCATTTTATGAAATAGTGCACATGTATCCAATATATTATAAAGATCTCTATATTGTTCAATATTTTAAGAAATGGAAGCTCTATATACTAGAAAATGAGATTTCCATCCACATAGAGAAAAAGCCTCCATAGTTCATATAGAATCAATGTAAGTTGTAGAATAATTGACATCGAAGGTTGTAGATACATATCTCCTACAGTTCCACCTCAGCATCTGACACAAGAAAAAGGATACCAATAGAGTTGCATAATTGAAGAGAATTATATACCTTGAAGGAATGACACATCAAATTTTCCACAAATATATCTTAGATATCCTAACTTTTTCTTGACATGTACTAGAGACCTTGAACAAGTAGCATATGGAAACATATTCCTATTGCAAATGCACTATATTTGAGTTACTATTGAGGAGCTTCAAAAGATGATTTAGGAAATCCCTAGGTGGAAAGTCACTTTGTAATAGAGATTATGGTGGTAGTTTTACAAAAGTATTTCTACTAGCCATGATTACATCATGATCTTGTTGTATAATAAGACCATATATACACTATCCCATTGCAAAGCTGACCAATCAAAAAACTAGGTCTATAAATACGATTATCAATATTTAACAAGCCTTGGTAATCTATTCACATGGATTTCATGTCAAGTCTCCTTGTCAGAAAACATGGTCAAGATTATGTATATGTTATAACTGACAAGTTATTAAAGATGTATAAACTAATTCCTTAGAAGAAGGTGGTTTCTACAAAATATGCTACTTAGATGTTCTTTGAAATTGTATGGGTCTATTTTGGCCTACCACAAACCAATTTTTCTAATGGGGATAGTTATTTTTTATCCATTTTTGGTATTCATCATGGTCGATTATGGGCACAAATTTTTTTAAAAAATACAAAGAATTCCATCTAAAAACATATTAGAAGATATAGATTGACAAACACATGATTATGCACATTACCTAAATGTATCACAAGTAAAGCATTCCTGGACATGGGATGGGAGTCTTCCATATATCCAACAAAACTATAATCAATATATCTTCATATCTCCATAAGGTACAATCCATTCCAATTTTCCCTCAAATTCCAACCACTATTACCCATTGGTGTAGTACTATTTATTTTATTAGATGAGGCATCAACACATGAGAACAAGGAATTTGATATAACACTACCAAATTTGTTGAAAATATTCAACATGTTCAATAGTAGGTTCATGAGATCTTGTAGAGAATTAGTTAAAAAGTATAAGCATTAACATGATCATCTTAGAAATAAAGGATTCAAGGCCCAAATAGGAACCTCAATTATTTGTGATATAATCTATACACCATTACTAAGAAGGTGGGGTGAGAATGTATTTGAATTTTTTTCCCATCCTATCTTGGGTTGCATCTTGTGTTCAATGCAAAATTACCCCAACCATACTTTCTACCACTACAAGATACACAAGATATTAATGAATTTAGTTATTGAGCATGGAACTAAACTGTACCATTGTCACCCTGTGCATACATATTAAATAATTAATACATTGGTCGATGATATAAAGAATCAATAAATTCCACTCTATCAAATGTTGCATTAGGACAATGGTTTCACTACGAAATAGATTCATAAAAATTCTCCCATCTAGTGAAGAAAATAGGAAGAATGGGGCCCATTACTTCTCAAGGAAGGGTGAATGGTTCAAAATACATCTTAGATAACCTAATTTATAGTTTTGGAGAACATTCTAAAGTTTCTGAAAAATCTAATTTTTTAGTATTAATCTATTTTTAATATATTTTAAAAAAATTTGAGTCTCTTTAAAGCATATAATTCAGCAATGCAAAATTTGAACCTTAATTATGTTGTGGTGTAACCTATATTTATTAATTGATTACCTAAATTTTCCAACACATATACTGTAAGCACTAAAAAAGCACATGAGCCTACATGGTAATCTGATGATGAGCTATAGTCCTAAACATGTACATGTAATCATGTAAATATGACCTCCTAGTATTATTCCTATTGGCAATAGGTCTTTGTTTGTTTTTGTTATGGAGTAAAAAGTAGACACTTGCCTTTTTACCTCCTTGTTTAGCTCCTAGGTCCTCGTGATTACATTATGCATTATAATTGATCATTCCGAAGGAAATTGCCCAACACCCATGATAATTTGGAACCTTGGGACCTCACAAAGATTATTCTGGACTAAAAAGGAGCCCTTGCACTTGGGCTCCAACCACCCAAGTCCTCCCTAATTGGTCAGGGTAAATTAGTGGCATGTCAGCATGGGACCTTTCAAAAGGTTCCTCTTTGTCGGCTCTTTGTTGGCTCTTGTGATTTAATTTGACGAATGTTAGTGGTAAAGCATATATAAGTGTGTTTTTGAATTCATTATGAATCTGGATGGATAGAGAAAACTTATGATCTTGGAGAAAAGAGCATTCAAAGCATTCATTATGTTTCTAGAGTAGATTTGTGTTGTTATTGTGTGTGTTGTTGCAGGTTTGAAGACATCATCCATCTCCTTATGAGTTGAAGAATCTTCATTCTCCTAAGGGCTTCACCTCAAAGGTGATATCATTGTTATTTGAATCATTTTATCATTATTTTGTTTAGCCTCTGCCCTACTAGGGCACGCTTTCTTATCTATCAATGGTGTTAGAAGGCTTGAATGCCATTCCAGGGTTTGACTGAGGTAAATCCCTAAACACCATAACCCCTCAAACCCTCTCTTGTCATCTTGTGTGTAGGTTACAGGTACAGGATTTGGAAAAAGTGAAGATACAAGAAGACTATGTAGGAATTAGGGTTTCGAGATCCAAAATAAGTTTTGTAATATTCTCCTAAAAAGACTTGGTCAGTTGGTACCCTAGTCTTTTGGGCCTATTGACACTAGATCTAGCATCTGAGCATCATTTACAATATATCTCTAGTTTACAGCTCTGACAGATTCTCCTTTCCAGCACTTGGGCGGTTCCTATTTCATCCTCTGACACTTTAGCTTTTGAGACATAGGTTTTAGTATCTCCTTGATCACTCTTGTGTATTTGGATTCTGGGTTTCATTCATTTTCTGTTTGTTATAAGCTGATCATCCTAGAACTAGGGTTTAGTGCATATTTAACCTAGTGTTTGATAAAAAAGGTTTGGTTGAATCTGATCTTTCCATAGCACTCTTGAGTACAAGATCTATAGCTGAGTCCTCCTCCATTTGGTAGTGATCTGGCTTGGTCTTGTCCTTGAATGCTATTATGGAAGAGGGTGTTATATAGTGTGCATTCTAGTCTTCTTCATTCTCTTTTTCACCATAACATTTTTGTGAACCTGTAGCTCAAAGCATTTGCATCTTGCTGAGTGTTAAATTCAGATCTTGCATTGACTTCATTACATATTCATCAATCTTACATTATTTCATATCAATGGTTTGACAATTCATAGTTTTGCAATTAAACATTGTGTATTTAAACAAGCATAACTACATTAATCTTTATAATCTTATTGATCATATTATTGGCTAGTGCATTAAGTGTTATAAAACTTTGCATGACTTGTATAACCCGCTACCCTAACACCAACACCTTTGTAAGGAGAAGTTGTAGATTGGTGGGTTCTAATGCTATTGATAGCAATGGTGTGCAAACATCAGAAAACCCATTACACAACTACTTTACAAAATTTGAGTCAACATATTTGCAAGATATCATAAACAATAACTCAGAAGAACAAACATTTCATGATTTTAAAGATATGAGTGACACAATTACACATGTGCCTAATGAAAAACTCAAGAAACTAGACAAAAAACTAGCTAATTTTCAATTCATTATAGGAGGTGCACATCTATCTCAAGAATTGATACCTATTATTGATGGTATAAGAGCATTATTACAAGAAGGAAAAGAAGGTGTTGACATGCTCCATGGAATAGACCACATAGTGGATCACAACATTATGTTAGTGGCTAGCTGCGCGAATGTCATTGAAAATGTGTCACCACCGAAGTACATAAGCTCACAAGTATTGGTACCCATACCGACTACTGGAATACCCACTTTTACATCATCAATTCTAACCACCAATCCATAAGCTTGTCAAAATGCTACCACTACGATGAGAACAACTACTGGAAACAATTACAAAGCTGTGGGATTTAATTATCAAAACTCAATACCTCTTGTATCCATACCCATGAATAATTATTCTCAACCACCTATCACCTCCACTTATTACCAACCACCTCTCAATTTCATGACTACAACATCAAACACTCTTGTCTCAAATCCACAAACCACATCACCTAATGATGCTTTCCTAAACTAGCTTTTGTAGAGTATATCATCCTTGCAGTAAAAAGTGACAAATTTGACTAATGCTTCCTCTCAACCTACCTTACCAACATATCATGCTTGTAGTCCTTTATCTTATACAATCCTAAGAGCTCAAATGCCTGACAAATTTGAGACTCCTCACTTTAAAAATTACAGTGGTAAAGGTGATCCTAATACTCATGTGGAAGCATTCACAACAATGTGTAGTGATTTCTTCATTGATGAGGCATTGTTAGCAAAAAGTTTTCCTTGATCTCTTAAAGATACCTCTTTGGAATGGTTTTTCTCTCTACCTCCTAATTCAATATGTTCCTTCTCACAACTAGTTGATCAATTCTTGCAACACTTCCAAGCAAACATCAGACCTATTATCTCATTGATTGATTTGGTCCATTGTAAACAAGGTCTGAAAGAGAAATTAATAGAATTCATCAGTTGATATCAAGCTCTCTTTGTACAAATTCAATCTGATTACAGATGAGGTGTTCAAAAAGTATTCATTAAAAATCTACAACCAAACATACAGGACAAGATATTGTTGATAAAGTATAGTTCTTTCCAACATCTATGTACAACTCTCCAAGATTACCAACTTTTGGCTAGTTAGTATGAGAATCATACCTCATCGACTTTTGTTGGTCAATCCGCAGCTGGAACATCTCAAAATTCATTTAAGAATAATAACATAAATTTCATTAAAATCAATGGGCAACATTCAAACAACTTTCAATCACATGTGTCTGTTATTACAAAGCCTAATCAGACACCATTTCAATTCAGATAGCAATAGAGACAATTCACTCCATTATCAGATTCTCTTCATTCGATAATGAATCAAGTAGTGAACAATATTTTGAAGCTTCCTCTTGCATGTCCATTAGATAGTAGCAAGATGCAAGGACTTTCATTTGATGCTAATGCCTATTGTCACTATCACCACTCAGCAGGACATGATACCAAAAGATGTATGTATCTTAAACATGAAATTCAAGACCTCATCGATTCTAACGTGATATAGGTTACCAATGTGAATGACAATGGAAATAAGTCAGTAGCTCCTCTAAATCAAAACCTACAAATCTTCACTGATCCTTTTCCTAAATGTAACAACATGGTGGAACAAAATACAATAGAGATTGAAGATGACTATATCAACTATGATGAAATAATTGGCATGATAGAAGTAGATAAGATGGTAAATGAAGATCTACCTCACCCATGAGGAAAAGGTATCTACACTAAGGTTCCTCCTCCTTTATCCCTTTATGGATTGGGAGATAACCAAAATGCACAAGATACGCAAATGAAACAACCTACATGTACTCACTTGAAGAAAGAGAAAGTTGTGATGATGAAAAGCATCCCATTTCATCGTGAAAGGCTTGTTCATCAAGCAAAGCAAAATAAGAAAGCAAAAGAAAGGAAAATATCAAGGTGTGAATCATCCATGGAAAAAGGTAACGATTCCCCTACCCACAAGCATCAAAATATTTCAAACATACAAGGTCTCAAGAAACAAGCACTACGTGGCCATTTTGGAAATAAACATCAAATAGGTATGAGTTCCTCACACAATTTACCACACTTGATGGAGCACCTCTCTAAGATGCTTGCAAGTTTGGCCTCCTCTTAAATAGATATATTTATATGTTATATATTTATATGTTGTTATGTTGTGTTGTGTTAAATGTTGTTTAGGTCTCCTTGGATGACCCTTGATACTCTTGTAAGGTCAGGGATACAAAGAGACCATCTATGTTGTGACACTTCTTCTATTTGTTTCTCTATTCTTCCACTTCTCCTCTCTCTTATTGTAATTGTTGTGTGTGGTGCCTTGGGGGCATAACATTGTGGGGAATGTCTTAGAGGCATTTTCCCCTAAGACATTCCCCACATTGTGAACCTAATTCACTTTTGCATCCTCTCTCATTTTTCATGTTTCATTCTTCAGTGGCTCTACTAGTTGGTGGATGATGAAAACAAATAAATACTAATAAGGACCATGTATCTCTACAACAAGAATAAAATGGACCTAGTCCATATATGAAGATGGGGTTAATATGTTATCGATGCTTGACTAGTAGAATCACCTCATGTTGTGATTGTGTATTGTGTTGTGAACTTCATGTAACAAACCAAGTTGCAATACTCTAATATGCTTCTAGGCACTTTGGAATGTTTTTCATCTCACCTTGTATCTCACCTTGTAGCTACACTTAGTTCTGAGATACCTAGAATATAACCTAATGGTTATACTCAGTTCCAAACTCATAAGTGTAGCTTGGTCTATTTATGTGGTATGTTACCTTATTTCTATGCATGAATATTGTTGATGATTAGAATTTGATACTAACGTGTGTGATTGTTGGGAACAATCAACGATTGCAAGCACATGTCACTTTGGGGCATGGGCTTTGCGAAAGATCTTGTTCCCTTGCATGTTTTCAACCTTACCTTAAATGTGTTTGATACGGACAAGTGGGATCAACCATTTTAAGGTGGGGGCATATATTGTGTTAAATGATTTGATATTTTAGATATTATTGATAAAGAGTGTTTGCATATGCTTCCTTTTCACTGTAAGGCATCTGTAGATGTAGGTGGGGTTGTGTACTTTGTTTTGTTTTGTGTATACTTCCTTTTCATTGTAAGGTGTCTCCATGATGCATGTACGGTTGTATACTTTGTGTACATGCTTTCTTTTCACTGTAAGGCATCTGCAGATGCAGGCGAGGTTACATTTTGAAAGCCCTTATGTAGAAGGAAAGATTGTGTCTTCACTTAAGTGGTTGCACATCCTTTTAAAAGTCCTCTATGGAGGTGGGGTTGGATCTTGAGTTATTCACCCTTAAGTGTGTCTTTGGTGGTTGTGGTAGTGTAGCTCAACTGTCAGGTGTGTTTGGTGTGTCTTAGATAGTGGAGCGTAGTGATGAGCTCCTCCCTATCGCCCATGTTTTTTGTGTATAAGACATATAGTATGTCAACAACATACTCTACGATGCTTATGTACTCCCTGTGTTTTCCATGTGTCTTCCTTGTGTGTTTTGCATGTTTTAGTGGTGGAGTGTAGTGATGAGCTCCCCCACCGTCATGTGTCTTGCATGCTTTTTGGTGGTGTGTAGCGATGAGCTCCCCCCATGCTATGTGTTTTGTGTGTCTTTGATGGTGGTGTGTAGCGATAAACTCCCCCCATCGCCTAGTTAAGGTTGTTTAATTATTTAATCATGTCTTTTCTTCATGTATACCCTATGTATTGTATGACTGCGTCCATGTCTTCTTCATGTATTATGTGCCTTCACTATCTTCTCTGTGTATTGCGTGCTTCCTTACTGTATTCACTATGTCTTGTGTGATAGTCAACATGTTTTCTTATGTTTTCCTAAGCTTAGGGGCCAGAAATGGTCTTCCAAACTTAAGGTGTGTCTTTCCTCTAGTGTTTGATGTGCTTTGACCGTACTTTAAAGCATGTATTGATCGTAACATCATACACACATTAAAGTCAGGGCTAAATTTTATGGAGTAAAAAGTGGACACTTGCCTTTTTAGCTCCTTGTTTAGCTCCTAGGTCCCCGTGATTACATTATGCATTATAATTGATCATCCCAAAGGAAATTACCTAACATCCATGATAATTTGGAACCTTGGGACCTCACTAAGCTTATCCTAGACTAAAAAGGGGCCCTTGGAATTCGGCACTAACTGCCCAAGTCCTCCCTAATTGGTTAGGGTAAATTAGTGGCATGTCAGCATGGGACCTTTCAAAAGGTTCCTCTTTGTCTTTTCTTGTAATTTAATTTGACGAATGTTAGCGGGAAAACATTGTTGGTAAACAGATTTGCACTATAACATATGGATTATTATATTGGCTCTTTGCCCAGAAAAACACAGTGAAAATAAGTACCAACAGTTGGTAAAGTTGTAGTTTTTCTATCAACTTACCTCTGCGTGTAGAGGGGCAGCTCCCTCATTTGATAAATTATAGGTTTAAAGGATATTTGAGAATGAAATGCAATTAAAGAAAGGTTTGGAAGATGAAGGCAATGGGCTTACGAACATTGACTCATCCCGCATGCATAAAGTTCAACAATCCCACCAAAACAATATAAGAATACTTCTTAAACTGTTAAAATGAGTGTAGTATTAGAAAGAAGAAATGGTTCAGGAGATATTCCACATACGTTGAAACATTATCTAGTAATCAATTCCTTCAAGACTAGTTGTTATTCCACATTGCAGATGCAAAATTATGTAAAGAAAACATCATCCATCAACATAAGAGGAATGAATAATGTTAAGAAGATATTTGAGATCACACAATCCAAAATACCTCTTATTTCTCCACACTAAGTTGTACAACTCTATTCCTTATAACATCCTTATAAATGTGAAAGCCAAAAAGTCCTGGCCATGATTTCATGCATGCAATTGCATAAAATAAGTAAGAGGACATGTAGAAATGTTCATTCAATTCAAAATTGGTCAACTGATAATGCAAATTGTCACTACTAATGCTACCCCAATCAATAAACTGATTTCTTGCACAAATAACATTTACAAAGAGAAACATCCACATTTCAAAATTTGCTGCTTTTTCATCTCCCATCACTCTATGAAGTAGAACAATCATATTTGAAATATCCTCTATGAAACATGATCTGTGAAGAACTTTAGGCAACTGTGATTTTCCTCCTTTAGGTATATGTAACCAATGTTTTGCAATGGTGTTGAGACATTGATGTTTCCTTTCATTGAAATATTGATGAGCAAGTCTTTTGTCTATATTCACAAATTGATCTTTGATAGGTAACCTGAAAGCTATACCAATTGAAACATTGTCTAACCTGACAATAAGTTTGTCATCAATGGTTCTGATCTCTCTGGTTTCCAGTTTGTAATGCTTCATACATTCTAAAACCAAGTCTATGCATTGGACTGCCACGGGAAAACCAGCTGCTTGGGCTAATCCATTGTCAAACAACTTCTGAGTCATTGGTGATTTCTTTTCTTGTTCCATTGTCTCCTAGAAATCTGCCAAATTGATATGTCCTAGAGAGGTATCTAATATTTTTGGAAGCATGGATTCGAGGACTGAAAGAAACTCAAACCCCTGATATCTGTATTTCATGATTAATATTTGCAATAAGATGTGAAATCTACCTGTAGCTATTTTATTTCAAGATTTTCTGAATTGTTTCATCTGTTTTTGTTTAATAATTTGCAATTTGCAATGGGTTTCAAAAGGAAATTTGGAAAACCATCATTCAAGCTAGAAGGCAGAAAATGTTCATACCCGGGCATCTGCATGGAGTAGTCATTACCGTATTGCAAGGAAACTGTATGTGTCTACAATGTTTGATTCCAATAGTTCATAAGCCTTCTGTATGCTTGCTTATTAAGTCTATATCTCTGTATTTCTACATAGGCTTATCTTATTTAAACTACAAATGGACTGATTTGTGAAACGATTCATGCATATTGGCTTATAATTTCACATTTTCTGCCAATATTAGCTGGGACTTATGCTCACAGGAGAAGGAATGATAAAATCAACTGGGAAGTGAACAATTTTCTGAGCATATCATTCACACACATAGCTTGTCGACAAAAGTTTTGAGATATTCTTCCAAGCAGTTCATAGACCTCCTACTATGTATCAATACCAAATATATGGACAGGAATTCGGTTTCTAAAAATAGAATTCCATTTCAACAATTTTCAATGAATATCCACGTGATAAGCAAAGCAGTGCAATACAACAAATGATCCTAGCAGCTATATTTTCATGGTCTCTAACTGACTATTGAACATGTATTGTCGTTATTAACTCTCAATAACCACAAATTTTGCTTCTGTCAGAGATTTTAAATCATGTTCTATGAGCTGTATTTCACTTGCAGCTTCTGATAATCATGCTATCTACATGATAACCTTCAGATCTTTTTATTTTAAAAAGTTGGCGGTGGAACGATGGCGACGAGCACGTTTGCACCAGACTTTAGCCTTTGAAACCCTTGGTTTTGCGAGACTTATGGGTGGCGAGCACAAAGACCTTCCTTCAAGTTAAACTTCAAGAACATTCATTTGACACAAACACCACGCCAATATGCGAAGCTATGTGCGATTCAAGGCAATTGCTATATTATTGAGGTCAGCCAACTTTTGAATCCGAATTTCTTTAGAAATAGATAAACTGCAGCATAATGTTGTTCTACAAGTATCAAATTCCCATGTGCCATCACGTAGCAAATGAGCTATGCACATATACTGTCGCCAACTCCTCTGTCGTATAGAACTTTCAGTGACTAGCTTTTGACGAGGTTTCATAACTGCCTAAGCATTATACAAAGGACTGCAAACTATTTATTTACCAACAATAACCCTGCTTAGCATGCGCACATCTATAGAAATGGTTACTAACTTGACAACTACTAGTTTTGATTTCTTTAAGCCTGCATTTTAGGTAGCTACTTTAGGCATATCTTTCACCTTTACATGAGGGATGGTGATAGTGGTGAAAACTATTCTTGATAACTGAATTCCTGTATATGCCATGTTGCCCTATATATGATGGCGCACAAAAAGTTTGATGTTTCAACGTTTCAATTTCATGATTTCTACACCTGTTGACTATTGCTGATTTGCTGATGTAGTTTATCACCACCTTTTCTGGCACGTATCATCCATACATAATTCGAGAGGTAAAACCAACAGGGTGCACTAAGAGATTAGAGGCTTTGGATGCCATTTAGACTTTAATATTTATCACCGTTAATGATAATTACCGGCAGGGAGGTCTTCATTTTATTTAAACTAAAGAATATTCCCTTGTTTTTAGGAGATGATCGTGGACACAAAAACTGCAAGTATCTTTTCATGCAAGTAATAAGTGAATTTTAACACCTTGGATGCTCATAAATTTATGCCCCCACTTTTATTACTTGCTTCGAAAGAGAAAAATGTGCAACTTGTGATTTGAATAATAGAACCGACATTTAATTCCTGGCTATCACAAGTGAATGTAGATTTTATTATGCCAAACTTATTGCATCGGTAAAAAGTGGATGTGAACAACTTAGGCAAACTCACAAGTTGTGCACACTTAGCGAAAAGAAGAAATTGGTGCGAGTTTGGTGAGAATCAAAAGCAAATGCAAGATGGACTTGGTGAGAAGCAAAAATTAACGTGAACTTAGCCAAAATGGAAAATAGATGCAAAGTGAAATATTACTAAGCCATAAGTTTTGCCTTGGGATAAAATTTGCTTTGAAGCTTTAAATGGAGAGAAAATAAGAAAAGGGAAAATGCCATGATAACAAATTATCAACATGATTTAAATGTATGCAACACAACTCCAAATGAATTTGAAACGAAAAATATGACTTCACACAGAGGATTAATTTTTGCAAGAAGGTTTTATACTTTGGATAGAAGGATCAGGGCAAACAAACATATATAAGTGTGTTTTTGAATTCATTATGAACCTGGATGGATAGAGAAAGCTAGGTGTGCAGAAAATGCTTCCTACACTAATCTAATGAGGAGAGGGCTATGTAAATTCAACTTTATCCTAACTATTACAACAATGTTAAACCATTAACATGAGATATTGCAGTAAAACACAAGAACCAGAAACAAGACAGAAGAAGAGAGACAAGATATACGTGGGGAAAACCCTTACAGGTGAAAAACCCCACACTCTAAAACATAGCTCAAATGTATTACAGTAAACAATAACATATTACAATACTGTTTCAGAGCCAATGCTCTTTTAGGAGTCTTCGAATATCAAATCTGGAGATATTTCGGCAGCATAACAGTACTTGTACCAAAGTTATCTATCTCCCATCCAAGCACCTGTTTATATAGAGTTTACAAGGCAAATATGGTACCTTCTAGAGATGGGTGTCCATCTTAGACTCATGCCCCAAAACCCACGCCTAAGGACACTTGTCCAACATCCCATCCCAAAGTGGGTGCCTAGTCCCAAGATAGGTTACGACAGATGCTCTTACGCACCTTACAACTGTAAGAGAATCTGTCATACACTGACTAAAAATATCATATTCCTCTTACATATCATAACCTCCCTTGACCGCCCAAAGATGCCTTCCTCTCTTGCAAAGATACTCATCGACACTTGTCATTAATTAAAAGTCGTTTGAGGTACAAAGATACACCCCTTGACACTGTCTTGGGGCGCTGCCCCCAAACCCCTGTTAATTATTCAAGGGGGAAACTGCGGCTGCCAAAGTCACCAAAATTTATCCTCTTGCATATACACAAGGTGCTGACTATGTCAACTCAACATGGGATAAATAAATACAACATTAGGAATTTGCAAAGGTTGAGACACCTTAATTCCCAACAATTTGAATCATTTTATCATCATTTTGTTTAGCCTTTGCTCTACTAGAGCACTCTCTCTTATCTATCAATAGTGTTGGAAGGATTGAATGCCATTCCAGGGTTTGACTGAGGTAAATCCCTAAACACCATAACCCCCCAAACCCTCTCTTGTCATCTTGTGTGTAGGTTATAGGTACAAGATTCAAGAAAAGTGAAGGTATAGGAAGACTGTGTAGGAATCAGGGTTTTAGGATCCAAAAGAAGTTTCTGAATAGTCTCCTAAAAAGACTTGGTTAGTTGGCGCCCTAGTCTTTTGGGCCTATTGACACTAGATCTGGCATCTAAGCATCATTTACAATATATCTCTAGTTTACAGCTTCGATAGATTCTCACTTCCAAGACTTGGTCAGTTCCTATTTTGTCCTTCGACACTTCAACTTTTGAGACATAGGTTTCAGTATCTCTCTAATCACTCTTGTCTATTTGGATTCTAGGTTTCATTTGTTTTCTATCTGTTATAAGTTGATCATCCTAGAACTAGGGTTTAGTGCATATTTGACCTAGGGTTTGATAAAAAAACTTTGGTTGAATCTGATCTTTCCATAACACTCCTGAGTACAAGATCTATAGTTGAGTCCTCCTCCATTTGGTAGTGATTTGGCTTGGTCTTGTCCTTGAATGTTATTGTGGAGAGGGTTTGATCTAATGTGCATCCTAGTCTTCTTCTTTCTCTTTTTCACCATAACAATTTTCACTTTGTTTCTTCTTTTCTAACCTCCAAGATAACCTTCTAAGGTCCTGCACAATGTCTTCCTAGTCACCTAATCCATCCTCGACAAACCACTAAGTTTTCACTTCCTAGCCTTGATGACATGAATAATCCACTTCACGAGAGGGGAATCAATCTTACCTAGGAGCTTTCCCATTTATTATTTCTTCCCCATCCATCCAAATAAATTTCCAATTTGCTACCAAACATTTTTGGGCATGAGAGACCAACATAATACCCCAAGAAAAAATGATCTAAAAGTATAAGTTCAAGGCACTATCAAGAAAAAATAATGGCACCATTGTGTAGTTCTTGAAAAATATGAAATTTTAAAAAATAGCACCTAAGAAAGAGTCCATATGTGCCCAAATAAGCTCCCAAAAGTTCCATATGACCTATTCAAAACATTGTTTCTAGGTTGTCCCATTCACTGTAGGATCCCCATGGGTGACCCTACCACTAAAGTGGATCCCCTATGGGAAACCTACCCTAGTAAACTAGGAAACCCACTACCTTGAACTCCAACATGTTGTCTCCAGGTCTTAAAGTCATCTTTAGCCCCTAGGTCCAATCTCATCCCCTGAAATCACCTGCAGAAACTATTCCCTATGGGTTGCCCCCTTTGACTTCTAAATCTCCCATGGGAAACCTTGCATTTTAACTAAATCCCCCATGGGTGACCTACCCTAGAAAACTAGGGGATTTTGTTGTGTTTTGACATGCATGTTTCTCTTCAGTTCAAGCCAAATTAGCTCCATTTTTGCTCTAGTTTGCATGGCTCTTTGACCCTAACTAAGAATAATCTATTTATAACTCATTTTAAACTCTCACTTACTCTATTCTTAGCTCCCACTAAGATATTATTATCTCCCTATCCATCTCATGCTAACTCCATTATTCCTCCAGTGATAAGCTTTCAAGGCTTGTTCACTCCCTAATCAACCCAGATCATTGTCCAATCAATTTTGTTAACTCTCCAATCAATTCCACCATTCATGTTCTTTTCACACCTATGAATACCCCTCACCTCTTTGTTATTTCTCAAGTCTAAGAATGCTCTTCTCATCTTCACAAGATTTTTCAAGCTTCTTCATAGGCGTTTGAGCCTTTTAATTTTTTTCTTTAGTTTTTGCAAAGTTTCAAAGCTTTCCCTTAAGAGGAAAATTCATTGTTGCACATTCATTCAATCTTTTTTTTTTTCTCTCCATAGCATTCATATGCTCATTCCAAGACTTTGTGAGCCTTTTTCTTTCTTCTTAGTTTAGTTTTCCAATCTTCAATAGATTCATATCATCATTTCTTTCAGAATCCTAGGCCATAGTGCTCCCATAGCTTTAATATCTTGATTTATCTCATCATAGCATCATTTCTCAATTCGTATTCGAATAAATTACTTTCATCTTCATCCCTGCTACCAAGAGGAGGTCCCCACTACTATACATGAGAGGAGGTTTCCACAAAAAGGACTTCTGAGGATACACTAGGCTTATGCACCAAATTCATACAGGGTTTTTCCATGATTTCAATTAGTAATTATCTCACACTTTTGCTTTTGGGAAAGTAATCTTTGTGTTGTTCATTCATTGGTAAGATTTAATTTCATGTAATTATATTAGAATTTGTTTACTTTAGTTTCATATCATTGATTAAATCACATTTCAATTCAAGTAATTTCAATTTCTAGAATAGACTCAAAATTGCTTCACAAAAATACAAAAACATAGGATTATATTGCATTTGAGAAAACACATATAGATGCATTCATATTTCCATTTATAGTTAATTATACAACTTAATTTTATTCAACTTGGAAGAAGAACAAAAAAAATGTTTTGCATTCATAGTAGCTACATACATAAAAAAACACCACAAACATAGAAAACACAAAACAAGACAATTTAAAAACTCCTTGATTCCATCACGAGGTTGACAAATCAAATAAAAGTGTAGAAGACCTTTGATCACAACATAAAGTCAATGCTTGGTCAAACCAAAGTCAACATAGCTCTCCCAAGGATTCAATGTGCCCAGGGATTAGAGGGGATTGGGTTAAAGTTATTCTCGAAGAGATAAAAGCAATTCATCCTAGACCAAATCATACACTACAAATAGTTGAAGAAAAAGAAAACACTCTTAGAGTGATTCAACAAAGGAACAACATACAACAAATCATCCAAACACATGAGAATAGTTTAGAATACCTTAGGAGAATGAATGAGCAAAATAGTCTTAGCACTAGGTGTTGGAACTTACGAAACCCTAATAGGAGACTTAGAACTAGTGACCCTTTGGGTCATATAATTATCTCTACAACAATGGTCATAAAATGTTATCATCAAGCATCAATCCATAATCAACCCATAGACCAGCCAACTACCCTGTGCAATGTTCTTCTTCCACATGAATAGAACCACCCCAAGTTACACCTCCACTCGAATGACTTTGTCCATGAGAGTGAGAGTTACTTGGATGTCACCCATTGCAAGGAGTCAGTTCATGTGTGTGATAGTGAAACTGACTCACTTATGTTGTGCTTGAGTCACATTTCAGAGCATACATATTTTGGTGAACATGATGTGAATAAAATCCTTTTGAGATGGGCTCTTTCACATTTTTGCACATTTCTTCCTCACACTTTCATCTTTCACTTGCATGTTCATTTCATTTCTATGGTGTTTCCTGCACCTCCAATCTAGGACAAAACCACATAAAGTCTAGGGGAATTTCCCCTCCAATGAAACTAGCACATGTTCAATTCAATAGCTCTAATCTCAAATCAATTATACTTTGAAGTCTTAAAATCAAAGAGCATACAACAAGATCCCTACAACTTTGACCAAATCAAAACATGCTAAGTGAGTGTTTAGGCTAACATCCATCAACAAGATCAACCTATAACAAGCCATACAAAAATTACCACCCAAATGGACAATAAGGTGAGCAGTCAAGAGAAGATCTCTCAAGAGGCACAAAAATCCCTCCATGTAGCACATCAAGATAAAAGATCCATGACATGTCAAGTATCGTCATAAAGAAAAAATGGGGCCACTTAAACCCCAAAGAAAAATAATCCACGAAAAGGTTGTAAAACTCAAAGAATAGAGGAAGCCTCACTCACAATCCTTTTGAAATCTTTGTCCAAGGAATTAGGACCCTTGAGGCTAGAAATGTTGAACAATATTGCCAAAGAAAATTTGAGGAAAACCCTAGGGCACAGGGAAATCCTTTTGTTGACAAAATCAAATCAAACCAAGGGGCAACCCAAAACTCCCATTATAGACACCTAAAATTGACCATGTCTTACAACATCACCTTGTCAATACATTATTTAAGACATCTTATGACATTTTGTCCTAGGACCCTCACATACCCCTTTCATCACCTAATTAGTTAAATAAATCATATTTATTTAACTAATTCCCATCCTAATCCCATTTTAATCCCATTTATCCCATTAGCCAATTAATTAAATAAATCCTATTTATTTATTTAATTTCCCACCTTTCCTATAATTTAAATAAATAAAATATTTATTTAAATTAAATTAGCTAATTATTAAATATATTATATATATTTAATTAATTCTCACCTTTCCTCTAATTTAAATAAATAAAATATTTATTTAAATTAGCCCTCACCTTTATTCTCATCCTCACACTTGTCCCTCTCTCATAATTTAAGTAATTTTTTATTTGAATTATGTGTCACACTACCACTTCCATTAAAAAAAGTTGTAACACCACTACCTTTTTTAAATGAAGGGATCCAAAATTAAATTATCTTTTAATCTTATCCATCCACATCACACAATTCACCTTTCAATCCTAGCCATCAATCCTTATCCCTCATCTCCTATAAATCAAGCCTCAACCAAGCTATATGGGGGGATCCATCTTCAAGTATCATCATGCTACCGAAATGACACTAGATCTTCATATAGGCATCCATCTTCAAGTATCATCATGTTGTCGAAATGACTCTAGATCTCCATATCCATTATCTTCTATCTATCTATCTCCATATCCATTATCTTCTATCTATCATTATGCTATAGAAATCATGAGCAATCAACATCTCATTATCCATCTTTCATCATCTAGAACATAGCTAGTAGATTAGGGTCCATCTACTTTGTTCTATCGTGTGTTGAGGACTTGGTTTGAAGGTAAAGGTATTGGGTTTGTTGCATTATCTTCATATTATCTTTAATCCATTTTTCTATTCACACCCACCATTTAAGCTTTTATTCCTAGGACACAAGTAGTGAAGTATTCATGCCTCCCTTTCTCTTGTCATTCAATATATCAAGTTTCAATCACATAGGTGGGATGCCCATGATGCAAAATCAACCACAAACAATCCCACCCAATTTTTAAGACATAAACATGACACCATCTGGTTATCAAACTTTTTCACCTGGTATCAATAATCAAGCATCCCCTTTCAACAAGCGCACCAAGCTCCACCTGAATGGCTAATGTTTGGAGGGACAAGACCCTCTACACATAACCCCATCTTAGGAACACACCTCAAGTATTTAAAGGAGCCCCTTGACTACAAAATATTTCATGTCATACTACCATATCCTCTCCTTATGATTCCAAAATTGAAGGAGATGGTGATCCCAACTCGCAAACCAAGGCCTACATCATAGTAGTGTGGGAACTCCATCCTTGGGTTGGGGTGATAGAAATTTTTTTTCCAAATACTTTAGAGGTGTCACTCTACATTTGTAGTATCAACTTCTAGAAGCATCATTCCACTCTTTTAGGAAACTCATCAATCAATTTGTGATTTCCTTTGACATAAAAAAGTAGGTCAAGGTAGGAATATGAGAATTTTTAATGACCAAGCAAGAAAACAATGAGTTGGTTACACATTTTATCACAAGATGGAGGAAAGTTCTCTATTCTTTAACTAGTACACCAAACATGGATCATAAGGAGCTCTATGATCTTTTCTTACTTGACCTCAACAATGACAAATGAGAACAAGTCCAAAAACTCCCATATAAATCATATGAAGAAATGCTCGAAAGTGCCCTTAGAATTGACCGGCCTGCTATTGATAGCAGAAGAAGGGAGTATGATGCCAATGGAAGGTTGGTAAACTAAAATAAAAATAACAAATCCTTGAAAAACAACCAAAACATAGATGTTTCAAAAAACACTTCTTCATCTAAGAACAATAGTCATATGAATTTGGGGAACCAAAATGACAACAACTATCCCTTGAGAATCAACAAGCAGTCATATTTAACAATCATCGTAAACCTCAAAATTACAATCATGATAAATATTGTTCATTTCACGAGAGAAGGGGGAATGATATCAAGTCATGTCAAGAGTACCATCACTTAATGTGAAACCTCCCAAAATATCAACCATTCATGGATGCATTATCACAAGATGAAGGAAATAGTACCAAGAACTGTCAAAATGCCTTTGACCAAAAACACATTAGGCCTCATGGAATTAGACAAAGGTCAATAAGTTTGTGTTATCCAAGGACTAGAAAAACTAGATGAAACCTCTATAAATTCAAAAAATTTGCACATGTTAGAACTTCTCAAGAGTTCTCCTATGCATAGGAATGCTCTCCTTAATGCCTTAGATCTAGGCCATCTAGGTCAAAACACTCCAAATGAAAAGTGTTGTTCTTGAACATTTAATTTTGAGAAGTTACCCTCAAACAATTACATAGTTGAATAGGGTGATCTCCCCCTCCACCTAATAGTCCAAGTTCAAGATTATTCTATCAAACATGTAATGATCAACAATGGGTCTGCAATCAACATAGTCTATTTCTCTCTTCTTTAAAGAATGTGTTATTATGAAACTCAAATCACACGAGAAACTTCCATCTTTAAAGCCCATAATAACCCAAGCATCTGAACCATGGGTAAGGTCAATTTTCAAAAAACATTAGGTCCCAAAACCCTCCCAAATGAATTTTATGTCATTAATGAAGAAGCCACTTACAAGATGATCTTGGGAAGGCCTTGGATCCATAATATGAGGGCTATTACATCTACATTATTTCAATAAATCCACTTCTCACACATAGGAAAAAACCATGTCATCAAAGGAGACCTTGATCCTTTCAGTCTTTATAGAGTTGAACAAATCAAAAAGAAGGGAAAGACCATGGAAACCATCAATGACCCAAGAAGCATTTTTTTTTTAAAGAACAAACATCAAAACAAATTGCAAACATAGATAAGACCTCAAAATGTATAAGGAAGGGGGCTTTATGATAATTCCCCTTCGATCCCATCTCAAGAAAGTCTTATGCTCCATTCAACTTAGCATCCATTCCTATCGAGCTAGATATGAGAATCCACATAGTCGAGACCACCACTAAGCAAAAAGGAGAACCAAAACCCACACAGAAACTAGGAGAGTCAACACCATTTCCAATTGCCCCTCAAAAGTTCAAAACAAATATTGAAACTCAACAAGAACATAAAATGATAAATCTAGGGGGAAAATCATCAAACAATGGAACATGTGAGTATAGAAAACTCCCCACTGAATTCAAAGACATTTTTACACCAAGTCTTCAAGTGTCCTTGAAAAGACTTTCAAGAGAAATTTAGACTAGATTGAATTGGTTTGTACATAGTTAAGGAAGATGTTAAAAACAAATGCTTACCCCTTGTGCACTATAGAAAGTGAAGAGTTTCATATATGAAAACTCCATAAAAATCATAAAAATTCAAAAAAATTAGAAAAATGTCAAAAATACAAAATTTGAAAAAGAAAAAGAAAATTTGCATCTTCATTCAATCCATTATGCATTTGTGAGTGCCATGCTTTTGTTTGATTTTTGTCTTAGTAAGGAGTCTAATGTTGCTTAGGTATAAGTTGATCGTTTGGGATTTTGAGATTTCTTATGATCACTTTATCACCAAACATTACCCCTTTTAAACTTCCCAATAAGTTCTAATTAAAGCCTAGCTCTTAGCTTCATGCTAATCCGAGTCTTACAAGCCATGATGTTAAGTTCAAATGAATTCAACACTCAAACCTACATCACTTAATAAAAGTTTGCAAGTAGACCTTCCCCATTCCTCCTTAGTAGAAAGGAAGTCCAACTGGATGATGAAAACTCTTGGTGGCACTCAAACTCTTATCTTTCCTAGCCAAAAACGCCAGCGAGATCATAACTTTGTAGGAAGCAATAAAATAGAGAAAAAAATAAGAGTGTAAAAGAGATAAAAAAAGGAATACATGAAAAGTCAAAAAGAGAAAATACAAAAAAAAATGAAAATAAAAAAAGATACCGCAAAATATAAAAAAGAGAAAGAAACAAAGAAAAAAAAGAGTATTGTTGATGTTCGTACTCTTGGGTGGAGATAAATCTAAGCTCAAAGCTACGAGGTGGCATGTATTGGAGAAAATAAAAAAGAGGTACAACACACACACACACACAATCTCAGCAAAACCAAGAGTCTAATTTTCTTTAGGACCATCTTCTACTCTAGAGCCCTTCCTTTACCCCAGGTCTATCTTGTTGTCCATCTATGATCTAAGTCTAGAAGGTACTAATAAAATTTTTTGCTTGTCTAAGTTGAAATCTTGTTAGAGTGTTTTGTCTAGATAAGGATCAATGGCTAGCCTTCTACAAAGCCAAAATTAGGAAATTTCAATCTCCTCTTGGCTCCCACTTGAGGTCTTAATGAAATCCTATCACAAGGTTTAGTAGGTCTCCCTATACCGAGTCAACTCACAATCCCCTAAGTCAAAAATCTTACTAAAGAGCATTCACACTGTTTGTTCCACTTGTATACATTTCAAACATACAAAACAATAAAACATGTCATAAAATCATGGCATTCATAGCACTTATACCATCTTACTTTGCATTTCATATTTGTGAATCACATCCAAACATGTTGCATCTCATTCATATCATAAATAGACAAAAATAAATTGCATCATCCATGTGTGATCATCATAGGTATGCCTTCTCATAAGGAAAATAAAATCTCTAGCCAACCATATGCACAATCTAGGGAAAGTAAAGTACAAGATATCAACTAAAGCTACATTTAGATCTTGGGTAATCCCACAATAATGAGTCCCACTTTTTGGCCAAGATGGACATTGATATCAACATTTTTAACTAAATCTTTACTTTTTGAGACCTATAGTAGCTAAACCATTAAGAATTTGGAGATGATGCAAACTAGTGATTTGTGGTAATTTGTGTGTAGATCCTAAATATATATATATATATATATTTGAATTAAATCATGAATCTTTCAATGTCTCCTTTTATAACCAATTTTTAATAGTAAACAACAGTTTTTAGAAAGTAACATTTATGTTGTCCAACATAACTCTTTTTTCTAGAAAGGATAAAATTCTATTTTTTAAAATATAGATTTTTAACATCAATATCTAGTGCATGAATATTTTTTCATAATTTTTTGTTACATATTTTTTTTAATTAATTTTTGAAGTCATGGTAACTATAATTTGGACATAGGTGTATGTCGTCAAGCATAACTTGTTGTGTATATATCAAAATTCAAATTTTTTTTTGTGAAACAAGGACATCAATACCTAGTGCACAAATATTTTTTAAAATTTTTTTCCTCTATTTTTTTATTTTTCTGCGTGTGTGAAATAGAGACATTGATGTTCGGTGAAAAACCTACATTCACTAGAAAATAGAAAATAAATATAAAATCAAATGAAACATATTCAAAATCATACTTTTTGGAAATCTTATACTAAGGGTTACATATTTACAAAATAGAATTTCTAAATGACTTCATTTGATCCCCCAAAAGGTGAAGCAAAATTTGTTTTTGTCAGCATTTTGATAGGTGTGGAGAAGACTCCATCGAGGGTTTGATTTAATACTAGGGGGTTTCTTTCCAAGGGGATTTGATCTAATGGGGTTTTATCGAACCCTTCAATTGAACCCATTTAGATGGAACCCCTCAAGGCTTAAATCATTAATTTTTCTAAAAAATATGTGATTTCAGATAAAAATCAGGATGTCCTATAAGTGGGACACACTATTGTGACATCACCCTCTTAACCAATCATGTCTTACAACAATAAGTGCAAAACAATGTCTGAGTACAAGTCACTCCTCCAATGGAGTCAAAAGAGCAAGATTGTGCACTCAAGCATGCAATTCTCCCCATGCAAGGGGGAAAGGACATAAATCTCTTAAATAAACATAGCTCCCTCAAAGACCTCAAGGCATCGAGTCGAGCCTTCACAAAATATTTAGAAAACCTATAAAAATTAGAAAGTTGGAAAAACCTAAAAGTTGTAAAAGCCTCAAAAATCCCTAAAAATGAAATATGTTCTTCAAAATTTTCAAAAAGAAAGAATTTGTTCTTCTCTCTAGCTTAGAATGTGTTTTATTTCCATAGTGCTTGCTCTTGCACCCTTGTTTTGTGTACTTTCATTCTTGCAGGTCCCCACAACAAACCAATGCAACTCAAGTATACTTATGACTCACGCATCACTGGTACATTTCCTCATTTCTATTTTAGTTCACATTAGTGAACATCATAATATCAAACTAATACTTATTTTTTTAGGTACAAATATGGGATAACGACAATAGGTAAGGCCTAGTTCGGTAACGGTACCTACCTTTCATGTAGTGTACTATCCCCAAGGGGGGGAATATGTAAGCACTAAAAAGTTCATGAGCCTACATGGTAATCCAATGAGGAGCTGTAGTCCTAAACATGTACATGTAAGCATGTAAATATGACCTCTTAGTAATATTCATTTTGGTGACATCTATCTTTGTTTTTCACTTTGTTTTTGCTTTTCTAACCTCCAAGCTAACCTTCTAATGTCCTACACACTATCTTCCAAGTCACCTAACCCATCTTTGACAAACCATTCCTATCGCTTGCTATCCTTGATTAAATGACTAATCCACTTCACAAGAGGGGAAACCAATCTTCCCTAGGAGCCTTCCCATCCATTCTTTCTTCCCCATCCATCCAACTCACTTTGCAATTGGCTCCCAAACCTTTTAGGGCCTCAGAGACTAATAGGATATCCTAAGCAAAAATGATCTAAAAGTATAATCTTAAGAGACTTTTAAGAAAAAACTAATGGTACCATTGTGTAGTCCTAGAAAATATATGTGATTTAAAAAAAAACACCCAAAAAGGAGTTTGTATGTGCCTAAATGAGCTCCCAGAAGTTCCATATGACCTATTCAAAACATTATTTCTGGGTCAACCCCTGTCACTATAGGATCCCCCATGGGTAACCCTACCACTGAAGTAGATCCCCCAAGGGTGACCTACCATCTTGAAGTGGGTGACCCACTCCCTTGAACTCCAACACCTTGTCTCGAGGTCCTAAAGTCATCTTTAGCCCCTAGGTCCAATCTCAGCCCCTGAAACCACTTGTAGAACCTATCCCTTATGGGTTGCCCACTTTGACTTCTAAATCCCCCATGGGTGACCTACCATGGCAAACTGGGGGATCTTGTCATGTTTTGACATGCATGTTTCTCTTTAGTTAATGCCCAAATTAGCTTTGTTTTATCTCTAGTGTGCATGGCTCTTTGACCCTACCTGAGCCTAATCTATTTCTAACTCATTCTAACCTCTCAATCACTCTATTCTTAACTCCCATTAAGCTATTCTTATCTCCCTATCCATCTCATGCTAACTCCATTATTCCTCTAGTGATAATATTTCAAGCCATGTTCACTCCCTAATCAACCCAAATCACTGTCCAATCAATTTTGTTAACTCTCCAATCAATTCCACCATTCATGTTCTTCTCACACCTATAAAAACCCCTCGCCTATTCATTATTTCTCAAGTCTGAGAATTCTCTTCTCATCTTCACAAGTTTTTTCAATTTTCTTCATAGGCCTTTAAGCCTCTTAATTTCTTTCTTTAGTTTTTGCAAAGCATCAAAGCTTTCCCTTAGGAGGGAAATTCATTGTTGTATATTCATTCAAGATTTTCTTTTTATTCTCCATAGCATTCATATGCTCACTACAGGACTTTGTATGCCTTTTGCTTTCTTCTTACTTTAGTTGTCCAAGCTTCAATAGCTTCATAGCATTGTTATGCTCGCCAATTACTTTCAAAAGCCCAAGCCATAGTGCTACCATAGAATCAATAGCTTGATTCATCTTGTCATAGCATCATTGTTCAATTCATATTCAAATCAATTACTCTCATCTTAATCCCTGCCTCTAAGAGGAGGTCCCCATTGCTACAGAGGAGAGGAGGTTGCCACAAAAAAGGACTTCTAAGGATATGCCAAGCTCATGTGCCAAAGTCATATAAAAATTTTCCATGCTTTCAATTAGTGATTAGCTCACACTTTTGCTCTTGGGAAAGTAATCTTTGTGTTTCTCTTTCCTTGATAGGATTTAATTAAATCATGCAATTAGATTAGCATTGCTTTACTTTAGTTTCATATCATTGATTAGATCCCATTTCAATTCAAGTAATTTCAATTTCTAGAATAGACTCAAAATCACTTCACAAAAATACAAAAACATAGAATTAGATTGCATTTGAGAAAACACATATAGTTGCATTCATATTTTCATTTCCAGTTAATTAGACAACTTTTTTTATTCAACTTGGAAAAAGAACAAAAAAAAAAACTGTTTTGCATTCATAATAGTTGCATACATAAAAAAATACCAAAAACATAGAAAACACAAAAAAAATACAATTCAAAAACTCCTTGATTCCATCACGAGGTCAGAAAATTAAAAAAAGAATAGATTTAAAATTTTTTCACAACACAAAGTTAATGCTTAGTCAAACCAAAGTCAACATAACTCTCCCAAGTATTCGACATGCCCAAGGATTAGAGGGGATTGGGTTAAAGCTATTGTCAAAGAGATAGAAGCAATCCATCCTAGACCACAACATACACCACAAATAGTTGAAGAGGAGGAACACACCCTTAGAGTGATTCAACAAAGGAATGACATACAATAGATCATCAAAGCACACGAGAATAGGTTAGAACACCTTAGGAGAATCAATGAAAAAAATAGTCTTAGCACTAGGTGTTGGAACTTACGAAACGCTAATAGGAGACTTAGAACTAGTGACCCTTTGAGTCATATAATTATCTCTACAACAACAGTCATAGAATGTACTCATCAAGCATCAATCCATAATTGGCCCGCAGAATAGCCAACCACCCTCCATGACATTCTGCTTACACATGAATAGAAACACCCTTGGGTTACATCTCCACTCAACTAGCTTTTACCATGAGAGTGAGAGTGACTTGGAGGTCACCCATTACGAGGAGGTGGTTCATATGTGTGATATCGGAGTTGACTCATTCACATTATGCTTGAGTCACATTTTGGAGCATACATATACAAACTTCAAATTCAAGCAATGAGCTAGGAGTTATGACCATAAAAAGTAGTACTCCTTAAATTGCGTAATTCCAACAAATTTTTTAGTTTCCTAATAAGTTCATCCTTATCTAGCTATTCATTTCAAACTCCAAGGAATACATGGATCACTACTAAGCATGATGATTCTTTAGTTCTCACCAATAATTTTAATTTACTAATTTTAACAAGTTCTCAGTTTCTTGTATAGAAAATCTATTGTATAGTAGGTGGATGCAAAGAATTTAATTAAAGTAGAAGGCATACACCTCTCTTAAAGAGTCTTCCCATTTTTATAAACTCACAATTGAAACAAGAATATACTTTATTCAATTATTCAATAATTATCAATTTTATTTTGTTTAAGTTTTGTTTAATTGTTTCTTATAATACATTAAGTTCCTCTACTAGCGTATTACATAGTTTGAATTACCAACTTAATTCAAATCAATCCACAAGGTGTTTCATGTTACATGAAAATTATAGATGCCTCATAAGTCAAACAAGGAACTAGTTGTTTAGGGGTGAAAGCTCAATAATGTCTCCCAGTTTTCAGCATTATTAGGTCACTGAAATCAACATTTTTTAGCATTCAACACATTATGACAATTATACTAAGAAAATAGTCAAGAATTTAAGAACAATGTAAACCAATGATTTATGACATTTTCTATGTAGATTCCAATTATAATTTTTAAAATTTAAAAGAAAACTATTTCTACCATTTTTGTTTTCTTAATATTTTTCTCTATTATTTTTATTGAGTGACAATTTACTGCAACACATACATTTTACTACAAATAAAATATTTCCACAATTTCTTGGAAATAAATCATTAACTACAATCTCTAGTGCATTGATACTATAGTCATTTTTTATTTCAAACATTTTACTTATTATTAATTTTTTAATTGGCACTAACAAAAAAATTTAGAATTATATTTTATCATAACACATTTCTATTTGTGTACACATCTTGAAATTAATTATTTCTCATTGATACAAGGACATTCATGTGAGTTGCAATACAATTTTTGAGGTTTTTCTACATAGTTTGTTATTTTTCCTAATATCTTCAATAAAGATCATTATTTTTTGTAATGGACCTATGTAGATTATAAAACTAAAAAATATATAATATTAAAAAACATAATACATATTGCCAATGACGGCATGGTTCGGTGGTTAAGTCACTTGGTTGTAGTGGCGGCCACCAGAGTTCAAACCCCCACTGGGCCAATGAGCTCGTGGGTTTGAAGTGTTCTTGCTAGGGGATGAGGTCCCCCATGTTGTGGCCTCACCGGTTCATTGCTCTGGGCAAAAGCATTCACGTGGAGCTGGAGAGCGTATTGCACCAGTGTCGCTGGTCACGTTAAAAAGTTTACCAAGGGCATTTAAAAAAAAAACATAATACATATTATATATTTTTAGAAATCTAACACTGAGCCTAGCTATGCACCTATGCTTTTTATCTTCAGATGACTTTGTTTAGACATAAAAAGGTGAGGCAAACTAGTGTTTTTGTCAACATTTTTCTAGGAGCAAAGGAGATTACATCGAGGGATCCACAAAGGGGGGTTCAATCTTACGAGATTAGATCTAACTCCATAGGCTTAGATTGAACCCACCCCTTGGATCAAAACTCCCATGTATTTTTTAATCAAAATGTGATTTCAAAAAAATTAAGATTGGCCCACAAATGGGACACACTGTGCTTCACCCCTTAGAGTCACTTATTCTACCAATTATTCTAAATCTCATGTAATGATCACTTTTTAGTGCAAGCTCTTTCCCTTCAAAACAACATTTACCAAATATGCTAAATATCTAGATATCCATATTGTTTCATATTTTTCTTTCCATCATATAAAAGCATATTTAAAAGATAAAAAATGTAAAAATATATCAATATGTTCTTTATTTTAAAAACCTTAACATAGAAGTTAAAAAAATAGTTTTATAAATTATGTTAAATACATAATTTTAATTTTAATTATTATACATTTATTTTTTAATTTTTGTAAGGCTGAAACTACATACCTTGCACTTTTACACTTTGTTTTAACTATTTTGTGTGGGTTTCCTAATTAATTTTCTAGGCTAACACGTGATTTTGATTGATCTAGCTCTCCCATTGACTTCAATCTTCGATTGACCATAAAAAATAACAAATTATCCTTGCATAGAGCATTTCTTGAGATTAGATCATAATTTCCTCTTCTGGGTTTGAAATTATAGGGGTAGATCTAATAGGCCCAATTCCATAGCTACATGATTGAGCTATGTTAAAGTTAAAGTTTTATCATGAGCCCAAGATGAGCCCCTTCGAATTAGCCATTATTCATTATTTCCCATGACAAAGCATTTAAATTGTTCACCTATGACACGTATAAAAGGACACCATCCCTAGGTTATTTGCATCCATTAATCATTGTAGGTGATCCACCCATCATTAGGACAAACTTGCCACATCTATTTATAACAAGGGATCAACCCACCTTCATTATTTAGCTTTTAATATCAACCACGTCAATTCTCTTGCATCAACATTAGGTGAAATCCTAGCTCTTAACTAGGTCATTCCAGCATCCATTGCATTGCATAATGTTGCATCAAATCACAAGTCTCAATCACCTAATATCATTATATCCACATCAATTGCATTTGCTACTTGTTATCTTCCAATATTTATCAAAATTATTAAATTGATCAATAGGGTTTGTCTAAGCAAAGATCCTTGTAGAGAAAGCTCCAAATGATGCTCAAACTCGCCAAATTTTTAGATTGCAAGTGTAGGTACATGTGAATCTCTATTTGTAAGTTCTAAAGGTATGAAGGCAAAAGGGTCATTCATATAGAAAAATGTTAATTCCATAGTTGTAGGAGTGAACTAGATTTTCACATAGTTTCAAGTTGAATCACAAGAGCATAGTTATCTAAATTTGTTTATCTTAGATCAAATTTTAGAAATTGGATCACAATTTTTTGTCGCATTCAATTTAGTCTCCTTCTCTCCAACAAAAAACACATTTATTTTTTATTTATTACATTATTACTTCAAATCTAGTCATATATCGGCTCAACTCTAATATCTAAAATAATTCATTTACTATTACTTATTAGATTTATTTTACTAAACATTTATTTAACAATAGTTTATTCTCTTATAATTATTATAATGTTTTTTTAAATACATATTTCATCCACCCACCGTAAACAACATTATTACTTTATTTATTTATTATTACTTTTGCAGTTGATCTCTTCAATGCATTACCTTCGACCTGTTCGACCATGTGCAAAGTAGATAGAATTGTCGAAAATTAATCTGTCAGCAAGATTCCAACCAGCCATCTGTTTTACAATGTGCTGACTAATTAAGCTTTACCTATTTTATCATAGTTTATGTGTTTTACTTCAATAAACTTTTCTTCCTCATTTATATTTCATATATGAAAGTGTCTACCTTGTAAAAAATATAAATAATTACGTGCTAACAACTCTATATTTTTTCATGTATAGTATATTTTCCTAAGACAACAGATTATGTGATGATTTATTACAATTCAAGTGAAAAAAAGAAAGAGACTCCCGGCCGCCCTGGCGCATTGAACAAGTGCTCCACGTCGTGATTTGATTTAAACAAACCACAAAACCAAAAGCAAAATCATTACAGACTGCGCTTAAATGGTTTCTCTCACTTAGTTTTGTTATTGCTCACACGAGTGATTTTGTACAATAGCTTTAGCAATATTAAAAATATATCGAATTCACTAAATGTGATAATCAGTTTTAGATCTGCCATATCCTATAACTGACATTCCAATCGGCCACACAATGATTTCTAAGCCGTTAAGGTCCCATCCAACAATCTTGTATAGATTTTTTTTGAAATTCTTGTCACTGTCGGGATCAGGAGTTTGGTTATTCTTTCAAATAAAGCAATGCAGTAACCATAATAATGGTTTTGTCCTTGGTATCACTGCAAGGGGTAGCCTATAAATTCGAGTAATGTACTAGTAATTGTAATTGCTAATAGTTTATCTTCATCTGATAACTGTTTATGCTTCTGTAAGTGATTTGATAGAAATACTAGCAATTGCAATGGCAAGGATGGAACGTGTAGTTCACTGGGTTGTGAGGGTTTTAATGGGAGTTAGACAAGAAATCAGAGAACTTATTGGAATAGTGAGGGACTCTCTTCTTTGCATGCATACACATATCAATGTTATGAATGTGGAGTTGGCTGAATTGAAGGAATCCAACCAAGAGCTCAAAAGAATTGTTGAATCCCTCATTATGGCTAGTCATGAAAGGAACAGTAGTAGGCTTAACGCTGAATATAGCTCCTGCTCTTCCTCCACCACAAGCACTGGCCTTAAGCAAGGTAAAGAAGAAGAAAAAATGTTTGATGACTATGTGGAAGAGTTTGCTCGGAACTTGGATGATGAAGATCACATCATATGAATGAAGAAGAAGAAGAAGAATGTTTCTGCTCTTACAAGGGTTTTTCGCTTTTACAGACTAACTTCGTTTCTTGCGATGAAAATGGCCCATTATCTTTGGCTCTTTAATTTGGTAAATGTAGTGCATGCTAAGACAATGTCTATTACCGTAATGATTGTGGTCCAAGATTTTTGTTTTGTCTAATTTGGTTCATGTACTACTGCTAACTTAATTGGGAAAATGTAAAACAATAGTATTGCATCTGCCTAGTATGTTAAGAGAACATGGATTATTGGAAGAAACCAACTTTTGTTACCATTTAAAACAGTTATAAATTTTGTTTTAGCACCAATGGATGCATAGATAAAAGCATTTTGTTTTAGCTCTGAAATTGTTTTGAATGAATTATAGCTGAAATTTCAGAAATTCGGTAAGTTACATTTATAATGTTTTGAAGCAGGTATAAATAGTTTTTATGTTCTAACATAACTCCTTAGAAATATGATTGCAGGATTCAATCGTTAAAAGAAAGATTATATATGCATTTTCTATACACTGATTTCTCAGTTGGATTCCAGAGCTAAGAAAATATATGCATTTTCTATACACTGATTTCTCGGTTGGATTCCAGAGTTAAGAAAATTGATTGTTGAGTATAGATTAAATAAATAAAGTTATGTTTAAAAGAATGTTGTTCTCCATCTATAAATAAAGTTTGTCAAAGTTTTTTGTAGTATAGCTAAAAGACTTCAAACTTTTATCACCATTGTTACTTCCTGAATATAAGACGTGTTTAATCTCTTATTGAAGTAATTAAGAAGAAAGCAAATTCTTTGGAAAAATATATAAACTGGCGATAAATCATATTGTAGGTGGTTTGTTCTGTTCAATGACTAAGTTAAGGTGCAACTTCCTTACAAATGGGTAAATTGAAGTAGGCTTTTAACCTGATGAAAAGAAAGACATCTAAGATCGAATTGAAGATCGAATTGTACAATGTACAATGTACAATGCACAATGCTTTAGAAACATTTCACCCACGATGAACAAACACACATTTAGCAGGTTATGGATGTATATTTATTTCTTTTTGGCTCTCTCTTTGAAGGCTTTGGCAGATGTTGCAATTCTAGAGGAAGCCTGAAAATTGAAAAGATGACCCATAATACAAAATATTACAAGTGGGAACAGATATTAACCAATGTAATCGCTGTAATGTATGTTATTGAACCCTGAAAATGGTTGACCTCGCCAAGACTGCTGCTTTCAATTATTGTTTTGGATAACATTGTGGAATGGAATTTGGGTTTTCACTCCTTTTCCATTTCTTCGGGGGAAAAAGGAGGATGGAGGAACGAGAAATTGATTGTCCTCTTTTTGTTTGTTCCAAGTTTCAATTTGTGATCAGTTCAAAGTAAAATTGGTAGATATCACAGCACAGCACAAGGAACTGTTAATAATCGGAAAGGTTACGCAATAATGACAGAACATAAAAGCAATTACTACAATCATATTCCTAATTAATGATGAACATTACCATATTTAAAGTTGATGGGACTTACTACAAGCCTTCATTTCTTAATCATAAATGGATAAAAACAAAGAAATGGGATTGCCAACTTTAATGGGAACCTTTTGAGAGAGTTGTATTATAATTGGACTATATTATATGATTACATTTAATATAAATATATCTCTTTATTCAAAGATTCAAGATATCGTTTTGCTTTAACCCGATCTCACCCGATTTTAATGTACCGGGAAATATAATTCAGATATCTCAAAGTATCGAGGAACCAAATTTTATTGAATATAGTAACTACTAAGAAAAATGATTGTTGGTATCCACGGTACATATTTTATATCTCTATTTTTTAAAAATGTTTTACATCAATTTAATTTCTAAATAATTAGACAAATGATTGTTTTAAATTTTAAAATTTATTATATTCAAATTCTGTAAACATTTCTGTTCATTATACTTTTGCTCTGTGGATTTGTGGTCGGTTCCGCTTCAACTCTACGGGAATACAATCGCAACGTAATTTACACATGCAAAATAGTGTATGAGGAATCTATTTGAATGTGACTAAGTACGTCAAGAGTACAACATAGGTAGTTATGGAATGTCTCAAAACTATATATATATATATATATATATATATATACACACACCTTCTACCTAAACATCATCCACTTCCATGGTCGAACAGTTAATAGAAATTTTACACATCATCCACAATAAAAGTGGTAAATACTTGTTCCATTTTTATTGGTCAAAACTGATTTTTGAGAGTTGAAGTGGATATATATATATATATATATATATATATATATATATATATATATATATATATATATAAAAGATACTTTTTAATCAATTAATGGAATAATTATATATGTTGGTATAATATTTTGCTCACCTTGAAGATGTTCTATTGTAAATGTGATATTGTACCTATATAATAAGTTTACGTAGGATAATTAGAATACTTAATTATTCTCACATAAGTAACTAATAATGCATGTGTGCACAAGTGCAAGCATTGCTTCATTAATCCTTGATTGATGGTAGTTAGGTGCTACCTCTATTTAGTCGAGGTCACAATTGATGGTAGTTAGGTGCTACCTTTATTTAGTTAAGGTCACATCTATCTCAATTAGATTGAGTTAATTCACATCATAATTGGAAGTTATTGAGAGTTAACTCATACCCCTTAGACATGTCATCTCCTTGATTTATGCATCCAAGAGGTTTATATATTTGTATGTTACTCTTTGTAACTTGTCTTCATAAATATAAATATATAAATTCTTTATTCATTTTCTTGGTTTTATAATTAACTTATAAGCATTAAGGTCTTGTGTAGATTTTTTATTCATAATAAAGTTTAATGTCCTAAAGATAGTTCATTGCTCTAAGGTGTGTTATTCTCTTGCATCGAATGATGATCTAGAGAATTAAAAAATTTTGATAGAAATACCATATTTGGGGGTTTATTATTTTGTGGCTTTGTTTTGTAGGTAACTTTGGACAATTCTTGGAGCAAATTTAAGCTCACTATTGAGTTCATAGCATCTAAGGAAGTTAGTTTTGTCTTTTGATGTGTACACAGGCACTGATCCGATGTTGACATAATGGGTGACCTACAACTAGATGACCAACCTGCAAAATAGAGTGTTGAATGCAAAACTAGGGATTGTCATAGATGCAATCAAATCAATTATAACCAGTAGATGTGAAATTTCAAAACATGAAATAATCGAAATGATGTTAAAACATAAGTGTTGATTGAAAAAACATAGGCGCCAAACTAAGAGTAACCTATAAAATAGATAGTATTAGTAACACGTGTTGTAATCTGGGATACATGTGATGACAGAAGAGATGCAGGCACTAAAACACAGAGTGCAGGTGCTAAAATGGGAAGCACAAGTGTTGATCCATAGGTGTAGGTGCGACTGTAACCTATATAACACCTAACAAGAAACTCACAAAAATATTATATTAGGTGCGGGGGGTCCAACCGGGTGTGCCAAATGTATGCATGTGAGAATAAATAGAAAAAATAGTCTAAAACAAGATTAACCTACTTCATTCACCTCACATACACCTCAGATTGAGCATAAAGGAAAGCATAAGACATGAAATAAAAACTATCTAATTCACCTCACATGTTAACCCTTATTGTGTGGATGTGCTCCTTTGATTTTGATATGTGGATGGCTCTCTATTGTAGTAGCATAACTTCACTTCTCATGGAGTCTTGAAAATTTTTGGGGTGAGGATCTATTTATACGATTTTTGGATGTTGGATGAAGGGATGAGATTGAATTTTGAGATCAAGGGTGGAAGATTGTTGAGAGCTCTCAAGAAAGGAGAGCTTGCCAAGTGGCATGATGAGATTGATGGATGGGAGATGTCCTTAGATTGAGGACAAATCAATGGTTAGAAAGTGAGTTGGGAAAAGAGGATGGTGAGGATTGAAGGAGGACAAGAAGGACCAAAAGGACCTTGGTACAAAGGACCTTGGCCATACTTTTGTAAGAGGCCCATGTGGGCATGTACAAGAGGCCATGCTTTTGTACACGTGGGGGGATGGGGAGGATTTGACTAGGATTAGGTTGGGGTAATGGAATATGTAAGTGGGGGATTATGTAGTTAATTAGGTTTAGGTCACCTAATCAAAAGTGTAGAAAATAGGGAATTAAATAAATGTAAATATTTATTTAATTCATGGGATGGGAAAAGGAGATAATAGACAAATTAAATTTATCTAATATTTGGACTATAGAGGAAGGGGATGAATGATTAATAAATAATTTAGGCTAGGGATAAGTACCGATGCAGGTACAGATGAATAGTGAATAATACATCAATAGTGATTTTGACAATAAAATATTGTAAAATCACGGATTGAAGGGGATTTGATCAATTAACTATCTACACATGTGTTTATTTAGTTAATTGTGGAGAAAATGTAGTTTAAGGGTGTCTAGAGATGATTAGTGATGGTTTAGAGGAGTTTGGGGATGAATTACCTAGATTTTTAGGATGACATGAAGAGCGGACAATTTTAGGTGTCTAGAGCAATCTTGCATCAACCAAAAATATTTATTTTACTTATTTGTTTTATTTTCAAGTTTTCATTAATAATCCAATCATAACCAGTCACTACAGATCCTATTGCAGTTCATTACAAGTTGCACATCTCACCTCATGGTAGGGAGAATATGTTCTACCATGACTCTTCAATGTCATATTCACTTTTTAGAAGTTTGTGATTGTCATAAAGGCATAATTTGGTTTCTAATATCTACCAAGCTTGATAAGCTTACACTTAATTTCATTGTTCATGGCCTATGGTAGCTTTTCAAAGTTTCCAACTGCAAAGGAACAAATTTTGAGATACATTGGATCCGTCAATGCTTATGGTGTGATCCTCATGAAGACTCATCAGCCCATCATCACTACATTCAATTTGAGAGATTCCACTACACATTTCACTAACTACATATTTCATGAGGTATGGAGCTAAGTTGCACCACCTCATGATCGACTGTGATCGTTTCTAAGGCTTGAGACTACTATATAAATATGGTTGATAATCATTTCAAGGAAAGAAAGTTTGGAAAGAAAAAAGAAGAGAGAGTGTGTGAGAGAGTTTGAGAGTGGATATTTTGAGATATCATTTGAATTATGTGATTTCCAATCAAATGGTTGAGGCCTAACATGTTGGAAGCCCATTGTAGAAGATTGTAGTTCAGGATTGAGAATCAATAAATATCATATTATTATTTTGTTGTTCCATTGAGTTTCTATTGTGTAATTGTGTGTAGTCTCATTTTGTTGCACGATTGGACAATCCTTCATTTGGACCCTCTATTTGTGACTGCATCAAAGATACTATCATAGTTATGGAATACAACATCCATTTTTTTATTCTTGTTACATATTCTCACATTTTGAGGACACTTGTATGCTATCTATAACTAGGACATTATCCACTTATAAGAGAACTACACTATTACTATATTCTTGTACACATTGGCTCACCAAAAAGCAACCTTCCATATCATCTTTTAAGTTCTCTTTAATTATTTATTGAATGAAAAAATATGTAATTATAGTTTATTCAATGTTAATTTTTGTTGATCCTTGAAAAATAAATTCAATCTCTATGTGTACTTGTCCATGCTTAGGATAGTGTCAAATTTGATTTTCCATTTGCTTTGATACCTCATTCAAAGTTCACTAGCAACAAGAAAAAGTCAGGTCCCCATACAAGCCCATTTGCAGTAAGCGATCATTTTCCAAATTAAATTGCTTACGACAAAATTTTATCACTATCATTGCTAGCAGAATTGGATCCAACATTTTTTTAAAATTAAAATGGACCTTAAATTTTTTGTTCAGATTGCATATCACAATTAGTCTATGGCTTCTAGAATTAAGTATTATATGCATCAACATTTACTATCAAAACAAGTCTAAAAGGAAAAGGTCTAGAGTTTACAAAAATAATGAAGTTGAAAGCCATAGAATGACTCATATTATGCTTAATTTGATTGCAACTGTAAGATATGTTACTGGGAAATGGGGTATAATTAGAAAATAATTTGAAATGACTGTCCAAATGGCTTAGAACAAATACTTGGTCTACTCTACTACAACAACAATGTTTTCTCTAGATTTGGACATAAATATTTTTCACATTTAAGCTCTACATAAATGAAATGAAACTTTTCAATTGATTTGTTGGTGAGCCTCCATTTTATTATAGGCTAGACCATTGGATACTATTATGACAAGTTTTCTCTCATTAATTTGCATTTGTTTGTGTTTATGAAACAATTTTCACATTCAACAACTTCTAATTTTTTTAATATTTTAATAAATATTTCGTGGTTTAAATCAAAACATTCAAACTATATTTTGAAGTTATTGCTCAAACAATATGTTCTATTTTTGAGAAAATTCTTGAAAGATACTTAGATTTTAGTTTCATGGTTTGGCATAGATAATTAGATTCTAAATAATCATGATGGTGATAGAGTTGTGAACCAATTTCTAAATCCTCTAGTAGTAATACTACTAAAATATTTACCACCCAAATTATTAACTAAATTACTTGTTGATTTTTTACTTATATTGATTTTAGAAAAAGGTGGCCACTTTTGACTCCCTTTTAGCCTCTCATTTCCATGCACTTACCCTTATTCTACTTAATATTGTGTTGTAATTGTATATTTTGTATTTTTATATTCAAAGATTTATGCAAGAGCAATCTTGCACCAACCAAAAATATGTCTTTTACTTATTTGTTTTGTTTGTAGGGTTTCATTTACAGTCTGATCATAACCAATCACTACAAACCTTACCATAGTTCATTGCAAGTTGCACATGTCACCTCACGATTGGGAGAATATGTTCTACCATGACCTTTCAATCTCAAATTCACTTTTTAGAATTTTGTGGTCATTGTAAAGGCATAATTCGGTTTCTTATATCTATTGGGCTTAACAAGATTACACACAGTTTCACTCTTAATGGCTTGTGGCAACTTTCTGGAGTTTGTGGTAGCAAAGGAACACATTTAGAGATGCATTGGACCTATGAGTGCTTATGGTGTAAACTTCATGAAGATGTGTCAACCCATCATTATTGCATTCAATTTAGGAGATTCCAGTGCATGTTTAATGAGGCATTGAGCTTTGTGCCACCTTGTGGATGACTATGATCATGTCTAAGGCTTGATACTATTATATAAATATGGTTGATCAATAATCATTTGAAGGCACAAAAGTTCAAAACGAAAAAGAAGAGAGAGTGAGAGAGATTGAGAGTACAAAGTTTGATATATCATTTCAATTTTGTGATTTGTAATCAAACAACTGAAGCCTAGCATGTTGAAAGGCCATTGTGATAGATTATAATTCATGACTGAGAATAAATAAATATCATATTATTGTCTTGTTGTTCCATTGACCTTTCATTGTGTAATCATGTGTTGTCTCATTTTGTTATATGGTTTGATAGTCCCTTATTTCGACCCTCCATCCATGACTGCATCAGATGGTATCAAAGATTAAGTTTGGAATCCTAAGGAGAAATAAAGTGAGTTGTTATCTTAAACATTATGTTTGTGAATAGATCACTAAACTAAGGTAATCCATGAGAAGATTGTAAATAGAGTTCTAGTTGTGAGGTAGCTTGTAGGAGTGATTGTGGAAAGACTGCCAACTTGAGGTGGTTTACACCAAATTTAAAATATTGACAAGGAGAGGACATGGTATTGTTAATGTCACTAGAAGAATGGAAGAGGTGTTTGAGATGTTGAAGGCTATGAAGATCTGAATGAATGCCTTTGAGGAAGACCGTAGAACAAACCCTAATCCTAGAGCCGAGGAGAGTGATAAAGAAAAAAAACCAAGCTTTGTTTAGAAAAATGTAACTGAAGAAGAAGACAAGGAAGAGAGGAAGTTGATTCATATCAAGCATTGGTAAGAAGACTAGAGTAGATATCCCTAACTATTTTGGTAGCTTAAATCCTAAAGAGTTGATAGATTGGATAGTTGATTTAGAACAACATTTTGAGTATGAAGATGTTGATCCAAATACTAGGGTAAAAATTGCTAAAATGAAGTAATAGAGAAGGTAAACCTAGCACTAGAAAGTGGGATAGAATGGTGAAGAAGCTAAAATCTAAGGTCATCCCTACAAATTATCACCTAGAGTTGTTGAAGGAATTGCATAACTTGAGGCAGAGAGATACGATTATGGAGTATATCAAGGAGTACTACAAGTTGACAATCTAATCAAAATATCGCAATAAAGGAGTTGAGAAAGTGGTGAGATACATTAATGGTTTAAGGGAATCAATTCTAGAAGAGTTGAGCATGTGGAATATCTGAATAGTGGATAAAGCATATATTAGTTGCAACTTTAACCAAAGAGACTAAATTGAATATAAGACTTGAAGATAGGAAAAATCATCATAAGGGAAGAGAAGGAAGATCCCAGAGTGACAAAACTTGATGCAGCAATAGGGAATCATACCTAGGGGATTTTAAGAGAGATAACCCATACCGTCACAAAGGGGAAGTAGTAGTCCTCATGGCAGTGATAGGGAAGGAAATAATTCTTACCGCAATGAGAGGGAGGACAAATATTCTTACCACAATGATAGGACATACGTGTATCAAAAAGATAAAGGAAGATATGGGGGAAATGATGGAAGATCTTCGAGAGATACATGTTTCAAGTTTGGAGGACATTGAGCATTTGAATGTCACCAAAGTCAAGGGATCCCTAGCAAGAGAATGGAAGGAATGGTGAGGGTTGCATGTGCTAAGGAGGAGATTGATGGATCATGCAATTCTAAAAATGAATTAGAGAAAGGAGAATCTCTTGTTGCAAGAAGAGATTTTCTGAGATAGTGAGAAAGACTCAGAAAATCCAATACAAAGAAAGAACCTATTTAGAAAAATATACAAATCAGGAGGTAAGTGTTGTAAGGTTGTCTATAGTGGTAGTAATAATAATTTAGTATGTGAAGAAATGGTTAGTAAGTTAAAGTTGAGGGGATTGGAACACCCTAGACCATATAGGATTAGATGGCTACAATATGAAGATAAGATATTAGTGAAAGAATAATGTTTGGTAAAACTTAACATAGGGTCATATCATGATGAAGTCTTGTGTGATGTTGATGGGTTGTAGAATTAGTCTCTTTTATGCTACTTTTTATACTTCAAAGACTTCTTTCATAGCATCCTTTAAGACATTTATCCATGTTTGCACTATGATATGTTGACCTTCTTTATACTTCTAAGACCTAAACTTATAATATTAGTATGGAATGTGATGATCATATTATCTAATGAATGAATTAGATATAGATATGTATAAAAGTATAAATGAGATGTTTTTATGGTTAGTCATGGAGAATACTTGTGGTATATGCTTTGGGAACTAATTCTATGTGCAGAATTATACGTGTCACGATGAGATCGAGCATTTGTAGTAGGATGCAGATAAAGGAGTTAATAGAAGTGTGAGTTTCAATGCTAAGAATACAGAGACAGCTAAAGACAATTATGGAGCATCATGGATAGTAATAAATTAAGGAGTGGATTTGTTTCAAATATGATTATGGATGTTGTTCATGTATCAGACTTCTAATTTGATTTGAATTCTTCTTCTTATAATCAGTTAGAATAAGAATGTGATCTTGACTCCACAACCTAGTAGCTTGGCACGGTAAATGATGAGAGTTAGTTAATTAATAAATAAGGCTCTCTCTCCATTTTTGTATAGTAAGGGGAAGATGAGATATATAAGGTAGCAAAGTCAAGTTGTTAGAAGTTTAGTTATCATTTCCTTTTCTATGTGTAAAGAATCAAGCATGTTACATTTATGGAATACAATCTGGATATGACAGAAAAGATTTCATTGTTGAACAATTTGTTATGAGTTGATTTTGTACATGGAACAAGTTAAGCTTCGATATGTGTTACAAAGATACATAGAATATGGATTAGATTTGGTTTCAGTTAAGGAAGACAGTTTCTTGAGCTAGCCACTTAAGGTACTGATTCTCTCCTTGTTCATTTCATTTCAGTTAATGTTGGTTTATAAGTTTTCGGTTAATCGTAATTTGAATTCAAGTTAGTATTATGTTTTGATCAAATAGATATAGTTCATGAACAAATGCATATTATTGTGTTTACAATTCCTCCAGAGGTCAGCAGTTAATCATTTCATTCTTGTCAATTCATTAAGTTAATTCTACAGTTTCCCTGTTGTAATAGTTATTCACAGACCTTGCTGTAGGTAACCATAGCAACTAGGATTCATAGCTGTTTTCACTATTTTGTAATTCTGTCAATTCCAGCGAGGTAGATTTATTTTTTTAAAGTTAAGATACAATGATTTAGGAACTATATGAGCCCTGAAGGCATATCCTTTGCAAGTACCATCATAAGCTTACGCTCCTTGGTTGATATTTCAATGTAGGAATGCATAGTGATAGAGTGGACTGTTCAGATAGGTTTCCCCTGAATTAGTTAAGTCTACAACACATTAGTTTTCCTCTAGATTTTTGGCACCGTTGCTGGGGATGGTGCTAATTTCTTAGGCTTATTTTGTTTTTACATGTTTTCATAGTTTAAATTTTTAGATTCCAGCATTAGAGTTAATCAAAACACCTTTCAGGAAACACCAGGCATTCTATTAACATTGTGCAAGGTCGCTGAAACATAAATCTCAAAATACTGTATGCGGAGGCAGAGAAATATTCAAGGTAGATTCCTCCCATCAACTTTTCAGAACAACGAGGGTACAACTAATTTCAATAACTACACAATAGGAAGTGCTGAAGGAGAGTTTCATTTTACATCTTCATCAACACCCCCTACATCTCCATCAACTTTCTCTACTGCCACAGAGGGAACTTTCATAACAATGGAAAAAGCAGTAGAGGATCCTCTAGGACAAGCTACATTTGAATTCCCTATACCAGACCTAGCACGGGTAGCCACCCTAAAAAATATACCACCATCTGCATTCCCTGTTTTCTATGGTTTGGTGACTAAAGATCCTAACACTTTCCTGTTCAAGTTTGATGTTCTGTGTAGGAGTTATGATTATACAACTGATCCTTATAGACTCCAGTTGTTCCCTGCTACCTTAAAAGATGCTACTTTAAGGTGGTTTATGGGACTAGGGAAAGATGCCATTCCAAACTGGGATACCATGAAGACAAAGTTCCTGACAAAATACAAAGACTACTGTAGAGGACATGATAGGAGGAGAGATGACATCTTTAGGATGTCACAAAAGGAGGAGGAGCCATTAGAAGACTATGTGGAAAGATTCCAATTTGCCTTGAAGAAAAACCCTCAGAATAAGTTGTCTAAAGAGTCATTGAAGTTGGTCTTTTCATAGAGGGGTTAATGATGATTGCATGGATGCCCTAAATCTCATTAGAATAGGGGATGTCTCCCAATTACCCTTTGAAGATATTTGTACATCTTGAAAGAACTACTCTAGGACTTTTTCCAGAAAGCCTAGAGGAGAAAGCGTAGCTATTGCAGGCAAGGCAAGTAATGGAGTTTCTCGAGTGGAAATTAGTAACATGCTGACCAATATGAAAGAAGATATCATTAGCCATATGGCTACACAATTAGACACCCTCCACATTAAAAAGAAACAAGAAGAGGCGGATGCAATGCTCACTGAATACTACTCAAGTTGTAGACAAAGGAAGGCCAATTGTAAATGCAAAAGGGTAGCCAGTATCCAATAGGAGAAGATTGAAAGGCCAGAACTTCAACCATTTGAAGGTGACGATGGACAACTATTCTTTATTACTCAAAGAAGACCTTGGTAGCAAAGGCAAGGTATGCCCCCTGATCCACTTAATTATAATTCATCTTTTCTAGCTGCCAATCAAAAAATTTTTGCTTGGAATAACCAGCCCTGGCCTGCTAATCCAAATGCTTGGAAAAACCCACCATGGTCTACTTCACAGGTAGAGTGGAACCAACAGCAACAATGGCCTCAGCAGACTTTCCAAGGCCCTACCTATAACCCCCTATGGCCTACTCAACAACAGCAATGGCAACCTCAATGGAACAAGGGCCAACCTTGGCAGCCAAACTCCCAATATCAACAACCCTTACTTCCACCTCAGCGACATCAGCAAGCCATCATGCCTCCACCAGCACCTCCAAATCAACCTCCTAGACCTACCTAAATTCCTACCCAACCTGCACCTAACCCTAACAACAAGCCTATTCAACAGGCTTTTACTAATGAGGTGATGCAATACCCCACCTATGGAGTTGAGGTAAGTAATGTTCACCTCAGATCAGGGAAACACCTTGCAGGTCCTTCATCTCCCCAAATCATAGAACTATAGGATGGAGAACCCATGGAGGAAGCCTTAGATGAATCACCTTTGGAACCTAAACTAGTTCAAGAACCTCAATCTATATCACACCCTAAGCCTCCTTTCCCTGAGTGCTTGGTTATCCAAAAATAGCAAGAATAGCCTACCAATGACCTTATAGGACAGTTGCAATATATAAACATAAAGATACCCTTGATTCAGGCCATCAAAGATATTCCTATCTACACTAAGACAATCAGGGATCTCTATATCAAGAAACTAGGGAGAAAAAGTGTAGACCCAAAAATAGTCCATGTCTTAGGTAACCTTGCTGACATTGTAAGGAAATGTGAGCATCTCAGAACGTATTTCTAATAACAGTGGTGTCTTCGATAGATTTAAATTCTTTTCAATTGCTTCAAAAACACGCACAACTATGCCATTAAAGCGGAAACTGACATAGAACATTTCCAACATTGACCCTTCAAGGAAAGCACAAGCGAACATTAACTAGTTTCAACAGCATAAATATTAAACATGAAAGACAGAACAAGAACACAGATTTACGTGGGGAAAACCCTTATGAGTAAAAAACCCCACACTCCAAAAGCCTAGATCATCATTATTTTATTCAGCAATAGAAAATACAGTTATAATACAAATCTGGCACTAAGCCTTTCATGGAGATTTACATCTTGCTTCATCTGAAGAATAACTAAAAGCACAACCCTGCTCAAAGTTCTCCAACACTCAGGCTAGTTCTTCATATTGTTATCGTGCCACAAATAGTACACAGTATAGAATTACACCTTCTCAGCCAAAATTCAATTCACCTGAACTCTGTTCTTTTTAATCTCTCCTTAGTCCCTTCACATACTATTAACATGCTACGTACAACATACATCATAGGACTTCACCGAAGAAGAAAACAATAGAGCTTACTAGATTGATTGCACTGTCCAACTCTCTATCACTATATATTCCCAATTGCTTTTAGTAATCTAATCAAGAAACTCATGCCACTGATCATTTGTTCCAACTGCCTAGCATCGCTATCTTCTAACCGTCCAAACCGCCACTTCTAACCGTTCGCATATTCGTGAGAAACTTTAGTCCCACATGCATCCATCATTGGGTGACTTTCCAGTTTATAGACTCGACCACTTAGTAAGACTATTGTCAGCACTTTTTTTGCCAACGATCCCAATCTAACCTCATCGGTGTAATCCAAAACCATTGGCCAACACTCCATCATTCACTCTGACGGTTCCATGTATCACCACATTCCTCTCACCGACCACATTCCTCTCGCTAATACTAACTTTGCATATCATTGAACCTTGACACAAGGTTCAATGGTTCAACAGAGTGATATCTTCAGCTAAATCTGACAGCTAGTCAAGCCGATGGACCATTGAACCACTGAACCGATGAACCTATCCTATTGAACCGAGGAACCATTGAAAGAAATGAACCGATGCTGCTGAACCAAAGAACCATTAAACCAGTGAACCGATGCTACTGAACCATTGAACCATTAAACCAATGAACCAATGTTGCTGAACCATTGAACCAATGTCGTTGAACCAAGGAACCTTTGAACCAGTGAACCGATGTTGTTGAACCATTGAACCAATGAATTGATGCTGCTGAAACATTGAACCAATGCCAAACCATTGAACTAATGCTGTTGAACCAAGGAACCTTTGAGCTAATGAACCGATGAACCATTGAACTAATGAACCGAAGCTACTAAACCAAGGAACCAACAATGAAACATTGAACCTGTAATCTGAGTCACAAGTACTCAACATTCTCCCACTTAACGAAGGAATTATAGGAAACCATCAATGCTTCAAGTCACAAAACCAAGCTGATACTACCTTCAGAAACAAGATAGACCATCAGCTAGAACAACAATCAGAAAGCTGACTGCTCCCATCCAACTGAACCAAAAAACCCATTTGACTGAAAATAGCACATACAGCCAGTGCTAAAACATCCAATCACTCATACCTTAAAGGTATGAACATCAGTAGACTCATGCCACCTACACATACACCCTTCAACTACAAATACAAGCTCCATGTGTCAACCAATGAAAGAGGACCAAACACATCAAGAACTCCCACTGCATGGGTAATGTAGATCTGAAAAAGATCATGGCATACAAGTCTACTATTAGCATCACTTAGAAAGTGTAAACATCATGTAGTACCAAGGAAACATCCACCATGATATGAAAAAATCTATAAATCAATAACCTATACATCTCACCACCAGTCCAGAAATCTCTCAAGTTCTTCACACCCAACAATGAAAGAGATAACAGAACCTCCATGTCATCACCTAAGAACATAAGTGAAAACACATGACCACAAACTAGTGATCACTTCAGCTCCGAACCAAACCTCAAACCAATGTAATGTGAAACACACCATCAGAAAAATAACTGAGACCAAGAGAAACACTACACATCATATACCTATAGACAATCCTTCTACATACACCTCTGAATGCTAACTGTGTCAAGTATGATCTCCTTCAAAACACCCCAAAGAGAACATCATAACAACACCCAAACAAATATTCAATCTCTAAGATCAAACACAACATATATATCATGTATCTAACATGGATGTAAGCCTCTCAAACCAAAGAAGATCAAACTAATGCATTTCCCTTTTTAGGAAGTTAGCCCATAAAGCCATCTCCTAACAATCCTCATCAATGAATGATATCTTAAACTCAAATGCAAAAGGAGATAAACATGCTATCCATCTCTCACAATGAATCGTCCAGAACCATATATCAGCAGTTCAAGAACCATATCTATGAAAGAAAGCATAAAATACCTGAGAGAAACAATGGGAAATATCTCTCAAGTAATAAACTACCGAGTAGACCATGAGTGGGGATAAGAATGCTCCTCCAAGATATACAAGCCATCATGACTCCTCCAAGAGCAATCTCCTCAAAGGTCTCTGTTGAACTCACGTCCAACCAAGGTGTAGGCTCCTCAAACTTTCTACTGAAATCTTCATCAAGAGTAACTATCAACAACACTGCTCTCATCTCAAGAAAATTACAGCCTCACCTTATTCTCCATGTACCCATGGGCATCTATAAATAAACATATCATACTAAACTCCAAATGCATCACTACACCAACATGAAGTAATCAAGCAAAAGATCAATGCACCCAACACACAGAGAATCACCAGACCACTGTCAAAGCTCCAATCAATTGAACCAAGAACTTATCATGACAACATGATCTTACCATCCTCCTTAGGAGATTCCATGCTCCAGGTGAACATAACCATGGTCTCAAGAGCAATGTATCATGCCAAAACTCAAATGTAGAAATCAAGAAAATACCATGACATGAAACAAACCAAACTCTAAACCAACATCACCTGTCAAGCACCACCAACACCTCAGTCAAGGATTTCATGAATCCTTCATGACTCCAAGATGTTACACATCGTCAAATAGTGCCCCTGCAAATACAAAAGAGCCCTTCTGCAACAACATGATCTAAGAGCTCCTCCTAGTAACATCTGTAACACTAAGGAAGATCATTCACCACTAAGTGATGAATTTGCAGTCATTGCTAAAGCTCCCACTAAACTGTGGCAACCAAGCTTTCCAAGAAACATGACCAAACATCTTCTCATCTGAAAATCTTCTAGGTCCACATATTATCACATCAATAAAAAAACAAATGGCACCAAGATCTCCAAACCAAGAAAATAAAACATTACTGTCAAAAGCTTACATAAAACTATAAATCCAAGCTATTCATGACATCGTGATACACATGATACAAGTCCCCTTAACCAACTATTCATGTACTTTACAACATCAATCCTCTCATCCTGAATCAGTCACACCAATGCACAAGTGACCACAGACAAGGCCAGCTAACAAAACTGCATAAACACTAAAATAATCTTGTGGATAAAGACAGTCCACATCTGAGTCATCTCACTGTAGCTTAATAGGTGATCAGCCCACAAAACTACATAACTCGTAGATCCAACCAATGTACCATGCAAACTCACTATCACACTGGAAACTGCAAAGTTGAGATCTCAAGGAATAGATAACAATGTAGACAACATGACTCAAGCACCAAATTACTTACAAACTTGATTCACCAAACATGTCCACAACTTGAGCACCATAGTTTAGAAAACTAGAAGCATTACCACAGAAATGCTGAGTGTCATATCACATACCAGCACTCCCATGTAGAGAAAGCATTTCACCTCCTCACACCATGCATAGAGCATGCATGCAAAACTACAACTATATCATCTAGCAACACCCTAAAAGCCAGGGTCTAAAAATAGCTTAACTGCAGCTTCACAAAACCACAAGTTTTTTTCTTGACTATGTAAAACCTGCAAAACCACTATGTTTTAAAAAACACCCATGCACATCCATATCCACTTCACATATGGATGACTCAAAAAGTCTGCAACATAAACTCCATAACAGTTAAACTAGAATAATGGATCATCATGAATATGCATAACCATAGATTTTAAGGAAAAACTATAAAACCCCTCAAATCTAATAAACATGAATCTGAGTCATGCAAGTACAAAATATGCAATTAAGGAAATAGCAATTCAAGAGCTTCATGCCCACTTGTAGACCAATCCCTCAACCACTAACATGCACATGCATCCGAGAGAATCAGGCTATTACAGAAGCTCTTAGACCATCCAATGATCAATTCCATAGCCTACATGCAATCAGGGTAATAGAAAATTATTCCTTCCAATACCAGGAACAAAACACCCAACATAATCACAATACTCTATGGTTGAGCAGTAACACAAACTTCTTCATATCATCAAAGAGCCTCTCACACAGACACCCAATATGAAAGTTACTGCAGAAACACAACCACAAACCAAACCCCATGCAACAAGATTAAATACTGTCAACTAAGAGCCTCAGGCCACATCATGACCAGCTCCAGTCTCTTCATCTTCACCATCCTTCAAGTGCCTGCTGTAACATGAAGACAAGATTAACTGCAAGACTTCGACTCAAACAAGGATCAAACAAACAGATGTTTCCTTCAAATTTCCTCAAGCTTGTCACACTAAGAAATCATCACAAAAGGAATACCTAGACCTTATACACCAGGAACTCTTACATGTAAACACATGCAACACACAAATGTACAAATGTGAGCAACAAAGCAGATCCTAGAAGAAGGCTTTGATACCACTTGTAAGGAAATGTGAGCATCTCAGAACCTATTTCTAAGAATAGTGGTGTCTTCGACAGATTTAAATTCTTTTCAATTGCTTCAAAACCACGCACAACTATGCCATTAAAGCAGAAATTGACATAGAACATTTCCAACATTGACCCTTCGAGGAAAGCACAAGATAACATTAACAAGTTTTAACAGCAGAAATATTAAATATGAAAGATAGAACAAGAACACAAATTTACGTGGGGAAAACCCTTGTGGGTAAAAAACCCCACACTCCAAAAGCCTAGATCATCATTATATTATTCAGCAAGAGAAAATATAGTTACAATACAAATATGTCACTAAGCCTTTCATGGAGATTTACATCTTGCTTCATCTAAAGAATAACTAACAGTACAACCCTGCTCAAAGTTCTCCAACACTCAGGCTAGTTCTTCATACTGTTATCGTGCCACAAATAGCACATAGTATAGAATTACACCTTCTTAGCTAGAATTCACTTCACCTAAACTCTGTTCTTTTTCATCTCTCCTCAGTCCCTTCACATACTGTTAACATGTTGCGTACAACATACATCATAGGACTTCACCGAAGAAGAAAACAACAGAGCTCACCAGATTGATTGCACCATCCAACTCTCTCTCACTATATATTCCCAATTGCTTTTAGCAATCTAATCAAGAAACTCATGCAACTGACCGTTCATTCCAACTGCCCAGCATTGCTTTCTTCCAACCGTCCAAACTGCCGCTTCTAACCGTTCACATATTCGTGAGAAACTGTAGTCCCACATGCATCCGTCATTGGGTGACTTTCCAGTTTATAGACTCAACCACTTAGTAAGACTATTTTCGGTACTTTTGCTACTGACGAACCAGTCTAACCTCATCAGTGTAATCCAAAACCATCAGCCAACACTCCATCATTCACTCCAATGGTTCCATGTCCCACCGATACCAAGCCTTCACCCTTCATCGACCACGTTCCTCTCACCGATGCCAACTTCGCATATAGTTGAACCTATTGAACCATTGAACATTGACGTGAGGTTCAATGGTTCAACAGAGTGATATCTTCAGCTAAGTTTGACAGCTAGTCAAGCCAATGGACCATTGAACCACTGAACGAATGAACCTATCCTGTTAAACTGAGGAACCATTGAAAGAAATGAACCGATGCTATTGAACCAAAGAACCATTGAACTAGTGAACTGATGTTGCTGAAACATTGAACCATTGAACCAATGAACCGATGATGTTGAACCATTGAACCAATGCCAAACCATTGAGCCAATGTCGTTGAACCAAGGAACCTTTGAACCAGTGAACCAATGCTGCTAAACCATTGAACCATTGAACCAATGAACCGATGCTGCTGAACCATTGAACCAAGGAACCTTTGAGCTAACAAACTGATGAACCATTGAACTAATGAACCGAAGCTACTGAACCAAGGAACCAACAATGAAACATTAAACCTGTAATCTGAGTCACAAGTACTCAATAGACATCATGTTGGGAAATATCATTGTTCCTAAGTATACTGATCCAAGAAGTCTAGTGGTAAATGTCAAGATCAATGGAGCCCTAATCAAGAATACCTTAATAGACTTGGGTGCAACAATCAATGTCATGACTAAGGACACAATGCAAATGTTGCAATTAACCAATCTTTGACCTACTCAAATTGTCCTGCAATTGGCTGATAGGTCCATAATAAAGCCTTAAGGTATCATTGAGGACTTAGTCATTGTATTAGATTCCTAGGAATATCCTGTTGATTTCATTGTATTACAACCTAAATTCAATCTTACCGGTTACCCTCTTATCCTAGGCAGTCCATGGCTTGCTACAGCTGATGCATTTATAGGTTGCCGGTTAGGAATATTATTATATCTAATGGAACCATTACCAAGAAATTGGTGTTGTATCAACCAGCCCAACCATAGCATGAACTGGAGCAAACTATTTGGCCTACTCTAGAAGAAGAGGGCAGTTATTCTTTGCAAACCCTGATGACCATTGAACATAGCCCTTTGTTGGATATCCAAGATGAAGATGAGTTACTGGCACACATTATCCAAAATGACTGTGGGAGGCACCCACAATAGTAAGATTACTTGTCCTATCTGTAGGATCCACTGAGCAATATAATACCTAGCAGCTCCACAGAAGAAATCTCCCAATTGTTTCATGCCTTACTACCTCAGTAGCATCTACCGGTCTTTCCTAGCCTTAATGTGTCTTCCATTCAACCAATGACTAAACCATTAGAGATATATCCTGGAAAGATGTTGACTATCAATAATGCCTTGCCTAAAGAATAGGAGCAATCCCTTCAAAATATCCTACAGTCGAATTCAACATCTTTTGCATGGGATTACGGTGATATGAAAGGCATTGACCTAAATCTATGCATGCACAAGATCTATATTGATGCTAATTTTAGACCTATCAGGCAACAACAAAGATGTATGAACCTTGCTCTAAGGGACATAGTCAAGGCTGAGCTTCAAAAACTTCTAGATGCAAGTTTTATTTATCCCATTTTAGACAGTGAATGGGTTTCACCATTGGTGATAGTTCCTAAAAAGGGTGGCAAGTGGAGAGTTTGTGTTGACTATAGAGAGCTCAACACTACCACTAGAAAATATCACTTTCCATTGCCCTTTATTGACCAAGTCCTAGATTCTTTGGCAGGAAAGAAGTACTTTTCATTTCTTGATGGTTTTAGCGGATATAATCAAATAAAGATTGCTCCAGAAGATTTGGATAAAACCACATTTACCTGTCCCTGGGGGACCTAAGCATACTTTGTTTTGTCATTTGGACTGTGCAATGCTCTAGCTACTTTTCAAAGGGCGGTCCTTAGTATTTTTTCTAATTTTGCTCATGATAGCATGGAGATCTATATGGATGACTTCACCACATATGGTGAAGCATTTGATGAGGCTTTGCAGAATCTTGAAAAAGTTTTGAAAAGATGCACAGAGCATAATTTGTCCTTAAGTAATGAAAAGTGTTTTATGATGATGACTGAAGGAATGGTGTTGGGACATTTCATTTCATCTATAGGTATCCAAGTTGACCCAAAGAAGATAGAAATAATCTCTACATTGCCTATTCCACAAAAATTGAAGGATGTTAGAAGTTTCCTTGGGCATGCAGGTTGTTATAGAAGGTTTATTCAAGATTTTAGCAAAATTGTTGCTCCCTTGTTTGCACCTCTATCTAAGGATATTGAATTTTCTTGGACACTTGAATGTCAACACTCTTTTGAAAAATTGAAAGTCGCCCTAACACAAGCCCCAGTCTTGCGAGGTCCAAATTGGAAAATGCCCTTTCATATTCACACCGATGCATCAAATTTTTCCATTGGGGTAGTTTTAGGCCAGCAAGAAGGCAACAAGGAATATGCAATTTACTACATCAGTAAAAACTTGCAAGGAGCTGAGCTAAACTACACAATAACAGAGAAAGAAATATTGGTAGTTGTTTATGCCAACAACAAGTTCAAACACTACATAATTGGCTACAAAGTATTCATTCATACTGATCACATAGCCATCAAATATCTGATGAACAAACCAATAGTGGGTGGCAGGTTGGTCAAATGGTTATTGTTATTTCAAGAATTTGATATCACAATTGTTGACAAGCCTGGTAAGGCTAATGTGGTTGCTGACTTTTTATCTAGATTGCCCACTCAATCCTCAGATGGTGTGATTGATCATTCCTTTCTTGATGAACATCTATTTTCTCTCACTATACACACACCATGGTATGCAGACATAGCAAATTACTTGGTTACAAGGCAGGTTCCAAGATATTTTTCACCAAGAGAAAGGAGACAACTTGTTCACAAATGCTTTCCTTACTCTTGGATTTCAGGTTTTCTCTTCTATACTGGACTAGACAACATCATGAGAAGATGCATCAGAGAAGATGAAGTGTTTGATATCATGAAGGCTTGTTGAATGATGAACCATGTGGGGGACACTTTGCAGCAAAAAGAATAGCCTTCAAAATTTTGACAACAGGGTATGATTGGTCGACACTTCACAAGGATGCTATCAAATATACAAGAGGTTGTGATAGGTGTCAAAGAATGGGTAGACTAACTAACGGTGATGAAATGCCATTGTAACCACAAATCTCATTAGCTCCTTTTGACAAGTGGGGACTGGACTTTGTTGGTCCTATTTCTCCAACCTCCAACAATAAGGAGTATATTCTGGTATGTACTGATTACCTTACAAAATGGGTAGAGGTCAAAGCATTGCAGTTTGTAAGAGATGGTAATGTAGCTAAATTCTTATATGAGGATATTTTCACTAGATATGGTGTGCCAAGGGAAATAGCAACAGATCAAGGTTGTCAGTTTACCTTTGATATAATCACAAAGTTAGTGGAGGAGTATCAAATAAGGCATAAAAAGTCTACCCCTTATCATCCTCAAGCCAATGGACAGGTTGAGGTAACCAACAGAGAACTGGAAAACATCCTGACCAAAACAGTACAACTCTATAGGCAAGACTGGGTTACTAGGTTGCCAGAGGCTGTTTGAGCCTATAGAACCACCTAGAAAACCACCACAGGGTTTACCCCACATGAATTGGTTTATGGAAAAACAACAGTCCCCCCAATTGAATTTGAACATAAAACACTAAGGACAACTCTTGAGCTTGGGATGGATTTGACCGTAGCACAACAAGATAGGCTTCAACATCTTAATGCTCTAGATGAAATAAGGCTAGAGGCACTCCACCATACTGAAGTTGTCCAGAAATAGAGGGTCAAATGGAATGACAATCATATCAAGAACAAAGCATTTACAGCCGGTGATTGGGCACTTTTATATGACTCCAGGTATAAAGACTTCAAGGGCAAGCTCCAATCTAGGTGGCTTGGACCATATGAAATCATGCAAGTTTTACCAAATGGAGCAGGTCAGTTGCAAACTATAGATGAGGTCCGATTTTCACTCTTGGTAAATGGACATAGGCTAAAGTTGTATAAGAAGCCATTACAGAAGGAAGACTTCATTGTTTCCTTAGCTACTGCATATGGTGCTTCTGGCACTCTTGATGAGGATACTATGACACCAGTTGATACAACATCAGAGGATGATCCACACGGTCTGACTAGTGATGCAGAGGTCGAGTTAAAATACTCAACCCCTATAGCTGAGGCCTAATTTATTTTTTTTTCTAAACACATGCACACACAGCACCAAATGCACACACACAACACCTTTACCATGATGTTCACAACTTTCAACTAGGACATGTTAATTCTGCACTAGTTCTAATCACTATCATGATCTGCACTTTGGAACAATGCTGCAAGCACTTGCAACAACTACAGATGTCTTCAATGCAATGCACTACCAATCCAATCAATCCGTACACTACGCCTTGCTTCATCACCATGCACGCACCTCACGCACCAAATTTCAAGCAATTCAATGAAATCACACATGCTAACGTGCCATCTCACCATTCATCCGCATGCATGACCTTATAATTATGGCGAATTAATTGCATCGTACACAATATCTCCTTTCAAAGAATGCTCCCACATTTCTTTCTGAGGCATTGTCCCAAAGGTAACTTTTCATGATTGCCATTAAATTTCTTTTTTTATGCATTTATCATTATCCTTATTTACTTCATGCATGTGATAATATTTAAAAACATTCTAGTTAATAATTGCAACTTCCTACCACTTCCTTTGCCACGTGAGTGAGGTCACTTCATGTTTAGTTGGGGGGAAGGGTTGTCATTCTTGATTTTTTGACTAGTTTTCAAATGAGTTGTCATCCCTGTGTACTATGTAAATAACCAATGAGAGTTACCTTCCTAATATATTTGCTTAAGTCAAATTGAGTTAACCCTGAGCAATTGAGCAATAAGAGAAATTGTAGAGAGATATGAATAGGGGTTAAGTCTAACAAGGTGGCGAAGTGGAATTATACAGAGAATTATAGACATGGGAGGTGACTTAGTAAGGAGAGAGCCATCTGTGTACAAGGAGATTCTTGAAGATGTGCTAGTTTTACCGCTCTTCACCATAGTAGGATGGCTCGAGTACTTCTTAAAATTGATAGAGTATGACAATGATATGGCCGTAGAATTTGCAATTACATTGCAAGGTGACGAAGTAGTAGTGAAAGGGTTAATGGTTAATGCTTCTGAGGTAGCTATAACACAAGTGACTGGACTACCAAGCACCAGGTCAGAATACCCAGCCCGAGCTGATGCAACTGCTACCAGAGAAGAATTATGCGAGCGAGGCGAGCATTTAGACTCCACAACTCAAGGTATAAAATGCCTATCTCTGCCATTTTTTTGGGGCAGATGTACTACCTACATTATCAAGTATTTCACTTGTGATGGGAGGTATAATATGCTGTACACTGTGCACTTTAAATTGTTAAACCATCTTCGTCATGAGAAATTGGTGAATGTTCCAAACTACCTCTACAACTTCCTAAAGAGAATGACTTCAGAATACCAAAAGAATCCAGTAGATACTTCGGTGTCTCATCATTGTCTAATTGCACTATTGGTTAACAGGAGTTTGTGGATACAATACCCACGAATTGATTAGGGGTCCTTTAAGGATTGTGTTGATATTTCCACCTTGTTGGAGCAACCTCATGAGGAGGAAGAAGAACCCCCATACAATGTTGAACTTGAAGATGAACCTGTTCATGAAGAGCTAAAGGAGGAAAATGTCCCTGAAAAAAGACCTGAAGAAATAGGGGAACCTTCATTCTCTCCTCCTGAACATGTGCCCCCAAAATTTGTAAGCAAGAAAGGAAAGAAGAAGAAGTCAGGAAAGGATATCAGCATAGAAAAGACAAAAAGGAAAAAGAAAGAGAAAAATGTCAATGCAGAGGAAGCATAGGAGAAATAGAAGGGGAAAGGTAAAAAGCAGAGAAAAAGGGCTATTGAACAAGAAACCACTACCCCGAGGAGATCAAATAGATTGAGGAACAGGCAGTTGAAGAAAAGATTGTTGAGTAGGGACAAGATTCTAAGGAAAGAAGAAATGCTCCTGGGAATGTTCCTATTGATATACCTGAAGATGATATCTCTGCAAATAAGGATGATGTGAATGTTTCTTCAAAGAAGAAAAGGTATGTTTCTTGTTCTGACTCTAACTCAGAAGATCCATTTATTGCCAAAAAGATGAGAAAAGCAATCATTGGTAGCCCTGTTAAAGAAATTTTTAATGCTTCTGATAACAATGATAGTGGTGATGTCAATTTTGAGCAAAGAAATGAATTGTTAGAAGAAAGAGACCTCCGGAAAGAACTTTAGGAGGCATTGAACAAAATCAAAACCCTGGAGGATCAAGTAAAGAGGTATGAAGAGAGGGAGATAGAAAAAGCAAAGAGGATACAGGAATTAGAGGAGAGGATTCAGACATAGAATCAAGGGTCTAAATTGGACTTGTTAGCACAATTGGTTGTTAGCAAGATCAGCTCAGATGAGGAGAAGGAACCCCCTCCATCATTTCCTAAGGTAAGAACTCCAACATACCAAACTACTATTTCATTGGGTTTTGAGTTGCTGAAAGTCACTAGTAAGTCAAAACAAGACACAAAGAATTGGGATAAAGAAAGGAAAAATTTTAATGAAATAATTGAGAACCAGAATCTTGAAATTACGAAATTAGAGGCAAAGATGGAAGGCATAATTGACAAGGCCATGGAAATAATTAAATACAAACCACCTTCAATTGTTTATGCATTATTTTTAAAGGAGAAATTTCTTAGTTTTGATTTCAATAGATTTGTTAGTGACCAACCAGCTATGCAGTCTAGACACAATTTCTTCAGTTATTTTCAAAAGGTTAGTCTAGAACAACAAGATCAGCTATCTGAGTTCTATTTGCACAACTTCCTGATGGAGGAAGATACAGAATGGAATCCCTCCATAAATGTTGGAGATTTGCAGGTGAGAGAAGTAATATCATACCTAAATAATGAAAAGTTGAGAGGAGAATTGATGGATAGGTATGAAGAATATGAGAAGAAGGTATCACTACTAATTAGACAAGAGGCACCTAACCTTGAAGATATCCTCATAATACTTCTCTCTCATAAGGGCCTAGGCAAAATCATTATGGACTTAAGAATAAGGGATCACAGAAGGATACTAAGAATGATGGGATCCATGTTACAAGGTTGTGTTAGATATGTGCAAAGTAGATGGATCAGTTTGACACCTACTCTTCAATGAAAAGAACCTCATTCCTTACATAACTTTATGAACATGTTTGAAAGATTACGCAAGTACATTCAAATGTCAGAGAATTAAGGTGTGGCATGGTTGCCTCTTACCTACCATCCACCTCTACTCTAATATCTAGTTCCATACTGGACAGGAGAAAAGGGAGAGGAATGCAGGACTGCAGAAACTATCATACTACAAAGGCTTTCATGCTACAATGGGTTCTATTTGAAACAGGGTGAGGGTTTCAGGGTAGTTATGGACTTGAGGAAAATAGTTTTACATTATAATTCATTCCACTAAGTATTTGTTTGAGTAATTTTACTTGAGGGCAAGCAAAAGGTTAGTTGGGGGGAATGATGGGCTGCAGAATTAGTCTCTTTTATGCTACTTTTTATACTTCAAAGACTTCTTTCATAGCATCCTTTAAGACATTTATCTATGTTTGCACTATGATATGTTGACCTTCTTTATTCTTCTAAGACCTGAACTTATAATATTAGTATGGAATGTGATGATCATATTATCCAATGAATGAATTAGATATAGATATGTATAAAAGTATAAATGAGATGTTTTTATGGTTAGTCATAGAGAACGCTTGTGGTATATGCTTTGGGAACTAATTCTATGTGTAGAATTGGATGTGTCACGATGAGATCGAGCATTTGTAGTAGGTTGCAGGCAAAGGAGTTAATAGAAGTGTGAGTTTCAATGCTAAGAATGCAGAGACAACTAAAGACAATTATGGAGCATCATGTATAGTAATAAATTAAGGAGTGGATTTGTTTCAAATATGATTATGGATGTTGTTCATGTATCAGACTTCTAATTTGATTTGAATTATTCTTCTTATAGTCAGTTAGAATAAGAATGTGATCTTGACTCCATGACCTAGTATCTAGGCGCGGTAAATGATCAGAGTCAATTAATTAATAAATAAGGCTCTCTCTCCATTTTTGTATAGTAAGGGGAAGATGAGATATATAAGGTAGCAGAGTCAAGTTGTTAGAAGTTCAGTTATCATTTCATTTTCTATGTGTAAAGACTCAAGCATGTTACATTTATGGAATACAATCTAGATATGACATAAAAGATTTCATTGTTGAACAATTTGTTATGAGTTGATTTTATGCATGGAATAAGTTAAGCTTCGATATGTGTTACAAAGATACGTAGAATGTGGATTAGATTTTGTTTTAGTTAAGGAAGATAGTCTCTTGAGATGGCCACTCAAGGTACTAATTCTCTCCTTGTTTATTTCATTTCAGTTAATGTTGGTTTATTAGTTTTCTGTTAATCGTAATTTGAATTCAAGTTAGTATTATGTTTTGATCAAATAGATATAGTTCATGAACAAATGCATATTAGTGTGTACAAATCCTCCAGAGGTCAGCAATTAGTCATTTCATTCTTGTCAATTCATTAACTTAATTCTACAGTTTCCCTATTGTAATAGTTATTTATAGACCTTGTTGTAGGTACCCATAGCAACTAGGATTCATAGTTGTTTTCACTGTTTTGTAATTCTGTCAATTCCAGCAAGGTAGATTTGTTTGTTTAAAGTTAAGATAGATGATTTAGGAACCATATGATCCCTGAAGGCATATACTTTGCAAGTACTATCATAAGCTTATGCTTCTTGGTCGATAATTCAATGTAGGAATGCATAGTGATAGAGTGGGTTGTTCTGATAGGTTTCTCCTGAATTAGTTAAGTCTACAACACATTAGTTTTCCTCTACAATTGTTCCGATGTATGTATGTCCTTTGTTGTTGGGAAGACCATGGAAATTTGATAGAAACATTGTACATAATTGAAAAGTTAATAGGAATTGATTACAACACAAAATATGAAATGATAACATAGTATTAGTACCTAAATTGTAGTTTTGATCCCAAAGATTGTCACTAAATCAAAATCTAACCTACTGCACTAAAAACCTCTCATTAAGCTGATAATGAAATCGTTGAATTATTACAAGATGTGGGTATACATGTTTGGTTCAATTAGATTAGAGCTTGATTGGTTTTCTAAAAATATTCCCTAGTTAAAATGAAAAACCAAAAGGATGCATAGATATTAGTACCTATTTCTATTCCACATTTGATTGATTTTGTTCATTTTAAAAGGATGCATAGATATTAGTACATTTTTCTATTCCTATATCCCCAATTCAGTTTATTCCCCAATATAGCCAATTCAAATTGAATTCTTCTTAGCCAGTTCAAATTGAATTCTTCTTGCACAGCTTCAACATTAAGGCTAGACCTAGAGCTCCTTCTAAACAGCTGCTTATTGTCCTCATCACAAATCACTTTTTTAAGGGATGGCAGTTGGGCAAATGATTGAAGGGTTTTCTTCAATTTAGTGTGTTTTCTCTTGTCCACTTTCAAACCCATGCACGATGAGATGTTAAGCAACTCTAGCTTTCCAAGACTGCAGATGGAAGGTGGTAGTGCTTTCAAATCTGGAGATTGACATAATCTTATCTCCTTAAGTGATCCAAGCTTACCCAAATCATCAGGTAATTTTACAAGGCTATGGAAATGAGTAATTGACAACATTTCCAGCCAATTTGAAGAACAGATTCCTTTCGACAACTCCTCCAAATCACTGTAGTGGTCCAGATAAAATTCCAAAAGCACGGGCAAGTTAAACATTTTATCCTCAGCAAGGCCTTCACATAGACTCAGGTATATTTTCTGCAAACTCTTCAAGGCTTTGCAGTCCTCATGTAGTGGAGGAACTATCACCTGTTCAAGATGTAGAGTTTTAAGCTGAGTAAGTGTTTGAAAACCAGCCATTCCACTCATCTTGGCTCGTTTTGCACTGTCATTATGGATTATCAGAACCTTGAGTTTTTTCATTGTGTGCAAAAATGTTGGAATGCAATATTCACTTGCAGTGAAATATAAAACCAAAGCTTCTGCTCAGGAATCTCCATTTCAAGCCATTGTGTGTCATTCATTGCCCCTATATATTCCCAACAAACATGGAAGTCAATGCTATGATATGATTAATTTTTGTTTTAAAAAATCTGTGTGATAAATTTTCAATATTTTGGAGCAGGGAGCAAAATAACAGCTATACTTGAATTACAATCTAAAAGATCTAGCAGTTACCTATGTGAATGGAAACAATCTGGCCCCTAGATGAATGGTCTGTCTGTTTGCCACTCTAGAGGAAATTCAGATTACTTTTGAGGCATATACAGCCTCCTAAAATGAGTCTCGTTGTCCTGCTCTGCCAAAAATAGAGCCAATTGTCTCATTACATCATGTTGGGAAAAGGAATAACTATTCATGCAGTCATCTGTGATTCCTGGGGTCCTGCCATCAAACATTAGGAAAACAGGTTATTATACGAAATCAGGCAAAGTTAAAAGGAATTCGGTATGCCATGGGGGCAAAGCGTCCCCTCTTTGTTTCATTTTTTTAAATGAAAGGACGTTCCCATGGATCTCAAGTTTAAACACATAAAATATAAATGAAAACACTCAAAACTAAAAAATTATTGTCCTCAAAACCTCATCCCTTGAAACTTGGAGTAACATTAAAAAGGATCCTTCTTGCTCTCCTCCAAATGAAGGCTTGTTTTAAAACTCAGGGCAGAGTCTAACTTCCTCTGCAAATCAATAAAATAGAACTGCCAAATCTTAAAATAAATCTATGCCTACATCATTCAAGAAGATTGGAACTTCTATATGGTGAGGGTAAACTTTTCATCTCAAAGTTGTTCTCAAAACCCCCTCAATCAATCGAATTTGGTATCAAGCACAAGCAAAACAATCAAGATAGAAAACAATTAGAAATAAGTAGCAATGTTCCTTACCAGGGATCCCTCTTCAAGACCAATAGATGGTGAGCTGCAAATTTCTGTAAACGAAGTACAAAATCATTTCATCTCATTCGGTGGACATACACCCAAATGTCTAACAATACATTTGTAGGAATGATTCGTCCTTTTGGGAATACAACCAGGTCCAAGAAACACTACTTTTCACCAAGATTCAACACATCTATGCTTGTTTCCAAGCGCTTAAGTAGGACTTTTATCTGATTATCATCTAAAGCTTCTCCTCTTGCAATGGCATCCCTAGTAGCTTTCCAAACAAAGTCGGGTTCACCATTCAGAGAGCTACCAATTACTTGAAGAGCTAGTGGCAAACCTTTACACTCTGCTTGTACCTACACATTAATAAACCTAAATTAAGCATTATAGACGTGGGGAAGACAATTGAAGACCTTGTAGGTATTGTGAGTAGTAGGCTACCTATTTGACCAGTTGTTCATTATGTGTATCTAGAATAGTAGACATGTCAAAGGCACAATGGAAGAAAAGTGACAGAGCATGCTCCTCTTGCAAAGACGGTAGCGGATAAATCCTTTTCTTGAACCAGGTTGGGATGGATTGGATGGTCTTTTTATCTCTGGTGGTTACTACATTCATATATTGCTCCCCTTTGAATAACAGTTCTTTCAGGCCAGAAAATTGCCAAATGTCATCCAATACCACCAGAATTGGTTCATTGCTTGAATTTATTTGCAATTGCAATTTATTATGTGCGTCCTCAACATTTGTAAAATCAGGTGCTAGACCACCAACATTGTTTCTCCACATGGTCTTCAGGATACGTAGGAGTTCTGGACTTTCTGAAATGACAATGTATATTCCTCTCTCCTTAAAGAACCTTACAAGTCATGAGAATAGTGTATCTAAGATTTTTTTTACATAGATATGTAATTTATTTGCATCAATATTTGGAATAAACAAGGAAGAAATTAATTAAATTGTTAAAAAATAAATTAATGAGCATAGGCAGACCTATGATAGAAGAATATTAAAAAAGACATTAAAATGTAATTAGATCAAAATTAAAGGGTTGTAGTTTAATTGGTTTGGCATAACTGGTAAGAGTGATGGTATGTTCCTTGATTAGGCCATCCAGGCAGGTTCAAACTCCCATACTATAATAAATAAGGGATGAGGTGGGGATCATGTCCAGGGTGACTTTGGGGGAATGGAAAGCCGTCAGTCCTTCACTCTTAGCTAAAGAGGTTTCAGCTTAAGGCTCATGGGTGACTTTGGGGGAATGGATAGCCCTGATTTCTTCACTCTTAACTAAAGAGGTTTTAGGTTAAGGCTCAGGTTCCCATATTGTAAAGAAATGATTATGTGGGTTTGATATAAAACCCTACAACAATAAAAATAAACCTGGAGCTAGATGACAAAAGGAATGAAACAATGAGAAAATGGGGAACAAAAAGCAAAACTAAGAGAGGGGGAAAAATATAAAAAAAAAAGGTTGGCGTGAAAAGTGAAAGTTAAACAAAAAGCAAGAACACTCGGGTAATTAAGAAATGCACTTAAAAAAAAAAAAAAAAACAAGAATAAATATATATAAATATATAAGTAAATGTATATGTATGTGTATTATTATATGTATATGTATATACATATAAATATACATATACATATTCATATGCCTAAACATAAACATAAACTTATGCATATACAAAAACAAAAACATATATCTATACATAAACATATACATATACATATAAAAAAAATGTGTGAAAAGTGAGAACTCAGACATAGAGGATTGAAAAATATTAGAGAATAGGAAAATAAAGCAATATATATATATATATATATATATATATATATGGAGAGAGAGAGAGGGGGGGTGGGGAAGATAAGAACAGAGGAAAGGAACCAAATGCCTAGAGCAAAAGGGGGGTAGGTACAATGCAGGGATCAAACAAAGGTATAACGATAAGGTGAGAGGAGAGGATTGGAGTGGGATGAGAGGGAGAGCAAGAGAGGGAAGGAGAGCTAGGAGAAAGGAACAGGGGGGAGTACAGAAGAAGACACATGAGAGAAAGAGAGGAAAGGAGATGCCAAAGGGAAGGGGAAAAGTTTAGAGGGAATTTAAAAGAGGATTCCAAGTGTGGCTTAAGTTCCACCGGTCATCTCTATTTAGGTTAGCAGGGTTGTTTATGACGAAGATAACCTCTTTAAGTTTTCTTTTAAAGTAGTTATCTTCCTTGGCAAGGACAAGGGTGTTCTCAAGGCAGATGTGGTGCTTGGTGTTAGAGGAGGGCCAATTTTCAGTGAGGGCCAATTTTATGACCCTTTCATGTCTTATGTCTACACAATGTTCTTTGATTCTTGTGCAAATAGATCTACCTGTTTCAGCTATGTAAGGGGTGCCATAGGAGCAGTCTATTTTATAGACACCTGAGTTTAAAAGGATGTCAGTGGGGTCTTTGGTGGATGGGATGAGGTTTCTTATGGTGGAAGGTGGTTTGAAGGCACAAAAGATGCCTTTCTTGTGAAGAATTTTGGCAATTTTACTAGAGATGCCTTCAATGAAAAGAAGGGTGGCACCAGAAACAAGATCAGAGTCTTTCTTGACAGGTATAGAGTGGAGGCAGTTTTGGGCTTGTTTAAAAGTTCTCTTGATGTACTTATTGCGGTACCCATTGAGTTTAAAGACCTTGGTAAGGTGGGACAACTCCATGTTTAAGTGATCTTCATCGTAGATGCGGAGGGCCCTTGTTGCCAAGGTTTTAAGGAAACTAGTCTTATGGGCAGGGTGGTGGTGGGAGGAAGCAAGAAGATAGAGGGTAGTGTGGGTGGATTTTCTAAAGACATGGCGACCAAGCAATCCATCGCCTTTTCTTACGAGGAGGATGTCAAGGAAGGAAAGTTGGTTATTGGTTTCAAGTTCTTTGGTAAACTTGATGCAAGGGGCAATGTTGTTGAGGTGTTTGTGGAAAGCCTCAAGTTGATTAAGGCCATGTGGCCAACATATGTTAGTGTCGTCCACATAGCACTTCCACCAAGTTGGTTTAAGGGGGAAAGAGTTAAGGGCAGTCTTTTCAAAGTGCTCCATGTAAAGGTTGGCAATGACAGGGGATAAAGGAGAGCCCATGGCCACCCCATCAAATTGCTCTTAAAATATCATGGATTGTGGAAATATCATGTCTACTATTAAAATAGAGCATTTTAAGACAATGTATAATTTTTTTTGAATCAATCTTTTGAATCATACTACATGATCTTTTGAATCAAACACCTCATCTCATCCACAAAAATCTCATACCTAAACTTAATGTAAACAATTCACTTGAATGAAGGGTCTAATTGAATGTTCTCTCCATTACTGATTTTGTTGAGAATTTAGAAGAAAATGTCTTGACTAAAAATAACAGTTGTTTATAACCACTCTATTTAAATGTCATCCATTTCAATGGTCAAACAATCAATAGCAATTTTATACCTCATCCACAACAAAAAGTGGTAAATATTTGTCCTTAAAATTGACCTTTGACTATTGAAGTGGATGATATTTTTTTTTGGGAAGCTTAAGAGAAACGGTGTAGTTTATTAGCCTTTTTAAGATCTAGAGTCAAAGGAGGAGTCTTTTACTGAACAACTTTTTGGCTGTATAGTTTAGGGGGGAAAAGATGTAAATTCTAATCTTGGAAATTTGGAATATAGGAGGTTTCTGCATATATTGGATCATGTGTAATTGTGAGCTCTTTGCTATATTTGTTGCTATTTTGTTACAGTTCAGAGCTGAGTAATAACTTGCAGGGACTGAAGATATTCGTAGTGTATAATTATGGGTATTTTATCTACTGTGGTCTTTTTCCTCTTGGTTACTGCTAGGATTTGCTACAGTAAAACTTTCTATAGGTTGCATTGATTTTTCACTGCTGCATTTTACTGAAGATTATACATAAATCTATGTGGCTTTATTGTTTCTGTTGCGATTCTTTCTATTTGCTGGTCTATCTTTTTCTCAGTGTAATTGCAGGAATAGGGTATAGATTGAGAGATTAACTTGCAGACTTAGAGAAGTATTTGCATTAGTTTGATAGTTACTTAGATCTAGATAAAACACCTAATGCAAAAGTAGGACAAATTGAAGCTAGAACTGGAAAGAGAGCGCACAAGCTAGTATTACCTTTGATTTCATTGTGATGACAAATGGCCATTGCAAGTGTGGATTTTCCCGCTCCACCCATGCCTGTAATTCCAACCACATTCACTCCAACACAAATGTCTTCACCTTCTCTATGTGTTCATCAAAACCCAGCAAGAAGTGCAACGTATCTTGGGGGGCGCAAAGGATCTCATGCTGCTGTGAAAGCTCAATTTTGGGGGGTAATTTCTTTACCTTTGCACATAGAGTTTCCAGTTGCGTGGAGATAGAATTCTGCCATTTAATTCGAATCGTTGTCTCGACAATTGGAATGTCAATCCGAATGAATCCGTCAATATACTTCTGCAGCTTCTTAACGCAGTTTGCTACCTTGAAATTCCCGAGGCAAATGCAACTTCTTTGGCATTCGTCTACAAACCGATTGCCCTTGACAATATTGTCATGGAATTGCTAGAATTTTTGCAGTGATGAATTCGATGGCGATCCCACACTCGAATCGCATATCTCTTTGATGGTCGGCAACAATCTCTTCATGGTTTCTTTGAATTTCTTACGACCAAAACCGCTGAAAACTTTATATATATACACCTGCTTTATAAGTCCCTGGCACTGCAACCCCCAAAACAACTCCCCCGACCGTCTCGAGAGCCAATCTGAATTGCTTTCCAACAAACAATAGATGAGATGAGAAATAGCAGATGGAGGGCGAGAAAGTGCACAAAAATGTGACCCATCTCAATAAGGAGGAAGAAGAAACATGGAAATTGCGCACAACTTGCACTTGTCATTGGAATAATTCGAAGTGTTGAGGTAGAGACTAGAGAGGGCCCACAAAGGAAGTGATAAAGAATATTAAACAAGTCTGTAAGGATTGAAACTGAGGGAGTCCAGTTCTGCTTTCTATGCGGCATTTTTCTTTCATTTTTTTTAAAAAAAAGTCTAGGGCAACTGTGTACTTAAAATTCATTTAACATATACATACATATACATATATATACAAGCAATCGTATCTTAGTGTGCAATGTGTACCGAAATTAGAAGAGTATTGGAATGGTTGACTGTAACCTCAAGTCTATCACACAATGGAACACTTTTTGTGAGTATCTATATGTAGTTAATCTTAGTTTTGTAATCCCATGATGGGTAATGATTTTGTGTTTTAAGAAATGTCTCTTCAATTGTAATGGGTGGTAAAGGTAAATTTTGAAAATAATTATTCATAGGAAGGTAGGTCTCTCTCTCTCTCTCTCTCTCTCTCTCTCTCTCTCTCTCCACATAACATTTTAAGGGTAAATTGATTAAGGTGGAAGATGTGTAGAATTTGACAAAAGAAAGACTTGATGAAATGATTAATTCAATTGGAGGTTTTGATATGATAATAGGTGGAAGCCCCTATAATAATTTAATAGGAAACAACAATCTCTCTCTCTCTCTCTCTCTCTCTCTCTCTCTATGTTTTTCTCATGTCTCTCTTTTCATATGTTTTCAAAATGACACTTTAAGAAGACTATTGGTGCACCAGACAAATTCCCAAAGAATAAGTCAATACTCTTGCATGGAGTTATGATGTCCATATTATTTTCTTCATCACTTATAGGCAAATCAAAACATTGTTTTCAAACACAAGCAACTAAATTAAACCATTAGTTATATAATTCTATTAATAACGTATATAAATAATAACAAATGACAACACCTAGTAACAAGAAATTTCATCCAATCAACCTATACAATGACAATATTATACTCTTGTTATTATTCTATGTGTGTTGACATGAGTGATGTGTTGGTTCTTTTCCCTTAGCCCATTTGTTGCTTTCTGGTGTATCAGAAATCCTAGTTAATTCATTGGTACTCACACTTCTTTGTATCCCTAGATATTAAGAATTACCTTTTTCTTGTGGGTTGGGACATTTCCTATTTTTCCCTGAAGTTTGTTGTTAGATGTGAAGAATTGCTTTGATTTAGTTTCTTTTAGGAAGACAAAGAGTGGAATAGAAGTTAATGTAACCTTCAAATGATAACCTATGCATCTAGCTCCTCCATTTACAGTTGGTTGGCCATCTAGATTTTCCTTTCTTTTTAGTGGAAATCTATACTTAGAATTGTTTTTTACATGATAATAAGTAGTTAGGAAAACAATATAGAATATATTAGATTTTAATACTTTTAATATAATATTTATTCTAAAATTAAATATTTAAAACTTAATACTTTTAGATTTTATATTTATATATCTATATATATTTTGAAATTATGCATGACACATAAATCAAGAGTAAACATATTTCTAATATAATAATATATTAACTTTACTCTCTCTCTCTCTCTCTCTCTCTCTCTCTCTCTCTCTCTCTCTATTTAATCCTTGCAAAATGAAACTAGGGTTAAAATGAATATATGTCCACATCTCCATCTCTCTCTATCTCTCCCTATTCAATTATTTATTTCTTCCCCTATGTCTCCTCTTTCTCTCTCATTGTCTTTTGATTCTTGATTAATTTGTATCAATCTCCCTCTCTATTATTCTCTCTTCCTCTACCACTCTCTCTATATATATCATGAATCTAGATCTATGCTCTTCATATTGCATGTATTGGTTGTTCATCCACATACAATAACTTTATAAATTAGTGAATTTTCTAGCTCTTCCTATTTGTATTTTTTTTAGATACAGTATATTTGAGTGGTATACCCAAATGATACAAAGTAACTTTTGCACCCCTAGTTCTAGAGAACAAAAAAATGATATTAATCCATTTTAGATAAATAGGCTTCAAAACAAAAAGATGGTATCCTCTCTCTCTCTCTCTCATTAATCTCTAATTTATTCTCTCTCTCTCTCTCTCTCTCTCTCTCTCTCTCTCTCTCTCTCTCTCTCTCTCTCTCATGTACCATATCTCTTTCTCTTTCTCTCTTCCTCTATTTTTATCAACCAATTCCTCTCTCTCTCATATCTCTATCTCTCTCCTACTCTATTTTTCTCTCTATATCTCTTTACCTCTTTCCCTTTATATCCCTTATCTCTATCTCTATCTCCTCTATATTTCCCTATTGGTCCTCTATCTCTCTCTAAACCCTAAACCCTAAACTTCTAAACCTTAACCCCTAACCCCAAAACCCTAAACCCTAAACCCTAAATAATGCCCCTAAACCCAAGCAACCCTAAACCTCTATCTCCCTATCTCTATCATCCCTCTACCTCTCAATCTCTCTCTCTATGTCTCTAGACATGTCTCTCACACTCTCTCTCTCCCTATCTCTCCCCTCTGTCTTCTCTATCTCTCCAATCTTTATTAGTCCCCTCTCTATCTCTCTTTAAACCCCAAACCTGAGCAACCCTAAACCCTAAACTTGAGTAATGCTAAACTCATAAACCCTAAATAATGCCCCTAAACTCAAGCAACCGTAAACCTCTATCTCCCTATCTCTCCCTATCTCCCTATCTCTATCATCCCTATACCTCTCAATCTCTCTCTATGTCTCTGGGCATGTCTCTCACTCTCTATCTCCCTATCTCTCCCCTATGTCTCCTCTATCTCTCCCAATCTCTATCAGTCACCTCTCTATATCTCTCTTTAAACGCTAAACCCCAAACCCCTAAACCCTAAATAATTCCCCTAAACCCTAACCCCTAACCCCTAAACCCTAAACTTTAGCAATACTAAACTCATAAACCCTAAATAATGCCCCTAAACCCTGACCACTAACCTAAGCAACTCTCTCTCTCTCTCAAAACCCCAAAACCCTAAATAATGCCCCTAAACCCTAACCCCTAACCTTGAGCAACCCTAAACCTCTATCTCCCTATCTCTCCCTTATCTTCCTATCTCTATTGTCCCTCTACCTCTCAATTCTTCTCCCTATCTCTCTGAACATCTTGCTCACTCTCTATATCCCTATCTACCCCCTCTGTCTCCTCTATCTCTCCATATCTGTCTTCTTTCTCTCTCTAGATATCTCTCTATCTCTTGCCTCTCTCTCCCCTATCATTCCTCTATCTCCCTATCTCTCCCCTCTATCTCTCCCTCTCCTTATTGATGAAAGAAATGAAAACAAGAAAACTAGGACTCTCTTTCTATCTCTCTCTCTCCCTCTCCTAGGGAAATTGGAAAGGAAAAGGAAAACTAAGAAAGATAGGAAAATGATTTAACTAGGAGGTAGATAGGTCAGAGAGAGAGAGAGATAAACATATAGGGAGAGAGGTCTAAAGATAGGGAGAGGGGAGATGGAGAGTTCCTGAGTTTATATGGAAACTATTGAACAATGAGAAAATGTAATGTGGGAGGATGTGATGAGTTTTAGATGTTGCAATATAGCATGGAGATATGTCTACATGTGTTGATGCTATGGAAATTTAACCATGAGTCATTTGAAGAAGTACTCACAACTACATATTTAATTGTTCTAGTAGAAGCATAAATAATAATGCAGGTGCACTTGTAGCAGAGTTGAAGTTCATGTGGAACAATCTAGAGGCTTGGTTATGTTAAGAGAACGTTCTACAATACTACAAGTTGAAAGAATTGGTTAAAGATGGTTGTATGTGTTACCACAAGCTTATGGTTGGTAGTGGTGGTTATACAAGAAGACATGAATACATTGACTATAGTTAGTAATAAACTATTGATAGTTAGTAACAAACTAAAAAATAATGAAAAGAATAGGGTGATATCCATTTTAGGTTGCCCAAAATGGATATCCATTTTAGGTTGCCCAAAATGGGTATCCGTTTTGGGCAACCTAAAATAGGTATCTGTTTTGCAAACAAATATCCATTTTCAGCATCCTAAAATGGATATCCATTTTGCAAAACATAAAAAAGGGAAAATGGTATTTTACCAAAGCAAAATGGATATTCGTTAATAAAGAATATCCATTTTGCTTCACTTTTGCCTTGTATGTAGGCTTGGGACTGTCATAGTTGACTTTCCCTCAATTCTAACCTTTTTGCAGGTTTCACTCTCTTCTTTGAGCTTCACCCTTCATGTTGACGACTTTTTTTTATACAAAATTGATAAAATGAAAAGGGTTTATAGAAGAAATTGTCAACTTTCTAAAAATATAAGATTTGTTTGGTTATCATTTTATTAAATAATTTTCTATATAGTGTGTGTCTGAAATACTGATGGACACATTGATTGAAAAACATCCATAACTTTCAAACTGTTTCACCTTTTTGAGATCTGAAAGCTGAGTCACACTCTATGCTTTTCTGGCTATAGGTTAAAAAAATTGAATTTCAATTTTTTTTATTGAGTTAGGTTGGCTGGAAAATTACTTTTTAGTTTTAAAAAAAAAGTCACAGTAAAAAAATCATAACTAATTATTTTATTGGAAAAAAATTTCAAAAAAATGTGTCACATCCGGGCATGAGTCCTCTACTTATTTTGAAAGTTTCAAAAAAAATATTTTTTTTGCTCATAGTTAGGTTGGCTAGAATGACACCCACATTTTATTTTTTCCGGAAAATTTAATAGCTGTTCATTGAAATATTCATTTTTCACTAAGTAAATTTAGTTTAAAAAACAATAGTAGCCCATAAACTAGATTCAAATCTCTACAAATTTCGTTCTTACATCTTTTCCAAATTGTGTAGATAATCCATTCAAATTTTCACATGAACTTGATTAAGTCTGATTTTTTGTATTTTCATTTACACTTAGAGGTATAGTTTGGCTCGTCATGATCCTACACATACCCATATAATATTTATTTTAGTTTTTAAAATTATATAAGGTGTATGGTTTTTAGAATCATATAATAGAGAATATTTGAAAAGGAATTTTGGTGGTGTGGAAATAAAATAAGTGGCAAAGAAGGAATGTGAGGTTTAAATAGTGTTGGTATAGAGAAAGAGAGGAGGGGGAGAAAGAGTTAGAGACAAACAGAGAGATGGGGAGAGAGAGATATCTATTGGGGGGAGAGAGGGGAGGCGGAACAAAGAAGAGGAGACAGAAAAAGGGGGATAGAGAGAAATGACAAAGAGAGATAGGGAAAATAGGGAAAGAAATAAATAAAGAAAAAACATAGAGAGAAAGGGGGGAAATTGATATAGAAAGAGAAAGAGATAAATAGAGAAAGATAGAGAAAAGAGAGAAAGAGAGAGATAGAGGCAAAGATAGAGAGAGAGAGAGAGAGAGATACAAATAGGAATAGAGAAAGAGAGACAAAGTATGAGAGCTCAATAAAGATGAGAGATATAGATGTAAAGATAAAGAAAAGAGAGTGAGTTTCAAGAAATCATTTTTCCATGGGGATTGTTGATGATGATGTTAGTCATATACAAACATAGAATAAAAGTTACACAACAACCTTTACTCATCTTGAAAGATACGATGAATTCAAAGAACTCATGATCCCAAGTCTCCGTTGATTAGGTCTTAATCTACTGACGTTACTCAGTGCTTGATGTGTGTTGCTGTTTTCCATTCAGGGGCCTTACGTATTTCTGCAAAGTTCATCATTATTCCTTCAAATATCTTGCTCTATATGTCTGCCCTGCATAAATCTCCAATAATTCTACCTCTGCACTGTAAATTTAGTCAAATAATGTGCCTACAGGCTGATATTTGCATGATTTCTACCATTATTTGCAATTCTTTGCATGATATTTTCAATACTACATGCATTTAACTCAAATATGCTAATGATTTTTAGTTACCTACGGGATTTCAGCATATTTCTCTATTTCTGCTTATTATTTATCATGACTTGCAGTTATGGTGATGAATTTATGAAATTAAAAAAAGAAAAAGGGTTAAAGAATGAGATTCCCAAAACTACTTGACTTAGATCACTGATCCACATACAAGCTCCCATACATGCAATGAAAAGAAGGAAACTAGAATCATACTTCACCAGGACATTCCACAAATCCGCATGATCTAGTGCAAATCTTCAAAGGAAAAGTTGACAACAACATGTAATGAAATGAAAGCGCTTCCAGTTGAACACAGCATTCACCAGTACATATCCAGAAATCAACAGGAAGATTACGTAAAATTTACAATCAGGATGTAATCTGAAACTTCATATCCATTCAGTATGCTCAAGAACAGGTACATTTACAGTGATCTGAAGAAAGAACCTTGACATTTCAACAATTCTATCCTCATTAGTCTCAGTAATCCGATCTCCTAATTGATTCTACAGTAATCGGCCTTAATGTGCCAGATGTGTCTGTGTATCTCCCCTCTCTCTCTAATATTAGCCTTATTGCCAGATATATCTATCTATCTCCTTTTACAGCTCAGGATCTGGCTCTTATATAGAACAAATGCCAGAAAACAGTTACAATGATCCAAGGATCAGAATCCTCTCATAATAATCAACGGTCCAGATGAAAAGCACATGCTTCGCCAGTTGGCAAATGTATAGCTGGCACAGAATATTCCAGTATCTTTGATTTGATTCGGTCTCCAGCTGGCAAACAGCATATTTGACAATATCCTCCTCATTTCTGGTTCATGTTGCCTCCTTGTGCAACCATACAATGCTTAGCAACAGCTCTAACAGCATCATGACTTCCTGCAAATAAACAGACAAACATTAAGTTCATCATCATGTGGAACATAGCATGAAGTTAAAATTCACATTAAACAGGCCTCAAAATGTGCAGCTACAGGCAATCGGGCTTCAAATCAGTGAAAATTATGCACTAAATGCATAAACAGCATCAAAAAACTCGGGTCAACCATCATTGACTGGAAAATGCAATTGGGTCTTCAAATTTCCATCGCTTCATTTTCCCACCCATTTTCTTGTATATCGGGCTCCAAATATGATCATGTATCTCAAAATATACAAGGAAATAACTACTTTTCAATTTATTTCAAATCCGGCTTTGCATGCTATCGGCGAGACCACTACTGTCGGGAAGAAAATTCAAAGCGCAGCCGATGGGGAAACTTAGAGCTTTCTACCTATCTGCAGGATATTGTGAATATGATGCTCCCCCTCCTCGAATGTCCTGATGACGTCACCGTCATGTTCCGCTTCTGTATATTGGGGAAAAGAATGACATCATCATCATCATCATGTCGAAGGAAAATAGGAGGATATGAAATATGATCCTGCTGCTGAGGAATGGAATATGATGGTGACGTCATCGTCATATCCAGGCTTCATTAAAATGCAAAAGATGACGTCACCGTCATGTTTAGTTAAGATCAGGGGATAAATGTAATATCGGGTCACCTAAGGAAGATGATCAGGTGGTGAATGTAATATGACCCCTTTTGCGGCCAAGGTAACCCTCTCAAAAGATCAGGATGATGATGATCATCAGGATATCTGGGGCTTTTGTTTAAACTTAGAACATGACGTCATCGTCATATTCGTGAACCGGATCGTGTTTTGGAAAATATCCTGCCGAAGGGAAATGTGATGATGATGCCATCCTGATATTTGCTTCTTTGTTTATCAGATTGGGATGACGTCATAAGGATATTTTCAAAAGGTCATATTTCTCGGCAGGAGGACATTACGAAATATCGGGTAGACAAACAAGATCATGATGATCTTGACAACATGACTGAGGATAAAAATATGATGATCCTCCTCATCGAATATCATGATGACGTCACCATCATTTTCATCTTCGAAGCATGAGGATGAGTTGAGGTCATCATCAGGTTAACGCTAGGGTGATATTTAAAATATGATCATGCTGCTAAGAGTATCACCCCCTTAAAAGATAGGGTGATCATCATGATCATGCAAAAGGAGATCAGGAGGATATGATGACGTCATCATCATATTAGCGAATATCAGCAAATATGACCCTCCCTTGAAAGATCAGGATGATGACCCTCCAATAGGATTTTGACGTGCGCATGCAAATATGCAGATAGTGGACTTTCTAAGCAGGGTGATATTGTAATATCAGCATGATATTATAATATCAGGTGATGTTATGATATCATGATGCTCGTTGTTATGAAATATCGAGTTACACTCAAAACATGATGCTCACGATGCGCATAAGGTCATTTGACGGGTAAAGGGCACTATCACCTAAGATTGACGTCCGGATATTTCGACTGCATGATTTTATCAGGTGATAGACCAAGATCAGGATGACCTTGACAACATGACTAAGGATATAAAAATATGATGATCACTTGCGATTATCAGGTTTGACCAAAACTTTGACTACTCATAACTCCCTCATATGGACGAATTTTCAGGTGATGTAAAAGGCAAACCTGCCTAGAATTTCAAGCTCTTTCTAAATATGAGGTCATAGAAACAAAATATGAACTTTGACAAATTGACCTCATGATGATGACCAACCTCATCCTGACCTTCATGATGATGATGCACCTGACTCATTTTTACCAAACCGCCAGAAAGCAGACAACACAAGCCAAGCCAAAACGTTGGGTCCCTGTTTTGCCAAGTTAAAATGGGGCGTGTTGTGTAACCACACAACAACTTGACACCAAAGAAAACAACAAAATTCAAATAATTCAAAAGGTGAGGATAAATTAAAACATAAATTTCCAACTCCTATTAAGCATGAGCATCCTAATCCTTTCTAACTGGTATCATGTTCATCAATGTAACAATGAATTGATAAGGGATCAATTGTGTGCATGTGATTCATATACTCATCTTGAAAGTGAGTTGAATAAGTCAGTGACTGGTGTTAAGCTACGTAGTTTGGTTCATCCCTCATAGCCAACCGGATAGAGCCTTGCTGCCAGCAGGCGTCCATAGCCCCGGCAAGGTTATCGTTGCAATTCTCCTAAGTAGAGCCCCACTGCCAGCAAGCGTCTATAGCTCCGGTAGAGTTACTTAGATGACTTAATCTGGATTTCAGAAAATCCATTTTATTATTTTATTTATTTTATATTTTGAATTTAATTCTTAAGATATAACAGTTGTAGCCTCATGATACAACGAATGGTCACTTGTTGAAATTAAGTTGAGAATTGCAATGGTAGCAAGGGCAACCTTTAGATTTTTCACTTAACACCTACACTGATATGTTCAATAAACCCAAGGCTGTTAGGTGTGTCATTGTGAGGATCACCTTGACTCAAGAAAAGTAGTACTGATGAATATGATACCACAGACCTGATCAAGAATACCTATACTGATATGAATTACAACCTATGTAAAAACTTATATTCAACTTTTGAATTCTAACAATTTATGTAGTGTTCTTAAGTAACAAGGTGCACCAATTTTGCCCAACCAAAACAAAGACTCAACAACGCAAAGCAAAAAGCAACCTGTACAAACAGCTAACCTACAAAAGGAAACAACAGAAAGCAAAACAAGAAAGCAAAACAAGCAAAATGTATAAACAACTAACCTACAAAATTATATACAAACCACTACTAGGCAAACAAAAACCAGAAAAAGACCCAAAGACACCTGTATTTGCATACTTCTTTTGATTGTGCAGGAGCATTAGGGTATTAGTTATGGTTCTCAACCTAGCAAATTTATCTTTATATTCTGAAAAATATTCTGATATTCTGAATTCATTGTATTCAACAGAATAACTCTTGATGATCAGCAACTGAGGAAGCTCATCATGTTCATGATTAATCCATATGCATGTCTTATCTCCTGAATTTCCATAATCAAAATAGTATTCAACATCATTCACTGTGGAAAGGAGAAATACAACCTGGTGTATTTCTGATTTTGTTGGACATGCTTCTTGATTGGCAGTTGGTCTTCCATTTGTCATTATATTTTCACTGCTTGGCTCAGTGTCTGGTCTCTCTTCAAATTGAAGGATGTATGACTCTTGATGTATTAATTCTCCATCTTTATCCAGCCTTATCCCTTCATTCCGGATGTTCAGTTTATCTTCCAGTTCAGGAAACTTCTCAATATTTTCTTCAATTTCCTGCACATCAGCATCTAAATAAGTATCTTTATGATCACAACCTGAAATACAGAAATTTATCATTTCTAAATCACTTGACTGTAAAAGAGAATTGGCTTTCAACTAATAAGAACACTCCCCTGTTTCATTCTCAAAATATTTCTGGAGTGACATCTGATTATGCATAACAACTCCAAAGCCTTCTACATCTTCATCTTTCAGGAATTGTTCATTAAATAATTCACATCTTCTATCTAGTAAAGGATCTGGTTCCATTAAGCTGTAACATTCCTGCATTTGATCATTCGATTCAAAGAAGTCAGGTAATAAATCAGCATTTATTTTATTTTCTATGACTCCCTGAGTTACTATCATAGGAACTTCATCATCAGCAGTGAATTTAAATTGCTCTACTATCTGTTTACACTTCTCTTTACCATAGAATGACTCTAGGAAAGATGTTTCATCTTCTTTATCAAAAGTATTAGGATCAGAATCAAAAATATTATCCTGATGAGTGGTTTCTTCTCTAAAATTTTCACAAGATTCATACCTGCATACTAACTGATCCTTACTTGTATTAGGAAGTAGAGAACTCCTATCAATCTCACCATAGAATGAATCCAGGAAAGATGTTTCCTCTTCATTACCTTTTATAACCGATTCAGCTATTGTATTTTCTAGAGTCTTTTTCAACATGACCAAGCAAGGGTAGCAATCTCTCTCTGAATGCTCTTCGTCATGTAATCTGCACCAGCTTTCAATCAGAACATCATCAATGGATAAACCTAATATTTGACTACATTGTATATTTCTGGACAAGTATAATTCAAAATCTTCAGAGCGATCCACTTCAGTGTCTGGACAATTAATAACTTCTGGTGCTGCATCTGCTTGTTGCTCCAGAATTTCCTCATTTTCCTGGCAAATTTCAGCCCTGAACACATCCGGGAAGAATATTAATCCTTTCAAATATAAATCCAACCTTGTAAGGAAAGTTAAACAATTTATTTCGTTGTGTTCTACAGTCTGGTGTATCCTGCAATAGGTAGATAAACCAAAGTTAGACAAACTGTGAGGGTAAAGCTGCCTACTCAAAGTTTCCTGAAATAAAGGAATGTTAACTTGACAATTGCCTTCATATACATCCATCAAAATGAGACTCTATTTTTCAATTTTTTAGTATTTTGAAATTTTAATGAGATCTATCATATCTCAAAATAAAACTTGAAAGTCCAGAAAATCAAACTAATCTTTGATGTTTCAAGCTAGATCTTGGCAAAGGTGCAACCAAAACATCTCAGATAAGAGATATTTGCAGACATTTAACTGAAATGCTAAAATATTTATGCAATATTTGTAGAAATCCAGAAATTCACAGCTCAGGCCCTCCTTCTAGCACCAATTTATGTTGCGTTAGAAGCGAGGGGCCTACATAAAATGAATGATGACTAAAGCAGTAGTGTCTTTTCTAGCTCAGCCCTCCTTCTAGCACCAATTTATGTTGATCATGACAGCTCACCTGCCCTCCTTCTAGCGCCAATTTATGTTGGTCATGAGCGAGGTGCCTGCATAAAATGAATGATGACTGAAGCAATAGTGTCTTTTCCAGTTCAGCCCTCCTTCTAGCGCCAATTTATGTTGCGTTAGAAGCGAGGGGCCTGCAGATGAATTGTAAGACTTAGGGCAAGCTGCTATACTAAGGCAGGGGATATCACTTCAATTGAACAGGATTTCTTTGCTGAGAAACAGCTCATATGCCCTCCTTCTAGTGCTAATTTATGTTGCGTTAGAAGCGAGGGGTCTGCAAATATGTTTGCAAGATTTAAAGCGGGCTGATAAACAGAGGCAGGGGATATCACTTCAACTGAAAAGAATTTATTTGCTGAGAAACAGCTCACGCCCTCCTTCTAGCGCCAATTTATGTTGATGATGATGTTAGTCATATACAAACATAGAATAAAAGTTACACAACAACCTTTACTCATCTTGAAAGATACGATGAATTCAGAGAACTCATGATCCCAAGTCTCCGTTGATTAGGTCTTAATCTACTGACGTTACTCAGTGGTTGATGTGTGTTGCTGTTTTCCATTCAGGAGCCTTACGTATTTCTGCAAAGTTCATCATTATTCCTTCAAATATCTTGCTCTATATGTCTGCCCTGCATAAATCTCCAATAATTCTACCTCTGCACTGTGAATTTAGTCAAATAATGTGCCTACAGGCTGATATTTGCATGATTTCTACCATTATTTGCAATTCTTTGCATGATATTTTCAATACTGCATGCATTTAACTCAAATATGCTAATGATTTTCAGTTACCTACGGGATTTCAGCATATTTCACTATTTCTACTTATTATTTATCATGACTTGCAGTTATGGTGATGAATTTATGAAATTAAAAAAAGAAAAAGAGTTAAAGAAGGAGATTCCCAAAACTACTTGACTTAGATCACTGATCCACATACAAGCTCCCATACATGCAATGAAAAGAAGGAAACTAGAATCATACTTCACCAGGACATTCCACAAATCCGCATGATCTAGTGCAAATCTTCAAAGGAAAAGTTGATAACAACATGTAATGAAATGAAGGAAACTAAAATCATGCGGATTTGTGGAATGTCCTGGTGAAGTATGATTCTAGTTTCCTTCTTTTCATTGCATGTATGGGAGCTTGTATGTGGATCAGTGATCTAAGTCAAGTAGTTTTGGGAATCTCATTCTTTAACCCTTTTTCTTTTTTTAATTTCATAAATTCATCACCATAACTGCAAGTCATGATAAATAATAAGCAGAAATAGAGAAATATGCTGAAATCCCGTAGGTAACTGAAAATCATTAGCATATTTGAGTTAAATGCATGCAGTATTGAAAATATCATGCAAAGAATTGCAAATAATGGTAGAAATCATGCAAATATCAGCCTGTAGGCACATTATTTGACTAAATTCACAGTGCAGAGGTAGAATTATTGGAGATTTATGCAGGGCAGACATATAGAGCAAGATATTTGAAGGAATAATGATGAACTTTGCAGAAATACGTAAGGCCCCTGAATGGAAAACAGCAACACACATCAACCACTGAGTAACGTCAGTAGATTAAGACCTAATCAACGGAGACTTGGGATCATGAGTTCTCTGAATTCATCGTATCTTTCAAGATGAGTAAAGGTTGTTGTGTAACTTTTATTCTATGTTTGTATATGACTAACATCATCATCAACAAGTCACCATTTGTTGTGCCTTGCACACACACCCCATTTCAAAATAGGGACCCCCTCTTTCAATTTGGTCTAGAGTGTCAAGTAGATTTTTCACCTCCTAAGTAGTCAGGTGGTCAAGGTGCATTTTTTCCATGTTTAAACGATGATGTTGAAAATCATTTCAAAAATCTGCTAGGTCAAGTCCTTTGCATTATCATCACTAGGTCTGATTTTTCCTTTGCGCTAAAATGCTTCCTAACTTACTGTTGCGCTAAAATGTCCCTTATCTGACCATTGCGCTAAATTGCCTCCCTACCGACCTCAAGGTTTAAGAAACCTTTATCACTGGCTCAAGTGCTAGTTTTCCTCCTAGTGGACTTTTGCGCTTAAATCAATCATCTTCGACTTGCGCTATATTGTTTGATCGCTGACTGAGTTGGAAGATTCCAAAATACCCACGAAATCCAAAGGACATGGAATTGAGTCTATTGTCACAGCGTTAAAAGGACCTTTCGCCAACCAAGTCTATCACGCCCAATTTCCCCACCAAGTCAGAGTGAATGAAAAGTCACGCAAAACCCTAAATCTGCTGATTGACACTATGTAAATCGCACATTAATGGTGATTTGGCCAAAACAATAAAAGGTTAAATTATGTTGTTCTGATCACTTTCTACCTTTTGATAAGAGATTTGGAGAGCCCCTTTGCAACCTATCCAACATTCTCTCTGCCATTGCCCTCGAACTTGATCCCATGACCATCTCCTACCTATGTATCTCAGACACATTTCCTACAACTAACCAGGTAGGGTTTATACTTTGCCTCTTTAAGCTTTTGCTAGGAGTAGTTAGGGTTTCATTCAAAGTACATTTTTTCTTCTAAGTAACGCATTTGGGGTTTCAGCTAGGGTTTTCTGCATGGATTGTTTGTTTTCTTTGAAACCTAGTTTGAATTTTTCCTTTAAAATATAGTAGGATCGCCATGGGCTAAATAGAATGACTTAACTAGGTTTAGATGTAGTAGGATAAAATTTGAACCTTTTTCGTCTGGCCTTTGCACTAAATTTGAGACTGATCGACTTATACACAATTCAGCTCATCTAGTCAGTCGGCAGTCATGAAAACTTGCGCTGTATTTTGAAACCCATTTAGCACTGAAAACTTTGACATCCGACCTACATAGCTTTTGCCACGTTAACTGATTAGATCGGTGGGACTTAAAAATCCTACAAACTTTAAAAATCTACTTAGCGCTAAAACCTTTTGCACCAACCTTGCGCTAATAGACTCCATCTCTGACTTGGTCAGACACTCAGAATATCTTCGCAAGTCGATAGCGTCCCAAAATCCCGCTAGAAATAAGAAAAATGGCTCTGCGCTAAAATTAACCCCGTCTAACTTTGCGCTAAAACACACCTTCACTGACTTAGTCAGTTGACCTCAAATCTCACGTAGGTTTGACAAAGCCAAATGTCACGCAAACATGGTAAAATGATCTCAATGGTCTTGCACTAAATTCCAACTGACTAACTAAACAACAAAACTCAAAGTCAATAACCTTTGAAAGTTGCGCAAGTCGATCAATCTAGAAACCCACACAAAAGTGAAAAGACATTTCAACACTGATAGAATATTAGGTCGAATGAATTAGATTTCCCCGCTGAGGTTGGTGGACCTCAAATATATCGCTTTTCTTCTTAAAGGTTGGTTTACCCTGAAACTAGTGCAAATGGTAAAAAATGACTATTTTGGAGAACTTTGGAAAGGGAAAATGTCAAAAATGATGTAATTAATGTTACAAATGTAGATAATGATGTTTTTTCATGCTTCCAATGAGATGTCTTGCAACATTAAATATTTTTCTTTGCATACATTAATGGTGAGTTGCTATGAAGTAAGTGCAATGATAATAAACTATTAGATTTATGATTCTTTAAAGGGCACATCAGTAGTATTAGCAGATTCATTAAATTCATCTCAAACTTAGGAGTTTGTGAAAAATTCTCAAGGTATCAAACTTATAAGGTCCAGTCTTGCAGATTAGATGACTGCCTGAGCTCAAACCATGAAGTACGAGTTCAAGGGTATCCCTCGAGAGATTAAGATTCATTCCAGATGGAGTGACATAGGAGACACAAATCTAGGTCACATAGACTTAGATGACTTCAAATTGAGAATTTATGGCTCAAATCCAACTCCTTGGGCCAAAATACTTAAAGATAGTGGTATTGCACAAGTTGCTACCTTCCCTACCTTAGTATAGTGGTATTGTTTGTCCTCTCTCCCCTTGGTACCAAGAGACCTACATGTACCTACATGACAACATCATCCCACCTAATCTAACATCCACACAACCTAAAACCTTCATCTGTCGAGCTTCTTGCTTCACCATCATAGGAGATACCCTATACCGAAAAAGTCTTGATGGTACTTGTTGTGATGTTCACAACACGCCCCATTTTACTCCTTAGCAAAATAGGGACCCCTGCTGTGGCTTTGGTTTTTGCTTTTGTTTTGTGGGTCTGTCCTTGGTGGTAAGGGAAAAGAGAGTGAAATTTGCAAACTTTGATAAAATTAGTGAGAAAATGCATTTTGAGTGCGAGTACATGGTATGGTTGGATTCCTTGTCAAAAATAAGCCAAGGTTGCTTTTTGAATCATCTGAAAATTCACCATATTTCACAAGTTATACCCATTTTGGTAAAATGCACTACAGAGGTTTAAACAATGCAGGGTTTCAAATGTTTCGTTGAATGTTCCTTAAAGTTTCAAATAGCTATGTGGAGCGTGCCTCGTGTCACACTCCGCATGAGTCTCATAGCGTTGTAAAAAAGACCAACGTTGAGCCCCGAGTAGTTTCTTATTGTTTCCTAAAGTTTCCAGAGTCACGCAGAGCGTGCCACTTGTCGCCCTTCGCAGCGAGCCCCTTTAATGACTTTAAACCATCCGTGGGCCACTAAAGTTTCTTAACAGTTGCAAGAGTAGCGCGGAGTGTGCCATGTGTCACCTTCCGCAGAGTCCTGTATGCTTCAAACAAACAGCGCGGAGTGTGACAAGTGTCACTATCCGCAGGACCTTCAAAGTTTCCCGAAAGTTCCCTTAAAGTTTCTTAATAGTTTCAGGTGTATCGCAGAAGACACCAAGTGTCACCTTCCACAATCGTTTCTTTAAAAGTTTCGAGCTGCACAGAGAGTTTCTTAGTGTTTCAACGACAGTGCGGAGCGTGACAAGTGTCACTCTCCGCGGGTCCTTCCGAAAGTTTCTAAACAGTTTCTAAAAGGTTTCAAGGGCAGCACGGAACGTAACACGTGTCGCTCTCCGCAGTCCTTCCACAAGTTTCTTAAAGTGTTTCAAAACGTTTCGCGGCAGTTTCAAACAAGTTTCAAAGCTCCACGAAGTGTGACAAGTGTCACCCTCCGCAAGTCCCTCAGTAGTTTCTAGAGTTTGCAACAGTCGTGCGGAGAGTGACAAGTGTCACTTTCCATGAGAGTCTAAAAAAGGTAAGGGAGAGCTTCCTCTTGCTCTCAGTAGTCCCTAACAACGAGGCGGGTGGCGACAAGTGTCACCTTTCGCATGAGCAACAGTTTCATAAGCCCCTCGCATGGAATGCGCCACGTGTCACTCTCTGAGGGCACCGTTTCTAATAAAGGAAAATAAAGGGTCGTTTTTCGGCCAAACACAGGAGGTTAGTGGGCGATCTTCAGGGCCCGCCGATAAGGTTTTTTGGTGCCGATAGGTGGGAAACATTTTGCGATAGGTTTTTTAGGGTTTTTCAACACATTTTTGACCCTACGTTTGCATCGTTTCTAGCCTATGATGGTTGACCCAGTAAGTTTTTGACACAGTTGCGCGATATGAACGCGTTTTTTGGCAGATTTTGACTCGATAGTCGCGATTTTTTTTGCTCAGCCCCACTTGGATCTAACAGGTAGTTTGTTTCTCATTGTTTAATGATGATGACACTTATTGTTGATCTATTTTTTTTGCAAGCTTGCAGCTAGAAGGAGTAGCTGAAACTTAATGGCGATGACGTCCTAGGAGGAGAATCAGATTTTAGAAGTAAAGAGAAGATGAGGATGAAGTGCAGAAGTCAAGGGACATCAATGAGAAGACCCAAATGCAGATAAAACGTAATGATAAGTAGGTTGTAGAATTTACTTCTGAGCTACTAGGGTTTCAGAAAGAGGCATATTTTTGCCCAGATTTGATGTGTGCTCAGAGGTATTTTTGGAAACTGGTTCTGCACCATTTAATATTGTAACCTAGGGTTTGAACCATGGCTTAGCCATTAGGGTTTTGAGCTGTATTGAGGACAATCAAAAAGTCTATATATTGTGCCTTAATACATTGTAATACTTTACAACAAGGATTTTAGGAAAACACAGGGATTTTAGCTTAGCATAGTTTAGAAGTAGAGGAAGGAGGTCACCTGTTTGTCTACAGTAAGGAGTACGTCGAACATCCGGCTTCCTTATTGTATCTGTAAATCTTGTAAGTTCTATGTAGTTTGATCAATGAAACTAAGAGTCATTCCAACATTGTAAATCATGTATGACTGTTTGTTTCTAATACAATAGAATCTAGAGTTCTGCATCTATCTTCTGAGTGTTCTCCTGCTCTTCTTTGTGTTTTGAAATATTTTCTTTGAGAGCTTGCAATTTTAAATGTATGTTTGTGAAAATGCTCAGAACTTACATTTAAGGTTTTTACTGTGGATTTGATCAAATTGCTGTATGATTTACATAGTGCATAATAGAACAATTAGATCCTTTGGTAGAGTAAATGAGGTTTAGAGTAGATCTTTCTAACTTTTCCCAACCCATATGAAATATTTAGCTAAAAACGTAGAAATTTGAAGGAAATTTGTCTCATATTTGAAGAAGCATGAACAACAGAGTTAAAAGTAGACAAGTTTTCATAAATATATAAAGAGGAAGGCTGCAATAATTCAAGACAACCATCTAAAACTTTGCAGCACAGTAACACTTGTATGCAAATGAACAAAACACTTATTGATATCTATGATCTTTTTGCATAGTTTGAGTCCAGTAAACCACAAAGAAACCCCAAACTATGTAAGGCCCCTTGAACATTACAGCTTCACATTGACCAACTGAATTTGACCAACAGGACCATTGTAGACTTGAGATTAAGTGAATCTTAAACGATTCCCTCTTATCTTTCAAGTATAGTTTCAGTTCATTATATGTGAATTTTAACTTATTGTTATGATTGCATCAAAACAATCACCAACAGTACTCTTTTGCAATGTCTCAACTCTAGGGAAGCCAAAGTGGCCTTGCAAGAGGTACACGAAGGCATTTGTGGGGCACACTCTAGTGGACCTACTCTAGCAAGAAGATCCTCATAATAGGGTACTATTAGCCAACCATGGAACGAGATGCCTACCAATTTGCAAAGAAATGTTTACTATGTCAACAACACGGTGATCTTATCCATGCACCTTCATAGGAGTTGCAGCCAATAACAACCTCTTGGCCCTTTTCATGTGGGGACTTGACCTCATAGATAAAATTAACCCAGCCTCATCTAATGGCCACAAATTCATCATTACCGCTGCCAAATATTTTACCAAGTGGGTAGAAGCCATTCCGCTCACTTTCACCACTGGCATCCAAATCATAAAATTCATCCTCCACTACATAATATGTCATTATGGCATTCCTTTCTCCATTATCAAAAATAATGGGAAACCAATTAAGAACTAGGAAGTCTACACCTTATGCTAGAAATTCCACATCCAGTATCATTTTTCCACACCATATTACCCCCAAGGTAATGGTCAAGATAAAGCTTCTAACAAGACCATCTTACGCATCCTAAAAAAGATGGTTAATGAAGTCGGTCGTGACTGGTGCCTTCAGCTCAACCCCGCCCTATGGGCTTATCACACAAGCATTTGCACACACACATGACCCACACCATACTCATTAGTATTCGGTTCTGAAGCCATGTTTCCTATTGAGGTCGAGCTCCCTTTTCTCAAGATTTCACTACAAAACATAATCACTGAGGAGGAATACCGAATTGCATGACTGAATGAGCTAGAAATCCTAGATGAGAAATGCCTAGATGCTCTTAATCACCTTCAAGCCTATTAAAATTGCCTCTGTAGAAGCTACAAAAAAATGATTAAGAACCACTGGTTTGAGATAGACAACCTTGTCCTTATGGAAAATCAGAGAAACCTACAAGAGTGCCACAAGAAAGGAGAGTTCGATCCTAATTGGTTGGGACCATATGTTATCACAGTTAGCTATGGATTAGGAGCTTACCAGCTTGCAACACTTGAGGGGCAGCCTCTAGATGAACCTATGAACATCACGCACCTGAAAAGGTTCTATGCATAACCCATCGAGTATCCCAAATCAAAAATAAAAAAATAAAAATAATCAAAAAATACAAAAAAATCAAAAATCAAGAAAAATACAAGTGCAATAAAGTCGTCCAATGGTGAAAATCACTTTGGTGACACCTTGGATAAGTACCATGGTGAAAAGTTGTCTCAGGTGCCATGTGTAGTGGTTGGTTCTACCATCTAATAAGTCCTTCTATCCATCACAACATTCCATATCACCTACATCCCATTGCTTAGATTTCTATAACATTCAAACCTATCACCCCACCCAAGGCAAATTCTTGGAAAGAGGATCCTTGTGTATCTTTAAACTCCAAAAAACCAAAAAACATAAAAAATCCAAAAAAAATAGAAAAGCCAAAAACAATAGAAAATCCAAAAACTCCCCAAAAAATCAAAAAATTACAAAAACTCCAAAAACAATCTCAACCATCACCACAATTATCCAAAACATCCAACACATCATTATCCAACATCATCTCATCTACCCTAAACCATTCCTACATCATCATGACAAACCATAACTACATATTCATCATCACCTGTATCTTAAAGTGCCTTGATCCCGTGGACACAATGTATGTAGGCAATCTAGAATATGAAGGAAGTACCCAGTACTCAGGTACAAAAGATGCACCCATCCAACCCACGTGGATGGTCCCTATCCCCCGAGCTTACTAAATCCAAAAAATAAATACACAAACTAAGCATACTCTCAAAACATCATATCTTGTGTAAAAATCATCAATCAATAAGCCAAACATAATCATAACATATGGCCTACTATATTTTTTCCCACCTTTCGAAATTTATCCAACAACATCAACCGATTCTTGTCTTAATAGATATATAGTTCCTACAATAGGCAAAATCCATCATGCTATCAACACTTACCTTGGCAAGAGATACAATGGTTGTTTGTATGGTTCATTGGTCTTTTTGATTATTGATTTTTATCTTTTGTCTCATTTTAGAGATTATTCCAAAGCTACCTTGATCATACTATATCATGGTATGTGGCAGAAAACATCTAGAATGGGGCATGGTCATTGTTTTGTATGTCGTGCTTGTGTGTTGATCACATTACTCTAAGAATGGTATTCATATCTTGAAGATGTAGGGTCAATTCTAGCATATGGTTCCCTATTTGCATCTAAGGTTAATCATACCTTTTATGTACTAAAGAACTTATGCTATGAGTCCCCTTCCCTCATCTAGGAAAGGTTATACCACCTTGGGCATGCACAAGATTATCCAATTGTTTGTGGGTCTAGTCCATGCAAAGATGGATATGTATCATCACCTTGGTCCTTTCATACCTTGGTGAAAATATCCCCTTTTTCTATAATAAATCTAGAAATGCTCTCAATAATGTCAATGCAAATACTTATCCTATCTTATCTATCCTCTCTACCACCAACCATCAAACACACTATCTGGACTTTGCATCTAATGATGATCACTAACTTCATCCATTCAATCCTACCTTGCAACCACTCTAACAAATTCACCCCACATAACCTATCACTTCACCTATTCCAACAAAACCGCTCTAACAACGTGGCATCTAGTGACCTAGTATCCCCTATTCCAATCATCCCTAAACCTATCCCAACCATCCCCAAACCTATCCCAACCCTCCCTAAACTATCCCAATCATCCCCAAACCTATCTTAACCACCCAACCCATTGCCCATGGTTCTAAAACATCATAATGTATCATGACAAAAACCCATCCCATCATACCATTATTGAAAGGAAGCTAGGTGTGCAGAAAATGCTTCCTACACTAATCTAATGAGGAGAGGGCTATGCAAATTCAACTTTATCCTAGCTATTACAACAATGTTAAACCATTAACATGAGATATTGCAGCAAAACACAAGAACCAGAAAGAAGACAGAAAGAGAGAGAGACAAGATATTTGTGGGGAAAACCCTTACAGGTGAAAAACCACACACTCCAAAACATAGCTCAAATGTATTATAGTAAACAATAGCATATTACAATACAGTTTCAGAGCCAATGTTCTTTCAGGAGTCTTTAAATGTCGAATCTGGAGATATTCCGGCAGCATAACAGTACTTGTACCAAAGTTATCTATCTCCCATCCAAGCACCTATTTATATAGAGTTTACAAGGAAAATATGGAACCTTCTAGAGATGGGCATCCATCTTGGACTCATGCCCCAAAACCCACGCCTAAGGACACTTGTCCAACATCCCATCCCGAAGTGGGCGCCTAGTCCCAAGATAGGTTATGACAGATGCTCTTACGCACCTTACAGCTGTCATAGAATCCGTTATAACTGACAGCACTTACAACTGTAAGAGAATCTATCATACACTGACTAAAAATATCATATTCCTCTTACATGTCATAACCTCCTTTGACCGCCCAAAGATGCCTTTCTCTCATGCAAAGATACTCACCGACACTTGTCATTAATTAAAAATCATTTGAGGTTACGGGGGCGTTGCCCCCGAGCCCCCACGAGGGTACTGCCCCTTGACCCTGCCCTGTACCGCGATAGGGAGCGCGCCAGGGGTGCTGCTCCTAAACCCCGCAAGGGGCTACGCCCCTTGACCCTGTCTTGGGGGTGCTACCCCCAACCCCCGTTAATTATTCAAGGGGGAAACCGCGGTTGCCAAAGTCACCAAAATTTATCCTCCTGCATATACACAAGGTGCTGACTATGCCAACTCAACATGGGATAAATAAATACAACATTAGGAATTTGCAAAGGTTAAGACACCTTAATTCCCAACAATTATCACTATCATTAACTATTGCATTTACCACTTACATTATCCATTATCCATTAATCATTTACCATTGCATTATCAATTTACCACTTACATTATCCATTATCCATTAATCATTTACCATTGTATTATCCATTTACCACTTACATTATCCATTATCCATTAATCATTTACCATTGCATTATCCATTTATCATTAACTATTGCATTATCCATTTACCACTTACATTATCCATTATCCATTTATCATTAATCATTGCATTATCCATTTACCATTATCCATTATCCATTTATCATTAATCATTGCATTATCCATTAATTCATTAACCATTAACCATTACATCACATTAGCCATTATATATTAACCATTAACCATTACATTCCATTATCCATTTAACCATTACATTCTATTATTCATTAATCATTACGTCCATACATAATATATGTTTATTAATCTAAGCATATTTTCTCGTAACCATTTCATCCATATTATATGTTTATTAATCTAAGAATATATTCCATTACCATTTCATCCATAATATACGTTTATTAATCTAAGGATATATTCCATTACCATTTCATCCATAATATATGTTTATTAATCTAAGCATATATTCCATTGTCATTTTATCCATAATATATGTTTCTTAATCTAAGCATATAATCCACATCATAATCAACATCATATTCCACATCACATTCCACTTACATATCATAAATCAACATCATAACATACATATATCCATGAACATCATCATAAAACATCCATATCCATAATGCATAAACATCATCACAAATTCATCCATCTAACAAAGACATCATACATAACCATGAGCACCAAAACCACAAATATCCATAATCATCCATAACCACAAATGTATATCATATATTGCCACCAAATTATACATTGCTCAAAATAATACATGTCATGATACAAAATGCCTCAAGGACCAAAATACATTAAAAAAACCATAAAAGATCATGAACCATGGGCTAATGACCCCCTAGCTGAGTTAGTAGGAGACCCAGGTGAATGCTAAGGTGATGGCCCCATAGGTAGTTGCTGCTAAAATGGTGGTTGTTGCTAATGTGGTGGCTGCTGAACCGACTGTTGAGATCCCCTCAATCTTTGTGACCCTGACATCCCAAATCTGCTCCTCTGGCTGTAGCTGAGAACACGCTGGCCCTCAGACACTACAGTATAGTATGCACCGTAGTAGTACTTATCCCTCGATCGATGCTCTAAAAGCTAATCCTGTAACTGTTGACTATGTTGTTGAGAATCTGTCCACAACTGAGCCACACTAGTCCTAGCTATCACACCCTGCATGCACGTGATCTCAGCCTACAACCCTGCAATCCATCTCTTAGCCTATTGTGCCCTAGCCTTAGTACTCTGGAGCCTCACCTCAACTACCTGTCGTAATGATCTCTCTATGTCTCTCTCGGCAGTAATCCCAGCCACCTATGCCTGTAGTTGTGCGTATAAGTGCCCTATTTAGGACTACAAAACAAGAATCTAAGGATCCACGTCTCCATTGCTCACTCCATCCAATAGGGCCTGAACTCCCTATAGTCTCTGTAGCTCCTACCTCTGTCAGGCCACCTGATCCTCTAAGTTGGCTACCTGGGCCCATAGGGTATCCAACTCCTCCACTCCATCTGCCTGAGTTTGGCGACACCCAATATGAACACTAAGAAGAGGGCCAAGTCATATCCCTGATGGCCCTATTCCTAAGGTCCCTACCTGTTGAGGTACCTACTGCTGCTAAGGTACTTGTGTCTGCTGAGGTCATACCAGTAGTGGTACCTAGCCTTGTCCCTACCCCTACAGTTGCGGTGCCCGTAGTGGCGGCATCTATCCCTATCCCTACCTCTCAGCATGTTGGGCAAGTACCTGCTGCCCTATGTCTCCATCCCTAGCCTCTCCCTGCCGCCAACCCCGCTACTACTACAACCAACACCCCTATGCCGTCATCATCATCGACTGGCACATCCTCCATCACATACTCAACTATGATCTCATATCCCTCCTCTCCCTCCTCCTCATCCTCCATGGTCATGTTAGGCTCTACCACCGAATCTGTCAGTCAGATTGGCCTCCACACCTACCACCACCGATCATATGCTAGAATAGTACCAACATCCACTATCTAGCTCCTCTAGTCCCATTAAACTGGCTGTAGTCTAGCCCAATCCAAGAGTACCACATGAGTCTGTACTAGTGAAGGCTATCCTAGTACATCCTATGGAGTCCTCACAAAAATAGCCATGGCCTTGCACCTGCCCAAATTGCCTCATCATCCATGATGGGATATACCTATCTATGGTATGATCCCTCCACCCCATCAGATAGTGAGGCTGGAATGTGTAGGGCATGTGAATATGATCATCTATCCATGCTTCTACATCTATGTAAGTACGCTAGGTAATAGAATCAAGGTCATCCAAAATCTGTCACCAGTACCGCAACTACCCTATGTAGGAATATATAATAGGTGGCCTATATAAAAACATGTATGCCTTGAACTGAGCCTGGTGATAAGAAACCTACGGTCGTCCAATAGCAATATGCTCAAATGCCCACACGTGGAGTAGTGTAACACTAGCTGATAGAGCCCTATCCATATGATACACCACTGTAAGCATCTCATGATACAGTTGTGCCAACATACAAGGCCCCCACACATACATCGTCTCCTGAGTGACCATGCTCTCAATCACCACACCCCAACCAACTGAAAAGCCCTATGATCATCGATCTAGCATCACAAGCCCCCCAATCACTACGCACACAAATAATGTGAAATGATCCACCCCAGCCACCTGAGTCCGCTTGTAGCTCATCTATCGATGATAATCAATATAGATTGGACACCCAGGTGCAAATGCTTTGTCCAGCGCTACCACTCCTGAGGGTACATCATATGCCACCCTCGCTCCAGCTATAGGGAGTCTCAAAATCCTCCACATGTCCTCTAAGGTGATGGTGATCTCACCTATGGGCAGTAAAAAGGAGCATGTCTCGTTCCTCCACCTCTCCACTAGGGCTGTCATCATAGCCCTATGTGCCTGTATCTAAGTCATCTTGGAAACTGTACATAACCCTAACCTCCCTAATCTAAGTAAGGTAGGCTAGTCAAACTGTGATATATATCTCATCACCGAGGGGATCCGCTGCTCTTGCGACCGCAATATCCCACCTGAAATCTGCAACCAAAAACCATCAAAACTTAGCTTTTTCTCCCAAAATAGTGCTATGGTACTAATCCATAACCTTATGGCACCAAATCAAATCTTGGTGCTAATTCTTTACCATATGGTGCTATTCAACATGATGATGCTAATCTTGAAGCTTTTGGCACTAAAACAGAGTTTAGCACCAAAACTATTTTACATGGTGCTAAACTGCCATTAACCCTAATTTTCCCCAGAACCCTAGCACTAATGTAGAGCATGGCATTAAAACCCTCCCTTATGGCACTAATCTAGAGCTTAGCGGTAAAGTGCCAGGAGCTGGTGCTAAAACTTGAAACCCTGAACCTATGGTGCCAAATGAGAACTTCGCGCCAAAACTACCCTGAATGGCGCTAGACCATCCAAAAGTTGATTTTCCCCCTGGTGCTAAACGAGAACATATCACCAAAACTTTACCATATGGCGCTAAAACTCCCCAAACCCCCATTTAACCTATAAAACCAATTCAGAAGATGGCACCAATTCACCTAAATATGGTGCCACACAGCTGCGCTATGGTGCCATTCCCCCTAACTACCCATTTCTTGAGATAATAAAGGACCCAAAACCTAAAATTGACAAAGTCAAGGTTGATCAACATACCTGGGTGCCTACTAATGGTGATCTCATGTAGTCATGGACTCTCTCAGATCAATGATTGTAGCATGGGAAGGGAGGTTGTGCCATCTCATCTCCTTCTCTCTTCTCGTCCAATAAGCTCAATGTCTCCAAATGTGGCCCTTTGGGCCCACACTTTCTATTTATAGCCTACCATGTCATACCCCATACACCTTTTTCTCTCCCTAGGATGCAAAATGTAACCTTTTTCACCCATTTTTATTCCTGCCCACCTAATTTCCCATCCTCTATCCATTTTTTATCATTATTTCCTCCTTTCAAGAGTTCACCCGAAAAAATTTAATTTTTTCACCTAACCTCTTGAGGGGGCATCCCTCATTCATTTCATTCCTTCCTGGTAGCTGGGGAAAAATTCTTTGACTTGACACCATATCCCTACTAGATCACAATGTCACGTCAAAAAGGGGCAAATGTAGACACCTAAAATTGTCTCAACCCTTCGACCACCCTCCAACATCATCCATACCACTAATTTCTCATTTGATTAATTAATTAAATTTTTAATTAATTAATTACCCTATAGGACACCTGAACCATCCGTCTATCCTTCATCAATTAACCCCTGAAAATTGAATTAATTTAATTAATTCAACATTCACACATTACTAACATCATCCCAATTAATTAATTAAATATGTAAAATATTTATTTGGTTAATTTGTCCACTTTCCTAAACCCAATTAATTAGGTAAATCATACTTATCTAATTAATCTACCCTACTAATTAGCCTACACCTAGCCTAGTTGATTAAATAGCTATTATTTAATTATCTACCCTAGCCTACATAACCCCTAGACCTAGATTAATTAAATAAATTATTATTTAATTAATCATAAACCCCGATTACCCCACTCACTAATTTTTTCCAGCCACATTAACTAAGTTTATCACACTGATTAACTTGGTCAAATCATGCTTAACATCTTCTCCCACACCCACAAATTAAAAATTACAAAATATACATAACCCCTCCAACTCATTTTTGCCATTTTCATGCTAAAACATCTTCCACATTTTTAGCTTACAAATGTAAGGCCCCAAAAATGTGCATGTGTCACATAACCTTCACATTCCCACATAAAATAGAATTTTTAATTCCACCTCCTCCCAAGGAAATTAATTTTTAATTTCCTCACACATCAAAATCACATTAAATGCTAAGTCCTCCCCAAAATGAATAAAAGATTCATTTTTATTCTCCACCATCCACTTTTAATGATCAAATCCTAGCCCTCCATCTCACAATCAATCTCATCCATTGATCTCAACATCTAATCTCTACCGTTGGATCGAAATCCCCTCCATTTTGCCTATAAATACAAGCCTCCATGATGCAAGAGCATCCCCGATTCAAGAGCAATCGTGCATCAACCAAAACATTTACATTTCAGTTTGTTTCTTTTCATTTTCTAGTTCAGTTCAGTCAATAGAAGTTTCTATATTTTGGTCTGCATCCTACCATAGTTGTACTTCAAATCTTGCAGAGCTGGACTTAGCATCTAAATTCATTCATCTACATCATATCCAGAATTTAGAGCATTTGGATTAAGTACCGGAAAGTTATCGCTATCAGAAGATCAGCTATTTTCTCAGAATAGAGCATCCTGATAGTCTCTGATAATCATCTATAAGAGAAGACTTGTGGAGCCTAATGACACATCATTCAATGATCTTTGGTTCGTGGCTGACCTTCCCCGAGATCCGCACATCATTCCATTCATGATTAGGTCTGACCTATCCATGTACACACGTTACAGCTCTTCCTTGGAGTTTGTGACCTTCCATGGCCGATGCAAAGGAATATTTTGTATCGAAGATGATATATAAGGATGTAATAGATCACTAGGAAAGTAATTAGCATAGTTCTCATCATTTAGAAGATAGATAGTTTGGCTCCTTCGCGAGAGGACTTCACAGCTATATCTTGTGCATATTCTGATACTCTGTAATCAGACCTGTGAGCCCTAATTGTAAGCCCGCATGATGCCAGCCAGATTGTAGTTGAATTCTATTATATACTAAATGATTGAAGCTATGTTTGTTTCATATCTTTTGAGTTGTTTCCGTTGTGTTTACTCTTGCTGCATGGCCTGGGCAGTTCATTCTATGAACCCTCCTACCATGACTGCACCAAGTGGTATCAAAGTGAAAGTTTGAATCTTTGGGAGTGAGTTGAGCAAAGTTGGCAAAGGAATTCTATAAGATCTTGCTGTGGACAAATCATTGAACTGAGGCAGGTTACTTGTGTCGCAACCAATCACCGATCGTGAGGCAGTTGTCACCTTATAGCCCGATCACCAAACTTGAGGTAGTTTGCACTTGATCCTAGGAAGAATGCCCCTAAGGAGAGTTGTTGTTGTTGGAACAATGGGTGGTAGAATGGATGAAATGATGGAAATGATGAAAACAATGCGAATTCATTTGGATGCTATTGAAGAAGATAGAAGAAGAGGATTAACACCAAGACCTAATGTTGAAAGTGATGATGAAGAAGAATTTCAATCTGTTGAACAAATTGGTGAAACTCTAGGAGGTGATGAAGAAGAAGAATCAAATCAAGTCAAGATGTTGTGAGCTATTTCTAATATTAGAAAGAGACCTAGAGTTGATGTGCCAAACTATACTGGTAATCTGAACCCTGAAGAATTGATTGACTGGATAAATGACATGGAAGAATACTTTGAATATGAAGAAGTTGAAGATCTGGAGAAGGTGAAATTTGCAAAGACAAAATTGAAAGGACACTCTGCTATATGGTGGAAAGAAGTTTAGTTGGAAAGAAATAGAAGAGGGAAAGAAAAGATTACGAAGTAGGATAGGATGGTGACAAAATTAAAGAATCAATTCATACCTACTGACTATGAGTTGGAGCTATTGAAAAGATTGTAAAATCTGAGACAAAAGGAGAAATCTGTGAAGGACTATACTGAAGAATTTCATAAGATGATTATAAGGACAGGACATAGTGAAGAAAGCAAAGAGAAAGTGGCTAGATATATCAATGGACTGAGATTGAACATTCAAGAAGAACTAAGCTTGGAAAAGATGACATCTTTGGAAGAAGCATATCAGTTTTCCCTGAAAGTTGAAGAGAAGTTGAATAAAAGACATGATCTAAGACAAAGAGGTAGAGGAGGTAAATTTTAGAGAGGTAGAATATTTTCTGGAGGAGACATATCACATTCAAAGAAGAACAAGTTTGACAACACATTCAAGGAGGACAGAGATAATAATGCTTACCAGAGAGATGACATAATTTTTTACCAAAGAGGAAACCCTAGTGCATACTAGAATGAAGGATACACAAGAGAGGGAAGAGGATTTTATAAGAGAACATTTAGAGGCACTTGTTTCAAGTGTGGAGATGAAGGACATAGGGCATTCAAATGTAATCAAAGTAGTACAAGCAAGAGGATAGGAAATAGTGGAAGAACAACCTATGTAGACGAAGAACCTATTGAACTAGGTGACCCCTGTTATGTTGGTAAGCTGGAGAAAGGAGAATTACTTGTGATGAGAAGAGCATTATTTCAAGTAGAAACAAATGAGGAACCACCACAGAGGAAAAGTTTGTTCAAAACCAGATGCAAATCAGGAGGTTAGTGTTATAAAGTTGTGATTGATAGTGGTAGTTTAGATAACCTAGTTTCAGAGGAGATGGTGACTAAGTTGAAGTTGGAAAGATTGAAACACCCTAAACCCTATCAGATAGCATGGATTCAGGATGATCATAAGGTACTGGTGGATGAACAATGTTTGGTGAAATTTTATATTGGATCTTATCATGATGAAGTCTTGTGTGATATTATGCCTATGGATGTATGTCATATTTTGTTGGGTAGACCTTGGCAATATGATAGAAAAGATATACATGATGGGAGAAAGAATACATACACTATAACAACAAATGGAAAGAGAATTACCTTGATTCCTTTAGAAGATGATCCTAAGAGTGAAGTATGTGGGAATGCTAGAATCTGTTTGGTAGATGGAAGAAAATTTTTGGATGGTTTGAGACATGAGAATATGTGTTATGCTTTGATTCCTAAGAAGCCTGAAATGTTGAAGGAGACTAGAGGAGAATAATCAGAGGAGATAAAAGAGTTGCTAACAGAGTATGAAGACATCATATCAGATAATGTACCTAAAGGATTGCCGCCTATAAGGAGTATCAGTCATCACATAGATCTTATACCAGGAGCAAGTTTGCCTAATAAAGTAGCACACAGAATGACACTAGCAAAGAATGAAGAATTGAATAGATAGATACAAGAGTTGTTGAGGAAAGGTTTAATCATAGAAAGCTTGAGCCCTTGTGTAGTACCTGCAATATTAGCACCTACGAAAGATGGAGAGTGGAGAATGTGTACTGACTCTAGAGCAATAAACAAGATCACAATTAAGTATAGATTCCCTTTACCTAGGATGGATGATATCATGGATTGTTTGAGTGGAGCAAGATATTTTACAAAGATAGATTTGAAGAGTGGATACCATCAGATCAGAATCAGAGAAGGAGATGAATGGAAGACTACTTTTAAGACAAACGAAGGATTGTATGAGTGGTTAGTGATGCCTTTTGGATTGACAAATGCACCGAGTACTTTCATGAGATTGATGAATGAAGTCTTCAAGAAATTCTTGGGTAAGTTTGTGATTGTATATTTGGATGACATTCTGATTTTTAGTAAAACAAAGGAAGAACATTTGTGGCATATTAGACAAGTTTTACAGAGGTTGAGAGAAGAGAAATCACTGATAAACATCAAGAAGTGTAGTTTCATGAAGGAAGAACTAGTGTACTTGGGATTTGTGATTTCTATGGAAGGATTGAAGATAGATCCTGAGAAAGTAAGAGCAATTATTGAATGACCTACACCAGAGAGCATTAGAGAGGTTGGATCATTTATTGGATTGGCTAGTTTCTACCAGAAGTTCATCAAAAATTTCAATTAAGTTTGTAACCCTATGATAGAGACAATGAGAGGTGACAAAAAAGACTTTAAATGGACATCAAGAGTAGATAAAAGTTTTGAACTGTTGAAGTAGAAAGTGACAGAGCAACCTATTTTGTCATTACTAGATTTCAATAAGGTATTTCAAGTTGATTGTGATGCAAGTGGAAATGCGATTGGAGCAGTATTAAGTCAAGAAGGTAGACCTGTATCATATTTTAGTGAGAAGTTGAATGATGCAAGGAGAAGATATTCAGTTTATGATCAAGAGTTCTATGCCATAATTTAAGCCTTGAAGAAGTGGAGACATTACTTGTTGCCTAAGGAGTTTGTGTTGTATATAGATCATCAAGCTTTGCAGTATTTGAACAATCAAGGTAAGTTGAATTAGAGACATATGAGATGGGTAGAGTTCATGCAGAGTTATACTTTTATGTTGAAGCATAGGAGTGGAAAATCAAACAAAGTTGCTAATGCGTTGAGTAGAAGAAGAAACTCATTGACAAAAATGAGAAGTGTTGGGATTTGATGAACTGAAGAACATGTATGAGGGAGACACTGATTTTGTAGAACCTTGGAAAGCATGTAAGGAACTTGTTGCAATAGATAGGAGTAAGTGGATGGATTATTTCATTCAAGAAGATATGTTGTTCAGAGGAAATCAATTATGCATACCTAGAAGTTCAATGCGAGATAATTTGATCAAGGAGAAACACAATGGTGGATTAGCAGGACATTTTGACATTGACAAGACAATAGCATTAGTGAGTGAAAATTACTTTTGGCCTCAAATACATATGGATGTTAGGATATTTGTGCAGAGTTGTGGAGTTTGTCAAGTTGCAAAAGGAAGTAGTCCGAACACTGGATTGTATAAACCTTTGACAGTACCGGAGAGACCTTGGGAAGACATAAGCATGGATTTTGTAATGGGATTGCCGAAGACACAGAGAGAACATGATTCTATATTTGCAGTGGTTGACAGATTTTCAAAGATGGCTCATTTCATACCTTGTAAGAAGACAATTGATGCAATGCATGTAGCTGCCCTATTTTTCAAGGAGATTGTGAGGTTGCATGGATTACCTAAGAGTATAATTTCAGACAGAGACACCAGATTTCTTGAATATTTTTGGAAGACACTTTCGAAGAAGATGAAGACATATTTGAAGTTTAGTTCAACATTTCATCCATAGACTAATGGATAGACAGAGGTAGTGAATAGGAGTTTGGGAAAGTTGTTGAGATGTTTGGTTGGAGAGAAGACAGGAAGTTAGGATTTGATTCTTTCACAAGTAGAGTTTGCATACAATAATTCAGTAAATAGGAGTACCGGAAGAACACTTTTTGAGATTGTTACAGGAGTAAATCCTAGAGGAGTTGCAGAATTAAGAGACATTGGTATGGAAGATAAGAGAAGTGCAGAAGCACAGGAATTTGTAGAACATATGAAGACAGTGCATAATCAAGTGAAGAAGCATTTGGAGGATATGAACAATAAGTATAAGGAAAAGGCAGATGAGAAGAGAAAACATAAGGAATTTGAATTTGGATATGAAGTGATGGTATACTTGAGAAAAGAAAGATTTCTAGTTGGGGCATATAACAAGTTGCAGATGAAGAAGTTTGGACCTTGTAAGATACTCAGAAAATTTGATTCAAAAAATGCATATGAAGTGGAGTTACCAGAGACATTGGGTATATCACCTATTTTCAACATTGCAAACTTATATCAGTATCATGAAGCAGGGTTCAGTGACAGCATAGAAGAAGACTTGAAGAAACAGTTACCACAACAAGCACCGGAGCAAGTTGAAGACATCTTGGAGAGCAGAGTTAGATGCAACACTAGAGGAAGGTAATACAAAGAATATCTTGTGAAGTGGAAAGGTAGATCGGAAGAAGATTCATCATAGATTTCTCAGGCTGAGGTGGATCATCTTGGTTATCCCCTAGCCCTAGCAAAGTGAGGGACTCACTTTTTCAATAACCCCAGATGTTTGATGCAGGAGCATCCTTGGTTCAAGAGCAATCTTGCATCAACCAAAACATTTCCATTTTAGTTTGTTTGCAGTTTAATTTGTTTCTTTTCATTTTCTAGTTCAGTTCAGTCAGTTGGTCCACATTCTACCATAGTTGCACTTTAGATATTGCAAAGTTGGACTTAGCATCTAGATTCATTCATCTACATCATATCTAGAATTTAGAGCATTTGGATTAAGTACCAAAAAGTTATCTCTATCAGAAGATTAGTTGTTTTCTCATAACAGAGCTTCCTGACAGTCTCCAATAATCAGCTATAAGAGAAGACTTGCAGAGCATTCCTCAACGTTTGGAGCCTAATGACACATTATTCAATGATTTTTGGTTCGTGGCTGACCTTCCCCGAGATCCACACATCATTCCATTCATTTGAGGAGGTGTTCTACATGATTAGGTCTAACCTATCTGTGTACACATGTTACAACTCTTCCTTGGAGTTTGTGACCTTTCATGGCTAATGTGGAGGAATATTTTGTATTGGAGATGATATGTAAGGATGTAATAGATTCCAAGGAAAGCAATTAGCATAGTTCTCATGATTTAGAAGATATATAGTTTGGCTCCTTCACGAGAGGACTTGAAAGCTATATCTTGTGCATATTCTGATACTTTTTAATCAGGCCTATGAGCCCTAATTGTAAGCCCGCATGATGCCAACCAGATTGTATTTAAATTCTATTATATACTAAATGATTGAAGCTGTGTTTGTTCCATATCTTTTGAGTTGTTTCCGTTGTGTTTACTCTTGCTACATGACTTGGATTGTTCATTTTGTGAACCCTCCTACCATGACTGCACCACTCCACAAGCCATTTCATCATCTAATTTTAGAGAAAGTCTATTATGCTAAAATTTCTCTCAATCCTCCTCTATCCTAGCTAGGTTATAGTGAATTTTACATTGAATATGGAGAGCATTTCACATTGCAAGCATTAGTTGGGTAAAGCTAGGAGCTCAAGGGTGCTACTTCCTTAGCCCTATCAAGGAGTGAGGAGTTAGGAAGAATTGGAAGGTATAAAGATTTCATTTGTTTTGATTTATTTCATGTTTTGATGTTTTCTAACTTTCTCATCTTCAAACGTATTATATACGATCTATGTAATTATGTATCCTAACTTCAGAGAGAAGTTACAAATACTCAAGGGAGTCTAAACTAACACTCTATGATGTAAAGATTATCTAATATCAAAACATCTTGACTATTTTTTTAGCATGAAACTAGGGTTGACTAAACATTGAGTAGTTGACGGTTGTTAAAGACATGAGATTGCGAGGACGCAATGAGGGGCTCAATGCATGATTTTAAGTCAACCAAATTTATATCCTATAACCATCTAGTCAACCTTTAGTAGAAACAATATCAATTATGTCTATTAGACAGTTATAGGGTAATAATCATTAATTTATCATTAATCTATATATAATTGATAAGAATAGAAATTCATGTTTGTCTCCAAGTTAGGAAAGAGGTGTGTGAATAGTTGACTCATTTATTTTGAAAATTTTGGCCAAAGTAATGTAAAATTCACTGCTTGCATTTTTGGTGCACCGTGTCCTTGTTTGCATGAACAGTCAGATTGGTTGTACATAGCTATAGGTAGACTAAAGGTTGTATAGCTAATTGTTTTTGCTAGGACACTGCACTAGTTCTTAGATGGCATGTCGAATCTTTCTGATTCTTTCTATCTATACCCTTGTGAAGGGTAGGGCCACTTCCATTAGGAAGGTGGGAAAGGGACCGTCGGTCTATGGTTGGAGGTAAAGCACCTGAGTGATGCTATCTTTCCTACAATTAAATTGCCAAAGACTTGTGATGTTGAAGACATCACTTTATTTATACATGTAACTATTATAAAGTTGTAAGTCACAAGTAGTGTGACCTTTAGAAATTGTACTAGATAATCATTATGTAATCATAAATGTACTTTCTTTACTTCTTATTGTAATATATATAGTGAATTTGTCAATTATTTGCAATTATTTTTCAAATGTTATTTATTACATTCAGATTGGGATGTTACATTCAACAACCTAGGGTCTTCATCCATTTTTGCACACCTCACCTACCTCCAAATTTATAGTCACCTACACCAATGTACACCTAGTGCCACACACTCAGAACCTATTCATACTAGTTTTTTTGGGTCAAACCTAGGGATATATCATTCCCGTCATCAAGCACCTATCTAAACATCACTTAAACACTTTGGCAAGAGATACAATGGTTGTGTGACTTATGTCGTCATTTAGTCTTTTGTTTTTAATTTTATCTTTTCTATCTCCTTCTTTTGCTTTATCAAAGCCACCTAGATCCATTTATATCTTGGTGTGTTATGATTAGCAGAGAATGGGGCATAGAGTTTTGCGTGTCTGTTGGATATTCTTATCACTCCATCTAATATTCATATCTTGTATCTATACAAGGTTGTATTATGCTGGGTATAAGGATAGTCCTTTTGTTTGCAGTGCCAAGTCCATGCAAAGGATAGAAAGTCACTTCGGTTCCTTGTACCTTGGTGCATAATATCCTATTGCTATATCAAATAAGGACTGCTCAGCACATTATACCAGCATAACTACATGTCTTCACTATCCCCTATATCCATTATGATTCTTCACCTCTCTATCTATCTTTATCCACTATCTATTTCACCTATCTCTTTCACCACAACAATCTATTTGGTGTAGGAGCAGCAACACCATCTTTTACAAAATTGGGTCATTTGAAGGTCTCGACAGCTTGAGTCTAGAATGTTTTGAAGTAAATTGAGTCTTTTTACATCAAATAAGGTCATTGTAGACCATGTTACACATAATAAGGTTAAGATGACCAATTTTCTATGTTTTGGAGTCATGTTTAGTCAAATAAAAGTCATGTAATGCAAAGGTTTCTATGGGTTGTTTTGAAAATGCAATGTATACATGTATTGGAGAGTTGGAAAATGACCATGTAGTTGGTTGTGGCAGTTTTAGGTGATTTAAAACTACATAAAACATGTATTAAATCCCTCACATACCCCGAGGAGAGGAGGGAGATGAGTTTTGTATTACAAAATTTGAATAAAAATTTAGTTTTTTCTCATTTTTTTGCAAAAATGTTGTTCCAGGCTATACCACAACCCTGTACAGCTTAGACACATGCTAAAACCTATTGGAAGTGGTAGTGGTATGTCTTAAATTTTAAATTCACTTGGTTTGAGGAGAAACCATTGAGTTTTGAGTGAGATATCTTCATTTTTCTGAAACTACCTGTGTAACCCTCAAAACAAGGGTTTAAGTGTGTAAAGGGATGTTTCAGACCATTCCACTTGCTGTATGACCCTATAACTTAGTGGAATGGTTTCTTTTGGATGTGTTTTAGATGCCCATGAAGTTAGGGAAGCAGGAGGTGGAGTTTGACCAAACTATGGTGTTGTCCTAGGCAAGTTTTGCCTTGTTTCCAAGCAAGAAAGGGTGGTTTTAGGCTAGGGTTTGTTAAAAGAAGGTTGGAAATTACTGGGAGATGGTTCCTAAAGAATATTCAGCCCATTTTTGAAGTGTTCCAAATGTTGGCAAAGTCTAAGAGTGTGTGGAAGGTAGAGTTTCAATAAACCCTCCTCAAATTGGCCTAGATTGAGGATTTTGGGGTTTGGTATGTTAGTGAGGGTTTCTTCTGAAACTAATTGTGGTTTTGAGAGTTTGGACACATGGGAGATGCTTTCCCATCAAGTCTAGTGGGTTGTTGTATGTTTAGAGGTATGTTTCTTCACAAACTAGGCCTAATTAGCCTATTTAGATAGCGAAAAATGCCATTTTTGAGGCACATGGTCCAAAGGAGTCACTATTGGTTTTGAGATATGTTATGCAACCTAGAAATGGGTGTCTAAATATGTTTTTTTTTTGGGAGGTCTTTTGAGATGTTTGAGAGAAAAAGCCCAAAAACATGGTTTGATGTCCTACTAGCCTAGCCTGATTGGAATGTGAAATATGTGAAGATAGATACTTGGAGGTTTGAAAGTTGTTTGATTCACACCAAATTGTTTTTTTTGAATGGTTTAAAAACCCCTTATTGCATCACTATCCACTCCTAACCTTTAACCTTATCCATCCTTTCTCTTGCATCCATTTCTTTATCCAACCTTTTTTCATCTATTTCAAGAGCATACATGTGCTCTCCTAACCCGCCTAACCTCTCGAGGGGGCATCCCATCCTTACATCATTCATCCTTGTCACTCCTTCAAGTGGTTGGGGCATCTGTTTCCTTCAACCATACCTTTTCTTCTTTGAGATAATGTTACTTCTCTTAGTCACAATATCATCTCAAAGAGGGGAAAAATGTAGACACCTAAATTTGACCATGTCCTATAACATTGCCTTTTGACGTTTCCTTGCATCCTCTCATGACATTTAGTGACACTTTGTCCTAGGTCCCCTTCCATGACCCCTTACATCAATTCCATTAATTAAATGAATTATATTTATTTAACTAATTCCTCTTATCCATTTATCCTTCTCTTTCATCAAATTAAATAAATCTTATTTATTTAATTCCATTTGTCCTCCATTTGCACCAAATTAAATAAATCTAATTAATTTAATCCTATTTTCCCCCATCATATAATTTAAATAAATTAAATATTTATTTAAATTCCACATGTTTCTCATAATTTAAATAATTTTATTATTTAAATTATTTATTCCCACTCACATCCCTATTTTTAACCTCCTTAAATGTGCATCATAAGCACTTCTTCTCCAAAATCAATTAAAAATCCTATTTATTCCCACTCCCATCCTTATTTTAGTCACCTATCATTCTCATTTATGGTGCATCATAAGCACTAAAATTGGCTTTCAATCCTAGCCATCCACCTCATCCCTCACCCTTCTAATCTTTGCTATCCATTTCATTCCCTCTCTATCTATAAATCAAACTTCCATTTTCATTTTTGAACCCTCACATACTCACCAAATATCCATATGCACGTATATCTATCAATTTTCATTTATCTCATATCATTTTCTATCAAGATTATGTTGGTTGTGTGAGTAGCCCACAAATCATCCAAAGGTCAAATCAATGGAGCTTGGGTTCACTCCATTTCATCTTATCAGAAGCTTGATTTTATGCAAGGTTTGAAAGTATTGCATTCTTTTTTGACTTGCATGTTTATGTATTTGCCTTGTATGATTTTATGGATCTCATGTTGCAACCAAATACTACTTTTAGGAGTTCAAAGGCATACCAAATATAGAGGATTCTAGTGGAGAACAAAGAGTCTTGTGGTGTTGGAAGGAAGACTTTCAAATCTTAGTTCCTATATTTGTCAATAGTCTCCTCACCACTAATGAAGTAGATCCCATCCTCCTCAACCTTCAAGTGGATAAGATTATTTCCTTGGAGGTAAAAGTGAATAGTTTTATCAAAAGCACCAAGGTAATTCTAGATACTAGGTATACCACAAGCATAAAAAAGGATAAGACTATTACAATAACCAATTGGTTGATAGATGAAGAATGGGAAAATGGGTCAAGAATTTTTATGATAGCTCTTGATTAAAGTTGTTGAAATTTTTTAATCTTTATTTGTCAGAGGGATTCACTCTCTTGTCTTGTATTATTTTCTTTCTTCTAAAAGAGCATTGTGAAATAATGCCTAATTTTTATGAAACAATACAAGTACTAATGTAACTGCACATTTGAGGACAATGTCACATGACTACTATTGAAGGGTGTTTTTATAGTAACCAAGGATTTTGAAATGTAGTATATTGTGTAGCTATGTAATAAGACATTTGCAAGGGCTAGGGTTGAATAGTTGAAAGGATGTCAATTCAATTTGAGTACCATGTGATAGGATGATTGGGACAATACATGATGAATTAGTCACAATTATCATTGAAAATTAAGTAGCTCCTAACATAAATTACTCTAGTATTAAGAGAATGTTCAAGTTATAGAAGAAGCAGGGGACTTGCTCATCTTTCACTGTATACACCTAAAAATGACACGACTCTATCTAAATAAATATTCTTAATATTTATTCCATCTAAATTCCTCTATCAATAAATAAATAAATCAATTTATTTATTTGGTTCATATTCCTTCTATTAATTGAATAAATTACCTTTTATTTAATTAATTTCATCAAAGTCAACTTTATTCTTCCAAGCAATTAAATAATTTTCATTATTTAATTAAATCACTTATTCCTCCAAATTTAAATAAATCAATCAAATTTATTTAAAGTATCTCAATCTCTAAAAATAAAATATAATCAAATATATTATTTATTCTTCCAAAGCATGCACAAAAAATTAAATAAATTTATTTATTTAATTTACTTTCTTATCTTCAAATTCCTTAAAAAAATCTTCCAAATCTTCTAAAAATAAATCTTCTTCTTCATGCACGCAAAATTAAATAATTTATTATTTAATTTCTCTCAAATCATGCAAAAAGCAGATCACAAGTTGAGTTAACTGATTTATTCTATCTTGTTTTTATCAATAACTCTTAAATTAGAAAAAAAATTTCTAATTTATGAAATCAAATCTTATCTTTATAAAAGAAAGCAATTAACTCAAACAAAACAGCTTTTTGTGTGACACGTGTCTTCTTTCTATTCGCACACATCATCTCAAGGTTTCTCAACCATTGATCTTCTCTCTCGTGAGTCTATAAATTGAACCCAATTCCTCCATTTCAATCATCCAAGCTTTAAGTACCCTTACTCTGTAGGAATTACAGCGTGCCTTTGGCACCAAATTCCTCCATTGCTTGCAATCAACTTGTTACCACACCATTATCATTGTTGTGAAGCTCATCTTCATTGCAAACCTATCATAGCTATTCCCACTTGACATCTTGGAAAATAGCAAGGAAGTGCACCTTTTGAGGGCCATATTCATACGCAAGATCATTTGAGATAGGTGACTAATGGAAGCCACGAAGTAAAGAGGTTTGCAAGGTTTGAGTTCTTTGTTTGTTTGATCTTCTTTGTTTCTTATTTCATTGAGTTTATTGGATTACTTTGATACTATTGATAATCATTCCAATTTTCTGTTAACATTTTCTAGCGCCCACCGTGGGGCCTTGCCCCAATTTAACCCAAAAACTAAGTTTTTGTGCTTAGGTTCCGAACACAGGGAGATTCTACACATCTAATCATTTCTAACATGCATCTGAGCTCTATTTCCATGCATCTGATAGATTGGCGCATCCATGCTTTGTTTCAATGCATTTGACCTATGAATCGGTGCATCTGATAATTTAGCGCATATACTCTCTGATTCTATGCTTTTGACCTCTGTCTCAGCGTATTTTGTAATTCTGCACATTTGTACTCTATACCTGCACATATGATCTCTGTAGCTACGCATATGATTCTGACAGTGATTTTTAGGGTTGTTTCTTTTGGTTTTGCTAACGCTAAAACTTTTTGCAAGAATATTCTCTGATCTACTTGCATGTTAAGGGTTGGTTTAGTCATATAGCTACATTTGTTAACTCATCTCTTGATCTAAAGAAAAGTAAATGGAATGTTCATGCAAAATCTCATTTAGCTCTAAGGATTGTAATTTGATCTTGTTGCATCAACAAATCAAACATAGTCCCTACTAGAAAGATATAAAATTGAACCATTGCTATCTTGCTTTCAAAGTTAACAAATCACGTGTGTGCCCAAGTAGCTAACTCATTTAGTCTTTTTCATTTTAACTAGGGGAAAAGAACCATTGTCTTTCATGTTTTTGGAATGATACTAGGCCTATGCTCTCCCCTCTTTTGGGTGACCAAAATGCCAAACATGTCATTTCACACGTTTTTCCTTTAGAGAGGCCTACCCTTGGATATCCTTCCATCCAAGTGGGAACGAACTTAAGTGGTAACAATCTAAAGCCAAGCTCTACCTAGCCACTATAAATAAATTGTGTTTGGAGTGAAAGCTTCAAACAACGAGTGTTGTTAAGTTATACCGATAGCCAACCTCCCCCAAAACCCTCCAAGGCGTAACCCTTGAAGGCTAGGAGACTTCATAATGAAGAGTAGCATTGTCGCATGTATAACCACTCGAATGGTTGCACTTACTAATCATCCATTGTTTTAGAAGCCAAAACCCCCTATAAATCGGTGTCGGGAAGGGCGATTATCACCTCCCAAAGATGCCTCATGTAATAGTGAGAATTCAGTCTAAATTGTCCCTACCAACCTAGGATTTGTACTTTCTTTTAGTCAAAAAGAGTCCAAAAAAAGATCAAAAATCATGAAAATATTCTTTGTGTTTGCTGTGTCTTCTTATCATAATTGAGAAATTAGATCAAAAAGACCAAGTTTCAGCCAAGAAACCAAAAACATCAAAAAACATGCTAAAAACATTACAAAATCAATCAAAAACCCAGAGCTGCGCATTTGTACTGCAGAGTTGCACATTTATTTCAACCTCTTGTGCATACATTTTGACCTACTGTGCATTTATTGTCTGTTCTTGCGCTTTTGTCATTTGCCAGAGTTGCACATATATTTTAACTTACTGCACATTTACCTTATGTTCCAGTGCATTTGTAGCTGTGCATCCATAATAGTGAGCATTTCCTAATCTTTTGAGAGAAAATTTTCAACCTTTATGAGTACCCATTTTAGCCCTGCTTCATAGATTAGATTTACCGTGCAGTCACTTCTCCTATCCATTTTCCATAGCATACCCTCTTTTTTCGTCAGTCGTCTCATCCACCTCGTCCAAATTTTCCCAAAACTGAGTCAAAATATCAAACCAGGTTACGACAAGATAATTCTAGATCCTATTAAACACAAACAATCATTATTAAAGTCTTCACTATCAAGATACATCATCCTTCTATATCAGAACTTTTCATTAGTTGTGTTGGTACAAAACTAGTCCCTTTCAAGTAAATGGATTACTAACATCCTTACTTATGGCTATCATTTTTTTATCAATTGATTCATTTGAAATCATAGATCACAGAAAACCCTTGTCAAAATCTTTTCACCACAAGTATCCCCTTCACTGCAACCTTCAAATTCACCTTGTCAAAGCCTCCAAACTCATAACACCCCATCCCAAACTACACCGCATGGTCTTAACTAGATCCCAGAAACAAAAGCAACTTGAAATGGTTGGAACATCAGACAGGATTGTGTCCCCTCATGACAGTGATGAGGAAATCTCACAAGATGAGATACAACAAGCCATCCAAGATAGGAAATTCCAACACATGATGGATAAAGTCATCAACTGGGACCCTTCAAAGTTCTTCCTCTACCTAGCAAACCAAGGGCTTAAACTCCCTGTTGACTTTGATGTCGATGCATTAAAAGAAACAGGAGAGGAAAGAACTCATGAAAAGAGCACAAACAAGGAAAGCATCCTTGACAAAGACAAAGGAAAGAAAACAATGGACCCAAACATACCTATAGACACGCTAACAAAGCAAATTCAGACCTTGCAACAGAAATTTGAGGACCTCCAAACAAGGATGTCCACTAAAACTTATTCATTGGAGGATATCTCGCCATATCCCTTTGACAAAAGATTGAACATGGAACCCTTACCCTTTCGGTTTGAAGTTCCTAAGTTTGAAAAATACAGAGGAAAGGGTGACCCCAGGGACCACATCTAAGAATTTAGCACCGTGTGTCTAGAGGTAGCCCACAATGAAACTTTCCTCATGAGACTTTTTCCTTGATCATTAGGAGGATAGGCCATGGAATGGTTCTCTTGACTACCCCTGAGTATCAAAACTTTTGATGAGTTAGTAAACAAGTTCATCACACATTTCTCATACAACATTGAACATGAGGTATCTATGCTAGACCTATGCAACACGAAACAGAAAAGTGGTGAATCCTTCTCTGCTTTCCTACAAAGGTGGAGACAACTAGCAAGCAAATGCCCTCATCATATACCAAAGAAACAAATGACAAAAATGTTTGTCCACAACCTCAACCCTAATCTTAGCTACCAAATACAAATCCAAGGTCCTACCACATTCACGAAAGTGATTGAGGTGGGATTATTTATTGAAAAAGCTATGATTGCAAAGGGGCAAATAAAGTTGTTCAAAGACAATCCTAACTCTAACTACACCACGGACAAGTCAAAATTTTGGACCAAGAATAAAAACATAGTTAATGATGGAGTGGTTGACATCAAAGCAGTGGCCCCAAAACAATCAATCCTCAACCTCATAGGTGCTTCAAGCAACACAACACCCAACAAACCTCCATCAAAGGAGTAGAGACAATCACCATGGGATTTCCATTCTAGACTAAAATTTACACCGTTGGGAGAATCACTTGAGTCTTCTTTGAGAAAGTTGTTATCAAATAATGAGATCACACTTCCCTCCACAAGTAACTATGAACTCTAAGTAAAACCTTCTTGGTGGAATGAGACCCACTATTGTGAGTACCATAGGGGAAGAGGACACAAAACTAATGACTGCATTTGTCTGAAAAATGTCATTCAAGACTTGTTAGACCAAAACTGTGTCGGCACAATAGATCATCCAAATAATGAATCACATGTGGTATAGAAGGATCCACGCCCTAACCATGATAGACAGCATAACAACAACAATAAGAACAACAACAATCGGCAGAACCACAATAATGGAAACAATGATGCAAATTATAGAAACGTACCATTTGATTACACCATTAATAGCATAATTGAGCATATCTTGCAGATCAATGTGCTCACATTCAACGAACAACTAGATCCCAATGCCAAAGCTGATTACACCATCAATACCCACAGTGGAAAAACTACCTTGCACACACTTTCTCCAAGGTCGTCAACCTCATCATCTACCCCCCACCAATACAATGTCATAGACCAACTATAGAAGACTTTGACCAATATTTCCATACTAGAGTTGTCACGTCTATCACCAGTACACAAAGAAATTCTTAAAAAATCCTTAGTAGAAACTATCATCCCCACCAATTTGGCTCAAGAAAAGTTTCAAGCCATGGTAGGTCACCTTACCTCATCCAACATCCTCTCATTCACTAAGCAGGATGATCTATCTGTGTCGCAACCCCATAATGCATCCCTACATATCGAAGCTTTCATCCGCAAACACCACATCAAAAGGGTTCTCATTGATGGAGGAGTAGGTTTGAATATTTGCACGTTGAAACTAGTCCTTACATTGGGGTTCTCAGAAAATATAGTGGATCCAAGGAAAAAGATGACAATTAAAGCCTATGATGAGGAAGAACAGACTACCAAGGGAACTGTGGTGTTACCACTAAGAGTTGGACCAGTTACAAAAGAAGTTATGTGTCAAGTCCTTAACAGGGACCTCGCCTATAACATTCTCCTTGGCAGACCTTAGATCCATGCCATGAAAGTTGTGCCTTCCACCTACCACCAATGCATCAAACTCCCTTACAATGGCCAAGAGATTACCATCCAAGGTGATCCCAATCCCTTCCAACATTACAATGATGTCCAATCAAGACCTGAAACCATCATCCCTGACAACAGAGCTTCCACTCCCCCCATCTCCCAACGGGACCATAGCTCCCAAGCTTCCACATCCAAGGTCAACGAGCAAAAAGTCAAGATCAAAGAAACTGGGGTAGGAGAATACTCCATCAAGCACAACCTTTGTCTATCCAAAATGCCTCTATCTCCAAAATCCTTTGGATGACCTTCACCCTGCCCAAAGCCATCTGCAACACCTGAATCTCCTACTACTCCCTTTGTCAAATGAGGTACCTTATCAGATGAAAGTGATGAAAGAGATGTGTTACAATGGCTCTACATTAATGAAAATGACACACAACAAGACCAACAACCTAAGCTCCCAACAGAAATCTATGGGCATGGATAATCTATTTTACACAAAATGGGTTATGAAGGACAAGGCCCCATCAGCTTAAGAAAGGAAGAAATCAGTGAACCCATTCAACATTCTTCATCCTCATTGGCTCAAAACTCAACAGGGCTAGGATACCAGGACAAAGCTAAAGGCAAAGGCAAAGCTAAGGCTACCACTTGTTTTGTGGAAATGATCCATAATCTCCAAGAGGACAGTGACACGAATTCCAATGAATATGAATGGGATGAACTCTCAGAACATTCCTATGAAGACAAAGGAATTGATACCGTTCAAACCTATAGCCCCTACCATGAGGGACTAACGCCTAAGCATAGACTGATAGAGTGTGATTTGCCTATTCCTGAGAGCACAACTTATGAGGAAGGTCAAAGTTCGCACGAGATAAACAATCTTGAGGAAAGTACCATACCAGACCTTGTTCCTATAACTCCACATCCTAACAACATATCCATCCTTACCATAGCACCCACTGAATCATATCAATATATCGACCCCCTCCCCCTAGTACATCCTAAGCTTATCGATTGGGATCTATAAGGAACCCCTCAACTTGACATATTCCAAAATAATGATGCCTATATTGACTTCATGGAACTAAGAGAACACTTACCCACAAGAGATCATAAAGTTGGTTGCACCATAGAACTCAATTCTGTAGCTTACTTCGAAGAGGGTGCCAAGCCTTCCAGTTGCAAAAAAGTAAAAATAAAGGATACATCGAATGGTGAAAACCTCTCTGAGGAGCCAGACAATGGAAGGATTAACACTCTCCCCAATGACATGTATCAGGAGAAGTCACAAATTATCGTAGAACCGATAGAACCAGTGGACATCGGTATAGAGGGTAATCCTAAGATCATACACTTTGCTAAGTCTTTATCTCCACTAGAAAAGACAAAGTTTGTACCCTTCTTCACAAGGAAATAGATCAACTTTACTTGGTCATATGCAAATATGCCCGGTCTAGATCCAGACTTGGTCTTACATCATTTGCCACTCGATCTTGGAGTAAAACCTATGAAGTAGAAACTCAAAAAAATGCATCCTCATGTTGCACTACTAGTCAAAGAAGAACTCAAAAAGCTGCTAGATGTCTGGTTTATCAAACCAATAGACTATCTTGAGTGGATTTCAAATATTGTACCTATCGCCAAACTAGATGGAAGAGTCAAAATTTGTAATGATTTCTGAGATCTTAACAAGGCCTGCTGCAAAGATGATTTCCAATTGCCTAACGTAGACATCATTGTGGACTTAATAGCTAGGCATACAATGATTTTTCTTATGGATGGTTTCTCGGGATACAATCAAATCAAGATAGCACCAGAGATCAACATAAGACAAGATGGTTTCTCGGGTTACAGAATTAGGAGCAACATATCAACGTGCTATGACTACTATCTTCCATGATTTGATGCATGTAACAATGGAAGACTATGTGGATGACATCCTCGCCAAATCACTAACAAGGGAATCTCATTTGGATGTCTTAGAGAAAGTTTTTCAGTGTCTGGAACAATTCAAAGTTAGATTAAATCCAAAAAAGTGTGTTTGGGGTCACCTCCGGCAAACTCTTAGGCTTCATAGTATCTGCAAACGGGATTAAGGTAGATCCTGCAAAAGTCAAGGCTATCATGGAGATGCCTCCACTGAAGAACATTACCCAACTGCGATCATTACAAGGAAGATTACAAGCAATCCGTCGATTCATCTCCCAACTGGCAGACAAGTGCCAATCATTTAGATGGGATGAGAAGTGTGAAGAAGCATTTTGCAAACTTAAGGAGTATCTTATGAATCCACCTATCTTGATGCCTCCTATACAAGGCAAGCTGCTATTACTTTACATATCTATTACATAGACAACTCTCGGAGCCCTTCTAGCACAACAGGACATTGAAAGGAAAGGGCCATATACTACATCAGTCGCACATTGGTGGGGTATGAACTACAATACTCTCAAATCAAAAGATCTTGTCTTACTATGGTTTTTGCTTCCCAAAAACTACGACATTACATGCTTTCCCACTCCATCAAGCTTATTGTAAAGATCGATCCCCTAAAGTACTTGTTAAGCAAAGCAGCTCTCATAGGTCGCCTTGCTAAGTGGGTAATGCTACTCAGCGAATATGACATTGAGTATGTAGAACGCAAAGCTATCAAAGGTCAAGTCATTGTCGATCAGTTGGCAAAGGTGCCATTACAAGATACCACTCCAATGAAGTTTGAGTTTCTAGATGAATCAATCTTCACTATCACAACACATTCATGGACACTCTACTTTGATGGCTTCTATACAAACCATGGATTGGGGGCAGGCATCTTGTTGGTCACTCCTCAGGGTGCCACAATACCTAAGTCTTATCGTCTACTTTTTCCATGCACAAACAACATAGAAGAATATGAGGCCTTGGTCATTGGTCTTAAACTAGCAGTAGAATGGAAAATAAAAGAACTTCATGTCAACGGTGATTCACAACTCGTCATCAATTAGGTCAATGATGACTATCAGACAAAAGATGACAAGCTCATTCCCTACAAGCATATGGTGGATGATTTTAAAGAGTACTTTATGATCATCTCCTTTGAGCAGATACTAAGGATTGAAAACAAAGTAGCAAATGCCATGGCAACCATTGCCTCACTCCTCGACATACCAGAGAATGAGTCACATTTTGAGTTTTTGGTGGAAACAGTCATGCAGCCAGCTTATGACATCCCCAAAACCGAATCCATTTGCTTTCTCGTCAGATTTGATTCACCCTTGTATGGTAAGATTTACACTTACCTCAAGGACAACACCTTACCACCCAACCTATCAAATAACCAATGCTGAACCTTCATTCGACAAACATCCCATTACACTATTATTGCCAATACCCTATACCGCCGAGGTCTGGATGGTACTTTACTCCGATGTCTTGAAAGTGAGGAATCTCAAACCGCCTTGCGAGAAGTGCACAAAGGAATATGCGGATCACACTCTAGTGGTCCTACTTTAGCTAAGAAACTCATGCATTTGGGATATTATTGGTCGAACATGGAGATGGACTCCTATCACTTTGTCAAGAAGTGCAAGCAATGTCAAATACATGGAAACCTTGTGCATGCACCAACTCAAGAACTACGACCTTTAACGACACCTTGGCCCTTTTGTCAGTGGGAACTCGACCTTGTGGGTAAAATCCACCCTCCCCCACCCAATGGCCACAAGTTCATTATAACCACCACTGAGTATTTCACCAAGTGGATTGAAGCTGTTCCACTCACAAATGTCACAGGCAAACAGATTGCCTCATTCATCCTCAATTACCTCATCTGCAGATACGGAATTCCCTCATCCATAGTCACGGATAACGGAAGACCTTTCAAAAAACATGATGTCCAAGAGCTTTGTGACAAATTTAAAATCCAACACCGCTTCTCAACCCCATACTACCTCCAAGGCAATGGTCAGGCAGAGGCATCTAACAAAACAATCTTGAAAATCCTCAAGAAAATTGTCAACAATGCCGGCCGTGATTGGCACATACAACTCAATCCCGTTCTGTGGGCCTATCGAACTAGTATACGCACTCCCACAGGTGCTACCCCATATGCCCTTGTCTATGGATTAGAAGCCATTTTACCCACCAAGGTCGAGTTACCATCTCTAAGGGTGTCATTAAAAGGTCTTATTACTGATGAAGACTACAGAGTGTCCAAATTGCAAGAGTTAGAACTGTTGGAGGAGAAACGACATAACACCTTCAACCATCTCAAAGCATACCAGCAAAGGATGTCATGAAGCTACAACCACAGAGTCCATCCAAGGGTATTCAATGTTGGTGATTTAGTACTTAAGGAAAATCCCTGCAATCAGCAGGATCGGGAAAAGAAAGGCAAGTTTAAACCCAACTGGCTTGGTCCTTATGTAATAATTGCTGCTTATGGATCAGGAGCACATCAGTTGGCTACTTTAGAAGGTGAGTTGTTCGATGATCCAATCAACAGTTCTATACCTAGAGAACCCCAATGTAAGAGGGGCATAAAAAACCAAAAAATAAAAAAAATAAAAAAAAATCATCCTCTGGTGAAAACCTGGTAAACATGTACCTTGGATAGATACCATGATGAAAACCTGGAAAACAGGCATCATGTGTATTTTGGCTCCCGTTCAATAAAAGAAAAGTAGTGAAAACCTGGCAAATAGGTGCTCTCTATGATGCGAACCACTTCCTCCATCTTTGGGAAACCAATCACCTTGTGTCCATTCTTCCCACAGTTATCCATTATCCAATCATGTCAGTTTCACAATAAGCACCTTGCATACCAAAGCGATGACCTATCATGGCTTGATACTCTATAACCATTGTTACCTTAATACCTAAGGTTGTCAAAGTGCCATATCCATAGTGTCAGCGTATCTTAGTGTCCATCGTCAATATCAGGGTTCTCCCTGAACTACGTTGCCTTTACGTCGTCACATAAGCAAGGCCATTATCAATGTGCCCCTGAGGCTCCACTTCCCATCCATTCCATCACGTGTCATTTGTCCTTCTATCTATCTAAGTCCACACCATTTCCTATCGCCTAGGTCTTAGGTCCATCAGGGTTCACCCCGAACTATGTTGCTTCTGCATCGTCACATAGGCAAGGCCATTTAGCAATGAGCCCCCGAGGCACTAGGTCAGTCCCTTAGGGTCCATTTCTTTGTAGCCATTGTCAGTTCATCCATAATAAACCAGATACCTCTACTTAACTGGGGGCAAGTCCTCAACCTAGTTAAGGAGTTGGATTCTGCAGTGCCACTTTGTTCATTGAGGACACTAATGAGGATTGTGGTACCTTTCACCAAACATGCAAGCGCCACAAAGCCCGCTTTCAAACAAAAATTTTGACACAAAACAGCAACCTATCCAAAGCAAAGAAAACAAGTACCTACACACTCAAACTGATTTTATCTAATTTATGGCAAGAAAAACACACCTAATGCAAGAATGTTTTGTGATTGTGAGCAGGTTAACTTACAAAGTCTTGATTTTTGTTATCATGTCTTTCTATGCTCCTCAAGGATGTCAAAAACTAGAGATGCTATGATGGGGGCATGATTATTTTATTTGTTTGTTGCTTGTGGATCAATCTTTAGTAATGTGACGACTTTTGTCTAAAGACATGATCAGCAAAAGATCATCAAGGACTTCAGAGGTCTAAACATGTAAAGGGGCAATCCTTGTCTGTTGATACGCAAGAAATACTCAGGTCATCTTAGTTTAATTATGCCTAGATTCTTGTATTAGCTTGCTAAATCAAAATCCATGTAAGCGATACTCAGGTCATCATGGTTTAATTATACCTAGATGCTTGTATTTTCTTACAACATTTAGAAAAAGTACCAAAAAAAAGCCCAATGATGAAATAAGCACTTCAAAATACTTGCAATATCAAGATGGCAAAATTGTTTGCATCCAGAAAGCATCCACAAAAGCATCCACAAAAGCATCCATATCCCATGCAATAAAAATTCTATGTAGAGTATCAATGTTTGCAAACAAAAGCTTGTGATCCTTTCATTCACCTTTCCTCTATCAGTCAGTCTTCTATCTATCATTGTGTCATTTCTACATCGATTGCATACACTTGAACATAACAAAAACATGGCATAGTTTGCATATCATATCACATGAGAAGTCATTAACATGATTAAATCATTTGCATACATAATAGTGCATTAGATAATCCATACACATTTGCATCAGTATAACATAGTGTCAACAGAAAAAAATCAAAAACATAGCTAAGTACATGTAGATCATCGCATAAAGTGCATAATCATATAGATAACATTCACATTTACATATTAGATCATCAGAGATCATCTAAGTCTGCATTAGATCATCATAACATCATACATAAGCATCATATCTCATAAAGCATCATAGTGTAGAATCATAAACTGCATCATCATATAGACATCAACAACAAAGTGTGCATCCATATAGACATCAAAAAGTAAGGTGCATACATTAGACATCACATAATGCATGTAGACCATAACATAAGCTGCATCATCATATAAATATAACATAAATATGTCCAAGTGTACAATATCAAAGTCCATCCATGAGTCAAAATCATATAAAGTGTATACATCACAAAAATAATGATACATATCTTAGTAATGGTACAAAGTGATATAAATATACATATCAGGCTGTCCAAGAGCCATCAAAATGTGTATGCATGAGCAAAAATTGGTACAAGTGTCAACTAGCCCTACTGGCATGGGACCCTGCTCCCAGCACTGCCCTCTCTACCTCTACTAGCCCCAGATTGTTGTTGACCCATGGCAGAAGCTGCTGATCGTGAACCCCCTGCCCTCTGAGATGTGTCTGCCACATACTAACTCCTGTAGCTGGGTGCATGCTGGTCTGCCAGCACCACCCCATGATATAATCGCTTGTAATACTAAGTCTAGGCCTACGCTCTAGCAAGCTCACCCTGAACCTGTGCTATCTGAGTCTGCAGCTAATGCACCTAAGCCTGAGCCTGTGTGCCCTACATCACCAAAAATCTCATAGCCCCATCAGTAGCCAAGGCAGCTATGGACAAGTCTCTCTCCGTCGTCAAGGCTTGTAACCTCACCAGTGTTGTGTCTCGCTCTGCAATAAGACCAGATATCACCCTTGCATCTGCCTCCCTGCGAGACACTGCAGCTCTCAATAGTGCTCTAAACTGCCTCAACTAGCCCCGTAACATAGCAAAGACCCCATCTTGTGCCTGTTGCTGTATGTCAATCTGACCCGGAGCCTGGGGTACCTGTGGTGCAACCGCAACCTGTGGCACCTGTTGCGGTGCCAGCACCTGTATCTACTGTGCAGCCTGCTGTTGTGCTACCTACTACTGTGCTGCCTACTATTGTGCTGCCTACTGCTGGGAGGATCCCTCCCCAACTCTCCTCCTTTGTCTATGTCTGCCTCCATCCCCTCCTCTGCCTCCATCACCTCCATCTCCACCATCCCCTTTTCTGCCTCCATCACCTCCATCATCTCCATCTCCCCATCCTCCTCTACCCCTCCTCCGTCTCCTCTACCTCCTACCTCCACCATCCTCCTCATCTAAATCCTTCTCCTCTAGACAAGGAACTAACTCTCCCGGTCCTGAATACCTCGGGAACAGGTGGGCTGCAAACCACTCCTCATAGTTAGGGGTCATCCCGCATCCACTACCTCCCTCCTCATCAGCCAAGCCTGGTAGGGTATCTGCAAAAAGTCTGCTCTAGTCTCCTCATAGGAAGCAACCGGACCCCATCTCAACTATTCTGCGTGTGTCCTGGCAAACTGTGCCTGCCCCTGTGGCTGACCTTGCACTCTCCCAAACTGTCTTTGCACTTAGCTGACTATCTGCCTCTCCAGAATGTACTGTGTTCACCTAATCAGCCACCAAGTCTGAAAGCAATATGGGAGCTCATCATCCTCATCATCCCACTGCTCACAATCTAGATACGGGCACCAAATAACTGCATCTACATTATCTAGTGCATGTCTCCAATACTCAAGCTGGGAAATAACACCTGTGTATCCATAACTGCAGGGCTCACCTCTCTGCCTGGAAAAGACATATATCCGCTGAGTAATAGCAATGTGCTCTCATAACCAAAAATGTAGAAGTGAGACGTCGGTAGATAAACTAGCTCCTCTGTGATATACCACCTGATGCATATCATGGTACAAGTGAGCCAGTACACAGACACCCCAGACAAAGCGGGTTCCATCTGTGATCATCCTCTCCATAGTCCTACCCCAACCAATGGGGAACCCATGTGACCTATTGGGGCATACAACACCCTTGATCAACCCTGCCACTATCCCTGGGAAGTAGTCATAGTAATCATGTATGTCCTGCCATGAGATAACCTGACCCTCTAGCTCTGGATCATCAAAAACATTCCTGCACTCTACTAGTCTGACATCACGCTGGATCTCGTACTCTATGAGCTCGCCCTAGATCGGTAGATGTAGTGATGCAGAGGCATCCACACTAAAACCTTGACATACAGCATGTATGTCTATAACCCATCATCATCATCATATTTTCTGTTAACATAGTTAGCATCATCATATTTTCTCTTGCCGACCGATATCCTCCTGCAGACAAACCTTCGCCCTTTCACCTGTCAGCAGCATCATCATATTCGGCTATTGGCAGCATCATCATATTCGGCAAGCGCAAACATCCTCCTGATGTTCACTGTTCATCTTACCGCCAAACGCTTTCTATAGCATCATGATGTTCAACATCATGTTCATCAGCAGGATATAAAATATCTGGTTCCCTCCATATATCCTGATGACGACACTTCACGCACCTTTCCTTCGATGCTTACGTCACCCCGATATCCGACTTTATCAGGTGATATTTCAGAATGTCCTGATGACGATTATCCTGATGACGATGATGTCATATGCAGTTCCTTCAATATCATGCTGTCAGCCTCACTTAACATTATCGGCCCACGATGATTTTATCAACCCGATCGACTAACTTATGCCAATATACTCTTCCTCGGCAACACCTTGCGATCATCACCCAAATGCGCATTCACCTTATGCAAACTACTGCATCATGTTCGCCCCCATCTACTCGGATGACGCCTGAAGTAACTGCAGGATATCCACAGAAATATCCTGATGATGCCGTTGCGATGGATTTTCCAACCTTAGCGAATTTTCAATCCGCCGAACCTCCTGAGGTGACCCGATCTGCTTCCTGGACAACTTTCCAGACTCGAACTACCAGCACGACCTAGCACATGCCCATGCTAGGGTTCTCAGCACATCTCGACTGCGATCCTGCAAACATACATGCGAACAAACAGAAAATGCAAACTAAACCCTAAACTATTGTACATAGCCATTCCACCGATTCGACGAATCAACCAGTGGAATGGATCAGCGAATCCATGTAACCACCAAAACAGCAAATAGATTACACAGTGGAATTCAAACAAACAGGATCTCTTTATTGATTTCAAAAGATGCAAGTACAATACTCAGTCTCTCTCTCTCTGTCTCACTCTCTACAACCTAGCTCCTCAATATGTATCTATATCTAAAACCAACCGATCCTAATACATAAATAGGATCTGCTTGCGAGTACTACCAACTCGATTCCTAGCGGCTGGGAGCTTCCAAGTGGCTGGGAGGATCCAACTAAACTAACAAACTATACAGCTGTCATCAGCTGTCATAACAAACTACCTAAAAATAGAAAAGCATGGTCAACTTGGACCTTATTACATGCATTGGTCTTATAAGACCTTCTTGGAAACATTAACAAGACTTAAACTAACTAACTGCCTCATGGAGGCCAGCTGTCAGGTAGGTGCTCCTACACCATACTCCCCAACAAAAAAGAACTCATGTCCCATGAGTTAGGTTGTGGAAGTCCTCCACCTTTACACTTTGCCTTTGCAGTGTCTTGACCTGTTCTAGCTTTATCCTCTGCTGTATCTTGGCTGCTCCAAGATTTCTGAACTGTAACTTGCTTTCTTGCAAGTAAATCCTCATGCCTATCAATGTAGGCCTTTCTCTCACATACCTTGTGTTTGTTAGGTTGTTTTACCAGAACCTCTGTCTGAATACCTGGTTGAATAACCTTAGGAATTGCCTCTTGAACTTCTGCAATGTTCAATTCTGTCTTCCTTTCAACTTTTATAGGACAAACAATAGTCCCAACTATGACAACATCCTTGTCATTCCTCACAACTGGTTGCTGTTTGCAAACCTGTTTCTGAACCTGCTGCTGACCACTGTCAGTCAAAACTGAAACTTTCTTCAAACTGTTGTCCTTAACAACTTCTTTCCCTGCAGTGTCCTCAACTGCCTTTATGCCTGCTTCTATAGGCATCTGCACAAATTCCTTCTTTCCCACTAAAATGATTTTGGCTGCCTCCTGTGCTGCAGCATCTTCCTGCAATGGCATCAACATAATAGTTTTCCCATCTTTCTTGATGGTGTAGGTATTAGCATACCCATCATACAGTACCCTCCTGTCAAATTGCCATGGTCTATCCAACAGTAGGTGACAACATTCCATGGGCAAAATGTCACACAAAACTCTATCCTGATATGCTCCAATCTGAAAATCCACATATGCCTGTTCATAGACAAAAAGTGATTGACTATCACTCACCCAAGATGCCTTGTAAGGGTGTTGATGTGGAATCCTTTCCAAATGCAGTTTATCCACCATTTCCTGAGATACCATGTTGTCTGTTGAACCAGTATCAATGACAACCTTACATACCTTACCTTTGCTCTTGCATGTGGTCTTGAAAAGAGCTCTTCTTTGCATCATATCCTTTGATGCCTGCAAACTAGTTCTCCTAAGCATCAATGCTTCTCCCTCCTCAGGATACCCATAATTGTCAGGAACTCTATCTTGATAAGTGTTTAAACTTTGCACACTTTGCTCTACTTTCTCTTCTTGCACAAGTTGTACTCTCTTGTCATTCGTTCTATCATTTCTGGATGATGAACCTTTGCTTTCTGGACATTTGAAAAATGGATGACCAAACTCACCACAGGTGTAACACTTTCCTGAAAATGTAGTAGAACCTCTACCACTTCCAAATCTGCCTCTATTACCTTTCCATCCACCTCTGAAATCAGACTGTCCCTGTCCTTTACCAGTGTCTTCTTGACCCTCATTGGTTTGCCTTGTTGTAGGGGCTGATCCTCTTCCCCTCATATTGTTTCCTCTTCCTCTCATGGACTTATCTTGTCTCCTATTCATCTTTTCTTCAATCCTGATTGCCATTTGGTAACAATCCTCCACATTCTTAGGGTTAGCTAAAACTAACTCATCCTGTATGTTCATTCTCAAACCAGCTAAGTACCTAGCTACCTTTTCTACCTCATTCTCATGATGACCAGATCTCATACTCAACTTATAAAACTCCTCAGTATATGCCTTCACATCCATTTCCTTCTGCCTTAAAAATTGCAGCTTCTTAAACATCTGAATCTCATAATCCTTAGGCAAGAATTTACCTTTTATCCTTGCTACCATCTTATCCCATGAAGTGATCTTTGACTTCCCTTGTTTCCTTCTCTCGGATTGTACATAATCCCACCATACCAAAGCATGACCTCCTAACTTGGTCTTTGCAATCTTTACCTTCTGATCCTCAGCAACATCTTCACATTCAAAATGATTATCAAGTGCAGCAATCCAATCTAGTAACTCATCTTCATTCAAACTTCCATTATACTTGGAAACATCAACCTTTACCTTAGGTTTATCACTCTGTACTGCCTTTAACAGTTTTGCAAATCTCTGGTCTTCAGCATCCAGACCTTCAGCTACCTCTTCATACTCTTCAACAGTATCTTCATCTTCTTCAGACTCACTGTCTTCCACTTCCCTCTTTTTGTTCTTATCCAAGGCTACAAGCCTGGCTTGAAGTGCTTCAGCAAGCTCCTTCATCTTCCTCATCTCTCTGGCATATTTTTCCTTCATCTCCTGCAACTCCCTTGCAGTACCATTACCTTTCGGAGGCATTTTGTCAACCTCTCACTCCTCTACCTCTGTCCTTTCAGTGACAGAATCAACACACAATAGCCCAGACCTTTTGCTGAGCTCTGATACCACTATGATGCAGAGGCATCCACACTAAAACCTTGACATACAGCATGTATGTCTACAACCCATCATCATCATCATATTTTCTGTTAACATAGTCAGCATCATCATATTTTCTCTTGCCGACCGATATCCTCCTGCAGACAAACCTTCGCCCTTTCGCCTGTCAGCAGCATCATCATATTCGGCTATCGGCAGCATCATCATATTCGGCAAGTGCAAACATCCTCCTGATGTTCACTGTTCATCTTACCGCCAAATGCTTTCTGCAGCATCATAATGTTCAACATCATGTTCATCAGCAGGATATAAAATATCCGGTTCCCTCCATATATCCTGATGACGACACTTCACGGACCTTTCCTTCGATGCTTACGTCACCCTGATATCCGACTTTATCGGGTGATATTTCAGAATGTCCTAATGATGATTATCCTGATGATGATGACGTCGTATGCAGTTCCTTCAATATCCTGCTGTCGGCCTCACTTAACATTATCGGCCCACGATGATTTTATCAACCCGATCGACTAACTTATGCCGATATACTCTTCCTCGGCAACACCTTGCGATCATCACCCAAATGCGCATTCACCTTATGCAAACTACTGCATCATGTTCGCCCCCATCTACTTGGACGACGCCTGAAGTAACTGCAGGATATCCACAGAAATATCTTGATGATGCCGTTGCGATGGATTTTCCAACCTTAGCAAATTTTCAATCCACCGAACCTCCTGAGGTGACCCGATCTGCTTCCTGGACAACTTTCCAGACTCGAACTACCAGCACGACCTAGCACATGCCCATGCTAGGGTTCTCAGCACATCTCGACTGCGATCCTGCAAACATACATGCGAACAAACAGAAAATGCAAACTAAACCCTAAACTATTGTACATAGCCATTCCACCGATTCGACGAATCAACCGGTGGAATGGATCAGCGAATCCATGTAACCACCAAAACAGCAAATAGATTACACAGTGGAATTCAAACAAACAGGATCTCTTTATTGATTTCAAAAGATGCAAGTACAATACTCAGTCTCTCTCTCTGTCTCACTCTCTGCAACCTAGCTCCTCAATATGTATCTATATCTAAAACCAACCGATCCTAATACATAAATAGGATCTGCTTGCGAGTACTACCAACTCGATTCCTAGCGGCTGGGAGCTTCCAAGCGGCTGGGAGGATCCAACTGAACTAACAAACTATACAGCTGTCATCAGCTGTCATAACAAACTACCTAAAAATAGAAAAGCACGGTCAACTTGGACCTTATTACATGCATTGGTCTTATAAGACCTTCTTGGAAACATTAACAAGACTTAAACTAACTAACTGCCTCATGGAGGCCAGCTGTCAGGTAGGTGCTCCTGCACCATGTAGGATCCTGTAAACATCCTCTAAGGTAATGGTCATCTAACCAGTAGGCAAGTGGAACATCCCATCCTCACTGTAGAAATACTCCACTGCGGCAGTCAACAAACCAAGGTTCGCACAAACCTTAGGCATGAAGCACACGTAGTCCAATCCCATAGCACCAAGCACCTCCTGATCTATCTCTGTAAGCATATACCGCTGTAATAACGGCAAATGAAACTGCTCCCGCAACAAGAGTATATCACGAATGTCCTCCTGTAATCAAGCAAATCATAGCGTCAACCATAACTGAATCTAAGCAAACCTACTCGAGCTATCAAACTATCCTATCACTTACTTAACATATCAAATTGATCAAAACAACATATCATTTCTTGACTAGATTCCAACAATCTCAGAGATCGCTTATCAATTGATGCATCAATCATGATGCCAATTGAGTCAATTTCGTCAATGCGCAAATGCGCCGAATCATAGCAAATGCATAATTTCATAGTGAATGTGCTAGTTCTTATCGCATATGCATAGTTCTAGAAAATGCACAGCTTCCCATATCATATGCATAGTTTCATAACACATGCGCCGGTACTTGTCGTATATGCGCGGTTGTATCATATGTGCAACAACATGTCTCATATGCACGGTTTCATAATGTATGCACGGATTCAGAGCGCATATGCACCGAAACGTGATTCGGTGCATCTATCCTAGCAATTTGTCTGTAGCATTTATTAGCCTAATAAATGACCCTAGGTGAGTTTTGTTGAACTACATACCGGTAGTCCTACCTCAGCTAGCCACCTAAATCGTCAAACACGCTCAAAGCGGTGCTCCTCACGTGGAATAGACATCTCTATACCAACTGCTCTAGCTCTTCTGCTCTCCTAACCTCTGAGGGACCAATCAACAAAAGCTGAGTGTGCAAATGACTAGGATTGTGGACCCAGCTCCTATATATAGCAAGTGAACCCTAACTAGTTGTGGCAACCATGACTACTTCCCAAGCCCATCTCCTTCTGTTTCTCTGAACTGTGACTCATTTTTCTTCAACCTAACCTATTTTTTACCATCTTCATCATGAGATTGTCCGTCTCACGTCCTTTTGCCTTCTTCCCATCCAATCTCCTGAGGGGGCATCCTAGTGTCGTAAACCTATACCAGGGGCAAACTGAGGCATGTATCATTATTAGAAAAATCTATTCTTTGAAACAACGTGATAAAACACATTGCATCAAAGAGGGGCAAAATGTATACACCTAAAAATGACACTACTCTATCTAAATAAATATTCTTAATATTTATTCCATCTAAATTCCTCTATCTATAAATAAATAATTATTTGGTTCATATTCCTTCCATTAATTGAATAAATTACCTTTTATTTAATGAATTTCATAAAAGTCAACTTTATTCTTCCAAGCAATTAAATAATTTTCATTATTTAATTAAATCACTTATTCCTCCAAATTTAAATAAATCAATCAAATTTATTTAAATTATCTCAATCTCTAAAAATAAAATATAATCAAATATTTTATTTATTCTTCCAAAGCATGCACAAAAAATTAAATAAATTTATTTATTTAATTTGCTTCCTTATCTTCATATTCCTCAAAAAAACCTTCCAAATCTTCTAAAAATAAATCTTCTTCATGCACACAAAATTAAATAATTTATTATTTAATTTCTCTCAAATCATGCAAAAAGTAGATCACAAGTTGAGTTAACTGATTTATTCTATCTTGTTTTTATCAATAACTCTTAAATTAGAAAAAAACTTTCTAATTTATGAAATCAAATCTTATCTTTATAAAAGAAAGCAATTAACTCAAACAAAACAACTTTTTGTGTGACACTTGTCTTCTTTCTATTCACGCACATCCTCTCAAGGTTTCTCAACCATTGATCTTCTCTCTCATGAATCTATAAATTGAACCCAATTCCTCCATTTCAATCATCCAACTTTTAGTACCCTTACTCTGCAGGAATTACAATGCGCATTTGGTACCAAATTCCTCCATTGCTTGTGATCAACTTGTTACCATCACTATTATCATTGTTTTGAAGCTCATCTTCATTGCAAACCTATCACAGCCATTCCCACTTGACATCTTGGAAAATAGAAAAATGCACCTTCTGAGGGTCATATTCATACGCAAGATCATTTGAGATAGGTGACCAATGGAAGCCATGAAGTAAAGAGGTTTGCAAGGTTTTAGTTCTTTGTTTGTTTGATCTTCTTTGTTTCTTATTTCATTGAGTTTATTGGATTACTTTGATACTATTGATAACGATTCCAATTTTCTGATAACACTCACAAATTCTCTTTCACAAAATGAGTAGTCTGACTCATATTGTTAGCATAAGAGAGTTGGAAATAGCTTGAGTAATATTTTTTTGTAGTCTTGTTGATATGAATATTTTAGGTGAGGTAAGTGTTCATGTATTCAAAATTTCTTCTCCAAGTGTTTCTAGAATGCTCAACACTATTAGTGCTTATGCTTGGCTTGATCTTGACCCTTTACCCTAATTTTCTAATCGGAGGTGAGTGGTTATGGCCAAGGGGGTCCCCACTCTAGGGTGATAATAGGTCCATCAAGAGGCATGATCCTACTTGTTCAAACCTACATTGAGGGACTCTCTCCTTCACATGTAGATTTCTCCAACAAGATGTTATCCTCTTCTTTTAACACCCCTTGCTAACTCAACTAGCACTCCCATCAATAGCTTCCCCTAGGAAATAGTTGTAAATTTAACTGACTTTAAAGATTGTACTACTAAATGAAAAGTGTCGATCATCCAAGTGAGATGAGATTTTTCATTTAGCTATAAATGGAATCTATTGACATTTTAGAAAGGGTTAGTAATTATGGATTAGTAGAGTTCTTCTTTGAGCAATATATTGTAATAATTTTGTGTATTCCTTATTCTAAAAGTAAATATAAGACTATTCCATTTATGTGTTCAAATTGTCTCTATTATTTTATTGTTTTCTTCTAGAAATTTTTGGTTTCTAGATACGCGTTTAGTATATCTATTGTTATTGTTGATTAGTATGCATTTAATTGAATGTCTATAAAAATTTTCACATGATAGGTGGATTATTCAATACAAATAAAGGATCAATAAGAATGATTTGTTCTATAAGAGATGGGATGTCATTGATGGTTTAAGTCTTGCAAGAGAAGGCCTAGTATATTAAACTATTCATGAACTATAGGATACTTGAATTGTTTTGTTTGGTTTGCTTGATTTTGACACTATGCAAAGGAATAGGCACTAATTTTTAGGTTTCTAATCACATATTTCAAATTGAAAATAAAAATTTACATGAAGTTTAACATATGTTACTTACTCATTCACACTACACATAATGATACAAGAGAATGATACACTTTACCTTGAATTCTTATTCTTCTTCTCATAAAATTATGAATGCACCTATTCTACATTATAAAGACTCCCTTACTAGCTTGCTAATGACTAACATAGTGTGGATTAGTGAAAAATAGATTGGATTTATCTCTATCTTGAAGGCCTAGTCAAATTAGTAGATATTTTCAAAAGAATTTATCGACATTGATAAATATTTATCATAATTTATTCATCAGAAGAACCTTGAGACAAATTTAGCATATAATACCCATGAGATATTAAGTAAAACCCTTCTAAGCCTTGTAAATCTAAAAGATTAGGAGAGAGGATCCTTCTCTCATCACTGGCCCTATTCATTTAGTTTTTTTTACCATAGAATTTTGCCATTACAATCCCAAGTGCCTGACATATCCCTAGAGGTGATTGGTATGTTCTTTAATAAGCTTCTTAGAATTGACTAAGAATACTATATAGGTATTATTAAAAATGCACCAATGGGATGAAGGTCATTCCTCCATCTCTCAAATGATTTCCAAGCAAAATGCCCTAACTTTTAGGGTTTTAGATTTAAATATCAAACAATAGATAAATTCCCACCTTTTTTAAACATTCACTTCACACCATTGTCCTAGCCAAGTATAGTGTGAACTATGTGGGAGATGTTAGGCATTATCAATAATGACATATAATTTAACTAGTTGATGTTATCCCATGATTGAGTTTCCCTCCTTTGACTAAATCACATGTAGCATAGAACTTACATATGGTAAGAGATAGCTTTTAATCAAATGTAGTTTAGATATAGACATAGGTTCATACTCACTATACACAATATACTATAAATCAAGTATGGTTTATCTAAAATTATTATAATCTTTATAACTTGACATCATACAGATGAACAAGATAATGACTCATCAACTAAGACTAGTCATCTCCATTTCTTGGTTAATGATGACAACTTCAATGACTAGTGACCAAAAGGAAAAAGGCACTTACCAAGATAACTTATACAACACTAGTTACCTTAGTTTTTGCACTTTGTAGTAGTGGAGCATGATGTTCATTCAACCCAATTTTGTACCTCACAAACACAACTCAGTCAAATGATAAAGTTAGTAAATCATCATTAATTATTTATAATTGAAATCAATGATAAACCATTAACAATATACTAAGAAATTAAACGATTTCAATTCTTGACCATAATATCAAACAATTCAGATTATTCACAAATGAACTAAAGAAGTTAATCATAAATAAAATTTAATCATAAACTAGATAAAAAATATATTTATCTTTTCTGCATATTGTTCAAACAATAATCAAATACACAATGTCCAAAACTCATTAAATGTCCTAATCACATTGTAATCTTAATCATTCTAGTAATTAATTAGGGTACCATAATACTTAGCACTATTCCCTTTAGTTTTACACTCATTGTCATGCCCACTTACATAATAAAAACCCCATTACATTCATGTTCACCACCTTTGTGTCACTCGGGACATTGACATGTTGCATTTTGTCCTCTAGACAAGTACATGCAAACTCATGTCCCATGAGTTCAAATTCCCCCTTTCCTATCTAGACATTTTCCTTTTCATCAACATCATCTAGACATTTTCCTTTTCATCAACTTTAAGACGAATTCACTCCAATAGTCAAATTGGACCCATGAATGCTTACTTAAGTGGCCTTGGCCTAAAATGGAGCCATCTAGCACTCATCTCACTTCACCTAGCACCTTTAACACATGTACTTACTATTTTCAACAACCTAGGGTCCTCATCCATTGTTGCAAACCTCACCTACCTCCAAAGTTATAGTCACCTACACCTATGTACACCTAGTGCCACACACTCAAAACCTATTCATATTACTTTTGCTGGATCAAACCTAAGGTTTTGATTGAGGTAGGGCCTAAAATGTGCCATAGGCACCTATTTTTTCTATTCTAGACACTTGTAAGTATTGGTGTAGGTGCTGATGTCATTAATAGGTTCAAGGATTTGTGTGAGCATATATAAAGATATAGTCATATTAGAAAGACAAAGTATACAAGATAAGAAATAGTCATGTGTGGTTTAATCTCTAATAAATCTATGATGGAATGTGAATCATAACTTCCATTCAACAACGTAACTTTCTTCCACCTTCTTCTAACAAATCACACAATAGAAAAAAATTAGACATGCTTCTTATTCCTTCCTCCTTTTCTTGCAAATTCTATTTAATATTGTATCAGTTATTATAAATGGACATACCTAATAACTAAAAGTGAACCTTTTTTAAATTGTGTTATTTTTAGTTGCATGTAGATAACAGGTAGGTAGCCCACAAGTTAATAAAAAAATACTTTTTTTTTAACTATAATTAGTTGATGGGATTTCATCATTTAGATGACAATTTTAACATACACCGCAACTACACACAAAGATTAAAATAATAAAAAAGGTGTTGTTTATTGAAAAAAAGAACAATTTTGCAAGAACCCAATTGTGAATAAAGCAAGTTAGGTTAATGATTGCAACATTTAATTGGTTTGAGATTTTAAAACATCATCACTTAAATTAATTCTAAATCCAACAGACAGTGATATCAAACAACACAGTAGCAATCATTTCTAAATGTTAGCTTTGAACAATACACGGTGCCGATTTAACTTATATTAAAACATCACATCAGAAGATAGATGGTTACTGTTGCAAGGCACTGGGACATTTTATCTTGACAACGATCTTCTTTCTCTTCACAAATCCCTCGTTATCAAAGATATGTGGAAGCGGGTCCACTGTGAATTGAAACACAGGTATAAGATAGGCAATAGATTTATGACCGAGTTGGTGAAAGCTTACAGAACAATCAATGGTGGTAAAAATATATTTTTATCATATTTTTCTATTATCCCAGAGCTTTGTTTGTTTCACTTTATGACAGAATATATTTTCTGTCGATGTAAGAATGGACTGAACTTTGTTGTTTCATATTTATTTTCCTCTGTTTACCAGAAATCATTTCATTGTAAGAATGGAGTGCATTAAAAGGAAAATCCTTTGATGTACATAACCCAACACGAGCCAAGCTTTCTGAAAAGAGACATCTGACAGAACCAGAACCAGAACCAGAACCAGAACCAGTTACGGTTAAGAGAAATGAAGAAAGAAGAGAAGCCCCACCCTCAGCTAACGCAATGATGTGAAGCTCCCACAACTGGGCCTCAGTGACGTAACAAGTAGATATAAGGGAAGAAGTAGCAAAGCCTGGTCCACAGTTAGCCAGTTCTATAAACAGAAATAATGAAATAATGAAACAAGGAATAAGATGAAATGGCACTTCCCAACTCTCCAACATTCCACATCGCCACCTGCTCCCCCTTCCAATATATTAACATCACTGCCCCTTCCACTGAATCCTACACAAACGTAAAGAATGGGAGAAGTAAGAGAATTCAATTATTCAGAGACCGAGAAAAGAATGGGAGAAGTAAGAGAATTCGATTATGCAGAGACCAAGAAAAGAATGGGAGAAGTAAGAGAATTCAATTATGCAGGGACCAAGAAAAGAATGGCGCCTCCCATGGCCGTCCATGCTTTCTCTCAGCTTCCTCTTACCAGATCTTTCGACCGAGATGGGCTTTTGTTTCGATCGCCGGGAAGCCATGTCGAGAAGTCTGTGAGAATTTTCGGCATACAAATCGAGAAAGAGAAGGACCCTTCTGACCTGAAATTCGAATGCCGGTACTGCTGCAGGGTTTTTCCGACGTCGCAGGCTCTGGGCGGCCATCAGAACGCCCATAAACGGGAAAGGCGTGAGGTTAAAAGGGTGTTCAGGACGCCCGCCATTGATGATATCGATACCAGTTTCGAGCTGTTTAGTCGACCAAAGTTGCCCTTCATTTCTGATCACTGTAGCTCTGCAAGAGAAGCAGATGATGAAAGCGTAGGAGGATCTCTGCACCGGTTTTTCCAGGAGAGATCTGCAGAAGAGAAATTTCCTTCTTCCAATTTTGAAGGCCTTGATAAGGATGTTCGTGTCGACCTGCGCCTGAGGCTCGGCACTAACACCAGTTCAGATATCTTAAATACAAATATCTCTTGAATATTAAGATATATGGTGTTTTATCTTATTTAATGAGAGGTTTGAGAAAAAAGCTGAAGTATATCTTATTCAAAGAGAAGTTTCAGAACAAATTATTCATTTTTTTTATTCCTGTGGCCGTGATTTTCAATTTATTTGAGGACTAACTGTTCTCATTTTAGGTTTTTACTCACTTTTTTTAAAAGCCTTTTTATTTTTAAAATTGTAAACTTTTTGGTGAAGAACTGTGTATAGTTTTTTGCATTGAGCTTCATGATCTATCATCAGGAAGAGAATGAAAAAGCTATATAGAGAGTTTTAAAAATAAATATCTTAAAATTGTAAAGTTTCTGGTGAATAACTGTGTATAATTTCTTTCTACATGACATTCCAGATCACGTTCCATTGAAGAGAATGAAAAAGCTATACAGAGTTGTTTATCAGAAGCTTTACAGTTTCATTTCATGGACTGTGGAAATATCATGTCTTCTATAATATATATTTTTTAAATCTAATATATGCTTTTATAATTATTCATTAATTTCATTTCATGGGATTGGAAATATCATGTCTTTTATAATAAATATCTTTTAAATTTAATATAATTTTTTATAATTATTTATTCATTTCATTTCATGGATTGTGGAAATACCACATCTTCTATAATAAAAATCTTTTAAATTTAATATAAGTTTTTATAATTATTCATTAATTTCATTTCATAGACTGGAAATATCATGTCTTTTATAATAAATATCTTTTAAATTTAATATAAATTTTTATAATTATTCATTAATTTCATTTCATGGACTGTAGAAATATCATCTTCTATAATAAATATCTTTTAAATTTAATATAAACTTTTATAATTATTCATTAATTTCATTTCATGGACTGTAGAAATATTATCTTCTATAATAAATATCTTTTAAATTTAATATAAGCTTTTATAATTATTCATTAATTTCATTTTATAGACTCTTCTATAGTAAATGTTTTTTTAATTTAATATAGACTTTTATGATTATTCATTTTTATTTTTGTAGTTTTAATTATTTATTTAAAATTAATTATTTTTTATTTTATTTTTTATCATGTTTTTTAAAGTTTTTTATTTTAAAAAATATTCTTTTAATAAATTATTGAAATTATTTCTCAAAATTATATATACTAAATTATCTTTACAATTTTAATCCTCTTATCTTAGAAATATTTATAATTTTTATGCTTGCTAAATGTCTTTATATCTAACTACACATAAATTTATTAACCATCACATAAGCATCCTATCACGTGTGTTTGTTTTGTTTAGTGTTTAATTGTTGTTTAATCAATCTCAATTAATTCTTGAGATAGTTCATATAAGGTGAGAATGATAAGGTGCGAATGATGCTTTAGTTCCTTAATTCTTTTTAGAGTATTAAATATTTTACTTATCATGCTTTTGATATAGGAAGAAAGGTCTTTCCCAACTCTTTTGTTTAATTTTATTTTTGAAATATTTTATTTGTTTGTGGGAGTATTTTTCTTTAGAAGATAGTAAGATAACATGGAGGATTCACTTCTAAAGCAATATCTTATCACATGTATGTATATTGGGGAAATTTAAATAATTAGAATTTGGTCTAATTTATCACTTTTATATTAAGTTAAAGGGCATAATTTAATTGATGTGATACATGTAGGTATTGGGAGTTGGGAATATGTGCAAAAGGGGGACCGTGGGGTGTTTATAAGTGGTGTTTGAAATCCTATACAAATCACTTTGCACAAGTCCAATAGAGGAAATGTTATTCAGTATGTTAGGCAATGGTCACACTAAGGTTGTGCAAGTTTAGTACAATCCTACCTAAGTTTCCTAAAACTGGTTATTGAACACTTTTACTAATTTCACAACCCTACCCAAAAGAATCACCAAGCATCTCGAAATCCTTCCATTATAATTTAGATTCATATGTGTACTATAATTTAGATATTTATTATTAGGGGGATTCATTGTTAGAGTTGGTGTGGCAATGGTTTAGGGGTTGAGTTGAATAAGAACTTTTAAAATCAAATATTTTTGTAGGATGACATATTTTTCATATCTCATCTAGGTTTTCTATATCAAGGCTTTTATGTATGGGATGACAATCAAAACTAGTTTTGAGTCAAATACAGGTTTAGGTAGTGTTGTTCCTTGGTAGGGTGGAAATATTAAGGGGTTATATAAAAATGTAACAAAAAGATAGATATATAGGATACTTGATGAAAATAAGAATGTATTTTAATTATACTAGTGTATGCAAAGGGCGTCAAAAATATAAATTTGAGGGATAGAAACATAATTAAAGGAGTGTTTATTAGTACTCCACAAATCTATGTGTTATGCCATTGATTTATTAAATAGATCCCCTATGTAAAATAATCTTTATAAATTATTCAAATTGACTATCATTTAATATAATTAAGGATTTCATTACTAATATTTTTAATACCTCAAAGATTTTATATAGATGTAGACACTTAAATCACCTCACACCATTTCTGTCATCACAATCTCATCCCTCAACCATTCATCCTAAATTAGTTAAATAAATTATATATATTTAATTAATTATTCTTATTTTTCTACCGATATTAATTAAATCATTTAACTAATAAATTGATATTTCTTCCAGAAATTAGTTAAATAAATCATGACAATTTAATTAATAAATCATTTCATCTCTTCTTTATAGTCCAACCTTAATTAAATAAATTTAACATTTATTTAATTGAGTTCACCATTCCCACTCTAAAAATTAATTAAATACATCATATTTATTGAATTCTTATTTTCTCCCTCCAATCATTAGTTGACTGAAAACAATTATTTAACTAAGTAATCATTTGCACAATCCAAATTGAACGATTAATCAAGGCAATCTTGCACATGGCTCCAAAAAAGGACTTTTTGGATCTCAACCCTCCATTTTCTTCAATAAAATCTTAGCCCTTCAAATCCCTTAGATCATAGGCCTCTTCTTATGCACTAATCACAAGATGCCACTTGGAGGCCTCTCATGCATCTAATCCTCTCAAGCATCCTCATCCATTGATCTCTCAAACCAATCCTAGCCATTGATCCTCCTCCATAGAAATCTATAGATTAACCTTCACCCAAGCCATTTTCATCAATCCTTAAATGCAATGTTATGATACTAGTTTGAACACCTAACACACATCCTCTCAACAACAAAAAATCCTTTGAGCACAACCACTTAGGTGCAACAAGGGTTGGTTTTGGTGAGAGCTCTTTTATTTTCATTGATTTTTACTAACCCTTAGCTTAATCTTGAGGTTACATTTATATGTATATTAAATAGGTTATGCTTGCATTTTCTATTAGCTTAGATTTGCATTTATTTGCATATATTTTGGCATTCTCAATGAGACACATCCCTTTTTAACATCTTTTGTAGCTCTTGTTTGTAGTGTTTTATGACAGGTTGTTAGTTTGGCACATGTGGACTTAGTTTTAGCACATATGTCCACACTTCAACATGTGTGTTTGACTTTTAGTACGCCCATTGATGTTCTATGTCGTCCTTCATTCAATGGCCCTAACAAGTTTTCTTGGTAATTTTATAGGATTTTAAGGTTTTTATGATCTGTATATGCAAGGTTTTAGGTCTCTAATCAGTTTTTAAGCTTGTCTAACCCTTTTATGTGTAGGTTTGATCATTTTGTGGTAGTATTCATTGCATCATTTAGCCCCTATCATGACTTAGTGTGTGTGATACTAGTTTTAGTGTGTTCATGAAACTATGGTGTTTTTTTATTAGCACTTATGTTTCAATTATTTTTTATTTCTTTCCATTCTATATTTTCTAGTCTCTTTAGTCCTTAGAGTGCTTTGTTTGTTGTTTTTATCATCATACTAACTTGCATCTTGTAGGCTATTATTTTTTATTTGATTTTGGCTAACTTGTAGCATTTTGTTGTGTAGGTTCCGCATTTCAAGTTTCTATTTTATTTCAACATCTACATCTACAAATCAGTTTTTCTACTTCATCAAATAGTGTATCAGAGGTAAAAGACTAGTAAACACTTAATTGCATCCTTTATTTGCAACATATTTCAACATTTTGGTTCTAATATTAGCATATGTGTTTCTATTTTAGTATGCGTGTCTTAATTTTAATTTTATCACTTTCTTGAATTTGTACCTTTGACTAATCTTCACTTGTTGTTTGTTGTTTTTAGCCTCTTGTTTGTGCATCTGTTTCACTTGTCCAAGGAATTTTTTGGAAAACTACTAACTTGTTTTTGGTGTAGCTATGCTTGTTGAAGGACCTACTTTTTATCACTAGTTTAGTTGCACCATGAACATGCTAAGCGTGATTAACATTTGTATATCATGTTCATGAGGACTTATAAGTGTGTATACCTACTCCTCGCACCGAAAGATGGTATTGGATATTAAAAACACTTTCTAGCTCTCTTTTTGTTGTGTTTAAACCTAAGAGGCCAAGTTGTGTATGATCTTCCCTCATGTTGCATGACAATCTTGGGAATCAAAAGTGCTTGGTCTTATTTCCTAGTAGTGGGTCTTCCCTTAGATTTCATCACCTTAGGGGATGACCCGCATGTATTTTGGCAAGGTATAGAAATGGGGTGAGAATTAAAATACTCGCCTCAAAGGAGTACCATCATGTCTAGCACAACCTTGTTGTCCACTTGAGGGGACAAGGTGAAGTGGGAAGGGAATTGACCCCAAGCACATGATTTTATATGGGACTCCCATTCATGAACATCAACCTTTTGTACCATTGGGTATAAAAGGACATCCCCTAGCATATTATGAAGCCTAGATAGGAAAACCAACCATATATGTTTGTAGTGCATTGGTTGATAGTTAGCATTGATAAGTTACTCACCACACACCCCTAGAACTAGGTTTGTAGGTCATGTATGCTCTCCTCTCACACCATTGAGTGATCTTGAGTGATAAAAAATGGTTAGTGCCTCATCATGGTCCCTACACTCCATAATTAGACAATGCATAATGGTGGGCTTACAAGTGTATACACACCTACTTGAATATAAATATTATTGTTCATGTGCTTGGTGTGTTTTCTTTGTGTGAAACCCATGAAGACCCTTTGAATCCAAAAACATCAAAAATGTGTAAACCTTGAACATTCAAAGTCAAAATACAACTTTGAAAAGATCATAAAAACCATTTTTCCAAAGGTTGAAACATTAAACATCCAAATTTGTAAATTAGAGAACCCACTCCTCCACATTATGTGTAATTCATCCACTTTTGAAGTAAAATCACACTTCCAACATCCAAAAATCTAATCAACCATCCATCCACATCAAAAATTAGCACCAATCAATGCAACCATCCCTCTTTTAGCATTTATGTTTACCCTCTATCGTATCCATTAACACTTCAGTGCGTCTATAATAGGTTTCTAGTAATCATACTCTAACATTGTTCAGCATTTCCACCCATCCTTTAGCACCTATGTCTTATTTTGGTGTGTGCACTCTATGTTTTAGCCTATCCACCTTCTAATGCATCAAATTCCAAAACCATTCCATCCTTCCAAATTCAACATAACCCATCCAAATTAAACCCACTCAATTAAAACCAAACCAAATCCCAATCCTAATCAATCCATAAGAATCCATTTAATCCTCCAAATCACAGCATCATCTTTGACTTTGAACCTTGATTAGTACTAAAACTCCAATCATCATCCAATCAACCTTAGAGCCATCAATCCAATTCAACTTCCATCCATTTAGATCCATCCCCAAATCAAAACTCAAGACCTTAAATCAACTTATCATCCTTAATCCAAGTTTACTTAAGAACTTAGCCTATACTAAGTATAGTTATCCATAAATAAATCACTCATCTAGGGTATTTATACCTTAAGCCATAATCAAATCCAACCCTAAACTCTTTCTTAAGAACATAGCCTATCTTAAGTATAGAAATCAACCTCGTCCAATCATCACCCTAAGGTCTTGCAATTTGATCCCTATCCTAATTATCCATCATCCAAATTAAATCATTTAACCCAAATCCATTCAAAACCATATCATTTAAACCAACCAACGTTAACCCCCTAATCAAGGTCAATCAAGTTCAAAGTCAATTAACCCAAACCAATCACCAATCACCGTCCCAAATCACCACCATCATTAACACCAACCTTCATTCACTTTCCAAGATCAAAGCCCATTATCCATATTCAACATCACCTTTAACCCCCATCCAAATCTTCTATAATCAAATCCCTATCAATCTTTCTCAAACCACTTTTAAATCCACATCATCCAAATTACATCATCATTTCATGCCCTTTATAACTAGATCCCAAGCCAAGAATAACATGGATCCCCAACACAAAAACACTTTTGCATCTAGTTTTGGGCACAATTCACAGGTTGGGCCCTCCTCACCTCACAAATATCCTGATAATATAAGTGAAATTGGGAGTCTTGTAAATCAACCCAAATATAGCGAACTTAAAAGTATTTCTAATCATCCTCCATACTCACCTCAATTCATAGACTTCCTCAATGATGAAAGAACCCAAGAAAAGATGGACCATTTCATAGAACATCACAAGGATGACTTTCTTGAGTACCTTTATGACATGGGGGCCAAACTCCCTTTCCATTTTGACATGGATAAGCTCAAGAACATCATTCATCATGACTCACCACCTTCACCTATATTTGAAAATCCATGGGGCTATCTACCCAAATAATCAACCCAAGACTACACCAACCACCATGTCGATCAACAAGTAGGTGGTAGTGTTTCTTTGCCTCCACCTCCTCATAATTATGAATCTTCCAATCCACATCACCAACCCCATCTCAATCAACCTTCACCACATGCTCTGATAATCACTATCCCATCTAGAACATCCAACCAATACTTTCCCACTCTTTCCAGTCCACTACAATCTTCATTTCCACCCATGTCAAGTCTCATTCAATCACTTCCTTCTATTTCCATTCCACAAAAAAACATTCCAAATCAATCCAGAATCTTCCCATACATTTCATACCAATCAAACCAACATCCAACCACATCAACATATCAACCTGTATCAACTTATCCCATAACGTCCTATCAACTCATGGTGCCATCATTCACATCTCATCAACCAAAATATCAACAAACCTTCACATCTTCAAATGGACCATTCATCCCACATTTCAACAACCTCTACCTTTTGGCTCCATTATGTACCAACTTCCTAAACCACCTCTTTGAACCCCCTTTGACCAAGAGTGGTGAGGGAAAATCCCTGGTGCAGTCATAGTAGGAGGGTTCATAGAATGAACTGTCCAGGCTGTGCAGCAAGAGTAAACACGATAGAAACAACTCAAAGATATGAAACAAACACATATTCAGTCATTCAGTATATAATAGAATTCAAATACAATTTGGCCGGCATCCTGCGGACTTACAACTGGGACTCAAAGACCTGATTACAAAATATCAGAATTTGCACAAGATATAGTGTTGAAGCTCCTTCACGCAAAATCCAAACTATGAACTTATACAAATGATCACACTTGACAACTGACTGACTGACTACTTTCCTAAGGATCTATTACATTAATATATATCATCTCCAGAACAATAGATTCCTCCGCGTCGGCCAAGGAAGGTCACAAACTCCAATGAAGAGTTGTAACATGTGTACATGGATAGGTCGGACCTAATCATGTAGAACACCTTCGTAAATGAATGGAATGATGTGTGGATCTTGGGGAAGGTCAACCACGAACCAAAAATCATAGAATGATGTGTCGTTAAGTTCCACAAGTCTAGGAATGCTCCGCAAGTCTTCTCCTATAGCTGATTATTAGAGATTGTCAGGATGCTCTGTTTTGAGAAAATAGTTGATCTTCTAATAGCGATAACTTTCCGGTGCTTAATCGAAATGCTCTGAATTTTGGATATGATGTAGATGAATGAATCTAGATGCTAAGTCCAGCTCCGCAAGATGTGAAATGCAACTGTGGTAGAATGCAGACCAAAATACAAAAATTGCTACTGATTGAACTACCTGAACTAAACTAGAAAATGAAAGGAAACAAACTAAATTGAAAACAAATTAAAATGCAAATGTTTTTGGTTGATGCAAGATTTCTCTTGAACTAGGGATGCTCCTGCATCAAACATCTGGGGTTATTGAAAAAAAAGTGAGTCTCTCACTTTGTTGGGGCTAGGGGAGAACCAAGACGGTCTACCTCAGCCTAAGAAACCCATGATGAATCTTCTTCCAGTCTGCCTTTCCACTTCACGAGATATTCTTTGTATCGTCTTCCTCTAGTGTTGCATCCAACTCTGTTGTTCAAGATGTCTTCAATCTGCTCTAGTGCTTTGTGTGGTAACTACTTCAGGTCTTCTTCCATGTTGTCACTAAACTCTACTTCATGATACTGATAAAGGTTTGCATTATTGAAAATAGGGTATATACCCAATGTCTCCAGTAACTCCACTTGATATGCATTTCCTGAATCAAATTTTTTGAGTATCTTACAAGGTCCAAACTTCTTCATCTTCAACTTATTATATGTTCCAACTGGAAATCTTTCTTTTCTCAAGTATACCATCACTTCATCTCCAACTACAAATTCCTTATGTCTTCTCTTCTCATCTGCCTTTTCCTTATACTTACTATTCATATCTTCCAAATGCTTCTTCACATGCTTATGCACTATCTTCATGTGATCTACAAATTTGTCTACTTCTGCACTTCTCTTTCCTTCTACACTGATATCTCTCAATTCCACAACTCCTCTAGGATTTATTTTGGTAACAATCTCAAACGGTGTTTTTTCGGTACTCCTATTTACTGAATTATTGTATGCAAACTCTACTTGTGAAAGAATCAAATCCCAACTTCTTGCTTTTTCTCCAACCAAACATCTCAGCAGGTTTCCCAAACTCCTATTCACTACCTCTATCTATCCATCAGTCTGTGGATGAAAAGCTGAACTGAACTTCAAATCTGTCTGCCTCTTTTTTCAAAGTGTCTTCCAAAAGTATCCAATAAATCTAGCATCTCTGTCTAAAATCATACTCTTAGGTAATCCTTGCAATCTCACAATCTCTTTGAAAAATAGGTCTGTTACATGCACTACATCAGTTGTCTTCTTACAAGGTATGAAATGACCCATCTTTGAAAATCTGTCAACCACTACAAATATTGAATCATGTCCTCTCTGTGTCTTCAGCAATCCCATTAAAAAATCCATGCTTATGTCTTCCCAACGTCTCTCCGATACTATCAAAGGTCTATACAATCTCGTATTCTGACTACTACCTTTTGCCACTTGGCAAACTCTACAACTCCGCACAAATCTCCTAACATCCTTATGTATCTGAGGCCAAAATTAGTTGTATCTGAGGCCAAAATTAGTTTTCACTTACCAAAGCCACTATCTTATCAATGCCAAAATGTCCTGCCAATCCACTGCGGTATTTCTCCTTGATCAAATTATCTCTCATTGAACTCCTAGGTATTCATAACTAATTTCCTATGAACAACATATCTTGCTGAATGAAATAATCCAACCACTTACTCCTATCTGTCACAATAGGTTCCTTACATTCTTTCCAAGGTTCTACAAAATCAGTGTCTCCCTCATACATGTTCTTCAATTCATCAAAACCCAACACTTCAATTCTCATTTCTGTCAACAAGTTTCTTCTTCTACTTAATGCATCTGGAACTTTGTTTGATTTTCTACTCCTATGCTTCAACACAAAAGTGTAACTCTGCATGAACTCTACCCATCTCATATGTCTCTGATTCAACTTACCTTGACTATTCAAATATTGCAAAGCTTGATGATATGTATATAGTACAAACTCTTTAGGCAACAAGTAATGTCTCTACTTCTTCAAGGCTTGAATTATGGCATAGAACTCTTGGTCATAAACTGAATATCTTCTCCTTGCATCATTCAACTTTTCACTGAAATATGCTATAGGTCTACCTTCTTGACTTAACACTGCTCCAATCACATTTCCACTTGCATCACAATCAACTTGAAATACCTTATTGAAATCTGGTAACACCAAAGTAGGTTGTTCTGTCACTTTCTATTTCAATAGTTCAAAACTATTATCTGCTCCTGATGTCCACTTAAAGCCTTTACTGTCACCTCTTATTGTCTCTGTCATAGGGTTACATATTGAACTAAAATTTCTGATGAACTTTCGGTAGAAACTAGCCAATCCATGAAATGATCTAACCTCTCCCTTGCTCTCTGGTGTAGGCCCTTCAACTATTGCTCTCACTTTCTCAGGGTCCATCTTTAATCCTTCCGTGGAAATCACAAATCCCAAATATACAAACTCTTCCTTCATGAAACTACATTTCTTGATGTTTATCAGTAATTTCTCTTCTCTCAACCTCTACAAAACTTGTCTAATATTCTTTTGTCTTACTGAAAATCAGAATATCATCCAAGTATACAATCACAAACTTACCCAAGAATTTCTTCAAGACTTCATTCATCAATCTCATGAAAGTACTCAGTGCATTTGTCAATCCAAAGGGCATTACTAACCACTCATACAATCCTTCATTTATCTTAAAAGAAGTCTTCCATTCATCTCCCTCTCTAATTCTAATTTGGTGGTATCCACTCTTCAAGACTATCTTTGTGAAGTATCTTTCTCCACTCAAACAATCCATGATATCGCCCATCCTATGTAAAGGAAATCTATACTTAATTATGATTTTGTTTATTGCTCTCGAGTTAGTACACATTCTCCATTCTCCATTCTCCATCTTTCTTAGGTGCTAATACTGCAAGTATTGCAAAAGGACTCAAACTTTCTCTAATCAAACCTTTCCTTGGCAACTCCTATATCTATCTATTCAATTATTCATTCTCTATCAGTGTCATTCTGTGTGCTGCTTTGTTAGGAAAACTTGCTCCTGATATAAGATCCATGTGATGATTGATACTCCTTATAGGTGGCAATCCTTCAGGCACATTATCTGATATGATGTCTTCATACTCTATCAGCAACTTTGTTATCTCCTCCAGTTGTTCTCCTCCAGTCTCTTTCTTCAATGTTTCAGGTTTCTTAGGAATCAAAGCATAACACATATTCTCATGTCTCAAACCATCAAGAAATTCTCTTCCATCTACCAAACAGATTCTGGCATTTCCACATACTTCATTCTTAGGATCGTCTTCCAAAGGAATCAAAGTAATTCTCTTTCCATTTGTTGTTATAGTGTATGTATTCTTTTTCCCATCATGTTTATCTTTTCTATCATACTTCCAAGGTCTACCCAACAAGATATGACAAACATCCATAGGCATAATATCACACAAGACTTCATCATGATAAGATCCAATATGAAATTTCACCAAACATTGTTCACTCACCAATACCTTATGATCATCCTGAATCCATGTTATCTGATAGGGCTTAGGGTGTTTCAATCTTTCCAACTTCAGCTTAGTCACCATCTCCTTTGAAACGAGGTTATCTAAACTACCACTATCAATTACAACTTTACAACACTTACCTCCTGATTTGCATCTAGTTCTGAACAAACTCTTCCTCTGCAGTAGTTCTTCATTTGTTTCTACTTGAAATAGTGCTCTCCTCATCACAAGTGATTCTCCTTTCTCTGACTTACCAACTAAACAGGGATCACCTAGTTCAACAGGTTCTTCATCCACATAGGTTGCTCTTCCACTATTTTTTGTCCTCTTGCTTGTACTACCCTGATTACATTTGAATGCTCTATTTCCTTCACCTCCACACTTGAAACAAGTACCTCTAAATGTTCTCTTATCAAATCCTCTTCCCTCTCTTTTGTATCCTTCATTCTGGTATGCACTAGGGCTTCCTCTCCGGTAAAAATTAATGTCATCTCTCCAGTAAGCATTATTATCTCTGTCGTCTTTCTTGAATGTACTGTCAAATTGGTTCTGATCTGAATGTGATCTGTCTCCTCCAAAAAATATTCTACATCTCTAAAATTTAACTCATCTACCTTTCTGTCTCAGATCATGTCTTGTATTCAGCTTCTCTTCAACTTTCAGGGCAAACTGATATGCTTCTTCCAAAGATGTCATCCTTACCAAGCTTAGTTCTTCTTGAATGCTCAATCTCAGTCCATTGATGTATCTATCTACTTTCTCCTTGCTTTCTTCACTATGTCCTATTCTTATAATCATCTTATGAAATTCTTCAATATATTCCTTCACAGATTTGTCCTTCTATCTCAGGTTCTGCAATCTTTTCAAAAGATCCAACTCATAGTCAGCAAGTATGAATTGATTATTCAATTTTGTCACCATCCTATCCCACTCCATAATCTTTTCTTTTCCTCTTCTATTTCTTTCCAACTAAACTTAGTTCCACCATATAGCAGCATGTCCTTTCAATTTTGTCTTTGTAAACTTTACCTTCTCTAGATCTTCAACTTCTTCATATTCAAAGTATTCTTCCATGTCATTTATCTAGACAATCAATTCTTCAGGGTTTAAATTACCAGTATAGTTCAGTACATCTACTCTAGGTCTTTTTCCAATCTTTGAAATAGCTCACAACATCTTTACTTGATCTGATTCTTCTTCTTCATCACCTCCTTGGGTTTCGCCAATTTGTTCAATAGATTAAAATTCCTCTTCATCATCACTTTCAACATTAGGTCTCAATGTCAATCCTCTTCGCCTATCTTCTTCAATAGCATCCAAATGAGTTCGCATCATTTTATCATCTCCATCATTTCATCCATTCTACCATCCATTGTTTCAACAGCAACAACTCTCCTCAGCAGCATTCTTCCTGGGATCAAGTGCAAACTGCCTCAAGTTTGGCGATTGAGCTACCAGGTGACAACTGCCTCACAATCAGTGATCGATTGCGACACAAGTAACTTGCCTGAGTTCGGTGATCTATCCATAGCAAGATCTTATAGAATTTCTTCACCAACTTCACTCAACTCACTCCCAAAGATCTGAACTTTTGCTCTAATACTACTTGGTGTAGTCACGGTAGGAGGGTTCATAGAGTGAACTGTCTAGGCCGTGCAGCAAGAGTAAATATAACAGAAACAACTCAAAAATGTGAAACAAACATAGATTGAGTCATTTAGTATATAATAGAATTCAAATACAATTTGGCCAGCATCCTATGGGCTTATAACTGGGCCTCAAAGACCTGATTACAGAATATCAAAATTTGCACAAGATATAGCGTTGAAGCTCCTTCGCACAAAATCTAAACCATGAACTTATGCTAATGATCACACTTGACAACTGACCAACTGACTACTTTCCTAAGGATCTATTACATCAATATATATCATCTCCAAAACAATAGATTCCTTTGCGTCGGCCAAGAAAGGTCACAAACTCCAATGAAGAGTTGTAATGTGTGTACATGGATAGGTCAGACCTAATCATGTAGAACACCTCCACAAATGAATGGAATGATGTGTTGATCTCAAGGAAGATCAGCCATGAATTTAATGATGTTTCGTTAAGCTCCACAAGTCTTCTCCTGTAGCTGATTATTAGAGACTGTTGGGATGCTCTGTTATGAGAAAATAGTTTATCTTCTGATAGAGATAACTTTTTGGTGCTTAATCCAAATTCTTTGAATTCTGGATATGATTTAGATGAATGAATCTAGATGCTAAGTCCATCTCCACAAGATGTGAAATGCAACTTCGGTAGAATGCGAACTAAAATACAGAAACTGATACTGACTGAACTGCCTGAGCTGAATTAGAAAATGAAAGGAAACAAATTGAAATGCAAATGTTTTTGGTTGATGTAAGATTTCTCTTGAACCATGGATGCTCCTACATCAATTCCCTTAAGGGGTTATAGAGTCAGATAACAAATCAATGTAAACAATATAAATTTGAAATCCTTAAATTTGACAAATATAAGGGAAAGAGAGACCCCCACAACCATGTCAAGGATTTTTTTCAAGGCTTGTCAAGAGGTTTCTTATAGTGACACATAATTGTTAATACTCTTCCCTCAAAGTTTGGGCAATCAAGCCCTAGAATGGTTCATGCACCTAGCTCCAAGCTCTATCACTATGTTCACTGCCCTTATGGAGAAGTTTGTTGCACACTTCTCCTACAACATCAAACATGATCTTACAATGCTAAATCTATGTAACACCAAGCAATGTAGAGAAGAGAGCTTTGTTGCCTTATTACAAAGGCAAAGGAGTCTCGTGAGTCACCTCCCTTGGCCAATTTTGGAAAAACAACTTGTTCACATTTTCATCACAAACCTTAACCAAGACATGGCATTCCATCTTCAAGTCCATTGCATCTCTACATTTGATAAAATATTTGAAAAGGGGGTAACCAATAAAAAGGCTCTCAACAAGATTTACAACAAAGACAAAGATAATAACTAAATGAATGACAAACTTAAGTTTTGGACAAAAAAATCTCATCAGTGATGGGTCCACTAACTGAAGACATGTTCAAACAATGCAAGCATCACAAGAAACCAAACCATCAAAACTATCCAAAGTCCTAATAATGTTTCCATTCCTCAAGGATAATCAAAGAAATCCACCAATCCAAAATGTAAATATACCTCCTTGGGGGAACCCATGGAGATCGTGTTTCAAAAACTAGTTCAAGAAAACATGGTAACATTTTCTACAATTAAACCATTTGATGACACCATACCCAAAATTGTATGGTGTAAGGACAATGAATATTGTGAATACCACTACACTGAAGGCCACTCTAGAAGAAAATGCATGAAGCTCAAAAATTATATCCAGGATCTTATTGACCATGGTAAAATTGAAGTAGAAGGGAACTAATTTACCTTGCCATTGAACAAAAAATTGGGTATCTATCAAAACCCTCTTATCAATCATGACCAATCCCAACCATCCATGTCAAATCAAGGTCATTCCCAAAATAACCGCACCAACAACACCCATTCCAACAAAGCCTTCAACTCCTATGATTCTATTGTAGGGAATATTGTACAAGTTTGCATGCAAGTTGCTACCATCAAAATTAAATCCTTCTACTGCGCCATCACCACAAGGCATGGTAGTTTCACCATCCAAGGGGCCTCCTCCACCTCCACACAAGCCACCTGATATAACCTCTTAGAGAAACATGGGAAACTTTAGCATAGATATCCATCCTAGAACTACTAATAACATTGACTTTTCATAGATAAATATTGTAACATACCTTGCAAGAGTTGTGAGTCCCTAATGACATCAACACTAACCAATTCCAAGCCCTTGTTGGTCACCTTTCATCATCCTATCAACTCACTTTTCACCAAAATGATATGACTCACATCAACTCGTGCCATAATACATATCTCCATATCAAAGTCCTTATTACCAAACATAAGGTCAAAAGAGTCCTCTTGGATAACAGATCTAGCTTGAATCTATGTACTTTAAGGCTTATAAACAATTAGGATGTAATCCACAACTCATTTGGAACCACATGTCATGACCATCAAGGCTTATGATAATGTAGAAAGAGAATCCAAAGGAACCATTTTCCTTCCCATTCAGGTTGGGCCTATCATGCAACAAACTATGTGTCACATTGTTGATCTTGACCTTCCATATAACCTCCTCCTTGGACACCCATGGCTCCATGCCATTAAATCTATTCCATCCACTTATCACCAATGCTTGAAGATCCCCCATAATGGCATGGAGGTTACCATTCCCACCGATCTCCATCCATTTGAATATTGCAAGGTGATGGATGCCTCCTACCACAAAGCTAATCACTAACCTAGCACTGATATCACTACCTATGACAAGGTTAAGGCATCATCTTCCTACATTAATCCTAAATCTCTTTCCTCCATGTCATCTACCCAAACCCCTAAATCCACAAAGGTCATGATCATCAGCACTAGTTCTGGAGTATGAGCTACATAATGACTTTCATTATGGAAATTTGCCTCTCTCCATGATCCCATGGTCATCCTTAACAATGACATACACCTAAGATGCCTAAAATCATGCATTGTGGGCCCACCACCTTGATGTCAACAAGTTCCTTGGCCAAAGAACAATTAGAGGGTTCCATTGACTCTTGGCTATATAGGGATGAAGCAGAGTTCGCAGCTAGATACTTAAAACATAAGTACCCTAAACCACTACACATGTGTACAAACATGAACTATAAGGGTAAGGGCATTTGCCTCCATGAGAAATGAATTCTTGAGTTGATTCAAGTACAAATACGTGTCCATCATCATGGACTAGGATACATGTGACTTGGTGAGGAAACTAATGAACCCTGTGCAACTTCTGCAAGCATGGAAGAAACCTCTAGAAATATTGAAAGCACCATGAGAGGGACCATCATTTCCCCCTTCAAAGAACTCAATATCACCAACCTCTTTCATGGAACCTCCATCTGTATCATAGACTTACCCCTCCAATACCCTAACATCCCATGTCTTTAGACATATTCCCAAACAATGAGGAAATTGCTAAATTCCTAGGGTTCCACAATGATGTTCCAGTAGGAGATCACAAAAAGGTCTTTGAAATTGACCTTGATGTCACTACCTATTTTGATAGGAAAAGTTCCTTAGTCACAAAAAAATAAAAAATCAAAGTCCCCTAGTGAAAACCTCTCTAAGATGCTATCAGACATAGAAAGAGAAAGAAAAAATGATGAGTCTATTAATGAAAACCTCTCTGAGGCATCAATGGACATGGAAATCAACCTACCATTGGCACTTCCACAATGGTAAGAGAAATCTACTATCCTGATTGAAGAAAAACAAGAAACCAACTTGGAAACAAAGGATAATTAGAAAATTACATATATGGTTACATCTCTCACATCTATAGAAAAATAGGACATCTCGTCTATCCTACATAGGGCATATAAAGTTTTTGCTTGGTCCTATGCTAACATGCTAGGACTAGATTTCTCCCTCATGGTTCACCACCTCATGGTCCATCCTAATGCTAAGCTAGTAAAGAAAAAGATCTAAAAAAATGCATTGACAAATAACCCTTTTGGTCTAGGAGGAACTACAGAAACTTCTATAGGTTAGCTTCATACACTCGATCAACTATCCCGAATGGATATTCAACATAGTACTAGTCAAAAAAATCCTAAGGGAATCTATGTATGCACATATTTTAGAGGCCTCAATAAAGCCTATCTCAAGGACAACTCTCACCTTCCAAACATCAACATCATCATTGACCTTACAGAAAGTCATAAAATGATCACTCATGGATGGTTTCTCTAGATATGATCAAATTCAAATCACCCCTAAAGACCAACATAAAATAGATTTCACCACAGCATGGGGTACATTCTACTATCAGGTTATGTTATTTGGGTTGAAAACATAGGGGCTACTTATCAACAGGTTATGATAGTAATCTTTCATGACATGCTCCATGATATCATGGAAGACTATGTGGATGATTATCTAGGGAAATCAAAAACATGAGAGTGGCATCCTCATGTCCTTGATCATATCTTTGATTTCTTGAGAGAATACAAGGTTTTCCTCAATCCCAAGAAATGTGTCTTTGACATTACATCTAGAAAACTCTTGGGCTTCATTATCTCTCACTGAGGCATAGAAGTGGACCCTACCAAGGTCACCACCATAATAGACATGCTACCTCCAAAGAATCTTAAACAACTTTGCAGCCTCTAGGGTAAGCTATAGGCCATAAAAATATTTATAGCACAAATTTTAGATAAATGCCAACCATTCACCCATCTTCTTGAGAAGAAGAACCACTTTCAATGGGATGAATCCTACAAACAATCCTTTGATCAAATCAAGGAATATCTTGCTTCGCCACCAATTCTAATGGTTCCATATCTAAACAAACCCCTACTACTATACATATCAGCTACATAAGTCACCTTGGGGGCCCTTTTAGTAGATCATGATGAAAAAGGCTATGAGAAAGAAATTTTACTACATCAATTGCACACTAGTAGGCTATGAGCTTAACTATATAGTAATGGAAAGAGCAAGCCTAGTTATCATCTTTAGCTCCCATAAGATTTGATACTACATTCTTAGTCACAAAACAAAGCTCATCTCAAAAATCAACCCACTCAAATATCTCTTATCCAAGGCTTCTCTCACAGGACGTATAGCTAAGTGGGTCATGTTACTAAGTGAATTTGACATTGAGTATGTGGACAAAAAAGAAATCAAAGGATAGGTTGTAGATTATTTGGCTAAGGCACCACTTATCGATAATCATATGCTAAATATGGACTATCTAGATGAGTCTATATTCATGCTTGACAAGCCTTCTCCTTGGAAGTTGTACTTTGATGGCTCTTACACTAATCAAAAATTAGGTACAAGTATCTTGTTTATCACTCCATGGGGAGACCTATTGATGATGATGATTGTTCATAACAACATGCATAAAAATTCACACAACAAACCTTTATTATCTTGTAAAGTACGATCAAGTTAAGATAAATTGACGACTCCAAGGCTTCGTTGATCAGGTCATGAACATCTAACATTACTCAGAGGTTGATGTGACTTGATGTTTTCTATTTCAAGGGGTCTTATGTTTGCATAGATTATCAATGATGCAACTGTATCCTATAAATTCACTTCACAAAGAGGTTATTTCTACTTTATCCCAAGGATTACTATAATATTTGTAAGTTTGGTCAATTCTTCTGATCATTGACCGTCATGAATTTACACATTCTTCTACATTGTGTATTTATTCAAATAATGTGTTTGCAAGTAGATATTCATGTCTTTATCATAGATATTTATCTGTATTGGCATGATATTTATCAATTTAACATGCTTTCACTCAAAATATGCTCTACATTTTCAATTATCTACGAAGGTATCTGCATATTTTAGGTTTATTTGCTCTTGATTGTATGTTATTTGCAATTATGTAGGTGATTTGTAATGAAATTCAAAGAAATTTAAAGAAATATTCTAATTTTAGTGAACCTTTAGTTATTGAATCACACACACAAGATACAGTCATGAGGATACTAAATCAAACCATAATTCACCAGGTTGTTCCACAGCTAGGTATGGTTGATGCTAACTTCAAAGGAACAAAGAATGAAAACAACATATGCAGACTGAAAAGCACTCCAAGGAACGTAGCTAATCAATGCATATATTCATATTCCACTCACAGATTACTCAAGATTTACAATGATTTGTAATCAAAATAGCTTCTCTTTCATTAAGTATGCAAAACATGTACATTCACAATAACTTTGAAATAAGTCTTGAATTCTTCAACAATCATATTTCAATTAAGTTTCGAATGACCAAAAGATTGCGCTCCTACACCTTTTATAGAATAAGAAGAGGAGGTAGTTACAACTGACCAATGGGGTAGATTTATCAATTTAAATCAATGGCTAACAATTTTCCATTGACTTAGTCAACACCTTCATTCGTGGCACAAGTTGCCAGCTGGCAACCATCAATATGACTTACCACTTATAATTTGCTCATGCATATGCTTACTTGGTGATGCATCTATACTTATTCTTCATCTCCTTCTTTTTCACTTTCTTCTTATTCATTGTTCTCTTCACTTCCAGCACTTTCACTATCACTATCACTTTGGTAAACATCCTCTCCTATATGGACCTTTACTGATGTCCTCATTGGTTCATATGCTTGCACTATTTTGTCAACCTCTCCCCCATCTTGGAATTTAGCTTTTACTATTGCATGTTTATGGGAGTGGAATTTAGCCTTGAGGGCCTCCATCTTTCCTTTCCTACAGTTTAATGTTTCATTATATGTTTCTACTTTGACCTTTATCCTCATGATTCTATTCATCACTTCTTCCATCAAATGGTTCAGGGGGTCATCTGCTACAGGCTTGAAATTATCATGTAGAGCCTTAACAGCAAAATCATCATCCTGATTCTCAATTTTACCTTCTATTTTTCCTTCTAAAGCTTCTAGGGTCTCTCCCTCATATACCATCATGCTATGCAATTTGACACTGATATCCCTGAGCTTGCCACTGCATTTCTTCAACACATCACATTCGAATGTGATATCTTCATACCAGATCCCCATTAGCGAGGCAGTGTTATTATCTAGTACTTTGTTACTTATCAAAATTTATGGATCAATTCTTCTCATCTCACTCAAATTAGCCAGGTCCTTTTCCAATTGGAATGACCTTCTACCTATTTCATTCTGCATCTTGTCTACCTTTCTTTTTAATGTGCTGAAAGAATTCCATCTCTGGAAAGAGGTCTTTACCACATCTTCAACTCCAACAAATGCTGATAACATCCATTTCTCCATCACCATCGCCTCATGCTTCATAAGGTCCAATTTGGTAGCCTCCTCTTGTGATATAATACCCAATGGGATGGCCAGATCAACAGGTGCATGATCAGGGTTAATTAACCCTTTTATAAAATAATGCAATTGAGCAATGTGCTCTTTATGTACCTTATTCTTCTCCTTCTCTTTCTTTACCCTTTGGGTAAGAGAATCAATAATATCTTGTCCCTCTTGACCCTCTTGGTCCTCATTAGCAAAACCTAGATCAACATTAGTGATTTGAAACTCTTCTAGGATTATTTTACCTTTTTCCTTTTCAACTATAAGGAGGGCTATTTGTATGGTCCTCCTAGCTATGGTAGGATCTCTTTTTATTGAGAATGTCATCCTGGGCTTTCTCCTTGGCTTCATCATGCTTTCGGCAAATAGGGCAGACACATCAAAATCTGGAACCTCTTCCACTTGTTCCACATGTATTTCCCTTCTTAGCCAATGAGGTACATCACCTCCAGATTCTTGGTGACCTCTTTCTATATCATAGGTGTCCCGCCTTCCTGTATCAACTTCTATCCTCAGGGATGAAGGCACTTTTTTTATTTCTTCCTCATGCAATTCATCATGAGGGGGATCTCACTGGGGTTCCTCCTATTGAGGGGCTTCCTTTTGTAAAGGAGGATCTTGTGGAATACTCACATTTTGATCTGATGTCTCCTTTGGTGAGCTTTCTTTTAGAATTCCATCCCCCTCCTTATCTTTCTCACCCTGTGAGACATTAGCCCTTTGAGAGGCTTGTGCATTTTGAGCTTGGAGATCACCCTTGGTCAGATCTTTTGTTTCCCTATCAGTACCCCGGTCATGGGTTATTTTCTGTTCTCCTTCATTTGATGTACTAATATTTTCTGAACTAGGCCCTCCTTGACCTGATTTTTCTTCAGTCCCTGGTGCATTTCCTGGAACCCCCTACTCAATATATGGTGGAGATGCGCCCTATTCCTACTCAGCATCCTTGTGAAGCATCTTTGATCAACCTTACCTTGAGGCAATGATGAACTGCTTTGGACCTGACCAGCACTCTTGTCTGATATGCCCTGATCACCCCCACTCTGCTATTGTGTTTCTGATGTTTTCAATTTCGTGGGTGTCTTATTTTGTTGTTGATCCTAATCAAGAGCAGCATTATCTATCTTTGTATGCCCTACCTCTTCCATCCTTTTAGGCTCTATAGGCAAATTATTGTCTTTACCTAGGCCTACATCACCCCTATATGTCAGGTCTATTGCTGCAAGGCTTGTAACCTATTCAACCAAATTATCTAGCCCTATCTGTTGGGCTACCCTTTCAGGACTATCCTGTTTCATTTCTTCCATCTGTTTTTCTTCTTGCAACACCCTCATCTGGGCTAATGGAGTCCCATGAGGCATCATCCTGGTGTTAGCAACTAGGGTTTCCATACGTTGAGTAGCCACATCTTGGACTACCTCATTATCTGATAATTCTACAGTATCATCCAAAGGGAAAGGAAGCTCCTTACTTGCCATGACTACCTCTCTAGTCTTCTCCTTGGTCTTTTTAGTTTTAAATTTGATTATATTAGGAATGAGGACTTCATGCTGCTGTTCTTTTCTGAAAACCTCACTGCCCATTCCCCTCAACAAGATGGGATCACTGTTGACATTCCCCCTCATGGTTGTTCTCTGTTTCCTAGGAGGTGATGTTTGCAACACCTTCTTTCTTTTCCTACTTGCAATCAACAAGTCATCATTCCTTGGCTCATTTCCTAATTGTTCTTCTTCTAAAGGGGAATTTCCTCCCAAATCACCTTGTAGAGCATGTTCTTCTACCTGCATCTTTGTGCTCTCAGTAACAGGTCTCAAAATCCTCTTGGTTTTTGGTCTCTCTGTTGATGCTTGTGAGGTGGAGGCATGATCTAATGTAGATGTCTGAGTAGATGCAGATGCACCCTCTCCTTTAGTAACAACTCTTTCTATGATCACCCCATTTTGTTGACTTTCAACTTTCTTACCATTAGTGGGTATCTTCTTTTATTTTTTAGTGGGTAATCTCTCCCCATTAGATTTTCTCTTTTCAACAAGGAAATCATCATATTCTTCATCAGATAATTCCTGTCTCATTTTCTTATTGTCAATAGTAAGGGCCATGCCCTTCTTTATGTTAGCAATTTCTGCATCCACCCAGCTTTGGGTCAATTTTATCACCCCTTGCATTATTTGATCCAAGGATATATCCTATGTTTGCATAAGATCAGGGGCTGATATGGTGTCATTATACACCTTTTTGTCCTCATATTCATTGGACATTATCTTTCCATCATCTTTATGTAATTATGTTGACACTGGGATGCAGTCAAAGATCCTAATTTGATTTAAGGTGACCCTTTGATATTTCATTCTTCTCACCTCAGCCTCATCATCACAATCAGTCAAGAAATCCTCCAAATGCTTTTGATGTATTTGTTTTCCAAATATCTTCTGCATCCTACCATAAGGGTCATATGATCTAGCTAGAGGAAATGGTTGTAGGTACATTAATTTCAACCCCCCAATAGCATGTTTTATGCTCTCTGATTCTGAGCACATGTACCACCCCATATATACTGGAAACAAAACTAGAGGAACCTTCTTTTGTGCCTTATAGGTCTCAACCATTGTGGACACCTGTCTCACAAACTCCATCAAGATGACCCTATCAGTAGGGTATCTTGGCAACATAAGAGGCTGTCCCTCAAATCCCTCAATCCTAATATATGAGAAGGTAGCAAATTAGATGAACCATGCTCCATGTTTATAAATGACTTCTTGAGCTTCCATGTTCAGCCTCTTAGTCCCATCCTCCTCCATTGTTCTTACTAGATGCATCAAGAATGCAGCATTTACCAATTTGTAGTCTTGGAGATATACTTTTCTTTGTAGTTGGGGATAATGATCCCATATGTGCAAATCATCTACATCGCTACCAACCTTACCTATTATTCGTAAGGCATCAAACATTCCTCTGAATGCGCAAGAGTATACCACATATGAGGTCATGTAGAATAAGCATGCCTTTCCTCCCAGGTTCCGCATCCCCTCATCCAGTGAATCACTGATGATCTTGGCCCATAGGGGTTTGTTATCTGAGTATAACACCATTTGGATGATCCCAAACATCTAATTCTCAAAATTACCAGCATTAGGTTTGCCGGTCATCCTGCTTAGCAAGGCAATTATATATTGGTACTCATCATCAAAGTCAAACTTGTATAAGTATACTAGTAGCTTGGCCGAGGCTGTATAAGTGCTATTCTTTGCTCTCCATTGATACATCATCTTCCTTGCCTCTTTCTTTTTATTGTTATACTCCGTCTCCAGTTTATGGAGATCCACATTAACCACCTTATATCCTACTGGTAAGTTGAAAGTGGTGATGAGCCCTTTAACTGAGAAGTCAACATATATCCTACCATGTTTCTCAACCCATGTGATTCCTAGGTTATAATTCCTTGCACATTCAACTACCAATTCTAGGGCATCCATGGCATAGGGAAAGCCAGCTGCATGCCACATACCAGAAGTAAACACTCTGTCCAGAATAGGATTGTCTGTATCATTATCCAACCTTGTTGACCATGCTTCTAAGTCTGTACTCCCCCAATGTGTATCACTAATGACCTCGTATCTGAATTACACCCCCTCTGGTTGCACAAACATGGGCTTCATAAACTCAGCCTTAGACCTATTTCTTTTGACGTCAGCCATTGATTCCTGTAATAGACATGATATATTTTACCCTATGGTACCCATATGTATTTTCAACAATATCATGTATCTCTATCATATCATATATTTTTTATCTATTATCATTCATTTTACCCTTCTCCATACATCACCATACAGATTTACCCCACTAAAGACAAACATTCTACCAGGATTTGTAGAAAATGACAACAGGGAGGTTTTTGAAGTTACTTACCTAATAACGATTTCCTTTGGATTGTATGAGTGATTATGGGAAAGACTATAAACATGCAAGGTCACCCTTTCCATTTCATTACGCTGAAGGATCCAATCCGCTGGTAGGTAGCTGATAAGGGTTTGACTTTGGAGCTCTGTAATTTTTGATTTATCACAAGGTAAATGAAAATGACCTTTGAATTTCACTTTTAAACAGGTCAATAAGGTGAATTAGGGTAAAGTGTGTTGTCTTGACTAAATCCATCAATCATTTGCATGGAATTCGTAGATGCCGCCAAGTGTTTGATTCATATTTGTAATCGGTGAGATTTCATCTACCGTATTAATTGCATTTAATGTTAGGGGGTGACCTTTGGAAGATCAGGGATATTTGGAAATATGACCTTCATGGATAATATGACCTCTCATCTTGTGCGGGATAATCATGTACAAAAGATCAGGTGATATGGTCACTTTTGACTATGAAACATATCGAGTCATGGAATTAAGATCAGGGGTACTTCAAAATATGACCCCCCCCCCCGGGGGGAATAAATAGTGACGAGATCATCATGTCATCGATGTTCTTTCGTTATCGGGTTTTAATGATGTCATTGTCACACTAAGAAATATGACGGATACTGGATATATGACCCTCTGTAGGTTAGATGAGATAATGATGTCATCATCGGGGTAATTTCTTTCATCCATTGGAATTGGATGACGTCACCATCACATTGGCATGGGGTGATATCTGCGAAGGGGTGATATTTGTAAGATGACTAATATTAGAGGATATGAGCCCCCACGAATATATGAAGCTCTTTTGACAGGTAGATACCATCTCTTATTTAATTTTGACGTTCGTGTATCGTACACCTAGTGGTTCTTAGGTGACGATTCTGAGATCGGGTGATCTTATCAAATATGACTGATATTAGAAACATGACCCCCCTCGAGTAATATCAAGTTTGACCAAACTTTGACTCAACATAACTTTCTGCCCTTAGATAATTTTGGGGTGATCCAAAAGGCAAACTTGCTTAGAATTTTGTGTACTTTCCAACCATGAGGTTAATAATAGCAACTGCTAACTTTGACAACTGACCTCATCTAGTGGTAAATCCACCCTCTCAAAGGTGACATATATGACTAATTTTACAATCCCCCTAAGTAGAGCCCCACTACCAGCAGGCATCTATAGCCCCGGTAGAGTTACTTAGATGGCCTAATTTTGTTCTTTTGGATTTTTAATATTTATTTCTTTTATTCATATGATATCATCATGTAAGCTCAGTATGCAAGGTGTGGTCACTTTCTGATTTAGGTTGGAGATTGTATTCGTAGCAAGGGAGTCCCTTTGGATTTTTCACTTAACATCTATACTTATGCATTCCACAAACCCAAGGCTATTAGGTGAGTCATTGTGAAAATCACCTTAGTTAAGAAAAGGCACTATGATGAAAAGGATATCATAGACCTGATCAAAGATACTTCTCAAAATGAATCATAACCTATATAGGAATTTGTTCTCATCAATTGAATCCTAACAATTTGATTATCTTCTAAGGGTGATAAGGTGCATCATCTTGACTAGCCAAAATAAAAAACTCAACAACAAGCAAACAAACAAAACAAAGTTGTATAAAGCAACTATACAATATGCACATTCTAATACACTTGACCTATATGACCCTATTTCAGGCTTGGAAATAATGCTTGAGGAACTGTCCATTAACTGGTAATGGGACATCCTCACTGGTTAGAGTCTTAAGTCTGTAGGTACTATCTCCTAGGATTTCTGAAATTTGAAAAGGAACTATCCAAAGTTTATCAAATTTACCATGATCCCCTTTGTTTTCATGTGCTTTATCCCACATAAGAACTAGATCTGAAATCCTAAAAGCCTTAACTTTGGCTCTTTTATCAAACCATCGTTTGACAACAGCCTGATGTTTAGCAAACTGATCGATTGCTTTATTTCTTTTTTCTTCTAAATGCATAAGCTGAAGTAACCTAACTTCTTGTTTGATATCTATGCCTAGATACTCTTGTGCAAACTACAATGTGGGGATCTTTAGATTAACAAGGAGGATAGGATCTACCCCATATACTAACTGGTAAGGAGAGTTTCCCAATGCAGCCTTCATCCTGGTTCTATCTACCAACAAGGCATATTTTAATAGGGTGTTCCACTCCCTAGAATTTTTCTCTATCAATTTCTTTATGATATTCAACAAGTTCTTATTTGTAGACTCTACTAGTCCATTCCCTTGAAGATAATAATTTGAAGAAAACTTCAAAATGATTCCATGATCAAAAGCCCAACTTGATAATTTTAATGATGCAAAGGCAAGTCCATTGTCACATACTAAAGCATAAGGAACTCCATACCTAGTTATTATGTTGTCTTCCAAGAACTTGATCACATCCTTAGCATTGTATGTGTTACTGCTGACAGCTTCAGTCCACCCAGTACAATAATTAGTGATAGTCAACACATACCTATGGCCTAAGGATGATGGAGGATTGATGGGTCCTATGAATGGGCACATCTCCATCACTAGATGTAAAGGTTGAGCGGCATATCTTTCCCTATTAGCAACAACCTGACATGTATGATAGCATTTGATGTGTTCAGTAGTATCCTTAAAAATAGTGGGCCAGTAATATCCTACCCTGAGGATAGCATGGGCAGTGGCTAAGTGTGATCCATGTGTGGTTCCAAACTTATCATGCAATTCTGTTAACACCTTATCACCTTTCTAGGCATCTAAAATATATTCCTTCATAATTCCTTTTGAAAAGGATCCCCCCTTTCACCATGTACTTTTGTGATCTTATTTTCAAATCTCTCTTCTATGAGGCTTGTAATTTTGAAAGGCATCTTCCAATAATCAAGATGTGGCTGATGTCTGAATACCAATCTTCAATTTTCTTTGTATCTATCACATATTGTTGGCTCATGATGTTGGGATCAATTTCTGATATCATTTGGCTCAAGGCTTGTCCTCTTACCAACTTCATGGGTGTTATATCCATATCATATTCTTGGAGAACTATTATCCATTTAGCTCTCTTCTCACTAGGCTCACTTTGCATCAAGAGCATCTTTACTGTTGTATCTGGTACTACAAAAATTACCTTACTTCTCAAAATGTAATGTCTAAACTTCTTGACTGCATGAACAAAAGCAAGTGCTTGTCTTTCAACATCCATGTATCTGAGTTCTGCATCTTTGAATGGACAACTCATGAAAGATATAAGGTTTTCTTCTTTAGCCTCATTTCTTTGTGTTAATATTGTTGTAGATGTATGCTTTGAAGCAAATGAGTATATGTAAAAATCTTTTGTATAATTTGGACTAATCAAAACAGGGGCATCAGATATAGCTTTCTTGATGTCCTCAAAAGTTGCTCTGGCTTTAGGTGTCCACTCAATTTTAGCATCCTTCTTCAGCATTGCATTCAATGGTCTGACAATCTTTGCAAAACCAGTAATGAATTTTCTAACAAAGTTTATCTTACCAAAGTAAGACTTCAGTTCTTTCTTGCTTCCAGGAAGTTGTATCTTCATGATTGATTCTACTCTTGTAGGGTCAATGATGATCCCATTTTCTGTTATCAAATGACCTAATAACTTTCTTGTAGTTACCCCAAATATGTATTTCTTAGGGTGTAATGATATACCATACTATTCGCATTTCTTGAGTACTTTCCTGAGGTCTTCTACATGATTTCCTCTCTCCTTGGAGAAGACTGTCAAGTCATCTATGTATATGACTATGCACTTGCCAATTAACCCCCTGAAGGCTATATCCATTGCTCACTAAAAAGTGGCCCCAACATTTATCAAGCCAAAGGGCATGCGTCTATATGCAAATATGTCCCACTTGGTGGTGAATGTTGTTTTCAATCTATCTATTTTATCTACCATCACTTGGTTGTACCCTAAAAAACCATCCAGAAATGACATCATCTTTGCACCATTTACTATTTGTAAGACCTCATCTAGTGAAGGTAAAGGATAATTATCCTTTTTAGCAGCTTTATTTAAATTTCTGAAGTCTACACATAACCTGATGTCACCATTTTTCTTTCTCATAGGAACCAAGTTGGCCACCCAAGTAGAATGCCTAACTGGGAATATGATCCTACCATTAAGCAATTTATTCACCTCTTCAAAAATGATGGGCTCCAACAATGCGTTAATAGGTCTCTATTTTTGTCTAAAGGGCTTGGTATCTGGCTTCAATGGTATAGTATTAGTGATGATTGAGGTATCATAAGTCTTCAACTCATCATAAGTCTAGGCAATAACATGGATATAACCTTTAAGTGCTTTGGTTATCCCTGTCATTTCTTCTTCTGTACACACCTTACCAATCAGTGCATTCCTTTTTTCTTCATCATGTCCTATGTTGACTTGTGAATATTCTCCCCCATCTGCTTTAGGGAGATCTTTCTGCTTCATCATATTATCTAAATAAAATGCTCTTTCTAATTCTATCATCCCTTTGGGAATCTTGTTACTGGGCAAATCCATGATCTCTTCTTCCTCCCAGGTATGATCTTCCACATTCCTTTCATCTATGATTTGCGCATCAAACACATCTCTATTTGATATGAAGTCCAAAATGTGTTGGTCATCATCAAACACTTGAAGATTGATGACATTATCTGGCACAGAGGGCACTGATATTAATTCAACTAAAAACCTCTTTAGACTAGATATGGATAATGGCTCCAAAGTACTTGCAGCTTGAGCCAAGGCATCTACTCTATGACTCTATTCTCTAGGCACATGGGTGATGTTGAATGCATCAAAATCTTCTATCAAATCCCATACCCTATGTCTGTAATTAGATAACCTCTTGTAATTACAGGTGTATATGCCTCTGACTTGTCTTACTACTAATTCTAAATCTCCATAGACATGTAGAATCTTTACTTTCTTTTTGAGTGCAAACAATATCCCATGAATCAAAGCTTCATATTTTGTCACATTATTTATGCATGGGAATTGTAATCTATATGCTGCCAAGTAGGATTTCCTAGCTGGATCAATGAGATCTATTCCTAGTCTAGCTCCTTGCTTTGATTTAGATCCATCAAACCTAAGGATCCATGGCTTATCTTTAGTTAAAGGCTTATCTAGACCTTCTCTTTTCTTTTTATCTCTGGTGGCTGCACCACCTGATATCCATTTCAATTTTGGCAACTTGTTCTTCTCAAACTTCACCTTATTTGACTGATATTAAGCTAATACTTACTTTTCTCCTTCATTATCCAAAGAATGATCTTTTGAACAAAGCACCATCTGTTTCTTCAAAATATGCAAACATAATGAGCAAGTAGTCTCTGAATGTGGTACTTCATGTAACCTACACCAACATTCAATTAGAACATCATGTGGGGAAATATGTTGTAGCAGCGTCTTCTTAATTTGTTTTAATAGAAACTCTTCAAACTTGGTCAAATTACTATATCTATCTTCATCAGATACTTCATAATCTGATTCAATCAAACAATCAGTCCCTAGGGTGATTTTCTTGTTGCCCTTATAACTATTCTCAATGCACACCAAGATCTCCTCTATCTTATGAACATAACTCTCATCATGATTGTGCTTTCTTCTGTACCTGCATATGATAAACAAGAATTAGTATCACTGCAACTATCTGTATGACTTACCATGGATGATGATGATCTCCTCTCACTGCATGCTTGTTCCAGCTTCATCATATCTAAACAAGCATCACAAGCTTTTTCAGAATGTGCTTCATCATGCAACCTGCACCATCCTTCAATTAAAACATCTTCATTAGATATTTTTAACATTTGGTAATGTTACACCTCTCTAGACAAGTACATCTCAAAGTTCCTAAAATGATCCACTTTCTTACTATCATCTGAACTTTGATCAGATTCTATAATTATTCTATCATCTTGAAGATTATCATTATGAGTGTGAACATCATACATGAGGATCTCCTCTATCTTTATGGTTTTGGGTCTAATGGTGTAAACTCCAGGTTCAACATCTACATACATGATCTCATTGGTTTTATTGTACTCAGTATCCATATGCTTTATGTAGGGTTCAACATCTATCATAATCTAATTGGGAATCCCTTTCCAACGTAGCCACATGTGACTGAAATCAGTGGACATGTATCCATTAAGTGTTTTTGACCAATCCCTGCTAAGCAACATTCCATATGTGTCAGGGATATCTACTACCTGGATATCAATGTAGTATTGAATTCTTGGATCTGATGCTAACTGCATATGGATGTGAGTTAATTCTCCTACAACACTCACCTTAGTTTTATCTAATTGTGTTACCTTCTTTAGTGACTTTGCAAGATGTAACCCTAAGGCATTACATATGCACAATGGCATTACATTAGTAGATGCACCTGAATCTACTAAGCAATTATGCAAATTCTTACTGAAAATTTGTATGGTAAGGAGAAATGGAGGTGACTCAGTCTTATCTCTATAAAGAGTCATGTGCGAAGTTTCAATAGCTTGGACAGTGGCTGAAGTTTTGGATTTGACATTAGTATCCCTAGCTACATGATCTTTATTCAAAGGTTGGTTTAAAGGATGACTGTCTTCTTTTGGTGTAGGGTCATCTAAAGATTTCATGAATGCCCTCTTAATAGCTGGGGTTTTGAGTAGTTCTCACAATGACAGACTGATTTTGATCTTTTTCATTTCATCTGCTAAGTATGTGACCAATTTGTCAGACTCTAGTGACTAATTACTAGCTTTCACCACTACATTTTGTGGTGCTAAGTATTAAGCATTAACCTTAGGAAACCTGGGGTTATTACTTGCCTTAGGATTAGGAGGAGTATTAAAATTATTTGGAGGCAAGTATGTAGTCAAAGGACCAATAGGTCTGTTTGAATTATTCCTCAGGTTATAGTTATGTCTACCCTGATATTGTTCTTGATAAGCATGCACTTCCTCTGGTTCAGCTGATGGCTCATTCTCATCTTCAAAAGGGAAAAAATAATTTGTTTCAATGGCCATAGCTGACTCTTCGCATGCTAAGGTGTAGTTCTCATAGGATGATGACATCTGCTGATGAGGATGATTGGTGAAACTTTCTAATATAAAAGCAGAGTCCGCTTGAAATATACTGGCTGCTATCCTAAATTGAGGGCAATCTAGCTCTACATGAGCATTGGTGTTATGTATCCTACACCAGTTTGTAAGGGTTGCTTCTGTGAGGTTCACCCTAGTGGTTTGCTTAGGTTCACTAGGAGGATGATTATCTAAGGGTGATGGCAAGGAACCATTGTTTGGCCTAGTGTTCCACATTCTAGGCTGTCTAGGGACATTCTTGTTACCACTATTGTTATTGTTATTATTGTTATATCCCCAATCAGGATATCTAGATATGTCATTATTATATCCTCTGTTCTAATTCGGTTGGGAATAGAAATTTTGACTCCTCAAGTGAGTGATTTTAGTTGTCAGTTTCCTTAGTTGTGTTGATATCTCTTTAATTTCTTCCTTTTCTTCTTGAACTTTGGCTACTATAGTCTCTATTTGAGGTTTGAAAAAGGAAGAACCATTGTTATTACCATTTTGTCTTGCATCCTGAGGTACTTGTATATGTCCTGGATATTGCACCATCTGACCATTTCCATTTGGAGGTGGCATGATGCTAAGTGGAGGTACTTGTAATGGACCTGTTATTACAGCTGAAGATGTCATAGCTCCATTGGCCTATTGTTGAGCAGGATATGCATGATATGCAGGAAGTGCAGGATGTGTAGGAAATGCAATATTAGGTGTTGGAGTAGGAATCAACTGTTGATTGACTTTTATGGCTTCTTCAAAATCTCCAGCCAAGGTTGTGACACCAAGATGTGTTCTACTAATAAACATAGAAGTCAGGGGATCTAATATTGAGTAGTGTATACTTCTAGCAGCTTCATCTACTACAATATAAGGAGCGACCAGCTTTGAAAGCATCTTTTGGAATCTAGCAATGAAGTTAGCAAAAGGTTTTCCTTCAAATCTCTTAATTGTGGCAAACAAGTGATAATTTATTGAAGGATCAATAGGTATCTTGAATCTATCCTTAAAATCTTTCTCCAAGGTAGCCCATGAACCAACTGAACCTTGACCAAGACTGATATACCAATTATATGCTTCTTCCCCTAAGGAAAATGGAAATACTCTACATACCACATCCCGATGTTCAATTCTTGCTCTACAACAAGCTTCCTTGAATGTTCTGATGTGATCATCAACATCCTGATATGGATGATACTTTGGACAAATCTTGTTAGGATTTTTAAGCAAGGGATGATATGCATTGAAGGTTAGGGGTGACTCTATAGCAAAGAATGACATTGTGACTGGTGGAGGTTGGACAGGACGTGTTACAGGTGGACCTATAGGTGTTTGCAGTCTGACAAGGGTTATTGGAGTATGTTTTAGTGAAGCTTCTGATGTACTAGAACCAGGAGAATGATGAATATCTACTGTTCTAGGTTTGAATACCCAGATAGGCAATTCCTCAAAGAGTCCACTGGATTTGGACCTAGTATTTTGTCTGAGAGCTAGGATTTCTACAATTTATGGAAATTTGGCTTGGTTTATTGTAAATATCAACTAAACTACTCATGTAAAGGATGTATTTATGACCAAAATCCAAAACTAACTGGATATTTATGTGATACTTGCATAAATGGTGTAAATATGGACAGGTTAGAGACTTTCACACACAGATATCAGGATATCAAGTATCACAAGCAAATACTTCAAAGATTCAATAAGAAAACCTAAATGACAACTTATCTTTCAAGAAGCACAGAAATTGACTGCAAAGCTTAAGATATTTATGCTTGATCTTGAAATATTTGCGATGAACAAGCACAAAAACTCAAAACAACAAATCTTTGCAAAATATTTAAAACAGTTACCCTTGAGAACATTACCTCACTCCTGACATAGGAAAATACATATACGTCACTGAATCGTCTGCTAGGCAATGAAGATGGGCCCTCCTAGTGCCAATTTATGTTGATGATGATGATTGGTTATAACAACATGCATAAAAATTTGCACAAAAAACCTTTATTATCTTGTAAAGTATGATCAATTTAAGATAAATTGATGACTCTAAGGCTCCATTGATCAGGTCATGATTGTTTGACGTTATTCAGAGGTTGATGTGACTTGTTGTTTTCCATTTCAAGGGGTCTTACGTTTGCTTAGATTATCAATGATGCAACTGTATCCTGTAAATTCACTTCACAAAGAGGTTATTTCTACTTTATCCCAAGGATTATTGTAATATTTGTAAGTTTGGTCAATTCTTCTGATCATTGATCGCCATGAACTTACACATTCTTCTACACTGTGTATTTATTCAAATAATGTGTCTGCAAGTAGATATTCATGTGTTTATCATGGATATTTATCTATATTGGCATGATATTTATCAATTTAACATGCTTTCACTCAAAATATGCTCTACATTTTCAATTATCTACGAAGGTATCTACATATTTTAGGTTTATTTGCTCTTGATTGTATGTTATTTGCAATTATACAGGTGATTTGTAATGAAATTCAAAGAAATTTAAAGAAATATTCTAATTTTAGTGAACCTTTAAGTATTGAATCATATGTACACACAAGATACAGTCATGAGGAGAAGAAATCAAACCATAATTCACTAGGTTGTTCCACAGCTAGGTATGGTTGATGTTAACTTCAAAGGAACAAAGAATGAAAACAACATATGCAGACTGAAAAGCACTCCAAGGGACATAGCTAATCAATGCATATATCCATATTCCACTCATAGATTACTCAGGATTTACAATGATTTGTAATCAAAATAGCTTCTCTTTCATTAAGTATGCAAAACATGTACATTCACAATAACTTTGAAATAAGTCTTGAATTCTTAAGCAATCATATTTCAATTAAGTTTCAAATGACCAAAAGATTGCACTCCTATACCTTTTATAGAATAAGGAGAGGAGACAGTTACAACTAACCAATGGTCCAAATTTATCAATTTAAATCAACGGCTAACAATTTTCTGTTGACTTAGTCAACACCTTCATTTGTGGCACAAGTTGCCAGCTGGCAACCATCTATATGACTTACCACTTATAAGTTGCTCATGCATATGCTTACTTGGTGATGCATCTATACTTATTCTTCATCTCCTTCTTTTTCACTTTCTTCTTGTTCATTGTTCCCTTCACTTTCAGTACTTTCACTATCACTATCACTTTGGTAAACATCCTCTCCTATATGGACCTTTATTGGTATCCTAATTGGCTCATATGATTGCACTATTTTGTCAACCTCTCCCCCATCTTGGACTTTAGCTTTTACTATTGCATGTTTATGGGAGTGGAATTTAGCCTTGAGGGCCTCCATCTAGCCTTTCCTATTGTTCAATGTTTCATTATATGTTTTCACTTTGACCTTTATCCTCATGATTCTATTAATCACTTCTTCTGTCAAATGGTTCAGGGGGTCATCTACTACAGGCTTGAAATTATCATGTAGAGCCTTAATAGCAAAATCATCATCCTAATTCTCAATTTTACCTTCTATTTTTCCTTCTAAAGCTTCCAGGGTCTCTGCCTAATATGCCATCATGCTATGCAGTTTAACACTAATGTCCTTGAGTTTGCCACTGTATTTCTTGAATACATCACATTCAAACCTAATATCTTCATACCAGATCCCCATTAGCCGGGTAGTGTTATTATCTATTACTTTGTTACTTATCAAAATTTGTGGATCAATTCTTCTCATCTCACTTAGAGCAGCCAGGTCCTTTTCCAATTGGAATGACCTTCTACCTGTTTCATTTTGCATCTTGTCTACCTTTCTTTTTAAGGTGCTCAAAGAATTCCATCTCTGCAAAGAGGTCTTTACCACATCTTCAGCTCCAACAAATACTAATAACATCCATTTCTCCATCACCATTGCCTCATACTTCCTTAGGTCCAATTTGGTAGCCTCCTCTTGTGATATAATATCCAATGGGATGGCCGGATCAACAGGTGGATGATTAGGGTTAATTAACCCATTTATAAAAGAATACAATTGAGCAATGTGCTCTTTATGTACCTTATTCTTCTCCTTCTCTTTCTTTACCCTTTGGGTAAGAGTATCAATAATATATTTTCCCTCTTGACCCTCTTGGTCCTCATTAGCAAAACCTAGATCAACATTAGTGATCTAAAACTCTTCTAGGCATATTTTACCTTTTTCCTTTTCAACTGTAGGGAGGGCTATTTGTGTTTTCCTCCTACCTGTGGTAGGATCTCTTTTTATTGTAGATGTCAGCCCGGCCTTTCTCCTTGGCTTCATCATGCTTTCGGAAAACAGGGCAGACACATCAAAATCTGGAACCTCTTCCACTTGTTCCACATGTATTTCCCTTCTCATCCAATGAGATACATCACCTCTAGATTCTTGGAGATCTCTTTCTATATCATAGGTGTACCACCTTCCTGTATCAACTTCTATCCTTGGGGGTGAAGGCACTTTTTGTATTTCTTCCTCATGCAATTCATCATGAGGGGGATCTCGCTAGGGTTCCTCCTGTTGAGGGGCTTCCTTTTTTATAGGAGGATCTTGTGGAATACTCACATTTTGATTTGATGTCTCCTTTGGTGAGCATTCTTTTAGAATTTCATCCCCTTCCTTATCTTGCTCACCCTGTGATACATTAGCCCTTTAAGAGGCTTGTGCATTTTGACCTTGGAGATCACCCCGATCACCCTTGGTCATATCTTTTGTTTCCCTATAAGTACCCCGGTCATGGGTTATTTTCTATTCTCCTTCATTTGGTGTACTGATATTTTCTAAACTAGGCCCTCCTTGACCTAATTTTTCTTCAGTCCCTGGTGCATTTTCTGGAACCCCCTGATCAATATGTGGTGGAGATGCACACTGTTCCTACTGAGCATCCTTGTGAAGCATCTCTTGATCAGCCTTACCTTGAGGCAATGATGAACTGCTTTGGGCCTGACCAGCACTCTTGTCTAATATACCCTGATCACACCCCACTCTGATGTTGTGTTTCTGATGTTTTCAGTTCTGTGGGTGTCATATTTTGTTCATGATCCTGATCAATAGCAGCATTATCTTTCTTTGTATGCCCTACCTCTTCAATCCTTTTAGGCTCTATAGGTGGATTATCATCTTTACCTGGGCCTACATCACCCCTATATGTCAGGTGTATTGATGCAGGGCATGTAACCTGTTCAACCAAATTATCTAGCCCTATCTGTTGGGCTACCCTTTCGGGACTATCCTATTTTATTTCTTCCATCTATTTTTCTTCTTGTAACACCCTCATCTGGGCTAATGGAGTCCCATGAGGTGTCATCCTAGTATTAGAAACTAGGGTTTGCATACGTTGAACAGCCACATCTTGGACTACCTCATCATCTGATAATTCTACAGTATCATCCAAAGGGAAGGGAAGCTCCTTACTTTCCATGAATACCTCTCTGGTCTGTTCCTCGGCCTTTTTAATTTTAAATTTGATTATATCAAGAATCAGGACTTCATGCTACAGTTCTTTTATGAAAACCTCACTACCCATTTCCCTCAACAAGATGGGATCAATGTTGACATTCCCCCTCATGGTTGTTCTCTATTTCTTAGGAGGTGGTGTTTGCAACACCTTTCTTTTCCTACTTCCAATCACCAAGTCATCATTCCTTGGCTCATTTCCTAATTGTTCTTCTTCTAAAGGGGAATTTCCTCCCAAATTACCTTGTAGAGCCTGTTCTTCTACCTGCATCTCTGTGCTCTCAGTAACAGGTCCCAAAATCCTCTTGGTTTTTTGTCCCTCTATTGATGCTTATGAGGTGGAAGCATGATCTAATGTAGATGCCTGAGTAGATGCAAATGTACCCTCTCCTTCAGTAACAACTCTTTCTATGATCACCCCCTTTTGTTGACTTCAACTTTCTTACCCTTAGTGGGTATCTTCTTTTGTTTTTCAGTGGGTAATCTCTCCCCATTAGATTTTCTCTTTTCAACAAGGAAATCATCATATTCTTCATTAGATAAATTCCTGTCTCTTTTTCTTATTGTCAATAGTAAGGGCCATGCCCTTCTTCTTTAGCTTAGCAATTTCTGCATCCACTCAGCTTTGGGTCAGTTTTATCACCCCTTGCATTATTTGATCCAGGGATATATCCTCTGTTTGCATAAGATTAGGGGCTTATATGGTGTCATTATACACCTTTTGGTCCTCATATTCGTTGGACATTATCTTTCCATCATCTTTATGTAATTGTGCTGGCATTGGGATGCAATTAAAGGTCCTGATTTGATTTAAGGTGAGCCTTTGATATTTCCTTCTTCTCACCTCAGTCTCATCATCACAATCAATCCATAAATCCTCTAGATGCTTTTGATGTATCTATTTTCCAAATATCTTCTGCATCCTGCCATAAGGGTCATATGATTTGGCTAGAGGAAATGGCTATAGGTATATTAATTTCAACCCCCCAATAGCATGTTTTGTGTTCTCTGAATCTGAGCACATGTACCACCCCATATATACTAGAAACAAAACTAGAGGAAGCTTCTTATGTGCCTTATAAGCCTCAACCACTGTGGACACCTGTCTAACAAACTCCATCAAGATGACTCTATCAGTAGGGTATCTTGGCAACATAAGAGGCTGTCCCTCAAATCCCCCAATCCTAATATATGAGAAGGTAGCAAATTGGATGGACCATGCTCCATGTTTATAAATGACTTCTTGAGCTTCCATGCTCTGCCTCTTAGTCCTATCCTCCTCCATTGTTCTTACTAGATGCATAGAGAATGCATTATTTACCAATTTGTAGTCTTGGAGATATACTTTTCTTTGTAGCTGGAGATAATGATCCCATATGTGCACATCATCTACATCGCTACCAACCTTACCTACTGTTCTTAAGGTATCAAATGTTCCTCTGAATTCACAAGAGTATACCACATATGAGGTCATGTAGAATAAGCATGCCTGTCCTCCCAGGTTCCTCATCCCCACATCCATTGAATCACTGATTATCTTGGCCCATAGGGGTTTGTTATCTGAGTATAACACCATTTGGATGATCCCAAACATCTAATTCTCAAAATTACCAGCATTAGGTCTGTCGGTCATCCTGCTTAGTAGGGCAATTATATATTGGTACTCATCATCAAAGTCAAACTTGTATTAGTATACTGATAGCTTGGCTGAGGCTATATAAGTGCTATTCTTTGCTCTCCATTGATACATCCTCTTCCTGACCTCTTTCTTTTTATTGTTATACTCTGTCTCCAATTTATGGTGATCCACATTAACCACCTTATTTCCTACTGTTAAGTTGAAAGTGGCGGTAAGCCCTTTAACTGAGAAGTCATCATATATCCTACCATGTTTCTCAACCTTCCTGGTTCCTTGGTTATAATTCCTTGCACATTCAACTACCAATTCTAGGCATCCATGGCATAGGGAAAGCCAACTGCATGCCACCTACCAGAAGTAAACACTCTATCCAGAATAGGATTGTCTATATCATTATCTAACCTTGTTGACCATGCTTCTAGGTCTATACTCCCCTAATGTGTATCACTAATGACCCCATATCTGAATTGCACCCCCTCTAGTTGCACAAACATGGGCTTCAGAAACTCAGCCTTAGACCTATTTCTTCTGACGTCGGTCATTGATTCCTATAATAGACATGATATATTTTACCCTATGGTACCCATATGTATTTTCAACAATATCATGTATCTCTATCATATCATATATTTTTTATCTATTATCCTTCATTTTACCCTTCTCCATACATCACCATACAGATTTACCCCACTAAAGACAAACATTCTACTAGGATTTGCAGAAAATGACAATGGGGAGGTTTTTGAAGGTACTTACCTGATAATGCTTTCCTCTAGATTATATGAGTGATTATGGGAAAGACTGTAAATGTGCAAGGTCACCCGTTCCATTCCATTATGCTAAAGGATCCAATCCGCTAGCAAGTAGCTGATAAGGGTTTGACTTTGGAGCTCTGTAATTTTTGATTTTTTGCAAGGTAAATGAAAATGACCTTTGAATTTCACTTTTAAATAGGTCAATAAGGTGAATTAGGGTAAAGTGTGTTGTCTTGATTAAATTCGTCGATCATTTGCATGGAATCTGGAGATGCCGCCAAGTGTTTGATTCGTATTTGTAATCAGCGGGATTTCATCTACCGTATTATTTACATTTAATGTTAGGGGGTGATGTTTGAAAGATCAGGGATATTTGGAAATATGACCCTCATGGATAATATGACCTCCCATCTTGCGCAGGATAATCATGCACAAAAGATCAGGTGATATGGTCACTTTTGACTATGAAGCATATCGGGTCATGGAATTAAGATCAGGGGTACTTCAAAATATGAACCCCCCCCCCCCCGCGGGGAATAAATCATGATGAGATCATCATGTCATTGATGTTCTTTCATTATCGGGTTTTAATGACGTCATCATCATATTAAGAAATATGACGGATACTGGATATATGACCCTCCGTAGGTCAGATGAGACGATGATGTCATCATCAGGGTAATTTATTTCATCCATTGGAATTGGATAACGTCACCATCACATTGGCGTGGGGTGATATCCGTGAAGGGGTGATATTTGTAAGATGATTGATATTAGGGGATATGACCCCCCGCGAATATATGAAGCTCTTTTGATGGGTAGATACTGTCTCTTATTTAATTTTGACATTTGTGTATCGTGCACCTAGTGGTTCTTGGGTGACGATTCTAAGATCGGGTGATCTTATTGAATATGACTGATATTAGAAACATGACCCCCCTCAAGTAATATCAGATTTGACCAAACTTTGACTCCACATAACTTTCTACCCTTAGACAATTTTGGGGTGATCCAAAAGGTAAACCTGCTTAGAATTTTGTGTACTTTCCAACCATGAGGTTAATAATAGCAACTGCTAACTTTGACAACTGACCTCATCTAGTGGTAAATCCACCCTCTCAAAGGTGACATATATGATTGATTTTACCAAACCACCCAAAGCCAAAAACAAGCAAGCAACACGCAGAAAGAAAAAGTTGGGTCCCTGTTTTGCTAAGGAAAAATGGGGCATGTTGTGTAACCACAGAACAAGACCTTATACCAAAATATTTTAGATTGGGTTTTCCATATACAAACAATATAGTAGAATATGAGGGCTTTCTCATGGCTCTTAAAATAATAGTCTAATGGAATATCCAACATCTCCTTGTTTATTGGTATTCTTAGCTTGTAATCAAATAGGTTAATGATGAGTATCAAATGAAATATGACAAATTGATCCCCTACAAGTGGATGGTTGATAGCTTCAGGTAGTACTTCACACACATCTAGTTTGAATAGGTATCTCATTTAAATAACAGAGCAACTGAAGCCATGGCCACTACTAGGTCACTTTTAGATATGCCACAAGATAATCAAAGTTGCAAGTTCTTGTTCAAAAAATTGTTGGTACCCACATATGATGCCCTTGAATCTAAGCTTATATATGAAATTATTGGTCCCAATCCACCCTATTACCATAACATCTACACTTACCTCCATGATCAAACCTTACCACCTAACCTCTCAAATAACCAACACAAAACCTTCCTCCAATATATATCTTGTTTCACTATCCTTGGTGATACTTTATATCGAAGAGGCTTTGATGGTTCTGTTACTAAATTATGTCACACCTAATTTAGCAAGGCCTAACCATCAGTTGTTTAGAGGGAGTACAAATTTTTTTGCTTATGCAAGATCATCCAATCAATGTCTGATGTCTTGATAGAAGACAAGTGCAAAATCACTTATCAAAATCATGTAACATCTCAAGTTAAGCTATCACATCATCTTGGTAAGTGAAATCATCTACGGACAAGAAAACGGGCATTCAAAGAATGAGGAGAATTGATGGATGTTCGTGTTTCAGTTGTTGATTATTCATTATGTTTTAGTGCAAGTAAAAGAGGTATTTATGGACTGTCAAATTATACATCATGTTTTATACATATGTTCCAAAGAAAGATCAATTGTTTTATGCTATGTATTTGATTTAGAAAGTGAAATATACATAAATCATTTCATAGAATGAGATAGCTGATTGTATTCAAAAGAATGTATAAAAGTGTCCCACACAAGCCATGGGAGTAATTGAAATAGGAAACATAAAAGTAAACTTTACTTTTGAAAGAAAAGAAATGCATAGGAAAAGAAGAGGGACCCGTCATTACCTGTGAATGACAAATCCCGTGGTTGAGCTGGTTGCTATCTTCCTCCATCAGTTTGAGCTCCAATATACCTGGAAAATAGATTTTGTTAATGCTTGGGGTACCAAGTCTTTTCATACACAATCAGAACTTCAAAAGTACCATTCACTTTTATGTAGCAGCAATATCAGTAATCATATATCAGCATAAGAGAGGTTAGAATGAGCATACATAAGTACTATATCAGAAAGAGATAGATCCATACAAGTAACCCCACATCATGAATCAAAGATATGTTTCATATCCTAACATGTTTGCTTCCTGTACAAGTATATGAGAAATCAGTTTGTTGATTCATCTTTTATTAAATGGCATGTGGGAAAAATGGGCTCCCATAAGGGTTGAGCCCAACATGCTCGGAGTAATGACATTAATGCAGAGATATTCGATAGACCAAGAATCAATAGACCAAGAATCATGATGTTTTCATCACATACAGGTTGCTACTATATCAGATGTATCAAGTACAAGAGAGAAGGTACAGTCAAGTTGTAACAAATGTCATGTGGGACAACCAAGTCAAATGTCATGTGTTACTATCATTAAGAGCCCATGATGCCATCAAAGAAATAGAGGTTTCAATCATAGTAGAATAGCCTATACAAGTGCAGTCAACATGATCATACACAGTCATAAAGGATAGCAAGGCACAATGAAGTAGGTATTTTCCTTTTGTTGTTATGAAGTATCAAATTATTGATCATATGTGCAAGTGAACAGTCCTATATCATACAAGTTCATCCATAAGATACATAGTTAACATATCAAATGAAATGACAAGTCTTATCAATGAAGTTATCATAAGAGGAACAAGTTACAGGAACCATATGTGTGACAATAGCAAAGTATCCAATAGTCAAAAGCTTGGCCTGTGCTTTAAAAATAGAACAAATATGTACGACTTTTGTTGTTAATGAGGTGTGAAATTGCCAGTGAGTTTTGACTATTGAAAATGATGATATGCAAGAAATCTGTATGGATGTGACAACATGTGCAATAAATGACAGCAACATTGATAGTGGAAGGACTAGTAATGCCACAAAAAAAGGCAGTCATAAAGGTCTTAGCAGTCATAAGAGTGACAAATAGGACAGTGACAACAATCATGTATGATAATCTCATAACATATGGTATCCAAGGTCAGGCATTGAGAAGAACAACAAAGAAACAACCTCATAAGATATACAGCCATGATAGACCCAACCAAACAGAGAAATTTGCTACAACATTGATATAATCTAGATACAAGTGCAAGTCATGATCAAGTATAACTAATGTTTTGGAGAAGGATTGAAAAAACTTTCAAATGATCAAGTCATCACAATATATCCTTTATCCAAAAGAGAGAGAAGAATATCAAGATCATACATGCAATGAAGGGTATAGCTATGTATAGGGGATAAAAGATATTAGATGCCGATGTATTATACAGGGACAACAAGTACCTCATATTATTCTTTAAATACCTTATACATATTGCAATGCATTCATATCCCATGAATGTAAAAGCATATACATAGTATAGTGTCAACATGTAAAAGCTTGCAATTATGTATTAGAATGTATAATAAATGCATTCAATTCATCATATTCAGGAGAAAACAAATGTGTATCAGAAATGTTCCATCTAGTAAAGGACAATCATCAACGTGAAGACAACCATATCAATGTTATGCTACAGCTACAAGAGGTAGCTTATCCAACATTTGACATGTGTTATTGAAATACAAATGGACTATGAAAGGTGTTATTTTGGATCAGCAAGACAAGAGGATGCAACAGGTGCAGCAAGGTGTATATGCTTTTATTTATACATGATGTATGTTCATATCATTAACTGTCAAGAGATCAACATGAATGCAATATGTAATGAAAAGATATAACACATATCCATCATGGGCTGAGCCAAATTTATACTAGATGAATAGATCAAATGACATCTTTACCAAGTTGAAGGCATGCTAATGTGTTGAATGTAGTGTAACTTTGGATTAGGCAAGTGCAACAGCCATAGCATATAGAAAAGCAAAAGATGGAACAGCAAAAAGAGTTTTTTCCCTATCAACCTACAGCAAAGACACACAACACTTTTTACCTCTATCTTCATCAATATTCAAATGCAATAAGACAAGAAGACAGGATGGAAGTATAATCACTTACAGCATAGGCATATAGCCTCAAGTTTGTTGGAAAGAGACACTGCTAGGACTCATAAGTGTTGTCATTGATGGCAACAAAGTATATCCCACACATCCGCAGTGCATAAATTAATCATACCAGAAGTCAAATTGAAGTTAGGTTGATCCGATAGTCAAGAATAGAGCATATGATAAGGTCCGACAGGTTGGGTCTGGAACTCTCTGATGGTGAAACCCAACATGTTGCAGATTTGGGTGAGTAATAAGGAGTATCTAAACTATTGTATTCTAGGGATTTAGCCTTCGGTGACAAAGCATATGAAAGATATGAGCATCTAAGTATCAGATTTCAGTTAGATAGTGTAGACAGATGAAGAGCTGACCAACAAGGTATCAAACCTCAATCTAGATGTACAGAAGGTGTTGATCAAGTAATTTGAGGTGTTATATGATTTTGGCCAACTTAGGTAATGACTTCTATGCCTAAATTGTTGGTACGCATCATCTATCAAGTATGAATTCAATCGACAAAATAGTATCTTGCACATATCCTAAGTGTTCTTGTTGCCGACTAGAAAGTTGTTTGAAATCCTTGATGCGGATATATATACCTGATGGATTCAAGCTTGTAAGTGTGTAGTTGTGAAAAAGAGTATGGATTAAGGGCAAAGAAAAGCAAAGAGAAGTGAAAGGTAGTAATCCAAGCCCAGAATGTGACAAGTGAGTGATATTAAGCAGAGGAAGAATTAAATGTGCTAGATCAGTATACTGAGCCTAACGAGAACTAAATTCTTGCATATGTGGATGTTGTTCATCAGTTCAAACACATTGTTATCATATGTAAGTCTTTAGTAGGTAGTGAGCCTCTTGTGAGTAGTGTGCTCGGGTAGTGAGCCCTAATTGGCAAGTCCCATTTTGTAGTTTATTCTTTTAATAGAGAATACAATCTTGGGTTAATCACCCTGTGGTTTTTCCCTTAATAGGGTTTCCATGTAAAAATCCTTGTGTTATGTGTGTTGATTTCATTTTAGTTCTCATGATTACTTGTTCTTTCATGCTTTGATATATCACTGAATGTTAAGATAAGAAAAGGAAGTAAAAATAAGAAAGTTTTGAGATAACTAATTCACCCCCCCTCTCAGTTATCTACCTTGTTTCCAACAATTGGTACCAAAGCTAAGTTCCTTAAAAAAAGCCTAACAGCTTGAGGAGGATTTGGGAATCTCAATGGATGCATATGGTATGAAAGAGCAACTACAGTCTGCCTTAGATGATCCTAAACAATCCCAGTCTAAAGTCAATAATTTAAGGAGAGACTTAAGGAGGCTGATGATTTCATCAATGAGCTGAAAGAAAAACTCAGTAATTTCATGAAAAAGAGAAAGGAACTACTTCAGAAGTTAGCAAATCAGAATGAAACCAATAATACTAATAAGGACTTGAATGAGAAAACAAAGCTATGTGAAAAGTTGTCAAAAGAAGTTGTTATGCTAAGACATGAAATGGAATTAGGGGTTATGAAATTTACCAAAGAAATTGAAGAGAAGAGAAAGACTGGAGATAACATAAAACAATCACTGAAGGAGAAAATAGAAGACTGCTACAAAATGGATGGAATAATTACACATCTTGAGTCTGATCTTGGAGAAGCTAGATACAATGAAGAACAACTTGAGAGACAGATTGACACTATTAAACAAGATCTTGAAACTGCAAATGAATATAAAGAAAAATTCAAGATAAGCTCAGTCAAACTTGAAGTACTTCTTGAAAGTCAAAAGAGGGTAGATGATAAGCATGGCTTGGGATATGAGAAAGGTGAAAGCTTTGGATCTGGTCAAAAAAACTTTGGATCAGGAAGAAACAGGCCTAGAAGACCTCCAGTAAGACAACCTAATGCTCAAAGATATCCATCTTTTAATGGAAGTTGCTTCAACTGCAACAAATATGGTCATAAAGCAACTCAGTGCAGGAACAAAATGAAATAGAATAATCCATCCTTCTCTGGTCAATGTTTTAATTGCAAAAGGTATGGTCACAAATCTCATGAATGTAGAAATATGCAAATGAACAATTCTTTCAATGGTAGATGCTTTACATGCAATAGAATGGGGCATATGGCTAATCAGTGCATTTCAAGAGGATATCAATCAAATAAGCAATGAAATGTTGTGTTAATATTGCAATAAATCTGGTCATATAGCTAGATTCTGCAGGAGCAGAAATCATGATGGAAAAGGTCTGGGGAAACATGATCAGAGACAAGACAAAGGCAAAGGTAAAGTGAATGCGGATGAGATTCAGAAGGAGATGAGAAAGACTTGGGTAAAAAAGAGTGTGATGAACAATGGTGATGGGTCCGCACTAGAATCTGGTGCTGATAATCCTTCCAGAAATTAAAAAGTGAGCTCTGGCTCAGGGGGAGCTACAAAGAAGATCAAAATTCCCCCAGCTAGCTAGTAAGTGCCTGAATTCGGCACATTAAGTAAGAATCAGAGGTTGTGGATTAAAGGACTTTTGGAGGTTCATTTGAAAATCATTTAGTTAAGAGTTGAGAAATCCGCTTATAGATTTGAAGAAGTTATGAGTAGATCTTGTTCCGGCAGCTATCCGATAAAAATAGAATTACACAAATAGGTCTGGTGAGATTTGGAAATACAACACCAAGGTCTGTAGATTTAGAGGCATGCTTTGAAAAGCTAAAGTTATGTTGTCAACTCACTTAGATGATAATTTGAAGTTCCACACAATGATTCATGAGAAATTCACTCAAACACGGTAACCGGATGACTTAAAGTGTTCATTTATTGTAATGAGGAATTAGGTTTTTGTGCAAGAATACAAGGCTTTCCATTCGTCATTTACAACACTTTGCACTCACAAAGAAGAGAGAAGAGCTCTGAGAAGAGATCTTACAGATTATTCAAGTTAAAGCTAAAGATCAAAATCAAGCAAAAATTTGCTCCAACAGTTGTAACTAACCCTAAGGCAAAATATATATTTCTTCTATGCAAAATTTCTCTAAATTTCATTGCTAGAATGGCTACTCCTATGGTTGTTAATGTCACTGAGAGGCCGAGACCAAAATTCAAGAAACACCCTCACAAATCTATAGAATTTGATCCCTCGGGTGCGTTTTCCAGCATCCCATACGATGTTCTGCATGTAGAAGATATTAGGGTTTACATTCATGCAAACATTGAAGACTTTGGAGACTTAGAATTGATGGAAATATACTGCAAACATTTAAGAAATGAGAATTTTGATCTCAAACCAGAATTTAAGGCCCTAAAAGACAAGCACTTTGCACATTGCATTCATTTCCTGTCTTTTGCAGAGGAAGAATGGGTCTAGTATGTGTTAAGTAGGATGCATGATAACTTTATGTGGTTAATGAGCCCATTTAAGATAACCAAAGATGCCATCAGGGATGTAACTGGACTGCACTCAATTGGTGGGTTGCCTACACTCAAATCTGTGAAAAATCAAACTGTAACAGAAGCCACTAGATCAAAATATGATAAGAGGGCAATGACTATAGATGATATTACTAATCCAGATGTCAAGTTTGCATCAATTGTAATTGGTTACAAGATTTACCACTCAAGTAGGGAAAATTATGTATCATGTACAGCAATCTATACTGCATATCGGATGGTGAAAGAAAATGCAGATTATGATTTGTGTGAGCTTCTATTGAATCAACTGATCGAGAATCTGCAGAAGATTAAGAAAGATAAGAAAAATTCCTTCAAGTATGGCAATCTGGTGTTGTGCATGTTCTACTATTTCATGAATGAGTTATAAGGATCAAAAGGTCTGATCTGGGCAAATGATAGACCTATTGCAATTTAAATCAGAGATTATTTGTATGGACTTAGTGATGCACAAGCCCAGAAGATAGCTCTCTCAGGCTACTTCAAGAGTTTTCAGAGCATGATGCATGCAAGAGAAAGAATACCAAATCAATAGTGGAGAAATAAAAAAACACAATTTGCTTCATGGTTGATACAAATCAATTCCTAATGGAGGTAGTTGAGCCAAGAACTGTATGGGTGATGCCCATGGGTTATGAAGTTGATGAAAACATATTAGAGGTACATGTTCAACACTTGCTAAGCCAACCCAAGGACATTGAGGTAGAGAGGTTTGGCACCTTTGATGAGCTAAACATAAAAATACATGTTGAATTAACGAAGCCTGAGTCAAAAAGAAAAGTGAGGAAGGAGGTTGAAGAAATTGCTAAGAGGTTTGGCTTAATAAAGGAGGCAATAGATGCTAATAGAGAAAGAAAGTGTCCCGGTGGAATCCTCTACCCGGACAAGATCTACCAGGAGTTCTACCCCTATCTCTCCTAAAAGCTCAAAGACTACAAAACCAGTAACCAAACCATCTGTTATAGGAGAAAAGAGAAAGAAGTCTAAGGCCACAAGAACATATGTGAGCCTTAAGGATGATGAAGAGACAGAATCAGATGTAGAGGTCAGAGATTTGAAGAAAGCCAAGAGCAAACCAAGACTAATAGGACTAATGAGGAGCAAAAGATAAAGAGTTTGTTGAGAGACCCACTCTCTCAATTGAAGACGTCATTAAAGCAGTCACTATGGATGGAAACTTGTAGCTGGTAATATGATGGGGAGCGCATGGTGAGACTAACAAATGAACCACCAATACATTTTGATTGGCCAAACAACTGTCATCGGGACGACTTTCCTAGGTCTTATTGTTGATCAAACTTACACCGATAACTATCTTTACTTTCTCTTCGGCAAGGTACCATGGGACTCACACTGAGTCATTCAACTCCTTACCGTCGGCGAGACTTCTTCTATCAACTGAGTCTTTCATCCTTCTGCTGATGCACCGATGACGGTTAACTTCCCCATGCCTCGACCGTGACAGCTTCCACACCAGTTAGCTATGACCTTATCGGTGAGACTCTTCTCGTTGGTGAAACCTTTAACTCATCTGCTAATGTTGTACCTCTTCCCGATGGCATTTACCTTTGGTGAAACTTTCACTACCGATTAAACTTTCTCCGGAGTTGCCGATAAGCTGATCACTCCGATGTCACTTCAGACCTTCACTCGTTGGCATGATAATTACTATCGGCCACCTTAGGGTTTGCTACGCTAATGCACCAATGCACAGTTTACCTTCTTCCGAACCCTAGCACATGGAGATGCTAGGTCAACCTACTATGCAACCCGCACTATCTAGATCCTCTGCACCACTGAACAGGAAAAACAAAACAAGAAGCAAAACAAATATTCATACAACGAAGCCATTCCACTGATTTTGACAGAAATCTTACCAGTGGAATGCTTCACATCGACATATTACAACAATGAAAAAGCACAGAAAGAATGGGAATCTATAGCTATACGATTTATAGTTACAGGAAATAAAAAACCAATTGACGGAACAGAAACATTCTATTTCTCCTTAGCACAATACACTATTACATTCAATCACACTTCTTCTTCGATCTGATTACCAAAAAAATATATATTCATTTGGTTCATTCATCTGAGTTTATAAACTTGCCCTAAGGAAAACCAACTGATTCCAAGTGGTTGGGAGAAAACCAACCGATTCCAAGCGGCTGGGAGACCAACTGTCTTGAGACTAACAATTTGACAAATATGACTTAAGTCACTTGGGACTTATAAACAAAAATAAAAATGCATTGGTCAAATAGACCTTATTACAACACAAAACATGATTTTCTAGGTGCTCCTGCACCATATTCCCTGGGTGAAAGTTGTCTCAAGTCCTCTTAGAGACTAACTGCTACAAATCACCACCTTACTTTTTGATGTCTTCTTCCAGCATCCATGTGGCCTCTAAGTCTGGAAGTCCTTGCCATTTGACTAAGTGCTCAAAATAGGTCTGATTTCTTGTCTTCTTTGCTGTCCTTCTATCCAAGATGCACTCCATCTTCAGTGGTTTCTTAGGTGGTAAATACTGCACCCACTCTACATTGTCTTGGACAGAATCTGTTGTACCTTCTCCTGTATCAGAACTCTTATAAAATGTCAGATCAGCAACATTGAATATAGGTGAAATAGCAATATCATCAGGGAGTTTAATTTTGTAAGCATTAGAACCATATTTCTCCAGAATCCAACAAGGTCCAATTTTTTGCATCTTCAACTTGTTATGTTTTCCTGTGGGTAGTCTGTTCTTGTTGAGATGAACCATGACCATATCTCCTATTTGGTACTACACATCCCTTCTTCTTTGATCCACACTAGCCTTGATCTTATGACTATTCTAGTGTAGAGTATCTCTGACTTGTTGATGGATCTCTTTCATAACCTCTGCAAATGTATCAGCATGTCCACTCCTTTTGTCCAACCCTTGAACATCTTGCAATTCAAAAATTCCTCTAAGATGACTACCATAAACAGCTTCAAAAGGACTTAGACTGGTACTTCAGTTTGTAGAATCATTATAGGCATACTCTGCTTGTGGAAGTACCACATCCCAACTACTGCCATGTTCTCTTGTCAAATATCTCAACAGATTGCCTAATGACCTATTCACAACCTCAATTGGCCATCAGTCTGAGGATGATAGGCTGAACTAAAAGACAAATTTGTACCCAATCTTTCCTACAAGGCTCTCCAGAAATGTCCCACAAATTTGTTGTCTCTGTCAGATACAATACCCAAAGGTAACCCATGAATCCTGACAATTTCTTTAAAGAACAAACCTGCAATGTAACTAGCATCATTGGTGGTCTTACAAGGAATGAAGTGAGCCATCTTGCTGAACCTGTCTACCACAACAAACACATTGTCATAACCTATCCTTGTCTTGGGCAATCCCATCACAAAATCCATACTTAAACTTTCCCATGGTCTGTTTGGTATGGGCAAAGGTTGGTACAGTCCTGCATTGGTTGAGACCCCCTTTGCTTTCTGGCAAATCATACACTCTCAACAAACCTTCTGATATCAGATTGCATCCTCAACCAAAAGTAAAACTTTCTTACAAGATCTAAGGTCTTATTGAGCCCAAAATGTCCTCCTAAACCACCACTATGTTTATCCTTCACTATATTATCCCTCATTGAACACTTAGGGATACATAGTTGACTTCCTTTAAATAAAAGTCCATCCTACAACGTATAATCTGAAAATTCACTATGGAAAGGATTGGCAAACTCACTGCATACCTTGTAAATCTCCTTAGAATCATGGTCCTTTTCATACAACCCTTTGAGTGCCTCAACACCCATGCTTTGTAGCTGCATTTCTTGCACTGTCAACACCCTTCTGCTTAAAGCATCAGCAACCTTATTGGTTATTCCTTTCTTATGCTTAATGATGAAGGTGTATGCTTGAAGACTTTCCACCCATTTCATGTGTCTATGGCTGAGCTTTTCCTGTCCATTCAAAAAACTGAGAGCATGATTGTCAGTGTATACAATAAATTCCTTAGGAAGCAAGTAGTGCCTCCATTTTTTCAGAGCTTGTACCATAGCATACAACTCTAAATCATAAGAGGAGTACTTCCTCTTTGATTCATTTAACTTTTCACTGAAGAAGGATACTAGTCTGCCTTCTTGGCTCAACACTGCTCCTATGGCCAGCCCACTTGCAACACATTCAATTGTGAAAACCTTATTGAAATCAGGAAGTACTAAGACAGGATACTTGGTAACTTTCTATTTCAGACTTTCAAAACTCTAATTTGCCTCTTTTGTCCACACAAATTTTATCTTTCCTCCACCCTTGATGGTCTCTAACATAGGTGCACAAATATCACTGTAATTCTTAATAAATTTTCTGTAAAATGTGGCCAAACTGTTGTGATGTTCACAACACGCCCCATTATGCTCCTTAGCAAAATGGGGACCCCTGCTGATGTTTTGCTTTTTTGCTTCTGCTTGTGTTTGTCTGCTTTCTGGCGGTTTGGTAAAAATGAGTCGGGTGCATCATCATCATGAAGGTCAGGATGAGGTTGGTCATCATCATGAGGTCAGTTTGTCAAAGTTCATATTTTGTTTCTATAACCTCATATTTAGGAAGAGCTTGAAATTCCATGCAGGTTTGCCTTTTACTTCACTTGAAAATTCGTCCATATGTGGAAGTTATGCACAGTCAAAGTTTTGGTCAAACCTGATAATCGCAAGTGATCATCATATTTTTTTCATGTTGTCAAGGTCATCATGATCTTGATCTATCACCCGATAAAAATCCTGAGGTTCAAATATCCGGACGTCAATCTTAGGTGGTAGTGCCCTTTACCCGTCAAATGGCCTTATGCGCATTATGCGCATCATGATTTTAGGAGGGTCATATTTTATAAACTTGGTTTTGCTGTATGAAGACATCATCATCATATTTGAAAAGCCCCCCCGATAATATCCTGAGGTTCAAATATCCGGACGTCAACTTTAAGTCATAGTAGGTTTTCCCCGTCGAGCGGTCTTTTGTATCGCGAGCATCATCATGATATTTTAACATTACCTGATCTTATAATATCATGCTGATCACCCTGACTTAGAAAATCCACCATCGGCATATTTGCATGCGCATGTTATAATCCTATCGGAGGGTCATCATCATGATATTTTCTGAAATTTGCTAAGATGATGATGACGTCTTCATCCTCCTGATCTCCTTTTTGCAATATCATGATGATCACCCTATCTTTTAAGAAGGTGATATTCCATTCCTCAACAGCATGATCATATTTTGAATATCACCCTAGCGCTAACCTGATGATGACCTCAACTCATCCTTATGCTCCGAAGACGAAATATGATGATGACGTCATCATGATAATTTGATGAGGAGGATCATCATATTTTTTATCCTGTCATATTGTCAAGATCATCATGATCTTGTTTGTTCACCCGACATTTCGTGAAGTCCTCCTGCCGAGAAATACAACCTTTTGCAAATACCCTGATGAACATCATCATCACATTTCCCTTCGGCAGGATATTTTCTAAAACATGATCTAGTTAGCGAAATATCATGATGACATCATGTTCTAAGTTTAACAAAGGCTCCGGATATCATGATGACGTCACCCCGATCTGATAAACGAAGAAGCAAATATCCTGATGATCATCATCATCACATTTCCCTTCGGCAGGATATCTTCCAAAACACGATCCGGTTCGCGAATATGATGATGACGTCATGTTCTAAGTTCGACAAAAGCCCCAAATATCCTGATGATCATCATCATCCTGATCTTTCGAGAGGGTTGCCTTGGCCGCAAAGGGGTCGTATTACATTCATCATCCTGATCATGCTCCTTAGGTGACCCGATATCACAATTATCCCCTGATCTTAACTGAACATGATGATGACGTCATCTTTTGCATTTTAATGAAGCCTGAATATGACGATGACGTCACCATCATTTTCCTTTCCTCAGCAGCAGGATCATATTCCATATCCTCCTATTCTTCTTCAACATGATGATGATGATGATGTTGTTCTTTTCTCCAATATACAGAAGCGAAACATCCTGATGACGTCATCTGGACCTTCAGAAGGGAGAGCATCATATTTCCAGAATATCATGCAGATGAAGTGAATATCGGCCAACATGTTTTTTGGCACGCCGATAGCGATAGTCATGCCGATGGGCAGGAAATGAAGCGGTGGAGTTTTAAACCATTTTTTTGGCGCCCGTGGCATTTTTTTCGGTCAGCGATGGTTGACCCGATGGGTTTTGAGCGGTCTGTATGCGTTTTGAACGCGTTTTGAGAGTATTCTGGATCCGATTTCCACAATCTTGCGCAGTCACCTGGGTTTAAACGATTATTTTAATTTCCTGCTGTTTATGTGATAAATGAAATACTTATTACTTGTCTTGTCTTGCAGGCTTGCAGTTGAGGAAGCAGCTGGAAAGTCAACACAGTGACCTCATGGAGGAAGGAAATCCGATCTCAGGAGCAGGAAGATAAGGATGAAGTGTGAAAAAGTCAAGGCCATTCAAGTGAAGAACAAGGTCGCAGCTGAGAGTATTACTACAACAGACAAACAAGAGTTATTGCCTAGCTACCGGAACTTCTCAGAAGGGGCAATATTTCACCCAGATTTGACACTGCTCAGAGATATTTTGAAGAGCTGGTTCACCTGTATTTATTGCTGTAACCAGGGGTTTGAACCAGGGGTTCAGTTAGGTTTTTGCTGTAGTGAGGACAATCAGAATGTCTTTATATTGTGCCTCTCTAGACTGTAATTCTTTACAACAGGGATTTTAGGAAAAACAACAGTGGCTACACAGGATTTTTTTAGTATTTTGCCAGAATTGTAGAGTCTTTCTGGGCATAGTTTAGAGGTAGAAGAAGGAGGTCGCCTATTTGTCTGCAGTAAGGTGCGCGTGGAATGTCTGGCTGCCTTACTGTATCTGTAAAGCTTGTAAGTTCTCTATAGTATGATCAATGAAACTAAGAGTCATTCCTACATTGTAAATCATGTATGACTATTCGTTTCTAATACAATAGAATCTGGAGTTCTGCATCTATCTTCTGAGTGTTCTCCTGCCCTTCTTTGTGTTTTGAAATATTTTCTTTGAGAGCTTGCAATTTTAAATGTATGTTTGTGAAAATGCTCAAAACTTACATTTAAGGTTTTTACTGTGGATTTGATCAAATTACTGTGGTATTTACATAGTGCATAACAGAAACAATTAGATCCTTCGGTAGATTAAATGAGGTATAGATTAGATCTTTCTAACTTTTCCCAACCCATCTGAAATATTTAGCTGAAAACGTAGAAATCTAAAGGAAATTGTCTCAAATTTGAAGAAGCATGCATAACAGAGCTATAAGTAGATAGTTTTCATAAATAGATAAAGAAGAAAGCTGCAAAAAAATTCAAGAAAACCATCTAAAACTTGCAGCACAGTATCACTTTTATGCAAAGGAATGAAAAGTATTGACATATCTCATGACCTTTTTGCATATTCTTAGTCCAGTAAACCACCAAACAAACCTAAACTACGTAAGGCCCCTTGAACATTACAGCTTCACATTGACCAACTGAACTTGACCAACCGAACCATTGTAGACTTGGGATTAGTTGAATCTCAAATGATTCCTTCTTATCTTTCAAGTATAGTTTCAGTTCATTTCATGTGAATTTTAACTTATTGTTATGATTGCATCAAAATGATCATCAACAATTTTCTGGCGCTAGAAGGAGGGCCTTCCTGAGTTAGGTTTCATTTCAAACTGGCTAACGATAGTAATAGAGTGACTAGGTCTAGGTCCAGTTCAGGAGATATATTTGTGCAACTACCTGATACAAGGCGAAGTAAAAGCCCTTTAATTTGGAATCCAAAGATATCACAAGCAGGAAGTTCATCTGGAACACCTCCTCGGTCACCTTTTAACATCCGTAGTATTGTAAGTCCTGACAGATCACTGTTCAGATCTTTAAATCTTGGTTCAGGCACTCCTGGAGGTCTCAACCCTCCTCTAAATCCTAATCCACCAATCAATCCAGGTATTCCTGCAGGTTCAAGTCAAGCTCAAACACCTGCAATGGCTTATTTCGATGTCAATTCTCCCATACTCTTCAATGATTATCATGAGATGCCAAAAAATCCGGAAAAGATATGTCCCAAATACCAGTTGCATCAGGACCTAGAAGATCATATTAGAATATTTAAGGAAGCATGTTTTAGGGCTATGTTAGAGCACGAGGATGTTGTGTGTAGATTGTTTCCTTACACCTTTAATGAGCAGGCCTCTAGCTGGTACGTAAACTTACCCAATGGTTACATTTCTTCCTGGGCACTTATGGAAGAAGCATTTCTGTCAAGATTTAGAGGACCCATTGACCCTTGTGCTTTGTATCATAAATTGGCTGCTATAAAACGAGGTGAGGGAGAGCTAATTGATAATTTCAATGACAGATTTCAAAAGGCCTATTCTAGGCTGGTAGCCCCTTATACCATAGATGATGCTCCCTTGTTGGCTATGTACTATGCTGCCTTGGATCCTTTAACTGCCATGTTTGTCAAAAGAAAACCTGACATAGATTCAATATCCAAAGCCTATAAAGAGGTAGCCTCAGTGAACCAAGAAATGAGGCATACAACTTATAGTCCATTTGTCAATGGAGGAAATTTTGGGGTGCAGAATCAGGCACACCCATGGAATGGAGTCCCTGTGCAGCATGCTCCACTAGTAAATCCGGTTCCTTCTTACACACCTATGTATAATCCTACTCCAATCCAAGCTATAACTCCTTACACGGCTAGTACTTCCAATAACAGTCAAAATAATGGTCAGCCTTTCTTCCAACTTCCTAGGGATGTAACTGTGGCAAAAGCACAAGAGGATAGGGAAGAAATCAAAGAGATTACTGCACATTTGAAAAGATTAACAACTGAAGTGACACAGCTAAGAAATGAGAACCTCTATGGAAGAAGCAACCAAAACTACAATCCACATCAAAATCACAACCAAGGCCAAAATCAGAATTATAGTCTCAACCAAAATCAGCAGTACAATCAGAACCAAAACTACAATCAGCATCAAGGCCCCAGTCAGGGGCAACCAATGCAAAATAGGGGGCCACTGATAGATAATAGGACCTGGGGCAATAATAACAAAAATCAGAATCAACCTAGGCCACCCAAGACACGGAACACTGGGCCCAACAACGGTACTCTGGCTTCTCCTTTTGAGAATATAGATAATCATGGTCCAAAACAAACAACTAGCATACAAATGGCCAGTACAGCACCCAAAAATTGGTGCAGATTTCACAATACCAATGCCCATGCTGAGCACGACTGTCCACAGTTCCACTTGGCAGCTAGTATTTTCAACATAGATGTACAGCCTCCTACCTCTGAATTTCTCATTCCTAAGGGTAATGAGGTAGTACCCTCAGAATATGACACAGCATTAGTCTTAGAAACGTTTACCTTTGCAACTGCAGAAGAGAAAGAGGATGAATTGCTAGAGGATGAACCATACTGTTGTGAAAGTCTTTATCCTGAATCAGCCTTTGTGTTAAATGCTTTTCAGTTTCCTTTTGAATCTGAAAATGAGATATTAAATGAAACAGAAGAGGTGCAGGCCTTTCAACAGACAAATAAAAGCCACACCTACAATTTGAGGAACAACCCTAGGCCGGGAGGACCTTTCACCACTTCCACTCCTCCGAATAACATCAATACACCCCCAGATCAGAATGCTAGCAACAATCCTGCCATACTTAAAGCTAGTCAGCACACAAATAATGGAACAACAGTGCAAAAGGATCAAACAAGTAAGACAGAAGCAATAGAGACAACAAGATTAATGAATTACTTATCAGAGGAAATAAAGAAAATTAAGGTCAGTATACCTCTAAATGAATTATTGAAGACCCCAGGGATCAGAAATGCTTTTTTAAAATCCCTGGATACATCCATAACAAACAAGGTGTCTGCTGATATAACTGTTCCTAATAGTGATTCACCATCTAAGGAGAAGGGTAAGAAAGTTGAGCAGCCTTCCAATACAAATGTGGTAATACATGCGGATAAGAGGGATACTCAACCTTTCTTGTTAACTGTTAGGTTGTGTGGGAAGAATATACACAATTGCATGGTAGATTCTGGTGCTTCAGCCAACGTAATGCCTTTAGGAATATGTAAAACTCTCGAGCTGACTCCCACCAAATCTGCCAAGGTTGTCACGCAATTAGATAAGACCGAGGTTAGCGTGATAGGAGAACTCATGAACATACAAGTGCAATTAGCTTCAGACCCTAGGGTAAGCCAAATCATTGACATTCAAGTAGTGGATATACCCGTAAATTATGGAATGTTGCTAAGTAGGGATTGGTCCAAGACATTAAACGGATATATGGCTACTGACTTTTCACACATGTGGTTACCATGGAGAGGCATCCCAAACCAGATCAAAATAGAGGCAGAGCCCAGAATGAAACATATGATAACAGAGTATAATCGAACTAATGAAATATTATATGCTGCTGTTGAACCAGGTGTCTATAGAATTACCAACAATGGGATGCAGATTGAAGAGATTATGATGTTAAACATTAGAAAGAAGTGTGTCAACAATAGAACGGCACTATTCATTGAGTCTAACGGAAATTCTTCAGATGAGGAAAACAATGCAATAGACAAATTTGGTCGTGCCATTAGACGAGAGGTGGAAGGGTGCGTTACACACAATCTCCCAGTCTAATGTAAGTTATATAAAAATAGGTGTAGAGTCCATGATAGGCAACATTCTGAGGAGAATTGTGAAATATGCAAAGATATCATTGAATATGAATACAAAAAGTGCATAGGGAGGATAGAGTCACAAGAGAAAAATGAGAATCCTGATCCGACACAGAGATATGTTCAGGATAATATAGATGCCTTGATTCCAGATTTAGGAAAAGAAATAGAGGACGAGGGTAGTTATCTTTCTGAGTTGCAAACTAAAAACACACATATGCAAGATAACCAAATGGAAAAACCCATGGATAAACAAGATAACACCCCACAGGCAATAAAAGGGACAAAGTATGCCAAGGTAAAAGATCAAAAAAGTAAAGATGGCATGTGGACGTTAAAATGTGATGGGTCCAAATCAAAACAGGGCGCAGGTGCGGGTATTGAACTCATAAATCCTCAAGGTAAATCACATTTGGCAGCATATAGATTACAATTTTCCTGCACTAACAATATTGCTGAATATGAGGCCCTAATTTTAGGACTTGTCATGGCCATCAAGAAAGGGGTAAAAACCATCAGAGTATTTTCAGACTCTGAATTATTAGTCAGACAAGTGAGGAAACTATATGCCTGCAATTATAAGAAAATGATTAGTTACAGACATAGAGTATGGGGTTTAATGGATTCATTTGATGCTTTTAACATAGAGCATATTCCTAGAGAGCTGAACCACAGGCCAGATGCGTTAGCAGTTGCTGCTAGTACATTAGAACCATTGACACTGTCAGGATTAAGACGATTTGCTGTTGAGCTAGTTAATGTGCCCAGTATACCAGACAACGTTACACACTTTCAGGTATTTGGAGAGGATCAGCAAATTATTAATTTTCTGACTTGTAATGAGGCATTTGAGGCCCAAATTATTGATGAACAAGAAAGGCCTAAAGTAACATGGGACGAAGAAGATATGATCAACTTAAAGAGCAACTTCTTACCAAAAGGAGTAATTGAATTAGAACACATCTTTGACTTCGACGGAGTAATAAGACAGAAAGACTTACCCAAAACAGAAGGGGGTAAGTGTGATTTACATAACTTAGGGACTGAGCTAAATCCGCAAAATGTACTAATTGGGAAAGCTTGCTCTGAGAAAATCAGAAAAGAGGTTCTGGACGTTCTGAAAGAATATAAACATGTCATAGCATGGACTTATGAAGACTTGAAAACATTTGATGAGTCCATCATAACTCACGTAATACCTTTAAGAAAAGAAGTCAAACCATTTAGGCAGAAACAGAGGCCTGTAAATGCCATTCTAGAGCCTTTAATCTTTGAGGAAGTTAAAAAATTACTGTCCGCTGGAATAATTTTCCCAGTCAGACATTCTGTCTGGGTAGCTAACTTAGTACCAGTGAGGAAGAAAAACGGAGACATCCGGTTGTGCGTAGACTTTAGAAATTTAAACAAGGCATCTAAAAAGGATAATTATCCTTTGCCCCCAATAGACGAAGTACTGCAAGCAGTAAATGGTGCAAAGATGATGTCTTTTTTAGATGGTTTTTCAGGTTATAACCAGGTCTTAATTGACAGAGAAGATAGACTAAAAACCACCTTCACTTGCAAATGGGGAAATTATGCGTATAGAAGAATGCCTTTTGGTCTAATTAATGCAGGTGCCACTTTTCAGAGGGCCATGGACGTTGCATTCCGTGGATTATCAGGTAAATGCATTGTTGTGTATATGGATGATTTAACGGTATATTCCAAGGATGCATCCACCCACGCTGAGGACCTCAGAAAAGTACTCCAGCGATGTGAAAGGTATGGGATTTCCCTTAATCCTAATAAATGTATATTTGGCATAACTGAAGGTAAATTATTAGGCCATGTCATTTCTGAAAATGGAATTTCAATTGATCCGGATAGAATAGAATCCATAAAAAATTTGCAAATACCAAACAGTAGGAAAGAATTGAAATCATTTTTTGGTAAAATTAACTTTGTTCGGAAGTTTATAACAGGTTTTGCAGAGATTGTGCAACCGTTGAATGCCATGTTAAAGAAAGATGCACAGATGGAATGGACGCCAGTGGCCAAAGCCGCATTTGAAGATATCAAGGAGGCAATTTCTAATGCCCCTGTATTGGCAAGTCCAGACTACACAAGCCCGTTTTACATCTACTCCTTTGCATCTTCTCATTCTGTCGCGGCTGCCTTGACGCAGAAAGGTGAAAATAATGAAGAGAAGCCCATAGCATTTATGAGTGCGCCTCTGAAGGATGCACAGCTGAGATATCTAGATATCGAAAGATAGGCATTCGCATTAGTGAAGGCTGTGAAAAAAATTAGACACTATATTCTGCGCAGCCAGATTAAAGCCATAGTACCAGACGCAGCAGTAAAAATGTTGCTGATGCAAAACGAGCCTGGAGAAAAAAGAGCCAAATGGATCACCACACTGCAATAATTTGACATGGAGATCATTCCCGCAAAGCTGGTCAGAGGGCAGGCGTTGGTGCAGACAATAGCAAACATGGATCCAAATCTGATAAAACAACAATATGTATTGAATTCCCAAGACGCATCAGGCTGGTACGATGATTTAAGCACCTTCCTGATAGCTGGAAAGTACCCAAGCAAGATGAAGGCTTCTCAGAGGAGAGCTTTGAAGATTAAGGCACAGAATTATATGGTGCAAGGAGGTCTTCTATTCAGGAAGAACCATGATGGAATTTATCTGAGATGCATAAACAGAACTGAAGCTGATAGAGTGTTGACAGAACTACATGACAAGTACAGAACCGGCCATGGTTCCCATTTAGCTACAACACACAAAATACTGAGAGTGGGCTATTACTGGCCCACTATGTTCAAAGACACTAAGAGTCACATCAGAAGTTGCCACACCTGTCAGACTGCAGCAGACAAAGGGAGAAATCTGGCCAATCCACTGCAGCCTGTGATCGAGTCCAGACCGTTTGCACAGTGGGGCTTGGATTTTATCAGAGTTATCAATCCCCCATCTTCTGCAGGACACAAATTTATATTGACGGTAACGGACTATTGTACAAGGTGGACTGAGGCCACCTGCTGCAAATTTTCCACGACTGAGGTAGTTATCAAGTTCCTTGAAGAAAACATTATCACCAGGTTTGGAACGCCCTATTCATTGGTATGTGATAACGGCCCTGCTTTCTCTTCTTTAAAATTTTCTAAATGGGCATTTGAATATGGGATTATTCTAAGGTTTTCTTCGAATTATTACCCTCAAGGTAATGGACTGGCTGAATCAACAAACAAAATTTTATTAGACATAATCAAGAGGTTAATTGCCAAAAGTCCTAGAGAGTGGAATACTCTGTTAAGATATGCATTATGGGTAGACAGGACCAAGTTTAAAACAGCTTTAGGTAGCACACCTTATCACTTAGTTTATGGGATTGATCCCATACTTCCGGTTAATCTGAGAATACCAACCTGGAAGTTTGCCAATGAATATCTAGGCTTTGATAACCATAGGGAAGCCAGAATAGTGCAAATGTTACAACTAGAGGAGAAAAGAGGTCAAGCCCTCGAGAAGTTTGCCAAACACCAAGCGGTTGTTAAGAGGTGGTTTGACAAAAGGGCAAGAGTCAAAACATTTAGGATATCAGACTTAGTGTTGTGCTGGGACAAAGCACATGAAAAGAAAGGAAGCCATGGAAAATTTGATAAATTATGGCTGGGTCCATTACAAGTCTCAGAAATAATAGGAGATAACACCTTTAGACTTAAGACCTTGACTGGAGAAGATGTGCCATTACCAGTTAATGGCCAGCATTTGAAACACTACTTCCAGGCTTGAGGTAAAAAAAAGGGGGGCAGTCCCTTTTTCTTAATGTAAAGTGCTGTAGATAATGTACAGTTCTTCTTTTGCTGTTTTCTTTTGGGTTGGCTGTTTGTATAGCTTGATCTCTGTTTGTTTTTGCTTTTTGTTTCTTTCTGTTTGTACAATTTTTTCTTTTGTTGTGTTGTTTGTACAGCCTGTTTGTTTGGTTTGTTTGTTGTCTCCTCAGCAGGGATCTTTATTTTACTTTAGAGTATTAAGGAGCAAAACTAGCAACCATTCAAAACAGTATAAAATTTAGGATATTCAGGTTAACCATTTGCAATTTACGCATAATTTGTCACTGTCATGAATGTAGAGAGTTGTTCATCTTCTGAAGTTTTGTATTCAATAAATGTGATTGAGAATTCGAAGCAGGTTTCTCACGATGACACACCTAAAATCCTTGGGTTTGTTGAACTTACCAGTGTAGATATTAGGTGAAAAATCAGAGGTCACCCTTGCTACCATTACAATTCTCAGCTTAATTTCAGCAAGTGTCCACTCCTTGCATCATGAAGTTACAAATTGCTATATCTTATGAAATCTTTCAAAATTAGAAAACAAAAAATAAATAAATAAATAAATAAAGCAGATTATACTGGAAATCCAGATTAAGCCATCTAAGTAACTCTACCGGGGCTATGGACACTCGCTGGCAGTGGGGCTCTACTTAGGAGAATTGTAACGATAACCTTGTCGGGGCTATGGACGCTCGCTGGCAGCAAGGCTCTATCCGGTCAGCTATGAGGGAATATCCTCACCTACGTAGGCTAATGTCAGTCACTGGTTTGTTCAACCGATCTTCAAGATGAGGATAATTAATCACATGCACACAACTAAACTGAAAATAGAAGTTCATGCATCTTTATTGAATACTTTGAGTCTCAAGCTGAATAGTAATTTGCAGGAAAGATAGTTGGAAGTTATGGTTCATTTCATCTAGTTTCCTTGAACACTCTGAATTTAATTGTTTTGTTTTGGTTGCTAGTTGTTGTGATGTTCACAACACGCCCCATTATGCTCCTTAGCAAAATGGGGACCCCTGCTGATGTTTTGCTTTTTTGCTTCTGCTTGTGTTTGTCTGCTTTCTGGCGGTTTGGTAAAAATGAGTCAGGTGCATCATCATCATGAAGGTCAGGATGAGGTTGGTCATCATCATGAGGTTAGTTTGTCAAAGTTCATATTTTGTTTCTGTGACCTCATATTTAGGAAGAGCTTGAAATTCCATGCAGGTTTGCCTTTTACTTCACTTGAAAATTCGTCCATATGTGGAAGTTATGCACAGTCAAAGTTTTGGTCAAACCTGATAATCGCAAGTGATCATCATATTTTTTTCATGTTGTCAAGGTCATCATGATCTTGATCTATCACCTGATAAAAATCCTGAGGTTCAAATATCCGGACGTCAATCTTAGGTGGTAGTGCCCTTTACCCGTCAAATGGCCTTATGCGCATTATGCGCATCATGATTTTAGGAGGGTCATATTTTATAAACTTGGTTTTGCTGTATGAAGACATCATCATCATATTTGAAAAGCCCCCCCGATAATATCCTGAGGTTCAAATATCCGGACGTCAACTTTAAGTCATAGTAGGTTTTCCCCATCGAGCGGTCTTTTGTATCGCGAGCATCATCATGATATTTTAACATTACCTGATCTTATAATATCATGCTGATCACCCTGACTTAGAAAATCCACCATTGGCATATTTGCATGCGCATGTTATAATCCTATCGGAGGGTCATCATCATGATATTTGCTGAAATTCGCTAAGATGATGATGACGTCTTCATCCCCCTGATCTCCTTTTTGCAATATCATGATGATCACCCTATCTTTTAAGAAGGTGATATTCCATTCCTCAACAGCATGATCATATTTTGAATATCACCCTAGCGCTAACCTGATGATGACCTCAACTCATCCTTATGCTCCGAAGACGAAATATGATGATGACGTCATCATGATAATTCGATGAGGAGGATCATCATATTTTTTATCTTGTCATATTGTCAAGATCATCATGATCTTGTTTGTTCACCCGACATTTCGTGAAGTCCTCCTGCCGAGAAATACAACCTTTTGCAAATACCCTGATGAACATCATCATCACATTTCCCTTCGGCAGGATATTTTCTAAAACATGATCTAGTTAGCGAAATATCATGATGACGTCATGTTCTAAGTTTAACAAAGGCTCCGGATATCATGATGACGTCACCCCGATCTGATAAACGAAGAAGCAAATATCCTGATGATCATCATCATCACATTTCCCTTCGGCAGGATATCTTCCAAAACACGATCCGGTTCGCGAATATGATGATGACGTCATGTTCTAAGTTCGACAAAAGCCCCAAATATCCTGATGATCATCATCATCCTGATCTTTCGAGAGGGTTGCCTTGGCCGCAAAGGGGTCATATTACATTCATCATCCTGATCATGCTCCTTAGGTGACCCGATATCACAATTATCCCCTGATCTTAACTGAACATGATGATGACGTCATCTTTTGCATTTTAATGAAGCCCGAATATGACGATGACGTCACCATCATTTTCCTTTCCTCAGCAGCAGGATCATATTCCATATCCTCCTATTCTTCTTCAACATGATGATGATGATGATGTTGTTCTTTTCTCCAATATACAGAAGCGAAACATCCTGATGACATCATCTGGACCTTCAGAAGGGAAAGCATCATATTTCCAGAATATCATGCAGATGAAGTGAATATCGGCCAACATGTTTTTTGGCACGCCGATAGCGATAGTCATGCCGATGGGCGGGAAATGAAGCAGTGGAGTTTTAAACCATTTTTTTGGCACCCGTGGCATTTTTTTCGGTCAGCGATGGTTGACCCGATGGGTTTTGAGCGGTCTGTATGCGTTTTGAACGCGTTTTGAGAGTATTCTGGATCCGATTTCCACAATCTTGCGCAGTCACCTGGGTTTAAACGATTATTTTAATTTCCTGCTGTTTATGTGATAAAGGAAATACTTATTACTTGTCTTGTCTTGCAGGCTTGCAGTTGAGGAAGCAACTGGAAAGTCAACACAGTGACCTCATGGAGGAAGGAAATCCGATCTCAGGAGCAGGAAGATAAGGATGAAGTGCGAAAAAGTCAAGGCCATTCAAGTGAAGAACAAGGTCGCAGCTAAGAGTATTACTACAACAGACAAACAAGAGTTATTGCCCAGCTGCCGGAACTTCTCAGAAGGGGCAATATTTCGCCCAGATTTGACACTGCTCAGATATATTTTGAAGAGCTGGTTCACCTGTATTTATTGTTGTAACCAGGGGTTTGAACCAGGGGTTCAGTTAGGTTTTTGCTGTAGTGAGGACAATCAGAATGTCTTTATATTGTGCCTCTCTAGACTGTAATTCTTTACAACAGGGATTTTAGGAAAAACAACAGTGGCTACACAGGATTTTTTTAGTATTTTGCCAGAATTGTAGAGTCTTTCTGGGCATAGTTTAGAGGTAGAAGAAGGAGGTTGCCTGTTTGTCTGCAGTAAGGTGCGCGTGGAATGTCTGGCTGCCTTACTGTATCTGTAAAGCTTGTAAGTTCTCTGTAGTATGATCAATGAAACTAAGAGTCATTCCTACATTGTAAATCATGTATGACTATTCGTTTCTAATACAATAGAATCTGGAGTTCTGCATCTATCTTCTGAGTGTTCTCCTGCCCTTCTTTGTGTTTTGAAATATTTTCTTTGAGAGCTTGCAATTTTAAATGTATGTTTGTGAAAATGCTCAGAACTTACATTTAAGGTTTTTACTGTGGATTTGATCAAATTACTGTGGTATTTACATAGTGCATAACAGAAACAATTAGATCCTTCGGTAGATTAAATGAGGTATAGATTAGATCTTTCTAACTTTTCCCAACCCATCTGAAATATTTAGCTGAAAACGTAGAAATCTAAAGGAAATTGTCTCAAATTTGAAGAAGCATGCATAACAGAGCTATAAGTAGACAGTTTTCATAAATAGATAAAGAAGAAAGCTGCAAAAAAATTCAAGAAAACCATCTAAAACTTGCAGCACAGTATCACTTTTATGCAAAGGAATGAAAAGTATTGACATATCTCATGACCTTTTTGCATATTCTTAGTCCAGTAAACCACCAAACAAACCTAAACTACGTAAGGCCCCTTGAACATTACAGCTTCACATTGACCAACTGAACTTGACCAACCGAACCATTGTAGACTTGGGATTAGTTGAATCTCAAATGATTCCTTCTTATCTTTCAAGTATAGTTTTAGTTCATTTCATGTGAATTTTAACTTATTGTTATGATTGCATTAAAACGATCATCAACACAAACCATGGAAACTTTTGACCTCTCCTATTGTCCTAGGTGTAGGCCAATTCAAAATAGCCTCTACCTTGGAAGAATCCATTTTCAAATCACCCTTAGAGATGACAAAACCTAGGTACACCAATTCTTGTTTCATGAAGTCACAATTTTCCAAGTTTATTAGTAACTTCTGATCTTGTAGCCTCTTCAAGACTATCTCCAAATGTTCAAAGTGCTCTTCCTTGCTGTTACTGAACACCAAGATATCATCAATGTAGACTACCACAAATTTCCCTATGAATTCCTGCAACACCTCATTCATCAGCCTCATAAAGGTGCTAGGGGCATTTGAAAGACCAAACGGTATCACTAGCCACTCATACAACCCTTCATTGGTTTTGAAAGTTGTCTTCCACTCATCCCCTTCTCTTATCCTTATCTGATGGTACCCACTCTTCAAGTTTATCTTAAAGAAATAGGTAGCACCTCCCAAATAGTCCATTAGTCTTCAATTCTAGGAATAGGAAACCTATACCTGATGGTTATCCTATTTATTGCCCTAGAATTAGTACACAGTCTCCATTTCCCATCCTTCTTTAGGGCTAAAATAGTAGGTACTGCACATGGGCTAAGGCTCTTCCTTATTAGCCCTTTGTTTAGGAGTTCTTGAATCTAGTTTGCTATCTCTTCATTCTATTGAGAACGAACCAAATGAATTTTTTTTTTGACGGAATAGAAATGTTCTATTTCTCCTTAGCACAATACACTATTATATTCAATCACACTTCTTCTTTGATCTGATTACCACAAATATATATATTCATTTGGTTCGTTCCTCTAGGTTTATAAACTCACCCTGAGGAAAACCAACCGATTCCAAGCAGCTAGGAGAAAACCAACCGATTCCAAGCAGCTGGGAGACCAACCGTCTTGAGACTAACAATTTGACAAATATGACTTAAGTCACTTGGGACTTACAAATAGAAATGAAAATGCATTGGTCAAATAGACCTTATTACAACACAAAACATGATTTTCTAGGTGCTCCTACACCATAATAGAATTATACGATGAGTACAATGATGCAGACAAGAGAATTCTTGAGGAAGCAACGGTAACGTACCTAAACATTTATAACAAAGCTTTCATTGAAATAATTTCCTTGATTCCTAAGAGCTTAGAAGAAGTTTTGGAGTCAAGAAAAGAAAGTGCAAAAGGAAAAGACTTGGAGATCTAGGAACAGATAGTGATATAGTTATGTCCAACTATCACTCAAAAATAAATGGACATGGTTTTCAAGGAAGCCAAAGAAGAATTCCAGAGCAAGTCCGGGATGAATAAGCTCATGCTTGGAGAAATTGACAAAATAGATGATGAGACAAAATAAATTCTCCAGTGTGCCTTGAAAAGGTTCAATCTTCCCCTTGTAGAGGAAGCAAATGAAGAGCCTTCTGTCATGGATGTTGAAGGATTAAAGAAAATTAATGAAGAGCCTTCTGACATGGATGACAAAGGATTAAAGAAAATTGATGAAGAACAATATGAGGCCTTAGGCTCCTTTGTTCTGGAAGAGGAAGTACATAAAGAAGAAATAAATTATGTTGGTGGCAATAAGCAAATCAGTCTGGATGCCCCCAAAGAAAAGGAAGTTGAGATTACAAGAGACACTACAAAAGCAATGCAAAGTTTCTTGGACAAGGAAGTTGTGGAATTAGATGAACTAGAGTTGATACAAGGACCACTGAATATGGTCTCTCTCCAGTTCAGATAATGAAGATAGCATCTTTTGCTCAGGCCAAAGCCAAAGAAAAACTCCTTAAATCTCATATGGAGGACTGTGAGCCACTGAGTATTGCATCCAGAGTGCTGGAGAAGATTATGCCCTCATATCAGAAGGATCCATCTGCCTCTCGATCCAGTAACTTGAAGAACTTAGTTAATTCTATCAATTCACATTTTGAGTCTTTAGAAAAATCAGTAAAAACTAAGTTCTGGAATGAGTTCTTGGGAAAAAGATTCAGTGAGGTACAAGGGCTAATTGCTAATGATAGAAAAACCCTAGACATTGGCATAAAGAGCATTGAAAACACTCTTAAGGATTGTGGAGACATATATAAATTTTGTTTATCTTGGCCCAAAGTTGCAGAGGACATTGAGAAGAAAATGAAAGAACAAGAAGGAAAATTGACAAATCTATCTTAGAATTTTGATCCTCTCACTGTCTCTCAAGTAAGTCAAGAATGCCAAGCAGTTGTTATAATTAATGAAATAAAGAAACTGGATAAGGAGAAGAAGAATATAATGGATAGAATGGGTGAACTCAGAGGGATAATCATCCCTAATTTAGAGGCAATGCATGATGCCTAGCAAATGTTCTAAGTACAACCCAGACCAGTGATCCAATAGATTTGAAGAGGGCAGAAGCATATGCATTTTTGTTAAGTGGACACATCTCCATTTTGGATAGGATGAAGAGAAGTTGAGCCATAGAGCTTGTACAGTTGAAGACTACATTTGCAGATATACTTAAGTATATGTAAGTTTATCCTATGGATTGTATGTACATATGCGGCCTTATATAATAATTTTTGCACATTTTTGGTTGGAGTATCCCACCCTTTGCCATTAATGTCAAAGGGGGAGTGAAGACCAGTGAAAAATGAAGCATCTAGCATTAAGGGAGCACCGGTAAGCCATGTGAATAAATGGAGCACAAGAAAAGGGGGAGTTACAGCGACACTTAGTCTAAGTGTTGCCATCAATGCCAAAGGGGGAGATTGTTGGCAAGAGACACTGCTAGGACTCATAAGTGTTGTCATTGATGGCAACAAAGTATATCACACACATCCGCAGTGCATAAATTACTCATACTGGAAGTCAAATTGAAGATAGGTTGATCCAGTAGTCAAGAAGAGAGCATATGATAGGGTCCAACAGATTGGGTCCAGAACTCTCTTATGCTGAAACCCAGCATGTTGCGGATTTGGGTGAGTAATAAGGAGTATCTAAACTATTGTATTCTAGAGATTTAGCCTCTAGTGACAAAGCATATGAAAGATATGAGCATCTGAGTATCAGACTTTAGTTAGACAATGCAGACAGAGGAAGAGCTGGCCAATAGGGTATCAGACCTCAATCCTGATGTACAGAAGGTGTTGATCAAGTAATTTGAGGTGTTATGATTTTGGCCGACTTAGGTAATGACTTTTATGCCTAAGTTGTTGGTGCACATCATCTATTAAGTATGAATTTAGCCACAGAATAGTATCTTGTACATATCCTAAGTGTTCTTGTTGCCGACTAGAAAGTTGTTTGAAATCCTGGATGCGATATATATACCCGATGGATTCAAGATTGTAAGTGTATAGTTGTGAAAAAGAGTATGGATTAAGGGTGAAGAAAAGTAGAGAGAAGTGTGAAGGTAGTAATCCAAGCCCAAAGTGTGACAAGAGAGTGATACTAAGCAGAGGAAGAATGAAATGTGCTAGATCAGTATACTGAGCCTAACCAGAACTGAATTCTTTAATATGTGGATGTTGTTCATCAGTTCAAACACATTGTTATCATCTATAAGTCTTTAGTAGGTAGTGAGCCTCTTGTGAGTAGTGTGCTCGGGCAGTGAGCCCTAACTGGCAAGTCCCATTTTGTACTTCTTTATTCTTTTAACAGAGAATACAATCTTGGGTTAATCACCCCGTGGTTTTTCCCTTAACAAGGTTTCCACGTAAAAATCCTTGTGTTATGTGTGTTGATTTCATTTCAGTTCTCATGATTACTTGTTCTTTCATTCTTTGATATATCATTGAATGTTAAGATAAGAAAAGGAAGTAAAAATAAGAAAGTTTTGAGATAACTGATTCACCCCCCACCTCAGTTATCTACCTTGTTTCCAACAAGGTTTTTATTAATACAAAAAAACATGAAGCATATGGGACAACCACGAACTAACACTGTCATAAAAAAGGACTCATGACAACATCAAAACGAAGATACATTCAGATCAACCAAATGTGTAAATGCTTGGGAGAAAACTTCAAAGTTTTCCTTTTGTTTCTTCATGTATATCAATGTCAAGTCTAGGTCTGTGGATAGTGCATTAGATCAATCAAGTGTATGCAGAGCAAAAGAGGGTACAACATGTATGATATCATTACAAAATGCAAAGGAGATGAGCCTCATCATATGGTATCTTTGCAAAAAGCTAGAGATATCATAAAATGGAGAAATCAAGTTCTCATTGCACGGGAAGAGCATCTACAGGTGAAAATGAAAGTTCAAAAGTGTGCATTTTGCACTGTCATAGTTTGAGGAACAGCATAACAATATACATAAAGTATTGGAAAAGAAGCCAGTTCATATAATCAAATGTTGCTATATTTCAAACCCTTATCAGAATATATGTAGAGCTCAGATGCAGTAGCAAGTTGATGAGTTTCAAACCCTTAGGTTCATTCTTGCAAACTAGGAAATGATTAAAGAAAACCCAGTTCGAGTTCAAGAAAGTTACAGTCAAAGAATACATTTTCTTTGCAAAATATCACAATATCATCATATTGCAAAATAAAAATAGCTAAAGATAAAAGATGAACAATTTATTTATGTGTTTTGCATTCTTAGAAAGAAGAACATTCAGGAAATGTGGAATAGACCAAGTATAATCAAAACCCAATAGAGGGTTTGTATTTTGCAAAACTCAAGAAATGAAGGACTGTATAGTTTTATCATCTTCTACATACATGGAATGACCATTTTTGCCATCAAAAATGCGGCCTCAAGGGAGACAGTCTCATTTTTTAAGTTTTGTGAAAAAACCCAGATGTAAATACAATACATTTTAAGTATTATGTTGTTACAGGGCTGAGCCTGAAGTTCTCATGTCGACACAGAAAAATACATAGTTTCCATATGTTAAGCAAGAAGATAAGAAAAATAGTGTTTGAAACCCTTAGGTTTCCTTCATATTTTTCTTTTTACATAAGTGAAATAAAATTTCCTTGCAAACCCAGGATGGAGAGGTCACGGCACAGCCGCCAAGGCCTTTTTGTGTTTGTCAAAGCCCACCAATACAGAAAATGAACAAAATGTGTATTTCCTTGCTCTTATTCAAGTTACAGAAAGAAGAAGAGATTGCCAGAAAATACATAAGACTCACCTTCTTTCAGCCCATGGAAAAGACTTAAAGGTTTGTTGCTCTTTTTTCCTTTTGATGTTATCAAATAAAGCTCAAACTCATGCTTCCATGGTGGCCCCAATGAAGGAGGGAGAGATCACAAGAAAGAAAGGTTACAAATACATCATAAAGCTACTATGGCCGCAGCCATAATGCTAAACAAACCAGTAAATAAGACAAAGAGGCCAGCTTAGCATTGACAGAGGGAGTCTTACCTGTACATTTCTGTCAAAATCTTTGAAGAAACATGCATTGTAACAGAAAAAATGGTGTAGATTGAATGTCCAAACCCTAGGGGATCCTTAGCAGCCAGAGAGAGGGTTTTTCCCATCGAATGCAAGGTAAAAATGATGCAAAAAGGTAAGGCATCGTTGTTTTGGTGTTAGGGTTTCTTTGGAGCCCTAAATTCGATTGTGATTTTTATCACATCAAAATACATTTTCATGCCTTAGGAAATACCCATTGTGGTATGTGCTTACCTTGCATTTGTTAGGTCCTCATGACTTACTATTATAAACCTTAGATCCCTTTTTGCATATAATGCTTAGGTATTATGCCTTTGAAACTGATTTGGTTACCTTGTAGATGAACACATATGGTAAGTATACCTTGTAACGAATGGAGAGATCTTGTTTGTGCATGGGACATATAAGGAGTTTTATTTTCTTTTGCATGATTTAGAAATGGATATGCAACATTGTAAACAAATGATAAAGTAATGGATTATAAATTATTTTATCACTTGTTGTAAAAATGCGAAAAGCAAAGATAGACAAATCCATAACAAGTAACAAACTAAATCTCATCGATTACTTTATCATTTTTTAACAATGTTTAATTCATCTCCAAACCATGAAAAAATCAGGAGATTGAATGTTTGTGTCCAAGTACTTTCTTTTCTGCATAGTTTTGAAATAAATTTGAAATGTAAAACATTAAGCTAAAGTGGTGTGACTATAAACCACTTAGTTAATGTTAATTAAATGCAGAAATAAATGTAATTGTGTCATTTTTTGTGCAAGGGACAAGTTGAGGAGGCTTTCAAGATGTGGTCAAAGGGATGTGGTTGTCATTTATGTGCAAATATCAAACATTTATGGATGTTGCAGGAGAGGTTGGCAAATAGGTAGAGGAGTTATTGAGATGATTTGACTTGTTTTTAATGGCATTAAAGAGCATTAAGAGGCAGTTCTTGGAGCTTTTATGATGGGTGATGACATGCCTTGACTTTTTCTTCATTGGGAACTCATTTTGGAGGGTTTTGATAGATATTTGGAGGGCTTTTATGTTCTACATGACCAAGGAAGTTTTTGGTCCTTATCCTTTTACAGCTACTTGGAGAAGTATATAGTCTTCTCTCTTGTTCATTATTCAAAAGTTCTAGCTTTTCACTTGTGCCATATTGTAATTTTCTGAGTTCTTTTGCAGAAGTAAACAGTTTTGTAACTCATTTTAAGAGTAACATAGCATTGTAACTCCTTTTTAGCAGTAATAAGCAGTTTATACCTTCCCATTTCTTCTGATATTGCATGTCCTTAGTGTTAGTATAGATCTTTGTGATGTTCTTTGTCCTTGGATATGTATTTCATGTTGGTGCCTTTATGCAGGAATACATACATTTTTGCAGGTTGTGAGATGTGCTAGCAATAACAATCAGTCTTAAGTGGTGAGAAAACATCTTTCTCCTTTAAAGGACTGTGGTTATTTAGCCTTCTTACAAATTGATGATGCAAAGATTATGATTTATTGGGTTGTGTATGAGAGCCTTGATATTACTGGTTCTATAGTGTGTCAGTTTTGTGTAGTCTCAAACAATCTTTGGTGCATCACCTTAGATAGTAGGTTTTATTTTCATGCAATCCTTCTTACTCTTTTCTCTGTAAAGGCATTAGTACAAGCAGTTATAGGTGAAGTATCAATAGGAAGCTGACCTTCTCTAGAGGTTCTTTCCATCATAGGTGACCCACAAGCCTGGAAAGATCCCATGTTTCTCTAGAATGCCAAGTTCTGCAACTTAGCAAGGGTGCAATTTTGAGAGACAACAGGTTCCTTACTATGGTGCCTAAATTTAGAAGAGGCTAACCTCACATTCAGTGAGTTTCATAATGGTATCTATGGTGCACACACTAGTGGTATGGTCTTAGTAAAGTATCTTTTAAGAACAAGTTTCTACTAGCCCACCATGGAAAAAGATGCATGCCAATGTGTCAGAAAATGTCTAGCATGTCAACAACACAGGGATTTGATTCATGCACCATCAAAAGCTCTGTAACCTATCACTAATCCTTGGCCCTTTTCCACATGGGGTCTTGATATCATTGGTAAGATTCACCCTTCTTTATCTAGAGGCCACAAATTCATTATTACTATCACTGAATACTTTACTAAATGGATTGAAGTTATCCCTCTCATCTACACCACTGGTATATAAATATCCAAATTCATCCTCCACCATAGCATTTATCATTATAGCATCTCCATTATCATAGATAATGGTAAATCCTTCAAGAACCATGAATTCTACAACATATGTGATCACTTCCACATCCAACACCATTGGTCCACTCCATATTACCCCCAAGGTAATGGTCAAGTAGATGGATCTAATAAAACCCTACTCAAAATCTTCAAAAAGACTATCAATGATGCTATCCAAGATTGACACCTCCATCTCAATCCCACTCTGTGGACCTATTATACAAGCATCTACACACCCTTTGGTGCTACTCCCTACTCCCTAATTTTTAGCTCTGAAGCTATCTTGCCAATTCAAATCAAACTACCATCATTGCACATCTCATTGTATGACCTCATTGATAATGAGGAGTAACACATTACATGGCTACATGAGCTAGAGCTACTTGATGAGTGGCACCTCAATGCCTTGAATCACCTAATATCTTATCAAAATCATATTCATCATAGCTACAATAAGAAGATCAAAGCTCAAGAATTTAAAATTAGTGATCTTGTACTAAAATAAAATAAAAAGAACACTACATAAGACCATGAAAAGAAAGGAAAATTTGAGCCTAATTGGCTAGGTCCCTATACCATTATCACCAAATATGGGTCAGGTGCATATCATCTAGCCACTCTAGATGGTTAGGAACTTGAAGAACCCATGAGCATCATCCACCTCAAGCACCTTCATACCTAAGATGTAGAGTATCCTAATCAAAAAATACAAAAAAAATTAAAATTATCAAAAAAATTTAAAAAAGTTAGAAAAATTAAAGAGAAAAATTATCCTCTAGTGAAACCACTTCTTGTGGTGCCTTGAACAAGTACCATGGTTAAAACCTACTTATAGGCGCCATGTATATATGCTAGAATCTATTATCCTTAAGGTCCTCTTTATACCATCCCATCACATTTCATGTCTTAATCTCCCATGTCATCCATCTCACTTCCATGCCACGCATTTGACCTTGTCATACATTGGGGGAGTAGATTATGCACTGCTTTGGAAAAGGCTTTTGACATTTTCCCTATTGATTATTCAACATCTTGGATGAGTTCCTTTCCCAATAACCCACTTCATGTCATTTGAAGTATTTATATGAAATTGTCCCTTTCCTGAGCCTAAGCTTCATACACTTGCAAGTATGTTGGCATCATGCACTTTACACTAGTAGATTCATCACCTGAGACACTGAACTTAAAATGCAAAAAGAATGATCTTTATTTAACCTCATACACCTGTTGACTCCTAGTCATTATGAAATCCATGTTCAATCCTATTCCTTCACAAGATATATCAATCCCCACATGAAGCATCATCATTCTCATCTGGTCCTTTTTCAACACTTTGGAAATAGGTAAACTCTTGTATCTCAATTGACCATTGACTTTTTATTTTTGTTTCCTTTTTTACTTGCACTATACCTCTGAAAGGTCACCATGATGTAACACTTTCTTTCATACTTCTTCCAAGATGTCTCCATGTTTGGCACAATATGGGTACCAGTTGCCATCAATCACCTCTTCATTATGGGCACACCCAAATGTTTGAATAGTTGAAGAACACATTCAACATCAACAAGAGGTATTTTTTAGTCTCTATGAGAACTTTGGCACAAGACAAAATGAAGTAACATACACCACAATGAAAGGATTTTTGAAGTGGGAGACTAGGTCTTTGTGTGATTATAGCCATATATGAAAATGCATCTAAAGCAACAACAGAAAAATAACAAGCTTGCACCCAAGTACTATGGTCCTTATAAGGTGTTGCAAAAGATTGGTAATGTAGCATATAAATTGGAGTTACCTATGTCAACAAAAATACATATAGTTTTCTCAGTTTCATGCTTGAAGAAGGTTACTGGGAAAAGAGTTGTAGCACAGACTAAGTTACTAGAGCTTGATGAGGAGGGGAAAATATTTTTGGATCCTAAGGGAGTTCTTCAAACACACACCAAGAGGCTATAGACAAGTGAAATTAGAGAGTATTTGATAAAATGGAAGAACTCTCCAGTCGAAGATGCTACATGGGAAAATAAGGATTTTGTGCAAAAGCATCCATAGTTGATTAGCACTAAGGATGATGCTTCTCTGAAGAGGGAGTAGCATGTTGTGCCCTTAATCCTATAATGTGCATAGGGTTATGAGTAGTCATCTTGTGGCTACCTTAACTCTTAATTAAGTTATATATTCATTATTATAGTCATATATAGGTAGTTAGTGTCAGAACACATAGATATACTGAGAGTGGGGGTGAATCATTATATACCAATTTTTACTTCAATTCTATAGCAACAACAAGATCTTTACCGCATCAATCAAATTATGTAAGAACTATGCAAACATAAGCACATCCATACATCCACACATGAGAACACAAGATTTACGTGGAAACCCAGAAGGGAAAAACCATGGTAAGAAAAGATGCTTGGGTCTACTGCCCAAATCTAGCCCCACAAAATGTGTCAATGAATTACAATATTTTGTAGGCACCAACCCACAAGAATTTCAACATGAGAAGGACATCAATACTTTTACAGATTTATAGGCACCAACCTATAGGAGACTTCAAACCCCTTATCAACCTGAGCACAAACCCAGATAAAGAGAGGCACCAACCTCTAGAATCTCTTGAATGATTATAAAAGAAATGACATACATACACTGTCAGTAATAATCTCTGTGCAATACAATCATCACCTCTACTATGAATGATAAATCACCATTTGCACAAATAGAGTCACAATCCAATTTCAGAACTTCACTGTCACACTTCTCAACCCTTATATTCTGCAATTCAAAATAAAACAATATGCTCTTGCAAACATGAATACATACTATGCAACTCCTGAATTATCTTCTATTCATTTCCTTCACCCTCAATTCACATTCGCATGTATGTTTGCACACACAATATCACCTAGAATATTTCTCCTTTATATATGTGATACTTTACATTTTTTAAAAGGAAGTCAGCCTCTATAAATTTTAATTTCCAACATATACATTTCATAGGGTTGGCCCAACCTAAATTCCTGCACTATGAATCTAGGCCCAATTTAAACAAACTAAGTCAACCGCTTCAATATTTATTTTATTCTTCTTTAGAAAGTTGGCTAGCTTTAAATATTTCACAATAACTATTTTCTCTTTAATTCCAAGGGAGTCGGCCCAAATAAATAATCATTGTATTTTACTAATGGCCTTATAGAGAAGTCTATCGGTGACTTTATATCCCTATGAACCTAGGACTCTTCTCCATTCACTATCAACAAAAGTGGCTTTCCATGACCCTTTTCTCAAAATCCTTTATCAGAAAAAGTTCACCTCCATGAACCACAACTTAAAATCCTTTATCGGCAAAAGTTCACCTCCACGAACCACAACTTAATAAGCCTTTATCGGCAAAATCAACTTTCTGTGAACTTTGGACATTTTATCCATTATCAGAAAAAGTGCCACTTTGTGAACTTACCGACACAATCTTTATCACATCACCTATTGGTGAAGTTGCATCAACACAAACTTGTCAACAAACTTACGTTTCCATGAACTTACCGACAAAGACAAAACTATGAACCATTCTTCTCTTCTATCTACAAAAACACCATTCACTTCCTTTGTCGATAGAAAAGCTTATTAGTGAACTTCTCCATCGGTGAACTTTCAAGTTCGTGAACCAAATATTTTTTTGATACCGTATTAGAAAAATCACTTATTGGCAAACTTGAAAAACTTTAAACTTTAAACTTTCTTCTTCAAGCCTTCATTGGCTAAACTCACCTATCAGCGAACTAGCTATTAGGGAAACCAATCGTCGGCAAACTTAAGAGTTCACAAACTGAGTGATTCACTGACCGAAGGTGGAAATCATTCATGCCTTGGAAACTTAATTTGTCATCTTTTCATCAGCTAACTGGTTGTCAGAAAAACTAGCCATCAGTGAATTTAAGAGTTTGTGAACCTCACAATTCACCAACTAAAGGCTTATTCATGCCTTAGAATCTCTTTGGATCAGTTTCCCTTTGACATTATTGTCTTCATACCTTAGAAACTTTGTGACACCTTTGACATCAATGACAATATTTCCAACAATCTCCTCCTTTATCATTGATGGCAACCAAAAAGAAATAAACTCTGAATGTTCACTTTTGTGTCTCTCCCTAAACTATTACACAACTTCTAAAATTTCTCCCCCTTTGATATCAATGCAAAGGGATATAACAAACCTCATTCCTTCATGATGTGATATTTCCTATTTTCTATGAAGCTCCCCATGTCTGTTAAGCTCCCCCTTTTTGTAATACTTCCTCTTGACATTAAGAACATTATTCTTCCATTTTATGTACCTAAAAAAAATTCATTAGTTGATCTATCTCTGAGTTGTCTTCTCCACGGAAATGAAAGATACTACAATGACTAGCTCCCACTGTCTGCATCAAACTTGATTATCTATATTGTCTTCTATCTACCTGCTCCCCCCTAAGACATAGCCACTGTCAAACCAGGGATGAAGAATATGCCTTGAGTTGCTCCCCCTGGACAGATGTTTCAACTGCACTTCTACTCATGAGAAGAAGGAGCAATAACTCTTAACTTCTACCTGATATATTTAAAAGTATACTTGGGAAGTGGCTTTGTGAAAATGTTTTCAATCTGATCTTTTGTGGTGACATACTCCAACTTTACCTTCTTATCTACAACCTTTTCTCTTAAGAAGTGATATTTAATGGATATATGCTTGGTACTAGAATGCGTCACTAGATTCTTTGATATGTTGATTGCACTTGTATTATCACACAACATAGGAATGGGCTCAACATTTATTACTTTGATATAGTTTAATGTCTGCTTGATCCACAACACCTAGGTATACCAAGATACTACAACTATAGATTTTACTTATGTTCTTGACAGAGAGATTGACTCTTGCTTCTTTCTTAACCATGAAACCAATCTATCACCTAGGAAAAAAGCTCCACCACTTGTGCTTCTCCTATCATCAAAGTTGCCAGCCCAACTGCATCTATATATGTAGTCAGAGAGAATTCTTTTCCCTTCTCATACCATAATCCATAGTCCAGTGTGCTCTTCAAGTATCTAAAAATCCTTTTAATAGCTTTTACATGTGTCACTTTTGGATTGGATTGAAACCTAGCCACCGTGCAAACTGCTTGCATAATATCTGGCCTTGACACAGTCAAGTATAATAAGCTTCCTATCATGGACCTATAAAGAGTCTAATCAGCTTGAAGTGACTCATCATCCTTGATAAGATGACAACATGTTACCATAGGTGTACTCATTGGTTTCCAATCATCCATACTAAACTTTTTCAACATCTCCTTGACATACTTAGCTTGTGAAATAAAGATACCCTTGTCTGATTGAACAATTTGAAGTCCAAGAAAGAATGAAAATTCACTTATCATAGACATCTCAAACTCCTTCTATGTCTCTTCTACAAACTTCTTGCACATACCATCATTGTCACCAAAGATAATATCATCAACATATACTACCACTATCATCATGTGCTCACCTTCTGCCTTGATGTAGAGATTACTATCTACAAAACTTTTCTTGAAGCCTTGTTGATGTAAGTACTTGTCCAACCTTGCATACCATGACCTAGGGGCTTGTTTGAGACCATATAAATCTTTTCTAAGTCTACATACCAAATTCTAATCTTCTAATAGCTGAAATCCTTCAAGTTGCTCAATATAAACTTCTTCTTCTAGATCACCATTCAAGAAGGCAAATTTGACATCCATTTGATACACCTTGAAGTCTTTGTGAACTACAAATGCAAGAAACATCTTGATTGCTTCCAATCTTGCCATAGGGATAAATGTCTCCTCAAAATCAATACCTTCCACTTGTGAATAGGCCTTTCTAACTAACCTTTCTTTGTTTCTAACCACTTCTCCATCTTAATTGAACTTATTCCTGAACACCCACTTGGTGCCAATCACATTATTATCCTTTAGCTTTGGAACAATTTCCCATATCTCATTTTTATCAATCTACTTTAGTTGTTCTTGTATGGTGTGAATCCAACTCTCATCTTTACTAGCTTCAAAGAAATTCTTTGGCTCTACTTTGGATAGCAAGGAGAATTTTACCTGTTCTCCCAATTTTCTCCTAGTTACAACTCCATCATCCCGATTTGTTGGATGAGTTGAAGAAGTTTTTGTTTCGCATTTCTTCTATGTTGGAGATCTGAGTGTGTGGTTTGGATATGTTGTTAAGAAGTGTTTGAAGATGCTAAATCTAGAATTTGGTGCTTTGGATTATTGTGCAGTGAAAGTTATGTTCACCAGTTTGAGAACAGTATTTTACAGTGTTTCTGAGTTGTGCAGAAGTGTCTGGGAGAAAGTATTTTGCTCTGCATTCCTCTACAGAAAGGTTTCAAGTGCTATGGTTCTAGATATGTGTTCATAAGTATCTTGCCTATCTTCCTTCCAAAAGGTTTGTGATTTGATTCTATAGAAAGCAATTTATCATGTGGCAGAGTTTGACAGTGTTGTTGTGTTCAGGTGAAAATTGTTATGTTCAGCTGAAAGTTGTTGTGGCTGAATTTTTTGGTTTCTAGGTGACTTCAAGATGTTTGTGGATGTTTCAAGATTGTGTTAAATCCCTATGTATGGTCCACAAGTTATGGTTGTGATCATGGAAGCATGTGATCAAGAATTCCTTATGTTTACACTGTTTGGCCAACCTTGAATGTTTGTGTTGATTGAGGAGTTGATTTGATGATTATGTGAGCGTTGTGTAGTGTGCCTACCTAGATTTGGGTCCAAGCTAAGGCATAGATTATTTTTCCTTCATTCCCTTTGTGCTGTGGAATGTTTAGGTCCAGACCTAATTCAAATATTGTGTGTTTGTTGACCTTGGAGATTGTGTTGCTGACCTTGAAGATTGTTAGTGTTAACGATTCATGGATGCATGTGTACGAATGGGGGGATATGATGTTTTGATGTGAATTTGATCAGGGCAGCAAGGGATTTCATGTGTTAGGCTACCAGATGCAGTGAGCAAAAGGTGTCTACAATTTTCAGTGATCTTGTGAAGGTGTTGTGTATGTTATGGTGTATACTAAGCTTCATTGGAACTAAACTTCATGCATAGATTAGATGCAACTATATTAGTTTAAATTCTGGCAGTGATCCATTCTTTTCTTCCTTCTTTCTTTTTCAGTGGGCGGTGAGTCCACTTGGACAGTGAGTCCCCTACAGTGAGCATTCTCTCTATGGCAGTGAGCATTCTCTCTATGGCAGTGAGCCTTTGTAATTCGGTATTGTTACTACATTATACTATGAGTTAATCCTCACCATGGTTTTTCCCTTTTAGGGTTTTCCATATAAAAATCTAGTGTTCCCTTGTGCATGGTGTTGATGTGTTTAAGTTTTTGTTATCTGCTTTTCATGTTTAAACTTCATAACAGATTAAGGGTTTAAGTGAATTAATGTGGATGTGATTATGTTTATGAGGATTTGAAGTTTTTGATACAACTAATTCACCCCCCCCCCCTCTCAGTTATCTTGTGCCTTCAACAATTACTATCAGAGCCAAGTTCCTTTGAAGAAAGATTAACAGCTTGAGGTAGATCTAGGATGGCGCACAAGAAAGATATTCCCTTGTTTGATGGATCACACTATGCATTCTAGAAGGTAAGGATGAAAGCCTTTCTAATTTCTCTTGGTTATGAGGTATGGAAATGCATCAAGTCCAATTACATTGTACCTGAGAAAGGTGTAAATAACAAAGATGAAATCAAAGATGTTGAAATAGATGGTAAGGCAAAATATGCGCTCTTAAGTGGACTTACTAATTCTGAGTTGGTGAAAGTTATGAATTTGAAAAATGACAATGAGATTTGGAAAAGGTTGAAAAGTGTCTATGAAGGAGATGAGAAGGTTAAATAGGCTAAAATGTAGAATTTGAAGCTCACTTATGAGACCATGATGGTGCAGTGCACCTACTTTAAGAATTTAATCAATTTTTTTTTAAATTTAGTGTCAAAAGGCAAAATGAGTTTCAAAAAATAAATGTAATAGAGCCTTAAAAAGGCATAGGTTAGTAAGTGGAGGTGGTTTTTAGTCATTTTATGTTAGTGGAGATTGAAAATAGTTCTGGTCTGCAGTCCTCTTAAGTGTATGACAGTCTAAAAGTAGGAAAAATTAGTTTTTAAGAAAAATCATAAGTTTAGGCTATTTTGAGCCTTATTCCCACGATGGGAACAAAGTGTAAAAGATTATATACAATTGTAAATTCTTGGAAAAAGTAGTGGTGGTCGAATGAGGATGATTTTTGATGAAGTTTAAGAAAAGGAAATGAGAAAATAATGTTTTGCTGTCCCAAATTCTATTTTTTCTGTATTTTTCTGTTGTTACAAACTATACCACAAATTTGTATGGCATATTTATGCCATGAAACCTATTGTATGTGTTAGAGGGGTGAGCTAACTATCCAATGCCATTGGTTTGAGGTCATTTCCTTTATTTTTATGAAAGTTATCACGTTTTTGCTAAAAGCTACCCAAAACCCTATTTTTTTTACTGCAATAGTCTTGTTCCTGGCCATTACATGCCTATGTATGGATAGATATAGGGGCAAGCCATATATTTTTGGAAAGAGGGTTGAGATACCTTTCAAATGGTTCTATTCTAGGGTCTTGATTCAATTTCTAGAAGGAGATATTGCATTTTTACTAAGACTGCATGTGTCATATCGGCAAACCCTTGCTTTGGAGGTTTTAGAGAGGAGTAGGGTACAAACAAAAGGTGAAGATTTGATCCATTTAGCCTCTTTGTGACATGAATTTGGCCAACTAGCCTAGTTGGAGTGAATTTTTGATCATCAAATGAGTTAAAATGACCTTAGACCCATAAAACCTCTGAAATTGGTCTATTTGAGATGTGTCTAAGCTCACCAAAGTGGAATTTTGATTGTGGGCTAGAGATTTTGTGTACTTCCTTTGTAAAAGTGGGCTAATTACCCTCTAGGACAGCAGGGACAATCAAAATTAGAGGCTTGTGTTCCAAAACAACCCACCTTGCATGTTCAGTATGTTGTGTAACTCCATAATGGGTACTTGAAAAGGTATTTTGTTTGTGGGTTTGTCATGTATTTTAAAAGTTATGCTTCAAAAACCTCTCTAACAAGGCTACAAGGAGATAAGTTAGTTTGTGAAAGAAGTGGTACAAGGAGGTACCCTCAGTGCATTTTTATAGTTTTGTGAGCTTGGGGCAGTCAAACCTAGAAGGTCTAGGGTCCCTAGAAAGTTTGGAAAGGTTCCCATGTATATGAATCTATAAAATGTGTTATTGTGTTGTGTGGAAGCAATGGAGTGTGAGTGGACAATCATGCTCTGTCTAATGTCAAATGTTTCTATTTGTGGTCTTGGTGTTGTGAGCTCTACACCAAATTGGTATCAAAGCACAATTAGTAGGTCTGTGAAGTGTTGAGTTGAAGAGGCAATTTGTCAAGATGCCTCCAATAGCAAGAAACATGGCTCAAGAAAATGAATGAGCTGAAGGAGAAGTATGCTAGAGAGTTGAGGGAGCTGAAGGAAAGAATGGCTACCCTAGAACAAAATCAGAGAAGAGGAGTGGCTCTAGGTGATGAGATTGAGTCTAAGGAAGAAGAAGTTAAGTATGAAGATGTGGAAGAAGAGTTAGACCCTAAGGATCAAAGGATGGTAAAGTTGCTGAGGGTAGTAAAAGAAGACAAGCACAAGATGAAGATAGATGTGCCAAAGTATGGAGGAAGCCTGGATGATGAAGAGTTGTTAGATTGGGTTGCAGCATTGGACAACCACTTTGAGTGTGAAGAAGTTCCTGAGGATCAGAAAGTGAAGATTGCAAAGACCAAGATGACTGGTCATGCTTTGTTATGGTGGGATTATCAGCAGACAAAGAGAAGAAATCAAGGAAAGTCAAAGATTGTCTCATGGGACAAGATGGTAGCAAAAATCAAAGGTAAATTCTTGCCTAAAGATTATGAAGTTTAAATGTTTAAGAAGCTTCAAGGTTTAAGGCAAAAAGAAATGGATGTTAAGTCATATACTAAAGAGTTTTATAAGCTGAGTATAAGGTCTGGTCAAAGTGAAAGTGAAGTATAAAAGGTTGCTAGGTATATTGGTGGATTGAGATTTAACATGCAGGATGAGTTGGTGTTGGAAAATCCAAGGAGTGTTGAAGACTGTTACCAGATGGCAGTTAGAGTGGAAGAGAAGCTAAAAAGAAGACAAGATAAGTCAGCTAGAGGTAGAGGCAATACCTCCATAGGTAGAGGTTCTTTCAATACAAAACAATTTAGTGACAGTCAAGAAGACATGAACAAGGCACAAAAACAAGGTGCTGATTTCAAACAAGGCCAAAGTGCAGATTTCAGAGGTAGAGGTAGAGGCAAATTTGGTGGTGGAAGAAGTGCAAATACCTTTGTAGGTAAGTGTTATAATTGTCAAGAGTTTGAGCACCCAGCATATGAGTGTCCTGAGAAGCAAAATTTTTCAAGTGATGGTGAAAAGAAGAATGAGAGGACTCAATTAGTCCAAGAAAAAGAGTGTGGTAGTTCTAGTTACACAAGGTGTGATGGTGAAGTAGGAGAAGCATTGATGCTAAGAGAAAGAGCATTGTTGAAGACATCCAGGGAGAAGGAGCTGATTCAAAGGAGAGCATTGTTTAGAACAAATTGTAAAAGCAAGAACAAGGTATGTAAAGTTTTAGTGAATTCTGATTGTACTGATAATATGGTGTCAAGTGAGATGGTGGACAAACTAAAGTTAAAGAAAGTTCCTAGGGAAGTTCCCTACAAAATTTCTTGGGTGAGTGATCATTAGTCCATTTTAGTGACTAAGCAAGCATTAGTTGAGTTCAAGATTGGATCATATGAGGATAGAGTACTTTGTGACATCCTACCAATGGATTGTTGTCATGTGATACTGGGAAGACCATGGCAATTTGATAGGTTTGCAATCTATGATGGAAGAGCTAATACCTTCACTATCCAGAAGGATGAGAAGACTTTTGTGCTACTTCCATTATAGGAGTAGTCAAGAGCAGAAAATATGATTGTGTTTGGTAAGAAGGAGACAATGATGTTTGAGGAGGGTAAAAACAAGGAGTGTGCAGCCTTTTCAAGGCATGAAGTTGTTGAAACAACAAATAGGAAGTGTGGAGCTGATTTGCAGCCTGTTGAGAAGAGAAATATCTTCATGTGGAAGAAGGAAGTGACTAAAAATGTGAAAAGTAAGAGTGTAGAGCCTGTGGTAAGGCAAGAAGTGAGTGAAGGAGTCTTAATAGGGACAATCATGTGCCATGTAGTGAAGAAAAGACAGCCAAGAGAAGTTGGTGCAACAATTGACAAGATAACAAAGACAGTGAACACACAAGTTGCAGGCCTGATAGAGGTTGAGAAAGATAATGACAGTGGAAAGAATAGTAAGAGACAATGGTCTAAACAAGAAGTTGAGAAGACAAGTTTGAAGACAACTGAGAGAAGCATAGTTGCTGATGATGACAAGGTCAGAGGACCAAGAGTGGGACAATCCACAAAGAGTGCATATGGTCAAACAGCAAGAAATGTTGGCAAGCATGCCATAGATAGTGAAGATGGACCTGATGAAGACAAGTATGGAGCAATGAAGGACAATTTGCAAGAATATTTCTAAGGGACTTGGAAAAGTTTCAAGTTAGGTTGTATGGTGCAGTGCACCTAGTTTAAGCATTTAATCAAATTTTTTAAAATTTAGTGTCAAAAGGCAAAATGAGTTTCAAAAAATAAATGTAATAGAGCCTTAAAAAGGCATAGGTTAGTAAGTGGAGGTGGTCTTTAGTCATTTTATGTTAGTGGAGATTGAAAATAGTTGTGGTCTACAGTCCTCTTAAGTGTATGACAGTCTAAAAATAGAAAAAATCAATTTTTAGGAAAAATCAGAAGTTTAGGCTATTTTGAGCCTTATTCCCACAATAGTAATGGAGTGTAAAAGATTATATACAATTGTAAATTCTTGGAAAAAGTAGTGGTGGTCAAATGAGGATCATTTTTTATGAAGTTTAAGAAAAGGAAATGAGAAAATACTATTTTGTTGTCCCAAATTCTATTTTTTTTGTATTTTGTTGTTGTTGCAGACTGTACCACAAATTTGTACAGCATAGTTATGCCATGAAACCTATTAGATGTGTTAGAGGGGTGAGCTAACTATCCAATGCCATTGGTTTGAGTTCATTTTGTTCATTTTTGTGAAAGTTATCATGTTTTTGCTAAAAGCTACCCAAAACCCTGTTTGTTTGGCTGCAGCAATCCTGTTCCCGGCCATTACATGCCTATGTATAGACAGATATAGGGACAAGCCATATATTTTTGGAAAGAGGGTTGAGATACCTTTCAAATGGTTCTGATCTAGGGTCTTGATTCAATTTCTAGAAGGAGATATTGCATTTTTTCTAAGACTGCATGTGTCATATCGACAAACCCTTGATTTGGGGGTTTTAGAGAGGAGTAGGGTACAAGCAAAAGGTGAAGATTTGATCCATTTAGCCTCTTTGTGACATGAATTTGGCCAACTAGCCTAGTTGAAGTGAAGTTTTGATCATCAAATGAGTTAAAATGACCTTATACCTATAAAACCTCTAAAATTGGTCTATTTGAGATGTGTCTAAGCTCACCAAAGTGGATTTTTGATTGTGGGCTAGAGATTTTGTGTACTTCCTTTTGTAAAAGTGGGCTAATTTCCCTCTAGGACAGCAGGGACAGTCAAAATTAGAGGCTTTTGTTCCAAAACAACCCACCTTGCATGTTTAGTATGTTGTGTAACTCCATAATAGGTACTTGAAAAGGTATTTTGTTTGTGGGTTTGTCATGTATTTTGAAAGTTATGCTTCAAAAACCTCTCTGATAGGGCTATAAGGAGATAAGTCAATTTATGAAGGAAGTGGTACAAGGAGGTGCCCTCAGTGCATTTTTATGGTTTTGTGAGCTTGGGACAGTCAAACCTAGAAGATCTAGGGTCCCTAGAAAATTTGGAAAGGTTCCCATGTATATGAATCTATAAAAGGTGTTATTGTGTTGTGTGGAAGCAATGGAGTGTGACTGGACAATCATGTTCTGTCTGATGTCAAATGTTGTTGTTTGGTCCACTGAGGCCTAGATAAGTTGTTTGCCCTACCATCCCCTATATTCTCTTTCCTCCAGTGTTGTTAGTTTGATCCCTTTGTGGTCTTGGTGTTGTGAGCTCTGCATCACATGCGTATGTCTGAAGATGAAAACATTACAAGCTACTTACAGAAGGTGGATGAAGTTGGCAATGGCATCAAGGGACTTGGTGGAAATATATATGATCAAGAAGTAATATTGAAGGTACTGAGAAATCTTCGTAAAGATTACAATCTTAAGGTTTCTTCTATTGAAGAATTACAAAACTTGAATAAATTCACCAAAGATCAGTTGTTTGGCACATCTAGTGGAACTGCAAAAGATGAGACTACTTTTAAAGCTGGTAAAATAAAGAAGACTGTTGAATCAAAACCAAAAGACTTTGATGAAGTGGAATCCAACTTTGTGAGAAGGATGAAAAAGGGTACTGGTAAGTTCAGTGGTAAGTTGCCTTTTAAATGTTTCAGTTGTGGAAAAATAGGTCATTATGCTTCAAGGTGTCCAGATAGAGCTCTGAGAATTAAGAATAAGGAAAATAGAGGAAGGATGCTCAAGAAAAATTACTATGCAAGCATTTCTGATGATGAATCTAACTTTGAGGATGATAATGATGATGAATTCTTATTTATTGCCATAAGAGATGAAACTGGTTCTGCTAAATCTAGAAGTTGTGTGAAGGAAAAGAATCTGGAAGCATGTATTAACCCTAAAGGCACTGTAATATCTTCTTTTCATGGTAGAAGCAAAAAGGATGACTAAGTCATTGATAGTGGATGCTTAAATCATATGATAGGTGATAAGAGTAAGTTTATTAAACTTGAAAATTTTGATGGTGGAGTAGTTAGGTTTGGTGGTGATGAAGCTACTAAGATTTATGGAAAAGGGCTCAATCAATTTTGATGGAAAGCATAACACTGATGATGTATTTTATTTCAAAGGTTTAAAGCATAATCTCTTAAGTGTTGGACAGATGTGTAGCAAGGGTTACAATATTATGTTTTAGAATGATGGATGTGAGATCAGAAAAAGCTCCAGAACAGTAATTGTTGTTGGAAAGAAGATAGGTGGAAATGTTTATCATCTCAAAGGTGGTGTTAGTTATTGCCTTGTGACTCAAATTAGTGAGAGTTGTCTATGTCATAGGAGATTGTGTCACATCAACTTTGATAGTCTGGTAAGGATAAGTTCAATCCAAGCTATGAGAGATCTACCAAAGTTAACAAAGCCTATTATTGTTGTCTGTAAGGAGTGTCAGTTTGGAAAGAAAACAAGAAGAAGCTTCAAAAGCAAGGATCAGGTATCTATCAGACTGTTGGAGTTGGTGCATATAGACCTATGTGGTCCTACCAGAGTAAGGAGTTTTCAAGGTGACGGGTATTTCATGCTATTTATTGATGATTCCTCTAGAATGACTTGGGTCACTTTTCTTAAGGAAAAATCAGAAGCCCTAGATAAGTTTAAAACTTTTAAAGCAATGGTTGAAAATGAATTGGATACGAAAATCAAATGTTTAAGGTTTGACAGAGGTGGAGAGTTTACTTTTAATGATTTTAACATGTTTTGTGAGAATCATGGGATAAAGAGGCATCTATCTGCACCTAGAACTCCTCAACAAAATGGAGTGGTTGAAAGGAAGAACATGACTATTCAAGAAGCTGCAAGGACAATGATAAAGGAAGAAAACCTACCGAAAGTCTACTGGAGAGAAGCAATTCATACTGTTGTCTACATACAGAATAGAGTATAGGTGAAAGCAAATGACACAAAGACCCCCTACAAGCTATGGTATGGAAGGATTCCCATTGCTAAATATTTCAAAGCTTTTGGAAGCAAATGTTATATAAGAAGAGATGAAGAACTAGGAAAGTTTGATGCATTTCCTTGGATACTCTAACAAAAGCAAAGCTTACCATTTCTATAATAAGAGGCTAAGAAAGATCATTGAAAGTGCTAATGTTAAGGTTGATGAAGATATACAAAAGTTTTCAGAGATTAATAGATATGAATCATTTGAGTGTTCTTGTGGAGAAAATGAAGAAACTAAAGAAAAAGAAGTACATGTTGAAGAACAAGAAGCTCCAAAAATAGAAGTACAAGTTGAAGAACAAGAACCTTTAGAAAAAGTTCCTAAAACTCCTAAATATGTGCAGAGGCATCACACTAAAGATCAGATCATTAGTGATAAGAGAAAAGTCAGTGTATTGACAAGAAGCAAAGCTGTTGAAGAATGGGTAAATCTATGTTTATTTTCCAAAGTTAAACCTAAAACAGTGGTTGAGGCATGCAAGGATGAGTATTGGATTAAGGCTATGGAAGAAGAACTAATGCAGATTGAGAAGAATCAGACTTGGGAACTTTTCCCAAGACCAGAGAATAAGAATGTGATTGGAACTAAGTGGGTATACAGGAAGAAGTTGAATGAGAATGGAGAAATGGTAAGGAACAAGGCAAGACTTGTGTGTAATGGGTACTCACAAGTGGAAGGAATAGACTATGAGGAAAATTTTTCCCCAGTAGCAAGAATGGAGGCTATTAGGTTGTCTCTAGCTTATGCAGCACATAATGATTTCAAGGTATATCAAATGGATGTGAAATCTACTTTTCTGAATGGTGAGTTGGAAGAGGAAGTATACATAGAGCAACCAAATGGATTTTAGTTGTCAGACAAACTAGATATGGTATGCAGATTGAAGAAGGCATTGTATAGATTGAATCAAGCTCCTAGAGCTTGGTATGCAAGGTTAGACAGGGATTTGTTGCAGCAGGGATTCAATAAAGGGTCTGCAGACAATAATTTGTACATCAAGGCAAGCAAAGATCAAATTCTGATTGTTGAGGTCTATGTGGATGACATAATATTTGGTGGAAATGAAGGTATCTGTAAGTACTTTGCAAATGAAATGCAAAAAGAATTTGAGATGTCAATGTGTGGAGAGATGAATTTCTTCCTTGGGCTGCAGATTAATCAGATAGATAAGGGCATTTTCATTTCACAATCAAAGTATGTCAAGGAACTGTTGAAGAAGTTTGGAATGGAAGATTATAAACCAGTTTGTACCCCATGACAACTGGTTGCAAGTTGAGAAATGATGAATCCCCTAAGGCTGATCAGAGAAAATAAAGATCAATGATTGGAGGACTGCCATACCTAATTGCTACCAGACCAAATATCATGCATGCAGTCTATCTTGTGGCAAGATTTCAAGAAGATCCTAGAGAGTCACATGTCATGACAATTAAGAGGATATTTAGGTATTTGAAGGGCACTCTGAATCATGGTTTGTGGTATCCTAAGAACAATGAATTTACCCTAAGTGCCTACACAAATGCATATTGGGTCGAATGTGTAGATGACAAGAAAAGTACAAGTGGTGGTGCATTCTTTCTTGGAGATAGAGTTGTATCTTGGCTAAGAAAGAAGCAGGATTCAATGTCTTTATCTACTACAGAGGCAAAATATATTTTTGCAGCATCATGTTTCACATAGGTGTTATGGATGAAACAAACCAATGAAGGATATCAAAGTTGTGTATGATGAGCCCATCTCCATTTTATGTGATAATACAAGTGATATTAACATTTCAAAGAATCCAGTGATGCATTCAAGGACAAAGCATATCTCTATTAGATATCTCTTTTTGAGAGAGAAGGTTGCAAATAATGAAGTGAAGCTTGAGTATGTGCCTACAAAGGACTAGGTTGCTGACATATTCACTAACACTCTTCCTAAGGATACATTTGAGTATCTATGAGATAAGTTAGGGGTTATCGCCCCTCCTTCCTTGAACTAGATGCATAAGGAGATGCATCAGTCCAGTGCGATTCAAGATTCATTCTTTTCTAGACTCATGATGGAGGCTACCTCTCAGGGGGAGCAAATAGTGGCATTGATGATTGTTGCAATCAGGGGGAGTAAGAGTTGGTATAGGTTGTTGTGTACTTCTAAGGGAGGTATTCAAAGAAATTGAGAAGAGTGCAAGTATGTGCAATATCATAATCAAGGGGAGAAATCTTGAGAAAGATGTGTTACCCTTTGCCATTGATGTCAAAGGGGGAGAGAGTTCAAGTGAAAAATAAAGGGAGAGAAAGAGAGTAAGATGTATAAAATAAAGGGGGAGAGTGAGATTGGTGTAGAGTTGTGTAATGATGGTTTTTCACATCATATGTTTCCATCAATGACAAAAGGGGAGATTGTTGCAAGTATGTGCTAATCGGTGTTGCCATTGATGTCAACATGTTTATGTTGTCATTGGTGTCAACTGTGTCTTCTAATGTAGTTGTTGTTTGATTAATTTTTTATGTTAAAGTGATCTAAATGCCTTGTAGAGGTGTTGATGATGTTAGTAGAGTGTTCCTTTTTCTAAGTTTCAAAGTGATTTTGAGAAAATTTGATTAATACTGGAAACAGTGTGTTGAAGAAGTCTTATGACTTACAGAGTGCTATTCAAGTTTTTGCTCCGCATTTCTTCTGTGTTGGAGATGAGAGTGTGTAGTTTGGATATGTTGTCAAGAAGTGTTTGAAGATGCTAAATATAGAATTTTGTGTTTCGAATTGCTATGCAGTGAAAGTTATGTTCACCAGTTTGAGAACAGTATTTGACAGTGTTTCTGAGTTGTGTAAAAGTGTTTGGGAGAAAGTATTTTGCTCCGCATTCCTCCACAGAAAGGTTTTAGGTGCTGCAGTTCTAGATATGTGTTCATAAGGATCTCACCTATCTTCCTTCCAAAAGTTTTGTGATTTGGTGCTCCAAAAAGTAATTTATTGTGTGGCAGAGTTCGACAGTGTTGTGTTCAGGTGAAAGTTGTGTTGAGGTGAAAATTGTTGTGTTCAGGTGAAAGTTGTTGTGGCTGAATTTTTTGGTTTCCAGGTGACTTCAAGATGTTCGTGGATGTTTCTAGATTGTGTTAAAGCCCTGCATATGGTCTGCAACTTATGGTTGTGATCATGGAAGCATGTGATCAAGAATTCCTTATGTTTACACTATTTGGCCAACCTTGAATGTTTGCACTAATTGAGGAGTTGATTTGGTGATTATGTGAGTGTTGGGTAGCGTGCCTAGATAAATTTGGGTCTGAGCTAAGGTATAGAGTGGTTTTCCTCCATTCCCTTGTGCCATGGAATGTTTAAGTCCAAACCTAATTCAAATATTGTGTGTTTTCTGACCTTGAAGATTGTTTCAAAGGTAATGGTGGTATAAATAAGTGTTAAGGATTCGTGGATGTGTGTGTGTGAATGGTGGGATATGATGTTATGATGTGAATTTGATCAAGGAAGCAAGGGATTTCATGTGTTAGGCTACCAGATGCAGTGACCAAAAGGTGTCTACAATTTTCGGTGATGTTGCAAAGGTGTTGTGTATGTTGTGGTGTATAATGAGCTTCATTGGAACTAAACTTCATGCATAGGTTAGATGCAATTATATCAGTTCAAAGTATGGCAATGAGCCATTCTTTTCTTCCTTCTTTCTTTTTCATTGGGCAGTGAGTCCACTTGGATAGTGAGTCCCCTGCAATGAGCATTCTCTCTATGGCAGTGAGCCTTTGTAATTTGGTATTGTTACTACATTATATTGTGAGCTAATCCTCACCGTGGTTTTTCCCTTTTAGGGTTTTCTACATAAAAATCTAGTGTTCTCTTGTGCATGGTGTTGATGTGTTTAAATTTTTGTTATCTACTTTTCATGTTTAAACTTCATAACAGATTAAGGGTTTAAGTGAACTAATGTGGATGTGATTATATTTATGAGGATTTGAAGTTTTTGATACAACTAATTCACCCCCCCTCTCAGTTGTCTTGTGCCTTCAACAGATTGTGTTCTTTGGATTGGTGCATCTTCACCTTGGCATGTTCCATTTCTTCCATAGGTGGCATGTTGGAGGATGAGAGGAGTTCTTGCTTGATATGGTGGTCGCCTTGGTTTTATTTGAAGTATCTTGATGGAGCATGAGAGCATGCTGGAGATTTATGTGGTTTATGTAAGCACCAAAAAGATGCATGGGCCTACATGGTAATCCTATGATGATTTGTGATCCTAAACACGTACATGTAAGTGTGTATATATGACATCTCGGCAAGGATTCCTCTTGATGACATGTGGATTGGATTTCCCCTCTTCTTTCATCCTTTGTTATCCCCTAGTTAACTTGTGAAATTTTGTTCATTCTTGTTTCTCCCTTTGTCAACTTTTTGTCTTCTTCACTTTCTAGCCTTGTCACAAGACCTACAAGTGAGGTATCCTATGGATCTTATGTCCTGTCAACCTATTTCATCTTTTTCTGACTTCTATAAACCTTGAATCAACATACTAATTTCATCCCCAACCCTAGTTTCTATGCATATTTCATCTTGTCCTAGTCACCCCATTTTATTTTTGGATCCCCCCGAGGGACCACCCTGGTAATATGGGTGACCACCCCTGTAATATGGGTGACCACCCCTTCTAACATCAATTTTGCAAATTAAAGTTGTTGAGTGTCTTTTGCAGCCTCACAGGATCATTCTCCATGAGTTTATTTTCACCCAAACCCCCATCTGACCCTAGTTGCCCCTTGAATGACCACCTTGGTAAAAGGGGGTCACGTCATTTTTAGTGTGAGTTCCTCTTTAGTTTGGAGCTCGAAATTAGCTCCGTTTTGACCCAAATTTGCTCCAAATTGAGCCTTGATTGTGTGAGTCACCTTCCCTAATTGATCATCAATTGTTCCTGACTGGTTCAAGACTCCTAACCACTTCTTTCTAACTCACAAATCAATTCTTCTTATATCTCAATAAATCTCATGCTAACTCCATTTCTTCTTCTGTGAAAGGCTATCAAGGCGTGTTCACTCCCTAATCAACCTAGCTCACTCCTCAATCAAGCCTGTTAACTTTTCAATCAATTGAGTTAACTTCTCAATCAATTTCCCCCTCTTATGTGCCTCTCCAATCTATAAATACCCCTCACCTCTCTATTATTTCTCAAGTTGGAGAATGCTCTTCTCATCTTCACAAGATTTTTCAGGCTTCTTCACAGGCCTTCTAGCCTCTTTCTTCATTCCTTTCTTTAGTTTTTCAAATCTTCAAAGCTTTCATTTCATTAGTTTTCATTGTTGTCAAGCTCCAAATCTTTCCCATAAAAGGCAAATTCATTGTTGCAATCATCTTTGCTTAGATTTTTCTCTCCATTAGCATTTTCATGCTCACTCCAGGACTTATGGCCTCTTTCTTATTGTTATTTTGCCCAATCTTTTCAAAAATCTTCATACAGTGTTGTGACACTAGCCATTTTGCAAGCCCAAGTTCTTCCATCCAAGCTTTCATAGTTCAATACAAGCTTTCTCAAGCTCTCGTTCGAACCAATGGCCATCCAATCCATGTCACCAAGAGGAGTACCCCATTGTTGTAGAGGAAGGGAAGGCTACTAAAAGGATCTCTGAGGATACGCCAGGCTCATGCACCTTTAGTTTCAGGTCCTTTTATGCTTTTGTAGTAATTAGATAATCAAAATCTTGCTCTTGGGAATAGTAATTTAATTATTGCAGTTTCCTTGATAGGCTAGTTAGATTGTTTTAATTAGTTTATTTTCAAGTAATTGCATTGTTAGATTAGCTTTTCAATTTTGTACTTTAATTTCTTAGATTAGTCAAAAATGGCCTTCAGAAAACACAAAAAAAAATAGATCAATTGCATTAGGTAAATTTATGGTTAATCACATTCATATTTGATTTCCTAGATTAATTAGTTCATTTTCATTCCAAAAATCATAAAAAAGAACAAAAATATTGTTTTACATATATTTAGCCACATTCATACAAAAACATATCAAAAACACCAAAAATAATAGAAAAACAAAAACAAGCAAGCACAAAATCCCTCGATCCCATCACGAGATCAATATATTTAACAAACAAAGTGAAAATCAAAGAAAACCTTAGGTATTCACACTAAGTTAATGTAAAGTCAACTCATGGTAAACTCAAACCAACTCTCTCCATTCAGGCATATGGATGTGCCCTAAACTTAGAGGTGAGTGAGTGAGGGTGATCCTAGAGGAGATCGAAGCAATTCACCCTAGGCCTCAACAAGCGCAACCAACAATTCAAGAAAAAGAACATAGGCTTAGGATATTTGAATAAAGACATTGTATCCAACAACTCCTTCAAGTAGGAGAGGAAAGATTCAGGACGTATTAGACTCATAAATGATTACAACAAACAACCATCTAGGCATTAGAATCTCAGGAACCCAGACAGGAGATTGGTGATTAGTGACCCTCCGGGTCATATCATTATCTCCACAACAACGATCATTGAACATAATGTAGGCACCCAGAATTGACCCATTTCATTATTTATGCATTTATCGCATGTTTCACCACGTTCCTCATTATTTTGTCTAGCACACTTGTTATCAAATAATTCATTTTCTTCCTCATCGCTATTATTAATTAAATAAATTTTATTTATTTAATTAATTCTCTTTTATTCTTCCATTTTCCATCAATAATTAAATAATTTTAAATTATTTAATTATTTCATCGTTCTTCTAAAAAATAAATAAAATCAACATTTTATTTATTCCCCTACCATGTATATAAATTAAATAAATTTTCTTCCTCCTACATTTTCTCTTATCTCCTAAATAATAAATTAAGTAAAGATATTTATTTAATTTATTATGCATCTTTCCATTTTTATTTTATTTCCATTTTTCTTCTAAAAGTGCAAGTGGCCTTTTGTCCTTGAAAATAGCAAAAATCAAATATGGGTGAGATTTATTAAAATTCAAAAAATCAATTATCCCCAAAAAAATAGTAAATGTTTTCTATCTTGAAAAAAGAATCTTATCTTTATCAACAACCCACCTAAGGTTTCTAAATAAAATGTCTTTTTATGGACACTTGGCATGTGCACGTTCATTCTTATCTCTCATTCATCCTCATCCATTGACTTCTCCTTTTATTCCTCACCTTTGATCATCTATGCCATATGTCTATAAATACCCTCTCATTTTCTGATTCTACACATTCAAAATCCATTTAGCATCTCCACTATCGTCGTTTTCATATCATTTTTGTGAACACTTTGAGCACATCATGGCAGCTTCATTTGAGATGGTTGTTTACTTGGAGAAGCAATCCACATGCACAGTAAGGAATTAAATCAATCTGGGTGATATTGTTTCATTTTTTATTTCTTTCTTGTTATCTAGATTAAATTCCTTGAAGGTTTGTAGGCTGCATTGTTTATTCATGTTAACAATAGAATTTTCCTACATACACATTCTGGCACGCCCGGTGGGACCACTCGCTTGATCGATTTTTTGCTACTAAAAGTCATTTTTTGAAGTTCAGGTATAGTGCACCTCTGATCAATAGGAAATCACATTTGAACGATAGTTGATCACCTTTGGAGGACTTAGAATTGCCTTTGATTGGGGAAATATCGCATATGCGCAATCTAAAATCGCCTTTGAACAATAAGACATCGCCTCTGGTATATTTAGGGTTTTAACAGTTTCTTTTTGCAAGGTCTAGGGTTTGAGCACCTTTGATCAGTAGCAAATCGCCTTTACACAGCAGCAAATCACCTTTGCATAGCAGAAAATCACCTTTGGTAAAAAAATTGTCGCCTTTGCATTTCTGGAAGTCGCATTTGGTTTTCATCATATGCCTTTGGTTTGCCTTTGCAAATTTATATTTTCTAGGAGCTAATATCTCTCTGTGCAACTTGTCAATCCATTTGTCGAAGAATGGAGACTCTGAAAAACTACTGATTTATCTTCTACAGGTTTGATCAGACGAAGAAAAATATTGTTTTCCCACTAAATTAGGAATATTTGGAATTGGTGCTTAAAAAGAATCTTTGCATGCTTCATGTCTATTTATCTTTCTTGTTTTCTTACAGTGCATGTTTGTAACTCAATTTAACAACAAGAGTATCTCTCCCCCTGCCTATTCAATGGACCTGGGGTGTAAGAGAAATTATTGTTATCTCTAGAGGGCCTACCTCCCATTGTAAGAGGGAATGACCCAAGTGGTAACAAGCTAAAGCCAAGCTCTTTTGAACTGCTATATAAAAAATATGTTTTTTGATGAAAGTCATAAACAACAAGTGTTGATGTGTCATACTGATGAATGTCTCCCTTAGTACCCTTGTGTGTGAAAACTTGTAGAGCATAACTGTTTAAGGTAAAATATGAAGAGGGTTTGCTTTCAATGGTTTATGTTGATCCTCCTTTCACCACTAAACATTCAAGGACATTTAGCCAAGTAGGAAGTCTACTACAGGGTTTTTGTCACTTGGAACATAGGGGAAGATTGGAATTGTGTGATTTAGTTGTTTAATTAAGCCCAATTATGCTCAAAACCCTAATTATGCAAATTCATGAACAAACGGACAAATTATGGAAAATTATCTCACATAGAGATATCAAATGGCAATCAAATGCATACTAGATTTCAAAGTTCAGAAAATAAAAAAATCAGGGACTAATGAGTAGGTGCCCTAGTCTAGTACCACAGTTTTTGTCGAGATCTGGAAACCTTGTCTGCAACCTGTTCCTTTTGTTCCAGAGATTTTTCTGTTGCGGGATCTAGAGGACTAATGAATGGGCACCCGAGTCCAAGTCCCTATTTTCTTCTCTGATCTACAATTCTGACAGCTTGCACTACTCTCCTGCAACTCCATTTTTTTGGTTTCGCAACCTGTAACCTATAATCACAGAAAAATAGGTTGGGGGTTGTGCTATTTAGAGGCTTGTCTTAGTCAAGCCCCGGAGAGACATTCAAGTCTTCCAAACATCGTTGTCAAATAAAGAGTGTGTATCCCTGTGGGATAGAGGCAAAATCTAAATGATAAATGATATAAAACACAATTGATATCACCTTGTAGTGAAGATCTCATGGAAGGAAGATACTCTTCATGCCATGAGATGGATGCCATATGCAAATACAAACATAAGAACAACACAAATTCTACTCTACAACACACAATGAATGCCTTGAATCACTTTCACATAAGCTTGAGAATCAAAATTGCCAACTAGTTTACAAATGAATGCCTAAACATGCTTACATATTCAACTACAAACATTCCCGCTAAGAATTTCGTAATTCAAACTTACTGTGTCGGCATAAGACCTAAATAATGGTCATAAATCAACACTTTGAAATTGGTCCTAACCTAAAATAGGGCAGGACTAGGACGTGGGTGCCCAAGTCCTCCCCCCTATTTTAGGCAGGATTTATGTCAAGTGTACCCCCCTAGGTCCCATTTGCCATGAAACTTCAAGGTTTTCTCATCGGGATGTCAAATTAACATGCAAGATGTCCTAAATGCATCTTAAAGACCCAGGAGCTAAACCTTGAGAGGGAAGAGCCCCCAAGGGGACACTTTTTGACGTAACATTTAGCCACCACTTTAATTTATGTATAAATGCAAGTCCAATACATGCATTAAAGTACGATCAACAAACACAGAAAACACGCCAAGCACGGAGAAGACATGCCAGTCAAAAAGAAGACAGTAACAAGCACACAAAACATGGAGAAGATAGTTACAGTCATGCAAAACACGAAGAATATAGCATGGAAGACACACAAAACATAGTGAATACAGTGAATGCAGTGAAGATAGAGATTATTTTCTCTTTCTTCTTCTCATATATATGAAATGCAGATGCAAGTATGAGGAAAGTAAACACACCACCCATAATGCAGGAGGGACTCATCGCCACCAGTCTTGTAGACTGCATATGGGGCAACACACATGTAATACATGCCAAACAAAACAAGCACTCCATACAAATCCCAAAGCATAGGAGGGACTCATCGCCACCGGTCTTTAAACTATGCTTAGGAACAAACACGCAATACACACACTTGGAAGACAGGGAGAAAACACGGTAAACAAGTGATGGAGTGTTCCTATTTCAAGGTTCATCACCATCTCAGGCACATTACAAGCACACACCAACGATTGGGCTTTGCCACAACAATCACCGAAGACATGCATAAGGGTTGAGTTAGTCACAGAACCGCTCCTCACCTCCGCAGAGGACTTTTGAAAAATGACAGGATGTGCACTCTCCATGAGAAATACACCATCCCCACCTCTACAGAGGGCTTAAGATAAAAAGGGATGCGATATCACGCCTTTACAGAGGGCTTAAATGATTGCAAGTTGATTTCAAACAAATCTTAAAGTGCAGGAGGGACTCATCGCCACCAATCTTTAAGACTGCACCTGAGGACAAGCACATAGTTAACATTTACAATAAATAGCTTACCTTATATATGCCCCCACCTTAAGGTGGTTGATATCAGATATTGATATCAAGCACGTTAAGGTAGGAAGAAAACACACAAGGGAACACGAGCTCTCACAAAGCCCATGCCCCCCGGAGGTGACATGTACTTTACGATCGCCAAATGTTCCCACAAAAACATTTCTACAAGAAAAGTGTTATCATCCATATAATCATGATAAACAACAATGCATATGATCATTCACACAAAGAGCCAAGGTTATACTATGAATTCAGAGATTGAGTATAACCATGGGGCTATACCACAAAAATCTAAAAACTGAGTGTAACCAAGGTGAGATTCAAAGACAAACAAAGTGCATGGAGTAGTAGTATTGTTATGGTTTGTAAGTGCGATAAGACAACATCAAGATCACATAAAGTGATTCTACTAGCCAAGCGTTGGATAATATATATCAACCCCATCATCATGTATTAACTTGGTCCATCTTTTGATTTCTCGCTAAAGGGACACTAGGTCCGCATCAATATAATATGTTTTTCATCATCCGTCAACTAGATATAAACACTAGAGGAAGGGAAACAATAAATTGAGAGAGAGGAGAAACAAATGCCTTAGGGACAATCACGTAGGAGGGTGCCCCCTGGTGGTGTTCACCTAGGGTTAGGGCCCTGAAATTGAGTCTGCAGATTCCTATGTTTATTCCTTCAAACCCCTAGTACCTTAGTTGGAATTCTTCCTCGACCTGCATGCAGTGTTTTACCGCTTGTTCCTGTCACATGTGAGAAAAATGTTAAGTCTTGTATGTGCAAATGCATCTTGTATGTTATCGGGCTTGTGAAATTTCTATCGGCTTCCAAAAATGGTGAAAAAATTGAGTTATGTGCATGTTATATGCATATTATGTTTGCACATACAAGTGGGAATCTTTCGTAGATTCTTGGGAATATTCTGTGCTATCAACTCTGCTTGTGTATCGGGTCTGTATGCGAAGGTGCAAGAAAAATATACAAAGGAAATAGATACAAAATTGAATGTATGTTTGATATACATTGGAGACATACAAGTGGGAATCTTTCGCAAGATTCCAGGAATATTCCCAGTTTGTATATTGGCAACATACAAAGGGCTTTGTATATTTGGTAATATGAAAAACAGCAAAGGTATAATTGGTGGGGCCCGCCGCAGGTTTATACAAACAGGTTTGTACATGCTCAATATACAAGGGGAGAATGTATATCAAATATTCTAAAAAGATTCTCTGCTTGTATGTTTGTGTTTGTATATTCAACATACAAGCAAACTATACATACAAAAAATGCAAAGGATAAAGTGCAAGGCCCGGACCCGAGGAGTATTACATTCTGGTTGATGCAAGTGTTTGAGGTCCGAATTGCATGTATATTAGGTTTGTATATGTACCTTACAACCTGATATACAAAACAAAGGTGATACAAGCCTGACTCCAAAAGAAGGTACATTCTGATGCATAATGTTTTCAAGTCCGCTGCTTATATGTATGTGTGTATTATATATCGTGGATATGCAAAGGTAAGAGGTACAAGCCGGACCCAAATTAGTTTCCAATTTGCTTCATAAAAATTTCAAGTCCAACTTGTATATCATACGATTGTATAGGCATTTGGACATGTATATACAAGGGACGAAATGGCAAAATGAGGAAAGGGAAAAGTCAGCGATACAAGTGTAGGGTGCCTACGTGGCATGTAATCATTGGCTCTTGGCTTTTTGCAGTTTTTAGTGCCGTGGATCTCAGCGATAGGAGTGGATCGACGGCCTTGTTTTGAACCTGCAGCGATGGTTTTTCCTAAGCGTGTGCGGCCATTTTTGAGCGGGAAAATCTCCAGATGCATCTGCTGTTGCATCCCATCGGTAGTTGAGGCTTTAATGGCAGTCGTGTAGGGACATCCATGGGTGAGGTGACAGGTGAACTACCTAGCTTGCGAAGAAAACCTTCAGGCGGCGGTGCAGATCTCGATTTCACCTGCTCATTCCTCTTTGTCTCTCTGCTGCATTAACCATTTTGAGTGCCATTTCTCATGGATTGTATCTGGCAGAAATTTTGATCTTGCCTTGTAATTAATTTTGTTGGGTACACAGTCTTGGTATAAAAGCAGACTGTGTCACTCATTTGTGTTGTTGAAAACTAGACAAATTTTGGTGTTGTGACACAATACAACTTCATAGGTGGCCCTGTTCTTGATGTCTTGTAAGTTTATGAATCTCATGTTGTACGTTTCATGTATGAATTCACTGGTTTCATGTTGTTTTATATGAGAAATACTCTGTGCATATGTTTAATTATTTGTCTCCAAGTTATGGGCATATTTCCTTTTGAATCAAGATAACTAAGGGTTGTTGAGGTTCAGGAATATAGCTTTTCTATATTGAATGTTTAATCTCCTACTTTTGTTCAAGGAACAAATTAAATGTTTCAGGTTAATCATTGAGAAAATGTGTTGCAGCAGGGATACAATTAAGCATGAATGATTAAGCACTTAATTTTTGGGAAGTATCTGTAAGGTAGATACTAGAAAACCCTTTGATATCCTGTCTTTGGTATATGTTCATGCTGGCCGTTCACATGTGTATGTCTATTGACTCCGAGCCCTGGATAGACACCGATCCAGTCTTGTATTGAGGTTGCAACCCAAAGTCCCATTTTTGGATCCAAACATAAAATCAAACTTAACTTTAAATCAAACCATTAGGACTTTAGAAGTAGTTTTAGGACCAAAATCCTCTATCTCACAACTGAATATAGGCCCAAAGCTAGCCCCTTTGCACTTATTCCACAGTTTTGGTCTGCATAAAGGAGGATTTATCTGCTTTGTATCAACATCCAAGTAAGTTCATGTGTATATGTTATAGATGTTGAATAGGGAATACCCCCCTTGGTTCTGCAGAGCCTAAAGAAGAAGAGGAGATATTTATAGAGTCTATCTCCTATACTGTTGGCCACTGGCCCGATGATTCTATTGATCAATGATGGCTATTTTGTAGGGATAACTGGGAACAAGCATCCAGTCTGGGAAAATAACCAACAGATTTTGGCGACTCCACTGGGGACGTGAAGTGAAAGTGTTATCTTTTCATCCTTGGTAAATTATTAGCAATTCCTAGTTATAGGTGGCGACTCCGAACCAATCTCCCAACCGGTGAAGTAAAAATTTGTATGCAAGGTAGAAGATCCCTACATAATTCTCTGTCTAAAGAATTACCCAGAAAAATGATGTACAGAAGAAAAGGGACTGTTCAAGCTAGTCAAGAAGGTTCTCCCAAAAGTAATGATAATATGCAGGACAATCCAGGATCTTCAAAGTGAACAATACCTTATTTTTCAAACACTGAGGCTGAAATCCAGAATGTATATGAAAGATAGCAGGGTAGTGGATTGAGAATGAGATCAGAGGTGTTTCAAGAACGCCCTTTCCATGATTCCCCTGATAGATTTGAAGAAGCTGAATCCCCAAGAGATGATAATGATGATCAAAATTTAATGAAGCCTTCCTCTTCTATGTCCAGAGAGGAGGAATTAGTGGAAGAAATTAAGAACTTAAGGGCGGAATTAGAATATCTGCAGGCAATAAAAATTAGACATGACATGAGACAGAAAGTGCAAGCTCTGAGAGTTGCTCAGAATGATTCAATTCCTACCCTTGAAAATGAAAGTATGCAAAGAAATCAACAAAGAAATGAAGTCCAGGATCAGCATAATGATCAAAGACACAATGCAAATAATGCTAGAGTACCATTGAATAATGTAAGAAATCAGAATACAAACAGAAATGTCAATGTAAATCAGTTTGGTAGACAGCTGATGCAGCTGGACAGATTCTGATAGCTTGTTTTTTATGGCATCCCTGGTTACCCCAATCCTATTGACAAACATGTGAGGCTGCAAGTGCCTAAGTTTTCAGGAAACAATACTGTGTCAGGAGAAGACCACTTAAAAGCTTTTCAGAATATCATGGACAACTTTGAGGTTGAGCATGAAGATGTTTTTATGAAATTATTTATGCAATCCTTAGTTGATGAGGCCAGAGAATGGTACAAGGGTTTGCCTGACAGAAGTGTTTCATCATGGGATGACTTCAAGAGAATATTCAAAGAACAGTATGGTGACAAGACTGATCCAAGTTTTTTCATAAATGAATTCACTGGCATTACCAAAGGATCAAATGAACAGGTTGCTGATTTCAATGCTAGATTCATGAAGGTGTTGAACAAATTGCCACATCACCTAAGGCCTAATGAACCTATGTGCATAGTGTTGTACATAAATGCTTTTGATGCCAAAATAGCTTATGGATTAAGAGACAAAGGTCCTCATAGCCTCAGAGATGCTTTCAAAATTGCAACAAATATTGAAAATAACAGAAAAACATCTGGTAAGACAAATAGAAGAGATGTTATAAAAGTTTTGCAAAATCTAAATACTAAATCTCAAAGTGTTTACAGCAGTGCATCTACTTCTGAGGATAAATTAGATAAATTGACAACTATTGTCAAGGACCTAAGCTATAGAATGGCTAAAAATGAAAAGGGAATTGGTCCTGACAGATAGGTTTACCAAAGGCAAGAAAGAAGACCTTCATTACATGATATGTCATATAATACCAGTTGGCATAATGGTAAACCCATTCTCCCAAATGGTAACTCAAATCCAAGGAATCAAAATGTTAAGGAAACACCTGACCCTTTGAAGAAGGCAGTTAATAATGTTAATGATACCCCATGGTGTATCATATGTCAGATGCCTCACTCACAGTCACAATGTATGATTGCTTAGTCTCTATATAACAATGATGTTGCCTGTGATGAGTGCAATGAGCCACATTGCATGGAAGATGACGATGTCAATATGTTGTCTACAAACAGAGAGTATCCCTCTCAGGATGTTGATGCAAATGCAAATGATGAGATTCAGGTCTGCCAGCAGTTTCCTTATGATGAAGATGATGAACATAGTTATTCCTATGCTCAGAATTCACACAATTTTCTGAATAACTTGAGAAGGCCATCTGATGAAGAAATTAGAGCCCTCATAGCTGCAGTAGTGGCTCAGGTCAAAAGCAATTATAATCTCAGGGGTAAAGCTCAGGTAAGTAACTCACAGCAACCAGAGAATACTTCTGCAAGTCAGCCAGTGCACAGTCATAAAGGGACTGAAACACAAAAGAAGCAATGGAACAATAATAAGCAAAATTTTAAGCAAAAAATAGGTCATGATTCTCAAGGGTCAAAAAATAGAGTTCCCCAGCTTAAGGATCAAAACAAAGATTTTTAGATTAAAAATGACAATTAGGGAGCCGCAAAAATTAAGACTGGGTCATATCAAGATAAAAGTAAAACTGTAGATCAAGCTACAACTGTTATACAAAATTATACTCCATTCGACATAACTCAAGTCTTTTCCCAGGTAAAAGTTTATGTTCCATTGATGGAGTTGATGAAAGTTGAAGAATTCAGAAATAAAACATTGTCCCTGATTTCAGGAGTACCCTATCAAGCTAATCAGAATATTGAGACTCAGGGTAGGAAACAAGCTATGTGTATGGATGAAGATGAGATCCCTGAGATATATCTAGGCATGACCATGACAAAATGCCCTTCACGGGTTGAGCCATTTTATGTTTCCCTTGTCATAAACAGAAAAGTGATTAAGAATTGTACGCTTGACTCAGGAGCATCAACGAATATCATGCCTTCGGCCATTATGCAGCAAGCTGGGTTAAAGATAGATAGGGCATGTGGGAAATGCTATGCCGTGGATGCTAGAGAAGTGCTTGTCATTGGAATTATGAAAGATGTAGATTTCAGACTGGCAGTGTATCTAGAAAAGGCCTACAAAATGAACATAATAGTTGTTGATATCAAGCCACAATATGGCATGTTGTTGTCAAGGAGATGGGCAGCGTTGATTGGTGGAAGTATGCAATTAGACCTGTCATATACCATAATCCCAATGAATGGCAAGGATGTCAAATTGATCAAAGAAGAAAGATCATCAGAAACAGTTGAGGATCAAGAATCAGGGGAGCATATTTGTTTTGTGGACACTGACTGTGATAATTTCAGGGTTGTCTCATATGATAAAGGAGGTGAAGGGAGAGATATATGCATTCAAGAGCTTGACCAACAGAGTCTTTGGACCATGTATTTTGATGGAGCTTGTTCAAAGGAAGGCTCTGGTGCTAAAATTATATTTCTGTCTCTGATTGGTAAGCTTCTAAAGTTCTCATTCTTGCTGAAGTTTGCCTGTACAAATAATATCGCAGAGTATGAAGCTCTGTTGTTAGGATTGAATGTTGCTTTGAAGCATGGGATCAAGATGCTCAAAGTATTTGGGGATTCAGAGTTAGTTGTTTCCCAAGTCAGAGATAAGTATGCATCAAAAAATAAGAGGTTAAAATAGTATAAGCATGTTGTTTCGGATACAATTGAACTGTTTGATGCTTTTTCAATAAGATGGATTGAGAGATCAAAAAATGTTAGGGCAGATTTTCTAGCTAATGTAGCTATAAGGCCAGATGATATTACTCTGACAGATGTTACAAATGTTGAGGTCAAACTTAGACCTACAGTGCCAGATAATATATACAGCTGGCAAGTATTTGATGATGATAAGGATTTGCTGAGATTTCTACATTGTATTGATGAGTATGAGAACTAGGAAATGGATTTTCAGAACTTTGTAGAGGTTGTAGATGGAAAAGAAACCCTCTTAGGGAAAGAAATAATTCAACTCAAGACAAATAAGATCCCTAGAGGGTTGGTTGCTTTAGAGAGAGATTTTGACAATAGGGACCAATTTGTTACAAAGGCATCTTCAACAAATAAGAATGATTTGGAGGAGATAAACTTGGGGACATCCCATGCCCCCAAGAAGGTATACATTGGCAAACAACTCAAACCACACATCAGGACTATGCTGATTGCACTACTGAGAAAATATAAGCATGTCTTTGCCTGGTCATATGAGGACCTGAAAGCTTATAGAGAGGATTTATTCCAGAATGAAATCCCTTTGAAGCCTGAAGCTAAACCATTTAGACAAAAATAGAGACCTATCAACCCAACCTTAGCTCCAAAAATGCAAGAAGAACTTATAAATCTTAGGGAGGCTGGAATAATTATGCCTATTAGGCACTCAACTTGGGTGTCTAACCTTATCCCAGTCAGAAAAAAGAATGGTGACATAAGACTTTGTATGGACTTTAGAAATCTAAATGTATCTTCTTTGAAGGACAATTATCCATTGCCAAACATGGAAGCCATGTTGCAAAAGGTGACTGGCTGTGAACTTTTATCCATGATGGATGGATTATCAGGATACAATCAAGTGAAAGTAAAAAAATCAGAATAGTTCAAAACTGCTTTCACCACTCCATGGGGAACCTATGTATATGTGAGAATGCCATTCGGACTGACAAATGCAGGTGCCACATTTCAGAGGGCTATGGATGTTGCTTTTGCAAGATTGATTGATTCAATCTTGGTTGTATATCAAGATGACTTGACTGCTTATTCAAAAAGGGAGGAGCAGCACTGTATGCACTTGGAGCAGATTTTTATCAGAGCATTGGAATATGGTATCTCCCTCAACCCAAAGAAGTGTGCTTTTGGACTGGTAGAAGGAAAATTGCTTGGACACATTGTTTCCAAGGATGGAGTCAGGATTGATCCTGAAAGAGTGGTTGCAATTGACAAAATCCAGATCCCTAAAATAGTGAAAGGTGTTCAGTCCTTCTTTGGACAAATTAATTTTGTTAGGAGATTTGTGCCTAATTTTGCAAAGACCACAAAAGATATCTCTAAGATGTTGAAGAAAGGTGCAACTGTCACATGGGAAGATGAAGCAACTAAATCATTTCAGAACATCAAAGAGGCCATAAAGATGGCTCCTGTACTAAAATCTCTTGATTTTTCTAAGCCATTTCAGCTGTTCCCATTTGCTTCTTTCCACACTATTGCTGCATGTTTATTGCAAAAAAAATGCAAAGGGTTTTGAACAACCTATAGCTTTCTTTAGCAAGTCATTGCAAGCTGCTAAATTGAAATATGACATCATGGAGAAGCAAGCATATGCACTGGTTAGAGCAGTCAAAATTTTCAGGCCATATTTGGTAGGATCTCGGATAGTTGCGTATGTGCCTCATGCATCAATCAAAGATATCTTTACTCAACATGAGGTAACTGGAAGAAGATGCAAATGGATAAATAAATTGCAAGAATTTAACATTGAGATACAGATCACAAAATTGGTAAGAGGACAAGGTTTGGCAAAATTGATGACACAGTCAAATCTAGAGGCATGCCAAGTGAATGTAGTGCATTATAAAATTATAAATATGTCAGAATCTGAATGGTATAAGGACATTGTACATTATTTGCAAAATTTGAACTGTCCTTCCCATCTCAGTGATAATCAAAGGAGGACTTTAAAGTTGCAGGCTATTAAATACATCATTGTTCAAGGAGAGTTGTATTGGAAAAATCCTGATGGTGTATTACTCAGATGTGTGAATGCAGATCAGGCTAAGGATATTCTAAATGATATGCACAATGGAGTATGTGGTGGACATTATACTACCCGTACAACAGCCCACAAAATTCTCAGAGCTGGCTACTGGTGGCCAACTCTCTTCTCAGATGCACAAAGAATGGTAAGAAAATGTGATCCTTGCCAGAGGTTTTCAGGAAAGCTAAAATATGAAGGTGCATTGCCCCTTAGGACTATAACTGTAGAAGCTCCATTTCAGCAATGGGGAATTGATTTTTATAGGGGAAATTTTAGAAAAATCAAGTGGAGGGCATAGTTGGATTCTGGTTGCTACTGATTACTTCACTAAATGGATTGAAGTCGTTCCATCTAAAAAGGCTACAAGCAAAGTGGTGATGGATTTTATTCTAGAAAATATTATTATCAGATTTGGAGTTCCAGCCAAATTGGTCACAGATAATGCAATGTGCTTCAGGTCTGGTGAATTTGTTGATTTTTGCAACAACTATGGAATAAATTTGTTACATGCATCACCGTAGCATCCACATGGATATGGTCAAGTAGAGTCAAGTAACAAAAGCCTCATGAAGATTGTCAAAAGGATAGTAGGTAAAAACAAAAGGGCTTGGGATTCAAAGTTGAAAATAGCATTATGGGCTGACAGAGTGACGGTGAAGAAAGCCACTGGAAAGTGACATTTTGAATTGGTATATGGTGCAGCAACTACATTGCCTGTAAACAACCTCCTACCAGTCTATAAATTCATACAGGAAAATGAGGAGGAGATTGAGGATTCAATGACTAGAAGAATAAATCAGCTGGTTGCACTAGATGAGGTGAGAAGGGAGGCACAAGAAACAAACATCAAGAGACAACAAAAGGTAAAATATTTGTTTGATAAAAGGGCTATAGAAAGAAAGTTTCAGATTGGTGATTTGGTCCTTGTATGGAATGCAAGGAGCCAGGGCAAGGGCAAGCATGGTAAGTTTGAGCCCTTATGGATGGGCCCGTACCAAATTTGCAACACTCATGGAGAAGATTCTTATTTTCTCCAGGCCCTAAGTGGTGAACTATTGGAATTGCCTGTGCACAGTCAATTCCTTAAAGTTTTTTTCTCATAGATGAATGCATTTTGTGCACACTGTAAACTAGATGTAAATGTTTGTACATGCCTTGTAGAGTCGGTCGTGTTTTGAGTTTTGTATTTTGTCTGGTCTGCCCCGGAGTAGTTTGGTTCTCACTGCAATCTTGCATCTACACGTCCCCAGTTGGAGCCACTGGTGGTGTTCACCTAGGGTTAGGGCCCTAAAATTGAGTCTGCGGGTTCCTGTGTTTATTCCTTCAAACCCCTAGTGCCTTAGTTGGAATTCTTCCTTGACCTGCATATAGTGTTTTATGCTTATTCCTGTCACATGTGAGCAAAATGGTAAGTCTTGTGTGCAAATGCATGTTGTATGTTATCGGGCTTGTGAAATTTCTATCGGCTTCCAAAAATGGTGAAAAAACTGAGTTATGTGCATTTTATATGCATATTATGTTTGCACATACAAGTGGAAATCTTTCGTAGATTCTTGGGAATATTCTGTGCTTGTATATCAGCTCTGCTTGTGTATCGCGTCTGTATGCGAAGGTGCAAGAAAAATATACAAAGGAAATAGATACAAAATTGAATGTATGTTTGATATACATTAGAGACATACAAGTGGGAATCTTTCGCAAGATTCTTGAGAATATTCTCAGTTTGTATATCGGCAACATACAAAGGGCTTTGTATATTTGGTAATATGCAAAATAGCAAAGGTATAATTGGTGGGGCCCACCGCAAGTTTATACAAACAGGTTTGTACATGCTTAATATACAAGGGGAGAATGTATATCGAATATTCTAAAAAGATTCTCTGCTTGTATGTTTGTGTTTGTATATTCAACATACAAGCAAAATATACATATGAAAAATGCAAAGGATAAAGTGCAATGCCCGGACCTGAGGAGTATTACATTCTGGTTGATGCAAGTGTTTGAGGTCCGAATTGCATGTATATTGGGTTTGTATATGTACCTTACAACCCGATATACAAAACAAAGGTGATACAAGCCGGACTCCAAAAGAAGGTACATTCTGATGCATAATGTTTTCAAGTCCACTGCTTGTATGTATGTGTGTATTGTATATCGCAGATATGCAAAGGTAAGAGGTACAAGCTAGACCCGAATTAGTTTCCAATTTGCTTCATAAAAATTTCAGGTCCGGCTTGTATATCAGACGATTGTATATGCATTTGGACATGTATATACAAGGGATGAAATGGCAAAATGAGGAAAGGGAAAAGTCAGTGATAGAAGTGTGGGGTGCCTATGTGGCATGTAATCATTGGCTCTTGGATTTTTGTAGGTTTTAGCGCTGTGGATCTCAACGATAGGAGTGGATCGATGGCCTTGTTTTGTACCTGCGGTGATGGTTTTTCTTGAGCGTGTGCGGCCATTTTTGAGCGGGAAAATCTCCAGATGCATTTGTTGTTGCATCCCATCGATAGTTGAGGTTTTAATGGCGGTCGTGCAGAGACATCGATGGGTGAGGTGACAGGTGAACTACCTGGCTTGCGAAGAAAACCTTCAAGCGGCGGTGCAGATCCTAATTTCACCTACTCATTCCTCTTTGTTTCTCTGCTGCATTAACTATTTTGAGTGCCATTTCTCATGCATTGTATCTGGCAGAAATTTTGATCTTGCCTTGTAATTAATTTTGCTGGGTACACAGTCTTGGTATAAAAGAAGACTGTGTCACTCATTTGTGTTGTTGAAAACTAGACAAATTTTGGTGCTGTGACACAATACAACTTCATTGGTGGCCCTGTTCTTGATGTCTTGTAAGTTTATGAATCCCATGTTGTACATTTCATGTATGAATTCACTGGTTTCATGTTGTTTTATATGAGAAACGCTCTGTGCATGTGTTTAATTATTTGTCTCCAAGTTGTGGGCATATTTCCTTTTGAATCAAGATAACTAAGGGTTGTTGAGGTTCGAGAATATAGCTTTTCTATATTGAATGTTTAATCTCCTACTTTTGTTCAAGGAACAAATTAAATGTTTCAGGTTAATCATTGAGAAAATGTGTTGCAGCAGGGATATCATTAAGCATGAATGATTAAGCACCTAATTTTTGGGAAGTATCTGTAAGGGAGATACTAGAAATCCCCTTGATATCCAATCTTTGGTATATTTTCATGTTGGTCGTTCACATGTGTATGTCTATTGACTTTGAGCCCTGGATAGGCACTGATCCAGTCTTGTATTGAGGTTGCAACCCAAAGTCTCAGTTTTGCATCCAAACATAAAATCAAACTTAACTTTAAATCAAACCATTAGGACTTTAGAAGTAGTTTAAGGACCAAAATCCTCTGTCTCACAACTGAATACAGGCCCAAAGCTAGCCCCTTTGCACTTATTCCACAGTTTTGGTCTGCATAAAGGAGGATTTATCTACTTTGTATCAACATCCAAGTAAGTTCATGTGTATATGTTATAGATGTTGAATAGGGAATACCCCCCTTGGTTCTGCAGAGCCTAAAGAAGAAGAGGAGATATTTATAGAGTCTATCTCATATACTGTTGGCCCCTGGCCCAGTGATTCTATTGATCAATAATGGCTATTTTGTAGGGATAACTGGGAACAAGCATCCAGTCTGGGAAAATAACCAACACCCCCAAGTCACCAACCACAATGCTATGTCTGTAAGACACAACACACAACAGTGAAAATAGAGGAGAAGCAATATAGAAGAATGATGATACAAATAGAAGAAGGGTCACAACAGATGCGGTCTCCTGGTATTCTAGACCTTACAAGAGAATCAAGGGTCATCCCAGGAGACCTAAACAACATATAACACATCATGGGGGAAACACATCACGAGAGATAAAGGATTAGAAATACTTACCCGTTTCATCCCAATGTTAAGAACATACATATCTAGGATGAGGCCACTCTTAAGAGCAATTACAATATTTTCTACAACAAGTGTGGCTTAAAGATGGAGAAATATTTGCATATTGTTTCGGTCTTGTTGATATTGTGTTAACATTGAGTTTAGGATGATGAGAGGCTTTGGTGGGTTTCAAAAAATGGTATCCAATACCAGCTATGTAGTTAATTCTAGCATACTCTAATTCCTTGTTGATTTACACTACATCCATTACCTGCATAGTCATGATTTTTGTACAATATTTGAAATCCACGACCGTAGAGAGTGTCTATTTCTTTAGAAGATGGTGAAGCCTCATAGGTCTCATAATTTGTAGTATAAGTAAGAGTATTGTCTTTGTTTTATATCAAGGAAGCTTTGGTTTTCTTAGGTGTTTCCAAAGTTTTCTTAGAGATCGATGCTACTTTCGATGTGTCAGGGCTATTAAATTTATATTCCCCTAAACTGCAAGGATTAAAATCTAATGAGCCCCAACCATCACCAAAAAGTGCATTCAATGGTTGAGGGTCTTGCACAACATTATATGTGCCAAGAGGCATTGATGACTCAACTCGTAAGCTATTTAGATTCATATAATTGTTAAATTGTTTTTGCTTTTCAATATGTAAACAACTATCTAGTTTAGGATCAGCTTTCACGATGTAGAGCTTGTCTTGATAGAAAAACTTTATTGATCTATGAAGGGTAGATGGAACTACCCCCATGGCATGAATCCACAGTCTACCGAGAATCATATTATATGAAAGCGAACCGGGCATGACATGAAAAAGGGTAGATAATGTCATAGGTCCAACCTTTACGGGTAAAGTTATGGTACCTAGGGATTGTCTACCAACATTATCAAAGGCACGAATGCTAATTATATCCAGTTTAATCAAAGAGGCATCAACATTAATCTTATGTAACAAATCAATACCACAAATATTAAGAGTCGATCCATATTGAGTCATAACTTGTCATGACCACATTTCCCATGCAGTCACGACACGCATCACATGTGTCATGTCCACATTTGTCATGTGGTCATGACACAAAATATCAAAAATTTTACCATGCTTCCCTAGAAACCCCCTCTCATGCATAAACGTGCTCGGTGGCGTTACGCATAAGGCGTAATTCAAGATAGTTGAATGTGCGGTAATGCGTTCACTTGCGCATACCATTCACAATGAAGGCCAACTAGGGGGTCGATACGATGCGGTTAACATCGCCAATAGGTTTAGGATCAACGATCGGAACCCTAAGTAACGTATGTGAATGATGGGATTTTGACATAAGTCAAAATCAAAAGCCAAATTCAAGTGCATGAGAGGATATAATTTAATACAAAAATCTAATGTCGATACTTGGCAAAAAAAAATATAATCCTAAACAAGGTTAAATTTTACTAACCTAGCTAAACCCTAAAATTCTAGAAAAATTTGGCAGCATAACGCCTCACGGGCATGATTAGGGTTTATTATAATAAAACTAATTTTGATCAAAAGTTTACTGGTTTGGTTCTAAATTACCTACATAACATCAGTTAAATTGGTAGATCAGTTAAATAGATTAATTGTACATTTTTCAACAAAGCTTGATCAATTTGTTCTTCTTCATGTTTTCTATAATTTAAAACATTTTTCAACAAAGCTCGATCAATTTGTTCTTCTTCACGTTTTCTATCAATTAGAGTTATCACTGCATCTTTTACATTATTCCTAATTTCTTGGTAGATCAGGTCACGGAAACATGTTATACTAACTTTTTTTAAATGGTTTACTAGGTTTCCAAGTTGGTTTGAACGACGTCTTCATTAAACTAATAAAATCACCATAGGTTAATTAAATTAATAATGACTAAGTTGCCACCCACCTTGTTTGATAAAGGTTTGCTAGCCATAATTTATTTACACTGATTTAAAATTAGTTACACTTCAATAGTTAAATTAACGCAACTAGATTGATTGATTTAAGTAACAATGGCCCCTACGATAAATATTCTCATGCAATAAGTAATCACAATTAATTCTTCCCTAATTCCAAACAATATTTAAATTGGGAAAACCGAACTTGATTAATTAAATCCCACTGCAAATTATTTAATTAAGATAATGCATATAATATGCTCTAACTTACAACTCTTTACTTTTAAAAAAAATCTCACCAATTAAAATAATAAAATAAAATAAAACCCCATTATGTATTATAAATTTCTCCATTACAAAATATTCATTTCAAGTTAATTAAATCAAACAAAAACCCATAAAACAATTTCATAAAGAGAGGGAAGGAAAAGAAAACAAGAAATAATAAAAATCAAATTTTTAAAACACAACAATCTTGCCCTAAAAGCCTCCAAGTAAAATAATAATTTCCTTAAGGGAAAAAAGCCCTAACCCTATTTTTTCTAATTCTCATTTTCTTTTCTCCTCTTTTTTTTTCTTCTCTCATTTTGTTTTGGGTTGTGTTTGTAGGTTTAATGGAGGCCATTCATGGCCACACCAAGTACTGAATTATATATATGTTAAAAGGGCATTTTTTTATTTGCGAAAAACCCCATGTATTGTTATGGCAGGCAAGAGAGAGGAACTACTGGGGCAGTGGCGGCGGCGGACTGTGGCAGAGGGGATAGCCTATGGAGCAGCGGGTTTCATAGTGGCAACATTTTGTGGAGGCCGCAAGGCAGAGGGACTAGCGGCGGCGTTGAAGGAGGGGAGCTTGCAAGTTAAAGGGAGCCACGGCGGGGTGTTTGGAGTTCCCACAGCGCGAGGAGAGGAGAGGAGTGGGGAGTGTGGGGAGGGGGGCGGAGCCCCCACCCACATCCCACACAATGGGGTGTGGGTGGGGGATCCGCCCCCTTCCCCACACCCATAAATAAACAATGGCGATGGTGGGGGGGTTCGAACCCCCCCCAACCCCATATATTTGTTTTCTACCAAATAAAAACTACGGACTGTAAAAATTTAATCACAGTCCATTTTCTATTTTTCGATTACACAACATATATATATATATATATATGTATATATATATGTACATGTATATGTACATATATATGTATATTTATATATATACTCTCAGATATTCACAGATTCAACTCAAAATACAGTTTATTTTTGTATATTAAAATATAACAATATATATATATACATTTATTTACTGTGGTATATGTAATGCAATCTCATATTTTTCTTTGACATAATAATTAAAAAACAATATATATATATATATATATATATATATATATATATATTTTTTCAAACATAATTTTCCTTCAACCACTTACAAATTTTCTTTTAAGAACATTAAGCAAAAGATATATATTTTTTTATATCAAAAAGGAACTCTTTTTTTTTTTAAAAGGAAAAAAAAAAAACATAATTCCACATATTCATTCCTTCAAGAATTTATTCATTATATTAATTTAAAAAAAAAAGAATACATTTAATTAAATACTTCAAATATATCAGCAAACAACTAAATTTCCTTTTCATAAAAAAAAGTTGTAAAACTTTCATTTTTGTCTCTCAACAATATAACAACTTTCCTATTTTTTATTTTTTTTAAATAATAAACATACAAATAAAATAGCCATAAGTCCATGTCTTTCTTTCATTACTCTATATATTTTTTTTAAATCAAAAGCATTGAAATCAGCAATATAACTTTTATTTACAAGTGCAATGAGTTTAAACATAACTCAACTAAAATATAGGACTTCACATTCCAAGAGAGGAAGATTTCTTCTCTCTTCTAACTATATTATTTACATAAGGCCATACTTGGCCATATCATTTCATGAGTTCAAAATGACAACACAAGAAGGAAGCTTCATTTTCTCCTACACTTCATAGCTCAAAGAACCTGCAATAACACAAAAAGGGGAAAGAAGTCACAACAACTTGCTCTCCTCCCTACCATTGACTCACTCAGGAGTCACCCCTGAGCTAGGAGGTCATCCTCACACTAGGAAAACTCAAACCACAACACAACATTGCATTCAACACCCAAAAATAATTTACTCCCATGGCTTATCACAACACAAGAATTCACTCAAGATGAATTCAATGGGGTAGGGGAGTGGACATCACTCAACTCAAGAGTGCCACCCCTAAAACTTCCCATTACAAATACCTCTCAAGGCCTCAAGCCAACACTTTTAAACATAGTTTCACAAAGTTTTCATTTGGCTCTCAAGCCATTTCACATATTGCACATATTCACATATTGCCCTCAAGGCTACAACTCCACAAAATCAAGGAAATGACCCCAAGGAGGTTCACTCCTCCCCCACCCCACACTTGTTGAGCATCTTCTCCCAAGTAGGACAAGCTCTTACAACTCCCTTACAATTTTTACCCACAACAACAAGTAAAAACTCAAAATGGAAACTCACACATAGCATCACACAAGTAAATAAAATACATAAGGGAAGGCCTTAGCCTTGAAACCTTCCTTAAAATGCCCAATTGGTAGATGGTAGTTGAGTAGAGCTCCTCTAACTCCTTCTCCAAGTTGAGCTACCAAATTTCCTCCAAATTTTTCCCCAAAGTAATTAAAATCAATAAAATTGCCAAAGATTCAACAACCCCATCCCTCTCTCCAAGAGGGATTAAAATAGGTTCTCATGAGCCTTGAGGAATGGGGAGGTGACACTTGTCACCTCCTCACTCCTCCTCCCAACTATAAGCAAAACCCTTGGAATGGGTGGTGACAAATGTCATTCACCCATCCACCAAGTCTCTCTCTCTTCCACTTGTCCTCTCTAAAACATGTGGGAGATAAAAGTGGAGCTTAAGAGGGAGTGGGTGCCACATGTGCCCCAATCCTCTCCTCCTAAGAAGGACCACACAACCCCAAGGTACCCTCGCCAATTGTGAGAGAGACTTGGAGTAAAGTCCACAATTAAGGGGTCTTGGAGACTCCCCCAATCCTATGGAAGAGGAAAGGAAGAGGTTGAGTGTTTGACCCACTCATCCTCTCCCTCCCAAGCTTCCATTTTCGTCACTTTACTTCAAGGTGAAGTTAAAATGACCAAATGGAAGTTTACCTAGGGTTACACAAGCCCAAATGACCCCTAAACCCTTGGGGTACAACCCAAGGTCAATTTTAACCCAAATTTAGCACCTTAGGATGTAGAAAATCACATGAAAAAGGGTCCCAAAAAAATAAAACAAAAATTGAGTCAAATAAACATTACACATTTACAACACCATAATACAATCAACTGAAAAAGGGTAGACCTAGCCCAAAGGATACCATACGCAAACATTACAAAAATTCATCATGCAATACACAGATGATCTTGGTTCCTCTTGGAACTAGATCAGCTTCACAAGGGAAAACAACACATTGTGTGGGATGATCTCTGAATTTCTGTGGCTTCGTTAGAAACACCTGCGCACTCAAATGAAATGTCAATCCCACATGTATATAATAGCTGAAGCAAATTGAAACATACACTCACATACAACATCGCATGTTCATATAAGCATCAAGGAAGTCACATTACAATTAAATTCTAAATTCTGCATTTCAAACATCCATTCCCAAGATTGAATCACATAACAGTTTCTAACTAACATCACATGAATAGTTTTTCAATATCATAATATAAACCATATGTCTAACATCATCAGTGAATCAATATCCAAGTCTAAACACATAATAAACATGCTAAGCATAACAAATCCACATACAGCATAAAGTCTAATAGTCTGGAAAATTTGAGATCAACAGTCCCATAAGTCTAAATGTATCACCAACAGTAAAGTAAGTAGTCAAATATAAGGAAATGAAAAAGTAGGCCTCACATCCTCCCCCCTAAGACTATACTTGCTCTTGGAAGTCGTCAAAGAGGTGAGGATAAAGGGACCTCAATCTCGTTGCATCCTCCCATGTCGTCGTGACCTCATCGTACATGTCCCACTGGACCCTAACCTGGTAAAACTCTCGACCTCGAAGGCCCAGTGTCCGATGAGCCAATATGTGAATTGGCTCCAAAGCTAGCTGACCGTCTGCCTCTACCTGAAGAGCACTCTAATCCAATACATGAGATAAATCAAATATGTAACGCCATAAAACAAAAACATGAAAAACATCATGGATATGCAACGGGCTAGGTGGCAAGGCTAGACGATAGGCTACAGGTCCTATCCGCTCCAAGATCTTAAAAGGTCCAACAAAATGAGGTGCGAGCTTAGAGCCCTTTTCGTAACGGATTGGACTCTTGTGCGGTCGCACTCTCAAGAACACTCTGTCCCCAACTGAGAAGCTCTGATCTACCCTCTTAGCATCGACATACTTCTTCTGTCAATCCTATACCTCCTGAAGTCTCTACCTAATCAACGTCACCTGCTGCTCCATATCCTGAACCAGCTTTATCCCTATCACAGCCCTGTCCTCAATACATTCCCAACTCAAAGGTGTCCTAGAAGGTCTGCCATACAGGGCCTAAAAAGGAGGCATACCCAATGAGTTGTGATGCCCATTGTTGTAGGCAAACTCAACTAGATATAGATACTCCTCCCATCTACTCTGGTGATCCATAACATACATACAGAGCATATCCTCAAGAACCTGATTAACTCTCTCTGTTTGTCCATCAGTCTCAGGATGATAAGCAGAACTAAAATTGAGCTGTGTACCCAACGCCTGCTGTAAGGTTCTCCAAAAGGCTGAAGTGAACACTGAATCCCTGTCAGAAATGATACGGTGAGGTACCCCATGCAGCCTAACAATCTGATCCAAGAACACTCTCACCATAGATGGTGCATTGTATGTCGTGAGTACAGGTGAGAAATGCGCCATCTTGGTCAACTTGTCTACCGTCACCACGATAGCATCATGGCGGTGTGATGACATAGGAAGACCAACAATTAAGTCCATGGAAATGGTGTCCCATTTCTACTCAGGTATCTCATGAGGGTATAAAAGACCCGCTAGATGCTGATGCTCGGCCTTGACCCTCTGGCACTCAAGGCAACGAGCAACATATTCTGCAATATCCCGTCTCATATCTGCCCAATGGTATAATTGTTGCAAGTCAGCATGCATCTTCTTCACCCTTGGATGTGCTGCATAAGGTGCTCTATGAGCCTCTAAAAGAACTACTGCATGAAGGTCACCCGCACGAGGTACATAGATGCGTTGTCAATATGTAAGCAACCCATCTGGCTCAAGGGAATATCCTGCAAATTTGCCCTTAAGGGCCCTCTGTTTCTAGATCTCCTGCTGCACCTTAAGAAACCACTCATTCTCAGGTAGATGCTGAATGATGTGCTCTCTCAAATCCACACTCAAGGTCAAGGTCAGGATCTCGTGGTGCCTCTGACTCAAAGCATCAATGACCATGTTCTCCTTCCCTTTGATGTAGTGGACATCAAAGTCGTATTCGCATAGAAACTCCATCCAACACCGATGACATGCATTCAAATTCGGTTGTGTGAATATGTACTGCAAACTATGGTGATCCAAATGAAGCTCAAAGTGACTACCCAAAAGAAAGTGTCTCCAATGAACAAGAGCATGCACCACTGCTGTAACCTCTAAATCGTGAGTAGGGTAGTTCAGTTCATGTGTCTTGAGCTTACGCGACTCATATGCAATCGCTCTACCACCTTGCATAAGCACGGCTCCCAAACCCTCAAGTGATGCATCTGTACAAACTACAAAATCCTCTGCAGGATCTGGAACCACTAATATGGGAGCACTGATAAGACGCTCCTTGAGGACCCCAAAGGCCCTCTCCCACTGCTCGGTCCAAGTGAAACTCTTCCTTTTCCGCTGAAGGGAAGTGATGGGGTGCGCTATCCTGGAAAAGCCCTCTATGAATCTATGGTAGTAACCGACTAATCCCATGAAACTCTTGACCTCTGTCACACTGGTGGGTGCTGGCCAATCTTTGATAGCTCTGATCTTTGATGGATCTATGGAGATGCCATTGCCTGATAGGATGTGCCCCAAGTACTGTACCTCTGTTCTGAAGAAGGCACATTTCACCAGGTTGCCATAAAGCTGCTGCTCTCATAAGCACTACAAAACCTGATGCAAATGATCCACATGCTCCTCCTCAGTCCTCGAATAGATCAAAATATCATCGAGAAAAATAATCACGAACTAATCCAAGTAACTGCGGAACACCCCATTCATGAGACTCATGAACACTATAGGGGCGTTCGTCAAACTAAAGGGTACCACTATGAACTTGTAGTGGCCATATCTGGTTCAGAAAGAAGTCTTATGAATATCTGATGCGTAATTAGTGATACCCAAATTTTAGATCAATTTTTAAGAACACTCTGGCTTCCTGCATCTGGTCAAAAAGGTCATCAATCCTAGGCAGAGGATAACGGTTCTTCACCATCACCTTATTAAGCTGCCTATAGTCCATGCATAAGCAAAGAGACCTATCCTTCTTCACAAAGATAACCGGAGCGTCCCAAGGTGAAACGCTTCGTCAGATGTGCACCTTCTCTAGCAACTCCTCTAACTATAATTTGAGCTCCATGAGCTCATGTGTAGTCATCCTGTAGGGTACACGAGACACTGGCTCTGCACCTGGCACTAGATCGATGTGGAAATCTACCTCTCTTCGTGGAGGCATACCTAGTAATTTCAGCAGAAACACGTCGACAAACTCTCTCAAGATAGGGTGATCATCTAGTAATGCCTCAGGCTCGTCTTCTGATCTATCACTAACTGTGATAGCGAACATCTGACATCCCTTCCACATGCAGCGCTTAAGTTGCTAAGTGGATATCATACGAACTGTCGTAGGCTTCCGAATGCCCACTATCTCAACCAATGCACCATGGTCGTCTAAGCAGCTAACCACTTTTCGGCAACAATCTAGTTTGGCTCCATGAGCCGCAAGCTAGTCCATACCCAAAACCACACTGTAGGATCCTAATGGCATAACTCTAAGGTCACAAGATGTAGTGAAGGACCCCAAAGAAATCTCACAATCCTGAACCAAGGTATCTACTAACATCCTGGCCCCAAAGGCCAACTCAACCTCCCACCTAATGTCCTGCCTAGAAGCCACCAGCCTGCAATGCTCCACTAATGTTGTAGATATAAAGGAATCAGTAGCATCAGAATCAAAAAGAATAGAAATGGGAGCACCCCCGGTCATACCTAATGTCTCAATCATGGATGCCTGATAGTCAGCCTGGCGGTTATCAACCGCTACAAACATGCGGTGGGACTTGCCCACATCTCCTCTGCTTTAACCCTCCTGAACAGGCTTGTCCCCCTACCATGAAACCCTATGGACACTTTCTGGCCAAATGTCCTACCCCACCACATATATAACATGGGCCCCTAGCTTGTATCTGCCCTGACTGAGTCCTAACACCCTGCTACTGCCCAGTTCATCCTATGGACCCCTGTGAACCCCTATATGACTACTATGACCTCGTAGGTCGCACAGATGGTCACTGCTGCCTATGATCCCTACGTGGGCCCTGCTGCTGCCAACCATGATTATGTCCTCCTTGTGCCCTCTGCTAGGGTCTAGACCTCTGGTGATGCTGCTACTGCTCTGGAGGTCTAGGAGGTAATGATGGAGAACTAAATCCTCCTCTTTGTGGTGGTGGTGGTGGTCTACCAAAGTTCTGTTGCTGCTGATGACTACGGTTCTGAAACTGCAGGTGTGAATTCTGCCCTCATCCCTGAATCTCCTTTGCAGTATAAGCCTTCTCGGTAACCTCACTCATAGTCTGGGGGTTTGCCATACGCATTGGTCCTGCTATCCCCTGATTCAAACCTCTAATGAATTTGTGCACCAGAAGTTTCTCATCATGGAGATACTCTGCATAACGTGAAATCTCAATAAATCAGCTCTCATACTATGCAACCATGAGTCCTCTCTACTGTAAGTCATGGAACTCATCTATCCGGTGCTGCCTATAACAGTTTAATAAGTAACATGCATTAAAGCACTCTATGAATGTGTCCCATGTGAGTGTGTCTAATGATAACCGGCGCTTGCACTCCTCAGTGTGCCACCAAGTAGTTGTTGCATCTCTCAAGAAGTGTACTGCCACGTGTGCTTTCATGTTGCTCCCATAGAGTTGCAATGCAAAGCATCTATCTAGACTAATGAGCCAAGCCTCAGCCTCGGCTCCCTCTGTAGCTCCTGTGAAGGTAGATGGATTAAGCCTAAGTAGGTCTCTAATAGGATCTCCCTTGTCCCTATGTCCTATGACCGGCTCATCCATACCATACTCATAGGGTCCATGATGTACCTGCTCAACCCTCACAGTCTCATCTCGTCTCGCATGTCACAGAGGACTCCTACTCTGTGCTCTGTAAGCTAACCCTACCTCCTCCACAGTAGTATCTGGTATCTCTACAAAAGGCTGCACACATGGCACCTCTCACGAATCAACGTGGGGTTCTACACGTGGCTTAGCTCGCAACTCAACACGCGGCTCCTCACATGGCTCCTCTCATGGATCAACGTGGGGCTTGTCACGTGGCACTGGTATAACTGGCGGTAACCTCTCTAACATGGCATGTAACGTCTATAAAATCTGAGGTCCTATATCAAGTCCTAGTGGTGCCTGCGGTACGGGCTGATCTGATAAGGCTACTGGTACCTGGCCCTCTGCAGAGGAATCACTATGCACCTTGGCGAACGCAATGTGACGTGTTCGCGCTCGCTGAATTCGTTGGGGAGACATCCTACAAAAAGCAAGGTAGGCACTAATTAATCAAAGTTGTAAAATAAGTATCGTGCCCAAATAAGCCTAGTGTTTAAACTTAGGCTCTGATACCAAATGTCATGCCCACATTTCCCATGCGGTCACGACACGTATCAAACATGTCATGTCCACATTTGTCATGTGGTCATGACACGAAATATCAAAAATTTTACCACACTTCCCTAGAAACCCCCTCACATGTGTAAGCATGATTGGTGGCATTACGCATAAGGCGTAAATCAAGATAGTTGAATGCGGGGTAATACGTTCACTTGCGCATACCATTCACAATGAAGGCCAACTAGGGGGTCGATGCGACGTGGTTGATGTCGCCAATAGGGTTAGGATCAATGATCAAAACCCTAAGTTAACGTATGTGAATGATGGGATTTTGACATAAGTCAAAATCAAAAGCCAAATTCAAGTGCATGAGAGGATATAATTTAATACAAAAATCTAATGTCGATACTTCGCAAAAAATAATAATATAATCCTAAACAAGGTTAAATTTCACTAACCTAGCTAAACCTTAAAATTCTGGAAAAATTCAGCAGCATAATGCCTCACGAGCGTGATTAGGGTTTATTATAATAAAACTATTTTTTATCAAAAGTTTACTGGTTTGGTTCTAAACTACCTACATAACATCAGTTAAATTGGTAGATCAGTTAAATAGATTAATTGTACATTTTTCAACAAAGCTCTATCAATTTGTTCTTCTTCACATTTTCTATAATTTAAAACATTTTTCAACAAAGCTCAATCAATTTGTTCTTCTTCACGTTTTCTATCAATTAGAGTTATCACTACATCCTTTACATTATTCCTAATTTCTTGGTAGATCAGGTCACGGAAACATGTTATACTAACTTCGTTTAAATAGTTTACTAGGTTTCCAAGTTGGTTTGAACGACGTCTTCATTAAACTAATAAAATCGCCCTAGGTTAATTAAATTAATAACGACTAAGTTGCCACCCACCTTGTTTGATAAAGGTTTGCTAGCCATAATTTATTTACACTGATTTAAAATTAGTTACGCTTCAATAGTTAAATTAACGCAACTAGATTGATTGATTTAAGTAACAATGGCCCCTACGATAAATATTCTCATGCAATAAGTAATCACAATTAATTATTCCCTAATTCCAAACAATATTTAAATTGAGAAAACCTAACTTGATTAATTAAATCCCATTGCAAATTATTTAATTAAAATAATGCATATAATATGCTCTAACTTACAACTCTTTACTTTTAAAAAAAAACTAACCAATTAAAATAATAAAATAAAATAAAACCCCATTATGTATTATAAATTTCTCCATTATAAAATATTCATTTCAAGTTAATTAAATGAAACAAAAACCCATAAAACAATTTCATAAAGAGAGGGAAGGAAAAGAAAACAAGAAATAATAAAAATCAAATTTTTAAAACAAAACAATCTTGCCCTAAAAGCCTCCATGTAAAATAATAATTTCCTTAAGGGCAAAAAGCCCTAACCCTATTTTTTCCAATTCTCATTTTCTTTTCTCCTCTTTTTTTTTTTCTTGTCTCATTTTGTTTTGGGTTGTGTTTGCAGGTTTAATGGAGGCCATTCATGGCCACACCAAGTAGTGAATGAGCTATATATATATATATATATGTTAAAAGGGCATTTTTTTATTTGCTAAAAACCCCATGTATTGTTATGGTAGGCAAGAGAGAGGAGCTACTAGGGCAGCGGCAGCGGCGGACTGTGGCGGAGGGGACAGCCTGTGGAGCGGCAGGTTTCACAGCAGCGGCGGTTTGTGGAGGGCAAAGGTGAGCAGAGGCCGCAGGGCAAAGGGACCAGCGGCGGCGTTGAAGGAGGGGAGCCATGGCTGGGTGTTTGGAGTTCCCACAACGCGAGGACAGGGGAGGTGTGGGGAGTGTGGGGAGGGAGGTGAAACTCCCACCCACATCCCACACAGTGGGTTGTGGGTGGGGGCTCCGCCCCCTTCCCCACACCCATAAATAAACAATGGCGACGGTGGGGGGGTTCGAACCCCCCCACCCCATATATTTGTTTTCGCCCAAATAAAAATTACAGACTGTAAAAATTTAATCACAGTCCATTTTCTATTTTTTGCTTACACAACATTTTTAAATGTTTTTATTTTTATATATATTTATATATATAAATATATATGTGTGTGTGTTTATATATATATACTCTCAAATATTCACATATTCAACTCAAAATACAGTTTATTTTTGTATATTAAAATATAACAATATATATATATATACTTATTGTGGTATATGTAATGCAGTCTCATATTTTTCTTTGACAGAATAATTAAAAAACAATTTATATTTAAATATAAATAAATATATGCATTCATATATATATATATATATATATTCAAATATAATTTTCCTTCAACCACTTACAAATTTTCTTTTAAGAACATTAAGCAAAAGATATATTTTTTTTTAATATCAAATTTATGCAAAGCAAAGGAACTCTTTTTTTTTTTTTTTAAGGAAAAAAAAAACATAATTCCACATATTCATTCCTTCAAGAATTTATTCATTATATTAATTTTTTAAAAAAAAACATTTAATTAAATACTTCAAATATATCAACAAACAACTAAATTTCCTTTTCATAAAAAAAATTGTAAAACTTTCATTTTTGTCTCTCAACAATATAACAACTTTCCTATTTTTTTTTAAATAATAAACATACAAATAAAATAGTCATAAGTCCATGTCTTTCTTTCATTACTCTATATCTTTTTTTTTAAATCAAAAGCATTGAAATCAGCAATATAACTTTTATTTCCAAGTGCAATGAGTTTAAACACAACTCAACTAAATCTTTACATCCCAAGAGAGGAAGATTTCTTCTCTCTTCTAACTATATTATTTACATAAGGCCATACTTGGCCATATCCTTTCATGAGTTCAAAATGACAACACAAGAAGGAAGCTTCATTTTCTCCTACACTTCATAGCTCAAAGACCCTGCAATAACACAAAAAGGGGAAAGAAGCCACAACAACTTTCTCTCCTCCCTACCATTGACTCACTCATGAGTCACCCCCGAGCTAGGAGGTCATCCTCACACTAGGAAAACTCAAACCACAACAGAACATTGCATTCAACACCCAAAAATAATTTACTCCCATGGCTTATCACAACACAAGAACTCACTCAAGATGAATTCAATGGGGTAGGGGAGTGGACATCACTCAACTCAAGAGTGCCACCTCTAAAACTTCCCATTACAAATACCTCTCAAGGCCTCAAGACAACACTTTTAAACATAATTTCACAAAGTTTTCATTTGGCTCTCAATCCATTTCACATATTGCACATATTTACATATTTCCCTCAAGGCTACAACTCCACAAAATCAAGGAAATGACCCCAAGGAGGTTCACTCCTCCCCCACCCCACACTTGTTGAGCATCTTCTCCCAAGTAGGACAGGCTCTTACAACTCCCTTACAATTTTTACCTACAACAACAAGTAAAAACTCAAAATAGAAACTCACACATGGCATCACACAAGTAAATAAAATACATAAGGGAAGGCCTTAGCCTTGAAACTTACCTTAAAAAGCCCAATTGGTAAATGGTAGTTGAGTAGAGCTCCTCTAACTCCTTCTCCAAGTTGAGCCACCAAATTTCCTCCAACTTTTTCCCCAAAGTAATTAAAATCAATAAAATTGTCAAAAATTCAACAACCCCATCCCTCTCTCCAAGAGAGATTAAAATAGGTTCTTCTCATGAGCCTTGAGGAATGGGGAGGTGACACTTGTCACCTCCTCACTCCTCCTCCCAACTACAAGCAAGACCCTTGGAATGGGTGGTGACACATGTCATTCACCCATCCACCAAGTCTCTCTCTCTTCCACTTGTCCTCTCTAAAACATGTGGGAGAGAAAAGTGGAGCTTAAGAGGGAGTGGGTGCCACATGTGCCCCAATCCTCTCCTCCTAAGAAGTACCACACAACCCCAAGGTACCCTCACCAATTGTGAGAGAGACTTGGAGTAAAGTCCTCCACAATTAAGGGGTCTTGGAGAGTCCCCCAATCCTATGGAAGAGGAAAGGAAGAGGTTGAGTGTTTGATCCACTCATCCTCTTCCTCCCAAGCTTCCATTTTCGTCACTCTACTTCAAGGTGAAGTTAAGTGACCAAATAGAAGTTTATCTAGGGTTACACAAGCCCAAATGACCCCTAGACCATAGGGGTACAACCCAAGGTCAAGTTTAACCCAAATTTAGCACCTTAGGATGTGGAAAATCACATGAAAAGGGGTCCCAAAAAAATAAAAAATAAATTGAGTCAAATAAACATTACTCATTTACAACACCATAATACAATCAACTGAAAAAGGGTAGACCTAGCCCAAAGGACACCATACGCAAACATTACGAAAATCCATCATGCAATACACAGATGATCTTGGTTCCTCTTGGAACTAGATTAGCTTCACAAGGGAAAACAACATAGTGTGTGGGATGATCTCCGAATTTACGTGGCTTCGTTAGAAACACCTGTGCACTCAAATGAAATGTTAATCTCACATGTATATAATAGCTGAAGAAAATTGAAACATACACTCACATACAACATCACATGTTCATATAAGCATCAAGGAAGTCACATTACAATTAAATTCTAAATTCTGCATTTCAAACATCCATTCCCAAGATTGAATCACATAACAGTTTCTAACTAACATCACATGAATAGTTTCCCAATAATATCATAATATAAACCATATGTCTAACATCATCAGTGAATCAATATCCAGGTCTAAACACATCGTAAACATGCTAAGCATAACAAATCCACATACAGCATAAAGTCTAATAGTCCAAATAATTCAGGATCAACAGTCCCATAAGTCTAAATGTATCACCAACAGTAAAGTAAGTAGTCAAATATAAGGGAATGAAAAAGTAGGCCTCACATAACTCGCTTTATCAAATTTTTATTTACTGTGACAAAGATTATAAGAGGATCACATTGGTTTTGAACTCCAATTGGCGGTAATTCATGTGGTTGAAAGAGAATATCTATTTTTGTCACATGCATACAATCTAATAGAGCTACTACATAATTATGCTTAACAGTGGGTGGTATAATCACCTTTTGTAAAGCTTCTTGGAGTATTCCATGGTATGTAGGTGATGTTTGTATTAAATCCCAAAGAGAGATCTTATCTGGAGTAACGCGAAGCTATTCGACAAGATCATATTCTTGACCACTTTTATGAGTAAAATGAGGTGGCGTGGGGAGCATAGGTTGATAACATGGAAGAGAGATAGGCACATGAGGTGATTTCTTGTTTTTCTTGTTATTATGGGTGTTGTATGTGTGACCAATCACATTGTGGTGTGGTTGTTGAGCACCTTGAACTGTAATCACCAGTTTTAAGCAAGAAAGTGCACTGGGTGCCCCCCGCACAATCATCTTAGGAATATTACTACAAAGTCTATTAATGAAGATTGAATTAACATTGTTTTCCTCTTGATTATTCCCAACATCTATCCCTAAATAATTTAATGTGAGAGACCTTTTCTCATCCACTAATGCTACGTCTTGGCCAGGGAGAGCAATGGAATGAGAAGAAGGTACAGTGTTTGTAGGAAGATTAGGTATTGTGTCATTAATAGAGTTATCCATAGTCTTCTCATCTAAGGTCCTTGGAAATTCAACTATAGGAGTAGGATAACTTATGGAATCAACTTCATCATCATCACCATATGTTTGAGCTATTAATTCCAAAGCATTAAGAGAAATTTCACACTCATCATTCTCAATGTGTCTTGTTAAATCTTCTACTACCCAAGGGTATGAATTCATAAGAGATGTGAAGTTTTCAAAGTCAGATACATAGTCAAGGATTTCAAATTAAGAGCACTTAAATATATCCCTATGATACATAGCTTGAAAATAAGTGAGAACATGAGGATTCGTATTAAGAAATTTGTAGAAATTCTCGAAGTTTTTGATATATGCATGCAGAGATACCAAAGAGCAATGATACGAAGATACCATGGTGAAATGTCTTGTAAAATGAATTTAAAATCAGATTTTAAAATATTTTCAAAAGTTATGCAAGACACGAGTGCAAAACTATGTATGAAAATGACCTAAAATGCTTGATTTTTTCAACTTTTTTCAATGCAAATAAGTGAAAGAAAAGGTGTTGTGAGGAAATTGATTAGGGGAAGCAAATAATATGTCTGATATTAGTACAATAAATCAATAATATCCTTCACAACACACTTTTGATGCAAACCTAGGATGATGACAAGTCAAAACCTAGTGAAAATACACTAAAATATGTAATTTTTCACAAATTTTCAATGCAAAGACCCAATAAAAGGGGTGTTGTAAAGAATTTTAGGAGGTACAGAAGATTATAATAGTAATATTAGTCACTTAAATCCATAAAATATCTCACAACACGCTTGGAGTGTGGATCTAGGTCAAACCCTAGGGAAAATATAGCCAAAATATGCACTTTTTCACCAAATTTTCAATGCAAGAGCTCAATAAAAAGGTGATGTAAAGAATTTTAGGAGAATAAGTAGATAATAACCCTAATAACAGCCAATTATTGCATAAAAACCTTTACAACACGCCTATGATGCAAATCTAGAGAGACAATAAGGCCAAAATCTAGTGAAAAAGCAAGGTTTTTAAACCCTAGGCATGAAATTTTGCAAGCAAACCACTATGATGCAACACTAAAGTTAGAAATGAGTGTTTTAAAAAGGTAGTAAAATCTGAAACAAGATTTTGACTACAAACCATAGCTAATACAAAACTAGGTTATATGGAAAAATGCACAATTTCAAGCAATTTTTAACAATTTAAGCATGAAAACGTAATCTAAATGAATGATGAATGAAAAATTTATGTATGTTAAATCAAATATAGTGATAATGACATAAATTTATTAAAATTAAATGCCAACTAATTCAAATTATATGAAAATGCAAGCTAAAAATGCCAATTTTTTCAAATTTTTCCAATTTTCTAATTTTTTTGTAATTTTCCAAATACAATAAGATGAATAATGATATGAATGAATGAAATGAATGTAAATCTAAAGCACAAAACTTAGAAAGGTGCAAAATTCATTAAAAACATGGGTTCACCAAAATGTTTAGGGTAAAATATGAAGAGGGTTTACTTTTAATGGTTTATGTTGATCCTCCTTTCACCACTAAACATTCAAGGACATTCAACCAAGTAGGAAGTCTACTATAGGATTGTTGTCACTTGGAACATAGGGGAAGATTGGAATTGTGTAATTTAGTTGTTCAATTAAGCCCAATATGTTCAAAACTCTAATTATTCAAATTTATCTACAAACAAACAAATTACAGAAGATGATCGCACACAGAGATATCAAATGACAATCAAATGCGTACCAGATTTTAAAGTTTAGAAAATAGAAAAGTTAGGGACTAATGAGCGGGCACCCTAGTCCAGTGCCACAGTTTTTATCAAGATCTAGAAACCTTATTTGCAACATGTTCCTATTGTTTCAGAGATTTTTCTATTGCGAGATCCGCAGGACTAATGAGTGGGCACCCGAGTCCAGGTCCCTATTTTCTTCTCTGATTTACAATTTTGACAGTCTGCACTACTCTCTTACAACTCCACTTTTTCTACTTTCACAACTTGTAACCTATAATCAGAAAAATTGGTTGGGGGTTTTGGTGTTTACAGGCTTGCCTCAGTCAAGCCTCAGAGAGACATTCAAGTCTTCCAAACACTATTGTCAGATAAAGAGTGTGTATCCCTATGGGATAGAGATAAAATCCAAATGATAAATGATAGAAAACACAATTGATATCACCTTGTAGTGAAGATCTCATGGAAGGAAGATGATCTTCATGCCATGAGGAGATGGATGCCAAATCTACAAATACAAACACAAGAACAACACAAATTCTACTTTGCAACACACAATGAATGCCTTGAATCACTTTCACATAAGCTTGAGAATCAAAATTGCCATCTAGTTTACAAATGAATGCCTAAACATGCTTATATATGCAACTACAAACATTCTCGCTAAGAATTTTGTAATTCAAACTCACTATGTCAGAATAGGACCTAAATAATGGTCATAAACTGACACTTTGAAATTGGTCCTGACCTAAAATAAGGTAGGACTAGGGCATTGGCGCCCAAGTCCTTCTCCCTATTTCAAGCAGGATTTATGTCAAGTGTACCGCCTAGGTCCCATTTGCCATGAAACTTTAGGGTTTTCTCATCAGGATGTCAAATTAACATGCAAGATGTCCTAAATGCGTCCTAAAGACCCAGTAGCTAAACCTTAAGAGGGAAAAGCCCCCAAGGGGACATTTTCTGATGTAATAGTAACCTTTGCAGTCTGGGAGGCCTCCTAATCAGAGTGAATCACCACATGTATGGCCACCTAAATGAATGCCCTTACTAAAAACTTTTTTAGTAGCCAAAATCCTTCTATTTGCTGGCGCAGGAGGTCGTACCTCTAAAGCCATCCCATATTCTCACAGTTCAAAGTAGAGATAGTAAATTCTCTTTGGAGAATTCAAAGTTTGGTATGCCTGAGAAGTGTGTACCATGTAAGGGGGAGTCAATGCTACCAAACTTCTAAGCTATTTGCTCTGAATAAGTGCAGTTAGAGCAATCCAAGGGGGAATCCAGTAGATATTGTCTCTGCTAACCCAAGTTGTTACTGTTTGTGAATGTTCTGTGTGTGAGTGTTTGCTATCTTGTTTTTCTGTCAAAACAATTTTTGAAAAACTATCAAAAAATAAAACCTGTTACAAAATTTGCCTCTGAACAATAGTGAATCGCCTCTTAACAATAGAAAATAGCTTTTGAGCTATTCTTGATCACCTTTGGTCTATTCCTAGTCGCCTCTAGTTTATCACGAATTATTTTTATACTTTTTGGTCCAAATCTCATTTTTAATCAATCCATCAATTTTTAGACATCAAATTGATCATCTACACCATCCCATCCAGTTTGACCATATCATATCATTAGACTTTTTGAGCTTTCCATCCTTTTGAGACTCTAAATCAGTTATTATCAATCAATCAATCAAAATCAACATTATCCTTTAGCTTTGGTCCTTATCTAGCATTTGATCATATCATCATCATCAACCAACTTTGTCTACCCTTGAGTTCATGAGTCTATCTCTTGGGAGATAATCTTATCCAATCAACCAACTGATCAAACCAATCCAATCAATCGACCAAGCCAATCCAATCAATCAAGCAAGCAAACTAATCAATCCAAGAGTCTCAACTTTGTCACATAAGTCCATCTGTCATCCAACCATGCCAACATTAGAAGATCTAGCACCTCAATTCCAAAACTTCCTCCAAGCACTTTATCGAGAACCACAACCTCTAGATCAACCAATCATTCAATAGGTCCATGCTCTCGTCCAACAACTTCAAACATGCCAATCACCTCAAATGTGACAACTACTAGCACAAGCCCAAAACTTCCTATCCATTTGTCAAAATCAACAAGCATACCATCCTCTATCGACTCATTATCAATCAATGCCATCTCAATCTCATGTGTCATACCCCTCCACTTCATACCAATCTAATCCATCCATATGTCAAATCAATTCCCCATCAACTTATCCTACATATTTTTATGTCAATACCATATCAGCATATCCACCCACTTCACAACAAGCACATATGAGCTGAAGTGTACCTTGGCAACAAGATCAAATGCCTTCAACTTCATACCAATCCCAAGATCTTTTATCTACATATCCCAGCATTTCAATTCATCATCAAACCCATTCACAAGACTATCAATGGCCTCCACAAAATGAACAAGCATACCCAAGTCAACCTTTGCTGCAAGACTTGGTATCTTTTGACGAGGGAGATAGTAATCTAGATTATGCATCCTATGAGTACCCTCCATCGCCATCCACTCAAATGTCAATCCATGAGCCTACTATCCCTATCCCAACACCACCATGTGATCTTACTCCTAGTCCTAATCCACCCAATCCTAAGCCTACAACACCATCCGCCCTTATTGTCCATCCACTATATTGTCCTTCCACCCATACCTTTATAAAGGATGTAATATAATGGCTACTAGCACAGAATAGACATTCCCCATGTCAAACACCCACTCGTGATCCTAGCAGAGAGATTTTCAACATGTCCAATCCTTTAACCCCATCATATAGTCCACAATCCCATGAGCCTATGAGTCCAAGTCAATATCTATCATCTTTTCATGTTGTTGATCATGAGCCTATCCAAGATTTATCCACTTCCATTCAACCAAATCAAGAGGTATGTCAAGAGCATAAGCCTAAACATATGGAAACATCAAGCCCTCTTTCCAATCAAGATCAAATCCCTTCCATCCAACCTATTCATAACATATATCTCCTCCATGATCAAGATATTATTTGTGATGAAGAGTCAATCCCTCTGCAAATGGATCCTATCCATAATCCCATAAATGAGCAAGATATCCAAATTTCTCCTATTCAACTACCATCTAGTCCCATTCATGATATACAAACATCCACTTCCATTGATGAGACACCCCGCTCCCAAGTGAACATAGATGATCGAACAAATACCTTGGATCTTAATGAACACAATGATAATCAAGATCCTAATGATCCTTTGTCATCCACTATTGACCCTATTTTAAATCCATTGTATCGCCATGGTCTTACTACCTTCATTCATGAATGTTCTTCTCTAGGGGAGAAACAACCATTGTCTACCACCTCATCTTCTCCATCTAATAAGGGACTTGTGTTTAGTATTCCACCTACACCTAGTCCCATTGTCCACCACATACTCCAAAAGATGAACTACCGAGGTAAAGGCTTAGGCATCCTTGAACAAGAAATTTTGGAGCCCATACATGTCAAAGTCCCTTCTCCACACTCATATGGCCTTGGATACACACCCCAAGGTAAACAATCTCAAAATGTTGGTACTTCCTCCATCCATCCTAAGTCTACTTTCCATCATAAACCCTATCATACACCCAAAACATATGTTTCCATTCCACCTCCATCATCCTACAAATGTCAAAAGCATGTGACTGTACATCTCCCACCATTAACTTTACCCCCATTGCTTCCAAATCCTAATATCCCTCCATCCACTTTGCCTCCATTGTTCCCAGCACCTAATTATCCATTTATACATAAGTCCCATAAATATCCTAATCATGACCAATTAATGTACACATTGTATAAATAAGAAGCTTCCACCAAATCCATTTCCAAGGGATTCAAAAAATACAAAATTGGATGCATTTACTCATAAATCCAAAAATACTAAGGGACCTCATGCCTTAGGACACAAAACCAATGAATCAAAGAAAAATCCATCTAAAAATCCATATAAGCCCATACCTCTAAAAGAAGAGGCCAAAAATAAAATGGTTTGGGTCCCTAAGAATAAGGAAAGCAAGTCAAACGAGGCATCCACATCTCATAAATCCCAACCATCCACTTCCACCTCACATTCCCACTCCATTCAAGAATGTTATATTACATCCCACAAGCAAAATAAAAGTCATAAAAGTACTAAGTCTATGTGGGTACCTAAATCATTGCATCAACAATCTCCTGAACAAACATCTCCATTACTTTCAACACCACCTCCACATCAAAAGCTTCAACATTTATCACGGTGTGTGCAACCGTTGGTCATGATCCCATTTCATTTCGCAACAATTCCACATACCTCCATCTCCTCATCCTTCATCCACTATCCTACATATCTTCCCCATCACATTCCTATGGTCCATGCTTTTGGCTAAGCCTCCCATTCATCTTTTGCATAAGTCCTATATAATCCACTATCCTTCCATCCATAATCTACGTCATAATCCGCTATCCATCTACCTAATCCATCTTTCATGCAATCCCCTACCAACATCTATGAGCACACTTGACATGGTCCATGTGACATTCATCTCTAATGGGACTATCACTTTCATGGAATTAGACACTTGAGTCTCTTTCATCCATATCCTCCTATCCCATCCAAGTATTCAAAAAAGTCAAAAAGTCAAAAAAAATCAAAATACTAAAGAGAAATCCCTTCGTCCAATGGTGAAAACCACCCTTGGTGGTGCCTTGGATAAGTACCATGATGAAAACCTGGCAAATAGGCGTCATGTGTAGGTTGGTCTATCTATGTCAATTACACTTGGGGGCACATTGTCTCATCACATCCTATCTTTCCCTACCATCCTACCATCCTTACATCCACACACATATACCTATCCTATCAAATCCATTCCATCCTCCCTTCCTCCTTTTGATCTTGATAAAGGTATGGGGGGAAAATGTTGACATATACTTCGGATATCTCTTAATATAGCTCATCCTTTCAAAACCAAATCCTATCATTATTCTCCTATCATTACCCATTTATCCATCCTATCCAAACCAAACCATCCTCTCATTCCTTTTGTCATAAGTGTTGTCATGAAAAATCTTAAGTCGACCACCTAGAATGGGCATGTTATTCCTATGTGACATAGTCTTTGGAGGTCACATCCTAGCTCCCTTATGAGGCATACATCCATTCCATATACTATAGCCTATCCTCTTATTCATCCATCTATCATGAGCCTTCCATCCCATATACTTGTTCTCTGAAAGTTGCACCCTACCAATTTATAGAAAATTGGTACTCTAGAGGAACATGGAAACACTCCTATGGCTATGGGTCACCTAGAAATTGGCATGAATCTCTGGAGAAGGCCGGCTTCCTAACTTTGTATCACCTAAGATTGAATATTCTATGGTTTTGACAAGGAAAAGGGTAAGAAACATATGCATTAAAACCAAAACTAAACTCTAATGGGTGATACACCTAACTAAAAGGAATATGAAACTCAGATTCATGCACTTACTATAATGACAGAAAATATATTTGCACAACTTATTACTATATACTTCTACATAAGTGTTTCACAAACAAGTCCTAGTTCTCAGACTTTCAAGAGGAAGATAACTTCACATCCAAAAAACAATTTACACCTTTTGACACAATTTGTAACCTGCATTAATATAATTTCTGCATAAAGGCTCTAAAATCTAAGACAACACTATAAGGAAATAAACATTACCTCACAAATAACTTGATCAATCAGTTGACAAGCAAAATAATGCAAAGAACAAGTAGGCAAAATCTTCAGTCAATGATACTCAAGGCCTTCATTGTATTTCATATCAAGTAAATATGAGTCACAAAAAATGCTCAAGTCTGAGAAAAGATTGTAAAATCACAAGTCTCCAAAAATTGCATAATCAGAACTGTCTACAAAAGAGTCACATAAGTGACTATATCCATCACTATCCAAGTGGTTCCACCAACAAGGAGCTAGAACGGATACAACAGAAATACCCCAAATCTAGTACCTAAATCTCCTCCAAAAGAGCTCAAAATGAGGGAAAAAGTCTATCAAGACTTGGTCTAACATGATGACACATGAAAACCACTCCTAAAAGACTCCAAAGACAATAAAACACCTCCTAGATGCTCTCAAAACATTCAACTCCACCACTTAAATACCCTCATGACTTAGTCTAATATTCAACTCAAGAGCAAAACAAAATGCTATACTCTTGGCATGTGTTTGCCAATGTCCTCCAACACCCCTACATCCTTGGCATGTACCAAGGCATGACAAGATTAGTTAACATTTTGCATATGTCTTTACAACCTCTTTTGCATTTAATGATAACAATAAACTTAAAATGAGTTATAACTCCATCATTAAAGTTTAAATGTTTTACATTCTATATTTTCAACTTCATGCAAAGGAAATAAAACAAAGGGAAATAAAGAGCACCAAAGTGCTGACCCTAATGTATAAAGGGATAAAGTAACGCAAAAAGTCTAAGACCTAAGTCTTGGACCATGGGTTATTAGTGAAAGGATACAAAAAGTTTTAAAAAAACAAAAACCCCATCGGGCTCTTTTAGGGTTGAAACCCTAAAACAAGAAAACAACTTTCACTTTTTTTCATTTTGCACTTTTGCATTCTTTCGGCACCGCCATGGGAACTCTCTGTAGAGCTTGCTTTGTGGGTTTTTGAGGAGTTTTGAAGGCATTTCTAACTGTATCTTCACACACAACCGAATGAGCTCACCTTAATGAACTTGGTAAGTCAAAAACTTTACCTTCTTGAAAGCAAAAATATAAGAAGCAGTGTTACTTATGCTTTCATTTCTGTAAAAAATATGATGAATGTATTGATCTTTTCATTATGTGGCCCTATACACTATATCCGATGTGTCTATGTATGTTCTCCTCTCTATGACACTATTACAAACATATTTGACATACTTCCAACTCTTGGCATCGTATGATTGTGACATCCATAACTATGACTGACCGGGAATGTATGGACTGTCTCTCTTCTATACTCATAGATAACTTATGACAGTCATGTGATCCTTTAGTTCATGATGATTCTACAACTCATAATAGTCATAGACTGCTCTAATCATTCATCTCACAGAGCTTGATACTCTTCAAAGCATATATGTTTAATGACTCTCTCTCTCTCTCAATCACAAGCATCACTTATCATTCTAATGTTGTCCTTGATGACAGTTTACAAATGCATGGCACTTCAAACTATTCATGTGACTGTCTTTGGCAATAAAATCATGTTGCTCTTATCAAATCTTGTATCTGTAAATTATGTTTGTCATGAGCAGCTACAGGATAACTTTTGCACTTCATTTTCTCCAACTGTATCTCTTTCTTTTGTACTATTTGAAAGCATTAATGGTTCTAAATTAGACATGTTTCCCTCTCAACCCTCGTGGGAGCCACATTTTCTCCACATGCTAAAATGAAATGAGAATTAAATGACACATGTATCTGCACATGAAACAAACATGTTAGGAAAAACATGGGCATGTGATTGATATTCTTGATTATCTTGTTGCTTTCTTGAAGATCCAAGTGACTAACTAGTTTACTGCATCTGAAAGTCAAATTGCATATTTGTAGATGTATATCATATGATGTATGATTCCTTGTCATTGGTCTAACATCAGTTTATCAAAATTTTATGCAGATAACTAGGGGCAGCAAGGAGACAGCAGCTGAGTGCATGACAAGTGGACAACACAGGATGACGCAAGGCATGACGAATAGGACAACAAATAGGACTAAGACTCATCATTCAGGAAATGACGAGTCACCCTATCTCATATACATATTTATCTCTTTAGTTTTCTATCAATGTATAGTTTCTCTTTTCATTTGCAATGAAACAGTTAGTCTCATGACTTGTGTGAGACCTTATACAGTTATTATTTCAATAAAGATTACTATTCCTTTTAAAAGATCAGTACAATCTTTTAAATCTAAAATGCAACATTGCACTGCAATCTTAATTTGTACCATATATGCACATGGATATAATGCAACAAAAATAAAATGTACCTTTCTTTTCTTCAAAAAATTGAAAAGCTCTACCTGATTGAGATAGTAGTAAAATTAGGTAACAATACTATAGCCTATCCTTTTATCCATCCATTTATCATGATCCTTCTATTGGCAAGAGACACATTGTAGCTTCATGATTGCTTTCATTGATGGCAACAAAGTTCATCCCACACATCCGCAGGACATGGTGTGCCTATACCGGAAGTCAGATTGAAGAGTGTTGTGGTCCGGTAAGCAAGAACAGAGTATGTGGCAAGGTCCAACAGTCAGGTCTGGATCTCTCAGAGGAAGTATCTTTTGAAAGTGCAGACTTGGGGAAGTCAAGAGGAGTACCTTGACTGATAGATTCCAGGAATTGAGCCTTCGGTGATGCAAGAGTAAAGAGATATAAGCATTCAAGTATTGAGGTCCGGTTTGGTAGAACAGACAAAGGAAGAACTGATAGGCAGAGCATCAGAAGTTATTCTGGATGAGATGCTGATGGTGATAAAGATTCTTAAGGTATCATTCATGATTGGCCGACTTGTTAGATGACTTCTGTAAGTTTCTTTTAGATCTGCATCACTTGGTAAGCAAGGATTCAGCCGACAGACTAGAGTTTGGGAAATATTGACTATTCTGGATGCCGACTAGAAAGAGGATGAAATCCCTTGTGCGGATATATATATACCAGATGGATTTCGATGAAAGTGGGTGTGTTGTGTCAAGTGCGAAGAAAAGCAGAAGAGCAGAAAGAAAGCAGTAAGGAAGGTCCGGTATGTGATAGGACAGCAGAACAAAAGAAGAAGAAGGATGAAGTGCAACAGATTAGTTTACTGAGCCTAACCAGAACTGAACTCTGGCATGTGTGGATGCTTCTCATCAGTTCAAGTATCTTAGTATTCTTCTTACAACTTGTAGACAGTGAGTCTCTTGTGAGCAATGTGCTCAGGCAGTGAGCCCTAATTGGCAAGTGCCATTTTGTATTTCTATTCTTCTAACAGAGAATACAATCTTGGGTTAATCACCCCATGGTTTTCTCCCCTAACAGGGTTTCCATGTCAAAAATATTATGTCATGTGTATTTCCATTTCATGGTTATGTTTGTTTATTTGAATTGATGTTGTATTAATTATTAAAAAAGTTCAGAAAGATGAAATAATTAAGATAACTGATTCACCCCCCCTCTCAGTTATCAACAATTGGTATCAAAGCCAATTTCCTCCAATCAGAGCCTAACAACTTGAGGAAGATCTAGGAATTGAGATGGATGTGTATGGTATGAGGGAGCAACTTCAGTCTACCCTAGATGATCTTGAGCAATCTAATTCTAAAGTCAATGTATTGAAGGATAGACTCAAACAGGCTGATGATTTCATAAATGAACTAAAAGGGAAACTAAGTCTCTCTATGAAAAAGAGAAAGGAACTACTTCAGCAATTGGCAAGTCAAGGTGAAGCAAATGATACAAATGAAGATCTTAAGGAGAAAACCAAGTTATGTGAAAAATTGTCAAAAGAGATCATCATGGTAAGACATGAAATGGAATCAGGAGTCATGAAATTTACCCAAGAAATTGAAGAGAAAAGAAAAACTGAAGATGATCTAAAACAATCTCTCAAGGAGAAATCAAAAGACTGCTACAACATGGATAGAATAATCAGACATCTTGAATCCGATCTTGAAGATTCTAAAAATAATGAAGAAAAACTAGAAGATCAAATTGTCTCTCTTAAAAGGGATCTTCAAACAGCAAATGAATACGAAGAGAAATTCAAGATAAGTTCTGCTCAACTTGAAGTTCTTCTTGAAAGCCAAAAGAGAGTAGATGACAAGCATGGCTTGGGATATGAGAAAGGTGAGAGCTCTGGATCTGGTCAGAAGAAGTTTGAATTAGAAAATCCAATAAACAGGCCTAGAAGACCTCCGATGAGGCAACCTAATGCTCAAAGATATCCATCATTCAATGGATACTGCCACAACTGCAATAACTTTGGTCACAAAGCTAATCAGTGCGGAAGAAGAATGAATCAGACTAACACATCCTTCTCTGGACAGTGTTTTAACTGCAAAAGGTATGGTCACAAATCTCATGAATGCAGAAATATGCAAATGAACAATTCTTTCAATGGTAGATGCTTTGCATGCAATAGAATGGGTCATATGGCTAATCAATGTAGATCAAGAGGACATCAATCAAATATGCAAAGAAATGTTGTTTGCCACAATTGTAATAGATCTGGTCATATTGCAAAATTTTGTAGAAGCAAGAATCAGGACAAAAGAGGTCCGGTACATCATAATCATAATCAAGACAAGGGAAAAGGAAAAGTGAATGCGGATGAAGTTAAAAGTGAGATGAACAAGATTTGGGTGAAGAAAAGTACAAAAAATTTAGGGGATGGATCAACACCAGAATCTGGTGCTGATATTCCTTCCAGAAATTAAAAGGTGAGCTCTGGCTCAAGGGGAGACACAGAAAAACATTTTCCCCCAGCTAGTTAATTGGTGCCAGAACTTGCACAAGGAGAGTTGCGGATTAAAGGGTTCACAAAGGGACATCTAAATAAGCTTAGGTTAAAAGATGAAAGATCCGCAAGAAATTTTGAACAAGTTGAAAACTAATCCAGTTCATCAATCATCCGGTGAGAAGTAGGTTTTTCACAGTTAAATCTGACATGATTAAAACTATGGAATCTTGATCTATAGATAGATCAAATGATTAAGGAAAGGAAGATAGATTATCACTATTCTCTAAGAATGACTCTAAGTGTATCTTAGTGATCCGGAAAAGATCTATCTCAGAATAAGATGAACAAGGCAACCGGAATGAATTAGGTCGCGCATTTATTGCAGTATGAAATTAGGGCTTTCCCAGAAATAAAAGAGTTCATTCATTCGTCATTTGCACTCAAGAAGAAAAGAAAAGGAGCTCTGCAACAAATTGTCTCAAACTTTCAAAGATCAACCATTGAAGTCGATTCATCCAGCAAATTAATCCAATTCATTCAGTGAACCCTAGAAGCATAAAAGGTATTTTTCATTGCTGAATATCTCTCTGTAAATCTTTTGAAAATGGCCACTCCGAATTTGGTGAAGATTTCTGATAGGCCACCCTAAGTTTAAGAAGCATCCATATAAATCTCTAGAAGTTGATCCCCTAGGCACCTTTTCAAGCATTCTGCATGGAATTCTGCATGTAGAAGATGTTAGGGCTTATATTCATGCGAATATTGAAGAATTTGGGGAATCTAAGTTGGTTGATATCTATCACAATTAATTAATAGATGATTCTTTTAAGCTCAAACCTCAGTTCAAGGCCATCCGGGATAAGCATTTTGCATAGTGCATTCATTTCCCCTATTTTGAAGAAGATGAATGGGTATAGTATGTGTTGAGCAGAGTGCATGATAACTTTCTATGGTTGAATAGACCATTTAAGATCACCAAGGATGCAATTAGGGTAGTAACTAGTCTGCACTCATCCGGTGGGATACATGTTCTTAAATCTATCAAGAATCAGACAGTGAGTGAAGCAACTAGATCAAAATTTGACAAGAGAGCTATGACAATTGAAGATATCACTGATCTGGCTATCAAATTTGCATCCATAATAATGGATTACAAGATTTATCACTCCAGTAGGGAAAATTCAGTACTAAGAACTGCAGTTTATACAGGTTATCAAATGCTAAGAGAAAATGTTGACTATGATCTTTGTGAACTTCTTCTAAGCCAACTGTTGGAGAACCTACAAAAGATCAAAAAGGACAAGAAAAACTCATTCAAGTATGGTGGGCTGATATTATGTTTATTCTTCTACTTCATAAATGAGCTTCCTAGATCCAGTGGTTGGGTTTGGCAGAATGACAGACCTGTTGCAATCCAAATCAGAGACTACATGCATGGGCTTGGGGATGATAAGGCAAGAAATGCAACGTTGTGGGGATATTTTAAGAACTTTCAAAGTATGAAGCAAGCTAGAGAAAGAATCCCCAATCTCTGGTTGAGAAGTACAAAGATACAGTGTGCTTTATGGTAGAAACTAATTAGTGCCTAATGGAGGCTATGGAACCAAGAACAGTGTGGATCATGCCAATGGGGTATGAAGTTGATGAGAAAATTGTAGAGCTACATGTTCAACACATGCTAAGTCAGCCCAAGGATCCTAAGGCAGAAAGGTTTGGAACCTTTGAAGAATTAAGTATAAAAATCCATGGGGAACTCAGACAACCGGAGATGAATAGAAAAGTGAGAAAAGAGGTAGAAGAATTTGCCAAGAGGCATGGAATCTCAAAAGAGGCACTTGATGCACATAGAGAAAAGATGGAAAGGGCAGAGAAAGAGAAGGAAAAAGCAGAAAAGGAAAGTGATCCGGTAGAAGCCCCCTCCCGGATTAGATCCTCTAAGAGGTCTGCACCAACAACTGCTAAGACCTTAAAGGCATCAAAACTGGAAGCAAAATCATCCGGTAAAGAAGAGAAAAGAACCAAGACGAAGGCCACAAGGTCTTATATCAATCAGAAGGATGAAGAAGAGACAGAATCAGATGAGGTAAGGAAAATGAGGAAAAAGAAGAAAGTATCTAGTGAACCCTCTACCGATGAAGACAAGGAAAAGATGGCAGAAGAGTTTATTGAAAGGCCCACTCTGTCCATTGATAATGTAGTCAAATCAGTCACTGTGGATGGGAATTTGAAACCAATGACTAAATTTTATGACTACTACAGTGAGGCTGACCAGAAGATCCCGCAAGAAGCCACAGTCAGGTACCTTAACATTTACAATAAAGCATTCATTAAGATTATATCTGTAATTCCAAAGAGCCTAGAGAAAGAACTAGAAATCAGAAAGAACAATGCCAAGGCCAAGGACCTTGAGATCAGGGAACAAATAGCTATTCAGCTCTATCCCTCAATCACGCAGAAACAAATGAATATGATTTTCAAAGATTGCAAGGATGATTTCTAGAGCAAAGCAAGAATGAATCAGCTTATGCTTGGAGAAACTAACAAAATAGCTAAAGAAACTAAAGAAATCCTCCGGAATGCCTACAAAAGGTTCAACATTCCTATCATAGAGGACATAAGTGATGAGCCCTCTGCCATGGACGACAAGGAAGAAACTACTGAGACAGTAGTAGAAGAGGTAAAGGAGACAGGTGAAGAAAAAGGCAAGGACTTAGATTCCTCTGCTCTGGAAGAGGAAGTCCAAGGAGAAGTAAATCCAGACTCTCCGGCAGTCTCCAGATCTAAAGGAGAAGAAAGTATAAAAGAAAAATCTAGTCAAGAAGAAAAAGGAAAGGAAAGAAAAGAAGAGTCAAGGATAGAAAAAGCTACAGATGATAGTGGTAAGACTGCAGAAGGGGAGAAAATTCTATCTCCGGTAAGAGACACAGCAGAAGCAGTTAAGGATTTCTTGACCAAAGAGATGATGGAATTTGATGAACTAGAGTTACTTCAAGGTCCATTCAATTTTGATTCCCTCTATCTGGTGCAAACCATGAAGCTAGCTTCCTTCACTCAAGCAAAGGCAAAAGAAAAAATACTGAAGTCTCACATGGAAGACTGTGAACTCATAGAAACTGCATCTAGTGTACTAGAAAAAATCATGCCATCCTTCCAAAAGGATCGTACAGCATCCACATCTGGTAATCTAAAGTCTTGTAAATTCTGTTAGTACTCATTTTGATTCTTTAGAGAAAGCAGTAGAAGAGAAAGTCTGGAAAGAGTTTTTGGATAAAAGATTCTCGAAGTTACAAGGACTTATAACCAATGATAGGAGAAATATCGATATTGGGATAAAGAGCTTAGAAAATGCTCTTAAAGATGGTGGAGATATCTATAAATTTTGTGTATCCTGGTCCAAAGTGACCAAGGATATTGAGAAGAAAGTAAAGGAACAAGAGGACAAACTGTCAAGCCTCTCTCAGAATTTTTATCCTCTCACTGTATCTATAGTAAACCAGGAATGTCAAACTATTGTAGTCATGAATGAGATCAAGAAACTTGAAAAGGAGAGGAAGAACATAATAAGTTGGATGGGTGAGCTTAGAGGGATGATTATCCCCAAATTAAAGGCCATGCATGAGGTCCTAACAGATGCCCAGACCACAACCCGAACCAATGATCTGATAGATCTCAAGAGGGTAGAAGCTTTTGCATTCCTATTGAGTGGTCACATCTCAATTTTGGATAGGATAAAGCAGAGTTGGGTGACAGAAGTTGTACAATTGAAGACATCTTTTGCAGACATATTACAATATATGTAAGTAAAACTTGTTTATATACTTATGCGGCTAAGTATAGTTGAATTTTTGGGCAATTTTTGTGTACGGACCCTACCCTTTGCCATTGATGTTAAAGGGGGAGTGAGGAACAGTGAAAAATATGGAATCCAGCTAAGGGGGAGCTCTGGTAAAGTGTACATTAGAAGGGAGCATCAACCAAGGGGGAGTATAGTATAACACTTAGTCATTTTTCACTAAGTGTTGCCATCAATGCCAAAGGGGGAGATTGTTGGCAAGAGACACATTGTAGCTTCATGATTGTTGTCATTGATGGCAACAAAGTTCATCCCACACATCCGCAGGACATGGTGTGCCTATACTAGAAATCAGATTGAAGAGTGTTGTGGTCCAGTAAGCAAGAATAGAGTATGTGGCAAGGTCCAACAGTCAGGTCTGGATCTCTTAGAGGAAGTATCTTTTGAAAGTGTGGACTTGAGGAAGTCAAGAGGAGTACCTTGACTGATAGATTCCAGGAATTGAGCCTCCGGTGATGCAAGAGTAAAGAGATATAAGCATTCAAGTATTGAGGTCCAATTTGGTAGAAAAGACAAAGGAAGAACTAATAGGCAGAGCATCAGAAGTTATTCTAGATGAGATGCTGATGGTGATAAAGATTCTTAAGGTATCATTCATGATTGGCCAACTTGTTAGATGACTTTTGTAAGTTTCTTTTAGATCCGCATCACTTGGTAAGCAAGGATTCAGCCGACAGGCTAGAGTTTAGGAAATATTGACTATTCCAGATGCCGACTAGAAAGAGGATGAAATCCCTTGTGCGGATATATATATATACCAGATGGATTTTGATGAAAGTGGGTGTGTTGTGTCAAGTGCGAAGAAAAGTAGAAGAGCAGAAAGAAAGCAGTAAGGAAGGTCTGGTATGTGAAAGGACAGTAGAACAAAAGAAGAGGAAGGATGAAGTGCAGCAGATCAGTTTACTGAGCCTAACCGAAACTAAACTCCGGCATGTGTGGATGCTTCTCATCAGTTGAATTATCTTATTATTCTTCTTACAACTTGTAGACAGTGAGTCTCTTCTGAGCAGTGTGCTCGGGCAGTGAGCCCTAATTGGCAAGTGCCATTTTGTATTTCTATTCTAACAAAGAATACAATCTTGGGTTAATCACCCCATGGTTTTCTCCCCTAATAGGGTTTCCACGTCAAAAATATTGTGTCATGTGTATTTCCATTTCATGGTTATGTTTGCTTGTTTGAATTGATGCTGTATTAATTATTAAGAAAGTTTAGAAAGATGAAATAATTAAGATAACTGATTCACCCCCTCTTAGTTATCAACACCTTCCATCCTATCCATTGTAGCATATTCTTTTTTCCATCCTCAAAAACTTCATCCATCATAAAATTCCATCCATTCCATAATAAACTTATCCATCCATAATAAGCTTGTTCCCTTTTCCATCCCTTCATTTTACTTATATCATGGCTTGGAAATTATTGAAGTTAACGTATCATTTTTTCCCAACATGAACTGAGTCATCCTTAGCCATCCCCTTACATAATAAATTTCCATTCACTTTTCAATAATTAACTCTTCCCATACTGGGGGCACTTGCTTGTGCTTCGATTCTGGGTAGATATTTCAAGCATCATTGTCTACACATCATCTCATCAATAACTAATCGTTAACACCTCGTACCATCACACACTTAATCATTCCCATCAGTAATAACTCACATCTCATCAATAAAACAATCCCCTTCATCTTCCATCATCGTCATCATAAATGAAAACTACATATCATTTCTAACACAAAAAGCCTTGATCCCGTGGATATAGGGTATGTAGGCAATCTGGAATATGAAGGAAATATCCAGATTCAGGCATAGGTGATACTCCTCTTTCATCTTCCATCCTTCTTCTGATCATTCTCCTCATCTTTCATCTCATCTTCTTCTATCATCCATGATCTCCCACTAAATACCAAGAACTACATATCATCGTGTCTCATCATCATCGTGCAGTGCTTTGATCCTGTGGATACAGGGTATGTAGGCAGTCTGGAATATGAAGGAAGTATCTAGCACTCAAGCACTGATGATTCATTCTTTCATCCCCCCTCCATGTTTTCTATCTTCCATGTTCTTCTATTTGACTAACTCAAGCATAACCAAACTATGCAACTCGCGATAGCTCAAGCACGTACCAAAATCAGGGGTAAGCTAAAGAGATTTGTCCACATGGCTTAAGCCAGCATTTGTTGTATCAATCCAGTATTCTAGCCTTCAATAGGATATATCTTTCCTCATAACAAGGCGCTATCAAATCTACCAAAGAGGACCCTAAATTTGGCAAGAGAACATGATGGCAATGTCTTTTGTTTTCTTTTGATTTATCTTTTCTCCCTTTTTAATACCTAGTCAAGACTACCTTGATCTATCATATCATGGTATGTTGTGATGAAGTATAGACTGGGGCATGGTCATCTACTTTCATATGCTATATTTGTGGGATGATCTTATTCTCCTACTATGCCTAATGGTATCTTGTACGTGTTGGGATTAGCATCTTGCATATCAATATATTTTGCATCTAAGAAGCTAAATAGTCTCTTATGCACTAAGACTATTCTATGCTAAGACTATTTCCCATACATATAACTAACAAGGTTTTATTATCTTTAGTGGAAATAAGTTCAAAATGTTGCTTACAGAGTCAAAGTCCATCTCAAAATAGCTAATATTCATATATTGTATCTTGACAAGATTGTATTAGTCTGTAGCGAATTGGATACTTGACACCTTGGTCTTTATACCTTGGTGCATAATATCCATATGCTATATCAAACATAAGGATTGCAAATCTCTAATTTCATATGCAACCATCTGAAGCTTCTTTCACCATCCATTCTTCACCAAATTGATCAACAGTTTCATCATCTTCTCTCTAATCATCATCTTCTTGGGTTTCATGATCTCCCTCTTCCTCCTGCAAAACAAGTGTGTTAGACATATCAATATCATTCATTTTCATCTAATATTTGAATTAACAATTGATCATCATCTATATCATTTATAAGCATTTACCATATAACCATCATTTATACATCTATGCATATTTTCATGTTCATTATAAGAATAGCATAACAAAATCATCATCGTATCATCAAATCATAATCATAAACATCCATACATATAACCAATGTGCATCTCATCATCAAACACATAAAAAAAATCCATAACACATATGCATCCATAACAATAGGAACCATATATCATCATCAAAATCCATCATCATATATAAGCATCAGGTCAATATACAAGTGTCTCATCATGTACAAGATAAATCGATATATACAAATCTAGCAAACAAAAAGCCATCAATATATATATATATTGGCTCGCATGCCTCAAAATGATACAAAACTAATACAATGTATGTATGAACAAGGCTAGCCATTGTGTCTCGGGTGGGTGGCACTCCCTAAGGAAGCCTCCCCCTGATCTCTGCCTGCACCCCCTACGCCTCCTGTGTCTCTATGACGTGGTGGCCCCATCACTGACCCCACTGACCTGGATCCCCCTGTTCTCCTAAAAGCTGACACACTAGATCTGCTCCTAAAACTAGGCTACCTATTATCAGTTGGTACAGCTTCAAAGTATAAGCATCCATAGTACTCTACCTCAGTCTAAGCAGTCCCCAACTCTCCATGCACTCGTGTCAGCTCTCTAGCTAGGTATAGTGTCACCTGATCTATACCTAGTGTAGTTAGGGCAACATCTCTCTCCCCTGTCAACCTCTGTTCTCTCTGCACAGCTGCATCTCTCTATGCAGTGAGCCTCACCACCAAACCATCATCAGGTGCAACATGTGCCTATACCTATGCATGTGCCTGTGCAGCCTATACCTATGCAGTCTGCGCCTGGTAGGCCTGTGCCTGTGCAGGTTGCACTTAGTAGGCCTGCACCTGTCCTCTAGCCTGCCTCATGGCAACTATCACCCTCTCCCTATCTATCTCTAAACATATGAGCCTAGCTTGTATCTGTATCCTCCTCCCCATCTCATGTTGTAGCTGTCATCGCAGTCAGCTCTCTGAGGCATCTCCCTGATCACCTCCTACTCCCATAGCCTGCTACTAATGTGGAGGAACTGACACTGGTACATGTCTCCCGGCACCTATTATTGTGCCCCTACCTGAGCAATTGGTCCATGTGGTGCTATTGCAGCTGCCATAATCTATACTCTCAGAGGATACCTATATCCCCTCCCTCTCCTCCTAATTGGCTCATGAACCGCCACCTCTCCCATCTCTCCTGCCCTGGTCAATCGTGTGGGCCTGTGTATCAACCAATAGGAGTCATACTCAAGAGTAGTACCTGGATCAGCTGGTCCTATAATCCAATCCCATACCACTAGCTGCAATGCCTCCACCTCTGCCAAAGCTACATCAACAACAATCTCTAGACCCCATGCTGAGATCTCTCGCCGCGTGCACCCAAAAATGGCATCTCTAACTAGCTTAGCCTGGGGCAACCCAAACTATCATAGTACTCTCTCAGGTAGATATCTCTCGATCACATTTATGCTCTGCCCAAAAAGATAACGAGGTTGTCATGCATACAATACCTCTGGTACATCATCATCCCAGCTCTCGCAGTCCCTCCACGGCCTCCAAGTAAACTGATCGAGCTCATCCAATATCTACCACCAGTATAAAAGTGCATGAAACTACCTATATGTAGTTGCACCTCCATAAATGTGTGCATAAGGTTGTCCTAGCATCCTTTGTCTCAAACCCACTAGCCTCATCACTGTTATGTGCTCATAAGCCAAAACATGTAGAAGTGTGACCCCTACAGACATGCTTGAAACAAACAAATAGGCACAGTCGTGAAGGTAATAATAGAGTTGTCCTAATACACAAGGACCCCATGCATATCTGACCCTGTACTCAAACATGCCCTCCATAATAGTACCCCATCCTACTAGGAATCCTCGTGCTCGGTGATCTAGAACCAAAAATTAGATAATGGCAACCACAACTCTCTGCAACCGATCGTACATCTCCCTTATCCTTCGCATAGGAATCTCGTGATCCTCAACACCTATATTTGGAGTCCCAAATAATTGTCGAAAGATAGTAGGCCCAAGATCTAGATCATAATCAACTCGATCCCCATGGATCAAAATCTACAATATGTGCCACACATCCTCCAATGTGATGGTGGCCTCGCCAGTTGGGAATAGGAATGAGTTGTGCTCATTGTACCAATGCTCCACTATGGTGGTCATCAATGTCGTATGTGCGCAAACCGGCGCAATCTGTGATACATGCTCTAGGCCAATGATCTCCAAGAATAGGTGCTCATCTGCGTCCAACTATTGCACCAATCCCAACTCTAATGGGTGAACCTCTCATGATAACAATGGTCGTAAAGTAGCCGGCAATCACCTAACTAACTCAGTATCTATGACCTTTTTTAGCAAAACCTAAAAAATTTCCTATTTGACCAAAGGCGACCTATTTTACCATAGACGACTTAGTCCTTGCTATAGGTGACCTAATTTGCCAAAAGTGACTTACTGTCGCTCAAAGTTGACTAGGTTTACCAAATGTGATCCACTGCTATTCAAAAGTGGCATTTTTAACCAAAGGCACATGTGCATGATAAAAACACTAACTTATGACCATATGCGCATCAGAAAAGCCATATGTGACTAGCCCGCGCTCATATGCGACTTTTTATGCCAAAGGTGACTTAATGTCACTCAAAGGTGCATCACCTAAACCTAGTCACCTTTGGTGGCACGGACCTATTTATGATGCATTTGACCAAAAAAATAACACAAATGGTAAGGTTTTCGATACATACTGGTACGGGAGCTCCTGTCAGTCACCCATATGTCCTCACCCTCTTGGCTGGTGATCCTCGTGTGGAATCAACATCTTGGAATCTCACTTTAGCTCTGAAGCACTCAAAAGCAAAAGTAGCAAAGGATTTCAAAAAGTAAAAGGCACAAATGAGTCAAATTGAACCATGGGAACTTATTTATAGGTCCCTACCCCTAGGTTTTTCTTCTAAACCAACCCTTGTTTCTTCTGTTTTCACCCACCCAACCCCCATTGTTCTTCTGGTCACCTAGTCTATCCTTGTCCTATCCTCTTGTCACGAGTCAACCTAGCCTTTTCTTGATAGCCTGGTTTTCCTCTTGAAGGGGCATCATCTGCTAGTTTCACTACGGCAAAGCCTATTTATCCGAAGTACCATATCTTTTATGAAACAACGCCCTAAAGGACATTGTCTCAAAGATGGGCAAAATCTAGGCACCCAGAATTGACCCATTTCATTATTTATGCATTTATCACATTTTTCACCATGTTCCTCATTATTTTGTCTAGCACACTTATTATCAAATAATTCATTTTCTTCCCCATCGCTATAATTAATTAAATAAATTTTATTTATTTAATTAATTCTCTTTTATTCTTCCATTTTCCATCAATAATTAAATAATTTTAAATTATTTAATTATTTCATCTTTCTTCTAAAAAATAAATAAAATCAACATTTTATTTATTCCCCTACCATGTATATAAATTAAATAAATTAATTTATTTAATTTATATTTTCTTCCTCCTACATTTTCTCTTATCTCCTAAATAATAAACTAAGTAAAGATATTATTTAATTTATATTTTCTTCCTCCTACATTTTCTCTTATCTCCTAAATAATAAACTAAGTAAAGATATTTATTTAATCTATTCTGCATCTTTCCATTTTTATTTTATTTCTATTTTTCTTCTAAACGTGCAAGTGGGCTTTTGTCCTTGAAAATAGTAAAAATCAGATATGGGTAAGATTTATTAAAATTTGAAAAATCAATTATCCCCCAAAAAATAGTAAAAGCTTTCTATCTTGGAAAAAGAATCTTATCTTTATCAACAACCCACCTAAGGTTTCTAAATAAAATGCCTTTTTATGGACACATGGCACGTGTACATTCATTTTTATCTCTCATTCATCCTCATCCATTGATATCTCCTTTTATTCCTCACCGTTGATCATCTATGCTATAGGTCTATAAATATCCTCTCATTTTCTCACTCTACACATTCAAAATCCATTTAGCATATGCACTATCGTCGTTTTCATATCATTTTCGTGAACACTTTGAGCACATCATGGCAGCTTCATTTGAGATGGTTGTTTACTTGGAGAAGCAATCCACATGCACACCATGGAATTAAATAAATCTGGGTGATATTGTTTCATTCTATATTTCTTTCTTGTTATCTAGATTAGATTCCTTGAAGGTTTGTAGGTTGCATTGTTTATTCATGTTACAATGGAATTTTCCTGCATACACACATAACATAGTAAATAACTCCCAAGAAAGGCTCCAGGAACGGCTGACCATTGATGAGCCTAGTTATTAGTCTATTTTCTTATGGTTTTATGCAATTTCTTAGACATTTGTCCTATATATATCCCTACACTTTGTTATCTTTTATGTTCATTATGCAAACCTAGACTTGATTATGAAGTATATGGAATATGGTTTTAATATGATGAATTATGCATAATTATGTGTGGAATGTATGGATTGTAAAGAATATTTGTGGTTGATATGGTTGTTAGTATTGTGTGCATGTTTTGTGAGATAACTCTTGCAGCTGAAGAAGGTGGATTGTAACCTACAACAACTGTAAGGTACAGCCCGTAGCTAAAGAGTTTCTAGATAGCAAAGCAGGAGAGGTTCCAAACTAAATCATGCACAGCAACTATAGCATGGAGACACCTGATGAAGATAATCACGCATCATGACAGCAATCAATAAAGATAATTGAAAGAGGAAGGATTTTGTTGCAACTAGAAGACCAACGTGACTGATTCAACTAGTCCATGTTCCCCTGTTTTAGCAAGGAGTTCCAATTTTATTAGGACTCTTCTTTCCTTGTTTTTCAGTTATTGTTTTTAGCATTTATCACACTCTAGTTTGTACGGAGTGATGTTTTATAGTTTTAGTTAAGAGACCTATTTCAATAAACTCCCCCATGCCTATATGTATGGCTTAGTGGTCGAGGTAGTTAAGTTGTTAATTAAGTTTCAAATTTGAAGTAGATTGCTCTGTCGTAGATATAGCTATCTAAATCTTTTCCAGTTATATGCAAACAATGTTGTTATTTTGATTATGAGTTTATGAATAATATAGTTCAACAAGATTTTATGTGATTTGAGAGGATTGTGTAATGAATGAGTTAGAATCAATATGATTGTGTCAATCTAGAGAACTAGATTTGAGTTAAAAGCAGTGAGGCAGTCATCTAAGTAAGGGCCACTCAAGCTAACTGTCCCTCACTTTATTTCTTGCATGTTATTATTGTTGTAGTAGTTATTTCATGAATGCAAGATCAATTAGATTCTTAAGTTGTTTTAGTTCATTTAACTTGTAATGCTCCAGAGGGTAGGATAAGTTATCAATACCAAGCTAATTCTTAGAGTTCAATTCCATAGCAGTCATTTGTTACAGTCTTCATTGCAAGTACCCATAGCAAAAGTAGCAGCATTACTTTCATTTTTCATTGAGTAGTTTGATTTATGACACTATACTAGATGAGTTAGATAGTTTGATGTGCTAGTGCCATCACAAGCTTACTAGCCTTGGTTGATAATTCAATGGAGGTCTTTTCAAGGGTTATAGTGGACTATTCAGTTAGGTTATTCCTTTGAATTGTGTGATTGCCACCAAGTTTACTAGACATAGCAAAGACACTACAACCATTCTCCACAAAGTCCAGCTCCCAAGCGAGCAAGACCGTCAATGTGTCTTGCCTCCTATCCACTGGCTTCTACCACGAGAGCAAGAGTGATGTGGAGGTTCTCCTGTGGCAAGGAGAAGGGTTTGTGTGCTCTGTCAAAGCTGACTCGACTACCCCGATCTACCGAGTCATATTTTGAAGTGTAAAGTTTCATGTATGGCTATGATGATTTATTTCATGTATTGACCCTTATGCAATGTATACAACAAGTGGGAGAATGTTAGGAAAAGGGTGTGGTGTACACCTTGCATAAAAACAAAATATTTTAATATGTAAAATAAATATTTATTTGTGGTGCATCTTAGGGGATGTGTTTAGCCACATTAAATATTTGTTTTGGTCCACTTGTAAAGTAACATTGGGTTAGTTATTTTATGTGTGGGACTTAATAATTAATTATTATTTAGAAAATTTAGTACCAAAAAGTGAAAACTTAGTACCAAAAAGTGAAAACTTATTATAAAAATTAAATATGGGGTTAATGGTTTTGTGCTCTCGTGGTTTTGAGACACATGGTTTTCCCAATACCACAAATTATATTTTTGTGAGCTTGAGTTTATAAAAACAAGCACATGGTTAGTGGTTTGGGTTGGTTGGTTGAGTGAGTTGTCATTGTATTGAGTTTCTCTTGTGAGTGCATATGTGAAGCTTGGCATGGGATATGTGGTTACATGCTTGGACACATGGAGGATACAATGGAGGAGCTTTATGTTTCAAAAGTATTCATGAGACTCTGTAAGTGCATTGTAATGTTTTATTTTTGAATAATGCATTGAGTGTGGATGCTTTTGCAATCTGGGTTTTTCCTCTTGAGGGTTTTCCCAAGATATATCTTGTGTCACCTTATGGTATGTTTTCCTATTCTTTTTTATGGTGGATTCCGGTTATCATGGTTAATTCTTTGTTTGCATATTTATCTCTTATGGGGTTATGTGTAAATGTTCTTTATTGCTATATTTTTACTTTCACCCATAAGGCACTAATTACAGCACTAACCCACTATACAAGGAAAATGCTCCACTATCTCTCAAGTCTAACCTTCCCCATGTAACTCCTTATTCAATACCCACTTACAACAATATTTCCAAGTCACTAAAGAATAAATAAATAAATAATTATGTCCCCACCCTCACCTAGGCTTCTCATTTTGCTTATTCCATGATTATTGGAGATACATTATTTACCATCTATGAACATTAGATGACCATCTACAAAAAAATAAGTTATAACATACTCTTAGGATTTGTAAGGTGGATAGCACACTAATAAAATTATACAACCAAAAACTTACAAACAATAGATTATACAAAGGCATATTTTTGAACTAGCTTTAATTAAGTCAAATCAAGGTATAAGGGAATTATAATAGAGATAAACATTTTAGAAAGCACCGGTTCACAAGGTTAGACCTTTGATTGATAAAATACACATAAACCCAACATAGCAATGCATTTATTGGTTTTCTATAGTGCCAACAATGGCTCTAGTTTGAGGATATATGTCTCTTACAAGCATAGGGAGATCATAGAAATTTCTCCAAGAAAGTAGACCAAAAAAGGGATCAGCGACAAATGAGAACATGCTATAAATAGAAGGATCTAACACTTACAGTATGAGTAAACATATATTCATATCTGCACAAAATAAGAAACAAAGTTTTTCTTGGGAGTGATCTTATCAGTATATAATACAAATCTAAGTTTATTATCCCACCTCTTCTTATTACAGTCCAAGATTCTTTTGATTATCTTCATGAGTTTTTTATTACTAGATTCTACTTGTCCATTTCCCTGAGGATGATATGGGGAAGAATAAGTTAGGCTAATCTAATATTTGATGCATGCCAAAAAATTCTCCTACTTTAAAACACATTGCATTATCAGTAATAATCTTTTGTGATACACCAAACCTAGTAGTAACATTGTTCAATAAGAAATCTAGTACCACCTTAGAAACAACATTTTAACAAGAATTACCTCCACCTACTTGGTGAAGTAATCAATAGCTATTAAAATCCATCTAAATCCATTGCTAGAATTTTCTATGATTTCTCTAATGAAGTTAGTGCCCTACTACTAAAAGCAGCTTCTACTATTATTATTTTGAGAGGAACTTGGCACCGAATATTTTCAATCTCCCTAAAATCTTTGACAAGAATCACACTTCATGACTGATTTGGAAACATCACCAAACAAGGATGGCCACCAATAACTAGCTCTTAGAACCTTGTGTGCGGTTATATTTTCCATAAAATATCCTCCACAATCTCCCTGATGATATTGTAGTATAATGTTTTGAGATTCTTCTTCACTAACACACCTAAGCAACATAAAGTTTTTTCACATTAGTTTATTGTCTACAAATATGTACTTCAAAGTATCTTGTTTTAATTCCTTTGTCTATTTAGATCCAAATTAGGGGGACAAGCCATGTTTTTCAAATAATAGATAATGTCTATATACCATGAATCATCTTTTAAAATATATGAATCCTAGAATCACCATTGTTATCTATAATTTTATTTCAACAACTTCTAATCTTGTTTTTGTCATCAAATTTGCTAACCCTAGACCTCTTACTAATTTCGTAATATGAATTTCAAGGTTAAATTCTTGAATCTTGTTTATCCACCTACACTTCCTTCATAGAGCTTCCTACTGAGTAAATATGTCTTTTATTGTCAAGTGGGGAACATAAGCAATGGTTTTAGTACCAACTAAGTATGACTTAAAGTTCTTAATAATTTTACCAAGGGCATAAGCATGTTTCTCCATGATGGCATACTTTAACTCAGTATTCTTGAGGGATTCACTAAAGAAAGAAATGGGTTGTTCAAACCCTTAATTATACGTTCACAATAAGATAGTTGCAATTGTATGCAAGGAAGCAAATAAGAATAATTGAAATTTTTTAATATAATTTGAAATAGCTAATATAGGGGCCTCTTTTAATGCTTCTTTGATACCTAGAAAGGATAATGCAATCTCACCTAAACCCATTTTATGATCTGCCTCTTTTTTAGCATTTTAGAGATTGTCTTGGTCTTCTTAGTAAATTAGAAATATTCTTACAAAATTAATTTGTTTAAAGGATAATTGGATGTCTTTGATAATTTTGGGCTGGAGAATTAAGTCGATTTATTTTACCCTTTCTAGATCAATTATAACTTGGTCCTTTGAGACAATACAACCCAAGATCTTACCTTCTTCTACACCAAAGATGCATTTCTTTAGGTTAAGTGACATACCATATTCCAAGCATCTTCTAAAAATTTACTCCAAATGTCTGCAATGCTTATTCATATCCTTAGAGAAAGTAGTTAAATCATTTTGATAGATTACCATAATTTCATCTAGTTGACCAGAAAAGGCTACATCCCTATCGCTCTAAACAGTGGCTCCAAGATAAGACAACTCAAAATACATTCTAACGTATACATGCATTCCCTAAGGGGTAGTGAATGTTATTTCATATTTCTCAACTTTCTTGACTACTACTTGATTATAACTTTAAAATTCATCCATCATGGAAATCAACCTAAAACTAGTAACCATTCAAAGAAGGTTTTCCATGTTGTGCAAGGGATAATTATCCTTTAAGGAAGATATACTCAATTTTCTAAAGTCCACACATATCCTTATATCCACATTCTTTTTTCTAACTAGGATTAAGTTTGACACCCATGAGAAATGTCTAGTGGACTTAATTATTCCTCCATCCCTTAGTTTAATAAATTATTTTTGCATTTGGGGAATAAGGGTAGGCTTTATTAGCATTTTCCTTTGTCTAAAGGTCTTGGAATTAGGATGTAGGGGAATGACATACTAGAACAAGTCTTTCCTATAACTTTTAAGCTCATCATAAGACCACACAAATAAATTTTTTTACTTCCTTAGCAAAGAAATGAGGAGTGCTCTTATAATAGGATTGAGTGTTTTTCCAATGTAAACCAACTTTGGTGTTGATTCACTTTCCAAATGTATCTTTCCAACATCCCATTCTGCAACTAGTTTTCTCCTATTCTTGAAACAATTTGTTCCATCAAACACTCTCTGTAGAGCCACTAGCCCCTTTGGAATAGTATTGGTTTTTAACTTGATGATGTCATTTCCATACAAGGTTTCTTTTCCATCAATTTTTCTACCATAGGTCCCAATCAATGGATTGGTCATCAAATTCATCCACACAAGTTAAGAATTGATAAACCTAATCATCATTTTTAAATACTTGACAATTATAAACATTATCAAGAATAATAGGTCTGAATTGTATTTCTATCCATTAATACATAAAGGGAATACCCATCCTTAATTTAAGTGAGATGCCAAAATAGCTAGAGCATCCACGGAAATATTTATTGACCTAATCTATACCAAAAGTGTCAAACATTTCCATAGTGTCCTAGACTACATTTTTGTATTATTTTAGCCATTATTTTGTGCACTATATATTTCTGAACTAGGACCCCAACTAAAAGTCTCCAAAGATTCTAATATTTTTAATCTCATGTTTAAAATCTAGATTCATTCCTAGTAGTAATGTCTCATACTTAGTAACATTGTTTATACATTGAAACCTCGGCTTGTAGGAAAATGTGAACATTTTTCCATCAAGAGAAATTAAAACACCAACACCTAATTCTTCTTTGGAACAAGATGTTAGGAAAGCAAAGTGTGGAATATGTCTTCCTAATGCTAATCTTCAAGAGAGAGAAGCAACTAAACCACTTAAAACTTTGCAATTACAGTTCATTTAAGATGCACAAACATGAATAACAGAATAGACAATAAAGAATGAACACCAGATTTATGTGGGAAAACCCATTCGGGAAAAAACCCACACACCAAAGTAGAGATCACTTGTATTACAGTAAAATGACAATTACATACAAGTTACAAAGCTATGCTCTTTCAGGTGTCGATTCATAGAATCAAAATAGTAGCATTACATTCACCCTGATCTTCAGCAAACTGCCCTTCGACCCACAGTCAATCCGTCTGTTACATTGCAATACACTACATTACCATATTCAATACTTCTTTCTCATTACATTATAGACTTCTCTATATATTCATCTTCCCCTTTAGGGCGGCTTAACCTACATTGTCATAGTACCACCTTGTCAACCAGTAAGCAAAGAGATATTACAGGTAGTTACATGGTTATCAGGGAATTCAACTATTGCCTTCAGGTTGAAACCATCGAGCTAATAAACATGTTGATTCACAACAATGATGTGCAATCAACTAACAACTCCATGCCACATACCTCCATCTAACTTGTCTATTTATTACTACTGAGGAGGCCAAGAAGTAACCATGAAGTCCCACCGATGACACTTTGCAAACTACTGCCATACCGCATAACTCTTTTCAACTAGCCGTGGGACTACGGTTTACTTCCAACTATACCGCTCCATCGTAGTCATCTTAGACTGACCTTTGCAGGGTGGCTAGATCTATACCGCACCACCATAGGCTATCTCACGAGCTTTCACAGGGTGGTGGTATGACCTGCACACCTGCCAACCACTTTAGTCACCGTCACGGGATGGCGGGATTGTTGGGTGAATATTTTGTCGTCAACTCACTGAAGTCAAAATGTTTATATCAACCTTAGTGTGATAAGATAAATCTCTCCTCTCAACAAGGGGACGCTCCCTTATTATTGCTTATTGAAACAAAATTAAACTACTTTAATCTAAAAGTATTTACACTAGCTCTGACCATGTAGGGGGTGTGTTATATTCATCCTTTTCTCTTCTTTTAGAAAAGATGTTTACAATGTTTCACGGTAATATTCAATAATGCTTCTACACTTCTAATATTTACCTAAATAGTAATCACCAATATTCTTGATTAAACATGTGAATAATCAAAGAGTGCCAGTATAAATATGTGATAAGAGACCTGAAGACACACAAAAGCACAGTCTTTTCGCTTCCTTCAATGAGATTTTTATAGTAACTAATGACGTAAGTTGAAGCACAAAGTTTTTCAACTCACTTCACAAAAAGATTCACAAACCAAGTGAATAATCTCAAGCACAAAGTCTTCAAATTATCCCCAGAAAGATTTTAAAAGTAATCGTATCACTAGTTGGAGCACAAAGTCTGTCAACTAACAATAGCACTAATCCACGCGAATGTAATTGAAAATTATAGCACAAAGTCTACAAGTTCTCAACATGATTCATATTCAAAGTGAACAACTACAAGCTCAAAGTCTTTATAATCCTCCACCGAGAAACACTTTCAACACACATAGATTCAAGTAAATAATATAACACAAAGTTTATATAACTTATCTTGAACGCCCTCCAATCATAATAACCAAACACCACTTTATCCAATCGATCAACAAGAGAAAACAGAAAAAATGCCATATGAACATCCTCGCTCATACAAATTCAATTCAACACAAAGTTTGATATCAAAATTTGCCTTCTTTATTGTTTGGAATTGATCATACAATTTGAACACAAAGTCTCAAAGTTGAGTCTCAATTTGGGTAGCACTTTGTTGCATAAGATTAAAGATATCATTTACAATGGAGGCCCTCTTTATTTATAGGAGAGGCCAAGAGAAAAAATAGGAAAAGTACAACTAACTATGACTTATTCAACAAGAAGAGTCCTTATTTATTTGGGACTTTCCTTGTTTTTACATGTAATTACATATTGAAAAAGTACATGTAAATATGTCCAAAACTAACAACAAAAAGCATGAAAACTACAAAAATATTCTAAAGCGAGATTACTTCCATCAACTCCCATTCTTCTTCATGAAAATTGCACACATCTTCTTGGTGATTGGTCCACGAACCAAATTCAAGAGTAACTTGCCAAGTTTGTTGACTCAGCGTCCTTGTGTGTCACTTCCATTGTCACTGCCTTCTCTGATGTCCAAACCACTACCTGCATTCTCACTTCCACCTTTTGCATCCCCTATTGTCTAATGACAATTCAACAATGGCGTCCAGGAACCAAATAGAAGTGCATGTAAATGATGCAATTTTCCACTAAAATCCACATTAAAATTCTCAAGCAGTATACATGCATCCTTTCCATCTTTGCTAGTGTCTTTTCTTTACTTTGTGCTTGCCTGGCAAGCTTTATAGAACCATGTCCAAACCTAGCTATATATTCCTTCATTGAAGAAATTTGTTCTTGTTCCCACCTATATTGCTTCATCTAGTTTTCCTCTAGCTCAGCCCACGTTTTTACATACTGATCATAGTTTCTTGTATACAATTTTAATTTCTTATTTTGCATATGAATAATGTTTGTACAAACTCCATTGAGAAAGTCTTGGGAGTGTGATACTACAACCAAAATGTGATCAAATTTCTTCAGAGTCTCCTCAAGCCAAACACAAGCTGTAACAAAATTGTAGGATTCATGAATAATGCATGTGCTAGTGCAATTCGCATCTGCCAACCAATAGAAAAGTCTTGTGTCTTTTGTGCTTGCATTTTCTTAGTCTCAGGCCAAATAAAATTTTAGAAGCTCACTTTTCTGCTGTAGCAACATCCAAGAGATCCAAACGTTCATATATTAGATCTAGAGCCTCTCCACCTCCATCATCTTGGCCAACCAAAGCTTCAGCTTCTTTCTCAAGCTTAAGCCTCTCTTCATCATAGTTCATTACAGCTTCAAGTGATGTCATATCAGTAGCCTCAATTTGTCTTGTCAAATGGTATACATCCATATGCTCTGGTATGGGAAGCTCTCACATTCATAGAGCTTCCATAATTCAGCTCAAGCTCTAAATTAACAATCAACTCATGACCATGAAACGTAACAAGAGAGGATGAGAACAAAGGATGCACATGTACATGTCTAATTAGATATAGCCATGGCAGCTATATCATCAGTTGCTTTGTCCATGTTGGCATTGGCTTTGCCATTCTATGATGGCTCCACTGACGTAGATGATGTTGCCTCTGACTTGGACGCCGACACTGTCACTAAATTGGCACCCCTCTTTGCCGCAGTGGTTGCCTTCTTAGAGGCCACCCTCTGCTTCCTCACATCAGAAACCATTGTAGAGCCTCAAGAGGGGATCTAAGAGGGCAGAGAATTGGAAGAGAAAAACCTAGCAAATGGGGATCAAATTCACAGAATAAAATTATAGGCTTTCTTTATTTCTTCCTTCCATGGTGAAATTACATAAGTTTGGATATTGCAATGATTTGCACAAGCGGCGAATTTTTCTGACTGTGCTTAATGGTATTTTGGTAAAGCATTTATGTATGGGCGGCAAAAATTACCACCCTTGCATCTTTGGTAAGTCATTGGCATGGAAACAATTCGCATAGATGAAACTTTATGCCGCCCTTACATATTAGCGATTGGGAAAACACTTAACATGGGCGGCATTTTCTACCACTTGTGCACTATAGGTAGAAACTTCAAGGCATGAATTGGTGATAAATAATATTGCCCATTCATGTAAGATAAAACCTCCTTATACGGGGGCCAAAACATGTACACTGGATGGTCTCTATCTCTCAACCTTCTATCATCTTCTTCCTCACCCCCTTTGTCTGCTTTACACTAGAAGAATTACCTCTTGATGGAAAAGTGGCATCCCTGTTGTGCTTTCTTGATGACTTCCACCTCAAATCTCCAAACAATCTAGTACTCGCAGATTGTACCTAGGCTTTTCTTTCAGTAAAGACTCCGCACTAGAATCATAAGCTTCTCTGGAGTCGCTGTCAAGAGAGAGCCTCCTAGTTGCAAACTGCTTAAGCTCCTTTCAGATTCATAAATTGCCAGACCCCACTGCATTGAGATCCCTCTAGAATAATTGTAGATCCAAATGGTAAAAGAGAAATGTAACTTGAATCCCCTCCATTCATAACCAACTGCATGGCACCCACATCAATAGGTGCATACACTACAAGAGACCTATAAGCATCTGTGTAGCATTCCTACAATATTAACATGGTCTGGTTGGAATTCAAACCACTTGCCCCTAGGAGACTGTCACTATTGCCAAGATCATTCCCCTTAGCAATGCTAGCAATTTCTTGCATCTAACCACCATTAGATAGAATATCCCACTTGCTTTTAAGGGTGGCATCTCAGAGAAACTCAAACAAGCATTAGGGAGATATAGGAAGCCAGACTAGAGTTGCAGCACTCAATACAACACCAGAAGGCTCCCCAGAATCATCAGTGTTCTTTCGTGTGGTCACTCTAACATCATCATCACCATTAGATAATTTGGTCCATGTCTACCCACTTGATGCGCTCACTCCACCGCAATAATTGCTGGTCATCCTCTGAGCCAGTTTCAACATGCTACGTCAGCCATTGGGATCTGATATGATAGTGTGATCTCTGGATGGGACATTGTTTGACATAAGAATAGCAAGGCATTCATGCTAGCGTTGAAGAGTTGCTAACCAATGCCTTGCTCCAAATGTCATTCCACAATTTACCACAGTGCGATACTGTTAAAAATGATAATCTTTACTTGTTTAAGGATACTTAAATTCTTACTTTAGTAAAGATCATTAAATTATTTCTTTGTATTAAATACTTGTAGTATTAAATACAAAGTATTTTTATTTTAGTTGAGTATCCTCACACGTGGTCAATATTCCTCTTGAAGGAATATTTGATATATTTAGTTACATCCTTATGAGGTTTACACATGGCACTCACCCACATGAAAGGTGGCATATGAGAGTTGAATACAACTCCCCTCTCACCTCTATTTATGAGGTGCCTTCTCTCATTTTATTATTCCTCTCTCATTTTTCTCTTCTCGTTCATTTCTTGAGGAGCTCCTCCCTCTCTTTGTAATATTTTTTATTTCATGGCTTCATGCCATCTTTCATAATCTATGGGGGTTTTTTCTTTGCTTTTTCCCCCTTCAAAATCTTAGTCTCCATTGTTGACCTTTTGGTGCATGTTTGCAAGTTTGCTTCTATTTAATGGTAAAATCTTTTTATTATGTATTCATTTAACTCTCACAATTTTGATTAGTTGTTTCTTGGTCTTTATTTTTCTATCATGGTATCAAAGCCATGCAACTAATATTTTTGTGAGTTGTATTTTTTGTGCAGCTTACACCTTGGAGACTTCATTTTTTGAGAGAAGAGAATTTTATTTTCTGTGTGCAGGTGCTGCACACAAGGGTTTTAACCCTATATTTTATTTCATCTTATTATCATACTAACTCCTATTTGCTTGCAAGTGTTTTGATTAATCAGTTTTTGTAGCAAGGGTTTTCAAAATAATCAGATTTGTTGCAGATTTTTTTTTTAGGGCCCCTAGCCCTATTTTTATTCTAATTCAATCTTTTTTTAACCCTGCCTGTTTAATCTCTATCTGTATTCAAAAAAAAATTGTGCTTTTGCCCTCATCCATCTAAAAATTTGTGTAATAATTTATATCCTTTTTTTCATATTCTATTTTTTATTAGTTTGCATGCAAATATATATATAATTTTGGTGTATATATATATATATATATATATATATATATATATATATATATATATATATATATATATATATATATATATATATTCTTCTTTCTTTTTAATAAATGACATATTTACTTGTTTTATTACACTATTAGCATCATTGAGCAAAGCTAGTGTATTTTATAGTTTAAACAAGTGTTACTTGGTATACAAATTTCCTTCCTGAGAAAACCCTCTGTTTATTTTCATATCATATTTTTTTAAGTACCGTACAAAAATATACTTATTTTTTCTAACCCTCTATTTAAAATCTACAAAGTTTTTTATATAAAACTATTAAAAATTATAAACTTTTTTTTTTTAAATATTAAAACAAAACTTTAAAAAAAATAGGACCTTTAAAAAACCTAAAGGCCTCGGCCCCCTAAAACCTAAATTGCTTGTTAAATAAATATTTTAACAAAACTTTTGAGGGAGGGTTATCACCCCCGCTACTCGGTCGTTGCATTTTTTTTAAAACAAACTTTAAATTAAAAATTTTAGCAAGCTAGGGCCTGTGACCCTTGCCCGACCCTACTGTCCCTACGGAGAGCTCGCACCCCTACACACCAACTGCAACAGCCGACCTCCACCATCGCTAGCCTCCTCCACCACCGGCACTCCCAACCCGCGGCCCTTCCTCGGTGTCTCCTCTTCTGCTACCCGTCGTGTGCCCTCTATTTTTTGTCGCCGCCCTCTGTTAAACCCTTGAACCTGCAATAGAAAATAATATACATTGTTTAATCTACCTTTCATGGCCCTTTTAAATCTTTTTTCTTCTTTATTAATAGTAATCTTTTGTTTGGAAAGTTTTATATATCAACTTTTTTTTTTGCTACGTAATCAGAGATATTATTATATTTATCAAAAAAGATACAGTCATCAGCCCTTCCATGGCTGGTAAAGTTTCAAACCATTTCCCAGCTAGCCTAAAAACTTCTACCATATGACCACACAGGGTCAGGGATATAGATAAGTATGCCAAACTATCACCATACACCGAATTCACATTTATACCCTACAGACTACCAATATCTACAAAATAAAGGGAAGCCATACTAGTATATCCACTGTGTGACTTAACTGGCATACTCTGCCAGCTTCCTCCTGAACTCTTCCATCCACTAGAAGTCTGCAGTCTCCACCAGCCCCAGCAGCCTCCTGATGAACTCCACTGCAATCATAGCCTGGTCCTTCAACACGATCAGGTCAAAGCCCTTGACATCCAGGATGAAGGGATAAACTTTGATGACTACCCCAGGATCCGCCATGAGTTTCCAGTCCTTAGGGCGAGGAACACCAACACTCAGGCGAGCAAATTGTAGAGTCTTACCCAATTCTCCAAGGTGCTTGGGATAGAACAGTGCTCGCATTATTGATTTCGCTTCTACCTTCGCCAATTGCAGCTCCATCAACATAGCTAGGACCCGTGAGGAGATGTCCGTGTCTACACGGTATCGCTCATCATTTTCCTGGAATGCCTTCCCCAGTACCAATTTCACCGCTTCCACCAGCAGCCTGTCCGACCGTCTCAACATCCTCTACAAGCGAAGATTGGTTATGCCACCCAGGAACACCATTTGCCACTTGGTGCTGACCAGACGAATGGGGGTGTCCATCCCTCCACAACGTGTGGCAAAGGCAGAGATGATCATGGCAAAGTGAGATGGCATTTGCAGAAAACGGAGATAGAGTTTGCAGAACTCGAGAACCCACCTTCCTTAATATCTAACCACCGAAGGATCTCGAAGGCGTTCCCCAAAATGATGATTCTGCTTCGCTAAATGCCATCACTGTAGGCTATTAACTGTCGACTCCCATCGGCTCGTGTCGTCGCGGATCGGCACTCTGTAATGAGTGCCTCGGCCTTGCCACCCATGATGGTGTGGCAAGGCTCCCTCCCTACCTCCCACTATATATCAACTTTTATTATTATTATTCTATTAGTTTTTATATTTTATAAAAGTTGTCTAATATAATTTAGTTTTTATTTAATATCTTTTTAATTTTTTTGATGAGTTGTATATATTCTTTTTATAAACAAAAATTTGCCCTTTCATTAGTTTTTTTAAAAATTGCGTTTTATTCATTAATTAGGGCATTTTCTTTTAAAAAAATTGCCTTTTCTTACAACAAATTTTCAATTTTTTTTTTAATTAGGTAAAAAAAAATTTTAAAAAAAATTGCCTTTTATTTAGGTATTTAAGAAAAAATTGCCTTTTGTCTATATAATTAGACATTTCTTAAACAAAAAATTATTTAGTCCTTTTACAAAAAAATTAACCATTTGTTCTAATTAAGGCATTCTTCTTAAAAAATTTAGGCATTTTTTAATGGAAATTAGGCATTTTTTTTTTAAATTGCCTTTTCTTTCTGAAATTAGGCTTTTTTCAAAATGTTGGTTTCAATATAATTACATATGCACTTTGTTATTGGACTTGATCAACCCAATCAAAAGTGATATCTTTAATTTGTTCTATTTTTATTTACTTATAAAAATTTAAGGGGATATTCATGTAGTCCAGAATGCATGAATATCGTCTTGTACCTTTTTTTATTATTAATTTAAGGTGGCTTGATTACTGCTCCTTAACATTCCAATATATCTCTAAGCTCTTTCTATCTCAATTTGTGTCAAATTATCATTCTGATTTATTAATGTATTATTCTGATTTATCAACCTAAGTCTTGATTTATCACAATCTTTACAATTCAAATCTAGTGTTTCCTTCACAATTATTATGTTGCTTTGTTAAAAGGAATTTGATATTAAAATCTTTCTGATATTGTGCCTCATTAATTTGCCTTCTTATGGATTTCCTCCATAGTTATTAAAAGCTCAATGAAGCTCCTGCCTTCTTGATGGTTTTATCCCATCTATATATTTTTTTGCGAAGTCCAATGCTTCATCTAGTCTCAATGGAATCCTTTTTTATGCACTAGACACATTTGCAGTAATCTTGCATAGGGAGCCCTTTAAGTCTCATTGGAGTGCTTTTTTGGCCCCATGAAAAATATTTCCATCCACTTTGATGGTATGCACTTACATTTTTATGATGAACTAGTCATTGGGGATCAAGTTCTTAAAATTTGTTGAAGGCAGTATGGTTTTTATACCATCTTTAGGACTATTTTCACAGCCCTTTGATATTTTATGAAGGCATTATGGTTGTTTAAAAACCATCTATAGGACTGTTTTTCAAAGTCCTTGGCTTTACAACTTAAAATGATGGCACTATGATCTTTTGGACTAATTTTCAAAGTCCATTAGTATTAAACTTGATATAAGTTCCCTTTACAATTCAACAAATGATGTAGTGAGAAGCAACCTAAAACTTTTATTGCTATGCCTATATATTGGCATTTTATAATTTGGGCTATAAGCCATGATTTGTGCTACAATTTTTACTAGCACTCTTACTCAAGACTTAAGGTTATTTTATCTATATTAAATTAGCTATGCTAACTTTTGCCTTATTAGCTTTATGACTTAAATTTGGATTCATTTGATCCACGATTTTATTATGCAATATGTATCTCTTTCTATGAATGTTCTAATTCAAATTTAGGAGATGATCCCAATGATGGGAAATCCATTTGTGGTTATGGTTTCTTTGATGAAACAGGTTTAATATCTTGGCAGCACAAGAATCATCAATTCCTTTCTCTTGGCTCAATATTCAAATTATTCAACGGCATCTATACAAGCACTTTGGTTCACTCAATTCCTTGAAGACTTGAAGACTTGGCTTTACATCAAGTTTCATCTAAACTCTTCTTCAAGATATCTATTCTTCTTCATTGTAAAGGCTTTTATGCCATTCTTGTAAATGTTGTAATCATCCCATTAATGGATTCTTTGTAATCTTCCCCAAGTAAAGCTTGAGGGGGGATGTTAAAAATGATAATCTTTACTTGGTTAAGGATACTTAAATCCTTACTTTAGTAAAGATCATTAAATTATTTCTTTGTATTAAATACTTGTATTATTAAATACAAAGTATTTTATTTTAGGTGAGTATCCTCACACATGTTTGAGGATAACTCACATCAATATTCCCCTTGAAGGAATATTTGATACATTTAGTTACCTCCTTATGAGGTTTACACATGGCACTCACCCACATGAAAGGTGGCATATGGGAGTTGAATACAACTCCCCTCTCACCTCTATTTATGAGGTGCCCTCTCCTCTCATTTTATTATTCCTCTCTCATTTTTCTCTTCTTGTTCATTTCTTGAGGAGCTACTCCCTCTCTTTGTAATATTTTTTATTTCGTGGCTTCATGCCATCTTTCATAATCTATGGGGGTTTTTTCTTTGCTTTTTCCCCCTTCAAAATCTTAGTCTCCATTGTTGATCTTTTGGTTCATGTTTGCAGGTTTTCTTCTATTTAATGGTAAAATCTTTTTATTATTTATTCATTTAACTCTCACAATTTTGATTAGTTGTTTCCTGGTCTTTATTTTTCTATCAAATACAATCCATGTACATCTATATCATCATACTCTGCATGTTCCACCCATGTAACCTGTGAATAACTGTTGGGTAAATCCTGAATGAGGCACCCAGATGGGCATCTCCTGTATTTCACAAAGGATGCTAGTGAGTTTTCTCTTAGATCGTCCATAGAAACGTCCACCACAGCCCATACTTCTTCACTATGTTGCTAGTTGAATCGTAGGAAGATAACTTCTCTAGTTGGAACAAGTGGTGATGGAACTTGCATCTCCATGTACATCAATTGCAATGTACCATGCCTTAGACCTGTACCACTGTATATGACTTCCACTATTGCTGATTTGGAGAAAATGCATGGAAACATTTCTTTGCATCGGTTAGCATCCATAAGTGTTTCCACTAGATCCAGGCTATTCATCAACACAGGGCCAAATTGTCTAGTTGCCTCAGTTTTATGTGTCATGGGTTTTGGGCCAATTACACCTTTGTCATCATACTTGTCCTAATCCTGTGGTGACTTTGGGCTCTCCACAGTAGTGCACCGCTTTTCATAATGGTGGGTCCTGGACTCAGAGATGTCCATCACACCAAAGTCCCCTGAGGCTTTCGACGGTGTTACGCTGGTGATTCCATGGCCGTTATCAAATTTTGTAATGTTAGAAATTTTGGGTGTCTTTTCCTACAGCTCATGGTCAATGCAATTGCAGGTCTTGCAATCTGCCAAGGCTATTGTTCAAGTTCAATGACTTGCAGGTCGAATTCATGGTTTCCATAGCCACTCGGTTTTCCCAATGCATCTACACAAATGGTACCTACAGTGTTCATGACATGATCTTCATTTTCTTTGACAACTTGATGCAAGTTAGATTCCATCAACTCAAACACAACATATATATCTTTGACTTCTCTTCATGATGGAGGAAGCATAATGTGCTTAATCTCAACTATGTCTAGATGACGAAACATCCTAAGGAGCTTGAATATTTTATGTATGGGCGGCAAAATTTGCCGCCCCTACATATGATAGAAAGGATGACAAAGCTTGGGTGGCAAATTTTGCCACCCCTGCTCAATTGGTTGAACAATGATGTGTGGGTGGCAAAAAATGCCGATGCTACATCAAGAAACTTTAAAAGGAAAAAGTGTAGGCAAAAATAGCTGACACTATACCCAGAGAAATGTTTAACATTCAAACGGGTGAATTGTGAATGAAACATCGACAAAATTTATCATCATTGAAAACAACAGGAACAAACAAAGTTTGGACGCCAGAAAATGCTAATATGGGTCATAAAATGAAAGGACTAAAAATAGCAATGGTCTCCGATGAATTCAAACAAAAAAACGAACTCAAAACAACATAGAAAAGAAAAAGCTTAACAGAGGAAAACAATAGCTATGATTTTAAACTAGTTTTAAAGGAAAACACCAAAAATGAAAATATATAACAAACTAAAAATAACGAAACCCTAATGTGAAAATAAACCCATTTAAAATGTCAAAAACACCATAACTAAAATGCATTAATTATACATCAAGTGAAGTAAATGTTGCCCTGGAGACGAAAATCGCCGCTTACGCATACACTTATGGGGATAACACGCAAGGGCGGCAAATTTTGTCACCCTTGCATAAGACAAGGACTCTAACATGCAGTGGAGGCAAAATTCACCGCTCCTGCATGCTAATAAAAATTTTCTAACTCTTAAAAAACTTAAACTTGCAACTTGGACTATTTTACAAATTTTGAGAGAAATCGACACAATGACGATGCTCATATGTACTTTCCGAGGCTAGGAGGTTGCACACAAGAACAATTTTGATTGAATCATTTTGTGAGCTTAGAGTTGTAGGCTATGAAATAGACAAGTTTTGTAGGGGTCATCCTACAAATTGAGCATAGCTAAATTTGAGGATAACAGGGATAACTCCTGCTCTACCGCTAGCACCATCCAATGTTACTGCGGGGTTGTGGGCTCCTACACTACCACATTCTCAGATGAAGACCACTGCGGGACTATGGTAACACCGCACTACCACAAGTTGATCTATAGACTCCTGCGAGATGGCGATAAACACCGCCAGCCTGCATCTCTCTCATCTGTACTCTGCGGGATTGTGGTAAGGACCCAAATGCAACCATGAAATTCTAAGTTTGATGGCAACTGAGCTAGGGTTTTATCAGTGAGTTTGAGACATACATTCTCAGCATTCTCCTACTTGACGAAGAACTCACTAAACCCCTTCCAACACTTGAAGTCATTGAACATTCTAGGCCCCAAGGCCTATTGAACTGGTACACCACTTGAACTTATTTGTGCTCATAGGTTTCATCAATGCATCAGCAACATTTACCAGAGTATCAACTTTTTCTAGAATAACCTTTCCATCCTCCACCATATCACGAACAAAATGGTACTACACGTCAATATGTTTCATCCTGGCATGGAAAGTTAGATTTTTTGCCAAACAAATAGCACTCTAACTGTCACAACAGATAGTAATCTACCCTGCATCAAACGCAACATCCGAACACAGTATTCTAATTCAAATAGCTTCCTTATAGGCATGAGTTACTGCTATGTAATCTGCCTTAGTAGTAGATAAAGCGACTACAACCTGCCACTTGCTCATCCAACTAACTGCACCACCAAACAATGTGAATACATATCCACTAGTGGATCTTCTGCTGTCAATGTCCCCTACCCAATCAGAGTCCACATATCCACGAATGCTAACAGATCTTTGTAATCCAACAGAGTTACCATGATAACACAAGGTGTACTCTGAGGTACCCTTCAAATATCTGAAGATCCTTTTCATAGCATCCCAATGCGGCCTTCTTGGATTAGCCATAAACTGACTAAGTACTCTGACTGCTTGGGCAATGTATGGCTAGGTACAAACCATTGCATACATTAAACTACCAACTGCACTTGCATAAGGCACCCTAATCATGTCCTCCATCTCAGTAGGAGATTTTGGACAATCTTTAGCAAAAAGTTTCATTCCTTGCAGCACTGGAACAACTAATTGCTTACAATCTGTCATATTAAATCTCTCAAGGACAACATTTATATACTTGTTCTGGCTAAGCCAAAGTTTTCTATTTCCTCTATCCCTTATGATTTCCATCCCCAGAATATACCTTGCTGCACCTAAATCTTGCATTTTAGATTGTGCTGACAATTGAGATTTTAACTCAAAAATCACTCTTACTATTCCCAATGAATAACATATCATCCACCTACAGGGAAATAATAAGAAGATGACCATTTTTAGATTTAAAGTAAACACAATGATCTAACTTTGATCTCACAAATCCCAAAGACAACACATAGGTGTCAAACTTCTGGTACCACATTCTAGGCAACTACTTCAAACCATACAAAGATTTCTTTAATTTGCAAATCAGGTTTTCCTTACCTTTTTCAATGAAGTGCTCTGGCTGGGACATATAAACCTCTTCCTCCAAATCATCATGAAGAAACGTTGTCTTCACATCCATTTTCTTGATTTCTAAGTCATACACTACTACAAGTGACAACAAAAATCTGATAGACGCTAGCTTAGCTACAAGAGAAAATATTTCTCCATAGTCAATCCCCTCCACCTAGGAATATCCTTTCGTGACCAACCTTGCTTTATGCTTTTCAACACTACCATTAAGACCAATCTTCTTTTTAAACACCCATTTGCATCCAACAAGTTTTCGACCTTCAGGCAAAGGTACCATATCCCACGTTTCATTCTTTTTCAATGACGCCATTTCCTCATTCATGGCTTCCAACCAAGAATCTAAATCTGACATACCCATAGCCTTTGTAACAATCCTAGGCTCATCAGTGTTAGCAATCAAAGCATAGACACAACTGGAATCCAACATAGAATAACCAAACCTTTCAGGTTTATGCTTTTCACGTGTAGACCTCCTCACTGGCTGAGGTTGAGGTTCTTCTTCTTGTTTAGAATCTTCAGAGCTGCTTGAGCTCTCCTCATTAATAGGTACACTAGGAGTTCATAGTTCATCCTTATCTGGAGTAAGAGGAATTTCAACTACCTCCTTCTTTTCTGCTTCTTTCACCTCTGGCTACAGATCAATTGTAGAAGATTTGAGCTCATAGAAGATCACACTTCTTCTATACAACACCTTCTCTGTAACTGGGTTCTAAAGCTTGTACCCTTTCACACCAATTCGATAACCGATGAAGATACATTTTACAACCTTATTTTCCAATTTAGATCTCTTTTCTCTAGGCACATAAGCATACACCCCATAGCTAAAGACTCTAACATGTCTCAAAGATGGCTTCTTACCAGACCATAATTCCATAGGTGTCTTGTCCATGAGCACTGAAGTGGGAGATCGATTAATCAAGTAACATGTTGTAGCTACAGCCTTAGCCCAGAAATTTTGTTCCAGACCAGCACTACTCAGCATACTTCTTGCCCTTTCCATCAGCATTCTATTCATCCTTTCTGCAACTCCATTTTGTTGTGGAGTGTAAGGAGTAGTTTTATGCCTTTTAATTCCATGGTCTTTGCAATACTTTTCAAAATCTGCAGAACAAAACTCACCACCATTGTTCGTCCTCAAGCACTTAATTTTTATACTATTCTAATTTTCTACCAAGGTTTTAAACTCCTTAAACCAACTAAAAACTTCAGGTTTACTTCTGAGAAAATAAACAAATGTCCTTCTCGAATAATCATCTATGAACGAAACAAAATACATAGATTTCTATAACAAAGGAACATTAAATGGACCAAATACATCAGAATGAATATAATCTAGAATTCCAAAATATTTATGAGGACTAGAATAAAAAGAAACACGATGTTGCTTTCCATATATGCAATGTTCGCAAAAATTGAACTCAAGATTACAATCATTAAGCCCTTCAACCATAATTTTATTTTTCAAGGATTTAAGCCTTTTTCACCAATGTGGTCAAGTCTTTGATGCCACAACATTGTCTTTTCTATTGGAAGCTTCATCTCCAAATAATTAGCACCCACAGAAACAACATCCTCCTTCTCTAGATGATTAGATTTACTTGACTTTGCAAAAGCACTATTACATTGAACTGCATTTGCATCCATCTTATACAGAGTTCCAATTCGTGCATCCTTAGCCAACACCATAGAGCCTCTAGTCATTCTACAAATACCATTCGAGAAAGAGACTTGTACACCAACATCATTAAGCTTACTTACAGAAAGTAAGTTTTGAGTCAAACCTAGTATATGCATCACACCATCGATTCCCTTCACTCTTCCATCAGGAATCTAAATTCTGACTCTTCAACGGCCAACAATTTCCAGGTGAGAATCATCGCCCAAATACACCCTTCCACCATCATATTTTTCATACTTTGAGAACCAATCTCTATGAGAGGTCATGTGAAAGGACGCACCTGAGTCAATCAGCCAAACATCATCTGATGCCTGAGTCGCCAAGGCTACAATGAAGGCATCTACATCACTCTAAGAAGATTCATTATCAGAAGAATTGTTCTTCTTTTTCTTCTTCTCCTCTTTGCATTCTTTCTGGATGTGTCTAAACTGCACACAATTCCAGCACTTCACCTTGGACTTTTTACCAAGAGACTTTGATCTCCCCTCTGACTTGGATCTAGACTTCTTGTCTTTCTTCTTGCCTTTCTCCTTTGATCTGCCTCAAACAGCAAGGGCCTTCTTGGCCATCTTAGAAGATTTCCTTCACATTTCCTTTGATAGTAGCGAAGCAACCACATCTTCCATCTTGAAAGTGGTTGTTGTACTCAATAGCCATTACTAGGTGATCCCATGTGTCAGGCAATGAACACAACATGAGCATGCAATGATCCTCATCTTCTATCTTCACACCCACAAACATCGGCTGAGCAATGATCATGTTAAATGCATTCAAATGATCAGTAATGGACGCTCCTTCCTCCATTTTCAAAGAGTACAACTTCTTCCTCAGGAATAGCTTATTTACCAGAGATTTCCCCTGATAAATGTCTCCAAGATTCTTCCATAGAAGTTTCACAGTCTTCTCTTCATGGATATTCAAGAGAACTGAATTAGCCAAGCACAATCCGATTAGACCCTTGGCCTTCTGATCCATTACATCCCAGTCATCTTGCGAGGTTGCTAATGGTTTGTTAGAGGATACTACATCCCATAACTCATGATCCATGAGTAAATCTTCCGTTTTGAGTTTCCACAACTCAAAATTGCCACCATTGAACTTCTCAATTTCTATCCTTCTAGATGTGCTTGCCATCTTAAACCTACAATGAGTTTACAACCAGATATCTCTGCAAAACTCCCATTGAACAAGATCAGCACAAAAAAAGATCGGTCTTACCCACAAGGACAACAAAGTTGGCCAAGCTCTAATACCACTTGTTAGGAAAGAAAAGTGTGGAATACGCCTTCCTAATGCTAATCTTTAGGAGAGAGAAGCAACTAAACCACTTAAAACTTTATAATTATAGTTCATTTAAGACGCACAAATAAGAATAATAGAATAGACAATAAAGAATGAACACCAAATTTACATGGGAAAACCCTTTCGGGAAAAAACAGACACACCAAAGAAGAGGTCACTTGTATTATAGTAAAATTATAATTACATACAAGTTATAGAGTTATTCTCTTTCAGGTATCGATTCACAGAATCAAAACAGTAGCATTACATTCACCCTGATCTTCAGCCAACCGCCCTTCGACCCATGGTCAATCCATCTGTTATAATGCAATACACTGCATTACTATATTCAATACTTCTTTCTCATTACATTATAGACTTCTCCTTTTCAGGTCAGCTTAACCTACATTTTCGTAGTACTACCTCGTCAACTAATAAGCAAAGAGATATTGCAGGCAGTTACATGGTTATTAGGTAATTCAACTATCATCTTTAGGTTGAAACCATCGAGCCAATAAACACGTTAATCCACAACAACGATGTGTAATCAACTAATAGCTCCATGCCACGTATCACCACCTAACTTGTCTGTTTATTACCACCGAGGAGACCAAGTAGCAACCACGAAGTCCCATCGATGATGCTTTGCAAACTACATCCATATCGCAGAACTCTTTTCAATTGGTCGCAGGACTGTCATTAACTTCCAACTATACCGCTCCATCGCAGTCATCTTAGACTGACCTTCACGGGGTGGCGGGATCTATACCGCACCACCCTAGGCCATCTCACAGGCTATCGTGGGGTGGCGGTATGACCCGCACACCCGCCAACCACTTTAGTCATCATCGTGGGATGGCAAGATAACTCCCGCTCTACTGCCAGCACCGGCCAATATTACTGTGGAGTTGCAGGATCCCGCACTACCACATGCTTAGATGAAGACCATTACGGGATTGCAGTAACACTGCACTAACGCAAGCTAATCTACAGACTCCCACAGGATGGCGGTAAACACCGCCAACCTGCATCTCTCTCAGTTTTACTCTACGGGACTGCGGTAAGGACCCAAATGCAACCATGAAAGTCTGAGTTTGATGGCAACTAAGATAGGGTTTTATTAGTGAGTTTGAGACACAAATTCTCAACACAAGATCCATCAAACAAACATATTACATAGATCATTAGTTATTGGTTTACATTTTGAGGGTATGTTGATGGGTTTACACATTTTTTTAGTATCACATTAGCTTACAAAATTGTCAAGTCCATTTTCAACATACAAAACCTTATTTAATGTCTCTAGGTCTTCAATAACATTTTCTTTTCTCCCCACAACTAACCTCTTTTCAATGGATTAGAATAGTGGTACCCCTTTGATGGATACTAACCAATTTCTTAAAACGAGCATCCCCTATTTAAGAGGGCAATCCACTACAATAATATTCATAAGTAGGGATTTTCCTAGAAAGGTCGCTAATTGGAATTCAACACCATTAACCATACCAATTACATGTACTTCTCTTGAATTCATTCTAGAAAATTTCACAAAAGATTTTAAAATTTTAATCCTAACTAGTTCATTATTTTAAGAGGCATGATGTATGTAGATGCTTTTGAATTGAGCATATAGTTATGCACTAGAGCCGTCTATTTATGAGCAAAGATGCATAGAAAGGCTCAACACTTATTTGGCTCTTAACTAGAGTTGTGCCCATATATATTTCTAGGTTCTCTTCAACATTTATTGTACTCTAAGGAATAGTGGGTTCTCATTAGTTTGTTTACTTAGTACTAGATTATTATTCAAATTTAATTCAATAATATATCTCTATGCTCAAGGATTCTAAATAATTCTACTACTTGTACGTGTATTGTCATTTGACTAAACACGTTCCATATCACATGTGTAATTTGGAAATGAAGTAGATGTAGTTATTGTAATAGCATTATTGTTTGGGATAAACTTTCAATTATCTTTTTAGATAAGTCCTAATCACTTTTATTTAGGGTAGAGACCTCATTTATTTTTTATTATCAAGTCCCTTCTCAAGTCAATTTCTATTTTCTCTAGAGAGTGGGATTTTTACTTTTAGCATATTAGGACTAATAGTATGTGGGTAACCAATTCTACCCCTAGGAATATACTTCCTTATGGTGGTAGTATTTTTCATGGATCTTTTCCTTTTCTATAATTCTACAGGTGTTTCTTGTATTGTTACTATGGGTCATCCTTTAGATTTTCCTTTATTTGCATAATGCACACTACTCTATTTATTGATAACAAGGTCATTTATCATATGATCTAAACCATTATAGGCTACTCCCTATTTACCTCTTAAGTTATAGTCACTTTTTACTTGAGTGATTGTGGCTATAGTCAATAATTTTATATCCTCAGTTAATGGCCTAGTTCTTTTATGTTGATGTTACGTCTTTTCCTTCAAATGAGCATAGTCATGAGTAGGAAGCTCATATTTCTCAGCCATGTTTATGTAATTATTTTTAACTAGATCTTCCTCAGAATAACTTACTCTAGATTAGTGTATCTCTATATTATAAACATAATCACAGGCATACACTTCCTTTTTAACATGGTCATGCTCATAATCATCTTCTTTCGAATCATATTTCTCTCCCTTTTCCAATAAGGAAACAATCACCACACACTAAGAAGGTGGGTGAAGAATATAACAAGTTTCACACCATAGGATCTACCTTCTAAGGCATTTACAATTCCTTCAAATAAATATAGAGTATCCTTCCCTTGAGGTCTATGTTCAAATCATCTTTAGGTAGCATTATTTCCACTTGGGATCTAGGTTTCTTGGGACCATATGGATTATAAGGCATATCATCCAAGCACTATTATCTATCTAGTTTATATGGCCTTGATCTTTTTGGTAGAAAGTCTTTCTCATTGTGATAAACATTGTATGTCAACTCTTTTAAAGCACCCATCATTTTATCAAGATTTTCATCCAAGGACCAGGAGCTTGCTTGACTAACCCCTTACAAGTGGATAGATTTTTATATCATTCCTCTTAGGAACTTTTCTAGAATCCCTAATATTTCCTTCAATATTTCTAGCCATTAGATATGATTCTCTCAGAGTTCAAGGATTCTCAACTCTTAGAAGGAATCCAATTTTTGAATCAAAAGAATTACAATATAAAACTAAGCACATTGATTCATTGGGTCTCAAATACTGGGGAACTTTCATCATTACTCTCATGAACCTATTATCGAAATCTAAGACTAATTCATTAAACCCTGTAGTTATTGGTGTTAGTTTATTAATAGTGAATCTAGGATCTATTGGTTCCCAAAATGATTGCAACCCAAAACCCTAAAACATTTCACAATCACCAAGGCCATGGGCGTTATCAAGGTGATTGAAAGAGATTTATCAAAAAGGTCAAGGGTGATTTTGACCAAATGATAAGAGTGGGTATACTCCCCTGCACTTCAAGCTCAGTTAGACCTAGGAGGGATATTCCTAGAGGCATTAAACAGAACACAAACAAACAAACACAGCCATACCCAATGTACACTTGACCCCCAAAGCCATTACTAGGTCAAGGAAAATTGGATACACATGCCTTTAATTAAGTTGATCACTGCACTATGCATTTGCAACTAATCATAACAATATTACATTACTTGAGATGACTCCACTTAACTTTGCATACACAACATACATAGTGCAGGCATACATGTTCATGATTCACTAATGATTAAAATAGTTTTGTATCACTTCAAATTTATCCCTAGTTATTACGTTGAATCATGGACAGTATGTAGAACGTTAAACTAAATCTACTCCTACTCCTACAACTAACAGGATGAGGATTTGATTTAAATAGTGATTGATCTATCCCCAATATGGATTGGTGCCTACTCTATTAAGCGACTGAGTCATAAGCAATAAAGAGGAAGTAAATGGATTGAAATAGCATCAACAAAAAAACTAAAATGCATTCACATATATTTCCCATATTACACTTCATACACTAGACATACTTATTTATCCAGAGCAAAACTACAACGATCCATTTGTAACAAAGACATGACCCAACACAAAGCTTGTGTTGATTTAAATGCTTTTGAACATACATTATCAAATCCCTATTACAATCACACCAGCAAGTGTGGTGAAGGTAAAATACAAAGTTGCAACCATGCATTCCTTTGAATCACTACAAATAGCCATGGAGACATACCACTGCATGAAGATGTGTGTTACAATCCTTCCTATGTTGTATCAGTTACATTCCTCCATTCACTGCCCAGACATTATCCTTTGCTTGATGCCTAAAAATCTCCCTTAGGCTTTCTTGACCAAACAATTGGTTCAACGACCAACCCTTAGAATGAGTTCCAATCCTGCCTATATAGCCTTCACAACTTGGACCTGAGGATGAAATGGGTGATAAAACCCCCAGCATCCCCACCAACTGCAATAAATACATCAATTTCAACTACTCGTTTCACATTAATGGCGATCCTGGAAGTTGTTGGCATGTTTTCCCACGTATTATGAGTGTTTCTGGATGGCGGAGAGAGCAGGCATTAGGAAAAATTTACATATAAAATGGGCCTCCTAAGAAACTCCAAAAAAGTAAAACTTTTATCATATAATACAATTAAATAAATATAAATTACTTAACTACATGAGTTATGTGGGGTCACATATTTCTATTATAATTCTTGTAAAACTCAAGTTCACTTTTCTTTTTATATTTTTTTTTTCTTAATTTATTTTCTATTTTCTATTTTCTATTTTATTTTTAAGTTATATTTTAAAAGATACACTTTCCAAATTAAAACTCAAGTTCACTTTCTTTTTATATTATTTCTCTTATTGATTTATTTTCTATTTTCTATTTTATTTTTAAGTTATATTTTAAAAGAAATTCCATGTTTTAGACCCAAGTTTTACTAAAAGAATGTACTAAAAAGTAGTTTAAATTTTTTAAATATATATAAAAATTAAAAATGAACATTTTAAATAGCTTTTTTATTTTCCTTTCTCTAAAATATAAATAAATATTTGTTAGTTTTTTATCTTCCTATTATATTTCCTTATAAAACTCAAGTTTACTTTTCTTTTTATATCAGTTGTTTTATTAATTTGTTTTTTCTGGAAATTGTTTTAACTTTATATTTTTAAAATCTACACTTTCTACGAAAAGATTTGTTGAAATATTTTTGAAATGCTTTTTAGATTTTTTTCTAAAGAATGAAAGTATTTTTTAGAAAACATAATAATTTCTATAATAGAACTTAAGAATATAAATCTAAAAAATAAAAAAAATCTTTATTATTTAGAAAGATGATTGAGATAGAATAGGTTATGTAGAGTTTAATTAATCATCATGAGTTAATTCATAGGATTTTAGAGAGTTTGATTTTATAAAATAAATAATTTTATTTTTATTTTGGATGATGTCACCGTAACGATTGATGTCATCTTTTAGTTGATTTTTGATATAGCTCAATATTTTGATGATGTCATCCTTAGGAGGCCCATTTTTCATGTAAATTTCTTGGCAAAATAGTCGGGCCCCGCCAAATCGAGCTTCGTCTAGCTAATCGGCTTTTGAAAAGGTGAAGAAGGAAACCTTGATCTCCAAAGTCTGAAAGGAACAAAGGGAAACCATCGGGCTTCAGAGATTGGGCCTTCACCAAGCATTGTTCACTTTGGAAGAGAAGGAAAGGACCACCCAACGCTGAAATACTTAGAAGAAATGAAAGTCGTCAGGGGTCGGGCCTCGGACCTTCTTCCTTCCACCTTCGAAAAGAAAGGAGGAAGAAAAGAAACTTCTTTCTCACCATCATCTGAAACACTTAGAAGAACATGAGCTCGCCATACTTCAAGCACTGGGCCTCCCACCTGACATCTTTGAAAAGAACAGAGGAAGAGAAACTCTCCAGTTGCTGACATCTGCAACACTTAGAAACTTTTGAAACCTCAACGGGCTTCAGTAAATGGGCCTTCCACCTTCTGCATGTTGCAAGTATGTGCCTAACTGATGTTGTCATTGATGTCAACATATATGTGTTGTCATTAGTGTCAACTGTGCTCTTACTTTGTTAAGGATATTGAGAAAATTAGCCCCTCCAGTGAAAACAATGTGTTGCAGTAGAAACAGTGCATTACATCTTGAACAGTCAAGAAGAATGCTCCTGTAGAATAAATATCTTTGCCTACGGATTGGAAGTTATTTAGAAGCCTGTTTGAAGATGTTATATTCTGAGTTTAAGCCTCTGGTATGAAGAATTGAGTGAGTTATGTTCACCAGAGTGAAAACAACTTTTTCTGTATGTTTGGTGGTAACAGGGAGAAAGTGTTTTGCTCTGCATTCCTCTGCATTGAAGTATTTTGGTATGTGGTTCTAGAATTAAGTTAGTGATGATGTTAAGTGCCTTCAAATGTAATGGTTCATGATATGGTGGTCCTCAAGCTATCTTTTACTCATGACAGTGGCTGGCAGTGTTGCTGTAGTCCGGTTTGAAGAATCTTATTGTTAGAGTGATTAGCGATCGTGAGGTTGTTCCTGTTAGATTTAGGGTAGACAACTGAGAGGGGGGTGAATCAGTTATCCAAAACTTTCTTCTTTTAAACACTTAAATCCACTTTATAATTTAGTAGTATAATGATAAATCAATCATGGAAGCATAATGCATTAAACCAAGAGCAGAAACATATTAACACATAGGACACCAAGATTTTGACGTGGAAAACCCGGTTAAGGGAAAAACCATGGGGTGATTAACCCAAGAATGTATTCTCTGTTAGAATAATAGAAAGAACAAAATGGCACATGCCAATTAGGGCTCACTGCCCAAGCACACTACTCACAAGAGGCTCACCGCCTACAACAGACACACTGTCTACAAAATAATAAGTATCACATACATGAACTGGAGAATAGCATCTTCACCATGCTTGAATCAGTTCCATTTAAGCCCAATACTTCTACTCTGCCTTTTGCTCTCCTCCTCGCTACCACACACTCATCTCCACAAGATCACTTTGAAATGACTTTACAATCCCTTATTTCTACAAGACATCGACTTAGGAATAACCATCTAAGTCGGCAAACATCTACAAGACTATCTGCAGAATGTGTAACTCATCCGGTCGGCCAGTCTCAGGAAGAACACCATCATTAGAAGTAATTCTTCAATTACAAGCTCAAACTCCAATGCGGACTACCAACATGAACTGGACATGATCCAAAGACCTCCACAAGCTTGACTGAGTCACCAACAACATCCACACTACATCTACTTACTGAAATCCTTCTCTCCTTCATCTAGAACCTCAAGAACATAGTCTGTCATCACTGTCACAAAGAAATAGATGCTTACGGACCTCCAGACCACGAAGCAATCGAGTTGACACTTCAAAAATACTTCTTGAACACTCCACCAAATCCGTAGAATAGGATATTTCATTTCTGGATCTCACCGGACCTATTTGTATCACTCTGTCACCTCTGAACACCTGCCGGAACTGGTTTTACTTGAGTGGCCACAACTTCTTCAGATCTTCATGCAGACCTCTGAAATCTCTACTGGATCACCTTAAGACACATATCTACAAACCCTTTAAACCACATCCTCTGATCCTCATCTTATCTTGGACTTTTACCTTACTATCTTCACTGTTCCTATTATGACCAATTTTCTCAATATCCTCAACAAACAGTTCATCCAATCCTTATCATTAATGCAACAGGAGTATGTTGACATCAATGACAACACTGGTTAGGCCCATACTTGTAACAATCTCCCCCTTTGTCATTGATGGCAACATATGATGTGAAAAATTGTTTTAACCATCAAGACAAGAACTTCTCCTCACTATCACAACTCCCCCTATCAGCAATAACCATTCACATGTCTTCTCTCCCTTTACTGCTCCCCCTTTGATTAGCAACTACTTGTTTTTCACATGTCTTCTCTCCCCCTTTGAAATCAATGGCAAAGGGCACATACTTGCAATTCCACCACTTCATAATCATACCAGCTGCTCCCCCTGAGTAGCAACTCCCCATCATCAATCTGGACCACAAGATATGACTGTGATATCCACCGGACTGATGCACATCAGTGCACCTTAGTTCATCACCGAAGGGGCAATAACCCCTAACTTCTCCCTGAGATATTCAAAAGAGTCCTTAGGTAGAGGTTTAGTAAAGATGTATGTAATCTGATCCTTGGAAGGCACAAACTCCAATCTGACTTCATTCTTGTCACTTGCTCTCTCAAAAAGTGAAACTTGATGGATATATGTTTAGTCTTTGAATGCAACATCGGATTCTTAGATATATTTATTGCACTTGAATTATCATAGAAGATTGTGATAGGCTCCTCATACTCCACTCTTATGTCTCTTAGCATTTGCTTCATCCACAAAACTTGAGTGCAACTACCTGCTACTGCAGTGGACAAAGATATTGACTCTTGTTTCTTGCTCAGCCAAGAAACCAATCTCTTCCCCAAAAAGAATGCTCCACCACTGGTACTCTTCTGGTCATCCACATCTCCTACCCAATCCGCATCTATATATGCATGAAGAGAAAAATCATGATCTCTGGGATACCACAATCCATACTCAACTGTCCCTTTTAGATATCTAAAAATCATCTTGATTGCCATGACATGAGATTCTCTAGGATCAGCTTGAAATCTAGAAACAAGACTAATAGCATTCATAATGTCAGGTCTGGTTTGAGTGAGATACAACAATCCTCCAATCATTGACCTGTACTTTCTTTGATCAGCCTTAGGAGAGTCATCATCTTTGCTCAATTTACATCTAGTTGCCATGGGAGTATTCATTGGTTTTGAGTCTTCCATCCCAAATTTCTTCAACAATTCTTTCACATATTTGGTCTGAGAAATGAAGATTCCTTTCTTTGTTTGAGTGATTTGTAGACCCAAGAAGCAATTCATTTCACCAAGCATGGACATCTCAAACTCACTTTTCATTTGTTTTGTAAAAGTTTTGCACATACTATCTCTTCCTCCAAAAATGATATCATCAACAAACACTTCAACAATCAAGTTGTTTTCATGATCAATTTTGACATACAAATTACTGTTAGCAGTATCTTTATTGAAACCAATCTTTAAAAGATGCTTATCCAATCTTTCATACCAAGCTCTTGGGGCTTTCTTGAGTCCATATAGTGCTTTCTTCAACTTACAGACCATATCACCATGATCAGACAATTGAAATCCATTCAGTTGCTCAATGTATACTTCTTCCAAGTCACCATTCAGGAAGGTAGACTTGACATCCATCTGATACACTTTGAAATCCTTGAAGGTAGCAAATGCAAGAAATCATCTGACTACTTCAGTTCTTTCTATTGGAGCAAAAGTTTCTTCAAAATCAACTCCTTCTATTTGAGAGTAACCCTTGCAGACCAATCTGGCTTTATTTCTGATTACTTCACCAACTTCATTTAGTTTGTTCTGGAAGACCCATTTGGTTCCAATCACATTCTTATTTCTAGGTATGGGAACAATATCCCAAGTATGATTTTTCTCAATTTGCATCAGCTCTTCCTCCATTGCTTTAGTCCAGTTTTCATCATTGCAAGCTTCATACACTGTCTTAGGTTTAATTTTTGAAATCAAACAATACTCTTCTGAATCTTGAGAAATCCTTCTTCTTGTTTGAACACCTTTTCTTTTATCACCTATGATCTGATCTTCAGAGTGGTTCAGTCTTACATACCTGGGAACTTTGGGAGTTTCTTGTACTTCTGATTCTTAATCAGGCTCATTCAAACTTATCTCTTCTTCCTAATTTACTGGATCAGTCTGGATCTGAATCTCAAAAGGGGCTTTGACTCCTTGGATCAAAACATTATTCTGATCATCTTCATCATATTCATAAAACTTTGAGGGTTTTTCAATTCCTTCCTCACTTCTAGCATCAAACTTGCCTAGATCTTCATCTCTTTTAATGTAACATTTGCTACCAAAAACTCTGAAATACCTCACAATAGGAGTGATCCCAACCAAAGTTCATAGGGAGTCTTACCGGTATTGTTTCTGACTTGTACTTGATTGAGAGTATAGACTACAGTGCTGACAGCTTCTCTCCAATAGATCTGAGGAACATTTGCTTCCATCATCATGGTCCTAGATGCTTCCCGGATGGTCCGGTTCTTTCTCTCCATTACTTCATTCTGCTGTGGAGTCCTAGGAGCAGACAACTGTCTCTTTATTCCATGTTTCTCACATAATTCTATGAACTCACCAGATGTGAATTCTCCACCACTATCAGACCTTAGATATTTTAATTTTAATCCAGTTTCATTCTCTACCATAGCCTTGAATATTTTAAATTTCTCAAGAGCCTCTAATTTCTCCTTCAGAAAAGTTACCCACATCATCCGGGAATAGTCATCAATTAGCAACATGAAGTATCTATCACCTTGCACACTCCTGATTCTTGCCAGACCAAAAAGATCAGTATGAACTAAGTCCAATAATCTAGTAGAAGATTGTTCCTTGCTTTTAAATGAGACTCTGCTTTGTTTTCCCAACTGACATTCTTTGCACAAACTATTTGTAGGTTTTACCAGTTTTGGAAGATCTCTTACAGCCTGAGTAGTACTTATCTTGATGATATTATCAAAATTCACATGACACATCCTCATATGCCATAACCAACTCTGATCAACTTAAATAAAATAAGCAGCTTTTACCAGTACCAACCAAGTGGAAGATATTACCTTTAGTTTGAGTACCGGATGCAATCTCTGTTCTGAAACTTTCAAAGATCTTGCATTTTCCATTCTTGAATCGAAGATCATAGCCTTTGTCCACCAACTGTCCAACACTAAGAAGATTGTGCTTCAATCCTTCAACATATAGTACATTACCAGTTTTTTTCCTTCCATCAAAAGAAATAGTTCCTCTTTCTTTGATTCTACCAGTAGAATTATCACCAAACTTTACCACTCCTCCTTCATACCTTTCCAAATCTATGAACTTATTTTTGTCACCTATCATATGGTGAGAGCAACCACTATCAATGACCCAATCATCCTTTTCTTCAACTTGGGCAGCTAGAGCTGTTTCTACAACTTTATGATTGACAGATTCAGAGGACATTGGTTCTTCTTCCTTCATGGCAATAAACACCCAATCACTTCTGGATTTGTTTCCTGTCTCTGATTCATCATCTGTTACTCCTTCATTATCATCTTCTTCATGAACATAGTAACAATTCTTTTGGAACCTTGATCTGTTCGGATTTGGCCTTGAAAATCTTTCCAGACATCTTGAGGCAAAATGACCAATCTTATTGCAATTAAAACACTTAAAAGGCAATTTCCCTTCATACTTACCGGATCCTCTTGGCAGTCGTTTTGCAATAAGAGCTTCAAGTTGAGCAGTTTCAGCTTCTTCTTCTTCCAGGTCTTTTCTTGCTTTTTCATACCATGATAATTTCCTTGAAGAGTTCTCTCCTAGATCAAACCTTTGTTTACCTTTTATAGAGGCACTGGCTTTGAATGTTGATTCAGTCTTTTGGGGGGCATCTCCAAACTCGGTCATTTCAAATGTAGCCAATTTACCAAACAATTGATCTCTTGTGACAGCTATATGGGCTCTGAATTCTTCAATGGCAGCAACCTTGATTTTATAAGAAGCAGGAAGGGATCTGAGAACTTTGCCAACAATCTCATCTTCATCCAAGACTCCACCAGCACATCTAATGCCACAAACAAGCTCATTTACTCTTGGCATAAAGTTAGTGATATTTTCATCTTCTCTCATCTTCAGATTTTCAAATTTCCCTTTCAGACTCTGTAGCCTTGCACGTTTAACATACTTGTCTCCTTCATGTAGAAGTTCTAGTTTTTCCCAAATCTCAAAAGCAGTTGGTAGGTCAACAACATTTGAAAGCTCTGAATCAGATAATGTGCTTAGAAGAGCTTCTATAGTCCGCAGATTGTTTTCAGCATTTGTGATTTCATTTGGGGCTTTCGGGCCACCCTGTGGAGGAGTATACTTCGTTGAAGCCATGTTCCAGTACTGCATTCCCATATATTGCAAGTGACATTTCATGCAACTTTTCCAAAGATTAAAATTAGTTCCATCAAACTTTGGACTGTCCTTTTTGTAGGACGACATCCTAGATCTCCTCAACCGATTAAGCTCTTTTAGAGGAACTTGGCTCTGATACCAATTGTTAGATTTAGGGCAGACAACTGAGAGGGGGGTGAATCAGTTGTCCAAAACTTTCTTCTTTTAAACACTTAAATTCACTTTATAATTCAGCAGTATAATGATAAATCAATCATGGAAGCATAATCCATTAAACCAAGAGCAGAAACATATTAACACACAGGACAGCAAGATTTTGATGTGGAAAACCCAGTTAAGGGAAAAACCATAGGGTGATTAACCCAATAATGTATTCTCTGTTAGAAGAATAGAAAGAACAAAATGGCACATGCCAATTAGGGCTCACTGCCCAAGCACACTTCTCACAAGAGGCTCACTGCCTACAAGAGACACATTGTCTACAAAATAATAAGTATCACATACATGAACTGGAGAATAGCATCTTCACCATGCTTAAATTAGTTCCATTTAAGCCCAATACTTCTGCTCTGCCTTTCGCTCTCCTCCTCGCTACCACACACTCATCTCCACAAGATCACTTTGAAATGACTTTACAATCCCTTATTTATACAAGACATTGACTTAGGAATAACCATCTAAGTCAGCAAACATCTACAAGATTATTCGTAGAATGTGTAACTCATCCGGTTGGCCAGTCTTAAGAAGAACACCATCATCGAAAGTAATTCTTCAATTGCAAGCTCAAACTCCAATGCGGACTACCAACATGAATTGGACATGATCCAAAGACCTCCACAAGCTTGACTGAGTCACCAATAACATCCAAACTACATTTGCTTACTGAAATCCTTCTCTCCTTCATCCGGAACCTAAAGAACACAGTCTGTCATCACTGTCACAAAGAAATAAATGCTTGCGGACCTCCAGACCATGAAGCAATCGAGTTGACACTTCAAAAAAGACTTCTTGAACACTCCACCAAATCCGCAAAATAGGATATTTCATTTCCAGATCTCACCGGACCTATCTGTATCACTCTGTCACCTCTGAACACCTGCCGAAACCAGTTTTACTTGAGTGGCCACAACTTCTTCAGATCTTCATGCGGACCTGTGAAATCTCTACTAGATCACCTTAAGACACATATCTATAAACCCTTTAAACCACATCCTCTGATCCTCATCTTATCTTGGACTTTTACCTTATTGACTTCATTGTTCCTGTTATGACCAATTTTCACAATATCCTCAGCAAACAGTTCATCCAATCCTTATCATTAATACAACAGGAGCATGTTAACATTAATGACAACACCGGTTAGGCCCATACTTGCAACAGTTCTTGGTGATTACAATGTGCTTGTGGATGTCTCTTGATCATGCTCCTACATTTGGATTGGTCTGCAAGGTGTAATTCAGATCATGCATGAAGCATGTTCTTGAGAATACTTGTGTTGACATCAATCTTGGCCAACCTGGTTGAATGCATCATCTGCAGAGATGCATCGAAGATTGTGATAGCGTGTTGTAGTGTGGAAGATTATGTTTGAGTCCTTGCTAAGGCATGGCGTGATCCGCATTCATTTCTTTTCTTTGTAAATATGTTTAGGTCCAGACCTATTATGATGTAACGTATGTTTGCCGACCTTGGAGATTGTTCCAACCATTGATGATTGTAATTCTGACCTTAATGATCATTCCAAGGTTGATGAAGTGTATAAATACTTGTAATTGAGTCATGAAAATGTATCCAAGTGCAAAAATGTGAAGATAAAGTGAAGTAAGGTAGCAGAGCAGAGCAGAGGTGTTTGTGCTTCAATGGAACTAAACCTTGGCATGGGGTAGATGTTATCTCAGTTCAACTTTTTGGCAGTGATCCTTCTTTTGGCAGTGAGTCTCCCTTTGGCAGTGAGCCTTTCTTTGCAGTGAGCAATTTGGGCAATGAGCCTCTATTTTTTGGTATTGATATAACTTATATATTTCTATGGGCTAACACCCACCGTGGTTTTTCCCTTTTAAGTTTTTCCATGTAAAAATCTGGTGTCACCTATGTTGATTATGCTTTTGTGTTGAGCTTCTCATTTTATGCTTTCATGGTTATATCTGAATATAAGTAATTGATAAGTTGATGATCATAATTGGTTAAAAATTTTAGGACAATTGATTACCCCCCTCTCAGTTGTCTGGTGCAGTCCAACATTTGGTATCAGAGCAAGGTTCCTCAGAAGAAAGCCTAACAGCTTGAGGAAGATCTAGTATGTCTTATAAGAAGGAAGCTCTGCATTTTGATGGGACAAATTATGCTCTTTGGAAGGTACGAATGAAAAGCCATCTCCTCTGTCTTGGTTATAAAGTATGGCTAGCTACACAGTCACAATTGGTCATGCCTAAAGGTGGCTTGACAACTAAGGATGATATCAAAGAATATGAGTTGGATGTCAAAGCAAAGGATGCTCTATTAAGTTCCTTAAGTGACTCAGTGTTGAAAAAAGTTGTGGACCTTGAATCTACAAATGAGGTATGGGAGAAGCTAAAAAATCTGTATGAAGGAGATGATTCTGTAAGAGAAGCCAAGCTATAGAACCTAAAAGTGAAATATGAGGGTTTGAAGATGAATGAAGATGAAAACATAATAGCCTTTATGCAAAGAGTTGATGAACTTGTCACTAGAATAAAAGGTATGGGAGAAACTCTCAGTGATAAGGAGATTGTGATGAAAATTCTTAGATCACTACCAAAGTCCTATAGTCACAAGGTAGCTGCTATTGAAGAATTTATGACTGTGAAAACTATTGACAGAGATCAGCTACTTGGAAAGATTACAACCTATGAGATGAGATAATTTGGTGATGCCCTACCAAAAGTTGAATTAGCTTTTAAAGCCAGTACTTTAGAAAAGATTTCCAGATCTAAGAAATACAAGGTGGATGATGACTTTGATAAAATTGAAGCTAACTTTGTTGATAGGCTACAAAGAGGCTCCAGTAAGTTCAAAGGTAAATTACCTTTCAAATGCTTCTCTTGTGGTAAAGTAGGTCATTATGCTTCCAGATGTCCTAAAAGAATTGAAAGAAATAAGAAAAAATATGAGAGTAGGCCTAGAGTTCCAAAGAAATGCTACTATGTCAAAGATTTTGATGATGAAGGAGTGACTGATGATGCTAGTACCAGTGCAAATGAATGTATGTTTATTTCTATTAAATAAGATCCTATGTCTACTAATTCTGCTAGTTGTTTGAAGGAAGAAAAACCAGTGGAAGAAAGTGCTTTGGCTGTTCAGGTTGAGAAGGATAAGGATAAATGGATTATTGATAGTGGATGCTCACATCACATGATCGGTGACAAAAGTAAGTTTGTAAGTTTGGAAAAGTATGATGGATGACTGGTCAGGTTTGGAGATAATGCAGTTGGTAAGATTTGTGGAAAAGGATCTATTTCATTTGATGGAAAGCATAATACTGACAATGTTCTATATGTAAAGGGTTTGAAGCATAATCTTTTAAGTGTTAGTTAGACGTGTGACAAAGGATATGATCTAAGATTCAAAGATAATGGGTGCAAGATCATGGAAAGATATGGAACTATAATTGCTACTGGTAAGAAGACAAAAGGTAACATTTATCAATTGAGAGGAACTAATGATTATTGTTTATTGGCTCAAGCAGATGAAAGTTGGTTGTGGCATAGAAGGATGTGTCATATAAACTTTGATAATCTGGCAAAGATAAGTTTACGTCAAACTATGAGAGATTTACCAAAACTTGTGAAACCATCCAACACAATTAGCAAGGAATGTCAGTTAGGGAAGCAGACAAGAACAAGCTTCAAGAACAAAGAGTAATTCTCTGTCAGTTTGTTGGATCTAGTGTATACAGATCTCTGTGGTCCTACAAGGGTGAGAAGTCTACAAGGTGACAGGTACTTCATATTGCTTATTAATGATTATTCTAGTATAACTTGGATTACCTTTCTAAGAGACAAATCAGAAGCGCTAGAGAAATTCAAATCTTTCAAGGCAATGGTTGAGAATGAAATAGAGTTGAAGATCAAATGCTTGAGGTCTGATAGAGGAGGTGAGTTCACATCAAATGAATTCAACATTTTCTGTGAAGAGCATGGGATAAAGAGACAGTTGTCTGCACCTAGAACTCCTCAGCAGAATGGAGTTGTGGAAAGGAAAAATAGGATAGTTCAAGAGGCTACTAGGACTATGATGAAGGAAGCAGATCTACCAAAAGTATTTTGGAAAGAGGCTATTCATACTATTGTTTACATCCAAAACAGAGTTCAAGTGAAAGGTAATGGTACTCAAACTCCTTATGAATTATGGTATGGAAAAATTCCTTCAGTAAAGTATTTCAAAATCTTTGGAAGCAAATGCTAAGACAAGAGAGATGAAGATCTAGGAAAGTTTGATGCAAGGTGTGATGAAGGAATCTTTCTTGGATACTCTACCAAGAGTAAGGCCTACCAGTGCTAACAAAAGGCTCAAAAAGATTGTTGAAAGTACAAATGTGAAGGTAGGTAAGGAAAAGATATCAGACCTGAATTACTATGAACCAGATGAACCTGTGACTATAATGAATGAAGAAAAAGATGAGCAAGAAGGCAGTCAAGATGAAGAAGAGTCTTTGGAAATTGTTGTCAAGACTCCCAAGTATGTGAAGATCAATCATTCTAAAGATCAAATTATAGGTGACAAAAACAAAGGTGTGCTAACAAGGAGAAGAGCTGCAGAGGAACAAGTCAATTACTGTTTGCTTTCAAAGGTTGAACCAAAGACTGTGAATGAAGCATGTAATGATGAAAGCTAGGTAAAAGCCATGGAGGAAGAGCTAAAGCAGATAGAAAAGAATGATACTTGGGAATTAGTTCCCAGACTTGCTGACAAAAATGTTAGTAGAACCAAATGGGTTTTCAGGAATAAGCTGAATGAGAATGGAGAAGTTGTAAGGAATAAGGCAAGGCTTGTATCCAAGGGATATGCTCATATTAAAGGAATAGATTTTGAAGAGACTTTTGCTCCAATAGCTTGGATTGAAGCAATCAGAATATTCCTAGCATTTGTAGCCCACAAAGATTTTAAAGTGTATCAGATGGATGTAAAGTCTGCATTCCTGAATGGTGAGTTGGAAGAGGAAGTCTACATTGAGCAACTGGAAGGATTTAAGTTATCAAACCAAGAAGATGTTGTGTGTAGATTGAAGAAAGCCTTGTATGGACTCAAGAAAGCCCCTAGAGGATGGTATGCAAGGTTGGATAAGTACTTACTACAGCTAGGGTTCAATAAAGGTACTACTGACAGTAACCTTTATTTCAAGATTAATGAAGATCAAATACTGATTGTTGAAGTCTTTGTTAATGATATCATTTTTGGAGGCAATGAAGGTATGTGTATGAAATTTGCTGGTGAAATGCAAAAAGAGTTTGAGATGTCCATGTTTGGTGAGATGAATTTCTTTCTAGGTCTGCAAATAAATCAATCAGATAAAGGAATCTTCATATCTTAGTCTAAGTATGTGAAAGAGTTGTTGAAGAAGTTTGGGATGGAAGACTCTAAACCGGTGTGTACTCCCATGGTGACTAGCTACAAGTTGAACAAAACTGATGAATCACCTAAGGCTGATTAGAAAAAATATAGATCCATGATTGGGGGATTGCTTTATCTAACTCAAACCAGACTTGATATTATGCATGCAGTCTGTCTTGTTGCAAGGTTTCAAGTTGAACCAAGAGAATCACATATGATGGCAGTCAAGAGAATCCTGAGGTATTTAAAAGGCACTCTGGATCATGGCTTATGGTATCCAAAGGACAATGACTTCACTCTCAATGCCTATACAGATGCAGATTGGGCTGGAGATATTGATGACAGAAAAAGCACTAGTGGAGGTAATTTCTTCTTGGGTAATAGATTATTTTCATGGCTAAGCAAGAACAAGATTCAATCTCTTTGTCAACTGTAGAAGCAGAGTATATTACAGCAGCATGTTGTTGCACTCAAGTGTTATGGATGAAGCAGACATTGAAAGATATAAGAGTTGTATATGAAGATCTAATTGCAATCTTTTGTGGAAATACAAGTGCCATAAACATTTTAAATAATCCAGTGATGCATTCAAGAACAAAGCACATATCAATAAGGTATTTTTTTTGAGAGAGAAGGTGATAGAGAATGAAGTAAAGTTGGAATATGTGTCCACATAGGATTAGATTGCAGACATTTTCACTAAGCCTCTGCCTAAGGATACCTTTGAGTATCTCAGAGAAAAGTTGGGGGTCATTACCCCTCATGTCCTGAACTAAGATGCATAGGAATGCATCAATCTAGTGGAGCTCAAAGTGTCATTCTTTGATCTAGATTGATGTTATGAAGGCTACCTCTCAGGGGGAGTAGCTAAATGTTCCTGATAAAGTAAGTGGATCAGAGCAACAACATGCAAGTGTGTGCCCTTTGCCATTGATGTCAAAGGGGGAGAGAAATCATGTGAAAAAACTCAAGGGGAGAAAGAATGCAAATGTGTAAAGAGAAAGGGGGAGAATCTTGTCTTGGTGGTCTTTTCAATTTTTCACATCATATGTTGCCATCAATGACAAAGGGGGAGTTTGTTGCAAGCATGTGCCTAATAGATGTTGTCATTTATGTCAACATATATGTGTTGTCATTAGTGTCAAATGTGCTCTTACTTTGTTGAGGATATTGAGAAAATTAGCCCCTCCGGTGAAAACAATGTGTTGCAATAGAAACAGTGCATTACATGCAAAAGAACAGTCAAGAAGAATGCTCCGCATTTCCTGTAGAATAAATATCTTTGCCTGCAGATTGGAAGTTATTTAGAAGCCTATCTTAAGATGTTATATTTTGAGTTTGAGCCTCTGGTATGAAGAATTGAGTGAGTTATGTTCACCAGAGTGAAAACATCTTTTTCTGTATGTTTGGTGGTGACAGGGAGAAAATATTTTGCTCCGCATTCCTCTGCCTTGAAGTATTTTGGTCTGCGGTTCTAGAATTAAGTCAATGATGATGTTAAGTGCCTTCAAATGCAATGGTTCATGATTTGGTGGTCCGCAAGCTATCTTTTACTCATGATAATGGCTGACAATGTTGTTAGTGTACTTCGATTTGAAGAATCTTATTGTTAGAGTGATTAGAGATCATGCGGTTGTTCCTGGTGATTACAATGTGCTTGTGGATGTCTCTTGATCATGCTCCTACATTTGGATTGGTCTGTAAGGTGTAATTTAGATAGTGCATGAAGCATGTTCTTGAGAATACTTGTGTTAACATCAGTCTTGGCTGACCTAGTTGAATTCATCATCTGCAGAGATGCATCAAAGATTGTGATAGTGTGTTGTAGCATGGCAGATTGTGTTTGAGTCCCTGCTAAGGCGTGGTGTGATCCGCATTCATCTCTTTTCTTTATAAATCTGTTTAGGTCTAGACCTATTATGTCGTAACATATGTTTTCTGACCTTGGAGATTGTTCCAACAGTTGATGATTGTAATGCCAACCTTGATGAGCATTCCAAGGTTGATGAAGTGTATAAATACTTGTAATTGAGTCATGAAAATGTATCCAAGTGTGAAGATGTGAAGATAAAGTGAAGTAAGGTAGCAGAGCATAGTAGAGGTGTTTGTGCTTCAATGGAACTGAACCTTGGCATGGAGTAGATGTTGTTATCTCAGTTCAACCTTTTGGTAGTGAGCCTTCTTTTGGTAGTGAGCCTCCCTTTGGCAGCGAGCCACCCATAGGCAGTGAGCCTTTCTGTGCAGTGAGCAATGTGGGAAGTGAACCCTATAGGTAGTGAGCCTCTATTTTTAGATATTGATATAACTTATATATTTTTGTGGGCTAACACCCACCATGGTTTTTCCCTTTTAGGGTTTTCCACGTAAAAATCTGGTGTCACCTGTGTTGATCATACTTTTGTGTTGAGCTTCATATTTTATGCTTTCATGGTTATATCTAAATATAAGTAATTGATAAGTTGATGATCATAATTGGTTAAAAGTTTTAGGACAACTAATTCACCCCCCTCTCAGTTGTCTGGTGCAGTCCAACACTGCCTTCCAAAAGAAAGGAAGGAGAAAAAAGACCTGCCACCACCTAAAACACTTAGGCAAATTAAAACTCTGTCAGACTTCAGTTGTCGGGCCCTCTCCCTTCCACTTGCTTTAGAAGAGGACAAAAGACCACCACTCTGACCTCTGAAATCCACAATACTTATAAAAGTTTGAAAACTCTTGGTGGACTTTAGCAGTTGGGCCTTCCCGTTAACGCATGCTCTGAAGAAGACGAAAAACCACAAGCCCGACCTCCAATGCCCAAAACACTTATGTGATTTTGCAAGAAACCAAGGTGGAATTCAAAGCTGATAGAAATGGCACAATGGAAGACAAGAACCCAAAACTTTGACACTCTGAAAAAAGGTAGAAAATACAAGGAAAACACTTAGAATTTCTAGGACTTAGTCATTTTGAGGGTTTTTCCTTGCATTTCAAAAGGCAAACACTTAGAAACCTATTGGAGTGAACCTATTCAAAATAGTCTTAGATCAGATATAAATGATGGGTTCTTCAACAAAGGCACAAAGTAAGGATCATAAATGGATTTGGGGCAAAATAGAGCAAAGCTGGGAACTAGTTTTTTTAGGTGTCAACAAGATCCACTCTATCTCCATATGACTCCTTAAAAGTTTTTTTGGACTCATTCTTATATGGTAATCTTATGTACCATTCCCTTGCACTATCATCCTCAATTTCAAAATCATTAGTAATATTTGTGAAGATCCTTAAGTGATGTTCACTTGATATGGTATTATTTCCCTAGAACTTAGTTAATCAATTTTGTATTTCATTTGGCACAAGATTGGGGTAATTTGGGATCCCACTAAAATTTATCTCCATGTATCTTTTAGCTTCTAAGGTTGGTCTTCTACGCTATTGTCTCTCGTGATAACCATTATTGGTTGAGGAGGTCTTGTACCATTTTGAATATGAGGATTTTGGTATACAGGTTCATCTTGGTTAATAGTTTATTGGTTAGCAAGCAAAGCTTGTTGATGGAAAAATTGAGCTCTAAGTTGGTCCAACATATCTAACTATTGTTCAATATGTGTAGCAATATTTTTAGGATTTTCAACATCTAGTTGAGTAGGTTCATAATTTTTTTAGTTTTAATGAAGTGTTTTAGCATTGATCAAAGGTATTCAACATCCTAGTATGGTGTCACCTGAGTTTTTTTCATATCATTTTTAAGATTAATTATCTAAGGTAAATGATAGTGATTAGTTTTAGGCATATTGTAATGCCCCTCATATTTTGGCTTGTGATAGTTGTTAGTTTCATATTTCTCTCTGTCAGTTCTGAGACATTTAGATTAGTAGGTTCATGGTTTATGTTTATTTTGATCATGATGGACTATGTTCGACTGATATAGTTTTGACATGTGTTATGAGTTCATGATGACATTATTATTATTCTAGTTATGATGAGTCAGACATGATTAGTAATGGATTAATATTAGCATGTTTTATTAGATCTGTTGATATCTGAATTCAAATGCAGTGGTTATAATCTTGTTCAAGAGTAGGGATGGTGTAGTACTACTCACTTCGAGCACCCTACTACACCGTGATTCTCTGACTCTGTGTGTGTGTAAACATTTATGTACTTGATCATATTCAACCTATTATTCTGATGCAGGCTGCAGGTACCGAGCCTCAACTCCACCTGGTATAGCAGGTTTGAGCGGGCTCTTGCACCAATGGATATTGGTAATGGGAGATAACACGAGGATTATTCCACTAGGTCAGTCCCAGCCCTTCGTTGTGGTCGTGTGTCATGGTGTGGCGCTTGGTCCTTGCCTCATGTTGTTGGTCGTCATGTGTTGTGAAATATTGTCGAGTGTTGTTTTAGTTGTGCCTATGTGTAGTTTGGTACTACTTTAATGAATTATTATTAAAATAATAATATTTTTAATATGTTTAATTGTATAGTATTTTGTTTAGCCTAGAACTTGAAATAACACTTTAGGAAAATTTTTAAAATAGATTTAAAATTAATCAATTTGTTAATTTAAGAATATTTGTGTCATAAGTTGTTGGTTCGGGTAATGAGTATATAGTTGATAAGAATTTTATTAGTGAAGAATCTATGGTGGTGAGTTGTCGAATGTGAATTCTCAGATTTGTGAAATCTCTATTATTAGTAAAATTTTAAAATTTATGGAGGAGTGGGGATTTTGGTAACAGATGCATGTTTGTGGCTATGAGTTTTAATGGTACCCGAGGGTTGTTGTGGAAGGAGGAAGAAAAGACAGAAATTTGGGGAAAAACAAAGAATTGGATGTGAGAAATAGAGAAGATCTAAAGGGGACTGAAATTTGGGTATATTTTTGTTGACTTTCTGTGTGTGGAATTTGTATTTTTGTAGATTGGAATTTAAATTTTATTGTAGTATGATCGTTCTGTGCTTGAGTGTGAAATTTGCATTTTGTGGCTTGGAATTTAAATCTTCTTGTAGCTTGAATCATTATGTGCGTTGTGTGTTCGAATGTAGTTGCCTGACCACACCTTCATCTTGGGAGTTCCATTTTGATGCATGTCAATGTTTTAACCTCTGTTGCTACTTCCAAATTTACTCTTCTTTTGGTTTACTCTTTGGTTAAATCCTTCTTGAAATCTTAGAGTCCAATCATTTGTAAATCTTGCAAAGTGACCCAAATTAAAAAGGAAATAACCCATATGTATCAATTTTTCTAGTTCTTGCCTCATTTCTTTCCCTCAGCTACTCCCAATGCTGTAGTAAGGCCTCATCCAACCTTAGTTTCTCATAATTTTACCAAGAATTGAAGCTCTGGCTCTATTCTTTAGAAAATGATTTAACCATATGGTAAATTATACAAATTGTGTTACCTTAGCAATAGAAGTCACTGAATGTATGTATATGTTGTTGTAGATTGAGAAATACCTTAGTTTTTTGCCTTTGACCGTACGGCATAGGAGACCCCCGTCTTTATTCTTCTTTTGGTTAAAATTTATGCTCTCTTTCCTCCATGATAGACCTAGACCGTACGGCGTTGGGGGAAATTTGGTGCAATTTTCTTTTTGAAGATTTTCTACCCTCTCCTTGGGAGGTTGTACGGCCGCCGTACAACCTTTTCAATGACTTTTTTTATAAATTTCTTCTGCCTCTCAAAATTGCTCTAAGTTTGCACTTCTGGTTTATTGTTGGACTCTTTCCAACTTCTCTATATTTTGATTTGCTGTCTAAAATTTATTTAATGAAAATAATATTATTGAAATCTTGTTCTTACCTGTGACATCTCTGTTTTCCTCTGAAGCTTGAGTTAGTTCTCCTCTAGTTATTCTCTGTCTAGACCTCAGATGAATTTTCATTCCCATACCTCAAACTTTTCTTTTAATTTTCCAATGAAAATGGAGGAATGTGCTTCTTCTGCAACCAAAATTTCAATTGGAGTTCATAGAATAGTTAGTTGTTGTTATTGAATTTAATCAGAATGCTTGGAGGAAATCTTGCTATTAGGGAAACTTCTAGTTTTTGAGTGTAGTTTTGATTTATTAAGTCAATATTAGAATATTAGAGAGAAGTTAATATTAGAAGGTTCATATGTTAGTAGGATAGAAGTGTATCACTTTAGAATTAAACTTATTTAATTAATATTGTTTTTTTTGGTATATGCAAATAGTTTAATAATTAAGTTGTGCTCATTATATTAAATACAATTTTGTTAATTGCTATCCTGTGATATGTTATTTTTTTTGGAATTAAATAATGAGTTAGAGTTATATGAATTTTGTTACTAGACTCATATGGTCATTAAATATTAGCTATACTTTTGCCATCTTGTTAAATTTAAACTTGTTAGTTATGTATTGGAATATGCTAATTGTAAATGTTAGTAAGTAAATAAATAATTAGTTTTTGTTTTTGTGTGTTCGAGTCAAGCATGCTAGATTCTATGGTAACGACTATGCAATTAGTAGATGAAACAATATAGACTATTTTGTCCTCCTTTGTTGCCGAACTATGTCACTCATTGGTGTTACGTTGAGTCGAAATTTAATATGGTCTTGTTTGGGAATTTCCTTGTTGGGAGTAATGATGTATATAGGGTAGTTATTTCCATGATACGTTATTTTAGTAAATAAATATAGAGATAGAAATTTTAGAGTGATTTGAATTATTGTTTCTAAATTTCATGAGGTAACAATATTGTGATAATCAAGTATCGATTACCTTGTTAGAGAGTAAAAACTTTGATCCGATTGTCGGTTTATACCATCTATTGTTGTTATTATAGTATGGTCATAATTTCTTATTTAATTTGTATCAAATTTTGCATTGATACAATCAGGTTATTGTGTTATTTTTGTCCTGATTCATATTGTCATAAGACATGTCGTAAATCGTTTATATCCTCGTTTTATGTTGTGACTCAGATTTATGTGAGTGGCCTTGTGTGCAATTACCAACTCCAGAGGTTAGGCTTTTCAACCAATTTTGTTGTCACTCTGTCCAAATGATTCTTGATTTGAGTGGTTTTATGGGTGAGGAAAAAGTTTTATTGCTGAAATGGGAATTGGAAGTGTTGGATTATAAAAGTCAAATGTTATCAGTTCCCTTGCTCTTGTATTTTTTGTTTTGGATACTGATTAGGGGTGCTAGTTGTATGAGGGGGAATGGCTTCCATGGTGGGGCTGGTGCCCAAAGTGGCTGCCTGGAAAACCCCATGGAAGTGGTAAGCAAGTGATAACTAAATAATTGATCTAGGTGGGTTGGGTAGTGATTCATATAACAAGATAAGTATGATGCCTCGCTCATGCCTTGAGTGCTTCCACAAGCTAAGGATGGGATGAGAAGGCCTAGTTGGCAAGGTCGACTTCCTCATCTCCATAAGAGGAAGTGTTGACTCTGCATGTGTCAACCTATGGGGCCGGTGCCTATAGAGAGGTCACCAGGAAAACCATAGATGGGGGCCGGCTTCTAGTGAGAGATAGCCTAGAAAACCCATGATAGGACCATGCGATGACACTCTCCCTACTGCAGCGTAGTTACTTCCTATTTTATCTTCTGTTGTTACCTCTGGAGTGTAGACTTGCCTTGATGTTTGATCCTATCTTGATGATTTGATTGTCTTGTTTTTGGTGAATATTGTTTTGTCTGTGCAACCTTATTATCCTATTTGCCTGCATGGAGTATGTATCTTGTTGTTGTATTCATTGTTGTAACTTTGGCCTAGTGGAGCCTCAATGTTATCTCCTAGCTCAGAGGGGTGGACCTCAGGGTTCCACATGGTTGGGTGGTAGAGCTATCCATTGGTCTCCTTGGATTCTCGATTCGGGTCTAGTGAAGAAGTGTTCCAACTCCATATTTGTTTACACTCTCTAAGTTGTAATCATTCACAATTGTATCATTTGTAACCAATGTAATCGACCTTGTAACCTTGTATGGAATCTTGTAATCATTTACCTCTGCAAATGTATAAAATATTATTCTTATATTGCATGGTGTTGCATAACACTTGTATGGTTATATTTCTAATTGATGCAATTTTGTGCCCTAGAGTTGTTAGTTGTGCATAGCATTTAATGTTGTTTTAATGTTGTTATTTCAATGTATAATGCGTATTTTAGCTTCAAAAAAAAAATATGTATTTTTGTCTCTTGTTGTCTAACACTCTAGGGTTGCATGATGGGGAATCACACATATGTTGATGCCTATTAGGAATAGTTTATGATCTACTTTTGTTTCTTCTATCAATTAAACTTTTAAAATTGTAAGCACTTAGTTCCAATTTTTTACCAAATTTCAATTCTCTACTAACACAATTATCAATAGAATAACCATTTTCAATATCTAGGATATGTTCACCCTATCTAGATGTACTTACTTCATTATCATGAGGATAGTGAATAGTAGACTTATGTGTTTCCTTTGCTTTCTAGGTGGTAGGTGATTTTTTATCGAACTCAATAGCTAACTTTATGTTGGGATTGCTCTTGTAAACTGATCTCCTACTATCAATCTTCAAATGTTTGATAGAAAAGTCTTTCTTACCAAATTTAATAATAAAGTCACGACTCGTCTTTGAAGAGAAAATTCAATAGATTTTTTGGTGGGATAATAGAAAATGTTCAAACTTAGCGAATTAGTAGTAAAGAAAATATAGATCAAATCTCAAAATAGATGTATCCTCAAAAAGATTTGTATTTTCTTTACTAGGTATTGATTACCTAAACAACAATATGTGCAAAGTAGAAGATATAGTGAAGTACAACTTCAAAAACTGTAATGATTTTAAAATTTAAAAATAATAGGTTTGTAGGATTGTTGTTTGTCAACTCAAATGTAGGTTTTCAAGAAGAACACAACATATAGGTGAAATGATCAAAGTAATGCTTTAATGACATTACTATGAGAATTGAACTAATACATAATGGTAAAAAATTTATAAATTAAAGTTCCTAGTTCTTTAACTCCCTAGCAATGGTGCCTTTATGTTGGTGCTCCAAATGGTTATTGTGATTCTAAAGTAAACACGTTGCAATACTAATCCAAAGGACATAAGTTAGATTTAGATTAGGTGGACCTTATAATAAAACCATAAGCTATTTGGGCCAATTGATAGGAGTAGGTACATTCTCCTCTACACTTAAAGCTCTACAAAGCTTAGGCGGGTGATCCTTAGAGATCTCAAAGGACAATTAAAGAAAAATATCTTAATACTTTTTACAAACAAAAGTTAAACCTTAAGGCATAGATCAAGAATCTTATTGTATTTTGCCACTAACTCTTTTCTATGTTAACTTTTTGATCTTGTGGATAGAGATATCTTAAGTAGATTAAAATTAAGGTATATAGGTGTATAAGTAAAGAACTTAAGAAAACATAAACTTTGTCTAGTGGTTCTTTATACCCTTAAGTTCTTAGCAAACCTATAGATTATATAAATTATAAAAATGAGATATTCATTTGATTAATAGTTATTTAAGACCGATATCTAATCCTTTGAGAACATAGTCAATATTATGAACTTCAAATGTAAATAAACCCCATATTACTTTAGTTTCAAATAGGCTTGATAAAAAAATTGTCTTATAAGACTTAAACCTTAAACACATATCTAAGTAACATTTACAAACCATGTTTAGTGATCCATTACTCATCATTCCATATATTAAGAAAGAAATTTATTACAATCACCTTAATGGAAGACTAATTGTTCTTAACACAAAATCAGCAAATGTGATCTTGAAGACTTGTCACATCCCCTAAAACTATTAAACAAATAATGGAAAAAATATATAAAGAAATAAAGATATTCTAAAAAACCAAATATACAACTCTACTCTAATACAGAAGAATCCACTTAATAACTATCAATGGATTGAGCTTTCGAGGGCATCTGAGTTTGAAGAAGAGACCCTGGGAGATGATGATGTGGGTACCCCTGAGGGTTCTATGTAGGAAGAAGAAGGCACCAGTCACTTCCCAGAAATGAATACCTTCTACTCGGAGGATGAGGAGGACACCCAGGTTCAGGAGGAGGACAAGGGTAAATGTTCTCTATGCGAGAAGACCACGAAGAAGGTTTCTGATCTCAGTTCTAAGGTGACGGAGTTGCAGAATAATTAGAGAGTGAAGGTTGGTTTTGCAGCTAAAGCTCTTCACCGCACTACTACTGCTTTCTTTGTGTTGAAGGAGTTCAACAACAAGATCCAAGGCATTGGTGTTGACAGTTTGGGAGACTACGAGGAGATGTTTAATTTCCTTACCAAGCATGGGGTTGATGGCAATCCTTAGTTGTTTTTTTGTGTTCTCTAGAATTAGTTTTTGCTTAAGGTCAGTCTGGTTGGGATTTTTGGTTGCTCTGTGTTCTGCTTTTAGTCTGGTGTTAATGCATTGTATCTTGTCTGTCGAAGGATTTTGCTTTGCCCTTTGGGTCATTTTGTATAGGGTTCTGGACCCTTTTTTCCAACTAACTTTATTAAAAACATTACTTTGGACTTGTCATGAGCCTATTAATGGATGTTGCACAAAGTAATTACAAAATATCAAAGTACCAATCACTAAAATAGGAGTGATAACTTATATTTGTAGAAAAAGAACATGGCGCATCTCACTTGTATGATTAACACTTGTCCTACATGCCTTGAAATAATGAAAAGTGGTTATCACTCAAAATAAAATAAAGAATAAAGCCAAAAATGGTTGCAATAAAAACTACTACCCTTCACTTCAAGGGATAACATTAACAACCAAGCATGTAATGAACTTACTTGCACAAGAGAACAATATAATAGGAAATACGATGCAAATAATTGATAATAATAAGCCACTTTGAAGTGGCAATCCTCTAAAAGTCTCCAATGGAAATAAAATTCATAATTTATGATGATTAACTACTACTCACTATCTCCTATATAGGCATCATTCAAATATTTTAGTGTCCTATGCCCAATGAGGTAGACCTCTAGCATACAATTATTATACTTATGGATTCATAAATGACTCAATTAAGGATTATGATAGCAATTCATCCACACACATCCCAATACAATCAATGGTTTAAGGGCGTAGCATGGACCCTAGATTCATAAAAGCTTTGTCCTCAATGTAGATCAATAGTGGATGCTTTTGCACAAAATCTTCATTTCCCACATAGCATCTTTGACAAGAGAATTCTTCCACTTGATCAACTATTGTGTAATTACCCTTGTCTACAACCTCTTAGTGCATGTTTGAAGAATTCTCTAAAGTTCCAAAATCATCCAGCCTTTCTCATCAAGCTCTAGTAATTCTATTAGGGTTGGAACTCTTTGTCCAATAGCCTTTTTCAAGTAGGAAACATGGAAAACTAAATGTATTTTGTTGACTTAGGTAACATTACTTTGTATGCTATGTTGCCAATCTTCTGCAAAACATTATAAGATCCATAATAATTTGGGTGCAAGCTTGTTATCCTTCTTATGATGTTTTAGTGACATCTTCTTGTATGGTTGTAATTGCACGAAGACCTAATCTCCTACTTTAAAATTTCATTCACTATGGTGTTGATTAGCTTGTTGCTTCATTATGTTTTGCGCCATTGCCAAGTTAACTATGAGACTAAAGAGTACCTCTTAGTGCTAAATGTGTTCTTCAACTGCTCTAACCTTTGGGTGTGCTTACAATGAAGAGGTGATGGATTGTGGATGGTACCCATATAGTGCAAAAAATAAAGACATTTTGGATGAAGTGTGGAAAAAAGTGTTACCACCACCATATTGCTACTAGTAGCCATTGCACCATCTATCTTAATTTATCTCAAAACATTAGAGATAGCCCTCCAAGCACTTGTTGAACACCTCAGTTTGTCCATTTAATTGGGGATGATATGACGAGATACAAGCAAGGTAAGTGCCCAAACATGAGAATAAGTCAGTCCAAAAATTACTTGTGAATATAGGATCATGTAATCACTTACTATGATGTTTAGAGTCCCATGGACCTTTTGAATGGTATCCATAAAGGTTGTTACTATAGTACTTACTACAAATGGGTGTGACAAAGCACAAAAATGTGGATACTTGGTGAGCCAATCCAACAACCATGATGACATTTTTCCTTCAAACCTATTGGCTCCTAGAATTGCAACCCTCAATTATAAGGGATGAACCATGAATATCCAAACCTAGGGATCAAGTCAATCTAGATAAAGGGATAAACCTATGATTAAACTAAGGACAATTAAGAACCAATTCAATAAGAGTGGGATGACTCTTCTACACTTCCAACCTTTCCAAGATTAGGAGGGTGTTCCTAGAGACTTATGTAGGATAAATGTAATCTAACTAGCCACATGGGTTAACCAAACCCTATGCATAAAAACACTCCTACGATAGGTTATCGCTTCATGTCTCTATTACTATTTTTCTAGACTTGCGGGCCATAAATCTCTCAATAAGGCAAATTAACAAGAAGTTATGATGCAACATTAGAAGCAAAAGAAATTTATTCTCCCATAGATGAAACTACTCATTATTTCTTACTTCATCATCAACCTAGAAAAGTAACAATATTTACAATCCTCTACATATAACTCACAAATGCAAGTTCACAAAAGATATGGAAGAAATTTGTAACACTAGATTCATGCATACTAGCAAGGCATAAGTAAAGCATAACTTACTAGAACTTTGAGTGGATAATTTGTCATTTTGAGTTTAGAGGGATCAATCAATAGTAATTAACAAAGACTAGTGCTAACCCTATAGTAGCATAGTCAAATAGAAGCTAACTAAAACAATTGCATGGTAAATCATTGTTTTAGAAAGATCTAATGTACTTGGCTCTATGTTGTAAAGTTTGGATGTCCTTCCACCCCTAAAATTAAAATTCATACTTAGTTATCCATTTTCAATTCCACTATCCCACATACATAGTTAAAATATTTATTACACTCCTTGAATACATATTAACTGAACCTATGCATAAATATCTAGCAAATGTGCACCTAAGAATCAGAAAAATTCCTTGAAATAATCAATAAAAGAATGGAGTCAAAATACACTACAAAGATAAAAGATGTCTTATAGTGATTCTCTAAGCAGAATTTACAAATGTAATTACAATAGAAACACGAAACAAATGACTTGGCCACAACTCTTCAAAAGTTTTTATTTAGACTCTTACACTTGATTACAAAGTTTATTACAAAAAATTGACTCTAGATTGACCCAAAAGTTCAAGAACTTGCTTGCAAACCAACATAATTAAACTCAAAAAAATTAGAAAATTACAATAAATAGCAAATGAAGAACACCTAGACTACCCACAATGTTGACCCCTAGCTCAAACATGCTCCTTGATTCTTGGCAAGACAAAGCCGACTTTATAGCAAGCTACATCCACCGCAAAGGAGATGTGGCATAGTTAGTCGACCACCAACACATCCAAAGGTCATAACATGTATAAGAGACACACTCCTTGATATACTTAGAGTTAGATATAATTAGAGCTTGAAGATAGGATATGAGATAGCAATGAACTAATGAAGGAATGAGATATGAATGTAATAGCAAGGAAATATATATCGACTAATATATGAATGGACTTTGTATCAGAGTTATATATGATTAATATAATATACCACATGATGAACTAATGGATGTTTAATATGTAATGAGATATGATGTGTATATGAGTGTATGTATATTGTCAATTTTAATTGTTCTTTCTTGCCACAACCTTCTATAACTCACAACATAACCTATGATCTTCCTCTTATCACTCATACTCAGGTATAAATACAACACTCAAGTGACTTAGGCTCAGATCCTCGATCTGTGCCTATTCTTGCTAGCATTGAGCTACAACTACACAATGGGCATAAGGAATATGTTAAATGGATCTTTACATTTTATTATTTCCTAGATCTACAGAAGAAAATAATTTTTTTCCCAAATACTATGTCTATTCCTACTCAAAATTTACCTTCCAACAAGTAAAATTCCCCCCTCCAACATAAAAAAGTTTTATATAAGACATTAGTCTCCTACATAATCATTTAGCTACTTGATATGGGAGGATGAGTCTTAAACTGACCTTTTTAGTTGAGAGCCAAGGACCAAGGGGTATCCATTCTACCAAAGTCACTCAGGGCACGATCGCAGACTCATCCCTTATATTTATTGCACCTCAGGGAGTTTGAACCTTGGTGGACAGCATAATCAAAGAATATACCATCATTCTCACCAATTGTACCCAACCAATTAAATTACAACCTGTTAGTAACAGCTATTTTAGTTAAAACATCTCACACTAAAATATAGGGGCCCCACCATGTTTTAAGAAATAGGTCAGAATCAACAAAGGAAAGCAACACAGTGGAAGGTACAATCCAATGGGCAATATGCACGGCACTGGGTAAAGGAAAAGATGAATCCACGACTCTCTGCTATGCGATGGAATTGGTGCTGAGAATAAAATAAAATAAAAACATTTGCCTGCCAAATCTGCATCCTCTTTTTTTATTTATTATTTTAGCTTCATTGCCATACTAGCACAATCTGCTCTGCACCTTCCATTTATTATTTGACTTTTATCTGATGTATAGTCTTTAGGTAAAATATCTTTGCTCACATTTATATTTACCTTTGTTTCGTTTAGCAGTTATCTATCATAATAGGCGCCATTATCCTCCTATAGCTGCACACTACCAAAACTTGCCTGCTTGTTGCACACTATGAATATATATTGTGTCCTTCATGAGTTTACATCTTCATCATTTAATGCTGCTCCCCATATATGATTTCTCTATTTTATATCTGTTGCACGTTATATTGGAAATTGTCTATGTTTTATTCATTACTTTACCGCTCATGCTTGGCGTAATTCATTTCCTTTATGGCTACATACAAAATTATTATTTAATTGCCAAAATACCAACAAAACATACTATCAAGCGCCACCATTTAGCTCTCACATGGCTATTCAAAACTATTTAATCTCTACCCAAATAATAAAAAGGAGGTATTTCCCATACTTATCTTTGTCTAGCCAACATGGACATGAGATCTTTTAAAATTTATGCCCAAAACACATATGTTGTTGGCTGCTTGTTGAGCAATATGATGGCTAATATTGTATTTCAATTCAGATTTCTTTTAATGCGCAAATAATAATCAAATTCCTTTTAATGCCCAAATAATAATGATGTGCAGCAATCTGAGGTTGGCATTTCTGCATTCTAGAGAATTAAACAGAATAAACAAGAAAACATCACACCTAACGATCAAATATGTGAATAACGAATATCTGCAAGAAGTTCAGGACACATGTAATTTGGAATGCCAACAACCTGGGTGGTCAAATTATTAGTGAGAAATTCGTCAAATCAGAAAAAAATACTTCATATCAATATTTATATAAGCTTTACTGTAGCTTCTTAAAATTTAATCTAAGAAATCCTCAAGTTAGATAAAATCTGCCTTCATTTATAAGGACAGAATATTAAATGAATATCCAGAATGGTGTTATAATAATTTTTCTGACTAAACACGGTTGATATTGGTTTAAATTCTTAGAGTTTATAGAGGCACAGGTCCCAGTTACTAGACAATAATGTCCAAATTGTTTGAGCCTGTGCATTCTTGTACTATTGTGTGACAATTACATGTTTTGAAAAAACTTTGCATTGAAATGTAGGACATGGAGCAAGTCCATTTCTTACATGGAGCAAGTCCATTTCTTATAATGAATTTAAATTACAAGATAAATTCATGATTCAAACAAATTGATTTATAATAATGTTCACTTTACTTTATTTTATTTGAATTTCTTATAGAGACAACTCATCCTTTTCAGAAATAAGACACCTTTACAAATGAAATTTTAACATTTTGTAAAACTAAAAACAATATGTTGTAAAGCCAAATTCCATAACCTATATATAAGAATGGCATAAGACTATGTTTATGCATTCCAAACTCTCTCAAATGAATCTGCAACTTACATGCTTCGACATTTGAGCTACTTTAGTGAATGTCACAGGAAACTACAAGGAACTTCAAATTTCATCTGCACAATATAAGTTACAAAAAGATCAATCACAATTTGAAATCATTCAAGAGAGAATTTATGCATAAATTCTTCTTTATTGAATTTTGTGCACAACTTCTTGTAAAGATTGTGGTGATTGGAAGTGGCACTTGCAACTACTACATCTTATAAAAATCCACATTAGCACAAGGTTCAAACTCTTTTTCCAATTCCATGGACACAAATTTGTGCAATAACTTGTCACCATGCGACAAAATAGCTAAATTCCTTACCAAATTGCTACCACTACAACAAAACAGGCAATTAGCGCCTAAAATAGCGCTGGAATTTAGTGCATTTGAGTTCATGAATTGGACACTTCTGTTGGCGCAAAACTCGGCGCCAAACTACATTTCACTTTGGCACTAGATTTAGCGCCGGATTTTGTTGCTTCCAGTTTGGCTTCCGATTTTGTTTCTGGGTTTGCTTCTTGTGTTGCTTCCAGGTTTACTTCTAGTTTTGCTTCCAGGTTTGCTTTCGGTTTTGCTTCCAATTTTGCTTCCAGTTTTGTTTCCACTTTTGCTTCTGGTTTTAAGTTCCAATTTTGTTTCCGATATGTTGCTTGTTGCATCTAGCTTTACTTCCATTTTTGTGTCTTTTGTTGCTTCTAATATGGCTTCTATTATTGCATCTTTTGTTGCTTCTAAAATTGCATCCATTACTACTTCTTTGTTTGCTACCTAAATTGCTTATGTTTTTGCTTCTTAGATAATGCCAAGTTTTGCCTCCAAGATTGCTTTTGGTTTACTTCTAGTTTGGCTTCCATTGTTGCTTCCTTTTTTTCTTCTAAAAATGCTTCTTGTTTTGCTTACATTTATTAATTTAATATGTTTTATTTCAATTTAATTAGTTAAATATATCATGCCTGTTAAATAACTCATATGATTATAGAGTAAGTAAATTAAATAATATGTTTTATTTCAATTTAATTAGTTAAATATATCATGCCTTATAAATAACTCATATGATTATAGAGTAAATAATTTAATTATTTAACTCATATGATTATAGAGTAAATAATTTAATTATTTAACTCATATGATTAAATAACAAGATAATTACTATAACATGATCATCATCTATAATTAAAACAAGTGAGTCAAATATCTATAATTTAATTGAATTTGACAACATCCATCGTGAGCAGTAAATTAAAATCATCATACATAATAAATATCCATCCAAAAATCATCGACCACTTTCAATATATATAAATTGACAAGTCAATACTGATAAGATCATCATCATATATAACTAAAACAAGTGAAAGTCAAATATTCCAGTAGATCAATAACATGTCCAACAGTCGACATAAGTCAAAATGATACATGTACAAATGATATAAGTAAAAATGATAAATTATGTAACTCAAAATGATACAAGTCAAGATGATATATGTTCAAATGATATAAGTCAAAATGATACAATTCAATAATATGGTACTGCAAGCCATGAAAATGATACATATGATAGTAACCATGAAAAGAGGCATCATAACAATATATCAGCAATGATCCATGATGCAGTCTTTATGATCAAGAATGTCACTGACTACTACCAGCAACTGCCTCATCATCATCATCACCATCGTGATCATCACCATCATGATCATCGTCGTCGTTGTCATCATCGTCATTGGCCTCGGTGTCTTCTATATCTGTGTTATCATCATCCTCTGCCATGTGATCTGTACCAGAACCAACATAATTTGGATCTATATCATGAGGATCATCTTGATCTTCTAGAATACCCGTGTTCTGCAAAAAAAATATTTAAAATGAAAAGTTATTATTTATTTCATGCAATAATTTATTTTTCTGTTATATATCTAATATTACAACATATGAAATGAAACCATAATCATATTACATCATATCAAAGTGCACATACCATAATAAAATTTAAAAAAAGTTACAGCTAATATGTCATTCTAATGATGTAAAACATGCAACAATTCTAATAAACGTTAGTAAAGATCATAAAAAAAATTGTTATACAATTTAACTATCAATTGTAAATTCTATTACATAACCTTAAGTGCGACAAATTGTTTGGTCCATGTATGTTCTTTTTCACTATTAATCTAATAACCTGCATTAGATAGAAACATTAAAGAGTTTTTAAGTAGCAGTTGATTAAATTCTCTTACATGTCATTAAGGAATGCACAGTTTTTTTTCAATAATTTTTTATCTTAAGGTTCATGAGTAACCTTAAGATAAAGGTCTATTTTGTTTGAAAAAAAAATGAAGTTAGCGATATGGCTTTATCTGACCAATTTTAGAAAGAAAAAAAGTTAGCCTTATTCCCACTCACAGGTCTTCAATGTGAGCGGGAATAGGGCAAATTTGGGGATTTAGAAAGAAAGATAAAGTTTAGGATGTCTTCAAGATAGCTAGCACGGGAAAGGAGGTCAACCATGCACACATAATGATTAACTATAGGTGTAATGCAATAAGGGTTACAAATGTGATTGAAGTATGTACAACTCTCATCCACTAAACCTGCATGGCTGCATGCACCTAGAATACAATCAAAGCTTACAATGTTAGGATATGTTCTAGAGTGCTTAATTAATTCAAAGATTTTGAGAGCGTCCTTGCAAAATTCATTTTGTGCATATCTTGCAATCATTGCATTCCATGAGATGACATCTCTTTAAGAAATTATGTCAAACAGTTTACGTTTTTTGTCTATGATTCCATATTTTGCATACATGTCTATGAGAGCATTTCAAACTATAATATCTCACAAGAATCCCCCTACCATTATGCTTTGAAGGATGTCCATACCCTGTTCCAAAGCTCCCATTTGGGCACAGGCAAGGAGGATGCTAGCAAAGGTTGCAGAATTTGGATTTACATATGACAATTGCATTTGCTTGAAAGTTTCTAAAGCCTGTTCAACAAATCCATTTTGTGCAATCCTACAAGCATTGCATTCCATGAGATGACATCTCTTTGAGACATTCTGTCAAACAATTTTTGTGCCTTATTTATGCTTCCACATTTTTCATATATGTCTATCAGAGCATTTCCAACTATAATATCTAACAAAAATCTGCCTTCTATTATGCCTTGATGGATCTCCATACCCTGTTCCAAAGCTTACCATTTTGATACAGGCAGAGAGGATGCTAGCAAAGGTTGTGGAATCTGGCTTTACACCTGCCAATTTCATTTGCATGAAAGTTTCTAAGCCTTTTCAACAAATCCATTTTGTGCATATCATGCAATCATTACAGTCTATTAAACCACATTTCTTTCAGGGATTTTGTCAAACAGTTCACATGCCTAGTCTATGCTTCCACATACATCTCTCTCTCTGTATATGTATATTCAATTGCATTTTCTTGAAAGTTTTTAATGCCTTATCAACAAATCCATTTTGTGCATATCATGCAATCATTGCAGTCCATGAGACCACATTTCTTTGAGGGATGTAATCTATTTTATGCAAACAACTCGGCATAAATTAACCTAGATTGGTGGTATTTAAGAACCCCTTCAGAGGATCTCGTTATGTTGCTAGGAGACATGTTATCATAGGTTAACCCATGAAAAACTTGTGTAAAGGATTTAAAACAATAGGCTTCAAGTGTGCAAATGCATCTAAGATGAATGTGTAGATCTAGATTCCTTTTAATTAATGGCATAGGAAACTACAAGGAACATCAATTCTTATCCACATTATAAGCTACAAAGAAATTGATTACAATTTGAAACCATTCATGAGAGAATTTGTGCATAAACTCTATTCTTCTTTATTGAATTTTGTGCATAAGTCTTTGTGAAGGATTTCATGATTGGAAGTGGCACTTGCAACTAAACATCTGACAAAAATCCACTTCCAATTATGCTTTGATGGATGTCCATATCCTCAATCCAAAGCTTCAATTTGTGCACAGGCAAGGATGATGTTGGCAAAGGTTGAGGAGTTGGGCTAAGTTACACCCGCCAGTAGGAAATATGACACGGTGGACATTATTATAGTGTAAGCCTATTTTTTAGATTGCTTCATTTAGCATCATCAATAATCTCCACAAGAACATTGTCCCTATTTAAAATGATGGAAAGGGTTCATATCTCACAACAATTTCTCTTGTGACAATCTTGGAGATAAATTTTGTTGCGGTGTGGCAATCATCACATACTCGAAGGTTCTTAACAACTCTAATAGTTTTCCATGGGGCATGTTTAACAAACCAAATGCAATTGCCAACTTTTCACTATGGTGGTAGAGAAATAATTATTTTTCCCATCCTTCCATGGCATTAAGTAAATTCTTGAATCGAGAAAATACCTTGCTGCCTTCATCTTCCAAGCCAATTTCTCCAACTTTGCATAGGTCTCCTTTGTTTATGGATGTGATATGTCTCCTACACAAAAAGCATGTACCATTTTATGCCCTTCAATCCAACTGCATCCGGGGATTTTTTTAATTCCTCTATCTTTCATCAATCTCCTTACCTCACCACACCTGCCCACTTGTGGATAGATGTTTGAGAGAAGAACATAAGTTGTGCAGCATTTTTAGGATCCAAATCAAAAAGTAGTGTTGTTGTAAATACTCCTAAGCTTATATTCATATGTGATCTACAGGCACCAAGAAAACACATCCATATAACCAGCACAGATTTAACAGGTATCTCAATGATAAAGTTTAGGGTGTCTTCAAGATACCCAGCATGGGCAAGGAGGTCAACCATGCACACATAATGATCAACTGTAGGTGTAATGCAATAAGGGTTACAAATGTGATTGAAGTATGTACAACTCTCATCCACTAAACCTGCATGGTTGCATGCACCTAGAATACAAGCAAAGCTTACAATGTTAGGATATGTTCTAGAGTGCTTAATTAATTCAAATATTTTGAGAGCGTCCTTGCAAAATCCATTTTGTGCATATCCTGCAATCATTGCATTCCATGAGATGACATCTCTTTGAGGAATTCTGTCAAATAGTTCACGTTTTTTGTCTATGATTCCATATTTTGTGCATATCCTGCAATCATTGCAGTCCATGAGACCACATTTCTTTGAGGCATTCTATCAAACAGTTCACGTGCCTTGTCTATTCTTCCACATTTTGCATACATGTCTAACAGGGCAATTGCAACTACAACATCTGACAAAATTCCTCTATCCTTTATGTATTGATGGATGTCCATACCCTCTTCCAAAGCTCCCATTTTGACACAGGCAGGGAGGATGCTGGCAAAGGTTGTGGAATTTGGCTTTACACCAGCCAATTGCATTTGCTTTAAAAATTTTAAAGCCTTTTCAACAAATCCATTTTGTGCATATCCTGCAGTCATTGCAGTCCATGAGACAACATTTCTTTGAGGCATTATGTCAAACAGTTCACGTGCCTTGTCTATGCTTCCACATTTTGCATACATGTCTAACAGGGTAGTTGCAACTACAACATCTGACAAAATTCCTCTATTCTTTATGTTTTGATGGATGTCCATACCCTATTCCAAAGCTCCCATTTTGACATAGGCAAGGAGGATACTGGCAAAGGTTGTGGAATTTGGCTTTACACCATCCAATTACATTTGCTTTAAAATTTCTAAAGCCTTTTGAACAAATCCATTTTGTGCATATCCTGCAATCATTGCAGTCCATGAGACCACATTTCTTTGAGGCATTCTATCAAACAGTTCACGTGCCTTGTCTATGCTTCCACTTTTTGCATACATGTCTAACATGGCAGTTGCAACTACAACATCTGACAAAATTCCTCTATCCTTTATGTATTGATGGATGTCCGTACCCTATTCCAAAGCTCCCATTTTGGCACATGCAGGGAGGATGTTGGTAAAGGTTGTGGAATTTGGCTTTACACCAGCCAATTGCATTTGCTTTAAAATTTCTAAAGCCTTTTCAACAAATCCATTTTGTGCATATCCTGCAATCATTGCAGTCCATGAGACCACATTTCTTTGAGGCATTCTATCAAACAGTTCACGTGCCTTGTCTATGCTTCCACATTTTGCATACATGTCTAACAGGGCAGTTGCAACTACAACATCTGACAAAATTCCTCTATCCTTTATGTATTGATGGATGTCCATACCCTATTCCAAAGCTCCCATTTTGACACAGGTAGGGAGGATGCTGGCAAAGGTTGTGGAATTTGGCTTTACACCAGCTAATTGCATTTGCTTTAAAATTTCTAAAGCCTTTTCAACAAATCCATTTTGTACATATCCTGCAGTCATTGCAGTCCATGAGACCACATTTCTTTAAGGCATTATGTCAAACAGTTCATGTGCCTTGTTTATGCTTCCACATTTTGCATACATGTCTAACAGGGCAGTTGCAACTACAACATCTGACAAAGGAGGACTTAAGCATTTAGAAACTTGACCATGCCACCTTGTGTGGATTTGATGAATAGCTTGTAGCCATCAAATCCAATGAACTCTTAAATCATGTCTTCCTTAATCTGGACCAGCACTGTAGAGACAGTCCTCTAAAATAGAAGAATATAAAGTGGTCTTATTTTGTGTCTGCATTTGTATCATCATTACTGTCTCCTTTGGGACATTATTTTTTACCATTGAGGGATGGATGATTGAGACTAGTCAACACAGACCTTATGGTTACCATCAATTCCATCTCTTTGGTATTAAAAACTATGGTTGCATTAATTCTATGATGGAAATGAGAGGATACAATGACTGCCCTAGATTTTTTGTAATGACAACAATCCTATTTAACATTGAATTATGATTCATTCCCATAGTGGTATCTTCTCAGAGGAGTTTCAAACAACTCATACTCATAGAGTCATGGTTTTAGGTCACATATGTTATGGTAACAATAAGGGATTCCAACTATGGTTACAATAGCTAAGACTGCCCTCATTTGTGACTGTAACAAGGATCTTGGACAACACTATCTTGCTCTTCACACTGGGTACTATATAGGCCAAGATTGGGTTGAAGAAATCACTTGATGGTTACCTATATAGTGATACCACACCCTAATACCCCCATGCATTCTAAATAGCTTGAGATTTATACAATACTCAACCAAGATGAAATTGTATCACTGTACCACACTTAACTATGACAGTCCCTTCTTGACAATAATTTGTAATCTTTAGACTATTGGGATTCTTGCCACAAATAAATATTAGGTCAATGACACAAGGCTTTTAAACAAAAACCATAATCCCAACTCTATATCCATCCCCTTGGCAGTATCAAGGGCCACCTTGACACAAAAAATGCTAATGTACTATTATGGCAGTTATGATTGTCCTCCATCGTTTCATTGTGCATTTGAAACTTGAGATGAGGATTGGGGAGGTCTCCATTGGTATTTTGTCGTAGACAATTTGGGAATAGCAGACCCCCATCTTATCAATAAGGAAGATTATATAAATCTTGAATAAAACAAGAAAAACCTCTTGACTGTCTTGCATGTTAGAAAATTGATTGTGACAGTAGTAAGTTAGTCAATAATTTCCACACCTTTATATTCAATCTTCAGATCATTAGGGGGGTAAAAGCATGGAAAATACTCATGGCAAGATCTTTAAAATAGGCATATTCAACTTCAGGCATTTATGCATACCCTAGGAAGGTGGATGTAAACTTAGTGACTATAATTACCACCACAAAGACTATCCCTTTTGTGACTATGACAAGGTAACATTGTCATGCTCTTTATGACAATCCCTTCTCCAATGGGTGATGACCTAATAATATTTATCTCCTTTGTGATTTCAATGCCTCTCTAATGCACTATCATAGGAGTCTTGACAGTCCTTATGTATCAATGAAGAAGGCTTCCAACAAATTCAAAAGGAGGGCTTAAGATTACATACAAAGTCCTAGCCTTCATACCCTAGTCACATATCACCCCTCTAAGAAGACCTCAAGACTTTATGGGTTCCAAACATAACACAAACCCAGGCCTATATGAGTGTCACTACCCTAGGTCCCTCAAAAATTTTATATCAACCTTCCCTTGGCTGGCAAGGGTCTTGAAACTCCATTGTCCCTGCTAGTCTGAACTTGGAATGGTCAATATAATGATTCTACTACAATGCATAGTTAGGGCTACACTAAGGAAGTCCTACCTACCCTAAGGAAGTCTTGCCCACACCTAAACTATGATGTATCAGTGATCTTATCAAGCATGATCTTATGATAGTGTTTGGACTGAACCTGTATAGTTTTAGGGCATTGACACATCTCAATTACAGTGTGGTGTGTGAGGAATTATTACTAAATGGTTGCTACCATGCACATAAACTATACACATATCTGAAGACTGTAATATGACATTATTGTGATGGAATCCTGGGTTGGAATGAAAGCTAGGCATCATACCATTTTAAATTGACTCCTTACAAAAAAAAAATCTGATATGAGAGCCATTGTGTCCTCGAATACCATTCCACCAGCCTGTGGACCTAGTGCAAGGTGTGCAACAAATCTAGATAAGAAGCAACAACATCCTTCTTTCTGTCATACTGAGAACCACAAAATAATGGATTTAAATCATGGAACATATATAATTGATACCTTTAATGCATCTTCCATGCAAGTGAGTTTAAAACTGAAGATTTGGGTGTAGGAGAGGGCTTCTGAATAAATGTTCATTAGAAAAGAAAGAAAACAAATAGTTTTGAAATGGAAAAAACAAAAATCACAAAATCTAAAGGTTTCTATATTCCACTAAGCCCTTCTTTATCCACACATCTACTTGGAGTGCAACTTTGATCTTCCTTCAAATCACCCTGACTTCATAAGAAATCCAAAATGGGATCAGTCATAAGAAGGAGGCAAGCAAACAAGGGTTTGTTGTTCATTATTAGCCCATCAAACTTAAGCATATGAGATAGCATGGCACACACAAAATGTTGCGGATAATGACCACAAGATTAGGTTAATTGTAACCACTTTTTGTAAGAAAGCACAAGACTAGTATACTCATTATGATTCTAATGGCACCAAGAATGATCTTGGTAATTACTAAGAGATTTCCTTCCCAATTCCAATTGCCCTCAGATGGCGCATTGTAATATTGTGGCATTAAAGGAAATAAGACAACAATCAAGAGAGATTGTGTGTAGGTATGATCAACGCTCTAAGGAATTGGTGTTAAAGATTGACCCAACTATAAAATGTTGAAATTTAGAAGGAATGATTTATTGGTAGGCTAATTGCACATATCCAACATGAACTAGTTTAGCTCACTCTTCCTAATTAAAAAGTTGCCTTAAAAGTTGTGTTGAGATTATAAGAATTAGGGGAGCCCCCAACATATGATTCTACTACATGCCTAAAAGAACAAATGGAAAAATGGTCACGCCAATAGTACAACTTGCAAGTGAAACTCTTAATCAATGTGGTTTATGATGAATGTGGTTTATGATGAACAAAGTGCCACACTAAGGGGCATACAACTACAAACTATGAAGTGGTGGGAGCTCAAGCTATTAATGCCACATAGTTCCCTCTTGCTCAATACATACCTAATTGCACCCTATGTCATGAGACTCATGAAATTGTCCACTACTGCAAAAGTGAAAGGATGTTCCTATCAATTACTAGTGCAAGGTTTGTCACACATCCACCCATGACACTACCACCTACAAAGTAGTACAAGTCCTCAACAAGGCAAGAGGAAAACAAAATTAAACACAACCACGCAACCCTAGTCACAACCACAATAGATGGTGTTGTGCTATTAGGAGCCATAATATATGGAGCATGGAGGAAATCAAGGAGGCCATGGTAGAGTATGCAATAGAGGAATCTATTGCTACTAGTGTGGAGAACTTGGGCATACCTCGCATAGTTGCACAAAGTTTCCAATGTATACTTATTATGATGTTGATCACAAATAGAGGATTGCCCTACATTGTTGCAACTGTTGGAATATTCAATGACGTGCCTTTGATAAAGATGTCAATGATGTGCCTTTGATAAGGGACTCATCATTTTCATAAGTTCTATCACCATCTAATGATTCAATAAAGGATCTGTTGTCTATACATTAATTCAATATAAACAAATGTGTGGATGATTCAGTGGCCTGTTCACATAACTCACGTTTGTATATAAGTGATTGCCCTTACAGTTGTCAAGCTTTGTGGATTAAAATTATTGTGAAAAATGTCCAAGGATTGTTCTGTAAAGGTAAAAAGGTGCAGTCATAATGAAAGTAGTTGAAGTTTAAATCTCAACACTGCAATAAGGTAACTAGGAGGACATGTGCACATGTCTAGGACTACAAATAATGGGACAATTGAGTGGGATCTAGGGCCAACAGAGAAGCACTTTAAAACTCATCCTACACATCAATAAACAACTCAACACAAGAAATGCAAATTGACATATTAACACAACAATATCCAACTAAGTTATTGAAAGTCAACTATTGATACCTCGTTCTCCATCCAGATTACAAAATTGGTCCACTTTTTGTTTTGTAACATTTCCTTTTCAAATTGTGTTGGATGCCGGCCATATTTCTCCTCCTGTCAAAACATGGCACATGGACTAGTTAAACTAATTAATATGCAATCATTTACTTTTTCCTAGGAAATTAAAAAAAATATCATTTAACATATTAAATATACTTACAAATGTACAGATCAAGGCCTGTAAACCTTTCTGGCCACTGTGATGTGTGGCACGAAATTTGTCAAGCCTAGCCTTGGAGGCCTTGTCCTGAAACATATACTAATTCAATTTAACTATGCACAAATAAAATTTAAAAATTGTTTAATAAATTTGATATAATCTTATGAGCAAATTCAAATACCTGCGTACTCTCCTCACCAGACTTCCTCCGTGCATCGGACTTCTCATATGCTTTTACAAGCTCTTTCCATACTTTCACACTTACATCAATTGGCCTTTTTTTGAGCCTTAGCTCGGGAGGGAGTTTTTTTATCTTCTTTGTTTGGTTGCATCAAAATCTCTTGCAGTTTTGAGACATTCATAGCTTTATCTTCTTTACAGACCAACCTGTACCAAATTCAATCTCCATGTCATGGATAATTACTTTTTGCAGGTGCATGGGTATCTTTGAGAATGGAAAATGTAGATGGTCTTTAAACCATTGAAGGCATGATTCCTTCAACCTATTCACAAATGTTTTTCCAGTATCTGTCATTTGGACTTCCCCTAAAACCACATTGTATTCTATCTTGGTATCGTAGGTACCAATGCAAGATGCAAAACATGGTGTGGTCGAAGAAGTCTGTGTCCCAGGAGTGGCTAGGACATTGGAAGTCTCTGCTCCCTGTTCCACATTCATAGAGGTTATTATTATTGATTTCCTCCTAGATCTTTTGCTTGATCCAGGACTGGTTGGGGAATCAATTGATTCCCTTTGACACGGTTGATTTGGTTGTAATGTTTTAGGGGCTTTACTAGATCATTTTTATATGTATCTGGCAAGCATTGTCAAGTCCACACCATCCAATTTGTTCACTGCCTCTACCCCCAATATGGAAGCCAATGCCTCTTTATCTTTGTCAGTCTCATGTCCTTATATATATATTTCTTCTTTTAAATTTAGAAATAAAAAACTAAAAACTAAAAATCAAAGAAACAATGGAAACATTTACAAATCTATAAATTGACAATGAATTACTTCATTGTGGCCAGAGTCTGCTCCCTTTGCTCTCTTCCCTCTATTACTTGACATTTTAAGGCAACCTAGGGAAAATTATTTTTGTCTAGTCTGTGGAGGCAAATGAAGTACACACTGCTAGGTATGAAACAATTGCCTATGAATCAATTGTTGCCTTGGGAGGGAATCTATAGTTCCAGGCCTAATTTTAGTTCGCTCACCCTCGTCTCAAAATCCCTATCTCCTCGTATTGTCTCGACCAACCTATGTTCTCATGGGACCTGGCTGCAGTGGGGCAGATGCAGTTTAACGACATGTCTTGAAAGCACTCGGCTACTTTTTTAGGAAGGAAGCGAGAAAGTTGTCTTCAGAGAAAGGTATGGAAGGAAGGTCCAAGAAATCAAACCAGAATCTGAAAGCTTGGGATGGGAATGATAAGCGAACCGGGGCATTGGGGTTTCAAAAACACGTTCACTGCTCTCAGATGCGGAGGAAATAATGCAATATCTACAATTTTACCCTCCTCCTTTGCAACCACATGAGACTTGAATGACTCGCCTGTAAATAAAACAATATTCACAACCCTTTCTTCACAATCCTCTCCATTTAATCCAAACAAAAATATTTGTGGGAATGAAAAAAACAAATTGTAACCTTACCTATGGTGTTGCAAACTAAATCGAATTTCTCATCTACTTGCTCGTAGCCGATCCCTCAAAGGGCGTCCTCCTCTCATCTCTTCCTTCACGCGGCATTTTTCCATTTTTTCTCCTCTCTTCCTTCGCGCGACATTTTTCTCCTCTCATCTCTTCCTTCATGCGGGAAGTTTTAATTTTTTGTTTTTGATTCATTAGTCGATGCTATAGTCGGCGTAGTTAACGCTGACTTTTAGACCTAAATGTAATCTTTTTGGGGCGCAAAAGGCGGCGCAAAGTGCACCTAATTTAGTGCCTATCAATGCAAAATGATGTATTTTTCTTGGAAGTTGATAAATAAATTGATCCTAAATTGACTTCATCTTCATATGTTCCAAGGGAGCAATCATGGTTCCCTATTTTATCTATTCCTTATCCCATGTCAATTTTGTGGGTGCAAAACTGATAGAAGTTAGATTTGTGAGCTTAGAAATGACCCCTATGTTGGGAATTAAGGTGTCTCAACCTTGGTAATTCCTTGCATTATTTATGTTTGTATTTATTAATTCATTGCCTATGTTGTAAATAAATTGTAAATTTCATATTGTCATATTGTGGGATGTGGCACGGTGATGTGTCATCCTACATGGAAGATGACAACTTGTAATTTTGTCCTCACATGAGGAGATAGGTGTCCCACTTTGTGGTAGGAGCATTTTTCCATGTGTTAGCATCTTCCATGTTGTGTAAGGGAATATTGACCGAAACGGTTATGACGGATTCCTATGACAGAATCTAACGACATGTAAGAGTCAGAAATAGAAGCTTGTAAGACATGTGAAGACATGTGTCATGAAGCATCTTTGAAAAAGGCATATTTGGGTGCCCCAAGGTGGACTATGACATGTTGTAAGAGAATATGCTATTTATAGCCTGTGCATGACAGATTCCCTTACAGTTGTAAGTTGTAACCGCTATGACAGATTCTATGACAGTCGTAAGTGTCATAGCCCATTTTGGAAATAGGCGACCTCTTTGGGATGGGAGCTATTGATAAGTGTCAGGCACATTCTACAATGTTGACCAAGTGTCCTTAGGCATGGTTTTTGGGCCATGACGCCAAGTTGGATGCCCATTCCAAGTTTGGACCAATATTGCCTTGTATATTCTATTTAAATAGGTGCTTGAAGGAGGAGATGTATTATAGGATTGACAGGAACTATTATGCTGCCAGATTGACACCAGATACGAGTGTCGAAGACCATTGAAGCCTGCATTGCAAGTGTATTGTAAACAACTTTCAGTTTTGATAATACATTGTGCAGGTTTCTGAGTGTGGGGTTTTTCACCCGATAAGGGTTTTCCCCACGTTATATCTTTGTCTCTCTTCTTCTGTCTTCTTTATGGTTCATGTGTATTGCTGCAATATCTCTGTTAGATGTTCTATGTTGTTGTAGTTGTAAGGATTAATTTGAATTTGCATAGCCCTCTCCTCATTAGATTAGTGTAGGAAGCGATTTCTGCACACCTAGCTTCCTTTCACCCTAAACTTTTAAATTTAAATTTAAATGGGCCCATGTTCACCCTATACAACTAGATGAGTCATCTAAAGTATGAAATATTTCAAATTGCATGTTACAGATTTGTATAAAAGGACAAACCCTAATTAATTACTATCATCTTAGTTATAAGGCTTATTGGGGAATTATGAAAAATCATCTATGAGAACTAAATCGTTATCATGTGACATTGACATTGCATCAACATCCTATGTGTATTGCATGCTTCCCTATTGTCTTCAATCATTTATTTGTATCTATTGCCTTTGTCCATGCATATATTACATATTTTGACATGTTTTTACACTCTGTTAGATCTCATCATTCCATCCTTGATTAGATCTCATCATTCCATCCTAAAGTAGGTTTCAATCAAGAATAAGGAATCCAATCTCTAGTTTTCAAAGAGAAAATATCTACAATTTTAATGAATTTGTGGAAGAAGTGTAAGGTAGAGAACCAGCTAAAATTATTAGTAACAGGTTTTCTTTCATCTAGGATAACAAGGGACCATGGAAGGGATGTTCAGCTAAAATTATTAGTAATAGGTTTTATTTGTAGTCATCTTGTAAATAAATCTCTTTTTGATGTGAATTTGTAGTCATCTTGTAATCATGTAAGATTTCAGCTCTAGTTGTCAAGATTCCACATGTAAACTTTTTGTGAAGAGCAAAATGTTGCAATGTCCTATTTTGTTTTTCATAGTGTGTCTTAATGAAAAGCGAGCGTATTAACAAGATAATTTCTTTTGGTGCACAACTGTTATTGAGTTGGATTACCACTCTTTTAAATGTTGTATTTTTAAGTGTAGATGGTATGAAGCATTTGAGAGGACACGAAGACATGATACCCATAGTGGATTGTTTTCTATAGATTCCTCATGTTTCCTACTAGAGGATAAGGAGCCTTATGTTCTACCAATTCATTGTAAGCAGGTATTTCTTTAACTCAAACAAGAAGCGGTAGTGATCATTAATCTATTAATTCATAGTTTATTGTGAATATATACATGTGTTTATTAATCAATAAAATTGTTATACCATACGTCTAATATATGTATGTCATTCATGTGCAGGTATTTTTCTATGAAGATATTTTGGACTTGAAATGGATATTTGTCGTACATTATGATCCAACATTAAGGCATGTATTTGAAGATGCATTAGTGGATACTGAGCAAAACAATGATGGCCAACAAAATGAGAGAGAGGGATTAGAGAACATCAAAGAAATTGACATCCATGATGATGTTGAAGATGGTTATGTTTAGGCACAAGAAGACAACAATCCAAAGTTAGATGATGTTATGGAAGACAACAATCCAGAGTTAGATGATGTTATGGAAGACAACAATATGGATGGTATAGAAAATGATGATCCAAATACATCTGGTAACAATATAGATGGTCTACAGTCCAATTTCAATGATGATGAAGATGATGCAGTTCAAGATGAGGATGATGATAATATTAAATACTTGAAAGAACATATGAACATTGACAATGATACACTGGATGACATTGTAGCAAACAATAATGTTAATGACCAAGACTTCTAAATTTTCATAATTATTTGCAATCCATGTTTAAAAAAAGATGATTCTTATGGCCTAAACTTTGAAATGCTTCAGTAATATTATTTGTGTCGATACAAATTACCTATTGCAATATCCTTAAATTGTTCAATCTTTGGTATGAATTGTTCAGAGAAAAAATTAGGATTACTTGGATGCAATTTCCTTTTCATTGCTTTATATTTTTCTTGAATGTTAATGTCTCAACCTAATCCTCATTTTGCACTAAGAAGAAACCTTAGGCTTAATTCTACAATGGTCTCGATTCATTGTGAGGAAGTTATGATTGAGGATTTGATGACTACTACATATTTTAATGGGGAAGATGTTTTTCATCATGATACACATGTTGCACATATGGATAGGCAAGACATGAATCTTACTACACAAATACTTATATCAGACCTTTACGAATTTGAGCAATAATGTTAATTATTCAAATTTGATTGATGTTCTTCATAACGTGTTAATGGATAATCCTTATGTGATGGAAGTATTAAGTGATATAGGTCAAAGGATAAGCTCATCAAGTTCCTTAAATAGTGTGTCTCCTCCCCTTCCTTCACAAGCCTCTTCGTCTAGTGTGCCCCCTTCCACATCTTCTCCTACATTAGCCATGCCACATATTTTGATGCAAAGCCAAACCCCTTAGCCTGCATTTCCCTTGTATGTCCACACTTCACTTACCTATCGGCAAGACTCCTAACTATCGGCGAACCAAAATGCCATCCCCCCTGATACACTTTCTCATGCTGCTCTCTCCATTATCGGCAAAATCATCCTCTTTCGGCCACCTTACCTTTTATCTTCCCGACGCCTAACCCTGCCCGACGTATGCCTTCAACTTTGTATCTGTCGCAAGATACATTCAGCAATGTACATTTAGCATATACATCCTCTGACCTGCAATCACCCGTTCCTTCACCGTCTCTGCCGATCAGCACTTGCATCAAAGACAATGTATATTGTTGATATACATTCAAAACATACAATCCAAACATGCATTCAGAATAAGCATCCGTCGAAGTCAACAGTTGACTTTCTTGTGTCTAATCTGATGTACATCCGCAATGTACATTCACCACATACAATCCGCAATATGCATCTGCGAGATACACACAACCTTCAACTACGGGATACACAGGATGTATACCTGACATACAATTGCGATATATACACAAAATGCATCTTCAGGAAACCCGCTCAAATCTTCACTGTTTTGATCCTCCGCGAACCCTGCAACTTTCAAATCTGTTTCTCAATCAACCACATAGATCTCAAACTCCTTCAACCTAGCACATGACGGTGCTAGGATCTATCAAAGCACACTGCACCGATCCTGCAAACACAAAACACGAACAGAAAACAAAACAAAATACTGCATAGCCATTCCATCGATTCGAAGAATCTAACCGATGGAATGCGATAAGAACCCATCTCGGCCACAAAACGGGAAAATGATTTGCACAGAGGAAACCAAATGGATTCAAATGACAGAAAGATGCATGAACAAGATTTGTTATTATGCTTTCCAGAAATGTGAATACATGCAGAGCACAATCCAAATTGTCTATAAAAGGATAATACTTCACAATCGATCTCTCTTCAATGATAATCTCTCCACAATCGATCTGACCTAGGGTATTTATCCACTTACCCTCGGTAGTACTAAATTGGTTCCAAGCAGCTGGGAGATTAATCCAAGTGGCTGGGAGATCTAACAACCTCTAACTGCCTAACAATCCTCGAGATTACAGTTTGCCAAGTGTCCCATGGCACTTACAACATAAACCTAAATACAACTAAAAATAGCATGCATTGGTCAAACAAACCTTATTACAATGAATGGTCAACTTAGGACCTTATTGAAAACAGTAAAATGAACCTTAAAATGCTAATGCCTCATGGAGGCCACTATGGGTTAGGTGCACCTGCACCATATTTCTTCTCTTCTCTGTATTGCTTATCAATTTTCCATAGCTCCTATCATTGATCCTCTGATTGTACCTACTTCTCATATTGTACCTTCCACTCATCCCCTGATTGTGTTTAATTCTCGCCCATTGCTCATGTTCCCAATTCTAGTGTTGTCATTCCAACTTCATTCTTTGTCCCTCAATCAACCTACACTCCACCTATTATCTCATGTTGCCACTTCCACTCCCATTTTAATCATAACTCCTAATGTTCATCCTTCCAACATAGATGTCATCCTTAAAAGAATTGATGAGATGCAAAGTAAAGTTGATGCGTTACCCCTAGTAATCAAAGGATATCATAGGAGAAATCAAGCATAATCCACTTTCATTTGAGTTATCTCTTATCCATTTCTAGTTTGTTCGGTGGCCCCTAGTTTTGTAATGTATAGTGGTAAAGGGGACCTTATGACGCAATTGGGAGTTTGTTTTGATTATGTTTATGATGATAAAAATTTTACAAAGCTCTTCCCTAGAAACTAAAAGGATTATGCAATTGAATGACTTTATTCTCTTCCTCATAGTTCTATTCATTCCTTCAATGATTTGGCCAATGCTTTTGTATGTCACTTTAATGTTAATATTGGTTTAAAGGTTACAATTTTAGATTTAGTAGAATGTAAACAAGGATCAAATGAGTGCAATCATGATTATGTTATTTGATTTCAAACTTTGTCAACAAAGATACACTATCAAATTCCTAATGATGAATTGCAAAGAATATTTGTTAAGGGCTTATTACCTACTATCCAAGAGACAATGTACCTAAACAACTATTATTATTCCATGGATTTGTGTGCAAATGTAAGAAACATTGAATTGAAACTTCTTAAGTCTAATGCACTTAAATATGGATCCCATCCTTCAAAATTTCAATAGGAAAATTTAGTTTTCAAAAGGGTGAAAATAAGCAAGAAAATCAACAAAATGCTCACCATGTTGTTAATTTACAGTCAACTTCATATGTTATTTAATCTAATTCCCAAGGTGAATTGATGGACAATCCTATATTATCTATTAATGTAATAAGATCATAGAATACATAAAGGAAAATAGATATGTAAACCAAAACACATTCAAATATAGAAGGGTTCTAACATATATGTCACTTCTATTCAAAATGAACAAAGGAAATATATAGAGAGGTAAGTTGAAAATTTGTTATACCTCTTTTACTCTACAAAATGTACAAAGTAGGCATTTGTTCAAGAATACCATCAGTTATGCTCCATGTAGATGTTGATAAGTATCCAACGTGTATGGTGCATTTCTTATGTGGATGGGATGAGAACAAATGTCAAACTTGTATGGTGCCAACTAGATCATTGTGGCATATGGCATGGACATCACCATGTGTCAGATGCATACAGTACCAATTATAAGATCATGTTTTGCAATACAAATGCCATTAGGTGGCACACGTGTATGGAAGCATAACATGTGGTTGTTGATGTTCCATGTGTCTAACTAGACACCAACATGTGTATCAATGTGTATAGTCACACTATCTAGATCCGTGAAGCTAGTCCACATTGGAACACATGGTGGTGCCATATCTAGACTAAGTGAACACATAAAGTGTTCTACCCCCTTAAGAAAATGTAGATGATTGTAAGATGCTACAAACCATTATGGTATCTAGTGAGATACAGTTATTTTCATTCTATAAATCCTTTGATGGTAAGTATAGATGATGGAATAAATGAGAGAGAAGGATTGTAAATACTTTCTTACAAATTTAAGCCCCTAAAATGAGCTTATTGAAGAAAATATAAAACAACAAAAAAAGGTTGGAGAACCAAATACTTTCTAAAAGAGTGAAGGGCCATTACAAATATTGGTAGGTCAAGGGCACTAAAGACCCTTGAAGTGTTCCTTCTGAAGATGCAACCATAATTGTCATCAACCTAAAATGTGAGGTGTGTGGTGAGTGTCATGGCACTTTTTGTGTTTCAATTGTTGTCATGTAAGTATCTCATGAACACATCAGTGCACATGTTGGATGTGCTACATAAACTTTTATGCCTTGTTGATTTCCTATTCCCATGTACATGACTCTAATGTGGATGGTGTGCAATAGGATATGTCAAGGGATGCTTCCTATTGGAACCCAAGACATGTCTAGAAAGGACTATGCCTCATAGAGTTGTGTAGAGCATTTTTGTAGGAATGTTAAATGCAAAGGATGTTGTCATCTCAAGTGTGTAGGTGTGCACTATTATAGATGCACATTAGATGCAGTTGACCACTTCTATTTATCCATCTATCTATATGTGGAAATATATAAATTGATTTAGTTGCATATCTAACATCGTCCACAAAATTTACCAAAAGTGACTAACAAAATGATGGTCATAGTAAAAGATAATGGATGTGGGTAAGCTAAAATGGACCCAAACATGGGTGAGTAAAAGTGGCACAATATTTGGCATGGTGAGACTTTTCTTGCAAGCAATCATGATGGTCATGTTGGAGAATTCATCTACCACAAGAAACATGGAGTTACACCAATGCTTTGTCATAGGTAGTCTTCTTAATAAATCCATGTTAATGATTCCCAAGGTGGTGTCAAAACTAAGAGAGGGGTGTAGAGTCCAAGCTTCCTATTTGCAATATTTTGCAATGCTACAAAGAATGAGAGACTTGATGTGGTTCTCAATATTTGCACATATGTGAGGCCACTAGAAGTGTTGTTCAAGTGTTGCTAGTGTTTTAGTAATGTTGAAGTGTTGAGTTATTTTGGCATAGTATGCTTCCTAGATGAGTCTCTAGTGTGGTGTGGTGTCTAAAACATAGAGATACTTGAGCTTGTAGAGAAGATTATTAGACATGTAAAATTCACAAACCTATTTGCCTTGTAAGAGCTTGGTGTAGATCTATGCAAAGTCCAAGTCTGGTGGGTAGAGAGGTTCCCGGTCAAAGAAGTTGTTACCACATGAGTCCAACATTGTGGTGAGTGCATGAACTAGCTATTAGATTAGGTATTCAAATACCTTTTTGTCTTTTCCCTTCTCATGATTGATAACTAGATGGAATTGTTGTAGACATGTCATCCATTTCATGTGGTGCACATTTTCCAATTTGTTCTAAGTTTGCAAGAATTGGAGTGGCTTGTGATCAAAGTGGATGATTGGACCTCCTTTCCCAAGATATAGTGAGATCATTGCTTGATGGCTTGTATGATGGTATACAACTCCTTTACATGGGTGGAATAGCATTGAACCGTGTCATTTAAAAGTCATAGAGTGGTACAAAATATCTAACTGCATATTTCCTCTCAGAGGGTTCCAAACCTCTGACATTCCAACTGAAACATCTCAAACAATCCATAGAGGCTTAGAGGTACAACACTAATTTAGGCACTAAAGTAGGTGCTAAAGTTGGCACTAAAGTCGACGCTAAATTAGGCACAAATTAGTGCCTAATTTAGTGCCTACTTGTTCTGATCAGCACAAAAAATACCAAAAATAGCGCATCTCGATAAATAGCGCTGACTTTTTCAAAAAATTGGAGAAAAATACATTAAAACAGTGGGTGGAAGCAAAAAATGGAGCAGAAAAGGGAGCTAATCACAGGGATTTGTTGTAGTGTACTCATTGTGTGGTTTCATTCTATAACGATTGGCATTTAGATTTGACATGAAAGATATTAAATGTCTTTCAAAAAACACTCTAGATAGGGAAAAGGAGTAGCCATGCAAAACCTACATGCAGATTCTGCTCTACTAGAGAGTGGCATGGTTATATTATACATTGTTTAACTCAAATAATATAATAAAAGCCACTATTACATATCAGGATGCATCATGTATAGCACCAATAGTAGAGTCAATTAAAATTGTAAGGCTAACATTCACAAGTTCTAGAAATATTAAACACTTGTTTATATCAACAAAGAACACATTTGTATCCCTAGTCAAATCCCAAAGTTCCTATTGAGTTGTCTTGACTCCATTCCCCATAGATTCAACCATATAAACCATCAACATTGTCATTCATATGCCTAATAAAAAGAAGAAAAAGTCTTGAAATACTAAGTGCCAGAATGTGACCAAATATGACTATTTTCATAAGGGGCAACACGCTAAACCCACATTGGCTTGATATGACCACTTTTTTTTCATTTCAAACATGTAAGTGTGCATATTTGGATGTGTGAGTTGCTCATGTGTGAGAGAGAACAAGAGGGTGGTAGTAGGCATTGTGTATATAGTTCTTCCATCAAAAGTAAAAAAATAAACCTAACACTCCATGACTTCACATTATTGATCAAATAAGTGGAAATCAAAATAAAAGCTTACATTAGAAAGCCTAAAAGGATAGAACTTTGTCTTCCCCCTTCGTCCATACTTAACCAAGTATGCCTCTTTTTCAGCATAGTTTTGACTAACAAAATTATTGACCAACAATCAAAATGGCAATAGTAATTTCAAAGTATCAAAATAGTCCTCACTATATTTCAAAATTCATATAAATGCATTCTTCTTAGGAATCCAAACTTAAATTGTAACATAAATTTGGAATACCATAGCGTAACATTGTTCCAACTGAAACAAATATAATTAAAGAGGGTTAGAATAAAGTATATAACATTGAGTGTATAATCCTCTTGCTGATGCATTTGCCTGTGATTTCCATGTGCCCACTACAAATAGATAAGTTCTAGTGGAGTTGTAATTGTGACTACTAGCTAAGAGATATTGCTTTGCTTATTGCTAGGCCAAACCACTTCATTGCAGCTTAACTATCAAGATAGTCATACCAAGGTTTTATAGTTTACAAGCACCATAGTAAAATCTATAAAAACCCAATCAACATGTGCATCAACAAATTTGTTTATTACTTTAGTCCAATTCATACTTAGTATTGAGCTCACAAATTTAAGACAAATATGCACAATTCCATTTTGAACTTAAAAAAATTAAGCCCTTAACTTTGGGTCAGTGAAAGAAGTTGGGTCCACTTTTTGGCCAAAAAGTGGAAGTGTTTTCCCTAATTTTCAGAATTTGTCACATTTGACCTAAAAATTTGAAGCACTTAAAAATTTAATCTTGAAAAAAGTTAGTAATATGAAATGTAGTACTCAGAGTCTAGTTTCCAAATATGTAATTTATTTTAATACCCAAATGATACAAATTGATTTTCAATAGGCATGTCTAAAAACCACTGTTTAAAAGTCACTTTTTTTTACCATACCATGCACGTGTACGGCCAACATAATTTGACCTAAATAAAAGTATTTTTCTGAATCGTTTTGGGGAAAGATGTGTAGTACAGTGAAGTTTGATGAGGATATTTTTTTATAATTTTTTTCCAAATTTTTTTATTAATTTTTTATTGGCCCTAATTGTTGTTTTCGAAAACCCCTCATGTACGACCAACATAATTTGAGCAAAACTAATCATAAAATGATTTTTTTCATTGTGTAGAGAATTATGTCTAGATTGATGACATATATGTATATATTGAAAAACTTTAAAAATTAAAAGTTATTAAAAATATACAAACACCTGTCATTTCAAGTTTTTGGACCAGTTTACTTATAAATTAATTAATAAAAATAAAAACAAGTCAAATAAAAAAAATTACATATTTGAAAACTACACATCGTCATCTATAATAGGTTTTAATTTTGTAAAAAAATTTAGAAAAAAACATCGTCAGCCATATTGGTAAAGTTGGTCTTTTCTCTTGATCTGAACATAGACTTGTACTTGCAGGTCCAAGGCAAGGGGTTGGCTTACCATGCCTTTCCCAAGCCTATGCTTTTAGGAATGTGTACCCATTCCTTTTGTGTGGGAAAAAAAAGCACACAGGTTTTTTTGCAAATTCAAATAGCTATATAGAAACGGGTACCCGTTTAGGCTCGGGTGCCCGTTTCTAAATGGGTACTAATTCCCAAGCGGGTACCTATTTAGGTTTGGGCAACTATTCCTAAACGGATACCCATTTCTTTTAAAACGGGACCCGTTTCTGTCGAGATTTTTTTTTTGCCCGCGACTTCCCCTCTATGTGGACCCAACTTCTTGCGGGTACCCCTTTATGAGATAAAACATTATAGCTAATGCATTTTTATGTGTTCAAATTCCACCAAACAGGGCAAGTCTTCTGGTAGCTCCAACACATCATTTTCAACTAAATGCACCACTAGGCTAAAAATAAAAACTAAATGTTTGAAAATTGTAGCTCTTTTGATCCTAAAGATAAATATATCTTCTTTTGGCACATAATTTGCACAAAACCCCAACACCTGTAGAATTGTGAAAACTGAAATTATTTCTTTATATTGCACTAGAAATATTTTTAGGAACAAAGAATCTTTTACAAGTCTAGAATAGTAGCTAGATCTTTTCCTTTCAATGAACAAGTAAGGTATGCATTATAGGCTAGTGGCTTGCCATACACTAGTCTTTATCTCCTCTGCAGTTTTTTGTTTGGCTAGAATTGTTTGGAAAAATCCCCAAGAGCTAAGCTCAGCCTTTCCACATTGCTACCATATAACATGTAGCGAACAACCATCCCAAGTAGACCTGACTATAAACATGAATTTTCATCAAGTCTCCTTAGTGAATTACTTTATTATTAAATATAGATAGTGTTTCTTTAGTAAAACTAAAACATAAAAAATAGCCCTTGTAACCTATACAACACTCAAATAAAAGTAAATAAAAACCTTAAAACCTAAATTCTTGGATACATGTTCCAGAGCTCTTATTTTTGCATGAGTAGGAATGATGGTGGAAAAATTCCATAATAGAAAGGTGTCTTGACCTGTCCTTCAAAGATGTGGCAATCTATAAAACAAATAGTTGCTTGTTCATTACCAACCCAAAAGTACCAAGCACGACTCTACTTGTAGCCCCCATTCTAGTGCATTGGATAATGTATGATTCTTTATTGCTCATCATCCCTCCATCCAACTATGTTGAAGGTTTTAATTATTACAGCTTTATTGATTGGCTAGAATTTTGTAAGAGCAATGTATTTTTTTAAGCACCAATATCCCTAGGTTCTCAATGGAAATAACTCAAGAGAAGCAAGTCAAGTAATCCCTATAATTACTTTGCATTTAAACAAAAAATTTGTAGATGAAGTTAAAGTAAGCATACAAAAGATGAGACATATCAAGGGGGTGAATGGAGCTCATACACAACTACTCATTGTTGCATATCCAATAATAGAATGCAGAGAGTGGAAAATAATTAAAAATAGTTTCTATCAAGAGAAATAACATTTGATTAACCTCATTTTGCATGGTTTTGGAGTCTAGTGCTTCCTTGTTGTTTGTGTTTAGAAGAAGCTCAATCCATTTCCTAATTATGTATCATAGCTTTTTAGCTTATGTTTTACTATTCCTAGCCAGGTTAATGACATTCTTTATGGGCTGAACTAGACACAATTAGAGTGTTTGCTCATACTACTCTAGTTCCTAAGACAGATGTATGTTTTTCAACCCTGCTTGTAATAAGGCATGTCTAGCAAATATAGGGCCATGTGACCTTATATCTCAGACCTAAATTCTTGGACATTCATAATATTATATAGATGTGGAAGGGAAAAAGAACGCACATGGATAAATAATAAAGATAATCAAATAAAAGCACAATATACCTTCAACCCATATGCGATTTACCTTCATCGATAGAGTGAGAAAGAAGTGCACCCGAACTCCCTTAGATATGCTCTCTTGATTTGATTTGTGATATTCTATGTGGATTACTCAAATACTTAGCATAAACATGGCTTGCAATGAATGGATGATAATGGATGAATACTCAATATGAATGTGAAGTGCTCAATGAATGCTCAAAACTCAATATGGATACTCAAAGCTCAAAGATTGTGGAGGATTAATGACTTGGAAGATGGACGTATTTATAGCTTTCATAGGATGTTGATCAACGGTAGAGAATAATTGAATGAATTGACGGATGAGGTTAATTGAGAGGACATGAAGGATGTGCATGTGACGTGTTCATGCAAAAAAGCTTAATTAATGAGTTAACTATTGCATGGATAATTAAATTGATTTGATTTTCATAAATAGAATTGTTTTTTCTATTTAATGAATTGATTTGATAAAAATAGAGATTTGAAGAATAAGTTAACTCAAACTATTATTTGTTTTTTACACGCAATTGGATAGAGAGAAAAGAATTAAATAAATAAATTATTTAATTCATGTGCATGAGGAGATATTTTTGAAGATGAGAAGATATTATTAGAATTAAACAAATAAATTTATTTAATTTATGTGCATGATGAGAGAAATAGAAGATAAATAAAATATTAATTTTATTTATTTTGTGAGAGAGGAAAATAGAAAAGTCAACTAAATAAAAATTATTTTAATTTATTGAATTGTGAAGGAAATATTAGCTAATTAAATAATTAAAAATTATTTAATTATTGTGGATAAGAGGAAAAAGATAAATGAATTAATTTAATAATAGGGATTATTTAATTAATAAGGATTTGAGAATTGAAATGGATGAATTAATTAAATAATTAAAATTATTTAATTAATGTGGATTAGAAGAATAGGAATGATAAATTTGTTAGATTTAATTAAATAATTAGAAATTATTTAATTACTGTTGATTAAAAGAAATAATGAGAAAATGATGTGAATAGATGAGACAGGAATGTGTTAGTCATTTTTAGGTGTCTACAATAGAAAATTTGCAGCAGGAAGTGGGAGTGTTGATATAGATTGTTCCATTCACAGTAGGATGAGTGCTCCACTGATATGGATCTTCCTCCACTACCTTCAAGGCCTTCTATGCATTCATTTTGTAAGACTCTCACTGCTTCTGACATAAGTACATACACATGGAGGTTTTCTATTCTCAAGAGACATCCCTATAAATGCCTTCCACCTCTGGTTAGTTTTCCAAATACACAATTGTTTGAGCATTAATTTTATTTTACCTTGGGTCCTCATTAAAGATAGTATTAAGCATATTATATTCATTCATCTGATGAAAATTTTCTATTTTTTATTGGACATGAGTCAACAACCTCCCACTGAAGATATTTGTCTATACAGTACAAAGAGTTTCGTTTGACAATGAAGCTCATTATAAGTTTTTATTGACTATGCCTGATTTCCTCTTTATTTAATTTCTTCAAACAAAAGGTCTACTACGTAAAGGTTGTCAACAACAGATCTTTGGAAGCAATTTTTGATTTCCTTTGGTACTTATCCGCAAGGGTGAATTGCAATCTATGGATTAGCATTTTTTGTGTGAGTGTTGATTATAGTTCACAATCATATCACGCCCTCCAATCTAGAAGCCACTTTTGAAATGTTGTGGAAAAGAGGATCTTGGCTGTGTGCAGAAAGATAGGGGACCAAAAAGTGGCCAAAACCACTTTTTGGTCCAAACAAGCCATATCACGCTCACGTTTTAAAGTAGTTAAAATGTGAATCCTTGAACTTCCTCCATTCTAGAGTAGGGTCATGTCTAGGAAGAGACCAAGGGTATATACATAAAATAAACATTTAAGTATAAGTATGGTATTTACCTTTCTTATACCTTAAGTTATATTTTATGTATTTATTGGTAGGTTGTTTTCAAAGAGTGGTTTCAAATCCATACGAATTAAATTGTAGATTCTAGAATTTGGAGGATTGCTTAGATTTTAGACTTAGTCAAATTTTTAGGGTTTCAAGGTTTTAGCCTCTCTCTCTCTCTCTCTCTCTCTCTCTCTCTCTCTCTCTCTCTCTCTCTCTCTCTCTCTCTCTCTCTCTCTCTCTCTCTCTCTCTCTCTCTCTCTCTCTCTCTCTCTCTCTCTCTCTCTCTCTCTCTCTCTCTCTCTCTAACTCTAATTTATATTTTTCCCTCCCTCTCTATCTCTCTCCCCCTCTTTCTATCTCTATCTATATCTCAAAGTTTTATAGAGGGAGTGAGAAATATAAAGATAGAATTAGAGAGAGAGAGAGAGAGACCTAAGGGGTCCAGGTATGCCTTTACCCTAATTGTCATGTCCCAATATTAAGACATTATTTGTCATCATCAAATGGGATGACAATTATGTATATAATAATATTTAATAAACATAATATTATTAAATATTATTATAATACATTTATTGTATTTATAAATAATAAATATAAAGACAATTATAATATTATATATGATATATACATATGTATATAAATATAAATAAATGTTATTATAATATAATTATCATATAGTAAGACAGATGTCTTATAATACATAAATATAATTATAAATAGTAATATAAATATTACTTATTTAAATATTATAAGATGCATTGAATATATTTTATTATAAATTAATTATTATTAAATATTAAATATATTCATGACTCTAAGGCCAAGTCATAAGTCAACGATTGTCTTTATAGAGACAAAAATCTAAAATGAGATTCTAATAAGAATAGCAGCCGACAGATTGCTAAGGCAATACAAGACAAAAGTGTATTAAGAGGGATGTTGCTAAAAGGTGAAATGATGAATATAATAAAAACAAGCATATCAGTTGTATGAGCTTAACAAAATATGATCCTTTAAATATACATATCATTAGCACAATAGTTAAGGAAGACCACGATCCTTTTTGTCAAGGCACCGATGACTAATCAAGGAAAGATCAACACTCATGATAAAAGGTGGTGACTATTGGTCAAAGGGTCACCAATCTAAATATAAGGAGGATTGGGGGTCTTCATGATCTCATCTCAGGAATTCATTGCTCATTCAATCATTCAACAATATATTCACCAGTCAATCAACAATCATTGATTTTCAACAACAATGGAGGAACACAATCTCATAACAATAATCGATCAATCAATCAATATCTTATCATCAATTAAGCAATTCAAGAAGGAAAGAAGTCAGAACTTCTAACATTAAATGATTGTTTAGCTTCCAGTCACAGTACCATGCCCATGATTTGTATTTCAATCACCTTATTGATTGAAAATAGCAGTCTATATTACAGCAAGTCGTGATTACTTTCAGCGACCACCAGGTATGATTCTTACTTAATAATAATATCATATTGAATTGGCATTCTAACGCATGAAATAAGGTAGAATAATGTATTGAATAATGATCTGTTATGATGCATATAGATAGAATAAAGGCTGTCAATGAATTATAAAATGAAGGATATGAAAATGTATGATACATAGAACGATTACTAACATAGAACAGTCATAGTGTGATATACTAATATAGGATAATGGAATTAATAAATAGAGTCGATTGGAAGATTATCATAATATGAGTAAGTTATTATAAATGAATAAGTACATGGAACAATTTAGATATAGAATAAGGATGTTACAATGCTAATGAACATAAAAATGCTCATAATCATGAAATGAGAATGAATGGCCTAAGATTGATGAAGGCATACGAATGTTATATGATGAATAATATTCCTATGAGGAAGTATATTGAATATTGCCAATCAATGAGATAGTAATGATAAGTAATAAAATGATCCCTTAAACCATGATATACTCAGAGAAGAGCAAGTAGCCTCACCTTTAATCTCTCTATCATCCTATGAGTATGGTGGTGAGTTAAGGAAGGGCGGACTATTGAACCTAGGTGACCCTCAAGTGGATGAAGAACACCGTGTGTAGTGTGAAGTCCCTTGAGCCAAGAGGCGAAGAACACCGGGTGTAGTGTGAAGCTCTTGGACCTAAGGTAGTATAAGCTTATAGTTATTATAAATGTGGCCAACAGTAGGTGACTCTCGAGCAGGTGAGGAATGTTGGGTGTAGCATGAAACCTCTTGAGCCAAATGGTGAGGAAAAATGGGTGTACTGTGAAGCCTTTGGGCCTCCGGATGGGATGGTTACACCAATGCCTTAACATAATCATAATCATATGGGATGCGTGAGTAGAGTAGATTAACGATCAGGCTCCATAATGACTCTCCCGAGGTATATCATGGAAAGCTTTATGTGAGAAATGAGAATATGAAATGCACGTATGAAGTAACTCTAGTGTTGATTATGATTATGAGGTCACTAATCCTAAGAGGAAATGAAAAAGGTATATATATAGGCTAATGAACTTGATATTAGTTATGATTATATGGTTATCAACCCTAATTGCAATATGTTGATATTATAAGATGAATTGGTTACTAATGTTCTCTTTTACAAGTCAAAATTGTGTGCTAGGTTAAGAAAAATTTTGACTCACTAGAAGGGGACATTACACTGATGCATGTGGTTGAACCCCTGAATTTGGCTAAGTTTGAACCTTAAAATATGATTAAGTCTGAAATCTAAGGGATCCTCCAAATTCTAGAATCTGCAATTTAATTTTTATGGATCTAAAACCACTCTCAAACATCCTACCAGTATATACATAAAATATAACTTAAAGTATAAGAAAGGTAAAATTTGATAAAAGGTAAATACCAACTTATACTTAAATGTTTATTTTATGTATATACCCCTGGTCTCTTCCTAGACATGACCCTACTCTAGAGTGAAGGAAGTTCAAGGATTTTCATTTTAACTACTTTAAAACGCAAGCGTGTTATAATGTGTTCGTGTTATGACACAAGCGCGTTTTTGCCTACTTTGGGAAATTCCAACCCTAAGGGTTGCATTTGCCTTGGGCATCCAACCAAAAGGGTTGGAGGTACCTTTTGGATGTCAAGGATGTGTTTTTAACAAAAGTTATAAAATTTGACCAAATATTGTGCATGCTCCTCCTATGGTTTACATGTTTTTCAATGTCAATACGAAAAAATGCCAGGATGACAAGTTTGAGTTTTTGATTAGTTTTCTAACTATGTATTTTTTCAAAAATCTGATAACATTAAGGTTTCCATCTTCAAGTTCTTTTTCTAATGTGTTAATTTTTTTCAAAAAACCTGTCTAGTATTTCTGGTGTCATTTTTTACACGTTTATCAAAATTTGAAACAAATTGCATTTTTATATTCTAGATTCAATTCTTTACACTATGGAAAAAAAATTGATTTTTGATTAGTTTTCTAACCATGTATTTTGTTTTAAATCTGATAACCTTAAGGTTTCCATCTTCAAGTTCTTTTTCTAATGTGTTTTTTTTTTCAGAAAACCTATGTCTAATATTTCTCATGTCATTTTTTATAAGTTTATTGAAATTTGAAACAAATTACATTTTTTATATTCTACACTCAATTCTTTACACTTTGGAAAAAAAATAATTTTTGAGTAGTTTTAAAAAAATAGGGGGGGCATGCTCAAATTTTCATTTTTTAGGATGTGTCCACTTTGAAAATTCATAAAATATTCATATATTCATAAAAAAATTAACAAAAAATAGGCATAAACTACATGGTGTTAGCTAATTTTCCATTGAAATGATTTGTCTAATACTTAAAAAAAGTTGACATTTTAGGGGGAGCACACCAAACACTAGACACTATGTTATATTTTTTTGACAAAGACAGGAGCACTTTGTGTGCTCCCCCTAATTGAACGTCTTAATCTCCACCAATTTTAATAGAAAAAAATAGTAGTTTTGAAACTAGACTCGGAGCACTACAAAACTTATTCTTATCACATCTTCTAATTTTGAGCGTGGCTATCTTCAATTTCTCATGCAAGATCAATTTTTTCTGATTTCAAAAAAAAGTGGCCACTTTTGACCCCTTTTCAGTCCCCCATTTCCATGCACTTACCCTTTTGCATTTTTGTTAATCATTACATATTTATCTACTCCATTATACTGCTGAGTTTGTCTCCTTATGTTGCTATTCCATTTATAATGAAGTGATATTTGTGATTTGTTATTCATTTTTATTAGCTATGGTTTTTGAGATATACTAGTATTTAATGTGTGTGATATCAATTACATGTTCGATAGCTTTACTGTCTCTGTAATTGTTCTTGATGGATTGGGACAAAGGACATTATTTTATAAGCTAAATTGTGAATTGTCATCGTGAAGCTATATTGCTAGTTTGGGTTTGGGGTTTTGGTTCAGCAATTCTCCATTTTTTTCCTTGGGTTTATTATAGCTAGTAAACCATAATATAGAACATAACTGGTATTTGAGATATATATATAACCATAATTTGCACAAAATAACCATAATATAGAACACAATTAACAAATGTTAAAGAATAAATCAAAATGGTTTATATTAGTGCAACTACACATGGAAAATAAATAAAAATCATCATATTGTTCTTCTTTGAGAGCATCAACATCATCATTCGATACATTAGAAGTTAGAAACTTAGAACCAAAAGCAATGCCAGTACAACTCCCACTATTTGTACCATACAATTCCTAGGTAGTAGTCTAATGCCCCTCATTGTTGATTGAGTCTATGGAAAGCTATTAGTTAGGGTTTTAAATTTATTTTATTTTATTAAAAAATTATGTTTGTTCAAACTTGGGCTTAATCCATAGGCCTAGGGCGAGACCCTGAATGCACCTATCCTAAACCTGGACCAAGATTTGTCCTTGGTTTTGAAATTGGTATGGACATCTATCAAAGCATAGTTCACATGCCTTGTCTATGCTTTCACATTTTTTATACATGTCTACTAGGGCAATTGCAACTATAACTTTTAACAACAATCCTCCTTCCTATTGATGGTGGTTTTAGCACACTGCAATGCAGGTAAGATACAAGGTATCTCACCTCTCTTGAAAGGAATCCTATCCTAGAAAAGACTTCCCAAAGGTTTATATAGCTAGGTCTTAGCTTGCAAGATAACTCAATGGGTATGTATTCAACTATACCAACAAAGGGGACTTACATGCAACTGATAGGGTTTATGAAACTATTACAACAAAGTGTGTAAGAAACCCTATGATACTTTCAATAGATTAACAATGCAAATGTTGCTTAAAACCTAACTCTAACAGATTTTTATAAAGAAAATGCAAAAGGACAAGGGTAAAGAGAAGTATTAAAATCTAAGTGACAATCACAACTGGATAATATGCTGTAAATAGACATGCACCTTCAATAAACCACCCCCTGTTGGACCAGGTTAACAAACCACAATCCTGCAGAAAATGATGTTATCTTCAAAGGAATCCTATGATTTTCAAATTGCATACATTCATCAAATACCCAACAATGACGCAATTCAACTAGTGTTATGCAACCAAACTTAATGCATTAATAGGGCTCAGGCTAACTATGCACATCAACTTACACTCAGCAAGCACCAATAGTATGAACCAAGGCATTCATCACATATCTAAACATTTATCCATCATTGCAATTGCACATAAAGTAATTTTAGATTGACATGAACCAAGAATTCCAAAATGAGACAACACAGAAACACAAATTCTCAGCAACCTCCTAAACTTGCTTTGTATTTAGTGAATTTTGGTAGAGTCTTAGCAATTCACTATCAAATCTTACTTACAATGAGAGAAAATGATGGCCCTTTTAAAGACAAGGCACCATACCAAGTTTTTTCATGGAGGGTGGAGATTAACTCAACACCAAGGGTCCATATTTACATTGCATTTAATGAAATGCATCAGTTAGTTATATTCTCATATTTGCTTTTGTCTCGACAGAAAAAGACAAGATATAGCTTGTAAATACATTGAATTTGGACAGAATGATCATCCATTTGGTTGTATATGAGGAAACGCCAATGTCTAAGACACATGGAGTCAAAGGAGAGTCGTATGGCATGTGAAAACAAGCACTGATGTAACATGGCGGGATTCCATATGCTAACTAGATTACTCTACTGCTCATCCATTGTCTGCAACAGGAACATGGTCTCTTTCTTCCTTTGCACAATCTGCATATCTACATATCATCCTCCCCAAGCTTTGATTAGCTCCAATATCTTGCAACAAACATACATGTTTTAGTCATTTGCATTTAATAATCCTGCAAGAAATTATGCACAACATTAAGTATGAAATGAGGCACGGGATACATACATCCAGAATGTGAGTATCAGGTTCAAAATATCCCTATGGCAACGAATAGCGGGTCTCAATGCGAGGTCAGGATATCTAGGTGGACACGTGGCATAAAACCATTGGCTAGATATAGACGTGGATATTTGGAAGGTCAAGATATTAGCAGTGCGAAATATCCATGTTGGAAGGTGTAAAAATACTCAGGTGACCTATTGTTAAAAGTTGATGGTCAAATGACTGTGCTCTGCCATTCCACAGAGGAGATATCCATGTGTGCAATGATACCCATGGAATTGTAGAATCACGCCACGTGGCATCATCTTGCTTACGTGTGTGGCTTGAAGGATTTCTCTATCCCATGAAGAGCATCAAGAGCTTTTTGCGAAGACACGAAATGGCGTCGTGGTACTTGTGTTGGGCCCCGCCATGCTTACATGGTGAGCACGAAATGAATTTCGTTGGGTTGCTGGAGGTATAAAAGGCTTCCCGCAAGGCCACAAAATGGCGTCACATGGACTACATCTCCAAGTTGGACTATGGATCTTCAAAAAGATAATATCCATGCAAGGTAATATCCATATGACATCACCAGGATGTTTGGTCAACCTTTGACCCAAGGATGGATTGTCAAGATGTAAAAATCCTAAGACATTTGCCTTTGTTTTCGAATGTTAGGACATAAAAATGTCCACTTTGAAAATTTAACTGCATGCCACGTGGCCTCGTTTCATTGCTCTACAAAAGGTCCCAATTTTAGTTTGCAAAAGACAGCGATATGGATATTTGGGAATATCTGGATATTAGAGTTCACGAAATATCCCTAAGTCTAAATGCCTGATGATGTCAACCTTTTAAAATGATTCTTGAGTATAAAGAAAAGTGACGTCATCGGGATGTCTGGGAAGGTCTAGATATTAACAAATATCTTGACATTAGTAAATGTGAACATCCCTACCCCGAATGTCCAGATGATGTCATAGCCATAAAGGGTTTCTTCGAAAAAGGATCTGGATGACATCATCGGGATGTGCATGTTAAAAGATCCGAACATTAGGTAAAGTCATGACATTGAGTGAATATCTAGATATTAAGAAATGTCTGGACATTAATGCTGAATATCCGTACTACGAATATCCAATGCATATGACGGCCCTGGTGCGTGATGGTATAAAATTTGACATGTGCATGTCTAGAATCAGGATATGACTATTACTTAGCATTTTTCTCAAGCTTTTCCAGCCGGGATATATTGTCTGGATATTAGCAAATGTGAGGATATTCAAGTGTAAATGTGAATGTCCATAGGACCGTTGACCAAAACTTTGATTGTGCATAACTTCTCCATTTTGATGAATTTCAACACGATCTAAAAGGTAAACTTGCTTAGAATTTCATTCTCTATCATTTGGCAACCTTTGTTAGGGATTCTAATGAGCTTGACCTTTGACTATGGATCATGACCTGACATCATTTTCTCTCAGGTAGAATTGTTGAAACCTAGACCAAATCAAAGCAAAGCAAAAAAAAGGAAAGGAGGTCTCCATTTGGTAAAATGGGGTGTGTGTGTAAGGCACAACAATTGATGACTCTACTGGGAAAATGCTCCAAAGCATTTCTAAGATAAACTTTATTTTGGAACCTAGAATCTCTGTGTTTCCCACTTATTAAACTGGACAACATGATACAAGATCAAAGGAGGAGAGATCACTAACTCAGCGCAACTATCCATATCCTAAAAGTCTAAGTGTGTGCAGTTGCATTCATTCCCATCCCTCTATGTAAACCAAGATCATCAAGGCTCACTTGCATTAAGCTATGTAATGATACTCACCTTTTAAACTACCTTGGACATTACCTCGTTGCCAATCAAGCGTCTATAGCCCCAACGGGGTTGTCTCTATGATATCGCTCAAGCATTGCTCTATTGCCTGTTATGTGTCCATAGCCCTTGATATGAGTTACTTGAATCCTCCAGCTGATTGAACATTTCTAAGGAAATTAGGAAGTATTATTTTGGTAGATTGTTCATTTGATAATTCATTAAGCTTAGATTTTGATATGAGTACTAAGTAATACCGCATACCCTTGCAACACATGATAAATATTACATGGGCTACGAATTGGTTCAACTTTGCTAGGATGGGAATCATAGTGGCAGAAAATGTGAGCCTATAGATTTTTCACTTAACCCAAGATCACCAAGATTCCTTCAAAGGCTTCAGGATTATTTAAAGATGTGAGAGATATTAGACTATAAAATACTTCAAGTGAATCGAACTAATGACTCCTTTTCAATGAACAAGCATCATACCACCTGGTAGTAACAATAAAACCCACAGGAAGACCCAAGTGGAAAACCAAAGTTTCTTAAAGAAATCCCTAGATTAATTGCCCAAAGAGGACCTTTTGTAGGACCGCACAGTTGCCACCTTATTCAAGAAATGGAGGACCCCAACATAGCAAGTGTAGAAAGCAACTAACCTAAACAATACAACAACTAATAGCTAACAACAACTAACAACTAAAGAAAATAGAAAAACAGAAAGCAAAAACTAAACTAAAACAACTAACAACTAACTAAAACCTAAAAAAACAAGCAAGACTATGTACAAAGGCTTTGGACCACAAGTATTTACACTTCCTTGTGATTTATTTCTTAGGACATGCAGGAGTAACAAGGTGCAAGTTTGTGTCCTAAGTCTGGCAAATTCATCTTTGTACTCTGAACAGTAAGGTATAGGTAGGTTGGGCTTATGTTCAAGGTACCAGTTACATAAGATCAACAATTGGGGTAGTTCATTAGGTCCATGATTAATCTAGATGCAAGTTGTCTTACCTATGACACCGTAATCAAATTGATAATTGTTGAAACTGGGTGAAAAAGGGGGAGATACAACCTGATTTGCAGTACCATCAATTGGAGATGTAAGTTCATCACCTTCTTACATTATACCACCTACTTTCTCATCTTCAGAAGGTCTCAGTGCATGGTGGATCATATCATGTGCATCAGATATCTCTGGATTACTGAATGTTGTAGCAATCTCCCAAGCAAACAAAAAGCCTGGACAGTTGTCTTTGAAATGTGGATCATTTGGATGAATTATGCATGAACTGGCTAAAGTAAAGTTTGTCATGTGCAGTGAATTCCCGTGTAGTAGCATATCCTTGCTCATTCTTGATACCAACTCAATGATGTGATCAAGTGATTGACATGAAAAAATTTCCAAGCCATCAATTTGCATGACTGTTTGATTTTTATTCTCAGATTGCATACTTTTGCTCTTAGTTACCATCAGTAGGTCAACAACATCCATGTGGGAATCTTCTTGATTACAAGTATAAACAGGATCATCGTAATAAATATATGATTTACTTGAATCTGCTTCATCACAATCAGTCATATGTTGTGGAAAAACTTCCTCTGTATCAATCAACAACCCTCCTATTTGGATTGTCCATCCCTTGTCTGCAGCAGCAACAGGGTCTCTTTCTTCTTGTAAAACCTGATCCATGATGTCAATGTTGGCTTGAAGTGATGCATCATCCTGATTTTGTCCATCTAATTATGTTGGAGACTCTATTAGGTTAACTACATTGGTCTGGTATGATTGCTCCTTATAATGCACTGTATTGATATACCCAGGAGCCTGATCACTTTTCTTTGGACAGTTTGATTGTGGCTCAGATATGTCAACTGGATCAACCTCCTGCATATCTCTCCATGATTTCTCTTTATCTGAGGGATTGATTTCTTCTTGTTATTGCATATATCTGATATGATCAAGATGATGTTCAAACTCAGAATTGTCAACCAACAGAAATGAATTGTTGTTCTCCACCTCTTCAGTAGTAAATTTAGGCTTAAAACTTGATATTTGTGAAGCATCTGGTTGTTGATTTGGATCCTCAACATGATAGTTCATTATTCCTGATCCACTATCTATCCTATCAACATTTTCATCAGTCATGACCTGTCCTTATGTACTGCTCTGTTCTTTGTTTCGTAACCAAAAATCAAATTTTAACCAAGTTGAGACAGCATATCCTGTGACTGATTGAACATGCTGATTTTGTTTGGAGAAGAACTATTGAGGGGACATACTTTCCTTGGTATCTGCATCAGATGATTCAACAAGTGGGCCTCCAATGTCCTCCATCCAATGTTTCTTTTCAGAATTATATACTTCTAAGCAAGGGAATTCCCCATGCAGAGCCATGTCCACCCTCTGGATGAAAGTGTGACAATTGATCTCGGCATGTCGATCCATGGCATGGATCCTACATTCCCTGGATGAAGCTATATCACACAATGTTAGTGGAGACCACTACTTTGCTATGTTTTTGCCTATTGCCTCCTTCAAAAGTGATAAATATTCATGACTAGGAATCTCAGACAACTTAAAGAGAGACCTCTGAGGTAGATATGACAAACTACCCATCTCCTTGACACTCAAACCCTTGAAAGACTACATTGAAAAGTTCTTGCCCTCCTTCTAGCACCAATTCTATTGATGTTGGTTTTAGCACGCAGCAAAGCAGGTAAGATACAGGGTATCTCACCTCTCTTGAAAAGAATCCTATCCTAGAAAAGACTTCCCCAAGGTTTATATAGCTAGGTCTTAGCTCACAAGATACCTCAATGGGTATGTATTCGGTTGTACCAATGAAGGGGACTTACATGCAACTAATAGGGTTTATGAAACTAATATAGCAAAGTGTGTAAGAAACCCTAGGATACTTTTAGCAGATTAACAATGCAAATGCCACTTAAAACCTAACTCTAACAGATGTTTATAAAGAAAATGTAAAAGGACAAGGGTAAAGAGAAGTATTAAAGCTTAAGTGACAATCACAACTGGATAATATGCTATAGATAGACAAACACCTTCAATAAACCACCCCCTATTTGACCAGGTTAACAAACCACAATCTTGCAGAAAATGATACTATCTTCAAAGGAATCCTATGATTTTCAAATTGCATACATTCATCAAATACCCAACAATGGTGCAATTCAACTAGTGTTATGCAACTGAACTTAATGCATTGATAAGGCTTAGGCTAACTATGCACAACAACTTACACTCAACAAGCACCAATAGTATGAACCAAGGCATTCATCACATATCTAAAAATTTATCCATCATTGCAATTGCACATAAACTAATTTTAGATTGACATGAACCAAGAATTCCAAAATGAGACAATACAGAAACACAAATTCCCAGCAACCTGCAAAACTTGCTTTGTATTGACTGAATTTTGGCAGAGTCTCAGCAATTCACTATCAAATCTTACTTACAATGAGAGAAAATGATGGCCCTTTTATAGATAAGGCACTATACCAAGTTTTTTCATGGACAATGTAGATTAACTCAACACCAAGGGTCCAAATTTACATTGCATTTAATGAAATACATCAGTTAGAACTAGATTCTTAGATTTGCTTTTGTCTCGACAGAAAAAGACAAGATACAGCTTGTAAATACATTGAATCTGGGCAGAATGATCATCCATTTGGCTGTATATGAGGAAAAGCCAATTTCCAAGACAAAAGGAGTTAAAGGAGAGTCATATGGCATGTGAAAACGGGTGCTGATGTAGCATAGCAGGATTCCATATGCTGACTATATTACTCTATTGCTCATCCATTGTTTGCAATAGCAATAGGGTATCTTTCTTCCTTTGCACGATATGCATATCTACATATCATCCTCCCCAAGCTTTGATTAGCTCCAATATCTTGCAACAAACATACATGTTTTAGTCATTTACATTTAATAATCCTACAAGAAATTATGCACAACATTAACTATGAAATGAGGCACAGGATACAGACATCCAGAATATGAGTATCAGCTTCAAAATATCCCTATGGCATGAATATCGAGTCTCAATACGAGGTTAGGATATCTAGGTGGACACATGGCATAAAACCATTGGCTACATATAGACGTGGATATTTGGAAGGTCAGGATATTAGTGGTGCGAAATATCCATGTTGGAAAGTGCAAAAATACTCAGGTGACCTATCACTAAAAGTTGACGGTCAAACGATTGTGCTCCGTCGTTCCGCGGAGGAGATATCCATGTGCGCAGTGAGACCCATAGAATAGAGGAATCATGCCACGTGGCATCATCTTGATTACGTGTGTGGCTTCAAGGATTTCATCATTTTGCAAAGAGCATCAAGACCTTCCTATGAAGATGTGGAATGGCATTGCGGTACTTGTGTTGGGCCCTGGTGGTGCTCACCCAGGGTTAGGGTTTTGAATCGAGTTTGCAAACTTATATTTGCATTTTTTAAACCCTTGATGCCTTAGGTTTTATTTTTCCCTTGGCCTTCTGCGTTGTATCTTCTTTTTTGTTGTTGACCTCCTGTAGTGGGTTCTCAGTTACTTAAATTCTATCCTCATGCCTTAGCGCTCATTGGTTGACCGGCCCTTATGCATTGCTTTACCGCCTTTTCCCGTCGTGCTTGAGAAAAAGATGCTAAGTCCAAAATCATTTTGTGCGATGGTGAGATCTATCGAATGTATGTGTCTTTGTATGTACAAGTGTAAATGTACATTAGCGGGCCCAAAAATATTAAATCGGCCTTCAAAAAGTAAAAAATTGATTGATTGCATCTTTTTAATGCATATCGGGTTTATATATGCATTAAGGAATCTGTCGCAGATTCTGGGAATATGCCTTGCTTGTATGAGAGGGTTTGCATGTATATTTGTGTTGTATGTTTAGACATACAACGGCCAGATACATTGGGCGCATACAAGAAAATATACAAGGGAAACAGATACAAGAGTGAATGTATGTCCAACATACATGAGGTTTATACAATGAAAAATATACAAAGAAACCTGACATGCATTTGCTACAGTGACAGAGGGTCATCGGCAAGACAGGATGTATCGGCAGTCAACTCCAAAGTTTGCCCAACGGCCGATGCATATACATTGAAAAAAGATACAAGGGGTCTTGTATATTCGGCAACATTTAAAGTAGGAGATACATTTGGTGGGGTCCGCCTCACATACAAAGCGGAATGTATATGCAATAGACATTCGCTATATGTAAAGTGAAAAGTGCAAAGGGCCGATATACAAAAGATGGAGCCCACCTGATGCATATGCAAGTGCGATTGTATGTTCGCACATACAAGGGAACATGCATTCCAAAGATGCATTGGCCGGATCTGAAATGAGCATGCATTCCGGTTGATAAAAGTTGAAGTCCGCTGTTTGTATGTATAATCTACTTGTATGTTCACATTATATATGCAACATACATTGGTCATATACAAAGGGAGAACATGCAACCCGGACGCGAAAAGGAAAATGTACTGTGGTGGATAATGCTTTGGGGTCCGTAGCATGTATATTAGGTGCTTGTATATGCCCATATACATTGCGCACATACAAAGGAGATGTCCATTGCAAGGGTACAAGGCAGGCGCATGCAAAGTCAACATATAAAAGAGCCAATATGCATTCGCTATAGTGAAAGGATCAGATTGTATATGCTAAAGGATCATACAAGAGGTGGGGCCCGGTGCACATACAAAGGTGATTGTATCTCCAATATACGGGTTGTTTGTCTGTGTGACATACATTTGCATATACAAGAGGATTATGCAAGCGGACAGGTACAAGGTGGACGCGGCCAAAGAGTTAACAGTATATGTGAAATATTTTGAAATCTGCCATTGTATGTTTGGGATTGTATATTCCAAATATACAATCGAATGTGCAAGCAAAAGATACAAAGAAAATATGCAAGCAAGATACGGATAAAGTCAAAGCTCCTCAAGTGTGGTGGGCCCATGTGATTGTATATCGCATTTGTATATGCGATGTACAAAGGAAATATACATTGGATAAGGTACAAGCCAGATTCCAAAGGTTTTCCAATCTAGCTGATAAATGAGTTGGAATCCGCGACTTGTATATTTGCTTTTGTATGTGCGACATACAAGATGGAGATACAAGAGAGAGGTACAAGGTGAAACTCAATCAAATTTCAAAGTGTTTTATAAATTTTTGCTGTCAGTGGCTTGTATGTTAAAATGTTTGTATGTTTGAGATATACAACGCAATATACAAAAGGGTATGTACAAGCCAGACCCGATGGTGCCTTCAAGATTGTTTTACAGGAAATTTGGGGTCCGCCTTGTATGTTGGCGATTGTATGTATATACAATCACATATATAACCATATATGCAAAAGTTTGAATACATAGTGAGCATTTGAATGTATATGCATTCTGCATATATAAAGGTTTTAAAGGGTCAGCAATGGGAAATGAAGCGCCTATGTGGCGCGATTTGATTGACTGAGGACAAATCAACGTAATCAGCGTCGCAGATCTTGGAGGGAAGGAAGGAAATCAATGGTCCTGATTCAAATTTTTAGAGAGAAGGATTTCTTCATATCTGTGACTGCAATCTTGGCGGTAAGAAACTGTAGAGGCACGCGAACTGTTGTTGCGTCCCAAAGCAGGAAAGTTGGCATTAATGGCAAAGTTTACAGAGGCATGGGTTGAGAGGACAGGTCAATTGCCATTTTTAAGGTGAAAATTTTCAGTCAGCGGCTCACATCCCGAACCCGCATGTCCTTTCCTTTTCTCTTCGCGGCCGCATTGAATGTTTCCGGCGCCTTTCTGATGATGCATTGTATCTGGCAAAATCTTGGAGATTGCCATGTAATTAATTACTGAGTACAGGTTCTTCCTTTATAAGCAGACTGTGTTACTCAATTCTGGGTTGTCGAAAACTGGACAAATTTTGGTGCTGTGATAAGATACAACTTCGTTGGTGGCTCTGTTTTAGGTGTCTTGTGAGTTTATGAATCACCTGTTGAATGTTTTATGCATATTTCTGTTGGTTTCATGTTGTGTTTATATGAGAAATGCACTGTTGCATGTGTTTAGTTGTTTGTCTCCAAGTTGTAGGCATATTTTCTTTTAGATCAGAATAGCTAAGGGTTATTTAAGATTTAGGAACATGGATTTTCTTTGTTGAATGTCTAATCTCTTACATTTGTTTAAGGAACAAATTAAATGTTTTAGGTTAAGCATTGAGAAAGTTTGTTGCAGTAGGGATACCATCAAGTATGAATGACTAAGTACTTAATATAGGGAAGTATCTGTAAGGCAAACACTAAAACCTCCCCTTGAAACCTAGTTATTCACCCAAGTTTATGATAATCATTCTCATGTGTATGTCTATTGACTCCGAGCCCTGGATAGGCACCAATCTGGCCATGTATTGAGGTTACAACCCAAAGTCCTAGTCTTGCATCCAAATACAAATACAAACCCAAACTTTAAATACAAACCTTTAGGGCATTAGAAGTAGTTTAGGACCAAGATCCTCTGTCTCACAACTGAGCATAGGCCCAAAGCTAGCCCCTTTGCACTTATTTTACAGTTTTGGTCTACATAAAAGATGATTCATCTGCTTTGTATCAACATCCCAGTCAATTCATAGGCATATTTCATGGATGTTGAATAGGGAATACCCCCTTGGTTTTGCAGAGCCTAAAGAAGAAGAGGAGGTATTTATAGAGTCTATCTCCTGTACTGTTGGCCCCTGGCCCGGGAATCCTGTTGACCAATGATGGCTACCTTGTAGGGAAAACTAGGAAGCATCTAGTTTGGGAAAAATCCAACAGATTTGGTGACTCTACTGGGGACTGCTTTGTGTAAGAACCCTGGTTTTAAAAGAAAATAATTCCTAGTTATAGGTGGCGACTCTGAACAAATCTCCCAATCGGTAAAGTAAAAATTTGTATGCAGGGGAGAAGATCCCTGCGTAATCCTTTGTTTGAAGAATTACCCAACAAAATGATGTACAGGAAAAAGGGGACCGTTCAAGCTGGTCAAGACAATTCCCCCAGCCACAGAAAAAATGATATCCAAGATAATCCTAGATCTTCAAAGCAACAGGCACCTTATTTTTCAAACACAGAGGCTCAAATTCAAGATGTCTATGAAAGACAACAAAGTGATAGTTTGAGAATGAGGTCAGAGGTGTTTCAAGAATGCCCTTTCTTGGATCCCAGTGACAGATTTGAAGAGGCTGAGTCTCCAAGGGATGATGATGATGATGACCAGAATGGAATGGGACCATCCTCTTCTATGCCAAGAGATGAAGAATTAGCTGAAGAAATCAAGAGCCCGAGGGCTGAATTAGAATATCTGCAGGCAGTGAAGATTAGAGATGATATGAGACAAAAGGTGCAAGCTCTAAAAATTGCCCAGCATGATTCAGTTCCCACCCTTGATAATGCTCATGTGCTGAGAAACCAGCAAAGAAATGAAGCCCAAAATCAACAGAATGATCAGAGACAGAATACGAACAATGTTAGGATACCATTAAATAATGTGAGAAATCAAAATGTTAATAGGAATGCAAATGTAAATCAGTTTGGTAGACAGCCTATGCAGCTGGACAGATTTAGGCAGCTTGTTTTTTATGGTATTCCTGGTTACCCTAACCCCATTGACAAACATGTGAGGCCGCAGGTACCAAAATTTTCAAGAAACAATACTGTGTCAGGGGAAGATCATTTAAAGGCCTTTCAGAATGTCATGGACAACTTTGAGGTTGAGCATGAAGATGTTTTTATGAAATTGTTTATGCAATCCTTAGTTGATGAAGCTAGAGAATGGTATAAAAGTCTACCTAACCAGAGTATCTCATCATGGGATGACTTAAGAAGGATTTTTAAAGAATAATATGGTGATAAGACTGATCCAAGCTTTTTTGTAAATGAATTCACTAGTATTACTAAGGGGTCAAATGAGCAGGTTGCAGATTTTAATGCTAGGTTCACTAAAGTGTTGAACAAATTGCCATTTCATATGAGGCCTAATGAACCAATGTGCATAGTATTATATATAAATGTTTTTGATGCTAAAACAGTATATGGATTAAGAGATAAGGGTCCTACTAGTCTCAGGGATGCTTTTAGAATTGCAACTAACATTGAGAATAATAGGAAAGCCTCTGGTAAGACAAACAGAAGGGATGATGTAAAAATTCTGCAGAATCCAAATAATAAGTCTCAAAGTACACAAGGTAATGCATCTACTTCTGAGGATAAATTGGATAAGTTGACAACTGATGTTAAGGACTTAAGTTATAGACTTGCTAAAAATGAAAAGGGAATGGGTCCTGACAGGCAGGTTTACCAAAGACAAGAAAAGAGACCATCATTGCATGATATGTCATATAACACTAATTGGTGTAATGGTAAACCCATTCTCCCACATAACAACACTAATCAAAGAGCTCAAAATGTTAAGGAGACTCTTGATCCTTTGAGGAAGGATGTTAACATCGTTGATGACACCCCGTGGTGCATAATCTGTCAGATGCCTCACTCACAGTCACAATGCATGATTGCTCAATCTTTATATAATAATGTTGTTGCCTGTGATGAATGCAACGAGCCACATTATGTGGAGGATGATAATGTCAATATGCTATCCACAAATGGTGAATACTCTTCTTGTGATGCTGATGAAAGTACGAGTTATGGGACTCAGGTTTTCCAGCAGTTGTCCTGTGATGAGGATGATGAAGATAATTATGTGTATGCTCAGGACTCACCCATTTTCTTGAATAACTTAAGAAGACCTTCTGATGAAGAGATTAGAGATCTCACAGCCGCAGCAGTAGCTTAGGTCAAAAGTAATTACAACCTTAGAGGTAAGGCTCAGGTAAGCAACTCACGCCAACCAGAGAACACTTTTGTGTGCCAACCAATGCATAATCATAAAGAGGCTAAACCACATAAGAAACAATGGAGCAATAATAAGCAAAATTTTAAGCAAAAAATGGGTCATGATTCTCAAAGACTAGAAAATAAAGCTCCCCAAAATGAGGATCAAAGTAAGAATTCTCAGATCATGGATGACAGTCAGGGGGCCATAAAAATTAAAGCTGGATCATCTCAGGATAAAAATAAAACCATGGATCAGGTTACAACTATTATACAAAATTATGCTCCTTTTGACATAACTCAAGTCTTGTCCCAGATAAAGGTCTCTGTTCCATTGATGGAGTTGATGAAAGTTGAAGAATTCAGGAATAAAGCATTGTCCTTGATTTTAGGAGTACCTTGTCAAGCCAAGTGGAATGTTAAGACTCAGGGTAAGAAACAAGCCATGTGTATGGATGAGGATGAGGTTCCTGAAGTATATCTAGGGGTGACCATGACAAAATGCCCTTCATAGGTTGAACCATTTTATTTCTCCCTTGTTATCAATGGAAAAGTGATTAAGAATTGTATGCTTGACTCAGGAGCATCAACAAATATCATGCCTTTGGCTATCATGCAGCAAGCTGGATTGAAGATAGATAAGGCATGTGGAAAATGCTATGCAATGGATGCTAGGGAGGTACCAGTTATTGGAATCATGAAGGATGTGGATTTTAGGCTAGCAGCATATCCAGAAAAAACTTACAAAATGAACATAACATTTGTTGACATAAAGCCACAGTATGGTATGCTTTTGTCAAGGAGATGGGCAACATTAATTGGTGGAAGTATGCAATTGGATCTATCATATGCCATGATCCCAATGAATGGCAAAGATGTCAAACTGGTCAGAGAAGAAAGATCACTAGAAATAGTTGAGGATCAACATTCAGAAGAACATATATGTTTTGTGGATACTGAATTTCAGAGTTGTCTTAGATGATCAAGGAGGTAAAGGAAGTGATATTTGCATTTAAGAGCTTGACCAACAGGGTCTCTGGACCATGTATTTTGATGGAGCTTGTTCAAAGGAAGGCTCTGGTGCTGGAGTTATGTTTTTGTCTCCAGCTGGTAAGCTTCTGAAATTCTCTTTCCTATTAAAGTTTGCCCGCACAAACAATATTGCAGAATATGAGGCTTTGTTACTAGGATTGAATGTTGCTTTGAAGCATGGAATCAAGATGCTCAAAGCATTTGAGGATTCTGAGTTAATTGTATCCTAGGTTAGAGATAAGTATGCTTCAAAAAATAAGAGGTTAAAATAGTATAAGCATGTTGTTTGGGATACAATTGAATTGTTTGATGCTTTTTCAATAAACTAGATAGAGAGGTCAAAAAATGTCATGGCAGATTTTTTAGCTAATGTGGCCATAAGGCCAGATGATGTCACTCTATCTGATGTTACAAATGATGAAGTTAAACTTAGACCTACAGTACCATATAACGTATGCAGCTGGCAGGTGTTTAATGATGATAAAGATTTGTTGAGATTTTTACACTGCATAGATGAATATGAGAACCAGGAGATGGATTTTCAAAACTTTATAGAAGTTGTGGATGGAAAAGAAACTCTTTTGGGGAAAGAGGTAATTCAACTCAAAACAAATAAAATCCCTAGAGGGCTGGTTGCTTTAGAGAGAGCATTTGACATTAGAGACCAGTTTGTTACAAAGGCATCTCCTACAAATAAGAATGACTTGGAGGAGATAAACTTGGGGACATCTCATGCCCCCAAAAGGGTACACATTGGCAAACAGCTCAAGCCACACATTAGGAGTATGTTGATTGCATTACTGAAAAAATATAAGCATGTCTTTGCCTGGTCATATGAGGACCTAAAAGCTTATAGAGAAGATTTATTCCAGCATGAGATTCCTTTGAAGCCTGGAGCTAAGCCATTTAGACAGAAACAAAGACCTATTAATCCAACTTTGGCTCCAAAAATGCAAGAAGAACTTATGAAGTTTAGGGAGGCTGGAATAATTGTACCTATCAGACACTCAACTTGGGTGTCCAATCTTGTCCCAGTTAGAAAAAAGAATGGTGATATAAGGCTTTGTGTTGACTTTAGAAATCTGAATGTATCTTCTTTGAAGGATATTATCCACTGCCTAACATGGAGGCTATGTTGCAGAAGGTAACTGGCTGTGAGCTTTTATCCATGATGGATGGGTTTTCAGGATACAATTAGGTTAAGGTAAAAGAATCTGAACAATACAAGACCACCTTCACCACTCCATGGGGAACTTATGTATATGTAAGAATGCCATTTGGACTAACAAATGCAGGTGCTACATTTCAGAGGGCTATGGATGTTGCTTTTGCAGATTGATTGACTCAATCTTGGTTGTATATCAGGATGATTTAACTGCTTTTTCAAAGAAAGAGGAGCAACATTACATGCATCTAGAACAAATCTTTATTAGGGCACTAGAATATGGCATTTCACTTAACCCAAAGAAATGTGCTTTTGGGGTAGTGGAAGGAAAACTATTGGGACACATTGTTTCCAAGGATGGAGTTAGGATTGATCCTGAAAGGGTTGTTGCAATTGAGAGAATTCAGATCCCTAAAACTGTGAAAGGCATTTAGTCTTTCTATGGACAGATCAATTTTGTTAGAAGATTTGTTCCTAACTTTGCAGAGACTATAAAGGATATTTCTAAAATGTTGAAGAAGGGTGCAACTGTCAAATGGGAAAGTGAAGCAACTAAATCATTTCATAATATCAAAGAAGCTATAAAGATGGCTCCTGTGTTGAAATCTCCTTATTTTTCTAAGCCATTTCAGTTGTTCTCATTTGCTTCTTTTCACACTGTTGCTGCATGTTTATTATAGAAAAATGAAGATGGTTTTGAACAACCTATTGCTTTCTTTAGCATGTCATTGCAGGCAGCCGAGTTGAAATATGATATCATGGAAAAGAAGGCATATGCATTGGTTAAAGTAGTCAAAAGCATCAGGCCATATTTAGTAGGCTCTCAGGTAGTTGCATATGTGCCCCATGCAGCAGTTAAAGATATTTTCACTCAGTAGGAAGTGACAGGAAGAAGATGCAGGTGGATAAACAAGTTGCAAGAGTTCAACATTGAGATACAAATCACAAAACTGGTAAGGGGACAGGGTTTAGCTAAAATGATGACACGGTCAAATTTGGAGGCATGCCAGGTAAATGTAGTGCAGAGTGAAGTTGTTAACATGTCAAAATCTGAATGGTATAAGGATATTGTGTATTATTTGCAGAATTTGAACTGTCCTTCCCATTTCAGTGATAGTCAAAAAAGGACTTTAAAATTACATGTTATTAAATACATCATTATTCAAGGAGAGTTGTATTGGAAAAATCCTGATGGCGTATTACTTAGGTGTGCGGATGAGAATCAAGCTAAAGATATTTTAAGTGACATGCACAAAGGAGTATGTGGTGGACACTATACTGCCCAGACAACAACTCACAAAATTCTTAGGGCAGGCTATTGGTGGCCAACTCTTTTCTCAGATACGCAAAAGGTGGTAAGAAAATGTGATCCCTGTCAGAGGTTCTCAGGAAAACTTAAGTATGAAGGTGCATTACCCCTTAGAACTGTAACTATGAAGGCTCCATTTTAGCAATGGGGAATTGATTTTATAGGGGAAAATCTCAGAAAAATTAAGTGGAGGACATAGTTAGATTTTGGTTGCTACTGATTATTTTACTAAATGGATTGAAGCCATTCCAACTAAGAAAGCTACAAGCAAGGTGGTGATGGATTTCATTATGGAACACATTATTATCAGATTTGGAGTGCCAGTCAAAGTGGTCACATACAATGCTATGTGCTTCAGATCTGGTGAGTTTGTTGATTTTTGCAACAATTATGGGATTAATTTGTCATATGCATCACCATATCATCCACAGGGAAATGGTCAAGCATAGTCAAGTAACAAAAGCCTCATGAAAATCATCAAAAGAATAGTAGATAAAAATAAAAGGGCTTGGGATTCAAAGTTAAAGATCGCAATATGGGCTGACAGAGAAACAGTGAAGAAGGCAATTGGAAGGTCTCCTTTTGAGCTAGTGTATGGCAAAACAGCTAAGTTACCTGTGAATAATCTCTTGCCAGTTTATAGATTCATACAAGAAAATAATGAAGAGATTAAGGACTCAATGAATGAAAGGATAAATCAACTGGTTGCACTGGATGAAATCAGAAGAGAGGCACAGAAGATAAACATCAAGAAATAGCAAAAGGTAAAGAATTTGTTTGATAAAAGGACTACAGAAAGGAAATTTCAGATAAGTGACTTGGTCCTTGTTTGGAATGCAAAGAACCAAGATAAGGGCAAACATGGTAAATTTGAGCCCTTGTGGATGGGCCCATATCAAATTAGCAATACTCATGGAGAAGATTCCTACTTTCTCCAGGCCCTAAATGGTGAACAACTGGGATTGCCTATGCACGGTCAGTTCCTAAAACCTTACTTTTCATAAATGAATATCTTGTGTGCACATTGTAAATTAGGTGTAAGTAGTCTGTACATGCCTTATGTAGTCGGTGGTGTTTTGCGTTTTGCATTTTGTCTGGTCTGTCCTGGAGCAGTTTGGTTCTCACTGCAGTCTTGTGCCTACACGTCCCCAATCGGAGCCAATGGTGGTGCTCACCCAGGGTTAGGGTTCTAAATCGAGATTGCAAACTTATATTTGTATTTTTTAAACCCTTGATGCCTTGGGTTTTATTTTTCCCTCGGCCTTCTGCGTTGTATCTTCTTTTTTGTTGTTGACCTCCTGTAGTGGGTTCCTGGTTACTTAAATTCTATCCTCATGCCTTAGCGCTCATTGGTTGACCAGCCCTTATGCATTGCTTTACCGCCTTTTCCCGTCGTGCTTGAGAAAAAGATGCTAAGTCCAAAATTATTTTGTGCGACGGTGAGATCTATCGAATGTATGTGTCTTTGTATGTACAAGTGTAAATGTACATTGGCGGGCCCAAAAATGTTAAATCGGCCTTCAAAAAGTAAAAAATTGATTGATTGCATCTATTTAATGCATGTCGGGTTTATATATGCATTAAAGAATCTGTCGCAGATTCTGGGAATATGCCCTACTTGTATTAGAGGGTTTGCATGCATATTTGTGTTGTATGTTTAGACATACAACGGCCAGATACATTGGGCGCATATAAGAAAATATACAAGGGAAACAGATACAAGAGTGAATGTATGTCCAACATACATTGGGTTTATACAATGAAAAATATACAAAGAAACCTGACATGCATTTGCTACAATGACAGAGGGTCATCGGCAAGACAGGATGCATCGGCAATCAACTCCAAAGTTTGCCTGACGATCGATGCATATACATTGAAAAAAGATACAAGGGGTCTTGTATATTCGGCAACATTTAAAGCAGGTGATACATTTGGTGGGGTCCGCCTCACATACAAAGCAAAATGTATATGCAATATACATTCGCTATATGTAAAGTGAAAAGTGCAAAGGGCTGATATACAAAAGATGGGGCCCACCGGATGCATATGCAAGTGTGATTGTATGTTCTCACATACAAGGGAACATGCATTCCAAAGATGCATTCGCCGGATCTGAAATGAGCATGCATTCCAGTTGATAAAAGTTGAAGTCCGATGTTTGTATGTATAATCTGCTTGTATGTTTGCATTGTATATGCGACATACATTGGTCATATACAAAGGGAGAACATGCAACCCGGACGCAAAAAGGAAAATGTACTCCGGTGGATAATGGTTTAGGGTCCGTAGCATGTATATTAGGTGCTTGTATATGCCCATATACATTGCGCACATACAAAGGAGATGTACATTGCAAGGGTACAAGGCAGGCGCATGCAAAGTCAACATACAAAAGGGCCAATATGCATTCACTACAGTGAAAGGATCAGATTGTATATGCTAAAGGATCATACAAGAGGTGGGGCCCGGTGCACATACAAAAGTGATTGTATCTCCAATATACGGGTTGTTTGTATGTGTGACATACATTTTCATATACAAGAGGATTATGCAAGCAGACAGGTACAAGGTGGATGCGGCCAAAGAGTTAACAATATATGTGAAATATTTTGAAATCTGCCATTGTATGTTTGGGATTGTATATTCCAAATATACAATCGAATGTGCAAGCAAAAGATACAAAGAAAATATGCAAGCAAGATATGGATAAAGTCAAAGCTCCTCAAGTGTGGTGGGCCCGCGTGATTGTATATCGCGTTTGTATATGCAATGTACAAAGGAAATATACATTGAATATGATACAAGCCAAATTCCAAAGGTTTTCCAATCTAGCTGATAAATGCATTGGAATCCGCAACTTGTATATTTGCTTTTGTATGTGTGACATACAAGATGGAGATACAAGAGAGAGGTACAAGGCGGAACTCAATCAAATTTCAAAGTGTTTTATAAAATTTTGTTGTCCACGGCTTGTATGTTAAAATGTTTGTATGTTAGAGATATACAATGCAATATACAAAAGGGTAAGTACAAGCCGGACCCGATGGTGCCTTCAAGTTTGTTTTACAGGAAATTTGGGGTCCACCTTGTATGTTGGCGATTGTATGTATATACAATCGCATATACAACCATATATGCAAAAGTTTGAATACAGAGTGAGCATTTGAATGTATATGCATTCTGCATATACAAAGGTTTTAAAGGGTCAGCGATGGGAAATGAAGCGCCTACGTGGTGCGATTTGATTGACTAAGGATAAATCAGCGTAATCAGCACCGCAGATCTCAGAGGGAAGGAAGGAAATCAATGGTCCTGATTCAAATTTTTAGAGAGAAGGATTTCTTCGTATCTATGACTGTAATCTTGGCAGGAAGAAACTTCAGAGGCACGCGAACTGTTGTTGTGTCCCAAAGCAGGAAAGTTGGCATTAATGGCAAAGTTTACATAGGCATGGGTCGAGAGGACAGGTCAATTGCCATTTTTAAGGTGAAAATTTTCAGTCAGCGGCTCACATCCCGAACCCACCTGTCCTTTCCTTTTCTCTTCGCGGCCGCATTGAATGTTTCTAGTGCCTTTCTGACGATGCATTGTATCTGGCAAAATCTTGGAGATTGCCATGTAATTAATTGCTGAGTACAGGTTCTTGCTTTATAAGAAAATTGTGTTACTCAATTTTAGGTTGAAAACTAGACAAATTTTGGTGCTATGATAAGATACAACTTCGTCGGTGGCTCTGTTTTGGGTGTCTTGTGAATTTATGAATCACCTGTTGAATGTTTTATGCATATTTCTATTGGTTTCATGTTGTGTTTATATGAGAAATGCACTGTTGCATGTGTTTAGTTGTTTGTCTCCAAGCTGTAGGCATATTTTCTTTTGGATCAGAATAGCTAAGGGTTATTTAAGATTCAGGAACATGGATTTTCTTTGTTGAATGTCTAATCTCTTACATTTGTTTAAGGAACAAATTAAATGTTTTAGGTTAAGCATTGAGAAAGTTTGTTGCAGTAGAGATACCATCAAGTATGAATGACTAAGTACTTAATATAGGGAAGTATCTATAAGGCAGACACTAAAACCTCCCCTTGAAACCTAGTTATTGACCCAAGTTTATGATAATTATTCTCATGTGTATGTCTATTGACTCTGAGCCCTGGATAGGCACCAATCTGGTCATGTATTGAGGTTACAACCCAAAGTCCCAGTCTTCCATCCAAATACAAATACAAACTCAAACTCCAAATACAAACCTTCAGGACATTAGAAGTAGTTTAGGACCAAGATCCTCTGTCTCACAACTGAGCATAGGCCCAAAGCTAGCCCCCTTGCACTTATTTTATAGTTTTGGTCTACATAAAAGAGGATTCATCTGCTTTGTATCAACATCCCAGTCAGTTCACAGGCATATTTCATGGATGTTGAATAGGGAATACCCCCATGGTTCTGCAGAGCCTAAAGAAGAAGAGGAGGTATTTATAGAGTCTATCTCCTGTACTGTTGGCCCCTGGCTCGGGAATCCTATTGATCAATGATGGCTACCTTGTAGGGAAAAGTGGGAAGCATCTAGTTTGGGAAAAATCCAACAGGCCCCACCACGCTTACATGGCGAGCACAAAATGAATTTTGCTAGGTCGTTGGAGGTATAAAAGGCTTCCCGCGAGGCCGCGAAATGGTGCCACATGGACTACATCTCCAAGTTAGACTATGGATCTTTGAAAAGTTAATATCCGTGCAGGGTAATATCCATATGACATCATCAAGATGTTTGGTCAATCTTTGACCCAAGGATGGATTGTAGGGATGTAAAAATCCTAAGACATTTACCTTTGATTTTGAATGTCAGGACATAAAAATGTCCACTTTGAAAAGTCAACTGCATGCCACGTGGCATCGTTTCATTGGTCTGCAAAAGGTCGCAATTTTAGTTTGTAAAAGATAGGGATATGGATATTTGGGAATATCCAGATATTAAAGTTCACGAAATATCCCTAAGTCTAAATGCCCTGATGATGTCAACCTTTTAAAATGATTCTTGAGTACAAAGAAAAGTGATGTCATTGGGATGTCTGGGAAGGTCTGGATATTAACAAATATCTGGACATTGGTAAATGTGAACATCCCTACCCCGAATGTCTAGATGATGTCATCATTATAAAGCATTTCTTTGAAAAAGGATTTGGATGACATCATCAGGATGTGCATGTTAAAAAATTTGAACATTAGGTAAAGTCATGACATTGAGTGAATATTTGAATATTAAGAAATCTTTAGACATTAAGGCTGAATATCCATACTGTGAATATCCAATGCATATGATGGCCCTAGTGTGCAATGGTATAAAATTTGATGGGTGCATGTCTAGATATCAGGATATGACCATTACTTAGCATTTTTAACAAGATTTTCTAGTCAAGATAAATTGTCTGGATATTAGAAAATGTGAGGACATTCAAGTGTAAATGTGAATATCCATAGGACCGTTAACTAAAACTTTGACTATGCATAACTTCTCCATTTTGACAAATTTCAACATGATCTAAAAGGCAAACTTGCTTAGAATTTCATTATCTATCATTTGGCGACCTTTGTTAGGGATTCTACTAAACTTAAACTTTGACTATGGATCATGACCTAACATCATTTTCTCTCAGGCAAAACTGTTGAAACCTAGACCAAACCAAAGCAATGTAAAAAAAAAAAGGAAAGGGGGTCTCCATTTGGTAAAATGGGGCATATGTGCAAGGCACAACACTTCCTTTATCCTTTGATAGATGTCCATACCCTATTCCAAAGCTCCCATTTAGCACAAACAAGCAAGATGCTAGAAAAAAAATATGTAATTTGTCTTTTCACGTTGGAATTTTTAATTTTATTGTAGTATCTATGTAGACCTTAGAAAGCCTAATATGATAATAGTGGTTAGTTCTGTGAAAGTTTCCTATTTTTGTTGTCCAAATAGTTTTTTTTGTGTATGCCTATTTTTTTTAGTAAACAAGGCTTCTTCCATCACCAGATTTGGAAAAATGCATGTTTTTTTCCAGTAAACAGGGCTTCTTCCATCACAAAATTTGGAAAAATACATGTTTTTTTCCATTAAATATGGCTTATTGTTGCAAGTATGAGGTTAATCAGTGTTGTCATTGATGTCAACATACTCATATTGCATTGGTAAGAAGGTTTGGATGAGCTGTGTGTTGAGGATATTGAGAAAAGTAGTCTCAATCAGGAACAGTGAAGAACGGTGATAAGAAAAAAGCAAATGTACTCAATAGGTTGAGAATCAGAGGATGTGGATTAAAGGGTTTGTAGATATGAGTCTTAAGATGATCCAGTTAAGATTTCAGAGGTTCGCATGAAGATATGAAAAAGTTGTGATCGGTCAAGTAGAACCGGTTCCGGGAGATGCTCCGGAGGAACAGAGTGTCACAAAAAGGTCCGGTGAGATCCGGAGGTGCATTATCAGACTTTGTGGATTGGAAGCAGTGTTTGGGATGTCCTTGTGATGTGTCATCTCAGTTTGTACAAAGTTTGGAGGTCCGGAAGAACCTTTTTCAGTATGACAGTGGCAACAGACTGTGTTCTTGAAGTTCCAAATGAAGAGGAGAAGAGATTCGAGTGAGTAGAGGAAGTGCGGATGTACCTGGTCAATCAGGCAAGCTTGTGAAGGTTCTTGGATCATGTTGAGGTTATGTTGTCGGTCTGCATTGGTGTTAGAGCCCAGAATTGAAGATATTCTTCCGGATGAAGTTCTTGTTCAGACTAACCTACCAGATGAAGTTGTTCATCTTGCGAATGTTCATGTGGTGGCTGACTGGATGTATTAATCATCTTGCAAATGTCCTTATGATTGATTGCCAACTTAGATGATTGTTCCTAAGTTGATGTCTTGTATAAATAAAGGTTTGTGAGTTCATTTCAAAGGGTGTTGAGCAACGGATGAGAGTGGTATAGCGAAAGAGCGAAGGGCAGAGCAGAAGTATCTCGAGCTTAAATGGAACTGATCCAGACATGGTAAAGATGTCAATCTCCAGTTCAAGTTTGTGATTCTTATCACTTTGTAGATAGTGTGTCTCTTGTAGGCAGTGTGCCTCTTTGTGAGCAGTGTGCTCGGGCAGTGAGCCCTAATTGGCATGTGCCATTCATTCTTCTTATTCTTCTAACAGAGAATAATCCTTGGGTTAATCACCCCGTGGTTTTTCCCTTAACCAAGTTTCCACGTCAAAATCTTGGTGTCCATTGTGTTGGTGTTTATCTGCTCCTGTGTTTATGCATTATGCTTTCATGAATGGTTAACTGATATGCTAACTAACAAAGAAGTATCAAGTGTTTGAAGTAAAAGCAAGTTTTTGTACAACTGATTCACCCCCCCTCTTAGTTGTGTGCCCTAGATCTAACAATTGGTATCAGAGCCAAGTTCCTCTAAAAGGAGCTTAACCACTTGAGGAGATCCAGGATGTCGTCATACAAGAAGGATAGTCTGAAGTTCGATGGAACCAACTCCACTCTCTGGAAAGGTTGCATGAAATGTCACTTGGAGTGTATGGGAAGAGCATACTTGGCCATGGTCTCAAAACCATATGTACCTCCACAGGGCAGTTCGACAACTCTGAATGAAATCATAGATGCTGAAAATAATTTGCGGACCAAGGAAGCTCTTCTAAGTGCATTGAATGACTCAGATCTCTCAAATGTTATTGACCTACCAACTGCATATGAGATCTGGACTAAACTGGAACTTCTGTATGAAGGAGATGAGTTTGTCAAGAGTGCAAGGTTGCAAAGTCTAAAAGGGAAATTTGAAAGATTGAAGATGAGAGATGATGAAAATATCACTACCTTTATGCCAAGAGTGAATGAGCTAGTGTGTGGAATCAGGAATGCTGGTGGAGTTCTGGATGAAAATGAAATTGTTTGCAAAATTCTCAGATCCCTTCCTGCTGCCTATAAAATCAAGGTTGCTGCCATTGATGAATTCAGAGCCCATACAACTATCACAAGAGAGCAACTGGCTGGCAAACTGGCTGCATTTGAAATGACTAAGTTTGGAGATGATCCCCCCAAGACTGAATCTGCGTTCAAAGCCAGTGCCTATGTGAAAGGCAAACAAAGATTTGATTCGGGAGAGAACTCTTCAAGGAAGCTGTCATGGTATGATCAAGCAAGGAAAGACATGGAAGAGGAAGAAGTAGAAACAACTCAACTTGAAGCCCTCATTGCAAAGAGACTGCCAAGAGGGTCCGGTATGTATGAAGGAAAACTACCTTTTAAGTGCTTCAACTGCAATAAGATTGGTCATTTTGCTTCAAGATGTCCGGAAAGATCTGCAAGGTCTAATACTAACAGATAAAGGTTTCAAAAGAACTACTATTATGTTCATGAAGAAGATGACAATGAAGGAGTAACAGATGATGAATTAGAAATAGGAAGCAAATCTGGAAATGAATGGGTGTTTATTGCCATCAAGGAAGAAGAGTCAATACCCTCTGAATCTATCAATCATAAGGTTGTAGAAAGAGCTTTGGCTGCCCAAGTTGAAGAAAAGGATGATTGGGTTATTGACAGTGGATGCTCTCACCATATGACTGGTGACAAGAACAAGTTCTTAGATTTGGAAAGGTATGAAGGAGGAATGGTAAAGTTTGGTGACAATTCTACTGGCAGAATCAGAGGTAGGGGAACTATTTCTTTTGATGCAAAGAGCAAAACAGGTAATGTACTATATGTTGAAGGATTGAAGCACAATCTTCTTAGTGTTGGTCAGTTAGTGGACAAAGGCTATGATCTCCGGTTCAAGAATGGAAAATGCAAAATCTTTACAAGCTCCGGAACTGAAATTACATCCGGTACTCAAACAAAAGGTAATATCTTCCATCTAGTTGGTTCTAATAAAAGTTATCTGTTTGTTCAAGTAGATCAGAGTTGGTTATGGCATAGAAGGATGTGCCATGTGAACTTTGATAACATCATCAAGATAAGCAATACTCAGACTGTAAGAGATCTTCCTAAATTGGTAAAACCTACAAATAGTTTATGCAAAGAATGTCAGCTAGGTAAACAGAGCAGAGTCTCTTTCAAAAGCAAGGATCAGTCCACTACCGGATTGTTGGAATTAGTACATACTGATCTCTGTGGTTCGACAAGAATCAAGAGTATGCAAGGTGATAGATATTTCATGTTGCTAATTGATGACCATTCTCGGATGATGTGGGTTACCTTCCTAAAAGAGAAATCAAAAGCCCTTGAGAAGTTCAAAATATTCAAAGTTATGGTAGAGAATCAATCCAGATTGAAACTAAAGTGTCTAAGGTCTGATAGAGGTGGTGAATTCACATCCAATGAATTCATAGACTTTTGTGAGAAGCATGGTATAAAGAGACAGTTGTCTACTCCTAGGACTCCACAGCATAATAGAGTAGTTGAGAGAAAGAATCGGACCATCCAGGAAGCTTCCAGGACAATGATGATGGAAGCAAATGTTCCTCAGATGTTTTGGAGAGAAGCTGTCAGCACTGCAGTCTACACTCTTAACCGAGTTCAAATCAGAAACAATACTGGTAAGACTCCTTATGAACTTTGGTTTGGTATAACTCCTACTGTGAGATATTTCAGAGTATTTGGTAGCAAGTGTTACATCAAAAGAGATGAAGATCTAGGAAAGTTTGATGCTAGAAGTGATGAAGGAATTTTCTTGGGTTACTCCACTCAAAGCAAAGCATACCGGTGTTACAATAAGAAACTGAAAAAGATGATAGAAAGTACAAATGTGAAGGTTGATGAAGGAATTGAGAAGCCCTCAAGGTTTTATGAATATGATGAAGATGATCAGGATGGTGCTCTGATTCAAGGAACTCAATTCCTTCCTGAAAGTCAGATTCAGACTGATCCGGTAAATCAGGAAGAAGAGGTTTGTATGAATGAACCTGATCAAGAAACAGCAGTGCAAGAGACTCCCAAAGTTCCAAGGTATGTAACTTTAAATCACTCTGAAGATCAGATCATAGGTGACAGAAGCAAAGGGGTACAAACAAGGAGGAAAATTGCTCAAAATTCAGATGAATGTTGTCTGATTTCAAAGATTGAACCTGAGACAATAAATGAAGCATGCAATGATGAAAATTGGACAAAAGCAATGGAGGAAGAGTTGATGCAAATTGAGAAAAATCACACTTGGGATCTTGTTCCCAGACCTAGAAACAAGAATGTGATTGGAACCAAATGGGTCTTCCGGAACAAACTAAATGAAGTTGGTGAAGTAATCAGAAACAAAGCCAGATTGGTCTGCAAAGGCTACTCTCAAATAGAAGGAATTGACTTTGAAGAAACTTTTGCTCTGGTAGCAAGAATTGAAGTAGTCAGATTATTTATTGCATATGTTGCCTTCAAAGACTTCAAGGTATATCAGATGGATGTCAAGTCTGCCTTCCTAAATGGTGATTTGGAAGAAGTATACATTGAACAACCGGATGGATTTCAATTGTCTGATCATGATGATATGGTCTGCAAGTTGAAGAAAGCACTGTATAGATTGAAGCAAGCCCCAAGAGCATGGTATGAAAGGTTGGATAAGCATCTTGTGCAGATTGGTTTTAACAAAGGTACTGCTGATAGTAATCTATATTTCTAAATAGATAATGAAAACATCTTGATTGTTGAAGTATTTGTTGATGATATCATCTTTGGAGGAAAAGACAGTCTTGACATTCTTTGAATCAGCATTAGGATTTGCCACTTCTAATGCACAGGCAGATTCAGCCAACTGAATACAGGAGGTTGCGTGAGCTCCTCCCCTTCACTTCTGGTTCTGCCGCACCAAGGGGGGTATCCCTATAACTCAAGATGTAACCTTGACTAGCTCAAAGATAGAAAGATCTAACTTGACAACAACAGGCAGAATACTCTCATGTATGGACCAAGATCTGCATGATAGATCACAAGGCTGGCAACATTCTTGGACATGATGTCTAGTTGGGTATGAGAGCATGCAGGGGGTTCCTAATCCTACTCCTACAACTAACAGGTGGAAGTATGAAATGTTTTGATATGAATTTGGATGCAAAGCTGGACATGGTGTATAACACAAGAACACAGCATGATTGGTGCCTATCCAGGGCTTGGAGTCGGTAGACATACACCTGTGAATGATCAGCATGAACAACTAAAACTGGATCTCAAGGGGATATGTGTGATACCTGCCTTACAGGCATCTCCCAATACAAAGTGTTAGGTTATCTCTACTTATGGTATCCCTACTGCAGTATATCCCTCCCAATGTTCAACCTGAAAACAGTTTAATCTACCCCTTGAGTAGAAGTTAAAAGATCAGACAGTCAACATAGGAATTCTATGCTCTAGAATCTAAACATTATCAAACATCCAGATTCAGAAGAAGAATACATGCAATATTGGAGACAGAATTAACACAACACATGCCAAACAGCATTTCTCATATAAGTTTAATCATGAGATCAGTGGGTTCATGCCAAAAACAAACAACAAGAGATACATAAACTCACAGGTAAGCTGTATAGAGCAACCAGATCAGCTTGTTATGCATTACAGAGCCAAAATCATCAACTTTCAACAACCACAAATGAACAACACAACCTGCTTATAACAGCCAGGTAGGTGTTCAGCAATTAATTACATGGTTGACCAACACTCCCGCCAGATACACAGTATCATGAAAATGGCGCTCAAACACAACCAGATTGGCGCCCAAACTTGAATGCAGCAGGTAGGGGAGGAGACAGGAAGATTTCTCGAGCCCTGCGCCATTGTCCGCTGATGTACACCTTCAGTCGGGTACAGGATCCACCCACGCCATCGCCCATACCTCTGCAACAATCGCTATTAATGGCGCACCAACCCGCGGCCTTGGGAAGATCATCAAATCTGCAATCGCAACCATTTCCCGCCGAGATTCATCATCATGATATTTGAAAATGCAGGATATCAATATCCCACATGCACCCCGCGATGACCTTAATAACACTTTATATACTAGGTCATGAGCATATATCATGTCGGTGCTTTTGCTCCTGACGACACTAGTATAGACCTCATCATCATCCTTCAGCAGCATGATATCCTGTTGTTCGAAATATCACCCTGACGTCATCATGATATTTGAAATATACCCTTCATGATAATCGGCACAACCTGATCCATCGGAGGAACATCCTCCCGCTGAGCTTATTCTAAAAGTCTGGCCGATGAACATCCTGATGACGTCATCATCATATACTGCTGACGTCATCATCATATCTGCCTACTGCGCACCTCCTCATATCCGGATGACGTCATCATCATGTTTGCAAATATCAGGAGGTCTCTTCAAGATGATCAGTTGTTAGAAATATGACCCCCGCGGACCTTGATGACGTCATCATCATATTAACATCATCATGATATTCGGAAGACAACCGGATATTTGGAAATATCCTCCTGATGTTCAAATATCAGGTTGCACTGTAGCTCCACTGTAAGATCGGGGCGATAACTGAATATGATGATGCTGCTTGAAAAGATCACCCCAGTAGATAATGCGCGAAGCCGGCAGGCGGATATCTCCTTGATATCAGCATCATCATGATGCTCGAACAAAACATATATCCGGGTGATATGAAAATATCACCCCCTCCTTCGGAATATCATGATGCAGATAGGCAGAAAGAAAGATATCACCCTGATATACGGATGACGTCAGCATCATCAGGATGAGAAACAAAAAACAAGGTGATACAACATCATCAGGATGATATTGACTAAGATCATCCTGACGTTCAAAATATGATGACCCTAGTGAATATCGGGTCGCACTTAGAACTCTTCATCAGCATGATCCTAACCAATATCACCCGATGATAGAAATATCACCCCGGCGGAATATCATGATGCAGATAATATGATGACCTCCGCAAGCAGCAGGATGATAACCGGAAATATCATGATGATGACGACCCTTAAGAAAAAACAAGTTGGGTCGAGCACTTAGAGAATAACCCCTTCAGGATATCGGGGCAACATCATCATGTTTGAGCAAGGTGATAAATGAAAAATCACCGGATACTTTGAAAAATCACCCTCGCAAGCAACTGAGGGCGCACTGTAGCTTATCAGCATCATCAGGATGATATCCAAACATCACCCGACAGTTGAAATATGATGATGACGTTGAAAAACAAGTCGACGAGGAACATGATGATGCAGACCATCATCGAAGAAAAGATGATGATGATGACCTCCTCCTCAGAGAAATATGATGCTGCAGCTGAAAAATGCTGAGGAGGTCCAACACTTAGACAAAATGGGCAAGAAGATGAAAGCTTCAAATGAAGAAACCTCCTGATCATGACAAATCAACCCCTGGTCAAAATGAGTGTCAACAGACAGTTTGTGTAAAACCTTTGCAAATCAAATGAAAAGTGAGTTTGAAATGTCAATGCTTGGTGAGATGAATTTCTTCTTGGGTCTGCAAATTACTCAGACAAAGAAAGGCATCTTTATCTCTCAGACCAAATATGTGAAAGAATTGTTGAGGAAATTCAGAATGGAAGATTCAAAGCCAATGAACACTCCTATGGCAACTGGATGTAAGTTGAGCAAAGATGATGATTCCCCTAAAACAGATCAGACAAAGTACAGATCAATGATTGGAGGTTTATTGTATCTCACTCAGACTAGACCAGATATAATGCAGGTTATTGGTCTTGTGGCAAGATTCCAGGCTGATCCTAGAGAATCTCATGTTATGGCAATCAAAAGAATTTTTAGGTACTTGAAAGGAATAGTTGAGTATGGTCTATGGTATCCCAGAGATCTAGATTTCTCTCTTCATGCATATACAGATGCAGATTGGGCAGGAGATGTGGATGACCAGAAGAGCACTAGTGGTGGAGCATTCTTTTTGGGAAAGAGATTAGTTTCTTGGCTAAGCAAGAAACAAGAGGCAATATCTCTGTCTACAATTGAAGCAAAATATATTGCAGCAGCAAGTAGTTGCACTCAAATTTTATGGATGAAGCAGATGTTAAGAGACATGAAAGTAGAATATGAGGAGCCTATCACAATTTTCTGTGATAATTCAAGTGCAATAAACATTTCTAAGAATCCGGTGTTGCATTCTAAGACCAAGCACATATCTATCAAGTTTCACTTTCTGAGAGAACAAGTGAACAAGGATGAAGTTAGATTGGAGTATGTACCCTCCAAGGATCAGATTGCAAATATTTTTACTAAACCTCTTCCCAAAGACTCTTTTGAGTATCCCAGGGAGAAGTTAGGGGTCATGGCCCCTCAGGTGATGAACTAGGATGCACTAATGTGCATCAGTTTGGTGGATATCACAGTCATATTTTGTGATCCGGATTGATGATGGGGAGCTGCTACTAAGGGGGAGCAGCTGGTATGATTCTGATATGTTACAAGTGCAAGTATGAGCCCTTTGCCATTGATGTCAAAGGGTGAGAGAAGACATGTGAAAAACAAGTGGTTGATGATCAAAGGGGGAGCAGTAAAGGAAGAGAAGACATGTTAAGAGTTGTTGCTGATAGGGGGAGCTGTGACAGAAAAGAGAAGTTCTTGTCTTGATAGTTTTTCACATCATATGTTGCCATCAATGACAAAGGGGGAGATTGTTGCAAGTATGAGGTTAACCAGTGTTGTCATTGATGTCAACAGACTCATATTGCATTGGTAAGAAGGTTTGGATGAGCTATGTGTTAAGGATATTGAGAAAAGTAGTCTTAATCAGGAACAGTGAAGAACAGTGATAAGAAGAAGGAAAATGTACTCAATAGGTTGAGAATCAGAGGATGCGGATTAAAGGGTTTGTAGATATGAGTCTTGAGATGATCCAGTTAAGATTTCAGAGGTCCGCATGAAGATATGAAAAAGTTGTGATCGGTCAAGTAGAACCAGTTTCGGGAGATGCTCCGAAGGAACAGAGTGTCACAAAAAGGTCTGGTGAGATTCGGAGGTGCATTATCAAACTCTGCAGATTGGAAGGAGTGTTTGGGATGTCCTTGTGATGTGTCATCTCAGTTTGTACAAAGTTTGGAGGTTTGGAAGAACCTTTTTCAGTATGACAGTGGTGACAGACTGTGTTCTTGAAGTTCCAGATGAAGAGGAGAAGAGATTCTAGTGAATAGAGGAAGTGCGGATGTACCTGGTCAATCAGGCAAGCTTGTGAAGGTTCTTGGATCATGTTGAGGTTATGTTGTCAGTCCGCATTAGTGGTAGAGCCCAAAATTGAAGATATTCTTTCGGATGAAGTTCTTGTTCAGACTAACCTACCGGATGAAGTTGTTCATCTTGCGAATGTTCTTGTGGTGGCCGACCGGATGTATTAATCATCTTGCGAATGTCCTTATGATTGATTGCCAACTTAGATGATTGTTCCTAAGTCGATGTCTTGTATAAATAAAGGTTTGTGAGTTCATTTCAAAGGGCGTTGAGCAGTGGATGAGAGTGGTATAGCAAAAGAGCGAAGGGCAGAGCAGAAGTATCTCAGGCTTAAATGGAACTGATCCAGACATGGTAAAGATGTCAATCTCCAGTTCAAGTTTGTGATTCTTATCACTTTGTAGACAGTGTGTCTCTTGTAGGCAGTGTGCCTCTTTGTGAGCAGTGTGCTCAGGCAGTGAGCCCTAATTGGCATGTGCCATTCATTTTTCTTATTCTTCTAACAGATAATAATCCTTGGGTTAATCACCCTGTGGTTTTTCCCTTAACCGGGTTTCCATGTCAAAATCTTGGTGTCCATTGTGTTGGTGTTTATCTACTCCTGTGTTTATGCATTATGCTTTCATGAATGGTTAACTGATATGCTATTAACTAACAAAGAAGTATCAAGTGTTTGAAGTAGAAGCAAGTTTTTGTACAACTGATTCACCCCCCCCTCTCAGTTGTGTGCCCTAGATCTAACATCTTCCATTGTCAAATTTTAACTTATTGGAATAAGTTAGGGCTTTATTAACAAATTATTGTTCATAGAATGTAATGTTGCATGCCATGTGGATGATTTTATAATGTGTGGCTTTTCATGGAGCTATTGTAGGAATCAGGTATAGGTAAACAGTGATCTGGACAAATGGGCGATTAAGGGTTTTTAGTTTGTTGATAAATTTTCATATTGGTAGTCCCTGCATGCAAAGGGGGGTGGATAGGCATTATATGGACATGTGTTGTTGTACATGCAATGCATTATATGTTGATTTTTCATCTCAAACGTACAACAACCTGCACAAAAATAAACTTGTAAAATGCAAGTAATAGAATTGTTGAGCATTTATCAAGGGACAAAAACATAGTTTCTACATTCTAGAAAATTAAATAGAATAAAAAATAAAACATCACATTTAATGACCAAATATCTAATTTTAAGCCATAAGGATTATCTACAAGAAGTTCAAGACGTGTAATTTCAAGTGCCAACAACTTGGGTGGTCAAATTATTAGTCAGAATGGCAGAAATCCATACTCTGTGTAGAAACTTGTCTTTCCATTATACTATTAAACTCATCATGCAAGTGAGTGTGCCTGTGAGTGCATATATCCAACTCACTTGTACCCATGAAACACATTGAAATCACCAACTACCTTACTATGGAGTTTGTGTGGGGATAAGCCAACAAATATAGGATCGTATTCGATCAAAATCTAGCATAAGCTTTTACTTGTGTGGGTGAAATGTCTAATAAGCACCATGACATAAGCACCATAGTTCCAATGCAAAATCAAGCATATAGATGCAAGGGACAAAAATGAAAGTTTAAATTATAGTTTATTCCAAACAAATGGCTTTGGTGTTTCTTTTCCTATTGTGTAATTGTGATGTCTTTATGATTCCATGAAAAGGTAAAATTCAAATTTCATTCTTTTATCATGGTTTACATGCATAATGATGCAGGAGCATCCTAGGTTGCAGAGCAATCTTTCATCAACCAAAAACATTTTGCATTCTTTCTTTTCTTTCATTTTTAGTTTAGTTCAGTTAATAGCAGTTTCAGCATTTTGTATCGCATTTTGTTGCATCTTGAGATCAGAGCTCATGGAGTAGGACTTAACATCTAGACAACATCAGCTACATCATATCCAAATTTTAGGTCATTTGGACTTGGACCTACTAAAAGTTATCACTGTCAGAAGATCACCTGTTTTCACAGAGCATAGCATTCAGGCAGGCAGTTGAAGGAGAAGGTTTGCGGAGCACTTCCATGACTTGTGGAGCTAAATGGAACACCATACAAGGCACATAAGGATCAAATAGACCTTCCTTAAGGTCTACACCTTGATTCATGCATTTTTGGAGCATTACCAGATCTTTAGGCCCGACCTATTTGTTTCTACACATTACATTGTTCATTGGAGTTTGTAACCTTTCTTGGCCAATGCGGAGGATCTCTTGAGCTGGGAGATGATATATATGGATCTCTAAGATGTATTAGGAAGTTAGTTAGCATAGTTCATAAGATAGGTACTTAGATTCTTTTCGATATGCACTTCAATGCCATATATTGTATATGTGATGTAATCTGGATATCAAGCCTATGAGCCCTAGTTTGTAGCCCGCATGTTGCTGGCATATAAGCATTATGAATATATGATATATTGTGCATTTGAATCATTCATTGCATTCTATATTTGTGTTGTTTACATTGTGTTTACTCTTGTTGCACGGCCTGGACAATTCATTTTGTGAACCCTCCAACCGTGACTGCACCAAGTGGTATCATAGCGAAGTTTGAATCCTTTGGGAGCAAAGTTTTGAAGTGAATGCATTCCATAAGATCTTGTAGTGAACCAATTGCTGACTTGAGGCAGTCTACTTGTGTTTGTCTATAGATCGTCGAGTGTGAGGCAGTTGATACCTTGTAGCCCGATCGCCAAATTTGAGACAGTTGCACCAGATCCTAGGAAGAGATGCCACCAAGGAGAATACTTGTTGTAGGCACTATGGCTAGAATAATGGATGAAATGATGGAGATGATGAAAACAATGAAAGTTCGACTAGATGCTATTGAAGAAGATAGAAGAAGAGGATTAACACCGAGACCTAATGCTGAAAGTGATGATGAAGAATTTCAATCCACTGATCAAAATGAAGAAACCCTAGAAGAAGAAGAAGAAGAAGAAGAAGAAGAAGAAGAATCAGATCAAGTGAAGATGTTGAAAGCTATTTTGAAATTTGGAAAGAGACCTAGAATGGAAGTACCGAATTATACTAGAAATTTGAATCCAGAGGAATTGGTTGACTGGATAAATGACTTGGAGGAATACTTTGAATATGAAGAAATTGAAGATTCGGAGAAGGTGAGATTTGCGAAGACTAAGTTGAAAGGACATGTGACTATTTGGTGGAAAGAAGTTCAGTTGGATAAAAATAGAAGAGGAAAAGAAAAGATCATAAAATGGGATAGAATGGTGACAAAGTTGAAAAAATTGTTTATACCTGCTGACTATGAGTTGGAACTGTTGAAGAAATTGCAAAACCTAAAACAAAAGGAGAAATATGTGAAGGAGTGTACTAAAGAATTTCATAAGATGATCATAAGGACAGGACATAGTGAAGCAAGCAAGGAGAAAGTGGCAAGATACATCAATGGACTGAGATTGAACATTCAAGAAGAATTGAGCCTGGTAAGGATGACAACAATAGAAGAAGCATATCAGTTTGCCCTGAAAGTTGAAGAAAAGTTGAATAAGAAGCATGAGTAGAGACAAAGAGGAAGAGAAGGTAAATTTTAGAGAGGTAGAACATATTCTGGAGGAGAAAGATCATATGCAGAGCAGAACAAATCAGATAGCCTATTCAAGAAGGAAGATAGAGATAACAATGCATACCAGAGCGATGAGATAACTTTCTACCACAAAGGGAATCATAATTCTTATCAGAGTGAAGGGTACAAAAGAGATGAAAGAGGGTTTGATAAGAGAACATTTAGAGGAACTTGTTTTAAGTGTGGAAGTGAAGGACACAGAGCATTTGAATGTCATCAGGGAAGTACAAGCAAGAAGATAGAGAACAGTGCAAGGACTACTTATGTAGAAGAAGAACCTATTGGATCACCTAATTAGTTGGAAAACTAGAGAAAGGGGAATCATTAGTCATGAGGAGAGCACTATTTCAAGCAGAGACAACTGAGGAACCACCGCAGAGGAAAAGTTTGTTCCAGACCAGATGCAAATCAGGAGGTAAATGTTGTAAGGTTATCATTGATAGTAGTAGTACTGATAATTTGGTTTCAGAGGAGATGGTGACTAAGCTAAACCCAGAGAGATTGAAACACCCTAAGCCCTACAAGATAGCATGGATTCAGGATGAACACAAGGTACTGAAAATTGCCTTGGTACCTTTCGAAGATGAGCCTAAGAGTGAAGTATGTGGAAATGCTAGAATACGTTTGGTAGATGGAAGGAAATTCCTGGTTGAATTGAGACATGAGAATATGTGTTTTACTTTGATTCCTAAGAAGCATGGAACCTTAAGTATAGAGACTGAAGAATCACAGCCAGAGGAGATAATTGAATTGTTGACAGAATATGAAGATATCATATCAGATAATGTACCTGAAGGATTGCCACCAATCTAGAGTATCAGTCATCATATGGATCTTATACCTAGAGCTAGTTTGCCTAACAAAGTAGCACATCATATGACACCGACAAAGAATGTAGAGCTAAATAGATAGATACATGAATTGTTGAGGAAAGGATTGATTAGAGAAAGTTTGAGCCCTTGTGTAGTACCTGTAGTGTTAGCACTAAAGAAAGATGGAGAATGGAGAATATGTACAGAATTTAGGGCAATCAACAAGATCACAGTTAAGTATAGATTTCCATTGCCACGGATGGATGACATTATGGACTGTTTGAGTGGAGCAAAATATTTCACAAAGATAGACTTGAAGAGTGGATACCATCATATCAGAATCAGAGAAGGAGATGAATGGAAGACTGCTTTTAAGAAAAATGAAGGATTGTATGAATGGTTAGTGATGCATTTTGGATTGACTAGTTCACCGAGTACTTTCATGAGATTGATGAATGAAGTTTTGAAGAAATTATTGGGTAAGTTTGTTATTGTATACTTGGATGATATTCTAATTTTCAGTAAGACCAAAGAAGAACATTTGTGGCATATTAGACAAGTATTGTAGAGATTGAGAGAAGAGAAATTATTAATAAACATCAAGAAATGTAGTTTCATGAAGGAAGAATTGGTATATTTAGGATTTGTGATTTCTGCGGAAGGATTGAAGATGGACCCTGAGAAAGTTAGAGCAATTGTTCAGTGGCCAACACCTTAGAGCATTCGAGAAGTTAGATCATTTCATGGATTAGCTAGTTTCTACCGGAAGTTCATTATAAATTTTAGTTCACTATGCACATTGATGACAGAGACAATGAGAGGTGACAGAAAGGACTTTAAGTGGACATCAGGAGCAAATAAAAGTTTTCAATTGTTAAAGAGCAACCAGTGTTAGCATTACCGGATTTCAATAAAGTATTTCAAGTGGATTGTGATGCAAGTGAGAATGCAATAGGAGCAGTGTTAAGTTAGGAAGGTAGATCAGTAGCATATTTCAATGAGAAGTTGAATGATGTAAGGAAAAGATATTCAATTTATGATCAAGAATTCTATGCCATAATTCAAGCCTTGAAGAAGTGGAGACATTACTTGTTGCCTAAGGAATTTGTGTTGTATATAGATCATCAAGCTTTACAGTATTTGAACAGTCAAGGAAAGTTAAATCATAGACATATGAGATGGGTAGAGTTCATGTAGAGTTACACATTTGTATTGAAGCATAGGAGTGGAAAGTTAAACAAAGTTGCAGATGCATTGAGTAGAAGAAGAAATTTGCTGATAGAGATGAGAGTTGAAGTATTAGGTTTTGAAGAGTTGAAATAGATGTATGAAGCAGATCTTGATTTTGTAGAACCATGGAAAGCATGTAAGGAACCTGTTGTGACAGATAGAAGTAAGTGGTTAGATTATTTCATTCAGGAAGATATGTTGTTCAAAGGAAATCAGTTGTGTATACCTAGGAGTTCAAGGAGAGACAATTTGATAAAGGAGAAACACAGTGGTGGATTGGCAAGACATTTTAGAATTGATAAGACAATGGCTTTGGTAAGGGAACATTACTTTTGGCCTCATATATATAAGGATGTAAGGAAGTTTGTGCAGAGTTGTAGAGTATGTCAAGTTGCAAAAGGGAGTAGTTAGAATACTGGATTGTACAAATCTTTGACAATACTAGAGAGACCTTGGGAAGATATAAGCATGGATTTCATATTAGGATTGCCAAGAACACAGAGAGGACATGATTCTATATTTATAGTGGTGGACAGATTTTCAAAGATGGCACATTTCATACCTTGTAAGAAGACAAATGATGTAGTGCATGTTGCTAACCTATTTTTCAAGGAGATTATGAGATTGCATGGATTACCCAAGAGTATAATTTCAGACAGGGATACAAGATTCATTGGATATTTTTGGAGGACATTGTGGATGAAGATGAAGATAGACATAAAATTTAGTTCAACTTTTCATCCACAGACAGATGGACAGACATAAGTGGTAAACAAGAGTTTGGAAACTTGTTGAGATGTTTGGTAGGAGATAAGAAAGGAAATTGGGATCTAATTCTACCGCAAGCAGAGTTTGCATACAATAATTTAGTGGATAGAGTACAGGGAAGACACCTTTTGAAATTGTGACTGGAATGAAACTTAGAGGAGTTGCAAAGTTGAGAGACATCAGTGTGGAGAACAAGAGAAGTGTAGAGGCAAAAGAATTTGTAGGATACATGGAGACAGTACATAATCAGGTTAAGAAGCATTTGGAGGAGATGGACAATAAGTATAAAGAGCAAGCAGATGAGAAGAGGAGACACAAAGAATTTTTAGTTGGAGATGAAGTAATGGTATATGTGAGAAAAGAGAGATTTTTAATAGGGACGTACAACAAGTTGAAGATGAAGATGTTTGGACCATGTAAGATACTTAGGAAATTTGATTCAGGGAATGCATATGAAGTGAACTACCAGAGACATTAGGTATATCACCTATATTCAACATTGTAGACTTATATCAATATCATGAAGGAGAACCAAGTGATAGTATTGGAGATGATTTGAAGGATCAGTTACCATAGCAACAATCGGAGCAGATAGAAGACATCTTGGATACCAGAGTTAGACGCAGTACCAGAGGAAAGCAATACAAGGAATATTTGGTGAAGTGGAAAGGCAGATCGGAAGAAGATTCATCATGGATTTCTTAAGCTGAGGTGGACCATCTTGGTTTTCCTCTAGCCCCAGCAAAGTGAGGAACTCACTTTTTTAACAACCCCAAGTGTTTGATGCAGGAGCATCCCAGGTTGCAGAGCAATCTTGCATCAGCCGAAAACATTTTGCATTCTTTCTTTTCTTTCATTTTCAGTTCAATTTAGTTAGTAGAAGTTTTAGCATTTTGTACTGTATTTTGCCGCATCTTGAGATTAGACCTCACAGAGTGGGACTTAGCATCTAGACAACATCAACTACATCATATCCAAATTTCAGGTCATTTGGACTTGTCTGCTAAAAGTTATCGATATCAGAAGATCACATGTTTTCACAGAGCAGAGCATTCAGGCAGGCAGTTGAACGAGAAGGTTGGTAGAGCACTTACGTGACTTGCGGAGCTAAATGGAACATCATACAAGGCACATAAGGATCAGATAGACATTCCTTGAGGTCCACACCTTGATTCATGCATTTGCGGAGCATTACCAGATGTTTAGGCTCAACCTATTTGTTTCTACACGTTACACTCTTCATTGGAGTTTGTAACCTTTCTTGGCTGACGCAGAGGATCTCTTGAGCTGGGAGATGATATATATAGATCTTTAAGATGTATTAGGAAGACAGTTAGCATAATTCATAAGATAGGTAGTTAGATTCTTTTCGAATAGGCGCTTCAATGCCATATCTTACATATGTGATGTAATCTGGATATCAGGCATGTGAGCCCTAGTTTGTAGCCCGTATGTTGCCAACATATAAGCATTCTGAATATATGATAGACTGTGCATTTGAATCATTCATTGCATTCTATAATTGTGTTATTTCCATTGTGTTTACTCTTGCTGCACGGCTTGGACAGTTCATTCTGTGAACCCTCTGACCATGACTGCACCACATAAAATAGAAGCTAGTTTTTTTTTCCATTTGGTTCTAGCAAAAGTCTCCCCAAACCATGTTTAATGTCTTTTATATAAGCTCACTCAATAAACAAAAGTCCATGCATTCTAAAATAAAATCACGCCACTTGCTACAATATGCTTGCTGGTAATGATAAAACATCAGCCTTGTAACAACATAAGGACATTTATCAAGGCTTAATGCCTCAAATAAATGCAGTAGCAAGAAATGCCATGATGGAAATATAAACACAAAAAATATTTAACTAACAAGGATGTATTAAAAAGGGTAACATCTATCGAAACCATGAACACCCACATTCTTAGCATGAAATACAGAATAAGGAAACACAAACAAACAAAAACAGGGCACATTTAAGCCCATGCAATAATACTCTTATACTCTAAATGAAAGCTAACAAAGAGCAAGACCATATGCATCCAATTAGGATGTTTGAGAAGATTCTCAACTATTTGTGTTCAAACATTAGTAGTATATAACATACAAGATGGCATTTGTCTTTCAAATAGTATAGAAGTCAATTAACAAAGTGTTTCATGTTTCACTATTGCTTGTAGAATAACCACCCTTGAGCTTTTCATGACCTTATCATTGATTCATTTCAACAATACTAAAATTTAATATTTTTTGCAGTGACCATGTCTTCATATATATATATATATATATATATATATATGGTGGAAAGATGCAACATGTATTAATCAAGAAGACATGGTCACTACAAAAAATATTAAATTTTAGTATTGTTGAAATGAATCAATGATAAGGTCATGAAAAGCTCAAGGGTGGTTATTCTACAAGCAATAATGAAACATGAAACACTTTGTTAATTGACTTCTGTACTATTTGAAAGACAAATGCCATCTTGTATGTTATATATATATATATATATATATATATATATATATATATATATATATATGAGGTATTCTGTCAAAGAGTTCACATGCCTTGTCTATGCCTCCACATTTTGCATATAGTTCTACCAAGGTAGTTGCAACTATAATATATGACAACGATCCCCCTTCATCTATCCTTTGATAGATGTCCATACCTTATTCCAAAGCTCCCATTTTGGCATAGGTAGGCAGGATGCTAAAAAAATGTAGAAATTAGCATTACACCTGCTAATTGCATTTTGCTTGAAATTTTATAAATGTTAGCATAGATATTACATTGTCTTATGTAGTTACAAGAAGTGGTTAGATCAATTGCTTGTTCTCAAATTACTTTTCTCCTTGTCTAAAAGATTCTACAACTCTCTCAATAAAAGATCATGTATTCATTGTTCTATCATATGGTACATCGGAGCGATGTGATCTTGTGCTTGTGTTGTATTGCTACCTGGAGAAAATGGTAATGGAGGCACTAGGGATTCGATGAGTAGAATGTAGAGAAATATAAGTTTGCTTTACCTGTAGGAAATCCTTGAGCAATATAAGTTTGTTGTGCTTGTAGGAAATCCCTTGATGTGTAAAGGCATCTAAATACAAAGGTATTTTGGAGGTTGAGAAACCCATATATAAGTGTGTGAAGGAGCATTGATCTCCCGTGCATCATGGAATATTACTATTGCACCTTGATTGAAAGGAATCACGAAGATCATGAAGGAAGACATGACTACATTTGTTTAAGTAAGCCACTATATTGTTGTGTAGGCTGTGGGTTGAATGCATATTTACTATTCTCATTTGAAGATATATGCTTCTTGTAGTGTGAGTATATAGAGGAGAACGTGGAATATTTTTTGGAAGATCCAATTTCCTAATTGTCAATCCATTGCTAGATTCAATTGAATGCCATCATAGCTATTCAGAATGGTCTACTCCATTTATTGAAAGGTGTTGAATAGCTTGCCTTAGAAGGAAAGGTCGGTCGAGTGTGAAAAGGATGAGTAAAATGGCTTAGGTAATGTATAATTTTTTTTTCGTATAAGGAGAAAGTGTTTAAAAATCAAGAAATATCAAGCATTGAATATCTTGAAATAAAAGTGGGAAATTTATTTTTTTAAGCTATGAAGTGCTAAAGGTGTAGATCTAATCTATTTCCATTGTGAAGATTGATATATGGAGGAGATGATGTTTTACATTGGAGCATTTTCTAAGTAGATTATTGGAAGTCTTTTCACAATATTGATATTATTGGAGGTTACAAGTTCAAAGATTTGTATGGACATTTTGTATTGTAATCTTGGTATTGGTGACTTTTTGTAATTGGAGATAAGGAAGATAAGGGTTAGTTTTGTTTTTGAAGGTATAATCATTCTCAATTATTATTTTGCTTTGGAGTAATAAGTTAAAAATTGTTGAAGGTTTAATAGTGTCTTGGAGGTATAAGGTTGACTAGTGTATGGGTCCATTATTGATCAAAATTGACATCATATTTTTAACATTTGAACATGGCCACACATTATGTTTGTGTTTCCAATGCCATCCATGCTATCCTTGATAGAAATTTGAGAGAATCACATGCTTGTGCTATTGAAGAGTCTAATGTAAGTGGATAGAGTGTAAGCACATCATATTGGAGGTTGATGGCATCGGAGGCTGGAGGAGTTTTCATCATCTCGAGTCATCTTCTTGCTCAACGATGTTGTTTTGCAAAAGAAGCATATTTTTTTGTGTTTTTTTATGCTGACAAAATTGAAAGAATGCATATATTGCAAAGTTTTCTTTTGAAGATAGGAAGGGATTTGGTGAACTCAATATAGATTGTTGCCCAAATAGTTTGAAAGTCCGTGATCTAAAGAATTGTACCTTTATGAAGGTCACGAGACAACTTGATGGAGCCTTGTGGAGCTCAGCATGGATTGTTATCCAATAATTCGGGAGATCTGTGATTCGAGATTTCAGGGAGGTGGTAATCTAGGAACTAAGGAATTTAGGCTCAGCTACACCTTTACGAGGGTTACAAGGCAGCTTGATGGAGTTCCACCTAATTTAGGATTTATTTTTCAAAGGAAAAGCTTCTAAAAAATGTGGATTTGTTTGTTTCAGTTTGAATGTTTTATTATGTGAAATTTAAACCTTGAGGGGGGGTACATTTGCAAGAACAATGTAACAAGGGGGGAATGTTAGCATAGATATTACATTCTCAGTTATGGTTGTTACTATGTAGTTACAGGCGATGGTTCTCAACTGCTTGTTCTCAAACTGCTTTTCTCAAGTTTGTGTAAAAGATTCTACAACTCTCTATAAAAGATCATGTATTCACCACTCTATCAGAAAATCCTTCTAAAAAATCCATTTTGTGCATATCTTACAATCATGGCATTCCATGAGACCACATTTCTTAGAGGCATTCTATAAAAAAGTTCATTGCCTTGTTTATGCTTCTATATTTTGCCTACATGTATACCAAAGCACTTCTAACTATAGTATCTGACAAAAATACCCCTTTCATTATGCTTTGATGAATGTCCATACCCTATTCCAAAGTGCTTGTTTTAGCATAGGCAAGGAGGTTGCTGGTAAAGGTAATGGAATTTGGCTTTGCACCTAAAAATTGTAGTAGAGGTGGTAGTGGTCCACCCCTTGTCGTTCACAAAAATGTCTCCTTCTAAAATCCCAGTGGCATGAAATAGAACACAATAGCTTTCCATTTCCTCCCTGGTTGATCTCCACCAATATTTGGCCAACATGTCACCATTATGTTGCCTACAGTAGCTTTTCCTAATAGCCACCTCCCTACAGCCCCTTTGCCACTTAATCACCACCTTTGTTGATGGCACCATCCATGGGCTATTGGTCCACCACTAGTTTGCCAATAGGCCTACTAGGTCCTCATTGTTGGTAGCTTCAAATTCATTGGTGAACTTTGGATGCTCATATTTCCCTTATTTGTTGTTCATTTTTTGAAATGGGCTAGAATTTTGGTGGCTATGTTGTGGTGTAGATTGATCTAGGTTTTGATGCTTTGTTTGTTCAAAAATTATAGTTTCTCTAAGATTTAGTTGTCTTATCCTCATTTCTAAAACTTCAAATTCCCATTACTTTGTCACGAAGACTCCTATCAACAAGCCATTTTTGAAAGTAGGGTTTTCTGTGTACTACATAATAGTGCCATTTGTTTGATTTGGTTTTGCACAAAGATTATCCTTTTAGCTTTGTCTCGCTCTCTTTGTAAAACACCTACGCAATTATAAATAACTTTCTCAACATTTTTTGTATTTGGTTGACTTTGATCCACTTCTTATGTGCTTAACATTGATTTTCCAAGATCCACTTGGTTACAAATGGCCTTGATTGTACTAGGTTCCATTTCTCTTGATGTCCTTTTGGTTGTAATTTTCATGTACCTCTTTTGGACCCTTAGCATCTCATTGGTTTGGTCTTCATTTTGGATTCTATGGAGAGTATCTTTCTAGTTGAGGTGAGTTATAATCATAGTCTTGGGGTCATGCTTACATTATTCTTAATCAAGTTCATGTCATGTATTCCTTGGAAATCAACTTATGCTTTAGAGAAGGCTTGTAGGGTCACATTGGTCAAATTATGTATTTATAAGAGATCCCTAGGTGCCACTTAAAAAGTTATTATTTGAAAAGTAAATAGTTTGGTAATAAGGGGAAAATGATAAGTAACAATTTTTTTGGAAAGACCGGTAGGTTGTATTGGATTTTTTTATCAACATTTCAAGTCACTCTATGTGATTCATCATTGAATCCACTCTATATTTTGATGATAAATCACATACGATGATTCAAAAGGCCAATGAAAAAAACTCTTTATACAATTCTTTCCACAAACGTCTTTGTTATTATGCATTGGAAACTTATAAACTCTAATATAAAGAAATGTCAAACATGGTTTAATGTGTTAGGGTCTTAATTTTTATATGCATGAACGTGAATATAAAACATGCTTCTAGTTGATGATAATCTCAAGTAGAATGTAAACCCCACCAAATAGTCTGTACAATCGATGCAGTGCCTAAAACTAATTGCATATTTTCTTAAAGTCATAGAACACAAGACTTTCAAACCAAGTTAAAGCATATTTTTTCATTCTCAATCTAGCAAAGGAAATATTTTGTTAAAAAATGAGAGTACGAAGACAAAAATATACCTCCATCCATGTCAACAAATGGTTACTCTTCTCTACATACACATCTCCTTCAAATGACAAGATTTCAATCTTTTCTTTAACCTTAAGTTGTGCCATTATAATGCATGAGATTTTTAATCCAAGTTAAAGCATGTTTTTCCATTCTTTATACAATAAAGGAAATATTTTGGAACAAAATAAGAGAATGCATAATGAAATATACCTCCAAATTTTCTAACCTATGGTCATGCTTCTCCACTTTCATGTCTCCTTTAAATAGCAAAATTTCAATCTTTTCTTTAGCCTTAAATTAAGGTGTTCTTGGCAGACTAGTTTCACCATGGAATTCTTCTTATTATTTAGAGTGGGGTTTTCCCTTGCTCTTGGTGTTTTACAATGAGAATAACTTCTCCACAAGAGCCTCAATGACCCCCTTCATAGTCCCAATTGACTAATATATGCTTGCAAGATCAATTTCTAGTTTGCAGAACCTTGCTTCTTCATCAAGGGTTTCTACATATCTTGCCATGCTTTTTTTCCTCTCTTCCAAAAACATCATTCTTGATGTCTCTATGCAAAGGCAATAAAATTTTCCCACTATCTTTTTGTGGGCATCTACCTATGAAATTACCCACAATAACTTCCACCAAGGAAGGAGCTTGCTTTGATACCAATTTGATCTACAAACTAGTGAATTTATGCCCTACAACTGGTCATCACATATAAATTCTTGATGAAGGATGAATTACACTTTCTTATCATACATATAAAAAATAACCCAAGAAATTTGTGATCAATGATCACAACAAATTAGAAGACACAAATTTACCCAAAATAACCCAAATTCTAGGATAAACTCTAGTAATTGGTGAGAAAAACACTCACTTTTCAATATCTTCAAAGAATAATACAATATTAGGTCTCTCAAGACTGCAACCTACCTAAATTTTAGTCCCTAAGATCACGACAACAACTCTCCTATGCACTCAACTTTGTTATTTTTCCTATCATAGTGTTTTTGAACCTATGAACTCTCACTAGAATTCAACTAATTCAATTCCCATCTTTCTTTATTGCCTCTATGAAAATTTACACATGTAATATAGCGTCATGTTATGGATCTCAAAAGTCTAAAACATAAATGGAAGAGGAAATTGAAATGAAATCGTCACCTGTTAGAAGCTAACAATTTCACACAAAACCCAAAATACTTCATTTCTCTCCAAATTTCCAACTTCTAATGCCTAAAACCTACTTCATGTGTATTATAAGTTGTGTTATACTCATCTAGTGAATTCAACTAATCTTTTATTGATCAATGACGAGATATAAATTTTCTAGAATCTAGAATCTTAGCAACTAGAATAAGCGTATGATGCCTTTGTCCCTAATATAAAGCATGCATCCATCAAAACCATCATATTATTGAAGGAAAAGCACCAACCTATGAAAATTATGCATAAATTGAGAACATAATTAGTAATATTATGCCCCTTGAATCATGTGTACTAAGAAGGAGTGTCCCTAAATGTAGGAGGAAAGAAAATGAAAATGAAATTTGGAAACTATGGTGAAAGTAAGGCATGAAAAATAAAATAGATTGAGCATAGAATGTGTATCTGGTGTATACTTACCTATGTGTGTCATTAATGTGTATGAAAGAGAAAGCATGACATAAAATCTGATGGAAGAAAAGAAACCTTCCTCCCAAGTGGCAAGAAAAATTGAAAGCATGGAAATAACATGAATATAACATATGCAAATAATACTATAATATGTAGTGAAAAAAATGATAAATATGAAGATGAGACTAACCAATCACTTAAGTGTACTCACATTATAATGTGTCAATCTCAATAGGACCAAAATATGTGTCACTTAAATTAATTTCTCCTGTGTGTTTAAAATTGGGAGTATACTCTAGAATGCATGTGCACAAGTGGCGAAGGTGATGGGAAAATGTGGAAATTTTGATGTTATATTTGGAAAAGTAGGATGAGATGTTGTCATTTGTGCTATATATTCCACCTTTTGCACTTGTTTTTTAGATTTTTAGATAGGTGTTTCTTTGTTAGTAAATTGGTCATGATTTTTGGAATGTATAGCAAAAGATGTAGTGTTTATAAATGTTCATTCATCTTAATTATATTGAGATAGATTTGTTTCTATTGTAGTGTTCTTTTAAGCTTTAGGGGCAATTCATACCACCACATAGTGTGCCATTGATGCTTACTTGCATGTATATTTTTCCTTCATTGTCATCATGTTTGATATCTTCATTTTTAGCACTAATATGAGATGTACCAGGGGCATCCTTAGATGTTTTTACAAAACCAATATGATCAATACGATATAACTAGTAGGATCATTAATATCCATCTCTATGTGATTAGATTCACCATGTCAAGTTTTTAAAGATGTATTAGCATTATCATGCATACCTTCTACTTGAAGCACATTATTATCAATAAGATCTTATATTTTATGTGTAAGTGTTAGACATCTACCCATAGTGTGTCCATGTGTTTAATGGTAACACAAAATTAATTAACATTGAAGTATTACAGGACACCTTTTGATGTATCAACTAGATTGATAAGAGATAAGGTGATACACAAAGGTTGTAAAAGTTTTGTAATTCTATAATGGGAGCATCTAAAAATCTAGTGATATTTCTATACTCTTTTGGTTTTAGTTGAATGGTGCTAACATGAGAATAATTCATTATGTTGACCTTTTAAAATTTGACATTGATTATATGAGAACAAGGAGTGCTAGAGACACCTAGTAGGGGAGATTATTTTCTAACAATATAAGCTCATAGTAGCACACATTGGCACATGAATCAAAAATCAAGTGTATATATTGAAAATGACTTTTGACTTTGCGATGGGGAAGAGACTATTGATAAATAGAGCTTAAAATTTAATTTATAGTGGTTTATAACTCATGTTGGCTAACATATTTGAAACCTAAGCACATATTCATTGATTATCTCATTTGATCCTTGTTTGTGTTAGCCATAATATAATTGTGTGCCAAAGATAAATAGTAGGAGTACTAATGCACTAGCATACTCGTATGTCTCACTCGAAGCACATTGAGTCCATTAGCCCCTATTATGCTCTATGCACTACCAATTATAGATCGTAAGCATGTTCAAGAATCATATTCTTAAGAATTACATGTGCACATGAATAATAATCAAAGAAATACTAATATTTATTATTCTAGCATTAATGTCTATATATTCACTTCCTTCTTTTGTCTCTCTTATCATTATAGTATCAAGGGTATATATAGGTTCTTGTCCCCTAGTGCGATCTAGACTAATTAAAAACAATACAATAGAAACAAATATGTGTTATATCCTTATAACACCAAAAAGAACAAAACCAAAATACCAACATGAAAAACTAAAGTACACACATCCCACTACTATCAACTTCATTGCACACTATCATCTTACACGTCATCCTCCTAGTTAAGATTGATCATAATTCCCAAGTATTGTTAGGTAAATTCGTCCAGTTATGCAATACCATTTGGAATACATGTTATCACCTATGTAATACCAACACTAATGCTATCCAACTATATGTCTCCCTAACGCTGAGCTTTGAAAATAAAATTTTCCATTCATTAACTACATATTGGTGATCTCCAACCTCTTTCTCTGATTGATTAAGCTTAAGGCACATGATCCCATTGAGAGGCTTCAATACATCAGTATTAAAGTCCTATTTTTGTGCAATTTGTTGGACCAATTCTTCACTATGCTCATCAAGAGTAAATGTTGATCATAGGAATTCTCATCCTTATTAACCTTCTCTATAATAAACACATTAATGTATTTATCCTATTCTCGTATATGAATATGTAGACACCTATAAACAACTAACACATTCCCCTCTCATCTATTCGCATCATTTTCTCATTATTTCTTCTAATCAACATTAATTTAATAATTTCTAATTATTTATTAAATCTATTTATTCTTCATTATTTCTCCCTTCCAACATTAATTAAGTAATTTCTAATTATTTAATTAAATCTAGCATTTCATCAATTTTATTCTTCTAATCCACATTATTTAAATAATTTTAATTATTTAATTAATTAATCCATTTCAATTCTCAAATCCTTATTAATTAATTAATCTTTAATTATTTAATTAGCTAATATTTCCCCCACAATTAAATAAATTAAAATAATTTATTTAGTTAACTTTTCTATTTTCCTCTCACAAAATAATAAAATTAATATTTTATTTATCTTCTTATTCTCTCATCATGCACATGAATTAAATAAATTTATTTATTTAATTCTTTTCTCTATCCATCTACATGTAAAAAAACAAATCACAATTTGAGTTAACTTATTCTTCAAATCTCTATTTTTATCAAATCAATTTATTAAATAGAAAAACCAATTCTATTTATGAAAATCAAATAAATTTAATTATCCATGCAATCAGTTAACTCATTAGTTAAGCTTTTTTGCATGGACACATCACATGCACATCCTTCATGTCCTCTCAACTAACCTCATCAGTTGATTTGTCTAATTATTCTCCACAGTTGATCAATATCCTATAAAAGCTATAAATACATCATCCTTCAAAGCATCAAACCACCACAAACTTTGAGTATTAAGCATTCGTTGAGCATTCATTCATTTGATCTTTGAGCATTCGTATTCTCCATTGCAATCAAGGTTATGCTATTGAGATAAAGAGCAATCCACATATACAAACCAATGAATATACATTATTTATGGTAATATCTTTGACTATATTGCATTGGATTTATTGTTATCATCTTGTGATTATTTCTTGAAGGTTATGTAGAATTGGAATAGGATCCTTATTGCTTCTTATTTTCATTCCAATTTTCTCCATATACAGAATGTAAGTAACAATTCTTCTAATATCTCTCTTTGTTTAAATGTGTTATGCTCTTCCACATCTTATTTACCAAGTTCCATTGCACATTTTATAATTCATAGCATGGTTTAAGAGATTTCCATTATTTAGATACGTTGAGGATTGTCCTTTGATTGTCTCTTAGGGCATATGATCTAGTTGTGTGCTAAGACCAATGGCTAACCACAGTCTACTAATGCATTGGCATATTCCTATGTCTCACCTGAAGCACATTGGGTCCTATACCCTTTGATAAACTACACCTTACAATGTACAATTTACACATCATAGAGCCATACATAATTACACAAAAAGCATAAACAACTCTTCCATTAACCAATATATCTTCTCTATTTGCATACATTAATATCTCTATTAATATTTATCTATCTACCTATTAGCTCCCATGTATATATGTCTCTTTCTCTTTATAATAATATGGGTATATATGGATGTTTGTCCCTTAACACTGCCTAGACTAGTTATAGATGCATAGTTATCCTTTAGAGAAGACTATACTTTAAAGCTAACTATGACTTGTAAGAATCCCATAATACATCTTATCTTTAATTAAATTGCATTCTCTGTCCTTTAAATATATGCATGCTTATCAAGTCATGCATTCCTATCTATAGCTAGGTGTAATTTATGGCACAAATACAAAATGCTATAATCTAGTGTCAACATTCTTCTGATGAAATTATATGTTCCTCTCGTAGAACGCTTAGACTTACAAGAACAGGATAGTCAAACCTCGAAATCTATGCTCTTGGAATGGCCTTTTGTTCAACTCATTGCATGAGTTTCAACACATCAACAAAAATTTAGGGTAAAAACGTGTTTTTTTATTGTGCAAGGCTTGTTGCCATGCACATGTTTGATATTGATGCCATTTCTACAATGGTCACAAGACCTTTGTCATCCAACATTTCTAACTTTGTGAGCTACTCCCTTAGACTTGCAACAATTCTTAATATCCAACATGAGCTTTACTCATTAGTGGAAGTTGTACCCACAATTACGAGTTTATTTTGGTGAGGACATTTATATGTGCAATCGTCACTCTCTACAATACTCCATCATTTTGTTAATTAATAGTCTCCCATATGGCATTAGATATGTCAACATGACATAACTAGGCCTTAATTTTTTCATACTCAGTACTCATAGGAGTGAGACTCACTATCAACCAATTAGGTCAATCACCAAATGTTGTTGCCAATATACGTGTAGACATAGCATCTTTTATGAACAAACACTAGAGGTATGTACTGAAGAAGTAGGAATGCCACTAGGAGTGATAATGTGAGTAGGACACTCAACAAAAGATAAAAGGTCAGGAGGATACACCATTAGAAGTAGACAACAATGACCCAATAGTATGAAGGATATCCATCCTAAATGGAGCATCCATTAATGTCTTATAAAAGAGTAGCCAATTGTTGAGGAGATTATGCATTGGTAAGTGCATTTACGTGCAATTGGCTAGTAAGAACAAGAGATTGTTTAGCTATATATCCATTGTTCACATTCCTTTAAATTGTTCTCAACATAAGCATCAGTTCATTTGAAACTCATTATCATTGGATTCAGTATCCGTGTTAGGGTTTAAATGAACACTCCTTTGCAAAGGAAGATTAAGGCCCTTAATAACTTATGGCATAAACAAAGCACTATGGCTATGAGAGAGAAAGATGAAGTAATATAAAACAATCTTAGATATAAAAATTAAAAACTCAGTAAGAGATTGTATTTGAACATGAAACCCTACAAGTGAATTCAAGGGCAGGTAGGGGGGTAAAAGTAATGTCACACAATAAATCACAAACCTAAGATAAGAGAAAGCTACGAGGCACATAGATGAAAAGGAAATGAAACACTAAGTCCAGATATGAAATATGATAAAGTAGTCACAAAACATAGATATGAAAACCCTAATTACAAAGAAGGATAAGCCCTAAGGTAAAACCCTAGGGGGTGTAGGAAAGTGTTGGTTGCACGAAAAATGTAAGGGAATAAATCCATTTTACATAAATCTAAGCTAATTAATCAAATGCAATCAATAAACAAATAATTAACCTAGGTTAATTAGGAGTTGGGATTGATCATTGCCACAATTGTAAATAATGCAGAAATTAAATTAAATTAAAAATAATACTTAGCTAGAATTTGATGATGGAGAGATTTTGTAGTAGATGTAAAAAATTGATTAGCCAATACTCTATACTTTTCTAGACAACTTAGATGAAGATTTTTGAATTGGAAAATTCATTGTCTATCACCTTGGTTCATATCTATGCCTATTGAATTGATCCCCACGATTGTAGAAGTGATCTTTTGCATGGAAACAACTTTGCAACAAGTGAGCTTTGCTTCTCTAAAATTTGAAAGCCATAAGGACTAATGATGTTTATGAACATCTTTGAGAATTTGCCATATCACAAGAGTCAAGTTCTCCTCGATCAAAACCCCTATATGGGCTAACTTTACAGCTCTGAGTGAAGATTTGAAGACAACAAGCAAGCATGCAATGGTTTTAGAACGATGTCACAGGTGGACAATGCAAAGTAGATTCTCATTTTAGCTATTAGATCTAGATGTTCTTTAACACTCCATCATGATTTTAAAAGAGTGAGCGAGTATCCTTAAATACAACAACCAAGCACACAAATCAGTATAAACATGTACTAAGTTGGTTCACAATAATTAGTAAGAAGGTTGGCGAGGAGGGAATTTGACTTTTGAAATTAAAAGTGAAGGTCATCATATTTCCTATCCTGAAATTGACCTAAGTCAAATCCACACTAAAAAATTTAATCCAAAGTAAAGAACAATAAATATGATGGAAATGGAAATGGAAATGGATCCTTTTATAGTCTATGATGTCAGACAACCTAATTTTGGGTCTATAGGCGGCTTATAACATATGAGACTACCCCATATTCCCAATCAGGGCTTAAATTTGACAGTCAACCTTGCTTGTCAAGCAATTTTTTAATGACAGTTATCTATTCAATAGTGCCTTTAAAATACTATGACATATTTTAGTATAAATAAATTATATAAAAACCAAATATATATATCATCATAGTCCTAAAGCCCTGCCCTGCTCCCAATATGCAGGAGACATTTAACTGTGCTTCTAATATAAGGCATATATACCCTACCCCCTACAAGATTTGAACTTGTGACCTCTCTTTCAAGAGGGCAAGTTTTTTACCAACATGTCAACTAGAAATAGAACTTTAAAAATTAATAGTTACAAAGAACACTATTTAAACCAAATTTACACAAAAATATACCACTTTTAAGGTGATGAAAAATGACCCAAAACATTTCACCATTCCAATTATTCAAATCTCATTTAAAAAACATTATATTTGAAAAAAGAAAACATGAATTAAAAAATAATAAGAAATTGATCAATTTACTCGTAAATGTAAATCTACAGCCTAAAAGACAATATGTAAGGCATGGAATAGGCGGATCAATCCACACGGAATGTAAATTTCGGTGTGGATTTCCACGTCAAAACTTGAAAAAGATTAACCCTCATTCACAATGTTGTCCATCGAATAAAACTCTGGACACGACCTACTGGACAGGCTTTTACAAGCGGCGGAGTAATGGCGGAAGTAGAAAGAGCAGTTGCAGAGTTCGAACCCCACCAACAAAACCGCTTCACGTCGGTTGCAACGTTATCGTATTGGTGCCATGACTGCGAGAAAGAAGTTGCTGTGGCGAGGGAGGCCGCAGGGGCAGTTGTGTGCAGCATCTGTAAAAAAGGCTGGGTGGAACCATTGCCGCCTTCTTTCTCTTCTTCCGCTTCGCAGGCGGAGATTCGAACCCACGACACGCCGTCTTTCAGGCATTTCATCGGTGCTTTGCGCCTGTTTGATGACGACGACAATGAAGAACATCCCAGCGAAGAAGACGAAGAAGAGGAGGAGGAGGACGACGGCGGACTTGAGAATTATATGGACTGTTTGCCTCAGCGTTGGATTATAGACGACGAAGAAGAAAATTCTGAAGAAGAAAAATCAGCAGTAGAAGAAGAAGAAGAACCGGCGTGGGCTGATCTGGTTATTTCCGAAAGCTTTTACGCCTCCGGCGAAGACGAGATGGAAATCCGGTCGGAAAATCCTGGCCTTTGGGCCGAGGTCGAACCCATGACATTAGGTTTCACGGAGCAACCGAGGGTTAGGGTTTCCGATCTCGTTACCGAACAGGAATCGAGGTTTAGGATTTTGGAATACGAACCGGAACGGGAATCCAGGGCTAGGGTATCGGACACCGAGTTCGAACTCGAGACCTGTGACTCCGATGGTCACCCCGACCTCTTTGGCCGAAATTCAAATTTGGCAAATGTGGAATTTGAATTCGACACGTTTGTTCGAGGCTTGGATGAGGTCGAACCTGAAAATTCAGTCTCTGGAGTCGTCCACCTCGACCCGGCTACCGATTCCAGGGCCAGGTTCGATCTTATCCGCACTTTGGGTCGGGACTTAGACTTGGATGAGGTCGATCCTGAAAATTCAGATCCTGGAGTCGTTGAACTCGACCGTAGTATCGATTCCAGGGCAAGGTTCGACCTTGTTGACTGGAATCCTGTGGTGGCGGATTCGGATGAATATACAGACTCCGTCGAATGCAGCCAGAGTGTTAGTGATTCAGAAGCAGGCGATCTGTGCATTGCCTTCAGGTCATGGGATTCATTTGGGGTTGAAGAAGGCGGCGAAGATGTGAACGAGGAAGATCATTATGAGGAATGGGAGGAGCTGTATGGAGAAGTTCCCGAGGTTGATCTTAGAGTGGCTGAAACTATTGTGCCCCTAGCTGAAGAAGACCGGCATGAGTCTCAAAGGTCTCAAGTGGCAGAAATTGGACTGGTCAGAAATTTTGACTGGACTAATGTATTGGAGGATTTCCGTGACATTGGGACTACTGTGTTGGAGGATTTCCGTGACATCGAATTTACAGGGTACTTTTCACAAATTTGTTTTCCCAATTATCTGTTTTTTCACAGGGGTTTATATAAAATGTGCAAGTTAAGTTAAATTTTATATTTTAAGATTAGTACTGATCTGTAATATATATATTCCTTATTGTGAGAGGACACTTTAATGGGTTTTTCCCCGCAATTGGTAAAGTTTATCTCAAAATTTTCAGCATAATTCAGAAATGGGAGTGAATTGCAGGATTTGCTGTATTCTAAGTTACCAGGAACAAGAAACATATTACCTAGTTTGTGTAGATTAACAAAAATTGGTTAATAAAAGTGTCTGCAGTGAATATTCATGGTACTTATATATTTTTATTAATTTCCATTGTTTTTCATTTCTGCAAGTTGAATGGGGTTGTAGACACTGTCACATCACTCAACTAGTTGCACAGCTTAGGCCATTTATTTTTCTATAATTTTATAAAAAATGGGCTGCCCCAGCCGCAACATCCGTTTGCCATTGCAGACAGGTTGCAGGCCAAAAAACTGCGCAATTCAGTTGTTATGTTGTGCTTCTTGCAAAAGTAGGCTGTATCTAAAGCTACTGTTTTAGGATTTTTTAAATGTATTTTTCTTTCATCACAAAAATTTTCATCACAAAAATTTCAGCAACTTTTTTAAAATGGGGAAGAAATGTAGGTTTTGATTTAAAATGTATCTGAAGTTATTAGATTTGGGCAAATTTTATGTTTTAAATCCGTACCCGGCTTTAATACATTTAATCTTTGTTTTACAGGAATATTTTATGTTTTGTCCCCAGTTGGTTGGTTTTTCACAATTTCTCAAGATCAGATTTGCCGATGAGCATATTTTGGGAGAAGGGAAGAAATCATGATGCATGTTTTAGTATAAGTTGTTTTCAAAGTTAATAGTTACGCAGGAATTTAATATTGTTAGTAAAATGTTAGCCTATAATACATATATTTATTATTTCTGTAGGGTTTTCTTGATGTTCCTTTGTAATGGAACACTTTTACAAAATTTTCAAATATCAGATTTGCCAACAAGCAGGTTTTCGAAAAAAGGAAAAAAGAACGAACATCATGTAGAGTTTTATGTAAAACTTACATAAAGTTGCTAAGTTAACATTTTATGTTTTTAGAATAATATTGACCTATAAGAGTATAATAGTAAATACATATATTCCTTATTTTAACATGGTATTTGTCATGCACCCTTTTTCAGATTCGTAGTTGAGTGAGTGGTTTGGCAGCGTAGGAGTAGCAAGTCTGTAGTTACTTTCAGTTTTCAGTTAGGAATGTTTGTGTTTGGAATAACAAGGGCGTGTGGTAAGTTAGTTAGGATTGTAGTTTCTTCCAGTTAGGGTCAGTTAAATAAGGGAATAAGACAGATGAACACTTGTGGTTAGGGTCAGTTAAATAAGGGAATGAATTTGCCACTTAACTGCTGTTGATTGAGGGAGGAACTTGTCAGTCAACTACCATTGATTGCCTATGACTGAGAAGGCATGGAATCTAAGTAGTGCTGGGGGAGAAGAGAAGATATACTTAAAAAATTTGTAAACAAAAGTCAACTTTATTCTCAGGCTTTTGATACTGTCACAGTAGCTGGTGGTGTTTGGAGATGGAACCCTTCAAGCATAGCAAATCAGATCATCTTGGGGATGGAAACCCTCAAGCAGCAGACCGAATTTCAGAGCATCATCTCGATCATCAGTAGAACCCTTCAGGAGTGAATCTGCATACCTTCAAGTGTAGTCCATGTTGCAGAACGATAGCAAGACTATGCAGAGCGTCCAGGATCACCAGGGTGGGGCGTTTACATACTGCAGTATGTTTAGGATATATCAGAGTTCAAATCTGTACGCTGGGCATTCCCAGTGAGTTGTAATAGTTTAGTTGCTCTCCATTTGCATGTATGTGTTTCATGAAAAAAATATTAAAAAAAATCTATAGGTAGAGGCTTTTTGGGTGTGATTAATTTGTATGCATTAGTTTAAGGACACTACATATAAGAGCTGTGCTCTTGCTAGCCTGTGAAAGGGTTTAAAACAAAAACATAATCAGATAGCAGTACTGCATGTCACTGAGTGACAAAGAGATCAGATATCAACCTAGGCAAATTGGCACACGAGGATGGAGAGTTGGAATTCTTCAACTTGATAAGATCTTTGAAGGATGGGGCAGCAACAACTCATGAATTTCCTTGCCCGGAGTTATGCAGATTGTGGAATACAAGTCTGAGCCGTGCATGGTGGTGCACAGAGTGTGGAGGGGGATGAGGTATCACCTATAGGTCTTCCCTCACTAGAGGGAGTGGGCTGATATCCTAGATCACCCATCTTTGTGTTGTTTGAAGGCAAGCAAATTCGGAAAGGGAGGATTTGCGATGTCCCTTTTTTAGATCCATAGCTGAGTGAGGTTTGGCAGCGTTAGGAGTAGTGAGTCTGTAGTTACTTTCAGTTTTCAGTTAGGAATGTTTGTGTTTGGAATAAGGAGGGCATGTGGTTAGTTAGTTAGGATTGTAGTTACCTTTAGTTAATGCCAGTTAAATAAGGAATAAGGCAGATTGACACTTCTAGTTAGGATTAATTAAATAAGGGAATGAACTTGACAGTTAACTGCCACGATAGAGGGAGGTACCTGTCAGTCAACTGCCATCGATTGAGGAATGATTGTCTACGATTGAGGAAGTATGGAATATAAGCAAAGCTGGGGGAGAAGAAGAAATTTGAAAATAAAAGTCAACTTTATTCTCAGGCTTGTGATACTGTCACATCAGCTGGTGGCATTTGGAGATGGAACCCTTCAAGCGTAGCCAATCAGATAATCCTGGGGACGCAAATCCTCAAGCAGAAGCCGAATTTCAGAGTATCATCTGGATCATCAGTAGAATCCTTCAGGCGTGAATCTGGATGCATTCTTGGGGATGAAAACTCCCAAGTGTAGCATGTGGTGCAGAAAAGACTGTGCAGAGCGTCCAGGATCAGCAGGGCAGTCAGTTTACCTACTGCAGTGTGTTTAGGATATATTAGAGTTCAGATCTGTAAGCTGGGCATTCCCAGTGAGTTGTAATATTTAAGTTGCTCTCCATTTGCATGTATGTGTTTCACGAAAATAATATAAAAAAAATCTCTGTTATTAGGGCCTTTCAGGGTATGATTAGCTTAGGACTCTACAGTATTTTGGATATATTAATGTTCTTTTGTAAGTAGCCAATCTTTTACAAGATTTTAAAAAAATTAGATTTGTCAATAAGAAAGTTTTTCATAAAAATATTATGCAGATTTTTATATTGAACATAGGTGCAGTTACTACATTTGCCAAAATTTTATGTTTTTAGTTTAAACATTTTCCCATCATACATATATTTTTTTGTTTTCACTCTGTATTTATTGTGGTCTTTTTGGGCACTTTTCTAATTTTCCCAGTTTTTTGGAAGGTTCATTAACCATTGAACAAATTTGTTTGTAGGCTAATATTTGACTAAAACATATAATTTTCAAATGCCAGGATTATCAGAATTATTTGTTTTTACTTTTTAGTCAAAAATTAGCCTACAATTCATATGTTCTTGAATTTTACAGGGTATTTTTGCCAATTGGCTAATTTATATGGAAATTTTACAACTTAAAACATTCCAATTTGCAATTTTTTTAAAGAAGATAAACATCACAAGGCTATCTCAGCATAGTTAAAGTTACTGGCTTGGTAAAAATTCTCTGTTTTTAGTCAAATATTAACCTTTAATACATATTATATATTCCTTGTTTTCCATTGCTTAAAATTTTCCTTCATTCAGGTATGAAGAAGAGAGTGCAGATGTTGATGTGGACGATGTGGATGCTGATGGTGATATTGATGCATATTTTGGGGACCCAGAGGACTATGCTGATGCAGCAGGGTATGAAGTTTTGCTTGAACATTTTGCAGAGATTGATAGCTTTCCCAAAGGGGCTCCTCCGGCTGCCAAGGTTATAGTGGATTCTCTTCCTTCAATTTTTATTGGCCAGGAAGAAATTGATGATGGAAATGCGTGGTGTCCAATCTGCAAGGAAGTTGTTGAAATTGGAGAACCAGCCAAACAGTTGCCTTGCTTGCATCACTACCATGGGTGCTGCATTCTTCCATGGCTGAGGTCACGGAATTCATGCCCTGTTTGTCGATATGAGCTGCCAACTGATGATCCTGAATATGAAGAGCAAAGAAAACAGGTTACCCTACAAACATGAATTGTGTAGGTTGTTTTCTTTCTAGTTCTATTTCATCTCTTAACTGCCATTCAATTATAAATATTTAAGTTCTAGCATAGGCATAGTCATATGTATGAGTTCTAGCAGGTTCATATATAAGTTTTATCATAGTCAGATATATTCTTTTTTCATTTCTGTAGGTCGGTCTCATCCCAATTCATTTTGCTGAAAAGATATTCTTTTCATATGTTGCAAAAATAGTGTTTTGGCTTAGAACTGGCTTTTAAATTCAGGACAAAATAGTGTATCTGGATTTTTCCTTTTGAATTATCATAGAGAAAATGCTGTAAATAAACGAGATGCTGTAATATAATGGTACTGTGGATTAACTGCTTTCTGAAAGTATTGAAGTTAAGATTGATTGGATAGGATGAAAGTTTTTCAGTTTCACGAGTTTTCAGTCTCTGAATAAATACAACGTGAAATTTGCATTTGCAGTTAGGTTTATTTTCCACAATTTGTTTCATATCATTCTTGGCAATTTGTCATGTTTTGTCATGGCATAATGCTTTGTAGCTATGTTATGTTGTTTCTTGTTTTGCCTTTTTATATGCTGTCTGTTTTAAACATGAATTCCATGCTGCCTTGAAAGTTATGTAATTCTCTCATTTGCCATACGCACCAAAAGTTGTTAATTATGTAAGCAATGTTGACCATTATTTCTCAATTTCCAGTTACAAATTCTCGAGTCTTGTAAGTAGACAAATGCAAACAATTTGTGTTATTAGTGATGTGTGTGGCTTTCCAGTTTCCAGATTCACTGTGTTGGGTCTTAAGAGGCTCTGATAACTACTTGCTATATATGTTGTACTCACTTGGCTCATGAAATAAAATTTTAGGGTATAGCAGTGTTGACTCAACAACAGAGTTACACATGAATGGACTTAGAAATTATAGGTAAGTACATATTTACATCCCTCACTCCATGGCTATTTCCTTCTTTTCATCTAGCCTGAACATGTTGGTTAAAAGGTCTCATTTTAATGTTTTATTTACATTCTGGAAGCATCCACTGTAAATAATTTTTCGCTTGCGTTTTATGTGCTTCAGTGCTTAACTTTCATATGTCTACTAGGTTTCAGGGTCCTTTGCAATCGATTTATTTTCCACTTCTTCATTTGGATTGCTATATCAACATTCTCTCAAAGTAGTTAACTTACATTTTTGATAGCAAGAAACCTTAGCCTGTTTTTGAAGATATGCACTTCAAGGAAAGGGTTTGCTTCACAACAAAATAATTTAAGAAGAATTCTGCTTGTCAACTTGATTTTAAATATGAACATTATGGAAGAGTAGGATCGAAGGGTAGAATGTATTATAGATTCACTTCATATTGTATGGACATACCATATGTTTGCTGTTGACATGTAAATGTTGAATATTTTGGAAATCAGAGCCAGTGCTATTAATTGTACAATGTTACGTACATGGTTGGGACTTTTTAGTCACTTAATGTGTGCATGAAGAAAATCATAAGTGATATCGGAAGATGATTCTCATTAATAATTGGGCCCAACTTACATCCTTCAAGGCTGCTTTATATCTATGAATCATTTCATTTTTAGATGATGCTGGGTGCTTTTTCGTTTGCCCTTATTTGTTCTTGTTAATTGTTGAGTCTTTCTGCATAATGTTGTTGCTAGTCATGTGGGGAAGTTCAAGGGCTGCTTTGTACTTGTGAGAACTCATCTTGTGGGTGGGTGTCAACAATATATGGAATGTGGCAAGTGGATGGAATCCGATGCTGACTGGGAGCACACATTTTTTGTGGACATGCAGTTAAGAACAAATAGTACCATTTTTTGTGATCTAATTTATAATAAGTTATTTATTATGAATGTGTTGTGAGTTGGTCTGCCTTTGCTTTTGTCTGATTCAATGTAGAAGGGTGACAAGTGTTGTGGTCTGAGATTAGGAAATATTTTAAAGCATTTGTAAGATGATTGCTTTCACTTTAAGATAACAAACTTTGCACTTGATCAGCAGTTCATGAAGTATTGTACATCAAACCTGTCAGCAGTTAGGTCTGTTTTAGCACTAACTTTATGACTTTTTATTGTTGTTAGTATCCCATTAAAGGGGCCATTATCACACGAGTTCATCTCTAGACATTCCGTGTTGAAATGTTAAGTTGATTATCATAACTTTGCAGCATGCTCGAGGTTTAGTGCATTTTAGATTTCAACAGTTTGATGTTGATTATAGAAAGGAAGAGTAAAGATGCCTTTATTTTGGGGTGGCTCATTAGAAGCAAATCTGACTTAATGTGTGTACCAGGCACATGTGTTGGTAGTCAAAGTACTAAATTTGTGATGGTGCTAATATTTGTTGTTTTTGAGGATTCTGGTCTATGTAGAAGGTCAATTTATTTGATGGCATCCGTGATGCCAATTGATTAAATGCCATCCTTTTGTCCCTTGCGCTCTATGTGATTGAATCAGCTGGAAAATGGGCAGTGTCCAGGTATGAGTCGTACCGGACTTGGGTACAGCTTGGAATTGAGTGTGGGTTCACATAGGTTTGTTTGTAGCAATTGGAATGGTCTAGAAGCGTTGCAGGTTGAACCCGGGCAATTTTGAGGTCGACGTGGCAAATCCAAAATGATTCTAGAAGTTGGCAAAGTTTTCAATGCATTTTTCGTTGACTCTTTGATGCGCGATACCCTAAACAACCATCGCCACGCTATACCTGCACCCGAATCTGTTCATAGAAATAGAAATGGAAAGCTGAGTGAGTTATTCCAAACATCATGGCCAGTGCTTAGCATATTGGTCAGAGAGAGGAATCCCGCCCTAATACAGTTGGAATATTGTCTGCAGGGAGCGGATATCTTTAAGAAGACCCAGACAGATTAGATTCTTGCCATACTGTTTTCTGCTCCCAGCTCAGATTCTGATGAAATGGGAATACTCTCCCTTTCAAATCTGCAACAAATACCAACACAAAATCCTATGCAAGAAGGCTGAAAATGAAGTAACACAGCAGAAAATTGAAGAGAAATCTACAACACAATATTTTATTTAAATCTGAAAACTCATTACATCAATATGAAGCTTATGAGCTTCTGGAATCATACATGCAACACCTGCAACAAACAACTTTTCCAACATCCTGGACTCATTTCGACAACATCTGGCTATGTCAAAATCTTCTTCTTCCCCCCCTCACCAAATGAGTAAGCATCAATATATAGAAATTGCGTGAGAAGAAACCACTATTGGTTTCTCAAAACAATCTCCACTAAACCACCAAGAAAACCTGTCACTTTCTTCCTATCACTGCTCCCTCATTTTACTTAGTTTTCTAAAATCGTTTTTGGGTTTTGTGCGCCTCCTTCCTAGCTTTCTAGAACATTTTGAATTTTTATATTTTGACCAGAAATGAGAAAGTTATGCCCATTTCACCGAGACTGGGTCTCATAATTACGACCTAGACATGCAACAACATGCAAAGCTTGTGGCCAACATGCAAATGCATGCAGAGAATGCAATTGAACATGCAATAACATGCATACCAAGTGGTCCCACCTAGAAATGGGATGCCCAAATGGAAGATTCCACCATTTATGCCTTTGAAACATTTATGAGAGCATAATTCCTCAAAAATTACATTTACCAATATGCCCCAGGAAAACACATTTGTTGCAAATTAAATTATTAATTTCTCAAAGCCCACAAACATTATTGAAAACATACAACAGAAAATTAAAATATTTTTGGTTGATACAGGAGTGCTAGTACCCCTAGATGCTCCTGCATCAGACACCCAGGGTAGAATTTTTTTTGTGAATATGGATTCACAAAATGGAATTGAGTGGTAGTTCCACCCTTTCGGATCACAAGCAATCCTCAGCAAACTCTATCACTGAATTTGGTACTTGCAATTATTTCTTCTTTCTCCTCTTCCAACACTTAACCAAGGTCCAAAACAAACAACCTCCTCCTTTGACAACTCTGCTCTAAACTCAACCTCATGAATGTGGAATCATTTCCACCATAAGCCGACCACCTCCTCCTAGTGTAATTCACATCCTCATCCAATCTTGTGGGATTCAACCCACCATAGTCCATCCACCTCAACCAATCTGCACCTGCACTTAACTCTGCAACACCATACAAATCTTTCTTTGCATACCAATCATCTCTAACAAAATCTAACTGAACCATATCATCTTCATTCACTAACTCATCCATCTCAACATGAAAATAATTATTCTCGAATTCACAGAAATTTGAATTTTCCTTTTCATCACCTGTTGCATCTTCAACTTTGTTTTCTTCTTTCACGCCTTCTACAAGACATGCAACTGTAACACTTCCTTTTCCTATATCCAGTGCTGCAAATTCAATGTCAGTAACACAATCAATATATTCATCCTTTCCATCTTCCTCCTCTGCATCCATTTCAATGTTAATAACAGAATCAAAATATTCATCCTTTCCATCCTGCAACAAATTTTCATTCATACGAATCTCTTTATCAAACTTCTCTTTTACCTTCACCTCCTGTTTCTCAGTTTTAACATTCTCAAATTGATTTATTGCTGCAACAACTTTATCCATTTCTAAATTCTTATCAAAACATACATTAAAATCTGATTTTACCTCATTGCTTTTTGCTACAAATTTTACCGCTGCAATTCTTTCTTCACTATAACTCATCATATCATTCAAACACAAATCAGATTTGGTTCTAATCTCATCAAAATCTGATATCCCTCTTTTCCTTACTGCTGCAACACAATTTTCAGCTTCCTCATATTCACCCATTCCATTCACATAATTCATAAGCAAATAAGAGTCACCAACTAATTCACAAAATGCAAGTTTTACCTCATCTTTTACTGTTGCAACTTTGGTGTCCTCTTCTTCAATGTTCTTCATTGAACTCAACTGTTTTGTTGCTGCTGCAACCTCTTTAATCTCTTCTGCAACCTCTTTAATCTCTGCTGCACTTTTCTCTTCCTTCTCACTCTCTTTCTCTATGCTTCCTCAAAGCATACTTCTGCAATATTTTCTTCTTCATGTTCACCAACATACACAACCATGACAAACTTTTTGCCTTTCTTCTTTGGCATTCTCTCAAACACTTGCCACACACTCTCAATTTTCAACCTCTCAGGTATAGACTGCCTCACACTCGGCAATCTGTCTACACACAAATCACACACACCCCACCACAGGTCCTAGTGCAAACTGTCTAACATCGGCGCTTTTGCTTGCACACGCAGGAACTCCCGCTCTGATACCATTGATGCAACAAACATCAACACAAAATACTATGCAAGAAGGTTGAAAATGAAGTAACACAGCAGAAAATTGAAGAGAAATCTGCAACACAATATTTTATTTAAATCTAAAATTCATTACATCAATATGAAGCTTATGAGCTTGTGGAATCATACATGCAACACCTGCAACAAACAACTTTTCCAACATCCTGGACTCATTCCGGCAGCATTTGGCTATGTCAAAATTTTCTTCTCCCCTCCCCACCAAATGAGCAAGGATCAATATATAGAAATTGCGTGAGAAGAAACCAGTATTGGTTTTTCAAAACAACCTCCACTAAAACCACCAAAAAAACCCGTCACTTTCTTCCTATCACTGCTCCCTCATTTTTCTAAGTTTTCTAAAATCGTTTCTGGGTTTTGTCCGCCTCCTTCCTAGCTTTCCAGAACATTTTGAATTTTTCTATTTCGATTAGAAATGAGAAAGTTATGCCCATTTTATCGAGACGGGGTCTCATAATTACGACCTAGACATGCAACAACATGCAAATGCATGCAAAGAATGCAATTGAACATGCAATAACATGCATATCAAGTGGTCCCACCTAGAAATGGGATCCCCAATTGGAAGATTCCACCATTTATGCCTTTGAAACATTTATGAGAGCATAATTCCTCAAAAATTACATTTACCAATATGCCCCAGGAAAATACATTTGTTGCAAATTAAAATATTAATTTCTCAAAGCCCACAAACATTATTAAAAACATACAACAGAAAATTAAAATACTTTTGGTTGATACAGGATTGCTAGTACCCCTAGATGCTCCTGCATCAGATTCTCAACTTGGTATCATTTTGTTTCCAAAACTGAGTCAACATAATTGTAAACTCTAACTCAATTTAAAAAAATTATGTTTTTTACTTTATACTTGACTTGGTATGCTTTAACATATTAAAGCTAAAATATGAACTATATAGTATTTATTTTTGTATACTATAGATATTATTTACTAGAGATAGATATTAAATTCTATCGGTATTAGTTTCCATATTAATATGGAATAGATAGTATGGTACTAATATAACTTTTTCAAATATAGTTAAAAAAACATATTAATATGGTATAGATAGTATGGTATTAATACCAAAAGCTATGTCAATACCTTACTATCTATACCATATTAATATGTTTTTTTTTTAAAATTATATTCGAAAAAGTTATATATATATATATATATATTATATATATGTTTTTGTATGGACGTACCCATCTCCCCCCACCCCCTGCCCCGAAGAAATTTTTCTTTACTGCTCCAGCGTATCGTAACCATGTACCCGTACTGGTATGTGATTTTGATTCCGTAACTTAGCTTGCACTTATAACTTTTGGAGGTGTTTTCTTTACTTCATTGTGCTTCAAATGAGATTTGCATGTACAACCCTATGTTGGTTGAACAAGATTTGGGCAGTGGATGAATCTCATGCTTCTGTCTTTGGTGGCAAACCTCTGGGAGCTTGAAACACTTTGAAAAGATTGCAATAACTCATTCAATATGAGCACACTTTAACCTTAGAAATTTCTAGCCAATCTTCTTTGTTTCTGTTCAAAAGAAGTTAATCAAAATTTTTTATTTGTTTAAATGAGTTTTTTTTATCTTGATTAACTCTTTTTAAGGCAAGTCTAGTCTTGATTTGATGTGCCTTAACAAAATAGTTGACCCTGTCCTTGACCTGTTTGTATTTGTTTGCTCCTTTCATGAAGATGGCATCTCTGAGATACAAACAAGAATTTCCAAAGTCATCATGAGGAATCACATTTGCTTTGATCTTATCAAGTTATTTTGAATTGATAACAAAGCTTTAATTTACATTTCTTAGTCACTTGAATCTCTACATCATTATTCGCCCAATTCAATGGATATGGATGTGAATGGTAATGAATTTGCAAATTAAGCCTTTTAACAACTTCACCTTGAATCAATTTAGACTGTGAGCCAGAAGTAACATGTGCATCTACTTTTTCTTTCTTGATTTGGATATTTTTGAAAGAGCTTACTCATCTCCTCTTGTTTTTGCTTGCTGCATTAGTAGTGGTGCAAACCAATTTTTCTCATATGGATCTGAACCGTCTTCTATTTGCATCTCTTTTCCATCAACCAAGGTGACATCAATTTCTTAGTCACATTTGGTGCAACTATTTGGGTGGAATTTAAGGACACTTTGCATTAGTATGCCCATCTTGATAATAATGGCCACAATAATTCTTGAATCCTTACAACAATGTAAAACGGTGGCATTTTCTTACCTCACCACTTTTGTAGGATTTATTTGGCTATTTTGCTGTTTCCTGTTCTGACCTGTTGACTAATTTTGCTTAGATGTGCATCCTCACCTAGCTTCTTATCATCTTCAATGTAGTATGCTTGTGTAGATGCTTCATTGATATTTTGAGGTTTGCTCTAGATGACTCTTTGTCCTTATCTGTGAGTGCAGTCCTCCAATGCATTTGCCATTTTATCATTATATCTTCTTCCTTAAAGTTTAAGTTTATTAACATGGCTCTTCTACTACAGAATTCCATGGTGTGGTTCTGTGCGCTAGACAATAGCTTTGGTTATTGCCTTGCTTGAAAATTTGAAATATGGCCACTTAATCTTTTGGTTAGTTTTGTGCTAAATAGTTAGGGAATTTGACTTCAACACTTAAAACTCTTCCTAACTAGACACTCATAGCTTATTCTTTTTCTTTTTAGAAGCAGTTAGATAGCTCTCTGACCAAATTAGAGCATGACCGTCCATTTTGAGATGTGCAAAAGAAGTCTTTTGTGCCTCACTGACTTCATTGATCCTAAAGTAAGCCTTCATTTTTGTAACCCACTTATCAACATTCTCAGTATCTGCTTGTCCTTCAAAAGCTTTTGTATTTACCTTTTTTCTAAAACTTCAAATCATTACCAGCTGGATTCCTTTACCTTAGCTTTACCTTTGTTTTATCTTGTATTATTCCTCTTAATCTGTTACTTATTTTCCTTAATATTTCCCTCATCTTCTTTATAGGTTAGGAATTCGACTTCAACACTTCTTAAAACTCTTCCTAACTAGACAATCATAGCTTATTCTTTTTCTTTTTAGAAGCAGTTAGATAGCTCTCTGACCAAACTAGAGCATGACCCTCCATTTTGAGATGTGCAAAAGAAGTCTTTTGTGCCTCACTGACTTCATTGACCCTAAAGTAAGCCTTCATTTTTGTATCCCACTTATCAACATTCTCAGTATCTACTTGTCCTTCAAAAGCTTTTGTATTTACCATTTTTCTAAAACTTCAAATCAAATCCAGCTGGATTCCTTTACCTTAGCTTTACCTTTGTTTATCTTGTATTATTCCTCTTTATCTGTTACTTATTTTCCTTAATTTTTCCCTCATCATCTTCTTTGAGGGGCTGATCTTCCTCCACTTCAAGCTTCTTGGCACAAGCACGTACATCTTATCCACGAACTTCAAGTTTGTTCTTGTTATTTGATGAAACTTTCCCAGGTCTTCATCGTGAGCCTCAAGTTTCCTGAAGCTTTCTTGGTTATTCATCATGAACTCTAAGTTTGCTTGCAATGAAGCAACTCTTTTTTCAAGGAATTCTTTGTCTTTGGTGGCCATCTTGCTCACCTTTTGATTCCATGCTATTGGAATCTTTGATTTATAATTTCTATTTTATGAGATCTTGTCAGTCTCATACAAATCAACACAAGCTATCCACAGTACCCATATATTATAAACGCTCTGGTACTGATAGGATATAAAATCTCTCATTCCAATGTTTGTTGGAAATTTTATAAATGTTTATTGTGCTTGATTTAGAGTTAAAAAAGATAGAGATTATAATGCAATTTTGTTTTGGAATTAGTGTCTTTAAGTTAATGGAATAAAAAATACTGTAATTGCGTGTAAACACCAAAGAATCAACAATCACTAGACAATTAATAGAAAGATTTTAACTTGGAAACTTCAATGTGGGGAAAATCAGCTGGGAGTAGCAAATGCCTAGCTTCCTCACTTTCCTTTGACCAAAAGTAGCTACAAAGAGTTAAGCTAGAGCAGATGCAACAATCACCACAGTGATACACTCACTCAGCTTACTCAGCTACTCACTGCACCAACAATTCTTACTTTTACAACAAATTGAAATCTCCAATTCTCACTATTGTGCTCTATGCTCTCTCGGGATTATGTCTCTTACATATACAATGCATATGACATATTAGAAGTGTCATTTCGTGCACTAAAGAACTTCCAAGTGTCGAGGTACTCTGCCTTGTTGTTTAGAATAGGTGAAACTGCCATGGGTATTCAAGACGAAACCACCATGCTACAATCAAAACTCTGATGACGAAACCACTGCAACACATTTGGATCGGCCACTTCCATATATTAAACTGCCTCACCAATAGTGCAACTGCCCCCCCTGTTGTACCTAGATGTTTTACCACTGTACAAAATGTTGTCTTTCAGCATTGTATTGGATGGAGTTCTTGGTTGTTTGAAGAAGTGAACTATTTTTTGGATCCTTACCGATCAGTACAATGGAAATTCATATTGGGGTCATGTGTAGTACAAGTTTAAGAGACCAGATTCCGATCCAATCTCTTATTTACACCATATATTCAATATGTGGCTCTTCATGAATAACCTTTGAAAGATTTGGGCTTATAGTGGGTTTAAAGGGAATTTCATACCATTCAGAGTGAAGTAGCATCTTTTTGCATCTGAATTCCTGTTTGTTCATCTCTATTTGGATTTACACTATCTTCAAATCACACCATGTGAATTACCCAGAAAACATGGTCATTCAACGTAGTATTTCACTTTCAAGGGCATGTTTGCACCTTTTTACATCTGACTTGACATTTACACAACCTAACTCATGTTTGTGCAGTCTTCACTTTGTATTCTATGAATTTTGTAGGATGGATTATATATGTCTTGACATTAACAACTCCATAGAATGATGCAATCCCAGGTACCCTCTTGATGTGTTTTATGGTTGAAGCACAAGGGTTCAGGGTTTACACTTTAGATTTTATGTATTAGATTTCAGTGTTTAACAAGAATTAGTTATGATTTAGGACTGAAAGTTTGGGGTTTAAGATTAGAGTTTATGCAATATGATTTTATCTGGACACCTTTTAATCCATTGACTGTGAGACTTACAAATTCTAGACATTGATGCAGGTTTACAATGGCACCTTAATATTCTGAGCTCATTTTATGACATTCATGGTCTTCAAGTGAACATCTACAAGTGAACATGGGGAAACAAGGATCATGGTCCTCAATACAACTAAGATTATATGTTTACAATAATAAATCTGATTTATTCTATAAAATAGTCAGGCTCTTACAAAATTTCATTATTTATTTAATATTCTTTGACATCATTCTGAACTTAAATGTAAGTGCACTATCCTGGGATTATAAGATAAAGAGTTTGCATAAGCATAAAGGCAATGCACTAGGGTGGAAATTTTTTGACTGCTTTGCAGTTTTGGTGGGTATTTAAAATGTTTAGGGGAACATCAACTCATTGTTTAATAAATGCAATGAACAGAAAAGAATGGCCGGTAACAAATAATCTGCATCTCAAAATATAATTTTGGGATGCAATGTCTTTATAAGATAGGAACACAAAGTTTTAGAATGGGTACCTTTCTGTATATACATGACCTTACACCGTGGGTCTAAACATCTGCTGTCATAGCATCAACTATTTTCATAGTAACAGTGGAAAACTGGGGTAGCTGGATTGATTCTTAGAGGACACAAGGTCTGTTGAAGTTGGGAATATTCTTGCAATATACTGCAGTATTAGCTAAAGTTCTCCACCTAAAAGGCCAAAAAGGGACAAATTTAACTTGATATATGAGGCTGTTTATTCTCAGCTAATTTATGGTCCGTGGCTACTATTTTTCAGTCTTAATGGAAATGATTTTAAGAAGACTCAATTACTAGAATTGTTTACTGTTTCTTCCAACAATCCGGGGTCTTAATATTCTTGGTTGAGTAATACTGTAGAAACTTAATTATGTAATTTCTCTTAATAACAATACTTTAAAGAGTTCTCTAATCTTTTGGTTTAATGGAGAATGTTCATTTTGTTGACCCCTTATTCATAATGGGGAGCCTGATTCTGAAAAAGCATGATTGAGAAGTCAAGATTCTATCTATCATGTGAGAAAGCAATTCAAATGAAGGGGAAGGACGGATGGGAGTAGGAGTATAGGTCACTGAAGGATAACTGAAGATTGGAGACACAACAATGATTGTTTACAATTTTGGAACTGCACAAAAGTATTATAAAAGCAATACCTAAAATGTTAAATCATAGAAATGTTATTCTGAAGAAGGCAAGTCTTCTTTTCTGTTCAAGCTTAAACTTGATGAGTTTGGTATTACGGAGAATTATATCATTTAGAGTGGAAATCTTAGTCCATAAATGTTTGGGCAGTTGTGTTAATTGTGAGAAAGTAAGGATGGTCAAGAAATCGCCTTATTAGAGTATGGATTTGGACTGACCTATGATGCACAAGTTCATTCTTGAACTCTCACAACTCCCAGTGACCTAGACATTTTTATTAACTACTGGAATAATAATGCAAATTGAGAACATGATAGCAACTATCAAAGAAATTTCTACGTCAGGTAAATGAAGATGAATTTGATTCTATAAAGTACTGTATTGTCCAGAGACTTATTGCTAAGAAACAGGGCTTGCAATCCCACAAATGACCTTTAATTTACAGAGTAGCCTATGTTGTAGGAAACATCTGATCCTTGTTTCCCTTTGGAATTTATTTTGGAGATACAAAGATAGGAAATGCAGTAAAAGCATTCAAACTATGTGAAGGAAGATCTTTTCTCTTTGGGAAACATGTCTCCTTTGCATTCCTCCCTTCTAGGCCGTATTTTGGATTTTTGAAGGAAACCCAGGGGTTTTAGGCCATTTCAATTCCACACAGCTCCACTAAATAAAATAAAATAAAGAGAAACATGTTTCCTTTGCATTCCTCTTGTCTAAACCTGTACCTTGGATTTTTGAGGGAAACCCAGGAGTTTTGGGGGCCACGTAGATCCCATTTGGTCCTTCTGAAAAAAAATGCCACTTTCTAAAATGTTTTTTTGAACAAAAACAGAAGTGAAAAAAGAAAAGAACACACTTCACAAAAACCATAAAAAGTGGGCTTCAAAAAAGCCCTCTTCTCTCATTTTTTCATTTTGCATTGCAGGTTGCAGGTGTGGATGGTTGACAGCATTCTGAATTTTGAGTAGGGGTTGCATCTACAACTACTTCTAAAACAGGATCTTCTTCAGCTTCTGCATGGCCACATGATGATAATTTTGATGACTTCTTAAAGTGCATTTTGTATAGCACATTCTGTAGCTTGTCATGATTCACGGGTCGCCTTTTGTATAAGGGCTAGTTTTGGGTAACAGGTCATATGTACAATTCCACACCGTGTTCACTTATAATTAGAGAATTGTGGATTCTATTCTTTATGGTGTTTATATTAATCAATCTAATTGTTTCCAATTATATACTACTTGAAAAATATTTCTAAAACATTCCTTTTCCTTAATGTTGGGTTGGTAGTGACAATGTTTCCTCATCTTTCCTGTTTTTGAAACCATAATCTTGTCACCATTTTATGCAATTTAGCAATGCACAAATTTCCGTGTCTTACACTAGAAGATTTGGTGGAATAGTTTAATATAATTTCAATATATTAAATTAATAATGGGAGAAGTATTTTGCTTCTTAAAAGTTGCCTATTGGAAAGTACCATTTCCTACAAATGCATGCCTAATTCAAGGTTCTTGATTTACAGCATTCTCTTGTTTGCATGGGATTGGGGTCTGCAAATGTTTTTTCAAAAAACTTGTAGTTTTCATCTAAGCATGTTTATTCTTCTTCTTCTACTAAGCAATTCTATTGAAAAGATTCTTGCTTAAGGTCTAAATGTGCTCAATTGATACCATTGGAAGCCATCTCAAATAGAAATTATATCATATTTTATTCCTTTATGTAGTTCGATAAAGAATTTCCATGATGTATTTACATTTAAATAGTGCTGTTCCACATCTGAATGTCCCTTGCCCTTTGGGACCGTAGTGGTTTGGGGACATATTTCTTGCTCTTATTAAAGGAGTAGATAATCCAGGCCATCTGACGAGTTGTGGGTTCAAGTCTTGGCCAGGCAACCTAGATCAATTGAATCCAATTCCCATAGACTGTTTTGGTGTGGACCTAAGATACCGGGTTCTGCATTATGGGTCCCCGTGCCCGTATGGGTTCTTTTCGGGCCCGGGTATGGGGCCGGTACACCCGGGGATTCGCCCAAGGTCCGTCCTGGGAACCCGGGGTGCCCGGAGTGGACGCTGGGCGAACCCGGGCCATAAACTTATCTCCTTCATGGTGGCGGGTTCTTCACAGAAGAACCCGTAGGGAACCCGAGGTGCCCGGAGGGGACGTTGGGCGAACCCGGGCCATAAACTTATCTCCTTCATGGTGGATGCTTACTTTGTGTTAGTTCTCTGTATTACATTTTCGAAATTTTTTAAGTATTATGTGTTAGGCTTTGAATAGCTTTGCCTTCATCATGAGATCCTTCCAAGTTTCTAGTGTTATCCACTTTTGCCATGAGGAAGATATATACATGCTTATGGGTCTTCATCTTCAAGCTGGATCCACTTTTGTGCTTCCGCAATTTGTTTCCTGCACACAGGCCTCAATTCTGCCGCTCTCGAGCTTCGTAGCATTATGTTGTTCTTGACCTCCACAAATGCGTTCCTTCTTTGATAGAAGCTTGTTTTCATTTTCGTGAGTTACATTCTGTGTTGTGCAGAGGTATTTGGGTCCCAGTTTCATGGCGGGTATCTTTGAGGCTTCCATGCATTCCATAGATGGTCACGGGTTTTTCTTTTTAATCAGCAAGGTCTTTTTTTTTACGGCGTGAGACAATTCCGAGCACTATAATGCTCACATATAAAAGCCTATCGGCTAATTATTAATATTTTAATTTTGGACATTTATAAACTATTTAAATGTTTTGTTTATTGACAATTATTAGTATTACTGTTTTTGTAATTTTTAATATATATATATATATATATATATATATATAATAACATATAACTGTATATTATATAATTATATATAGATTAATAATAATTATATATTATATATGTTATAATTTAAAACCATATAACTATATATATTTTAATACTTATATAACTATAATTATAATTTACAATTTTCTATATATAAAATAAAAAAATTATATATATAATAACATATAACTATATATTATATATTATATAGTTATATATAAATTAATGATTGTATATATAATATATATACATAAATATAAATATATATTTATCTATATATATGTATATATGTTGCCGTACTGTACCCGGGCCCCCCAAAAAAAAAACGTAACCCGGGCCAAAAAAAAAACGTACCGGAACCTCTTACCCGTATCCGAATCCGTACCAGGATCAACAACTTAGGTGTGGACCAAAAAAAAAACGTACCTGAACCTCCTACCCGTATCCGAACCCATACCAGGATCAACAACTTAGGTGTGGACATTTCAGGGGCATGGATGTGGAGGGGACATGGACCAACATTTCTACCATGTCACCAATTTTTTTCATTTTTTTTCATGTCCCCAAGATGTGTCAGAATGTTTTGGTGTTTTTTTTTTTTGTTTTATGGGCAGCACTTGAGAACAACTTGATGCCCCCAGGACATTGGGGGATGCCGTCAATCTTCAGGAAATGTTCTGGGGACTTTCTAATGTTCCCCACATCAACAGTTGTTTAAAAAATAACATATTTGTAAAACTAAAAAAAACAAAAAGGGACATTTTCTTTTATTTTTGTGACAATTTATAATATGACAATTGGATATTCATATTTCAATGTTTCAGGCAATTTTCAAGTTTAATTTTTAATGGTCAACATTGAATTGTTCATTCTTCAATGTTGTAGATGTTGATGTTATTTGAAAATTATACAATCAAGAAGTTATAAAATGTTTTTTTCTTTTTTTCTTTTCTGGTTTTTCAATTAATGTTTTCTTGTATTTGGTTACTATACATGTAGTTAACCATCCCTGCGCCAAAATCTGTTTTTATCTGCCAATACTGAAACGTGTCCTCACATCCTCCTGTTCCACCATCCTAGAAATGCGGAGAAACATAGGATTTAAATAGACATACTTCTCTTTTAAGAAATAATTACCCTAATTTTTCTGATGTCAAAAATAGAAAATTTCCCTGATTCCAACTTCTGTAGACAAAAGATAATTCAAGAGCATGAGAGATGTGGAAACTGGTATTGAAGAGTATGACAAATCAAACAAGCCATGCATATTCTTCCAAGCTTTAAGTTAGAAAAAGTTAAATAAAACATCTGAGGGTCTAAGTATTCTAGGGAGAGGGTTTATCCTCTTATCACAGACGCAAAATTCCTGAGTACTCGCGAGTAAAAAACAGCAGCGAGTTACTCGCCTAAAAACTCACCAATGCCAAGAGTTTTTCAAAAACTCGCCAATAAATCATTTAAAGTCGCGATTTCTCAAGAAAAGCTTGCCCAACTGGATATAAATTCTTTTTTTTCACCTAATAGTAAAAACTTTTTCTGATTTTTAAAACATTTTTATAACCAAAAAAGTGAAAATACCTAATTTTGCCCTTAAGTGATAAATTGTGAAAATGGCATGCACCATGAAGGTTTGTGTGGTTTCACCAGGGGCGCTGCCCTCGGACCTCGTGAGGGGAGCTGCCCCTTGACCTTGTTGGGGGCGTTGCCCCTAGACCTCCACGAGAGGTGCTGCCCATCGACTCCATTGGGGGCGTTGCCTCTAAACCTCCACTAGTGATTGGAATCTCTTGTCACATAAGAAACTTGATTACAATGAGGGGTGACGAGGAATTGGGATATAACTTTCGAGTGTGCTGATTTAGACGTTATTATTGCACAACCTACCAAATATCTCTTTAGATGAAGCAACTTCTACGTATGACATAGCTAATGGAAGTGGCATTGTAACTCATTTAGAGTTTGAACTCATTTTTTGGTCTATGATATGTATTAAACTCTAATTTTTATTTATATATGATGGAAATCAGTAATATGTTCTACAAATTCAATAATATGTGTGTTTTTGAAGAATAATTTTAAAACTTTATGTATTTTCAAATGCTCGATAAATTTGCTGAGTTATTGTGGAGTTTTCCCCCGAGCTTTTGCCGAGTCCCTAGTTAAGTTCTTAAATTTTTTGGGTCTATCGAGTCATTGCCGAGTCTGATTTTTTCAACTATGATCCTCTTGTTTCATTAACAACTTGCTTCATTAGATTTAAGTTATTATATTTAAATTAATATGTAACAAACCTTGAGTTTAAAAAGGGGTAAAACAAGAAATTTCATCATTTTTATTTAATTACCTTTGGAAAAGGTAATATAAATAAGTGATTTTTAGAAACTGAGAAATAAACAAGGGAAAATAACTAATATAATTCTATATGAAAGGGTGTAATGGTTTGGAAGCCACCTTAAAATGTTATATAAACAATTTATGTGAGCTAGAAAGGGCATCGAAATCACTCAAGGAAGGTGTTTTGTTGCGCTATGGGCATAGGAGAAGGGTTGCATAGTGTGCATCCAACTTGGGATACAATGTACACCTAGGATTGTTAGGGCTATGATGCATAGGCACTATCGTGGTGCATGGGCACTAGTGCGTGGTGGGCACATGTGTTTGATTTTACAAACTCGTAGAGTGTGCCATAGCTAAGAGGGCCTAAACCATTGAGATTTCCCTAGGGTGAGAATAGATGTTCTAGTGGTTTGATTTAGATAAATATTGAAACTATTGTTTTTTTTTTGATCGGTAAGATATATTGTATTATATATGAATATCAAAAAAGGTTACACTGTGTGAGCCGCCATGGCTGTATCAATTTTGCATTCCCTGTCCAAACTGATAATAACTCATAGTGGCCACACAGGGCTTGATAACAAAAACCACGCAGGGCCGATAGCATTGCTTAAACATCCCGTCCCTATAACATTTTTTGTATGGAGGTCTAACCCCTGACCCAAACAATCGGATTGCCTATCAGTATTTACATTTTAATAACAATAGTAAAATAAGAGAAAGTGACATGGCCACCATAGAATATGTAAAATAAAAAAGGAACCTGAAAGAAACTGGGATTTAATCCAGATCCACCACCTCTTCTTTGGCTCGGACCAGGTCGGCAAACTCGTATAACCACTGCACTTCAAATGGTTGCATCATGTTGCAGAAACACTTTAGGAAGCTGCTCCCCTCCTCGGCCCTCTCACGATGTTCGATCAGAGTGGACTTGACGAAGTTGCCTAGAAACGAAATCCACAGGGTGTCCTCCACTCCTGCCTTGCACTTTTCGTAATCGTAGACGCGTGGAAAGCCAATCCCCACCTTGGCCATCTCGACGGCCTCCTCCAAACCACTTAGCAGTTCGGGCTTAAAGAGCTCCCTTGCAAAGATGGATGATCATTGATTTCTCCTCACCTAGGTCCAGCAACGAAGCGGGAGGATATATCAGAATTTACTCTATATCGATCCCTGGCCTGCAAGAAATCTTTGCCCAGAATCCTTTTGATCGTTGCTATTGCCAAGGGATGACTAATTTTCATAATCCTCGAGAGCCGAAGGTCGGAAATCTTGCCAAGGAATGCCATTTGGCTCTTTTTGCTTACTAGTCTTACTGGGTATCCATAGCTGCTCTCTGTAGCGCACACCAAGGGGATGAGAGAACGTCTTTTGCCAACGTTGGTTAAAAGACCGCTGGGATGCCTTAAGCAATTAAGAGGAGTATGTGCCAGTTTGCGTGCCAACCCATATGTGGCAATGATTAAACCTCCTCTGCAAAGGATTGAGAATGCAGTTTTCGTGTGCCAAAATGGTATGAAGTACTGAAGTCCGCCGATGCCTAAATCATCCTCTTGAGTTCCCCTTATTTCCGCAATCTTTTATCATCCGCTTGGGTATAGTGCCCCGTCATCAGAGAATGACAAGGTAATGAGATTTGACCGCTGTAGAAATCTCGAATGATTACCAGGTCTCATTGGAGAAAGTGTGAGCTGAAAAAAGAAATGCCACCGTGTCAAAGGGAGGCTGACCAGACCCACTGTTGCCACCGAACCCCGGACCTTCCACATTGGACTATGTGGAAGGTCTCCCGCCCTTCCACCCACAGGCTCAATCAAGATTGGCTAAGGTGATTGTCCAAAATCTCTTTGAAATTTCTTCCATCTGCTCCCAAATTCGAGAGAGCATCTGCCTCTGAATTACCTTCCCTGAAGACATGCTTAAATATGGTTAAGTCAAAGAACTCTAGGAGAGAAAATGCTTGCTCGAGCATAGCATTCAACCTCCAGTTCACCATCCTCTTAGACCTGAGACCATTTATAACCAACAAGGAGCCCCCTTCAACTTCTAGTTTTTTAATGTTGAGTTCTTGGCACAGTCTTAGGCCCAAGATTACTACTTGCATTTCTGCCACATTATTTGTTCCTACCTGAAGATTTTCCGCCAATCTTCCAATAGTCCTGCCATTCCAATCCTGAACTATGCACCCAACACCAGACACTACTGGATTTCGTCTAGCAGCCCCATCGAAGTTCAATTTGAACCAACCTTCTTCTGGAGGGGCATCTCTCGAAAGGTCCTGATTAGAGAGATCCATGGCTGGAAGGAGGAGGCCTTGCCAATTCTTCCTCATAGCAGAACCCCACGAATTGAATTTCTTATTTCCAGACCCCTTTTCTGACTGTCTAGCATTCACAACTTCAACGATGTTTACCTCAACTTTATTTACAAAGGAGGAAAAGGGAGTTACCTTATCTTGGAAGATCCTCCGATTTCGCTCCTTCCACAGTTCCCATAGAAGCAAGGAGGGGTTGGACACCCATAAGCTTCCAAAAATGGATTCCTTGTAGAGGGAAGGCCAGGGCAAAAGAAGATCTATGAGTTTTGAAGGCAGAGCAGAAGACCATTGGAGTTTGTTACACAACCAAGTCCAGCATTTGGAGGAGAAAATGCAATTGAGGAAAAGGTGATCCCCTGACTCTTCTTCTTGCTTGCAAAGCACACATCTAGAAGGGCCTGCAAACCCGAACTTTTTAAATTTGTCTCCTGTGAGAACCCTTCCTCTTGAAGCAGCCCAAGTGAATATTCCTGCTTTAGGAAGGCATAGCTTGTTCTAGCACAGCTTGATAGGGAGGCTTGCCTCTACTTCTGGATTTTCTATAAGAGCTCTATAGCCATCTCTTACACTGTACTGCCCTGATGGGGAGGCGTTCCATCTTAATTCATCTGGACCTGTTCGTAAACAAAGCCTTCGGGTCTGCAATGCCTCCGCAAAAACTGTTGCCAGTCTGTGTTCCACACCAAGGGTTTTGACATTTTTCCAAGAAACCAACGCACCTGCACTGATAGAGGCAGGATCAATGTAGTCTTTGACTTTATCTCCCCAGCTTAATTTTGTGATCAATCTGACTGGGTCTAGGTCAATCTTCTCAGACAGTTTGGAATGCCCATTCCAGGAGTCTTCCCAGAAGAGGGCCTTACTTCCATCTCTAATTTCCCAAGTTAAATGATCTTGGATCAAAAATCTACAGTTGCTTATGAAATTCCATATCCTTGAGCCTTTTGGAAGGACTCTCATAGTGAAGATGCTATTATCCTCTTCTTCCAAATATTTGGCTTTGACTATCTTGACCCATTTAAGTTCAGGCTTCTCATGGATAGCCCACACCAATTTAGCTCCTAAGGCTAGATTTTGCAATTTTAGATTCTTCAAGCTAGTGCCGTTTGCCTCTTTTTGCTCGCAGACCTGGTTCCATTTAATTAGAGGAAATTTGTGTTGTTCCGAATTACCTTGCCAAAAGAAAGTTTTCATTTTCTGATTCAAATCTTCTAGAACTGCTTTTGAAAGAGGGAAACATGACATCATGTAGGTCAGGATTGTAGAGATCACTGCCTTGAGCATCATTAGTCGGCCAGCCCACGAAATCTATTTGCTCTTCCATGAAGCAAGTTCGTTTTTGATTCTGTCTACCAGTGCCTCCCAAAGGTTCCCAGGTCTGACCCCCTTTGCGAGAGGCAAACCCAAATATTTGCAGGGTAGTTCTCCTCTTTTGAACCTCAATAGCCTGAGAATTCTATTTTCTTTTATGCTACTTGAATTAAAAAAGAAAACTTCCAATTTTGCAATACTTACTTCCTGACCTGAGGCCGAAGAATACTATTCTATAATGAGTTTGAACCTTCTGGCTTCTCTTTCTTTTACCACTCTAAATAGCATGGTGTCATCAGTGAATTGCTGATGGGTGACTTCCTGCACTCCCTAAGAGATCTGAATTCCTTGAATTTGCCCCTCTTGTTTGGACAAAAGAAAAGATCTACTAAGAGCCTTAGCCATTAGGATGAATAGAAATGGAGACATTGGGTCTCCCTGTCTAAGTCCTCTGGAGGCATTAAAAAAACCTTCAGGGGATCCATTTATGAGTACAGAGAACTTTGGGTAGGCCACCCATTCGAAAATCCAATTGATCCAGGACTTGTCAAAACCAAAGGCTTCTAAAACCTTAAACAAGAATCTCTAGTTTACCTTGTCACAGGCCTTCTTTATGTCCAGCTTTATGAACATTGCTGGTTTTCTATACTTCTGAATAGAGTGAATAGCTTCTTGAGCGATGATGACTCCATCTAAAATTGACCTTCCCGGGACAAAACCGGTCTGCTCTTCCGCAATTAAATCAGGCAGAATGACCTTCAATCTATTTGCAACTACTTTTGCCAAAATTTTGTACAAGGTATTGCATAAAGCAATGGGCCGGAATTCTGATTCTGGTTTCTCTTTTTTAGGAATAAGGGCTAAAAAAGTGTTGTTGATCTCCTTTAAAACCATGCCTGAGCACCTGGAGTTCTCAATTGCTTCAGTAATCTCCTTGCCCATAAAATCCCAGTTCTTTTGAAAGAAAGCTGCCGAAAACCCATCAGGTCCGGGGGCTTTATCCGAGTGAAGCCCAAAAATTGCCTCTTTAATTTCTTTTTCTGTAAATTTTGTAGTCAAAAGTTTGTTGTGCTCTTCTGTGTCAAGTTTGGGAATGTAGCCTAGAAGTTGTTAATGACTACCCAAATTAGAGCCCTCTCCCTCATTTAGTAAATTCTGAAAGAAAGTGACTGCCTCTTTGTTGATATCCTCGATCTTGTCAATGATGGATCCATCTACTAGCTTGATTGAACAGATCCTATTGATCTCCCTTCTGGCTCTTGTAGAATTATGAAAGAATTTTGTGTTTTTATCTCTAGCCCTTAGCCACACTTCCCTGGACTTTTGGTGCCAGAATATCTCTTCCTTGGAAATCAGATCCCCTAACTTACCAAGTAGTTCCTTTTCTAATAGAAAACTATTGCCATCCATTCCTTCTTTCAGAAATTTTTCATTCAATGTAGCAAGCTCTTCTTCAACTAACTTCTTTTCTTTAAAAATGTTCTTGAAATGCACCCTGTTCCACTCTTTTAAGTTTTGCTTGATAATTTTGAGTTTTGTTGCTACAATGAAAAATTTTGTTCCTTCTGACTTGGATTCATTCCACCATAGTTTGACCAGCTCCAAAAAACTGGGGTCTTTAAACCACATGTTTTCAAACTTAAATGGGCTCCTCGCTGGTTTCCTTTCCCCAATTATATCCAAACATATAGGATAGTGATCAGAACCTAACAGCGGCAAGATCTTACCTTCCAGGCAGAAGGGAAATTTGCTCAAATCTCCTCTGAAGAGAAATCTATCTAATTTCTCAGCTATATTGCTAAATCCAAGTCTCCTATTGGTCCAAGTGAAGCCTCCATTTCCCATAGGGATCTCAAACAGTTGATTTCTTTCAATAAAATCCTCAAAATCCACCTGAGATTGAAGTTTCCTCCCCACTCCCCCTTTTTTATTCTCCGCTCTCAAAATTGCATTAAAATCCCCACCCAGGATATAAAAATCAAAAGCATGACTGTTACAGAGGGTATCTATCTCTTTCCACAGTGCCTTTTTCTCCAGGCATGAATTGGGGCCATAAATGTTGATAAGCAAAAAGCAAAGATTAGAGGGCTAGACTTCTTACCTTACTAGCGATGCAGAGCTTGCTAATTGCCATTGTCTCCACCAAGACTGTTTGGGGTCTCCAGAGAGTAATGAGACCACCTGAGGCGTCGGAGGAGTTGACCCCCGCAAATTTCTACCAGCCTAGACTCCTACCAAATTTCTCTCTCATCCTGATTCAGCTTTGACTCCTAAATTAACCATATGTCTGACTGGAATGTTTTTAAGTAAAGCCTGAACATGCTTCTTTTGTTAGGGGCGTTTAAGCCCCTAATGTTCTAGGATGTGATCTTCATTGCTTTTCAGGAAGGGGACCCCCCTTGCCTACTTTCAATAAATCTTCAATTTTTAGCTGCCCGCAAGCTTCTCCATCCAATTTTAGTTTCTCTATGTTTGGCAACCTACCTCTTCCTTTAGATTCTCCACAATCAGGCACTAATTTTATTGGATCCCTCTGACTTAGCCCCAGGGTCCCTTTGAGAGGGGGTCCACCCTTGGTTTCCACATCTGCGAGAGCTGGGAACCTTGTTAGCAGAAAAGATGGGGTTTCATCCACCAAGTTCATCTCCTGATCTTCATCATCTCCATCTCCCAGCCAATCCTCCCCCATTGCTCCATCATCTAATGGGATGGAGCCTTCCTTTGCTGCCTCAGCCAGAACTGTCAATTCCTTTCCTACTTCTATTATAGAGTTTAGATCTACTTTCTGCACTTTTGGGATAAGCAAATCTAGAGTTGCTGAGATTTTCTTGTCCAAATTTTCCACTTGAGCCCAAGAGGTCTTTACTGAACCAGAATTCTCCAAATTAGGGATGGAATCCTTCTTCTCTTCCTCTTGATTGTCTTCTCTCCTTGCGGGCTCCTTTAGGGGATCTGATCCCTCCTTATTGCCTTAGATGTGATTCTCCATCGGATTGTTGGAACACACCGGGGCCCTGGTTTCTTTGGATTTAAGAAGATCAGGGTTATTGATTTCCTCTTTTTTAAGGGGGAGATCCCATGAGTGGCAGCCCAAAGCTTGAATTGGGGTACCTTTGGGTCTAGGGTCAAAGATTAGCTCTTGTTTCAGGGTCCCCCAATCGGTGAAGATTTCAATTTCCTTCCAACAAAAAGCATCGGGCTTATTCTCCACGCACAGTCTGACAAAGGAACCCTTTCCATCCCCCTCAGACCATTCTTCAGCGCAAATGAATTTTCCCAAGAATTTTCCTATTTCTTCCAAGATCTCAGGTTGCTAGAAATCCAAAGGCAGATTTGGCAATTTGTACCAGTCCTGCACATAGGTCATCCGATGATTGCGGGGATTGAATCCTATCTCCCAGTTTTTTAGGTAAAAACCATAGCCATCTAGAAGTCAAATTCCTTCCAAAATTTCTGTCTTCATTTTGGTCGAGGGACATATGATCACAAAGAAACCATTTGATAGTGCATTCATTTTTAGATCCTGCCCCCAACGATCCTGCCACCATTGGACAAGCCCCTTCCAATCTAAATTAGGTCCAAACCATTTTCCGATCAACCCAAGTTTTTTCAGTCGCTCAATTGAGGGGCCTAATAATTTTGAGGGCATCACCATTGAAATTTTATTACCTTGATTCCAGATGTTTCTTTGCCCTGCAGGATTTTTCTTACCAAAACCGCCCATACCTGAGAACCTAGGGTTCCACCTCTGATTCTTATTACGCCTTTTGAAGAAACGATCCTGTCCTTGTACCCTCTGATAATTTTGATTTTGTGGATGAAAGTCTCTGTCTCCATTTCTCTGATTGTCATGGCTTCTGAATCTTTCATTTTCGAAATGACTTCTCCAGTCTTCTTTACGGGCTCTCTCCTGGAAAATTCCATAGGGATTTCGCTTTCTGCGTCATAAGCCCATGAGGTCGATCCATTTCCTTCCTTCTGCTCTGAAAAATTCCTTCTCCCTTGCTCAAGCTGCTCAGCTCGGAGACCTAGACACTGCTCCCGATCGAAACCTGAATTTTTGCCCCTTTCGCTCCTCTGCATTTTCGCCCCTTACGACAGCAAACGAATCTGTGATCTTCTTATATTGAAACTATTGTTATTGAAAGATATTTGTAAATATAAATAAGTGAGATGTGGAAATTGGTATTGAAGAGTATGACAAACAAGTCATGCATATTCTTACAAGCTTGAAGTTACAAGAAGTTAAATAAAACATTTGAGGATCTAAGTATGTTAGTGAGGAGGGTTTATTCTCTTGTTTCATGAACAACTTGTTTCACTAGATTTAAGTTATTATATTTAAATTAATATGTAACAAACCTTAAGTTTAAATAGGGGTAGAAAAAGAAATTACGTCACTTCTATTTACTTACCTTTTGAAAAAGGTAATATAAATAAGTGATTATTGGGAAAAAATAGTCCCAAGAGATAAACAAGGGAAAATAACTAGTTGAATTCTTTATGAAAGGCTGGAATGGTTTGGAAGCCACCCCTTAAAATGTTATATAAACGATTTATGTGAGAACTAGAAGGGGCATAGAGATCACTCAAGGATGGAGGCGGTTTGGTGGGCTATGGGCATAGGAGAAGAGGCAAACAGTGTGCATTCAACTCAGGGTAAAGTGTACACCAGGATTGTCCTGATTAGGGCTATGATGCATAGGCACCAGTGTGGTGCAATGGCACTAGTGTGCAGGCACAAGTTGTGATTGATTACATTGACTCCTCATAGAGTGTGCCATAGCCAAGAGGGCCTCAACCATTGAGATCTCCTTGGATCGAGAATAGATGTTTGTGGTTTGATTCAAATAAATATTGAAACTGTTGTTATTGAAAGATATTTGGAAACACACACAGACACACCCTGCCCTATTATCCAAGGGAGGGAACATAATACCTTTCCTCCAGTGGCCCCTTCATATATATATATATAATGTGTGTGAGTTTGGCGTCCTTGATTGAGTTCTCTGTTTGTTTCATTATGCTAAATAATTATATTTCTGAATGAAAATATAATAAATTGATGCTGTAAATCAAATTGGTTATTTATATTTATTCTGATATGGCTGCAAATATTAATTTAAATATAATAACTTAATTTTTTTTTTGTTATATATATATATGAGTTTGGCGTTCGCTTGATTGAATTCTCTGTTTGTTTCATTATGTTAAATAATCATATTTCTGAATGAAAATATAATAAATTGATGCTGTAAGTTAAATTGGTTATTTATATTTATTTTGATATGGCTGCAAATATTAATTTAAATATAATATTTTTAAAAAAAAATTTACCTTGAGAAAAACATCTTTACAATCTGTGTGAACAAAATTAGGATGAATGGGAGATAAGACACCTCATCACACACCAATCTCCTTGCACCTAGAGGAAAGGACCAGCAGCTGACCAAATCCGTCAGCAAGATCATGGTGAACAAGGGATACGTTACAGCATGACAAGCTCCAGTATTAACCCCATGCATTTGTTTATAAACAGAATTAGCAAGTCAGTCAGCAGCAGCCCCTTAAACAATGTTTCTCTCTTAATCAAGAACTTCATGTCCAGCAATTTCTGATAAGTTCAGGACACCATTCCGAGAATTTTCATTCACACTTTGACCAGATACCAGGATGGTTTTGCCTTATGCAATCACATGCAAAGATCTTTTACTTATTAATTGGGGTGACTGATTTCAAGTGGTTGCTTGAGTCAAGTTTCCATGAAGTAACTACAAACAAAGCATTAATCCTTAGGGTAAGGTTACGTCGGAGTATTAATGTAGGTGGTCTGTAGTAGATTAATTACTGGATGAGGACAGCAACAATAGCGCCACTGGAAGTTATGACTGAGTTGGCATCCATATTTCTTGGGAAATTATTGTCCTACCCTTGGGCACCGTATTGTAATATTGTTGTAATGATGAATGAAAAGTTTTTTTTTTGAAATTCTGACATTCATTCTTTTGTTGTTCTAGACTGTTTAGTTCGCATTTTCAGAAAAAAAGAGATTGAAAAAAAAAAAAAAAGAGAGAATCAGCTTTTAGTCCAAGTAGTTTCAAATAATGTTGTTAAAATCATGATTGGTGAAAAAAGGAAGGGTACAAAACATGAAATTCTTCAAAGGTCAGGAATCCATATAATGTTTTTTTTTTTCCTTGTGATTTTTGAACATTTTTTAATTTTATGAATTTTCAAAATTCGTTGGATGTTTCCCAAAAGTTTTTAAGTATTGGCAAACAAATTCCAGAATTTCTCCCAAATTTTCAAAATCAGTCTTCTGATTTATGCAGGAATGTCAGCCAACCACAAAATTGCCAATTGATTGGAAAGTGTTGATTTTGGTAGAGCACCTGTTTCAAATTTTTAGTTTCCAGTAGTATTAACAGTGGGCCATGTTTGTTTCCTCGATTTAGCTCTACTGCCAGATTCAGTAATTTAGAGGACTGTTCTGTATTTTCGGCTATCTAATCCAGCTGGCATTTTCGGTTTATTTTGATATTTTGGATGGACCTTTGCAGTAAACTTAAAGAGTTAATGCCATTGCGACGTGTGAGCCCCTGTTTTTATCTGTTTTTGGGATACCCAAGACAGATCACAAAGCACAAAAGAAGACGAGGAAGAAAGGGAAAGGGGGTAAGTGAATGCTCCTCCCATAGAAGTCATTGATGATATTAATGAGCACACAAGGAGCACTAATGACTGGATATTGCTATCTATGTTTACAATTAAATTTGGCTTTATATTGCTCATTGATGATATTAATGAGTACACAAGGAGCACTAATGACTGGATATTGCTATCCATGTTTACAATTAAATTTGGCTTTATATTGCTCACTGCTTGCTTTTCTCATGAGTTTGTGTGTGTGCACTATATTAAGTTGTATGTCAATTTCTGGCAGGCCTGGTATTGTTTTACTTATTCTATGCTTATGTTGTGGCTTGTGCTGATTTTTGCATGCTGTACAGCTATTTCTCCAGGTTCTTTGAGTCTAATTTCTACGTGGAGCTCTTTTCAAGTTGGTACTACAGTTTAAGCTTGTTGCATGTTTAGGTGTTCTGTACAGGCCTTATCTTCTCCAGGTTCTTTGACTCAGTAAATATTGTTTTTACCATTCATGATAATGTGGGGCTCTTTTCAAGTTGGTACTACAGTTTAAGCTTGTTCAGGTGTTTTGTACAGGCTTTCCTTCAAAAAAAAAAATGTTTCAACTTTTACATATCTTGCTTTGTGATTCTACCTACCTTCATCTTTTTGCATTCTCTCTCCCCAATGCTTCTAAAATCCTGAGTTGTATTGTTAGTTTCTGTTCTTTTCATTTTTATTGGTCTTTCCACAATACTACGTTCACCCTGCAACTTCAAATTGTTTTTTGATTTTCTCCCATTACATGATCCTGAAACTCCTCCGTTTCGCCAGTAATCACTCCCTTTGTTTTGTGCCACAAGATTCTGGTTTGTGTAGAATGCTTGGTATCTCAGTTTTTAGAGATTTGAGGCTTCCACACTCCATTATTTGATACAAAGAGCTTTTGAAAGACCCATGAAGAATGTTTTTTAGTTCATCTATGTTTTTTAGCACTCCGTGATCCATCATAGGATAGAGATGTGGTCAGATTGCAGAATATCTATTTAACTCTGATAAGTGCAAATGTTTTATTAGGCACACCACATGAGGACATTCTTTAGATTCTAATGTAATCAATGTACCCTGGGGAATGCATTGCCAGGATTTTAGTGCATCACCAAAAGTAAGGACATTTTGAGAGGTCGGGACAGGGATGAAATGCCCCCTCTTAGTGCCCAAAAGTTGAAAACGGGGATGTTTCTGGGGACATCCCCCAATTTGGAATGCTGAGAAGATACCCTGGTGTCCCCAGGGTTGCCTGTCGCTTGTTGATGCCCTGCTGTTGAAAAACTACTTTAAAAATAACATTTCACAAAAATAAAAAATCTAAAAAGCCAAGTGGGGGCACTCAGTTTGGAAACTGTTTGGTAAGATTTTGGTTGACCGCATAGAGTCATACACATGCTTATCTTTGATGTATCATTGTAGAGCTTTTATTCATCCTATTCAAAATAGTGATTGAATTTAATTGTGGACAGACAAAGTTTGATGGCACTATCCATGCTATGATGCTATTAAGTGGAAGAGTTCATCGCAGGATTGTAGAATTGAATTTGAATGCGGAAGTCTTCATAGGGACAAAGAACGAGTCCCTTTGATTGATGAAATGAAATTCATATCATGATTATAAGATGGGTTATTGGATCAATGGACTGTCATTGCATTCAGCACATTTTATCAACTCTCTAATATTTCAGCCTCTTAGTTTTTTAGATTACTTTTTTTTTTTTTCATGTATTCTAAAAATTCATATATTGATATTTATATATTACTATAATAGCCGTCTTTCTGCCATTCCCAAAATCTGGAAATTTGCCCATCCCTGAACCCACGTCCCTGCATCCTGCCTCCCCGACACTCATTGAATTTAATCAATTAAATAATAGATTAAATTAATAATTGGGCGGTTGTGGACTAGCTTTTAGAAAGCAATGGATGAAAACTAGCTCTTTGGCAATTAATTGTTGAAAATTTGCCGTAAAATTTGTTGGTAATAACTCTGTTATAAATCATTAGCACCGCCAAATTAACTACTAAAATTTAAAATAATTAATTCTTGTAGCTCAGTATTTCAGGATTTAACCGTGCAAGTTTTTTCCTCAATGTTTCGGATCACACTTCTTACTCCTATTTCTCTTCTCTTGCTATTTCCCCTGATGATGGATTACGGACTGTGAAACGTTGAGGAAAAAACTTGCACACAGTTAAATCCTGAAATACTGAGCTACAAGCATTATGGACTGTAGAAATTTGATGTCTATCATTAAAATAATTAAGTCAAATTAATGGTGCAGAGAATTATTGGTCTCCATGATTGACTCTGGCTTAGGTCCTAATCTGGCTTCAAGTTGTTCCGTTTTCCATCATCTTTGTCAGTGCCTTGTTGTAGAAATGATACCCCCACAATGACATGTCATTTCTTTTTAAAAAACGGCACTTAGATCATCGGATTATCCCACCAAAATCAAACTCTCCACTCAGTTTAGTTAAATGGTTGTGTAGCATTGTGTTGATTTTAGTTTGAAGAGCCTTGCTTGTCCAATTTATGTATCGGCTCTTGCAAGAGTATTTAATGCAATATATACCACTATTTGCCTGTCATTTAAACCTATCTTTAGAAGTCCGTGATGATTTAGATCTTGTAAAGAGGGAAGAAAGTTGTTTGGATGTCTCAATGCTAGATAATTAGTACAATCTTATTAGATATTCCGTCAATATAAGTGGGATATTTTTTAGGTCAATTTGTTGGATCACCCTCATTCTAACAAATTCCCTGTGCCTCGGCCACTCATGAAACGATTTAGATGTTAATTGGCCGTTATGCTTTTCGTAAAAACTATTATTTAAGTGCCTTTCTCATGTTTTAGGGGTTCACCATGGACTTGGTTCTGTAATGGGAGGTGACAAGAAGTAATTTGTAAATATAGATCAGTGGGAGTTTCTTTTATATGAACCTAGCAAGCAAGGGGAACAACCAAATCTCTTTCAATGAGCACGTTCAAGAAGGGAAAAATCCAAATTTACAATGAATTCAATGTTATCATAAATGCTACTCAAATGTGTCCTAAAGTTTCCACTTATGCCAGACCACATTGATGTCATTAACACACATCCTATCCATCTTTTGGGTTGAAAGGGAAGGAGTTGAGGGCTCTCTCTTTTAAATGTGCTTTGAAGAGATTGGCTACCTTCGGAGAGAGAGGTTGGTGCGTCACAATAGTTAGAAAGTTGATTTCAAACAAAGTTTTTGCAAACTTTGCATTATCATCATCTATGAGTTTTTCCAACGCCGAAACTGTTTCTTTGTCAAGGATATTGGAAAAAACTTGAATTGTCAAAACTCACTAGAGCATTTCAATCCTTCATTTCTTTATCTTGAGTAAAATCGACACATTGTTCTAATTCCAAAATGGAATAGGATGATTGGCTTGCCAATGATTTAAATGCTTTTGCCAAGAACTTTGATAACTTATAGGTCAGATTATGAGATGTATGAATGATTAAAATGAACCATTTCATTTGTGGATTCTTGGTGTGTAGGAAGTATCTCTTTAATTTGTAGTAATTCATTTGCTACTTCATCCTAAGACACGTTCATGCTAGCCTTTGTCACCCCTTAAACAACTAATAATACTATATTGAAATCCGGTATCTTGTAGCTTCCACTAATTTTGTAGATGATCCTCCCATCTCGGTTGAATAATATGCTTTATTCGTTACAGTTGTTGCATTGCCCCTGTGTTCCTTTATTACCAATATTTTTGGATTCCTACTTGGCTTTTATAGAACTGTGTATTCATGTTGAGATTTTTATGAGAAGGTTAGGCATATTTGACAACGTTACAATTGTTGCATTGCCCTCATGTTCCTTTATTACCAAGATTTTTGGATTCCTACTTGGCTTTTAGAGAACTATGTATTCATGTCGAGATTTTTATGAGAAGGTGTGGCATATTTGACAACCCTTATGTAGTATTCTTGCATTTCTCCATATATAGTGCAAGAGCAATTTGGCCTCTCTCAATGCTAAGTACAATTTTTCAAAGTCAAGTATGTGAAGATGAAGATGCAAATACTAAGTTCATCCGCAAGGTTCTTATTTGTTGCTTGTGCATGCACTATAGGAAGATCTTAAACAGTTGGTGTGCGTGGTTAATGCATTGGCAATATAGGTGGGACTTGGGTTTCCCATGTAAATAGCCAATGGTTGACCACAATACATCTCTTGTTTATGTTGAATGGTAATAGAATTTGATTAACATTCCTTGTGGAGCAATAGCCCACCAAATCATGAGTGTAAATAGCTTGAGCCACCTTATGAAAGGAAGTATCAGGGAAACATGAGTGTGCTCCACCAAATCATGAGTGTAAATAGCTTGAGCCAACTTAGGAAAGGAAGTATTAGGTAAACATAACTTGGTTGCACCGTTTGATTTCAAGAATAAATCAAAATGAATATTGTGGGGGTGTTGGTTAACTCGAAGGAAACAACCATGAACTCAGTGGTCATATTTGGTTTGAAAAGTAGTTTTAAAGATATACTCTTTCGTTATCCTCATTTGATGATATCCAGATCTTAAGTATATCTTGGAGAAAATAATGGTTCACTTTAGTTGGTCAAACATGTTAGCAATCCATGGCAAGGGAAATCAGTTTTTAATAATGGCCTTGTTCAACTACTTGTAGTCGATGCATAATTGTAAGGTACCATCATTCTTTCTCACAAAGATTATTGATGCTCCCCATGGTGACATACTTGGTATAATGTACCCTTTCACCACCAATTCATCCATTTGCATTTTTAACTCGTTCAATTGAGGCATTGTCATTTTGTATGGTGCCATAGACACTAGTTTGGTTCTTGGTTTGAGTTTGAAGGTGAACTTGACTTCCCTATGAGGCAATGGGTCTATTAATTCTTCTAGAATTACATTTGCATACTATTGTAAGAGGGGATGGTATGTCAAGGCTGTGTCCTCATTTGGAAACTTTGTCATGCTTCCTTCCCAATCCTTGCTACATACACAAATCTCAAAGGTATGGGTCGATATATTCCTTGAATTACTACTAATTTTTCTTGATCATCCTAACACTTTACTAGCTTTTGTCGGTAATCTATGGTAGCTTCATGACCTTCAAGCTAGTCCATTTCTAATATGAGATTGTATGGACTTAGCTAGGTAATGAAGGGAAATTTGGGTTTCTATAGGCCCTATCTTTTGGCAATCAACAATTGCTTAGCACCTACCAACTATACCATACCCAAATTAGAGATTACTAATTCGTTTAACTCAGATTTTAAAGCTTAAGTGGGGGAGGTGAAACTATTGGTAGCTCAAGGGTTAATTTAAAAATTTACAGGGTTGGTTCCAACCATGCTTGATACTAAGCCTATCGTCATTCTATTGTTGCATGGATCTTATGATTTGGTTGAGTGTTTCCATTTGCAAAGCCTTGTTTGTTCCCTAGTCCTTTTTCCCTTCTAGGACAATCTTGTGCATAGTGGGGTTTGCCAACATGCAATGGGGGTTAAATTTTGTTGGCTTCTTGATCCATCTACGTTCTTTGCTTAAGTTTGATTGCTTGGATACTCAAAAGTCTGACTTGCTTAGGATGATTTCTTTTTCGAATCTTGGCGGCCTTTTTCTTTGAGATTTGCCAAACTTTCGTCAAGACTCTTGACCTCTCCTTTGCCCATACGAATGTGGCTCAAATTTGAATTCATGGGCAGCCATAATATTGTCCTTTCTCTTTAGGCTCCTTGAGAGGAATCTAGCTATTCTTTTTGCCTTCTTTCAAAGTAGGACTTCCTCATTACTTTTGCCTCAACTAATTGTGTCTTATGGGTGGTATCAAATAGAGTTGTCAGTTCCATGGTTCATATCTTTCTTTTGATTTCTTGGGACAATCTATTGATTCTTGATTCACCTTGGTTCACTCATCGTAGATATTTCCCACATATTTCAATAGGCTCAAAAACTTGTTATATTCCATCATAGTCATGCCCTGTTGCTTTAGGGAGTAGAACTCATTCATCTATATTGTATAGTAAGCATCAGATAGGTAGTACTTCCGAATTGCTCTTCAAGCTATTCCTATATCATAGTTTCATTGTCAATACCCAACGTGTTTTCTTGATGGTTTTACCATAAGCTAGTTTCATTCATAAGGTGATAAATGATGAGTTGAGCCATTTCATTGCTTGTTTTCTTTGAGAGATTAAAACACCTCTACATGCCTGTTAGCTAGGCTTCAACCTTAGTCCCACAGTTCCAACCATTAAACTTTGGTGGTGTGATTTTCTTGAGTTTGTGTGCAAATTGCTTAGTCCTTTCTAGTGTTTCCTTAGTTTTGGGTTGTAGGCATTCTTGACAACCCTTGGAGTTTGCCTTTGTCCTTTCTTGTTCATGTTTGGGTAGCAATTAGTCTCTCAATCTCTTCACCTATGGTATTTTGTAGCTCTTCTTTTGATTCTTGTTCACCTTGCTTCTAATGCACTCATGTATCTTTGTTAATTTGAAGGCTCAAGTAAATATACTATTATTTCCTTTTATCTTTCTCTAGTCATTACTTCTCTCTTCTACTCGATCGACCCTTGCATGGCACTCCTATTAAATTGCATTCATGAAATAATCATGTGATTAGCTTTACATACACCATGGTGACAAAAAAAAAGAACTTAGATTTTGTTCAATTGGTCGATTAGCCCCTCAACTTTTGAATCACTGCTTTGGTACCTAATGTAACAACCCATTATGGGCTATCAAGAAAATCAAACCATTTTTTGGTACCGTTTTAAAGCTATTATTCATGTTGTTTCCAATAAAAAACCACAATAGTCTTCTTTGGTCAGTCATTATGAGCTTCTCATGGAGTACCATTCAGGTTACTTGGAGTACAGGATGCGTTGGGTAAGTGATACCATATTTGGATTCATGTTGGTTCAAGTGCTTGAGCTAGGAAACATTGAGCTCATTGATTCCATAGAATGAAAGGACTTAGGGAGGTGCAACAACCGTTCATTTGAACAAGGTGAATGATCAGTGCAACTCCACTCTGACACGTTAAGATTTCACCTTTTTAGGATGTGAGGGGCCTTGGATTGTCCAGTGCATGACTAGATCTCACAGTCCCCAATTTTGGTGACATTTTGTTCACACAATGCTTGTGGTTCCCAACACCATCCTTTGCACTAATGGGAATGTCTGTAGATGCTACTAAAGCATTTGTGAGCACATAAGGTAGGGGCCTACCACAACAGTGACTTGGACTTCGTTGACCAATGACACAAGGGATATTTGACATTGTTCAAACGCTGCTTAGGGATTATGTGAACCATAGGATCAATTTAGATCGGATCATTGGTGCACCCAAGAATTGACATTTGCATTTGCAAGGTATGTGATTGTGCAGGTTGTTTGATCAACAATGAGATCAACAATCAAGGCTCTACTTACTCATAACAACCCAAAACTATGAAAATATGAGCAAAAAATTCTTAAGGGCATGGATTATCAATCACATGGTCAAGGATCTTGTCGTGTAGTCGAAGGGCAAGGTGCAATAGTGGCATTTGGTATAGAGAATATCTAACAACATGACCTAAGGTGAACATTGATTATTTAGAGTCCTTGCATCAAATAATAATCTCATGTCTATATATATATATATATATATATAACACCAACACAAGTTAATTAAGTTTCAAACTCGCCTTTTAAACCATTATACAATTTAGGGAAAACTAGATTCCCTCAATTAGGTATTAATTTAATTGACTCACCTCTCGTGGGAAATTAACAAGGTTAGGTAAATGATTTACGACCAACAATTGAGCTTTAGCCTTGAGCGTCGTAGCTCATAGATTCAACCGACTTTATATTACACAACGTCCACAATAATCATGTTATATTCCTTATAAGAACACGTTATATTCATTGGAACATTACTAATTATCATGGCCTACACCAATTAGAACAATACAATCTTATCATTTAAGCAATTGGATATCAAACATAGATACACGATTGGCCTTGCCAATATTGAACTCGAGATTTTATACCATTCAAGTATAATCTCTAATTTGACAAATTTTAGAATGCATAGCTTATACAGTCAACTATATTAGCCTAGTTATAATTTCAATTCAATGTCTCGAGGAGCTTCACTACCACTCTACTTAAATTTCATCCACTTCAATGGTCAAACACTCTAACAATTTTACACCTCATTCACAATAAAAAAGTAGTAAATATTTGTCTTATTTTCATTGGTCAAAATTGATATTCCCCCTCTATCCTCTTGATCTTTAGCTAGCTAATTACATTAATAGTTAACTACACATGGAAACACTAGTTTGTAGATTATTCGTTGTTGGTTATTTTTGGACTGGGGACAAGAATATGAGGATTGCCTACTTCTATCATGGCTTTGGTAGTCCTTGGCTTAGCCACTCTGGTGGAGCTCATAACTCTGATAATCACAAGGACATCTCTTGTAGCAACTAAGACACAAGTTCCAAGACAAATTGAAAATCAATTAGCAACTCTAAACTCAAACAATGAAATCTAAACAAAAGTTCTCGATCACAAAATACTATAGAGTTGTTAGCTTAGGATATCACTTAGATCATGCTATAGTTGTTCATTTTGGAGGTCACCCATGTCTTGGGCCTGCATTTCCACCTGGCCATCCTCACAATAGGGTCCTTGCCTCATAAGGTGTTTATGAGATGTCTAGTGGCTGAAGGAACTCAAGAGCAACTAGAAAGAGTAGATGTTCTTGCCAGACCAAACCTAGTGGTGGTAATGCCGAGACTTCGCAAGATACACACATGACTTTCACATACACATACGCACACAAGATACACATCCAAACTTGAATGCACTCTTTCAATTTGGGAGGGTATGCTTGTCGATGGGCCCAAGCTCTTATGACCAAGGAAACTTCTTACTACTTAGAGCAAGGCACCCCACTGGACTACACTATAAGTGGTTTTGTCAGGCTAAATTGTAGATGATTCCCTTGACTACACCATAAGCAATCATCGAGCTCTACTCTCCATTGCTGTCGAATAAATTGTTCCCACCGAGGCCTCTTGAATAATCAACATATTTCACTATAGTCTTCCTTGTCATTGGTTTCCTCAATCACACATTTCGATTATACACACAAGACTAACCCATAGATGAGCACAATGAACTTAGGCATGACACCAATCCTAGTGGCACACTGTACCTCTCCAGAATTACTTCGTTAGTCCTTTCCTTTGGATTGCTTTTTCTGGCACAACAATTTCAGACACAAGTGCTCTATGTTTCAACAACCTTAGCCCTTGACTTCTTTGGGCTTTTATAAAGTCCCATGAACTCTACCCCTTCAAATTTCATTGGTCAATTGGGCGGCTTCCTTGATTTTCTCTAAAATTACTGCTTGGATTCTTCGACAATGTAATTTTTGTTGGGAATTAAGGTGTCTCAACCTTGGTAATTCCTTACATTAGTAATGTTTGTATTTATTATTTAATTGCCTATGTTGTAAATATTTGTAAATTCCATATTGTCATATTGTGGGATGTGGCACGGTGATGTGTCGATCCTACATGGAATATGACAACTCGTAATTTTGTCCTCACATGAGGAAATAGGCGTCCCACTTTGTGGTAGGAGCATTTTGCCATGTGTCGGCATCTTCCATGTTGTGTAAGGGAATATTGACCGAAACGATTATGACAGATTCCTATGACAGAATCTATGACATGTAAGAGTCAAAAATAGAAGTTTGTAAGACAAGTGATGACATGTGTCATGAAGCATATTTGAATAAGGCATATTTGGGCGCCCCAAGGTGGAATATGACATGTTGTAAGAGAATATGCTATTTATAACATGTGTATGACAGATTCTCTTATAGTTGTAAGTTGTAACCGCTATGACAGATTTTATGACGGTCGTAAGTGTCGTAAGAGCATCTGTCATAGCCCATTTTGGAAATAGCTGACCTCTTTGGGATGGGAGTTGTGGACAAGTGTCAGGCACATTCTACAATGTTGACCGAGTGTCATTTGGCGTGGGTTTTGGTCCATGAAGCTAAGTTGGACGCCCATCCCAAGATAGGTCCAATATTGCCTTGTATTTCCTATATAAACAGGTGCTTGGAGATGAAGTTTGTATCACAGGTTTATAGGTAAGATTATGCTACCGAATTGACTCCCGACACGAGTGTCGAAGACCATTGAAGCTTGCATTGCAAGTGTATTATAAACAACTTTTAGATTTGTTAATACATTGTGCAGGTTTCTGAGTTTGGGGTTTTTCACCCGATAAGGGTTTTCCCCACCGTATATCTTTGTCTCTCTTCTTCTGTCTTCTTTCTGGTTCTTGTGTATTGCTGTAATATCTCTGTTAGATGTGATATGTTGCTGTAGTGATAAGGATTAAATTGAATTTGCATAGCCTTCCTCTCATTAGATTAGTGTAGGAAGCGATTTCCGCACACCTAGCTTCCTTTCAGTTGGTATCAGAGCCTGGCCAGTTTTGGCCTTAGCTGTTGGGTAGGGGTTTTTTGAGTTGATCTTAAGTTGAATGGGAGTCTGTGCAGATTATTCTGTTTTCTATTGCAGCAAGGAGATGGCAAGCACATCAGGAAGGTTTGAAGTGGAGAAGTTCAATGGCAGTAATTTTGAGCCGTGGAAGCTCAAGATGGAAGACATGCTTGTTGACCAAGACCTTTGGGAAAGTGTTAATGGAACTAAACAAGCTGCAATGTCACAAGATGATTGAGATCTCAAGGATCGGAAGGCTAAGGGTTTGATAAGATTTAGTCTTGTTGATTTTGTGTTGTTAAATGCCCATGAGGATCCCTGGTTAATAAACTTTTTCTGAGAGAGAAGTTGTATTCTCTTCGAATAGAGGACGGAGGATCCGTTGCTGAACATATGAATGCTTTTAACATGTTGGTTGCACAATTGACATCTATTGGTGTAAAGATGGAGGAGGAGGATCGATGTATGACCTTGCTTTGTTCTTTGCCGGACTCATGGGATCATCTTGTTACGGCTATTGGAAGCACCACATCCACATTCAAAATGGAAGAAGTGGTTTCTTTGCTGTTGTCTGAAGAGATGCGGAGAAAGTCTTCTGAGGCAGCCAAAGAGGCCCTTGCAATTCGTGGAAGACCCAAGGAGAAAGGGAAGAAGAAGGACAAGAAAGCTGAGAAGGGTAGATCCAAATCTCCTGGAAAGTCCAAGGCTCTTTGTTGGAACTGTGGGAAAACTGGGCATTTCCGAAAGGAATGCAAAGAGGAGGAGAAGAAGAAAGCTCCTGATTCAAATTCTGACAAATCACAAGATGACGGTGATGCTTTCATCGCAGCCCTGGCAATCCATGCATCTGATGATATGTGGCTGATCGACTTTGGTGCATCATTTCGCATGACCTCGCATCGAGACTGGTTCACTAAGTATGAGGAGTTCGATGGTGGAGAGGTGTACTTGGGTGACGACTCTCATTTGAAGATTGTTGGTCGTGGAAGAGTCTCTATTCGATTCCCTGATGGTCAAGTGAAGTGAATCTCTGGGGTTATGCACATCCCAGGCTTAGCACGGAACCTGCTTTCTGTAAGTAGTTTGAATGATGCAGGTGTGCAGATTGTTTTTTCGAAAGAAGGATGCAAGATGATTAGAGGAGCTATGGTGCTTGCTAAGGGTACTAGGAGAGGTACTCTATTTCAGCTGGAGGCATGCATTTCACAATGCAATAGTTCTTCTGATGCAAGGAAGAGGGCAACAGTTACTTCATCCCCACCATCTGAACGAGCAGTGAAGAAATCTGTTGTTTCTAGTCTTGAAGGTTGTAATCGTGTATTGGAAGTTAGACTTCCTGTTGAAAAGACAATGTTATGGCATAAGAGATTTGGCCACATTGGTGAGAAGGGTTTGCGTACCCTAAAAAATAAAAACCTCGTTGAGGGGTTAGATGATTGTAATCTTGAGTTTGACTTTTGTGAACATTGCATGTACGAAAAGCAAAACCGTGTTCAGTTTTATTTGAGTTCTCACAAGTCTTTTGGTGTGTTGGACCTTGTTCATTCTGATGTATTTGGTCCTATTAATGTTCCTTCATTATCAAAATCTGTATACTTTGTATCTTTCATAGATGATTACAGTAGAAGGACATGGATTTATTTTCTCAAAAGCAAATTTGAAGTCTATAGCAAGTTTAAGGAGTTTAATTGCTGAAAATTAGACTGGTAAAAAGATTAAATGTTTGAGAACTGACAACGGTGGTGAGTTTTGTTATACAGAATTCGATAAGTATTGCAAGGAACTTGGGATTGAAAGACATAAGACAACTCCAGACACTCCGCATCAAAATGGAGTTGCATAGAGGATGAACATGACACTGATGGAGAAGGCTAGGAGTATCCTTAGTGGAGCTGGCCTAGAACAAAAGTTTTTGACTGAAGTTGTTGCCACTGCTTGCTATCTTGTTAATAGATCTCCTACATCAGCTCTTGTTGGAAAGACACCCATGGAGGTGTAGTCTGGTAGAAAGCCTTCAATAAGGCATCTTCGTGTTTTTGGTTGTGAGGCATATGCACATGTGCCTAGGGAGAAGCGGTCAAAATTGGAGAACAAGGTTGTTAAGTGTATCTTCATTGGCTATGGTGTCAGTGTGAAAGGATACAAGCTTTGGGATCCTGTGGCTGAAAAAGTGTTGTATAGCAGAAGTGTCATCTTCAGAGAGCTTACACCTTCCATTGTTTTGCAGCCAGAAGAAATAGTAAAGAAAGAGGATGTTGTTCAGTTTTCTGCTACCCCTGAGAAGACTGAACAAAAAGACAATGTTGGACCTGATGATGAGGAGAGCTCTAGCAGCTTTGAAAGCTTAGATGAAGAAGTAGAAGCTCAACCTCAGCTCTTGAGGAGGTCTACACGGATAAGAAAGCAACCTGAAAGGTTTGGTTTTACATTGCTTGATTCTAGTTGTGCTTATGCTTTGGTTACTAACAGTGATGAACCTAGAATTGTATCAGAGGCTATGGACATGAAAGATGCAGGTTCCTGGAAGGAGGCCATGGAGGATGAAATGACTTCTTTGGAAAAGAATCAAACTTGGGACTTGGTGCCTTTGCCTCCTAGACGGAAACCCGTTGGATGTAAATGAGTGTTCACGGAGAAATTTGGTGCAGATGGCAGTGTTGAGAAGTATAAGGCCAGATTGGTTGCGAAGGGGTATTCACAAGTGGAGGGTATAGATTATGGTGAGATCTCTCCCGTTGCAAAGCTGACATCCATTCCATTCCTGTTGTCTCTCGCAGCAACTTATGACTTGGAGGTAGAACAGATGGATGTGAAGACAACTTTTCTTCATGGTGACTTGGAGGAAGAAATCTACATGTCACAGCCATAGCATTACATGGTGAAAGGTAAAGAAAGTTTGGTTTGCAAACTTAAAAAGTCTTTGTATGGTTTGAAGCAATCCCCTTGGAGATGGTACTTGAAGTTTGATGCCTTTGTGTTGTCAATTGGATTTGTGAGATCGAAATCGGATCACTGTGTGTATTATAAATTTGATGGTGATCGTATTCTCATTGTTGTACTGTATGTTGATGATATGTTGCTCATTGGGAAGGGTAAAAATATGATTTCTGACTTTAAATCTCAATTGTCAGCACAGTTTGAAATGAAAGATTTAGGGGCAGCTAGGTACATTCTAGGAATGGAAATCAGAAGAGACAAAACCAACAAAAAACTTTGGTTAAGCCAGAGTAAGTATGTGAAGACCATGTTAGACAGGTTTAGCATGACATATTGTAGACCATTGTGTGTTCCCATTTCTTTGGGGACAAAGTTGTTTGTTGAGGATTGTCCAAAATCTCTTAATGAGGTGGAGGACATGAGTAGAGTACCTTATGCTAGTGCTGTTGGCAGTTTGATGTATGCTATGGTCTGCACAAGACCAGACATTGCCCAAGCAGTGGGAGTCCTTAGTCGATTTATGGCTAATCTTGGACGGGTTCATTGAGATGCAGTTAAGTGAGTGTTCAGATATCTGAGGGGTACTTCCGAGTATTCCATTTGCTATCATGGTAATGTTTCAGGACCTCCGCATTCTGTTGATATTCATGGATTTGTGGATTCAGATTGGGTAGGTGACATTGACATCAGGAGATCCACCAGTGCTTATGTGTTTACATTGTTTGGTGGTGCTACTAGTTTTTATGAGTAAGCAACAACCTGTTGTTGCTTTGTCCACGATAGGAGCTGAGTATATCGCAGCAACTCATGTTTGTAAGGAAGCCATTTGGCTTAAGAGATTGTGTTCAGATATTGGTGTTGATGCAAGTCAGATCACGATCAGTTGTGACAGTCAGAGTGCAATTTGCCTTGCGAAGAATCCAACTTTCCATGCTAGAACAAAGCACATTGATGTTCAGTTTCACTTTGTGCGAGACATGGTTGAGGATGAAAAGGTAAATTTGGAGAAGGTAGATACTTTGAAGAATGTTGCAGATACATTGATGAAACCAGTGGGCACAGAGAAGTTCAGATGGTGTTCGGAGTCTATGGGCCTTTCGGCCTATAGTAGTTAAATCCTATTTTCTATTGGCTCTTACAAGGTGTTCGACAAGTGGGAGAATGTTGGGAATTAAGGTGTCTCAACCTTGGTAATTCCTTACATTATTAATGTTTGTATTTATTATTTAATTGCCTAAGTTGTAAATATTTGTAAATTCCATATTGTCATATTGTGGGTTGTGGCACGGTGATGTGTCGATCCTACATGGAATATGACAACTTGTAATTTTGTTCTCACATGAGGAGACATGCCTCCCATTTTGTGGTAGGAGCATTTTGCCATTTGTCGGCATCTTCCATGTTGTGTAAGGGAATATTGACCGAAACGGTTATGACGGATTCCTATGACAGAATCTATGACATGTAAGAGTCAGAAATAGAAGTTTGTAAGACAGGTGATGACATGTGTCATGAAGCATCTTTGAATAAGGCATATTTGGGCATCCTAAGGTGGAATATGACATGTTGTAAGAGAATATGCTATTTATAGCATGTGTACGACAAATTCTTTTACAACTGTAAGTTGTAACCGCTATGACAGATTCTATGACGGTCTTAAGTGTCGTAAGAGCATCTGTCATAGCCCATTTTGGAAATAGGCAACCTCTTTGGGATGGGAGCTGTGGACAAGTGTCATGCACATTCTACAATGTTGACCAAGTGTCCTTTGGCATGGGTTTTGGTCCATGAAGCTAAGTTAGATGCCCATCCCAAGATAGGTCCAATATTGCCTTGTATTTCCTATATAAACAGGTGCTTGGAGATGGAGTTTGTATCATAGGTTTACAGGTACTGTTATGCTGCCGGATTGACTCCAGACACGAGTGTTGGAGACTATTGAAGCTTGCATTGCAAGTGTATTGTAAACAATTTTCAGATTTGTTAATACATTGTGCAGGTTTATGCGTGTGGGGTTTTTCACTCGATAAGGGTTTTCCCCACCGTATATCTTTGTCTCTCTTGTTCTGTCTTCTTTCTAGTTCTTGTGTATTGCTATAATATCTCTGTTAGATGTGATATGTTTCTGTAGTGATAATGATTAAATTGAATTTGCATAGCCCTCCGCTCATTAGATTAGTGTAGGAAGCGATTTCCGCACACCTAGTTTCCTTTCAATTTCTTGGCCTCATCTAACTGGCTATATGTTTAACGATGCACATTGGTTAAGGATCTTGAGTTTTCCCAAACCCCAACTTTCATTCCTTCATTCTTTGGGTTTATTTACTTTGCGTATTATTCTTGGTTTTCCTTATAACCGATTTAGCCATGCAATCAAGTTTCCCTACCTGACAATGCTGTTGGCAGATGGTTAGCGCTCCTCGCGGAATTCGTTACATGGACTAACCGCCTCCCATGGATTCATTAATTCTGGCGCTTGTATCGAAATTGAAAGGTCAACCTTTTGGTTTAACGGCAATTGTAGACCAACAATTGGTATCAGAGCGAAAGGTCACGGGTTCAAATCCCCCCGAGTAATGCTGGGGGGGAGTTTGTTGGTAGATGGTCAGCGCTCCCCGTGGGATTCATGACATGGACTAACCGCCTCCCGTGGATTCATTAACTCTAGCGCTTGTATCGAAAATTGAAAAGTCAACCTTTTGGTTTAACGACAATGTGGGCCAACAAATGCCTGCAGACACTTGGCCCTTAATTATTCCTTGCAACACCTGGCATCCTTGTATAATACACTCAGCATTTGGCCCCATCTCGATTCTCTTCGCTACCTACCTAGATATTGTCGGGAAGCAATGTGACTCCTTCAACATTGGGTTGACCTGTCCATATCACTTGATGTTTGCACAATCAGATCATCGTTAGGACCTACTCATCTCGAGTTATTGCATCAAATTATTGAAAAATAATTTATTAGTTACTAATCCTTTTTAACTAATAGAGGCCTTGGCCAAAGCTCCTCATGTGTTAGCTAGTTACTCTAGATTGTGTGCGATTCTTGCACAGTTTGACAAGTTATAATGTCATAGTGTATAAGGTGATCCATGTGGCGCTAATTTCAATGACATTGCTTATGTTAAAAGTCATAATTGCAAAAGTCATAAGGAAAACAAACTTCAAAGTCTAGGTTATAATTAGACTTGAATAAATTCATGCTATACATTTAGAAATTTAAACATTTATTATTTTTGTCATCAATATTTATCAGCTTTCAAAATGGAATTAACATAATTTTCAATTCATCATTTACATATACAAATAAAGCTTTGTTAGGTTCATCCGAATATCCTTTACAAAATTAGGGAACTATGGGGTATTACATGGAGTGTTCTAACAAGAATACAAATAGAAATCTATCGACCTTAGTAGTGAAGCGTGCCATATAGAGATAGGTTAAGACTTTTATGCTTATAGTATAGAGGCATGCACTTGTTAAGGCAATGAACATATTTTCAAAATTTGTAGCTACAACATTGTTAGATGTGTGCCTTAGGACAAGGACAAAGTGAATTTCAAAGCCAAAATGTGCAGTTGTGATGTTAAGTGCACACTAGATGAAGAGGGCAAGTTTTGAGGATAAAGGTTACGATCTTCATTAAGAGGTGCACACCAAATTAAGGGTAAGTATTTTCACTATCCAAATGTTGATCTAAATTGTCGCACACATACGTATTAAAGCAATGATCATTTTTGAAATTAAAAATTAAAAACATTCATAGATGTGTGCGTTGGGTGTAGAAATGGATATAGTTGTATGCAAAATTAGGAATGCATTGTCAACGATGCACTTGTATAAGGCAGATAGAGGTATACTTTCTAAAGAACTAATTTTCCCTAGGAGGTTCACACCTCATAATGAAGAGTGAGTTTGGTTTTCAAAAAGCATAAAAGCTATGTATAAGCACACACATGTATTGGGAAGGATCAAATAAGTTTCCAAAAAGTAATATTCCATTGTAAGGTGCACACCTTATAAAGAAGAATGTGTTTGGTTTTTCAAAGGGTAGATTTACACTATGAAGTGTGCAGCTGATAAAGACAAAATGAGGTTGACTTTGTAAAGGATTGATTCCCATTGTGAGGGGCACACCTATATAAGGAAGAGCAGGTTTGGATTTATAAGAGAGAGTTATACTATCAAACACACACCTAAAAGTTGGAGAAACAAATATTTGATTCTCAATAAAGCACAAAAGCTATTATGCGCACACACCTATAAAGGAAATCTCACGTTTAGTCAAGAAAAATGTTTGCATTAATAGAAGTGTGTGCTTACATGTGCAAAATGCCAAAATCAAAAGTCAAAGTGTAAAGCACTCATTCCATCACAAAAGTTACTGAAGTAAATAATCCACTTAATTACATCATCTTAAGTAACAAGATAAATCTCATAAACATTAATCAATAAGGTCATTAAATCTTACAAATCACGTGCTTAATCCAGGTGTTAGCACTATAAAATAATATGCAAAGTCCATTGGCTTTGATGCCATAAATCATCCAATGATAATTACAAGATACAATAATTATGAACAATATAAGAAGTAATAAATCAATCAACTCTCCAGCCACCACGAACCCACATGGTCCTCTTGCAAGCTGAGAGACGGGAACATTGCTCAGGTGCTTTTCCACTCAACCATGAAGCAATTACACTTCCTTGGATCCCTTCATAACATGAAAGAAACCCAGCCCTGCACGAAATGTTTAGCAACCTCGAAACAACTGGCAGGAGGGAACCCCTGATGCAACATGAAGTCTAAAATGCAAATCTAAATAATGATGTGCAAATGTCTCACAACAGGATGTGACAGAGATATATATAAATAAAGTTTGCTAGACAAAATTTCATCTCTTTCAATGAATCCTAGCTTGGCCAAGCATATAAAATAGTTTAAGGTCAAATCTTGAAAAGAGGAAAAGCCATCTCTGATATTCCACATTTGGCATCCTAGCCCAAAAAGTAACCCCAAACACAAAGTTAATCTACTTTCTTTCAAAGCAATTAACATCCCATGTTCGCCTAAAACCATTTCTAATCCCTTTCTTTTGCAAATTCAAGAAACACACTTTCAAACTAGTAATAAGATAGGAACATCATTTATTCATTTACACGCAATATATATATATATATATATATATTGAATCTATAAACTGGTTATATTCCCTAACCCATGTTTCATTCTTTTCAATATTTTTGAAGAAAACTAATGTTAACTAGTTCTATCCAAAGTTGGTCATAATTCAAAGCAATTCATTGTAACAAAGACTTAATAAGAGTGTAAAAATATTGCCCGCAACATACTATTTAAAATCAAAGGCATAGGTAATATTCAAAAAATATACTATCTTAGTGCCAAGCAATAATCTATCTACTACATGAAGTTTTAAATCAAGCTAAAGAAAGTTTTAAATCAAGCTATAGGAACTGAATAGTCTTCGGTGACAGGAAGATAAGAATGGTGACAGGGATAAAACAAAATCTACAGGGTTCACTAAATTTATGACAGAACCATCTAACTGCAATAAGAAGTTTATACTAATTTCTACACAACGTTTAATCGTGCTATAGAACAGTAATCAGGTCACAGAATTAAGTCTGCAGCGATATAACAAATAACAACTAAAGGATTTAGAATAAAACTGTGACAGTAAACATCTTAACACTGACATAGATTATAACTTTCTGAGACAACAATTATAGGTGGCCGAATAGAAGATCAAACATGCCATTAATGTAGCTAAGGGTTGATTTAACTCGGATTGAATAAGGTCTTTAAGCAAAAACAGAAAGATAATGTTCCCTCATGTTGTTCAATAGAATGACCAAAGGGAAAAACTCAGGCCGCACAAGCCATGACTGTAGTTGACAATAGAGAATACTGGTCGACAGTAGAGGATATGGGCCAACAAGATTTAATGAAGCCGCTACAAAAGAATTGTTGGAATCATTCACATCACAGAGAAAAAAGCACAAGCTATAGCAACGGTAATCGTAAGTTTAGGCAGGCACTCAAGGACGAGTTAAAAAATACTGGCCAACTTGAGTTTAAGGTTGACGCCCAACAGAAAGAGATCACTTCCAACAACAAAATACAGAGAAAGAAAGCAGGTGAATTACAATTTTAGGAGGCCGTTGGATAGATAGTTTTGGCCAACCGCTTTTCTACAGGCCGATTGGAACGATTCAGGCCATTAAGAAAAATAGAGGAAGATGCTGGCGATCAAACCGGATATACATAGGCAGGTCGATCAAGATTAAGAGGCTGGCGCCTAACAGAAAGATGCCGACCCAAAACAAACACACAGAAATAAAACACATGCGACAGGGAGTTCTAAGGCGTCAGGGAAAATAAGGCATAACTGGTGATCAACCTCAAGTCGTCCAAGTATTATGCAGAATAGAAATATCGACAAGGTACATGCCAATATTTAACCATGGTTTTAACAGTATATTCAGTCATAAACTATTGCAAAACAAAAACAAGGATAATACTCGATTTTATATGCTTTCCTTAGAGGTGAATTCTGCCTTGACGTCAATCTTTCCTTCACCTTCTGTCGCTGGTTGCTAATTTCTTCTCTCCTTTCTGTTGCTCCAAAAACAATGATCCCCCAATTTCTCTGCCATGCCTTTTTCTTTTATTTTCCTGCTTCCTCTATTCTTGTCGTTTCAATTTTGAACAACTTTTCTTGTTTTAACTTTTGATTTTCTTTGCCCTTGAAAACTCCACTTCTCTGTCATTTTGCATGCCCTTTTGGCATTCCTACAAGACTTTAAATTAAAATAATCAATTTCTTTATTTCAAATTTTTTCATGACAGAAGCTTATTCTTTATTATTTCACTTAGATATCTAATTTTAATAAATATATTATTAGTATAATTTATTTATTTTTAATAAAACATATTTATTTTTAGACCAATCAAGATATTGTTTTTCAAACAATAATATATTATATAAATAGGAAAACACTTTATTATTTATAATTAAATAATATAATATACACAATTCTGTTAAATATAATTCGAAGGAACATAATATTTTCATGACTAATTTATGCATTCGAATAGACTTACTGTAGCAACTTCAAACACATATTTACCTACTCACAAAACATCAATCACATTCATTAACCATATAATAATGCATATTAACGCCATTCAAAATGCAATATGACATGAGACTACGTGAGCGTGCGACTGCATCAGGTTTATCCATCCCATCAGTTTTTGCCAAGTGGTTAGAACATCTCTACCTCAACCATATTCTCGTCTTCGACGAGTACCTACATTTAGTCACACTCATCTCCACATCAATAGGTTAGTTCCTCAAACCATAGCCGAAGCAAAACATAATGTACATCCATAATCATACCAATAACATTCAATTATTAAATCGACCTTCCAAAATAAGCATATATATAACATTACGATAATTACTTTGACACATGTGGAATCACTCATGGTAAAACAATCATAGTAAATGTCTAATAATCTAAATTAATAATATAGTCCATAAAACGAGATGTGACACAAGGTTTGGAATCAAGTGTTTGGTGTGCGCCAAGAAGTGATCAAGTAGTGTTTGATTGCAAAAATATGTGCTTAGGTATATAAGCATGTGCCTACAAGTGCAAATGAGCTTCTTTGATTTAAAAAAATTCCTATTATGTATACATAAGCACACTTGCTTATAACAGAGGTTGATTGAGATGTGCTTAAAACTTGTTTATAGGGGTGCACTTACAATACCATGGCTAACCAAGGTTTTTTAAAAATAGAAAATTAACTATTTATAAGTGTGGTTTACTTGCAGTATGAGGAATATTCTCTTGGCATCTTCAATGGGCATTGCACAGTTCAAGAGTTGCTTGGACATGCCAATTTCATGAAAAACAAGGCTTTTTTGCAAAAGCTAAGGTTGCACATTAGTACCTTATACATTGTACATCTTGTGTAGACATTTCTTTCCTTGACTGACCTTGTACTAGGTACCTATAGAAGCGACAGACTATGGTAGGTTTTGACAAGTATACTACTAACAATTTTTATTAATTGTTAGTCCACCACCACTCACCCATGGTCTTCAACTTACCACTCAAGAATCCCCCTATTGATAGTCACTTGTGAGGTTCTAGTGGTTACAACTCAAAACTCTAATAGTCTTCCCTTATTCTTGTTGCCAACATTTAACAATTGCTTGTACCTACTATCCCTATCACCTATCGCTTGTGCAGTCCTTTGTACCCACTACTTGTAGTACTTTGACCACAACTAGACAATATTATAAGAATCTTTGACTATTGTGTGGAAGCTATAGGCTTGGACCCCATAAGGGACATGTCATAGTGCCACATCACCTACCATGCTTGTGTATAAATTATGACATCATTGCCCATACAAGTACTAGGTCAATGTTGACATCATTGTTGTGCAAATTGGGTCCCTAACTGCTAGCATATATGGTCAGGGCTAATCACAACCACTAGCAGTCTACCTAATAGTCACATCTAATTTGATTTCCAAACACCCTTGCACCAATGGAGTTTTCTAGTTTGCAGCTAAACTTTGGAGTCCATTTTCTTACTCATATGTAGGTATTTTTCAGAGCAATTTTTAAAAAATAGGCTAATTTTCTAAGTATTTCTCAATAGCATAATTGGTTTTCAAATTCAACTTCCCAATTTACCAATATTTTAGTTTTTTAGAGATTTTTCTATTCAATCATGCTTTATGGGACTTAAAACACTCACAACTTTCTTAAAATAACTCCTTTTTGAGATTTGTTAATTTTTTTTTTGTTCCGTACGCGTTGGAGGTCACAAGGGGGACCTCCTCCCCATCAACATAGCCACTTAACCAACTTAATCAACTTAGAAGCCACATAGAAACCACATGTTACTTGGGGGATTCGAACTTGGATCTCCATCATGAGAACCATATGGCCTTTGCCATTCAAGCACAACCCCGTTCGCTTTAAAGTTAATTTTTTTTGATCTCTATAGTGATGTGTAGTTTTTTTATCCCTATTCTACAAGTATAGTATTCTTTCAACATATCTGGCCATTTTGTGCTCTAGAAAACTTGGTACTTGCATTGTAAACCACACTAAAATAAAGTGCCAAATATTGTAATTAGTGGGGGTCATTGCAATAATTAGTGACAAGAGAGTTGCACTTGTGTTTTCTTATTTTTTTGCACTCTCTCATTTTCCATTTGCACTATGGTTTATTGTCAGTTCCTCTTCTTACTCCATACAATTACTATGAAGGCAAATATAAAATGCTAGTCATGTTGAAAAGCAAAGGGTTATTTAGGATTAGTATGGGTATAGAAGAAAAGCCTGCCTTAGATGTAGAGAAAATTAAATGGTATTACAAATGTGATGAGGCTGATGGTCTATTATGTTTGTCTGTATCTCTTGAGCTATTCTTTCACACTGATTCTTTGGATTCACCCAATTAGATTTGGATTGTTTTGGCTAGTTTGTTTGGGGTTGAAGATATTATGAGAGGTCATCAGTTGGAGGATGAGCTCATCAATTTGAGCCCTAACAATTTTGACACTATTCAAGACATTTTCACAAAGCTAAAATAACTGAGATTGTAGTTAAAATAATATGGGATTGAAAAACAAGACACCTAGTTGATCCTTAGTACTCTCTCCAAACGGTTTAGATTATTCAAAATTTGTTTCTACCTTCTATGCCATAAAGGGTGCACTTGGAATTCAATTCACTATTCCATCTCTTGATGAATTTGCAAGCTCACTCATGAGTGAGTAGGATAAGGTCATCTAGACGAGTGCTCTAAAATCCTTTAAGTCACATACCTTGGTTACAAACCAAGGCACTAAAGAACAAAAGGGGTTGAGCAATGAGGAAAATAAACATAAAAAAAGGACAATGACAAAAATAATTAAAACTTGCACTACTTTCAAAATAAGATTTGAAACCTCTTCAAAAAATGACAATCCTAAGAAAGAGAAGGACAAATGTTCTTACTATAAGATATATGGTTGTAATGAGCATAAGTGTTTGAAGAAACAAATTGATCACTTCACACACATTCTAAAAAAAAACATTAGTTTTCTATAGTTAATAAAACATATCAAATGAGGGGTCTTTTTCAAAATCAAAGGACCACAACAATGGGAAAGGAAAGGGCAATGCCCTTGTAGCAGTTATAACTCCACCTTCCACTTGGATGCTTGACTCTGATGCTTGGCATTGCATGGCTTCTTCATGGGATGAATTTACATCTTTGGAGCCTTATTCTATGTTGCACATTTTGATGGGTGACGACACTCTAGTTAAGGTATGTGGGAGAGGGTCCGTTGACGTGGGTGATGAGACATTTTAGGATGTTCTTTGTGTACCCTACCTATCAACTAATCTCCTATCAGTTTATCAGACTGCTCATACTTGTTTAGACAAATGGTTTGAGTTCATTCTTAACATAATGGTTATTTGTGAGATGCAAAATAGTTCTCCAATGGCAATTGAGAGAAAAAATAACTAGTATTGGTTGTATGTTTTTTCTTACTTTGTTCCTAGTTCTTCTGTGAATGCATTTCTCACTCATTTTGATGAGGTCGGTTGTAGCACATGAACAGTTTGGGTATTTAAACTACTACAATTTACAACAACTCAACCATTAGGGCAATTACATGGTTGCCCTCTCTTCACTTTTTTGACGGTGTTTGTGAGGGGTTGCATCCTTGGTAAGCATCTTAAAGAGAGGTTTGATAAATGTAAAGCACAAAGGGCTACACATATTTGATGAGCACACGGTTGTACTAAGGGGGGGGGGTGAATCAGTATAACACAATCTTTTACTTTTCAAACTTGATCAATCACATCAATAACATGCATGTGAGATCTAGCATGATTTACATGGAAACACTTAAGGGAGAAAACCACAACAAAATATTGCTTATATATATTGATCTTCTTTTGTAGGAACCAACCTACTTCTCTTACAATTCTTCTTTTGTGAGCACCAACCCACTGCAGACACCAATCTCGACAACTGAGCATTAACTCAGTAAGAGACACCAATCTCTTATTTTGATAGGCACCAACCTACAGATTCTTCAATGGATGATATTGTTCTCCTTTACTCACAATCTGATTACCACTTCTGATTTTGAATGATGTACATCTTATCTTTGCAAATTAGATCCACACACATACCTTCCTTCCTTCACCAATCTACTATAAATGATGTACACTTTTCTTTCACAAAATTGATCCAATCTATATCAATATCTTCATTCAAATTTGATCACTAAGTATATCAATATTTTTCCTCACCAATCTGCTCATATCTTTTTCATGCAATCACTCATACTTCCTTCTAAAATAAATCAGAATTACACTTCATATTTCTGCCCCTTCTCTTCCTCTATATCTGCTCTTATATTTAATTGATATTCATTACTTTCTTGCTTTCAAAACATATCTCCTCTCCTTTTATTTCCCTTAAGGGAGGTGTCTTTTAGGAATTGTTGTCTTTTTACAAAGAGAAACGACTCTTCAAAGAGTCACACCACTTCCAAACAAATCGCTGCCTTTAAAACAAAACTCTCCTCTTTAATAAAATCGCAGCCTTTCATATTTTAAATGCTTCCATAAGGAAATTCACACTTTATAACTATAATCGCATCCCTTTGTTTATTATCTCTAACACACTTCATTGTATCATTATTTAAATAAGACACTTTTGTCTTATGTGTGGCGCTCCATAAGAGGTTGGCCTCCTTTGTATTAAACTTTTAAACTTCTCTCTTTCATATATAAATCACATACTTTCTATTATAAATCACATCACCTTGTATTTGGTAAATAGCATCTTACTTTATGATTTGAATAAGACAATTTGTCTTATATGAATGAGATCGCTGTATTACTTTATAATAATAATGAATCACATTTTTCATTATAAATTGCATCCTTTATCACTTCATTTAAATGGTATATGGTGAGTGCTTCACATATGAGGTCGTCCCACTAAATAAATATTGTTTATTGAACTCCATTATGAAGTCTGCTTCTATTTTATAATCTTATCATTGCCTTTTTTTATTTCCCATGCTCACCCTTCACCATTTTAATTGCCGCTCCTTAGTCTTTTTATATATGACCATATTATATTTGTCTTTGGTTTCTTTAATACATTGATACCACAATGAGGGTCGGCCTCATACAATGCTTGTTTATACAAACCGATCTTTGCCTTAAGAAGTTAGTCATAGATATAGTCACTGAATTATTACATCTTAATTCTACCTCATACATTAGACTTAATCACTTCTCTCATATTGTGATAGCATCAAATAATGACAATCTTCGACAATTTCTTCATTCTTCTTTTGATATCAATGATAACAATCTTGGACATTCCTTCTACACTCTTCCATACGCCTCTGACATCAGATTCCTTCTTGACATCAATGACAACAAACATATGCCTTTGACATCAATGATAACCACCTTGTCCATGCACCTTTGACATCAATGACAACATTTCCAACAATCTGTCCCTTTGTCATTGATGGCAACATGAACATAATTCTCTCCTTTTGCATTGCTCCCCCTTACTCTATCTCTCTCCCTTTGACATCAATGGCAAAGGGATGTAACCAACTTCTTTCCTTCATGATGTGATTCTTTTTGTGATGCTCCCCCTATCTGTAAGGCTCCCCTTTTGTCTCTATGTTGCTTGAGTGACATGCTTCCTCTATAGCTATCAGAACTAATTTGGATCATCTTCTTAATTTTAACAAATCAAGAACTTGTTTTTCTATCCCATTATTCTCTACACATCTTACAAGATGAGGGATGCCTTCAACTCTTCACAAAGAATCTCCCCCTTTCTGTAATGCTTCCTCTTGATATTAATTACATCATTCTCCATTTTTTTATAACTCTTCCTTGTTGTAACTCTCTTCCTTTCTGTACTGCCCCCCTTTCTCTAATTCTCACCCTTGGTCATTAATAGTAACATGATGTTCATTGTGATTCCATCCATGTCTTCTATGAAATTATTACATCAATAGGAGCTCCTTCAATATGAAGTGAAACATAAGCATCAACACAAGCATCCAACTTTCCACTATCAATTTCTTTTGCTTTTGCCAACACATGTTCTAGCAAAATTGTCACATGCATACTCTTTAGGCAAAGACTTTGGATCCTTCTCATCTTCCTGTTAGGATTTTCAATATTTATCTCATCAAGTTTAGTCTTACAAACATCTTTATTATGATCTTCATATTTTCTCATGATAAAAAGTTAGAGCTTTGTGATCCTCATTCCTATTCTCTCACCCATGGTATCTTCATCATGATTTCCCTCTTTCATTGTCTCAAGTCTTCCAGGCTCTCTATCATCTTGACATCAATTCTCCTTCACTTCATTATAAGGTAACTTTCTAATATGTAGTATGCTACTACCATATCATTCTCTTTTCTTATTACTCTTCCCCTTTGATCAATGACAACGAAATGCTCATATAGAATATGCATTAGCTGGTCTATATTGAATTGTCTTCTCCATGGAGCTAAAAGATAATGCAATGGTTAGCTCCCCTTGAACTTGTACTCTTCCTCATGAACTTGGAGATACCACTTGTGCATGTAGTGAAGTTTGCACAAGCATATATTCTTCCTTCTTTTCATTATCTTGCTCTTGTTTCCTTCTCCATACTTTTGTATTTTCTTCCTTTTGATTATCCACGGCTTCCACTCTCTTGTTCTACCTAGAGGGTTCCATAAGACCACTTCTACAGAAGCATACTATGTGTCCATAATTGTCGCACTTATAGCTGTAACATTGTAACCTTCTAAAGGAGCAAAGAAATTATCATTCCTTATTGAGAACCCATAAAGACTTATATTCTTGTTCCAACCAAAATTCCTTGTATGTGTTCTCCAATCTCTTGCTTTAGGACCAAAGTTGTCATTTTTATTTGACAACCCATAAGAACTTCTATTCTTGTTCCATTCGAATCTTCTTGCATGTGTCCAACAATCTATTGCTTTATGACCAAAGTTATTACAAGAATAGAAATAACCATAGAATGAATGTTAAAACCTATTCATTTGTGCTTGCCTTGGAGGAAAGGACTTTCCGAACTTGTCCTTAATATCTTTTGGAGGGATGTAGGTATTTTGTGGAAGTTGATTTTCCTCCTTGTTGTCTTCCTTTATGATGGGACTCTTGAGAGCATGCACATAGATTTTAGGTTTTTCCTCATTTTCCTTCTTTGGTGGCTCTTTGGAATGTTCTTTGTTGGCCATCTAAATTTCTAAATAACCAAGACCTTTCTTATTGAATGTTGGCCTTTGCGAATTGATAATATTGTCCAATATTTTGGTATTGTTCTCATTCTTCAGGTCTTTGTTCAATTTAGCATTTGCTTTCTCCAATTCCTTTTTCAAGGAGACAATTTCAAACTCTAACCTTTCACAATTTTCCTCCTTTTTCTCTAATTGGACTCTCACTTCCTCTTTCATCTTGTATCCTTCTTTGATCTGAAATTTTAGCTCAACTATTATCTTCTCAGATTCTTCAAGGCTTCATACTAACTCTACATTAGATTCATTGTTCTCTTGAAGTTGTAGCTTTACTTTCAGGTTCTCTTTTCTAAGCCTCTTGATCTCACTGTAGGCACAATGATGTTCCTCCTCAAGATCCATTTCTTCATCATCTTCATCATAATCTTCTTTTGAATCTTTCTCTTCTCTTCTTTTGTCTTCACTTTTGACATGCACACATTTAGAAACACAATGATCAATTTACCACAATTAAAACATTTATCCTTACCTTTGTATATGTCGGACCCTTCTTCATTTGCATCTGATTCATCGCTTGATTCATGCTTTGAATTCTTCATCTCCTTTGATGCTTTGAACATTGCCTCTCTTTTAGATGAATTCTCTTCTTCTAATTCCATTTCTTCTTTTCTTTCACTCACAAGGCTGTCTTCATCTGTTACAATATCTTCTTTTCCTTCATCTCTTGTTGCTTTTACTTTTTTCCATTCTTTCTGTCTTTTTTCTTGCTGAACTAAGGTTAGGTCCTCATCAAGATAAGTTTGTGTACCTCTAAGGAACCTTTTGTTTCTTAGTATCACGTTCTTGTCTTCTATGTTCCTCAAGGTAACTCTTACGTGTTTGCTCTTGCTATCTCCTATCAATTTTCTAATCCTATTTGCTTGGTGGATGATTCTTGTCCATTGCATTTGGTCTTTAAGAAAGTCTCTTGTTAGCTCTTTTGTGATTTCCTTCTCTCCATAGTCTTTTAGTCCTTTAATGATGATAGTCACAACCCTATCACTTCTATCCTTTCCTTTTCTTATTTGCCTCCTAACTTGTTTTTCTATGAGTTCCCTTTGCATGTTTGATGATCCCCTTACTACTTGAGCCTAGGATTTGGCCTCCTCTATTTATTCTCTTAACTGATTTTCTTTTATCTCCATGTTTTCCATTGTTGTTTGGATCTTTTTTCTTTGTGAATTGTTGCTTCCTTCTAGTGCTTTTGTCTTGTTTTCTTTTGTTGTTTTCATTTGGTCTAAAATTTGCTTTACAAAAACCAGTTCTTGCTTGCCTTTTAACATGGTGTTTTGTAGTTTGTTTACCTACTCTTTGAGCAGTTTGTTCTCCCTTGTTAACTTCTAGTTAGATTCTGCGAACTCTTTAATCTTGATGTCTTCATATTGACCCCCTGCTTCTAGATTCTGGAGTCTCTTTTTCATGTTCATTAACTCATTGACATATAGTGCTGAGGACGACAATAGTGGTGTAGTAGTAGGACTATATAAATCTATGTTCTCTTGACTATCTTCAGCGCTTACTTCGTTGTTTGCTGGGTGAGTTTCAACCTCGGTTTGCTTTGTCTCTGATGTCATGTGAGATGATGCCTTTCCCTTTCTTTTAGCTTGTTTTTGGTCCTTTTGCTCTTCATGTGTTTGTTGGGTTTCTGCTATGACTACTAAGGTCTTATCTGCTATTTTTGGTAAAATAGTTGTGAGTTTTCATTTTTTTGCATGCTTTAGTTTTCAAGTTTGCCTATGCCTTAGGATCCCATTGTACTTGAAAGGTTAGTTTGAGGATACCCTAGCATGCATGTTCCCCACGTGCCTTTTGCTGCTCCTATATGAGCATTGAAACTGGGGTATGGAAGAGTAGTTGAAGGTCCAAAGAAGTGCGTTGGGAAGCTAAAAGGAATTAAAACCCCCCCTGAGATAAATTTTCAAACATGGGATTGTGTGCTTGATTACCCCCTGAAACTTTCCTATTGTTTCAAATTTTCTAGTTAGAATAGAATAGAATAGCTTTTAACGTCCACGAGGCTAAAAATAGCCTATGAGACAGCCAACCCCGTCAAATTTGCTTTTGCCTTTCAGTTATGCTTTTGTGCAAAGATATTATGAGCTCTCCCATCTTCTCCAGAGCACTCTCGACAAAAAGATCATGCCAAGAACCGCTGTCAGGATATCTGCATACTTTGCTCTGATGTTAGTGTAAGTGTCACATTCTAAGATAAAGTGTTTTTTTGATTGCGCTACCCCAGAAGTGCAGAAAGTACACACTCTTTCTTCCCATGTTTCTTTAAGACTCTTCCACCTACCCGTTTCACAATGGAGCTGATGAGAGTTAGTCCTAAGATGACCAATCAAAATCTTAGCTCTCCAAGAGATATCTGCCCCAATGTACGCTTTTTCTAAATGATCACGAGTGGCATTAAACATCTCAAGATAATAACTCTTCTTTCTCTCTAGGGAACCATCCCACATAGATTTACGGAATTTCTCTATGACAAAAGTTTTAATTATTTTCCATCCATAGGGTATGCATTGAAATATATATTCCACTTTTCCATCCACTTGCTATTTTGTTTCATCCATGATTTCTTTCTTTCCCTTATCACCTCGTTGAAGACAACCTTAGGCCACCTGCTTGTATCCATCTGCTCAATTCTTTTGAGATATCTTAAGAGACGCACCATAGCTGTGGCTTCCATTGGAACAACCCCTGTTTCAGCTAGCAAAATCTCATACAGAGTTGAAGTTTTCATCCTAAACTTGATAATGATCACGTGCTTTTAGATTCTCTCTACCTGCTTCCACTTGGACTTCGACATGCTGCTTGCCCAAATCTCACACCCATAAAGAACCACCGGACTTACCAATAGCCCAAAAAGAGTCATAGTAGTTTTCCAATCCCATAGTTCTGCCGCTCTGCATCTGTTTTGGAGGGCATAACATGCTTTCCAACCTCCCAAAATTCTTTTCTTTCTACAAGTTATATGTTCCTCTGATCCTGTTATTTCCGTCTGAACTATTACATTTATGGTGCCATTTTCCTCATTATCTTTGTTTGTTTCTTCCAAGTCTATCGGATCCCCACTATTTTCACTGTGCCCGTTCATGATAACCCACCCCTATTTGTCGTTTTTGGTTTGCACTGATAAAGGGTTAGGTAGGGAAGCCCCACCTTATTTGGCGCTTATGCCTTGTTTTGGAAAAGAAGCCTCGCAGGTTTGCAGAATAAAGTAACAAAAAATGTCAAAAATATGCAAGAGTCAGACAGGGTGGGGCTCACCTGTTATTTTTGCGGCTATTTTCACGAAAAAAGGAGGCGACAAAACCATTGCATGCCTTTTTTTTTTGCAGTCACCACTGTTAGTCTCAATACTCGAAACCTTCAAAACCTCCACCATTACCGTGTGTTTGGGAACCCTCCATTGTTGGAAACCCTCCACACTAATTGAAACCCGTGTCCACTTGCTCCTTGTTCACTATTCTCCACGTGTTTACTGTTCACTGATTAACAATGTCAGCTCCTCGCTATTCCTTGTTGTTCGTGGTTCCTCACCATTCCTCGTGGTTCCTCACAGTTTTGAAATCTGTTATATATACATAAGCGTGTTTGCTTATAGTAGAGGCCAACTAGCATCTATTTAAAACCTATTTATAGGGGTGCGCTTATAGCAGGGTCTGGCTTGTCTTCGTGTGAAAAATGTTTTCCTATATAAAGGCATGCTCGCAACGGCATGCTCGATCAAGGTTTTTAAAATATAGAAATCAACTAGGTATTTACAAGTGCAATCAGACCAAAGGGAAATCAATTTTAAATAGTGAATAAACAATGTTAAAGATAGATAATACAAGGCAGATTTAATAGAATCATAAATAATCCTCTCTTCATTAGTTCCCTATCAAAGTGCAATCATTTCATCAGTCCCCATCAACAAAACACAATTACCAAAGTGTGGAAATCTTGAGTAGAGTAGCAGATTTATTATACAACCTCTGATTGCCAAAATAACAACAATCAATAGCAGTAATCATCATAAAAATGCTTGTTTGTAAATGATATATTTAATCCTTCTTCACTTTCAGTGAGATTATATCTTCATCAACTAGGGTTGATTTATGAAAATCCAGTTTTCCAAAGAAATCTAATTTACATTAGTTGTTGGTAGGGTTTCTACTATGACAAATTGCCTATAACTTGGCATCATTTCTATGGGTTTGTGAACAGATAAACAATAGTTATATCAACAACTTTCATTGTTAGAGAATGGTTTTTTGACCTATAACAAGAGCATTTAATATTTAGCAGTGATCATTGGTTATTAACATGAGTGCCCAAGTACACCAATTGGTTATCCAATAATGTGATTATATTGTTGTCATGAAAAGTGCTATTTTCATACGTGCTGCAGTATTCAAAACATTTAGGGTTACAATTTTCAATACAAGGTTGTAGTTAAAGTTTGATGTAAGATCAACAAAAGTAGGGTTTTAGATTCTAAATGTCAAATGGTCAAAGGTTTAGTGTCTTTAGAGGATCTTCCATGATTAGAATAGAGGAAAAGTTTCATTAAAATCATCATCCAAGCCACTTGTCGATAGCCTATTTTTAGCCAAAGTTATCTATGACCCACACTATTTCTAGCTACTTCTAATTTTAGCCAATGTTATTTTTGAGGAGTCTCTATTTTTAGAAATATATTTTTATATTTCTTATCATGCAAGAGATGAGAGTTCTTGTGAAGATTGTTGTAATACACCCAAAAAAAGTGGCTACATTTTTTTTTCATTTAAACAATAATTACAAACATATCCCATACTATGCATCTAAATAGTCACAAGAATCAATAAAGTGAATTTCATTAATTCATACATCCCACAAGTACATAAATAGTACAAATTTATTCAAATATACAATGGGTTAAGTACTACACCCCATCAATAATTTCAATAAATACAATACACAGCATGAGCCAACTTGTCACAAATGCAAAAGTGGTCTTACTCAAAGTGCAATATGAATAAGGAGTCTCTAGTTCAAATCCTCAAGCTAATCCCTCCAAACTTTAGTTGCTATTGGGGAAGGTAATGAACCTGCACATCAAAGGAACCTGATCCTCCCCAACCATCAGTTCAGTAATGGAGTATTCAAATGATAACCTAAAAGTGTGAATTACAACAACAATAGTGATTATCTTATTAGTTCACTCCTTTTAACAAACACATATTTATTCATTCAAAATTATAGATCAAACAACTTATCCATGACATTCCACTTTTACAACACATGTTCATAACATCAATCATACACCAAACCAAGGTATTACAACATGCCATTTCAAACACTCAAAGTACACATAAACTAAACACATAACATAAGGCGTAGTTATAATAACAATAACACACACAAAACAATATCATAATGCTATTAACTCCAAGATGTCTCATACCACACCTAGATGTCAACTCCCAAATGTGTAGTTTACCTCTATACCAACTACCTCACATAATAAAGAAGGCTAACCATACGAACCATAGAGCACACTACCTCACTAGGTAGAACAATGTGCACACTAACATATACCAGGGTACATGCCTTCAAATCAGAGACTCCTGGGTTGAGTAATGGAAGGCAATCAATAGTGTAATACATAGCCTATGAACCCTCTTTCAACGAGAGCACTAAAGCTTTTGTGATGTGGTGCCTATGGCAAGAAGAGCAATCTCCAATCCTCATGCCAAACTATCTTAAGGGGATAGTGATTTCAGATGTGCTGGACATGAAGTAAAGAAGGTGATGTCGAGATGTATCCTTCTAGGATAAGGACACACAACTTCTTGTACCCCAATCTAATCATGTCACCTCTATTGTAACCAAGATATTCAAAGTCTCATGATAAGACAATTAGGTGTTTAGAAGCTCAATATAGTCTTGCCATCATTTTCTTAGTCACAAATGCAACTTTCAACCAATCAAGTTTCGACTCACTAATAATACATTAGATAAGCAAACAAAGTTGGATTCACATGTATACATTAGGATGATATCATCCTAATTAATCCAGTCAAAGAAAACACAATCAACTGTTAGTTGTCGTTGCACCAAAAGATTGACCTTTTAATGCCCGATACAACCACTTGACTTAACAAGCACGGGAGGCGGTTAAGCCCTTGTCGCAAACCACCGCAGCGCAACGCTGAACAAGGAAACCAAGGGCCACACCTTGCAACAATCCCCCCCAGCGCAAGCGCAGGGTTTGAACCCGTGACCTCTGCTCTGATACCAATTGTTAGTTGCCGTTGCACCAAAAGATCGACCTTTTAATGCCTGATACAACCACTTGACTTAACAAGCACGGGAGGCGGTTAAGCCCTTGTCGCAAACCATCGCAGCGCAGCGTTGAACAAGGAGACCAAGGGCCACACCTTGCAACATCAACAATATCTATTGACTTTTGTCCATTCTTACAATCTAAGTATAGACTATTTGGAATCATGGGTCATGGTTCAATTTAATAGTCAAGTTAGACTATAACATGATTTAGGGACACCAGGGAAATTTAGGGACAGTAGCGCAATTCAGGGACATGAACAATTCAAGGACACTAGATCAATAGATGAATTACAATGTAATTCAGACACTAAAGCAAGTGCACTATAGTCCTTGATTTGTGCTTTATTCTTGATAAAAAATTCTCAAAACTTTTTGCCAAAAACTCTTCCCAAGTTTACTCCAAGTCTTCTCTAATAATTAACTTAGAAATATGACAAATTCAAAACACAAAGATAGAAAAATAAGTTTCTTATATGTTTGAAAAACACAATTTCTAATACATTAGATGCTTAGATTTCAATCAATGAATCAAATCATTCTCCAGTCCATGTTTGTACAATAAATTTAATCAATCACATAGTTTAGATCTATCAATCATGGTTTACTAACACACTAGCTAACACCCTTCTCACTATTCCAAATTCACTCAATTCCATGCAATATCATTGTAACACACCTTCTCATATTACTTGGAATCACTCATACAATTTACTAAGAAAGTAAAGGAACATGAACATGAGTGGAATAATAATTTTTTTTAAAACATTGCAATATTTCAAAGAAATAAAAGCATATATTTTTTGAATATTTTTTAACCTTGAAATTCAATATATTCAAAGATAAATTGTAGTAAAAACATTTCACTTTACATTTACAAATACATTACACTTGGAAAAGAATAGTTTTACATCATAACATGAAGTTTAACACAAAAAATACTATTTCTGGAATCTTGATATCTATCGTTCAATTCTTTGGCGAGTCTTCTGCTATAGAGGGAGAGCATCATCCGAGTGCTTTACCTCTAACCACAGATCGACGGTCCCTCGCATACCTTCCTTCCTAGAAGTGGCCCTACTCTTCACAAAGAGTATAGACATATGGATCCAAGAAGTTGCCATCTGAGTTCTAGTGTTGTGTCTTACGTAACTCAATTGACCATACAACTCTAGTTGACCTTCTAGCTAAGTATGATCATTCTGACAGGTTACACCATCTAGACACTATGAATCGACTAATGCATGCAGAGAAAAATGCATCACTTTGGGCAAAGTTTCTATATAAATAAATGTTTGCAATAAATGTAGTCGTGTGTTCACACACCTCTAACTCAACTTAAGACTATCTCATCCTATAGTTTGATTTGTTGACTAACAACACTAGACATGAAATGTCTTGACCAAGTTTAATCCCTAGTCAATCTGACTTAGAATTTAGTCCAGAATTCTAGGATATACATATATATACACAATGGTTAGATTTAGAAGATTTAACTTTTCGAGAGTCCTTCAATGCATTCTTGCAACATCAGAGTCTATGATTTCCTGTCATTCTACTCATCGACTCAAGATAAATCACTCTTGTGTTATAAGTCATATTTTGACTTCAACAAGATATCAATTTTTTTTATCAAAAGCTTATTAGACTCTTTATAATATCTTAGTCTATGGTCTCTTGACTCTTTTACTATTGACCATGAACTAAAATAGACTAAAACAAAGTCATAATTGACTTAGAACTTTAAACTTTCTAACCTTCTTTTGGGTTGACTCTAGGGTTTTATCTGCTCTAATAGAATATACAAAATAACATCAAAACTCTTGTTATCCAATGATAAGAATGTATAATAATAAAGCATGAATATTATAGCCTTTAGTCTTTTCTAGACCACTTAGGCACTAAAACAATTCATGTTTCTCAAAAACATGAGTTCTATCTTTATATAAATATAATACCTTAGTGCATACTATCATTATCATCAATACTCTTAACTAAGTTTAATCACATAAACCAGATAAGTTTTGAGTCTGAGATAACAATATAATACTTTCAACCTCTAGTTCCTCTCAAGTCAACTAACTTTTCCTAAGAAGAGATAAGAACTAATGTTTAACATCCTATGCTTATCTTGATAAAGCTTACCATTGTTGTTTGAATGAGTAAGATATACAAAATTATTCTCAATGATAACAATATCATTGTTTAATATTCTTGCATAAAGAAATAACTAATCCAAAATCTTTGATCTCAAGGCATAAAACTTATACCATTATCACCTTGGAATAAGTAAACCTATTTTTGAACTTTCTACACAAAATAATAGATTTAAAATACTCTCAAATATCAAGATGATACCTATTATTTTTGTAGACTTCTTAGGTGATAATATATATCACTCTACTAAGTGTTCACAATGAGGTTAATATCATTTCTTATGAATATAACAAGTATTTATCTAACCTGATATCATTTGATGATAACAATAAAACTTATCCCAGAACTATAGGAAAACAAAATCTGTCTGTTTGAAACTTAGCGACAGTCTTATTCCTCTCGACTTCCAAGTTAAAGATAGGGTTCTCTACAAAGTTTAGCCTAACACTTGCATACAACTAAAGGTTGTTATAAAATACTGTGTCTGAACAAGAGATCAACCATAAAACTTTGCCTCTATCTAGATCTTTCTCTCTGCATTAGAAGGTAGACATCTACGCATAATACTATCTTAACAACCAATAAATTTAAACTATAAAGGCCCCAACCATTACAATCTTCTAGATTTCGAAGATATATCACAAGGCACAAACAATTGCTTTCATATCTATCCTATGTTTTAATCTTAGCATTCTAATGTTTGTTATCTACATATATCTTTGTTATTCAAGATCTAAAACACTATCTAAGCATTGGCCACATAGCATACGTTCTATGCACATTGAGTGCAATACAATGATAGACATGCTACTATCGGTACAAATTTTATGCAATTACTATGCTAAAAGTTCACTGTAATAGAAAAGTTGTACTATACAAATTGTATACACCTAAAAATGGCTCGAGTCGAATTAAATAAACATTTTAATATTTATTTTATTCTTATTCCTCTGTCAATAAATAAATATCCTAATTTATTTATCTGTTTCACATTCATCTTAATCTTCCAAAAATTGAATAAAAATCAATTTATTTAATTAAATCATCCAAATTCCTCTAAATCATCCTTAATTGAATAATTCCAAATTATTTATTTAATCATCTATCCTAAAGTCTTAATTCTATAAATCCACATCATTTCCACCTCACTTTACACCTCATCATGTGGCACACATAATTGAAAATTTTTAATACTTAATTATATAATTATCCTCACCCACATGTCTTATTTATCCTCTAACCATCCCTATTCTTAAGAGCTTGGTCTTTCCATGTCATCATAGTCAAAGGACACTTAGAGACACATGTCTCATAGTTCTTAGATTCTTTCCAACAACCCTACAAAGAAGGTCTCCTTCTTTGACCCTTGTCTTTTGGTCTTTGAGAGCATTGTGACAAGTGGCCTCTTGCTCACACCTTTCTCTCCGCCTTGTCATCGTAGGAGGAACATCTCCCCCTTTTATCTCCCTCATCCCAACTAATCAAATCTCTACCATACACATCACAAGACTCATTCCTCCACCAGGGATCTTTTGACACTTGGATTTGAGCCTTCTTGGCCTATAAAAGCAAGCTTCTAACCTCCATTTTGACATAACAAGAGCTTTTAGTAATTATATGCTGCAAAAATTTCTTCAAGCAATCAAGCGTGCCTTCGACCCCCAATTTGCATTAGTATCATAATCTCCATAGCATTATCAACGGCTTCATATCAATCATATCATCATTATCTTAGCTTTGCATTGTAGGCTTATCACATTGCATTTTCATCCACAAAATCCATTCCTCTCTTTGTCATCTTGGAAAGCAAGGAAGTACATTTCTGAGAGTAATATCATCATCAACAAGATCATTGAGAAGATAGGAAACAATGGAACACACAGGATAAATCATTTAGTAAGCTATAACTTATGATTTCTACATTTTTCTTAGTTTCATTGATGTATTGAATTTGAGTAGGAATTCTAGAGTATTTGTGGTAGCTTAGTAGGTTCTTACATTAGTTTCAAATTATCAATCACATTTTGGCGCCCACTGTGGGGCCTTGCCCCATTTTTAACTTCCAAATTTGAGTTTTTGGTGTCCTTATAGTCGTAACAGATCGTTCCTATGCATCTGTGAAGAAAATAACAGTCCCATGTATATAAAACTTCTTTCTGCGCATTTGTTTTCCTGCACATATAACTCATCTTTTTGCGCATCTGATATCTATTTCGGCACATATGAAATTTGTCAATTTTTTTAGCATGTCTTTTTGATAATTTTTGATGCTAACACTTGTTGTAGGTGTCTTTGACCATCAAAGGAGTATATTGAAACTAGTAACAATGGGTTTCTGCAGGTTTTAGGGCTTGGTTTAGGCATCATCATACAACTTGCATACAATCTTCACGTAGTTTCTAATTAGGAAGAGTAATACAATTTTGCATAAAAATCTTCACTTAGTTTCTAATTAGGATGGAGTAATCATAATCATGTTGCATACATCTTGCATACAAATCTTCACTTAGTTTCTAATTAGGATGGTGTAATCATAATCATGTTGTATACATCTTGCATACAAATCTTCACTTAATTTCTAATTAGGAGGAGTAATCATATCATTTTGCATACAACCTACATACAATCTTCATCTAGTTTAAATTAGGAGGAGTAATCCAATCTTGAATACAATCATCACATAGTCTAAATTAGGAGGTTTAATTGGACAACATTTTGCATACAAATCTTGCATACAACCATCACAGTATAAATTAGGTGGTTAATTGGACAAATCTTGCATACAAATTTGCATACAATCCAAACTTAGCATAAATAGGGGGAAGTAACTTGATTAATCTTTCCTTTGTTGTTATCATGCAAAAATGCTATCTTGTGTTGGTAGATTGGTCACATCTAGCTTAATCTAAGCGGTCAATGAACAAGTGTTTGTTGTGCTTATAAAGGTGATAGGCATATGCTCTCCCCTTGCAACATCTTGGGTGATCAAAAAGCCAGACTCATCTCACCTTTTCTTGTTTACCTTTAGCAAGGCCTGCTCTTGGATTGAGATTCATCCAAGAGGGACAACCTTAAGAAGAGCTTTCCTTTGACCCGCTCTATAAATGGAATAAGGAGAAAGCCAAGTTCTAACTGATGTCAGCCTTGCCTTTCGGTGCCAAACTGAAAAGAGGTGTACTAGTACTTTGTGGAAATGATTTTCACATTGTGTGAAGTATTTGAAACTCTTAGTAGGATTGTTTAAAGCTTTTAGTAGCTTGCCACATGCTCACAAGGCATTGGTCCCTCAAAGTTACTAAGAACCATTGTTTTAGAGACCAAAATCCTTTTACTTGTTGACATAGGAGGTCGGACCTCTGAAGCCGCCCAATGTTTTCACTAATCATGTGTAGAGACAGAAAATTCAACTCTTTATGGGGCATGAAACTTGGTATGCTAGAGAAGTGTGTGTCGTGTAAGGGGGAGCCAGTGCTACCAAGTTTCTAGCTGTCCGCCTTGATTTAAGTGGCTAGAGAAATCCAAGTTAGGATTTAACAAGTAGTATCCTTTCTCGCCTAAGATTGTACTTGTCTTCAAATTTGTTTTAAACACCAAATGTCACAAACAAACATCAAAATGTAATGCTTGTTGTGTTTTCTTGCCTAAAAACAAACAAATCATCACCAAAACACTTAGGTTTCATAGAAAAATGTGCCTAAAACAAGCAAAATTGATCAAACATTGCAAAAACATAGAACTATGCATTCAAAACTTATTGCTGCGCATTTGACACTTCTTTTAGCGCATCCAATTTCTACGGCGCATATAATCTGTTTTGCTACACATTTGAACATTATTGCTATGCAATCATCTTTCAGCACATATTTAAATGACAGAGCTGCGCATCCAGAATAATGCATACAATCCACAGAACTACGCATTCAAACTCTGTTTTAGCACATATAAACCTGTGCATCTATAACAGTGACATGTTCCTGAGATTTTGAGAGAAAAACAAAACCAGTTTTGGATACCGATTTCTACCTAGAATACACTTGAGAAGTCATTAAAACCATTCAGAGTCATCCCATACCCATTTTCAGGCATTTCACTCATGTACCATACTTAGCCTTTCCCAAAATCAAACAAAACCAAAATTTTTGAAAGGTGCCATTGAGATCTTCTATTTTCAAAACAATCTAGTTAGTTTCCCTATTAGGATCAATCATCCTCTATCTATAAACTACACTAAAACATCTTGACAAGGTTAGTCTATATCAATAGTGATCCCAATTAGATCCCTATTTGACTCACTTTGGATCAACACTTTGATTGCTAAACATCGTAGCTCAAGACCATTGTTTGAAAAAGGAAATCAAAACTCAACCTTTAGAAAATCTCATCACCATCACAATCAATCCAATCTTTCACCCAAGACTACATATCACAAACATCATTTACATCCGGGGCCAAGATTATCATCCAACTTCATTCATATCACACTTTTGTATGGTTGAAACTAGGTCTCAAGACAAAAGAAGAAAAGAAATGGATTACACAAACAATAGTGAACACTCTTCTAGTGATGGAGAGGAAGAAATCAACCAAGAAGAACTTGATAAATGCATACAAGATCCAAAATTCCAAAGGTTGACGGATAAGGTTGTGTCAACAGACCCTCACAAATACTTCCTCTTACTAGCACAACAAGGAGCTAAACTACCCACTGATTTTGACATCTCCAAATTTAGAGAAACTATCCCATCAAATGAAATAGAAGCTCCCAAAACTGAAAAAGAAGCTCCCAAGAATGAAAAGGCTAAGGATATGTCAAATCCTTTAGATTCACTCACATAACAAATCCAAGCCTTACAACAACAATTTGTGGACCTACAAATGGGAACTTCCACAAAACATTACTCATTAGAGGATATATCTCCATATCCCATTGACAAAAGCTTGGTCATGGTACCTTTCCCTTCAAGATTCAAAGTCCCTAAATTTGACAAATATAGGGGGAAAGGTGATCCACGTGACCACATTAGAGAATTTAGCGCTGCATGCTTAGAAGTCGCCCATAATGAGACATACCTTATGCGACTCTTTCCATGCAGCCTAGGAGGTCAAGCTATGGAGTGGTTCTCCCGTCTACCTCCCAGAATCTGAACATTTAATGAACTAGTGGACAAGTTTGTCACTCATTTCTCCTACAACATTGAACATGAGATTTCAATGTTAGACCTATGCAATAACAAACCAAAGAATGGAGAATCTTTCTCCATTTTCTTACAAAGGTGGAGACAACTTGCTAGTAAATGTCCTTATCATATTCTTGAAAAGCAAATGATTGAAATGTTTGTCCATAACTTGAACACCGAATTAAGCTATCAAATCCAAATCCAATGTCCTACTTCTTTTAGTAAGGTCATTGAAATGGGATTACTTATTAAGAAAGCTTTGATAGCAAAAGGACAAATAAAACTCTATAAGGACATCCCTAGTTCAAGCAACAACACGGGTAAATTGATGTTTTGGACTAAGAACAAGAATATTGTAAATGATGGAGTTGTAGATGCAAAACATGTGACACCAAAACAACCTTTCTTAATCTCTCAAGTCCACACAACAATACTACTCCAAACAAACCTCCAAACAATGAACCACGATCCACAAACTTCCCTCCTCACAGAAAATTTACACCATTAGGGGAATCAATTGAATCAACCCTAAGGAAGCTCATAGCAAACAACATCATAATGCTTCCTACAATAAGGGAATATGAACCCAAGTTCAAACCCTCTTGGTGGAAATATTCTGACTTTTGTGAATTCCATAGAAGTAAAGGTCATAAAACCAACGATTGCCAACGACTAAAACACACCATCCAAGACTTGATAGATCGAGGAGATATATCAATTGATGGACATGCATCCAATGATGACCATATGGAATTCAAGAACCCGCTCCCTAATTATTAAAAAGGAGCCCCCTCTAAGCAAAACAATAACGGTGGTAACAATGCCAACTACACAAATGTGTCATATGATTATGTTGTTAACCACATCTCTGAAAGTGACTCAAATGTAAATGTGATTACTATAAATAAAAAGCCTAATTGTAATGTAACCACTCGTCATGGAAAGATTACTCTCCAAGGAGCTCCACCTACACCATCTTCTGTATCCAATCAGTAGAATGTCCTAGACCAACTCCAAAAGACACCCACACATATATCTATCTTGGAGCTTTTGCGTCTCTCACCATCCCATAAGGCTATCCTAGAAAAAGATCTTTTGGAAACCACTGTGCCAACTAATCTAGCCCAAGAAAAATTCTAAGCCATGGTAGGACATCTTACTACCCCCCATTTCCTCTCATTTACTGAAAAAGATGATATGTCCGTTACCCAACCTCATAATGCATCCATTCACATCGAAGCCTTCATTCATAAACACATAATAAAATGGGTCCTTATAGATGGAGGGGCAGGTTTAAATATATGCGCACTAAAATTAATCCTTGCATTGGGGTTCTCCGAGAATGCTGTTGATCCAAAGAAGAAGATCACAATCAAGGCCTATGATGAGGAAGAAAGGACATCTAAAGGAACTGTTGTTTTGGCAATAGGAGTTGGACCAGTAGAGAAAGATGTGGTTTGCCAAGTGCTTGACCTGGAACTAGCCTAAATTATCCTCCTTGGCTGACCTTAGATACATGCGATGAAGGCCATACCATCCATCTATCATCAATGTATAAAGTTTCCCTACAATGGCCAAGAGATTACTATCCAAGGTGATCCTGATCCATTCCAATACTGCAACACCATCAAACCAAAGACGGAAGTTGTCATACCTACCAATCGTGCAAGCTCATCCTCTACACCCCTTGTTGACCCAAGTTCCATACCTTCTACGTCCAAAACCACTGAACTAAAAGTCAAGCTCAAAGATGAAGGGCTAGGAGAGTATTCCATCGAACAAACTTTTTGTCTTGCAAAACTACCTCTATCACCCAAGTCTAATGGCAAACCCTCTATGGACAAACCACAAACATCAAAAAATCCTAATGGTCCTTTTATCAAATGGGGTACTCTATCAAATGAAAGTGATGAGTGTGAGGCCGATTTATTTTACTTCCCTATTTTGATCATTTTACATTATAGTTGGTGACATTATTGGACATTTAGAGACTATTGATTTCTATTATGCAGATTTAGACTATATCTCCTGATTTGGATTAGTTTTGATTAGTTATGTGGTGATTTGATTAGATCCTATTTTGATGCTATTATGATACTAGACATGTGAGATACATTGATGGTTATATTTGATGTTGATTATGAGTTCATTATATGGATTGGTTATTGATTTTGATTTTGTGACATTAGATAGAAAATGCAATTTTAAATCTTAATTATGATGTGAGTTGATTAATGTTGTGTATGAATTATGTGATGACATGATTTTAATTTATGTTGCTTTGGCTATGATATATCTATGTTGGATTAACTATTTGATCGAGTGCGCAGGTGATTTTTCAAGCCACGAAAAATCGGAGGCAGATCTCACACTTATGTAATTCCTTGTTAAGCCGATCCATTCCGAAGAGGGATGAGGATCACACTTGATTGAATGATGTTTTAGTAAATGCTTGATTTAATTATTTGGCCTAGTTCACCCCTTCTATTTGATTTAAATTATGTGTTGTAAAATTTATGTTTTATTTCACACCATTTGGTGTTCTTTTATTTATGGGCCATATAAAGTGATTTTACACCTCCCTAAGTGTTTATTAGAGTTCCAAACTTACCCTAGGTGGTAACCCTAGGGTCTAGGGTCTATTTGGACTTACTAAACCCTAGGGTAACTCCCATCTAGTCACTTTAAACTTGGGTTTAGTAAATGTGACGAAATTTCAAAATGGCTAAGGGTGGGAGATGAGTCATGCCTTGGAAAAGGCCCATCTCCCTTCCCAAGGCTTGGGGTTTCCTCCACCATGAAGACATGGGGGGGTCTTCAAGACCCCCAAGTGTGTGGGATCTCCCTCCAAGACTCTCACACACATGTGAGAGCATCTTGGAGGGAGAGGGCTCTCTTGGAGGATAAGAGGATGACATGTGTCATCCCTTATCCTCATGGAGCCATGAGGAGAGTTGCCACCTCACCATTTGGGCTCTCACACATGTGTGAGAGCACAAGTGGATAAGGTGAGAGTTTGAATGGATTAGAGGGTGATACTTGCACCCTCACACTCCTTCTCCCTTGCAAGTGGCATGGGATGAGGAAGGAGAAGGTGACAAGTGTCACCTTCTCATTACTCAGGGCCAAATTTGAAGGCCTCTTTTATCTCCTCTTGGAGAGGAGTTGGGGGTTCTTGCTTTTTGAAATTTATTTCTATCTTTGGAGGTTTTGGGAAGTGTTGGATAAATCTTGGAGGCTTGGAGACTTGGAGAAAGCTTGTGGGCTCTTCTTCAAAGTGCATCCATTGTTGGGCTCTTAAGGTAAGCCCTATGGCATTAGCCATTTCCTTATGCTTATTTTCATTTGTTGTGTGCTTGAAATTTTGTGTTGAGTGTTATTTCTTTCTTTGTGTAGGTTTTGGGTGTTGGTGAGAGCATCTCCCTTGGAGAAAAGGCTCAACTCGTATGGGGTGGGGGAGAGTGAACCTCCTCAAGGTCACCTCCTGGTGTTGTTCTATTTATAGCCTTGAGGGCATTCTATGGTGTTTGGGAGTATTTTTGGATGGCAAGAGTGCCATGGTGATTTTGAGTTTATGGAGATATTGTTTAGGCTTGAGGCCTTGTGATTTTGGGATTACTGAGTTTTGGAGTGACCTCTTGAGTTGAGGGGTCCACTCCCCTACCCCCTCCAAACTCATTTAAATGAGTTCCGTATTGTGCAAATCCTTGGGTGGAATTTTGTGTTGTGGTGTGAAAAGAATCCCGTGTGAGACCTACCTCCCCAGCTCGAGGGTGACCCACTAGCTGGTCTACGGTAGGGAGGAGGACGATGTGTATGGCTTGGTTCCCCCTCTTGTATTTATTTTTCATTGCAAGGCATTTTTGGACTCTTGGAGCTTGGGAGAAAAGTTATTTTAGCTTTATTTGCATTAGTTGTGTTGGCTGATTTTTGAGAGCCATGGCCTTAAGGCCTCATTGTTTGGTTGTAAAATTATTGTACTCCCCATTGTTATTTGTGTTGGAAATAATTTTAAATGTGTAATATCTCTTATTATGATTTCAAAAATATGTTTATTAAGTTGTTGTCTGTGTTTATATGGTCATGGGAAGTTGACAAAAGAAAATATAGTTTGCTGCCTTTTCATTCAAAAAATATATATATATATATGTTGCCGTTTTGATTTCTGTTGAATGTTTAAACAGAAAAGAGAATAAATTAGTTATGTTTAAAATAATTGTTGAGTAAAAGCTAAAGTAGAAGGAAAAGTTAGTGAAGTTTACTTTATGATGCATAGTGAGTATTTTCACCACAAATGCTTGCTATTTACTTTCAAAAAAAAATTATGACTGTCATTTCCATCTTGCTGTTTTGAAAGAAAGAAATTATATGACTGGTTATTCTAAAATTATTTGTTCAAAAAAAAAAAAGTATAATATCCAATTTAATTACTGTAAAAAAAAATGGTATTCTGTTTTATTTATCTTTCAGAAAAGTTGTAAGTAAAATCAAATATTATAAGTTTACATTCTGATTACTCGTATTTTCCTTTGATTGTGTATATTTGTTATAATATACACACACACACACATATATAATATATAAATGTATATATGTATATATTATACACATATATGTATTGCTGAAACTACATATTCAAACTAATGTTAAATTCGTGCTAAAGTTGAGTGTGTATATATATTTTATACTAATAAACCAGATTTAAAGACAACAAAAATCTAATGGCAAGTATTTTTTTTACAAAGATCGAAATATAGCGAAAATATGGATTTGAGGGTTTGAGCGTTGTTTGTTTTAAAGAACAAAATAAATATAGAAGGGCTGTGTGGACGGCGCTGCCGTCCACACAGCCAACACTTGCCAAAAAGGGAGGGTGTGGGGAGGGGGGGTCAAACCTCCACCCACACCCAAGGGTGTGGGTGGGGGTTCGACCCCCCCTCCCCACACCAGTCCCCATTTCCTTAAACTTCAATAGCGGCGGGGAGAAAACTTAGGGCCGTCGACCCTGACTTGTGATTCGGCCCTCCTTCGCCTCTTTAACCTACAACATTCCTTCTTAAATTTTGATAGTAATATTTAGTAAATGCGAAATTATATATATACAACAATTTCTGTAGATTCTTAAAATCAAACAAAAACAAGATTCTCAGATCTGTATCATATATATAAATGTATATATATCATGTATATTTATATATACATAAATGTATATATATACATGAATATGTATATAGCTATTACAAAAAAACATATACATAAACCCTACGAGGTATACATAATGAGTATACTTCTGTGGATAGAGGTAGTAGAAAACAAGATCCATGGCTGCCATTTCTTCTTCATCAAACCCTACTTGCACAAAAGGGAAGACAAACAAAACAAATGAAAAAAAAAGAAAACAAGGAAACAAAACAATAGAATGGAATAGAGATTAGGGTTAGGCCATTCTTTTTAGAAAACAAATAAAATATTAGAATAGGGTTGGTTTGGAGGATGAGTGGGAATATAGTAATGCTATTTTATTTATTTCACTCATTTCTCCCATGTGCACGGGAATTCAAACTTCTCTCTCTTTTGCATTTTGACTTGTTGGATTTATTTGCCTTCCTTAGTGTTTTAATTTATTTTGATTTAATTTTTTTTTTGGGGATTGGATTATTTACTTCTAAGTGGGATTTATTTTAAATGGGGAATGGGATTTTTGATTTAATTGGAATTCTTTATCCCCTTGCAAATTATTTAATTTTTGACACCCTTATTAGTTATCTAGTGGGTTTTAATCTAATTTATTGGGGAAACCTTTGTATTGAATTATTTTAATTTAATCGCCTTTTATTATGGGAAGGGATGTTTTAATTCTCCCCTCCTTTAATCTTTTTAACTTGAGTTATTTAATAAATATAATTGTTGCAATTATATTTATTAAAGGACTTAATTATTAAATTTTATTTTGGTCATTTATTTAATTTTGAGTTTTATATTTTGATGAGTGGTGAATTCTATTCTGACCCTTGGAATTATTTAATTTATTCTTATACTTTATTTATTTAATTTTTGCCTTAATTGTTTCATGAGAAATTCTTTTTAAAATATTTATTTCAAATGTTGAAAACGCGTTATGCTGCCAAATTTTCTCAAAATTTAGGGTTTTATTTTAATGGTATTTTTGTGACATTTATTTTATCACTCCATATCATCATGCGACCATTATATCATTGAAGTGTTGTTTTATTCAATTTTATTTATGTATTAGAACTAGGGTTTGATTTCGATTCAGTCGAAATCATTTCACTCACATAGGAAACTTAGGGTTTTGAATTAAATCAAATTCTAACCTTAGTAGCGACACTCATCGCATCGCATAACCCCCTAGTCAGCTATCATCATGTAGGGGATTGCATAGGTAGACGCTCTTCCCCAAGTATCAATTGACATGTTTATGCCTTATGCATATTGCCACCGAGCACGCAGACGCATGCAAGGGGGTTTCTAGGGATATGTGGAAATTTTTTTGATATTTCGTGTCATGACCAAATGACAAATGTGGACATGACACGTGTGTTGCGTGTCGTGATTGCATGGGAAATGTGGTTATGACATTTGGTATTAGAGCCCAAGTTTAACACTGGGCTTGTTTGGGTACATTATTTAGTCCATAATTTTGATTAATTTGTAAATACCTTATTTTGTAGGATGCCTCCCCGACGTGTTCGGCGAGCGTGTTCACGCTGCATGGAGTCCGTAGAGGTGCATAGTGACTCTTCAGCTAAGGGTCAGGGACCGCCAGTACGCTGACACCACAGGTACCACCTGCACCTGATATTGGGCCACAGATATTACAAGCGCTATAGGCAGTGTTAGATAGGCTACCACCAGCCATAGTTGAGCTGCACATCGATCCACGTGCCGAGCCTCACATTGATCCGCAAGAGGAGCCACATGTGGAGCCATGAGCAGAGTCACGTGTGGAGCCCCGCATCGAGCTGCGAGAGGCACCACGTGTGGAGCCTTATGTTGAGGTACCAGATACGACGACAGAGGAGGTTGGATTGGCATACAGGGCCCGTAGCAGGAGCCCTCCACATCATGCCAGGTGTGAGGAGGCAGTGAGAGTGGAGTAGATTTTTCACAGGCCTTATGATTTTTATGCGGATGATCCTATCCAAGGGCACAGAGATCGAGGAGACCCTATCAGGGATTTGTTGAGGCCAAATCCACCTACATTCGTGGGGATCATAGAGGGAGCTGAGGCAGAGGCCTGGCTTATCAGCTTAGACAGTTGCTTTGCGTTGTGTAGACACCCTAAAAAGACCAAGTCATTGCACTACTTGCATTTCATCATCCATCGAATCACCTGTATTCCAACGTTAATTAAATAATCCAATTATTTAATTAATTTCATCAAATTCTTCCAAAACTCCTAAAATTAGCATGACTCTACTTAAATAAATATTTTAAATATTATTTTCATCACTCATATTCTTCTATCAATAAATAAATAAATTTATTTATTTATCTGATTCATCTCCTCTCATTTAATTAAATAAATCACATTTATTTAATTAATTAAATGCATCTGCATCAACTACATTCTTCTAAATAATTAAATAATTTCAATTATTTAATTAAAATCCTGTATTATTCCAAATTTAAATAAAATATAAATTTTATTTAAATAAAATCTTAAATATCCACTAAATAAAATATATTTTTATATTTTATTTTATTCTTCAAAAATCTCCACAAAATAAAATATATTTCTATATTTTATTTATCCCTCTCAATTATCTACAAAATAATTAAATAAATCTTTTTTATTCAATTATGCTTTCTTATCTTCAAAAATCATTCATATCTTCTAAAGAAATACTTTCCTCTTGTCATACAAAAGCAAAAGCAGTTTTAAGGCATCTTTAAAGCAAACTTGCTCTTAAATTAGAAAAATAAATTCTAATTTAAGAAAATCAAATCTCATCCTCATCAAGAGAGGAGTTAACTCAAAAAAGTAGCTTTTGTGTGTCGCATGTCTTTTTCTTATTTGCTGCACGTTTCTCAACTGTTCTCCTCCGTTGATTCTTCTGAATTATCTGGACCGTTGATCGATCTCCATTGAAATCTATATAAACTCCCCTCATCTCCTTCGTTAACCCCTCTTCAATCACTTATTTTTAAGCATACTTAACAGCGTTTTGAGCATACATCACATCAATTGAGCAACCTCACGATCTTTTGACATTGATCTTGGAGCACGCTACTTGCTTGTTGCAACCATGGTTTCGCAGCACTATTGAGCAATCCACATTCAATCCAAAGGGAACAATACAAATCTCGGTAAAAGCTTTCATATTTCATTGATTTATTAATGGCTTTTATTTAGATCAGTTCTCTTTATGTTATTGGGTTTTTGATTTGTTTAATTTAATATAGTCAATTTTCCTCATACACATTCTGACACGCCCGGTGGGACCCACTAATCCCTCTTTTTCTTTGAGAAATTAATTTTTTTTAAGTTACAGTACGGAACAGCGCAAAATATACAGAAAATCACTTTTGGCAGTATCCTAAAGCGCTTCCGGAGACACAGTACATCGCCCTAGGGCGATACTACATTGCTTATGGTTACAGAAGCGCGCTTTTGGCAGTATCGTTAAGCGCTTTTGGCAAAATAGGTTTTTCTAACATTGGTTGGCGTTTTTGCAGGGTTTTATTCATATACATATCTTTGATTTGTCTGACAAGCTGTTTTACTTATCTTTCAACTTTCTTTTGATACTTCCTAAGTTGACTTATTTAGGGGTATTTTTGATATTTGAGTTAACCTATCTTGTTTGTGACACCTTTTTGAGTTTTCTTGATTTCAGGATACGGATCTATCAGATATTAATTCTCAAAATATTAAATCAATCAGGAAATCCTATCTGAAGCTAGTTATTTTGACAAAGCATAAACTTTTTTTTGATCCAAAACAGAACATCGCTTTCGGTTCTACAGTACTGCGCTTTCGGTATATTGGTACGATGCTTCTAGTTCTGATAGAGCGCGTCTGGTAACACAGAAGGTCGCTTCAGGTCTGCAAAACATTGCTTTGAGTTATACAGTACTGTGCTTTCAGTATCTCGGTACGACGCTTCTGGCTCTGTTTCAGCGCCTCGGGTGGAACAGTAAGTCACTTTTTGTCTACAACACATCACTTCTGGTGGAACAGTAAGTCGCTTTCGGTAAGACAGTACAACGTGTTTGGTCAATTTGTTTGTTTTTGCTAAACTTATTAGTTTTTGTGGAACTAATCGACTTGTTGCAGCTTCTTATCACTCACACAAAGCAAAAAGGTTTTTCTAATATGTCCATGCAGGACGAACATTGAAGAAATCTTGATTTATTGCACTAAGTCTTAAAAACATATTACCTTCTTAAGGGATAATTGAACAAATCATTTCGGCAATTTAAGTCTTAGGAACATATTGCTTTTCTTAAGGGACAATGGACATGTATGCAAAAACACCTCAATTTTCTTAAGGGACAATGGACATGTATGCCAAACACTTCAATTTCATTAGGGACAATTGACAACTACAAGCGTGTGTGTGCCTAGTTAGTTGCACCTTATTTTTCTTATAACGGGATAATTGAACCATTGTTTGACGTGCTTGCTCTTACATTTCTGTACTTCCTTTAGAAGGGCCTACTTTTGGATTACGCTTCATCCAAAAGGGACGACGCTAAGCAGAGTTTTCCTTTGAACCGCTATATAAGAGGGATAAGGTGAAAGCCAAGTCCTAACCGACGTCAGCCTTACCTTGTGGTGCCAAACTGAAAAGAGGTGTACTAGCTCTTTGTGGAAACGATTTTCACATCGAGCGAAATGTTTGATACTCTTAGTAGGATTGGTTAAAGCTTTTAGTAGCTTGTCGCATTACTCGTAAGGCGTTGGTCCCTCAAAGTTACTAAGAACTATTCTAGATAGAGACTACCTGATCTACCTCTGAACATTGCGGTAATCATCAGTGCAAGGGGAATCGATTTAAGCCCTTAAGATACTCACCATTGGCTCCCTTGAGAAGAGATAGTATTCCCTTGGCCATAAAGCTCTTGTGACCTACTTGAGCTTTCCAAGGGGAGGGTGAGATATCCCTACCTATCGTCTCTCGCAAAGATACAAAATATCTGACACCTTTATGGAATGATATTTTTATCAACGAAGTATTAAGCTGTGAGCTGATGTACTGCAATGAAACCTTGACTCTAGGGATAAAAAGTGCTTGTTATTGATTGCAATCGTCTTATACCTGTGGAAACATTGGGCTTTTGAGAGCCTCGAATATACACTATCTGTTGTGTCAGTCCTTCTTTAACCACTTGTTTGCCGTGTTTTCTCTTGCCAAAGACAAATCCAATCAGAACCATAACCAAATCTATCAAAATTGCCTTTGAAAACATCAGACACTACTTCAGCGCCTCTGGTATTACAGCAACTCGCCCTTGGTGGTACAGTAGCTCACTTTTGGTAACCTTAGCTCGCCTTTGGTATAGCAGTAACTCGCCTCTGGTAGCTCAGTCCATCGCCTTTGGTATCACAGTAGCACGCTTTTGGTAGCACAGTCCTGTGCCTCAGGTCAAACAGTATAGCGCCTTTGGTCCAGTGAATTGTGCATCAGAGTTTGTCCTTTTTTTTCAAAAAACCAAGTAGAATCCTAGCATTACCTTTTGTCCTAGTGTATTCCATGGTAACCACTAGGCTCCAACAAACTATGAAGTCCAAGCAAGTTGTCCCTAGGAAGTGCAAATCGCCTCCTCACACACCGCAATCGGGCCGTCTCAACATTACTCCCAATTCTCCCAACATGCCGCACCTTGACCAACCAAACAATTCTCAAGAAGGTAGGGTCCCTTTGGTAAGTACACCCCACTATACCACCGGCTTGCCTCTAGATTTTGTCCCACAAGGTTATATTGCCAATCCGGTCCCATCTCAGGAGGAAAGAGTGCCTTTGGTAAGTACACCTCATTATACCACTGGCTTACCTCCAGATTTTGTCCCACAAGGTTATACCGATTCCCAAGAAGAGCGACACTTTGAAATAGGTCAATCCTCTCAAGAAGATGGGCAAGATCTTGATGAATTCATACAAGATCCTAGAGCTGTAGCTGCCTTTGACAAAATCCTTAGCAAGAACCAAGATCATTTCTTTCGCTTGCTAGCAGAGCAACGAGCCAAACTACCTCAAGATTTTGATTTATCCAATCTCAAGGAGACAAACAACACCCTAGACACCATGCAAGTAGTGCAAAACATGTCAACAGTGACCACACCTTTGTCTGAACCAAGCTCGCAATATAAGAATCCCCTTTTTCAAAACCCAACAGGAAAGAGGGCCATTTCACTGCTTCTAACTCCTATGGAGATCTACAAAAATCAACAAGAACTCTCCAACGTCAAGCAGAGTTAGCAAGACAAGCCACCATTGCTCAACAAACTCCTAAAGTATCCACACCAATCGCAAGTAGAATATTGGTTACCCCATCACGACAAAGTTTCCCACCAAATTACAATCCAGGGAACAACTATGTAGCCATGCAACAAGGGTCTCAATAGATACCACCTCCTATATCATCAAACCTTCATGTCTCTCAACCAACTAGAGTCATGCAATCCCACCCTCAACATTCTTCTGCGCTCATCCCCAATCAACCATCGCAAAACACTTCTATCTATGTCCCTCCTCCACTATGATCATCAGCGCTAAATTTCTTCAACACGTTGCCTATCCACCCTCAACATTCCCAACATCAAATTTCCCAAAGCTATGTGCCGCCATCGCAACCAAATCCAACACACTTTAGCTTTCCTCCACCCAATTCTTTTCTTCAACCATCACAAAGCCAACATTCTTACCTAGCACCACCTCCACCTCTTCCAAATCAAAACATCCAACTTCAACCCCATCTGAACCCAACGTACAATGCGTACGACCCCAACCAATCTTACGACCCTTATAACACCAATGCTCATGGCTTACACTACAATCTTCCATATGGGCAACAACAACCACTTCTAGGACAACAGGAGATATTTCCAACCCCTCCCACAACGATGGAGCTAAAAATCACAGAAGTTCAACAACAACTATCTGATCTTACATTCACCCACACCAAGAAGACCTTCTCTTTAGACGAAGTGTGTTCTTATCCTTTTGATCGGTCATTACCCATGATCCCTTTTCCTCAAAATTTCACTATTCCCAAGTTTGATAAATACAAAGGAAAAGGTGACCCAAAAGACCATCTCAGGGAATTCTATCTTGCTTGCTTCGAGGTCTCACATAACGACACATATCTTATGTGTCTCTTTCCTTGTAGTCTTGGAGGTCAAGCTATAGAATGGTTCTCACATTTACCTATGGGTATTAAGTCTTTTAACGAACTAGCAGAGAAATTTGCCACCCACTTCTACAACAAAGAGCATGAGATTTCCATGACTGATCTATGCAACAATAAATAGAAAAATGGTGAAACTTTCATTTCTTTCCTTCAACGATGGAGACAAATGGCTAGCAAATTCCCTTTCAAGATTCCTGAGAAACATCTGGTTAACATATTTGTGCAGAACCTCAACCAAGAGTTAGGTTTTCATTTGCAAATCCTTAGTGCTACAACCTTCGATGAAATCACATACAAGGGAATCAACATTGAAAAGGCCCTCATTGCTAAGGGCGTAGTCAAAATCTTCAAAGAAACGAAAGACAATGCTCCTCATCAACAACATACGAATGATAAACTAGAATTTTGGAACAAGAATAAAAACGTGGTCAACAATGGGGTGGTAGATTCTAAACATGTCCAAACTTTGCAAACATCGCTGCAGCTTTCCAAACCAAGTCAAGCTCCACCTCAACAACAGCAACAATAGCGACAACCATATCAAAACCAACAACAATCACAACAAGAGTAGACTCAACAAGATTACCCTCTGCAGCGTCAATTCACTCCCTTAGGAGAGCTCATAGAGATAGTCTTACAAAAGATTTTACAGAAAGGCCTCATCACCTTACTTGATGCTCCCCCGTATGGTGAACCTGTTTACAAAACTGCACAGTATAGAGAAAATGAATACTGTGAATTCCATAGGAGCAAAGGGCATAGAACTGCATCATGCATGAAACTCAAGCACCTAATCCAAAATCTCATTGAAGGCAATCAAATATCTCTACAAGATGATCCACCAGTGCAGCACACAAACAAAGACCTCAATATGTACAAGGAACCATTCCCTCATCATGGTCCACCTCCTCCTCAGGATAGAGGTAAAGGTATCAATCATGCTTCCAATTCCTTTGATTCCATTGTAGGTCATTTTGAAGAGAGTCGCGTGTCTACCCTCACAATCAAAGGCAAATCTACAGATTGTGCTATTACAACTCGTCGTGGTCATGTCACCATTCGTGGTCCTACACTCAGTCTTCCGATTCAATCTAATTATAATCTTGTCAAAAATCTAGGGAAAATGCTAGCACAGATCTCTATCTTGGACCTTCTATGGTCATCACCTGTACATAGAGTCATGCTAGAAAAAGCCTTCCAAGAGTCTTCGATTCCTAACAACATAGCGGTCGCGGATTTCCAAGCTATAGTAGGTAACATTGCTTCACCCTACAATGTGGTCTTCTCTAAGAAAGATCTCCCATCCCATGATCCTTGTCACAATGATGCCCTTCATATTGAAGTGCTCATCCATAAGCGCAAAATCAAACGTATACTCATAGATGGTGGTGCTGGTCTCAACATCTATTCTTTAAAGTTACTTAAACAACTATGATACTCTGAGGATCATGTCAACATTGATCAAAGTATTACAATCAAGGGATATGATGATACTGAACGCCGTTCAGAAGGTGTTATCCACTTGCCTATACAACTGGGTCCTGTCATGCTTGAAACTAGGTGTCAAGTCCTTGATATTGAGCTGCCTTATAACATTATCCTAGGCTGCCCATGGATCCATGCAATGAAAGTTGTTCCTTCAACATACCATCAGTCTCTAAAGTTCCCATTTAATGGTACAGAGATAACTATCCAAGGAGACCCCAATCCTTTTGAATTCTGTCGTGTCGTGCAAGGTAGCTATAAGAATTGCAACCAAGTGCCTGAAAATGACAAAGCCCTTGAATCCCCACTATATGTTGATTCTAAAACTTTGATGCAAGCCTCTACAAGTAACCCTAATCCTCTGCTTGAAATTAAAGCTCGCATCCATGATATAGGCTTTGGAACATATGATATCTCAAAATCTTGTTGTGTAGGGCGGATGCCTTTGTCCCCTAAATCTTATGGCCAACCACCCACTGCCAAAGTAACTAAAAAAGTAGCTATTCCTCCACCAGCTTTCCTAACCCAATTCCAACAGGGAAAGTTATTGGAAGAGGAAACTATTGAGGACATTTCTTCTTGGCTCTACAAGGAGAAAGAACCAGTCACAATACCAGTCAAGCAATATGGCAATGGCTTAAGGATAGTCAAACACATGGGCTATAAAGGCAAAGGTGGCCTTGGGAAACAAAATCAAGGAACTATGGAACCCATTATTGTAACGAAGAAACTAGACAAAAAGGGTTTAGGATTTGGTAAGAAGGTACCACACGCCTTGGACATCGAGTATATCCTCGACGAGGTGGCTGAAACTTTTCCCACCGAGTCAACGTCTACTGAGGATATCATCGATGACTCTTCCTTCCATATGACCAACCTATTTGCGGAATCCTCCATTTTTATGCTATCCTCCGTATCCTTAACATCAACCACTAACACCCAAAAATTTCACACTTGTCTACCCTGAACTTATCGATTGGGACCAACAAGGGTCCCCAGTTATAGATGTATTACAAAATGATGAAGCTCTAGCTAAGTTCATGGGACTTTGGGATGGTATCCCTCTGGGCGATCATAAAGCAGGTTTTGTAATGGAACTAGAGCCAAATCCTCCAGTCGCAAAAGTAAAAATGAAGAAAGATCTCTAGGTGAAAACCACAATGTGGCACCTCCTGATCACAAAATAGTAAAAACAAAGGACGTATCCAAAGGTGAAAACCCAATTGTGGCACCTGAGGATGGAGGATTTGACCTTCCCCTACCATCTAAGTATCAAGAGAAGGCAACTCTCCTAGTGGAAGATTCTACAGAGATAAACCTTGGCACAGAGCAAAGTCCAAAGACCACATTCCTAGCAGCATCACTATCAGAAACAGAGCACAAGAATCTTAACACATTCTTCTTACAGAGAACCATCAACTTTGCATGGACCTATGCTGATATGCCAGGGCTAGACCCTAAGCTAGTAGTTCACTATCTCACAGTTGATCCAAAAGCTAAACCAGTCAAGCAAAAGCTAAGGAAGATGCACCCACAGATAGCTCTCTTGGTAAAAGTGGAAATATAGAAGTTGTTAGATGCAAAATTCATATGCCCTATTGACTATTCAGATTGGGTCTCAATCATTGTACCTGTGTCTAAACCTAATGGGCGCATCCGTATGTGTAATGACTTTAGAGATCTGAACAAAGCATGTCCCAAAGATGACTTTCCATTACCAAACATTGATCTCATAGTAGACTTGACTGTGGGTCATGAAATGCTTTCCCTCATGGATGGATTCTTTGGCTACAATCAAATAAGGATAGTAGAAGAAGATCAACATATAACAACTTTTACTTGCCCTTGGGGTAATTATTGTTGGTGTGTCATGCCGTTCGGTCTAAAGAATGCAGGGGCAACTTATCAGAGAGCTATGACAGTGATATTCCACGACCTCTTTCATCATATCATGGAGGACTATGTTGATGACATACTAGCTAAATCTTCTAGGGCAGATCACATACAAGTTCTAGGATAGATCTTTGACAAGCTCAAGAAATACCAAGTAAGACTCAATCCAAAGAAGTGTGTCTTTGGTGTAACATCAGGGAAGTTGTTGGGATACATTGTATCTCGTAGAGGCATCGAAGTAGACCCCGCAAAAGTAAAAGCTATCGTGGAGATGCCTCCACCAAAGAACCTCAAAGCATTAAGGAGCCTTTAGGGAAGGTTGCAATCCATTAGGTGTTTCATCTCACAGCTAGCAGATAAATGTCAACCATTTCAACACTTGCTCTGAAAGGATGTCTCATTTTGATGGGATTATAAGTGTCAAGCAGCATTTGATCAACTCAAATAGTATCTAGCTACACCTCTTGTATTGGTTCCACCAGTTGCTGACAAACCTTTGATATTATACATCTCAACTACAACTTCAGCCCTCGGGCCCTTCTAGCACAAAATGATGAAACAGGAAAAGAGCATGCAATTTATTATATTAGTAGAACCTTGGTGGGATACGAACTCAATTATTCACCAATGGAAAGATCTTGTTTAGTAGTAGTGTTCGCTTCCCAAAAGTTGTGACATTACATGTTGAACCAACACACCATTCTTATAGCCAAAATTGATCCCTTGAAATATCTACTAGCAAAAGCAGCTCTTACAGGCAGACTAGCTAAATGGGTCATGATCCTTAGTGAGTTTGACATTGAGTATACAGATTGCAAAGCAATCAAAGGACAAGCCCTAGCAGATCAACTAGCAGAAGCACCCATGACAGATACACACCCTATGGTAGTAGACTTTTCAGATGAGAACCTCTTCGCTCTTTCCAACTCAATAATGTGGAAGTTGTACTTTGACGGTTCCTACACACAACATGGATCGGGGGCCGACATCTTATTTGTCACACCTCAAAATGACTACATTCCAAAGTCATATCGGCTTGCATTCCCTTGCACCAACAACATCACCGAGTATGAAACACTCCTCATAGGTCTCAATACAGCAGTTCAATGGGACATCACAAAATTACAAATATATGGAGACTCACAACTAGTCATCCGCCAAGTCACAGATGAGTACCAGACAAAGGATGAAAAGTTGGTCCCCTACAAGCAACTAGTGGATGCCTACAAACCACATTTTTCTAGCATCACATTTGAGCAAATTCCAAGAGAGCATAACAAGGCTGCATATTCTATGGCTTCTGTAGGGTCACTGATTGACATGCCTGCTAATACACAGAAATGTGAATTCTTGATCGAGCAATTGTTGATACCAGCTGTCGATGTTCCCATTACTGAAATCATCTGTGAACTTGTTGGTCCCAATTCCCCATGGTACGAAGATATCTACGAATACCTTAAGCACAATACCTTCCCCCCTGACCTATCATCCACCCAATGCAAAACCTTTATCTGTCGAGCCTCTCGTTACACCATTCTGGGTGACACACTATATCGTTGGAGTCTCGATGGTATCCTCTTACGATGTCTTAATGCAGAAGAAGCCGAAGCCACCTTACGAGACATACACGAAGGTGTCTGTGACGCACATTCTACCGGTCCTAATCTCACTAAGAAGATACTCAGAATAGGTTATTATTGGCCTACAATAGAACAAGATGCTACACAGTTTGCTAAGAAGTGTCTACAATGCCAGCAGCATGGAGATTTGATTCATGCACCAGCTCATGAATTATAGCCTGTGACTACTCCATGGCCTTTTTCTCAATGGGGTCTCAACCTCGTAGGACAAAACCACCCATCCTCATCCAATGGCCATAAGTTCATCATTACTGCCACTGAGTATTTCACGAAGTGGGTAGAAGCCATTCCCATGACCTATATCACCGATAAGCAAATAGCCAAGTTTATCCTTAACTACCTCATATGTCGGTATGGTATTCCCAAAGCCATTGTCACTGATAATGGGAGACCATTCAAGAATCAAGATGTCTATGCCTTGTGCACACAATACAATATCCAACATCGCTTTTCAACTCCCTACTATCCGCAGAGTAACGGCCAAGTTGAGGCTTCTAATAAAACCATTCTCAAAATCCTTAAGAAAATGGTCAATGAAGCTGGTTGTGATTGGCACTTGCAACTCAATCTCGCCCTATGGGCCTACCATACTAGTATTAGAACACCAATTGGTGCCACACCTTATGCCTTAGTCTATGGCTCTGAAGCCATCCTACCTATAGAGGTCGAGATCCCATCTCTCAGAGTATCCATGCAGAACCTGATTGATGGAGAAGAGTATCGCACTTCTAGATTAGCTGAGCTAGAACTACTAGATGAAAAGCGCCTTGCCGCACTTAATCATCTACATGTCTATCAAAACTGCCTCCGGCGTAATTACAACAAAAAGATCAAAGAAAGATAGTTTCAAGTTGGTGATCTTGTACTCAAAGAGAATCAGAGAAATCAAGAAGATCGAGAAAAGAAGGGCAAGTTTGAGCCTAACTGGTTAGGTCCCTTTATTATCACAGTAGCATATGGATCGGGAGCCTATACTTTAGCTGCACCTGACGGCATTCCTCTAGATGAGCCACTTAACAATGTCCATCTCAAGAAGTTCTATGCCTGATCCTTAGAGTATTCCCAAAAAAAAATAAAAATAAAAATAAAAAATCCGTCCTCTAGTGAAAACCTGGTAAACAAGCGCCTTGGATAAGTACCATAGTGAAAACTTGGCAAACAGGTGCTATGTGTAGAGTTAGCATCCATCATCTATCGAGTCTTGTTCATTCCTTGTTCACAGCGCACTTCATCCTTCCATCCATAATAAAACCATTGACCTTGTTTGCATTCCATCTCCCTATCTAGTATAGCTTGGAAATTTGTCAGTGTCCACCATCGTCATCCCACATCTTGATCGGTGTCAACAGTTAACACTATCTTGTCCTAGGTCAGGCTTTCTATGTCTTCTTCGTCAGTCATCCATGCAAAATTCCTCTACCAGAATGGGGGCAGCTCTTTCCTTAACTTAGGTCTAGGATTGGTTCCTTGTTCGTGGTTCACAGCACGCTCTTCAATCTTTTCTCCTTTCCACAGAGAACACTCTTTAATGGACACATCGCTCCTACGATAAGGTTGTTATCTTCCCACCACATTACCTACATCATCACACCAACCAGAACTACATATTATCATCTTCTCAATCTTAAGGTACCTTGATCCCATGGATATGGGTATGTAGGCAGTCTGGAATATGAAGGAAGTATCCAATACTCAGGTACATAAGATCTCATCATTTCCTCTACCCACACTCAAACACCTTGACCTTTCTCATCACGCTATCCAGAACTACATATTATCATTTTCATCTTTCATCATCGTGTGCCTTGATCCCGTGGATACAGGGTATGTAGGCAGTCTGGAATATGAAAGATGTATCCAGTACTCAGGCACACATGATCCATCATTCTTCACCCACCCCAATCCATTAGCACATCACCTTTCTTGTCTTCCATTTTTTAGAATCCATTCGCCTCGACTTGACTAACTCAAGCAGCAAGCTAGCGCATCATTTCCAAGCAAAAGTTCTTAGCAAACCTGAGGCAAAACAACTTTCTTCCAAAGTCAGCTACTGTCCTACTATTCTGATTGCCAACATCAGCTAATTCCAGCTTAACCAAAGTACTAGATCCACAAGCTTGTCTTCTGCAAAGTGTTCCATTGTTGAGACCAACACACACATCTCCTGCGACATGTGGCATTTTAGGCAGCAAGATATTGTCTTTTTAGGTAGATAGCCCCCTTTAACGGACACAGAGCTCCTACGATAAGGTTGCTATCTTTCCTATCCAATCTATCCTGAGCAACCTCTTTGGCAAGAGAATATGTTGGCTGTATATTTTCTTTGTAAGTCAGTGAATTTGCTTTTTGGTTTATCTTTTGTTCCTTTTCCATTACCTATTCAAGACTACCTTGATTTATCTATAATCTTGGTACGTTGCGATACAGTACGGATTGGGGGCATAGTCATTACTTTTGTGTGCCATGTTTGAGGAATGATCTTTAGCATCTTTCTTAGCATTATATTTATCTTGTGTGTGTTACAACCTAGCATCTTACATATTAATAATTCTTCTTGCATTAACATGTATGGAAGTTTATTTTATGTTCAAGACTATGGCTCATTCACATATTCTAAACAAGGTTATATTATGTCTAAGGGATCTAATCTCAAACCGCTTGCTTGCAGAGTCAACGTCCACACACTCGGATATTACTGCACCTTGGTCTTTTATGTAGGAGTCAAGGACAACACTGAGAGGGAGGGTGAATCAGTGTTGTGTGAATTTTCAAATCTTTTTACAACTTCTTGCAAACTTTCTCTTACAGAACAAATAGAGGGGAATACATTAATTATTTGTGCACAAGATTAATAATGAAGGATGTGAAAATAAGCAGAGAACTAATATACACACATACAAATGAAAAACAACATTAAACATGACACATGCTTTTCATGAGTGGAAAACCCTTCTTGGGTAAAAAACCACTCAAAACTGCCTCACTGGCTTAAGTGAAAACCTCACTGGTTACAATGTTTGGAAGCACCAACTTCCAGGAGCACCAACCCCTAATTCTTTTGAAGCACCAACTTCAAGGAGCACCAACCCCTAATACAGAACAAATTAAAAACTCAGAGGGTTTCTCTGTTTCAATACAAAACACTTCTTCTCTCCCATGTGTCTATCAAATAGCCATTCTTTTCATCAACCCAAATCATGTACAAACTCAGATATTCAAGATCAATCCTGTATCCTGATCCACTCTACATTCTCTGTATGTTTCATCTTTGTCTATTTATAAAGTTGCATCAATGCACCTGAAAAATTATTGTAAATGAAAAGACTCTTGATATTCCTCTTCTCTGCAAAATCAAATTCATCTTTTATGACCTTTCATATTTCAATCAGTGTCCTGTGGGAGAAAATAAAAACTCTTTTATTTGTATCCTCTTCATATCCACCTGCAAGAAATCCTGAACCAACAAATTACATCTCTATAAAGTAAAATTAATTTCATATTTTCTCTGAATAACTTTTCATTTTCTCTCATATTTCAATCTCATCACTTCTGCAAATTTCAAATAAAATTTTCTTCAAATTCTTTTCTAAAAATATCTTCAATAAATCTGCCTTCATGTATGAACCTTCATATTCCTTATTTTCTTTTCAACAGGACTCTTCAATCTGCAAACATCTGTGAATAAACAATCGTTTTCAAAAACAATTCATATTCTCTTTACAATTTTTCACAAAAAATAAAATCATTCAATCCTGTCAATCTTCCTCATGAAAACCTTTCACCTTCACTAAATTCTTCATCAAATTTATTTTTCAATCTGCCCTTGTATTCTTTCATCTGCCCTGCATAAACAAAATCATGAAAGAAGTCCAAACATCTTCAATAAAATCTGATCAATAAAATCTCTAAGAACTTTCATCTTCTCTGCAAAAGAAAATCTCCTTTGTCTTCTTCAAAAAAAATATTTCTGAAAATATTTTCTTCAAAAACTTTATCCTCATCCTTTTCTCAAAAAAAATTATCAAAAACTTTCCCTCTTAACAAATACCATGATAATAGAATAAAATCCCCCTTTTTTTCTTTTTAGAAATCTTCTAAAAGAAATCTAAAACAATTGCTTTAAAAACTCCAACTTTATGTCTTTTAGAAGGATCCCATATTTTATGCCTTTTTTAAAACTCCTAAAAAATTTAGACTTTATTCATGGCATTTAAAAGAAAGTCCTAAAAACAAGATAAAGTCATAAATATGACTTAATTGAAATCCTCAAACATATGCAAGAAAAGCCTTTTTACTTAAGTCATTCGATGGCTTTTTTTTTAAAACAAAAAAAGAACTCTCCAAACCCGTGCCCTCTTCAAGTTTCAAGACTTAACTTTTTGATAATCCTTTTTAAAACAACCCGCATATATGTGATCAACTTAAAGTTTCTAATAAAAATAAAGCCATAAAAAGGCTTGGTGATTGGCATCCTTAGAATATTTTAAAAACATTTTCTAAGCTCTCCTTTTATAATGGATTGGTCCCTTCATAAAGCATTTTCAATGCTTTTTAAACTCTTAAAGCATAAATAGAAATCGGGCTCCCCTAAGTAAGGCAATTTGATGCCTTTCATAATAAAATGGAGATCATTATTTTTCGGGCAACTCATGTGGTTTCCATATATCGAGCTCCCCTTTTTATTTAAAAGGCATAAACAATGTGCTTTTGTTTTATGCATAAAGCACTTTCATAGAAAACGGGCTCCAAGAAATTCCTAACCTTTGAATTACCTTCAAAATTATAATGCTTATTCAAACAATTTCAAATAAAGGTCTTTGAATTATTTTACTCCCCTCTGAAGTGATATGATGCTTTTTCAATAAAGCTCCTTCATAAAAAAAAACTTTCGTTCTCTCCATAAGATTTTTAAATGATGTTTATGCCAACAACAATCAACTGAACCAACCAATTGTGCCTGTGTCAAATGTTGACACCAACCAACCTTGTGCCAAGTAAGTCATCATGCCAATTGAAGTATATTAAGCCCAACATCAACCATCCAATTACTGACATCAAATCGTCCATTCTAACTTGAACATTATCAAACTTACTGTAAGAACAATGACATCCCGAAGAACCAAACTGCTCTTATCAATCTGTAATGTGTAGATACCACAAAGAAGATCTTTTGATGTGTAACAACAATCCTGCATCATCATCACTTATAACAACAACTCTTGTATGAACTTTATCAATATACTTATACAACTCCTGATTGATGTTCAACTATGAAAGACATGATCAACACACTTATCTTGATTGAGCCCTATCATAAGTGAACAACTATGAAATGCATGATCATGAACAACCTTTGTCAATAGTACAAGTGATCCTCAAATGTCCTGCAGTCCTTTTGACATCAATGACAAACTATCACCATCATTTTATACCTTGGTGGTGAACTATCCATGTGCTATATCAAAAATAAGGATTGCTCTTTATATACAAATGTGAAACCATTGTAACAAGTTCATCATTCACCCATTCATTTGCCCATGGCCTTATATCATTTTCAAAGCAATGATCGATCAACAATCTCTGTCTTCCGTCTCCTCTTTTCTTCTCTGGTGCATATCTGCAAAACCCACATGTTAGATATCACTAGTAATAGCATCTACATCATGTCCTCTCTATCATCATGCATCTATAAGCATCATATAAGTAATATACATCATCACATAAATCCATAATCATACATACATGTCATCACATCCATGTCATTCAAGAAGTGCATACACAAGAGCATGAACAAACAGTGAGCAGAATAGATTATCATATATCTCATGTAAAGGTCATCATAATACAAAATGTATGTGTCTACATGAATAGTCCATCAAATATACATCAATAACGTACATCAAGGCTATCAAGAGCCCGCAATCTATACATTAGGATGCACGCGGGCATTAGTCCAAAATGATACAAAATGATACAATATACAAGTGTCATGTACTAGTGGGTAGAGTTGCCTCCTGTTGTGGCCCCTGTCCTCCACCTGTACTTGGTGCAGGTCCCCCAGATGGTCCACCTCTCCCTACTCCTCCTCCTCCCCCTGGTGTCACCCCTAGTCCTCTAACTGAGGACAGTGACTGCCCTGTCCTGTAGGACCCGGATGCCCCAGATCTGCTCCTGTCTCTATAACTAGGTGCCTGTTGAGCTGCTGGTACTGCACCCGTGTAGAGCCCCCTGTAGTACTCTGCCTCCCTGCCGGCTGATACTAGCTCTCCCTACACCTAGATAAGCTCATTATACAATGTCCTCTGATCTGCACCCAGTGCATGGCATGCCTCCTCTCTCTCCCGCCTCACTCTATGGAGTGTGGCCTCTGCTATCAGCCATAGCTGTACCTCTGTATCTCTCTCTCTTGTCACCTGGGCTAACTGCCCGTCATCTGCTGCTGGTGCTGCTGGCACCTGTACCTGTATCTGTGCCTGGATCTGTAGCTGTGCCTGTGCGTGTGCCAGGGCTGTTTGTGCTGCTGCTGCTACTTGTGTCTACACCTGTGCTAAGGCCTCAACCTATCTTGCCTCGACCCTCGCTGCATCCCTGTCTCTCCTCAACCATACCATCTAGAGCTCTAATTGAGTCCTCCGGGCTATCTCCTCCTATAACAACCGCTCAACCCTCTGCAAATCGGTCTCTACGACCGGATCCTCTACCTCCACCATCTCTACATCTGTCTGGGAGCCCTCGCCCTCTCCGCCTGCCTGCTGTCTGGCCGCTCTAGCCTATCGTCTGATCCTGGCCTCTGCACCTGGGACTAGTACCTCCCCCACTGCCCCTGCCACACCTGGAGTTGTCAACCACACTAGCCTGTGTTTCTGCCAGTACCTGTTGTACTCTGGCAGTGTCCCTAGATCTGCCAGTCCTGTATCCCAATCCCATCTCACAGGGACAAGTCCCCGTACCTCTGCCAATGCTGTCGCTACTGGAATCTCTGCATCCTAGTCTCCAATCTCTCTCTGTGTCCTTGCATGTGTTGCCTCCCCAACTGGCAGTCCCTGTGGCAACCCAAATTGTCTAAGTACCCGCTCTGGCAGGTACCTCTCAATCGTGTCTGTTTGTCTCCCAAACAGGTATCGAGCCTGGTGGCAATACATGAGCTACTCGTGCTCATCCTCCCACTCCTCACAAAGTAGCCATGGCCTCCAAACAAATAGGTCCATCTCATCGATCTTCCGCCTCCAGTGGCTAACAGATCCCAACCTCCTATGTGTAATGACTCCCTCGTACAAAAATGCATAGTGCTCTCCCCTCTCCCAACGATGCTGTGTCATGGGTCTGATCACTGGGATGTGCTCCCATGCCCACACCTGTAGCAAAGTCACCCCCACAAAGAGACCGGGCTCTCCTGTAAACACAGTCGTGCATGTCTTGATATAGCTGCCCTAATACACAAGGCCCCCAAGCATACTGTGTACCATGTGTGAACATACCAGATAGTACTGTGCCCCATCCAATAGATAGTCCTCTAGATCACCTGTTTGGGCATAGGAAATTGCCAATCAATGAAGCCACTATCCACCTGATCTTGTCACAGAGTCGTGGGACGTCTGCCCATCGAATATCCCCGTCATCTATCCTAAGGTCATCTATGCATAATACCTCTGCCAAGCCTGCCTCGCGCCTTGCTGGGTCAAAGTCCACCCTCTCTCCATCTATCTGAATCCTCAGGATGCGATACACATCCTCCAGCGTCACTGTCGCCTCCCCTGTCAGAAAGTGAAACGAGCCAGTGTCACTGTGAAATCTCTCCACTACTACTGTCACAAGGGCGAGATTCACCCTAATGTGTGTCAAATGCGCAACATGCCATAATCCCGCATGCTCTAGGAATGCGTCCTCCTCCCATGAAAGCTGTACTACCTCATGTGCTATAGCGTGGTGCCACTCTCTCGACATCAATGACGACATAATCCTCTGCATCCAAACAACCACTTGTTAGTTCTTTTATACCATATCCCCCAAGCCCTCTTGACTTCTACCCTATGACACAAAGCCCTGAGACCAGTTCTTCCCTTGCTCCAACTTAAGTAGTCAACCCTTCGGTCAACCCTAACTTGACGCCTCTTCTCTCCTAAGCAATAGCGCTTTGTTTCATAAAAAAGCACTGCACTGTTGTCCCAAAAGCGCCACATTGCTAATGCACAAGCGCTCCACTTTCTCCTACCAAAGGCGAGCTATTTTTACAAAGGCGCTTTACTACCTATCCAACCGCGCTACACTGTGCTACCAAGTGTGATGTGTTTTTACCTCCTTCCCTACCAACCGCGCTACCCTACTCACCCATCCGCGCTACATTGCGCTACCAAGAGCGCTGCAGGTTTATACCAATCGCGCTGCAGCGCGGTGCACCAAAACCAATAGTGCTGTGTTTTTTCCACAAGCGCTTAACCTTCCTACTAGATGCGTTGCGGTGCACCAAAAGTGCCTAAGTCGACTTCCAATAGCACTAACCTAGCCTACAACGCTTTTGGCTGACTAAACCCTAGCCCTAAAACCTGACCTAAAATGACAAATTCAAAATGAGGTTTTTGGACACTTACCACTGCCAGAGCTCCTGCTGGCCTCCGGTATGTCCGCACCAACTCTGCCCAATACCTGTGCGCTGGAATCGGCATCTTTCCTCGCTGTTAGCTCCTTCCACTCTGCTCTCTCACCCTAAAGTTTGGAGGCTCTACACTCTAAATTTAGAAACTCTTAGTGTGCAAATGAAGAATGTGGTCCCCATGGGACCTATTTATAGTATCCCTCCCTCATTTTTTCTTCCCACCCCATTTTTCTTTCTGCTACCTTGTCACGCACTCTTCTAGTTGAGTGTCAACCCAGTCCTTTTGTCACTTCCCTGTCTTTCCGCTCGAGGGGGCATACGTTGGGGCAACTACTCACACTGGGGCATCAAGTGGTATCATATCTTCAACAATCATTTTCTTTGATGCAACGCTGTAAAATGCATTGCACCAAAGAGGGGCAAAATGTAGACACCCTAAAATGACCAAGTCGTCGCACTACTTGCATTTCATCATCCGTCGAATCACCTGTATTCCAACGTTAATTAAATAATCCAATTATTTAATTAATTTCATCAAATTCTTCCAAAACTCCTAAAATTAGCATGACTCTACTTAAATAAATATTTTAAATATTTATTTCATCACTCATATTCTTCTATCAATAAATAAATAAATTTATTTATTTATCTGATTTATCTCCTCTCATTTAATTAAATAAATCACATTTATTTAATTAATTAAATGCATCTGCATCAACTACATTCTTCTAAATAATTAAATAATTTCAATTATTTAATTAAAATCCTGTATTATTCCAAATTTAAATAAAATGCAAATTTTATTTAAATAAAATCTTAAATATCCACTAAATAAAATATATTTTTATATTTTATTTTATTCTTCAAAAATCTCCACAAAATAAAATATATTTCTATATTTTATTTATTCCTCTCAATTATCTACAAAATAATTAAATAAATCATTTTATTTAATTATGCTTTCTTATCTTCAAAAATCATTCTTATCTTCTAAAGAAATACTTTCCTCTTGTCATACAAAAGTAAAAGCAGTTTTAAGGCATCTTTAAAGCAAACTTGCTCTTAAATTAGAAAAATAAATTCTAATATAAGAAAATCAAATCTCATCCTCATCAAGAGAGGAGTTAACTCAACAAAGCAGCTTTTGTGTGTTGCATGTCTTTTTCTTATTCGTTGCATGTTCCTCAACTGTTTTCCATTGATTCTTCTGAATTATCTGGACCGTTGATCGATCTCCATTGAAATCTATATAAACCCCCCTCATCTCCTTCATTAACCCCTCTTCGATCACTTATTCTCAGGCATACTTAACAACGCTTTGAGCATAGATCGCATCGATTGAGCAACCTCACGATCTTTTGACATTGATCTTGGAGCACGCTACTTACTTGTTGCAACCATGGTTTCACAGCACTATTGAGCAATCCACATTCAATCCAAAGGGAACAATACAAATCTCGGTAAAAGCTTTCATATTTCATTGATTTATTAATGGCTTTTATTTAGATCGGTTCTCTTTATGTTATTGGGTTTTTGATTTGTTTAGTTTAATATAGTCAATTTTCCTCATACACACGTTGCATCCTTACGAGGGCAACAGGAAGGCACGCATGATGGTCCATCTATTGAGAGATGCAACAGCAACTTGGTGGCACACTGAGGAGTGCAAGCGCCGCTTATTGTTAGACACACTTTCATGGGAGAAATTTATTGAGCGCTTTAATGCGCGATACCTGTTAGATCACTACAGGTAGCGTCACATAGATGAGTTCCACGATCTATAGTAGAGAGGACTTACTGTAGCTCAATATGAGGGCAGGTTCATCGAGTTGTCTCATTATGCAGAGTATCTCCATGATGAGAAACTCCTGGTTCATAAGTTTATCAGAGGGTTGAACCATGGGATAGTAGGGCCTGTGCGCATGGCAAACCCCCAGACATTGAGTGATGCTGCCGAGAAGGCATACATAGCTGAGGAGATACAGGGACGAGGGCAGAGTTCACGCCCATAGTTTTAGGATCATGGGTAGAAACAACATTAGTAGAGTTACCGCAGACCACCACCACCACCTTAGAGAAGAGGGTTTAGTTTCGCATCTTTACCTCCTAGGCCTCCATGACAGTAGAGATCTAGGATACAACAGAGGGCACACGGGGGCCATAATCGAGGTTGGTAGCAGCGGGCCCCGCATAGGGATCAGAGGCAACAGGGACCACCTGTGGGACCCGCGAGATCACAACAGTCTTACAGGGGTTCACAGGGGTCCACTGGTCGATCTGGACAACAACAGAGTAGTAGGAGTCATACTGGACAGGTACAGGCTAGGGGCCCATGCTATGTTTGTGGTGGGGCAGGACATCTAGCCAGAGAGTGCCCACAGGGCTTTATAGCAGGGGGATAGCCTCGTGCAGGAGGATCAGAGCAGACGATAGGAGATGTGGGTAGGTCCCACCGTATGTTCGCAGTGGTTGATAATCACTAGGCTGATTTTCAGTGATAAGTGATTGAGACCTCAAGTATGATTGGGGGTGTCCCCATTTCTATTTTATTTAACTCTGGTGCTACTGATTCTTTCATATCTCCATCATTAGTGGAGCGTTGCAGGCTGGTGGCCTCTAGGCACGGTGATAGGTGGGAGGTTGAGTTGGCCACTGGGGCCAAGATGGCAATAGATGCCTTAGTCCATGACTGTGAGATATCCTTGGGGATCTTTACTACATTATGTGACCTTAGGGTTATGCCTTTGGGTTCCTATGGTGTGGTTTTGGGCATGGATTGGCTTGCGGCTCATAGAGCCAAGCTAGATTGTCGCTGAAAGGTGATTAGCTGCTTAGATGATCATGGTACGTCAGTTGAGTTAGTGGGCATTCAGAAGCCCACAACAGTTTGTATGATATCTGCTCAGCAGCTTAAGCGTTGCATGCGGAAGGGATGCCAGATGTTCGCTATCACAGTTAGTGACAGATTAGAGGACGAGCCTGAGGCATCATTAGATGACCATCCCATCTTGAGAGAGTTTGCTGATGTGTTTCTAGCAGAGTTACCAGGGATGCCACCCTGTTGTGAGGTAGACTTTCATATTGATTTAGTGCCAGGTACCGAGCTAGTGTCTCGTGTACCCTACAGGATGACCACTCATGAGCTCATAGAGCTCAAGTTGCAGCTTAAGGACTTGCTCAAGAAGGGGCACATCGGACCGAGCGTTTCACCTTGGGGTGCTCTGGTCATCTTCGTGAAGAAGAAGGATGGGTCTCTTCTCCATCCATAAGACTGCCTTTCGGACTCGTTATGGCCACTATGAGTTCACTGTGGTACCCTTCAGCTTGACGAACACCCCTACAGTGTTCATGAGTCTCATGAATGGGGTGTTCTGTACCTACTTGGATCAGTTCGTGATTATTTTCCTTGATGACATATTGATCTATTTGTAGACCGAGGAGGAGCATGAGGAGCACCTACATTAGGTTTTACAGTGTTTGAGGGAGTAGAATCTTTATGGCAACCTGGCGAAGTGTGTATTTTTCAGGACAGAGGTATAGTACTTGGGGCACATCCTATCTGGCGATGGTATCTTCGTAGATCCATCAAAGATTAGGGCTATCAGAGATTGGCCAACACCCACCAATGTGACAGAGGTCAGAAGTTTCATGGGGTCAGCTGGTTATTACCATAGATTTGTTGAGGGCTTCTCCCAGATAGCACACCCCATCACTTCCCTTCAGTGGAAGGGGAAGAGTTTTACTTGGACTGAGTAGTGCGAGAGGGCCTTTGGGGTCCTCAAGGAGCGTCTTACCAGTGCTCCCATTTCAGCAGTTTCTAATCCAACAGCAGATTTTATGGTTTGCACGGATGCATCACTTGAGGGTTTGGGAGCCGTACGTATGTAGGGTGGTAGAGCAATTGCGTATGAGTCACGAAAGCTCAAGACCCATGAGATGAACTACCCCACTCATGATTTAGAGCTTGCAACTGTGGTTCATACTCTAGTTCATTGGAGACATTTCCTATTGGGTTGTCGCTTTGAGCTTCATTCAGATCATCACAACCTTCAGTACATATTCATGCAGCTGAATCTGAACGCCTGATAGTGGCGTTGGATGGAGTTTCTTTACGAGTATGAATTTGATGTGCACTACATCAAAGGGAAGGAGAACATGGTGGCTGACACATTGAGTCGGAGGCACCACAAGATCCTGACCTTGACTCTAAGTGTGGACTTGAGGGGACGCATTATTCAGCATCTGCCTGAGGATGAGTGGTTTCTTGAGGTGCAACAGGAGATCTAGTCATAGAGGGCCCTTGTGGGCAAGTTTGCAGGATACTCACTTGAGGCAGATAGGTTACTTTGTCATCGACAGCGCATCGATGTACCCCGTGCAGGCAACCTATATACTGTAGTGTTATCAAAGGCTCACATAACACCTTATGCAGCACACCCAGGGGTGAAGAAGATGCATGCCGACCTACAACAACTGTACCATTGGGCGGGTATGAGACAGGATATTGCATAGTTTGTTGCTCGATACCTTGAGTATCAGAGGGTCAAGGCCAAGCATTAGTATCCAGCGGGTCTTTTATACACTCACGAGATACCTGAGTGGAAATGGGACACCATTTCCATGGATTTCCTTGTTGGTCTTCCTATGTCTTCGCGCCGCCATGATGCCATCATGGTGACAGTTGACAAGTCGACCAAGGTGGCACATTTCTCACCTGTACGCACGATGTACAATGCGCTAGCAGTGGTGAGAGTATTCTTGGATGACATAGTGAGATTACATGGGTACATTGCCGCATCATTTCTGATAGGGATTCAGTGTTCACTTCAACCTTTAGGAGGGCTTTGCAGTAGGCGTTGGGCACACAGCTCAACTTTAGCTCCGCTTATCACCCTGAGATAGATGGACAGATAGAGAGGGTGAATCAGGTGTTGGGGGACATGCTTCATATGTATGTTATGGACCACCAGTCTAGATGGGAGGAGTATTTGTATCTGGTTGAGTTTTCCTACAATAATGGGCATCATAGATCGTTGGGTATGCCTCCTTTCTAGGCTTTATACGGTAGACCTTGCAGGACACCATTGAGTTGGGATCGGATAGAGGATAGAGTTGCCATCGGTCCAGAGTTGGTTCAGGATATGGAGCAGTAGGTCACACTGATTAGGCAGAGACTTCAGGAGGGACAGGATAGACAGAAGAAGTATGCCGATGTTAAGAGACTAGATTAGAGCTTCTCAGTTGGTGATAGAGTATTCTTGAGAGTGCGGCCACACAAGAGTCCAATCCATTATGGAAAGGGCTCTAAGCTCACACCACGATTCGTAGGACCTTTTGAGATCTTGGAGCAGATAGGACCTGTAGCCTATCATCTAGCGTTGCCACCCAACTTGTCGCGCATCCATGATGTCTTTCATATTTCTGTATTACAGCGATATACATTTGATTTATCTCATGTATTGGATTGGAGTGATCTATAGGTAGAGGTGGACCAGCAGTTGGCTTTGGAGACAATTCACATATTGGCTTGTCAGACGCTGGGCCTTGGCCTTTGAGGTCGAGAGATGGGCCAGGTTAGGGTCCAGTGGGATTGTTATGATGAGGTCATAGCGACTTGGGAGGATGCAGCTAGTTTGAGGGCACTCGATCCTCACCTTTTTTAAGACTTCTAGGAGGAAGTTTAGTCTTAGGGGTGAAGATGTGAGGCTAATTTATTTCACTTCCTTATTTTGATCATTTTACATTATAGTTGATGACATTATTAGACATTTAGAGACTATTGATTTCCATTATGCAGATTTAGACTATATCTCCTGATTTGGATTAGTTTTGATTAGTTATGTGGTGATTTGATTAGATCCTATTTTGATGCTATTATGATACTAGACATGTGAGATACATTGATGGTTATATTTGATGTTGATTAAGAGTTCATTATATGGATTGGTTATTGATTCTGATTTTGTGACATTAGATACAAAATGCAATTTTAAATCTTAATTATGATGTGAGTTGATTAATGTTGTGTATGAATTATGCGATGACATGATTTTAAATTATGTTGCTTTGGCTATGATATATCTATGTTGGATTAACCATTTGATCGAGTGCACAGGTGATTTTCCAAGCCACAGAAAATCAGAGGCAAATCTCACACTTATGTAATTCCTTGTTAAGCCGATCCATTCCCAAGAGGGATGAGGATCACGTTTGATCGAATGATGTTTTCATATATGCTTGATTTAATTATTTGGCCTAGTTCACCCCTTTTATTTGATTTAAATTATGTGTTGTAAAATTTATGTTTTATTTCACACCATTTGGTGTTCTTTTCTTTATGGGCCATATAAAGTGATTTTACACCTCCCTAAGTGTTTATTAGAGTTCCAAACTTACCATAGATGGTAACCCTAGGGTCTAGGGTCTATTTGGACTTACTAAACCCTAGGGTAACTCCCATCTAGTCACTCTAAACTTGGGTTTAGTAAATGTGACGAAATTTCAAAATGGCTAAGGGTGGGAGATGAGTTATGCCTTGAAAAAGGCCCATCTCCCTTCCCAAGGCTTGGGGTTTCCTCCACCAAGAATACTTGGGGGGGGGGGGGGTCTTCAAGACCCCCAAGTGTGTGGGATCTCCCTCCAAGACTCCCATACATGTGTGAGAGCATCTTGGAGGGAGAGGGCTCTCTTGGAGGATAAGAGGATGACATGTGTCATCCCTTATCCTCATGGAGCCATGAGGAGAGTTGCCACCTCACCATTTGGGCTCTCACACATGTGTGAGAGCACAAGTGGATAAGGTGAGGGTTTGAATGGATTATAGGGTGACACTTGTCACCCTCACACTCCTTCTCCCTTGTAAGTGGCATGGGATGAGGAAGGAGAAGGTGACAAGTGTCACCTTCTCATTCCTCAGGGCCAAATTTGAAGGCCTATTTTATCTCCTCTTGGAGAGGAGTTGGGGGTTCTTGCTTTTTGAAATTTATTTCTATCTTTGGAGGTTTTTTATTTCTGTCTTTGGAGGTTTTGGGAAGTGTTGGATAAATCTTGGAGGCTTGGAGACTTGGAGAAAGCTTGTGGGCTCTTCTTCAAAGTGCATCCATTTTTGGGCTCTTAAGGTAAGCCTTATGACATTAGCCATTTCCTTATGTTTATTTTCATTTGTTGTGTGCTTGAAATTTTGTGTTGAGTGTTATTTCTTTCTTTGTGTGGGTTTTGGGTGTTGGTGAGAGCATCTCCCTTAGAGAAAAGACTCAACTTGTATGGGGTGGGGGAGAGTGAACCTCCTCGAGGTCACCTCCTGGTGTTGTTCTATTTATAGCCTTGAGGGCATTCTATGGTGTTTGGGAGTATTTTTGGATGGCAAGAGTGCCATGGTGATTTTGAGTTTATGGAGATATTGTTTAGGCTTGAGGCCTTGTGATTTTGGGATTACTGAGTTTTGGAGTGACCTCTTGAGTTGAGGGGTCCACTCCCCTACCCCCTCCAAACTCATTTAAATGAGTTTCATATTGTGCAAATCCTTGGGTGGAATTTTGTGTTGTGGTGTGAAAATAATCCCGTGTGAGACCTACCTCCCCAGCTCGGGGGTGACCCACTAGCGGGTCTATGGTAGGGAGGAGGGTGATTTGCGTGGCTTGGTTCCCCCTCCTATGTTTATTTTTCATTGCAAGTCATTTTTGGACTCTTGGAGCTTGGGAGAAAAGTTATTTTAGCCTTATTTGCATTAGTTGTGTTGGCTGATTTTTGAGAGCCATGGCCTTAGAAGCCTTATTGTTTGGTTGTAAAATTATTGTACTCCCAATTGTTATTTGTGTTGGAAAGAATTTTAAATGTGTAATATCTCTTATTATGATTTCAAAAATATGTTTATTAAGTTGCTGTTTGTGCTTATATGGTCATGGGAAGTTGACAAAAGAAAATATAGTTTGCTGCCTTTTCATTCAATATATATATGTTGCAGTTTTGATTTCTGTTGAATGTTTAAATAGAAAAGAGAATAAATTAGTTCTGTTTAAAATAATTGTTGAGTAAAACCTAGAGTAGAAGGAAAAGTTAGTGAAGTTTACTTTATGATGCATAGTGAGTATTTTCACCACAAATGCTTGCTGTTTACTTTCAAAAAAAATTATGACTGTCATTTCCATCTCGCTGTTTTGAAAGAAAGAAATTATATGACTGGTTATTCCTAAATTATTTGTTAAAAAAAAAATAGTATAATATCCAATTTAATTACTGTAAAAAAAAGTGGTATTCTGTTTTATTTATCTTTCAGAAAACTATAAGTAAAATCATATATTATAAGTTTACATTCTGATTACTCCTTGTATTTTCCTTTGACTGTGTATATTTGTTATAATATACACACATATATATACATATAATATATAAATGTATATATATTATACACATATATGTATTGCTGAAACTACATATTCAAACTAATGTTAAATTTGTGCTAAAGCTGAGTATATATATAACTGTGTGTATATATATACATATACATTTTATACTAATAAACCGGATTTAAAGACAACGAAAATCTAATGGCAAGTATATTTTTTTTTACAAAGATTGAAATACAACAAAAATACGGATTTGAGGGTTTGAGTGTTGTTTGTTTTAAAGAACAAAAAAAAAATATAGAAGGGCTGTGTGGACGGCGCCGCCGTCCACACAGCCAACACTTGCCAAAAAGGGGGGGTGTGGGGAGAGGGTTCGGCCCCCCCTCCCCGCACCAATCCCCATTTCCTTAAACTTCAACAGTGGCGGGGAGAAAACTTAGGGCCTTTGGCACTAACTTGTGATTCAACCCTCCTTCACCTCTTTAACCTGCAACATTCCTTCTTAAATTTTGACAGTAATATTTAGTAAATGCAAAATTATATATATATATATATATATATATACAACAATTTCTGTAGATTCTTAAAATCAAACAAAAACAAGATTCTCAAATCTGTATCATATATATATAAATGTATATAATCATATATATTTATATATACATAAATGTATATATACATGAATATGTATATAGCTATTACAAAAAAAACATATACATAAACCCTACGGGGTATACATAATGAGTATACCTCTGTGGATAGAGGTAGTAGAAAACTAGATCCATGGCTGCCATTTCTTCTTCATCAAACTCTACCTACACAAAAGGGAAGACAAACAAAAGAAATGAAAACAAAAGAAAACAAGGAAACAAAACAATAGAATGGAAGAGATATTAGGGTTAGGGCATTCTTTTTAGAAAACAAGTAAAATATTAGAATAGGGCTGGGTTGGAGGATGAGTGGGAAAATAGTAATGCTATTTTATTTATTTCACTCATTTCTCCCATGTGCACGGGAGTTCAAACTTTCCTCTCTTTTGCATTTTGACTTGTTGGATTTATTTGCCTTCCTTAGTGTTTTAATTTATTTTGATTTTAAATTTTTTTTGGGGGATTGGATTATTTACTTCTAAGTGGGATTTATTTTAAATGGGGAATGAGATTTTTGATTTAATTGGAATTCTTTATCCCCTTGGAAGTTATTTAATTTTTGACACTCTTATTAGTTATCTAGTGGGTTTTAATCTAATTTGTTGGGGAAACCTTTGTATTGAATTATTTTAATTTAATCGACTTTTATTATGGGAAGGGACGTTTTAATTCTTCCATCCTTTAATCTTTTTAACTTGAGTTATTTAATAAATATAATTGTGGCAATTATATTTATTAAAGGACTTAATTATTGAATTTTATTTTGGTCGTTTATTTAATTTTGAGTTTTATATTTTGGTGAGTGGTGAATTCTATTTTGACCCTTGGAATTATTTAATTTATTCTTATACTTTATTTATTTAATTTTTGCCTTAATTGTTTCATGGGAAATTCTTTTTAAAATATTTATTTCAAATGTTGAAAACGCGTTATGCTACCGAATTTTCTCAGAATTTAGGGTTTTATTTTAATGGCATTTTTGTGACATTTATTTTATCACTCCATTCCATCATGCGACCATTATATCATTGAAGCATTATTTTATTCGATTTTATTTATGCATTAGAACTAGGGTTTGATTTCGATTCAGTTGAAATCATTTCACTCACGTAGGAAACTTAGGGTTTTGAATTAAATCAAATTCTAACCCTAGTAGCAATGCTCATCGCGTTGCATAACCCCCTAGTCAGATATCATCACTCAGGGGATTGCGTAGGTAGACGCTCTTCCCCGAGTATCGATGGACATGTTTACGCCTTATGCGTATTGCCACCGAGCACGCAAATGCGTGCGAGGGGGTTTCTAGGGACATGTGGAAAAGTTTTTGATATTTCGTGTCATGACCACATGACAAATGTGGACATGACATGTGTGTTGCGTGTTGTGACCGCATAGAAAATGTGGGCATGACAATGAGAAAGATGTCCTTCAATGGCTATACAAAGAAGAGGATATGGAATCCAAGTCACAAGATCAACAACCCCACTTACAAACTAATCAATATGGACTAGGTTTTACTATCTTGCAAAGAATGGGATATGATGGCCATAGTCCCATAGGCTTGAGAAATGAAGGTATCATAGAACCCATACAACCTTCTTCCTTATCAGCCCGAGACACTACAGGGCTAGGATACAAAGGAAAAGACAAGGAAAAGGTCACCATCAATCTAGTTGAGCAAATTCACAAATTGCAAGAGGGGAGTGAAACAAACTCTAATGAATGGGAATGAGATAGTCTTTCTGAGCTATCTCATGAAGATAAAGGCATTGATGTAGTTCAAATATATAGCTCAACAAATGCATATCATGAGGGTCAAAGTTCAGGGTCTAGACCGCTAGAGTTTGATTCACAAAATGCCGAGAGTGAGTCTCAAGAGGAAGGTCGGATGTCACACTTGATAGACAACACTGAGGAGAGTACTATTTTAGACCTTGTAAATACCCCCACAAACCTAGAAAACTCCTCCTTCCTAACCATCATTTCCCTTGAGTCAAACCAAAGTTATAGATTGGGAACTACAGGAAGCTCCCAAACTAGATACTTGTTATGTCAGAAAATGCACCCTTGGGGGCCTTTCCCTCTTAAGGTTTGATGTAGTGGTAGGGGATAATACCTCTAGATAGACTCAATCAAACCACTTAGAAAGTTTTGATTCACCTAATCATGGGTCGTCCTTCACAACTGCTCCTAATCCCTTGTAGCCCTTCTCAGAGGCTTTTTCTAGCATAACTTGTAAAATACTTGTCCAACCCACAAAAGGATTGATGTTTTAGATACCCATTATGGAATTATTCAACATATCAGGAAATGAGATAGTGTTGTTTTGAAACATCTCAGCCTAAAATTGTCTGTCCCTATTTTTTTAGGCCCAATTAGCCCACTTTTCCAAAGCAAGTCTCTAAAATTCTTCACCCAAACTACCAAAACCTATTCTATCACTCTTCTTAGGTTACCAATGGACAAAATCAACAATTTTTGGACAAAGATAGGCATTCCATTTCACCTAACCACTATACCCTTGCTTTAGGCCTATTTTAGGCTAGTTTCAATGAGGGTTTGTTGAAAATATACCTTCCACACCCTGCCATACCTTGCCAATGGTTCAAACAACTTGTATTGGGCCTACACATGCTCAATTCATCACTTGGAATGGTCCACCAATGTTTTTTTGTCAAACCCTACCTTCTAACCACCAAATTTGTTCAAATTTGAAGGCTATGCTAGCCTAGGACATCACTACACGTGCTTCAAATGCACTCCCCTACTCATTCCAACCATGTCAAAGGGAAATCTAGACCTACATGTGCCATTCCACCAACATATAGTACTTTTCATAGGGTGGAATGGCCTAGTCATTCACTTTTAACCCTCAAACCCTTAAACAGGGTTATAGACCAGTCCACAGGAAAATCTTAATAAAATGCTTTAAACTTGATGAATTTAAACCAAACAAGCACCAAAAGAGAGTTAACTGAGCTGCCCACAAGATTCAATAGTTTGGAGTTCAAGAACAAACAATACGGATCCGTACAATGGCTGGGAACAGTAAATTACACAGGGAAAATGCAGAAAAACTAGAGATATCTTATTATTTGATCTTCAAAATCAATACTAGAAGCATGAACTCAAAGTTCCCAAGCATATTTAACCATTTACAATCCCAACCACCTAGAAACCAATGGTCACACCTACCTTTTGAATGGTTCGACTGTTCAACTTCCATGTTTTTGCATCTTTGTCCTTTTACATCATTTGATAATATTACAATATTTACAAAAATGAACCCTTAAATGACTTAAGACACCAACTATGGTCTATTATGACCTTATTTACTTGAAAAATATCTTGACACACCACAATATTTTAAAAAGACATTATTTAGAAAACTTGCAAACTTGACTATCATGGTGCCCCTGCACCATACACCCGGCCTAAAAGAATTCCAAGTCCATTGGAAATTGGGCTACAAGTTGTCCACCCTTGAGCACTTCTTCTCTTGGATCTGCAAATCCCCTTTCATTAGGTACACTTTGCCATTGAACCAAATAGTGCATTTGTACATTGTGCTTGTCATTCTTGAACTTGTTGCCACTTGTATAGTGCTTCATCTTTACAAACTGATCAGATGATTGCTCTCTTACCTTTCCCTTCTCATAAACTAATGTGACAGTTGCTTTGACACCTGTAAACAATCCTGTTCCACTCTTGTCTTGGATTGTCCTCTCTTTCACTTTCATTGCATACTCAAACTCATTCACTTGTTCGTTCCATTCATCTTGTTTCCTTCCACCTTTTGCCTTCACCACTGTCCTCAATTTTCCTACCCCTAAGACCTCTGTCTTGACTGATTTGTCAATCTCTGTACTGTCAGTATATGACTGACCACTAACCTTCTTTGAAACTAAAGGATAAAATATCATCCCAATCATGATCTTATCTTGCCTTTCATGCCAATCTTGCACTTCCTTCACCAACTTGACCTACTCTTTATCTACCTTTGTTATCTTTTCATCCTTTCTACCTTTCAAACTCACTTCGCTCTTCAAACTTACTGTATTGATGTCCTCTAACATAGGAGTGGCTGCAAACTCCCTCTTCTTTTCTTCCTCCATTCTCACAAGCTCTTCCTTGCTAAACATAATTACTTGTGCTGCCTTACCCTTTCCTTTATCATCTTCTATCAATGGAGTTAATGTGAAATTAGTCCCATCCTTCTCAACCTAATAGGTATTGGCTCTCCCATCATAAATGGCATGTTTATCAAATTGCCAAGGCCTTCCAAGTAATAAATGGCAACAATCCATAGGTACAACATCACAAAGAACCTTATCTCTATATCTACTAATATGAAACTCAACTAAAGCTTGTTCATTAACCACAAGTGACTGATCATCATTTAACCAAGATACCTTATAGGGTGCTTCATGAGGAATCCTTTCTAATTTTAGTTTATCGACCATTTCACAAGACACCATATTATCAGTGCTGCCTGAATCTATGACAACTTTGCATACCTTTCCCTTGCATTTGCAAGCTGTCCTGAATAGTTCTCTTCTTTGAGTCAGCTCCTTCTCCTCGGATGCCTTCAAGAGTTGTCTTTTCACCATCAATGATTCCCCAACTTCTAGAACAACATGTAGAGAGGGTGAATTCACACTTTCCTTATCCTCCTCTTGCACAATTTGAGTCCTCCTTTCACTTCTCCTTTCACCACCACTTGATGTAGAACTCTGCTTCTAAGGGCACTTGAATGCTGGATGACCAAACTCATGACACTAATAACATCTACCTGAAAATATATTTGAGCTTCTACCTCCACCAAATCTACCTCTAGTACCTCTATCCACCTCTGAAATCTGCAACTTGTTCTTGTTCTTTGTGTACATCCTCTTGGCTTTCACTTGATTGTCTTGGAGTAGAAAATGATCCCCTTCCTAGTGCTGCCTCTTCCTCTAATGGACTTGTCTTGCCTTCTTTTTATCTTCTCTTCCACTCTAATGGCCAACTGAAAACATTCTTCAACTGTCCTTGGGTTTGCCACAACCAATTCATCTTGAATGTTAAACCTTAATCCACCTAGATACCTTGCAACCTTTTCAACCTCATCTTCCATTCTTCCTTCTCTTATGCTTAACTTATAAAATTCATCAGTATAAGTCTTGACATCTAAGTCCTTTTGCTTCAAACTTTGGAGTTTCTTATACAATTGAACATCATAGTCTTTAGGAAGAAACTTACCTTTAAGCTTAGCAACCATCATGTCCCAAGAAACTATCTTTGACTTACCTTTCTTCTTCCTTTCAGCTTGTTCATAATCTCACCATAATAATGCATGCCCTTTCAGTTTTGTCTTTGCCACCTTTACCTTTTGCTCATCAGGAACATCCTCACTTTCAAAGTGATTATCCATGGTTGCAATCCAATCTTGAAGCTCCTCATCATTCAAACTTCCTCCATACATATGCAAATCAACCTTGGTATTATAACCCTCTCCTTTTACTACCTTCAAAATCCTTATTGTCCTTTGTTTTGTACGTTCAAGCAATGAATAAACATTAAATTTCTACATTTTTTACATGTTTTCTACTATTCCAGAGAGTTGTACGACCTTGTATGGTTGAGTACGACCCTGAAACCTACATGGATAGAAAGATAATTTAATTTCAAAATTTTTTTGTTCTTACTAGCAATTTTGAAATGGTCGTTTAAGTTATCTAATGGTTGAATCTTTCCAGCTACCTAGTTCAGAAATTAGGGTAAACAGTGAGCAAGAAAATTGTGTAACTTGGAATGTATCCCTTGAAAACTCATAAAAATTGGTTTGTAGGTCTATTTTGACATAATATTTGACTCTATGTAAGTTTTAGGACCTAGAGATCAGATTTTAGGGCAAGTATCATGATGCCCTAGGCTGTCACAGTCTTGATTTTGGCCACTTGGAGAGCCATAGGTGTAGGGTTTGAAATAAAGAAAATTGGTAAAGCATGGGAAATGAATGGGAGATGGTTTGGAAAGATTAAGTAGGCCATTTGTGATGTGTTTGAAGAGTTGGTTGAGTAGTTTGTGCCCTAGGGTATTGAGAACCAATAAACCATCTTGCTACCAAGCTTAATTTAGCCCTTGTAGCAAGAGTAACAGTCAAAGTTTGAGCCCTACTTTCTAAAGTAACCCCTACCCATTTTGAGATATGTTGTGTAAGAGCAAAAAGGGTATCCAAATCAATTTTTAGATCATGGGTTTGAGTTGTATTATGAAAATTATGTCAAAATTACCTTATTTGCTTCTCTCATCAAAGCATAGTGGAAGTTTGTGAGAAAAGTCATTTGTTTGAAGTGTGTTTGTTTGGGTGAATCCTCCATCCTCTACATCAAGGTTTAGTTCCCGGGTCTTTAGAATGAATTTAGAGCATCTTGCATGATAATTTGGACTCCTAATGAGAAAACCCTTGGGTCTTGTGACAAATAAGACCTAGGGGGGGCTATTGTAATGATCTCAGAACAAAAATGAGGGGGTGGACTTGGGCGCTAGCGCCCTAGTCTAGCCCTAAACTTTTATGTTAGTTTTTCTGACCATTATTTGGGTCCCAGGCCGACATCATAAGTTTTAATTACGAAATTCTTGGCAGGAATCTTTGTAGTTGCATATATAAGCATATGTAGGTTATCATTTAGAAACTAGAAGATGTTTATGATTGAAAGCTATTGACATACTTGTGATTTTCATTGTGTTGCAGAGCATAGCATTGTTATTGTGTTTGTTTTTATAGGTTGGATTACATCTTCTCCTTATGGCATTGAAGAACATCTTCCTTCCATGAGAGCTTCATCATCAAGGTGACATCTATTGTGTTTTATCATCATTATCATTTGTATTTTTTCCTCTATCCCACAACGATACATACTCTCTCTGACAACGGTGTTCGAAAGACTTGAATGTCTCTTCGGGGCTTGACTGAGGCAAGCCTCTAAACACCATAGCCCCCTCCCACACTCCTTGTGATTAGAGGTTACAGGTCACAAAAATGGAAGAAGTGGAGTTGTAGGGAGCAGGAGGACAATGTGGAGATTTCAGATCCTGAAGGAGGAGCCTTCTTGGACTAGGCCGCCATCAATATTGTCCTCTGCATCCAAAGCTATAGAAACATACTGGACAATGATAATCAAGGTTTGCAGAGTTTTTGACATCCGACGGAAGATCCCCCAGTGGACTAGGGTGCCATCAACATTGTCCTCCGCATTTGCATTGCCAGAAATTGAAGATACATCAGAAATCAGTGTCGGAAGGAGATCGAGATTCCACAGAAAAAGAAACACATTGGACTTGGATGCCATCACCATTGTCCCTGACATTTTTGTTCTCCGGATTGTGAAAAAATAGTGAGTTAAGGTTCTCTGCCCTTTGTCTAATTCCAGTAGCATTTGTCGTAATTTGTAGATTTACTTTCTATTTTGATTAAATTAGGGTTTCAAGAGCATAAAAGAATTAATTAGCAACATTGTGTGATAACTTTTGAATTTCCCAGCAAAACCAAGTGGCAACCCAATCTGATAGATGACTCTCCTCTCGATAGGAGAAGCACTCAGTTGAAAAGCCCTTGGAATGTTTAGTGGAAAGGAGGATTCAAACTAAAACCCCCACACAAACAACCCCAAACCCTCTTTTCCATATTAAACATTTTGGTGAACCCATGTTTTTGGACTTTTTGGCACCTTTCTAAATGTTATTTGACAAATTTACATTCATTCATTCTATTGCATTTGAAAAATTACAAAAAAATTAAATTTTTTTGAAAAATTGGCATATTAGGCTTGCATTTTTGTAACGTTTGAATTAAATGGCATCTAATTTAAATTATATTTCTATTATTTTCATTAGATATGATACAAAATACATAAATTCATCATTTACAATTCATTTACATTGCGTTTGCATGCTTGATTTGTTAAAAATTACTTGAAAATTGTGCATTTTTCATGAAAACCTAGTTGTGCATGAGCTAGGGTTATAGTCAAAATCTTGTTTCATATTTTACTACCTTTATTAAAACACCCATTAGGTCTGATATCTAATTCTAGTGTTGCATCATAGTGGCCTCCTTGCGAAATTTCATGTCTAGGGCTTGAAAACTTGCATTTTTCACTAGATTTGGCCTTATCATCCTGTTAGATTTGCACTCCAAGCGTGTTGTAAGGGATTTTTCCACACTAATTGGTTGTTATCAGGGTTATTATCTGCTTCCCCTTCTCAATTTCCTTACAACACCCTTTCTTTTTGGCTTTTACATTGAAATTTGGTGAAACTTCGCATATTTTTGATAGTTTTGCACTAGGGTTTGATCTAGAGTGGCACTATAGGCATGTTGTAACAGATTTTTTTGTCATTAGGTGGCTGTTATTACTATTATAATTTTCTATCCATCATCATTTTTCTTACAACATCCCTTCTCCTAGTTATTTGCATCAAGAATTGGTGAAAAATCACATATTTTGGCATATTTTCACTAGGTTTTGACTTATCGACTCTCTAGAGTTACTTAAAAAGTGTGTTGTAAAAGATATTTTTGCATTAGTGGACTGTTTTTAGGCATATCATTCACTCTCCCTCTTGGAAGTATTTACAACACCTCTTCTATCATTCATTTGCATTGAAAAAAGTTGAAAAATCAAGCATTTTAGGTCATATTTACACATAGTTTTGCATTTACTTGTTGCATGTCTTGTCTTATTAGATCTTATTGGACATTGATGTTACAAAAATTTTCATTATGGCACCTTCATCTCATTTTTCATTGGTATCTTTACACACATATGTCAAAAACTTTGAGAGTTTCTACAAATTTCTTAATATGAATCCTCATATTCTCACTTATTTACAAGCTATGTATCATAAGGATATATTTAAATGCTCTTCATTTGAAATCCTTGACTATATATCTAATTTTTAAAACTTCATATCTCTCATGAATGCATACTCTTTGGTAGTAGAAGATCTATCAAAACACATTGAGAATGATGAGTGTGAAACTCCTTATACCACTTTTGAATTCATAGCTAAAACATGTGAGGACGACATAAAAAAAGAATCCTCCTATAAAGATATACTAGCACAAGAGGATGAAATCGTTGACACATTCCTAAACATTACCCTACCCTCTTTGGAAAATGAAACATCAATGGATAAAAGGCTCCCTCTCAAGAAGGATTCTTCATGGGTAGAAAAAGAATATTCACCTAATGATCATATGGTGCATGAAAATCCCATAGATCTTCCACCTTTGATTGAAAACTCAAGAAGCTTCGATGAGAAGACTATGGATAGCTCTGTTCCTCCTAACAACACCATACCTGTTGGCAAGAGACACTATATGGATTCATGGTTGTTGTCATTGATGGCAACAAAGGTCATCCCACATATCCGCAAGTCATGATATGTCTCTACCGGAAGTCAGATTGAAGATTGTGGTGGTCCGGTGAACAAGAACAGAGCATGTGGCAAGGTCCGACAGATTGGTCCGGATCTCTCAGAGGAAGTGTCTTGGTGCAGTGCGGATCTGGGGAAGTCAAGAGGACTATCTTGAGTAGTATATTCCAAGGATTTAGCCTCCGGAGATGGACAAGGAAAAAGATATGAATAGTTGAGTACCGGATTCCTGAGAGACAGTGAAAACAGAGGAAGAACTGACTGACTGAGTATCAAACTACTTTCCGGATGTGTTACAGATGATGATAAAGGTTGCGGAGGCATGAATCATGTTTGGCCGACATAATTGATGATATCTACAAGTATATGCTTGATCCGCATTGCTTGGTGAGCAAGGATTCAGCCGACAGAACTAAGTTTGTAAGAAACTAGACTGTTCCGGATGCCGACTAGAAAGATGATGAAATTACTTGTGCGGATATATATAGAGGATGGATTTAGTTGTGAAAGGGGTGTGAATATATGCGAAAAAGTCCAGAGTAGAGCAGAAGTAACAAGAAAGATCCGGTATGTGAAAGGACAGCAGACTAAAGAACAGAGGAAAGATGAAGTGCAGCAGATCAGTATACTGAACCTAACCGGAACTGAACTCCAGCATATGCAGATGCTTCCAATCAGTTCAAGACTGTGATTCTAATCACTTTGTAAGACAGTGTGTCTTCTTGTAGGCAGTGAGCCTCTTGTGAGCAGTGTGCTCGGGCAGTGAGCCCTAATTGGCAAGTGCCATTTTTGTAATTTCCTATTCTTCTAACAGAGAATAATTCTTGGGTTAATCACCCCGTGGTTTTCTCCCTTAACAGGGTTTCCACGTCAAAAATACTGTGTCATGTGTTTCTTATTTCATGGCTTATGTTTTGTGTTTGATTTTATGCTGCTTCAATTAAGAGGAAAGTTTAATAAGGGAAATAATTAGGATAACTGATTCACCCCCCCCTCTCAGTTATCAACAATTGGTATCAGAGCTAAGTTCCTCCTAATAGAGCCTAACAACTTGAGGAAGATCTGGGATTTCAAATGGATGCATATGGTTTAAGGGAGCAACTCAAGACTGCCCTTGAGGATCTTGAACAGTCAAATTCTGAAGTCAGTGAATTAAAGGAAAGACTCAAACAGGCTGATGAATTCATGAGAGAATTAAAAGACAAATTAAGTCTCTCTATGAAAAAGAGAAAGGAGCTGCTTCAACAGTTGGCAAGACAAAGTGAAGAAAGCAATACAAGTGAGGAATTGACTGAGCAAACCAAGTTATGTGAAAAGTTATCAAAAGAAGTCATTATGTTAAGACATGAAATGGAATCAGGAACTATAAAGTTTACTCAAGAGATTGAAGAAAAAAGAAAGGCTGAAGACAATCTAAGACAATCTCTTAAAGAAAAATCAGAAGAATGCCACCAGATGGACAGGATTATCAGACACCTTGAATCTGATCTTGAAGATTCCAAAGATAATGAAGGAAAACTTGAGGATCAAATTGCCTCTCTCAAAAGAGACCTTCAAACAGCAAATGAATATAAAGAGAAATTCAAGATAAGTTCTGCTCAACTTGAAATTCTTCTTGGAAGTCAAAAGAGGACAGATGACAAGTATGGCTTGGGATATGAGAAAGGAGAAAGCTCCGGATCCGGTCAGAGGAATCTTGGATCAGAAAATCCAAGGAGCAGGCCTAGAAGACCTCCGGTAAGACAGCCAAATGCTCAAAAATATCCATCCTTCAATGGATACTGCCACAGCTGCAACCATTTTGGTCACAAAGCTAATCAGTGCAGAATGAGAATGAATCAGATTAATTCATCCTTCTCCGGACAGTGCTTCAACTGCAAAAGGTATGGACACAAATCCCATGAATGCAGAATTATGCAAGTAAACAAATCATTCAAAGGTAGATGCTTTACATGCAATAGAGTAGGTCATATGGCTAATCAATGCAGATCAAGGGGATATCAGTTAAATATGCAAAGAAATGTTATTTGCCAAATCTGCAATAGGTCCGGTCATAATGCTAAAGTCTGCAGAAACAAGAATCAGGACAAAAGAGGTCCGGTGTATAATCAGAATCAAGACAAGGGTAAACAAAAGATGAATGCGGATGAAGTTAGGAATCAGATGAGCAAGATTTGGGTGAAGAAAAACTCAGAGAATGTAGAGGTTGGATCCGCACCAGATTCTGGTGCTGATATTTCTTCCGGAAATTAAAAAGTGAGCTCAGGCTCAGGGGGAGACTCAAAGAAGATTCTGTTCCCCCAGCCAAACAAGTTGTGCCGGATGTGGCACAAGATGCGGATTAAAGGGTTTGTAGATATAAGTCCTGAGATGCTTCAGTCAAGTTTTCAGAGGTCCGCATGGAGTTATGAAGAAGCTGTGTTCGATTAAGTTAGACCTGTTCAGGGAGGTGCTCCGGTATGATAAAGGATTACAAAAAGGTCCGGAGAGATCCGGAAGTGCACGATCTTGTCTTGCGGATTGGACAGAGTGTTTGGGATGTTCTTGTAATATGTTACCTAGATTTATTCATGATTTAAAGATCCGGATGATATTCAGTGATCAGGACTAATCCGGGATACTCCAAGCTGTCCAGACATGGTAAACCGGAATAATGCAGGTGAAGCATTTATTGCAGACAGATATTAGGGTTTGCGGAGCAATATAAGGGATTTCTCAAAAGTTATCTGCTCATTCTACACTTGAGAAGAAGCGAATAGTGGAGCTCTGCAACAAGGTTCATCAAGCACACCAAGGATCTCCTGCCGAAGCTATTGCATAAAGAAATCAATCCAACCACTCCGTGCAAACCGAAGGCGCATAAGGTATTCTTCGTTTTTTATTGCCTCACTGCAAATCTTTGAAGAATGGCTACTCCAAACATAGTTAAGATCTCTGACAGACCTCGCCCCTCATTCAAGAAACATCCCTACAAATCGTTGGAGGTAGATCCACTAGGAGCCTTCTCTAGTGTTCCCCACGGAGTCTTACATACTGAAGATATTAGGGTTTACATACACGCAAACATTGAGGAATTTGGGGAATTCAAATTAAGAGACCTCTATCACAAGCAACTGATAGACAATGCTTTTGAGCTCAAACCAGAGTATAAGGGTATCCAGAAGAAACAATTTGAGCAATTCATTCATTTCCCTAGCCTTGAAGAAGATGAATGGGTCCGGTATGTACTGAGCAGGATGCATGACAACTTCCTTTGGCTAGATAGACCCTGCAAGATCACAAAAGAAGCAATTAGAGCAGTAACTGGTCTATACTCTTCCGGGGGGGTACCTATCCTCAAATCTGTCAAGAACAACGTTGTAACTGAGGCCACCGGATCAAAATATGATAAGAGAGCAATGACCATTGAAGATATTTCGGATCCGGATATCAAATATGCATCAATGATAATAGGATACAAGATCTATCACTCCAGCAGGGAGAATTCTGTATCCGGAACTGCAATATACACAGCATATGAAATGCTAAGAAAGAATGCAGATTATGATCTTTGTGAACTACTACTAAGCCAATTGATGGAAAATGTACAGAAAATCAAGAAAGACAAGAAGAACTCCTTTAAGTATGGTACTCTCATTGTATGTCTCTTCTTCTACTTCATGAATGAGCTACCCGGAACAAGTGGATGGGTATGGCAGAATGACAAACCTGTTGCAGTCCAGATAAGAGACTATTTGCATGGACTTGGGGATGCAAAAGCGAGAAATACAGCTCTATGGGGATACTTCAAAAACTTTCAGAGCATGATGCAAGCAAGAGAGAGAATTCCCCAGTCACTCATTGAGAAATACAAGGACTCAGTATGTTTTATGGTTGACACTGATCAGTGCCTAATGGAGGCAGTGGAGCCAAGGACTGTCTGGATCATGCCCATGGGGTATGAAGTTGATGAACAGATAGTAGAGCTGCATGTTCAACACATGCTAAGTCAGCCCAAAGATCCTAAGGCAGAAAGGTTTGGAACCTTTGAGGAGCTGAGCGTGAAATTACATGTAGAACTCAGGGAACCTGAGATTAAAAGAAAAGTGAGAAAAGAAGTAGAGCACATTGCTCAAGGCCTAGGCATCTCAAAAGAGGCACTTGATGCCAGCCGGGAAAAGAGGAGAAAGGCTGAGGAAGAAGAGAAAAGCAAAGAAAGTGCTCCGGTTGAAACCCCCACCCGGACCAGATCATCAAAGAGATCTGCACCTTCCACAACCAAAAGCTCAAAACCGGAAGTCCAGGCATCCGGTAAAAGATCCAAGACAAAAGCATCAAGGGCTTATGAAAGCCAAAAGGATGAAGAGGAGACAGAATCAGATGAAGGAGTAAGAGAAGTAAAGAAACAGAAAAAGAAAGGATCCGGTAAGCCCTCCACAGGCCAAGACAAGGAGGAAATGGCAGAGGTAACTGTTGAAAAGCCCACTCTGTCACTAGAGAGCATAATCAAGTCGGTCACGGTGGATGGAAACCTTCAACCAATGACTGAATCCTATGATGACTTCAGTGAGGCAGACCAAAAGACTCTGCAGGAAGCCACAGTTAAATATCTGAACACATACAATAAGGCTTTCATTGAGATCATATCACTCATTCCTAAAAGCCTAGAGAAGGAAATGGAAGTAAGAAAGAATAATGCTCATGCCAAAGATCTTGAGATCCGGGAGCAGATAGCTATTCAGCTATATCCTCAAATTGATCCCAAGACAATGAACATGATCTTCAAGGACTGCAGAGATGAGTTCAGAAGTAAAGCCAGGATGAATCAGCTCATGCTTGGTGAGACTGACAAAGTGGCACAAGAGACAGAAGAGATCCTCCGGAAGGCCTTCAAAAGGTTCAATCTTCCTGTTGTAGAGGACTTAGGTGCAGAAACAGCTGCTGATTTGGAATCTTCTGTTCCGGAAGAAGTGAACCATGAACAGACAAGTGAGGACTTGGGACCCTCTGCTCCAGAAGAAGTGGCCCATGAGCAAGCAAGCATCTCTCCTCCGGTTTCCCCTACAGTCTCCGGATCCAAAGAAGAAGAGCAGTTGCAGGAGAAGGAAGCAGTGGTGACAGACAAAGAGGTTGACAGTTCTAAGACTGCAGAAGAAAAGAAACATCTGTCTCCGGCAAGAGACACTGCACAAACTGTTCAACAATTTTTGAGCAAAGAAACTCTAGAGATTGATGAACCGGAGCTTCTAAAAGGTCCATTTGATTTTGACTCTCTCTCTCCGGTACAAACAATGAAGATAGCTTCATTTGCAAATGCCAAGGCAAATGAAAAGCTCCTGAAGTCTCATATGGAAGACTGTGAGTTGATAGAGGCTGCTTCCGGAGTACTTGTAAAGATCATGCCATCAATCCAAATAGATCCGACAGCCTCCACTTCCGGTAATCTAAAAACCTTAGTCAGCAGTATTGATACACATTTTAATTCTCTAGAAAAATCAGCTGAAGAAAAGGTCCGGAAGGAATTTTTGGATAAGAGATTTTCTGAAATATTAGAATTAATCTCTAAGGATAGGAAGATTGTAAGCATTGGAATAAAGAGTTTAGAAAATGCTCTTAAGGATGGCGGTGACATCTACAAATTTTGTATATCTTGGTCAAAGGCAACAACAGCAATTGACAAGAAAATAAAAGAGGAACAGGACAAGCTTCAAAGCTTATCTCAAAGTTTTGATCCTCTCTCTTCCTCTATAATAAATCAAGAATGTCAGACTATTGCAGTCTTGAATGAAATAAAGAATCTTGAGAAGGAGAGGAAGAACATTACCAACCGGATGGGAGAACTTAGAAGGATTATAGTCCCTAAGTTGGAAACTATGCATGAGGCCATCAGTGATGCCCAGACCACCGCCCATACAAAAGATCCGACAGATCTCAGGCGGGCAGAAGCTTTTGCATTTTTGTTGAGTGGTCACATTTCAATCTTGGACAGAATGAAGCTAAGTTGGGCTACTGAAATGGTTCAACTGCAGACATCCTTTGCAGACATTCTGCAGTATATGTGAGTATGTAAATATGCGGCTATATATAGAAAATTTTTGAAAATTTTGGTGTGCGGACCCTACCCTTTGCCATTGATGTCAAAGGGGGAGTGAGGAGCAGTGAAAAATGAGGAATCCAACTCAGGGGGAGTTCCGGAAATTGTATATAAAGACAGAGCATCAGCAGAGGGGGAGCATAGTGTAAACACTTAGTCATTTTTTCACTAAGTGTTGCCATCAATGCCAAAGGGGGAGATTGTTGGCAAGAGACACTATATGGATTCATGGTTGTTGTCATTGATGGCAACAAAGGTCATCCCACATATCCGCAAGTCATGATATGTCTCTACCGGAAGTCAGATTGAAGATTGTGGTGGTCCGGTGAACAAGAACAGAGCATGTGGCAAGGTCCGACAGATTGGTCCGGATCTCTCAGAGGAAGTGTCTTGGTGCAGTGCGGATCTGGGGAAGTCAAGAGGACTATCTTGAGTAGTATATTCCAAGGATTTAGCCTCCGGAGATGGACAAGGAAAAAGATATGAATAGTTGAGTACCGGATTCCTGAGAGACAGTGAAAACAGAGGAAGAACTGACTGACTGAGTATCAAACTACTTTCCGGATGTGTTACAGATGATGATAAAGGTTGCGGAGGCATGAATCATGTTTGGCCGACATAATTGATGATATCTACAAGTATATGCTTGATCCGCATTGCTTGGTGAGCAAGGATTCAGCCGACAGAACTAAGTTTGTAAGAAACTAGACTGTTCCGGATGCCGACTAGAAAGATGATGAAATTACTTGTGCGGATATATATAGAGGATGGATTTAGTTGTGAAAGGGGTGTGAATATATGCGAAAAAGTCCAGAGTAGAGCAGAAGTAACAAGAAAGATCCGGTATGTGAAAGGACAGCAGACTAAAGAACAGAGGAAAGATGAAGTGCAGCAGATCAGTATACTGAACCTAACCGGAACTGAACTCCAGCATATGCAGATGCTTCCAATCAGTTCAAGACTGTGATTCTAATCACTTTGTAAGACAGTGTGTCTTCTTGTAGGCAGTGAGCCTCTTGTGAGCAGTGTGCTCGGGCAGTGAGCCCTAATTGGCAAGTGCCATTTTTGTAATTTCCTATTCTTCTAACAGAGAATAATTCTTGGGTTAATCACCCCGTGGTTTTCTCCCTTAACAGGGTTTCCACGTCAAAAATACTGTGTCATGTGTTTCTTATTTCATGGCTTATGTTTTGTGTTTGATTTTATGCTGCTTCAATTAAGAGGAAAGTTTAATAAGGGAAATAATTAGGATAACTGATTCACCCCCCCCCTCTCAGTTATCAACAATACCTTCCTCTCATCCCACTGCTCTCCCTGGCCAATATGTAGCATTAGTGGATGAGAGAAGGTCTCTCACATTAAATCATTTAGGGATAAATGTTGGCCATAATCAAGACAAAAACAATTTTAATTCAATATTCACTAATAGACTTTGTAACAATATTCCTAAGATGGTTGTGCGAGGGGCACTAAGTGCACCTTCTTGCTTAAAACCGGTTATAACAGTTTGAGGACCACATCAACCTGAGAATTACATCTACAAATATGCACAACAAATTTCTCAACCGAGTCAAGGTGTTCAAAATGTGTTACAACAACCACACCACAAAGTGATTGCTCACACACACAACACCTATAATAACAAGCAATGTAAGCAAGCACCACATGTGCCTGTTTCTCTTCCATGTTCTCAACCTATGCTCCCTTCGCCACCTCGTCTTACTCATAAAAGTGGTCAAGAATATGATCTTGTCGACTAGCTTCGTGCTACTCCGGCTAAGATCTCTCTTTGGGATTTAATACAAACATCACCTACATACCATGGAATACTCCAAGAAGCTTTACAAAAGGTGATTGTACCCCCTACTACTAAGCTGATTGATGTAGCAGTCATGTTAGACAGTATAAATGCGACAAAAATGGATATTCTCTTTCAACCACATGAATTACCATCAATTGAAGTTCAAAACCAATACGACCTGCTTATAATATGTGTCACAATAAAAAAAAGTTGGCAAAACAAGTTATGATTGACACTGGATTGGCTCTTAATGTTTGTGGCATAGACTTACTATACAAAATAAAGGCTGACACATCTTTAATCAAACCGGAAAGGATTAGCATTTGTGGATTTGATGATGTTGGAAGACAATCCATAGGCACCATAACTTTGCCCATACAGGTTGGACCCATGACATTAAATACCGTTTTTCATGTTATGCCTGGTTTGCTTTCATATAATATGATTCTCGGTAGGCCATGGATTCATGCCATGGGGACAGTCCCGTCTACCCTTCATCAATCAATAAAGTTTATTTATCAAGAAAAGGTCTACACCGTTAAAGCCGATCCTGACCCAAATAACTGTTCACGTATTGAAAAGAAAAAAACAAGTTAACAATCATTCAATTTTAAATAGCTTACGAGTGAATTCTTCAAGACCTCTTGATAATGTTGTGCAAAACTCTCAACCATTGAATGCACTTGTTGGTAACAATTGGGGTTCATTAGATTTTAATCCTTGTAGTATAGGGGAATATAAACTTAATAACCCTGACACATCAAAAGTCGCATCGATCTCATCTAAGCAATCTTCTAAGGAATTGACATCCCTCTATGGTCAAGGATTTAAAATTCTTTATAACAATTGTGACTATGTAGGTAACAGATGTGGTGTAAATCAACAAGGGATTTGAGTACCTATAGAATCTGCTTCAAGACATTACTCAAGCGGCATTGGATATAATCCTTTTAAAGAAAAGAAAGCCTCTCGTCAGCGTAAGCTAAATATCAATATGATATCAACAAGACCAAACCAACATGCGAGATATCCTAAGCTGATAAGCCACACTTGTTGTAGCGAATACTATAGTAGCTCTCAAGGGTGGCCTCTTCCTAGACATGTATGTTCTTAACATTGGGATCTATTAGGTAAGTATTTCTAACCCTTTACCTCCGTGTTGTGTTTCCCCCGTGATGTGTTATGTGTTGTTAGGCTTCCTAGGATGACCCTTGATTCTCTTCTAAGGTCAAGGATACTAGGAGACCGCCTCTGTTGTGACCTTCTTCTATTTGTATCATCATTCTTCTATATTCCCTCTCCTCTGATTTCATTGTTGTGTGTTGTGTCTTACGGACATAGCGTTGTGGTTGGTGATGGGCTGAAATATTGACCTCTTTTTATGTTGTTTTTATATTTTTTAATAACTTTTCCATATGATCCTCTAGACACTTTACCAACATCACCATCATTATATGCTGTCTTTTTATATACTTTGCAAGACTTTGAATCTATGTTATTAATATGGAATATGGTGATGATATTATCAATTGAATGATTTAAATATGAGTATGCATGCAATATAGATGGAATCCTATGGTTTAGTCATGAAAGTTATGTTGGAATTAGACCGGACAACTGAGAGGGGGGTGAAACAGTTGTCCCACAAATTTAATCTTTTCTAACTTTTAATCTTCTTTCACAACTTACAAATAGATTAATGATGTAAACATTAAAGCATGAATCAATAACACATGAGCAGAAACAAAATGAACACATTGACACCAAGAATTTTAACATGGAAACCCAGTTAAGGGAAAACCACGGTGGGGGTTAACCCACAAGATTCGTACCCTATTAAAAGTACTTGAAAGAAATTGGAAGGCACTTGCCTTCAGGCGCACTGCCCAGAGCTCACTGCTCAAAGAGGCTCACTGCCTACATGAATTTATGTTTATTACAGAAAGATTTAACTAAGAAATAACATCTTCATCATGCCTGGTTTAGTCTCATTGAAAGCTCACAAAAACTTCTGCTCTGCCCCCACACACTACTTCACTATCTCTTCATCCTTTACTACTCTTGTTCTTCTGCTTCTCATCTCTTTTGCTCTGTCTCTGTACCTTTCATATGATTTTATCATTTTATCACAAGGACACATTTCCACAACTCATCAACAAGTATTTATATGCTTCATCAACCTTAGAATGAACATCAAGGTTGTCTTGACTTAATGCAGATCATGTCATCTAAACATGGCTGGGCCTTAAATCTTGCTCGAACAATATGCCATGCTCCAAAGAATTGCTCTAAGATCATCCGCAACACGCTTGAATCATCTGGTCGGTCGAGACTGGGAAAAATAGTAACACCAAGGAAGAAATCTTCAACAATAGGCTCAATCTTCAATGCAGACCTCCAACACAATAGACACACGATCCAGAGACCTCCACAAGCACATTGAATTCAGCAATAACATCTGCACTACTGCAAATCAACAGAATCACTTGCATCTTCATCTGGTACCTTAAGAACACTGTCTGCCATGACTGTCACACTAGAAAGATTGCTTGTAGACCTCCAAACCACGACCCACTTGAGTTGATGACACACACTAACTTCCCAAACATATCTCTAGATCCTCAGATCATAGTGTTTCATGTGCGGAGCAATCCGGACCAATTTCTTGTCACTTTGTGTCTTCTAAACACTGCAAAACCTGATTCTACTCAGATGGCCATAACTTCTTCAAATATTTATACGGATCTCTCAAATCTTAACTGAAGCTACTTCAGACAATCCTCTACACAACCATATGGTCCATGTACTTAGATCTTCATTAATTTTCTCAATATCCTCAACATTTTAGTCTTCTAACCAGGCAATAAAATAGGACACAATTGACATCAATGGAAACAAGGATATGTTGACATCAATGACAACACCGCTTAGGCACCTATTTGCAACAATCTCCCCCTTTGTCATTGATTGCAACATATGATGTGAAAAACTGATTTAACCATCAAGACAATAAATTCTCCCCCTTTCTCTTATCACACCTGCAACCATTTTTCTTTACAACTCCCCCTTTTACTAGCAACTAGTTTTTCACATGACTTATCTCCCCATTTGACATCAATGGCAAAGGGCACATATTTGCAATCTTTTCTCCCCCTTTTTGTTTCAAACTGATCTCCAAAATTTGAATACTGACTACTCCCCCTGAGTAGTATCTCCTTAACATCAATCCGGATCACAAGATATGACTATGAATTCCACCGGACTGATGCACCCTCGTGCATCTTAGTTCTGATCAGGAGGGGTAATAACCCCTAACTTCTCTCTGAGACACTCAAAAGTATCCTTGGGTAGATGTTTAGTGAAAATATCCATAATCTAATCCTTTGAAGAAACAAACTCCAATCTGACTTCATTCTCATTAACCTTTTCTCTTAAGAAGTGAAACTTGATTGATATATGCTTTGTTTTGAATGCAACACCAGATTCTTTGAAATGCTTATTGCACTTGAATTATCATAGAAGATTTTAACAGGCTCCTCAAACACAATTCTGATGTCTTTCAACATTTGCTTCATCCATAGAACTTGAGTACAAATGTTTACTGCTGCTATATACTTTGCTTCTGCAGTAGACAAAGATATTGCCTCTTACTTTTTGCTCATCCAAGAAACCAATCTCCTTCCCAAGAAGAATGCACCACCACTAGTACATTTCCTGTCATCCACATGTCTTGCCCAATCAGCATCTATGTATGCATGAAGAGTGAAGTTATTATCCTTTGGATACCATAAGCCATAATCAAGTGTCCCTTTGAGATATCTAAAAATTCTTTTGATTGATACAATATGGGATTCTCTAGGATCAGCTTGAAATATAGCAACAAGACCAACTGCATTCATGATATTAGGTTTGGTTTGAGTTAGATAGAGCAGTCCTCCAATCATTGATCTATACCTTTTCTGATTTGCCTTAGGGGAGTCTTCATCTTTACTCAATTTGCATCCAATTACCATAGGTGTACTCACTGGTTTTGAATCTTCCATTTCAAACTTTTTCAACAATTCTCTTACATACTTAGACTGAGATATGAAGATACCTTTATTTGACTGAATGATTTGTATACCTAAGAAGAAATTCATTTCTCCAAACATTGACATCTCAAATTCACTTCGCATCTGATCAATAAATGTTTTGCACATACTCTCATTTCCACCAAAAATGATATCATCAACAAATACTTCAACAATCAAGATGTGTTCATGATCAATTTTGATATAAACATTATTGTCTGCTGTACCTTTGCTAAAACCCAATTTTAGTAGATACTTATCTAGTCTTGCATACCAGGCTCTTGGGGCTTGTTTGAGTCCATACAATGCTTTTCTCAATTTGCAAACCATATCCCTTTGATCAGACAACTAAAATCCTTCCGGTTGCTCAATGTAGACTTCTTCATCCAATTCTCCATTCAGGAATGCTGACTTGACATCCATATGTCAAACCTTCAAATCTTTATAAGCAGAAAATGCAAGAAATAATCTGACTGCTTCTATTCTTGCCACCGGAGCAAAAGTTTCTTCAAAATCAATTCCTTCCACTTGAGAGTATCCTTTACACACTAACCTTGCTTTGTTTCTCACAACTTCACCATCCTCATTTAGTTTATTTTGGAAGACCCATTTAGTTCCAATCACATTTTTTTCTTCAGGTCTAGGAACAAGATCCCAAGTGTGATTCTTTTCAATTTGCATTAATTCTTCTTCCATTTCTTTTGCCCAATATACATCATTGCAAGCTTCACTTACTGATTTTGGTTCAATCTTTGAAATCAGACAAATCTCCTCTTGATCTTCATCAATTCTTCTTCTAGTTTGAACACCTTTGTTTCTATCTCCTATGATTTGATCTTCAGAATGATTCAACCTTACATACCTGGGAGTTTTGGGATTTATTTGAACTTCTGATTCTTGAGCTTGTTCCTCAACATCTGGACTAGCTTCTTGAGTTATTGGATATTCTGGATCAATATGAATCTGAGTCTGAGTTTAAACTTGCCTTCCTTGATTTTGACTTCATCTTGATCATCTGAATCATATCTACAAGACTTGAAAGATCTCTCTTTGCTCTCATCAACTCTGACATTAGGACTTTCAACAATCTTTTTCAATATCTTGTTAAAGCACCGATATGCCTTGCTTTGAGTAGAGTAACTTAGAAATATTCCTTCATCACTTCTTGCATCAAACTTCCCTACATCCTCATCTCTTTTGATATAGCATTTACTACCAAAAACTCTAAAATATTTCACAGTAGGAGGATGACCAAACCATAATTCATAAGGTGTCTTGCCAGAATTGCCTTTGATCTGTACTCGATTAAGAGTATAGATAGCATTACTCACAACTTCTCTCCAATAGACTTGTGAAACATTTGCTTCCATCATCTTGGTCCTAGCAGCTTCTTGAATGGTTCAGTTCTTTCTTGCGGCAACTCCATTTTGCTGAGGAGTCCTAGGAGCAGATAACTGTCTTTTTATTCCATGCTTTTCACAGAATGTATCAAACTCACCGGAGGTAAATTCTCCACCTCTGTCGGATCTCAGATACTTTATTTTCTCACCAATCTCATTTTCCACCATAACCTTGAACACCTTGAACTTGTCAAGAGCTTCTAATTTTTCTTTCAAGAAGGTTACCCACATCATTCGGGAGTAATCATCAATCAGCAACATAAAATATCTGTCTCCTTGCACACTCCTAATTCTAGGAGGACCACATAGATCGGTATGCACAAGTTCTAGCCGTCCACTTGAAAATCATTCTTTACTCTTGAATGAAGTTTTGTTCTATTTACCCAATTGATATTCTCTACACATGCTATTAGTAGGTTTCACAAGTTTTGGAAGATCTCTCATAGCCTGAGTAGAACTTATCTTGATAATGTTATCAAAATTCACATGACACATTCTCCTATGCCATAATCAACTCTGATCAAACTAAGCAATCAAACAAATTTTGCCAGAACTACTTAAATGAAAGATGTTACCTCTAGTCTGAGTACCAGATGCAATTTCAGTTCTGAAGCTTTCCAAGATTCTACATTTTCCATCCTTGAATCAGAGATCATAACCCTTATCAACCAACTGTCCAACACTAAGAAGATTATGCTTCAATCCTTCCACATACAGAACATCATTAGTGTTATTCTTACCATCAAAAGAGATGGATCCTCTGCCATGGATTCTACCAGCTAAGTTGTCTCCAAATTTCACAATTCCACCTTCATATTTTTCAAAGCTTACAAACTTACTTTTATCACCAGTCATATGATGAGAACATCCATTGTCAATTACCCATTCATCTTTTTCTACAACCTGAGCAGCTAAGACACTTTCCACATTTGCACAGCTAGCAAATTCAGTAGGCACGGGATCTTCTTCTTTGATAGCAATGAACACCCAATTACTTTCATTGGAACCTCCATGATCTGATTCATCATTTGTGACTCCTTCACCAGCTTCTTGGATATAGTAGCATTTCTTCTGAACTCTAGGTCTGTTAGGGTTTGGATTTGAAGCCCTCTCCGGACATCTTGAGGCAAAATGAACAATCTTATTACAAGAAAGACATTTGAATGGCAATTTTCCTTCATACTTACCAGATCCTCTTGGCAATCTTTTGGCAAAAAGGGTTTCATGCTCATCGAACTCAGTTTCATCATCTTCAAGATCCTTCCTTGTCTTGTCGAATCTGTTTGATCTTCTTGAAGAGATTTCACCTGGATCATATCTTTGTTTTCTATGAACACTAGCTTTAAATGCAGATTTAGACTTAGGAAGAGAATCACCAAACTCACTCATTTCAAATGCTGAAAGCTTACAGACCAACTGATCCCTTGTAACAGTTGTCACAGTCCTGATTTCTTCAATGGCAACAAATTTATGCTTGTATGCTAGAGGTAAGGATCTGAGCACTTTGGCAACAATCTTTGATTCATCCAATACTCCACCAGCACTCCTGATACCAGTCACAAGTTCATTTACCTTCTGCATGTAGGAAGTAATGTTTTCATCTTCAATCATTATCAATCTTTCGTATTTACCCTTCAGGCTCTGTAGTTTGGCACATTCAACATGTTTATCACCTTCATACAGAGTTTCCAACTTTTTCTAGATTTCATGAGCAGTTTTGAATTCTAGGATATTTTTCATCTCTGTATCAGTTAGGGCACTCAACAATGCTTCTTTAACTTGAATATTGTATTCATCATCCTTAAGTTCATCTAGAGTTGTAGTGCCTTTCTTCGGAATCTTATACTCATCCTTAGTTATCAACCAAAATGCATTACCCATACATTGCAAATGACACTACATGCGTACCTTCCAAAGGGAGTAATTTGTTCCATAAAATCTCAGACTTTCCTTCTTGTAAGTTGACATCTTGGATCTCCTCAAGTGGTCAAGCTTCTTTTAGAGGAACCGGCTCTGATACCAATTGTTGGAATTAGACTAGACAACTAAGGGGGAGGGTGAATCAGTTGTCCCACAAATGTAATCTTTTCTGACTTTTAATCTTCTTTCACAACTTACAAACATATTAATGATGTAAACATTAAAGCATGAATCAATAACACATGAGCAAAAACAAAATGAACACACTTGACACCAAGATTTTTAACGTGAAAACCCGGTTAAGGGAAAACCATGGTGGGGGTTAACCCACAAGATTCATACCCTGTTAAAAGTACTTGAAAGAAATTGGAAGGTACTTGCCTTCAGGTGCACTGCCCAGAGCTCACTGCTCAAAGAGGCTCACTGCCTATAGGAATTTATGTTTATTACATAAATATTTAACTGAGAAATAACATCATCATGCCTGGTTCAGTCTCATTAAAAGCTCACAAAAACTTCTGCTCTGTCCCCAGACACTAATTCACTATCTCTTCATCCTTTACTACTCTTGTTCTTCTGCTTCTCCTCTCTTCTTCTCTACCTCTGTACCTTTCTTATGATTTTATCATTTTTGCACAAGGACACATTTCCACAACTCATCAACAAGTATTTATACGCTTCATCAACCTTGGAATGAACATCATGGTCGGCTTGAATTAATGCAGATCACGTCGGCCAAACATGGCTAGGGCTTAAATCTTCCTTGAACAATATGCCATGCTCCAGAGAATTACTCTAAGATCATCCGCAACACGCTTGAATCATCCGGTTGGCCAAGACTAGGAAAAACAACAACACCAAGGAAGAAATCTTCAACAACGAGATCAATCTTCAATGCAGACCTCCAAAATAGTAGACACATGATCTAGAGACCTCCACAAGCACATTGAATTTAGAAATAACATCTGCACTACTCCAAATCAACATAATCACTTGCATCTTCATCCAGTACCTTAAGAACATTGTCTGCCATGACTGTCACACTAGAAAGATTGCTTGCGGACCTCCAAATCACGAACCACTTGAGTTGATGACACACACTGACTTCCCAAACATGTATCTAGATCCACAGATCATAGTGTTTCATTTGCAGAGCAATCCAGACCAATTTCCTGTCACTCTGTCTCTTTCGAACACTATAAAACTGAGTTCTACTCAGATGGCCATAACTTCTTCAAATCTTTATATGGACCTCTCAAATATTAACTGGAGCTACTTCAGACAATCCTCTACTTAGCCATATGGTCTGCGTACTTCGGTCTGCATTAATTTTCTCGATATCCTCAATATTTCAGTCTTCTAACCAGGCAATAAAATAGGATACAGTTGACATCAATGGCAACAAGGATATGTTGACATCAATGACAACACCGCTTAGGCACCTATTTGCAACAGGTTATTTGTGTGCATATGTTTTGTAAATTAACCCATGTGCATCAAGAACATGTCATCAAGAAAATGAGCATTTGTAGCGAAGTTGCAGACAAGAGAATTAAAGGAAGTGAAGTTAGGATGCCAAACATGCAGGCAACTAGAGGATGAATGTGAACCATCATGGACAAAAATAAATGCAGAAGAAGAAGACTTGTTTCAAACGTAGCTTATGTGTGTTCTTCATGAGATCTATTGCATAAGAATTCTTATTTGAATAGGACTCTCTTTCCTCTATTTAGTTAGATTAATAAATTGATCTCAAACTTGTATCCTAGTATCCAGAAATGAATTGATGGTTGAAGTTAGTTGGTGGTTGCATAAAACTCTCCTAATTCTATATGAGTTAGGGGGGATGAGTTAGATATCAAGTTAGTTACTTTGTTTCCTAGTTACTCAGTTGTTGCTCTGTTTCTATTATTGAAAAATCCAGACATGTTTTATTGAGGAATGTTATTATTGAATACAATATGAAGAGATTTTGTTTATGATTTGAAATGAATGGAACTATGTGTTATGAAGATGTGTGAGTATCTGAATTAGATTTGATTTCCAGTTAAGTGAGTTAGTCCCTTGAGCCGGCCACTCAAGGTACTGATACTCACTTCATTTATTTCCTTGTTCCTTTATGTATTCATTGTTAAATCTATTTTTCGTTTGCATATAGATACATCACGAGTCACTTAGATTTCTTTGATTGTCAAATTACAGTAGTATGGTTCATAAACAAATGTATGCTTTGTCTACTTTAAGTCCTCTGGAGGTTAGCATTAGTTCTCTTATCATTCTGGATGTTTTGAGTTAATTCTGTAATTTCCTGTTGATAACAGTCATCTACAACTTATGCTGCAGGGTGCATTTCTATGAATTCCAACATAGTAGAATAGCCTAAGTAGGTTTGGATAAGATAGTCTAGGAAGAATATGAGCCCTGAAGGCACATACAATGTAGTGCCATCATAAGCTTATGCTCCTTGGTTGATAATTTAATGTAGGAATGCAATGATAGAGTGGACTATTCATATAGGTTTACCCCTGAATTATGTTAAGTGTACAACACATTAGTTTTCCTCTACATTTTTGGCACTGTTGCCAGGGATGGTGCTACCTTCATAGGCTCATTTTTACATGCTTTCATAGTTTAAATTTTGATTCCAACATTAGGATTAATAAATTCACTTTTCAAGAAACACTAGAAATTATACTAACATTGTGCAGGACGGCTGGAATATAAAGTCAAATTCATTGTACGTGGAGGCAGAGAGATAACCGATATAGATTCTTCCCTTCAAATTTTTAGGATACAGAAGAAACAACTGACTTTATCACTTATATAGTAGAAAGTGCTAAAGAAGAATTTCCTCTTACATCTTCATCAACACCTTCTACAACTTCATCAGCTTCTTCCCCAACTATAGAAGGGACCTTTAGAACCATGGTAGATGCTGCGGTGGAGGATCCACCAAAGCAAGTGACATTCAAGTTTCCTATCACTGATCAGGAGAGGGCTACAGTGCTGAAAAATATTCCACCATCAGCATTACCAGTTTTCTATGGCCTGGTGACAGAGGACCCAGATACGTTCCTTTTTGAGTTTGATATCTTGTGTAGGAGCTATGACTACACCTCAGATGCTCATAGGCTAAAACTCTTTCCTGCTACCCTCAAGGATGCAGCTTTGAGATGGTTTATGGGGATGGGAAAAGATGTCATTCCAGATTGGGACACTATGAAGGAGAAATTCTTGGAGAAATACCAAGATTACTACCAAGGACATGATAGGAGGAGAGATGTCATCTTCAGGATGTCACAAAAGGAGGAGGATCCACTTGAAGATTATGTTGAAAGATTCTAGTTTGCTCTAAAGAAAAAAGCTCAAAACAGACTGTCTGAAGAATCATTAAAACTAGTTTTCTTGGGAGGGGTTAAGGATGATTGCATGGATGCTTTGAATCTCATTGGACAAGGTGATATTTCTCAGCTACCTTTTGAGTCAATTTGTAAAGTTTTCCAAAATTATTCAAGGACTTTCACTAGACGACCAAGGGGAGAAAGGACATCAATTACAAATAAGGCAACCAATGGAGTTTCAAGAGTTGAAATCAATAACTTGCTGTCCAACATGAAGGAGGACATAATTAGCCATATGGATACATAGTTGGACACTCTTCACATCAAGAAGAAACAAGAAGAAGATGATGCAATGCTTACTGAGTACTATCCCAGTTTTAGGAAAAGGACGACCAATTGTAAATGCAAAAGGGTGGCAAGCATCCAGCAAGAGAAGGTTGAAAGACCAAAATTTTAGCCATTTGAAGGAGAGGATGGACAATTGATCTCCATACCTCAAAGGAGACCTTGGTAGAAAAGACAAGGTATGCCCTTTGGTCCACTAAATTTTAGTTCACCCTTTCCTATTGCAAACCAAAATTTCTCTGCTTGGAACACTCAGCCATGGCCTAGTAATCAAAATCTCTGGCAGAACCCACAATGGCCTACTCCACAACCTAGTTGGAACCAACATCAGCCAAACCCATGTTCCTAACAAGGTTTTCAAGGTTCCAACTATAATCCCCAGTGGCCTACATAGCAACCTCAATGGCAACCTCAATGGAACAAGAACCAACAATGGCAACAAAATACAAATTGCCAGCAACCTATGATTCCATCTCAACCATAGAAGCCAACCATAATGCCTCCATTATCACCTCAAAATCTGCCTCCTAGACCTACCCAAATCCCTGCCCAACCTACACCTAATCCTAACAACAAGCCTTTTCAACAGGCTTATACTAACGAGGTGATGCAATACCCACCTATGGGGTAGAAGTGAGTAATGTTCATCTTAGTTCATGGAAGCAACTTGCGAGCCCTTCATCTCCCCAAATTATAGAACTTGAAGATGAAGAACCCATAGAGGAAGCCTAAGATAAACCACCTTTGGAACCTGAATCAACTTAGGAACCTTAGACCATTTCACATCCTAAGCCTCCTTTCCCTGAACGCTTGGCTATCCAAAAACAACCAGCACAGTCTGAAAATAACCCCATAGGCCAGTTGCAAGATATAATCATAAAGATTCCCTTAATCCAAGCCATCAAAGATATTCCCATCTACACTAAGATTATCTAAGATCTCTACATAAAGAAACCAGGAAGAAAGAGGATAGACCCAAAGACAGTTCATGTTTTGGGTAACCTTACTGACATAATGTTGGGAAATATAACTATTCCCAAATATACAGATCTAGGCTAATGGTCAGGTTGAGGTCACAAACAGGGAGCTTGAGAATATATTGACAAAAATAGTACAACTTCACAGAAGAGATTAGGTTTCTAGATTACCAAAAGCTGTTTGGGTATATAGAACTACATGGAAGACAACTACAGGATTCACTCTTTATGAATTGGTCTATGGTAAAACAACAGTCCTGCCTATAGAATTTGAATACAAAACCCTAAGGACAACAGTAGAATTAGGGATGGATTTGATAGAAGCTCAAAAGGACATACTACAACACTTGAATGCTCTTGATGAAATCAGATTAGAAGCCATCCACCACATAGAGGTTATACACAAACAAAGAATTAAATGGCATGACAAGTATATCAAGACTAAAGAATTCACTTCTAGTGATTGGGCACTTCTCTATGATTCAAGATACAAAGACTTCAAGGGCAAACTTCAATCTCAGTGGTTGGGACCATATGAGATTGAACAAGTATTCCCTAATGGTGCAGTCTAATTACAGACCATTGATGAGGTCTGATTTTCATTATTAGTAAATGGACACAGGTTGAAACTGTATAAGAAACCACTACAAAAGGATGATTTTCTCTTTTCTTGATGCAAGAGCATCCATGGTTCAAGAGAAATCTTGCATCAACCAAAAACATTTGCATTTTAGTTTATTTGCATTTCAGTTCTTTCATTTTCCAGTTTAGTTCAGGCAGTTCAGTCAGTAGTAGTTCTCAGCTTGTGGTTTGGTTTTGACATTTCACATCTTGCGGATCTAGACTTAGCATCTAAATTCATTCATCTACATCATATCAAGAATTCAGAGCATTTGGATCAATTGCCAGAAAGATATCGCTATCAGAAGTTGACTATTTTCTCAGAACAAAGCATTCTAACAGTTCCTAATAATCAGCTGAAGGAGAAGGCTTGCAGATCATTCCTTGACTTGCGGATCTAATTGACACATCATTCAATGTTCTATTGTTCATGGCCAACCTTCCCCATGTTGTTCCTTTCATTTGAGGAAGTGTTCTATGCATTTAGGTCTGACCTATAGATGAACACGTTACAGCTCTTCATTGGAGTTTGTGACCTTCCTTGGCCAACGCGGAGGAATCTATTGGTCCAAAAATGATATATATTGATGTAATAAATCCTTAGGAAAGTAGCTATTCACATAAGAAAGATCTGATAGTTTAGATTTTGTGCGACAGAGCTTCAAAGCCTTATCTTGCGCATGTATGTAATTAGGCCTGTGAGCCGTAATTGTAAGCCCGCATGTTGCCAACCGATCTCTATTTTGAATTCTATGATATATTGAATGACTGAATCTACATTTTATTTATTCCTTTGAGTTGTTTCCATTGTGTTTACGCTTCTTGCATGGTTCAGATAGTTCATTCTGTGAACCCTCCTACCATGATTGCACCAAGTGGTATCAGAGTGAAAGTTTGATTCTTTGGAGCGAATTGGCGAAGGGAATTATGAAAGATCTTATTCTGAGTAGATCACCGAATTGAGGTAGGTTACTTGTGCACAACTGATCACTGATTGAGAGGTAGTTGTCGCTTGTAGCCTGATCATCAAACCTAAGGCAGTTTGCACTTGATCCTAGGAAGATGCCGCCGTGAAGAGTTCCCCCTATTAGTACAATGGCTAATAGAATGGATGAGATGATGGAATTAATGAGAACAATTTGAATTCATTTGGATGCTATTAAAGAAGATAGGTGAAGAGGATTGACATTGAGACCTAATGTTGATAGTGATGATGAGGAAGAATTTCAATATGTTGAACACACTAGCAAAACCCTAGGAGGTGATGAAGAAGAAGAATTAGATTAGATAAAGATGTTACAAGCTATTTCAAAGATTGGAAAGAGACCTAGAGTTGATTTTCTGAACTATACTGGTAACTTGAACCCTGAAGAGTTGATTGACTGGATAAATGACATGGAAGAATACTTTGAGTATGAGGAGATTGAAGATCTAGAGAAGGTGAAATTTGCAAAGACAAAGTTGAAAGGACATGCTACTATATGGTGGAAAGAAGTTCAGTTGGAAAGAAACAGAAGAGGAAATGAAAAGATTACAAAGTGGGACCGGATGGTGACAAAGTTGAAAAATCAGTTAATACCTGCTGACTATGAGTGGAATTGTTGAAAAGATTGCAAAACCTAAGACAAAAGGAGAAATCTGTGAAGGAATACACTGAAGAATTTCATAAGATGATCATAAGAATAGGACATAGTGAAGCAAGAAAGGAGAAAGTGGCTAGATATATCAATGGACTGAGATTGAACATTCAAGAAGAACTAAGATTGGTAAGGATGACATCTCTGGAAGAAGCATATCGTTTTGCCCTGAAAGTTGAAGAAAAGATGAATAAGAAGCAGGATCAGAGACAGAGAGGTAGAGGAGGTAAATTTCAAAGAGGAAGATCATTTTCCAGATATGATAGATCATTTGTGTAGCAGAACAAGTTTGATAACCCAGTTAGAAAGGATGACATAATTTTTTACCGGAGAGGAAACCCTAGTGCATGTCGGAATGAAGGATATAGAAGAGAAGGAAGAGGATTTGATAAGAAAACATTTAGAGGTACTTGTTTCAAGTGTGGAAGTGAAGGACATAGAGCATTTGAATGTAATCAGGGTAGTACAAGAAAGAAGACAGAAAATAGTGGGAGAGCAGCCTATGTTGAAGAAGAACCTATTGGATCACCTTGTTCAGTTGGCAATCTGGAGAAAGTAGAATCATTGGTGATGAGGAGAGCATTATTTCAAGTAGAGACAAATGAGGACCCATCACAGAGGAAGAGTCTGTTCAGAACTAAATGCAAATTAGGAGGTAAGCATTGTAAAGTTGTAATTGATAGTGGTAGTTCAGATAACCTAGTTTCAGAGGAGATGGTGACTAAGCTAAAGTTGGAAAGATTGAAACACCCTAGGCCCTATCAGATAGCATGGATTCAGGATGATCATAAGGTACTGTTGAGTGAACAATGTTAGGTGAAATTTCATATTGGATCTTATCATGATGAAGTCTTGTGTGATATTATGCCTATGGATGTTTGTCATATCTTGTTGGGTAGACCTTGGCAATATGATAGAAAAGCCATGCATGATGGTAGAAAGAATACATATTCTATAACAACAAATGGAAAGAGAATTACTTTGATTCCTTTAGAAGATGATCCTAAAAATGTGGTATGTGGGAATGCTAGAATCTGTTTGGTAGATGGAAGGAAATTTTTGGATGGTTTGAAATAGGAAAATATGTGTTATGCTTTGATTCCTAAGAAGCCTGAAGTAGCGAAGAGAGATACTGAACTGGAGGAGATAAAAGAGTTGCTGACAAAATATGAAGACATCATTTCAGATAATGTACCTGATGGATTACCACCTATAAGGAGTATCAGTCATCACATGGATCTTATACTGGGAGCAAGTTTGCCTAACAAAGCAACACATAGAGTGACACCAACAGAGAGTGAAGAACTGAATAGACAGATACAAGAGTTGTTGAGGAAAGGTTTGATCAGAGAAAGCTTGACTCCTTGTGTAGTACCTGTAGTGCTTGCACCGAAGAAGGATGGAGAATGGAGAATGTGTACTGATTCCAGAGAAATAAACAAGATCACATTTAAGTATAGATTTCCTTTACCTAGGATGGATGATATCATGGATTGTTTGAGTGGAGCAAGATATTTCACAAAAAATAGACTTGAAGAGTGGATACCATCAAATCAGAATGAGAGAAGGAGATGAATGGAAAATTGATATTAAGACAAATGAAGAATTGTATGAGTGGTTAGTGATGCCTTTTGGATTGACAAATGCACCGAGTACCTTCATGAGATTGATGAATGAGGTCTTGAAGAAATTCTTGGGTAAGTTTGTAATTGTGTACTTGGATGATATTTTGATTTTCAGTAGGACAAAAAAGGAACATTTTTTGCATATTAGTCAAGTTTTGCAAAGGTTGAGAGGAGAAATTGCTGATAAACATCAAGAAGTGTAGTTTCATGAAGGAAGAATTGGTATATCTAGGATTTGTGATTTCTGCAGAAGGATTGAAGATGGACCCTGGGAAAGTGAGCAATTGTTGAATGGCCTACACTGAAGAGAATTGGAGAGGTTAGATCATTTCATAGTTTGGCTAGTTTCTACTAGAAGTTCATCAGAAATTTTAGTTCAATTTGTAACCCTATGACAGAGACAATGAGAGGTGACAGAAAAGATTTCAAGTGGACATCTGGAGCAGATAAAAGTTTTGAGTTGTTGAAGCAGAAAGTAACAAAGCAACCTATTTTGGCATTACTAGATTTCAATAAGGTATTTCAAGTTGATTGCGATGCTAGTGGAAATGTAATTGGAGTAGTGTTAAGTAAAAAAGGTAGACCTGTAGCATATTTTAGTGAGAAGTTGAATGATGCAAGGAGAAGATATTTAGTTTATGATCAAGAGTTCTATGCCATAATTCAAGCCTTGAAGAAGTGGAGACATTACTTGTTGCCTAAGGAGTTTGTGTTGTATATAGATCATCAAGCTTTGCAGTATCTGAATAGTCAGGGAAAGTTGAATCAGAGACATATGAGGTGGGTAGATTTCATAGAGAGTTATACTTTTGTGCTGAAGCATAGGAGTGGTAAATCAAATAAAGTTGTTGATGCCTTGAGTAGAAGAAGAAACTTGTTGACAAAAATGAGAGTTGAAGTGTTAGGTTTTGATGAATTGAAAAATATGTATGAGGGAGACACTGATTTTGTAGAACCTTGGAAAGCATGTAAGGAACCTATTATGACAGATAGAAGTAAGTGGTTGGATTATTTCATTCAAGAAGATATGTTGTTCAAAGGAAGTCAGTTGTACATACCTAGAAGTTCAATGAGGGATAATTTGATCAAGGAAAAGCATAGTGGTGGATTGGCAGGACATTTTGGCATTGATAAGACAGTAGCTTTGGTAAGTGAAAATTACTTTTGGCATCAGATATATAAGGATGTTCAAAGATTTGTGTAGAGTTGTAGAGTTTGTCAAGTTACAAAAGGGAGTAGTCAGAACACTGGATTGTATAAACCTTTGATAGTTCCGGAGAGACCTTGGGAAGACATAAGCATGGATTTTGTAATGGGATTATCGAAGACACAGAGAGGACATGATTCAATATTTGTAGTGGTTGATAGATTTTCAAAGATGGCTCATTTCATACCTTGTAAGAAGACAACTGATGCAGTGCATGTAGCTGATCTATTTTTCAAGGAGATTGTGAGATTGCATGGATTACCTAAGAGTATAGTTTCAGACAGAGACACTAAGTCTGTTGGTTACTTTTGGAACACTTTGGAAGAAGATGAAGACAGATTTGAAGTTTAGTTCTACTTTTCATCCATAGACAGATGGCCAAACAGAGGTAGTTAATAGGAGTTTGGGAAACTTGTTGAGATGTTTGGTTGGAGAGAAGACCGGAAGTTAGGACTTGATTCTTTCACAAGAAGAGTTTTCATACAATAATTCAGTGAATAAGAGTACCGGAAGAACACCTTTTGAGATTGTTACCAGAGTGAATCCTAGAGGAGTTACAGAATTGAAAGATATCAGTACAGACGAAAAGAGGAGTGCAAAAGTAGAAGAATTTGTAGATCATATGAAGACAGTGCATAATCAGGTGAAGAAACATTTGGAGGACATGAATGGTAAGTATAAAGAGAAAACAGATGAGAAGAGATGACATAAGGAATTTGCATTTGGAGATGAAGTAATGGTGTACTTGAGAAAAGAAAGATTTCCGGTTGGGACATATAACAAGTTGAAGATGAAGAAGCTTGGACCTTGTAGGATACTCAATAAATTTGATTCAGGAAATGCATATGAAGTGGAATTACTAGAGACATTGGGTATTTCACCTATTTTCAACATTGTAGATCTTTATCAATATCATGAAGCAGAGTTCAGTGATAGCATGGAAGAAGACTTGAAGAAGAAGTTACCACAAGAAGCCCCAGAACAGATTCAAGACATTTTGGACAGTAGAGTTGGATGCAACACTAGAGGAAGGCAATACAAAGAATACCTTGTGAAGTGGAAAGGTAGACCGGAAGAAGGTTCATCTTGGACTTCTCAGGCTGAGGTGGACTGTCTTGGTTCTCCCCTAGCCCTAGGAAAGTGAGCGACTCACTTTTTTAATAACCCTAGATGTCTAATGCAGGAGCATCCCTTGTTCAAGGGAAATCTTACATCAACCCAAAACATTTGCATTTCAGTTTGTTTGCATTTCAGTTCTTTCATTTTTTAGTTCAGTTTAGGCAGTTCAATCAGTAGCAGTTCTCAGCTTGTGGTCTGGTTTTGACATTTCACATCTTGTAGATCTAGACTTAGCATCTACATTCATTCATCTACATCATATCAAGAATTTAGAGCATTTGGATCAGTTACCAGAAAGACATTGCTATCAGAAGTTGACTGTTTTCTCAGAATAGAGCATTCTAACAGTTCCTAATAATCAGCTAAAGGAGAAGGCTTACGGATCATTCCTTGACTTGCGGATCTCATTGACACATCATTCAATGTTCTATGGTTCATGGCCGACCTTCCCCAAGGGTCTGTAAGTTGTTCCTTTCATTTGAGGAAGTGTTCTATGCGTTTAGGTCTGACCTATCTATGAACACATTACAACTCTTCATTGGAGTTTGTGACCTTCCTTGGTCAATGCGGAGGAATATATTTTTCTGGAAATGATATATATTGATGTAATAGATCCTTAAGAAAGTAGCTATTCACATAAGAAAGATCTGATAGTTTAGATTTTGTGTGAAGGAGCTTCAAAGCCTTATCTTGTGCATGTATGTAATCAGGCCTGTGAGCCCTAATTGTAAGCCTGCATGTTGTCGGCCGATCTCTATTTTGAATTCTATGATATATTGAATGACTGAATCTGCATTTGCTTTATTCCTTTGAGTTGTTTCCATTGTGTTTTCTCTTGTTGCATGGTCTGGATAGTTCATTCTGTGAACCCTTCTACTGCGACTACACCATTTCTCTAGCCACTCAGTATGGTACTCCTGGCACTCCTGATGAAGGTTCTATGACACTAGCTGATACACCATCAGAAGATGATCCACCAATCCTATCTAGTGATGTAGAGGTTGAGTTGCAAGACTCAACCCTTGTTGCTGAGACTTAATTTTTCATGCTTTATAATTCACATGCACACATAACACACTATCCAAGATGACCACAGTTAACTCCAGAGGGACCTATTTTTCATTTTTAGTTGGGACCTGTTACAGTTGGGACTTGACATATTGTATATGTAATTATTCAGTCGGGACCTGTGCTGGAGGCACCTGTAGCAACTAAATGTCTACAGATGTATGCACTATTTTGGCATTCAGCACACCATTTTCTCGCTTGAATTCCATATCTTCCACACATTTCTTCATTCATTATAAAATAACTCTAACGCCACTGCAAAAGTGTCAACTCAAGCTCATGAGTTGTTCATTCGAGCATTGTGAGCTGTCACATCACATCAACTCCATAGTACCCACCACCTTACCATTCATCCACATGCATGTCATCCTGCTTGTATCAAATAAAATGCTGAGTACATGTTCTCAAATTCTGAGGTGCGCTGATCATTTATTTCCATAATGTGTGTACATAAGGTAACTCTCAATGATTAAACTTAGCTTTCTTTTTATATTCATTATTACTTTTTATTTATTTCGTGTATGCAAAAATGTTTATCACCATTCCAATTAATAATTCCTCTTCCTTGCATATCAATTACCACGTGAAGTGAGGTCACTTCACAGTTTAGTTGAGGGGAGGGGTTTAATTTTTTAGTTTTTGCCATTTTTGCTATCTTTGTTTTTGAGATACCAGATAGAACATCCTATGCCATTTTCTAAAATAGTAAACCTACCTTGTTTCACCAAAATATGAATTTGTTACTCTGAGAAAGTTGCAGTGGGAAGAATCGAAAAGGGCAGTAAACTGTAGGTTGGTTCTCTTCAAGGTGGTAGAATTGGAGTTTAGCAGAAATTAAGAAATTGAGACTTCAAGAGATTGCAGAATACAAAGATAAATTGTAGAATAGAAATATAATGGGGGGTGATGCGGTATGACGAGAGCCATCTACACATAAAGAAATATTAGAGGATGTTTTGGTGCTACCACTCTTTACCAGAGTAGGATGGTTGGACTACTTTTTGAAGTTGACATAATATGATAACGAAATGGTAAAGGAATTTGCAGCCACACTGTAGTATGACAAGGCAATGGTTAGAGGATTAGTTGTAGATGCTTCAGAGATGGCCATTGCCTAAGTCACAGTATTATCGTGTACAAGGTCCGAGTATCCAGCTCATGCTGATGTAGCCGCAGTGAGGCAAGTGTTGCAAGTATGTGCCTAATCGGTGTTGTCATTGATGTTAACATATCCTTGTTGTCATTGGTGTTAACTATATCTTATTCCATTACTTGTTTAGAAGACTTGTATTTTGAGGATATTGAGAAAATTAGCCTCTTCGGAAGGAACAAGTGAGTTACAGAGAAGTGCAGTATAGACGGTGAGTTGTATGCTGATGAACAGTTCAGTAAAATGCTCCGCATTCACTTCTGCTTAAAGATCATGGTCTGTGGATTGGAAGGAAGTTAGAGGTATGAATAAGGATGCTACATTCTGGGTTTGAGCCCTCTGTATGAAGATCTGAATGAGTTGTGTTCACCAGAGTAAAAGCTGCTTTTTCTGTAAGTTCAGCTGGGACGTGAAGAAAGTATTCTGCTTTGCATTCCTCTGCAATAAAGTATTTTGCTCTATGGTTCTAGAAGGAAGTCTAGGATGATGATAAGTGCCTTCAGTTGCATTGGTTTGTGGTTTGGTGGTCCGCAAGCTATCTTTCTTTTATGACAGTTGAAGGCAGTGAAGTTCATGTGTTCCGATAAGAAGATTCCTATGGATAAAGTGGTTAAGGTTCGTGCAGTTGCTCCTGATGATTATAATGTGCTTGTGGATGTCTCCTAATCATGTTCCTATCTGGACTTTGGTCCGCGTTAAGAAATTGAGATTGTGTTTGAAGATTGTTCCCAGATAATGTAGTGTGTAACCAGTCTTGGCCGACCTGGTTAATCCTAGTGATTGCGGAGATCTCTCGAAGATTGTGGAAGCATGTTGTGGTGTGGAAGATCATGTTTGAGTCCTAGCTAAGGCATGGCATGATCTGCAATTCATTTCCTTTGCACAATGTTGTAATAGGTTAGGACCTATTTTGTAAATGTTTGTAATACCGACCTTAGAGATTGTTCCAATGGTTGATGATTGTGATGCCGAACTTGATGATCATTCCAAGGTTGATGTAGTGTATAAATACTTGTAGTTGAGTTGTGGAAAAAGTGTCCTTGAGTAGAAATGAAAATATATTAAGAAAGGTCCAAAAGGCAGAGCAGAGAAGAGGCAGAGGAAAGAAGAGGAAGAGAAGAGCAGAGGAAGAGCAGAGCAGAGGAAGAGTAGAGTAGGGGAATTATTATACTTCAGTCACAAATATAGAAAGGTGTTGATCGTGGCAGTGAGTCTAGAAGTAAGCCTCCAGTAGGGTTTAACAACCCTTATTGTAATCTTGCTAGGTTTAGGGTTGAGGCAGTGAGCCTGCTAGAACTAGTTGTTCTTCATGGAAGTAAGCCAGTATGTTTAGGCCCGTGGAGTGACCAAGCCTAAACATCATTATTTCATGATTACAATATATATTGAGAGCTAATCCTCTCTGTGTTTTTTCCCCACCTTGGGGTTTTCCATGTAAATTTGGTGTCTCTTGTGTTTGATGTTGTATCTGTGGTTAAGTTTCTGATTTCATGCACTCATTGTTAAATCATAATAATTATGGATAAGTGATGAATGTTTAATTGTAGAAAGTGTTTAAGTTTTTGTGACAACTGATTCACCCCCCTCTCAGTTGTCCAACACATATCAACAGGAAGAATTCTACGAGAGAGGAGAGCACCTGGAATCAATGACACAAGGTACAAAAAGATCATCCCTTCCATTTTTCTGGGGAAAATATACTTCATACATCATTAAATACATTACCTGTGATGGCTGGCATAATTTGTTGTATACTGTACATTTTAAGTTGCTTAATCATCTATGCCATGATAAGCTAGTCAACGTCCCCAATTTCCTGTATAATATGTTGAAAAGGATGGCATATGAATACCAGAAAAAGAAATTAGACACCATGTTTTCCCACCATTGTTTAATATTTTTATTGATCAAGAGGAGCCTGAGGATTCAGCAACCACAGGTTGATTGGGAGGCTTTTAAACACTGTGTAGACATTACAACACTATTGGAACAACCTAAATTAGAAGATGAACCCCAACATGAGCCTGAACCTGAAATTGAGCCTAAGCAAGAGGAACCATAGGAGGAAAACACTCCAGAGGATAGGCCAGTGGCAGCAGAGGAGCCCTCATCTTCTAACCCTAAACCTATGAGAGGCACTAATTCAACACTCGTTAAGAAAAAGAGAAGCAAGAAAAGTGTTGAGAAGCATAAAAGTACTGTGAAGGGAGAAGATGTAGGGGAAAAGAAGAAGAAGAGGAGTAAAAAGAAAACGAAAATTGAAGTTGAACAGGAGATTGTTACTCCCAGGCACTCAAGAAGGTTAAAGAGGTAGAGTGTGAAGGAAAGAACTATTAAAGAACATGGGAAGGAAAAAGGTGAAGGACAACAACATCATGATCCAACACTAGTGAATTTAGATTCAGATAAAAGAGGAATTGCCCTTGAAGATGTCCCTGCTGATGCTCCTAAGGATGTCTTTGCTGATGCTTGTGAAAATGTTAATGTGTCTGCTGGAAATAGAAGGTATGTTTTCTCATCTTTTGATTTTGATTCAGAGGATCCGTTTATTGCAAAGAAAATGGGAAAGTTAGTTCCTAACAGTTTTGCTAAGGAGATTTTTGATATACCTTGGAATGATAATGATGAAGATCTAAATTTTGAAAAAGAAAATGAATTGTTGGAGGATAGAAACATAAGAAAAGAACTACAAGAAGCTCTTGATAGAATAAAACACTTGGAAGAGCAGGTGAAAGGTTATGAAGAGAAGGACAAAGAAAAGGAGAAAAGAATACAAGAATTGGAGGAGAGGATTAAGATCTATGGCCATGGAACTAATTTAGATTTGTTAGCATAGATGACTGTAAGTAAAACAAATGCTAAAGAAAATGAGGTACTTACTCCACAACCTCCTGTAACAAGAACTCCAGTATACCACACTAATTTGTCTTTGGGTTTTGAATTAATGAAACTCACTCATGAATCCAAACAAGAAAAGGAAAAATGGGAGAAGGAAAAATAGAATCTCAATGCATCAATAGAAGATAAGAATTTGGTGATAAAAAGGTTGGAGGATAAGCTGACAAAGGTAATTGAAAGGGCCATACAGATAATTGGGTGTAGACCTCCACCAAGGGTATACGCATTGTTCCTGAAAGAAAAGTTTCTTAGTTTCTAGTTTAATAGGTTCATTAATAATCAACCTACTTTACATTTAAAGCATATTTTATACAACCATTTTAAAGAAGTCAGTTTAGAGGAGCAAGACTAATTGTGTGAATATTGTTTGCATAAATACTTAATGATAGAGGATATAGAATGGAACCCTTCCATTTTTATTGGAGATTTGCAGGTTAGGGCACTGTTATCATATCTCAAGAATGAGAAGCTTAGAGGAGAATTGATGGATAAATATGAGGAGCAGGAAAAAATAGTGGCACTACAGATCATAAGGGAAGCACTAAATCTTGATGTAATCCTTACTCAATGGTTAACACTCCTCTCACACAAAGGTCCAGGAAAAATAATTATGGATTTAAGATTGCGAGATCACAAAATGATACAATAGTTAGCAGGGCCTATGCTTCAAAATTGTCTAAGGTATGTGCAAGATAGATGGAATAGTCTGACTCCAGCACTGCAGAGGAAAGAGCCTCATTCTTTTCATAATTTTATGAATATGTTTGAGAGACTGCGCAAGTATATCCAGATTTCAGAATAAACAGGAGTGGGATGACTACCACTTACTTTTCATCCTCCTATTCTCCTTTATCCAGTACCACACTGGACAGGGGAAAAGGGCTACGAATGTAGGAATGCAGAATCAGTCATATTATATAGGCTTGCTTGTTACAATGGGTTTTATATTAAGTAGGGTTCAGGAGTCAGAGAAATAATGAACCTTAGGTAGATTACTTTTCACTACAATCTTCTCCCCTAGGTGTTCAATTCAATGATTTTTCTTGAGGGCAAGTAAAAGGCTAAGTTGGGGGGAATGATGGGATGAAATATTGACCTCTTTTTATGTTGTTTTTATATGCTTTTAGAACTTTTCCATATGATCCTCCAGACACTTTACCAACATCACCATCATTATATGCTGTCTTTTTATATACTTTGCAAGACTTTGAATCTATGTTATTAATATGGAATATGGTGATCATATTATCAATTGAATGATTTAAATGAGTATGCATGCAATATAGATGGAATCCTATGGTTTAGTCATGAAGGTTATTTGTGTGCATGTATTTTTTGAATTATCCCATGTGCAGAAAGAACATGTCATCAAGAAAATGAGCATTTGTAGTGAAGTTGTAGATAGGAGAATTAAAGGAAGTGAAGTTAGGACGCTAAACGTGCAGGCAGCTAGAGGATGAATGTGAACCATCATGGACAAATAAATGCAGAAGAAGAAGAAGACTTGTTTCAAATGCAGCTTATGTGTGTTCTTCATGAGATCCATTGCATAAAAATTCTTGTTTGAATAGGACTCTCTTTCCTCTATTCAGTTAGATTAATAAATTGATCTCAAACCTGTATCCTAGTATCTAGGAATGGATTGATGGTTGAAGTTAGTTGGTAGTTGCATAAAACTCTCCTAATTCTGTATAAGTTAGGGGGGATGGGTTAGCTATCAAGTTAGTTACTTTGTTTCCTAGTTACTCAATTGTTGCTCTATTTCCATTATTGAAAAATCCAGACATGTTTTATTGAGGAATGTTATTATTGAATACAATATGAAGAGATTCTGTTTATGATTTGAAATGAATGGAACTGTGTGTTATGAATATGTGTGAGTATCTAAATTAGATTTGATTTCCAGTTAAGTGAGTCAGTCCCCTAAGACAACCACTCAAGGTACTGATCCTCACTTCATTTATTTCCTTGTTCCTTTATGTATTCATTGTTAAATCTATTTTTCATTTTCATATAGATACATCATGAGTCACTTAGATTTCTTTGATTGTCAAATTACAGTAGTATGGTTCATGAACAAATGCATGCTTTGTCTACTTTAAGTCCTCCGGAGGTTAGCATTAGTTCTCTTATCATTTTGGATGTTTTGAGTTAATTATGTAATTTCATGTTGATAACAGTCATCTACAACTTATGCTACAGGTACCTGTAGCCACTAGATTCTATAGTTGTTTTACTGTTCTTGCATTTCTGTGAATTTTGACATAGTAGAATAGCCTGAGTAGGTTTGGATAAGATAGTCTAGGAAGAATATGAGCCCTGAAGCCACATACATTGCAATGCCATCATAAGCTTATACTCCTTGGTTGATAATTTAATGTAGGAATGCAATGATATAGTGGACTGTTCAGATAGGTTTACCCCTGAATTATGTTAAGTGTACAACACATTAGTTTTCCTCTATAGTTGGTGACTTGGGGGCACCCTCCTACGTGACTATCTGTAAGGCACTTGTTCTCTCTGATTTATTGTTTACCTTCCTTTAGTCTTTCCACCTAGCGGGCGGATGACGAAAAACATATTATACTGATGCAGACCTAGTGTCCCTTTAGCGAGTAATCGAAAAATGGACCTAGTCCATACATGATGACGAGGTTGTTACAAATTATCTGACGCTTGGCTAGTGGAATCACTCCATGTGATCTCTATCTTGATGTTGATGTTGATGTTATCTTATCTTGCTAACAACACTTTAACAATACTGCTGCTCCGCACACTTTGTCTTTCTTCTTGCATGGCTCTTTCATATAGTTGACCATATGCATTGTTGTTTATCATGATTATTTGGACACTAACACCTTTATTGCAGGAAATTGTGTGTTTGTAAGAACATTTGGCAATTGTAAAAGTACATGTTACCTCTGGGGGGCATGAGCTTTGTGAGAGCTCATGTTCCCTTGTGTGTTTTCTTCCTACTTAACGTGCTTGATATCAATACATGATATCAACCACCTTAAGGTGGGGGCATATATAAGGTAAGCTGTCTGCTTTAGATGATAGTAAAGCATGTTTGAACAATTTGAAAACTAATCACAATCATTTAAGCCCTCTACGGAGGTGGGATATCAAGCATATCCTTTTATCTTAAGCCCTCATCGTGAGGCGGGGATGGTGTATTTCTCGTAGAGAGTGCACATCCTGTCATTTTCAAAAGTCCTCATTGTGAGGCGAGGAGCAATTCTGTGACTAACTCAACCCTTAAGCATGTTTTCAGTGATTGTTGTGGTGAAACCCAATCGTTGGTGTGTGCCTGTAATGTGCCTTAGATGGTGATGAACCTAGCAATAGTTTTACTGCATCACTTGTCTGCCATGTTTTCTCTGTGTCTTCCATGTGTGTGTGTATGGCATGCTTGTTCTCAAAGTGCAAGACCAGTGGCGATAAACTCTTCTACACTTTGGGATTTGTTTGGCATGTTTATTCTTAAGGTGCAAGACTAGTGGTGATGAGCTCCTCTACACCTTGGGATTTTGTTTGGCGTGTTTGTTCTCAAAAGGTGAAAGACTGGTGGCGATGGGCTCCTCTACACTCTTTTGGGATTTGTTTGTTTACTTTCCTTGTACTTGCATTTTGCATTTCATATGGGAATATCAAAAAGAAAATAATCACTGCATTCATTGTATTCTTTGTGCTCTATGTGTCTTCAATCCTGTATTCTCCATGTTTTGCGTGACTGTAACTATCTTCTCCATGTTTTGTGTGTCTGCAGTGTGTCTTCACCGTGCCTGGCATGTTTGTTGACTGTACTTTAATGCATGTATTAGCCTTGAATTATACATACATTAAAGTGGGGGCTAAATGTTATGTCAGAAAATGCACCCTTGGGGGCTTTTCCCTCTTAAGGTTTAGCTCCTGGGTCTTTAAAATGCATTTAGAGCATCTTGCATGATAATTTGGACTCCCGATGAGAAAACCCTTGGGTCTTGTGACAAATAGGACCTAGGGGGGGCTATTTTAATGATCCCAGAACAAAAACGAGGGGGTGGACTTGGGTGCTAGCACCCTAGTCCAGCCCTATTTTGGGTCTGCCCTAAACTTTTATGTCAGTTTTTGTGACCGTTATTTAGGTCCCAAGCTGACATCATAATTTTTATTACGAAATTCTTGGTGGGAATATTTGTAGTTGCATATATAAGCATATGTAGGTTATCATTTAGAAACTAGAAGATGTTTATGATTGAAATCTATTGGCATACTTGTGATTTTCATTGTGTTGTAGAGCATAACATTGTTATTGTGTTTGTTTTTGCAGGTTGGAGTACATCTTCTCCTCATGGCATTGAAGAGTATCTTCCTTCCATGAGAGCTTCATCATCAAGGTGACATCTATTGTGTTTTATCATCATTATCATTTGGATTTTTGCCTCTATCCCACAAGGATACACACTCTCTCTCTGACAACAGTGTTTAGAAGACTTGAATGTCTCTCCAGGGCTTGACTGAAGCAAGCCTCTAAACACCACAACCCCCTCCCACACTCCTTGTGATTGTAGGTTACAGGTTGTGAAAGAGGAAGAAGTGGAGTTACAGGGAGTAGGAGGACACTGTGGAGATTTTGGATCCCAAAGGAGGAGCCTGCTTGGACTAGGGCGTCATTAACATTGTCCTCCGCATCTGAAGCTACAGAAATAGACTGGACAATGATAATTAGGGTTTGCAGAGTTTCCAACATCTGGTGGAAGATCCCCCAGTGGACTAGGGTGCCATCAACATTGTCCTCTGCATTTACATTACCAGAAACTGAAGATACAATAGAAATCAGTGTCGGAAGGAGATCAGGATTCTACAGAAAAAACAACACATTGGACTTGGGTGCCATCAACATTGTCCCCGGCATTTCTGTTCTCCATACTGCAAAAAATAGTGAGTTAAGGTTCTCTTCCCTTTGGCTAATTCTAGTAGCATTTGTCGTAATTTGTATATTTACTTACTATTTTGCTTAAATTGGGGTTTCAAGAGCATAAAAGCATTAATTAGCAATATTGTGTGATAACTTCTGAATTTCCCAGTAAAACCAAGTGGTAACCCAATCTGATAGATGACTCTCCTCTCAATAGGAGAAGAACTTAGTTGAAAAGCCCTTGGAATGTTTAGTGGAAAGGAAGATTCAAACTAAAACCCCCACACAAACAACCCCAAACCCTCTTTTCCATATTAAACAATACCTTTCAAAATGACGAGGCTATCATTGACTATCTAGAACTAAGGAATCACTTACCATCAGGGGACCATAAATCTGGATTCACTATAGAACTCAATGATAAGGCTTATTTTGGAGAGAGTGCCAAGCCTTTTAGTCACAAAAATGTAAAAATAAAAAATAGATCTAATGGTGAAAACTGCTATGCGGCAGTTTTAGATCGTGAAAAAAGTAAAAAAATAAAAGACGAATGCGATGCTGAAAACCTCTCTGAGGCGCCAAAGGATGAAAGGATTGACACTCTCCCCAATCTTGCACATCAGAGAGATCATCAATTTTGATAGAACCAACAGGACCTGTCAGCATTGGCACAGAAGACAATCCAAAGATAATCCATTTAGCAGAATCTTTATCTGAGCAAGAAAGACCAGAATTCATCCAATTTTTCAAACAAAGATAGTTTAATTTTGCTTGGTCTTATGTGGATATGCCTAGACTTGATCCAAATCTCATAATGCATCACTTATCACTAGCTCCAGGAGCTAAACCAGTAAAATAAAAGCTAAGGAAGATGCATCCGCATATCGCACTGTTAGTGAAAGAAGAATTGAAGAAGCTGTTAGATGTTGGGTTTATCAGACCAATTGACTATCCATAATGGATTTCCAATATTGTTCCTATCTCAAAACCAGATGGAAGCGTCAGACTTTGTAATGATTTCAAGGATTTGAATAAAGCTTTCCCCAAGGATGACTTTCCTTTGCCTAATATCGACATCATTGTGGACCTTACAACGGGGCATACTATGCTATCTCTCATGGATGGGTTTTCTGGCTACAATAAGATCAAAATAGTGCCAAAAAACTAGCACAAGACCACTTTTACATGTCCATGCGGTACATATTGTTTGTGCGTGATGCCATTTGGACGGAAAAATGCAACAACAACATACCAAAAACAATGACAACAATTTTCCATGACATGATGCACACCATCATGGAAGATTATGTAGATGATATTCCAGCTAAATCACTCACAAGAGAAAGGCACTTGCAGGTATTAGATAAAATATTTCAAAGACTGGAGCACTTCAATGTTTGCTTGAATCCAAAGAAGTGTGTGTTCGGAGTCACATCTGACAAACTCTTAGGATACATAGTTTCAGCCAAAGGAATTGAGGTGGATCTAGCCAAAGTGAAAGCAATAATGGACATGCCTCCACCTAGGAATATCAGTCAACTAAGGTCATTGCAAGGAAAGTTACAATCTATCCGTCGGTTTATATCACAATTAGCCAACAAATGTCATCTATTTACCTACCTCCTTCACAAGAACATTCCTTTCAAATGGGATGAGGGGTGTGAACATGCTTTTAAGCTCCTAAAAGAGTATCTAATGAATCCTTCAATCTTGATGCCTCTAATACAAGGCAAACCACTTTTGCTTTTGTTTAGGGTAAAATTAGATTTTGTTAGTCTTTTGTTGTTTAGATGTTTGAATTCTCCTTTCACCCTAACATTGAAGGATCTAGGGTCAAGTGGCGAGCACTATCATACCCTAGGTCACTTGGAAATGAAGGGAAACTTGGATTAGGGAATTAATTATCAATTTTTCCTTCTCTTATGTCCAATTAACCATTAAAACCCTAATTATGCAAATATGACAACAAATTGACAAATAAAGGAAAAAGCTCTAGTAGACAGGAGTAAAATAACAAATCACAGAATACCTATTTTTGGGATTCTGAGGCGGAACAGTTGGGGACTAAGGTGCGGGTGCCCACATCCAAGGTACCTACTTTTTTGGGGAATCTGGACCTCCTTCCAACACTGATCAACCCTATAACTTCTGTTTCCTGAGATCTATTTGTGGAGGACACTGTTTTGGGCACCTTAGTCCTGGAAGTGCTCCTTTGTCTGACTTTTCTTCAGATCCCAAATCCCTGATGTCTGCCAAGCCTTCCTGCAACTCCAATTTTTCTAGATGTGACCCCTGTAACCTGTAATCACAAGACTTGGTTTGGGGGTTGTGGTGTTTAGAGGTTTGCCTCAGTCAAACCCTGGAGGACACTTAAGTCTTTGGACATCGTTGTCAGATAAAGAGGGCATGCCCTTGTGAGGTAGAGGCCAAAAAACCAAAGGAATAAATGATAAAAACACAATTATATGTCACCTTGTAGTGAATCTCTCATGGAGGAAGATGCTCTTCATGCCATGAGAAGATTGATGCTCAAATCTGTAAATATCAACACACAAAATACACAAGTCTGCTCTTCCAACGCAATAGAAGCCTTGAATCACCTTGAGAACACTTGAACATCACACTTGCTATCTAATTGCAACCTAGTTTAAAAATGAATCCCTAAGCTTGCTTATATATGCAACTACAAGCTCTCCCTCCAAGAAATTAAAAATCAAACATTACCGTGTCAGCAAAAGAACCTCCTAACAGTCATAAACTGACACCTAGAAATTGGGGCTGCCCCAAAATAAGGCAGGACTAGGGCGTGGGCACCCAAGTCCTCCCCCCTATTTTACGCAGGGTACATCTCAAGGGGTCCACCTAGGTCTAATTTTCCATGGAACCTAGGTCTCATTCCATCGGGATGCCAAAATATGAACTAAAATGTCCTAAATGCACTCTAAAGACCCAGGAGCTAAACCTTACGAGGAAAAGCCCCCAAGGGGACATTTTCTGATGTTACATTTAGCCCCCACTTTAATGTACGTATATATGCAAGGCCAATACATGCATTAAAGTAAGGTCACAAACACAACAAACACACCAATCACGGAGAAGACACACCAACCACATAAAAGATAGTAACAGGCATACAAAACACGGAGAAGACAGTTACAGTCACATAGAACACGGAGCAGACAGTCAATGCATAGAAGACACATTAATGCATGGAAGACAGAAATGATATCTTTTCTTTTCTTTTTTTCCCCATATATATGAAATGCAAATGCAAGTACTGGAAAGTAAACAAACCTCCCATAATACCGGATGCACTACCTTAAGGCGTAGGTCTTAGTGTATATGGGGCAACACACACACAAGACACACAAAACCTCCCAAAAATGTAGGAAGCACTACCTAAAGGCACTAGTCTCTGCATATGGGGCAACAAACACGCCATACAAAACAAGCACGCCAAAACACACACTTGAAGACACAGAGAAAACATGACAGAAAAGCGATGGAGTGTACCTATTTCTAGGTCCAACACCATCTCAGGCACATTACAGACACACCGATGATTGGGATTCACCACAACAATCACCGAAGACATGGTTAAGGGTTGAGTTAGTCACAGAACCGCTCCCCGCCTCCGTAGAGGACTTTTGAAAATGACAGGATGATACAATCTACTCTGAGAAATACACCATCTCCACTTCCGCAGAGGGCTTAAGATAAAAAAGATATACTTGATATCCCGCCTCCATAGAGGGATTACATGATTGATTGATTGATTGCAAACAAACTCAAGATGCACGATGCACTACCCTAGGGTGCAAGTCTCTGTATCTGAGGTCAAACACATTGATAACATTTATAACAGATAGCTTACCTTATATATGCCCCCACCTTAAGGTGGTTGATATCAGTTATCGATATCAAGCACATTAAGGTAGGAAGAAAACACACAAGGGAACACTGACTTTCACAAAGCCCATGCCCCTTGGAGGTGACATGTACTTTACGATTGTCAAATGTTCCCACAAACACATCCCTGCAAGAAACATGTTAGTGTCTACAAGATCATGATAAACAACAACATCAATGCATATGATTAACCACACAAAGATCCAAGGTTATATAATGAATTCAGAGTTCAAGGATAACCAGGGGCTATATCACGAAGCTCTCTGAATCGAGTACCACCAAGGCTAGATTCAAAGGCAAACAAAAGTGCACGGAGCAACAGTATTGTTAAGTTTTGTAAATGTGATAGAAAACATCATCAAATTCACTATGCAGAAAGCATGAGTGCTTCCACTAGCCAAGCGTCAGATACGATATACAACCCCATTGTCATATTAGGAACTAAGTCCAATTTTTGATTGCTCTTAAAAGGGACACTAGGTCCGCATCAATATAAATTTTTGTCACCATCTGCCCGCTAGATGGAAACACTAGAGGAAGGGAAACAATAAATAAGAGAGGAGAAACAAGTTTCTTAGGGAGAATCACATAGGAGGGTGCCCCCAAGTCACCAACCATGACGCTATGTTCGTAAGACACTACACACAACAATAAAATTAGAGAGAGAGCAATATAGAAGAATGATGATACAAATAGAAGAAGGTCACAACAGAGGCAGTCTCTTGGTATCCCAGACCTTACAAGAGAATGAAGGGTCATCCTAGGAGGCCTAGACAACATATAACACATCACGGGGGAAGCACATTATGATAGAAATAAAAGTTTATAGATACTTACCTATAGGGTCTTCATATTATATCTTGGAGCTTTCAAACCTCTTGGAGAGGTACTTGATCATGTTTAATGCAAAATTTGAGTGGTTCTTATGAAAGTCTTGTTTGTTATCATATGATTCTTGTTCCTTAAATCCTTGTTTAAGTAAGACTTTTTGTTGCTTATGAGGGGGAGAACCACTATTATTTCCATTTGTTGATTGTTGTCTTGCTTGCTCTTTTCCGATTTTTAGCAAGTTTTCATTGTTGAATCTTTCTAGGATAGTAACGGGAATCATCCTGTACCATCTTGCTCATCTGTATCGGTTGTTGATCTTGATTTTCAAAGACATTTTGATTATCTATTGATCCATATAAGGATAACAGAGGAGGAACCTCATCATAAATTCTGTTTCTTCGTGGACGAGGTGGGTTATCCATTTGTTTCTTGTTGACTTCAATCATACCCACGATACTATCATAGTCCAAGTAATCATCCTCATCTACTTCAACTAAATCTTGTTCCACCATATTATTTTCGATATGTTTAGGAAAAGGATTAGTAAATATTTGTAAATTCTGATTCGGCGGAGCAATTGACTTAATTCCATTATCATTCACACCCAATACTTGGATGACATTTGAATCAATAAGGTCATGTATCTCATGTTTAAGATGCATACATCGTTTAGTGTCATGTCCTTGCGTTCGATGATAATGACAAAAGGCATTAGCATCAAAGTAAGGTCCTTGTTTACTAGGATCAACATGCTTGATTAGGGGAAGCTTCATAATGTTATTACTCACAGCTTGATTCATGATAGAATGATAGGACTCAGATATCAGAGTAAACTTTCTTGGTTGATACGATGCTTTCTTTGGATTATTTATAGCAGACACATTCATATTTGGCCCATTTATCTTGATGAAACTCCTATTATTGTTCCTCTTAATTTTTTTTGTGATGATCCACCCATGGATTGACCAACTTGAGCCGATGAGTTTTGGTTTTCATACTGACTAGACGAAAGTTGATAATCACGAAGAGCGGTGCATAAATGTTGAAAAGAGTTATATTTCATCAAGAGAATCTTATCACGAATATTAGGTTGTAGATTTTTAATGAATATCTTTTGGACATCCTCATCTTTCATTTGATACTGAATCTGTGCAAAAAGTCCTTGATACTAACCAATGAATTCAGTCAACTTTTCTTTCGGACCTTGTTTACATTGAACCAAGTCAATAAGGGTGACTTGGGGTCTGATATTTGCTTGAAAATGTTGTAAAAATTGATCAATCAATTGCAAAAAGGAGTGTATTGAATTTGGACGCAATGAGAAAAACCATTCTAAAGCAGTATCTTTGAGAGATCGTGGGAAAAGTTTTGCTAACAAATCCTCTTCAAAATAAAAATCACTACACATAGCTATAAATGCTGCCACATGAATATTAGGATCACCTTTTCCACCATATTTTTCAAAGCGAGGAGTCTCAAACCTCTCAGGCATAGGAGTTCTCAAAATTGCATAGGATAACAGATTACATGCATGATATGTTGGTAGACTAGGCTGCGGAGAATTTGTCAAATTTGTTACCTTTTGTTGCAAAGCAGTCATGCCCTGTAAAAGTTGGTTTAGGATGGCATCATTGGGAGATGCTATTTGTTGTGAGGAATTAGAACCAAGGTGAGGAAATGATTGAGCTTGAGATACACTAGGTGGAGGCTGAGAATATGTTAATGGTGGTTGGCCATATTGATAGGTGGAAAATGGTTGCGAGTATGTAATAGGTAGTTGGAAATGAGTGGAATAGATAGGAGGTTGAGAACAATTATTCATAGAAGATGTCCCTTTAGGAATCAAATTCTGATAATTAAATCCCACAACTTTGTAATTAGTGCCATTAGATACTCCAATATCAGTGGTAGCATTACTACAAGCATTCACATTAGTTGTTAAGATTGTTGATGCAAACGTGGATACTCTTGTATTTGGTATAGGTATGGAAACTTGAGTATGAGATGGTGATAAAGTGTTATTTATCACTTGCACACATTTGGTTACTGGCATGATATTGGTTTGTACAATATGTGCTAGACCACGAAGTGCATTAACACCATCTTGTCCTTCTTTTATCAATTCTCTTATATTATGAATTTTAGGAATGGCTTCTTCAGCTATTCTCTCATTTTCCATAAATGTTTGAAATTCAGCCAAGTCTTTATCCAACTTTTCTATTTTCTTATCAAATACATATCCTGTTGCCTCAATAGTATTATCAACATCATGAATATTTTGTTCTTCCATTGTGGTTGGAGGATGTATACTATCTTGCATAATTTGAGTTTCTCCCTTTGTAAAGAAGGTGTCCAAAGTGCCAATTTCTTCAAAAGCACTAGATCCAATTAATATTTTACTTCTTCTCAAAGGAATATTTTTTTTAGGACAGCATGTCATAAAGCTTATACCAAAGCATACAACGCACAAACTAAGAGAACAAATCCTAGGAGAAGGATATGATTGACGACCAAAATGCTTGGTTTTTTTGTACTCTTTTCAATGCCAATGAATGAAACAAAGGGTAGTGTAAGGATTTCAGTCAAGGGAAGAAATTTATATGTCTGATATCAGTCCAAAACAACAATCTAATCACTCTCAACACACTCTTAATGCAAATCCAAGATAATGCCAAGTCAAAATATAGTGAAAATATGTCAAAATGAGCACTTTTTTCACCAAAATTCAATGCAAAAGAGCATAACAAAGGGTGTTGTGAGGAAAATGATGATGGAAAACAAATAATATCAGAAATAACAGCCACTTGATGCAAAAATACCCAACACAACATGATTGTAGCGCCATTTAAGGTAAAAGCCTAGTGAAAATATAGCAAAATATGCAATTTTTCACGGTTTTTCAATTCCAAGACCTAGAAAAAGGGGTGTTGTAAGGAATTTTAGGAGGAAAAAAAAATAATATCAATAATATCATTCTTCTCAATCTATAAAATTGATCACAACACACTTGGACTGCAAACTAGGCCAAGCCCTAGGGCAAAAATAGCCAAAATGTGTAGTTTTTCACCGAATTTTCACTCAAGAGCCCGTTAAAAGGGTGTTGAGAAGATTTTTAAGAGGGTCAAAAAATTATTACCCTGATAACAGAAAATTAATGCAAAAATACCTTTCACAACACACCTACAGTGCAAATTTAGAGAGTCAATAAGGCCGATTTAGTGAAAATTGTTGTTTTCGAAGCCCTAGGTTTGAGATCTTGGGACAAAATGCTATGTCAATGATTTGAAGTCTGATTTATGATGAAATTGACTTAATCTCAGATCTAAAAATGATTTTCAAGCCTTAATATGCAAAATGCCCATGCAAATTTAATGAAAATGCATCAAAATTGCTAGTTTTTGTTGAAAATTTCTATGTAAAAATGCAAATATTTTAAATCTATATGAAAATTTACACTAAAATGCAAGACTACAAACAAATACAAATTTGAATGAGCCTCTAAAATCATTAGAAAAATCTGATAAAAGATTTTTCCTACTAACCCTATATTTTGGAATTACTAGGTTATATAAAATTGTCAAAATTTCCACAAAACCCTAGCAATTAAATGATGAAAATGCAAGGCAAAATTTTGAATTTTTTGGATTTTTCTATAGTTTATATCAGATCTGATGCAAAAATCATGAATTAGGAAAATTTAGAAAGAATTGATGCAATTTAGTAAGCCAAACAATGCAATTTTTTTTGTATTTTTCTAATTTTTCATTTTTTTTTTGAATTTTTCTCAATGCAATAAAATAAATGACCAAATGAATGAATGAAACCACACCAAATCTGAAGACAAACACTCAGAAAGTTGCAATTTAAGTCCAAAAACATGGGTTTACCAAAATGTTTAGGGTAAAATTAGATTTTGTTAATCTTTTGTTGTTTAGATGTTTGAATCCTCCTTTCACCCTAACATTGAAGGATCTAGGGTCGAGTGGTGAGCACTATCATACCCTAGGTCACTTGCAAATGAAGGGAAACTTGGATTAGGGAATTAATTATCAATTTTTCCTTCTCTTATGTCCAATTAACCATTAAAACCCTAATTATGCAAATACGACAACAAATTGACAAATAACAGAAAAAACTCTTACAGACGGGAGTAAAATAACAAATCATAGAATACCTATTTTCGGGGTTCTGAGGTGGAATAGTCAGGGACTAAGGTGCGGGCATCCAAGTCCAAGGTACCTACTTTTTCAAGGAATCTAGACCTCCTTCTGACACTGATTAGCCCTGTGATTTCTATTTCCTGAGATCTGTCTATGGAGGACACTATTGTGGGTGCCCTAGTCCTGGAAGTGCTCCTTTGTCTGAGTTTTGTCTAGATCCTAAATCCCTGATGTTTGCCAAGCCTTCCTACAACTCCACTTTTTCCAGATGTGACCCCTATAACCTACAATCAAAAGACTTGGTTTGGGGGTTGTGGTGTTTAGAGGTTTACCTCAGTCAAACCTCAGAGGACACTTAAGTCTTTAAACACCGTTGTTAGATAAAGAGGGCATGCCCTTGTGAGGTAGAGGCCAAAAAAATAAAGGAATCAATGATAAAAACACAATGATATGTCACCTTGTAGTGAAACTCTCATGGAGGAAGATGCTCTTCATGCCATGAGAAGATTGATGCTCAAATCTGCAAATATCAACACACACATTACACAAGTATGCTCTTGCAACACAATAGAAGCCTTGAATCACCTTGAGAACACTTGAACATCACACTTTCTATCTAATTGCAACCTAGTTTACAAATCAATGCCTAAGCTTGCTTATATATGCAACTACAAGCTCTCCCGCCAAGAAATTAAAAATCAAACTTTACCGTGTTAGCAAAAGAACCTCCTAACGGTCATAAACTGACACCTAGAAATTGGGGATGCCCTAAAATAAGGTAGGACTAGGGCATGGGCACCCAAGTCCCCCCTATTTTAGGTAGGGTACAGCTCAAGGGGTCCACCTAGGTCTAATTTTCCATGGAACCTAGGTCTCATTCCATCGGGATGCCAAAATATGAATTAAAATGTCCTAAATGCACTTTAAAGACTCGGGAGCTAAACCTTATGAGGGAAAAGCCCCCAAGGGGACATTTTCTGATTTACAACTTTATATTTCAGCTACACCAACTGTTCTCAGAGCTTTATTGGCACAATAGGAGTATGAAGGGAAGGAACGGGCCATTTACTACATCATTCAAACATTGGTAGGCTATGAGCTACAATACACACCCATTGAAAGAGCATGCCTTGCCGTAGTTTTTGCTTCCCAAAAACTAAGACATTATATGCTCACACATTCAATCAAGTTGGTAGCAAAGATAGATCCATTGAAGTATTTGCTTAGTAAAGCTACTCTAACATGAAGACTATCAAACTGGGTAATGATTCTTAGCGAGTTCAACATTGAATATGTGGATAGAAGAGCTATAAAAGGTCAAGTGATAGTGGATCTGTTAGCAGATGCACCATTGCATGATGACAATCTATTAAGCTTTGAGTTTCTAGATGAAGCCATTTTCAATATAACAACCCAAGCATGGAAACTCTATTTTGATGGATCCTATACTCAACATGGGTCAGGAGCAGGCATTTTGTTGGTCACACCCCAAGGGGATACAATTTTGAAATCATATAGACTACTTTTCCCTTATACCAATAATGTGGCCGAATATGAGGCATTGGTCATTGGTCTTAAAATGGCTATAGAATGGAAAGTCCAAGAACTTCATGTGTATGGAGATTTGTAACTAGTTATCAATTAGGAAAATGATGACTATCAAACCAAGGATGGAAATTTAATACCCTACAAGCGTATGGTAGATGAATTTAAAGAATATTTTATTATGATTTCCTTTGAACAAATACCAAGACTAGAGAACAAAGCTGTAGATGCCATGGCAACCATGCATCACTACTAGATATACCTGAAAATCAATCACGTTATGAGTTCTTGGTGGAGCTAGTTTCTAATCTAGCTTACGATATCCCTGAAACCAAAATCATATGCCACATTTTAGGATTTGATTCCCCCTTATACGGAAATATCTATACCTATCTAAAATAGAATACCCTACCCCCTAGTTTATCCAATAATCAACAACAAACCTTCATCTGTTAAGCCTCTCGCTATACCATAATTGCTGATACCCTTTACAGACAAGGTCTTGATTGTACTCTCCTTAGGTGTCTCGAAAGTGAGGAATATCAAACCGCCTTGAGAGAAGTTCATGAAGGAATTTGCAGAACCCACTCTAGTGGTCCTACTTTGGCTAAGAAACTCATGCGTATGGGATACTATTGGTCAAATATGGAAACATACCCCTATCATTTTGTGAAAAGGTGCAAGAAATGCCAAATTCAAGGAAATTTAATACATGCACCTACACAAGAGTTGCAACCTTTAACAACTCCTTGGCCTTTCTGTCAGTGGGGACTCGACTTAGTGGGCAAGGTTCACCCTCCATCATCCAACGACCATAAATTCATAATACCTGCCACTGAGTACTTTACTAAGTGGATAGAAGCCGTACCCCTAGCCAATGTCACAGGCAAGCAAATTACCTCGTTCATCCTAAATTATATCATTTGCTGCTATGGCATTCCTTTATCCATTATCACTGATAATGGAAGACCCTTTAAAAATTAGGATGTCAAAGAGATCTGTGACAAATTCCATATACAACACCATTTTTCCACTCTGTACTTCCCCCAAGGAAACGGTCAAGCGGAGGCGTCTAATAAAACAATCCTAAAAATCCTAAAGAAGACTGTTAATGATGACAGCTGTCATTGGCACATCCAACTGAATCCTACTCTGTGGGCCTACCGTACAAGTATTTGCACACCCACAGGTGCAACACCATATTCCCTTGTTTATGGCTATAAAGTCATCTTGCCCATTCAAGTTGAGTTACCATCCTTGCGAGTATCGTTAAAAGGTGTAATATATGATGAAGAATACTGGGTTTCCAGACTACAAGAGTTAGAGTTGTTAGAGGAAAGAAGAGAAAATGCTTTTAATCATCTGAAAGCCTTTCAACAAAGGATGTCAAGAAGTTACAACCACAGAGTAAAACCCAGTCTTTCAAGTCGGTGACTTAGTTCTCAAGGAAAATCCCAGAAATCAACAAGACAGGGAAAAGAAAGGCAAGTTTGAACCCAACTGGCTTGGTCCATATGTAAGCATTGCTGCCTATGGATCAGAAGCCTATCAATTAGCAACATTAGAAGGTGAGCTATTCGATGATCCCATCAATAGTATGCATCTTCACAAGTTTTATACCTAATAACCCCAATGCAAGGGAACATGAAAAAACAAATTGTGCAAATAAAAGCAAGTGGTGAAAACTTGGAAACATGCGCTATTTGTGATAAAATTGCTTCCTCCATCTTGTAGGATTTTAGTCCTCATCCATCTTTTCTTACCGCATCCATCAAATCGTATAAATATACCTATCATGGCTTGTGTTCACTCTCCCTTATCGCCTTATCACCTCAGTCTATCCATCTAATCCTTCATCCATCTTGTCATCTATCGTGATTGCATCATTAGTATCATAGTTGAACTACGTCACCTCTGAGCTATCACATAGGCAAGGCCATCATTGATGAGCCCCTGAGGTTTCCCATCCATCCAAACCACTTATCTTACCATCATCTGTTGCATTCCATCCGTTTGTCCATCACTAGTGTTAATCTCCATTGTCGAACTACATCGCCTCTATGCTATCACGTAGGTGAGGCCATCATCGATGAGCCCTTGAGGCTTCCCACCCCTAGGTCTTAGGTCCACATAGTCCGCACCATCAAACTACATTGCCTCTGAGCTATCATGTAGGCAAGGCCATCATCGATGAGCCCCAAGGCACTAGGTCAGTCTCTTAGGGTCTGTCGCATCAAATTTACCATCCATTCAGTCCATGTGTTCCATCCATAATAAATCAATATTTTACTTGATTGGGGGAAAAATCCTTGACCTAGTTGGGAATTAGATTCTTGAATGTCACAAATCTCAGAGGATAACAAACTGGATCATGATACTATCTCTAGACAACATGCAACTTTACAAACAAACCTTCTCAACAAAAACTTGACACAAGAACATTAACCTATATTAGACATAAATGAGCCTAAACTATCAAGATGATTATATATGTTATCAGGGCAAGAAAACATATCTATGGAAAGAAGATTTGATGGTTGTTGTAGGTTTAAGTTTTAGGTCTTGATTTTTGTTATCATGTTTCCTATGCTACTCAAGGATGTCCAAGACTAGAGGAGCTATGATGACACTTGATTATTTTCATTTGTTTGCTGTTTGTGGATAAATCTTTAGTAATGTGATGACTTGTCTAATGACATGATCAACAAAAGATCATCGAGGACGTTATGGGTCTTAGCATGAAAAAGTGCAATCCTTGTCTGTTGATACACAGAAGCAATACTGGGGTCATTTAGGTTCACTTTTGCCTAGATGCTTGTATTAACTTGCTAAATCAAAATCCATGTAAGAGATACTTAGGTCATCATGGTTTAATTATACCTAGATGCTTGTATTTTCTTACAACATTTTAAAAGCTCAATGATGAAAAAAGTACTTTAAATACTTGTATACAAGATGATAAAGACTCATTTGTGCATGTTAGGTTTGCATTTCATTTCATTTATAAGCATTCTATAAATTATCATTTTCTAAGTGCCTTAAGATCCAAGTCAGTTTCTCTCCTTTCATCCAAATTATCCATTTATACAAATCATTTCTGTTCATTTATCCAAATTCTTCTTCTAAGTTATCTATATGTCCAAATAATTAGTCTAAATTCTTCTAAGTGTTTCTTTCATTTATGATTGAGTATACTTGGCATAACAAAAATACATCATTATCATTTTGCATATTATAAGCATATCCATCATAAGTTCCATATCATTTAAATGCATTAGTTGTATTAAGCATTTAGATCATGATAGTGATGTCATTTATCCACATAGGTCTCATGCATAATATTTATCATAAAAAATAAAAAACAAAACATAGATATCATTTATCATAGCGTTTCCATATTAGATCATCATACATAGAAACTTAAACATCATATATTACATTTAGGAAATCATCAACATATGCATTAGGTCATCATAAGTTAGAAGCATACAAAATCATTGCACAAAGCATTACACATAAATGTAAGTCATCATGAGAATCATATAAGCATCATAACATCAACATCATGTACATCATAAGATCAACATGTTAGAAGCATCAAATATAAGCATAATCATAACAATCCATCATATAGATAACATCCATCATATAAATAACATCCGTCCATCAAAACACATGCATGTAGTCCATCAAACTCATATAGATCATCATCAAAAAATAATAATGTCCAAGTATACAATAATATCATAAATGTGTATCCTGAATTGTCAAAACATAGTTTATATACAAAAATGATATAAAATGATACATGTCTCAAGAATTCCTAAGTGGTACTGCCTCCAGAAGGTGCTGGCTGCTGAGGTTGAGGCTGAGGCTAAGGGCCTATAGGACATGTCCCTGGTGGCCCATGAGGAGGTGGTGGCCCCATAACTCCTCCACTCTCTGACAGTGTCCATCTAGACCTGTTGCGCAAACTAGGATGGAAACTCCCCACTCTGTGCTCTGGGGGCACCACCTGCTCATACAGAGATCTCCAGGAAAGTATCTCCTGCCTAGCTCAGACCATCTCTGCAACAGTCTGATCTGTAGAACCCTATGTTACGGTCTACTGTACCTGTTGCAATAGGGTTTCTGCCCTAGTATATCTCTGAATGGTAGTGTCCCACTCTAAAATGGTAGTCCTAACATCCCCCTATAGCTGGGTAATCTACTGCCACATCTATCCAACCTCCCCCTTTAGCTGAGCCACTTCAGCTCATAATGTAGCCATCTATCCATCATCCTGTCCCTATAACGACACCTGTCCCTACACCTGTATTTGTGCCTGCACCTGAGGTTGGGCTTGAACCTGTATTTGTGCCCTCTCCAACCTCTGTCTCACCCTCCTCTATCCTCCATCATCTCCACCATCATCCTTGTCATCTCCATCATCCCCATCATCACCTCCACCACCTCCATCACTTCCGCCACCATCATCCCCACCACCTCGGCCCCCCTCTGCCACCCCTCCCACCTTGTTGTCACCTCCTCCTCTATCAAGGAGTGTTGTCATCTCCATCATATCCATCCTCTAATCTAGGAGCTCGCTCCCCAGGTCCTGAGTATCTCAGAATAGGATGCGCTGTGAAGTGTGCAATGTAGTCAGCCGTCATACCCACGTCCATAATCTATCTCCGCAGATCCCATGCTTGATACGGAATCTATAAAAAGTCTGCTCTTGCCATCTCAAATGAAGCCACATGACCCCACCATGGATGTTCCTTGTGTGTCCGAGCTAATATAGCAGTTCCCTGGGGCATCCATTGGACCCTGCCAAACTGTCGGAGCACATGAGACACGATATGTCACTCTAGTATATAGGGGGTCCTCCCTATCAACCATTGTGTTTGAAAACAATATGGTAGATCTGCTGCATCCTCCTCCCATGCCTCACACTCCAGATAAGGCCGCCACTCAACTGTGTCGACATTATCCAATGCATGCTGCCAATACTCAAGATTTCCCAGCTTGGGCTGGGAAAGGGTCTCTTGAAACATGTATGAATAGAGTCTATCATGGCCTTTGACACCCATCCCTTTCAGTCATGTGACAGCTATGTGCAACCATGCCCAAATCTATAACAATGACACTCTGGCAAATAGACTCACCGCTCCATCATACACAAACTAATGAAGATCATGGTATAAGTGCACAAGTATGCAAATACCCCAGGAAAAGCATGTCCCCTTAGATATCATCCTCTCCAGTGTCCTCCCCCATCCAACTAGAAACCCGCATGGTCTCCTATCTGGGTAGACCACACCTCCAATCAACATTGCTAATATGGCTAGTAGGGGCTCGTAATATTCCACCATATTAACCCAACTGATCTCTATCCCCTCCAGGTCTGCATCATCAAAAACTTGCCTACACTCTGCCAAGCCTGCTCTAGTATGTGACCCATAGTCCACTAACTCACCCTAAATCATAATCCACAAAATCTGATGCACGTCCTCTAGTGTCACCACCATCTCCCTTGTCGGCAAGTGAAATGTGCCTGTCTCACTATGATACCTCTCACCTAGTGCAATCAACAGTCCCAGATTCACCTGCACCTTAGGCATAAAGAAAACAAACCATAATCTGACTGATCCAAGGACCAAGTGATCAGTCTCGGTCAAGTATGGTCGGAATAGCTGAGTAACAGGGAATCTCTCCCGCGACATCAAAACATTATCGAGATCCTCCTACAATCAAAATAACAAAGCGCGTTAACAAATCAACTAAGCTGCATATATATCCAATCAATCAAAGCAATTACCTAGCTATCCTATCATTAAACCTATCCTATCATCTCTCCTAATATTCTATCAATCTCAAAGATGACCTATCAGTTGCCCAACATCGATCGAGATGCCGACTTAACCAAATCAGCTAAGTAATTGACTACTTTTATCATATGCGCAGCTTTGCTTTTCAAAAGCATAGCTTTATATCATATGTGCATAACGCCTTTCATTTGCGCTATTTTAGGCAAATGCATAGAAATAGGAGCCACATGCACATTTTTAAACCAAATGCACATTTTCATATCAAAAGCACCGAAACCCTAATCGAATGCACATTTTCATATAAAATGTGCGGGACTGTTGTTTAAATGCGTTAAAACAAACACGTGTGGAAACCCTTACTATATGTGTGCATTAATTTTGAATGCACAAGACTTCTGTTCAAATGGGAAAAATTCACATTTGCATCGATTCCCAGCTCAGATGCATGGAATCATGTTATATGCGTAGTCTAAATTATCATATGTGCAGAACTAGCTAAACTGCGCATACATAAATTTTGACTTTTGACCTAAAACTGTGACTTTTGACCTAAATTTTGACTGCAATAAATGCACTATGACTAAAACTAAATGCATACATACCGGGGGTCTGTACTCTGTTGGCTGCCTGAATCGACGGATCCTCTCGAACTTGTGGTTCTCTATCAGAAACTACTGCATCTTCGCTGACTGCTCTGCTCTGCTATGCACTAGGTCTCCCTATAATTTCTCCTCAAATGACAAGTGTGCAAATGAATAGAAGTGAGACCCCACATCACTATTTATAGCCAAGTGAACCCTAATTGGAGGTGTTTGACCTTACACATGAGTGTTATGTTCTTCATCTATTTTTCATTCTCTGTCATCCAAATTTTTCACCCGCCTATCGTGTCATTGATTCTTCTTTATCATGAGATCATTCGTCATCCTTTTGCCAAATCCAACTTGACCAATCTCCTGAGGGGGCATCCTACCATCATCAAACCTGTACCAGGGGCAAATTGGGGCATGTATCATACTCATAAAATTTTTATTCTTTGAAACAATGTGATAAAACACATTGTCTCAAAGACAGGCAAAATGTATACACCTAAAAATGGCTCGAGTCGAATTAAATAAATATTTTAATATTTATTTTATTCTTATTCCTCTATCAATAAATAAATTTCCTAATTTATTTATCTAATTCACATTCATCTTAATCTTCCAAAAATTAAATAAAAATCAATTTATTTAATTAAATCATCCAAATTCCTCTAAATCATCCTTAATTGAAGAATTCCAAATTATTTAATTAATCATCTATCATAAAGTCTTAATTCTATAAATCCACATCACTTCCACCTCACTTTACACCTCATCATGTTGCACACATAATTGAATATTTTTAGTATTTAATTATATAATTATCCTCACCCACATGTCCTATTTATCCTCTAACCATCCCTATTCTTAAGAGCTTGGTCTTTCCATGTCATCATAGTCAAAGGACACTTAGAGACACATGTCTCATAGTTCCTAGATTCTTTCCAACCACCCTAAAAAGAAGGACTCCTTCTTTAAACCTTGTCTTTTGGTCTTTGAGAGCATTGTGAAAAGTGGCCTCTTGCTCACACCTTTCTCTTCACCTTGTCATCATAGGAGGAACATCTCCCCCTTTTATCTCCCTCATCCCAACTAATCAAATCTCTACCGTACACATCACAAAACTCATTCCTCCACCGTGGATCCTTTGACACTTGGATTTGAGCCTTCTTGGCCTTATAAAGCAAGATTCTCACCTCCATTTTGACCTAACACTTGAGCTTTTAGTAATTATATGCTGTAGAAATTTCATCAAGCAATCAAGCGTGCCTTTGGCCTCCCATTTGCATTAGTATCATAATCTCCATAGTTGCATATTATCATCTAGTTTCATATCAATATCCATAGCATTATCAATGGATTCATATCAATCATTATCTTAGCTTAGCATTGTAGGCGTATCACATTGCATTTTCATCCACAAAATCCATTCCTCTCTTTGTCATCTTCGAAAGCAAGGAAGTACATTTCTGAGAGTAATATCATCATCAACAAGATCATTGAGAAGATAGGAAATAATGGAACACATGAGATAAATCATTTAGTAAGGTATAACTTATGTTTTCTGCATTTTTCTTAGTTTCATTGATGTATTGAATTTGAGTAGGAATTCTAGAGTATTTGTGGTATCTTAGTAGGTTCTTACATTAGTTTCAAATTATCAATCACACAAATATCTCTATATCTTCAGAAAAAACAATTGTCACATGAAGAATAAGTAATTGTTAACAAGGTACCCTTACCTCTACCTTGCGAACTAAGCTACGTCTATTTCAATGATTAAGGAACTCTTTCTTGCAATCTCCATGAGAGAATGATCTCTTAGTGCTCCTTCCAAGCTCTTTGAGTTATTATGAGCTTGCTGTGCTCTCACAAAGCTTTCTATGCTCTTGACCAGCTCACTGTGCTCGAGCAGATCTCTCTACCGATCACACAGTCTCCCTTAACTATGCAATAATAGTCATTAATTCTGTGCACTCATTGTGTATCCGTATGTGTTATGTCGATGACATAACCTTAATTAAGGCTTACTCATCCATAAGGTTGCAGAATCATAGGCAAAAATGTTGCCTTTTAACACATGCTTCGTAAGCATTCATACATTATGGAGTAGTTGGTCTTAATGACCACTCCCTCATACTCCCTCTTTTGTGGTTGCAATCTTTATTGCCCACGTAAAACATATAGTGGTTTTCAATAAATACTATGATGCTTAGAAGCTCTATGACAATATAACCTACACCTTAACTTATAGATAATATTTAAATAGATATGAAACAACTTAGTGTAGGTATGTACAACACATTCTTATGTTGCTCCTATCACTCGACAAGATTGTGAGAATGGGGTTGAGGTATTCTCCCCCTCCCGATCTTGCGAAAACACCAACAAAGATAGGCTAACAAAATGAAATACTTATCGGAAACCATCGACAATGAATTAGTTTGACCACCAATATTCATATCACACAAGGGAAAAATAATGATTGACTATATCTTGTTGATGATTGTACTATCTTAACTTGGTCTTACTTGACAAGATCTATGTTAAAAGATCATGACGACAAATTGATGATTGTTGAAATGAAACCAACTTACCAAACTAAGACGAGGATTCAGAGAAAGCACAAGACTTAGATGGCAACAACCTATTCATATCCATACATCTATTCTCCTCTCTCAGATGATACTCTCCCTCTCTTCATCAGAGGGCGAAAAACTATTTCCTGAAATTACAACTTACAATCAACCAAACTGGGATTAGTGCATCATTAGTCACTTCATATATCTTATGAATAAATAATCATGACATTATATAATCACATGTCTAAATTCTACACATATAAACATAAGCTCATAAAATGTCACATCTCATTTTATGGACTGTATAATTATTCTAGATTAGTGAACATTTACTATGATTGTTTTACTTTGAGAAAATTCCACATATGTGAAGGTAATTATCATTATGTTATATTTGCGTAAATTAGAAAGTTGATTTCATATTAAATATTATCGATATGATTATAATGTTTTTCTTTGGCTATGTTTTGGGGAACTAACCTATTGACGTCGAGTTGAGTGCGAATGAATGCATGTACTCGTTGAAGATGAGAACATGGTTGAGGTAGAGGTGTTCTAGCCACTTGGCAAGAACTATTTGGATAGTTAACCCTGATGCACTCACACACTCATGTAGTATCATATTGCATTATTATGAATGGTTTAATATGCATTATTGTGCGGATGATAAATGAGATTGATGTTTAGATGCTTAGAAAAATATTGTGTTTAATTGCAACAGTAAGTTCCTTTCGAATGCTTGATTTAGTCATGAATATTAAAGTCTTTTCATTTTATATTTTAAGTGGTATAATTATGTTTGAAATGGTCTATTTTATTAAATTGATGTATTGTTAAATTTTTAAATAATTAATAAACGTTTCCTATTTTTTATATAAATATGAATGTTTAGAAGACAATATCTAAATTAGATTTAAACCATTATATTTAAATTACAATAGGTATATATATTATTATTTTAATATTATTTAAATACTTCTTGTTTGATTTAAATGACTATGTAATTTGAAAATAAATAAATTATATTAAATAACATTTATTATATGTAGAATCTTAAATAAAAGAATTTAAAAGAATATTTACCGTCTTGCATGTGACAAAAAGCTATTAAGTTATTTTATTCTAATTAAATAGATAAATATATAGTATTATTACTATTGTAATTACTTCTTGGGTTGTTTTAGTATTTGTGTTTTTATAAAAATAGATAAATTGTATTAATAATATTAGTATTATATTTAGAAATCTAAAATAAAGAGTATTATAATTTAATTACTGGACCATGCAAGTGACAGGAAGCTAATTAAGTTATTTATTTAAATTTAAATAGAAATTCAAAGCCTTTTTAAATGCAATCTCATAAAAAACTTAAGTATCCATCAGTAATTAAAAAGCATGGAAAAACCTAAATTTTAGACACCAAGATTAGGGAGGTTTTTTAATAAATAAAAAAGGCATTTTTGAAAACTAGTCAAGAACAATCATAGTAAAATGGCGATAACTTTGTCATTTCTTAATGAAATTTAAAACCATAAACTGTTCTGGAAAGCTGGAGGAGAGAAAAACAAAACCCAGAAGGGATTTGAAGAGATTTGTAGTAGTTAGTGAGTAGTTCAACAAAAAAAATGTGATTTTTTATTTAGAGTGAGAAAAACACAGAGATCACCATTTTTTTTGAGCATCAATCACCATTTTTAAGCGACCAATATCTCTAGATTTGGAAGCGATAGGAGACAACAGGGCAGCTACTTGGAAGGCAGAATCAACCCCTTTTGTGCAAGTGAATTTATCCAGATATTTTTCCCTATTTTTGTATGCAATACTTAATGACTGGTTATGGTTGTTTAAACATAGTAAATCGGCCTGTTATTTCCATTCATTGTTTTTACTTTTCTTTATTTTATGCTAAGTGAATCACCCCACTTTCTGGCTGCTATATTTAACCTTGGAGCTAAAATGTAACAAATTTCCCAGTCGCTGATTAAAAAAATCACTCTCTGACAGACATAAATAATAGAGCTGATATCATTCTTAATTGTTGTTATAAAACCAATCTTTTAATTGAAATCGACCTCTTCTTAAATGATCAAACCAATTTGTAAATAACTCTTAAACTTAGTTGATAAGTATGGTATTCCTGTAGCTAACCTTTCCCCTATAGTATTTGATGTTCTTATTCACTGTATTTGCTATTCTTATTCACTGTCATTACTATTCCTTGTATTCTTGGTAGACCACCCTCTTTTCTTGATCTTGTCATAGTTGTTGAAACCATAGATAACAAAATTTTTGAGTGCTAATAAAATCACTCCTTGGCAAACATAAAAAAGATAACTGTTATCTTTTTTGTTTGTTGTTCAAAATTAGTATTTTTCTAGAAATCGACTCCTCTTCTTATTGATCAAACAATGTGAAAATAAACTCTTTAACTTGGAAGACAGTATTAGATTCCTGTAGATATATTCATCTATTTATTTGTTGTTCAAAGATCTATTATAAATCACTGTTGTTTAAGTGACAGTAAGTCTGTTATGAACTCTATTATTTTATTTTAAATCTGTTACAGTTCATGTCGCACTTGCGATAGGAAGATTGTTTTCTTGTTTCTTGACTTCCTATCATAGTTGTGACAGGAAGGTTCTTAAAAGATTATAATACATATTGCAATATATATATATATATATATATATGTATATATATATATGTATATATATATATGTATATATATATGTATCTATATATATATATTTATTGAACGAAATAGTTCCTGTCACTGATATGATAGTAAGATTAATAAATAACTTGGAATGCTTATTACATTACGAATTATGAATAAAATATAGATTTGGTAATTAAAATTGATTTAATAGCCTTATAGATGCAATTGTATGATCAAATGATGAATTATAGGAGAACATTAATTGTTTTATTTTATTATTTATTTTTTTGTTCTTGAGGAAAGATGGTAATAATATTTGAAATAAGTATGCATGGATACTCATTGTTGAAGTGGAGCTGACATATGTCATTATTGATTTTATTGCTTGAATCATGAAACGGTATTGGATATGAAGTAAAATAGTTTTCTATAATCTATTAAAACCATGGAAATATGAATTGAGAATATAATTAGATTTTCAAAATCTATATTGCTTTTAAATGATCTATGATGTTCTTCATTACTACTTGTTCGAAAAGTATGTTTTCTTTATTGATGCTTGGGAAAGGGATTAGAGGTGGTTATAGGTGATTTTGATTTATTTATTATTTATTGACTTATTTATATATTTATTTATTGGGGAAGGAAAGTATATTTTTATCTAGGAATTTGTTTGGGTTACTTTTGGGCTAGGATGTCGAATGTGGATTATCAGAGATGGCTTTTCCTCTTTTCTGGAATTGATCGGTTACTATGTTTTAAAGGTTTAGATCTAAACGAGCTATCATTGAAAAAGATGAATATTATGTCTAGCAAACTTTACTGATGGATTAATATATCTCTGCCACATCTTATTGTGAGACAATCTACATTTCATTATTTAGAATTGCACATTAGACATCAGGTTGCATCAGGTGTTCCCTCTTGCCAGTTGTTTCTAGGTAGCTAGACATTTCGTGTAGGGTTGGGTTTCCTTCGTGTCATTATTGGATCTGGGGAAGTGTAATTGCTTCATGGTTGGGTGAAAAAGCACCTGAGCCATGTTCCCATCTCTCGGATCGCAGGAGAACCATTTGGGTTCGTGGCGACTGGAGAGTGTTTTGATTTATTTATACTTGTTGTACATGATTATTGTAATTTGTATTTGGATGTATTATGGCATGGAAGCCAATGTAATTTGTATATTATTTATAGTGCTATTACCTGGATTGAGCATGAGATTTTTGTAAGATTTAATCACTTTTATTGATTCATATTTATGAGATTTATATTTTACTTGTGAAGTTTTAATTAATCGGATTAATTACATCATTTTACTTTCATTATTTGTGATGTTGTAATTTAAATGGATTATTTACTTTATTTACTTTTGTGATGATTTGAGTACTTTACATTTGGTATGAGAGCATAATTTTAGCATTGGGAGCTTTGAGGGTGTGTGTTGCTCAGTTGGATCGAGCATGTGTGGTTCCTTGTGTGTTGGCCTGTTGTGAATAGCATGTGGCTTCTTTTTATGGGGTTAGATAGACCCTGATGATTGTTCTTGAGTATGAATGAACTAGGTTCATTTTTTTTAGAGTTATACATTAGTATGCGAAAGAGGATGTTGGATCATATGTTTGACTTATTTTTTTTAATTGCCTTTTGGTGAATGTTTGCTTGAAAAGCATATTGCATTATTTTATTGAGAGCATGATCATGAATATGGATTCATTATGTGGTTATAAGAAAGATAGTATTACATTGCCTCATTGAAGTTTTAAGGAGAGAAATGATAACCGCTACTTGTAGGAAAGAATGGTGTGTTGCGATATCTTGGTTGTGAACCTGATTTTGTCCTAGCTTTTGTTCTTTTGGGAAGTTGCCTTCTAGGACGGGTGTCAAATATGGGGAAACATGGAAGTAGGTTTTCTTTTCAAAACCTACACATCGTTAATCGGTTTTACACTTTGGCCAAAGTTAATATTTGATGTTGAAATAGATGTGTGTACCATTGAAATAGATGGATTGTATGCTTAGTTTTATGTATTTATTTCCCTGCCATATCCTATTAATGTGATGTTGCATTCAAGTTAGGGATACATGTAGGTTAACAGGTACGCACTAGATTCCACCCTGCCATTTGTTTATAGGTTGCTAGGCCCTTCAAGAAGGGTTGGGCATTCTTTAGTTTGATTATGATTTCCTTGATCAGAATGCAATCTTTGTTGCTAGGTATCTTTAGTGATGTTGTGTGGAAATGATCATATGATATAGATGTGTTTGGATTCTTAGAGGACTTGGTTGCTTGTGTGATTGAGTGTGTTCTCTTAACTCGCCCCAATTTGGATCCAGGCATAGTGTAGCATCGTACTCCCTCTCTAGTGGTTAGAATTAGTCACATAGTTCATGTAATGTGAAACTTTTGAATTTTGATATTTATTTATTTGACTTTGATAATTTCTCTAAACGTTGTACAGACCAACATTGAAAATTTTATTCTTATTTATGAAAAAGTATAGCCATCAAAATTTGATATTTACTTATCTTGTGACCTTGATGGTCATGTTGGATTTACTGTTGAAATTGCGCGCATTTTTATGCCTTATTGTTGGAATTGACTTTTTCTTTCCTTTGGAATTATTTATTTTTTTATTATTGGTGGCTATGCTTGAATGTTTTAAACTATTAGTCATGTATCATGTTATGTTTTCTATCATGTCCATGATGGGCCTCTGATAGGTTGTGTAAGGGAGTAGGATGCAGAGAATATAGTGTTTCGTAGCGAGTGTGTTACTAAGAGCTTTGGTAGAATGAGTTTATTAATTATTGTTAGATGCATTAAACATTGTTGAAATGTTGAGGAAGTTCTAAAATGGATTTTGGTGTCCTATGGATCACTTGAAGTAAGTTGAAATTTTGTATGAAGTTAAAGGTTTGTTTAAGGTGAAATTTGGTGTGAGAGTATTTGTTAGTGTTTAGGGTTGACTTTGCTAGTTTGTATGAATCCTCCTTTCACCTCAAACATTCAAGGACTTCAACTGAGTAGGAAATCTACTATCAGGTTTTGTCACTTGGAATATCAGGGAAAATTGGAATTGTGTGATTTTGTTGTTCAATTAAGCCCAATTATGCTCAAAACCCTAATTATGCAAATTCGGAAGCAAACAGACAAATTACGAAAAATGCTCGCACACAGAGATATCAAATGCCAATCAAATGCATACCAGATTTCAAAGTTCAAAAAGTGGAACAATTGGGGACTAATGAGCGGGCACCCTAGTCTAGTGCCATACTTTTTGTCGAGATCTAGAAACCTTGTTTGCAACCTATTCCTACTATTCCAGAGATTTTCCTGTTGTAGGATCTAGAGGACTAATGAGTGGGCACCTGCATCCAGGTCCCTATTTTCTTCTTTGATATGGAATTCTAGCAGTCTACACTGCTCTCCTGCAACTCCATTTTTTCTACTCCTGCAACTTGTAACCTACAATCATAGAAAAATGGGTTGGGGGTTGTGGTGTTTAGAGGCTTGCCTCAGTCAAGCCCTGGAGAGACAGTTAAGTCTTCTGAACACTATTGTCAGATAAAGAGTGCGTATCCCTGCGGGATAGAGGCAAAATCCAAATGATAAATGATTGAAAACACAATTGATATCGCCTTGTAGTGAAGTTCTCATGAAAGGAAGAAGCTCTTTATGCCATGAGGAGATAGCTTCCAAATCTACAAATACAAACACAAGAACAATGCTCTGCTCTATAACACAATGAATATTTTGAATTCTCTAATCACAAGAATGCCTAAACTTCACAATTGCCATCTAGTTTACAAATGAATGCTTAAACATGCTTATATATGTAACTACAAACATTCCCACCAAGAATTTCATAATTGAAACTTACCGTGTCGGCATATGACCTAAATAATGGTCATAAACTGACACTTCAAAATTAGTCCTGACCTAAAATAGGGCAGGAATAGGGCGCGGGTGCCCAAGTCCTCCCCCCTATTTCAGGCAGGAATCATGTCAAGTGCACCACCTAAATCCCATTTGCCATGAAACTTCAGGGTTTTCTCATTGGGATGTCAAATTAACATTAAAAATGCTCTAAATGCATAAGCAGGACCCAGGAGCTAAACCTTAAGAAAGAAAATCCCCCAAGGGGACATTTTCCAATGTAACAAGCTTTACGGGGTGAAAAGTAATTTTTGATAGAAGAATTGGAAAAAGTTAATAAAGAATTGATGAATGTTAAAAGGAGTAATATAGAATATATGGAAAGAATAAAGGAGTTAGGAAAGGAAAAGTATGAAAAGTTTTGTGAAAATGACCTTTTGGAAAAAGAATTGGTGAAAGTTCAAGAGAAAAAAATGAAGAATTAGAAGAAGAGTTGAAGTTGTTTGATAAGGTTAGAAAAAAAGGGGAATGAATATTTGCAAGAAAAGTTGAAGAACCTAGAAGAAAAAAATTCAAAATTGAAAGATCAAATGATGAGTTAAAACAATTGTTTGCAGCATGCCAAAAAGAAAAATCAACCGTTAGTTTGTGAAGTCTCATGTGACATAGATGATTTATGTTCTTTTGATCAATCATTTGGTAGTTGCTGAAGTTTCTTATTGCTGAAGAATGTAAGGATGAAACTGATGATGAATCTGCTATCATAACTAGTTGTTTTGATGATAATGTTGGTTTGAAAATCTTGAAGAAAGTTGGTTATATAGGCGAAGGTTTGGGTAAGCATGGGAAAGGAATCAAAGAGCCCATTGAGTCGGTTGTGAGGATGAAGTATGAAGGTCTCAGGTTATAGAGGTAAAGGAAAAGAAAAGAAAATGGTTTTGCAAGTACTAAGAAGTCATTTCAAGAAAAGGAGATTTTACGTTGTTCTCATTGTGATAGAGAAGGACATAGAAAAGAAAATTGTTGGAATTTATGTCCTTGCAAAACTTGTGGTTTGAAAAAAAATCATAGTGAAAAGACATGTTGGAATAGAGAGTTGAAAAATGAATCTATGACAAGTTGTTTGAAAATGAATTATGTTTGGATAAATGTATTTGATTAGCAAAAGATCGCAGGTATGTTTAGAATGTTTTATAGACACAAGTCTTCTCATGTTGAGAAAAAGGAAAAATAATTGAAACAAAACAACCAAATATAGTGAACAACCAAGTGTAGAGAATAGTAAAGAAATTGAAGAAATTGAATTGTTCTAGCATTGTACAAAAGCACGAGGAAGACAAGGAAGAGATTTTCTAGAAGTTTTGAATTGTAGATCAAGTTGAAGATAAGTTTGGTTACAATTAATGAAAGAGGAAATGGATTCCATTGATAGGCATGATATGAGTGGTATAGTTTCAGAGGATTTGTTTGCACAATGGTTGAATAGGACCTAGTTGGTGCACCTTTGGAGTTTCATCTTGTTGTTGAGATCTCGACCAATGTTTGATTGGAAGACTGATCTTTTGATATTTTATTGTGTTACCATGAGGTTGTTTATGCATTATGAGGATTGATTATTGTCTTTATGAGTCTATGTGAATTGATTTATGCCTCCTTGGTGTGCATTAAAGATGTGATTTTTATTCTTATGCTAGAATGAAGGTAATTGAGTAGTAGTTGTACCATGTGATGGATTAGACATTAAATTGATAGTTGTGCCATGCAAATTGATTGATTGATTATATACTTGGATTATTTGATAGACATAATGTTAAAAATGAAATAAATATATTGTTTTGTATAAGGTTGAGTAGGACCAATAGTTTTGTGGATGGTGCCACATGGGAGGATGTGGAGGAGATTGATAGATCTTTTCCTCATTTGAGGATATAGCATAGATTTCTTATTCATACATGGATTATGATACTTTGAGTCACTGTTATTGTTTTATGATACTTTAGAGACATTGTTGGTTGTAGATTTACATTATTATTATTTATTTCTGTAATAAGACATCGGGACGATGTCTCTTCCAAGTGGGGAAGGATGTCACATCTTGTTTTATGGACTATATAATTATTCTATATTAGCGAACATTTACTATGATTGTTTTACTTTGAGAAAATTCCACATATGTGAAGGTAATTATCATGATGTTATATTTGTGTAAATTAGAAAGTTGATTTAATATTAAATATTATCGATATGATTGTAATGTTTTGCTTCGGCTATGTTTTGGGAAACTAACCTATTGACATCGAGTTGATTGCGAATGAATGTAGGTACTTGTCGAAGACGAGAACATGGTTGAGGTAGAGGTGTTCTAGCCACTTGGCAAGAACTATTTGGATGGTTAACCCTGATGCACTCACACACTCATGTAGTAACATATTACATTATTATGAATGGTTTAATATGCATTATTGTGTGGATAATAAATGAGATTGATGTTTGGATGCTTAGAAAATTATTGTGTTTAATTGCGATAGTAAGTTCCTTTCGAATGCTTGATTTAGTCATGAATATTAATGTCTTTTCGTTTTATATTTTAAGTGGTATAATTATGTTCGAAATGATGTATTTTATTAAATTGATGTATTGCCATATTATTTAAATAATTAATAAACGTTTCCTATTTTTTTATATAAATATGAATGTTTAGAAGACAATATCTAAATTAGATTTAAACCATTATATTTAAATTACAATAGGTATATATATTATTATTTTAATATTATTTAAATACTTCTTATTTGATTTAAATGATTGTAATTTGAAAATAAATAAATTATATTAAATAACATTTATTATATATAGAATCCTAAATAAAAGAATTTAAAAGAATATTTACCGTCTTGCATGCGACAAAAAGCTATTAAGTTATTTTATTCTAATTAAATAGATAAATATATAGTATTATTACTATTGTAATTACTTCTTGAGTTGTTTTAGTATTTGTGTTTTATTAAAAATAGATAAATTGTTTTAATAATATTAGTATTATATTTAGAAATCTAAAATAGAGTATTATAATTTAATTACTTTCATGCAAGTGATAGAAAGCTAATTAAGTTATTTATTAAAATTTAAATTGAAATTCAAAGCCTTTTTAAATGCAATCTCATGCAAAACTTAAGTATCTATTAGTTATTAAAAAGCATGGAAAAACCTAAATTTTAGACACCAAGATTAGGGAGGATTTTTAATAAATAAAAAAAGGCATTTTTGAAAACCAGTCAAGAACAGTCATAGTAAAACGACGATAACTTTGTCATTTCTCAACGAAATTTAAAATCGTAAACTGTTCTGAAAAGCTAGGGAGAGAACAAAACTCAGAAGGGATTTGAAGAGATTTGCAGTAGTTAGTGAGTAGTTTAGTAAAAGAAAAATGTGATTTTTTATTTGGTGTGAGAAAAACACAGGGATCGCCATTTTTTTGAGCATCGATCACCATTTTTAAGCGACCAATATCTCTGGATTTGGAAGCGACAGGAGATAGCAGGACAACATCTTGGAAGGCAGAATCGACCCCTTTTGTGCAAGTGAATTTATCTAGGTATTTTTCACTATTTTTGTATGCAATACTTAATGACTAGTTATGGTTGTTTAAACATAGTAAATCGGTCTGCTGTTTCCATTCATTGTTTTTACTTTTCTTTATTTTATGCTAAGTGAATCGCCCCACTTTCTGGCGCTATATTTAACCTTGGAGCTGAAATGTAACAAATTTCCTAGTTGCTGATAAAAAAATCACTCTCTAGTAGAAATAAATAATAGAGTTGATACCATTCTTAATTGTTGTTAGAAAACCAGTCCTTTAACTGAAATTGACCTCTTCTTAAATGATCAAACCAATGTGCAAATAACTCTTAAACTTAATTGATAAGTATGGTATTCCTGTAACTGACCTTTCCCCTATAGTATTTGATGTTCTTATTCACTGTATTTGCTATTCTTATTCACTGTAATTGCTATTCCTTGTATTCTTGGTAGACCGCCCTCTTTTCTTGATCTTGTCATAGCCATTGAAACCATAGATAACTAAATTTTTGAGTGCTATAAAATCACTCCTTGGCAGACATAAATGAATAACTGTTATCTTTTGTGTTTGTTGTTCAATATCAGTTTTTTTCTGGAAATTGACTCTTCTTCTTATTGATCAAACTGTAACGCCCCGCCACAAAACCCTAGGGAACAGCTCAACTATGCTATACAAAGGACCAATTTTTTTTTTAAAGAAAGAAATAACAAGAAATGTAAATCATATTTAATCATACATCAAGTTAAGTTGTATCCTCTAGGGATTCCACAGCTGCATTACTAACAACTATTAACATGATCTAACCAACATTATGAATTAACTAACAACCATGGTTCATTCTAATATGATTGCATCAAATGAATAAACACTTACATTTCCATATTATATCATCAGATAAGTAATCATGAAGATCTTGCAAAAAGGATACAAGTACATATACAATTTCCTTTACAAGAGAGTACAATATTACATTGTTTACAATATCGCTTTCCTGATTACATTAGAGTACATACATCAAGATAACAACACATGATTCAACTGATATGCAAGACTGAAACATGAACATAAGTATCCATCTCCTCAAGTTAGAACAAGACCTGTAATCTGATATAAGAGGTACATCCTTCTCGCACATGAACAACAACATGGGAAACCAATAGAGATAAAAGCACAACCACCCGGCCATGTGGAACCCTAAGGTCCACCCCCCATGCTAGGAGATAACAATAAGGTCCCACTAAACAAACAATCAAGAAGATAATAGGCTAACAGGTGCAAGGATTACACATGACTCCAATACAACACTGGTCAATATGAACCTCACAAGCAACTCAAACAACACTTCCAGAGACAATCACACAATAAAAGAGGAAAACACACTTAGGGAATGCTAGGCTGCAGTAGGGAAGAGTGTCATCGCATGGTCCTAACATGGGTTATCCTGGCAGTCTCTCTCACCGGACGTCAACCCCCATCCATGGGTTATCCTAGCCATCTAGATGCTAGACCCCATCTATGGTTATCCTGGCAGTCTCTCACTAGACATCGGCCCCATAGGGTGACACATGCGGAACCAACATTCCTTTCGTGAGGATAAGGAAGTTGATCTTTCCAACCATGGTCTTCTCATCCCATCCTTAGCCTGAACAAGCACTACAGGCATGGGTGAGGTATCCAATTATCTTATTTAGTGTGGAAACTACCCAACCCTCTAAATTTATTATTACGTTATCACTGGATTAAAAACTTCTAATGGGTTATCCTGGTAGCCACTTTGGGCACCGACCCCACATTTAAAGCCACTCCCCTACCTACATCTAGAAGACCCTATCCATGAAGCAAGACAATTACCATCACAATGACAAGTAACATATACAATGCAAGTCATTTACCTTCTTGCATACAAAACATAATAACAAGGACCAATTCTTATATCCTTGTCCCAAAACATAAACCAAGCATGAACTATCACATTCTCATCATGATGCATTTACAACACAAAATACACATCCTTTCACATCACACAGAGCAAGGCATTATCCATCTTGCATAGTCATCATAATCACATGAATAGGTACAGTGAGAAAGGCATTATCCATCTTGCACATGTATCATACCAACATGAGTAGGAGGCAACATTTCAAGCATGCAGTTCATTCAACTCACATGCTGCACACATAGCCAACCCCCACACAATCACACCCTCCTAGGCCTTTGGAAACAACTTCCACAAATGACACAACCACTTGACACCACTAAACACAATGGTCTCACATCACATTCACTCTCAGATGCACATTGTAAACTAAGATCCTTCATCAATATTTTCATGATCAATCATCTAACAAATATAAAGTGAATCTATCTCAACAATACAGAACTGTAACTAATAATTCTCAAGACTTATTTTAATTTCATTTAATTAAAATCATAGTTCTTCTAGAGGTGTCTACACCTCATAATGATTACCAAGCTTGTTAAAATCCCTTACCCAACACTAGTATTAAAGGAATAAACCAATACAAAGCATTCTAACCTGCTAACATACCAAGTCTAGGAATAGAAAAGGGTTGATTGAGTTCAATACATAAATATGATACAAACATTTTCTCAACAACAAGGTTAATAAGAACATGACATTTCTTAAGCACAAGTAATAAACATGCTCTATACAACTAATGAACCACCACATCTGTAAAGGACTTTATTATCACATCAAAATTCACTTACAACATCGCATACACAAGAAATCAGGACATACTAATTTATGCCTCAGGAAAACTACACCTCGACAACATGACCCTATTATGACCACTAATACAATTTACACAAGTTCCATTTACCTTATACAATTCCACTCGTAATCAACTAATTTCTAAAACAAACTTATAAATCAAATCTTGAATACATTGTTTACAAACCTAAATTCCAAACCTACTTATCATATTTCTACTAATAAATCGTAATAAAATCAATATCAATTTAAATTAAATTTATCAACATTAATATACAATCACTCTATCCAAATTGAATTCTTCTACTTCTATTCCATATAGATTTAATAGACTTCTTATAACCTAACAAACAACCAAAATAAGTAGAGTTATTGGTGATGCAACTAACTGTTTTAACAGAGACGAAACGGGTGAGAGGTAGACAGTCTAAAAATATTCATATCTCCAAAATGGCAACTGGGTAAGGCTAATTTTTGGATATGATTTAGATAACTAGGTCGTGCACCATATATAAAAAAGTTTAAAAGAACCCAGTTCGTAAAAATAGAGTTATGGCTACTGCAACAAACTGTAAAAACAAAGATAAAATTGGTGAGAGATAGACAGTCACAAAATATTTATATCTCCAAAATGACAAATTGAGTAAGGATGATTTTCGGATATGATTTGGATAACTAGGTCATGCACCATATATAAAAAAGTTAGAGGAACTCAGTTCGTAAAAATAAAGTTATGGATACCGCAACAGACTATAAAAATAGAGATGAAATCGGTGAGAGATAGACAGTCATAAAATATTCATATCTCCAAAATGAGAAACTGAGTAAGGCTAATTTTCGGATATGATTTGGATAACTAGGTCATGCACTATATATAAAAAAATTAGAGGAACACAATTTGTAAAAATAAAGTTATGGCTGACACAACAGACTGAAAAAAATAGAGATGAAGTGGGTGAGAGATAGACAATCACTTCAATTGGTGATTCCCAGAAATGCAATGATATAGACATGCACAATTGGATTTGATAACAAGGCTTCTAACCTCTCAAAAAAATTACAATCAACAGAAAAAATTATAAATCAAACATTTGCTTCAACAGAAAACTGAGACAGAAATTAGAACCAAAGGAACCTGATTTCGCTTGCTTGACTGGGCTGAAGATTCGATACCGGGTTCAACTACTGTAGCCACAAACCAGTCTCTCCCATCTCCTCTCCCCCCAAACGTTCCCTTTGCTGAAGATTATTATGAGAGAGAAATCCTCCCCAATATCTTCCAGAAGATTCCCCCCATTAAAGGCAATAAATTATACCTAAATCCCTTTCTTACAATTTGCTATTTTTTTCCATTTACAACTAGACGAGACAATATATATTTTTTATCTTATTTATTTCCTTTACAACTAGATAAGAATCATTTTTATTCTTATTTATTTATTATTTACTATATATGAGTTTTATGACAACTCATAAATATTATCTATTACTTATTGCCACTTAACACAACATTTAATTACATTAATTTATTTATTTATCTTTAGCTAGCATTTACATTTATTATTATTATTATTACTTTTTAATTATTTATTTCCATAAACTCAAATTCTCATAAAGACATTTATATTTATTTATTTATTTAACAAAAATGCTTTCATAACTACTAATATTATTTTAATGCAACAATTAACCAAAGCAATAATCAAACAATGACAAACTAAATAACCCAAATGCTGAACAATACCTAACATAATGCACGATCGAAAGCATGACCACAATGACAGTGACTGACCATTACGCCCATACAAACAACACTGACTGGGTGCAAAACTAGATACTCATCCTTTTCAAGGATGATGGCTAACTAGGGGACCATATGTCATCTCCGTTCAATAATTTCCATTGGGTTTAAGACACGCTCAGACCTGTCAATTCAAGTGGAGTCGATGCCTGATACCTGCAACCTGCAGCAACCAAAAAATGGTCGAACATATAGATGTAGATATAATCATACAATCAAACACACCATGAAAGGAAATCGCAGCATAGCAGGGTACTCACGCATGAGTAATGCGACACTGTTCCTCTCACAAACACACATCAAACAAGTAACCACATCACGCATAATAATTAGTAGCTGATCAACCAGATACAAAACATCATCAGATAATCGTGTGATGCACATAATAAGATTGATCCACACAATCAATTAAGTCCATAAAGTTGTCATAACATATGCATAACTCAAGTAAATATCAGTGTTGCAACAAAGATTATCGATAAAACATACTAACTATCATATGAAACCACATGAAGATAATTAGGAATGTCACCAACATGAATGTAGCATCTACCAACATCATATAACATACAACATCAACTTTCTAACACACCCTAAAAATTTCTATGATTTTACCTTCACCTTCATGCTCCTTAGCCAGACCACCTGCACATCCAAGGTGAGAATGGAGGGGCACTACACAAACAATATGAAAATAAACTCTTTAACTTGGAAGTCAGTATTAGATTCCTGTAGACATATTCATCTATTTATTTGTTGTTCAAAGATCTATTCTAAATCGCTACCATTTAAGTGATAGTAAGTATTTTATGAACTCTGTTATTTTATTTTAAATCTGTTACAGCTCCTGTCGCAGTTACGACAAGAAGACTGTTTTCTTGTTTCTTGACTTCCTGTCATAGTTGTGACAAGAAGGTTCTTAAAAGATTATAATACATATTGCGATATATATATTTATTGAACGAAATAGTTCCTGTCACTGATATGACAGTAAGATTAATAACTTGGAATGCTTATTACATTACGAATTATGAATAAAATATAGATTTGGTAATTAAAATTGATTTAATAGCCTTATAGATGCAATTGTATGATCAAATGATGAATTATAGGAGAACATTGATTGTTTTGTTTTATTATTTAATTACTTGTTCTTGAGGAAAGATAGTAATAATATTTGAAATAAGTATGCATGTATACTCATTGTTGAAGTGGAGTTGACATACGCCATTATTGATTTTATTTCTTGAATTACGAAACAGTATTGGATATGAAGTAAAATCATTAGTTTTCTATAAACTATTAAAACCATGGAAATACGAATTGAGAATATAATTAGATTTCAAAATCTATATTGCTTTTAAATGATTTATGATGTTCTTCATTACTGCTTGTTCGAAAAGTGTGTTTTCTTTATTGATGCTTGGGAAATGGATTAGAGGTGGTTATAGGTGATTTTGATTTATTTATTTGTTTATTGACTTGTTTATTTATTGGGGAAGGAAAGTAGATTTTTATCTAGGAATATGTTTGGGTTACTTTTGGGCTAGGATGTCGAATGTGGATTATCAGAGATGGCTTTTTCACATTTCAGGAATTGACCAGTTACTTGTAGACACCTAAAATTGGCTTGCTCCACAAACCAATTTTTTGTATCTCTACACCAGGTCAATTATCCCTCCTATTAATTAAATAAATTTATTTTATTTAATTAATTTATCCCTAATCATCTACCCTTAACCATTTATCCATCCTTTGTGATCAATTAATTCATTTAATTTATCACTATACCTTACAACAATTTATCCATCTCCCTAATCCTTATTAATTGGATAAATCATGCTTATTTGATTAATCTACCCTACTAATCAACCTAAACCTGGCCTAGTTGAGTAAATAGCAATTATTTAATTAGCTATGCTAGCCTACCTATCGCCTAGACCTAAATTAATTAAGCTAAACACTTAATTAATATGGTCAAACCTTGATTAGCACTCATTCCCACACCCCACAAAATAAAAAATTAACTTTTATTCCCACTTGTCCTAGTCTCCATTAATGGAACTCTTCCCCATGTGAATTAAAAATTCACATCTAACTTGTCATATCCAACTCTTCCCCCAAAATGATTCTCATCACCCTTCCCTATGTGAATTTAAAATTCACAAATAATGGGAGCCATCCAATCTCATTGACTAAATCTTAGCCTTTGATATCTCTTGTCCAACCCTCTTGTGACATTTGTCACAAAACTACAACTCCAATCCAAACATTAATCCTCAAGCATTCCTAGCCATTAATCTAAACTTTCAATCCTCACCCTCCATCTTTTTACCAAAAATCTATAAATAGAGCCCTCATCTAAGCCATTTTCATAACTTCTTCATCCTATCATCACTATGCTAAAATTTCTCTCATCTCCTCTCATCATACCCTTACCATGCCAAAATCATTCCTCATCCTATAGCCATATTATCTCATCTCGATCTCCGTCCAATCTATCCTCAAATACTCATCATCATATTGTGTTGAAAGTTAGAGCAATCCACATTCTCTACTTCACATTGGGTAAAGCAAGGAGGGTCTTAGTGCGCAACTCTCCTCAACCTTATCAAGGAGAAGGAAGATTTTGAGGTATAGCTTTTATGTTTTATGCATTTTAGTTGTGTTTCTAATCCCTAAGATTTTCTCTTGTCTTCAACTATGTTTTAAAGGTTTAGATCTAAATGAGTTGTCATTGAAAAAGATGAATATTATGTCTAGCAAACTTTATTGATGGATTTATATATATCTCTACCACATCTTGTTGTGAGACAATCTACATTTCATTATTTAGAATTGCACATTAGACATCAGGTTGCATCGGGTGTTCCCTCTTACCAGTTGTTTCTAGGCAGTTAGACATTTCATGCAGGGCTGGGTTTCCTTTATGTCATGAAGGGATCTGGGGAAGTGTAATTTCTTCATGGTTGGGTGGGAAAGTACTTTAGCCATGTTCCCGTCTCTCGTCTCGCAGGAGAACCATTTGGGTTCATGGTGACTGGAGAGTGTTTTGATTTATTTATACTTATTGTACATGATTATTGTAATTTGTATTTGGATGTATTATGGCATGGAAGCCAATGGACTTTGTATATTATTTATAGTGCTATCACCTGGATTGAGCATGAGATTTTTGTAAGATTTAATGACTTTTATTGATTCATATTTATGAGATTTATCTTTTACTTGTGAAGTTGTAATTAAGCGGATTAATTACATCATTTTACTTTCATTATTTGTGATGTTGTAATTTAAATGGATTATTTACTTTATTTACTTTTGTGATGATTTGAGTACTTTATATAAAATCATTGATTTATCCTGACATTTCTACAAATGCCAAATCATTATCCAAGCAAAATTATCTACTAATTACATACAAGTAAAAAGTAAAACATAGTCAAAATTAGGGATGTGACAATCATGAGCAAGCTACTCTGATTTAGTAGTTAAACATTAGGTACAATCATATACATGTTGAGAATTCTTTCATACAAAACCCAATATCATCAAAATCCCCATTTTCCTAAAAAGATCTCTCTAAGTTGTTCTTTCTAACGTAACATAAGGATTCAAAACACCATTAGATTACCAAATTAAAACATTAATTTTAGACTCTTCTTAGTTTCAAAATTCATTTTAGAGAAGTTTCAAATCTAAACCCATTTGATATCTTATCTCTTCTATATATTTTCTTAAATTTTTTCCTACAAAAGAATTCATAGATTTCTTCATCTAACTTAATCTTGTTTTTTGAAAATTAGTTTTAGTGGAGTTTCCAAATAATTCTCCATTATCATGATTTTTCTAAATTGAAATATTAACACCTAATTCCAATAAATTAACAATTTCTTAGTGTTTTTTTTTAACAAGGAAACGCTCATACAATCAAAACATCATCTCTTTCACAATCAAGATCTTATGTTCTTTATTAAACCCAATTGAATCTTCTTTAAAGTGATTCCATGTCAAGATCCTATCTCAACTCCTTTAGCAAATTGAAAATTTTCTTGATGAAGACCAAACAGTTCCAATCGCAATCCTTGAACTTTAGGAAATCACTTCAATTCTTCAATCTTCAAAACTTATGTGTTCTTACTAGAATGTAATAATCTTCCAAAAAAATTCTCTCTTATTTTTATATTAACCATTCTTTTTCCTATTCTAATCCTAATTGTACAAATAAAATTAAGAAATTAATATTTGAATCTTTATTAAGAATATATATTTAAATATCATTTCTTCTTTTATGCACATCTTCTTATAAATGTATCTAATATTAAAATAGTAGCTTTTCCAATTATGTAATTATTAAATTCATCCATAAAATAATTTTAAGGATTTATTTATCCTTAAATAAAAATAGGATAAATATAATTAATAATCTAATTTTCTAGTTTCCTATAATGCAACTTGCACATTTAATATTTAAATTAAAATAAATAAGCTTTATCTTATTTATTTCCCTTTTCCAAAATAAAAGAAATTAATTAGCAAAACAAATAAATGAAATAAAGTAATTCTATGCACTCATAAATTAATCATCATTATTATCAATTAATTTATTTAATTTAATTAATTTATTAATCTTTTCCACATAGTTGGATCATAGGTTAAAATTCTTCACCACAAAGACCCATTCACCTTCACCAATACTTGTTCCAATACAACAATTCACCACAAAATACCTTAGTAGCATTATTAGATAACCATTATTTATTTATAATTGATATTTAACTAATTAATCATATCAACAATCAGTTTTACCAAAACCAAGCACACAAGGAAGTGAACTCATTCGAAAGTCACATTCAACATAATTCACCAAAAGCAATAATCCACGTCCAACTTACCATATAATGTGAAATATTACATCATAAATAAGCATCTAAAAGAGGTCAAAATGAGCAATATTACAATTGCTTAAGTTCAGATTATATTAGTGGATTAGATTTTGTAATAAAGCTTGCATTGCATTCAAGCAATCTATTCTTAGGTTAGAAGTTGTAGTTAGCTTTTTCATTATTTTCCTATAACAATTTTGTAAACATTATAAATAAGTTATTTTGATAGTTAGTTTAAGGTTCATTATTGTTGATCCAAAATGCAATATTATTCATTAGAATTTAGTAATGCCTATCTTGCTACTAAATTGTTGTTGAAGTGTTTTGTGTCTTATGTGTAGTGCTTTTATGAGTCAAATACCACTTAATCGTTATTAGAATCTTTACATATTACAATAGTTGTTAGATTGGTGGTTGTAGATTTGAATGCAACTATTGTATTTAACTTATAACATCTTGCTCAAGTTTCTAGGATGATGCGTGGGACCAACATAGCCCTTTTTATGTTGTGGAATTCCTTGATCTAGAATTAAAATATAAATGTGTTGAAGCTAGTTGGAGTTATGTTTCTAATTTTCAGTATGTGGTCATGTAGGATGGTGTGAGGATTTGGAAATAAAAACCTAAAGATCTTAGGGTAGGTCAACAATTCCCTCTCCTCATTTATTGATTAGCTCATATTTTAGCTTCTTTAAAGGTTTCTTCAAATAGACATCCAGATTTCCTTGGTTGGGGTTTGAAGGGTTTTACGATCTACATGGTGCAAATTGGTTATCAAACTCTTCTAGCAAAAAAATTGGAAGTTAAGAAATCTAAGCTTTGGAAAAGAGTCTGGCAACCTAAATGTTGGCCTAAGGTTAATTCTTTCACGTGGCTTGCAACTTTAGATAAACTTATTTATCATGCTAATCTTTAAAAATGAGGGGTTTTTGGTCTGAATAGATATATCACCTACCTTCAAGATGAAGATGAAGAGTTTGGTAGAAATCTTCTTGTAGCTTGCCCCTTTGCCACTTTCTTTACTTATTTATGGTGTGATTTGTTAGGAATGTCATGGAATAATTATGAGTCTATCCAAGACTTTCTTGTGAATTAGCCACAATTTTATTTGCAGATAAAAGCCCTTAATTTGTTATATGATATTGGTCCTAGTCTGATCTGCTGGAATATTTGGTGGAATGGAATTAGAGGGTTTTTAATAGTATAACAAGGCATATAAGTCAGGTTTGGGGCATACTAGTAGCCAATTTGAAAGAAACCTATCAAGTTTGGGTTCAAGATTATCAAGCGAGTTCTTGGTGGGAATTCAAAGTTCTGAGGAGACTTGGTATTCTTGTGGATTCTCCCTCTTCTGGCTCTTCCAATAATAACCCTTAGGAATATCAACTTACTAAATGGGAATGTCCTCCTTTGGGCTTGATTAAAATAAATGTTGATGGCCCTTCAAAAGATAATCTTGCAAATGTTGGCACGAGAGGTGTTTGTTGTGATCATAATGGTAGGGTCAAGTTCTGGTTTACCAATAGTCTTGGTGTTTGTTCTAATAATTTTTTGAGGCTATGACCATTCACCAAGCTCCTTTAGAAGCTAAGCTAAGGTATTTTACTAATATTATTTTGAAATCTAACTCTAAAATCTTGGTTGATCATTTCAAAAGAAAGTCTTCCTCTCACTTTTGACAGTGGTAGCTAAATGGATGTAAGAAAGACATCAACATCCTCATTCATGATTTTAATGTTGTTGAGTGGAACCATGCTAGAAGGGAAGGAAATCAGGTTGCTAATTTTTTGGTTAAAGAAAATTCTAATAGGAATGACATCAAGGTTGTGTAATGTTCCCAACAAAGAAATTTCAATTAAACTTGCAATTTCCTTAATTTCCACAAATAGACATTTCGTCAAACACTTGGTATGCAATATTCCCAATTCTGAATTTAAATGATTTATGTTGTGTACAGAAGCAATTTCAATAATTACAAATGATTACGACTTCAATAAACGCCCACAACAAATATAAAACATTAGCTTCACAACTTGAAGACAAACAATGCAATGTTTCCACAAGATCTATACCAAAAATGCCCGAAAACTCCACAATATGATTTTTATTGATTTTCTGATGAAATAACAATAGCAAGGGGTCTGATACAAATAATAATAGCAACAACAAACTTCTGTAGCAAACCCACAAAATAGATCTAACAAACAAAGACAAACTATGCAAATAAACACTCTCGGCAACACCTAGAATTGCATATTTGATTCACAACTTCACCACACTTGTACCCAAGGTACCAAGGCATCTAGAATGACGTAGTAGCAACAAAACCTACATTAAACTCACTCACAACAACAAATCCAAACAGCACACCCATAACTCACAATCACACCTGCAAACTCCAATATTAAAAACTAATGAATTAAACAACTCCTGTAACTCAATGGCAACCTCTATATGAGATTACACTCTGTAATCCTCAAACTCCCACTCTCAAATCACATAAAGCTTATGGTCTCTCATCAACAAACTTCCAGCTGCAATGGTTTCCCTATCCATTGAGTAAAACACACAAAGCCAAAGCTTCCGTGAGAAAATTGTAGAATATACAATAATCATGAAAATGGAATGTTTTGCCTTTTCATGAAATAACCCCCAAAGGAGGCAGCCAAAACTCAACACCCATGCATGAGGAATCTTCAACATGCATTACTTTCCATAATATCCTTGCCATATATTCTCCAATCACATTTGTCGGTTACCCAATTTGCAATAATGGCAAGATTCTCCGTTATGCCAAATCAAATCTTTGAAAATCTTGAAGATCTCCAAAATCCCATGCCTCACATGAGAAATTTAATATTTAGAAAAAATTTTATTTAATATTTATTTTTTGGAAATATAGAAATTGTATCCGAACAAATAAGATATTAAATAAATATTATTTTCCCAAATGCGGTCCTATGATCCTGACTTACTATTTTTGGACAACCACACCTCACTTGTACAGGTACCACTAAAATATTTATTAATTTAATATTTATTTGTCCAAGGGATGAATATTACATCCAAACACTATAAATATTGAATAATAATATTTTTCGAAGTTGTCTCGTTACCTTTGACTTACTATTTCGGGGCAGTGAGGACTTACTATTTTTAGTAAATGCTATTTTTTGAAAAAAGAGACATGACAAGTCCTCCCTTCCAAAAATTGCTTGTCCTCAAGAAATTGCAACCATAATTCTCTAGAATTCTTATGTAGAAATGATAAATCATATCAAACTGCATATTAAGCCCTAATCATGTACTTGTGAGATATTGCATCTTTTGCCAAGAACATTGTGCCAAACCAAAGACTCAGATTTCTTTGTGACAATACCATGTGCTAAACAACAATATCCATCGAATCTAAGCCCTTTGATATGTGGATGATTGAGGCCTTCTCTCTTATTCCCAATCTGAATTAAATCCTCCCACAAAATTTTTGTAAACTTGCCAAATACAGTTTTGTCCATCTTCCCTCCCTAGCATCTTGGTAAATATCTGAGAAGTGTACCTATGTTGTGTGATATTGTTACAAAAATATTTGATGTACAACCAAATATTCCATATTACCTTTGAGTTTGTAGTATGCCTTGCATCTTCCCCAATCAACAACTTCTTTCTTTTAGCTTGTCCTTCCCAAAGTGTATGTGCACTGTCACAAGACAAGTTAAACCCAAAACTCCTACAACCTCTTGCAATGATATAATTCTGATTTTTATAGTGTATAGGACTGTTATAGAAGTCCATGCATCCTCCATAACAACAAACACATATTTTTGAAACAATTACCTCTTTTACCTTTCGAATTGTGAAGATACACCTTGCTGAAATCATCACTAATTGTTTCATACTTTGCCTCATCTTGAAGGATGTTAAATGCAACTTCAAGATCTGATCTAGAACATCAATAGTACTATTGAGGAACAATAATTTATCATATAATAGCAGAAAACACTCCACCATTTCCCAAAAAATGAATCCGTAAGCAACAATTCATTAGGGTAAAAGATTGTGCACCTTCTGTGTCCATTCATTAGCATATACTAATCACCCAACACACTTTCCAAAATGATAGTGGAAAGTACATCATTAGAATAAACTATCATTTGAATACTACTCCACCCTTTATCCACAAGTGCCTTCCAAGTCACTCTTAAGTACACATATGAGTTTCCATGGTGACTAGTTAGGAAAATAACATTGATGATAAATAGTTATTTTGTAGACTTGCAAGCAATCTTCTTCTGATTATTCTTGATCTCTAATAGGAAACAACAACAAAGGGGTCTACTAAAGAATAAAACCACCACCACAAACTTCTGTAATAAAATCAGAAATATCTGCATGCAAACTAGACAAAATTGTCGAACAACATAGTGTATTTTCTTCCCTGCATAGTCAAACCTTATCAACAGAAAAAAGTGCCCATACTAAAAAGATGTAACATCAAAAATTGTCCTTCTGTATGGAATGGTACAATTTCCCTCAGTTTAGCTCCTCACTCTTTGTGGTCTCTCAACCTTTTCTTTTTCAGCCTTCCTGAAACCTTGATTAACTTAGTCTAGGAGCAGCTTATTCACTTTTTGAGGTAACTGATTGATAGAACCCGGAAAGAGATTTGAGATTAGGGTCCCTAGGACCCCCAAAAATGCAGATCTGAGCTCAAATTGGGGGCTTAGACTTGGGTACTCGTGCCCTAGTCATCCCCAATTTCACGGGATTTTGAATTTTGGTGGGATGTTGGTTCCTACTAAGTGCCTCGGGATTTCGTTTTCAAATTCTTAGTTTTCATGCGATATCGAGACGTTACTTTGAAATTTTAATTCCCTAAAGCTAGATATAAAAATACATTTGCAAATCATTTTAACACACACAATTCTTATGCAAGCTTAATGCCAAAACTCTGCTGTAATTGCCATTGAAGATCAGTGACTTGTTAAAGCTATTCGAAGTATTCTTTATTTGCTATCTTGGAGACAATGGATGAAGGTTAGGAATCAAGATCTTGAGTCTATCTTTCTCTTCCTAAGGTTTGTACACCTTTTGCATGATCAGGAGAAGGGTTGAAGCCTCCAACAACAAGATTGGAGATCCTCCGCGAACATTGCTGATTCACCTTCTTGTTCATGCAAGTCTTCATTTGTTTCATCTCCTTGAGGTGAAGTTGTATGTATTTATTGATGCAAAGCAAGTTGTTGATCTTCCCTTGATTGAGACATCTAGGGTTTGATTTTATGCATAACACATTGTTAGGTTTGCACACACTTCTGCAAATCTTTATCTCTAGCTATGATTGAGGTAGAAATACAAAGACGGGGCTTGATTGAGGCAAGCTCCTATATAGCTGCAATAATTTCCTTCTTTTGTATGTGCAGATTGTGTTTCGTAGGTGCCGGCAAAAAGAAGCTACAGGAAGAAGGATATTGTAGGTACAGTCACAACAAACTTTTAGATTTTTGGATTTTGAGACTTGCGGGACATTGGGGTGGGCACCCTAGTCCAACCAGGTGTTTTATCTGGGATCTGGGAGCCTTTTAGAAGTACCAGACTGATGTAGAGACACTTTGGATAGGAGGAAGATAGACAAAATGACAAGGTTCTACTACACCCAAAAGCCCAAAATCAAAGGTCAGTTTGCAAAAGTGGGAACAACAATTAGAGGTCTTGATTTCTTAATGGAAATAATGTATAGGGACCCATCCCATCCATTGGCAAAGGCAGGTCAAACTTTGAAATGGTACTTCCTTCACAAACCCAAGAAATGGCTTGTAGCCCTAAAAAAGAAGAACATTCCTAATAACTTTTGATCTAGACATTCAAATGCAAATATTAGACAATTAGAAGATACCCATTAAGACCCCCTATCACATATCCCAAATTGGGTATGGCTTGTTTTGGACGGAATACCTCAACCAATAGCCCCTCTCAATGACCTAGAGCCCTAATTAGGCCTAAATTACAAAGAGACCCCATTTAAATTCACACACAGAACTGAACCAATGACTTGAGCACTTAGTATTCATGCCAAAACTATGAATTTTGTGGGTTTTATCCTCCTACTCTTTGCTGTTCCCAAAAATGCATCTATGGTTCCTTCAATATGCCTTTAAACATCACCTAACACATGGTTTTGTTAGGTCTTTCACATAAACAACAGAAAATCACCTTCCCTGCCTAAACCCTTTATGAAATGCATTGAAACAACACAACAACAATCCATCCCACTGATCTATGAGGTCTTACATCAGTGGAATGGAGGAGAATTCATGGATTTCAACCAAAACCCTTGTTTAGGTTTTAAATGGACTATTTTTTAAAGAAACCTTATATCTCCCCTCTATACAACTTTCAAAACAATAAAACCAATTCAAATGACAGATAACTATCTATACTGGTCAATCAAAACATGAAGAAGTGAATACAGTCCTATACCTTCACATAGTATAGCCTGTGATAGTGAAATTCCTCAAGGAAAATAAAGTTCTTAAAGGGCAGTCCAAGATCAAATGCTTCTAAGTTGTCTCTTCTTCCATTTCATAACCTCAAACTACACTTGAATGAGAGTGAATTCACCACACTTCACTTCCCAATAGCCTAGGGCTCATAACAGTTCCGTACAGTAGAGAAGTACGGCCTGTTTCTTTAGAAAATTCAGAAAACAACAAAAAATAATAGAGAATGGTGTTTGCATTACATAGAAACTTCTTCTCCTCCATACATTGATCATGTCCAAGGGTATATATGTTAGTTGCCATTGCACCAAAAGATTGGCCTTTTAATGCCTGATACAACCACTTGATTTAACAAGCACGAGAGGGGGTTAAGCCCTTGTCGCAAACCACTGCAGCGCAATGCTGAACAAGGAGACCAATGGCCACACCTTGCAACAATCCCCCTCCCAACGCAAGCATGAGATTTGAACTCGTGACCTCGGCTCTGATACCAATTGTTAGCTACCGTTGCACCAAAAGATCAACCTTTTAATGCCTGATACAACCACTTGATTTAACAAGCACGGGAGGCAGTTAAGCCCTTGTCGCAAACCACCGTAGTGCAGCGCTGAACAAGGAGACCAAGGGCCACACCTTGCAACAGTATAGACTTATATACCACTTGATAACTTCATTGAAATAGTTTTGGTCAATCAAGGAAGCCATAACCAATTTGAACTTCCTTGAACTGTTTTGGGCAGTTTGAAACTTTAACTAATTACTAGTTTGTGTGCATTGACATCAGTGTTTATGAATCTTCAAACACCTCTACAATGTGATTAGGCCTTGAACAAGGCATTAGGCTCCTTGACATCACCTCAGACTCCTTGACATGCCTTAACAAGGATTAAAAACATGAAGACTGTCTTTACATGCCTTAGGATAGCAATATGTAGCTATTTGGACATAGTCCTTATTACATGGATGGTCTTCTAGGACCTTATTGAAACAAGACAACATAATCCACAAAACATGAAAACAAACATAGATGATCCCCTTGGTGCTCCTACACCATACTCCCCAGGTGGAAAGAGAACTCAAGTCTCTTGAGGAAGTAGATCAACAATTGTGACACCATGCTTCAAGATGTCTTCTTCAGTCATCCAAGTGGCATCTTCAATGGTTAAGCCACTCAATTTGACAAGAAACTGTTTGTATGTCTTCTTCCTAGTCTTCTTCAAGACCTTGGTATCAAGAATGCATTCTAACTTCAATGGTTGATTGGGTGGAAGACCCTTGACCCAATCTTTATCTCCTACTGCTGTCATATCTGCCTCTGAATCTGCATTAGAATCACCTTTGAAAGGGAACAAATCTAAAACATTGAAGATAGGAGATATGGCCAAGCCTTGAGGAAGTTCAATCTAATAGGCATTGGGCCCAAACTTGTGCACAATCTGGCATGGTCCTATCTTCTTCATGAGGAGTTTGGTTGGCTGCCCCTTAGGAAGTCTTTCCTTCTTCAAATGTGCCATGACCAAATCCCCAACCTTGTATTGTACATCTCTCCTTCTCTGATGCAAAGTGCACAGTAGAAGCACTTCAAAACAGATCAAATTATGAATTATTGAATCAGTTGAACCATTGAACTCGTTGAACCATCGAACTCCTTGAACTTCGCTTATCACCTTTGAACCTCAGTTGTCAACCAGACAAATTCTATTGACCGCTTCAGGATTCACTACACTGATATACTTATGCTTTGTTAAAATCAACTCATATACATTGCTTGACTTGTTATCACCAGTGAACTAATTTATCTCCACCCTGATTTCATCGTTGCAACCAGTCATCTTTTGTATCTGATATAATGCACATTCTCAACATACAACTTCAACATACATTTGCGATGTGCATTCGCAATACACCTTTGGTGAGACGATACGAAATTTATGCCAATGACATCCTCTGTAACTTTGCAACTGAACAACTCACACAGAAATAAAAACTCAACAGAAGGGAAAACAATCTACTCCTAAGGAAGTCATTCCACTAATTTTGAAGAAATCTCAACCAGTGGAATGCTTCCAATTTACATCTCTGTAATTAGATCAAAACAATTTAATTTTTTAATTTCTATTCCTTAGAAATACACATACAAATCGGTTCTTCCTCTTCTCTGTCTCTCTCTTCCCTCTCTGTGTTTAACGAACATAGACTGACTATAAAGACTCTCATATTGGTAGTTACAGAATGTGGAAGGTGAACCGCCCTACAACCACCTCTGTCGTTCAGTTACATCCACTCAGTTTGGTTACAACACGTATACAGACTCAGTTTTATGCCGTTACTTAGCTAAGCATGATTTAATATGGCACTAAGGCCTTACAACATGACACTTTGGACAGAACAGAGTATGCATGGAATCCTCCAGATTCTCAAGTCTCGAGGTGCTCCTGCACCATTCTCTCATTGGCTTTCTCCTTGTACTTGTCATTATTCTTTTGAAGAGTTTCCTTGACATTATCATGGATGTCCTTCATGGCCAATGTAAAGTCTTCACCTTGAGCACTTTTCCTTTCCAATCCATGGAGATCTCTTAGTTCAAGAATACCTCTTGGGTGAGTGCCATAAAAAATCTCAAATGGACTCCTTCCTGTGCTCCTATTGGTGGAATCATTATAGGCAAACTCTGCTTGAGGGATGATCATATCCCATGCCTCTCCATGTTGTTTGGTAAGACACCTGAGAAGATTTCCCAAGGACCTATTCACCACCTCAGTTTGGCCATCAGTCTAAGGGTGATAGGCTGAAGTGAATGATAATTGAGTGCCCAACTTCTTCCACAAAGTGCACCAAAAGTGGCTTACAAACTTTGGATCCCTATCAGTCACAATGTTAAGAGGCAAACCATGGATTCTAACAATTTCTTTGAAGAACAAACCAGCAATGTGAGAAGCATCATTAGTGCATTTACATGGCAAGAAGTGACCCATCTTACTGAATCTATCAACCACAACAAATATACTATCAAAGCCTCTTTGAGTCCTAGGAAGACCCAAAACAAAATCCATGCTAATACTTTCCCATGGCCTATTAGGAATAGGAAGTGGCTGATATAGACCAGCATTAGATGAAGTACCCTTTGCCCTTTGACAAATACTACAACATTCAACAAATTTTCTGATATCTGATTGCATTTTAGGCCAAAAATAAAACCTCTTCACCTGATCCAATGTTTTATCCAACCCAAAGTGACCTCCTATTCCCCCACAATGTTTTTCTTTTATGATGTTCTCCCTCATGGAACACCTAGGAACACATATTTGGCTGCCTTTGAACAACAACCCCTACTACAACAAAAACTCAAAAAAATCAGAATGATAAGAGTCTGAAAATTTTGAACAAACTTCATATACCTCCTTGAAATCTTCATCATCCTGATACATATGTTTGAGAGCATCAACCCCTACACTTTGCAACTGAATTTCTTGAACCATACACACCCTTCTACTCAATACATCTGCCACTTTGTTAGCCTGCCCCTTCTTGTGTTTGATTGAAAAAGTATAGGCTTGGAGTTGGTCAACCCATTTCATATGCCTATGATTTAGTTTCTCCTATGAATTCAGAAAACTAAGTGCATGGTTGTTAGTATAAACAATAAATTCTTTAGGAAAAAGATAGTGCCTCCATTTTTTCAAAGCTTGTACCATTGCATACAATTCCAAGTCATAAGTAGAGTACTTTCTCTTAGCATCATTCAATTTTTCACTAAAGAAAGCAACATGCCTACCTTCTTGACTTAGGACAGCCCCTATAGCAAGGTTACTAGCATCACATTCCACTACAAACAACTTATTAAAGTCGGGCAAAACAAGTATGGCCTATTGTGCTACCTTTTTATTCAGAATTTCAAAAGAATCATTGGCTGCCTTTGTCCATAAAAACTTACATTTCTACCCCCCTTAGATGGTATCCAAAATTGGTGCACAAATATGACTAAAACCCCTTATGAATTTCCTATAAAATGTTGCCAAACCACGAAAACTTTTCACATCACCTGCTATTTTTGGAGTTGGCCAAGATAAAATGGCTTCTACCTTTGCTGGATCCATCTTCAAACTACCTTGTGAAATCACAAAACCAAGATAGGTGAGTTCTTCCTTCATGAAGACACTCTTTTCCATGTTGATCATCAATTATTTATCATGCAACTTCTTCAAATCCTGATCTAAATGTTGCAAATGCTCTTCCTTAGTCCTGCTGAAAACAAGAATGTCATCCAAATATACCACAACAAATTTGCCAATGAAATTCTTCAACACTTCATTCATGAGATGCATAAAAGTACTTGGGGCATTAGATAGACCAAATGGCATCACCAACCACTCATAAAGACCCTCATTTGTTTTGAATGCTGTCTTCCATTCATCCCCTTGTTTGATCCTAATTTGATGATACCCACTCTTAAGATCAATCTTAGAAAAGTATCTAGCCCCTCCCAAATAGTCCATTAGGTCCTCAATTCTTGGCATAGGGAACCTATATCTTATGGTAATCTTGTTAATGGCTCTAGAATTTGTACACAACCTCCATTTACCATCCTTTTTAGGGGCTAGGACTATTGGGACAACACATGGGCTAAGGCTCTTTCTCACCAATCCCTTATCCAACAATTCTTGCACTTGCTTGGCAATCTCTTCATTTTGTGAAGGTGTCATCTTGTAGGCTACTTTGTTTGGCAAAGTAGATCCCAGTATGAAGTTAATTTGATGGCTTATGTCCCTAATAGGTGGCAACTCATTAGGCATTTCTTCTACCATAATCCCTTTATACGTCTCTAGCAATTGTTGCACCTCATTAGGAACTTCTTCCTTACTAGGATCATGCAAACTAGGACTATTTTTAGGCTTCAAAATTAGAGCATACCCTTGGGTTCCTTCCTCCTTAAGGGCATCTAGAAACTCTTTACCATTCACAATCATGACACTTGACCCAACATTCTTCTCTATATGCTCATCAGGCAATGGATCCATTTTATACTTTCTACCATTCTTAGTTATAATGAAAGAATTAGGTCTACCATCATGTTGTGATTGAACATCATATTGCCATGGACGTCCTAACAGCAAATGACAAGCATCCATAGGAATTATATCACACAAAATTTTGTCCTTATATTCTCCTATCTCAAATTCAACCCATGATTGTTCATCTAACAAAACTTGTTGCCCCTTATTCAACCATGATACTTTATAAGGACTAACATGAGGGAGTCTTTTCAATTTCAACTTGTCTACCATTTCAATGGAAACCAAATTTTTAGTTGAGCCTGAATCAACAATTACCTTACAAATCTTACCATAGGCCTTGCATGTTGTCCTGAACAATGTCTTCCTTTGAGGTGGTTCTTGTGTTTGAGGCACCTTCAACATGGTTATTCTCATCATCAAACTTTCTCCTTCATGGACCGGGGCTGCACTTCCAATTGGAGACTTGACACTTTGGCAATCTTCCTCTTGGATCAATTGGTTCCTTCTCTCTCCCCCATGAGAGCTTTTCAGGACACTTGAAGGCTGGATGTCCCACTTGGTTGCAATTGTAGCACCTTCCTGTGAAGACATTAGGACCTCTCCCTGGTCCACCAAATCTACCTCTTCCATTAGGCCTTCTTCCTCTAAAGCCTCCTCTAGAACCTGATTTTCCACTTTTCTGTTGGGAACTAGATTCCTCTTGGCTTCTTTGGGACTGATTTCTGCCCCCAAAACTGCCCCTACCTCTGAAATTTCTGCCACCTCTTCCTCTATTTTGTTTCTTACCTTTCCTCTTCAACTTCTCTTCAACCCTTAATGCTACTTGAAAGCATTTTTCCATGGTTTCAGGGGTTAATAAACTTATCTCATCTTGAATATTAAACCTCAAACCATTTAGATACCTTGCCACTTTATCTTTTTCATCCTCCATGTACCCACAACGAAGAGTGTATTTGTGAAACTCCTCGGTCTAAGTAGCCACATCCAAATCTCTTTGCTTGAGATTTTGCATCTTCTTGTAGATACACACCTCATAGTCTAATGGAAGTAATTGGGACTTGATCCTCTCCAACATTCTACTCCATGAAGAGATCATACTCTTCCCATTCTTTACCCTCTCTCCTTGGGTGTAATTCCACCATGTAAGGGCAACACCTTTGAGTTTAGTTTTTGCAAACTTCACCCTCTTATTTTTAGGAACTTCTTTGTATTCAAAGTAGTTGTTTAGAGCCTCAATCCACTCCATGACTTCATCAGCATTCATCTTCCCACTGAACATGGGAATCTCCATCCGAGCCTCTGAAGAATCCTTGCCAATTGCCTTGATGGCTTCAAGGAAATGCTTTTGATCAATCGGTACCTCTACCTCTTCTTGTTCTTCTTCTTCCTCCTCTTTCTCTTCCTCTTCATATGAACCTTCATCTATCCTCTTCCCTATCCTCAATGCCTTCAAATCTGCTTGGAGTGCTTCCTTGACTCCACTTTTGATCTTCTCTTCCATCTCATTGAACTTCTTGACCACTTCGGTGGTCATTCCCTTTGGAGGCATATTGCTAGCCTCTCCTTCACTCTCCTCTACTGACATAGACCAGACCTTACACAACCAACAACAGAACCTTTTATGGCTTTGATACCACTATGATGTAGAGACACTTTGGATAGGAGGAAGATAGACAAAATGACAAGGTTCTACTACACCCAAAAGCCCAAAAATCAAAGGTTAGTTTGTAAAAGTGGGAACAATAGTTAGAGGCCTTGATTTCTCCATGGAAATGGTGTTTAGGTATGTATAGGGACCCATCCCATCCATTGGCAAAGGTAGGTCAAACTTTGAAATGGTACTTCCTTCACAAACCCAAGAAATGGCTTGTAGCCCTAAAAAAGAAGAACAATCCTAATAACTTTTGATCCAGACTTCAAATGCAAATCTTATACAATTAGAAGATACCCATTAAGACCCCCTATCACATATCCCAAATTGGGTATGGCTTGTTTTGGATGAATACCTCAACCAATAGCCCCTCTCAATGACCTAGAGCCCCAATTAGGCCTAAATTACAAAGAGACCCCATTTAAATTCACACACAAAAATGAACCAATGACTTGAGAACTTAGTATTCATGCCAAAACTATGAATTTTGTCAATTTTATCCTCCTACTCTCTGCTGTTCCCAAAAATGCATCTATGGTTCCTTCAATATGCCTTTAAACATCACCTAACACATGGTTTTGTTAGGTATTTCACATAAACAACAGAAAATCACCTTCCCTGCCCAAACCCTTTATGAAATGCATTGAAACAACACAACAAAAATCCATCCCACTAATCTATGAGGTCTTACATCAGTGGAATGGAGGAGAATTCATGGATTTCAACCAAAACCCTTATTTAGGTTTTAAATGGACTGTTTTTGAAAGAAACCTTATATCTCCCCTCTATACAACTTTTAAAACACTAAAACCACTTAAAATGATAGATAAATATCTATATTGGTCAATCAAAACATGAAGAAGTGAATACAGTCCTGTACCTTCACATAGTACGGCCTGTGACAGTGAAATTCCTCAAGGAAAATAGAGTTCTTAAAGGGGAGTCCAAGATCAAATGCTTCTAAGTTGTCTCCTGGTGCAGGAGCACCTACCTGACAGCTGGCCTTCATGAGGCAGTTAGTTGTTTTAAGTCTTGTTTATGTTTTCAAGAAGGTCTGATAAGACCAAATGCATGTAATAAGGTCATGCTGATCATGATAAGATCATGCTGACCATGCTTTTACTATTTTTAGGAAGTTTGTTAGGACAGTTGTCATGATATATGATCGGTTGGACCTCCCAGCCGCCTGGAGAGTTCCCAGCCGCTTGGAGTCGGGTCAGTAGTACTCGAAGGCAAATCTATTTAAGCATGAGGATCGGTTGACTGTAGATCATGAATCGATCAAGCTAGGTTGCAGGGAGTGAGACTGAGAGAGAGTCTGATCATTGTATTTGCATCTTTTGAAATCAAATAAAGTGATCCTGTTTGTGTTCATCCTCTGTGGAATTCCATTATTTGATCGATTTGCTGGTTTGGTGGCTGTATGGATTCGCTGATCCATTCCACCGGTTGATTCGTCTGATCGGTGGAATGGTTATGTACAGTAGGGTAGGTGTTAGTTTGTTTGTTTGCATGCAGGTGTGCAGGATCGCGGCTGAAAGGTGTTGAAGACCCTAGCATGGGCATGTGCTAGGTCGAGCTGATAAAGTGTGGAAGATCACCCTGGAAGTGGATCGGGTCATCCCAGGAGGATCAGCGAAGTGAAAATTCGCTAAGGTTGAAAATTCGTGAAAACGGCATCATCAGGATATTTCTGCAAATATCTTGCAGTCGCGTTGGGCATCGTCATCCGGATAAGTGGAGGAGAGCATGATGCTTTCGATTGCATGAAGTGAAGGAGCGTCTGGGTGATCATCATCAGGAGGAGCTGAGGAGGAGCGTATCGGCTTAAGGAAGAAGATCGGGTTGATCGCGGGCCGAAAAAGCTAAGTTTGGCCAACAGCAGGATATGACATTATCATCATCAGGATATATGTCATCAGGATATTTCAGGATATTGAGGAGCTGCGGGTGACGTCATCGTCATCAGGATATACGTCATCAGGATATCGGGTGACGTCAGCATCAAAGGGACGGTGCGAGGAGTGAAGGTTGGTCATCATCAGGATAAATGGGAGGAACCGGATGTTCTTTATCCTGTTGATTATCATGATGCTGAATATCATGATGCTGAAGGTAGTGAAGACGGAAGTTGTCGCTGAAGTGAACAGTGGACGTCAGGAGGAAGTTCGCGCTGGTCGAACATGATGATGCTGTCGATAATCGAGTAAGGTGATGCTGCTGGAAGGCGAAAGTGCGAAGGTTTGTCATCAGGAGGATATCGGTCGGCGCAGGAAATATGATGATGCTGACGGTGTTAAGCAAAATATGATGATGATGGTGATGATGATGATGATGATGGGCTGCAGACGTCCATGCTGTATTGTAAGGTTATAGTGTGGATGCCTCTGCATCATAGTGGTATCAGAGCTCAGCAAAACATCTGGGCTGTTGTATGTTGATTCTGTCACCGAAAGGGCAGAGGTCGAGTTGATTGTGTGTTGTGTGTTGATTGAGAGGTTGACAAAATGCCTCCAAAAGGTAGTGGTACTGCAAGGGAATTGCAGGAGATGAAGGAGAAACATGCTAGAGAAATGAGGAAGATGAAGGAGCTTGCTGAAGCACTTCAAGCCAGGCTTACAGCCCTGGAAAAGAACAAAAAGAGGGAAGTGGAAGACAGTGAGTCGGAAGAAGATGAAGATACTGTTGAAGAGTATGAAGAGGTAGCTGAAGATCTGGATGCTGAAGACCAGAGATTGGCAAAACTGTTAAAGGCAGTGCAGAATGATAAACCTAAGGTAAAGGTTGATGTTTCCAAGTATACTGGAAGTTTGAATGAAGATGAGTTGTTAGATTGGATTGCTGCACTTGATAATCACTTTGAATGTGAAGATGTTGCTGAGGATCAGAAGGTAAAGATTGCAAAGACAAAGTTAGGAGGTCATGCTTTGGTATGGTGGGATTATGTACAATCTGAGAGAAGGAAACAAGGGAAGTCAAAGATCACTTCATGGGATAAGATGGTAGCAAGGATAAAAGGTAAATTCTTGCCAAGGGATTATGAAATCCAGATGTTTAAGAAACTGCAATTTTTAAAGCAGAAGGAAAGGGATGTGAAGGCCTATACTGAAGAGTTTTATAAGTTGAGTATGAGATCTGGTCATCATGAGAATGAGGTAGAAAAGGTGGCTAGGTACTTGGCTGGTTTGAGATTTAACATACAGGATGAGTTAGTTTTAGCTAACCCTAAGAATGTGGAGGATTGTTATCAAATGGCAATCAGGATTGAAGAAAAGATGAATAGAGGACATGATAAGTCCATGAAAGGAAGAGGAAACAATATGAGGGGAAGAGGAGCAGCCCCTACACAAAAGCAAACAAATGAGGGTCAAGAAGACACTGGTAAAGGACAGGGACAGTCTGATTTCAGAGGTGGATGGAAAGGTAATAGAGGAAGATTTGGAGGTGGTAGAGGTTCTACTATATTTTCAGGAAAATGTTACACCTGTGGTGAGTTTGGTCATCCATCTTTTAAATGTCCAGAAAACAAAGGTTCATCATCCAGAAATGATAGAACTAGTGACAAGAGGGTACAACTTGTACAAGAAGAGATAGTAGAGCAAAGTGTGCAGAGTTCAAACACTTATCAAAAGGATAAGGAGCCTGATAATTATGCATACCCAGAGAGTGGAGAGTCTCTGCTGATGAGAAGAACAGCAACTACCATGAAGGTACATGACAAAGAATCCCCACAAAGGAGAGCTCTTTTCAAGACCATATGCAAGAGCAAAGGTAAAAAATGTAAGGTTGTCATTGATACTGGTTCAACAGACAACATGGTATCTCAGGAAATGGTGGATAAACTGAATTTGGAAAGGATTCCACATCCACACCCTTACAAGGCATCTTGGGTGAGTGACAGTCAATCACTTTTTGTCTCTGAACAGGCATATGTGGATTTTCAGATTGGAGCATATCATGATAGAATTTTGTGTGATATTTTGCCCATGGAATGTTGTCACCTACTGTTGGGTAGACCATGGCAATTTGATAGAAGGGTACTGTATGATGGGTACGCTAATACCTATACCATCAAGAAAGATGGGAAGACTATGAAGTTGATGCCATTGCAGGCAGATGCTGCAGCACAGGGGGCAGCCAAAATCATTTTAATGGGAAAGGAGTATGTGCAGATGCCTAGAGGAGCAGGCATAAAGGCAGTTGAAGACACTGCAGGAAAAGGAGTTGTTCAGGACAACAGGTTGAAGAATGTTTTAGTTTTGACTGACAGAGATCAGCAGCAGGTGCAGAAACAGGTTTGCAAACAACAATCAGTTGAGAGGAATGACAAGGATGTTGTCATAGTTGGGACTATTGCTTGTCCTATCAAAGTTGAAAGGAAGACAGAGTTGAACATTTCAGAAGTTCAAGAGGCAGTTCAGACAGAGGTTCTGGTCAAACACAGGGTATATGAGAGAAAGGCCTACATTGACAGGCATGAGGATTTACTTGCCAGAAAGCAAGTTACAGTTCAGAAGACTTGGAGCAGCCAAGAGACAGCAGAGGACAAAGCTGGAACAGTTCAGCATATTGCAAAGGCAAAGTGTAAAGGTGGAGGACTTCCACATACTAAACTCATGGGACATGAGTTCTTTTCTGTTGGGGAGTATGGTGCAGGAGCACCTACCTGACAGCTGGCCTTCATGAGGCAGTTAGTTGTTTTAAGTCTTGTTTATGTTTTCAAGAAGGTCTGATAAGACCAAATGCATGTAATAAGGTCATGCTGATCATGATAAGATCATGCTGACCATGCTTTTACTATTTTTAGGAAGTTTGTTAGGACAGTTGTCATGATATATGATCGGTTGGACCTCCTAGCCGCCTGGAGAGTTCCCAGCCGCTTGGAGTCGGGTCAGTAGTACTCGAAGGCAAATCTATTTAAGCATGAGGATCGGTTGACTGTAGATCATGAATCGATCGAGCTAGGTTGCAGGGAGTGAGACTGAGAGAGAGTCTGATCATTGTATTTGCATCTTTTGAAATCAAATAAAGTGATCCTGTTTGTGTTCATCCTCTATGGAATTCCATTATTTGATCGATTTGCTGGTTTGGTGGCTGTATGGATTCGCTGATCCATTCCACCGGTTGATTCGTCTGATCGGTGGAATGGTTATGTACAGTAGGGTAGGTGTTAGTTTGTTTGTTTGCATGCAAGTGTGTAGGATCGCGGCTGAAAGGTGTTGAAGACCCTAGCATGGGCATGTGCTAGGTCGAGCTGATAAAGTGTGGAAGATCACCCTGGAAGTGGATCGGGTCATCCCAGGAGGATCAGCGAAGTGAAAATTTGCTAAGGTTGAAAATTCGTGAAAACGGCATCATCAGGATATTTCTGCAAATATCTTGCAGTCGCGTTGGGCATCGTCATCTGGATAAGTGGAGGAGAGCATGATGCTTTCGATTGCATGAAGTGAAGGAGCGTCGGGGTGATCATCATCAGGAGGAGCTGAGGAGGAGCGTATCGGCTTAAGGAAGAAGATCGGGTTGATCGCGGGCTGAAAAAGCTAAGTTTGGCCAACAGCAGGATATGACGTTATCATCATCAGGATATACGTCATCAGGATATTTCAGGATATTGAGGAGCTGCGGGTGACGTCATCGTCATCAGGATATACGTCATCAGGATATCGGGTGACGTCAGCATCAAAGGGACGGTGCGAGGAGTGAAGGTTGGTCATCATCAGGATAAATGGGAGGAACCGGATGTTCTTTATCCTGTTGATTATCATGATGTTGAATATCATGATGCTGAAGGTAGTGAAGACGGAAGTTGTCGCTGAAGTGAACAGTGGACGTCAGGAGGAAGTTCGCGCTGGTCGAACATGATGATGCTGTCGATAATCGAGTAAGGTGATGCTGCTGGAAGGCGAAAGTGCGAAGGTTTGTCATCAGGAGGATATCGGTCGGCGCAGGAAATATGATGATGCTGACAGTGTTAAGCAAAATATGATGATGATGGTGATGATGATGATGATGATGATGGGCTGCAGACGTCCATGCTGTATTGTAAGGTTATAGTGTGGATGCCTCTGCATCATCTCCTCTTCCATTTCATAACCTCAAAATACACTTGAATGAGAGTGAATTCACTACACTTCACTTCCCAATAGCCTAGGGCTCATAACAGTTCCGTACAATAGAGTACGGCCTGTTTCTTCAGAAAACAACAAAAAACAACAGAGAATGGTGTTTGCATTACATAGAAACTTCTTCTCTTCCATACATTGATCATTTCCAAGGGTATATAGACTTATATACCACTTGATAAATTCATTGAAATAGTTTTGGTCGATCAAGGAAGCCATAACCAATTTGAACTTCCATGAACTGTTTTGTGCAGTTTGAAACTTCAACTAATTACTAGTTTGTGTGCATTGGCATTGGTGTTTATGAATCTTCAAACACCTCTACAATGTGATTAGGCCTTGAACAAGGCATTAGCTCCTTGCAATCACCTTAGACTCCTTGACATGCCTTAACAAGGCTTACAAACATGAAGACTGTCTTTACATACCTTAGGACAACAATATGTAGCTATTTGGACATAGTCCTTATTACATGGATGGTCTTCTAGGACCTTATTGAAATAAGACAACATGATCCCTAAAACATGAAAACAAACATAGATGATCCCCTTGGTGCTCCTGCACCATAGACACCCTGTGTAGAAGGTTTTCCTATTCAGGAATTTGTAGGACATTGGGGCGGGCGCCCTAGTCCAGGTGTTGGTAGGTGGCGACTGATCAGGAAAGTACTATACACTAGCCATGTATCCTCGCTGGGGTTTAGGGCCGGGCCAGGCCCCGAGCGGGGGTTTGGGGGCGATAGCTCCCGAGAAATTTTTTTGGGGCCGACATAAAAAATCCTATTTTTATGACCGACATAAGAAAACCCTAAATTTTTGTAACTGACAAAAGGGCTTGATAAAAGCGGCTAAGGGTTAGGGTTTTGATACATTGTATTGTAGCATTTGTAGTGGTATTGAGTTGCAGGGATTGCTGATTGTAATCAGTTTGATTTACTGGATAATAATATTGGACTCTTTGTTTGGTGGATGTAGCCCGGGTTTGGGTGAACCACGTTAAAACTTGTCTCTCGTTGTTATTATTTCTGTGTATTTCCATTCCTCTGTTTAATCTTTATTTACATTTAATTGATATCTTCTACTGGCTGCTGAAGATTTGTATTTGGAACAGCTAGATGTGAAAACTACCTTTCTCCATGGTGATTTGGAGGAGGAGATATACATGGCACAACCACAGGGATTTGAGGTCAAAGGTCAGGAGAAACAAGTGTGCAGATTGAAGAAGAGTTTGTATGGCCTGAAACAAGCACCTCGGTAATGGTATTTGAAATTTGATAGTTTTATGGCTGAGCAAGGCTACAGCAGGTGTAATTCTGACCATTGTGTTTATTTTAAGAGGTTGGATAATGACAGCTACATTATTTTATGTTTATATGTTGATGACATGCTTGTAGTTGGGTCTAACATGGATCACATCAAAGAGTTAAAACATCAGTTATCACAGTCATTTGATATGAAGGATTTGGGGGTAGAAAAACAAATCCTTGGTATGAAAATTTGTAGAGATAGGAAGAACAGAAAATTGACTCTATCTCAGGTTGCTTATGTTGAAAAGGTGTTACAGAGATTCCATATGGAGAATGCAAAAGCTGTCAGCACACCTTTGCCTAGTCATTTGAAATTGACTAAGGAGATGTGTCCAAAGACACAAGAGGAGGAAGAAAAAATGTCCAAGGTACCATATGCTTCAGCTGTAGGAAGTTTAATGTATGCCATGGTATTCACGAGACCAGATATTGCACATGTTGTTGAAGTCGTTAGCAGGTATATGAGTCATCCCGGATTTGAGCATTGGAATGCGGTAAAATGGATTCTTAGATATTTGAGAGGTACATCTAATAAACACTTATGTTTTGGGGGCTCTAATATTGATTTAGCAGGTTATGTAGACTCAGACTTGGTAGGGGATATTAATACCAGGCGGAGTACTACAGGTTATGTCTTTACTGTAGGTGGAACATCGGTGAGTTGGATTTCCAGAGGCAAAATATGTAGCTGCAATAGAGGCAAGCAAGGAGATGATATGGCTGCAATCTTTCATGGAAGAATTGGATAAACAATAGGCTAACAGTTCTTTGTATACAGATAGTCAGAGTGCCATACATCTTGCAAATAATTCTGCCTTGCATTCAAAGACCAAACACATACAGTTGAGGTATCACTTTATTCGGTCGGTGTTGGATAATGGATAGTTAAGGCTAGAAAAGATACATACAAATGACAATCCAGTAGATATGTTTACAAAGGCAGTGACAAGGGAGAAGTTGAGCTCCTCTTCAGCTTTGATTGGTCTTCTAGACTGAAAACAATAAAAATAGAATAGTAGAGTCCAGGGTGCTTATTTCTAGTGGGAGCTGCATGCGCAGCGGTGTCGTCCAGGCTCAATCTCCAAGTGGGAGATTGTTGGTAGGTGGCGACTGATCAGGAAAGTACTGTACATTAGCCATGTATCCTCACCGAGGTTCGGGGCCAGGCCGGGCCCTGAGTGGGGGTTTGGGGGTGGCAGCGCCCGAGAAATTTTTTTTTGAGGCCGACATAAAAAATCCTATTTTTATGACCGACATAAGAAAACCCTAAATTTTTGTAACCGACAAAAGGGCTTGATAAAAGCAGCTAAGGGTTAGGGTTTTGATACATTGCATTGTAGCATTTGCAGCGGTATTGAGTTGTAGGGATTGCTGATTGTAATCGATTTGATTTACTGGATAATAATATTGGACTCTTTGTTTGGTGGATGTAGCCCGGGTTTGGGTGAACCACGTTAAAACTTGTCTCTCGTTGTTATTATTTCTGTGTATTTCCATTCCTCTATTTAATCTTTATTTGCATTTAATTGATATCTTCTATCGGCTAACCCTAACACCAGGTGGCCCTCAAATTCCAGGTACACTGTCTCTGAAACCCCTCTGCTGCATTTATGTGATCAATTTTACCAGATACTTCATCAGTTTCTGTATATTATTGATTTGAGGCTTAATTAGGGTTTTACTTGGTTGAAAGTACAACACTTGGCAAAATCGTGATTAGGGCCTTAGGTTTCATAGCCACACGAGCATAAAGGGGAGGCAAAGTGATTAGAAGCTTGTCCACAAGCTCGATCCTTGTTATCCCCAATGCTTAACGGTGAAATTGGTACATTTAACCTAGAGTAAACAAACCATCAAAATTTACCCTAAACATTTTGGTGAACCTGAGCTTTAAAGAATTTGCATCCTTTTAAACTTCAGATCTGAAATAATTTATTGTTCTAAAGCATAAATGGATTGGAAAACCTCTTCAGTGAAATTTGCATATGTTAGATTGTGATTACATTCTTTATCTTTTCACTAAAAGTGTTGGAAATTAGCATTGACTGTTGAAAGTTGTATTTCATTTGCAAAGGCCATCATTGTGCATTTAAATCTTGGTTTAAATAGAGCATGTTAGAATGTCAGATTATTTTTTTGCAAGATTTTCACGCTTATGATGAGCTGTTTAGTCATGATGACTTCGATATGTTAGATGAAGCCCTTGAGGACTTTATCTCGATTGAACATTCTACTATGGCCTCAAAGCCGTCACTATTTCAAAGATTTTTAAATGCAATTTATGTTCCTAAATCTAAAGAAGAGATTGAAAAACCAAAAATTGTGGTTACTCTATGTGTAAATGTGGTTCAACCATCCTCTAAGACTGTGCTTGTTGTTAAAGGTCTTCTCAATCTCCTGATCACATTTATGATTGTGCAAAACAAATTGCGAAACAAAACTTACAACAAACCAATCATAATATGGTTGCTCATGCATATAACACTCAGAATAACAAACAAAGTACAAAATAAACGAATGTTCTGATATCTTTACCAGCTTCTCAACCTATGCTTCCTCAAGCACCTCATTTAACATATAAAGGTGGTAAAGACTATGATCTTGTAGAGCAGCTTCGCGCTACTCCTGCAAAGATATCTCTTTGGGAACTTATACAAACTTCACCTACTTACCATAGAATGCTACAAGAAGCTTTACAAAAGGTTATTGTTCCTCTTGCTGTTAAACCAAATGATGTTGCTGCTTTACTAGATTGTATGCATGCAACAAAAAGAAATATTTTATTCCAACAACATGAGTTACCATCTCTCGAGGTTCAGAAGTAGTATGATCCTTTGGTTATCTTTATTACGATCAACAAAACATTGTTTAAGAGAGTGATTATTGATGATGGGTCAGCCCTTAATGTTTGTGGTATTGACTTATTGCATAAGGTTAAAGTTGATATATCTGTTGTCAAACTAGAATCATTAAGTATTTGTGGCTTAGATAATGTTGGATGACAATCTATGGGCACTATAACTTTACCTATACAAGTTGGACCTGTGATGGTGCCTACCTTGATTCATGTCATGCTTTGTTCTCTATCTTATAACATGATTCTAGGTAGACCTTGGATACATGCGTTAGGAGCAGTTCCTTCTACTTTACACTATTCAATTAAGTTTATCTTTAAAGGAAAAGTGCATACTATCCATTCGGATCTTGAATCTGATAATTGTTTGCAAATGGAAGTGCATAAGCATGTTGTTGGTCCCAAGATTTTAAACAATTTGAAAGCTGAATTGTCAACTCCTCTTGCCTCTAAAAACATTATGCAAGAGCCCAAGCAATCAAATGCATTTGTTGGTGATGACTGGGGTTCATTAGATTTTGCATCTTCCTCCACAGGAGAGTATAAACTTAAAAACCTCATCCCCGAAACATCAAATATCGCATCGATCACATCATATGCTTTGAATGATAAACACAAGATCTCTTTGTTGACAAATAAGGATAATACTCTCAGTTATACTACTGATTATGAGACTTATGAGGCTCCGCCTTCGTCTAAATAAATGGTCTCTCTTTATGGTAGAGGATTCAGAATCCTTTACAAAAATTGTGACTTTGTAGGTAATGGTTGTGGCATAAATCAACAAGGAATCAAAGTCCCTATAGAATCCGCTTCACAACATTACTCAAGTGGCATTGGATATAACCCTTTTAAGGAATCTAAAGTCCGCAAATGGCCTACTCTAAATGTGAATACAATATCAACACTTAGTTTGATATACCCTGAGATGATTGACACCAATTGTCCTCCAGGATCACTTCCTTTAAATATGTTTATGGCGGATGAAGTGATAATGGAATTCTTAGGTGCTTATGATGGTATTCCTCATTATCACCATAAGCGTGGCCTACCTTATTGTTTAAACAATGATGCATATTTTGGAAAGACGACTAGATCAATAACGGCTACAGTAGAGCATAATGAAGAAATTGAAGAACAATTACAATCGTACAATCCCCCTGACCATAGTACTCTCCTCAATAGAAAGACTATTGATGTTGTTATGAATAAGGATAATCTTGAAAAAGTTATCCCTATTAGTGATTGTTTAGATGTGGAAGAAAAAGAAGAAATGACTAAATTATTGAGTGAATTCTCAGAATTGTTTGCTTGGAATTATTCAGACATGCCTGGTATAGATCCTCAGATTGTAACGCATAATATTATGTTGAAACCAGATGTTAAGCCATTCAAACAAAAGATTTGTAAGATGAATCCTAAGATTGCTTTGCTTGTTAACAATGAAATAGAAAAACTCTTACAAGTTGGCTTATTCAACCTACTGATTACTCTCCATGGATCTCAAATATTGTTGCTATCGCTAAACCTGATGGTCATATAAGAATGTGCATAGATTTTCAAGATTTAAATTTGGCGTCTTTGAAAGATGATTTTCTGCTCCCTAATATTGATATCATTGTTGATTCCATAGCCGGACATGAGTTGCTATCTTTTATGGATGGATTTTTAGGATATAATCAAATCCTTATAAACCCTCTTGATCAATATAAAATAGACTTTATAACACCTTGGGGTACATTTTGTTAGGTAGTCATGCCATTTGGTCTTAAGAATGCAGGAGCCACTTACCAATGGGTGATGACTCTTATATTTCATGACTACATGTACAATATTTTAGAAGATTATGCTGACGACATCCTAGAGAAGTCTATCCATCATAAGGATCATGTGGCAAATCTTTGACAGATATTTGAGCGCATATGAAAATATAATATGCGATTGAATCCTCGTAAGTGTGTTTTTGTTGTGGACAGTGGAAAGTTACTTGGATTCATCATTTCAAATTGAGGTATAGAAGTTGATATGAAAAAAATAGATGCGATTGTTAATATGCCAATACCTAAGAACATATCTCAACTTCGTAGTTTGTAGGGAAAGATACATGCCATTTGTTGATTTGTTTCACAAGTCACGGACAGGGCTCGCCCCTTTATGCAACTACTGAAGAAAGATTCTCGCTTTCAATGGAATTCTGAATGTCAAAAAGCTTTCAATGAATTAAAGGATTACTTAGCTAATCCACCTATTTTACAACCTGATGTTTCTAGTAAACCATTTCTATTATACATCTCAGCATCTAACAATGCCCTAGCAGCTTTGTTAGCACAACATAATATTGAAGGCAAAGAATGTGCTGTCTACTACATCAGTCGTACTTTGCTTGATTATGAAGTGTGATACACAGTTATAGAGAAGCATTGCCTAGCTTTAGTGTTTGCCACTCAAAAGATTAGACATTACCTCTTAAATACTAAAGTGCATGTTGTTGGTGCCTGATTTCACTGTCAGTTTCTGAGCAATTTTCATGCAGGCACCTTCCCTAAAAATCCAAAAAAAGTTCTAAGTCTTTGGGCCTCCTCAGCATGTTTTAACATCAGCATCATATTTTCTTTGGAGGAGGTCATCATCATCATGTTTCCAGACATCACCCTGATGTTGCTTACGAGGGTCATCATATTTTCTGTCAGCATGATCTTTCGCTGGGGTGATATTCTAACATCAGGTGATCTTACTTAAGATCATCCTGATGATGTTGCTGCAAAGTCCTAAGTATGATCCGATCTTCATCGGGGTCATCATATTTGAACATCGGGTGATCTTAGTCAAGATCATCCTAATGTTGTTTTATCACTTCATGTTCATTGTTTTATCACCCTGATGATGTTGACGTCATTCTTATGTCAGGGTGATATCCGTTTTTCTACCTGTCTGCATCATGATATTTTTGAAGGGAGATATTCGCCTGTCGGCTTCATGCATTGTCCAATGGGGGCGATCATTTCAAATATCCATCATATTCATATATCACCCCGATCTTATAGCGGAGCTACAGTACAACATGATATGTGTGCATCAGGATGATATTTCCAAATATCCGGTTATCTTCCGAATATCATCCTGATGCTGATGTATGGTGACGTCATCAAGGTCCAGGGGGGTCATATTTCTAACACTGATCATCTTGTGGAGATCCCCCGATATTTGCAAACATGACGATGACGTCATCCGGATATGAGGAGGTGCGCGATAGGCAGATATGTTGATGACGTCAGCAGGATATGATGGTGACGTCATCAGGATGTTCATCGGCCAGACATTTGGTATCGGCTAAGCAGGAGGATCTTCCTCTGATGCATCAGGTTGTGCCGATGAAGGCGATTATCATGTAGGTGATATTGCGATGATGATGCTGACGTCAGGGTGATATTTCAAGCAACAGGATATCATGCTGCTGGAGGATGATGATGTTGAAGGCTTATACTAGTGTCGTCGGGAGCAAAAGCGTCGACATCATATATGCTCGTGGCCTAGTATATAAAGTGTTGAAAAGGTCACCGCGGGGTGCATGTGGGATAATTGGTATCCTGCATGTTTTGAAATATCACGATGAGGTATTTTGGCGGGAAATGGTTGCGATGCACTGTTTGATGTTTTCCCAAGGCCGCGGGTTGGTGCGCCATTAATGGCGAAGGTTGCAGAGGTATGGACGGATCTGGTACCCGTTTGAAGGTGTACATCAACGAACAGTGGCGCAGGGCTCGAGGTTTCTTCCTGTCTCCTCCCCTACCTACTGTATTCATGTTTGGGCGCCAATCTGGTAATGCGTTGAGCGCCATTTTTCTGATACTGTGTATCTGGCGAGATTTTTGGTCAACCATGTAATTAATTGCTGTGGTACACTTTCTGGCTGTTATAAGCAGACTGTGTTACCATTTTTCAGGTTGTTGAAAACTGGACATTTTGGCTCTGTAATAAGATACAACTAGTTTTGGTTGCTCTGTGCAGCAAAACTTGTGAGTTTATGTATCTCCTGTTGTACGTTTTGGCATGAATCCACTGATTTCATGGTTAATCTTATATGAATAATGCTATGTTTGCATGTGTTATGCTGATTCTGTCTCCAGTTTTGCATGTATCTTTCTTACTGCAATAGGGATGCCATAAGTATCGACAGCTTAACACTCTGTATTGGGAGATATCTGTAAGGCAGGTATCATGTGTATCCCCCTGAAATCTAGTTTTAGCTATTCATGCTGATCATTCACAGGTGTATGTCTACCGACTCCAAGCCCTGGATAGGCACCAATCTAGCTCTGTGTTGAGGTTATGCACCATGTCCAGCTTTGCATCCAAACACCATTTCAAACCATCTCTCCCTTCCATCTGTTAGTTGTAGGATTAGGAGTAGGAAACCCTTGCATGCTCTCATCCCTAACCAGACATATATGTCCAAGAACGTTGCCCACCTTGTGATCTATCATATAGATCTTGGTCCATACATGAGAGTATTCTGCCTGTTGTTGTCAAGTTAGATCTTTCTATCTTTGAGCTAGTCAAGGATGATCTTGAGTTATAGGGATACCCCCCTTGGTGCGGCAGAACCAGAAGTGAAGGGGAGGAGCTCATGCAACCTCCTGTATTAGTTGGCTGAATCTGCCTGTGCATTAGAAATGGCAAACCCTAATGCTGATTCAGAAGAAAAACCAACACATGTAATGGTAAAGTTTGACCCTTTAAAACATCTCTTCGCAAGAACAAATTTATCGGGTCATCTTGCTAAATGGGTTATGCTATTAATAGAATTCAATCTCAAATTTATCGTACAAAAAGTAATTAAAGGGAAAGTGATAGCTGACCAGTTAGCTGAAGCTCCCTCGCCCTTTTCTATACAAAATGTTGATGCTTTTCTTGATGAATAGATTCTAACAATCTCTACGGAGGAGAAATGGGAGCTATACTTCAATGGATCAAAATGTCAAACTGGATCCAGAGTTGGTGTTATATTAATACCTCCCTTGGGTAAGCCGATTCCCTTATCTTACTATTTAGATTTCTTATGCACAAACAACATAGCTGAATACGAAGCTCTTATAGCTAGACTTCGTACAACTTTGGCTCTTAGTATCAAGAATATTACAATATACAGAGATTCTCAGTTAATTGTTAAATAGATAACAGGATCGTATCAAACTAAGCATGATAAGCTATCTCAGTATCGTGATTTTGCATTATCTCTCTTTAAAATAGTTTGAATCATATACGATCGATACCATTCCTAGGAAAGATAACCATCATGTGGATGCAATGGCAAGTGCAACTTCCCTTATATCCCCTGATGGTTCTCCCAAGGAATTTACCTTTGTTGTTCATAATCTTAAGACGCCGATAATTGAAAGCCCTATAGTGGCAAATTCGGACCTTTATGGTAATACATACACTAATGAATGGTTCTCCTATATATTCAACTATTTACGTGATGGAACCATTCCAGACTCGACATCTAAGAATGCACGACTCTGTTTACGCAAACTAGCAGCACGATACATTATATTATCAAACATCTTGTATCGACAAAGTTATAATGGTGTTTTACTCTGATGTTTAAGTAATTTAGAGATTTTGATAGCTTTAGAAGAAGCTCACTCTGGTGCCTGTGGAGGGCATTTTGGTGGAAAATTGTTGGTGCAAAAATTGTTACATATGAGGTTCTATCGGCAACATATGGAACAAGATTCCTTTGCTTATGTCAAGAGATGCCCACAATGTCAACAACATAAACACCTCATCCATGCTCCTGCTCAAGAGCTTTGTGCCCAGGTATCACCATGGCCATTTTCTATCTGGGGCTTGGATATCATAGGTAAAATTTCCCCACCCTCCTCTCAAGGACATACGTTTATCATTAATGCTACTAATTATTTTACAAAATGGGTCGAAGCGGTCCCTTTGCGATCTATGACTGTTGATGTAATCTATCGATTCATACAAGATAACATAATTTCTTGATTTGGAATACCTTCCTCCTTAGTTTTAGATAATGGCATGCCATTTAAGAATAAGGATGTGAAAAGGTTCCTCAAAAAATATCATATACAACATCGCTTCTCTATGCCTTATTACCCTCAATCAAATGGCCAAGAAGAAGCTTCAAACAAGGTTATTGGATAGATTTTACGAAAAACTGTTAATAAACATCAAAAAGATTGGCATACACAATTATCTTATGTACTATGGGCTTACAGAACAAGTATTTGAATAGCTACAGGCAACACACCATATAATCTTGTCTATGGCGCAAACGCAATAATGCCCTTGGAGTTAGAAATTCCTTCTTTGCAAATTTCCCTAAGAGACATCATGGATGATGACATAGAACGAGAGAAAAGATTATAGGAACTTGAGATGCTTGAAGAAAGATGTGTTAACACTCTTGTACATCTCAAGGCTTATCAAAAAGGAATACAACGAGCCTATAATTTGCAAGTCATACAACATTCATTTAATGTTGGGGACTTGGTTCTATATGAAAATCAACACAATGTAAACGCATCGCATGGTGAAAAAGGTAAGTTCAGCCCTAATTGGCTTGGACATATATAATCACGGAAACCTTTGGATCCAGAGCGTATAAATTAGCCGATGAGCAAGGTATGCCGCTTAAAGAACCTATTAATATAGTGCACCTCAAATGGTTTTATGCTTGAGATCTAATGTTAAAAGTTCCTAAGCTAATTTAGTACATAGATTAGCTTTCAATTTCGACAAGATTGTACTGTTTTGTCTTAATTCATTTAGCATTATATCTCTGTTCAGTTGATCATTGTTGTATTGTGTTTAAGTAATAATTGCTTAGATCACTTTTGTATTAACTAAATGTAGCATGGAAGTTAAAGCTATGTGTAAAATGATTAATCATTGTGTTTGTTACTACATGTTCTTTTTAGAATTGTTAGTATATCACAATAGTAATTAATTATAGCATTTAGACATCATCACTAGTTGCATTTTTACAAAAGAAAAATCACACGTGATAGATCAAAAGCCATTACACATAGATAAAAAGTAAATAGTATATGTATATATCTTAGTTTCATGTATACATCTGAGTTGACTATCCCTAAAAACAAAATGGGATGTCGTAGTGCCCAAAGTCTAGGAATCACATAGCAGAACCTCGATCTCTAGTACCCTCAGGTCCTCGTGGTGTGTGAGTGACAGAAGTCTGACCATGTGTGGCTACAGATCATGAATGACTCCTAGAGACACTTCGCGATCATAACCCCTTGATCTCACCTGTCATCTCTATCATCCGCTCATGTGCCTCCTGGTACATCCTCTAGTACCGGTCTCTCTCAGCCTGAACCCTGTCTCTGTTAGCTTTTGCCTGCTAGACCTCCCGCAGTAAGAACTCATTGACAACTGGCTCTCCCTTTAATGTAGGAACTTCTACCGTCTACTCTCACTGTGCCCTGAGCTCAACCTCAGTGCACTCAGCTCTCTGTCGAAACTCCTCTCTCTCTTGTGTAGAATGCTCTAGCATGGCCTTTGTAGCAGCCCTGTATCTGATGACAGGCATAAATAACCTAGCATGCTGCCCAACGGATGATTGTGGCAAATCATTTGCCTACACCTGCTGCTCTGAGGCATTTATCGGTAATATGTCTCCTATGACGTGACTCACAAAGTCTCGCCATGTGTCTGTCCCAACCACAAAATAGAGAATGAGATAGATGTTAGACTCCCATATAAAAATCATAAATAATAAACTATACCAAAACATAAAATAATAAATCAAACCTTACCTGGATCTCTATCTCGCCAGGATGGATCTTAGATCACCGATGGTGTGACGAGCTCTACCGTCTGATCTGTAGCTTGGGGCATAGGCCTGCTACTCTCCCCTCACTCTATCTAACTAGGCCTCACATCCTCTACAGGAGTAGGACCATGAGCCTTGGACCGCGGTCTCGACTCGGTCTCCTTGTCAGTGTCCACCTCCTGCTGGCTCTGTCGCTATCTCACTCTGAAGACATACTGTGATGGGACCTCCTCGAACTCATCCTCATCCTCCTCCATACCCTCCTCGAGATCATAGTATCCTACGAAGTCATTGATATCATTCTCCACCCCTGTGTCACTAGCGTGACCGGCCCAAGGTCGGGCATCTCCTGTAGGATGCCTGGGTGGAAAGATAGGTACAGGCAGTATTGTGTGCCACTAGGTTTGATATGCTCAGGTACACCTGACATCATCTATGCCCAATACCGACTCTACATCCTCAAGACCCTCATCATCGCTAGGTGGTATGTCTTCTATAGTCGGTCATCAGACAGTATTGACTCTAACTGCACTCTGAGCTGCATGTGCATAGCTCAGATGAACTGCAGGAACATCCTATACCTATTTAAACTGTCGTGCCACATTGTCATAGTAGAACCAAGATATAGTGTGATCGAGGTGACTGGCCATCAGCCGATCCCTCTGCATCTGAACTACCTGCCTTTGCTCGCTAGGCCATCTGATGAAGCCATGATATGGTCTCTAGATGATGTCACCAGGTTGTAATCTATCAAATACTACTCTCTAGTATAACAGATTGCCGTGCCTCCAACACCTAACTAGTGGGTAGGCGTAGACACGTGGATGGGTGAATTCTACCTTTGTAGGAAAACCCATCGGTCATGTGCACTTGATGTGCTCAAAGGTCCAAACCTGTAATAATGTGCAGACCATCAGACTCCGCATCATGTAGTGGGCATATCACCCTAAGTCACGATATAGGTGTGCAAGCATACTGCGCCCCCATGCGTAAACAGTCTGATGCACCTCCATCACTCTGATAGTATGAATGAGACCCCCATGAAGGTGAGTTCCTCATCCATCTGGTGTGATGGCTAGGGCGATTGTGACAATCATGATCCTCTGTAGTAAGGGAATGTCTCTGCATCCCTGCTCTAGCAATCAAAGCTGAATGTGTCCTCACTCTACCTATGCCACGGTGCGACCCAAACAATACAACCGACTCTCTCGAGTATACTCCTCTGAGAAGTGTCTAACAACCCTCATTGTCTCTCCTCAGATTGGCAGTCGAAGGGTCCTAAATACATCCTCCAATGTGATGGTAATCTCACCAATTGGTAAATGGAATGTGGAGGTATCTGCATCCCATCTCTCCATCAGTGCCATAAGCATTATGCAGTAGAATCTAATTGTGGGCATCTCAAACACCCACCATAGGCCCACCATCTATAAGTGTTCTCTCTCTGTGGCTGTTAAAGTGCTAGCGTGCTCTCATAGAAGTGCCATCAAATGACCACCTGTGTGCTCCCGTATCTCAGGAACATCCTGTAGATCAGAAAGAAAGCAAGAGTATTAGAATCCCCTCTGGAAACCAAAATATGCTATCAAAAACTGAATAGAATGCCTATGCCTAAGACCTGTGTCCTCTGTGGACTAGGGTGCCCTAGGAAGACTAGGGCACCCCAGGAAGACTAGGGCACCCCAGAGGGACATTGGCACTCCTGTGGGACTAGGGCACCCCAGAGAGACTCTGGCGCCCTAGGTGGACCCGGGTGCCCCTGTTTGGGAACCCTGTCCACCTTCCCCTCTTGGCATAGACATCGATAAATGTAATAACAAAATATGACGAAAGACGACAGAAGGATGGAATCAGGACCCTACCTCGTCCTCGAAGTGTCTCTCTGCCACTCAGGCTCGGAGCATCTCCAATCGTGGTGGATGGTATGGACATCAGCTTGACACGGTCGTTCTCCTATTCTCCTTCTCTCTCTCTACAATAACAAGAAACAAGAATGAGTTAAGTCAAATGTGACAACTCCTTTTTACATAACATAAGTGAGAAATCCTATCGCTAACTAGGTGCAAAAAGTGCGCTCTTTCCCTCTGGAGCCCTTTTCTTGAGCTGTCAAACTCTGATCTCTGTGTCATTTGTTGCATTGGAATCTTGGTTGCACTCTCTTTCTTACCCAATGTGTTGTGTTTGAGCGTTGTTTCTTCAAATGACCTTCATAACACAGTTCCCTTCAAATTGACACATGGATATCTCCTTGTTTCTACTCTCGGACTAAGCAAGCAGAAACAAGGGGGGCATATATCTCCCTTGATTTCCTCCCTCACCATGTTTTATCATTCAACCCCCTTAGCATTTTTGATACTGATGTTAGAAATGAAAGCAACACTACTTCAATGGAAATCTGATTCAAGATAAATTTCAGCAATCTTTAACTGTGTGTTATTAATGGAGATTGTAACACAGAAACAAAACTATGCTTCACAGAAAAGCAAAATTAGAAATATGAACACATAACACAATGTTTAACGTGGAGAAACCCTTTCGGGTAAAGAACTTGACACAAGAAAGAGGCCCAATGTTTGTATTAATCTGAAAATGATTTACAACACAACACTTCAACTCTCTTCACCAATCTTCAATCTGACAGCATTCCGACAGCACCTGAGTACCTAAAATCTGTATTGCAGCAACTAATACATGGAAAATACTTATAGAAACATTTTCTAACTTGTCTTAGGCATTCACCTTCTCTCTCCTAAGATTCTCCAACCTGTAAACATTAATTACCATGTTACAAGCATCTTACACTTGTCCAAAAACAACCATGCAAAGGTTGGGCTCCCAAGACTAAATCTAGCCTCTTACAGCATCTTATGACACGTCATAATTGTCATAGAATCCAGCAAAAGAGTATCTTTCCAAGATAGGAAGCTTGGGCTAAATATAGCAAATATACAACTAATATATCCATCATATGTATCATAGAATCTCATAATCTTATGATAACTCGCAGCTGTCATAGATTCACTCACCAAACATTATGACAGTTGTCATACATGCCAAAAATAGTATATTCCTCAAGGGAGCATGCCTATCCTCATTTACCATGAGTTTTTACATTTGCCAATAGTAAAAGTCACTTCATAACTGCCGCCGATAACTCTGAAATTACAACTGTCAATGAGACTACCTCATTCCCTTATGGGTAATTACAAATAACAAATAATAAATGGAATAAAATACAATATTGGAATTTACAAGGTTAATGGCACCTTATTCCAACATTCTCCCACTTGACATTATACATTGTAAATCAACCCATAGGAAAACAAATAAAATAATCAAGCACTAGAAACAAGGCCCATGGCCTCTCTGCACCACACGAACTTTTCTGTGCTCACAAGTTTGGTCAATGAATCTACAACATTCTCCTGATTGTCTATCTTTTTCAGCTCAATCTATCCATTTACAACCAACTCTCGAACAAAGTGATAGTGAACATCAACATGCTTAGTTCAAGCATGATACATAGGATTTTTGGCCAAACATATAGCACTCTGGCTATCACAACCAATCTGAATGATCCTACAATCAAAACCAATACCTGTACATAGTCTCCTCAACCAAACTGCCTCCTTAGAGACATGAGTAGCAGCCATATACTCTACTTCTGTAGTGGACAAAGCAACTGTGAGCTGCCTCTTACTCATCCAACTCACTGCACCTCCAAATAGAGTAAACACATAGCCACTAGTGGACCTTCAACTATCCAAGTCATCTGTCCAATCTGCATCAACAAAACCCTGTATGTCCAAAGATTTATTAGCACTATTAGTACCAGAATAAACCAAACAATGATCAGGAGTACCTGCAAGATATTTAAACAACCTCTTCGCATAGTTCCAATGCTATCTACCAGGGTTAGACATAAATCTGCTCAAAACTCCCACTGCTTGGGCAATATCTGGCCTAGTGCAAACCACTGCATACATCAAACTCCCTACAGTACTAGCATATGGCACATTAGACATATCCTCAAGATCATATTTAGTCTTTGGAAACATATCTAATAAAAGATTAGTACCAATGGGTAAAGGAACTCTAACTGGGTTATAGTCTTGCAAACTAAACCTCTGCACAATAGTATTCACATACTTACTTTGTGGCAACCAAAGCTTTCTATTAACTCTGTCCCTCCTGATCTCCATTCCCATAATATACCTTGCAGCACCAAGATCCTTCATCTCAAATGCACCTGAAAGTTGGGCTTTAAGCTCACTGGCCATACCCTTAGTATTGCTGAAAAACAACATGACATCAACATACAAAGCAATAACCAGTATAGAATCATCAACACAATGAATTTAAACACAATGATACTCCTCGCTTCTAACAAAACCCAATTTCAAAACAAATGAATCAAACTTTTTATACCACATTTTGGGGGATTGTTTGAGACCATAACGAGACCTCTTTAACTTGCACACCCAATGTTCTTTTCCTTTTACCTCAAAATCTGTAGGCTGTTGCATATAAATTTCTTCTTCAAGATCTCCATGCAAGAACATAGTCTTAACATCCATTTTCTCAATCTCCTAATCATAAGCTGCAACAATGGATAAAAGAAATCTAATAGAAGTCAATTTAGTAACAGGAGAGAATATCTCACCAAAATCAACTCCCTCTCTCTGGGAGTAGCCCTTGGCTACTAGTCTAGGCTTGTACTTCTTCAATGACTCGTCTGCTCAAAATTTCTTTTTGAAGACCCACTTACAACCTATGGCCTTTCTTCCTTTGGGCAAACGAACAAGATTCCAGGTATTACAAGAGTCTAAAGCTATCATCTCCTCCTGCATGGCTAATTGCCAAGACTCACTATCATCTGCAGAAATAGCTTCCCTGTAGGATCTAGGTTCATCGTTAGTACTCAATAAAGCATATACACAATGGAAATCTGGTGGGCTATACCTGTCAACTAGATTTCATTATCTTGTGGATCTCCTCAAGGGTGGAGTAAGAGACTCTACCCGTTCTTCTGCATGATCATCTACAACAACTTCTTCTCTAACTATAGACTCATCTTCATCAGAACTACTTGAATCTTCTTCTTCTTCACCCCCCAATCCATCATTTTGTTCTTCTTGAGGTGCATCTTGCTGCTCTAAATCAAAGTGCACCTTCTTTACCTTTTCATCTTTTTCTTTTGGCTGCTCAGGTTCAAAAATAGCTCTAAGTTCCCTGAAAATAACATCTCTAGAAAAGATAATCTTGCAGGTTAGTGGATTCCAAAGCTTATAACCTTTGACATTATCACCATATCCAATGAATGTACACTTTTCATCCTTTGGATCCAACTTAGATCACTTTTCCTTAGGCACATGAACAAAAGCCTCACAACCAAAAACCCTTAAATGTGAAATAGAAGGTTTCTTACTTGTCCACACTTCATAAGGTGTCGAATCAAGAGCCTTACAAGGAGATCTATTTATCAAGTAGCAAGCAGTACACACAGCCTCTGCCCAAAATCATTTATCCAACTGTGCATCACTAAGCATACTTTTGGCCCTTTCCATAATTGTTCAGTTTATCCTTTTTGCAACACCATTATGTTGTGGTGTCTACTTTTGTCTGATTATACCTGCATGCTTTCAAAACTCATCAAATTCCTTAGAGCAATATTCCCCTCCATTGTCAAATCTTAATATTTTTATCTTTAAACCTGATTGGTTCTCTACTAAGACATTGAATTCCTTAAACTTAGTGAAAACTTCATATTTATGCTTCATAAAATAAATCCATGTAAATCTGGATACATCATCAATCAAGGTTACAAAATAACGAGATTTTCTGATAGGTTCATTATCCACGGGTCCAAACACATCCGTATGAATAATTTCTGACTTCTCTTTTGCTCTATTGCTTCTTGAAGGAAATGATTTTTTGTTTTGTTTACCAAACACACAATGCTCACAGAAATCAAAGTGCTCATCAGAATAGGAGAAACCATCCAACAAATTTTTATTCTTAATGGTTTTTAATACATTATTACTTGTGTGGCCCAATCTACGGTGCCACAAAATACATGCATTTTCAGTATTAGCCTCAGATACATAGGAGGCATTATAAATTGTAGTGGCTTCAAGCTTGAACAGGGTTCCGAATCTCTTCCCCTTTGCTACCACCAAGTTCCCTCTCACTAATCTGTAGCCATGCTTGTCAAATGTCACATGCATTCCCAAATCATTCAACTTTGAAACTAAAATTAGATTACTGAAACACAACAATACCTTTCCTTTCCTGACAATCAGATATGTAGAGTTGTCACCAAGGTAGATATTACCTCCATCATATTCTTCATATGAGGAGAACCATTCCTTATGCGGGGTCATATGAAATGAGCATCATGAGTCCATCAACCAGTGATCATTAGAAACAAGATTACATGCAGAAAGTAAAACTTCTTCACCTGCATTCGATGACTTATCCGAAGCACTCTCCCACTGTTTCTTGGGATTTCTGCACTCCTTCACATGTCCCCTTTTACCACAGTTCCAACACTTAACTCTATTCTTTTTACCAGGAGTCTTAAACCAGCCCTTGGACTTGTCCTTAGCCCCTTTCTGATCTCCTTTAGGTCCTCTTTCCTTAGACCTTCCCCTGACACTGAGAGCATCCCCTGAACTATCTGAACTCTTCTTCCTCAATCCCTGTGACAGTAGCACTAAAACAAGAGCATCCAACTTCAAATCCGCAAGGTTAGTAGTGATAGCAAGGATAACATTCTCCCAAGACTCAGGTAAAGAACAAAGAAGTAAGATACATTTATCTTCCTCGCTAACCTCAACATCTACTGAATCAAGCTGACTCACTAATAAATTAAAAGAATTTAAATGCTCTACAACTGATTCACGTTCTCACATTTTCAAAGAAAACAATTTTATTTTTAAATAAAGTTTATTTACTATACTCTTGGCTTAATAGATCTCACCCAACTATTTCCACAACTTGTATGTAGTCTCTTCCTTTACGACATTCAACAGGATAGAGTCTGAAAGACACAACCGGATGGTTCCCCGTGCCTTCTTATCTAGTCTATCCCACTCATCTTGAGAGACATCATCGGGTTTCTTCTCTTTTTGGACAGCCAACCATTGGTTTCTTTCTTCCAACAAATCTTCCATTTTCAACTTCCACAACTCATACCCCGTTCCGTTGAACTTCTCAATGTCCAATTGAGAGGTTGATGCAACGGTGGATGCAGCCATAATAACAACACAAGATCTATAAAACAAACACAACCAAATCTCCCACTGCAACTACAGCTTCCACACTACCACCCAAGAGTCAAAGTTGGCTAGGCTTTGATACCAAATGTTAGAAATGAAAGCAACACTACTTCAATGGAAATCTAATTGAAGATAAATTTCAGCAATCTTTAAGTGTGTGTTATTAATGGAGATTGTAACACAGAAACAAAACTATGCTTCATAGAAATGCAAAATCAGAAATATGAACACATAAAATAATGTTTAACATGGAGAAAACCCTTTCGGGTAAAAAAATCCACACAGGAAAGATGCCCAATGTTTGTATTAATCTGAAAATGATTTACAATACAACAACACTTCAACTCTCTCCACCAGTCTTCAATCTAATAGCATTCCGGTAGACCTAAGTACCTCAAATTTGTATTGTAGCAACTAATACATGGAAAATACTTATAGAAACATTTTCTAACTCATCTTAGGCATTCACCTTCTCTCTCCTAAGATTCTCCAACCTATAAACATTAATTACCATCTTACAAGTATCTTACACCTGTCCAAAAATAGCCATGCAAATGTTGGGCTCCCAAGACTAAATCTAGCCTCTTACAACATCTTATGACGCATCATAACCATCATAGAATCCAGAAAAAGAGTATCTTTACAAGATAGGAAGCTTAGGCTAAATATAGCAAATATACAACTAACATATCCGTCATATGTGTCACAGAATCTCAGAATCTTATGACAACTCACAGCTGTCATAGATTCACTCACCAAACATTATGACAGTTGTCATACATGCCAAAAATAGTATATTCCTTAAGGGAGCATGCCTATTCTCATTTTCCATGAGTTTTTACATTTGCCAATAGGAAAAGACACTCTGTAACTGTCGCCGGTAACTCCAAAATTACAACTGTCAATGAGACTACCTCATTCCCTTATGGGTAATTATAAATAACAAATAATAAATGGAATAAAATATAATATTGGAATTTACAAGGTTAATGGCACCTTATTCCAACAACTGATTCATTGGTGGTGGTGGTTGCACCTTGATTTGATTTTGATTTTTTTTTTTCTGACAAGTGTTCCTTTACAGGATGCGGTTCCTAACTTTGTGGTCTTGCAGGATTGCAGACTTGGGAGCTTCTTCCTATTCATCGACAATGCTTCAACTTCCTCTATAGTATCCTTTTGGGTATCCTTTTCATGATTGATGCATTTACTTTCCTTTAGTTGCATATTCACGTAGTGTCATATGGCCAATAAAGTGGGGGCTAAATGTAACGTCAGAAATTGTCCTCCTGTATGGAATGCTACAATTTCCCTTGGTTTAGCTCCTCACTCTTGGTGGTCTCTCAACCTTTTCTTTTTCGGCCTTCCTGAAACCCTGATTGACTTAGTCTAGGAGCAACTTATTCACTTTTTGAGGTAATTGATTGATAGAACGCGGAAAGAGATTTGAGATTAGGGTCCCTAGGACCCCCAAAAATGCAGATCTGAGTTGAAATTGGGGGCTTGGACTTGGGCGCCCGGGCCCTAGTCCTCCCTGGTTTCACGGGATTTTGAATTTTGGCAGGATGTCGGTTCCCACCGAGTGCCTCGGGATTCTGTTTTAAAATTCTCATTTTTCGCGCGATATCTAGATGTTACTTCAAAATTTGAATTCCTTAAAGCTAGATATACAAAGACATTTGCAAATCATTTTAACACACACAATTCTTACGTAATCTTGATGCCAAAACTCTACTACAATTGTCATTGAAGATCAGTGACTTTTTAAAGCTATTCGAAGTATTCTTTATTTGCTATCTTGGAGACAATGGATGAAGGTTAGGAATCAAGATCTTGAGTCTATCTTGCTCTTCCTAAGGTTTGTACAGATTTTGCATGATCGGGAGAAGGGTTGAAGCCTCCAACAACAAGCTTGGAGATCCTCTGCAGACATTACTGATTCACCTTCTTGTTCATGCAAGTCTTCATTTGTTTCATCTCCTTGAGGTGAAGTTGTATGTATTTATTGATGCAAAGCAAGTTGTTGATCTTCCCTTGATTGAGACATCTAGGGTTTGATTTTAAGCATAACATATTGTTAGGTTTGCACACACTTCTACAAATCTTTATCTCTGACTATGATTGAGGTAGAAATACTGAAGACAGGGCTTGACTGAGGCAAGTTCCTATATAGCTGCAAAAATTTCCTTCTTTTGTATGTGCAGATTGTGTTTCATAGGTTCCGGTGAAAAGAAGCTATAGGAAGAAGGATATTGCGAGTACAGTCGCAACAAACTTTTAGATTTTTAGATTTTGAGACTTGTAGGACATTAGGATGGGTGCCCTAGTCCAACCAAGTGTTTTATCCAAGATTTGGGAACCTTTTAGCAGTCCCAGACACCCTGTGCAGAAGGTTTTCCTGTTCGGGAATTTGCAGGACATTGGGGCGGGCACCCTAGTCTAGGTGGCCCTCAAATTCTGGGTACACTTTCTCTGAAACCCCTCCTGTGCATTTCTAAGATCAATTTTACCAGATACTTCAATTTGTGTATATTGTTGATTTGAGGCTTAATTAAGGTTTTACTTGGTTGAAAGTACAACACTTGGCAAAATCTTAATTAGGGCCTTAGGTTTCATAACCACGCGAGCATAAAAGGGAGGCAAAGTGATTAGAAGCTTTTCCACAAGCTTGATCCTTGTTATCCCCAATGTTTAGCAGTGAAATTGGTACATTTAACCTAGAGTAAACAAACCATCAAAATTTACCCAAAACAAAAGATATAGTTTCTAATGCCTAGAATGGATCAAGAATATAAACACCATAGTAACACATAGCAGCAATACCACACAGGATTCTTGTATGAAATTTATTTATTGAAGTGACATAACCATGCTCATACTTTGACTTCCTAATATGTATGATGACTCCTTCAAAGATAGGAGGATACTCAACACAACTCCTTAACTCACAATAGTGGTGGTATTTACTACTTCTTGAAAAACTCAAATATGTCATTATAAACACCATACAAGGTTGATGCAACACAAAGAAAATTCCATCATGAAAAAATACCTTAACTAATTCCAAAATATTGCATACCTTGATCTCAATCCATGAATCATCCAGAAGTTGAGTCTTCACAGAATTAGGAATGATGAAGCCCCCATGCATCACCACATTCCATGTGGAAATCTCATCTCCAACCACATTAGTATACTCTTCATCAGGTAGTCTACCAAGAAAATTACCAACAAGAAGCTTGTTGCACTTGTCCACATTATTTTGCACCTTCTCACATAAACATATAAGCCATCTATGATGGAAACCCCTTTCCCTAAGTTTACATTCTTTTTGCTCTTTCCAAGTGCCATCTATATCCTGTAATCTTCTATCTAGTAACAATCCTGGGAACATATTTCTGAGCAACATTTTTCACTAATTTGGAAGGAATTGAATAACATAGAATAGGTTATGTTGGTTACCACAATACAAAATAGCTTGCATGCTCTCCTTCATTACACAACTAGTTGCCCATAGAGATTATCCTTTATGAGTAGTCCCTTTAACTATGAATTATTCCCTAAGACCATGGAGTATGCCAAGTATCATACCTTTGTCTTCAATTGTAGAATTAAGTTCCAAGGAGTAATTCATGAATTGCAAATATTGAACTCCTACAACTTCATTAGAACTTACAAAATAACCTTGATGATTCTTCATGAATTTCCTTTCCATTCCCATGCAAGAGTTGAAGAATTCAATATTGTCATCAAATCCTCTATCCTCTCTGTCCTTTATAAACTCACTCAGTGCCAAATGCAAAAAAATCTTGAATTTGAATAATTGAATCTACATGTCCTATTTTGCAAATTGTATCTCTTACCTTATCTCCCTTTTTAACATGCTTCATTTGGTGACAATAATTTTGTGTTGGCATAGAAAGAGGCAACAAATATGAAAATTGAAAATATTTTTCATACCTTGGGTTGAAAACAAGGAATTCATCCTCTTTTACAAAACTAAAAGTTGTGGAGATAGCACCATGCTTCCACTGTGCTACTCTGATGCAACTAGAAATTGAGAGTCTTGAGCTATGAAATAATTTTGTAAATATGAGATTCAACCCATCAAAATTTTTATTCTTCATTAGTTTCTCAATGTTCCTTTTCTGTATCTTTTTATTTGTAGCTCTAGGATCCTACACCATCATGGATGAATAGATTTGAAGTTTAGAGAAAAGTTCCTCTTTCTATTTGTACCCTTCATCTTTTCATCACTATTAGGATACTTCTTATTATGATAGGAATGATGTGATAACTTCATAGAAAAATGCTGCAATAATTCCTTGCTTCTCCTTTTATCCTTATTTCTTGAGTTGTAATCAAATAAACAATCAAAATATTTACCTCCTTTCACAGGCAAGGGAATTTTTGAAACATTTGCAGCAACTTTCTCATTCTCACATGACATTGTCTCCTTCTTTTCAATGCTTAGAATTTTTGTAGGTGTCTCTTGGATCTCTTTGGGCTCAATTGGTACATTTTCTTCTTTATTTTCCACATGCAACATTGATTTCTCATTAACTTCATTGAGACAAATATTGTCCTGCCAAGTAAACTCATTAGGAATCATTAAAATATTTTCTTTAGATAAGATCTCTTTACCTTTATTTTTTATTATGGGGTTTTCCATGGTCTCATGCTCCTTAGAATCTTTGAACTTCTCTTCATCCTTTCTTCTCATTATGTAGTACCTATCAAAAGATTCTCCAACTTTGAAAGCTTCATAGTTATCTTGGTATTCCTCAAAGATTTTGATAATCTCTTCATCTTGGGGCATAGTTCTTCCTGTCAACTTTATGAATTCATACAATGTCAAGACATCCCTAAAACTTTGGTATTCTTCATACCATGTAGAAATTGTTATTGCATGGTCCTCCTGTATTAATTTCTTAAATAACGATTCAAAGAAACTTCCCATGATTCACATCAACAAATTAATACCCTACAGGCTGGCGAGATCTTAGCTCTGATACCATTGTAATGTTCCCAACAAATAAATTTCAATTAAACTTGCAATTTCCTTAATTTACACAAAGAGACATTTCGTCAAACACTTGGTATGCAATATTCCCAAATAGGAATTTAAATGATTTTATGTTGTGTACAACAAAAAATGCAACAATTACAAATGATTGTGACTTCAATAAACTCCCACAACAAATATACAACATTAACTTCACAACTTGAAGACAAATAATGCAATGTTTCCACAAGATCTGTACTAAAAATACTTAGAAACTCCACAATTTGATTTTTATTGATTTTCTGATGAAATAACAATAGAAAGGGGTATGCTATAAATAATAATAGAAACAACAAACTTATGTAGCAAACCAACAAAATAGATCTAACAAACAAAGACAAACTATGCAAATAAACACTGCCTGCAACACCTAGAATTGCATATTTGATTCACAACTTCACCACACTTGTACCCAAGGTACCAAGGCATCTGGAATGATGTATCAATACAACATACATAAAAATCACTCACAACAATAACAAATCCAAATATCACACCCAAAACCCACAATCACACCTACAAACTCCAATATTGAAAACTACTGAAATAAACAACTCATGCAGCTCAATGGCAACCTCTGTATGAGATTGCACTATGTAATCCTCAAGTTCCCACTCTTAGATCACCTAAATCTTATGGTCTCCCATCCACAAACTTCCAGCTCCAATGGTTTCCTTGTCCATTGAGTAAGACACACAAAGCCAAAGCTTCCGTGAGAAAATTATAGAAGATGCAATAATCATGAAAATTGAATCTATCCTCCAAAGGAGACACCCAGAAATCAATTCCCATGCATGAGGAATCTTCAACATGCTTTACTTTCCATAATATCTTTGCCATAGATTCCCCAATCATATTTGTTAGTTATCTGATTTGCAATAATGACAAGATTCTCCATTATGCCAAATCAAATCTTTGAAAATCTTGAAGATCTCCAAAATCCCATGCCTCACATGAGCAATTCAATATTTAGAAACTTTATATTTAATACTTATTTGTTGGAAATATTGAAATTATATTCGAACAAATAAGATGTTAAATAAATATTATTTTCCCCAAATGTAGTCCTATGATCCTGACTTACTATTTTCGGACAACCACACCTCACTTGTGCTAGCACCACTAAAATATTTATAAATTTAATATTTATTTGTCCAAGGGATGAATATTGCACCAAAACAATATAAATATTAAATAATATTTTCTGGAGTTATCATGTTACCTTTGACTTACTATTTCGTGACAGTGAGGACTTACTATTTTTAGTAAATGCTATTTTTGAGAAAAGGACATGGTAGGTTGATACTAGAAATAACCAAGATTGCCCTATCTGGGACTTAACTAGAGACTTTAGTGATTTTGTGAATGGTGACTACAATGCCTCTCTGGATTAGTGATTCTTGTTGTTGTGTTTCTTGCTGGTGTGCAGGTTCTTCTAGTGTTCTTATTTATTACCCTATGGCTAACTTTATTATTACTATTTTAAAATGGTTTTCTTATTGGTCCAATTTTTTTAACATAAGGGAAAACATTACTTATAATATTTAGAGCATGTACATTTTTTAGGGTAATAAGTGTTTATGCCTTCTTTATGGGGTTGGGAGGGTACCTCCTCTCTTGCTGATTGCCTATTTTCAGCCCATTTGGATTTTCTTGATTCTTTGGAATTGGTGTGACATGGTCTTTTTAAGACTGGAATACCTACTTTGTAATCAGTTGTTATTTTAATATATATTTTTGCCTTTATGTTAAAAAAGTTAATTACATCTAACATAAGTGGATGAAGTGAATTGAAATGCTTTGACTACTAATTGTAGTCTTTGTATTGCAGGTCTCATTAAAGTGGTTTTGACAACTTTGTATGTTGTTCCCCTCTTCTTATTTGTTGAATCTTTTGTACTATATTCTTGCATGTATGTGCACTAATCAGTTTCTACCTTTAGATGAACAATGTAAATGTGATAGTTGTAGGGTTTACTTTTAGTTAAGAAAGTATAATTTTTTTCCTAAGTATAAGTGAATATCAACTTTTTACCCTAGGTAAATCTAAAAAGACACATTTAGTTCTATTTTCTATATGTGAATCACACTAGAAAACACGTACAAATTGTAGATTACAAGTACATATTGCTTAAATTAGGTTAGTTTTTATTTACAAGCAACTTCCCTTTCTAATTTGAATAATGATTCTATTACAAATTTGTTTCATTTCATATTACATTGAAAAATTATAAATTAAAATGCTAAAAATAATTGTCTAACATTATTTTTAATTAAGATGGTTCAATAAATTTTATTTTTAGTTTTAATTAAAATATTTCAAAAAGAAAATAACAAGTTAAAAATAAATTAAGATAATAAATCATTAAATTTTTTAAATAATATAAAATTGAGAGAAAAGTTTCTTCAAAAGTTTTAACACTATATTTATCAAAAGAAAAATTCTACAATGAAAACTTTATTTGGTTTTATAGATAGTTAATTCCATAGATTTTTAGATTCAAAATTAAATTTACCAAAATAAAAAAATGATTTAGAAGTTTATAATTAAATTATAATTACACATTAACATAACCATATCTCATATTATTATATAATTGTAATGGTGAAATTAGTAGCCATTTCCTATTTAGTTTTTTTGGGGATTAGGTGTGTCATATACCTTGCAAGTCCTAATATATGAAATATTTATTTATTTGTATTTATTATGCACACACATATTTAGGTGTCCCACTTGGAGTGGCACTATGTGTCACTTGTAGTTTGTATTTTGACAATTTGTATTTATCACTTAGTGTCATGGAAGTTGCTAAATGCAACTATGAAAACTTGTAATGTATCTAAGAGTTTCTTGAATGGAAAGAGCTTGTAAGGAGTTACCTTGGAAACTTGACAAGCATGATTTTAGGAGACAAAAATGGAGTATCATATTTGGAGAGTTAGTTAAGATTTAATAGGTGTAATTAACTTTCTATTTTACAGTGGATTTGATTCTCCATGACTAGGCATTGGATATTTACTATCCAATTTGGGTGCCACATTTGGGGGTGGTATTAGCTCATAGTTTTGAGTTTAATTTTGGTGGTTTCTTATATTGAAACTCCTATAAATTGAATGCTTGAGGAGTCATTTGTACGAGAGGACTTTTATGCGAGGTTATGTTGTTGGTTTTCCTTCAAAGAAGCAAGGTGTAAATCTCCAAGTCAAGGCTTTGGGCCTAAAAGTGTATTGTAGCATGTTTGTTGTTGCAGATTAATACATTGGTTTGATGCTTTGGAGTGTGGGTTTTTTACCTAAAAGGGTTTTCCCCACATATATTGGTGCCTCTTCTCTTCTATCTATTTTCTTTTTCTTTCATGTTCTTAAAGTGTTAATTTACATGTCATTATGCTGCTAAAATTTATTTGATCTAAAAGATGCATTACTTTCTAAGGATTAATGGTGGGAAATTAACTGCCTATTTTTCTTTAAGGTCATAGTAGTATGTGCTTGTATCAAGCTATATTGAATATCTGATTAAGAAAATCATAGGATGCTGGAAGGTGCCTATTGGATATTTTTCCCTTACAGTTTTATGTGCATCTTGAATGAAACTTCCTTAATGTAATAATATATTGACAAGTGATATATTCTTGTGTTAAATTTAGCTTATGGTTTGATTCCTATTCACATATGTCCTCCCTATTCACAACATTTTCTGTAACTTTTTCCATTTACTCATTACTATTACACCCTCATTCATACTTATTTCCATACACTTCTTACCTCAAGATTGCCATCTTATCTCCTTGGTTCATTTCCATGTTACTTAGGATCGACTTGGTTCAATCTTGAAGTGTGCGTGAATGATCTCAAAATTCAAATCTTAAAATTCAAATTCCAATTTTCCCACCCCTTTTTACTAACCGTTATGGCTGACTTGGCACATATTTTGTGTGACATGTTGCTATGTCATGGTATTTAAAGACATTTAATATGCACTTAATTTCATATAAGAGAATAATTAGAACACATTTCAATTTCTAAAGGGATAAAATTAGATCCACATCATTTACTAAAGGCCATATGTATGTTGTTGAATGTTGTCTCTGATTATCACTCATCATTGTTAATCCAACACATCAAGGGGGTCAACCTAGGAGAACACACCTTTTGAGCTAACAATCTCCCGAACAGTGTCCCTAAACACCACCTTGGCAAATTTAACTTCCTAGAAGATAAAGTTGAACATGTTTTCAGGCACACATTCTAATAGATTGATCTCCCACATCACATATCAATTGTATGCATTATATCAAGGCCATGCCACTCAGGATCAATCTTGTGATACTTGGATTTAAACCACAAAGTTTTATGAGATTATATAGATTTTGAGATAGTTATTAGTTTGAGGACATAATTTTTGAATAGTGAAAAACTAATTCAACATCGCAACTACATCATTATTCCATCATCAATTTTAGAGCTAAGTGCCTTCTAATACTCTTATTTAATTTCCACATATTTATTTCATTAATTAACCCCAACTAATTATTTTAAATTAATTTGTACTCATTGATTACATTTATTTAATTAACCTAAATAAATTCAAATCCTTTAAATGAAAAAACAAAGTTATTTTTCAATCAAGAATTTCATGGTATTATTGTTAAAATGATAACTTTATTGTGTTTAAAAAAAAATGTCCAAACTCGAGAAATTATGACATTTTCTAGAGAGACAGACTATTTGATGCAGTCAAGGTAGGAGGGTCTGGTTAGGGACTGTCCAACCTTGAAGCCTTAAACAATTAACTCCATGGTCATATAGATATGCAATGAAAGCTTATAGTTTAACAATAGAAAGATAAAATAGATTCATGAACACATAACATCAGATTTATCCTGGGAAAACCCTAACATGGAAGAACCCAACCTTCAAAACTCATTCTTCATGTATATTTGATTTCAAAACATAATACATATGCCTCAAGGGCTTTATAGATGCTAGGCCATAGCCCAGGGATAACAAAAGATTCATACAACAATATTATTTCATGATTTCTTCTTCTACAACTCAATTCTCTTCTCTGCAACTCATTTTGCTTCCTGCTCTACCTTCTACTCTGTCCAGCTACTCCTCTAGATCAAAACAACTTCAAATATTGCTTCATATCTTCGTGCTATCGATCACTACTTAGAAACAATCCTTTATCTCTTATTTATATCATCTGCAAGCTTTCAAATCATCTCCAGGTCAGCCTAATTGCAATGACTAGCTTATGTAACATGTACACAAAATAGGTCAGGCCTAAACATAAGGCACTACTCCACAAATGCATAGAACTTCATGTAGACCTCACTGAAGGTCGGCCAGGTCCTTAAACTTCATCAACCAATTCTTCTTTTTGCTCTGTAAGTCACGGAAATGATCCGCAAGCCGATTCCACTTCACTAAACACAGTCGGCTCTATTATGTCAGAACAGTCAATCTTCAAACATCGATAACTTTCTAGAATCAAAAGAAAACAATCTAAATTCTTGGTATGTTGTCATTTCCTATGTCTAAATGCTAAGTCTAGATCAGCAGCCACTCATACTCAAAATCCAAAATTCTCCAAGGTCACTTTCTCTGCATATTCAAGCTTCTGTCAACTGTCTCAATGGTTCTGAATTCTTCCAGATGCTTCTGCATCAGACTTTTGGATGCTCCTTCATCAGACCCTCAGGGTTATTTGAGAAGTGATCCCCTTCACTTAGGTCTGTATTAAGTTAGATTCAGGGTTTGACAATTTGTTTTCAGGTACTTGCAACTACCTCAAGGTCGGCAGTCTGTTCAAGTCCACCCTGCAAACCTGCCTCAAACTCATCATCTTGTCATGGTCTAGGTTTAGCAGTCTACCTGCAAGCCTTGCACTACCTCAATGATTGGCGGTCTGAGCAAGTCTTCTCCGCAAGGTCCCTCAAGATCAATGTCTGTTTTAATCAAATTCATTCATGCATCCTCCAGAACAAGCAAGTTACTTTCTGATCCAACAAATACACTTCCTAAACTTCTTTGCAACACTTTCCAATCTTGATCTGAGATACAATTTCTCTCACACACCTCAAAATGTTACATTTCCTGCTCTGCCTATACTACTTCAATACTTTTCTCTGTTTCTTTACCCACATTTTCTTTACTCTGGTACACAAACTTCCTCCTCCGGTAGGATATCTTGTCATTCCCTCTTTCTTTGCCACATGATCTTCTCTGCTATGCTTCACATTTGTTCACACAACTTTATCTTGCACTGCTTTATCATATGATTTTACACAAAATCTCTCTTTCTTTGCTTTCTCAATTCTATAACACAAATCTTCCCAAGACCAAATCTTCTGGTTTCTCTATTAAACTCAATGATTCAAAAGGTTCTCCTTCCTCTTCTACATAAACTATCTCTGCATCACTTTCTTCTAGTTCCTCTGTCAAACCTAGTGATTCAATCAGCTCTTCTTCTTCTGCACAAATCATTTATGTAAAAATAGGCTTCTCAACCTCTGCACAAACTATCTCTGAACTACTTATTGTTTCTCCTTTATCAGCTTCTTTAGTTATAGGTTCTTGATGACTTTCCTTGCTTGATTCTTTTCTCCTCCAAACTTGAAAATAGGTTCTTCTTGCAAATCCTCTTTCATTCTTCTGGTATCCTGCACTATGATAAGAATTATGACTCCTATCACTTCTCCCTCTATAGTTTGAATTTCTTTCCTTGTTCTGCTCCACATAAGGTCTTCTTTCTTTGCATCCTAATCCAACATATGAATACTTCAGTCTATATCTTCCTCTGAACATACCAGTAACATGTCTCCATTCCTGTCCATCTATCCACCCATAGTTCTTCTGTATACAACTTGTCATAGGCTTTCTTCTCTTTAACTTATTCCAACACAACTTTTCAGAATGGTTCCTCAATCCACATAACTTACAAGGGTGTATATCCCAACAAGTTTCCTCTTCATGTCCATGCCTAATACAATGTGAACAAAACATACCTTTTCTACTTTGATTTGATTTAAAGTTTGCCATAACCTCCTTAGCTCTGTTATATCAACCCCTTCACTTCTTGATTTGATCACTAGTTCAATAGGTTCTATATTTCCTTGCTACTGCTTTCCCAATCCTTGTTCTTCATATCCCATTCTTTGCACGATTTTGAAACCAATACCATCACCAACCACTCCAGGTTTAGTCACACTATCATCTTCATCATCACTTCCTAAAGAAACTTCTGCTACATCACACAAATGATTAGTATCACAAGAAACATCACACAATACATGCGTAGATCTTAAAGTTTCATTCTATTTTCTACATGCTACAAGTGACTGCTATAACGGATTAACTTGTTCTTTCAAATCTGATATTTCATTCTTCTACAAACTATTTTCTGTCTTCAATTCTTCCAAACTTTCTTTTAGATCTCTGCTCCTTTCTTCCACCTTTCCAAACAATTTGAATCCTTCTTCCAATTCTGCAAATTTCTTTTCAACATCTTCAAACAGTTTTAGCTCTGCCTCTAGGTCTTCATTTCTGCTTCTTACATCTTTCAGTTCTTCTTCAAGGACTTCAAACTTGTCTACTCCTAGATCTTCCATCTTCTCCAACAATTCTGCATTACATTTCTTGATTTCGCACAATTCCTTTTCCAAAATATCCCTTACACACATTAGGGTTTCATTTTCTTTCTTCACCCTCTTTCCAATCTTCCCCATCTGAAACAAATTAAATAAACAACTTAATTTGAAAAGCTTACCAAATATTCCTTGCATTGATCTTTCTTCTGTGATGATTTCTGTATACTTCAGGGTTTCACACTTCATTCCAATAGATTCGCCACCTTCTAACAGATTCGCAACCAGCCCAACAAATTTGAAACCTGGCTCTGATACCACTTGATGCAGTCAAGGTAAGAGGGTCCAGTTAGGGACTGTCCAACCTTGGAGCCTTAAAAAATTAACTCCATGGTCATACATATATGCAACGGAAGCTTATAGTTTAACAACAAAAATATAAAATAGATTCATGAACACATAACATCAGCTTTATCCTAAGAAAACCCTAACAGGGAAAAACCTAGCCTTCAAAACTCATTCTTTGTATATATTTGATTTCAAAACATAATACATATGCCTCAAGGGCTTTACAGATGCTAGGCCATAGCCCAGGGATAACAAAAGATTCATACAACAATATTATTTCATGATTTCTTCTTCTACAACTCAATTCTCTGCTCTGCAACTCATTCTGCTTCCTACTCTACCTTCTACTCTGTCTTTCTACTCCTCCAGATCAAAACAACTTCAAATCTCACTTCATATCTTCATGCTATCGATCACTGCTTAGAAACAATCCTTTATCTCTTATTTATATCATCCGGAAGCTTTCAAATCATCGCCAGGTCAGCCTAATTGCAAACCCTAACTTATGTAACGTGTACACAAAATAGGTGAGCCTAAACATACGACACTGCTCCACAAATGCATAGAACTTCATGCGGGCCTCATTGAAGGTCGTCCAGGTCCTTAAACTTCATCAACCAATTTTTCTTTTCACTCCGTAAGTCACAGAAATGATCCACAAGCTAATTCCACTTCACTAAACACAGTTGGCTTTGTTCTGTCGAAACAGTCAATCTTCAAACAACGATTATTTTTTGGAATCAAAACAAAACAATCTAAATTCTTGGTATGTTGTAATTTCCTATGTCTAGATGCTAAGTCTAGATCTTCATCCACTCATTCTCAAAATCTGGAATTCTCCAAGGTCATTTTCTTTGCATATTCAAGCTTCTATCAACTATCTCAATGGTTCTGAGTTCTTCCGGATGCTTCTGCATCAGACTTCCGGATGCTCCTGTATCACTATTACCATCTAAAGTATAATAAAATTATCAAATTTTAATGATATGGACAAAACACAAAGCATGTAAAGACTAATAAAATTATCAAATTTCCATGATATGGACAAAACACAAAGCATGAAAAGACCAATGATTTTATAGTTGGTAAATTTAGAAAATGTTTTTAGGGGAAAATTGTTTAGAAGTTTTTAATAACAATTTGTATAATAAGGAAATGGGCAAGTTCCACCTAAATTAAGTTTTAAGAGCATGTTATTGTTATCCACTTACTCTATGGTCCTATGCGGTTGCTTAAGTGATTTTTCTGCTTATATTTGAGCAACTAGAGTGTTCCCATGCAAATTTTTAATTATAAGAAAAGGATAATTTGGAATCTTCCCCTTTTTAGTGGAGCAACTACTGTTTAGAAATTGAAAAATTGAAAATAAGTTGTAGAAAAAAGGGGGGGCTGAAAATAAGAAGCAATTGCATAATGAGAAAAATGCCACCTGGCTTTATAAATTTATTTCCCTCCTTTTTAACATTTCCCTCTAATTTTCCCTCCAAATTTTTATTATATAGTTAAAAAATAAAATGTAATATGAGTCTTAAAACTAAGCAAAAAAATTAAATATTCATAGAACTTCTAGCTCTACAAATAACTCCTTAAAATGTTGAGTTGCTAGCCAAAATAAAGCAGTTGCATGGGACCCTGCCCTTAGAGAAAAAAAAGAAATCAGCTTTAGAATAACATTTTTGTAAGACTAAGAACTCTAATTGCATTAAATAAATTAAATAAATAAATAAAGAAGACAATAGAAATTATAAAACATAAAAATAATTGAAAAGAGAGAATTTATATTTGATTCACTTTTAGAAACCCTTTTCAAAAATTTAGGAAGAACCCCTCATTTTATACGACAAAGCATTTATTATTTTTTATTAATATATTTTATAAAATTAAAATAAATATTCTAATAATTAATTTTACATTTAACTAAATATAACATTAACAATAAATTGAGTTGAATGTAAAAAAATAAGTCACAAATGAGTATTGAATAATTGAAGGAGAATAATGTGTCTATTCGATTTAGTGTAATGTCAATTTTAATCTTGTTGTTGATTGAATGTCCATTTAATGTAATGTTAATTTTAGAAAACCTTAGCAATTGCAATTTTGAAACTTGAGATGTTTTTGGATGTTGCTTACATCATATGAAATCTAGGTTTACAAGGAGGCAATATTTTGGTACAATACACAATTATGTTACATTACAATGCTCTAAAATTTATTAGTGTTATTATAATGAATGTTTTCCTTATGTAACATGGTAGTATGTAAATTAGATCAATACATTAGTATCGTGACCATGTGTAAATTGGATAATATTGCTATCATAACAATGCAAATTGCACTAGCAACTTAACAATGGAGTTTGAGTGCAATAAACTAATGAATCATGGTTCATTTTGAGTTTACAATATTTAATAATCATGCATAATTGTAATATAAAAAATAATTTATATGGGGCTTTCATTTAGACCTAAATGAAAAAATGTGTATTACTCAATCTCATCTACATTTTTATTAGAAGATAAGCACAAATTTAATCTTGATCCTAATTGAGTGCAAGTTTAATGCAATAGAATATATATTTTTGACTACCCTTTCTTCTAACTATGTATGCTAAATAATAAAAGTGATATGAGACTTTTTAGCTAGAGATACAAATGAATAAATTTTGGTGAGATTCGTAAAAGTAAATTTCTACCATACAAATTTGTATCAATTTTGTGTTTTAGTGAGTTATATTTATTAAGTTTTTTCTTTATTAATGTGTTTATAGGAAATTTTGCATATCAAACATGATATTAGAGCATAATGTTTCTAGCACTAGACACTTGTTTACCCTTGCACATTTACAATATTTGAAATATATAATAATGTTAACTTCTCTCCAAAAATATACATTATCCCAAACATATGAAATGCTACCATCTAAGAAAGCTTGCAAAGATCTAATATTTTCAAATAATTTGAAGGTACAGACCTAAAATAATGAATTTCTAAAGGTATTAAACAACATTGCATTGTTAAAGTTGTCAAAGATATTGGAAATTGATGAACCTAGATAAATATATAGAAAAAAGGTCACATAAAGGGTGAAAATAAAGTATAGATGAATTCTACACTTTAAAGTTAAATTATACAACTATACAACCCTATTATAGTAAGTGGAATTAATAATGTATTTAGTTAATTTGATCACTCTTTAAGAATTCCAAACATCTATGCTCAATTTCTTTTGTTTAAAAATGAAAGTTAATAAACACACTTAATCTTTACACCTTAAAATTTTAGCAACAAGAAGTTCACTATGAGGAACTAATTCAAAAAAATGTTATAATACTAAAAAATATTAAAAGGATTATGTATAGGCACTCACATGAACATATTTAGTACATTATCCACTTTGATTGTAATGAATTAGAAATATATTTTTTCACTTCCCATTTGTTTTTATTAAAGGGGTAAAAAAATAGGTTTTGAAGGGGCCTTGGAAACTCTATAGAATAGATGGATGTAATGTCCCTATTTTTGGGTTCTCTTGTAGTTTAGTTAGAGCTGACTTTCTGGGTTGGTGACAGCATAATTAGAGGAATATTTTGATGTCACTAAGGTGTTCGGGTGATCGAATGGAGATGGTTGACACTTTCCAGAGGGATTTCGGACAACTTGTCCGTACTTACTATTTATAGTAAGTGCTTGCATGTCATTAATCTTTCTGGTTTTTTCTGGGTTTGTTCTCTTTGGTCCCCGGTGGTCACTACTATTTTTAGTAAGTGGCAGTTTGGCACTGTTTGGGTGACTTGGTAGTCAGCTATTGGCTCTCATAGACATTGCACTGAGCTCAGAGTTATTAGATGGTTTGTGGATCCAGTTGGCACCCTCTGAGTTGGCTCAGTTTGCTTATGGCCATTACTATTTTTAGTAAGTTTGGGATTGGCACCGAAACAAGATTTTGAGAGTGGGGTTGGATTCGTCTTGTTAAGACCTTTCCAACGAGCTATAGATCATTAGTTTCTGACATCATCTTGGCCTCTGTTTTAAAGTCCATAAATTAAACATTATTATTTAATATTGGACCTTGGTGCCTAGGCTCAATAACTTAATATTGTTTTAAAAGAGGGGACTTTAAGGGTGATGTTGAGAAAAGAATTAAAGAGAATTATAATATTTTAAAATGTACTTTCCCTCTCATGTTTTATCCCATATGCAAGAGGATTTTAGAGACTCCTAGTTGGAAAAGTATAAAAGGAGGAAAAGTACTCTCATTTAGATATATTTGGATTATTATTTTCTTCTCTTTGAGATTTCCCTTGTTAGGGTTTTGGAGCTTGGCTTTAGGGTTTGAGGATTCAAACCAGAGGCTCTTAGAGATGAAAACCTCCCTGAGTAGCAGTATCCCACAGGTGTGAAAGATCACCCAACAGTGCTTTCTATGGTGGATACATTCAGTGTTCACAAATATGCTTCAATGGAGTCCGATTGGTGAGACTTGTTGGTGCTTATTGTAACATCTTGCATAGTTATTTGATATTTGCTGATATTGAGTGACAGATTTTAGTAGTTTGTGAAGAGGATTAAGCTTGTTCTCTCTTTCTATTGCTGGCCATACTACACCAGCTAGCCGTACCTCTTTGGGGGAGTGTTTTGATAGGGTTTGGTGCATATTTCTTCTCCCTTCTTGGTCACCTATTCTCAAATGTGAGTGCAGTTCTGAAACAGAAGCATTTTGAGAAGTTTTGAAGTTGTTTGTTGCTGTAACACATTCCATCCATGGCCATATCAGCTCCAGCATGGAGGTGGGTCCCCTAGAGGCTTTCCATTCTCATTGCAGCTCCATGCAGGGTCTTAGTGAGGCATTTTGAGCCATATTATTTGCTAATAATATTTGTATGCACATTCTATATCATTCTATGGAGTTTTAATTACATTTCTAGCCATACCCATTGCTGGTCCGGCTACAGCATAAAATTGAAGTTGCATTTTTTAATATGGGTATGTCATAGTAATTCATATTTGGCCATTCTTCTATCTGTGTCAATGTTTGTTTGTGCAAATTCATTGTACTTTTTATGGGTTTTGGTTATATGCTCTATATTGTATGCTCCAACAACACACATTTGCAGGAAAACTAAAACCCCTTCTGCATCTTCTCTCTAGTCTGAAAGATCACATAAAAATAATAAAAATCACACATAAAAGATCTTTAAAAAAATACAAATAGGTATGACACATTACAGTGGTATCAGAGCTAAGATCTTGCCATCCTATGAGGTTAGACTTCGACATGTAGAAGTGAAATGAGACATGCGACCTATAGATAGATATCTTTTTAGAAATACCAGGGCAAGGCAAGGAACACAATTTCTGCAGGAACCCATAGGAGAAATGGGTGACAGGAAAGGTGACGAACCCAGCTTACATGAGATCTTGAATATACTCACCCGAGAGATGAGGACGTCTCGACAGGAGTTGAGAGAATCACAGGTGAAGATAACATAGGTCCTTCGATAGTTGCATAATGATGAGGATGAAGCCTCATTTATTCATAGGAGGGCTTCACAGTTTACAATGGGTGACATATCTGGTATTCCTACATTTGCTCCCAGGAACCAAGTTCTTGAACAGGATCCCACAGAGGCGAAGTTTCAGGAGGAGATTCTGAGGGATTGGAGGGCGTCCAATGAAGAGTTCAGAGATGAGTTGACATTTGCCGAGTACTCTCACATCAGGATAAAGATTAGACCGCGTAGGGGAGGTAGACCTCAGAACCAAGAGTTGCAGAGGAAAGTGAGCAAGAATTACGTGAGAAGACAAGGCCTATGCTTCTCTTGCAAAGAATTTTGGGATCCTAACCACTAATGCACCGATAAAAGGGACTCACAAATTGATGTTGGTTTGGCAAATGAGGTTACTTTCAGTACTCAAGAGGTTGTTATCAGCCCTGATAACAGTTCTGATTTTTATGACAATAGTCATTCTCCTGAGTGTAGTAGTGATTTAAATGTTATGGCACAAGAGGAAAGAGTTGTAAAAGATACTTCTAATGTTGGCACGCAAAATATGAGTGTCAAACACGAGGAAAACCATGAGGATACAAGCCATAACAGTTCTAATTTTTGTGATAGTAGTTTGATCAGTTTGCATCAGCATGAAGATACTGCTATTACACATGATGATGTTGGTTGTGTGGAGTCATCCAATGCAGACACTCTAGTTTCAAGTGATAGTGATGCAATAGGTGTTGGGGATTCATGCCACAATGAATTTGATTTGGTAAATTAGACTTTAGATGATGTGAACAAATCAGAAAATTTACTTGTTAATGATGGGTCCCAGGATAGCTCTTTGGATGAGCATGTGTCTACTTTGGAGGCAACAGTGAGAAATGATGATGTCCAATCAGTAGCTTCTATTGTGTCTTTGGAGCCATCCCGTGAGGTACATAACAACAGTACCTTTGTTGAGGAAGTGTGCAGAGCTGATAGCACACATGAGGATGTTTATCAATCAGTGAGTGATGATGATTCAGCCTCTTTCCATAGTGCAGATTGCAAATCAAAAGATTTGTGTGGAGATGATTCATCATAGGGGCATCATCATTTGATTGGGAAATTGAAGGTTAAGGACCATATGATTTCTATAGCTTTGGAACATTTTAATGTTGCTAGATAGATGTTTTCAACCTATGGTTGGAGTACTCCTAAGATGGATGAACATGATGATAGAGGACTTTCCCTTGCTAAGTTTCAGGCACTTAGAGATGCAATTGGGATAATGAAGAATAATTACCTACAACTATTATCAGATAGAGATCATCTTCTTAGGCTTGACGGTATTTATCATGATGCTCTAAGGGGAAAGGAAGAGGAGGTTGATGAGCTCACCTATGAGCTTGAGGTTACCACAGACTCTTTGAAGAGCACTTAAACAACCCTTCAAGAGTCAAAGCTATAGATAGATGAGCTTATCGTGGAGTTGAGCTTGGCACAATCTTCATCACCTATAGAAACAATTCAAATATCTATGGCAGCGAGTGGTGATGAGCATACATCCATGGATGCTGGTAATGAGTATGTGGAGGATGTGGCTACATCCCTTTCAATTACTAGTGTGGGTGACATAGATGGGATGATTGTTTTGGATGAGTGTAGCAGGGAACAATATGTCACACTAGGTGTTCCTAAGGTTAGTCCCATTTCAAGTGATGCAGAGCATATGATTGATGACCCTTGTGGTGTAGTAGTGAATTTTCCAGAGAGTTGTGTGACAGATCACCACACTACTTCATCATTTTCATAGGAGATATGCAGGGCATCATCCAATGGAGTGATCGGTCCTCATGTTGATTTGTTTCCCTCTCTTGGAAGCAAATTAGAGTCTACATCCCATGCAGCTAATTTTGATCGACAGCTTATTGAGCCACAGAGATGGAGAGATCAACTGGAGATTACTAGAGAGAAGGTTGGTTCAACCTTATCTCGTTTAGATTACACTCATAGGAATATTGAGAACCTTCTTTGGACAACAGAGTTGGAGGAGAGACGGTATGGGGTCACAGCTGGTACTCACATTCATGATTTGCAATTCATCAAGAGTGCTTTGGAGGAGGTAAAATCAGAATATCTCCAATTGTATCATGATAGGGAGTATGCTATTGGGTATGCAGAGAAGGCTACTAGAGTATCTACCTAGTTATCTATTCAGGATCAGAGACATGAGCCATATTCTAATCCAGGTGATGTGAGTGATGAGGAGTGTGTTCCCCATGACTATGTCGGTCAACCATTGACACAGGCAGGTGCTTTTTATTCTAACTGCAGAGTGAGGAGTGCTCATCATTTCTCCTTTAGTCCACACACAAATGACCTGATGATGCGTGAGTATGGATTGGCTCAGGATTTATACCATCCATTGTGGGATGAAGGGTTGCCATCTACAGAAGGTGGAACTAGTGATTGCAGGTGGCTGACTCAGACACATTCAGAGGATTATTTGCAGAGTCAGAGATCAGATTACCATCATGGTGATATGTATCAGACAGAGTTTGCAGCTTCTTCGTCACCTAAATTTCCATTGGAGACATGGCTTTTGAGAGGTTGCAGTGTCAGTATGCATGATGGCATGTTTAGTCTTTACAGTAGTGATGGAGGAGAGTTTATTTATTCCCTCATTCTGAGAGGAGCAGTTTCATATCTTCCAGCACCTATGTTGTGTAGCCAGTACATCCATAGGAGTTTGGTAGAGGATGGAGGGGAATGTTGTGGTTCGGACACTTCGAAGGTTAATTTCCTCTTCATGATTGATGGATGTGAGGTTCTAATGTGTTGGGATCCAAGTGGTGATAGGTTTGGCATGACAGTTCAGTTGGATTCTGATGTGTTACTTCACCACTCTCTGCATGGTGAAGGTTTTATCAGAGTAGCGCAACGTCAATGTGGTGGTTCTATGCTGAGAATAACTTGGGACCCTGGGGTCATTTTTGGTTTCAGTTGGGTTTAGTCTGTTGCTTGGAGGTTGTATTGGCATTGCTTGAGGAAAAACAATATTTGGGAAGGGCAGACTATAATGTCCCCATTTTCGGGTTCTCTTGCAGTTCAGTCAGAGCTGACTTTCTAGGTTGGTGACAACATAATCAGAGGACTATTTCGATGTCACCAAGGTGTTCAAGTGATCGAATGGAGATGGTTGACACTTTTTGAAGGGATTTTAGACAAATTATCTGTACTTACTATTTATAGTAAGTGCTTGTATGTCATTAATTTTTCTAGGTTTTCTGGGTTTGTTCTCTTTGGTCCCTGGTAGTCACTGCTATTTTTAGTAAGTGGTAGTTTGGCACTGTTTGGGTGACTTGGCAGTTGGTTGTTGGATCTCATAGACATTGTACTGAGCTCAAAGTTATCAATTGGTTTGTGGATCCAGTTGGCACCCTCTGAGTTGGCTCAGTTTGATTATGGTCGTTACTATTTTTAATAAGTTTGGGATTGGCACCAAAACATGATTTTGAGAGTGGGGTTGGATTCGTCTTGTCAAGACCTTTCCAACAAGCTATATATCATTGGTTTCTGACATCATCTTGGCCTCTGTTTTAAAGTCCGTAAATTAAACATTTTTATTTAATATTGGACCTTGGTGCCTAGGCTCAACAACTTAATGTTGTTTTAAAAGAGGGGACTTTAAGGGTGATGTTGTGAAAAGAATTAAAGAGAATTATAATATTTTAAAATGTATTTTCCCTCTCATGTTTTATCCCATATGCAAGAGGATTTTAGAGACTCCCTGTTAGAAAAGTATAAAAGGAGGAAAAGTGCTCTCATTTGGATATACTTGGATTATTATTTTCTTCTCTCTTTGAGATTTCCCTTGTTAGGGTTTTGGAGCTTGGATCTAGGGTTTGAAGATTCAAACGAGAGGCTCTTGGAGACGAAAACCTCCCTGAGTAGTGGTATCCCACAGGTGTGAAAGATCACCCAACGGTGCCTTCTATGGTGGATACATTCAGTGTTCACAAATGTGCTCCAATGGAGTCCGATTGGTGAGACTTGTTGGTGCTTATTGTAATATATTGCATAGTTATTTGATATTTGTTGATATTGAGTGACAGATTTCAGTAGTTTGTGAAGAGGATTCAGCTTGTCCTCTCTTTCTATTGTTGGCCATACTAAACCAGCCAGCCGTACCTCTTTGAGGGAGTGTTTTGATAGAGTTTGGTGCATATTTATTCTCCCTTCTTGGTCGCCTATTCTCAGATGTGAGTGCAGTTCTGAAACAAAAGCATTTTGAGAAGATTTGAAGTTGTTTGCTGCTATAACACATTCCTTCCATGGCCATATCAGCTCCATCATGGAGGCGGGTCCTCTAGAGGCTTTCCATTCTCATTGCAGCTCTGTGCAGGGTCTTGATGAGGTGTTTTGAGCCATATTATTTGCTGATAATATTTGTATGCACATTCTATGTCATTCTATGGAGTTTTAATTGTATTTCTAGCCATACCCATTGCTGGTCCAGCTACAGCATAAAATTGAAGTTGTATTTCTAAATATGGGTATGTCATAGTAATTCATATTTGGCCATTCTTCTATCTGGGTCAATGTTTGTTTGTCCAAATTCATTGTACTTTTTTGAGGTTTTGGTTATATGCTCTATATTGTATGCTTCGACAACACACATCTATAGGAAAACTAAAACCCCTTCTACATCTTCTCTCTAGTCTGAAAGATCACATAAAAATAATAAAAATCACACATAAATGATCTTTTAAAAAAATACAAATAGGTACGACACATTACAATGGAACATCGACGAGAGCACAACTAACCAACAGCAAAACCACAGACACCCAAGTTTTGAAAGGACCTAAAACATTTTATAGTACTGCATCCAAGTTTCCACCACAAAGAGGCTACAACTTAGTTACCAAACAAAATAGACCTGGATCAACCACTTACACAACCCCAAGCCTCATCCTATCATTTTGAGCACCCTTGACCTAGGTTTGGGAAACACTCACATGTTTAGGAAGACCTCTCTCCCTTCTTTGAACAATATTCCATGAGCATCATCCTCCAAAGTATCAGAACAGGGGGAGAGGGGAGGGATAGCCTTTGCTTAAGACTTGAATTGAGCCCTCACAAGTGCAAAAAGAGGAGTTGAATGATGCATCGAAACCTCCAGTAGAGCAGGTTAGTAGACTCAACACCCAACAACAAGAGGTCCAAAGGTGGAGCTACCAAAACTAGGCCTTGTGATGATGATCCATCAAGAGAAACTTTTGAAGTCCTAACAACTCTAGGGGAAATCAACTCAAGAACCATCGAGGACTCATCTTCCTCTATATCAAAATCACCGACAATAAAATGATCTTGGAGGGCATTCCTCCACCAAATTGCCTCACCCTTCTTATGGTGAGAGTGAGGGCACTCCGTGTGATGTCCTGATATTAAGGTATTGTTTAAATTAAAGATTTAAACCATGATGATAAAATGATAAAAATGTTTTCTTATAATTTGAGGTTGTCATGGACCGCTATGATGAATAACAAATATAAATATATAAATATATTTTATTATTATTATTATAATTTATAATCATTATAATATAATAAAATATATTTATCAAAAATATTATTCATATATCAATAAAGAATTATTATATAAAGTATTATCCATATATTAATAAAATATTATTATATGTTTTAATAAAGATATTATAAGACATTATATTAAAAAGGAGATATTGTCATAAAGCCTAAATAGGCAGCGGTCAATAATCATATGAAAGACGCGTTGAAAGACAAGTGTGAATCATTTTACATAGTGATTACCTTTAATACAAAAGCAACCTTAAGGCAACATTAACAGTCCCATCAAGAGTTGCGAACTTAAGGATCAATTAGTGTATATAAGATAGCAGGCATATTAGAAAATGGAAGGCAAGGATTCAATATATAAACATCAAATATATAATGTATTAAGGCAATGCTAATCATAATAAAAGCTAAAGGTGACCATTAGGATAAGGACATCACCTTTGGGAAAAGATATGACTCTACATAGAGCTATGGGATATATAGAAACATATAATTCTAAGTTTTAGGGGGGATATGGAATAAAGGAAGATATATAGTTTTGATTTTATAGTCTGCACAAGATAGATGTATCAGAAAAGAGATATACATATGTAGAGTTATGTAGATCTAAGTCAAAAGATACATTAGCAGTCTAAGATCTAATCTACAGTCATAAATGAGGAAATCAGTGAACAGGGAAAGACATACAACAAGCAACAAGTATATTAAATATCATAAAAAATGATAACATAGTTGTAGTCAAATAATCGATATCTCTTTCAGGTTACATTACTTGTGTAGAATGGATAAATGTGAACCAATAGAATATGAAATGCTATTACAACATAGATGATAATGTTAGTATTTATTATGTATCAATTAATAATCATCTTTAACGTATTTCAGATATAAATAATATTGAACCTCATCATGGAGGAAAGGAAGGAGACGTAGGTGAGAGGGTGTAAGGTTTCCATCTAAGTACTCCACCTTGTCTGGATGTCAAAGCCCTACCATTAAGGCCAAGAGGGTCAAAGTCCCGCTCTTGGGCTTAGATTGGATAAACTAAGAACCCCGCTACGATCCCCATACCAATCCTACCATGATGAGTTATTAACTATAAGCGATAAGGCATGGATAGGGAAGCAAGACAAGCTCTCTGCTAAGTATGCCACTTTGGTGGATGTCAAAGTCCTGCCGCCAAATTCAGGAGGGCCAAAGTTCTGCTCTTGGGCTTAGTATGGGTAGCTGGGTTAAACCTATCATGTCCCTATCCCTATGCTCCAAAATGTGTTTGATAGTAATAGTAATATTGAAGTTGTATTATGAGTTTAATATATGCTTAGCTAACCCTAACAACAACATTAGTCTATATGTATATGTGCACTTGTGTTTTCTATGTGATGAGTGCAGGATTTATATTCAAGAGCATAACGAAGAAATAACTACCTGTAAGTAATCTCCCTAACCCTAATTTATTATAATTGTGATTGTAGGGTTTAATCTAGGACAAATCTAGAAGGGGACTTTACATGATAATTCTGAAACCCTAACCCTAAACTTGTGGTATTTGAATTTTTAGGGTAAATTTAGTATTGTTCCAATAAGGGACATTACAAGTGGTATCAGAGCATCTTTCCTGCCATCCTGTGAATGATAGTTGACTTACATACATTTGAGTGTATACTCCATGAATTTGTATTCAAGTATGACTATGTATTCGAGTGCATACTCTATGACTTTGTATTTGTATTCGAGTGTATACTCTATGACTTTATATTTGTATTTGAGTGTATTCTCTATGACTTTGTATTCAAGTGTATACTTCATGACAATGTATTCGAGTGTATACTCTATGACTTCGTATTCAAGTGTATACTTCATGACTATGTATTCGAGTGTATACTCTATGACTTTGTATTCAGATTCAGGTGTATACTCTATGCCTTTGTATTCAAGTGTATACTTCATGACTATGTATTTGAGTGTATACTCCATGACATTGTGTATTTAATTGTATACTTTATGACTTCATGTATATGTGTATTCGAGTGTATACTTCATGACATTGTGTATTCTATTGTATACTTTATGACTTCATGTATATGTGTATTCGAGTGTATACTCCATGACATTGTGTATTCAATTGTATACTTTATGACTTCATGTATATGTGTATTCAAGTGTATACTCCATGACATAGTGTATTCAATTGTATACTTTATGAATTCATGTATACGTGTATGCAAGTGTATACTCCATGACTTTTTGTATTCAATTGTATACTTTATGACTTCATGTATTCGATTGTATACTCCATGACTTTTATGTTCAAGTGTATACTACATGACTTATGTGTGTTCAAATGTATACTCCATGACCTATGTATGTTCAAGTGCACGCTTCATGACTTACTTGTATTCATGTGTATACTTCATATTCATGTATTACGTGTGTATACTTTGTGTGTTACATGTATGCTTCATGCCTTATGTAGTACGTATGTATATTTTGTATGCTTCATACTTATGTATTATGTGCATATACTTTGTATGCTTCATACTTGTGTATTACGTGCATATATTTTGTATGCTTTATGCTTTGTGTATCAAGCGTATGCTATATGTTTCATGTATTACGTACGTATATTTGTGTATTATACACTATGTTCATGCTTCATGTTTCATATACTTTTGTATATTATGTGTATGTTCCATACTCCATGTATTAAGTGTATAAGCTTTGTGTATGCTTCATGTATTATATGTACACTTCATATATCACATGTACGATATTTGTGTATCTATGTCCATGCTTCATACGTGTATACTTCATGTATCACATGTACTTATGTGTATGATTTGTGCCTCACATGTATCACATATGCATCATATATTATGTATATTTATGTGTTTCCTTAAAAAGCTTACTCCATGTGTGTATTAAGATTACTTTATGCTTAAAATTTATGAAAATACTAAAACCATCTATCAAACCCTTCTTGGGTTGTAACTAATGAGACTCCCTCAATCTTGAGGTAAAAAAGGGGAGAGCATTTCATCCAAGAAAGTCATCCAACACATCATTAAAGAATTCAATTGATATGTAGGAGTGTCAATTTTTTAAAAGCCAAAACAACAATTTTGAGAGGACATAATAAAGGCAACTCAACTCTTTAGCAAACCACAAATGAGGAGAAAGATCTTAAAAGAAATGTGGAAATTTATAATAAAATATATTCATCAAACTTAATTGTTCTATCCATTTAGAACGAGATCAAATGTATAACAAGCATCCCTCATTCATTAAAATAATGACAAAACAATCCAGTCCATATCATATGATCTACCTTGTAACTTATAACATTGATCTAGTGACCTTTGTCTTATTTTTTCTACATGTAATATCCAGGGTAGATCATTTCATCCAAGGGTCTTCTTCTCTTGAGATCTTTAAAATCAACCCTTCATTCATGATTAAAGAGCAATGATATCAATATTAGTTTCATAAGTACCTTCGATGAAATTGATACACATCAGGTATACCAAATTTGTTATGTAAGGATCATTATCAATTACCAAACCCTAAATTAGCTGATATTGTCTAAATAGAACAAATACTTTCCCCAAAATATGAGAAAACAAATTTAGTGCAAAAACATGATAGAATTGAATATTAGAGTAAACCTATAGAGGTAAGTCCTATTACCTGCTAAGGAATGACTAACTATTCTACATATTTCATTTAGCAATTTGTACATATAGGTATAATAGATATTTGGTTAAGATAAGTGATTCAAATAAACTCCTCATAAGAAATCAACTTATCACAAACCTTGTTTGAATACATTTACACAAATTTTCTCTCTTTGACATCATATAATTATTCCTCAAACATGGTTATCTTTTCCTATCATCTTTGGATTTGAACATGACTCTTCTTTGGGGTCAATAACTTATCAAAGAGTAAAACTACAAGATAACAAGTACAAGACTGGATCTCATAACCAAATATCAAGAATTCTTTTGGGTTCTTCACTCTGACATCGAGAGAAAACTTGTCCTAAGTTACAAACATCACTAGTTACCAACTCCCATTGTTTAGAGATATGGGGAAATACAAGTACACGAACAAAAAGAATGGAACGACAAATTACTTCATACTTTAGAGAATGTTAACATTGACAGTTGGATTGAGACAAGAACACTAACAACAATTCTTCAAAAAGAATGATTTAGGATCTTGATGGTTTTAAGTATTCTAATTAGGATTGCTTGAGGACAAGCAATCTTGGGTGGGGTGGACTGGGATCTCCCGATATTAAGGTATTGTTTAAATTAAAGATTTAAACCATGATGATAAAATGATAAAAATGCTTTCTTATAATTTGAGGTTGTCATGGACTGCCGTGATGAATAACAAATATAAAAATAAAAATATATTATTTTATTATTATTATAATTTATAATCATTATAATATAATAAAATATATATACCAAAGATATTATTCATATATTAATAAATAATTATTATATAAAGTGTTATCCATATATTAATAAAATATTATTATATGTTTTAATAAAGATATTATAAGACATTATATTAAAAAGGAGATATTATCATAAAGCCTAAAGAGGTAGCGATCAATAATCATATGAATGACTAGCGTTGAAAGAAAAGTGTGAATCATTTTACATAGTGATTACCTTTAATACAAAAGCAACCTTAAGGAAACGTCAACGGTCCCATCAAGAGCTACGAACTTAAGGATCAATCAGTGTATATAAGATAGCAGGCATATTAGAAAATGGAAGGCAATGATTCAATGTATAAACAACAAATATATAATGTATTAAGGCAATGCTAATTATAATAAAAGATGAAGGTGATGATTAGGATAAGGACATCACCTTTGGGAAAAGATATGTCTCTACATAGAGATATGGGATATATAGAAACATATAATTCTGAGTTTTAGGGGGTATATGGAATAGCTACATATGGAATAAAGGAAGATATATAGTTCTGATTTTATAGTTTGCAATAGATAGATATATTAGAAAAGAGATACATATGTAGAGCTATGTAGATCTAAGTCAGAAGATACATTAGCAGTCTAAGATCTAATCTACAATCATAAACAGAGGAAATTAGCGAATAGGGAAAGACATACAACTAGCAACAGGTATATTAAATATCATAAAATTTGATAACATAGTTGCAGTCAAAGAATCGATATATCTTTCAAGTTACATTACTTGTGTAGAATGGATAAATGTGAACCAATAGAATATGAAATACTATTACAACATAGATGATAATGTTAGTATTTATTACGTATCAATGAATAATCATCTTTAATGTATTTTAGATGTAAATAATATTGAACCTCATCATGGAGGAAAGGAAGGAGATGTAGGTAAGAGGGTGTAAGGTTTCCATCTAAGTACATCAACTTGGATGGATGTCAAAGCCCTACCATCAAGGCTAAGAGGGTCAAAGTCTCACTTTTGGGCTTAGATCGAATAAACTGAGAACCCCGCTATGATCCCCATACCAATCCTACCATGATGAGTTATTAACTGTAAGGGATAAGGCATGGATAGGGAAGCAAGACATGCTCTCTACTAAGTACACCACTTTGGTGGATGTCAAAGTCCTGCCACCAAAGCCAGGAGGGCCAAAGTTCCACTCTTGGGCTTAGTATGGCTAGTTGGGTCAAACCTATCATGTCCCTATCCCTATGCTCCAAAATGTGTTTGATAGTAATAGTAATATTGAAGTTGTATTTTGAGTTTAATATATGCTTAGCTAACCCTAACAATGACATTAGTTTATATGTATATATGCACTTGTGTTTTCTATGTGATGAGTGAAAGATTTATATTCAAGAGCATAATGAAGAAATAACTACCTGTAAGTCATCTCCCTAAATCTAATTTATTATAATTGTGATTGTAGGGTTTAATCTAGGGCAAATATAGAAGGGGACATTACGTAATAATTTTGAAACCCTAACCCTAAACTTGTGGTATTTGAATTTTTAGGGTAAATTTAGTATTATTCCAATAGGGGACATTACACTCCAAAGCAAGGTATCTGATAGCAAAACATCTCTTGCAATGAAAGGGAAGAACCTCATAGTCAAGTATTTGAGTCCACAATATGTCCTCAACAAGTAGGAAAATATCCCTAGGCAAATGCTTACAAATATCAATGTTCATGAGAATGTGAGTAAAGGTAGTATGGCTGAAGTTTGACGATGCTTCATCTTCCTACAAAAAATGACCAAAAACATTGCCAATAGATTCAAAGAATGAAACTTTTCAAAACTAAAGAGGGACATTAGGTAGTCTGACCCAAATAGGCATTATACTTAAGAATTTTGCTAAAGGGTTGAAGGAGGGAAACCATGGTTTGAGTGAGAGGGAGTGCTATCCCCACTTCCAAACCCCATCCTCTATCACCTACTTCCTATCATCTTCACTTCCCATTTGTTATTGTGAATGCATGTTAATCTATAACCTCTCATAGATGTGTGTATTGTCTTATTTAAATTAGACTTTAAATTGATAGTCTTGTATATAACTGGTGCTAGAATTTATGTTCTAAATTGTTGGAAATGAAATGAAGACTTGGTTGTATGGAACATAGTCAAAATAATTGAACAACAATGTCAAGACAATTGACATAGTATTAGAACATAAAAATTTCAATGTCAATGTCAAGAACATGAAAAACTCAACAGGAAAACCTATTGGAAGTAAAAAATACTCACAATACTTTCCTTCCTTTGGCCAAAAGTAATTACAAAGAGTTTAGATAGAGCATATAAATCATTCTTCCTATAACCAACTAAACTCTCTAATTCTTCTCTTGGGCTTATGCCTCTTATAGATTAGAAATGTTCTTTTGGGCACTAGATGACTTTTAAGTGTTGAAGAATGTGAAATGCCACCTTATCCATCATTATTCTATGTTCTTTTATAAAACGAGATATAGCACCATGGAAATTGCAACAAAATTATCTTAACGCATCTATAACATATATTGTCAAATGTAAAATTGCCCTAGCTATAACAACACCACCACCACACTAATACTTGTAATTTTGTTGCTCACACTTTTAAAAATCCACTACCATTATATTCTTGATGAGCTATCAAGTGTTTGATAAACTGACTTAGCTTTTTTGGATCCTTTGGATCATAAATTTAAAGACAAGATATTATTCAAATAAATTTTATTCTCATGCTTTAAGGTTTAGGTGTTTCCATTACCTACTTAAACCAAGGTAAACAACACTATAGAAATTTTTTACCACATTTAATGACAAAAGCCCATTCCTCTTAAAATAATGACTATTTGATTGAAAAACAACATTCTTGATAGAACATGATAGATATATAGAAGAAATGCTTGATGATACAAGGCAAAACCAAGGTTTGAGGGCCCTAATAATTTCAACAATGATTACTAGATCATTTATCCCTTGCAACATTAGGAACACCTATAGATTACACATTTATTTAGTAGCCATATGTTATTGAAAGTATGGAGCCACTCAAACATTCAACATTATCATTTGGATTATCGACTACATGATTGGGTTGAGCGAGGGTACAATATATAATTGGGCAATATTGTTATCTACCTGCATCCAAGAACTTCTTTCCTTGAAGCATAAATCTTTTTATATGACATAGCATGCCATAGCTTTATTTTTGGATGCCATTTTTACACATGTTCCTTTAATTGAATCTGACAAGTTCTAGACCAATCTTAAGTATGATTCCTCCTAGCCAACTATTTTTAGATGAACCAAATTGGGCACACAGGTTCAACCAGGGAAAGGAGAGGAGGCCAAGCCTACAAAAAAAATAAAACATGTGGCAGTTGCATCATCCTTTGAAAATGAACCAACATAAGAAGGATACAGCAACAAGGAGGAGGGTTGATCGATTTAACATCTACTTTAGATACTACAGAAGGGGACATTCCTCCAACATGTGATATTCCTCCAATTGATGACACTCTTCTAGTTGGTGACATTACTCCAGCCACCACCCTAGTAGAATTGTTGGCAGTAGAATTGTCGGCAGAAGCTTCAGAGAAGATTAACGGATGGCTGAGCTTACTTGGGGATCCTATTGAAATAAAAGAGCATCCTCCTTTGAGCCCCACTAGAGAAATAGGGCAGCCAATAGTGTTACATTCCACTCCCAGCCTTTAAGACCCAATTGACAATTTTTAGCCTCCCAACACCCAAGAAACTACAGGTAGTGTTTAACTTTTATAGGAAGATAGTCCTTCTACACTACATGAGTAGGATAGTAGCCTTTCCAAGTTACAGGAGTGTTGTCCTCAAAATCAGCTGCGCTCATTTTGTAGGACGACCCCTACGGAACTTGTCCGTTCCATAGCCTACACTCTAAGCATGCATTTCAAGGAAAGATACTTTGATCTCATGTGTGGTCATCTGACACTTAAGAATAGCTTGTAACATTTTCCAAGGTTGGTTCTTTGAAATTCATGAAAATCAACTAGGGTTTCAAGCTTGTCAAATCATCAAATTTGACCCTTTTTTAGTGTTAGAATTTTTTATAGACAACATGCAAGAGCGGTCAAAAACTTCGCCCATGCATGTGTCTAGATTTTGCTTCGCTTGTAAGGGCGGTCAAAAACCCCACCTAAACATATTCCTTTGTCTTACATGCAAAGGCGGTCAAAAACTTCGTTGATGCATGTTTCTTTTTCAAATGTGCGCAAGCGGTGAAATTCGTCGTCGAGGCATCTCCGGAGTTACTTCGAGTTGAACTCGTGTGTAATTAATGTGATTTTAAGTGATATGTTTTGAGGTTTAGATAGGTATTTTAAATCCTTTTCTTTTCATTTTCTTCTATCTCGTGATTGTTTTGTGTCCTGGAGGTTGCCCAAGCTGTCAATATTAATCACCAGAGTGGATTTCATCGGTGATTTTGATTAGGGTTTCTCGTTTGTTTTTCAGCACTTAAATCAGGTAAGTTATTCTCGTGTTTTCTTTTCTTAATTTGTATCTTCTTTAATCATTTTTTGCCTTTAATTAAAATGTTATTTGATTAATCATAAGGTGTATTTGTTTTGTGTTTTGAATTGTTTGTAGAACGTCGAAATTGTCTTTCTAAAAAACTAGGGTTTTTGTTTTGTTTTCATTTGTGTTTTTGATGATATCCTGGTGTTTTTCATCATTCTATCTAAAAACCCTATTCTTTTTCATTTTTCCTCATAAACTCCATCACTGGCAGGATCGGTTTGTCCCGTCGACTGTGTATATAACTTGTTTTCTTCCTTGTGCAAGGGCAATGATTTTTTCTGCTCATGCCTTTATTTTCTTTTGTATTACCCTAAGTGTAAGGGCGGTGAAAATTGCCTCCCTACATACAAAGTCAAGTTTTTACCATATGCATAAGTGGTAAAAATGACCACTCAAGCACTTGACTTTCACTCTGTAAGACCTAAATGCAGGAGTGGTCATTTCGACTGCTCGTCCACTTAAAACCTTGCATATTTGCCCATACATGAAAAATTCATTAAGCTCTATCAACATGCGAAAGTGGTTGAAACCACTGCTCATACATGGAAAAAAATTGCTTGACCTACCTACCTATAGGAGCGGTCATTTTGACCACCCTTACATCAAAATCTAAACTATCAACATGTAGGAGCGGTCATTTTGACCACCCGTGCATGACTCCCTTAAATTTTCCTAACACTGGGAAATTCTTGAAAATGATGCCTTTAGCCCGCTTTTTCTTGATTTCTTGACTTGCGCGTGCTCTAGCCCTTTCAAGCTCATCCCTGTGAACATGGTCAACATTATGCAGTTTTCCCAAAATGCCAATTTTTCCCCTAACTGCGAGATCATGACTTTTTTTGCAGTTTGTGCAAACAACAGTTGTTATCAACACCAGTTTTAGTGATTCCTTCAAAAGTTGATGTCTAAGCCATCTCCATCCAAAGCTAAGACAATGAAGTATAAGTATCAAGGGGTTTTCCCTGTTACTACAGTACAGTCAAATGTGGAGGATATCAGGGATACTGAGATAGGTTAGGTCGACATGGAGGAATTTGTAGAGAGAACTAAGTAGCCAAATCCTCCTCGCTATATGCAAAAGATCATTGACAGTAATATACACTTGGTGGCCTCTTTCCCAATGGAAGCTCACAATCCTGAGTTTGTCCTTCAAGTGGCAAGTCACTATGATAAAGATACTAGAACTGTAACTGATTCAAAGCGGGATGTTATCATGAGATTTGAGGCTGAGTTCTTTGATAAGATTTTCATGTGCCCACCCATAGAGAATGTTGGGGAAATTGACTTTGCCCAAGGTCAGAAAGAGTTTGATAACGATGTTGACTCTGCAAAGGGGCACATTAATAGCAAATGGTTGAAAACTCCTAGGAGCAATCTATCAAGATGGCCCAAAGTCCTTCCCAGAAGTGACTTTGTAGAGGAGGTTAGTGACTTGATCACTTTGTTGAGCAGAATTAGAGGTCGTTATTCTTCCTCTCAATTCTATGAGTGGATGTACCCATACATCAAAGTCATCCTCAAAGGACAACAAAAGATATTCTGGGGGGAGCAAATTAGTAATGCATTGCATGAACAACTGCTTAAGGTCCATACCACTTTCAAATTTTATATGACCTCTTACCTAGTATATGCAGCAGCATCAATGAGAATCTTTCCAAGCTTGACTCAAGAGGGATATAGGATAGTTGTGCCAGTTTTCAAGTATTATCCTCAAATAACCCTCAAAGGGTCTATTCACCATTTTAGGAGGGTAAATGATGATTTCTTTGTAGTCTTCATGTGTTTATGGGACAAGGAATTGGAGCAGAAAAGAGTATCTAATGAAGCCTGGCAAGTGGTGAATTCTTTTGGTTGCTTATCCTTGCAGTTCCCTACATTCATATATCTGAGAGTTGGATATTACCAAGGCTATCCATTCATGTTTCCTGGGTATCCAAGTGATAAGATGGTTTTGATGGAGCTATGTAGGCAATTGATTGTTGTCCATAATAAGCAGATGGAGTTGAAAAAGTCTGGGATCAAGTTTCATGTTGAAATTGGAAGGTACTCAGTTCAATCTACCACTAAGGAAAAAGCCATTAAAACGGAGATGTAGCTTGTCACTATGAAATAATTCAAGAGGAGAGAGAACTTTGATTTCCATAGAGTGCAAGATAAGATTAAAAGGAAATCAATATTTCATGTTCCCATGGTTGAGGATGTTTGGGTTGACATAAGGATCCAAAATGAGATTCGCAAGATGGATTATTGCAGGCTACATCTGAGTCAGATAGAAGAACTTAGGTTAGCAGATATTCCTGATGGCATGGAGGATGAGGGGGATGTTCTAGATCCCAAATATAATACTAAGAATATTGAGGCATCACCCCTACCAAAGATCAAATGGTTAGTGAAAGAAGAGACTTCTCTTTGGAAAAGGTTTCAACCTATCTTAGCTAATACTAATGTATGTTTGGAAAGCAAGGGGATCAGTTTGAAGAATTCCTTACTGGGTCTGAGACTGAGACCCAAGAACAAACAGGAAAAAAGGTGGAAAACAAAACTAAGAACAAAAGTGACACTCCTTCTTCTTCTAGGGTAACAAAGACACTAATTAAGTTTATTTCCAATGGGGGAAAAACAAAAGAGGTCATAGAAAGTTCTAATACTAAGGACCTAGGTTTAGACAAGATGAATGTTGATAATGTGGAGGTAGAAGATGCAGAGGCCAAACAACAAAATGACAAAGAACCTCAGACTGAAGATGTGGAAATGGAGGAGAAATCAGATGATGAAAATGATGAGGAGCATGAAATAGAAATAGATGTAGATCAAGAACAACTTGATGATTCACACAAGTCTCCTCATAAAAGTGTTCCCCAAGGACCAAATATTCTTGTCTCTGATAATGTTCCAATTGTTTCTAATGTTCCCACTTCTCCTATTGTTGTGTCTTCTGATTCTACCCCCAATTCTATAAAGATTGCTTTTGGAAATATATTTGATTCTGTCAGTTCACTTCCTAGTTTATCTTCACCCTCATATGATATTGGAGAACAAACTATGTTAGATCAATTTCTTAATATTCCTGAGAAGAATGTTGATTTTACAGGTATAATTTTTACTACCATGTCTCCAATTGTTACCATCATAGGTGTCAGTATGAATCCTATTGAGCAGACGGTTGATCCACCCCCAAGCGTAAATATTTCTACTTTGCCTCCATGGTTATCATCTTATACTCCGAAGAGGAAGAAGCAGGCTATTTCTCCTGATGAGATTGATTTGGAGAAGTTGTTGCCTACTAAACCAAAGGCACAGAAGAAGAAGCCCAAGACTATCTCTAGGCTTATTGATGATAAAGGAATCAGATATGCAGAGATTGCCAGGTCTCCTCCCGAGGCTACAATAGATTCTTTTGATATGAATGATTACATGATTTCTAGAGTTAAATTGGGTAAACTTACTCATGAAGGCATCAAGTCAGATTTTCAAGTTACAACCACTTCTTTACTTAATAAATATGATGAAGAGAAAAGAGAAAAAGAATACTACAAAGCCAAAGCTGAACAGTTAGTTACAGTTCTTTAGAAGATCACAATGTCTTCAGAAATTGTAGAGCCTATGGAAATCACCATTGAAAATCCTTTGATTCAGAAAGCAGAAAAGACCCATGCAAAGGGAAAGGTTGTGGAATAATACTTGGAGAAGATGACAACACAGGGAACAGCTCTGTTGAAAGTAGATGCAGATAGAAAAAAAAAATGGGCAAAGTCAGAGCAAAGATGGATGTGTGATAGGTAAAAATCAGGTTGATAAGATCAAGCATAGCCATGAAAACCTAACCCTACCATCATCAAAGAATCTAATCCAAATGAAATCAAAAGCATGCAATTCAAGAACAATATCACCTAGATTATATGATTCCTTGTATATGATGTGGATTGCTTCTTCAACAATGAACAATTATGAAGATAAAAGCTACCATGATGGATAGATGATAACGATAATATGCTAAATGGATGCTAAAATGCTCAATATGCTTAAGATGATAATGTAGACGCTATATGAATGCTGGATAGATGTAGTATGGAATGAGAGGGTGTTTATATAGACCTCAAACAAAATCAATCAACGGTGTAGATTTGGTGGCTATGTGAATGGCTAAGATTAAAGGATGATCATAGATGAATGTGTAGATGACAAGTGGAAGGAAGATAAGGCTTATATGTGACCGTGTACATAAAAAGTACTACATGTGAAAGATATTAAATAAAAGATGTAGTACCACTTATCTTTTTAAATGAAAGAGGCACATATGTCGGCTCATTGAGATAAATGATAAGAAGAAATTAATTAAATAAATAAAATTTATTTAATTAATTGGAAAGTGGGTTTGTGAATGGATTTTAATTAAATAAATAAGATTTATTTAATTTAAAATGGATAGAAAGAAGATAATTAAATAATTAAAAGATTATTAAATTATAGATTAGAGGAAATAGAAGAAATAACTAATGAATTAATTAAATAAATATAAATTTATTTAATTAATAGAAGAAATAAGTGATAGGGAGATTGCTCAAGTGTGTTAGACAAATGCAGATGATAGCTAATGCAATATTTGAATGCTAATGATAATTAGTTCAATTTTGGGTATCTACATTTTGCCCATCTTTGATACAATGTTCGTTAGAGCGTTGTATCAAAGAAGATACGATATTCACTTGATAAACAAGGTTATGCCCCAGTGTAACTGGCAGGTGATGCCCCCTCGAGAGGTAAGCCAGGCTAACCAGGAATGGCTGGATTGGCTCACGATAAAATGAAAATAGGCTTTGGTTGATCGATCTTGGTTGAGGACTATATAGGATTATGATGGAATGGCTAAGTGATATGATAGCTTTGAAATAATTGTTCAAAAGTAGAGAAATGCAATCCTTATGTTTGATATAGTATATGGATGTTATGCACCAGGGTTCAAAAGACCAAGGTGTCGAGGTATCCAATGCAGAACTAGCATGCTACAATCTTGTCTAAATGCATGAGGTCAAGATGTTGAACCAACATACACAAGATATGAATAGTAGCCAGTGTTCCGAGATGGACTTTGACGCTACAAACAATGGTTTGAGCTTATTTCCACTACACATAGTTAACACCTAATTGGTTATATGGAGTAGTTCTTAACATAAAATAGTCTCAAATGCATAAGAGACTGTTTAGCTTCTCAGATGCTAGAGATATTGATATGTAAGATGCTAATCCCAACACGTACAAGATACCAATACGCATAGGAAGAGAATAAGATCATCCCGCAGACATGGCATACGAAAGCAATATGACCATGCCCCATTCCTTACTTCATCGCAACATACCAAGATATGATAGATCAAGGCAGTCTTGATTTCGGCCTAGGAAAGGGACAAAATATAAATCAAAAGATAAAATAAAAGATATTGTCATCATGTTCTCTTGCCAAATTTAAGTGCTCTTATATAGGTTTAAGCTGGCGCCTTGTTGAGAGGAAAGTTGCATCCTGCTGAAGGCTAAAGATGATGATAAAATGCTATGGCAAATGTTGGCTTAAGGCATGCGGACAAATAGCTTCTGGCTTATAGCTGATTGGTTAAAGTGCTTGAGCTTTCATTGATACACATAGTCTACTTCCTGCTTGAGCTAGTCAAAGAGAAGAAGATGAAAGATGAAAGAAGATGAGGATGGGGTGGATCATCTGTGCTTGAGTACTGGATACTTCCTTCATATTCTAGACTGCCTACATACCCTATATCCATGGGATCAAAACACATTTACGATGATGATGAGACATGATGAATATGTAGTTCTGGGCTTATTGATGATGTAAGTGATGAAAGGTGGAAGAAAAGGAGATGAAAGATTAGAAGATGAGTAGAAGAAGGATGAAAGATGGATGATGGAAAAGGGGGGGCTATCGTCTATGCCTGAATCAGAGTGCTTCCTTCGCATCTCAGATTGCCTACATACCCTGTATCCACAGGATCAAGGCTTTAACGATAGAGCTATGATGTAGTTCTTGCTTGTTGTGTTGATGGTTGATGTCAAAGGATCAACTTTATTGCTTGGGTTTTTACGATGTTTTGATTTTTTTTTTTTGAGATTTTTGACGTTTTTGATGATGTTTGATTTTGGACTGATTTGAAGATGATGAAATCCTGGTTGCAAATGTTTGCCATGTTTGAAGTTGGATGGTGTGCTGTGTTTGAAGTTGAATCTTTGATGTGTTATGAGCTTGGGTGTTTGCTGTGTTATGAGCTAGAGCTATAAGTATCCACTTCCAAATAAGGCTCAACAAGTGCCCCCAGTGTAGGATGAGGTTTATTATGGAGAAGTTGCGATGGATGCATTCGTGTGAACAAGATACTAAGGTGCCAAATGATATCTTTACCCCAACGAAGTCCAAACTATGAAGGCTAGCATGGCAGAGGTGAGGATGGAAAGACTGTTATTATGGATGGATAAAGGATAACAATGTTTGTGCAAGGCGAAATGTGGATTATAATATGGATTATGTAGGATAGAAAGGTGAAGTATGCTATGAAAAGTTGTGATCAGAACAAACTAAGCAGATGATGGGAGTTGGTCACTACACATAGCACCTATTTCCCAGGTTTTCATTATGGTACTTATCTAAGGCACCCGTTTACCAGGTTTTCACCAGAGGATGAATTATTTATCTTGTACTATTATTTTTTGTTTTGTTATCCAAAGCGCCACAAAATGGTTTTCACTATTGGATGGATTTTTTTTTATTTTATTTTTTTGGAATAGCTAAGATTCATGGATAGAACTTCTTGAGATGAATGCTATTGACTAGTTCATCCAAGGGAATGCCTTCAGGTGTTGAGAGAGTGTATGCACCTGATCCATAGACTAATGTGATGACAAAAGGACCAAGCCAATTAGGTTCAAACTTGCCCTGTTTCTCATGATGTTGTTGATTTATTTGATTTGCTTTAAGGACAAGGTCTCCAACTTGAAATCTACATTCTCTGATCTTTTTTATTGTAGCTGTGGTGTAGATGGTTTTGATAGACTTGGAGATGGTTGAGTGTTGTAAGACGCCATTCATCTAGTAGCTCAAGATCATGGAGTCTGGATACTCTATATTCTTCATCTGATATAGTATGCTGCAGGGATACTCTTAATGAGGGGATCTCAACCTTAATAGGCAAAATAGCTTCAGTGCCATACACAAGAGCATAAGGTGTAGCACCCGTAGGAGTTCTAATACTTGTTCTATATGCCCATAATGTAGGATTAAGTTGCAAATGCCAATCACGACCAGCTTCATTGACTATCTTTTTGAGGATCTTGATGATTATTTTGTTAGATGCCTGAGCTTGGCCATTACTTTGAGGATAGTAAGGTGTAGAGAATCTATGTTGGATATGAAACTTGTTACAAAGATCTCTAACCTCTTGGTTCTTGAAAGGATGACCATTATCAGTAACAATAGCTTGAGGAACTCCATAATGGCAAATGATATAGTGTAGGATAAACTTGGAGATTTGCTTGCCAGTAATATAAGTCATTGGTATGGCTTCCACCCACTTTGTGAAGTACTCAGTGGCCATGATAGTAAACTTATGACCATTTGATGAAGTAGGATGGATTTTACCTATGAGATCAAGTCCCCACTGCAAGAAGGGCCATGGAGTAGTGATAGGCTGAAGTTCATGTGCTGGTGCATGTATTAAATCTCCATGTTTCTGACATTGTAGACATCTCTTTGCAAATTGTTGTGCATCTTTCTCCATAGTTGGCCAATAGTATCCAGCTTGTAGAAGTTTCTTAAAAAGACCAGGGCCAACAGAATGCAATCCACAGACACCTTCATGTATTTCACGTAAGGCAACTTTTGCTTCCTCAGAATCAAGACATCTAAGAAGAATACCATCAAGACTCCAGCGATAAAGGGTGTCTCCTAGGATAATGTAGCGAGAGGCTCAATGGATGAAGGTTTTCTGTTGGGTATTAGATAGTTGGAATGGAAAGGTTTGATTGTAGAGATACTCGTATATGTCCTCATACCAAGGTGAATTGGGACAAATGATCTCACATATAAGCTCAGACTACGGTACTTCAAATGTTGGGATTAGAAGCTGCACAACCAGAAACTTGCACTTATGTGTATTGGATGGCATATCTAGAAGAGATCTAATCATAGCCATGGCATCTGCTGCTTTGTTTTGTATCCTCAGAATCTGTTCAAAGGTGATAGTGTCAAAGTACTTCTTGAAATCATCAACCATTAGCTTGTATGGAAGAAGCTTCTCATCTTTTGTTTGATACTCATCTAAGACCTGTCTAATAACCAATTGAGAATCACCAAAGACCTGTAGCTATTTGATAGCCCATTGTACTACCATGCATAATCCTGTGATTAAAGCTTCATATTCTGCTATGTTATTGGTACATGGAAATGCAATTCTGTATGATTTCAGGATACAATCTCCTTGAGGGGTAACAAATAATATCCCTGCTCCTGATCCATGTTGTGTCTAAGATCCATCAAAATATAGTTGCTACAATGTTGGTGAAGTTAGATTAAACAATTCTTCATCAGGAAACTCTGGACGTACTGGATGAATATTTGTGACAGGTGCTGCGGCTAACTGATTGGCAATAACTTGTCCTTTTATGGCCTTCTGATCCACATATTGTATGTCAAATTCACTTAAGATCATAACCCATTTTGCTAATCTTCCCGTAAGGATTGCTTTGGAGAGAAGATATTTGAGTGGATCAACGTTAGATATGAGCTTTGTTGTTTGGTTCAACATATAATGTCGCAACTTTTGGGAAGCAAACACCAATGCTAAACATGCTTTTTCCATAGATGAATAATTAAGTTCATATCCCACAAGGGTTCTGCAGATATAATAAATGGCTTGTTCTTTCCCTGAATCATCATGCTGAGCTAGAAGGGCCACCAAGGCCGCTGCTGTTGAAGATATGTAGAGCAATAGTGATCGATCACGTACAGGAGGTACTAACATAGGAGGTGTTGCCAGATATTCCTTTATTTTATCAAAGGCCTATTGACAATTTTCATCCCACTTAAAAGATTCACCCTTGTGAAGAAGATGTTGGAAAGGATGAAACTTATATGCTAGTTATGAGATAAATCTGTGAATGGATTGTAATCTTCCTTGTAGACTACGGACCTGCTTGAGATTTGTTGGTGGAGGCATTTCCATGATAGCTTTTACTTTGGTAGGGTCCACTTCTATTCCTCGTCGAGACACAATGTATCCAAGAAATTTTCTAGATGTTACACCAAATACACATTTCTTTGGGTTCAATCTGACTTGATATTTCTCTAGTTGATCAAAAATTTGTGCTAGTACCTGTAGATGTCCTTCTCTTGTCTTGGATTTCCCTAAAATATCATCAACATAGTCTTCCATGATAGTGTGAAAAAGGTCATGGAAGATAACTGTCATGGCTCGTTCATAAGTAGCTCCAGCATTCTTAAGACCAAAAGGCATTACAACCCAACAATATGTACCCCATGGACAAATGAATGATGTTTCATCTTGATCTTCCTCTGCTATTCTGATTTGTTTATATCCTGAAAATCTGTCCATGAAGGATAGCATTTCATGTCCAGCTATGAGATCTACAATGTTGTCTATGCTTGGTAGTGGAAAGTCATCTTTAGGACATGCTTTATTAAGATCTCTAAAATTTGTGCAGTAGTGAACTCATCCATCAGGTTTTGCTACAGGTACCAAGTTTGAAACCCATTCTAGATAATCAATAGGCCTTATGAACTTTTCTTCTAATAACTTCTGAATCTTTGCCTTAACCAATAAACCTACTTGCGGATGCATTTTGCGCAATTTTTGCTTTACAGGTTTTGCATTAGGAGATATTGCTAGATGATGTACCACAAGTGCTGGATCTAGACCTGGCATGTCAGCATAAGTCCATGCAAATTGATAGCTCTTTTTATGAAAAATGCTGTGAAATCTCTTCTTTCCTGCTCTGATAGTGATGCTTCCAAAAAAGTGATCTTTGGATTCTACTCTGTGCCCAAGTTCATGTCTTGTGATTTTTCAACTAACACTGTTGATTTCTCATGATAGTCAGTGGTGACAGGAAGATCAAATCCCCCATCCTCAGGTGTCTCGGAGAGGTTTTCACCCTTGGATACGTCCTTTATTTTTACTTTTTCATGGTCAAGAGGCGCCTTTCAGTTTTCACCTAGTGACCTATCTTTTTTGATTTTATTTATTTCACTTTTATGACTAAAGGATTTGATACTTCTGCCAAAATATGCTAGTTTAGGTAGGTCCATCATGAAACCTACTTTATGATCACCCAATGGGATGCCTTGTCGTAAGCCCATGAATTTGCCAATAGCTTCATCATTTTCAAATGTGTCCAATATTGGTGCCCCCTGTTGGTCCCAATTGATGAGGTCAGGATATACGAGTGAAAGGGTAACAGACAAAGAGTTTCAGCTAGATGAGGTTGTGGAAATCATGAAGATGGAGGTTTCTTGAAAAAGATCGGTAATATGAAGGGAGGAGTCATCGATGCTATCCGCCTTAGAAGTCTCTCCTACTAAGGAAGGTCCAGCTTCCATATCGGAAATACACTTAATGTCTTTGGAAAGCGGTACCTCTGGCTAATAGCCAAGGCCTTGCTTATTAAACTTCTTAGACACAACAATGGGTTCAATAGGTCCTTGTTCCTATAATCCCAATCCACCATGTCTTTTGTAGCCCATGTTCTTAATGATGCGGAACCCATTATTATATCTTTCCACTTCAAGTTGGACTTGGTTGTTCTCATCATAGAATATCCAAGAATTGATGTCATCAATGTCTTCATCATCCAGGAATCCACCTTTAATGAACACTGTGGGTGGGGCTTTTATGACAGGTACGGATGAAGATGCTTTAGATGTATAGGGTTTGCCATGAGATTTGGGAGACAAGGGAAGAGTTCCAACACAACAAGATTCTTGCAATGTGTACTCGCCCAAACCATGTTTGGTGTACTTGATATGGAGATTGGAAGTGGCTTTGCCAGATGATGGATCTACATAAGATGAAGATGGATATGCTTCGGTGTTGATAGGAATGCAGTTAGGGCTTAGATATTCAGCTTGAAAAGCACGACAAAATTCAAACGGATTAGGATCAACATGGATAGTAATTTCAACACCGTTATGTGGAAATTTAAGACATTGATGGTATGTAGAAGGAATTACTTTGAGGGCATGGATCCATGGACAACCAAGGATGATGTTATAAGGAAGCTCAATATCAAGGACTTGACAATGGGTATCAGTAGTGACTGGCCCAACTTGAATAGGCAGATGAATAATCCCTTCAGTATCTCTCTCAGCATCATCATATGCTTTGATAGTAATGACCTTAGAAGTGTCAACATCTTTCTTAGAATATCCCAATTGTTTTATTAATTTTAAGGAACATATATTAAGACTAGCTCCACCATCCACTAAGATTCGTTTGATATGGCGTTGGTTGACAAACACTTCTATGTGGAGGGATTTGTTATGTGATGGATTAATGGAAGGCTGAAGATCTTTGTTGGAAAAGGTTAGGTGGCAAGGGGCTACAATGCTATTTACCATAGATTGGAATTGTATGGTATCAATATCGTTAGGCACCGAAGATTCTTGTAAGGCTTTGTCGAGGATAGCTTTGTGGGCAAGGAATATGTGAAGCAACTCAAGAATGGAAATATGTGCAGGTGTTTTGCCAAGGTGATCAAGGATATTATAGCTAGAAGATGGTCGAGGAGGGTGGACAGGTGCCCCTTGAATGGTAACACGACCTCTTCAAGTAGTCATAGCATAGTTAGGTGCTTTGCCTTGGATAGTAATGGTGGAAATGTGAGCAAGGTCAATGCGGCCAATAGTGGATGATTCATAATTATACTGAATGGCATTACCAGTATGAGGGTTACTTAGTTTGTCATGAGATGGAAGTGGATTCTTGAAAGCATCTAGATCATAATTCGATGTCGGTTGCTGTGTAGGTTGTGATGTTGGAGGTGTGATTTTAATTAATCCTTGATCGATGCAATCTTGAATAACATGCTTTAAGTGCATACAACCATTTGTTTTGTGTCCTTTGACTCTATGGTAGTCACAATACTCATTCTCTTTGTACCAAGGAGCTTTGAAGAGTGGTTCGTTGTTGGGTGGTGCATCAGGCAATATGATATCCCCCGCTTGGAGAAGCTTTCAAAAGAAACTTCCATAGGTTCTGCTAATGGTGTGAATTATCATCAAGGATTTGAAGTTTGTCATTGTCAAGTTCGTTGAAAAGGTTGAGTTGCTGTAGATGCGGCTTGAATGTTGATAGGAGATTTCATTGTTTGTAATGTTCTTTGCGTCTACAACACCATCATTAACAATATTCTTGTTCTTGTTCCAAAAGTGAGATTTATCATTGGAATTTTGAGGATAGTCTTTGTTATCTCTGAAAATCTTGATAGTTCCCTTAGCAATTAAAGCGTGCTCAATGATGGTTCCTTTAGAAACAAGTTCATCAAAGGTGCTAGCACTTTGCAATTGTAGTTGGAATGAAAGCTCGGGATGAAGATTTTGGACAAAGATATCGAGTTGTTGTTTCTCAGGTATTTCCCATGATAGTTTGCTAGCCATATTACACCATCGTTGAGTGAATGAAGAGAAAGCTTCACCATTACATTTTTTGTTGTTGATAAGGTCATTCATGTTCACTTCATGTTCAATGTTAAAAGTGAAATGTGATCAAAATTTATTTGCTAGTTCCACAAAAGATTTAATGCCCAAAGGTAGATGAGAGAACCATTCAAGAGCTTGTCCCACTAAGCTTTAGGGAAATAGTCTTAGAAGATATGTATCATCTTGAGCTACATTGAGACATGCATCAAAGAATGCTCTAAGATGGTCTTCTGGATTTCCTTTTCCTTTGTACTTGTCAAATTGTGGAATTTCAAAGTGTGGCAGAAAAGGTGTCATATGAAGCGACTTGTCAAATGGATAAGTGCATGTCTTCTAAGGAAAATGTCTTCTTGCTTTGTCCTATCGCTTTGTTAATCATTTGTTGAACATCCATTGAAGTTAATTGTTGTTGTTGCAAAGGGGGTGGTTGGTTCGGAGGTGAAGTGTAATATGATGTATATTGTGGTTGTTGTTGTAGGATATATGAAGCCATGACCATTTGTTGAGGTTGCATGCTCACCGTATATGCCAAAGGATTAGTATGTGACACATATGTGTTGGAAGATTTCTATCCTTGAGACACAAGTGGTGGTTGGGTATATTGCAATGAATTAGTGCTAAGGGTTTGCACCACATGGGAAGTAGAAGATGGGTTGATGTTGGTCAATGGTTGTGAGTTTGGAGTTGGATTGGTGATATGGTAAGTGATGGAAGGATTGGTAGATGCAGAAGAAGGATGGACATTTGGGTTTGTGTTTTGAACCACATGAGGATTGGGATATGTCATGTGTTGGGTGACGATGGGTAATCCTTGAGTAGTATAAGACAAAGTGATGGTTTGTGAGGGATTATAGGAAGATGGTGAAAGTGATGTAATATAATCAACATGCAAGACTACAGTGCTAGGATTAGCTTGTGAAATAATAGGTGGGTCAGTTATGTCAATGAGACTAACATTGGGATTGTATGATGTGTTGGATGGATCCGCAAAAATCATGGAGACAAGATTAGCACTGATAGGAATATGGGATGTGGTTTCCACATGTGATGGAATAGGAGTAGCAGATTGCAATGGTTGTGAAGCTTAGACAGTTTGTGTTGTTTGGATAGCTTGGGAAACTTGCGGAGTATGGGATATGAGGATAGCTTGTGATGTTTGAGGAGTTTGCACTTGGGCAACATGGACAACTTGTGTTACTTGAGAGCGAGATATGGTCATGGTAGAAGTTGTAAGTTGTTGAACATGGAAAGGTGGAATGCTCAGATTTTGCTAAAGCAAAGGAAGTACATTGGTTGGAGTTATCAAAGGTTCTAAAGTGTACTCCGAGCATGGTGGGTCGAATGAAGTAATAATAGGTAGTGAGAGAGATGTGTTAGAAGATGGATTTTGTAATATGGTCATGGTATGAGATGGTGTGGCTATAGTGGATGGTCCCTTTGCAACAACAACGGGAGTGCTTGGATCATGTTCTCGAATAGCGGATACGTCAAAGTCTCTTGGTAATTTGGCTCCCATACATGCTAATTGTAAGAAGTAGTGATTAGGATTAGATAAAACAAGCCTTTCGAATTGATCCCATACATGTGTGTCTCTAAATTCTGATAAGTCCTCTTGGGATTGCTCTTCATAAGTCTCTGAAAATGTATGAGATTGTACTTGTTGTGATGACTCTCCAACAGTGTACCCATGGGGCACAAACATGTGAGAAGGCATGCCGGTTGTAAATTGAGTTGAATCTCTAAGGGGTGTTGATTGTGATTGTTGCATCTTGGCTTCCATCTTAGCTCATAGTTTTGCTTCCATTTCAGCTCTATATTGGCTCCTAGTTTGAGGCATGATGGTTGATGTTGAAAATTAGACTTTATCTTGTCAAGGTTTGAGACCCAAAAGATGATGGTTTGCTGATTGTTTGGTGTTGGTTGCTTTGCTAGGTTTGCTGTTTGCTTTGTTGTTGTTGGATTGCTTGGTTGTTGGTTGCTAGGTTTCTTGGTTGATGTTGTTGTTTGACTTCCCTAGAGGATAGCTCACACACTCAAAGGGAAAAGCTGATTGATGTTGTTGTTTTGCTAATGTTGCTAAGGCTAAGGCCACAAGATGATGTTTTGATGCTATTGGGTTGATTGTTTGATATTTGGTTTGCTGGTTTGGGGTCTCAAGAGGATGGAAAGTTCATAAAGTCTAATTGTTTGGTATGCTCAAAGTGGGAGACAAAGTCCAGGTATCTGCAAATGATCAGAGGCAAGTCTGAAAGCTAATGTTGAGGCTAAGCAAGCTAGAAATGTAGCTAATTTGGCTAAGTTTGCTAAGATTTGTTGATATTTAGCCAGAGGCGACTGGTAATAGCTCAAATGCGACACAGAAAAGGCCAAAAGTGACTGACAATAGCTTAAAAGTGATCTGGTTTCAGTTTAGGTAACAAGCTACAGTATTAACCAAAGGTGAGGCAATTTGCTAGAGGCGAGCAGTTTTGATTCAAAGGTAATTTACTACTGGTTAAAAGCGACTCAGTTCAGACCAGAGGTGAGTAGCTGTTGTTCAAAGGTGATTCAGTTTAAGCAAAAGGTGACTAATTGATGTTTAAAAGTGATCTGGTTGTCTGTATGCAGGTAGTTAAATCTCAAAAGCAGTCTGTGTCTTTCAGGAAATATATGTCTGAATTGTGTTTTTGACAAGAAAACAGTGATTTCAGTCACTCACACTCACAACAATCACAAACTTGTACAACCTAGGCTAGGAAAGGACTATATTTGTTGAGTACCCTTGCCGTACTTATTCAAAGTAGATAGCTTCAGAATCTTGGTAGCTCCGGCTCCTCTCCATGGCACACACTTCTCATGCATACCAAGATCCAGGTTTCCTAAGGCTTGTCCACCCACCAAACCTTAGGATTGTCCCTGTTATCTCTACTAAGAACCATGTGAATCAGGGTGGCTTCAAAGGACCCACCTTTTGCATCAACAAATAGAAGGTTTTTGGCTACTACACAAGGTTGCTAGTAAGGGCATCCGTTCAGGTGGCTATACATGCGGCAGCACTACTCTCCGTTATGGAGTCTCCCAGCCTTCAAGGGTTACGCCTTAGAGGGTTTTGGGGGAGGTTGGATGTCAATATAACACAAGAACACCCATTATTTGTGGCTTTCGACACAAACACTTTTCTTATATAGCAGCTCGAAAGGACTTGGCTTTAGCTCGTTACCGCTTGGGTCATACCCCTTCTCACACTAGGAAGGTAGGCCCTCTAAAGATAATAACAAGTTCTCATACATCCAAGATCCATTTGATAGGCAAGGGGAGAGGATACTTTTGCTATTAAATTTGGGTTACAAACATGCACAATGAAGCAATCAAGGAAAATAAAACAAGCACAGAGCAAGCAATGATTCTTTTTAAGCACCAAACCCAAATGTTCCTAATTTAGTGATAAATCACAAGTCTTGGACCAATCAGAGCTGCAACAGATATGCTAGTAGTTTGATAACCTCCTTTTCTTGGACAATCGATAAGATGCTGCACAAATACCCAATTAATAACCAAGAAAATTGAACTGTAAATGATAAAGACTGAAAATGACATAGTCACCAGAGGCGATCAACTATTGATCAGAAGCGATCTGTATTCTGCTGCAAGTGAAATGTTGTTGTTTAGGAGCGATGCTAGTAAACCCCGATGCAAAATGATAAATCTCAGAAGTGATGTGAAAAAGAAACAAGTGACTGATTGTAGGTCATAAGCGACTCAGATCTGCGAAAGATAAGATATAACAGAAACCCCTAGTTTTTGCAGAAAGTGATCCAGACAGCTAAAAGCGATCACTGTTAGGTTAAAAGTGATTCAAATAAAAACATAAGCGACCAATGTTATATTGTAAGAAATGCAAAAAAGACAATAAGTGACTACTGTTCACCCAGAAGTGATCCCGGAAAGGCTAAAAGTGGTAGGTTTCAGCTGAAAAGCGATGCATATAATCAGACAATGACTGGTTTTCACTCGGAAGTGACTAAGACTTGCCGTAATTGCTTGGAAAATATGGTCTTCACAAAAAAAACTTCAAATAGCAAAGTAAATCAAGGACGTGAGTCCCACTGGGCATACCAAAATGTGATAGGTAAAAATGTAAGGCCTACCCTTATCTCATTGGTACGTACTAATTCATTTAATAGTTCTAGAGTAAATAATAAAATGAGTTGATTATTTTATGATGGATAGGAACCTAGCTAGATTATACAACCTCGTTGATCATATTTTGTTGCTTCAGCTATGATTACCATGGTGGAATTTGATATTTGATTTGAGTGTGTAAGGTGTGCTCGTACAGGTGTTGGCCAATGGGTGGATGTGGAGGAGGAGACAGGGAATCATTAACCATTTGACTATCCCAACTTACCTAGCTAGTGGTTGAGATATCTACCTTGTTCTCTTGTGGTATGTCGTTCACCTAAACCTTTCTATTTGGGTTATGAGTCGAAGGTTGTACTTGTGTTTCCCTTTTCCCTCCAACTGGAATCCTTGTCGAGTTAGACCCCGGTGTTGTGCGTAAGCTGTAAAGTGATGTGTTCTTGCATGAATTTTAGTTGACCTTATGCTCCTTCCTCTTTGGGTGCCCTTGTGGTTAGTTGTGGGGTGCTTGCAATTGACCTTCATTCTTTAGTTGTGAAGTCATTTTCGTTTATCTATTTTGTAGGAAGGTCTTTGGGTTGTTTATTGTGTGGATATCTTGTAAATCATTTAGAGTTAAAAGTTATATTTTGGTCACGTAATAGTTATAATAGTTTAATCTAGAGTTAATTTAGTTTCAAAATGCTTGCTTCCATTAAACTTGGAAATGCTCCTTGGATAGCCTATTGAGCTTAGATTCAATAGTCGAACTTGCTTGTCAAGTATTTCATTTTATGACAATTATCTTTTCTATGGTGCCCTTAAAATACTATGGCATATCTTAGTAGAGGTAAATTATATAAAAAAGGACTAGATATATATTATTATATCATCATAATCCTATATAAATGTTGCCAGTTATTCTAAAATCTCTTGTTCCTTAAGATACGGTCTTTTTAATACTTTGATGGTACTTCCTTGGTAAAGGTTTATTTTATTTCTATATAAGATTCATACCACCTAGTAGTTGGGATTCAACTAATAGTTTTGATGTGTAGCCGAGTTCTTTTAAACTTATAGTCTACAAAAATGCATCTCTTGTCACACTATTTTTGTATCCTTGATATGTATTCTTTGGCATATTTTCCTTCCTCAAGATATAGAGTGACATGAGTAAGTGGATGTATTATTCCTGGAAATCCTTCGTTACTTGGTACTATTTAATATTTTGTTCGCAAGTGATGTCTTGGCATGCCCAATTTTGGTTTATTTGAGGGTAAAACTCAGTTCTATGATGCTAATAAGGTAATTTTAAACAGTCTTAAAAATCCATAATAGAAATGTTAATCAATGTCATGGAATGCACTCTTATTGTGCTTTGGTTAAAGATGGCCACATTGTGTTATAATAAAAATGCCAAATCAGAAATTTTAACTTATGTTAAAAATTAGTGTGTGAGTATTAGAAAATTGAGAGCAATATCTATTTCCATTTGGACGATGATGTACTTGGGAGATTTCGGTGTGAAAATTTAAAAATTCTCACAGCTATCCCAAAGCACACCATAAAAAAAAACATGTATGTGGGGAAGAAAATAGCACTCTTTTAAAAAGAATGCTTTAGGGTGTATTGAAAGGGGAGCATCAGTGGGACCGAGGGGGAGATATAGGTTTTAGGGTTTAACTTTGAAAAAAAAAGAGGGAGGAGGGAGTTTTTGTTTTGGGGAGGTCAAGTCGAAAGGGGATGCACCTTTCTTTGGGGGAGTCATGCCATTTTCACCAAGCGGAGTGGTGTGGAAAAACAAAATGGAGTAGAAGGGCGAAAGGAGGTGGCGGCTAAGATTAAGGGGCACTAAGGAGGACAACAAGGTACTGTGGTTTCATCCCACTCCTTCCAGTCGCACTCCTGGTATGTTCTAAAACCTTTCTTTCTATGTTTCTATTTGGGAAGTCCTTCAATCATTGCATTCTTTGAGGTGACATCTCCTCTGAGACATTCTGCCAAATAGTTCCCATGCCTTGTCTGTATGTTCCACATTTGACATAGAGGCCTACCAGAGCTTTTCCCAACTATAATATCTGACTAAAATTTGTCTTCCTTTATGCCTTGATGAGCATGCGTACTCTGCTCCAAGGCTCCCATTTGGGCGTAGGCAGAGGACATTGGCAACAGTTGTGGAAATCTGGCATCTCAGCAGTAGATTTCATTGGCACGAGAGTTTCCAAGTAATTTTAAACAAACCCACCTTGAATATGCCCTGCCAACATGGTATTCCATAAGATCACATTTGTTATGGCAGATTGTGAATGGTTCAGTAGATTCGTTTATGCTACGACATTTTATGTGCGTGCCTACAAGGGCACTTGCAACTACAACATCTAACAAAAATTATTTCTGCACATTATTGTTGTGCAAGCCTTCTTTTCTTATGATTTCATTTAGCATCGCCCATAATCTCCACAAGAAGATCGTCCTGGTCAAAATGAGGGAAATGGTCCACATCTCTCATGACAATCCATCTTGCAGCAACCTTAGAGGTAAGTGCTGCTGCAGTATGGCAATCAGTCGCTCCACGAGGCATGTCAACAAACCAATTGCAATTGCTAACTCTTCACTATGATGGCAGAGAAATAATCCTTTTCACTCCTCAAAGAAAAACATTATAAAATTGTCGAGTCTAGACAATACCCTGCTGCCTGCATCATTCCAGCTAAATGCACCATCTTGGGATCGAATGTTTTTTTTTTCTTTTTTTTGATTTTATGCAAACTCAGGTGGGGCCCAATTGACTCCCCATCGTTTCTTTCTCTTGCCTATTATGTTTTTTTAATGTCTTCGAGAAAAGTTTAGTAGTTAGAATTAAAAAAATGGAATTGGTTTAGTTAACAAAGTTTAATTTGTCTTTCCACCAATGCCTACTTATGTTATGTGATCAAGTGAAGTTAATGTTTAGGATTTATACATTGTTGATATAGTGAATTAGATCATCTTAGGAATGGAAAGTGTGATTGGTCTATTATAGAAATAGATTTGGATGTAAAGGAAAGAGGGAAAATTATGCTTTTGGGGTCTATAGCATCCAAGCCCCTTATGTATGATATTGTCCTACTTTTCATTGGTATATAATGTTATAAAGATGATGGCCTCACACATACTTTTCAATCTAAGTTAGTGGCTGGTGGAACTTATACTTTTTTTAATTTAGTAATACAGTTGGATTGTTCCATTGTAGAAATTGTTTAATCCTTATGATTGTATATATGTTTATTGATGTGATGATGTCATATTTTGTTTTGTGTGCTTTTCTTCCATTTGAGAAGATGACGTTATATTACACATTAATGATGATTTGTATAATGGATTGGGGTGTGTACCCTTATCTTCTCCATTGAATTGAAATTGTATGCTAGTGATGATGTAGTAAAGAGGGATGGGTATGGATTTAAAATTATTGATGCCTTTTTTATTAGACTCTTTGACCTCTCTTGTTTATTGGACCTAGAGCATTCTTGTTGTGAATAATTTATTGGGTTTGTGCCTTGTGTGTTATGTTGTTGAGTGGTCATGCTTTGAGATCCTCTAGTCGTGTCAATTTTTTCCCTTGGAGATGGGTTTGTGTGCATGTGTTTGTGTTTAGCATTATTGTGAGTAACTTGGTGTTGGTTGAAACCTCATTTTGTGAGTTTGGTCATGCTGGAAGTGGTTCCTTGTTCTCCTCTCTTCGTAGCTCGAGGGTTGCCTAGGGCACAAAGGACATCCATTGCGTCCGACAATGGCAATATGGTTGGGAGGTGGGCAACATCCCCCTTGGTCTTCATTTTGGCGATCTCTGTTGAAGGCTTGGTGGGGATCTTGGTCTTCATCCTTTTGTTGTGTAGGAAACACAATTAGCATATTTTCAACTCTTTTGGGTATTCCAAAAGAAAAAAGATTATTGTATTTAATTCTATTGATGTTTTGGAAAAGTGGTTAATGTATATTTATCTCCTTGGACATATGTAGGAATATAATTATTGTTTATTTGTTCTATTGATATTTATAGGAAAAATAAATAATGTATATTTATCTCTTTTGATGTGTTCAAGAAAATGATTACTGTGTTTATTTCTATCTATATATCTTAGAAAAGTAATTAATGGGTGTTTACCTCTTTTGATGTATTTAGGATAAGTAATTATGGTTTATTTTATTTTATTGATGTATAAGGAAGTAATTTATGCATTAGATTAATTAATGCTTACTTTATTTTAATGATGCATAGGAAAATAATTAATGTGTAGATATTGCTAATGTTGTAAAGGCAATGATTATTGTTTATTTATATTCTATCGATGTATAGGAAAGTATTCAATATTTATGTATCTATGTTGATGTAAAGGAGAACACTTATTGTTCATTTGTCCCCCTTTAAGTTGGACTTGTTTAGACTGACTGTTGACATCCTCCTTCTCTCGTTATGAGGCTTGGTTGTGTAGTGTAATGGGTTTTCCTCGTCTTAGAAGTTGATATTTAAATTGTTGGCTATTGTATCAAGGAAAATAACTTCTTTTATTCTATATTGTTCATGTATGTCTATGCTCTCGTACTCCCATTTAAGTTTACGCTATGTCATCAAGTTGGTTATAAATCTTTATGTCAAGTATTCTTCCCAGTATTCTTTCATGTATGAATGATTTTGCATATCTATCTCCTTCTATTTAATGGGTTATTTCATTTTAGATGAATGGTGGTGTCCTCATTTACTGTTTTGTGCATCGATGTGAGTTTTCAACACATTTTTTTTGTTTTTATCCCCTTGGCTGATTTCTCTAACAAGGCGTCTTGGATGTTTCATCCACGCCTTGTCTTACTTCCCCACCTTGTGTGATGAGGATTTAGGGTTAGGGGAAAAAAAAATTAGGTGGTTCATGTCATGACCACATGGGTAATGTGGGCATGACATGTGGTTTTCTCATGTCGTTTCCACTTGTAAAAAGTGGGCATGACAAAAAATTAGGTTGATAAGATCAAGCATAGCCATGAAAACCTAACCCTACCATCATCAAAGAATCTAATCCAAATGAAATCAAAAGCATGCAATTCAAGAACAATATCACCTAGATTATATGATTCCTTGTATATGATGTGGATTGCTTCTTCAACAATGAACAATTATGAAGATAAAAGCTACCATGATGGATAGATGATAATGATAATATGCTAAATGGATGCTAAAATGCTCAATATGCTCAAGATGATAATGTAAACGCTATATGAATGCTGGATAGATGTAGTATGGAATGAGAGGGTGTTTATATAGACCTCGACCAAAATCAATCAACGGTGTAGATTTGGTGGCTATGTGAATGGCTAAAATTAAAGGATGATCATAGGTGAATTTGTAGATGACAAGTGGAAGGAAGATAAGACTTATGTGTGACCGTGTACATAAAAAGTACTACATGTGAAAGATATTAAATAAAAGATGTAGTACCACTTATCTTTTTAAATGAAAGAGGCACACATGTCAGCGCATTGAGATAAATGATAAGAAGAAATTAATTAAATAAAAAAAAATTATTTAATTAATTGGAAAGTGGGTTTGTGAATGGATTTTTAATTAAATAAATAAGATTTATTTAATTTAAAATGGATAGAAAGAAGATAATTAAATAATTAAAAGATTATTTAATTATAGATTAGAGGAAATAGAAGAAATAACTAATGAATCAATTAAATAAATATAAACTTATTTAATTAAATAAATATAAATTTATTTAATTAATAGAAGAAATAAGGGATAGGGAGATTGCTCAAGTGTTTTAGACAAATGCAGATGATAGCTAATGTAATATTTGAATGCTAATGATAATTAGGTCAATTTTGGGTATCTACAGGATGACTTAACTGATGTTATTTCTTTAGACATTGAGTACCTAGATTCAAGTCTAGTAAAATGGGACAGTATGAAGATGAAGACACTTGTTTCCCTTGGTATTGTTGAAAGCTAAGAATCATATGTTGCTACAAGAGAGGGATTAATTCATCGGAGCAATGTGTTGAAGGAGTTGATCAAAGATCTGGGGAATGCTCGAGAATTGTGTGATGATAGTGATTTGGATCTTCCCCATAAATTAGAGGAGCTTCAATGTAAATTGGTCAGTGATGATCATCAGTTTCTTTCTATTGAGGAAATGATACAATAATTCAACAAAATGATTCAAACGAAGTTTGAGGATAAAGCTTTCTCAGTTGCTTCAATGGATAATTTGTTGGATTATCAATGGACTCTGGATAACTTGAAGGATAAACTGAAAGAGCATGAAAAGACCACCCCCACCATCAAAGATGCTATCACCAGAGCTCATGTAATATCCAAGAACACTAGTGCCCCAGATAGCTTAGAGATGCAGATGATCATCACAATGTATGAAGGATCCACCAAGAAAGACACTGATGGAAAATGATACTTGTGATCATTGCATTAGTTTATTTTTCCTAGTTTTGTATATGTAATTTGTAATTAGTTTTGGACATATCCATATGTATTTTTCTAAAATGTAATTACATATGGAACATAGAAAGTCCCAAGTCAATAAGGACTCCTATTTTTGAATAAGTCAAAGTAGTTAGATTTTTCCTAAATTTTCTCAAGGCTTCTCCCTATAAATAAAGAGGGCCTCTATTGTAATTTGGATCTTTTATCTATTGCAAGGAAACTCTAGCGAATTAAAAAGCAAATCAAGACTTTGTGCTTTTTTGTGAGAATCAGTTATCAAATATTTATCAATACAAGAAAGCAAGTTCAATTCCAATCTTTGTATTGGAGTCATTTGTGTTATGATAGCATTGTTCTTAAGTCTTACTATCATAATCTTCTTTGGTAATAATTGAAGTGTGGAGATTGTTTCAAGTGATTAAAGAGCATTCTTAATTTGATTTTGATAGACTTTGTGTTATCAAATCATTTGTGAGGATTGTGTTTATGTTTGTGAGAGTAAAATAGATTGAAGACTTTGTGCTGCAAGTTGTTGTATTCAATCTACTTATATCATCTTGGAGAAGAGCTAAGACTTTGGGCTGCATTCAACTTCAAATAATTTTATTTGCAATTAGTAAGTGAGGCAACAGAAGACTTTGTGTTTTTGTGGTTTTGTGATAGTTTATAAGTTCTTTAATATTAGTTTCATTGAAATCATCATCTTGAAGTAGAAGCATCTATTCTAAAAAAAGAGAATAGGATGAAATGGAATAACCACAAAAATAGTGTTTAGCGTACATAAGTTTCATAAGTTATTTGTTTGTAATAGTTAAGCAACTAGAGGGAACCTCCCCTTGCTGAGAGGAGAGACTTTGTCTCATCATAGCTGTGGTTGATATAATCATTTTGTCGTTAGTGAGTTAACGACAAAATATTCACCCAATAAGGAGCAACCCACATTACAAAAGGACTCACTGCCATACAAAGAATCTAGTAGTGATGAACATATTACCATATAGATCTCCAAGCTAGACTCTTAGGTTCTTTTGGGCACTATCCAATGATACATTCTAGATCTAGAACCCATGGCTGCTATTATGAGTGAAGTGGCTGACATAGCCAAATGTTTGGATAGCACTCATTCTCCTCTCGTACTACAAGAGGCTCGTTGCATACAAAAATTGGTTGAAGGTGAATGTCATGAGGAATTTACAAGAATTTTCCTCTTGAAGGGTTGGCCTACTACTTGGAACCTAGAGATGAAAAAGACATGGCAACCTAACTACACTATCTCTTTGGAGGATCAGATGGTAATGCCATAGCAACCCTCTATTCCATTGAGTCTGTCTTCAAGAAGGTATACCATATGCTTCAGGAACAAATAGTTGTTGATCGCTAGATCATGGAACACATTGATGAGTCCACGCATCTTTCTCAACAATTAAGAGAGGCATTAGATGAGCAAAATCAAAGATTTCAAACTTAGATGGCTCAACAATTCCAACTCACAGAATTAAAGAAGCAAAGGTCGTTGAGAAAGACAAAGCACTAGTTAAGAAAGATGAAAAGATGATGGAGATGTTAGGGTTAGCCAGCATAAGATATTAATTAAATGCAAATAAACATTAAACTGAGGAATGAAAAATACACAGAAATAATAACAACGAGAGATAATTTTAACGTGGTTCACCCAAACTTAGGCTACATCCACCAATAGAGAGTCCAATATTATTATCTAGTAAATTAAACCGATTACAACCAGCAATCCTTGCAACTCAATACTGCTGCAAATGCTACAATACAATATCAAAACCCTAACCCTTAGTTGCTTTTATCAAGCCTTATGTTGGTTACAAAAATAGAGTTTTTTTATGTCGCCCAATAGAAAAATAACCCCCGATGCCTTAATAAAATAATAACAAACCCCTGTAAGGGGCACTACCCCTTGACCCCATTAAATAATTTGGGGGGAAATTGCACCGATGAAAGTGGGGTAAATTTAACCTCTGGGTCTGATTAAGCTCCATATAACAACAGGAGAAGGACACCCATCTAGCTGAGAAGGATAGGGAGATTGCCAAGTTGTAGCTTGTCCAGGAGAAGACCAAGCGTCAGTTGATGGAAGCAGTACAACTAGTGAAAACTACTCGAGAGCATAAATTTCTTGTAGCCCATCACCTGAAACTCAGGACATAAGAAGTATATAGATCACGATAGGTCATTTCACAACAATCCACTCCTTCCTCGTCAGTATGCACACCTCTAGGGATGTCTCCTCCATCAACCCCTCAGTGATGTTTGATTTTGTTTACTTTCAACATTTCAATTTTGCTTGCTCTTAGTCATCTAGAAGATGACTCTTTTTTTGGAGGAGTTGATGTAGTTAGAAAATAATATATTATAATTTACTTATAGTTATATTTTGGGTAGTTGGCGAGATTAGTTTTTCTTGTGTCAGTTATAGGTAGTTTCTCTTGGTAGTTCCTGACGATTGGCATTCCCTAGCAACTATTGACCACTTTATATACTCTTATTATAATTGTGAAAGGGATTGCATGTTGCAAGAATTCCCTATACTATAGTTGTATAAGAGAATATTAATGAAAAGCACTGTGATATCATTCTACAATTTATGGTAGGAATTTGTTATGTTCATTGGTATATTTCTATTATGTTTACTCTGTATCATTCAAAGCATCTTAAATTAGGTAGTAAACAATGATGACAATTTTTGTGTAATTGTAACCCAAAAGAGGAAAAAGTTTCAATAGTATATTATAAACTTATAGTCACAATAACATATGACTAATAAATAATTTTGTAGTGTACGACTGGATACTAGAAGTGGATTGAAAAGACTGTATGATGGAGAAAAATCACTGCAATGTCTATACAATGAAACAATGAAAGACTGGGACGGACAAGCAAGCAAACTAAACCAGGGCATACTATTACAAGTAGTGGTATGACACACATACTCAGTCCAAGTCGTATGGAAGAGCTGGAAAGTAGACCATGTTGGGTCCCAAAATAGCTTATCCTTATCCCTAGAACAATATTTGTTGCATCAAAAATATAAATTTTCTTAAAATCAAGATGCAGCACAAAAACTATAAAATCAGATAACCACAAAACCAAATAAATGCAAATGTTACCAAACAAATTGGAATGTGGTTGCTCGAAGTAATTGCATAACTCCTGTCATGCCCACATTTTCACAGGTGGTCACAACACGCAAACACACATGTTGTGTCCACATGTGACATGTGTCATGATTCAAACTGTCAAAAATTTTCCCTTACTACATGGAAAACACCCTCGCACACGTAAGCGTGCTCGGTGGCGTATACTTAAAGCGTCAACAAATCGGTTGATTCCAACATAACATCCTCACGTGCGCATTCACTATGTTAGACTTGCTGTCTTTGTTAGAGGACGTTCACTGGTTTACGCTCGGTTAATCTTCAACGTTGTAATTTAAATATAATATTCTGAACCTTAGCTAGATCTCTTAATCCATTTCGATATTGACTCGTATTTTCTCCCCTATTAAATTGACTTGATTAATTGTTCATAATAAATTCCCATTATATATATTGTTAATATATAAACATACTTTATTTCTTTCGTTCAATATTTGAATAAATAGATTTCCTTCTAAATACAACCCCAATATAAATATCTGTATATTATTAATTTCATAGAGTACCAAAATGGAATGTCTCCTTCTACAGAGCTGTCTATTATAAACATACATTCTGATGTTCCAAAATAATTGTAAAAATCTTCTTATCCCTTTTGATCCCTTTCTCAATTTATATATATATATATATATATATATATATATATATATAAAATTTTATATAGGTATATATATTAACTTAATTTCTCTTGCATAAGTGAATTTACACCACCCATTACAACTAATACTCCAAATTTAATATATATATATATGTATGTAGAAGGAATTTAATAATAAATAATTTTAACTCCTCCTTTGTAAGTGGAATCCAACACATAGCACATGGGTAAGTATACATTAAAATTTTATAGTACAACACATTTATAATTTAAATAATAAATAAATATTTATATTATTAACTATCTTTTCATATTAAGATATACCTCATTCATACAATGAGTATATTGTTATATTACATATCTCATATCCTTGAGGGTGTATAACCCTAACATTCTAGCATTTTGAATATGCTACAGGCAGAGAAGGCGTCGGCGGCGGCGCTGGTCGCAGGGGAGGGCAAGACCAGGGAAGGGAGCGGAACCGAATGTAGGGTGGCCGCAAAGGCGACGTGTAATGGACGGTAGAGGAAGTGGAGGGTTGGAGGACACAGGCGGCGGCGGTGGTGGAGATCTGCCGAAGCACGGTAGGGAATGGGGTCGAGGGATCCGCGGAGGGTAGGGCACCGGTAGTGGGAGATCCGTAGGGTGCGGGGTCGAGGTCGACAGTGGAGCATGTAGAGGGGCCGCGGGGTGGATGTATGCGGTGGCGGGTTTGGGGACTGCGTGCAGGCGTAGTGTGGGGTATGTTGGGGGGAGGGGTGTGGGGAGGGGTGGAGCCCCACCCACATCCCGTTTCGTGGGGTGTGGGTGGGGCTCCGCCTCTCCCCACACCCTCCTTGTAATAGTACGGCGGTGGTGGGAAGGTTCAAACCCTTCCCACCACCATTCTATTTAACAGACCTTAATGTGTTTTATTTATTTATATTTTTTTATTTTAACACTCCATTCTAATTTACAAATAAATGTATATATATATATATGTTCATCTCATATACTTAATTTGTTTTTATTTTTTTAAAAGAAAAACAGTTTATTTCTTTAGTTCATTTAAAACACAGAATGTATATTTATATACATTTTTGTCCAAATTCTTATTGTAAGGCAAGATAAATTAATATATTTCTTTATATTATCCTACATAATTTATTTCATTTAACACTTCAAAACTAACTCCATACAAAATAACAGTAGGTATTTAAAATTATTTTTTTTGCTCATAGAATTTAAACTTCAAGTCTCTAATTTAAATCAAATTACAGTTGCATATAATCTAAGGTGAAATGAAATACTTATAATCACATTTATTCACAACAAACTAATTTTATGAACATATCACAAATTCTTTTCCCTTTTCATTGTCAACATTTCAACTTCCCTAATTATTTATAATCCAACATTTCCACTAAACATTATACAGGATAAATCTTAGCAACTTGGCATACATCCACAACTAAATTTTCACAATGTTATAATATATCTTTGCAAGAAAATAGTCCAATCTACTCCTTGGATAAACTAATTTTAACTTCTTCTGGCTCACACAAATGACATAAAGTAACAACCAAATTAAAAACAACTAAACGTAATAAGGGAGGATTTTCTCTCCACTCCCAAAATGCAACTTTTACAACAATTTTCAGAGAGAAGTTCTCTCCTCTAAAACTCTTACAGGATGAAACTTAAAGAACCCAAGCACTCATTACAATTAGGAAGATAGAACATTTTCTCTAATCCAAGAAACACTCCTCCAATCCTCTCAACAAGCTCCATCAGTACCCTGCATGACAACAAGGGAGAAAACAACAACCAACTAGTTCTCCTCCCTACCTTAGACCCGCAAGAGGGTCACCCCCAAGCTAGGGAGATCATCCACACACCCAGGAAGAATAGTCCGGTCCACTTCACAATATTGTATATCAATAAGCAAAGCAAACAGCTCACAAACACCCTGGCTCAACTAACAACATAAGAACATATCTAGGAGAGTTTCAAGGGAGTAGGAAATTCCAGGGATATTACCAATAGGCTCTCAAGCCTTATAGTTATTTGGCTCAAATACACAAACATGCCCTCAAGGCTTTCCTATTCCTAGAACAGGAATGCTCCTGAGGAGGTTTACACCTTCCCCTTCCCATACACTAAGAGCATTGTCCTCCAACTAGAAGGAGCTCTTTCAACACCCAACACAAAACCCAAAATAAAAGAAAAACACATAGAAAACATTTGCAATCCTCATTCATCAAACAAGACAAAACATACATAACAAGCAACACATCATACAAGTGAGTAGTCTTGTTCACCAACCTTCCAAAGCCCAATTATGGATGAAATTTGATGAAGAGCTCTTCTCTTAGCCTCCTTCTCCAATGATCTCCTTCTTTCCACAATGATCCAACCCCCCTTTACTCTCCTCCTCCTCTCTCTTTTAAACTAATTCCCTTTCTTTTCCCAATTTCCCAAATGGTATTAAACAACTAATCCCCCAACTCATCCATTATCCTAGTGGACTTAAAACAATTAACCCCACTCAAGAGGGCCCCCATTATAGCCCACATGTAGAAATAAAATACAATAAGTAAAATATAAATAAAAAGGGGAGTGGAAGACACACCACCCTTATAAAGGAGAACCCCACCAAAAGAGAGGCACAAGGAGACAAGCACTCCATTATTAGGGGATCATGGAGTTGTTCCATGACTTGGAAGTGGGCCTGAGTGTGGATTCCACTCATCCCATTGTCCCCCATGCTTCCAAATTCGTCACTTAACTTCACTGTGAAGTTTAAGTGACCATATGGAGGTTAACCCAAGGTTATCCTAGTCAAAAAGGTCCCTAGACCCATGGGGTATAACTCAAGGTTGATTTTTACCTAGTTTGGACTCCTAGAGTCAAATAAAAACACAAGCAAAGGGTCTAAAAGAATTAAAGTTTAAACAAGATTCAAAACAACATTTCTTACAACACTTATCACAATATAAGTAAATCAGAAGGTAGCCCTAATCCCCTTGACCTCATGCAACATTAACACATTACAACATTACAACATTTCTCCAAACATAGGTTGATTCTTAGTTCCGCATGGAACTAGATTGGCTTCACAAGGGATACACATAGGGTATGGATGATCTCCTATATTTGTGGTTTCGTTAGCAATACCTGCACACTCAAACTCGAAGTCAATAACACATAAGGATATCATAGCCAAAACCAATTTAATATAAGCATACCTAAATATTCTATCATATAATCATACTGAAATCACAATAAAGTTCCATATCCATTCATCATTTCCTTAAAAACAACATCTAATTACCATTGCACAATTATTTCCTTAAAAATCAATTAGGTATAATAAACAAGATTCAGGATCAATAGTCTCCCAACATAAGAATAATAGCAATAGCACTAGAAATAGTCTCATGAATAGTAGTGTAAAAAGAAGGCCTCACAACTCCAATGTAATTTTTCTCGGGGGGGAATCATAAAATATTTAGGTTTTTATAAACTTTGGATGAAAGTTGGTTTGGGTAGTTCGAAAATAGTTAAACAGTTAATTGAACGGTATGGTAGGTATAATATAGTTAGGGTTTTGTGATTTTTGATTTATTTACGAATAGTATAGGTTTAGGTTAAATAATAAATTAAGTTTATTAGGCTTAATTTACTATTTATGGGAGATACAGTGAAATAGATCTAATTAATTAAAATTAATTAAACCTTAGGGTTAATAATAGACTAAATAATAAATTAAATTTATTAATTTTAATTTATTTTTTACGGGATTAAGAAAAATTTAATTAATTAATTAATTAAAATTAATTAAATTTTATGGTAAGGGAGGACCTGGGGAATTTATCGGTAATCAAGGTATGATTTAGGGATGGATAGAAATGATCTATGGTCAATTTTTTTATGTCTACATTTTACCCCTCTTTGAGACGATGTTGTGAAGCAATGTCATTTCAAAGAAGATTAAAACATAGGTTTTGGATTTAGATTTTGGGTAGGCTGGGATGATGGGGCTCATAAAAATGAAGGATTGGTAGATAAGGCCCCCTCAAGAGGATATGTAGGGATGAAGGAGATGGATATGCTCTTGAAAAAGGAAAGGAAGGGAAGGAGGTGGAGTTATGCTGATTAAACTTTGAGCAACCTAATGTTTGATATAGCACTTGACGTTATGCACCAAGGTATAAGGACCAAGGTGATGATGTGTCCTATGCACCAGCGTAATACAACCTTGTCTAGCATATGAGGAAGTAAACTTAGAGCATTAAAGTCCTAATGCACAAAAGGTATGATAGGACCTTAGATGCAAAGGATAATGCAAAAAGCTATTCCAACATACATAAGATACAAATATTAGCTGGAACGATACAGATGTGATTCAAATGTAAGAATAAATGATGACACACACAAGCAAGCAAGCAAGCATGGACAAATGATTCAAAAACAAACAAGGTATTGGCCCTGTCAAGCTAAAAATTGATGATCGATGAGAAAAATTGATGATCGATGAGATTGATTGATAATTGATTAATAGAGTTGTTGATGTGGGAATGATTTATCCTGAGAACAGTGTGAGCATTTGCGTTATTGATATGGGAACGATATATCTTGAGAATAACACTAGGATTGGGAACGATGTATCCCATTGATGATGATGATGATCGATCGATCAGGTTCACAAAAAGGCTAGGAACCAATACCATGGATGCAATTGGATAATATGACTTGATTGGTTGACTCAAATAGTATGGATTAACGATTGATTTGCATTTGAATTTATTGGATTGGATTGATTTGATTTGATTTTTATTGCTTGGGTTTTGGTTGGATATTTGATTTTTTTGTATTTTCAAATGTTTTGATTTTTTTTTGGATTTTTGGTTTGTTATGAATGTTTTAGCATTAGATTGTGTGTGGATAGCCTTTGGATAGATGCCAATAACAAGGGAAGAAACTAGCCAAAAGGCAAGGATGATGATAGGATGCGGATGAGCAATAATAGATGGGATAGATAAAAGGATTGACAATAGGATGAAAATTGGTAATGAGATAAATGCAGGATTTGGATGGATAAAAGGATGGACAAAAGGATAAAGGTAGGAGTATGGATGGATACAAGGAGTGGCGATAGGATAAAGGTAGGGTGGATACAAGGAGTAGTGATAGAAGGATAATGAATGGGAGATATATGATAGATGGATGAAAGGAGCCTAGGATGTGATCTCCAAGGACTATGTCGCATAGGAATAACATGCCCCCACTCTAGATATTATGCATTAGGACATGGTGAGGTGATGCTTATTAGGATGCATGATGGGGATAATGCTTGGAAGGGATGAATGGACTTAGGATGTATGGAGGATGTTCTTAGAAATGGATGGATGGAATTTGGGATATGACAAGAGGTGTCAAAAGCATATTTCAACATTTTGCCCCTACACTCATCAAGATCAAAAAGGAGGAAAGGAAGATGGATGGTGCAATGAGGAAGGTATGACAGATATGATGGGAAAGGATGGTAAGATAGGATGTAAAATGATAGGATAGTATATGAGTTGGGATAGATAGGATGGGATAGATGCAATGGGATAGATAAGATGGGATAGATGCGACAACATGCCCCCAGGTGTAAAGCACATAGATAATCACCTATGCATGATGCCTATTTGCCAGGTTTTCGTCATGGTACTTATCCAAGGTGCCATAAAAATAGTTTTCACCATTGGACGAAATGATTTCTCTTTACTATTTTAATTTTTTTAATTTTTTAAATTTTTTTTAATTTTTAATTTTTATTTTTTTGACTTTTGCTATGCTAGTTGGATAACACTAATAATTGATACTCAAAAGGTCTTAATGTGTCCCTATTTGCTTGAGATGGTCGATGTAGATGCAACTATCATAACATGCCAATGATGTCCTACTCGAAGTAACTACTTTGTGAGGATTAAAGCACTTGTGTACAATCTGTTGATGTTTGTGTGACCTTCATCGATAACTAAGTTGGCCTTGTCCAAATGATTACATTTTGATAGAGAACCATCATAGCCCTTATAATGAAGTGTTGCTACCACAAGACGATGGATTTGGGAATTGGATTTCTTAGGTTTAAGACATGATTTTGGATGTGTATGGGGGATATTGGATGTGAGATTAGAATAAGTTTGTGATATAGTCGATTTAGATGAATAAGTTTGCGATATGGATGGGTTTGATGGATTTTTGACTCACCAAACTTGAGCTAGTGGATTATGAAATGTGGAACTAGGATGGCGATTAGGACCAATACTCTTGTATAGATTATAAGGTGGTGGACACCTGTTATATGCAAGGCATTTGTTTTGATTTTGATAGCTTTGATAGCTCATGGTATTTGGAAAATTTACGTTATTTGACATTCTTGGTCCATTTTGTTTTGGGACCCATATTGCTTTGATATGATTGCCTTGATTTTTGACTTCATATTCTTTGAACATTTGATTTGTATGCTCTATGATTTTGTTGGTCTTGATTGAGATGTGGAAGATGCAGAGGACAAGTGATGGTAGAAGTGGAAGTGGAAGGATTGTCGAGATTGTTGGCAACAAGTTTAGTGTAAGGGCTACAAATAGTCCCTATCTCGATGCTCTCATTGGATGAGGTTTCCCTAGTGATATTAGAAGTATCACTAACATCATTAGATTTTTGATATAACTCTGTACCAATACTTTGAATATGTCTGATGTGAATTGGGATAGGCTCTAGGATTCCTTGTTCAAAAATGCCCAATCCTTTTCCATGATAATCCATGCTTTGACATATCTTGTTTGCAATAGGATACTTGTCATTTTTTAAACATGATGATAACTCCTCGGTATTTTGTTGAGAGTGGTCAGAATTTTCTATTGTCTCTTCTGTGAGTAAATTTGTCTTGATAAAGATAGTAGATCCTATTTGATAGGATTCATGTACTAATTCATAATATATACTTGTTGTATCATGCTCATTGTATACACTTGTAGTTTTATGATCATTGTTTGTGATTATCATTCCTTGATCATCTAAATGTTCAATGGTATTGATTATGACTGGTGTTTCTTCATGCTTGATATGAATAGGATCTTGGTTTCAACTACGCTCATTGGGATCCATTATGATATGATCCAAGTGATTTGTTTGATTTTCTATGTTGCCTTGGGGACTAAGTGTTTCATCATAAGATTTGGATGTTGTAGTTGGATATTCGATAGGGCTAGTTGGATATGTGATAAGATTAGTTTGGCTTTGGTGATCATAAATATCATAAAGTGCAAGGAGAGGATCAAATTGGCTTTTGGGATCATAGGTAGGATCATGATCATAAATGGGAGTGACTTGGCTAGTTTGTTCTTGGATAAACGAGATAATTTGAGCTTGAGTATCTTGATTAACTTGATATTGATTTAGATGAGAACATGTTTGATCTTGCTTTAGATTTGACTCTTGACATAAATCTTGAGTTTGGATAGTAATGGAGGTTTCTTGGATAGGTTCAATGTATGATGGGAAATGAATTGGGCTTATGGTAGGTAGATCTTCAAGAACATTTGTAGGTTCTTGGATAGTTTCAAGGATAGGAATTTAATAGCATGGGAGTAATGGTTGATTCCTTGCTAGCATCCAATGGATCACATCCTTTATTAGTATATGGGTAGATGCACAATATAATGGATGGATAATGATGGTGGAAGGTGTAGGATTCAGATTCAATGGAGTGATAGGAGTGGGATTGGATATAATAGGATTTGGAAGGTTGGAAGGATTACATGATGGAGGCTCCATAGGGATGGATAGATGAGGAGGACTAGTAGATGGATTGGTATATGATTCCAAACTTGAGGTGGTATTTCCCTCGTCAAGAGTATTATTAAGATGGCTTAAGGATTCTTGTTCTTGGTGCAAGGAGTGACTAGTACTAGCATGCTCATGGTGTGGAGCATTTTGAGATGGACACTGAGGAATATTCATGAGATTGGTTGATATGAAGGGACTAGGTTGACATGATGAAGAGGTTAAGTTGGATAGATCAATAGATGGTTGAGCCTTGTCATTGATTGAGCAACATTCAAAAGGATTTGGGTCAGCATAAATGGTAACCTCTTGGTCATTAAATAGAAATTTGGTGTGTTTGTTATAGGTGGAAGGAACAACCCTCGTGGCATGAATCCATGGGAATCCTAGGAGGATATTATATGGGAGATTGAGGTCTAGGACTTGACAAGTGATTTCCACTAGGGTTGGACCTAATTAGATGGGTAATCGAATAGTACCTTCAGTTCTCCTTTCAGTTTCATCATAATTTTTAATAGTGATGGAATGGCATTTTTCAATATCCGTGGTGGAGTATCCCAATGGTTCCAATTGTTTAAAACACCTTAGAGTGCACAAGTTTATCCCTGAGTCACAATCTATTAGGACCCTTTTGACTAAACACCTTTTGATTATAACTTCTATGTGAAGGTGTTCATTATGGGATGAAGGTTTGTATGAAGTTAATGGGGATGGCATATAGGATGGTGATGTTGATGGAAGCGAATATGGGTGGATATATGGTTCATGAGTAGAAAAATATGTGTCATGATCTACAAAGTTCTCATCATCATTAGAAGTGAATTTTGGCCCACCTCAAAGTATGATTTTAGGCTTGACAGTGGCTTTATTGATAGTTGTGGGACTAGGAGTTCTACTTTGACTAATAAACTTTTTGAAGTAGGAACCCCTATTGTGCATGATGAAGGATTGCAAAAGGAATTTCGATGCAACTAGGAGCTAGGATGTGAATTTGGACTTGGTAGGCTTGGTATAAGGCTAAGATGGACTCTACACAAGATGAGCGTAAAATAATGACTGGGTAATAAGACTTGGAAAATTTCAACTTTGTTGCAAAGAAGATTCAATCGTGGTTTACACAAAGTTGGTTGGACACCAAGATTTGGATATGTGCAAGGTTTTGTTTGCAAGAGTTGAAATGTTATAGATTACAGGTGTGATGTTTGATTGAGATGGAAAATGTTTATTTTAAACACACACATAAAACACGGTAGACAGAAAGTTTTGGATGACTCTGATACAAAATCAGAGTAAAAGTCTGAATGGGGGCCTAGATTAGCCCAAAAATTTTCATTGGTCTCGACAAATTTGAAAACACTCGTAAGCATGTACAATCTAGGCTGGAAAGAGGATACTACTTGCTGAGTCCCTACTTGGATTACTCCATATATTGAGACAAGGTGGACAACTAGAGATATTGGTGACACTGGCTCCCCCACCACGGCACGGGCACACCAAATCTCTTACCCTGAAGATCCGTAGATCTTATGAATCGAGGGATTTTCTATCTCCATAATGAATAGTACATGTAGGGCAGTTTCAGAGGTCTGACCTCCTGCACCAGCAAGCAAAAAAGGTTTTTGGCTTCTACAACAAGTGGTTTCTAGTCAGTGTTTCAGGATAATCTGGTGTCTATACATGCAGTGGTTCACTCATTTAAGAGGTCTCCCAGTCCTTAGAAAGGGTTTTTACGCATATCATGGATACTAAGGGAGACTTCCATCAATATAGAACATCCGTACCAGGTGATTGATGACTTTCGTCACAACCACAATTATTTGTATAGCGGACCGAAATGAAAGTACTGCTTGGGTCATTCCCTCTCACAAATCAGGAGGCAGACCCTCTAAGGGGTTAAGAACATAAAAGAGATGGGTCTGGATTCTAATCATTGAGTTTGCACAAGGTGAGAGCATACACCTACCACCTTACAAGCACAACAAACAATGATTAATCAACCCCTAGTTAATATATGTACAAACAGACATTTGAAAAAGTGATCTAATCAATGAAAACCCTGCAAAACCACTGTTAGTAGTTTGAATTTCCAGTCTTCGACAAACAAACATTAAATTTCAATTTCAAATCTTTGACATGCGAACCAGAGTAAAAACTACCAATTATATTATTGTCGGTTGTCATAATCATCATCAAATAATTCTATAATCCCCTTCGCTGCCTGCAAAAACATGAAAATCCAATTAAAAATGAAAAAGTTATGCTAGTTTGATCAAAACAGCCTCCAAGGGCTAAAAATGGGTACTCTGATGATTCACTCTATCACTGGCAGTTAAATAAAATGTTACATTTGATGGTTAAGCTTGATGTGATCATATGATGCAGTTGAGATCCTGGTGGTTAGTGTGTCGGGTAAGTACTTGAACAAAATTTTAACGGTTATGAGGTATTTAAGTGAGCTCCATGATTGCAATGGAATCTTAGGTTACATTTGTTGCAAATAATTTAGAGACTTTCAAGCAAATGCAGTTGGCGGTTGTAAAGCCAAATTCTACAACCCTTGCCAGCCTTAAATGAAGGGTCTGTCAATGGCTACCTATTCATGACTTTTACTTGACTGAAGTATCCCACAACAGGAGATAGATTTTTGGTTTATTGCTGGCGGGGTCTATTGTAACAAGTGTGAAAAATCTATTGCAGCTATTGATTATTAATTTCCTATCTTATGTAGATTATTTGGCTGCCGAAAAATTAATTAATTTATAGCAAATATTAAATAATAACACAGCTGCAACTTCACGGAAAATCACGGAGACAGAAAAATAAAATGAACACAATATTTTGGACAAATTGTCCCTGGAAAAACCCCGAAGGGAAAACCAGTCAGCAAATAAGAATTTTATTCGACTGCAAAAAATCAAGAGATACAAAATTGCTTGCCTCTTACTGGCAGAGCTCTGAAAATTTTCTTTCTTGTAAATTCCCTTCCCTCAATTGTTCCTGCTAAAATTGCTCCGGCAATATTTTCCTTCTCCGACAATTCCACTGCTGCTCTCCAACACTATCACTACGCCCTTTGCTCTCACTGCAAATCAATTTGCTATTGCTACAAATTTATTTATTTGCTATCACTGCAAATACTTCTTGGATCTGTATTCTCCAAATGCCCATTAATCCTCTTTTATAATCCTCTCATTGAAAACTAATGGCCATGATTTAATCTAAATCAATAGCTAGGATTAATTAGACTCTAACAAACCCTAATATCTAGAAGTCTCTTGAGAAATCAATTTTCTAGGTATGGAGATAATTATTCCAGCTGTGTTTCCAGCCTCGTAATCACCACCCGAGACTAGAACACCTGTCCAAGCTACATTAAAATTAACACTCCCTCTTAGCGAGGAAGGTGTTCTGCATAACACCCAACTTATCTTTGAAGAAGATGAATTTCACCTTCCCCAATGCCTTTGTCAAAATGTCTGCTACCTGCTGATCTATAGGTATATATTGTAGCTGAACAATCCTCCGCTATACATAATCCCTGATGAAATGATACCTGATGTCTATATGCTTAGACCTATCATGAAATACTGGATTCTCTGATAATCTGATGCAACTCTAATTATCACAGTGTATCATGGTAGTCTCAACCCTCTGACCAAACAAGGCTACTAGCAACTTCCGAAGCCATATAGGCTCACACGTTGCCATGCTAGCTGCTATGTATTCTGCTTCTGCAGAACAGAGCCATAGACTTTTGCTTCCTGCTGTACCAAGAGACAACTTCTGATCCCAAACTAAAGCAGCACCCTGAAGTGCTTTTCCTGTCCACTGCACTACCTACCCAATCTGCATCAGTATAGCCTATCAACTTGATACCATCACCTCGAGCATATCTGATCCCATACTCGATTGTACCACGCAAATACTGCAATACATGCTTTGCCGCTATCCAATGCACTCTCTTTGGCTCAACCATGAATTGACTAAGAGAATTTACTGCAAAGGATATATCTGGCCTAGTGTTGACCAAATACATGAGAGACCCAATCAACATCCTGTATAAGGTGGGGTCTACATCCTTTTCCTTGGACGAGTCTACCTTCTTCCAATTCGTGATCATAGGTGTAGACATGGCTCTGCAATCTTACATCTCAAACCTCTTCAAGATTTCAATGCAGTATTTCCCTTGTCCAAGGAAAATCTCTCCCTCTGTCTGCCACACTTCCATGCCTAGAAAGTAGTGCATAAGCCCCAAATCCTTCATCTCGAACTCTACTGCAAGGTCTCTCTTGCACTCCTCTATGAGACCCAGTGAACCTGTTAAAAACAAGTCGTCCACATATAGAACAAGAATGAGCACTTCACCCCCAACCATCAAGTAGTAGAGGTTAGCATCCGCCTCATTCTTCACAAAGCCTATTCCCTGCAAATATCTATCAATGTGCTCATACCATGCCCTAGGAGCCTGCTTGAGTCCATACAAAGCTTTCTTCAATCTGCACACGTGGGTTTCGTTGTTGTGTGCTACAAAGCCCTCTGGTTGTTCTATGTATACCTCCTCTTCCAATTCACCATTAAGAAATGCCGTCTTGACATCCATTTGATGGATCTACCATCCCATATGCGCTGCAAGTGAGATTATGGCTCGTATATAAGTATACCTGGCCACTGGAGCGAATGTCTCCTCATAGTCTATTCCCTCCTTTTGATAGAACCCCTTGGCCATGAACCTTGCCTTGTATTTCTTAATGCTACCATCTACACCATGTTTAATCTTATAGATCCAGCGTGATCCAACCACTGCCCTATCTGTCGGTCTAGGCACAACCTCCCACACATCATTCTATATTATTGAGGTATATTCCTCAACCATTGCATCTTGCCACACCTGTTGCTGTGCAGCCTCCTGATAGCTGGAAGGCTCGCTATCTACCAACTGACTAACCAATGCCACATAGTCATTATACCTAGCTGGTTGTTTCTGCTATCTACTACTCGTCCTAGGAGCTCCCACAAACTCCTGAGTATCCTTATGTGTTTGTTGAACCTCACGGTTCCTCCTGTCAACTATAGAGGATGAAATATCAAACTCCATATCTTCTTGATGCATCTCTTGGATTTGCTGTATCTGTTGCTCCATATTCTATGAACTCTCAGCACCTAAGCCTATGCTTGTACTAGTAACTGTACTCGTGCTTTGCTGCCCCTGTTCTGGTTGAACAATCCTTGGAGCTTCTGTTGGCTGCTCATTCTAATCATCTACTGGCAAATCTATGGACCTCCTATACGCCTTGTCCTCCATGAATTTGACATCACACCCGACTATAATCCTCCTGGTCCCTGGAATAAATATCCGATATGCCTTTGAGGTTTCGTTGTACCCCACAAAGTACCCTCTCTCTGCAGTCTGATCTAACTTGGAACATGTAGCCCCTGGAATGTGACAAAATGCCAAACTCCCAAATATCCTGAAGTGACTCACATCTAGCTTCTTCCCTGAGAATGCCTCCTCTGGTGTCATCTTGCCCAATACCTTATGTGGAACCCTGTTCTGTATGTATACTGCTATACTGCATGCCTCTGCCCATAAGTAACGTGGCATATCTTGGTCATACAACATAGCCCTTGCTGCCTCTGATATAGAACAATTCTTCCTCTCAGCAACCCCATTGTGCTGCGGGTTGTAAGGAATAGTCCACTCTCTCTTGATTCCTTCCCTAGTACAGAACTCCTAGAACTCTTTCCCTTTGTACTCGCCTCCATTGTCTGACCAAAGAACCTTTACCTTCCTGCCTGTCGAATTCTCCACAAGAGCTTTGAACTCCTGGAAGTGACTGAAGACCTCATCCTTGGTCTTCAAGAAGTATATCCAGGTCTTCCTGGAGAAATCATCAATAAAAGTAACAAAGTACTCGTATCCTCTGAGAGACTTCGTTGACATTGGTCCACATATATCTGAATGTGCTAGATCAAGAACCCCCTTGGATCTGGTGTCACTCCTTGGAAAAGCTTCTTTCACAAACTTCCCCAACACACATCCCTTACATACATCATCATGCTCTGTGCTCACCTCTGGAACACCTGTCACTGTCTCACAAAGCAATTTAAGTGCTCCATGATGTATATGGCCCATCCTCCTATGCCATAGCTCCCTTGATCTCTAGGATTATTGCTGCTCACTAGTGCCTTATGAGTATCAAACTGCAACCTATAAAGTCGACCGCTCCTAACTCCAATAGCTATGGGTGATTTCCAATCCTTATGCTTGATTAAAACATCTGTAAAGAATACATTGTAGCCTTTATCTTGAAGGATAGATACGGAAATTAGATTCATGCCCAAGCCTGGCACATACAATACATCATGAATGGAAATAGGCTTGCCATTCTCCCTCTAAAATAGAACAATCCCTCTCCCAACTGGAGCACACTTGGACTTGTTCCCCATCTGAATCTAGAATCTGATGTCCTCCTCCTTGTAGCTAGAGAAGTACTCTCTAACTCCTATCATATGAAATGACACCCCATTATCTATATACCAAACACCCTGTGAGGTTGAGCTAGTTAGGCAAGCTATGAGTGCAAACTCATCTTCCATTCTACTAGAAAGCTCATCTACACTTGCTGAAGCTGTTGTCTGCTTCTTGCCTTTCTTTTCATTTTTCTTCCTTTGTGGGCAATCGCTGACATAGTGGCCGAACTCGTGACAGCCATAGCATTTGATCTTAGACAAGTCCTTCTTCTTCTCACTTTTTGGATTTGATCCTTTGCTAGACCCCTTCTTCACTTTCCCTTTTCCTGCTAGGGCAACGTTTTCCTGTTCCACCTCACTTTTCTGACTATTCCTGCTGGTTCCACTGACAAGACTTAGTCTAAGCTCCTCCTGAGTGAAGTCACTCCATAGTCGATCCCAACTCGGTAAGGTGTCTCGTCCATTAATAACTTGAACAAAGACATCCCACTACTTAATAAACCCATTCAGGGCTATTCGTACTAGCTCATCATCCTTTGGTTTGTCTCCAATAGCTGCCAATTCATCCTTGACAAGTCTAAGTCTGGTGAGGTAACTTGTGACGTCTTCTCCCTTATTCATCCGAGTATTCCTTAACTTTTCTCTGAGAATCAGCTTCCGGTTAAGGGTAGCATTCTGGTATAGATTCATAATGGCGTCCCACATCATCTTCACTGTATCTAACTCTGTAATATGCAAAACAATATGATCCTTAACATCGTCAAGAATCAGCCTCCTCACCTTGGCATCTTCCTTCTTATATGCTAAGAGCTGTGTTGCATCTGTAGGTACAGGTACAACAGTGGTCACATATTCCTTGATACCATTCTCTTCCAGCAATACAGAAATTTTGGCTTTCCAGACACCAAAATTCGAGGCTCCATCTAATCTGTCCTGATCTCTTAAACCTGCTGAGGCCATCTCAAAAGAAAATAATAATTTTGAAGAGGTCAAACTAGGTTTTATAAACCCTAGATTTTTTATTTATTATTTTTCCTTTCTCCCTGTGCTTGTTCTGCCCTCAAATCCGCTCTGATACCATGTGAAAAATCTATTGCAACTATTGATTATTAATTTCCTATCTTATGTAGATTATTTGGCTGCCGAAAAATTAATTAATTTACAGCAAATATTAAATAATAAAACAGCTGCAACTTCACAGAAAATCATGGAGACAGAAAAATAAAATGAACACAATATTTTGGACAAATTGTCCCTGGAAAAACCCCGAAGGGAAAACCAGTCAACAGATAAGAATTTTATTCGACTGCAGAAAATCAAGAGATACAAAATTGCTTGCCTCTTACTGGCAGAGCTCTAGAAATTTTCTTTCCTGTAAATTCCCTTCCCTCAATTGTTCCTACTGAAATTGCTTCGGCAATATTTTCCTTCTCCAGCAATTCCACTGCTACTCTCCAACGCTATCACTGCGCCCTTTGCTCTCACTGCAAATCAATTTACTATTGTTGCAAATTTATTTATTTGCTATCGCTGCAAATACTTCTCGGATCTGTAATCTCCAAATGCCCATTGATCCTCTTTTATAATCCTCTCATTGAAAACCAATGGCCATGATTTAATCTAAATCAATGGCTAGGATTAATTAGACTCTAGCAAACCCTAATATCTAGAAGTCTCTTGAGAAATCAATTTTCTAGGTATGGAGATAATTATTCTAGTTGTGTTTCCAGCCTCGTAATCACCACCCGAGACTAGAACAGCTATCCAAGCTACATTAAAATTAACAAGCCCAATACATATACCTAGTTTACTATACTTTTTGTTTTTATTTCCATGGCGATGCAGACTTATGAAAATATAGTAACCACCTAGATATGGAGGCAATGGCTATGTCCATCAATTAATCAAACTTGGTAGGTTCGACTAATACAATTCCTTACCGACCATTCTCAATGTGCATCTATAACTGATTCTACAATTTCCTTTTGAAGAAAAACTCTCACTTTGTATGTGATGACCCATCTCAGATTATATGATTATCAGTCCTGTTTCCAAATGCGATGACAATGAACATCATTTGTACAAGGGTAAGAAGTTAGATGAAGCATACGATTTTAGTCTGAGCATCGGTGCCTACAGCGCCCTTGAATCTTTTTTAGAGATTAGTGAAAGTGCTTCACCCAACTAGAGTTTCCTCCTTACAATGTCATGATTGATGGATTCAATCAATAGTCGGCAAATTTCTCAGAACATAGGATGCTAGCGCCTCAGCACAGTGCCTTCAACGCATACATAAAACTCCATTCAAACGTCGTTGCAGATTCTCTCGTATCTTGCCAAACTCTGCACAAAAAAAAATGTTTCAGATTTCTGAGAAAAATCGATCAAGGTAGAAAGTTAAAGATCTAGAGATTACGCCTAACGGCTCTAGCTCCTACTTGCAAAAATAATCAAGAGTTAATTGCGAAAAATAGGAATAAAGGCGAATCGGCATTTCACCATTTGATTGTAGACTTTTTGAAAGAATGCTAGACAAAGGTCATGCATCAAATGCTATTGTATACACATCGCTTATCAAGAAGATGACCATAAAATCTTTAAAGACATAATATGTAGAGGATGCAAACCAGACCTAACACTATAATATATATGGATTGTGTTCTTAAGGAAGGGGACATTAAAAAGGGTTGTGGAATATGAAAGAGTTTAAAGAACTTCAAGGCATTATGGAAGATATATATCATCAAAGACTAGGGTTCCTGCGTCCAACGAACCGGACTTTTGTGATCATTCACACTGCAGATAATATAAATAAAGAGCAGATAATACCTTTACGCAAGAATCCAAAACTGTAAACCAGCATGTATACTCTTTGCAACAGTGGATATTATTTTTCACATAAAAGATGTAAAATCATAAAAGAAAGACTATGCAGAGAAGCAAAAAATCCTACAATAAACGCTGTATAACCGTGCAAAGCGCTGAAAAGTCCAAAAACTAAAAAAAATTCAAACTTTTACAACTTTTTAAAAACCCATGATGTGATATGTTTTTGTTCGCCTGCAAGCAACTTTAGAATCAATGGAGGAGTTGGATTCTGGCAGGAGGAAGCTTATAAAAGTTGACCTCCAAGATTCATTGAAAATTTCACTGAATGATATGGTAGTATAATATAGTTAGGGTTTTGTGTTTTTTGATTTATTTACGAATAGTATAGGTTTAGGTTAAATAATAAATTAAGTTTATTAAGCTTAATTTATTATTTATGGGAGGTAAAGTGAAATAGATTTAATTAATTAAAATTAATTAAACCTTAGGGTTAATAATAGACTAAATAATAAATTAAATTTATTATTTATGGGATTAAGGAAAATTTAATTAATTAATTAAAATTAATGAAATTTTATGGTAAGGCAGGACCTAGGGAATTTATCGGTAATCAAGGTATGATTTAGAGATGGATAGAAATGATCTATGGTCAATTTTTTTATGTCTACAATATTCAATCTCCAAAGCCAAGAACGTCACCAAGGAGATGAAATAGGTGTTCGTCAACAAGATTAAGATGATTAAGGGCTAATGGATAGGAGTGGGTAATCTCCTCTTCACTTTGACTCATCTTAAGTCAAGGAGGGTGTTCCTAGAGGAATCCCTCAATAGGGATTAACAACAGTACCTAATATGTTCATTAAAACAAGGCAGCGATATCCAAATTGTAGTTCTAAACCCAAAGCTATCACTGAAACAACTGACCTATTGCTCTAAAGCCTCTTTTGAGCTAATGAATGAAAAGTCTTGCATAAGGGAAAGATGTTTTATGTTTAACTATTGAGATGTATTCATTTTAATGTGTGTGTTTTATTACTACCTCCAAGATCGGTGCGTATCTAGCAAGCAACAAAGTCCAATTTATCGAAGGAAAATGATAGAAAAAAAATAAAAAATAGTTGATGCATCTATTGTGTAATACCAGGCATACATACATACTTAATAATCCATAACTTCACCATACAAATCTATATGTAATTCAAAAGAGACCATCACCAACCTAGTAATGCCTTAGAATGCTGTCATATTTATCAATTTTGAAGTTACAATCATACACTGAACTAGGGCAAGAAGAAACACGAACATTGGCTTATGTGTTTCTATGAAAATGCACCCTCAGTAATGGAGATATACAATATACTAGAATTTATAACAATATCTAACCTTTCATCTGTTGTGTCACTTGCCTAAAGAACTAGAACTGCAACCCCTTGACCTAGATTTTTTTCTTTTTCTGCACCTATAGTTGCCTTGAAGTGAGATGAACAACCAACCCTTGAAATGTTTCAATCTTCTATTTATAGCCTTTACAACTCGGATCTGAGGGTTGAATGGATAGGAAAACCCTAACTACCCCACCAATTGCAATAAATACATCATTTTCAACCACCCATTTCACATTAATGGTCACTTGTCATAGTTTTGTGTCATTCTAGAAGTCTATGGAGTTATCACTTTCCATTTTTATGCCTTTTTTGTGGATTGTGAGACTTCCAAGAGGTTTCAAACATTGCGGGTCAAAAGAGGTGTTCAAGATATATCCATGTCTACATGAAATCTCTACGTGAAGAGACTAGAAGAGGGATGCAAAACTTCTGAGGGCTTTCGGATGTGGTAGGGATCCAAGGTAGGTCAGGATCTGTGCCATGAAAGAAGTATGGAGGCGGAAGTGAAAGGTAAAAAGGAAGCAGAACATTTGGCAGGACTGGATATGTCTTGACTGGCATGAAACTGGTGTAGAGGAGGAAGAAAGGAAAAAGTGGACCTAGAAGGGAGACATGGAGGTGAACCTGGCCAAGAGGGGTTTAAAATGCATCCTAAACTAGGTAGAAAGTCCACCAGGGAAGGAGTTGAAGGATGTGTAGAAGACTCTGGGAGAAGGAAAAGTGGGACTTCTGGGGGGACATGGAAATGTCCAGAGCCATATGGAAGTTTAGCCAAGTCCATAAGCAAACAAAAGTTCCACTAGGAATGGAAGAAGGGAGAAAGAGAAAGTTTTGGGAGATGTGGAAAAGTGGATCTGGAGGGGTGACATGGATACATCCTAAAGGGGGTGAAACTTTTGCAATGTCTAGGAAGGGGTGAAACTTTTACAATGTCCTGAAGGGGTCCAACCTTCTGCCAGAGACAAGAAAACTTAGGATTTTTGGGGAGTTTTTACAGAGTTTAGGTAGATATACATGAAATAAACATTTAAGTATAAGTTGAAATTTATATATGGACATTTAATTTCTTATACTTTAATTTATATTTCATGTATATACTTTCAGGATGTTTGAGAGTGGTTTCAAATCCATGGGACTTAAACTGCAAATTCTAGAATTTGGAGGATCTCAAAAATTTTAGACAGCCAAATTTTTAGGGATTTCAGGGGCACGCAATAGACTAAATGTGTAGGGATCTATTTAGGAAAAAGTTGACCTATTTTCCCTTGCCCAAAGTCAAAAAGCCCAACTTCAAAGTCTTATTGAAATCCCTTAAGGACTTAACTATGCAAGCCTAAAATCCTTCAAATCTCTGCAAAATTCCTTGAAAATCCATTTAGAGAATCCTTGCAAAAAACCTAGAAAAACCCAAAACATTTGAAGCTTTTACCTTAAATTTTGCCCCCTTTTTGGCCTTTGTTGGCAAAGTTTCAGATTCCTGAACTAGTGCAAAAATGCCTAAGGCATGAGGCTTCTCTTTCCCTTGTCAGCAAATTTCAAAAAACCTCAACTTTTCATAAGTTTAAAATTTCACGAGTTCTCTGACTGGCCGATTCGCTGACAAAGGGAGGAAGTTTTCAAAAATTGGCTAAAGGGAAGTCTTTTCCCTCTATCGGCAATGTTTCCTTTACCCAAACTTTTTGTAAGTTTGTTTGTTCGCAAGTTCACCAATTTGGTGATTTGTCGATAAAGCGATAGAGGCTCAAAATTTGGCTAATGCAAAAGACAAAGGAATGCCTTTATCGACGATTTCTCAATCGCACGAACTCCTCAAAAGTTTGAAAATTGAAAAGTTCGATGACTTGGTGATTCGCCGATAAAGCGGAGGAGGGTGGGCTTCATTGAAAATTGACCAAGTTAAAAGAGGATATAGGAAGGCCTTGTCGAAAAAGTTAACAAGGTGTGAACTTTCCTCAAAAGTCAAAATCTTTGCAGTTCACCGACAGAGTATTTTGTCGATAAGGTAAGGAAGTAAAAAGTGACCAAGCAAGTGGTTCGGGAAATTGTCATTTTGCTGATAAGGCAAAAGTAAACAAGCAGCTAAGGAGGAATGGTTCGGTAAAATGACATTTTTCTGACAAGGAGAAGGGTTTAAAAGTTTGACATTTTTTTGACAAGGCAAAAAATAGAAATCATAGAATTGGCTAAGTAAGGGAGAGAAAGGAAGGCCTTATCGGCGAATCAGCATAAGGCCGAACTTCTCAAAAGTTCAAAGTTGTTTTAGTTCACCGATATAAGGATTTGCCAATAAGGCAAGAAGAAGGCCAAAGAAGTGAAGTTCAAGAAAGGATGATTTTGCCGATAAGGCAAAAGAACAAGCAAAGAATGGTTTGACAAAGTGCAAAATTGCCGATAAAGAGAGAAAGAGAGATGGTTTGACAAAGTGACTTTTTGCCGATAGAGGGGAAAAAGGAAGCAAAAGCAAAGTTTAGTAAAATAGGATTTTGCCAATAAGGCAAAAAACAAAGCATAAAGAGTTCAAGAAAAGATGGTTTTGCTGACAAGGCAAAACATAAGAGAAAGGCAAGCAAAGATAGTTTTGAAAATTGGATTTTTGCCGATAAGGGAAAAAATGGGAAAATCAGGCCACAGTCAAAAACAAATAAATATTGCCGACTGGGGATAAAAATATGTAGAAAATGTTAGAAATGAAAGCAACACTACTTCAATGGAAATTTGATTCAATATAAATTTTTGTAATCTTTAACTATGTGTTATTAATGGAGATTTTAACACAGAAACAAATCTATGCTTCATAGAAAAGAAAAATTAGAAATATGAACACATAACACAATGTTTAACATGGAGAAAACCCTTTCGGGTAAAAAACTCCACACAAGAAAGAGGTCCAATGTTTGTATTAATCTGAAAATGATTTACAATACAACACTTCAACTCTCTCCACCAGTTTTTAGTCTGACAACATTTCGGCAACACCTGAGTACCTAAAATCTATATTACAACAACTAATACATGGCAAATACTTATAGAAACATTTTCTAGCTCATCTTAGGCATTCACCTTCTCTCTCCTAAGATTCTCCAACCTGTAAACATTAATTACCATCTTACAAGCATCTTACACTTGTCCAAAAATAGCCATGCAAAGGTTAAGTGCCCAAGACTAAATATGGCCTCTTACAGCATCTTATGATGCATCATAACCATCATAGATTCCAGCAAAAGAGTATCTTTCCAAGATAGGAACCTTGGGCTAAATATAGCAAATATACAACTAACATATCCGTCATATGCGTCATAGAATCACATAATCTTATGACAACTTGTAGCTGTCATAGATTCACTCACCAAACATTATGATAGCTATCATACATGCCAAAAATAGTATATTCCTCAAGGGAGTATGCCTATCCTCATTTACTATGAGTTTTTACATTTGCCAACTGTAAATGTCACTCCGTAACTACCGCCGGTAACTCTGAAATTACAACTGTCAGTGAAACTAGTACAACTCCTCATGGATAATTACAAATTACATATAATAAATACAATATTGGGATTTATGAGGTTAATGGCACCTTATCCCAATATTCTCCCACTTGACATTATACATTGTAAATCAACCCAAGGAAATCAAATAAAAAATAATCAAGCACCAGAAATAAGGCCCATGGCCTCTCTACACAACACAAACTTTTCTGTGCTCACATGCTTAGTCAATGAATCTGCAACATTCTCCTGAGTGTCTATCTTCTTCAGCTCAATCTCTCCATTTCCAACCAACTCTCGAACAAAGTGATATTGACCATCAACATGCTTAGTCCGAGCATGATACATGGGATTCTTGGCCAAACAGATAGCACTCTGGCTATCACAACCAATCTGAATGATCCTGCAATCAAAACCAATAATAGTATAGTCTCCTCAACCAAAGTACCTCCTTAGAGACATGAGTAGCAGTCATATACTCTGCTTCTGTAATGGACAAAGCAACTGTGGGCTGCCTCTTACTCATCCAACTCACTACACCTCCAAACAAAGTAAACACATAGCCACTTTGACTATCCAAGTCACCTAGCCAATCTGCATCAACAAAACCCTGTATGTCCAAAGATTTATCAACACTATCAGTACCAGAAGAAACCAAACAATGATCAGGAGTACCTGTAATATATTTAAATACCGTTGTCTACTAGGGTTAGACATAAATCTGCTCAAAACTCCCACTGCTTGGGCAATATCTGGTCTAGTACAAACCATTACATACATAAAACTCCCTATAGCATTAGCATATGGCACATTAGACATATCCTCAAGATCATCCTTAGTCTTTGGACACATATCTAATGAAAGCTTAGTACAAATGGGTAAAGGAACTCTAACTGGGTTACAGTCCTGCAAACTAAACCTCTGCACAATAGTATTCACATACTTACTTTATGACAATCAAAGCTTTATGTTAACTCTGTCCCTCCTGATCTCCATTCCCAAAATATACCTTGCAGCACCAAGATCCTTCATCTCAAATGCACCTGAAAGTTGGGCTTTAAGCTTACTGACCATACCCTTAGTATTGCTGAAAAACAACATGTCATCAACATACCAAGCAATAACCAGTATAGAATCATCAACACAATGAATGTAAACACAATGATCGTCCTCACTTCTAACAAAACCCGATTTCAAAACAAATGAATCAAACTTTTGATACCATATTTTGGGGGACTGTTTTAGACCATAGACCTCTTTAACCTACAAACCCAATGTTCTTTTGCTTTTACCTCAAAACCTGTAGGTTGTTGCATCTAAATTTCTTCTTCAAGATCTCCATGCAAGAACGCAGTCTTAACACCCATTTGCTCAATCTCCCAATCATAAGCCGCGGCAATGGATAAGAGAAATCTAATAGAAGTCAATTTAGCAATAAGAGAGAATATTTCACCAAAATCAACTCCCTCTCTCTGGGAGTAGCCCTTGGCTACCAGTCTAGCCTTGTACTTCTCCAATTACCCGTCTGCTCCAAACTTTTTCTTGAAGACCCACTTACATCCTATGGCCTTTCTTCCTTTGGGCAAATGAACAAGATCTCAGGTGTTACAAGAGTCTAAAGCCATCATCTCCTCCTACATGGCTAGCTGCCAAGACTCACTATCATTTGCAGAAATAGCTTCCTTGTAGGATCTAGGTTCATCGTTAGTACTCAATAAAGCATATACACAATAGAAATCTAGTGGGCTATACCTGTCAATTAGATTCTGTTGTCTTATGGATCTCCTCAAGGGTGGAGTAAGAGACTCTACTCATTCTTCTGCATGATCATCTACAACAACTTCTTCTATAACAAAAGACTCATCTTCATCAGAACTACTCGAATCTTCTTCTTCTTCATCCCCCAATCCATCATTATGTTCTTCCTGAGGTGCATCTTGCTGCTCTAAATCAAAGTGCACCTTCTTTACCTTTTCATCTTTTTCTTTTGGCTGCTCAAGTTCAGAAATAGCTCTAAGTTCCCTAAAAATAACATCTATAGAAAAGATAATCTTGCGGGTTAGTGGATTCCAAAGCTTATAACCTTTCACATTATCACCATATCCAATGAATGTACACTTTTCATCATTTGGATCCAACTTAGATCACTTTTCCTTAGGCACATGAATAAAAGCCTTACAACCAAAAACCCTTAAATGTGAAACAAAAGGTTTCTTACATGTCCACACTTCATAAGGTGTCAAATCAAGAGCCTTACAAGGAGATCTATTTATCAAGTAGCAAGCAGTACACACAGCCTCTACCCAAAAGCATTTATCCAACTGTCCATCACTAAGCATACTTCTGGCCCTTTCCATAATTTTTTGGTTCATCCTTTCTGCAACACCATTCTGCTGTGGTGTATACGGAGTTGTCTTTTGTCTAATTATACCTGCATGCTTGTAAAACTCATCAAATTCCTTAGAGCAATATTCCCCTCCATTATCAGATCTTAATATTTTTATCTTTAAACTTGATTGATTTTCTAATAAGACTTTGAATTCCTTAAACTTGGTGAAAACTTTAGATTTATGCTTCATAAAATAAATCCATGTAAATCTGGATACATCATCAATGAAGGTTACAAAATAATGAGATTTTCTGATAGATTCATTATCCACAGGTCCAAACACATTCGTATGAATAATTTCTAACTTCTCTTTTGCTCTATTGCTTCCTAAAGGAAATGATTTTTTGTTTTGTTTACCAAACACACAATGCTCACAAAAATCAAAGTGCTCATCAGAATAGGAGAAACCATCCAACAAATTTTTATTCTTAATAGTTTTCAGTACATTATTGCTTGTGTGGCCCAATCTACGATGCCACAACATACATGCATTTTCAGTATTAGCCTCAGATACATAGGAGGCAATATAAACTATAGTGGCTTCAAGCTTGAATAGGCTTCTGAATCTCTTCCCCTTCGCTACCATCAAGTTCCCTCTCACTAATCTGCAGCCATGCTTGTCAAATGTCACATGCATTCCCAAATCATTCAACTTCGAAACTAAAATCAGATTTCTAGCTAATCCAGGAACATGCAAAACACTAGGGAGGGCTTTAATCCTCCCATCACTCAAACACAACAATACCTTTCCTTTCCTGACAATCAAATATGTAGAGTTCTCACCAAGGTAGATATTAGCTCCATCATATTCTTCATATGAGGAGAACCATTCCTTATGCGGAGTCATATGAAAGGTAGCATCCTGAATCAACCAACCAGTGATCATTAGAAATAAGATTACATGCAGAAAGTAAAACTTCTTCACCTACATTTGAGGACTTATCCAAAGCACTCTCCCACTATTTCTTGGGGTTTCTGTACTCCTTCACGTGTCCCCTTTTACCGCAGTTCCAACACTTAACTCTATTCTTTTTACCAAGAGTCTTAGACCGGCCCTTGGACTTGTCCTTAGCCCCTTTCTGATCTCCTTTAGGTCCTCTTTCCTTAGACCTTCCCCTGACACTGAGAGAATCCCCTGAACTATCTGAACTCTTCTTCCTTAATTCCTATGACAATAGCACTGAAACAAGAGCATCTAACTTTGGATCTGTGAGGTTAGCAGTGATAGTAAGGATAACATTCTCCCAAGACTCAAGTAAAGAACAAAGAAGTAAGATACATTTATCTTCCTCACTAACCTCAACATCTACTGAATCAAGCTGACTCACTAACAAATTAAAAGAATTTTTAAATGCTCTGCAACTAATTCACCTTCTCGCATTTTCATGGAAAACAATTTTCTTTTTAAATAAAGTTTATTTACCATACTCTTGGCTTGATAGATCTCACCCAACTGTTTCCACAACTTGTATGCAGTCTCTTCCTTTGCGACATTCAACAGGATAGAGTCTGAAAGACACAACTGGATGGTTTCCTGTGCCTTCTTATCCAATCTATCCCACTCATCTTGAGAGACATCGTCAGGTTTCTTCTCTTTTTGGATAGCCAACCATTGGTTTCTTTATTCCAACAAATCTTCCATTTTCAACTTCCACAACTCATACCCCATTCCGTTAAACTTCTCAATGTTCATTCGAGAGGTTGATGCAATGGTGGATGTAACCATAATAACAACATGAGATAAATAAACACAACCAAATCTCCCACTGTAGCTATAGCTTCCACACTGCCACCCAAGAGTCAAAGTTGGCCAGGCTCTGATACCAAATGTTAGAAATGAAAGCAACACTACTTCAATAGAAATCTGATTCAATATAAAGTTCTGCAATCTTTAACTATGTGTTATTAATGGATATTGTAACACAGAAACAAAACTATGCTTCACAGAAAAGCAAAATCAGAAATATGAACACATAACACAATGTTTAACGTGGAGAAAACCCTTTCAGGTAAAAAACTCCACAAAGGAAAGAGGCCAATGTTTGTATTAATTTGAAAATGATTTACAATACAACACTTCAACTCTCTCCACCAGTCTTCAATCTGACAGCATTCCGGCAACACCCGAGTACCTAAAATCTGTATTACAGTAACTAATACATGGAAAATACTTATAGAAACATTTTCTAACTCATCTTAGGCGTTCACCTTCTCTCTCCTAATATTCTCCAACCTGTAAACATTAATTACCATCTTACAAGCATCTTACACTTGTCCAAAAATAGTCATGCAAAGGTTGGGTGCCCAAGACTAAATCTGGCCTCTTACAACATCTTCTGACATGTCATAACCGTAATAGATTCCAGCAAAAGAGTATCTTTCCAAGATAGGAACCTTGGGCTAAATATAGCAAATATACAACTAACATATCTGTCATATGTGTCATAGAATCATAGAATCTTATGACAACTTGCAGATGTCATAGATTCACTCACCAAATATTATGACAGTTGTCATACATGCCAAAAATAGTATATTCCTCAAGGGAGCATGCCTATCCTCATTTACTATGAGTTTTTACATTTGCCAACCGTAAATGTCACTTCGTAACTGCCGCCGGTAACTCTAAAATTACAACTGTCAGTGAAACTAGTACATCTCCTCATGGATAATAACAAATTACATGTAATAAATGGAATAAATACAATATTGGGATTTACAAGGTTAATGGCACCTTATCCCAACAAAAAACAAAGGCAGAATTCAAGCCAGAATTTCTAGAAAAGATAGAAATCAGAAAACAAAGATTATAATATATTTTTAAACATTAAATATCTGAATGTGGATATTTAAAGTGTTGTAAAAGCTCTGTATAAGAGGATTTTGGAGGGAAAATCTTTTTGATTTTCCTCATCTGCCATTAATCTAGATTTGATCTGCTCAACTACTCCATTTTAGATATTTTGCATTTAATGTTGCAGGTGATGAATCAACTAGTGCATTGAAGAGGGAAAAGATCTCCAAGCTACTCCGTGATCCAAGATATTTTCTGCATTTAATCCTTGCAGGTAGGCATTCTCTTTGATAGAGATATTTTTTGACAGGCCCATGGGGTGAATTAATTGTGAAATGACTGAGGTCAATGTAATTAAATGCTATATATGCATATTTGTAAGATGAAATTAGGGTTGAAAAATAGTTGTAAGATAGTGGAATTTCTTGATTCTTCTGTATTTTTCAAACAGAGCCCTCTGTTGTAACCATGCCTTCTTGTTGAAATATACACTATGTTTTACCTCTTTATGTTATTTTTTAGCACTGTGTAAATTAGGATTGATTTGTATGTGAATGTTTAGTTCCTTACAATTTTGTTATGCTTCTTAGCTATGTTAGAATCAGCTAGATCTTTGTAAGTTGATCAGCTATATTTCTTTATTTTGTGCATTTTTAGTTCAATGAGAGCTCCATATTCAAACCTAGTGTATCACCTCCATTAATTTCTAGTTTTATCCCTCTTCCTCTTTTCCTCAATGGTGATAGATTAGGTTTAGTCTTAGGAATAGTTGAATTTCTCATTCAGAGAAGGAACTGGCCTCTCTCTGAGATTTGGCCTCCTTGCAGGGTCCCACACTTGGAAGTATTCTCAATGTTTCATTGGATTGTTGAAGGTTGTTAAACCTCTCCAACACAAAGTGCAAATCCTAGTGACAACAGAAAATTTTGAGGAATTTGACAAGATTTTGCAATTTCAAGGCATGGAAAATAAAGGTCCCAACAGACCGTATGGTCAACTAAACACTTAATTTGGGTGTACAGTTTAGCAGACTAGTAAGGGGATGTAGGTAAAATCGTATGGTAGATGGTACGATGATGGGGTTTAAAGCTAGTCATACAATCAATCCAAGCTGGAGGATAAAAATGACTCCTATAGACTATACAGAAGAGTTAACCAAGGTGTTCAGTAGTTTAGCGGTCAACACAGACTCTAGGAGGTCGTATGATGAAGAGGGTTGTATGATTGAATAATATACATAGGTCATACGACAGATGCATATCACACACATAGGGATATAGGTTGTATGGCATGGTCTACAACAAATAATACAAGGCATATGACTGAGTGAGGGCATACGACTAAGGGAAACCATATGGTAAAAATTGCAGCCAATCGTACGACTAGAAATAGTACGTCAACTGAGAATCGAGTAGGTCGTACAATCAGCCAAGAAGACTGCATAATCATGCAATGAAGATAGTGGGAGTTTGGGGAGTCGTATGACTAGGGAAAATGAGATGAATTGTACTAAAGGCCGTACAAATGGTTTATATAACCTATGTTTTTTAATTTATTTTTTCCCTTTCTGTCTTTTTCTATTCTTTTTCTTTTTTCCTTTTTCCACAATTGATTTTCTCTTCTCTTTTTCTGAATTTTCTTTTTCACCATCATTATATTTTATTTATACATTCTAATTTAAAATTTTGATCAACCAAATTTAAGTTACCCATACCTTCTAACGGTTGCCTAGCGTCAATTAAATTAAATCCTTCTTATTGTTGGCACCATGTGACGGTGTTTTCTTCCATGGACAATTGTGTTACTGTGTTGTGTACAGTACGCCATATGCCTAGTGGTGGTATGGATAAACTTGCGGGTGGACAAGTTAGTTATTTTTTTTTCTTGAAATTCCCGTACGGCCTTGTCATAGGCTGTGTTCCACAAGCGTACATTCTATAGTGTAGAGCAGGTGAGGTGGAGTGATTTCTTCTTTTGAAAGTAGGATGGAATACTCATGCAACATACTCTTATATTCTAGGTTGAATACACCTATGCTTTCATTCTAGTGCATGCTTGGAATGGTAGCTCCATCAATTTCTCTTCTCATGTCCATTATCCTGTCACTCTATTCTTTAAATTCTTCATATCCAAAATCTATCAGGTTTATTGTCACTTGAGCCTCTTCTCTCTGTTTATAGCTTTTTAACTTGATATGTTCACTGTGTCCTTGATCAATGTATCTAAATTTTCTAGTCTTATAGGTCCATTTTCCATTACTTTTCTTATTTTAAAAGGACCTAATCACCTTACCTTAAACTTACTAGGCTTGATTACAACCATTATATTTTAGAATTAACTGCCCTGGTTAGAAGTTTATTCTTTGGAGATGCTTGTCATGCCAGTATTTCTATTATTTCTACATTACCTCAGTTGCCCAATGTGTGAGTATTCTTTGTTCTTCAAGTTTATTTGATTGGAAAAGCCTTTCCTTTAAACTCTCGGTATCACCCAACCGATTCTCTATGGCAATTCTCAAACTTGGTACCATATATTTGGCAGGCACCATGGCTTCTTAGTCGTACATCAATTGGAAGAGTGTGTGTCCCGTGGTTACTTTGTACATCATTTTGTAGGCCCACAATATGGTTGGTAACTTCTCTTCCCAATTAGTTCTTTCAATAAAGCACGATTTATAAATGATGGAGATTAGTACCTTATCCATTAACTTTGCTTGACCATTCACTCTTAGGTAATATGGGCTCGAGAGGGTATGAAATATCTGAAACTCACTCATCATAAGTTGAATGACATGATTTACGAAATGTCCCCCTCTATCACTAGTTGTTTGTATAGGAATGTCATATCTGGTGGCTATTTGTTCATAAATGAATCTAGCCATGCTTAGTGTCATGTTGTTTGGTAACGCTCTAGCTTCTGCCCATTTAGTTAAGTACTTTGTTGCTATGATTATATATCTAAATCGATAGAGTTGGCTGGCCTTCAGAGGACTAATAAAATTGAATCCCCATCTCTTGAAGAGTTCTTGTGGTTGTGATGACGAGAGTGGCATTTAATCTCTCTTCAATGGTTTCCCTACTCTCTAACAAGTGTCACATCTGACTACCCACTCTCATGCATCTGTATGGAGTGTCAGACACCATAGACTAGCCAAAAGGATATTTTTGCAGTAGCATCTGGTCCTATCTACTTACTAGCCAACCCTTCTTGGACTTCCTCTAATACTCTTCTTATTTCCTCACGCATGATACACATCCTGAGAATGTGATCAAATCCCATTTTATATAGGAGCCCATTAACGTGTTGAAATGTTCTACTTTTAAGAGCAACTAGCTTCCTTCCTTTCCCCGGTGGCTTGTCATTCGAGCATGTTGACGTGGACAGATGCACCCCAATGTTCTTGTATCAGGGAGGCATTGCAGCTATTTAGAATAAGTGGGCATCAAGGAATTCTTCATTTACGCCCTCAGGTGGTTTTCTAGACTTGATTCTTGAGAGTTGGTCAGCTATCACATGACTCTTTCCTAGTTGTATGATGATAGTGAATGTGAACTCTTGGAGTAAGAACATTCATTTTCTTACCCAACCTTGTATGATCGGTTTGTTTACCAAGTACATCAATGTCTAGTGGTCCACACAAAATGTAAAAGATGTTGTCAATAGGTAGTGTTAGAATTTTTGCACTGAATAAACCATTCCCAATGCTTCCCTCTCCATAGTACTATAGTTACACTCAACATTTGACAGTAGTTAATTGGCAAAGAAAACTGGATGATCAAGCCCTTAAGGCTTGACTTGTGCTAATGTGGGTCTGATTGCAAAATTTGATGCATCTACATTGACATGGAACTCTTTGTCCTAATCTGAATAGGCTAGAATAGGTGAGGTAATTAGGTGTACGTTTAATTCATTGAAGGCATTCTCCTGTTCTTCTGACCATGTAAACATTATCCCCTTTCTCGTTAATGGATATGATACTTGGGCAAAATTATTTATAAACTATCAGTAATAGCCCAAATGGTTGAGGAATGATTTGACTCCAGTGACATCCTTCGATGCCTCCATTTGTATGATCACTCTTATTTTGTCAGGATTGGTTTTCAATCTTGCTTTATAGACAATGTATCCAAGGAGCTTTCCTTGTGGTACCATGAACTAACATTTCTTTGGATTTAATCCCAGTCATGCAGATCTGCATCGCTCCATGCATTCAGTGAGGGCCTTCAGGTGAGTTTCCTAGTCACTGTAAATTGACTAGTCGTCAAAGAATGCTTTGAAGTTCCCCACCTACATCTTGTCAAAAATATGGAGGATTATTCTCTAGAAAGTGACAGGGTCATTACACAACCTGAATGACATTCTATTGTATGCATAAACTCCATCTTCTACCACAAAAGTGGTTTTCAACTTATCTTCTTCAGCTATATTTATATGATTATATCTAGAGAAGCCATCCATAAAAGAGTAAATTTCATGATCAGCTACTTCTTCGAGAATCAAATCTATGAAGAGAATTGGGAACATATCCTTAATGGTGATAGCATTAAGACTTAGGAAATCGACACATATCTAGATTTGCTTAGATTCCTTTTTGAGTGATATAACAAATGGCGATACCCAGTCATTGGTTTCTACCTTAGAGATTATGCCTGCTTCCAACATTTTCCTTATTTCTTCCTGGACTTTGTTGTGTAATTCTTATTCATACTGTAGGGTCTCTTCTATACTGGTTGTGGTCTCGATGCCAAGGGGATTCTATGCACACAAAGTTCTTCCAGTATTCCTTTCAAATCCTTATATGTCGAAGCAAAAACATCTTAAACTCCAAAACAATCTTGAACGCTGCCACCTTCAATACATGATCCCAATTGTCTCCTACCAAAATCACCTCTAAGCTACCTTCTCCCAAGTTAATTTCATCATTGAGGGTTCCTTGTACTTTATTGCTTTATCTCCATCAAACTTATGTGCTGGTGTATCATCCAATTGTGCAACTCCTTCCTTATACTTCTTGTACGCTAGTGGAAACATATGACTTTCTGTCAGGGGATTTTCTTCATTCTCTTCTTAAATTTTTCCAATTTGTATCATGTTACACTTCGGTTGGAAAACTTCGTAGTCTTCTAATTGCCAATGGAAAAGTCTACTCAAGGAACTAGTTTCATCTTCTGAACAATGTTGGAGGTCAAGGACTCTTTCATCGTTCGGTTCCATAGGACTCTTCTCTTCTTCTGTCCATGTTTCGTCAACACCCATTCTAAATCGGAGGAAGTGACTTCTTCTCTTACGAGCTGATTTCTTAGGTCTATAACATACTTCCTTCCCTTATTTTCTATTTATAGAGTATTTCTTTTCTAATTGTGGTCAGCTTTGGTTGCTATCAACTGTCCCTGACCTAGAAGTGTGTCATAGGCTTTTTTCTGCAAGGAAATGAATACAAAATTCAAAAGAAATTGTTGAGTTCTGATTGTTACCTTTTGTGCCATCAACACCTCGAAGTATTTGATCCTATGTTGGTCGGCTCCTACCAATTTGAAGGATGGCAGCCAACGGATGGGTTTCTGGAGACTTTTCCATGTGTCTTCTAGTAGTATGTTTACTCTAGATCCTCCATAAACAATTGTGTTTGTCAATCTTCTTCTAAGGATTTAAATGTGTACAACAACTAGTTCCTTTCCTGCATTTATTGCTAGTAACATTAAATCGATAACTTGCTCGTTGTGCAGTGGTGGTTCTACTATTACATCCTCATTCTTGTCCTCACCAATTTTCTCATGCCTTTGGTTGTTGTCCATTGTATTAGAGATTGCAACTCTTAGTTGTGACATATTCTGTAATAGATCTACCATTCTTAATGGTACAGTGCCCAGCAACACATCTTGCAATGCTTTTATTTGATTTAGACTGTGTAGAAGTACTTGCCTTTTCATTGGAACACCTTCATTCCTTTTCCATGGTTTGTTCAACTTCCATCCTTGCTTCTCAGAGTCTTTCCTCCATACAAGGGTTTGGATATATAGCTTTCTTAGTTTGTTCTTGGGTGACGGCCAAGACTACACTATTTCACTCTTCCATGTCGATCATATTAAAACTGCCTTTTTGTTTTGGGCAGTCATCATCCTCATGGTCACTTGGTCCGCACCATTTGCACATCCTTGCCTTGTTCTGGTTATTCTAACATTCTCGAATGAAATGCCCCCATTCACTGCATTGACGACATTGTATCATAGGCCATCCTTTTGCATCATATTGTATTTGGATTCTTCCCCCACTATTATTGTTAAATCTATTATTCCCTATCATGTTTTGATAGCTACCAGGTGATGCATTATTGTTTCTATTGTTCTGTTTCTTTGGTGACATGTTTGGTGGGGTAGATTGTTCGCCTTGTGTAAAGAGAACTTGTGTGCTTCTTATTTTTAAGTTGTATGGGTATTCCTTGATTGAATGTCCCATAACTTGGCACTTTCCACATAATAGTTTCTTAGGGAAATTTATTTTGATATGATCCTCATTTTTACATTTTGTACACCATAACTCTTTATTTTCCTTACTGGATTCCTTTTCGGTCTTTAGTTCTTTCATCATTCTCATCATGTTTTTCCTCAAGGCTTAGATAATCTTGAATTCACTATTGCTACTATCTTCCAAATTCTCATCATCCTTTGTTTTCTTCTTTCCTTAGGAGGACATTTTATCCTCGCTCTTGATATCCATTCCTTGATTGTAAGCATCGACATACGAGAAGGGTGGCACTACCTTCATTTTTTTCTAAGTGAAGGAAATTAGTCCTTCAATGAGACACTGCTTCTTTAAATCGTCAGCAAGTTCTTTTTATAATTTTACCAAAAGTTTTTTGAGCCTACGATTGTAAGCTCTCACATTTTCATGCTTTCCCTATTTTGTGTTGTAAATTTTTGCTTCTATCTCATTATCATCTCATAGTAGTTTGAATTCTTCCTCGAACACTTTCTTCAATCTATCCCAAGTAGTTTTGGAGGATGCTTTAAGCTTGGTATACTAATCTATCACTATTCCCCTCAGAGTTACTGGAAATGATCGCAACCTGTAGGACCTATTGTCCTAGTTGTTTTCTACCTAAATGGTCTTGCAAGTTTTACAGTGTTATACCAGATTCTCTAATCCGTTGGCTATGAATTTCAGGAGTTTTTGCCTTTCCACGTTAGGACCTGCCGGGGGAGTCACCATCTTTCTTCCATGATGCAACCTTTGTGGCTAGAACTTGGTCAGAGATTTTTGACTCGTACATTCTAGTGCTTCTCTTGCACTCTTGACTACATAAGAGTCCTTTACTTGTCCCACCTCAGGGATCCACACATTCTTGTGGCCCTTGGATTATTTCATGTGCTCCCTTAGTCTTGAGGTTTTAGGCTTAGATCCTCCAATTACCAACTTTTCTTCCAATAATAATTCTTCAATGCATCAGATGTTGTTTTCATACATTTCTGAAAGTGAATCTCTAGACTTGACTTCCCACTCTTCTTCATCAGGTGGTGGTAGTCATACCATTGATTTGTCCACTTGATCAGCAAGATCCATGTGTGCTTCATCAGGGAGCAGTAAGTACCTTGCTAATTCTTCCACTCTGCATTTGTATGTTTCTTTGTCATAGAGCTCTTTTTCTCTTCTTGACTACGGCTCCTGTTGGGTCCAAAACCACTGCTCCAGTTCCTAGGGGAAATCACACTCACAAGGCCAGGGCTTTCGTCATGCAAGTGTAATCTGTCCATCAATAGAACATGGAGGGTTGAAGGTCAACTCTATGGGAGTGGGTTTCATCCCCTGCACTTCGAGCTCAGTTAAACTCTGGAGGGATATTCCAAGGGGTATACCTTAATAGGTATTGAGTTCAAACAGAATGAACAACTAAAACAACTACAACCAAACCCAACTTGTTCACTTGATCCCAAGAAGTTGTCACTAGATCAAGGAAAATTGGCTGCAAGACCCCTATATAGCTGATGTAACTGTGCATGCATGACCCACATGAAATAGATTCATTTTATATTCACTTGAGATAATTCCCTGTTTATACTGACAGTCAAGGATGCACATAATTAATGGTTCTTCCCCTAAACCATTGGTAAATGTTTTTGTTTGTTTAAATGATGTGAGGTTGACAGGAATGGCTCCAAGACTGGTGCCTACTCTATGGGCAACAAAGTCATAGTTCATTAAGAAAACAACAAACTAAAACCAAAAGAAACAATGAGCTGTGTATTTGCATACACCACAGAATATTAAATCTTGAAACATAACATACTTAGTAATCCAAAACATAGCTGCTATAATAACCCACCCCCTTATGTTTTCTGATGTTTAGTTGTAACCTGGTGTGTTTTGGGTTTTTTTTGCATTTGACAAGAAAACACATGCATGCATATATTTTTTGAAAACACATGCATGCATATATTTTTTGAAAACACAATGGAATGGAAATACCCAGATGTTCTTTATTAATGGAAATGCATTATAAAGTATATATAAGCAATAGCCGTAAGATAGGAAGCCAAAATATGAAGTCTTTTCTCATACCCATTTCGCTATCCATACAAAATGTAAGCCTGACATGAAAGGTACAACATATTGACAATTTCAACTTGGCCTTTATACTTGGGAAATACAATCGACACCTTAAACCCATGAAGTTGTGCTCTAAACAAGAGATTCTAATACATAACTTCTTCAACAATGGAGTTCTTACAAAACCCATATCCCTGCCATGACTGGTACAACCTAGGGAAGCTACAAAAACAACAATGAAATATCACACACACCTTCAAACCCTCTCTGAACTTTGTACAACACAATGATGTTGGTTGCCTAGGGATAATAATGACCTCTTGCCAAAAACTTCAAAAAATGCTAGTTTCCCCTCTATGTGGTAAGACATGCCCTAGGTACTGGTTCGCCCCTTGCTGGGAACAACAGTAATAACATGAACCTCCAAAAATGCCCTTTATCTATTGTTAATACCCTGATGTGGACTGCTAACCCTGTACACCTAAGGGAAGAGAGAACCCAATGAAGAAACAATCATAAAATGCCTCCAAGCAATTACCACTAGTACGACCAGGTAGGAAGGATGTACGACCAAGGTATGACTTTGCAATCACTTCAAAGCTGCCCCAAACACAATGTCATAACCTCTAAAATGTACCTTAATATCTCCTTCAAATTACTGTGACAAGAAACTGTGAATATCTCCAAGGAAAACTCTCCGTGACAATGTTGGTTTGTTCCAATAAGCTCTATTGTGACCCCTAGATGAAACCACACCAAAACAACATCCTTAGGGTGTCTCACAACCCTGCAGATGCTCCTATCAATGGAGGTTTTCGTCTCTAATTGACGTTGGTTTGAAACCCTTGCTCAAGCAAGCTCAGACTTAGACAATATTTTCCAAGACATGAATGAATGAAATGAACTTCATTGCTTTTCTTTTATTTTCCTTGCCTCAATGCCACTTTTGAGGAATATGATTTTTAATATTTTCTTTTCATTTCCCAAGCTGGGCGCCCATTCCATAAGTGTCTTTAATATTTTAAATATTTCATATAGTCACATAGAGATAATATATTAAGAAATATTTAATTTAACTTAAATATACATTAATGAATTAAATTAAATCTTGAATGGTCACCTCTGGCCATCTATAGCACCGCCAAGTTGGCCAATGACATGACAACACATTTTCAGACCGTTCACACTGACTCGCCCGACATCATGTGACCCTACTATAAATAGTAAGTTTGGCCAAATGGCCCAAACTCACTCCAAAAAAGGCCAAATGGCAACTCCTCGTCACAAGGGATCCATCACCACACTCCAAAATATTGTCTGAGCTGTGTTAAGCCATGTCACCGTGGGTCCCCTATCCACCTCACTAGTCTACAAGAACCCAAATGATAGACTAATCCAACGATCAATTCCTGACTTAGAAAGGGGACATTATAGTTTGCCTTCCCCAAAATTACTTGCCCACAAGAAATTTCAACTCTGGATGTTGAAGTATTTGTTAACTCTCCCAAGTAGCATCCTCCATTGGAAAATTCTTCCACTTAACTAAGTATTCCCTGATAACTCTCCTCCTCAAAGTCCGCTCTCTAGTGTCAATGATGGCCTTAGGTATGAGAATCAACTTACCCTCTTCATCCAAAGGGGGTAACTCTATGGAAGGTATCACATTGTGTCCTAGTGCCCTCTTGAGGTGAGATACGTGGAACACATTATGCACTCTTCTACCTGCTGGTAACTCCAACTCATAAGCCACTTCTCCTTTTCTCCTGGATACCCTGAAGGGTCCATAATATCATGGCTTGAGTTTCTCTGCGCCACTCCTCTTGAGAGCGGATTGTCTATATGGATGTAACATCAAATATTCCATGTCACCTACCTCAAAAGACCTCTAAACCCTGTGTTAATCTGCATATTGCTTCTGCTAGTTTTGAACCTTTTGGATATTCTCCTTCAAGGACCTCATGATGTCTTGACTCTCCTGCAATAAATCCCTAGCCTTCGGTACTCTGTTGTCCCCAAAAAGTAAGTCCAGGAAATTTGGAGCCTCATACCCATAAAGGACCATGAAAGGTGGCATCTGAATAGACATGTGGTAAGCAGTATTATAACAATACTCTCCTAGATGTAGCCACTTGACCCATGCCTTTATAGTTTTGGAGGTATCCTTCCACCCACTTGTTGACTATCTCTGTCTGCCCATCAGTTTGTGGATGGTAGCTAGTGCTGGGAGTGAGCTCAGTCCCACTCAACCTAAATAACTCCTATTAGAAGTGACTCATGAACTTACTATCTCTATCACTGACTATACTCTTGGGAAGGCCATGCAATCGAAATACCTCTCGAAAAAACAAATCAGCAACCTGTGATGCTGTGAATGTGGCTGAAATCAAAGAAATGTGCAAATTTTGTCAACCTGTCAACCTCAACGAAGATACAGTCCCTCCCTCGAGCTTTGGGCAATCTCATGATAAATCCATCGAAATGCATTCCCATTTCTGGTTAGGAATGGGTAGGGGCTGCAATAGACCAGCTAGAAATGTATTTTCCTTGTTTGTTCTGCTGGCAAGTGGGGCACTTACAAGCATACTACAACACTTCTGATTTGAGTCCCTTCCATGTGAACCTCTCCTGGATTTGCATGTATGTCTTGAAATAACTTGGGGGACCAGTTGTAGGTGCATCATGAAAAGATCTCATTACCCTTTTCTTCATATCAGATGCTGGTACCAATAATATCCTCCCCTTGTAAATGATCAAATAATTTACAATTGTGTATCTGTTGTTCTGGATGGTACCCTCAATGATTCCTATGGCTCACTTGTCCTTGGCATACTTTGTTGATATCCACTCTAGCCAATCAACTATAATCTCACCCAGGGAACATAAGCGAGGTCTTCGTGAGAGTGCATCAGCAACTACATTCTTCTTCCCTTTGACATATACAATGTCAAAGTTGTAGGCTTGCAATTTTCTCACCCGCTTATGTTTTCTATCATTGAGGTCACGCTAATTCAAGATATGTCAAAGACTATTGTGATCTGTCTTAACCATGAATTTACTGCCCACTAGATACTGTCTAAATTTAACCAAGCCATGCATTATGGCTAATATTTCCTTATCATAAATTTTGTAACCCCTCTCAGCACCCCAAAGTTTCCTGCTCTCAAAAGCTATTGAGTGCTTATCCTGCATCAAGACAACTCCTATACCTTCCCCTAAGGCATTACACTCAAGCTTGAATATCTTGGTGAAATCTGGTATGGCCAAGACTAGGCAAGAACTCATGATCTGTTTGAATATGTTGAAATAATGTTGTGCCTCATCTGACCAAATGAAAGTTCCCTTCTTCGTCAAGTTTGTCAGAGGTGCTGCACTCTGTGAAAATCCCTTGACAAACCTATGGTAGAACCCACATAAACTGAAGAATCCCTTGAGCTGTGAGATATTCATGGGTGGTGGCTAATGAATAATTGCCCTGATCTTCTCATGGTCCACTCTAACACCCTCTGCACTAATAATGTGTCCCAAGTAGAGGAGCTCAGTCACGCCAAATTCACACTTTGACTCCTTGGCATAAAGGGACTCCCTCTCAAGAGTGCTAAGTACTTCCTTAAGGTGCTAGAGGTGCTCCTCCCATCTCCTCCTAAATATCAATATGCTGTCGAAGAATATGAGGACAAAATTCCTCAGCTGATCTCAAAAGACCCTGTTCATGCAGGACCAAAAAGTGGCGGGTGGATTGGTTAAGCCAAAAGGCATAACCAGAAAATTGAAATGACCAAAATGGCATCAAAAAGTTGTCTTCTCCACATCCTCCTCTCTCACCTAAATCTGATGGTAACTAGATCTCAAATCTATCTTGGAGAAGAAGCATGCCCCATGTATCTCATCTATGAGCCTATTCACCAAATGGGGTACTTGTTCTTAATTATTTTCTTGTTAAGTGCCCTGTAGTCTATGCACATTCTCAATGTACTATCCTTCTTTGCCAGTACCACTATGGATGCAAATGGGTTTTTGCTAGGATGAATGTGTCCCATCTCGAGAAGCTCTTTGATTGTCTTCTCGATCTCATCCTTTAGCCTTTTAGGATGCCTATAAGGGGTGATAATGAGTGGCTTGGATCCCTCCTCAAGCTTGATCACATGCTCAATGCCTCTATCTGGAGGCCTCCCTGGAGGTATGCTGTTGAACACCTTAGTGTGCTTGTTAATCAATTTCTGTATGTCTGGGTGCTAACTTTGCTTAGGCTACTTTGTAGCTGAGGGCATGACAACACACCCAGCCACCCACTCCACCTAATCATGTCTGAGCAAATGCTCCATCCTCCTGAGTGATACAACTCTGAGTCCATTTGACATCCCCCTAAGCACATGCTTACGACCATCCACCTCAAATTTCATTTCCATGGTCCGCAGATTGAGGTAGAATTCTCCTATTGCATAAAACCACTTCATGCCAAGGACTACATCCATGTCCCCCATACTGACCACATAATACTCGACCTAGAACTCATAATCACTTAACCTGATGGTTAAGTTTGGGATTCTCTGTTTGCAGGTAATAACAAAGCCATCTGCAACTCTAACCTTGAATCCCTTGAACTCCTCAGTCTTGAGTCCCTCCATGCTACTAGCCCCTCATCAATGAAGTTATGAGTGGCCCCTGTATCAAGCAAAGTGGTCACTCTCTATCCCTCCAAGACTCCCCATATCCTGAAGGAACCCTCTTTCTGAATGGCTGAAAGATGTGTTGTAGGTATATCACCATCCTATACATCATGTACCTCTTCTGCTACACTCTCCACATCACTATCCTTCTGATCACTTTGCTGATCTGATTTCTTTGAAGTTGTTTCTTCAGGAGAATAGTATTCCAATTGTTTCACTTGTCCCTTCGTTGGGCACTTATGGTTTGGATCCCATGGCCCCTCGCACTTAAAGCATAACTTATTTCTCCTGTATTCATTCAAGGCATCATCATCAAGGCATCCAGAGCTGGTTTCTTATGTGCCCACATTCACTTTGAGGTGCAGGTCATTCGATTATCACTTTAATCTTCTTATGGTCAACTACAATCCCTTCTACCAAGATCACATGACCAAGATAGTGCACTTTATCTTGAAATAATGTACACTTAGATAGTTTACCATCAAGATTTCACTCTCTCACGTGTTGTAAGACTATCCTCAAATGCCTTTCGTGCTCTTCCACTGATTTAGATTATATCAATATGTCATCAAGGAAGTTCAACACAAAATCATCTAAACAATCTCTAAAAATATTATTCATCAAATTCATGAAGGTTGTTGGAGCATTAGTCAACCCAAATGGTACCACTGTGAACTCGTAGTGACAATATCGAGTCCTAAAAGCTATTTTAGAGATGTCCTCATCCTTAATCTGTAATTGGTGATAGTCAGATCTAAGGTCTATCTTCAAGAACACCGTAGCTCCTTTCATTTGATTGAAGAGCTCATCTATTCTTGGGAGTGGGTACTTATTCTTTATAGTAGCTTTGTTAAGCATCCTACAATCAATGCATAATTGCAAAGTACCATCCTTCTTTACGAAGATAACCGGTGCGCCCCATGGTGACACACTAAGTCTAATGAACCCTTGATTTAGCAACTCCATAGGAAATACATCTCTGAAATCTCTAAGGATTAGGTAGTCATTGAATGTTGGTTCATCATTGTCAAGGTCCTTTACTTGGATGACATAAATGTCACACTCTTTCCTCTTATCTTTCTTTAATTGCATAGCCGAGATTTGTCTAAGCTCTAAAGGTCTCCTAGATCCATTAATTTCCACTTGATTTCCTAGGTCATCCAAACATCTAACAACCTTGTCTTCACAATTTACTAGAGACTTATGTTTAGCTAACCAGTTGATTTTCAAAATTACATCATAAGACCCTAAAGGTGCTACATATAGATTAACTTATGTCTAAAAACTTGGAAGCTCTAACTCGCTGCATGCTAGACATGAGTCTGCTCTCTTTTCTACTCTATTGCCATATTATACCATCCAAGAGTTTTCCATATGCCTAGGTCTAATAGATAACTTAGATACAACTCTAGGATCTACAAAACATTCTGTGGAACTAGTATCAATCAAAATAGAAATAGGTAGTCCATAAAGCTTACCTTGAAATTGAATAGGTCCTAATTGAAAGTCAGCTTGCCGATTGTCCACTGCGGCATGAGTCTGATGTTGAGGTGCTCCTTGTTGATTTATGTTTCCTCTTCCTGTTGATCTCTAGGGACATGAATTAGCACAATGCTCTCATCCACAAATATAGCATCCAGCCTTAGGTACTTTTGGTCCTTTAGTTATTTCCAGCAGGTTGTTGTTTTGGTTGTTATAGCAACCTCTTTTGTTTCCTCCATGTTGGTTCCCACCATTTCCATCCTGAGAGTTATTACTTCTCTTCAAATTCCTGATCTGTCAATTGCAATTACCTTGATTGTTATTCTATTGGTAGTTCTATTGATTATTCTATGGTCTCTTATTTGCAAACTTTGCATCTCTTTGCTTACGGTAACTGGCTACTTGTAACTTTTGTTCTTGTTTAATTGCTTTCTCAAAAACTGCATCCATAGTGAGTGGATTATGAATGTCTACCTCTGCTCCAATCTAGGGTCTTAAGCCTAATATAAACTTCATGATCTAGAATCTCTCATCCATCTAGTATTGTGGAACATACTTAAGTAGATGTGAGAACCTCTCCCAATAACTGGTTACAAACATTCCTCCTTGAACCAAAATTTGAAACTTTGTCATCTTCTTTTTGAAAAAGAGTCGTGGTAACCATCTTTTCCTGAAAAGCTGAAGGAAAATTTCCCAAGTTATTTCACCAAGTAACAATTTCTTATCTGCCTTCTCATTATCCCACCATGTTGCTACTTCACCAGTCAACTGATATGATCCCCACATTGCCTTCATGTGATCAGAAAGGTTTCAGAGCCCAAAATATTTCTCCATTTATATGATCCACGCTTCAGCTCCATCTCCAATTGTCTTTCCATCAAATTTGGGTAGTGAGACCTTCGTGAGGTCCTTCCCCAACTCTTTTGCAATCCTTACTTGATTGTTAGCATTAACTCCAACCTCAGGGACTTGGACTTCTATCCTTGGATTCTCATTTTGTGCCTCAACCCTTGGGTTTTCATTAGCATTAGCACCTCTTAGGTTTTCATCAGCATTTTACTCTCTATAATTCCCTCTTATCTCCTTCTCAAGAGCAGTCATTCTAGTATTTTGTTGGGTCAAGAGAGCAAGAATACAATCCAATCTTCCATCTTGATCATTACTAGCATCTCCATGATTCCTTACATTTTGTCCAATACTTGCACCTCCACGGTTTCTTCTATTTTGACCACTTCCTAATCCTCCACTACAATCAGTATTTCTAGTATTCATGATGAATAATTTGCATCAAAGTCGCTTCTTAGTGTAATAGTCCAAAAAGCGGCCCCAGTGTTCAACCTATAGCTCTGATACCAAATGTAAAGCACTCAAACCAACACAAAAGTAAAATGAGGTAAATAATCCATTTAAATACATCTAAAGTAGCAAAAATAAAATGAAGTAAATAATCCGCTTATTTACAACATCATGAGTAAAAGATATATCTCATAAATATGAATCAATAAACGTCATTAAATCTTACAAAAATCACGTGCTCAATCTAGGTGATAGCACTATAAAATAATGTACAAAGTCCATTGGCTCTCATGCCATAATACAACCAATTACAAGTACAATAAATATGTACAACAAGTATAATAAATCAACATGCTCTCTAGTCGCCATGAACCTAATTGGTTCTCCTACGAGCTAAGAGATGGGAACATGGCTCAGGCACTTTTCCACCCAACCATGAAGCAATTACACTTCCCCGGATCCCTTCATAACATGAAGGAAACCCAGCCCTGCACGAAATGTCTAGCTATCTGGAAACAACTGGCAGGAGGGAACACTCGATGCAACCTGATGTCTAATGTGCAATTCTAAATAATGAAATGCAAATTGTCTCACAATAGGAAGTGGCAGAGATATATATCAATAAAGTTTTCTAGACAAAATATTCATCTTTTTCAATGACTGCTCATTTAGATCTAAACATTTAAATCAAATAGTTACCGGTTCATTTCCCGAAAAGAGGAAAAGCCATTTCTGATATCCACATTCAGCATCCTAGCCCAAAAGTAACCCAAAACACTCCTAGATACAAATCTACTTTCTTTCCCCAATAAATAAAATAAATAATAAAATAAATAAGGCATATTCTCCTATAGTCCATCTCTAATTCCCTTCCCAAAGGATCAATCATTAAAAATACACTTTTCAAGAAAGAATTCATCATTTTATTCACATAATTACATCTATAGAACTATTAAATGGATTTAATCACCAAGTCCATACTTCATTCATAAATTCATAACATGATAAGTATTCAAAATCATTTTAACAATCTTACTGTCATATCTATGACAGGAACTATTTCATTTAATATTCATAAGGTAATAGGTTTTCTAAATCATTTAAACAACCTTACTGTCAAAACTGTGACAGGAAGATAAAGAAAAATTAAGCCATAGTCTTATTGTCACAACTGCGACATGAACTGTGACAGAGTTTAAATAAGGAAACCAAAGTTTACAATAGGTTTACTATCACACAAACGAAAATAACTAAAATAGGTTGTTGAACAACAATAAAATAGATAAGTACAATTACAGAAACTTTTGATACAACAATAAAAGGTTGAACAAGAACTTTTATTCTATTAACTAAAATTTAAGAGTTAATTTCACATAGTTTGATCAAGAAGAAGAGGTTGACTTCTAGCAAAAGACTGATTTCTAATAGCAAAACAAGAAAGATAACAGTTATAAGAATTTATGTCTGCCAGAGATTAATTTATTTGCGACTGGGAATTTGTTAAATTTCAGCTCAAAGGTTTAAGACAACGGCCAGAAAGAGGGGCAATCTCCTTAGCATACAATCCAGAAAGCAAAGAAAAGCCGAAACAATGAATAAGAATAATAGAGATAACAAATAGGAACAGTAGGTTGAACCAATATCAACGCCGTGGTTTTTAACGAGGCTGATGGCAAGGAAGAATCTAAAGTAGGTTGACCAAAATAAAAGGCTAAACACTTACATCAGAGGTCAATCTACATCAGCAAGAGGAAAAGAATGCAGACCTGGTATTATTTAAGCGGTCAAATGATAATTATTTCTATAGACTAAGAAATAGCAGGTCAAGCAAAATAAAGAGGCCAACGCCCACAACAGAAGTTTGATTCTAATCTAGTCGTAGAGAAAAAGATAGTTGACGACAGATGTTTTAATCACAAGGAAACATAAAAAGACTGGCTGCCCACAGGTGTTAACGTAGACCAAATTTGCTATGGTTCTAACATTCATAACAACCACTAGTTATTGCATACATAGTAAGGAAAATACCCAGATAATTTGCTTGCAAAAAAGGGGTTGATTCTGCCTTCCAAGTCGCTACCCTTCATTGTCCCCTGTCCCTCCCATATCCAGATATATTGGTCACTTGTAGATGCCCAGAAAAACATTGATGAAAATTCTCTTTTTGCTGCAAAATCATGGGTGTCCAATCCTCTGCCCTTTTCTTCTTTTATTCAAAATCTCCTCTTAATTTTGGCATCCTAATTTTAGGATTCAATTGCTTGTTAACAACTGAAGTTTTACCTCTGTTTGCATGATATTTTCTCTTTCCAAACTCACAATTTTTTTTCTTTAAAATAGAATAAAATAACTTATTTACCTTTCTATCACTTGCATGACAATAAATATATCTTTCTGTCATTTGCATGACAGTAATTAATTTTAATTCTCTTTATTTTAGATTTCTAAATATAATATTAATATTATTAATATAATTTATCTATTTTTAATAATTTAACACAATTACTAAAACAACTCAAGAAGTAATTGTAAAATAATAATGTATATTTATTGTATTTAAACTTAGTTTGTTTTTAAATCCGAAAATAGATATTGTTTTTCAAACAATAATAGGAAAACCACTTATTATTAAATATCATGAAATACACTATTTTAAATATAATCGAAAGAGCATTAATATTTATAACTAAATCATGCATTTGAAATAGACTTATTGCAGCAATTAGAAGACATTATTTTTCTAAGTATCTATCCATCAATCACATTTTATTATCCATACAATAATGCATAATAAGCCATTCAAAATGCAATATGAGACTATGTGAGTGTGTGAGTGCATCAGGTTATCCATCCCAAACAATTTTTACCAAGTGGCTAGAACATTTCTACCTCAACCATGTTCTCGTCTTCAATGAGTACTTGCATTCATTCAAACTCAACTTGACGTCAATAGGTTAGTTCCCCAAAACATATCCAAAGCGGAACATTGTAATCTCATTGATAATATTTAATATTGAATCAACTTTCTAATTTACGCAAATATAACATCATGATAATTACCTTCACATACGTGGAACTTACTCAAAGTAAAAACAATCATAGTAAATGTTCACTAATCTAAAATAATTATATAGTCCATAAAAGGAGACATGACACAAGAAGGGACTCTAGGAGATGGTGGCAAATTCTACTCCATTTGCATATCTTGATGTTGTTGTTTTGCGTTAGCATCTTTATCTTTTTCCTTGTCTTTTGTATTAAGCTCTTCTTCAATCTTCTCCTCTTCATCCTTGAATTCCTCCTATTGTTCTTGTTTATCCTTCTCCTTGGACATTTCTTCTTCATGATGAAATTCCTCTTCTTTAGTGGGGATATTTAGCTCGGCATGCTTCTCCTATTATTCAACAGTTCTAATTAACTCTTGTTGCTCTTCAACAGTCAAGACATGCTCTTCTATTTGTTGTTGTTGTTGATCACCCACATCATAAGGAATTTTTGCCAAATTTTCTTCAACCCTAGAGTCCTGTTGTTCTTGTGACTCCTTCCCAATCTGATCAACTTCTTTTATATCCTTTTCTTGATTCACAAAGACAACTTCTTCTTGAGCATTAGATTGTTCATGGGAAGCTTCTTCATGGGGTGGAGTTATATCCACCTGATCACTCTTATCAACTTGTTGTTGTTCTTGGTGATCTTCCTCATTTGCAGAAGTCTCTTCTTCTTGGTGATCCTTGTTTTCTTGTTGATCATCCTCTTCTACAACCTTTTCTTGATCCACCGCCTCTTGACCTGATGGCAGAGAATTATCCTCTTCAAAGATATCAATAGGAGGCACTACAACAAATCCCTATGATTAGCTCCCTTTTTTGCTCCATTTTTTGCTTCCACCCACTGTTTTAACGTATTTTTCTCCATTTTTTTGAAAAAGTCGGTGCTATTTATCGAGATGGCACTATTTTTGGCATTTTATCAGAACAAGTCGATGCTAAATTAGGCACAAATTAGCACCTAATTTAGCGTCTAATTTAGCACCTAATTTAGCGCCTAATTTAGCACCACATTTAACGCCCAATTTAGCACCTGATTTAGCACCTGATTGAGCGCCTAATTTAGCGCTTGATTTAGCGCCTGATGTAGCACCTAATTGAGTGCCTAATTTATGGTTACTTGGGTTTAGGAGTATTATTTAGGGTTTAGGGTTTATGGTTTTGGGGTTAGGAGTTAAGGTTTAGAGGTTTAGGATTTATGGTTTAGAGAGAGATAGAGGATCAATAGGGAGATATAGAAGAGATTGAGGGGAGAGATAGAAAGATAGAGAGTGAGGGACATGGCTAGAGACATAGGGAGAGAGATTGAGAGGTAGAGGGACAAAGGTGATAGGGAGAGAGGGGAGAGATAGGGAGATAGAGGTTTAGGTTTTTTCAGGTTTAGGGGTTAGGGGTTAGGGTTTAGGGGTATTATTTAGGGTTTAGGGGTATTATTTAGGGTTTAGGGTTTGTTGTTTAGGGGTTAGGGGTTCAGGTTTAGAGGTTTAGGGCTTAGGGTTTATAGAGAGAGAGAGAGGAATGATAGGGAGATATAGAGGAGACTGTGGAGAGAGATAGGGAGATAGAGAGTGAGGCACATGGCTAGGGACATAGGGAGAGAGATTGAGAGGTAGAGGGATGATAGAGATAGGGAGATAGGGGAGAGATAGGGAGATAGAGGTTTAGAGTTGCTTGGATTTAGGGTTTAGGGGTTTGGGGTTTAAGGTTTCTCAGGTTTGGAGACAGCTAGATAGAGAGAGAGAGGAGATAGATAGGGAGAGATATAGGAGATAGAGGGGAGAGATAGGGAGATAGAGAGTGAGCAAGATATCCAAAGAGATAGGGAGAAGGATTGAGAGGTAGAGGGACGATAGAGATAGGGAGATAGGGGTTTAGGGTTTCTCGAGTTTAGGGTTTAGGGGTTAAGGTTTAGGAGCATTATTTAGGGTTTACGGTTTAGGGTTTAGAGGTTTAGGGTTTAATGTTTAGAGAGAGAGGACTAATAGGGAGATATAGAGAGTGAGGTACATGGGCAGAGACATAGCCAGAAGAGATAGGGATATGGAGAGTGAGGGACATGGCCAGAGACATAGGGAGAGAGATTGAGAGGTAGAGGAACGATAGAGATAGGGAGCTAGGGAGATAGAGGTTTAGGGTTGCTTGGGTTTAGTGTTTAGGGTTTAGGGGTTTGGGGTTTAGGATTTAGGGGTTTAGGGTTTCTCAGGTTAGGGTTTATGGGTTATGGGTTAGGGCTTAGGGACATTATTTAGGGTTTATATATGTTTTAGGGGTTACAAGTTAGGGTTTAGGGTTTAGGGGCATTATTTAAGGTTTAGAGGCTTAGGGTTGCTTAGGTTTAGGGTTTAGGCGCATTATTAAGGGTTTACATTTACATGTCAAAAGAAGTTCCTCTCTCTCTCTAAATCTCTCAACCCTAAATAATGCCCCTAATCCCTAACCCCTAACCCATAACCCCTAAAACCTAAACCTGAGAAACCCTAAACCTCTATCTCCCTATCTCTCTCTTATCTCCCTCTCTATTGCCCAATGGAGTAGGCACTGGTCTACTCCCCAGAGATCTTGGATCTTGTATGCCCACAAGGGGCATACATCCCCAGACAGAGCCACTGTTGGGACCTAAAATTTCTTGCAGATTTTAGGTTCCCATGATGAGAAATTTGAATATCACATTTAGAAATGCATGATAGATGAGTATGAGATGTTTCCAAAAGGTTCGCAAAAGTGTTGTTATGGATCTCTGTTAGGTCCTTGACCAAGAGTTGGGTGCTTTGGAAATTGAGACTATCCAAAAGGAAACTATACATCCTTGGAAAAGTTATAAGATGAACAGCTCTTGTGCTGATATTCTTCTCTTTATAGATTATAAATGGTCTATGTGTAAACCCGGCCTTGTTGCAGAGTCAAAGGATGTTTTGATCAGAAGGCAAGTAATAGAAATTGGATTGATATGTAGCTTCGTTGGGGTGATTATGATTCTCGTGACATAGAAAGAATTACTTGCAGAAAGAGCCATGCCTAAATTTACACTGGGAGGAGTCTAAATTAATGTAGTTCTCATAGAGATTTCAACCGATGAGAAAGTTTTAGTGTGGGCATTGGAGACAGAAAATTCTCCATCCTAGTGCCCCCCAGAGAAAGAAAACCTAAGAAATACCCATGAGGAAATATAAAGGTTTTCTGGAACTTTAGAAGATAACTGCATTTCTAAGCCAAGATGATGTAGCACAGCCTGTAAATGAGAAAAGATGCCATCAAATGAGAAAGAAGAGCTCCTTTGATTCCCTTACACTGAGCATGTCTTATGCATGGTGCAGAAATAAATGCTAGAATTGATTATATAATTACCTAATCATGCACCAAGCATATTCATTTTGATGCTCAATATGACGAAATTGGCTATGAAATTTTAGAGGACTTATCTGAATGTGGACTCATTGAATGCCATATGCATTAAGAGTTTATGCCCCACGAAAATGCATATCATGGATTATGATGATTGTATGATACACATAAAATGTGGAAGCATATATAAAGGCTGAATGACACTACACATTTTCTATGCTCCAATTACAATCATAAAGCGCCATTATCATCCAATACTTATCTCAATCTCACAGCATTATGTAGAGAAGGCCAGTCGAAGGAAGTGCTGCCAATTCTGCTTACTACACACAGCTTCCATTAAACTCATATGCACATATTTGATTATTGTAGACCTGCATTCTTAGGGACTCACTGTCACAAATCAAAGAAGTCCGCTCTTTTATCACCCATAGACAATTTTCATTTGTTGCACATTTACGTGTATAATGCAGAAGTTTGGCATACCCATCAAGTGTTTGACCACTTGAAAGAATGAAACGACGTCTCAAGAAATATGATCATTGTAGCATACAAAAGACATGCACATCCTCACGAGGTAGTCACTGTTTCACCAAATGCACACGAACAAGTCTCTAACCTGATCAGTTCATATATACTAGTATACTCCTACCTATGCGAAAATGGAATTTTTAACAGGGTGTAGGCATCCATCAAGGCATAATTGAAAGGGATTTTTTGTCGAATGTTGTAATTACAACCGCCCTGGCAGTAATATAGAAAGATATGGAAGCTTGGACAAAATACGTGAGCTGCTTGATAGAATAAGAATGTTAAAATTGTAGATATAAAACCTCCCACAACCTTCGCCAGAATCCTCGTAGCTTATGCCGTAGCCTATGCTAAAACAAGGGCTTTGGAGCAGTTAGGGCAAGGTGAAAATTGGAGAACCCTAAAAGTCACACATCGGAAAGACGTATATAATTGGAGTGAAATTTTTAAATCACACTGATCTCTGGAGTCACACCGATGAATACACTTTCAGGGAGAAACACTTATACTCTCACCGATAAGTTAGCATCTCATGAAATATGATTATTGCACTACACAGAAAGCATGGCATGGCATATTGGAAAGGTTGCAACAGCAATTCGGCATGAAGCAATGACTGCACTTGGAACATTTTTGGGACAAGATATTTGCAGACAGGAACATTTAGGAGCTCTATTGCACTCCCAACAGTTGCCTTCCATCATGACATTTTGCTTAGAAGAAGATTATTACATTGACACGTCATGTTAGTTGCAATGTTATTGAGCACATTCTTCAAATTGTTGGCTTTAAGTTTGATAATAAACATATAGCAACAGCAAGCAAATCATTGCAGAAGCGATTAAATGATAGCAATAACATTGTCTGTCTAGCGATATTACCTACAATTTCAAAATTCCTTATTATAGCATTATCACCAAATAGAAGTTATATTTGAAGTGGGAAAAGGAAGTTGCAGATAAAATAGTTACTCAATTTGATGATGTTGAATCACATTTGGAGGTGGAGCAGCAATCCAATATGACAATTGAAAAGTAGGAACAATCTAAAGTCAATCATGAATGGAAAAATACACATGGTACTAAGGGAATTGGATTGTCATCCAAGCATTGTTCTATACAGTCCAAATCGCAAAAGGCTGGCACTAGTGTTCCTAGAAAAGGAGGAAGTTCATCATTATCACAAATCTAAAAATTGAAACATCCTCAGAATGTGAGTAGAACTGTAAAGGGTGAAATAAAAGGTGTCTTGGATACAAGCTGTAAAACAAAAACAAAAATCTACATAGGAGAAATCTCCAGTTGACCTATACATGGTTTGTGCGCTTCAGTTCCCTGCACAGTTAATGTTGGAGGCTCACAATCAAACCATACTATTCCACAACCTTTGTCCACAGCCTATCCAAAGATTGAGGGTGCTGGAATTATTTATAGAATGACTCGAAGCAATATGATTTTATGGAATATAATGATTATAGTATATATACCAAATACATTAAAAAGCCTTTATAAACTCTTTGTTTTCCTTCGCCATGTTATCTTTTGGATGCATTTTAACTATATTGTATTTTCAACTTCCACTTTTCCTTCTTCAATCTACAACTTCTCACCCTCAAAAGATCTAATCCCTATGCTCTGATACCAATTTGATGCATAGCAACGGTTTCTACTCAATCCAATGGAGGCATATTTCACAACAATGGGCTCATACCAACAGATTCTTCAAATTTCATAGGCTTTCCTCTCAAGCAATCTCTCTCTACAAAGGCACAATCAAGGTCTTCAACTCTTCAAAACCAAACAAGATTTCTAGAGGTCTTCTTACCCCTCAAGGACTCAGTCACAACCCTTCCAAACCCTCACTCAAGTCTGCACTCTTCACTCAAAACACTTTGCTTCCAAGCTACCATAATCCTAGTAGGTCTCTAAAACAGACTGCCACTCATTATTTCTCCAACCAAGCCCTATAACCCAAAACCCTTGACACATTTAAATACCCATTTCAAAGTTCTAAAACATATCTCAAATTCATTATGGGGTCCTTTGGACCATAGTCCCCAAAACTGGACTACTCTGCTATGCCCAAAGACCAATTAGGTCACTTTTACAAAGCATCATCAACCCAAACTTGTTGTCAATCCTAAATAGTGTATAAAGTAATCCTTCAGCAATCTCATGGATGATCCAAACGAACAAATTCAGGAAGGAGTGTATAAAGTAATAAAAGAGTATGCATCTCAAAAGCCAGAAGTTATATTTGAAGTGGGAAAAGGAAGTTGTAGATAAAATAGTTACTCAATTTGATGATGTTGAATCACATTTGGAGGTGGAGCAGCAGTCCAATATGACAATTGAAAAGCAGGAACAATCTGAAGTCAATCATGAATGGAAAAATACACATGGTACTAAGGGAATTGGATTGTCATCCAAGCATTGTTCTATACAGTCCAAATTGCAAAAGGCTGGCACTAGTGTTCCTAGAAAAGAAGGAAGTTCATCATTATCACAAATCCAAAAATTGAAACATCCTCAGAATGTGAGTAGAACTGTAAAGGGTGGAATAAAAGGTGTCTTGGATACAAGCTGTAAAACAAAAACAAAAATCTACACAGGAGAAATCTCTAGTTGACCTATACATGGTTTGTGTGCTTCAGTTCCCTGCACAGTTAATGTTGGAGGCTCACAATCAAACCATACTATTCCACAACCTTTGTCCACAGCCTATCCAAAGATTGAGGGTGCTGGAATTGTTTTATAGAATGACTCGAAGCAATATGATTTTATGGAATATAATGATTACAGTATATATACCAAATACATTAAAAAGGCTTTATAAACTCTTTGTTTTCCTTCCCCATGTTATCTTTTGGATGTATTTTAACTATATTGTATTTTCAACTTCCACTTTTCCTTCTTCAATCTACAACTTCTCACCCTCAAAAGATCTAATCCCTGTGCTCTGATACCAATTTGATGCATAGCAAGGGTTTCTGCTCAATCCAATGGAGGCATATTTCACAACAATGGGCTCATACCAATAGATTCTTCAAATTTCATAGGCTTTCCTCTCAAGCAATCTCTCTCTACAAAGGCACAATCAGGGTCTTCAACTCTTCAAAACCAAACAAGATTTCTAGAGGTCTTCTTACCCCTTAGGGACTCAATCACAACCCTTCCAAACCCTCACTCAAGTCTGCACTCTTCACTCAAAACACTTTGCTTCCAAGCTACCATAATCCTAGTAGGTCTCTAAAACAGATTGCCACTCATTATTTCTCCAACCAAGCCCTATAACCCAAAACCCTTGACACATTTAAATACCCATTTCAAAGTTCTAAAACATATCTCAAATTCATTATGGGGTCCTTTGGACCATAGTCCCCAAAACTGGACTACTCTGCTATGCCCAAAGACCAATTAGGTCACTTTTACAAAGCATCATCAACCCAAACTTGTTGTCAATCCTAAATAGTGTATAAAGTAATCCTTCAACAATCTCATGGATGATCCAAACGAACAAATTTAGGAAGGAGTGTATAAAGTAATAAAAGAGTATGCATCTCAAAAGCTAGAAGTTATATTTGAAGTGGGAAAAGGAAGTTGTAGATAAAATAGTTACTCAATTTGATGATGTTGAATCACATTTGGAGGTGGAGCAGCAGTCCAATATGACAATTGAAAAGCAGGAACAATCTGAAGTCAATCATGAATGGAAAAATACACATGGTACTAAGGGAATTGGATTGTCATCCAAGCATTGTTCTATACAGTCCAAATTGCAAAAGGCTGGCACTAGTGTTCCTAGAAAAGGAGGAAGTTCATCATTATCACAAATCCAAAAATTGAAACATCCTCAGAATGTGAGTAGAACTGTAAAGGATGGAATAAAAGGTGTCTTGGATACAAGCTGTAAAACAAAAACAAAAATCTACACAGGAGAAATCTCCAGTTGACCTATACATGGTTTGTGTGCTTCAGTTCCCTGCACAGTTAATGTTGGAGGCTCACAATCAAACCATACTATTCCACAACCTTTGTCCACGGCCTATCCAAAGATTGAGGGTGCTGGAATTGTTTTATAGAATGACTCGAAGCAATATGATTTTATGCAATATAATGATTACATTATATATACCAAATACATTAAAAAGCCTTTATAAACTCTCAACCAAATGCAGATTGCAGGTGTAAAGCCAGTAACCACAATCCTTGCCAGCATCCACCTGGCAATGTGCCTAAATAGAAGCTGTGGAAACAAGCTACAGATGCAAACATGAAGAAACCCTAAAAACTCATCGGTGAAAGAAAACTAATCAGACTGAAATTTTTAAATCACATCGACTTCAGACATCTTGCCAATGGATATACTTTCAGGGAGAAACACTTATACTCTCATAGATAAGTTAAGATAACAATTGCATCGATGAGACATGTGTGATCGAAATGAGTTTTCTAGATCTCTCCGACTGTATAAGTCAATTCGATAAAGAAAATCACATAAATAAAATAGGTGGAATAAAGATCGCATATTAGATTAAATGTTTCCCTCCAGTAAAAAGAAATGGAAGATACATGAAAGTAGAAAATAAAGTTATTTAAATAACTATAGCTCGACATATTATTATTTTAATGGAATTTATTTTCCATGATGGGTAAAACATTTTACCCTAGGAATTAAGAGAGCGGGTTCTAAACCCACTAAATATTATCTTCCTAAGGAGTAAAATTATTTACACCAAGAAAGTTAAAGGAAGAAATCCCAAAGGGAGAATTATTATTTCAAAGGGATATAATGAATATAAGTTTTTCATTGAAAGTGAAAAGGAATAAAATATTTTCACAGAGGGATATAATGAATATATCAAATGTAGATTTTAATAAACAATCAAAGTGGAAAATTGCTCTCACTCCGAGGTGAAACATTTTTAAGGAGTTAACCAAGAGAACATTTTATGTGAAGGTGTATTATGGTGACCAGTAAAATATCTTTCACCAAGGAGATAAGTATGAGGTAATAATTTTTACCTAAGTGTATAGTTTGCCAAACAGAGGTAAAAATGCATACAGGTGATTATGATGGCAAAATTTGCCATCAAAAGATTAAGATTTAAGTATTATTCTTTATTTTCTCACAAGAACATAGAGACAAGTTAAATTAATTAATTATTCTATCTACAGAAGATAATTAATTAATTAATGAAAAGTTGCACGGGACATACATGCAAAGGGTCGTAACCCTAAGATACAAAAGTATATATGATCAATCATGGAGAATCAATATGGAATCATCGGTAGAAGTAGGTTAAAAGATCACCAGTAGTAGATAGGTCCATCCCTCTTGCCATCCATCTCATTCATATCAGAAACCATTGTAATGCACAATATTCAAAGCAATATAATGCAGCAGATTGTTTTTACATGGTGATCTATTTTTAGTGTTCAACTATTGTGATTGAGTTTCATGATTATATGTTGCTGTACTGTCTCCAAAGTGGTTCTTTTAAATTATTCAAATTCATAAAAATTTTCACAACACATTTTCTATTGGTGTGTGATCAATTTGATTGGTTTCTATAAGAAGTTTGATTTAATTCCTTCCAAGTTGTTAAGTTCATTGGTCTCTGCTAGGAGTTAAAACCCTTTCAACGAAACAATTTTGGTCAGGTTTCCTTCTTGCCAGAATTAAAACTTCCTTTCATTTGTTCACAGTAATATGGGAGAATATCACTAGGATTATTTAGAAGAGTATAGTAACTTACAGACCTGCACGTTTGCATAAGGTGCAAACATTTCATGTGCCCAACAAGATAGAGTTAAGCTGCTAAATAGACGTGCCTATCATATACATCTATTTCCATTAACCCATCCACTGAATCCATTCACCCAATAGATTAGGCACTGATCAGTTTCAGAACTCTTACACAAATTTAATTCACATCTTCTATACTTCAAGCTATTATTAGGAATTAGAAAGCAAGCTTTGCAGTTTTCTCACACCTGCATGCCATAGTGAGTAAAATTGCCTCAATTAGAATCCATGTATATTTCCAAATTTGCCTTATTGATTAGGTACACCCATCTAGGTCTGGCAGTGCCAAAAGAGAAGGGGGTTTTGTTGTATAAACCCTGTTTTGTTGACCAAAAATGTATCAAGGGATTGGCACCCTCTTGTGGTCTAAAAACCTGCATTTTTGAGAACCAACACAAGCTCCCTCTCGAACTTCAATAGAACTTCATCCTCCTCCATTTGAGCCTCTTCAAGGCATATTTAAACTTCTTACCTCAGAAAACAACCGACTTATCAAACAAAACTAACCTTTGAATGGCATGACTGTTTAACTTCCCACAATTTGCAATTTTGCACTTCACACATGACAACTATTCAAAGATATTGACAACTTTAGTAAAATGACCCTCTTAAGATCCTAGTTACATTCTAGATGGTCTATTTGGTCTATTTGGACCTTATTGAGTGACAAAATAAGACACAAACACCCAAACCTATCACAAGACCAAAATTGACCATATTTACAAGTTTCAACATGGTGCCCCTGCACCATACACCCAGACAAAAAACTCAAGTCCCTTGAGGACTGTACTGCACCATTTCTTTGCTTGATCATCTTGTCTTCTTGCTCTTCACATACTCCTCCACCTAGTAGTCCCTTCCACTGGGTGAAGTATTGAAACTTTGCATCATCCTTTGCCCTGTTGAACTAGTTATCACCTTGGTACTGCTCCATCTTCACAATCTGACGTGGTATGTCCTCTGACCTTCTTCACATCTGAAGCTGATGTTGTATCTACTCGACCTACAACCAAATCTCTTCCATTCTTAAATGGATTGGTCTTCATCTCAACTCTATTTGTGTGCTCAAATCTGGCCACAATCCTTGGTAACTTATCTTCAACCCCTTCACTATTCCTCTTTACCTCTATTCTCAACCTCTCTGCCACCAAGACCTCTATGCTATCAGGTCTACCATCCTCTTTACTGAAAGACTCTTGCTTCCTACCAACCTCTTATCCAATCAGTGGACAAAATATATTTCCCCCCATGACCTCACTAGGCCTCTTTTCCCAATCTTGCCTTTCCATAACCACTTCGCACTTACTCACTTTATTTTTTCCTCTTATCAGGGTCTCTGCCCCAAGAATCTCTGTCTTACCAGATTCATAAACCTCTTTATTGTCACATTTACACACCCCTTGTGTCATCAATGGACAAAGCATTGTGCTTGGCACAATCTCATCCTGCTTTCCTAACTTATCTTGCATCTTCCCAAGGAATTCATCCTTGATATTTCCTATCTCAAACTTTGACACCAGCTCATTATCCAATCTCAAATCTTTCTCCACCTTTTCATCTTCTTTTCTCTTCAACACTGAATCACCCTTCACACTTACTATTTGCACATCTTCTTCTTGTTTGTCTTCCTCAAACTTTATGAACTCCTTCCTTCCTAACATAATCACCCTTGCCCTTAATCTACCCTTCATCATTTTCCACCAATGGAGTCAATGTAAAAGAAACCCCATCCTTCTCAATCTGATAGGTGTTATGCCTTCCATCATATAAGGCATGTCTTTCAAATTGCCATGGTCTCCCTAGTATTAAGTGACAACTCATAGGCAACACATCGCATAAGATCCTATCCTTATAGGGACCAATATGAAACTCAACAAAAGCTTGCTCCTTAACCAAGAGAGAATTTTTATTATTCAACCAAGAAACATTATAGGGTGTCTCATGAGGTATCCTTACCAAATTCAATTTATCAACCATCTCTTGTGACACCATGTTATCTATGCTACCAGAGTTTACTATAACCTTACATACCTTTCCATTGCACTTGCAAGTGGTTTTGAAAAGTTCTCTCCTTTGTGTTGCTTCCTTCTCCTTCAACTCTTTGTTTTCCTTCGCCATGTTATCTTTTGGATGCATTTTGACTATATTGTCTTTTCAACTTCCACTTTTCCTTCTTCAATCTACAACTTCTCACCCTCAAAAGATCTAATCCCTGTGCTCTGATACCAATTTGATACATAGCAAGGGTTTCTACTCAATCCAATGGAGGCATATTTCACAACAATGGGCTCATACCAACAGATCTTCAAATTTCATAGGTTTTCCTCTCAAGCAATCTCTCTCTACAAAGGCACAATCAGGGTCTTCAACTCTTCAAAACCAAACAAGGTTTCCAAAGGTCTTCTTACCCCTTAGGGACTCAGTCACAACCCTTCCAAACCCTCACTCAAGTCTACACTCTTCACTCAAAACACTTTGCTTCCAAGCTGCCATAATCCTGGTAGGTCTCTAAAACAGACTGCCACTCATTATTTCTCCAACCAAGCCCTGTAACCCAAAACCATTGACACATTTAAATACCCATTTCAAAGTTATAAAACATATCTCAAATTCATTATGGGGTCCTTTGGACCATAGTCCCCAAAACTGGACTACTCTGCTATGCCCAAAGACCAATTAGGTCACTTTTACAAAGCATCATCAACCCAAACTTGTTGTCAATCCTAAATATCCATGGACATACCTATATCAGATTGCAAAAATTTAGAATCTTCATTTTTTTATTAGGGGAAACAAACATGAACTCACAAAACATCAAACCCTTGGTTTGGCCATTTCAAGCTTGAAACTAGGAGGGTTTAAAGGAACTCCATACTCCAAACCTTTTATAACTTCACCAATGCCTCTAACACATCATTCCAAGCCTACACATGCTTTACAACCCTTCACACAATCCTAACATGTGCATTTTATGCAATTTTCAACTTGAAGCCATCATTTTGTTTACAAAACCTAGAAATCGGGGTTACAAACTGTGTTTGGGAAAAACCTTATAACTTTCTTCAAAATTGATAGAAATAGCTCAAACCAAAAGCAAAATAAAGTTAACTCATGTCACTATCCAAATCAATATATTTCAGGACATGACAGTACTGTACAGAGTTGTACTATGCACTATAATAGAAAATTTACCAATAGTTTCTGAGAAAAATAGAGGTTTATTCATGTTTTTCAAATACAAGCTCCCTCTCCAACTTCAATAGAACTTCATCCTCCTCCATTTGAGCCTCTTAAAGGCATATTTAAACTTCTTACCTTAGAAAACAACTAACTCATCAAACAAAACTAACCTTTGAATGGCTTGACTGTTCAACTTCCCACAATTTGCAATTTTGCACTTCACACATGACAACTATTCAAAGATATTGACAACTTTAGTAAAATGACCCTCTTAAGATCCTAGTTACATTCTAGATGGTCTATTTAGACCTTATTGAGTGAAAAAATAAGGCACAAACACCCAAACCTATCATAAGACCAAAATTGACCATATTTACAAGTTTCAACATGGTGTCCCTGCACCAATTTGATGCATAGCAAGGGTTCCTTCTCAATCCAATGGAGGCATATTTCACAACAATGGGCTCATACCAACAAATTATTCAAATTTCATAGGCTTTCTCTCAAGAAATCTCTCTCTACAAAGGCACAATCAGGGTCTTCAACTCTTCAAAACTAAACAAGGTTTCTTGAGCTCTTCTTACCCCTCAGGGACTTAGTCACAACCCTTCCAAACCCTCACTCAATTCTACACTCTTCACTCAAAACACTTTGCTTCCAAGCTGCCATAATCCTAGTAGGTCTCTAAAATGGACTGTCACTCATTATTTATCCAACCAAGCCCTATAACCCAAAACCCTTGACACATTTAAATACCCATTTCAAAGTTCTAAAACATATCTCAAATTCATTATGGGGTCCTTTGGACCATAGTCCCCAAAACTGGACTGCTCTGTTATGCCCAAAGACTAATTAGGTCACTTTTACAAAGCATCATCAACCCAAACTTGTTGTCAATCCTAAATATCTATGGATAGACCTATATCAAACTATAAAACCTTAGAATCTTCAATTTTTATCAGGGGAAACAACCATGAACTCACAAAACATCAAACCCTTGGTTTGACCATTTCAAGCTTGAAACTAGGAGGGTTTAAAGGAACTCCATACTCCAGACCTTTTCTAACTTCACCAATTCCTCTAACACATCATTCCAAGCCTACACATGCTTTACAACCCTTCACACAATCCTAACACATGCATTTTATGCAATTTTCAACTTGAAGCCATCATTTTGTTTACAAAACCTAGAAATCAGGGTTACAAACTGTCTTTGGGAAAAACCTTATAACTTTCTTCAAAATTGATAGAAACCAAAAGAAAAAAAAAAAATTAACTCATGTCACTATCCAAATCAATACATTTTAGGACATGACAGTATAGTACGGAGCCGTACTATGCACTATAACATCAAATTTACCAATAGTTTCTGAGAAAAATAGAGGTTTATTCATGCTTTTCAAATACAAGCTCCCTCTCCAACTTCAATAGAACTTCATCCTACTCCATTCGAGCCTCTTTAAGGCATATTTAAACATCTTACCTTAGAAAATAGTCGACTCATCAAACAAAACTAACCTTTGAATGGCATGACTGTTCAACTTCCCACAATTTACAATTTTGCACTTCACACATGACAACTTTTCAAAGATATTGACAACTTTAGTAAAATGACCCTCTCAAGATCCTAGTTACATTCTATATGGTCTATTTAGACCTTATTGAGTGACAAAATAAGACACAAACACCCAAACCTATCACAAGACCAAAATTGACCATATTTACAAGTTTCAACATGGTGCCCCTACACCAAAAACTAGGAAAGCTAGGAAAAGGATTTAACTAGGAGCTGGTACATATATAGGTCTGAGAGAGAGAGAGAGAGTTGCTTGGGGTTAGGGGTTAGGGTTTAGGTACATTATTTAGCATTTATGAGTTTAGCATTGCTCACGTTTAGGGTTTAGAGCTTACTAGGGCTTAACACATGGCCAGGGACATAGGGAGAGAGATTGAGAGGTAGCTAGGGATGATAGAGATAGGGAGATAGGGGAGAGATATGGAGATAGAGGTTTAGATTTGATTGGATTTAGAGTTTAGGGGTTTGGGGTTTAGGGGTTTAGGGTTGCTCAGGTTTGGAGATAGCTAGATAGAGAGAGAGGAGACAAATCGGGAGAGATAGAGGAGACAGAGGGGGGAGATAGGGAGATAGAGAGTGAGCGAGATGTCCAGAGAAATAGGGAGAAGGATTGAGAGGTAGAGGGATGATAGAGATAGGGAGATAGGGGAGAGATATGGAGATAGAGGTTTAGATTTGATTGGATTTACAGTTTAGGGGTTTGCGGTTTAGGGGTTTAGGGTTTCTCAGGTTTGGGTCAGAGATAGCTAGATAGAGAGAGAGAAAGGAGACAGATCGGGAGAGATAGAGGAGACAGAGGGGAGAGATAGGGAAATAGAGAGTGAGTGAGATGTCTAGAGAAATAGGGAGAAGGATTGAGAGGTAGAGGGACGATACAGATAGGGCTTTAGGGTTGCTCAGGTTTAGGGTTTAGAGGTTAAGGTTTAGGGGCATTATTTAGGGTTTAGGGTTAATGGTTTATGGGTTAAGGTTTAGAGGTTTAGGGTTTAGTGTTTAGAGAGAGAGGACCAATAGGGAGATATAGAGAGTGAGGGACATGGCCAGAGACATAGGGAGAGATATTGAGAGGTAGAGGAATGATAGAGATAGGGAGATAGAGGTTTAGGGTTGCTTGGGTTTAGTGTTTAGGGTTTAGGGGTTTGTGGTTTAGGATTTAGGGGTTTAGGGTTTATGGTGGGTCAAGGGTTAGGGCTTAGGGGAATTATTTATGGTTTATGGTTTAGGGGTTAGGGGTTAGGGTTTAGGGTTATTAGGGGCATTATTTGGGGTTTACATATCTTCAAGGATCTAGATAGTGTGGCTATACACATTGCTACACATGTTGGTGGCTAGTTAGACACATGGAACATCAATAACCACATGTTATGCTTCCATACATGTGTGCCACCTAATGACATTTGTACTGCAAAAATGATCGTATAATTGGCACTGTATGCGTCTAACACATGGTGATGTCCACATACGCCACATGCCACAATGATCTACTAGTTGGTACCATACAAGTTTGAGTATATTTGTTCTCGTCCCATCCATATAAGAAATATCCCATACATGTTGGATACTTGTCAACATCTACATGGAGCATAACTGATGGTATTCTTGAACAAATGCCTACTTTGTACATTTTGTAGAGTAAAAGTGAGGTATAACAAATTTTCATCTTACCTCTCTATATATTTCCTTTGTTCATTTTGAATAGAAGTGACATATATGTTAGAACCCTTCTATATTTGAATGTGTTTTGGTTTACATATCTATTTTCCTTTATGTATTCTATGATCTTATTACATTAATAGATAATATAGGATTGTCTCTCAGTTCACCTTGGGAATTAGATTAAATAACATCTGAAGTTGACTGTAAATTAACATGGTGAGCATTTTGTTGATTTTCTTGCTTATTTTCACCCTTTTGAAAACTAAATTTTCCTATTGAAATTTTGAAGGATGAGATCCATATTTAAGTGCATTAGACTTAAGAATTTGATCCTTATTTGATGCTCTCATATTCCTGATTCAATCTATCTTACTAGTGAAGGGAAATAAATACATGGGCAACCCATAGATAAATTTGTCATCAATTTTGTTCCTCATAATTGTCTCATGATATGGTGAAGGAAAAAATTAACAAAGATAAACTGTGATCATTATTCATCGACCCAAAAACTAATGCACTGTTAGAAATGTAGACACCTAAATCTCACCATGGCCTAACATCACACCAAATCTATCCCACATATCCTCTTACAATGTTAATTAAATAAATCATATTTATTTAATTAACCACTTTGATCTTTCCTCCTAATATTAGTTTGATAAGTCACGCTATTTAATTAATAAATCTAACTGTTCTTTGACATTAATTAAATAAATTATGATAATTTATTTAATTGATTAACTAATCCAATTAACCCTTCCTCTAAAGTCTCATCCTTAATTAAATAAATCCACATTTATTTAATTAAATCAATCACCCCAGACATTCCCCCACAATTAAATAAATACATATATATCATGGCCATTGTGAAACAATCTTGATTATTTTTGACTATATGAGTGTTTTTGTTTATTACCGTTGTCCCGTAGGTTAATTGAATATCTTTTGCGGTTATGCAGGAACAAGAGGAATGAAATATGACACATACTGCATTCCCGCAAAGCATAAAAGAACAGGTTGCGGCTTGGCAGTAGGAAGCGGTTGATATGAAGAAGCTACCGCTAACCCATGGATGGTTCATCTCACGCTTACGGCTTGGTGGTATTCGGGTGCAGATAGTCTCTTCCCGAGGTCCCGCAGAGGTTTGAAAAGTAACTGGCGGCATTGTGGTAATAACATTAGAAGGTATCACTTACCACATCCCTGCAAGGGTTTCAACTGAGGCCCATGGTAGAGCGGCAAGAGGAGAATGTAATGGGTTTTCGCCCTGCCGTCCCGTGACGGTCATTCATAACATTTGCGGGTGGGCGGTAAATAGAAGGACATCAGGTAATAATTTCTCGCGGTCCCGCATGGGTCAATCTAAGCATTTACAGTCCGGCAGTAAAGGATGAAATAGAAGTGTAGTGGCGGTAATCACCCCCATTATCCCATAGCCGGTCTGGGCGAGCCTTGCGGTGACGCGGTAAAAGAAATAAATGGCAAGCACATTCATTGTAGGGTCACGGTTATCGAGAATTGCTATCAAATCTTGATATGCATACCAATATTTGAAAGGAATTGAATGCTGAGATTTCATGATCTTGTGGCACGAACTAGAGTAATGGTGATATGATGAACTCCTTGGCTGAATAAGATTTGGAGATTTCTTAGTATTTTCTCATTTCAGAGAATTTAGACGTAACTTGGAGAAGGCACAACTCAACTCAGTGTGTTTCCTGCAAACTGCAATTGACCAAGTAAGTTCATTCCTGCACTCTCTAATTAGAAGTTGGCGTATATTTCACTCTATTTTTTAGTTGTTGGTATTGGAGGTTCTTGTAATTACATCTTTTGTTAATATAAAATTTCTCTTTTAAAAAAAGGCTAGGGCTAAGCTTTTCTGTTATACAGTAGGGGGGCTACAGTCTGTTCTATCTCTGCTACTTGCAAAGTTCCCCAATTTGACTGTGATGCTGACCGAAGATACAAATCTTGTTCTTATCCATTCTTGAATGGGTTTATTTTTAATTTTAAATACTATTGTTTTATTCCTATATCTACCTACATTAATTAGCCATGTCAAGTTCATTTGCTCTTTCGCTATGTTTTTCAATTGTTGGTATAGTAAGTTAAATTTTGAAAAACCCTAGCCTGTTCAAGTCATTAAACATGGCACCCAAGAGGTCTAAGTCTGCCAGTAAAGGTAGTGAGCCTATAGTTCCCAAGAAAACACCACTTCAACAATCTCTGCTAGAAGTATTGCCTTAGTCCATAGACAAGGGTCCAAAGAAGATGTTCAGAGACGCAGTAGAAAGGTGTCGAGATGCTACAATCCCTATCTTCAGGTGGGATTTGTTTTGGTATTTTTATGCAAAAAGGGATGGTGAGGGACTAGTGGGAAATCTGTGGAAATTGGATTTGGCAAAGTTGGTGGTGTCCGTTGTATTTGTGGATGTGGAATTGATTAGGGCACTAGCACAATTTTACCATCCTGCCACTAAAACAGTCAGAATGCCAAATGGATTGCCATTGGTGATAGTAGATAGGAATGCAATTGTTGACTATTTTATGTTGAACAAGCAAGCTCTCACTCAAGTGGATTTGCAGAGATTTGAATGAGATTACACAAGCCTGAGGAAAACACTTAGGAGAGATGAATTGCCAATATATATGAGAAGGGGAGCCAACAATAGAAAAATTGAGATTCCATCAAATGCTATTGAGCCTTTCCCTGTGGAAGAATTTGCTGAATATTTCAAGAGAACCTATTTTGCATTGTGTCAGGTCTTGGGAATTGATGCACAAGGAAGAATGCCAACTAGCTTAATGATGATGGCTATGAAAATACATCTAAAGGTGAACAGTGAATACGACTTTGCATCTCATATTGAGAAAAAATTGCATGAAGGATTCTTGTGTGTGAAGGAGAACAAGCAACCCTTAGATTTCAAATTCTATTCTTTATCGTGTCACTTGATTCTAGATTAGAATAGAGGGAAATGGTCAAGCAAAATGGATCTAGGTATGGTTGATGAGAAAGGACAAAGATTGTCAACTCAATATTGGTGTTATAAGTGGGATTCCTATTGCTGGAATAGTGACTGCATTGTATTTCATGATTTGTTTGTTGTCAAGATATTGAATTCTCTTGGTATTTGGTTTCCTAGGTTGACTAAGGAAGTCAGGGTAATACTGAGGCCGCTTGCACACAAACCAGAGCAGGGCCACAACCGTAATTTTGTTGCTTGGTTTTTTATGTCAGATCATACTATAATTAGAGTGTATCGTTGCCCCCAGCCACCTCACATATTGCCAAAATTTGTATCAGACAGAATTGTATTCATGGAGTTTATGTGGTAAATGATGTGGATGGAAAAGGATGTAATGAAAAGACAAAAGAAAGGTACATTTCTACCTGATGCTACAATTTTTGGTGATTGGTCTATTGGCTCTGACACTCTTGAAAATTTGCAAGCCTTTTTAAAGGCGAAATATTCTTTGAAACTGGGCATCGAGAGGAATTGTGACCCTGAGGGTCATATGAATCTTGTGAGAAAATCAATTCTGACTAAAATGGTCGTATCCCATCAGGTCTTGTTTGATGAGGATGTGATAAGAAATCTTGTCACTTTTGATGAGGTATACAGTAGGAAGAGAAAATGGGATATCTTGAAAAATATTGAAGATGAAAAGAAAAAGTAGAATCCCCTATTTCTTGGATTCTTTGTTGAAGAAAAAGACCCTCTGAAGAGAATTGATGCAATCATTGATAATTTTGAAAGTATTTATGGTAAATTTGAGAAGCATCCTCCTAAGGCTACTAAACTTCTAGTGAAAAGGTCTGCAAGGATTGAGATTCATGAGTCTACTCGTGATGTTTTGTTAGTGCAAGATCCACAGGTCCCAGAATCACCACTAGCAAAGAAGCAGAGGACAGAAGGGTATCTCCACTTATCCCCTATGAAATGACTGAAGAGGTGGGGGATACTGATGAGGTGGCTAACATCTTGAAGCACATGGGAGATGAACAAGAGGTTGATCAGCCATTGGTTGGTCAACCCACTGATGCACATAAGCTTGAGGCTAGGAAGGGTGAGCAAACACAAGCTGAACCAGAGTTGGATGAGGATGAAAGGATTATAGCATCCATGAGGTTCATAGAAGATGACGACTTCATCAAAACTTTAGAGTTCAAGGATTTTTGGCTGAAAATGAAAATGAAAGAATATAATGAAAAAGTGGCAATAAATAAAATGGGTGCTGATGAAGCAGAACATGATCAAATCATTACACAAACTTTCAAAGAATTAAAAGTAGATGAAATTGATGTGAGTCCAGAGGAGGCAAAACAAATGGTGTTGAAAAGTAATATGCTCATCATCCCTGGCCTTGAGTTGAAAAAGGTATTTTTGCTTGACCAAGTTAGAAGTTAGGATGATCCACAACTTGTTTTAGAATTTGATTATGAAGATGGCATAAGTGGATGTGGTTTTAATCCAAAGACAAAGACCCTTGCAATCTGGACTACTCAGAAGAATACAAGAAAACCAATATTGCTTGATATTGTTCAAGAAATGAAGGGTACAGCTGTGGTAAAGACTTTACAAGATACATCAGCAACAGAAGCAACTGCTCTCAATGTTCATACTGCTATGTTTACTCATGTTGTTGTGAAGAGGTTAGAACAAAGGGTAACAGATTATGAGCAAACTCAGAAAGTAATGAATGATGAAGTAAACAAATTGTATTTTGAAAATGTGAAATTAAAGAAACAATTGCAAGCTATGAATTCTTCTCAAGGTCAATCCATTATACCCTATCAGCCCCCTGTGCCACAAACAGCCAGTGATGTCACAATGTCTACTGAAGAATTTAATGCAACAAGATTAAAATTTGAAAAGGAAATTAAAAGTTTGAATAAACAAAATTAAATGACAAAGAATGAGGCAAAGATTAAAGTTTTTGAAATTTTTGAGAAAATTTTGGAGCATAGAGTAAAATTGGTTGTGGATAAGCTTGGGAGTGTGCATGACTGCTACTCTTTTTTATCTCAGGCCATTGAGAAATTGAAGATAAACTTTTCTGTTTTGGATTTTTTGTTTAAAAAATGGCAACCCTATCATCACGATTTGGTTACGATGTGCTTAGTAGTACAAAGTGATGCAGAGCAGGGGAATAAATAGGACAATTGATACCATATTTCACAACAATGGGTTTCAAAAGTAATTTTCTCAAATTCCAAGGCAAACTTCTCAAGCAATTCTCTTCACAAAGGCACACCCTTTTGGTCTTCAAATCTACAAATCCAAACAAGATTACATACACTCTTCCTTCACTTCAAAGACTCTAACTCACTCAACAATTGTCACTTCCTTTCAGACTGTCTTCAACGTGCAGCAATGGCACTTCTTGGTCAGAACCCAACATTGATCTAAAGGACACAAAACACCCAACCCAACATTGGGATAACTTCAATGAGATTGGCACATCATGAACAAACCCCTCACAAACCCCAAGAACACAGGTTTCTCATTTTGTTTATAATTCCTTCACAAACTGACTACAATGCTTGTAGCCCTTCTAAACTGACTGTCAGGCCTTTAATCTTAGGATAGACATTGAAACCCAAAAATAATAACACTTTTGGATACCCTTTTGGCTTTCCTAAAACATATTCCAAAATGGGTATAGGTCACTTTGGGAAGCATGGCTCAAAATAGGACTGTCACTGTTCCAATTAGGCCAAATTAGGCCATTTTTACAAATCAACTACTAAGTAATCTTTCTCCCAGACACAAATTCCTATTACAAAGCCTCAACCAGGTTACAAAATCTCTGAATCCACAATTTACATCAAGATAAATAATTACAAGTTCACCAAAACCACAAACCCTTGTTTATGCCTATTTTGTGCTTGTACAAGAGAGGGTTTATTAAAACTATAGTCCCCAGACCTTTTCTCACCTTACCAACTCCTTAAACACATCAAATATAGTCTACACATGCTCCACAAACTAACTCTCACACTTCACCAATGCTATTTCATCGAACTACTACTCTTAACCTCCATTTTACACTATCAAACCCTTAAGTTTAGGGTTCCCTGCCCGTTCTTAGTCAAATGTTCACAAAAACTTTAAAACTTGATGAAATTAAGTCAAACCAACGCCAAAACAAAGCTAACACATGCCTCTACAAATTACAATGCACTTCATACCATAATCTCCCTGTACAGAACTGTACAAAATGTTGTAGCAGTAGTTTACCAGTAAAAACACAAAATTTTCAAAGTAAACTAGGGTTTCTCATTGATTTATCTTCATATACAATCCTCCAACCTCTCCCTCGAGGTTCTACAAGCATATTTAAACTTTTACACCAGAAAACAAATGGCTACAATTGACTCCCTAACTACCTAACCCTTCACATTCCTAACTCTTGCAATTTTACATTTTTTGCAACTTTTCATGACAACATTTTGACAATATTGCAAAAGATGACCATATGAACTCAAACCGACCAAAAATGACTCAATACATTTAAAGATGGTCTATTATGACCTTATTGAATGACTTTAAGACTCAACACACCAAAACTTGACTTATAACCTTATTTACACAAAATGATTGACATGGTGCCCCTACACCATACACCCAGGCTGAAAAAGTTCTCAAGTCCCTTTGAGAATTGTATTGCATCTTGTCCACACCATCTCTTTGATCTCCCAAAAGCATTTTCATTTGGTTTTACTTTTCAATGTGTTAGGTATTGAAGCTTTGCATTGTTCTTTGCATTGATAGATTCCTTGCCACCTAGAATCTGCTTCATTTCCACAAACTAACTTGATGAATGTTCACTTATCTTTCCCTCATCTGAGATTGATGTTGAACTTGCCTTCATACCTACAAACATATCTATTCTATCCTTGTCTTGGACTTCCCTCTTCTTAACTCTTGTTGCATACTCAAACTCACTCATTTTCCTTTTCCAAATACCTTGATTCATTCCATCCTTTGCCTTCATTTCTTCCACTAGATTCTCTGCCCCTAATACCACTATCTTATCAGGTTCACTAACCTTTGCTGGGAAAGAAATTGACTGACCACCATCCTCTCTTGAAAATAATGAATAGAACACCTCTTGTATTCTCATATCAACACATTTATTAAACCAACCTTGAAGCTTCAAAATTAATTCATCCTTGACCTTTAAAGAAAAAAATTGGATGCCAACTCAATATCATTTCCCTCTACAATCAAGTTATGTTTCTCACCTGCTATCTCAGCATTCCCATGTCTTGAAATGGCTGTAAAGTATTTGTCTTCTTGTTCTACTGTTTTGATGTCTTCAAATGTAGGGGTGATTGCAAACTCCTTAGGCTCCTCTTCCTTCATTAACAAATATTTTATTGTCTTCACATCTAGTTTTGATGCTTCCACTTGTCTTCTCCTTTGAATAATCTTTCTAATAGGCCATGTAACCTTCCTCTTAACTGATAAGTGCCAACTTTGCAACTGTTGCATCTTCATTTGGAACTCTCGGTCTATTCTTTCCATATCTTTTTCCATCTATTTCAAGGCTTGTTTCAATTCTGCTACCTCTTGGCCAATTGCCATTTGTTTTGCCTTTTCTTTTTCCTTCTTCATCTCTTTTTCCTCTTTTTTCCTTTCTTGTTTCCTCTTTTGTGAACCCTCAGCCTGCAAGAATCTCCTCAACAAGCCCATTCTTCTCTTTATTCAAGCAAGTCTCTTTCAACTTGCTTCACTTGTCTTCGTGACACCTCACCCAGGTTTCTTCTCTTCTTTACTACTTGGTCTCTTAGCATCCAGGTTCTCTCTTCAACCTGCAAAAAGACAACACACACAACACACAACCTCTCTTTTCCCAGAGTCTTCTATCTTTGATACTAATTGATGCAGAGCAGGGGAACAAATAGGACAATTGATACCATATTTCACAACAATGGGTTTCAAAAGCAATTTTCTCAAATTCCAAGGCAAACTTCTCAGGCAATTCTCTTCACAAAGGCACACCCTTTTTCTCTTCAAGTCTAAAAATCCAAACAAGATTACATACACTCTTCCTTCACTTAAAATACTCTAGAACTCACTCAACAATGGTCACTTCCTTTCAGACTGTCTTCAACGTACAGCAATGGCACTTCTTGGTCACAACCCAACATTGATCTTAAGGACACAAAACACCCAACCCAATATTGGGACAACTTCAACAAGATTGGCACATCATGAACAAACCCCTCACAAACCCCAAGAACACAGGTTTCTCATTTTGTTTATAATTCCTTCACAAACTGACTACAATGCTTGTAGCCCTTCTAAACTGACTGTCAGGCCTTTAATCTTAGGATAGACACTAAAACCCAAAACTAATAACACTTTTGGATACCCTTTTGTCTTTTCTAAAACATATTCCAAAATGGGTATAGGTCACTTTGGGAAGCAGGTCTCAAAACAGGATTGTCACTGTTCCAATTAGGCCAAATTAGGCCATTTTTACAAATCAACTACCAAGTAATATTTCTCCCAGACACAAATTCCTATTGTAGAGCCTCAACTAGGTTACAAAAGCTCTGAATCCACAATTTCCATCAAGAGAAATAATTACAAGTTCACCAAAACCACAAACCCTTGTTTATGCCTATTTTGTGCTTGTACAAGAGAGGGTTTATTAAAACTACAGTCCCCAGACCTTTTCTCACCTTACCAACTCCTTAAACACATCAAATATAGTTTGTACATGCTCCACAAACTAACTCTCACACTTCATCAATGCTATTTCATCAAACTACTACTCTTAACTTCCATTTTACACTATCAAACCCTTAAGTTCAGGGTTCCCTGCCCGTTCTCAGTAAAATGTTCACAAAAACTTTGAAACTTGATGAAATTAAGTCAAACAAACACTAAAACAAATATAACACATGCCTCTACAAATTACAATGCACTTCATACCATATCTCCATGTATGGAACCATACAGAATGTTGTAGCAGCAGTTTACCAATAAAAACACAGAATTTTCACAGTAAACTGGGGGTTCTCATTGATTTATCTTCATATACAATCTTCCAACCTCTCCCTCGAGGTTCTACAAGCATATTTAAACATTTACACTAGAAAACAAATGGCTACAACTGACTCCCTAACTACCTGACCCTTCACATTCCTAACTCTTGCAATTTTACATTTTTTGCAACTTTTCATGACAACATTTTGACAATATTGCAAAAGATGACCATATAAACTCAAACCGACCAAACATGACTCAATACATTTAAAGATGGTATATTATGACCTTATTGAATGACTTTAAGACTCAACACACCAAAACTTGACATATAACCTTATTTACACAAAATAACTAACATGGTGCCCCTACACCACAAAGGAATCCTGATGCCCCTACAGCTTTGAAGCCCACTGAGCAAAAGGTCAAAATGATCATTGATGAATACCAGTATGTGAATGGGGAAAGCTAGAAGATGCAAAAAAAGGTTGAATCTTTTACTACGTTCAAGCATAAATTTATTCCTTTCATACTAACAGAAGAAGAGAAAATCAAAAGTCTTGACACATGGAAGATGGAATTCGGCCAAACAATATTCCAAGTTATGGATTTTTTTAAGAAGGATGGAGATGTCAGCATTCTCAGTTTCAACATGATATTGGACCAAGTAATTGCCTTGGATGTTGGGTATGAAAAATTTGTGATGGATGTCAAAGCTTTGCTTGATAAAAGATGGAAAGATCACCAGGAGAACTTGCTTCAGATTCAGGCTTACCAATGGCTTGGCGATTTTACAATATATAAATGGGAGGAGAAATATCTTAGAGATGAATCATCAGCAGCACAAGTTTAGGTGCAGAGGAGCAATGAGCCATATGCTGGCGTTAAATAGCACCACCACATCTTGAATGCTCTCCTTTTGTCTCTTTATGTTTTCTTCATGTTTTCAAAATGTATTCAAATATATTTAAAAATCTAAATTGGACTTATAAAAGACCAATATTGGAATATCAAGGGTTAGGAATACAAAGAGCCATTTTGAATGTGAAAGGTCTAAAGCTTGTTGCTTCCTTTATAAAAGGAAACCAAGACCTTATGACTCATAATCTATCTGGGATTTTGATTTTTTGAAAGAGACATTGCACTGCATGTACTTTGAAACAAATCAATATAAAAGCTACTATTCTCTGGTGGTCAACTTTTGGTTCTCATTTGTTTGTTGAATTGGATTGCTAATAATTTATCTGGTTGTCTCCAATTTACTTTTTCTTTGTTATTCAAATCAAAAGAACCCCTACATTCACATTACAAAAGAGGATAGGTGATATTTATCAAACTAAAATTATAAAGTAATAAGTTATATCTCAAAAGATGTTTATATTATTTGAAAATGAAGGAAGGATATTCTACTGTAGAACATTTTGACACTTTTAATATGATTTTGAGTCAAATAGGTTCAATAAATGTTAAAATTGATGAGGAAGACAAATGTATCTTCTCACTTTTTTCTTTACCCAAAAATTAGGAGAACATAATGCTTGTTATAAATGGCAGTATTGCAAAGGTGACTATGGAATCCTTTATTGTTACAATGCTCAATGGAGATATGAGGAGAAAGTTCAATGATGAAGGTTCTAAGGATGTCTTGCATGTTTCACAAAGGCCCAAGGACAAAAGTGGATCTAAAGGGGAATGGTATAAATATCAATCCAAGTCAAGAGGAAAATCTAGAATCCCTAGGAAGATAATAGTAAAGTTTTGGAATTATGGTAAAAGAGGAAAAGTGAAGAAGGAATGCAAAAGATTAGTTAATCACTGCCACAATCTCATGATCATTATTCTAGTAGAAAATCCTAGTTTTCATTCTTTTTTCATAACGCATTAGTTAATCACACACTTCACATTTGACATCATGCTAAAAAGATCAAATAAGTTTTGTATTTCTTCTCAACTATTTCATTTCTCTATCTTAATTACTTAATATCTCAATATTTTATTCTACTTTCAACTCCTTGTACTTTAAAGTTTAATTAAATCTAGGATTGGACTTAAATCTTCTATTCTAGGGTATGACTTATTTCCCTACATTTTTTTGAACTCGCAATTTCCATGCCTATGTTTAGGATGAAAAAAGATTGATTTTTTATTTTGAGATTTTTGTGGTTTGCATTTGTTGGAAACAACCCAATGCCTTTAATTTTGCATTCCTAAGAAACATCTAGGATCCTTATGTCCCCTTCAACAAAGTACTAGGTCAAACCCTCACCTTGCAAACATGACTACCTCTTTCTCCTACTTCCTATGACGATAACATGTTGCATTCTAATGATGAAGAAGAATATTATGATCATGATGTCTTTATTAAAAGTGTTGAAAATGAATAGAAACATGAGATCATTGATAAATTGAAATATTTGTGCAATCAATTAGCTAATATAGATGATAATATGTCCACTTCATTTTTCATTGATGGTCTTACTCAAGTACTTATCACAAGATAACATGGCATAGATACAATTTAGGATATATATGAAAAATAATTAAAGATAAACAAACTCCTCATGTGGCAGGCACCAGTCATTCTCTTTTGAAAATCATTCCCTTGTATATATTTTTAAAATCCAATTTTGTTTTTCTATTTTAGGAGTAGGGTTTAAAGATTTATAGAAAACATTATTCCAAATCATATGCCAAATTGGGTTGAGTGAAGTGGATGATTTAATTGACAAAATTACATAAGCTCCTTAATCTGTTCTAAAGTCACTAGAAAACTTGAAAGTAAATTGTCATTGGTGAAACAAGGTAACACCCACTATTTAAGGAACTTGATGAGCATATCCTTTGACCTATATCACTTAATACTTCCATCACATAAGGATTATCCATTAACAAGTTATGAAGAACATCAATCAATCCATTGATGAGCATATCCTTTGACCTATATCACTTAATACTTCTATCACATAAGGATTATCCATTAACAAGTTATGAAGAACATCAATCAATCCACTTAATTAACATTATTGCCAACAATTCATACCAAAGATTGAACAATTTAAGGATATTGCAATAGGTAATTTGTATCGACACAAATGATATTACTAAATCATTTCAAAGTTTAGGCCATAAGAATCATCCTTTTTTAAACATGGATTACAAATAATTCTAAAAATTTAGAAGTCTTGGTCATTAACATTATTTTCTTCTACAATTCATCCAGTGTATCATTATCAATGTTCATATGTTCTTTCAAGTATTTAATATTATCATCATCCTCATCTTGACCTGCATCATCTTCATCATCCTTGAAATTTAACTGTAGACCATCTATATTGTTACCAGATGTATTTGGATCATCACTTTCTATACCATCCATATTGTTGTCTTCCATAACATCATCTAACTTTGGATTGTTGTCTTCTTGTGCTTGAACATAACCATCTTCAACATCATCATGGATGTCAATTTCTTCGATGTTCTCTAATCCCTCTCTCTCATTTTGTTGGCCATGATTGTTTTACTCAGTATCCACTAATGCATCATCAAATACATGCCTTAATCTTGGATCAGAATGTATGACAAATATCCATTTCAGGTCCAAAATATCTTCATAGAAAACCTACACATGAATGACATACATATATTAGATGTATGGTATAACAATTTTATTGATTAATAAACACATGTATATATTCACAATAAACTATGAAGTAATAGATTAATGATCACTACTACTTCTTGTTTGAGTTAAAGAAATACCTGCTCACAATGAATTGGTAGAACATAAGGCTCCTTATTCTCTGGTAGGAAACATGAGGAATCTATAGAAAACAATCCACTATGGGTATCATGTCTTCGTGTCCTCTGACATGCTTCATACCATCTACACTTAAAAATACAACATTTAAAAGAGCGGTAATCCAACTCAATAATTTCTTGTATTTTCCCAATGTATTGTAGATTCCCTTCAATTATATTCTTATCTTTTGAGCTTGATCGACTGGATTGCTTGAAGTCAAGCATGATGCCACAATTGATGGAGCGTCTCTTTACATCTACACTTTCTACACGATAATGTCGACCATATGCCCACATTGCTGGATATTTCCTCACCTATGAAAGAACATTTATTTTAGTGAAAACAAATATAATGATGAATATTAAAATAGTTAATAGTGTCAAAACTGTAAGGAAACAACATTTTGTAAAATTACAACTGTACCTTTCTTTCACATCCTCTAGACATGTTGATTTCATCTTCTGTTATGTTTGAATCTATACCTACATCATCTATTTGATTTTGAATTTGTTCAATAACCCATTCTAGTGTGCAATCTTTGCCCCATTCCCCAAGCAGATTAGTGGGAAGTGGAGTATTCCTTGGGTTTGATCTCTTAAACTGTCTCCTTGCTTCTAACACTTCTTCTCTCTTTTTATCATACAAATCAATCCATTTGTTCATAAAGTCCATGTGGTACATAATGAACTTGTCGAGCATAGCACTTTCATCTACACCTATTACATGTCAACATGTTTATTTCATACTCCAAATGTCATGCTGTTAATTTGACAAATAAATTACAGAGTAAATTAATGATTGCAAGAAAAACAACCACACTAATCATGAATTTACTTACTAATTTCTACTTGAACACCATTAGATTGTGGTTTTTCTCCATCAATAATATCTAATGCTTGTTCTTCATCCCAGAAGCATGGCCCATCTTCAAAATCCTTACCAAGGAATTCACATAGGAAGAAAAATGCTTCATTCAAGACATACCCTTCAGCCATGGAACCCTCTGGATGTGCCTTTTGTTGGACATATCTTTTTAGAGTTTTCATATACCTCTCAAAGAAAAACATCCACCTCATTGATACAACACCTGCCAATTCAATGTCATCAACTACATGTATAAGTAAATGGACTTGTAGGTCCATGAAACTTGTAGGGAGCTCCTTCTCAAATACACATATAATTTCTGCAATTTCCTTCTTCCATTTTGGCACTTCACATTCGTGGATCTCCTTCGAGGTCACCCACCTAATATAAGAATAGTAAATTAGTATGAACCTTTAGTCAAAAATTATAATGCAATATAATATCTCTATGTCTCTCACACATGAACATTTCATATAACCACATACCTTGTAAATGCTGACAATCAACTTATGGCATTCCTTAAGTCAACTGTAAGAAAGGAATCCCCCCTAATTTCCAATGGCATGATATGCTATCAAACACATTTATGAAAAGGTCATTAGTAATTTTTTCTCACACAACAAAATATCAAAATATATTTAGTACTTAATCAATGTTACCAATAAATGTTAAATGATGATGTATAATACCTTCATAAAATTATGAAAATCATGTGTTTTAAATCCTGTGATATGTCCATCAATTGTAAAAGCTTTAGCCAATGATGACCCATAGCCAATAGGTGTCCTTATTGAATGGATGACATTTTTTAGTTCGTCTAGCTCTTTTTTTTTTCAAAATCCATGGAGCTTCTGCATATGTTTCATTTTCCCTATTTGGCCACAAATGTTTTCTATCAATTTTGGTATGCGAAAGAGCAATATCTCTCCTCGAAGACAAGGTGTCCTTCTCTTTGCCTGATATATGTTGAAATATAGAATCTGGGACATTTTTGAAGACGTGCATAGGATCTAATTTCTGTGAGATAGTAATAGATCCTTCCAGTAAGGGAGCTCATAAAATATGGATTTCTTTTTCATTCCTTCTGGCATATTAACTACAACTTGTTCTGGTTCTTCAATTGAATCACCCCGATCAAAAAAATCCTCCCAAGCTTTCAATTCAGCATCTTCATACTTCTTAAGCCAATCACCTGGACCCATAATCATGGGAGGACCTCTATTTTCAACTTTTCCATCAAAATGATTCTTCAGGCGATTTCTAAACTTATGATTTAGTGGTAGAAAAACCATGTTGTTTGCATAAATAAATTTATGTAGATCTTTAGAATACCGCCCTTGAAATTGTTCTATACATCTTGGATATGCAAATATCCCCTTTGTTTGAAGCCTTGCAATTCAATAAGTAATGTTAATAACATAAAAAAAATAGTGTAAAACTAAGTATGAAAGTTGGGATGAAAATAAATTATGAGTGTAAATACGTAAATATTTTATCTTACCAGATCAAAAACCAAGTCCTAGGAAATCATGAATAGTCCAACATAGTACACCGTACAACATGAAGGACCTATTTGATGGGGGACGAGATATGTCATACATTCTTATGCCTTTCCATAGCAGTTGCATCTCATCAACAAAAGACACAAGATAAACATCCATGTTTTTAACTTGATGCTTTTTCTGGAACAATGAGAGTCAGCATAAGGTGCTCCTTTCTAACACTCATCCATGGGGGAATATTGTATACTATCAATCCAACTAGCCAAACACTATAATTTGAGCTCAAGAAAGAGAATGGGCACACTCCATCAATTGCAAGACCAAACCTGATACTATGGGGTTCATCTTTAAATTTTCTTGGCCATTTTTCCTCTATGTGTTTCATTGCTTTGGAGTCAGCTGAAATTCACATGACTCCATATTTACTCCTATTCTTTGCAAGTCAGTCCATCAATTGTGCAAGTGACTTGCAACAAAACATTCGTTGAAGTCTAGGTATAATTGGCATGTGACGTAAAACCTTCTTTGGAGCTGTAGGACCTTGTACATCTGTACGATATCTCTTCTCTTTACATACAGGGCATTCTACCTTGTTTTGATATTCATCTCTATATAAAATGCAATCATTTTTACATGAATGAATTTGCTTATATTCAATCCCCAACTCAACCAACAACAGACGCGCCTCTCTGCAAGTTGATGGCAACACATTCTCTTCAGGGAATATTTTAGTTTTTAGTGCCTTGTAAGATTGCCAGAGATTAAATCAATTGAATGTTTGACTTATGATGAACATGTTTGATATGTCAATCTATACTAGGACTGTTTATATACGATATATGGTTTTAAAATCCCCTTAAAGAAATATAAATGAAGTTGATGAATGTTTATGAATTATGTACACCAATTGACAATTGCAAAGTAAGAAATATATTTCAACTCACTTCAATAGGGTAGTGAATCATTTGTCTGACCAACCAAATAGTGACTTGATTTCTAATAATATTAATGTTCATGCCATTTTTGAGGTTCTACTTGCACCTGATTTAAACACGAGTGTCTTCGTTGCTTGCTTGATGGAGTCTTTCAGGTTGTTATCATCAACATTATGTTGGTGGTAATTACCCCTACTATCATCGTTACTGTCAACCATATGATCATTATTGTCATCATTGTTTTCATCCCCAAAGAAATCTGTAAGCATTTCATTCAATCCTTCTTCATGCACTGCATTTTCACTATCATGATCATCATCATTAAGGCTAGGTGGCATGTCATCAGTGTATGCGGATCTCATCAACTCTTCAAATTTCTCAACTGGTAGTATTCTCTTCAATGTTGCTCTTTTCACCCTGGTATGGTTTAAAGGATGGTTTGGATCATCCCGTCCAAATCTTAATAACCTAGTTGGTTCTTAGGTATTAGTATGTGTTTCATCAACATCTTCTACCTATCAACAAATGCAAGCATTATTTAATGTTTGGAAACAATTGGATAAATCATAAATGTATCAATTTCAAAGAAATATAATCAAATATGGCTTAAAAAATAAAAATATAAATTGTATGAACATATATACATCAATTGAATAATGGAACATTATTTTATAGACTACATTTTTTATACAATAATTTAAATAAAACACAATTTTGACAACATAGTTTGTAAAACATCAGTCCACACTCATTTATTATTCTTTGGTTTTCTGCCCTTGAGAACATCCTTAGGGATACCTTGTTCTTCCCTCTTCTTTCACGCAGGAGTACGTTTTAAGAAGGGGTAATCAATCAATAACTCATCATAGCCTCAACCATTATCAATCTATCAACCTCTCTTTCCATATCTCCATCTTTATCATTTATAACCTCAACAAATTGACAATTCGGTCTTATAGTAGGGTCCCTTCCCTTACTACTATTTATAAATCCTGCAATATTTTTGTGTGTGTATGCACATCCATCTATATACATAAGATGACTTCTATTAATTTCTTTTCCACTTTCCAATTGGAGATGATGTGTATACATATTTGAATTTAGACCATATGCTGACATGCTAGGCTTATATTCTACTAGCCTTCTCCATTCACCACTGTAATATGATGGACCATAATTTGGCATTAATCTCCTAGTGGTTTGTTCTGAATTATTTCTATGTTTAGATCCCACATGTACATTTTGGACAATAAAGAGGCCTAGATTCGCTCCATGAATATTGGAGGGTCGTATCATGTAGTTGTATCCACAAAATTGAACACCTCGTACACTCTAGGTAGTTGTTGATCACTAGGCCAAGCACAATATAGTCGACGATCAAATGTCTCGTTGTAAATTGATCTCAAACTCAGGGGCAAGTCATCATCTCCATCACATTAATTCTCATAGGGTATGTAGTCCACCTTCCCCTTGTCTTTAAGCAAATTATGCATCTTTAAACCGGTTCTTGTTCTGTTGCTTGTTTTCATCAATTCCTCATCTTCCGAGCTGGTATATTGACACATATTTTTTTTAGATGTATCATCTGATAAATGATCATTGCCCTCTAGGATGGAAGTCAGTGATCTAGGAAACTTTAAACCAAGAACTTTATCCTTTAAGTATCCATTAAGAAAAAATTAGTTATTTAAATAATATAAAACAATGCTTAAATGAAGTATACATGTTATTTATATCAAATTGAAAAATTCCTTACCACAATTCCTATTGGATTTGAATCGATTGTAGGAGGCATACTACCAACTGGAAGCTCATCATATATGTAATGTCTTTGTATAATCACTCATTTGAATTGTTTCTTTCCACGACATACAAAACATCCACAAACAACAATTTTCTCAAAGTATTCATCCCATGTACTATAGTCCTGACCAACCTCTTGTTCAGTGCAATCATTTGTTGTGTCTGTAGGATCCATTGTCATATCCTCTTCCACCCACTGTCCTCTACGCGATTTAACAGTTTTAGGTCCACGTCCACGTACATATCTTTTTCTTTTGCTAGTTGAACGCTTAGGCCCTGCATTTGCTCCAATCTCCATCTAAAATAATCAACAACATGCATTAATTTATGTCAAGATTAGATAATACATTATACATTTCAATAATATTGTGAAAAAAGATGGGCGTATCACAAAATGCCATCAGATCATTTTTTCCTAAGTTAAGTCAAAATTTGAGTACCTGATGTCCCACTTCATCCGTTGTGTCCTCATTTGATATGACATGATCTATTGCCATGGCCTCGTCTGACCCCTATAATACACAACATAGTAAATAATGTTTAGTACACCAATTATATCCTTTCAACGAATATGCTATCCAACACAAAACCCCACTTTAGTCATATATTTGACATATTGATGTCATGTTTTGGCCATCCTAATTTTCAAACTTTTCCCTTGATCATAGAATCACATTTAATCACCATTCCTGTGCATTTTCAACCAATAAGTTTGACCTTAGAGGCCTCATGGAAAGAAAAATGACTTTATCTCCTCTATGTTGTAGCATTTGGGAATTCATAAACACCTTCCTCCTTTGGTTGAGGTTTCTTTCTCTTCTTACCTCTATTGTATCTACAGATTCCGTTGTCATATCTATTTCCACCCACTTTCCTCTCTGTGATTTAGTAGTTCTACGCCATCCACGTCCTCTCTCCATGGCCTCCTCTGGATCCTATAATACACAACAATGACAATAGTCACATAACAGTTGTACACCAAGAGAATATTGTTGAAATTATCTTGTTAATACACTCGCTTTTCATTAAGATGCACTATGAAAAACAAAATAGAACATTGCAACATTTTTCTCTTCACAAAAAGTTTAAACATAACCCCAACCATCTGTTGAAGTGAACTTAAACATTATGTGCAATTGTCATTGCTCATATTAAGCACCTACCTCCCTTCTTAGTGGTCTCACATGTGTGATGTATACGAATGAGTCATATGGTACCTATGCTACATGTTTAAAGTTTGATTTTTGCTCATATTGTTGGAAAAAGGCCCAAAAAGACCTTTTATTTTTTAGTTTTGTCACCTAGGGTTTGATATTTTGGAGTTTTAGTAGAGGGTTTGATGTTATAATTTATGTATAGATATATTGAAAGACTTAATGATCCTTTTTTTTGCTTGTAGGGTTTTTAACAATTAAGAAGATAAAGGACATGGTGTAAGAGAGAGGCAAAGATCCTTTGAGTACCAAGATTTGATTGCCTAATGGGCAATCCATCAAATCTTGGTAACGTGCTTTCCTAGGTGATGAAATTATGAGCCCTTAACATTGATGTAACAAGCCTGTGATCTTGGTAACATGCTTTCAAAGGTTGTCATATTATTGTTATCATCCAAATACCACCTAATGTTGTACTAACAATGATTTAGAATCTTTATTAGAAAGTCAATGGACTGGTATGGGAATAAAGGGCAGCCACCATATGATATCACCCATCCACTATCATTATAGGGGGATGATATCAAGGACCATCATTATGCCTTGTTATAGCTGATGGACAATCATCCTAAGTATTGTTACAACCCAAAAGGTCTATCACAAACCCAAAGGACTATCACAAATGTTATTAGGTCATCCAAACCATAGCTCCAATATTCACCATCATATGAATATCATAATAACATTGTAGAGGTTGTCATACCATGAGGCATAGGTAACAACCATAGGAGGTTTAAAATTGTCTCATTAATCTTGTGACTAGGCTAAGTCACTATCATAGTAACAATGTAGTTAGTCATCAATCAACATGTTGTCTTTGCATTTCAATGAGATCAGTTTTTGAAAAATGACAATCCAGAGGTTAAAGAGACAAGTTGATACCTTACCCAAGTTGTCATGTTCTTGAAACCTTGTCACTACAAAGAGGAGATATCTAGAGAGTAATGTCACAAGGACATAACCAAGGCATGCACTATCATGAGCCATAGGGACAACTTACTACACCATCCAAAACTCTATTTGAACGAGCTACTATCAATAATTCACATTATTGGGGACTGTCATGAAGAAAACACCATGCATAGGACTGTCATAGTCAAAGTGGAGAGGATTGTCTAGTCATTTTATGACTATCATAATAGCTAGTGGGTTAGTTACCATGCTTCAACCTAAAATAGGTTAATGAGAACATAGAAATGAAAATCACAATACCATAAGCATTGTCATAAGCTGCCAATATAGTCCCAATATCATGTCATGATAGTAAGAGAAGAGTTGTTTGGTTTTTCCAAAGACATATCACTTGCATAAGGATTGTCACCAACCATCTGTGTAAGGTCATGAAAGAGTGAGTCATTATTGAGCTAATCATAAGAGAAGCATGAAGTCAAAATGCTATCATGGAAACAAGATATAGTTACTTATTATAAGGACAATCCAAATTTGGTGAGGTTGCTACAAACAACCAAATTTGGCATTCCATTAGATAGTGATATCAACATCCAAGAAAAATACATCATTTTGCACTGATAGGTGCTAAATTAGGCACACTTTGCGCAACCTTTTGCACCCCAAAAAGATTAAATTTAGGCCTAAAAGTCAGCGCTATAGTCGGAGCAGTAGTCGGCGCTAAAGTCAGTGATAACTACTTCGACTATAGCATCGACTAATGGATTAAAATAATTAAAAAATTCCCACCTGCACATACCCCAAAAGAAAAAACACAAAACAAAACTTTATTGATTTTTGGTGTTCATTTTGTGTTTAGCGATCGAGCATTTGGGTTTTTTGTGTTCACCATTATTTTGGGTAGATCCTTGGCAATGGCGAGACCTGTATTCCAACCCCAATTTACTTTCCATTCCTAAAGTGCATACTCACTTTCTTACATCTCAAAAGTCCCAGGTTTGAGCCATGATAACCTTTGCTTCCAGATATCTCAGCCTTTCAATTCATGCTGCTCTTCTTCTATCCGTGCCAGGTAAGGGCATCACCTCTCTTTCATCTACACTTTTTTTCCCGTTAGATGTCAGATTCGTTTGGACAAATGCGGGTCTTGTAATATTCCTAGGGCATCTGTTGAAGATAATTCCGAGCAAGGCTTTTCATAATAGATGACAAATTTCCACATTCCATAATATTATAAATGTGTCCTTCAGGATAAAACTGTGTGTATCAGATATCTCAGCCTTTGCTTAAAGGAAATTGTTGTCTATATTGATATGGATGAAATCACATTTTGCCACTAGTTGATAAAATTTCTCTCTGGATTTATTTCAATTGATGTATAAGCTTACTTTCTTGCAACAAACTTACAGAGGAAAACAACTTCATGATTTTCTCTACAAAGTAAAGGTCAAAAACCTTGAGGAATATAGAAAAATTGGACGAAAACTTTCATACCTAGCAGTGTGTACTTCGTTTGCCTCCACAGACTGGACGAAAATAATTTGCCCTAGGTCGCAACAAAATGTCAAGCAATAGAGGGAAGCGAGCAAAGGGAGCAGACTCTGGCCACAATGAGGTAACTCATTGTCAATTTATAGATTTGTAAATGTTTCCATATTGGGGGTAGAGGCAGTGAATAAATTGGATGGTGTGGACTTGACAATGCTTGCCAGATACATAGAAAAATGATCTAGTAAAGCCCCCAAAACATTGCAACCAAATCAACAGCGTCAAAGGGAATCAATTGATTCCCCAACCACTCTTGGATCAGGCAAAAGATCCAGGAGGAAATCAATAACAGTAACCTCTAAGAATGTGGAACAGGGAGCAGAGGCTTCTAATGTCCCAGCCACTCCTAGGACACAGACTTCTTCGACCACCACGCCATGTTTTGCATCTTGCATTGGTACCTATGATACCAAGATAGAATATGATGTGGTTTTAGGGGAAGTCTGAATGACAGATGCTGGAAAAATGTTTGTGAATAGGTTGAAGGAATCATGCCTTCAACGGTTCAAAGACCATCTACATTTGCCATTCTCAAAGATACCCATGCACCTACAAAAAGTAATTATCCATGACATGGAGACTGAATTTGGCATAGGTTGGTCTGTAAAGAAGATAAAGCTATGAATGTCTCAAAACTGCAAGAGATTTCGGTGCAACCAAACAAAGAAGATAAAAAAACTCCCTCTTGAGCTAAGGCTCAAAAAAGGTCAATTGATGTAAGTTTGAAAGTATGGAAAGAGCTTGTAAAAGCATATGAGAAGTCCGATGCACGGAGGAAGTCCGGTGAGGAGAGTATGCAGGTATTTTAATTTTCTCATAAAATTATATCAAATTTATTAAATGATTTTTAAATTTTATTTGTGCATAGTTAAATTGAATTAGTATATGTTTCAGGACAAGGCCTCCAAGGCTAGGCTTGACAAACTTCGTGCCATGCATCACAGTGGCCAAAAAGGTTTACATGCCTTGATCTATACATTTGTAAGTATACTTAATAAGTTAAATGATATATATTTTTTAATTTCCTAGGAAAAAGTAAATGATTGCATATTAATTAGTTTAACTAGTCCATGTGCCATGTTTTGACAGGAGGAGAAATATGGCCATCATCCAAGCCAATTTGAAAAGGAAATGTTACAAAGCAAAAAGTGGACCAATTTTGTAATCTGGATGGAGAACGAGGTATCAATAGTTGACTTTCAATAACTTAGTTGGATATTGTTGTGTTAATATGTCAATTTGCATTTCTTGTGTTGAGATATTTATTGATGTGTAGGATGAGTTCTAAAGTGCTTCTCTGTTGGCCCTAGATCCCACTCAATTGTCCCATTATTTGTAGTCATGGACATGTGCACATGTCCTCCTAGTTACCTTATTGCAGTGTTGAGATTTGAACTTCAGTCACTCTCATTATGAATGCACCTTTTTACCTTTACAGAACAATCCTTGGACATTTTTCACAATAATTTTAATCCACAAAGCTCGACAACTGTAAGGGTAATTACTTATATACAAACGTGAGTTATGTGAATAGGCCACTGAATCATCCACACATTTGTTTATATTGAATTAATGTATAGACAACAGATCCTTTATTGAATCATTAGGTGGTGATAGAACTTATGAAAATGATAATTTCATTATCAAAGGCACATCATTGATATCTTTATCAAAGGCATATCATTGAATATTCCAATAGCTACAACAATGTAGGACAATCCTCTATCTTGTGATCAACATCATAATAAGTATACATTGGAAACTTTGTGCAACTACATGAGAAATGCCCAGGTTCTCCACACTAGTAGCAATAGATTCCTCTATTGCATACTCTACCATGGCCTCCTTGATTTCCTCCATGCTCCATTTATTATGGTTCCTTATAGCACAACACCATCTATTGTGGTTGTGACTGGGGTTGTGTGGTTGTGTTTAATTTTGTTTTCCTCTTGCCTTGTGGAGGACTTGTACTACTTTGTAGGTGGTAATGTCATGGGTGGATGTGTGACAAACCTTGCACTAGTAATTGATAGGAACATCCTTTCACTTTTGCAGTAGTGGACAATTTCATGAGTCTCATGACATATGGTGCAATTAGGTATGTGTTGAGCAAGAGGGAACTATGTGGCATTAATAACTTGAGCTCCCACCACTAGATAGTTTGTAGTTGTATGCCCCTTAGTGTGGCACTTTGTTCATCATAAACCACATTGATTAAGAGTTTCACTTGCAAGTTGTGCTATTTGCATGACCATTTTTCCATTTATTCTTTTAGGCATGTAGTAGAATCATATGTTGGGGGCTCCCCTAATTCTTATAATCTCAACACAACTTTTAAGGCAAATTTTTAATTAGGGAGAGTGAGCTAAACTAGTTCATGTTGGATATGTGCAATTAGCCTACCAATAAATCATTCCTTCTGAATTTCAACATTTTATAGTTGGGTCAATCTTTAACACCAATTCCTTAGAGTGTTGATCATTATTACACAAAATCTCTCCTGATTGTTGCCTTATTTCCTTTAATGCCACAATTTTTTTTTGGTCGATAAACCGCCACACAGGAATATGTATTAATATTTCAAAAAATTATAGTTGTGGGTTCTTCGCCCATTCCATCCAATTTCAAAAAATTACATCAGAGATATACCATCTCGTATTACTTACAGAAGATAACAAAGAGTGAGGGTTTACACCCTCTATATCATTTACAAAGTCCAAAACGGAGACCAAAAAATTGCTTCAATTTGAACTTGCCACACAAAACACTGAAGGAGGGCTTACCACAAACTAGGGAAAACCATAGAAATCCCCCGTAATTACCAAGTCTGCAAATGTGATAAGCCATTCTCCATTCAGTGCAACGTCTAGTACTTGAGAAAGGTGAAGGAAGTTGTGGCCAATGGTGGCCCAGTGGTAATGCCGCTCTAGCACCCTAGCAGACATGTTTAGGAGAAATGACCAATGTTGCACTCGGGTTCCCGGGAGGGTTAGCAAAGCCAAGTCTGGAGTTCGGGGGACTCCCTCACCCAAAACGGCTCCCACCAAGATGTCCATATCCATGCCTCTATAAATTGCCTTGAAAATGGCTCTAAATAGAAGGAGGATTTCTATCTTGTCACCTCCTAGGTCCAGAAGCAAAGCTAAAAACCAAGAAGCTATGTCAGAGTTGACCCGATATCTTTCTCTGTTGGTGAGAAAATCTCTACCTAAGACCATCTTGATGGCCTCCACTTCCAGGGAACGCAGCCTCGAGTTGTTGTGCTACTTGATTATTCTCTGAATCTGAGCATCGATGATGAAACCTAAAAATGCCATTTGCCTTCTGGAACTGCGAAGGCAAATGGGGGGTCCATGGATGCTTTCTGCTGTTCTGGAGAGAAGAGTGAAATCCTTCTACGTCGATGGGTATTAAATAAATCCCTCGCATGCTTGTCCATCCCGGCGCCATTAATGAAACTTGTGTGAGCTCCACCTTGCTATCTAAGAAAGGTTTAATTCATACGTGTCGCAGCATAAGGCAAGTCATGTCTTTCATCCTTGGTCGAGAAAATTAATTTTCTTATTTGATTTTCACACCTGCTAAAAAGAGTGGATTAAAGAACAAAATTATCACCTGCCAATATGCATATATCTTCTATCCCATCGGAGCCTTTATTAGCTAGGGAATCTGCTTCTCCATTGCCTTCTCGGTAGATGTGATTAGCCGTGTGTAGTTCAAAATTACTCAAAATTCTTAAATCTTGTTCTATTAGAGCATTAAGTTTCCAATTTGGAGTCTTCCCTGATATGAGAGCATTGATGATAATAGATGAGTCGCCCTTGACTTCCACCCTGTTCTCTTCGATTTCTTTGCATAGGGACAATCCATGGATCAATGCCTTGAATTTGGCTTCATTATTAGTTCCCTACTAGAGAGGAATTGAAGCATAAGCTATAGTACTAGCCTTGCTATCCCTTATAATACACCCTGCCCCTGCTTGACCTGGATTGCCTCTAAAGGATCCATCAAAGTTTAATTTAATCCATCCATGCTGCAGTGGATGCCAAACTACCTTTTGCCTCAACTCTCCTTTAGCACAATCCTCTGAACCACAATAAGGGGGGACTCTCAATCCCCCCAATTTTTCTTCATGATTGCATCCCAATCTATGAATGAGGTGTCCTTCTATCTGATGACATTGAGCTTACTATTCACTATCTCCACAATGCTTTCTTCAAACTTGTTCTGAAGGGAGAAGATACTCATCTCTTTTTCTTGAAATAATCTTCTATTTCTCTCCTTTAATGCCACAATATTACAATGCACCATCTTAGGGCAATTGAAATTGGGAAGGAAATCTCTTAGCAGTTTACCAAGATTATTCTTGATGACATTAGGATCATAATGAGTATACTAGTCTTGCGCTTGCTTACAAAAAGTGGTTGCAATTAACCTAATCTTGTGGTCATTATCCACAACATTTTGTGTGTGCCATGTTATCTCATATGCTTAGGTTTGACGGGCTAATAATGAAGAGCAAACCCTTGTTTGCCTACCTCCTTCTTATGACTAATCTCATTTTGGATTCCTTATGAAGTTAGGGTGATTTGAAGGAAGATCAAAGTTGCACTCTGTTAGATCTCAAAAATGTAGGTTTTAAACCTTAAGAGATTGCCAAGCTCTCTTGACGCTTTTGGCTACTGACACGGAGCAAATATGGCTAAAACCCCCTTCACTTCAGGTTCTGCCAAACCTAGGTGGGTATACCTTATGATTAGTGTAGACTTGATCGACCTTCACAATGGCAAATGGATGTGAAGTAGATGTGTATAAGGTTATGAGATATAAAAGGATTGTTATAAAAAGGTTGTGACTAGTGCCTAATGCTATTGGGTAATGGGGTCAAGGCTTTAATTATTTGCAGAACTACTTGGCTTAACTCTGATTATCTGGCACCTTCTAAATGTTCATACCTTGTATGAACGTGCAAGATGGTTAGCTGCTAGACTCTTCTTTAATATCCAGTTGATTCTTTCAAGTTATTGTGTTTGCCTAAAAGGATTTAATTATATTTGAAGGAAACCCACCAATATGATTTATTTTAAATGATTTAACTCAAAATAAAGACCAATAAATATTAAACCACTCAGAAGGAATTAAATCAACTTCTAACAGAAACCAATCAAAAAGCATCCACACAATGACAACAAATGTGCATTGATAAATCTAGGGATTTAAATAACTGGAAATAGCCAAGATGGAGACAGTCAAACAACCGATAAAATTTAATATCAACAGAATATCAGAACACCATAGATATATCCACAATTTTGATCATCCTTGCCCATTAAAATATTAAAATATCATGGTAATGTCTTGAACTGGAAATATGATTGTAAAGATATAAGTATGAATTGTCTTGTAGAGAACGGATTGAATGATGATGATTCCTAAGGCCTTGGTTTCCCTCATATATATATGGGAAGTGAACAAGCTTCAGGCCTGAATAGATGCAACTATTCATATTTTGTATCTTTTTCATAATTAAACATAATTAGAAAAAAGTGATTATAGGCATTAACAAACTCAATTAAGATCTGAATCCATTAGTCTTCATAGAATACCAGTGACCACAGGCCTGGCAAGGTATTCCTCTTTATATTGCAATTTCTATCAAATATGTTGTGCTTGTTCCCATTGTTGAAAGCAATACATTGCTTTTATATATCGCCAAAACTTTCAAAACTTAATTCTTGTTTCTATGCTTTTCTCATACTGTTCTAGCAATAAACAGGTTTACCTTGGCTATGTGATCAATGTACTCCTGAGATACACAAGTGTCTGTGGAAATTATATCCATCATGACAAATTCTATCTTGAAGATTTTATCCAATTGTTTATGTGTATTCTCTATCACCCTATCTTCATCGTTGACCTTCTCCAGAGCTATGGGTAATAACTGAGCCAATTCTTCTTTCCACAGACCTTTGTCCTGTATATTTCCTTCATTATTGAAGAAATTAGGAAATGCCATGTCCCCTTGCAGGTCAAAATCACTAATATCTCCTGTTAACAATGTATTAAATCTGTCATGTTTAGTGATCAGTTCATTACATTCCCTAAGTGTTTGCTCATTGATGTTTGCCTTAGTTTTTAGCTCTGCTTTCTTCTCAACTATTCTGAGATGCAATCTTTTATGTTTGTGATGAACATTATGGGTCCTTTTATGTAAATCCCATATCTGATCACTATGTTTCATCATCATTTTAAATCTTTTGTTTATCAACTTAGAAGCCATTTGGTACTTGACAACCTTTATATTATTTTCTAATTTGTCACTTTTCTTTTGGAATTTCTCAACCTTTATTTTCCAATAATTTGCATCAGCTATGGCTTCCATCATTCTTTTGTCTGGTTCTTGCAAAGGTAAATGACTACTAGATGATGCCAGTATATCTTTATACATAGCAATTTCTTGTTTTAATTTTGTATTCTCTACTACATAAGCATTGTTATTTCTGACCAGCTTTTATATCTGAGCCTTTGTCGGTTTGGCAACATTTACATTCAATTCAACAGTATCAAGTGGGTTAGTATCTTCAACTCTCTATATTATAAGATGACCAAATGCTTTGTTTGGATCATCAATGATTTAGGCCTTTGGTGTGGAGGGTAGAGTGCCCATATCAACAAAGCTTCTTTATCAGGATCATACCCAGAATGTGTCTTAACCTTGTCGACAACTTCAATGCTTAACTGTACTTTCTTATCCTAATTTCTTTTGAAAGTATCAAAAACAATAGTAGATGTCATATCCTAGCTAGATACTAACATAACCCCTACATCCTCTAACAGTTCTCTTCCCTTTTCTAGGGTCATGTTATCCATGGATTTGTCAATTTCTTTTTGGAGTTCATGCAACACTTCACTTTGTACCTCAGGGGAAATATCCTTCATCTTTTCCCTAGCCTTTTTGCCTTTTAATTCATAGAGAAATGTTTTAAACTCAGGGGTTTTTATAAAATCTTTATCTGAGACAATTTTTTGGCTGACCATATGTCTCATATCCTCTGATAGTTCATCAGGGGATTCTGTATTGACTGCTTCTCTGTCCATAGGAGGGTCATATTTGTCAATCACGAGTTTAAAACTTTGCACAGTCTCATCCTCACCTTCTAACACCTCATCTTCTGCAAAGCTAGTATCCATAGAAAAACTAATATTATGCGTAGGTTGAGGAGATAGGTGACTCAAAGGAGTCTCATATCTAGCTTGTGTTTCTCTAAATTTTCTACTTTTACTTTTAAAAACCTCAGGTGGGTCATCTACAATCAATTCTTATGCTTTTGAAACCAGCATACTCAATCTGTCAATTAGATCATCTATTTCTAGAAAGGCTCCTTTATAATTGGGGTTTTGGGCTACCCTCTAAGCCTCAGCTATCATGACCTTATGATACAACTGTCTCCTTTCAACTGCAGAAGCTTCATCAGTATTTCTGATCAGATCATTATCTACAAATAGATCATGCTAATACTTCTTTAACTTTTGATTCGTGCTGACATGATTTATAAAGTGCTCAGGGTCAAACTTCTCCCTCGTATTTCCTCTAGGTAGCCCAAAATAATCTAATCTCTTTTCAATTTATTCATACCCTTTCTCAGAAAAGGTAGTAAAATCCCCAAAACACAGGGTACCTAGCATGAAATATTGCTTATTGTGTTTCCTCAAGTGCATGAAATCGGAATAGGCCAACTACCTAACAATCTCTAAATATGCCAATCTATCAGGGCAAGTTTTTGGGAGCAAAAATGGTGCTCCTTCATATCCAAAAACTCTGATCTTTATACAATCCTTGTATACATACCAATCACCCCAATTGTGATTGATTTTCTTACTCTTATCCATATCCTTAGGCCTAAGAAATCTTTGTATATCAGGTGACAAATTATAACTGCATGGGTGACCAAACATAACATATAAAGGCTTTACAAAATATTCCTCAAAGTATAGATAATGCGATCGATCACATCTGCTATCCCATACAACTGTCCAAATTTGTACTGGCTTGATATCTCCCTTTCTGTCTAGATCTCTAACCCTAAGAGATTCATCCCATAAACTCAAATTTTGCCCTTCATATAACACAGGATGCATAAATAGATAATAATGCATAAACCTAAAACCCCTCTTTCTCTCCTTTATAGCTTTTAAATCATTATGAATATCATTAGAGAGATATTCAACATAGTCTAATGCTCTGGCATCTGGGCTTTGTATATCAGCAGCTAAAACCATTGGAGCTATATCCATATATGCAGGGGCTTCCACACCCAATACTTGACAGACAGAATAATAGGTATATCTAAAATATGGTTCAAATAATTCAACCAAATAAGGGGGATCCTCCACTCCTGAAAACACTCTGAGCTGATTGCTTTCATCCCGAGGCCTGTGAAATGGTAATCTCCATCTTTTATAGGTGTTACTCAAATTTCGGTATTCATTTAATAAGTCCTTGATCCTGAATACCATATCAAAGCTCGTGTCTAATTGAAAAACCATTAAGATATAATCCTGGGTGATACGAATAAACCCTGACCCAACCTATAGCTCAATCATATGGATTTGGGGGTTATAGTTATCTGCAAACATTTTGAGCAATTCTACATTTACAAACACATTTGGCACTACTAACTTCCCCAAGTTCATCCTCCATGGATTAGAGACTGGGTTGTGTCTATGCATTTTCTTGTAGTGGTATATAAATAGGTCATATCCTCTGATGGGGGTCCATGAATCTCCTACATGTATATTACTATCTTTGAGTTTTTCAGCATGTGGATTCAATTGGGCATTTCTTCTAGACCTTTGCCCAGACCCCGATCATTGTTCTATCAAGTCTTGGTTTAGATGTCTATCTTCTGTTTTATGTCTCTTCTTAGGGTTTTCATTCCTACTTTCTATGGTTTCATGTGTTTATGAATTCACAATTGAAGTCTACTCTGTAATCTCAAAGTTAGGTCTGGAGTACTTACTTGGACAAGCTTTCCTTGTTTTGCAACTTGCCCTTTTCTATCTTTCGTCTCCTTAATTTTCCCCGCCTGTTAAAAATCTTTTAGAGATTAATCCTTTTGGCTCTAGTTCATTGATGGTGTATATGTGTCAAATGCAATATTGATTCAAGAGCAATTAATTCATTTGAATTGGGGGCCATTTAATAGATATCTAATAGTCATGTCACCGATTTATTGGTATGGTCGCCCTTTTCCTTCCTCGATATTATTTCACCATTCATCGAGGTATCAAAGTGACCTCTGATAATGTCGTATTGATACCATTATGTCCTTCTGATATCCTTTTATATGTTATAGAACCCTTTTTATTTCCTTTGAAAATGCCCTTTATCATTGTATCGGCGGGACCAGAGATTATGTCCCTTCGATATCCTCAAGTCCCCTCGAAATGCTTTTACACTTGGATATCATTGTATCGGCGAAACACATTAAGTGTCACGCTGATATGTATCAATCCCTTCGATGTGCTTGATGTTATCAGGGTATCGAAGAGACATATGATTTAGTCTTCACGATATCCTTCAGTCTCTTCGATATATTTTATCTCCTTGATTTTTTGATGTTAGTGAAATACAAATTGACTTTATCACATCGGGCTATTGGGGAGACGTTAAAGTGAGTCCTCCTGACATGGTATTCTCCCAACGATATTTTGCTTTATGACTTCTAAAGGATCCTTAAGTCAAATTAAATAATTTTATTCTTTTTGGAGGGTAATGGTGGGGATGTTACGGGATTATTAGGGTTAGGGCATTAATTGAGCAGGTTTATTATTTTGCATTTTGCAATACAAGTATGGGAATATGGTAGGAATAGGTTATTTTGATTTAGATTTTGTACAGTCAAAATCAGTTCCAACACACTCCAAGTAGATGTGTGGATAAAGAAGGGCTTAGAAGAATATGGAAACCTTTAGATTTTGTGATTTTTGTTTTTTCCATTTCAAAACTATTTGTTTTCTTTCTTTTCTAATGAACATTTATTCAGAAGCCCTTTCCTACACCCAAATCTTTAGTTTTAAACTCACTTGCATCGAAGATGCATTAATATGATTATGGTTTCATTTCATATGTTGTAATATTAGATATATAATAGAAAAATAAATTATTGCATGAAATAAATAATAAATTTTTATTTTAAATATTTTTTTTTGTAGAACACGGGTCTTCCAGAAGATCAAGATAATCCTCATGATATAGATCCAGATTATGTTGGTTCTGGTACAGATCACATGGCAGAGGATGATGACGACGTAGATATAGAAGACACCGAGGGCGATGATGATAATGATGACAACGATGATGATGATGATGATGAGGCAGTTGTTGGTAGTAGCCAGTGACATTCATGATCATATAGACTGCATCATGGATCATTGTTGATATATCGTTATGATGCCTCTTTTCATGGTTACTATCATATGTATCATTTTCAAGGCCTGCACTACCATATTAATGAGTTGTATCATAAATTTATGTATCATTTTGACTTATATCATTTGGACATGTATCATCTTGACTTGTATCATTTTGAGTTACATAATTTATCATTTGTACATGTATCATTTTGACTTATGTTGACTGTTGGACATGTATCATTTTGATCTACTGGCATATTTGAATTTCACTTGTTTTAGTTATATATGATGATGATCGTATTAGTATTGACTTGTCAATTTATATATATTGAAAGTGGTCAATGATTTTTGGATGGATATTTATTATGTATGATGATTTTAATTTACTTCTTAGGATGGACGTTGTCAAATTCAATTAAATTATAGATATTTGACTCACTTGTTTTAATTATAGATGATGATCATGTTATAATAATTATCTTGTTATTTAATCATATGAGTTAAATAATTAAATTACTTACTCTATAATCATATGAGTTATTTAAGAGGCATGATATATTTAACTAATTAAATTGAAATAAAATATATTATTTAATTTACTTACTCTATAATCATATGAGTTATTTAAGAGGCATGATATATTTAACTAATTAAATTGAAATAAAACATATTAAATTAATAAATGTAAGCAAAACAAGAAGCATTTTAAGAAGCAAAAAAGGAAGCAAGCAATGGAAGCCAAACTAGAAGCAAACCAGAAGCAATCTTGGAAGCAAAACTTGGCATTATCTAGGAAGCAAAAACAAAAGCAATTCAGGTAGCAAACAAAGAAGTAATAATGGAAGCAATTTTAGAAGCAACAAAAGATGCAATAATAGAAGCCATATTAGAAGCAACAAAAGACGCAAAATTGGAAGCAACTAGCGACGTTATAGCGGAAGAAAAATTGGAAGCAAAAGTGGAAGCAAAAGTGGAAGCAAAACCAGAAGCAAACTTGGAAGCAAAACCAGAAGCAAAATTGGAAGCAAAACTGGAAGTAAAACCAGAAGCAAAATCAGAAGCAAAATTGGAAGCAAAACTGGAAGCAAACCTGGAAGCAAAATCGGAAGCAAAAGTGGAAGCAACACTAGAAGCAAAACGGGAAGCAAAATCAAAAGCAAAATTAGAAGAAAAAGTGGAAGCAAAACCACAAGCAAACCTAGAAGCAAAATTGGAAGTAAAATCAGAAGCAAAAGTGGAAGCAAAAGTGGAAGCAAAACTGGAAGCAAACCTAGAAGCAAAACTGGAAGCAAACTTGGAAGCAAACCTGGAAGCAACACAAGAAGCAAAACCAAAAGCAAAATTGGAAGCCAAACTAGAAGCAACAAAATCTGGCACTAAATCCGATGCTAAACCTGACACTAAAACCCAACGCTAAACCCGACCTTAAACTCGGCACTAAATCTGGTGCTAAACCTAGCGCTAAATCCGGTGCCAAAGTGAAATGCAATTTGGCACTGAGTTTTGCACTGGTAGAAGTGTCTAATTCATGAACTCAAATGCACTAAATTCCAGCGTTAATTTAGGCGCTAATTGCCTATTTTGTTGTAGTGAGGATCTTGATAAAGTGGCTCATTAGTTCGCATTTATTCCTCTGCTGATGCTTGAGCCTCACCTTCAACAAGTACCTATGTTTCTGTAGTAGCTAGAGGAGGTGATTATGCCTTTTCAGTTGTAGGTTGCGTTGTTTTTGATTGAGCTTGTTCATCCATAACTTCAGTACATTCTCCTAGAGTTTGTCCTAAATCTTGTCTAGATGGAATAATTTGTGCTTGTGGAATAACACCTAGACTAGCAACAACTCTTGCATCAACAACCTTCTTTGTGATAGAAGTCTGAAGTCCTGAAAGCCTCTCCTATCATAGATGTCATCTGCTATGGGGTAGTTGTGTCAATTGATCCCCTCATTTTCTTAGGAGGGTCTTTGGGCTCTTCTGATATACTTTAGGCCTAGAAGCTAAAGGAGAATCTGTATCAGATTTCCTTTATTTCTTATACACTTTTAGCTTAGAAGGAGTATCTTTCTTCCTTTTCCCTTTGTCTCCTGCTGCAAGTGGTCTGAAATTCTACAATCTAATATTCAACCAATTATTGTTGTGTTGCAACACTCCTGCACTTAGTTCTCTTAATGAAATATCTTCTTTCATGGACCTTTGCATTCAATTCTAAATATTATCTATAACTGTCATTCGTGCATCTGATTCCTCTTTTTTACTATTAGGCATACTTTTGCAAGTGTATGTTTCTACTTCTAGTCTTGTTGAATTTAGTCTCTAGTCTTTTGTTAGACCTGGCTATAGTGTTAGCTAATTAGAGTAGGATTAAAGTAAAAAGACTTCATTTTCTATAATTACATACACATAAAAAGAATCTAAATCATTCGCCCACATATGTTTTCTTTCTAGGCTCTTTCAGTTCAATCCCGAGGCTTGCAAGAATTTAAACCTAAAACCAAAATCTTTAATTTCAAATCTAAATTTTCTCACCTCTTTCTACTAGTTATTATGAGTTGACTTAACACGTGTGTGTTTATGTGAGACATGTTACAGTGTCATGGTATTTAAAGACATCCATTTGAGCATTGAAACATGATCCTGAAAAATAGAGGACATCACGGAGAATTTGTTCACCTATTGTGTCAACAAACTGCTAATGCTATTGATCTGAATTTTAATGGAGAATTCAAATAACAATACCTAGTGCTAAGCCTGTGGTATTGTGAAAATAAACAAAATACTCAATGTGCAGAACTTGTAAAAAGTTACAGGCAACCAAAGAGGATTTCTTATTGCATCAAAAGTTAGATATATACAATGAGCAAGAATGTGAAAGGTCACCTTATCCATAGAATTTGAAATGGATAGTTGGAAGGTGACAAAACTACTAAAATTCAAATTTTTAAAATTTCAAAAAACTACTAAATTTTGGACCCCACTAGGCAGGGTCATAACTTCTAGCCAGCTAGTCGAAATCTAGACATTTCGGACTCGTTGGAAAGATCTCCTGAAGAGCCTTGCCTGTGGCTATCACTCAAAGCAACCGATGAAAGTCTTGACCCCAAATTCCACTCTGAAGGCCTCCGAAAATGCCAATTACTAGGATGTAGACAAAACTGGAAAAAATACTGAAAAACTAGAATATAGTTGCCTGAACAAATGCCACCCTAATGCTTCTGAATCTCTGCGGGATCATTGCTTCCCCCTTGAGAGGAAATGGGCCCCGTTGCACCTGTGTATTGCAGCAGATGAGGAAATTTCTTCTCAATCTGGTCCTTAGTGAACCATTTTCCTTGATGTGGAAGTTGTCCTACCTGTACCACCCGATAGAGAGGAATCTATTGTTTCTTCAATGTTTTCACCACAACATCAGTAATCTGATCACATTTGAGAGGGGTAGTAGTGTCTGGATTCAACTCTGAGCAACTTATATGTTCTACAACATCTGAAGTGTCCAACAATGGTGGAAAATATGGCCACAACAATTCAACATTGAAAATAGGATGTAGTCCAAGAAAAGATGGCAGATTGAGTTAAAAGCATTTTCACTAACTTGTTTGATGATGGTGTATGGACCATATCAAATAGGACGGAGTTTCTTATGAGGCCCTTGAAGTCTTTCTTTCTGAATATGAAGCCAAACCTTGTCCCCAACCTTAAACTGATGAGGTGTACGATGCTGATCATGTTTGTCCTTGTATTTCTGATTACTATATTATAGTATCTCATGGACTTGTTGCTGATTATGGCGTATCTTCTCCACAAACTTAGTTGCCATGTCTGCCTCTTTTTCTAAATATGTTGATGGGTCACTCAACATAGTTGGCAATGCTACATCAATTGGAGCCAATTGTTGGTAGCCAAGACATACCTCAAATGGACTGTGCCCTGTGAAACCATGTAGTGCTCAATTGTAACTATGCTATACATATGGCAAGCTTTCATCCCAAGTCTAAGGATGTTTGGAATGGTACATCCGCAAAATGTGAATGATCATCCGATTCACCACCTAAGTCTACCCATCTATTTGGGGATGGAAGGCAGCGGATTTTGTCAACTTTGTGTCCATCAAGGCCCAAAGTGATGACCAAAAATTGCTAAGAAATCTACTATCCCTATCAGATATGATGGTTTGTGGCAATCCAAAGTGTACCCAAACATTCTCAAAGAAAAGCTTGGCAGTTTCTTCCGCAGAAACTCCTTTCTTGCAAGCCACTATGACAGCCATTTTTGAAAACCTGTCTACCACCACATATACACAATCATGCCCATGTCTGGTAGAAGGTAGTTCAGACATGAAATCCATTGAAACTGAAAGCCAAGGTTGGTCAGGGACTGGAAGAGGTGTATACAATCCTTGTTTACGATTGGCAGGCTTTGCAATGGCACAAGCAGTACAAGCTCGGATGTATAAAATGACATCATGTCTCAATTTGTGCCAATAAAAATACCTCTAAAGTACAACAATAGTCTTCTCCACCCCGAAGTGTCCTGCAACATGGTTGTAGTGTGCCTCCCATATTATCTTTTGCCGCTCCTTGGTTGGAACACATATGTGTCCCATGTGACAAAGAATACCATCCTTCAAGTAGAAATCAGTGGCTTGTTTTCCCTCTACTAGATTGTTGTAGATCTCAACAAAATCAGGATCTGTGCCATACAACTGAGGCCAATCTGTTGTGTGGTGGCCATAAGAATCCAATACCTCTATCAGGGCTGTGATTGGAGGTCTACTCGAACAATCTGCAACTTTGTTAGTAGCTCCCTTCTTGTGGCAAATATTAAGCTGAAATTGTTGCAAGTAGGCAGACAATCTTTGATGCCTATCATTTTGTAGCTTCCCTTGTGTTTGTAGAAATTGCAGAGGTTTATGATCAGAGTGAATGATAGTCTCCTTCCCTAGAATGTAGTGTTTCCATTGTTTGTAGGCTTGTACAATAGCATACAACTCCTTATCATAGGTGGGGTATGTAGTGCCCCTCCGTTCCCACCTTGGATGTGTAGGTGAACTAATCAAGGTGCATGAAGATGAAGGTAAAATAACAGGAATTATTAAGGTAAGGTAAACGATTGATGTCGTACAATATAGATAGATGTTTCATCCATGTGTGGTTTCATATGATAGTTAATATGTTTTATTGATAATCTCTATTGCAACATTGGTAATGCAGGCTTTGACATTCTTTTGCATTCTAATGATTAAGATGTCAATCTTACTACAATTGTTATATGTTAGAATGGATCTCATGGACCGATTATGTTAGATTTAATTGTTATGATGGTACTTCTGAGAATTATTCAATTGCATGCACCTATATGTTCAGTGTATGGTTCTGTTCAGATAATGAGGTAGATTTGATTTGGTTATGATTATGTGTTATCTAATCTAGATTGATATGATGTGGAAAGGACGATGTCGCATCACTCACTTGCGAGTGCCTTCCGATGTTGTGATTCCTTTTTCACCTAGTGTCAGCTTATATGCATCTATACATGCTTGACTGTGTCATTTGTTGTTGGATGCAGGTATCTGGCATTGACTCCCCCTGAATTAACAGGTCTGAGCGTGCCCTGAACCCAAAGGATAAGTTGTTCCAGAGATAACTTAAGGTCCCACATCCCAAGTCATCATCCTCAATCAGGATGCATGACATGTCTAGTTCAACCTGTCAGTTCTGTTAGTATGTCAAGTCTTGCAACTGATTGATATTTGATGGAGCTTGTTGGTTAAGCGTGTGTTTTGGCCCTGGCTTGTGAACTTGTTTGATTTGGCATTCGAGATCTTTCTTGCTCAGTGGGTTAATGATATATGCCTAGATTTTGTTGTGGTGTAATAGAAATTATTATAGCATATAGTATATTATTATTTAACCCACTATAATATTTAACAAGGTTATATCATATTATTATTATTATTAAGATTTATTAAGTTGTTTGTGAACCAATAAATATAAATAAATTATTGTTAATGTGTAGTGTAATATTATTTTAATAATTATTATTATTAATGATAATAATAATATGTTGTATAAATAGAATGTAATTGGGTAAACAATTAATTGTTTGTATGTGTAAATGTGGGGGTAAATAAATTACCCGTTTACGTGAATAAATTTAGAATGGAGTAATTGGTAATTATTTTAATAAATTTAATATTTTGTAATTAGTTGAGTTAGTTGGTTTTCCCGTTTTGTGGTTGCACTCTTGCAAATGTAAAAGAAAGATTTTTGCTATGAAAGGGGGAAATTCAGAGAGAAGTAAAGAGAGAACTTGAGGTGAAAATCTGGGTATGTTTCGTTCTATGAAAATTTTAGTTTAATATTCTTTAGTTATTGTGAATATCTATATGTGAGCATTGTATACATTATGCTAGATAATGTTCTTATTGTTTTTGTGAAGGAAATTTATTGGGGTTTGTTTATATTGTGTTTATCTGCCATTGTTAGGTTTTCATTCTGAGCTTGGTATGGAATTTGGCTTGTTAACCCTCAACAAATAGACTTTTCCCATTGAATTCTCTTTCACTTCATGGCATGCACCCTAATGCATTTCATTATCTTGAATCTTGGAGACATCCTACGACCTTCTGACTCCTCATCTAACCGTTGATGATGCCTTTTCAATGCATATCCTAAATACATTGTAATATCTGTAAAAGTTATATTTTGAGATTTGTTTCTTGGCCGCCATAGTGAACCGTAGGTGATTTCATATGGTATGTTAAACCCCGTTGTTTAAAATAGCTTCACACCAGTCAATAGAATTACTTAAAAGTTTCTAAAGCCTTTCCAACAAATCCATTTTGTGCATATCCTGCTAACATTGCATTTCATGAGATGGAGTCTCATTGAGGCATTCTGTCAAACAAATCGAATGCCTTGTTGTGCTTTCTCATCTTGTATTCATGTCTACCAGAGTATGTAATGTGCAAAATGTATAGCCTAGGTTATATCGTACATTTTCATCCCTATATGGTAAATAATATACTATCCCACCACTGCCAGTTTTGTAGATAATAGTATACAGTTCTAAGGGTTCCAAAATCAATGAAGGAAGCTGGTTAAATATGAAGTTCATCTTTTGAAATCAAAATAGCATCTATTATCTTAATAGTTAAGATAGGTAATTCACATGATTCTCAACTGCATTGGAATCATAAATTTACCAAGTCCCGTCAGGCTAAGCCTAAATAGATGATTCATAAAATTACAAAGTTCTGTATATAATTCCAGATTGTATACAACTACCACCACCACTTAGATCATGCAGAACCTGTGTTGTATAATCATTTTACCAATCTGCAGTAAAAATTGACAAGTTGCTCACACCCGTAGATTTTTATCTGATATTTGCTTTAGTTGCAATTACATATCAGGCCTCGACATCTATAGTTGTAGTAGAAAGGCATATAAATAAAGGACTATAAGTTGTTTTAACAATTTTAGTTGAGAACTTATCATACAACTTTTCTTATAATTTGCTGGTTTGATGGACAATGACATGTCAACATAAAAAGATTGAATATACTATGGCATGCTCAAAGAAAAGGCCCAATAGCGAAACTATTAAGCTATGCTATTTAAATTAGCATTGTAAGCTGTAACTAGATTTAGCTACTGTGGTCAGTATACATTTTGGAGTGGAGCAGGCAAACCTTAATAGTAGATGTTTGAGGCATGAATGGACATGGGGATGTCTATGGAACATGTTGGAGAAAGAGGGGAACTCAAGTGTAGAATATTGTTAGTGGATAGTTTTGTTTCTCCTACACACTAGCACTAAATGGTGTTATGGTTGTTTCTTTATTACTAGCAAAGGCAAAATTTAATCTTTAGCCAGAATGCAAAAGATATCTATCTCTGTAGTTCACTATTTTATGGTAAAGTGTGTATGCCATTATGCTATGATGGATGTCCTTGTCTTTATGCTTGTATCTTTCACTTAGGATAAAATTTAGATGTGAGATCTTGTGAGATAGTTATACCCTAGACCTGGGTTCCTTTTATGATGTTCTAAGTTGGTTAAGAGATTCAAATAGATATTTTCACTCTTGTTAGTTGATTAAGTCATGAATTTGTGCTTATAAGTATATCCTATTTACGTAATTATTTTAGTCAATCAATGAGCTATGTTTTTATAGTATTTGGAATTTAAAATTGTAATTCTTCTTTATTTCAAATAAGAAATATTATAGATAGAGAAATAAAATGAATCTAGGTTTCATATAGTGAATTAGAGATGATATAAATAGTATCTAGGGGTAAGTATATACTCTTAAACGTTAATTTAATATTATATGGAAATGGTTTACCAATCATGATGGAGTCTTTGAATAAATAGAAAACAAGTTTGAAGGTATAGGTTTTAGTATTGAACTTCTTAGGTTTTAGAGATTTAATGATTTTAATCTATGATGTCGCTTCATGGTCATTATGCTAATGTTTAGAAGAATAATTACATTGAGGCTATATGATGCAAAATGGACCCTTTGACTTCTATTATGATTATTGCCTAGTGTACATGATCCTTATTGATCAATAGTCAATTATTGTTTAGCCTTGATGGTTTATGCATGCACACAGTTGGTTTCTAGTTTTTCTTCCATGATATTGTTGTATCAAATTGGTCATGCATGTGTGTTGTGTTGGGTAGTATGTGTAGACTCTTTTGATCTATTTAGTTCAATATTAGAGACATTGTTAGATCTTTTACTAACTTTTATAGGAGATGCACTAAGAGATTTAATCATTCATAGATTGTGACTATTGAGCCCTCAACCATACCAAGGGGTTGGAATTAATTGGTAATTTAATTGATTTGGTTTATGTGTGTAACATAGTTGGTTATGATCATATGGCAGATCCTATGTAGTTGCCTAGCAATAATATTCTACCTCAAACCATCTACTTACCTATTCACTATTTATGTAAGTAAATGGAATAGAACTTTATTAGATAAATTATTACATAAGAAAACTAGTGAAACGAGGTAATGTTTTACTTGATTTTGGGTTAGCAGTGAACCTATCGTTTGTATGGAAAATGTGTTTTAATTGGATTGATAGTGGGCCTTATGTTTTAATGCATTAGTAAGGTGACAATAAGGGTTTATGTGTGTGTGTTAAAGATAAAATGCATATTGTGGAATATCTTACTAACATCTATCAATTGGGCTTTCGATTAAGATAGGCATGTTTATAAATTATGCATTTATTGGTTATTGAATGATGGTTTCTTAAACATAATTATAATGGTTTTGTTAGTAGAAATATGATATATGGGTTTGGATTATAAATGTTGTAATTAGCATTTAATTTATAAGTAATTGTAATTAATTTTATCTATGCATTGTTTAGCTTGTTGGTTATATGTAATTGATGATTGATTAATATAATAGATAGAATTAATATTAATTAAACTAGACCTAGGTTTTATGAAATTCTTGGTGGAGATATAACTTGAATCCAGTTGCTCTAGTAAGAAGAATTTATGTTTCCAATGAGTTGATTAGTTGAAATTGCTTATTGCAAGCAAAATTTTCATGTGAGTTGGTCTATGTGTGAATTGTCAAGTTTAGATTCTAGAGGCATAAGGTAATATGATTCGATGGCATGTATTCTGTTCATAGGTGTCTTGAAATGAAGATGTTGCAAGAACATGATGTCTTTTGTCTATGTATGTGGGTCTTGGTAAACAATAATGTGAGATGATGTACATACTGTGTTGTGAATATATTATGATGGGATTAAACCTCGTTCACGTATGTGTTGATATCGAGCTTGTGCTTAGTATTGTAATGGGGAGATCTTGGAAATCGTAATGAGAAACTATTTTGTTCATGGTTGAGATTTGCGAGCAAGATGACCCATACCTTGCTCGGGATATGTGTTGTTATGGTTATTGTGATTGATCAACTAAAAGTTTTGGGACAACGAAGTAAAGGTTGGTCATTGTAATTATGTTTAATAAACAAGAAGGTAATGCATTGCACTGTTATGTATACTTATTAGTATGATAGTGATTGTCTTGCTTGATGGTTAGGGTTTCTAGATGCAGGTAGGGGAGTGGCTTTTAGTGTGGGGCCGGTGCCCAAAGTGGCTATCAGGATAACCCATTGAAAGTTGTTAATTAAGTGAAAACCTAAAAATGAATAGGGGGGAAAAGGGTAAATTACACATTAACAAGATAATTGGATTTCCTCTCCCATGCCTATAGTGCTCGTTTAGGCTAAGGATGGGTTGAGAAGGCCGTGGTTGGCAAAATCAACTTCCTTGTCCTCATGAAAGGAATGTTGATTCCGCATGTGTCACCCTATGGGGCCAGTGTCTAGTGAGAGACTGTCAGGGTAACCATAGATGGGGGCCGGCGCCTAGCGAGAGACTGTCAGGGTAACCCATGGATGGGGCCTGACGTCTAGCTAAAGACTGTCAGGGTAACCCATGCTAGGACCATGCGATGACACTCTCCCTACTGCAGCCTAGCATTCCCTAGATGTACTCTCCCCATTTGTCGTGTGTTGCCTCTGGAAGTGATATTGAGTTGCTTGTGATGTTGTCATGTGTTGTGATGGAGTCATGTTCAGTCCTTGTTCATGTTAGTTAATTGTCTACCTGACTGTTTGATGTTTGGGACCTTATGTTATCTCCTAGCACGGGGGGTGGACTTTAGGGTTCGACATGGTCGGGTGGATGTGCGTTATCTCCATTGGTTTTTCCCTTGCCAATGTTCATGTGCGAAGAGGATATAGCTTGTGTATCAGACATCAGATCTTGTACCTGTTTATGGAGACAGTTACTATGCTCATGTACTGGCCTGTGTATCAGATGATTCATTATGTATGTATTCATATGTATTCAGAAGATGATAATGTAACAATGTAATATTGTATTTATATGTCAGGAAAAATTGTAACTATGTACTAGATCCTGATGAATACTTATAAGATGTTATGTAGATGTAAATGTTTATTAATTTAGTGCATTAGGTTTACAATGAGTTACTAGTGTTAATTCATGATGTGTGTTAGATTATGTTAATTGTTTTGTCAAGTAATGCAACCATGTTAACTTAGAAGACAAGTCATTAGTTTAAATGATGTGTTAATATTACTTTGTTATTTCTATCTTTAAAAAAAAAATGTCCTGTTTGTTTGGTGCAATTGTGTTGTTCTCTAGAGTTTCATGGCGGGGTGTTACAGGGTACTTACGCACTGTGTCAGAGAAAGTCTCATTGTGGTAGGCAACTGGATGCCCGTGTTGCATGAGAACTACTCCTAGTGCATAGTTTGAAGCATCTGTTTCAATTTGGAAAGATTGTTGCAGATCTGGGAGTACTAGTACTAGTGAAAAACATAGCCTCCTCTTCAACTCCATGAATGATTTTTGTTGTACCTCTGTCCAGCAAAATTTTGCCCTTGGTCCTCCCCTCAGTGCCTGATTAATAGGCCATGCCAAATGTGAAAAACCAAGTACAAATCTCTGATAGAAATTGGCTAGACCCAAGAAGCTACAAAGTTCTATGATACTTTTGGGAGATGGCCAATCTTTGAGAACCTGTATCTTTTCAGGGTCCACACGAACACCCGTTCTATCCACAATGTATCCCAAATATTGAATACTCTCCATGCCAGAAGAACACTTATCTCTGTTAGCATATAGCTTGTGTTGTTGCAAGGTTGAAAGCAGTTGCTGAACATGCTACAGATGGTCACCCCATGTTTTGCTGAAGATGAGTATGTCATCTAAATAGATTACAACGAAAGAACTAATGAATGGTCTGAGGACATCATCCATCAATCTCATGAATGTGGCAGGGGCATTGGTCAAGCCAAAAGGCATGACTAGCCACTCAAACAACCCTTCCTTGAATTTGAAAGCAGTCTTCCACACATTTGATGGCTCAACTAGGACTTGGTGATATCTAGATTTCAAGTCAATTTTGGTGAAAAATTTTGCCCCCCTGAGCTGGTCTAGCAAATCATCAATGCGAGGGAGTGGGTATTGGTTCTTCACAGTGATGTTGTTGAGAACCCGATAATCAATACAAAGTCTCCATGTTCCATCCTTCTTTTTGGCCAAAATAATTAGACTTCCACATGGTGAAGCACTTGTGCGAATGTGTCCTTTCTTGATCAACTCTTGAATCTGCCGCTTGATTTCTTCATTCTCCAAAACTAACCTTCTGTACAGTGGCCCATTTGGTAATGGTGTCCCTGGAATTAGATCAATTCGATGCTTGACTTGGCAGTGTAGTGGTACCCCTGTTGGTGAATTGAATACATCCTGATATGTTGACAATATTTTCTCCATCTGTTTCTATTTAACTGTGGTAGTGGACACTTTGGTATGACTGTTGGCAACAATGAACCTTGCCTCCTCAGGTCGAACCATTAGTAGGACAAATTTTCTAGTGTGAGCAATCAAACGCTTACATTGTTTTGCAGTAATCAAAGATACTGGTTCTGCAGGACTTACCTCAGGTATTCGATACCTCTTTTCTCCCAACTTGATGGTAACGCTGCGTGGCCTTGACTCATAGACTCCATGGCGCTTGTACATGTATGGGTGCCCCAACAATACATCACATACATCTAAAGGTGCCACATCACATATTACTTCATCTTTGAATGGCTTGATAGAATAAGGTAAGCAGCACTGTTTATTCACCAGAATGTCTTGTCCCTGACTTACCCATCCCATATGATATGGTTGTGGATGTCATGTTGTCTGCAAATTCAATCTTTTTACAGTTTCAGCAGAGATCAAATTCTTTTGGCTTCCACTATCAACAATGAAATGAAGAGCCTTTCTGTTTACCCACATCTGTGAGTGGAACAAGCGTTCATCATCTTCACGGGGCATGACTTTGGCAGTGGCAACTATGGCATGTGGGTCAGCCTCAATGATTTGTTCACCATCATTTTGTTCACAAGGATTTGTAGGCAGGGACTCTTGTTCCGTCTCTCCTTGACAGATTTCCGCCAACAAAGTCTTCATGGCACGACAGTCTTTAGTGTTATGACCAGGGCTCTTATGAAATTCACACCACATCTTCTGCTTACCATTATTTGTTGTTGATGAGGTTTGTGAGGAAAATTCCTTGGTTGTTTGTTTCCCACCAAATTTGTTACCACCTTCACCCTTGAATTTGTTGTTTAAGGGATAATCCTTCTTCCCCCTTTGTTTGAATTTTTCCTCTATCTTTACTGCATATTTGAAGGTGGTACCCAAGGTCTCAATATGTAAGAAATCCATTTCTGTCTAGATATACCGATGAATCCCACTGTGATACTTCAATACTTGATGCTTTTCTATGTCACGGATTCCCAATTTTGTAGAAAGTGCATGAAATGTATTTGTATAATCTTGAACAGATTGATCCTTCTTTTGTCGAAGTAATTGCCACTGTATGTACTTCTCCTTATATGAATTTTTAGGGTAGTATTCCTCCTCGATGTATTCCACAAATTCTCCCCATGTGGGATTGTCATCCTCCAACGTTTCAAATCCTTGGTTGTCAAGGCCACCATCCCTGACTAGTAGTCTATTCTCCCAAGATTGTTTCACATGTTCCTCAGCTTTAAGGAGTGCAAAGGTTATTTTTTCAACATCTGTGGAGTGGTTTACAGAAAAATATTTCTCTAATTTTGATAGCCAATCATCAATAGCATCCGCATTAATTTTTCCTTCAAAATTTGGAATGTCAAAATTTACTTGTACCTTGAATGGGGCGTGACCATGAAATGGCGCTCCAGCTACACCTTCTGGTTGATGATTTCATTGGAGAATTCGAGAGAATTCAGTCATCATATCCTCATGTTGCTTTGCCAAAGATTATTGTACCAGCTCCTTGAAAGGGTCAGATCCATCTCCTTGTTCTCCCATCTTCGGTCATGTGTGTCTCAAGGGTAGGTAATCTAAAGGGTCTCTTATCTGCAATCCCAACCTTGCATAACCAGACCGTGGACAATGTGACATACATGAGCGAACCTCTCTTATACCATTGATATGAATTTTAATGGAGAATTCAGATAACAATACCTAGTGCTGAGCCTATGGTATTGTGAAAATAAACAAAATGCTCAATGTGCAGAACTTGTAAAAAGTTGCAGGCAACCAAAGAGGATTTCTTATTGCATCAAAAATTGGATATATACAATGAGCAAGAATATGAAAGGTCACCTTATCCATAGAATTTGAAATGGATAGTTGGAAGGTGACAAAACTACTAAAATTCAAATTTTCAAAATTTTCAAAATTTCAAAAAACTACTAAATTTTGGACCCCACTAGGCAGGGTAGTCGAAATCTAGACATTTTAGACTCGTTGGAAAGATCTCCTGAAGAGCTAGATTGAGTTGCGTCGAGCCTTGCCTACAGCTACCGCTCAAAGCAACCAATGAAAGTCTTGACCCCAAATTCCACTCCGAAGGCCTCTGAAAATGCCAATTACTAGGATGTAGACAAAACTGGAAAAAAAATACTGAAAAACTAGAATATAGTTGCTTGAACAACTGCCACCCTAATGCTTCTGAATCTCTGTGGGATCATCTATCCCTAGGCAACACCTTGATAGGTTCAACTATTTGAAAGATGAAGGTGAATAAATTTTCAAGTGCATGTTCTGTCAACTCAATCCTATGTAGTACAAAATCAAACTTGTACCAAATATTAAGTTTGCAATGATCATGATCAAACTCACAATGGTAAAAAATGAACTGCAAAGGTTTTTTGGACAACACAAAAATTGAGATAGTCAACTGATGAAGGTCGTTAATATGAAATAGAGACAACAAATTAATGCATCTCTCTTCCATCATCAGTTCTAGGGTTAGGTACTCTCATTTGTCCCATTTATTCCTTTTGTATTTATTACAATTATTTGTCTTGGCTCTAACCAATCTATGTTATTTATGCCTAATTGATTACATTTATTTAATTAGCCTAAATTATTTGTGTAGAGTGCTTTTGTAATGGTGAAATTTGCATAGCCATGAAAGTTTCCATTTAATTTTGATCCCATTTCCATCGAACGACACAATATAATTACAAATTGACAAATGACATGCTCTTGTGTAAAGCTAGGCCCATTCCCCGATTTGCTACTTACCTCTGTTTCCACTCATTCCCATACATTGGATCATATCCTATCGCCATCTACACATAGTCCCATTCATATGGCATTTAGTATGCCTATCATTGCACTCCATGACCAAGCATTCACTCCCCACATCGATATTAAAGCATTCCCTTGTCTCGGGTCAATCCTACAACACGAGATCTATCCTGCACCTTGCAAAATTAACCCCTAAAATTTAAAAGTTCAAATTCAAAACTTGTTGACTCCTGCCCACGTCATTCTTGCCACGAGCTTAGTCGGTACACATTTTGCTCGATTTACTGCTATATATCAGTATGTAAAGGCATTCATTTGATTGTCATTCTAGAATCACTAGACATCCTAACACTTCGAGGAGCATTCATCACAGGAATCTTTAGAGTTGGATCACTAAAAGGAGTTTAATTTGCATCAAAGTCATTTTAGGACATTTTCGTTGCTTGGGATTGTTGTCCCCCATCATATCCAGATTGAAAATCAAGGGGGTTGACTCGGGAGAACTTGCCCCCTTGTGATTTGACAATTTTCCCAAGGCATTTTAAATACCCATAGTCTTTAAAACGATTGGCAAGGAGTAGAATTCAAGGCAGACTAGGCAAAATCTACATGCACAGTAGTCTAATTAGATATGTGGATCACATAATAGATATGCGCTGTGCAGAAGCTACCCAAAATTGTGGGGTCGACCTGCGTAGAGGTCAGAGACTGGAATATCTATTTTGAGGCACTTGCAAAAATGAGAGGGTCTATTTTTAGTCCCCAGGCTAATCAATTTCCACATCCCCGCTTTGATCCAAGAACTAAATACACTTTCTCTTACAATTGATTTCCTAAAATAATATTAATTTAGTTACATACTTTATCATTCCCACATCTGGTTTATTTAATCTAGGGTGATATTCTTTTTAATTGACCTAACTTAACATTAGGGAAAGTGTATTTTCCATTTACAATAATTTTGTTCCCTACAAATATATAAATTTCAAATTCAAGTTTGTGTGTAACAAAAACAAAATCGAAGTAAAATACACACCCAAAATGAAAGAAACTTCACACCACACCATAGAGCCGTTGGGAGAAAACCAAAAAAGCAGTTCAAAGGCGTGCCAAAAATCAGAGAGCAATTCAAAATGGGGAACGCCGTTAGAGGTTGAGGAGAGGGAAAATGCAGATAAATTAAAAAACAGGGCCGTTTCAGGAGGGAAAAAGCAAAGGAGGAGCGAAAAGCTTCTTCATGGATGAATTCTTTATGATTTGCCTGGTTCTGTTTTTTTTTTTCTGTTGCGATTTTTTGGTGAAATTGTTTGTTTCTCTGTGTTTTGTGAAATTGTTTGATATTTTTCTGTTTGGCTTGAGTCATTTGCTTCAGCGTGCACGCTGGTCAGTCCATCTTATTGTCTTTGAGTGCATTTTTTGGTTTGGTCTTGTATTTTTGTTTGGCTTTGTTTTATGGCGGCAGCAGAGGAGGCGGCAGATGCAGACGATTTTCTTCTTAATCCAGGTATTCTTCACTACTGTGGGCTTTCCTTTAGCATTCAGTTGCATTAATTCTACATGGACATGGTTAGTTTGTTTGAAATTTGAATAGCCAAGCAACTAGTATACAGGGGAAATAGGCGAGACAGAGAGAATAGATGGTTTGTTTAATGATCTGAGTCAAATTGAAGGCAATGTCGATGATTGACCTATCCATCCCAATCCCTCCCTCCTATGAAAGGAGCACCGACTTAGAAATGGATAGAATGCTTTGTAGAGAGGATAAGTTAGGCACCCAATTTCTGCACCTATTTGTTTGTTGGTTAGCCATCTCTACTGTAAACAAACAATGTTGATCATTTTGTGATGCAATTTGCATATTAGTTTGTGAACGTCTGAATTTCTTTAACCTGCAACTGGATTTTGTAAGATTGATACTGTGAAATCGTGGCTCTGGCATAATAACAAATAGAGGGATTTGTCCTGTGCAGGGAAAAGGTGCAAGTATCAGATTTGGCGAGGGAAAGGTCTGTTAGATTGGAATCGCAAATCATTACAAATGATTGCATTGGCAAAGGTCTGTTAAATAGGAATCACAAATCTATGTTGAGGTAGTTGGCAGCCAGGATGAGGTATAAAAGGGTAGAGCTCTTCTCCTCCAGGATTTTGCTGGAAACGTTGGGGTTTGAACATGTTCTTTATTAACCGCGACTCCAAGGCAACGGCCTGCTCTACAATCTCGTTATCAGAACTCTTCAATCTCACTTTACATTCATTCTCCATGCCTATTAGGGTTTGAAACTAAGCAAATGTCACGGACCGGACTCAAACAGGATCTCCGATAGAAGCAACAAAATCCAAGCAAGACAAAAACCAGGTAAACGGCTCCCATTGAAATAATGTATAATTGGCATAATTGAAGAAGTAAGATAAGTAGAAGCTTTGATACTCTTAATTTCAATCATTGTTTCAAAAAAAATATTGGAGTTGCAGACAACCTTGCCAATGTCGTGGTAGATCAATACCTTTTCTCTTCTCAGATTAGCCAGGATAGCAATGAATAAGAATCAAGATATATCCCATTTTTAAAATATTGAGAAGGCTTATTGCAAAACTTTACCAACTTAAATATTGCCCTTGAGAATGAACCCAATGATCCAAACTCAACCCTGAGGATGCATTAATTTTCACTTAGCTTGTTGATACACCAAATGGGTTAGCCACATAGAGTATGGTAAATGCTGACTAATTTGCGTGAGACAATGGTAAATGTTGAAAAATAGAACACGGTGAGAAAGGGAATTGTAGTTCCAACATCTGAAAACACACATTGTAGACTGAATAATTTGCTTGATAGTTGAACTTGAGAAAATGATAAAACGTTTTTTTTAAAAAAGAAGACATGACAAAAAAGAAATATGGATATGACCCACACTGTAAGGTCCCAGACAATGAATGAGGGAACCGTTGTAGGCGGCCTGTGCAATGAAAACTTCAGATGGTCTGGAGTCTGTGTCAGAAGGACGTCAGCCACAGACAGAGAATCATCTTGTTGATACATGCTTGTTGATACACCATGCACACTGCAGAGCTAATAATAACTTTCACTTAACTTGTTGATACACCAAATGGGTTAGCCATGCATTAGTTTTCAGAAATGGTGGGGCTTCCACTTTGATTGATTTAGGGGTAATTGGTATGATTGGGTGGCAGGGGTTGCACACTGCTGACAGTGCAAGCTCACCCCCTTCTGAAATATTTTTCATTTAATCATATTACATCCTCTCCACCTTGAAAAATATGGTAGAAATCAAATACTGTGCACAGCGTTTGATAAAATTTCAAGACTTCTATTTCTATGATTTTTGACTTTTTCTATAATTGTGCACAGCCTTTGAAAAAAATCCTCAAAAGGTTTTTTTACCTTTATGATTTATATTTTTATGTTTGTGCACTTGCATAATTTGTGAATCTTTCAGCATCCTAGAATTCATTATCTGCATTACCTATTTTACTATCCACGTATCTCACTTCATTATCTGCATTACCTATTTTACTATCCACGGATCTCACAATGTTCTTTTAAGTCTAGTATTGATATCTGCTGCATTATGTTTACTGATTTATGGTTAAATTGGTATGATTGGGTGGCAGGGTTACACACAATTCAAGCAGACATTACAAGCTCACAACCCTTCCCTGTGACCTCAATGCAAAACATTTAATCCTACTGCGAATTGCCAGCATGTTGCAGGTAAAAACACTGCAATTGTACCTAGTTGCTCTTGGAACAGGCGGGTTGAAGGCCACTCTTCCAACAATGGGTGCTAAGCACAGCCTTTGAAAAAAATCCTCAAAAGGTTTTTTTACCTTTGTGAGTTATATTTTTATGTTTGTGCACTTGCATAATTTGTGAATCTTTCAGCATCCTAGAATTCATTATCTGCATTATCTATTTTACTATCTACGGATCTCACAATGTTCGTTTAAGTCTAGTATTGATATCTGCTGCATTATGTTTACTGATTTATGGCTAAATTGGTATGACTGGGTGGCAGGGTTACACACAATTCAAGCAGACATTACAAGCTCACAACCCTTCCCTATGACCTCAATGCAAAACATTTAATCCTGCTGCGAATTGCCAGCATGTTGCAGGAAAAAACACTGCAATTGTACCTAGTTGCTCTTGGAACATGCGAGTTGAAGGGCCACTCTTCCAACAATGGGTGCCGAGCACAGCCTTTGAAAAAACTCCTCTAAAGGTTTTTTTACCTTTGTGATTTATATTTTTATGTTTGTGCACTTGCATAATTTGTGAATCTTTCAGCATCCTAGAATTCATTATCTGCATTATCTATTTTTAATTTTACTATCTATGGATCTCACAATGTTCTTTTAAGTCTAGTGTTGATATCTGCTGCATTATGTTTACTGATTTATGGCTAAATTGGTATGACTGGGTGGCAGGGTTACACACAATTCAAGCAGACATTACAAGCTCACAACCCTTCCTTGTGACCTCAATGCAAAACATTTAATCCTGCTGCGAATTGCAGGCATGTTGCAGGCAAAAACACTGCAATTGAACCTAGTTGCTCTTGGAACAGGCGGGTTGAAGGCCACTCTTCCAACAATGGGTGCCGAGCAGTAGCACAGCGTTTGAAAAAACTCAAAAGGTTTTTATACCTTTGTGATTTATACTTTTATGCTTGTGCACTTGCATAATTTGTGAATCTTTCATCATCCTAGAATTCATTATCTGCATTATCTATTTTACTATCTACGGATCTCACAATGTTCTTTTAAGTCTAGTATTGATATATGTTGCATTGTGTTTACTGATTTATGGTTAAATTGGTTTGACTGGGTGGCAGGGTTACACACAATTCAAGCAGACATTACAAGCTCACAACCCTTCCCTGTGACCTCAATGCAAAACATTTAATCCTGCTGTGAATTGCCAGCATGTTGCAGGCAAAAACACTGCAATTGTACCTAGTTGCTCTTGGAACAGGCGGGTTGAAGGCCACTCTTCCAACAATGGGTGCCTAGCAATTTGATAACAACTATCCCAAAGAGAGCTGAGCAGTTTTTTCAATTCCTTATTTTTCACCTTTATTGTGGGAGCAAGCCTAGGAGAGCCCTGGTGCAGATTCAGAGCAGCAAGGGATGGGATTGGACATTTGCCATTTCTTTTAGTGATACTTTGGTCAATCACATTGACGCAGTAGATTTGTAACATGTACAAATACAATGTTCAAATAAAATAAAAAATTATTGGAAGGGGCTAAAAACCCCTTTCAAAGACTGAAGGGAATGACCATTGGCCATGGTCATTCCTTAAGGTCGCATATTTTTCCGACAGCTTAAAGAATGGTCAATAGGCCAAGGCCATTCTTTAAGGTCTGTATCTTGTGTTGCTTGCATTTTATATTTTTTTTGCTAATGTTTAATTTTTATTTAAGAATTTATTAATTTTGATCTCAACACTATTAATCACAATTATAAAATAAATTTAGCATTTATGAATCAGAACACGTTGCTTCCTTTATAAAATGGTTCACAATGGACAATCCTTCCCTTCACAACACAAGTCACTTCCTTCCCTTATGAAAACAACATTTAAAAGAGAGTCATGAACTCACTTTATGAATGCAGTTCACAATGGACAATCCTTCCCTTCACAACACAAGTCACTTCCTTCCCTTATGAAAACAACATTTAAAAGACAGTCATGAACTCGCTTTATGAATGCAGTTCACACAACATTATTGTGTCACCATACCCGTCACATATTAACATTATTGCAAATGACTAAAACAAACCTCTTGCACATAATTAAAGACATTGCACTATTTGACCGTCACATGTTAACATTATTGCAAATGATATGACTAATTGCTTTTAAAACTTTAAAACAATTTTTGGTCACAACAAATTAGAAAATATGACAACTTGACATGTAATATAATTTTTATAATCATACTTAAGTTGCATATCTAAAAGTATGTAAATATATTTTTTATAAATAAAATAAAATGTGTGTTGTGTTTTGTGTAATGTTGTGTTGTGTTGTCTTGTTTTGTGTGGTGTTGTGTTGTCTTGTTTTGTTTTGTGTGATGTTGTGTTGTGTTGTTTTGTGGTTGTCTTAGGTCAATTAGGGGAGGCCATGCAAGCTTCCACCTTCACGTGGTTGGCCTTGTTAGTAGAGAATATTTGAATAAATATTCTTGAAGCTAAGAGAAGCTTATTGGTAAATATTTATGTCATTTCTAAAAATAAAGAAAATTGTGATTACAAAGGTGAAATTGAAAAAAACAAACATTTTAATTATCAAATGGAGTAGTATTTTTTTAATTACTATAGTTATTATCAAATAACTTGAGAATTTTATAATACTATTTGGGTTTTTTTTTTTTTGTCCAATTCAAATTTTATTTAGAGTGATTATTAGTTAATTTAGAACCTTAGGTTTGAGCTTCCACCTTCATGTGGTTGGCCTTGTTAGTAGAGAATATTTTCATAAATATTTTTGAAGCTAAGAGAACTTTATTTGTAAATATTTATGTCATTTGAATATAACAATATTTTATAAATTTAAGTTAGTTCATGGTGAAATTTAAAAATAAAGAAAATTGTGATTGTAAAGATGAAACTAAAAAAAGCTATTTTAATTACCAAATGGAGTAGTATCTATAAATGATGTTCATATTACATGCATAGTGAAATTCTAAAAATAAAGAAAATTGTGATTGCAAAGATGAAATTAAAAAATATATTTTAATTACCAAATTGAGTAGTATTTCCTTAGTTGTTATAGTTGTTATAAAGTAACTCAAGTTTTTATTTTACTAAATTAAGTTAGGTAAGTAAGGCACCCAGGAGTTGCAAAAAAAGAGCCTTGTAAAGCCTAGATTCCAATAATTGACCAGTTCACTAGGTCTGATCAAAGAAAAATAAATAGTATTTCATTTCCATATCCCAAATTAGAGGGGAGCTACTAATCCCTGAAGACTCACTCCCAAATAAGCTTCGAGCAACTGATTTTTAAGTTTTCTTTCTAAAACTAAAATAGAGACCATCTAAACATAGAGTTATCTATTATATTCTTATTGTTCATATAGAACAATCCCTTGTCTTAGTCCACACATATCCCAAAAAGCAAAAAACCTCTCCACAACTCTACTCGATTAGTATTATCATGCTAGGAGGGAGTTTGCCCTCCCTCTAATAGTCAAGGATTCAAATCATTAGCAATAATATCTAAAATAGGGAGGGCAACATACATAGGCTCCCATGTAGCCCCTATAACACAATTACATTTCTTACATTTCTCCATTACAACCAGGGTTGGGATTTCCACAAGGTCATCTCCAAAGTCCTCATCACAATAGCAAATAGGTGTATTGAAAATAACCTCTATAGAAAGTTTAACCTTCAGACCATTGGCCAGCTCTATAATCGTCTTGATGGAGTCTACATATATTTTTGCTCAAGTCATGGCCTATTTGCCTAGTTTTCTACTCCCTCAATATCATCACGAATCAAGTATGTACATGTAGCCATGGAGAGTAAAGATGCACAACTTAATGCCCATATTGCATTAAACACATTATGCCTACCTACCAACTGGTTTGGGTCTAGAAGAAGCTTTGTCATTGCTATCATAATACCAACACATCCATTTCTTTTGCAAGCTACCATATTCTTAGTACCCACATCCTCAAGTCTAGATTTGCAATTTCCTTCTCTAAGTAGGTTGTAAAATCATCAATCATTTTCTCCCTTCCAATTCTTTCCTTCCTCCTTTCCTCACCAGAACATGTTAACCCACTCCCCTCTACATACTCCTCTTCCCTTTACTAGATATTGTTGAGGAAGCCATGGTTTTTTGTTGCACCCACTTGACCAACCCACTTCCAACATTCAACTAATCAAAATGCATCAATTACCAAATTCTAACATTCTCCTTACCTTGTTTCACCAACCTCAATGCCATCACCTATTTGTATAATGATTACACCACCTGCCTCCAAAATTGCTAAGATGCCCTTGATAATTAATTATTATCTCAATTCTTAGGTAACCCACCACTCTTCTTAACTTCTCACGTGTGTTACCCTAGTTTTGGTCTTTGTCCTTGTGCAATTAAAACTTGGTCTATTTGAACTTCCCTTCCTTATCTTGATGTTAAGTCTCTAAAGTGTTAATCTCTCGCAAAATTGTCATTTCACAAACCTTAAAACTTTCGGGGAATTTCACCTTAATTTTTCTTTGTTATCAGCTTTTTCATACTTATGCGAACTCATCTTTCTGCCCTTTGTTTTCGGCAAAATTTCACGTCGGTGAACTTTTGACTCATCTTAAGTCAAGGAGGGTGTTCCTAGAGGAATCCCTCAATAGGGATTAACAACAATACCTAATATGTTCATTAAAACAAGGCATCAATACCCAGATTGTAGTTCTGAAACTAAAGCTATCACTGAAACAACTGACCTATTGCTCTAAAGCCTCTTTTGAGCTAATGAAGGAAAAGTCTTGCATAAGGGCAAGATGTTTTGTGTTTAACTATTGAGATGTATTCATTTTAATGCGTGTGTTTTGTTACCACCTCCAAGATCGGTGCCTATCTAGCAAGCAATAGAGTCCAATTTATCGAAGGAAAATGATAGAACAAAAACAAAAAATGGTTGACCTAACAACATAAAATGCATCTATTCTGTAATACCAGGCATACATACATACTTAATAATCCATAACTTCACCATACAAATCTATATGTAATTCAAAAGAGACCATCACCAACTTGGTAATGCCTTAGAATGCTGTAACATTTATCAATTTTGAAGTTACAATCATACCCGAAACTAGGGCAAGAAGAAACACTAGTGTTGGCTTATGTGTTTCTATGAAAATGCACCCTCAGTAATGGAGATATACAATATACTAGAATTTGTAACAATATCTAACCTTTCATATGTTGTGTCACGTGCCTAAAGAACTAGAATTGCAACCCCTTGACCTAGATTTTTTTTCTTTTTCTCCACCTATAGTTGCCTGGAAGTGAGATGAACAACCAACCCTTGAAATGTTTCAATCTTCTATTTATAGCCTTTACAACTCAGATCTGAGGGTCGAATGGACGGAAAAACCCTAACTACCCCACCAATTGCAATAAATACATCATTTTCAACTACCCATTTCACATTAATGGCGGCCTGCCATAGTTTTGTGTCATTCTAGAAGTCAATGGAGTTATCACTTTCCATTTTTACACCTTTTTGTGGATTATGGGACTTCCAAGGGGTTTCGGACATTGCGGGTCGAAAGGGGTGTTTAAGATATATCCATGTCTGCATGAAATCTCTACTTGAAGAGACCAGAAGAGGGATGCAAAACTTCTAAGGGCTTTTGGATGTGGTAGGGATCCAAGGTAGGTTAGGATCTGTGCCATGAAAGAAGTATGGAGGCAGAAGTGAAAGGTAAAAAGGAAGCGAAACATTTGGCAGGACTAGATATGTTTTGACTGACATGAAACTGGCGTAGAGGAGGAACAAAGGAAAAATTGGACCCAGAAGGGAGACATGGAGGCGAACCTGGCCGAGATGGGTTTAAAATGCATCCTAAATTAGGTAGAAAGTCCACCAGGGAAGGAATTGAAGGAGGTGTAGAAGATACCGGGAGAAGGAAAAGTGGGACTTCTGGGGGGACATGGAAATGTCCAGAGCCATATGGAAGTTCTGCCAAGTCCAGAAGCAAACAAAAGTTCCGCTAGGAATGGAAGAAGGGAGAAAGAGAAAGTTTTGGGAGATGTGGAAAAGTGGGTCTGGAGGGGTGACACGGATACATCCTAAAGGGGGTGAAACTTCCGCAATGTCCAGGAAGGGGTGAAACTTCCGCAATGTCCTGAAGGGGTCCAATCTTCCGCTAGAGACAGGAAAACTTAGGATTTTTTAGGAGTTTTTGTAGAGTTCAGGTAGATATACATGAAATAAACATTTAAGTATAAGTTGAAATTTATATATGGACATTTACTTTCTTATACTTTAAGTTATATTTCATGTATATGCTTTTAGGATGTTTGAGAGTGGTTTCAAATCCATGGGACTTAAACTACAAATTCTAGATTTTGGAGGATCTCAAAAATTTCAGACAGCCAAATTTTTAGGGATTTCAAGGGCATGCAACAGGCTAAAGGCGCAGAGATCTGTTTAGGAAAATGTTGACCTATTTTCCCTTGCCCAGAGTCAAAAAGCCCAACTTCAAAGTCTTGTCAAAATCCCTTGAGGACTTAACTCTGCAAGCCTAAAATCCTTCAAATCTCTGCAAAAATCCTTGAAAATCCATCTAGAGAATCCTTGCAAAAAACCCAGAAAAACCCAGAAAATTTGAAGCTTTTACCTTAAATTTTGCCCCCTTTTTGGCCTTTGGCGACAAAGTTTCAGATTCTTGAACTAGTGCAAAAATGCCTAAGGCATGAGGCTTCTCTTTCCCTTGGTCGGCAAATTTCAAAAAACCTGAACTTTTCATAACTTCAAAATTTCACAAGTTCTCTAACTGGCCGATTCACCAACAAAGGGAGGAAGTTTTCAAAAATTGGCTAAAGGGAAGTCTTTTCCCTTTATCGACAATGTTTCATTTACCCAAACTTTTCATAAGTTTGTTTGTTCGCAATTTCGCCAATTCGGTGATTTGCCGATAAAGTGACAGAGGCTCAAAATTTGGCTAAGGCAAAAGACAAAGGAATGCCTTTATTGGCGATTTCTCAATCGCGTGAACTCCTCAAAAGTTTGAAAATTGAAAAGTTCGCGGACTTGGTGATTCACCAATAAAGCAGGAGGGTGGGTTTCATTGAAAATCGGCTAAGTTAAAAGAGGATACAGGAAGGCCTTGTCAGCAAAGTTCACAAGGCGTGAACTTTCCTCAAAGGTCAAAATCTCCGCGGTTCGCCGACAGAGTATTTTGCCGACAAGGTAAGGAAGTAAAAAGTGACCAAGCAAGTGGTTTGGGAAATTGTCATTTTGCCGATAAGGCAAAGGTAGAGTAAAGAAGCAGCTAAGGAGGAATGGTCCGACAAAATGACATTTTGCCAACAAGGAGAAGGGTTTGAAAGTTTGACATTTTTCCAACAAGGCAAAAAATAGAAATCATAGAATTGGCTAAGTAAAGGAGAGAAAGGAAGGCCTTATCGGCGAATCGGCATAAGGCCGAACTTCTCAAAAGTTCAAAGTTGTTTTAGTTCACCGATATAAGGAATTGTCGATAAGGCAAGAAGAAGGCCAAAGCGATGAAGTTCAAGAAAGGATGATTTTGCCGATAAGGCAAAAGAGCAAGCAAAGAATGGTTCGACAAAGTGCAAAATTGCCGATAAAGAGAGGAGAGATGGTTCGACAAAGTGACTTTTTGCCGATAGAGGGGAAAAAGGAAGCAAAAGCAAAGTTTGGTAAAATAGGATTTTGTCGATAAGGCAAACAACAAAGCATAAAGAGTTCAAGAAAAGATGGTTTTGCTGACAAGGCAAAACAGAAGAGAAAGGCAAGCAAAGATAGTTCTGAAAATTGGATTTTTGCCGATAAGGGCAAAAATAGGAGAATCAGGCCACAGTTAGAAACAGATAAAGTTGCCGACTGGGGACAAAAATATGTAGAAAACAGAGGCAAAATTCAGGTAAGAATTTCTAGAAAAGACAGAAATCAGAAAACAAAGATTGTAATATATTTTAAACTTTAAATATTTGAATGCAGATATTTAAAGTGTTGTAAAAGCTCTGTATAAGAGGATTTTGGAGGGAAAATCTTTTTGATTTTCTTCATCTGCCATTAATGCAGATCTGATCTACTCAACTACTCCATTTTAGATATTTTACATTTAATGTTGCAGGTGATGAATCAGTTGGTGCATTGAAGAGGCAAAATATCTTCGAGCTACTCCATGATCCAAGATATTTTCTGCATTTAATCCTTGCAAGTAGACATTCCCTTTGATAGAGATATTTTTTGACAGACCCATGGGGCGAATTAATTGTGAAATGACTGAGGTCAATGTAATTAAATGCTATATATGCATAGTTGTAAGATGTAATGAGGGTTGAAAAATAGTTGTAAGATAGTGGAATTTCTTGATTCTTATGTATTTTTCAAATAGAGCCCTCTGTTGTAACCATGCCTTCTTGTTGAAATGTACACTGTGTTTTACCTCTTTATGCTGTTTCTTAGCACTGTGTAAATTAGGATTGAGTTGTACATGAATGCTTTGTTCCTTACAATTATGTTCTGCTTCTTACCTCTCTTAGAATCAGCTAGATCTGTGTAAGTTGATCAACTGTATTTCTTTATTTTGTGTATTTTTAGTTTAATGAAAGCTCCATATTCAAACTTGGTGTATCACCTCCATTAATTTCTAGTTTTATCCCTCTTCCTCTTTCTTCAATGGTGGATAGATGAGGTTTAGTCTTCGGAATAGCTAAATCTCTCATTCAGGGAAGGAACCAGCCTCTCTTTGAGATTTGGCCTCCTTGCAGGGTCCCACACCTGGAGGTCATCTCAATGTTTCACTAGATTGTTGAAGACTGTTAAACCTCTCCAACACAAAGTGCAAATCTTAGTGACAACCATTTTTTTGGAGGAATTTGACAAGATTTTGCAATTTCAAGGGGTGGAAAATAAAGGTCCCAACAGACCGTACAGTCAACAAAACACCCAATTTGGGCATACAATTTAGCAGACTAGTAAGGGGATGCAGGTAAAATTGTATGGTAGATGGTACGATGGTGGGGTTTAAAGCTAGTCATACAATCAATCTAAGCTGGAGGATAAAAATGACTCCTATAGACTATACGGAAGAGTTAACCAAGGTGTTCAGTAGTTTGGCGGTCAACGCAGACTCGAGGAGGTCGTATGATGAAGAGGGTCGTACGATTGAATAATATGTAGGTCATAGACTGATGCATATCACACACAGAGGGATATAGGTTGTACAACATAGTCTACAACAAATAATAAAATGCATATGACTGAGTGAGGGCGTACGACTAAGGGAAACCATATGGTGAAAATTGCAGTCAATCGTACGACCAGAAATAGTACGTTGACTAAGAATTGAGTAGGTTGTATGATCAGTCAAGTAAACTCTGCATAATCATGCAATGAAGATAGTGGGAGTTTGGGGAGTCGTATGACTAGGGAAAATGAGATGAATTGTACTAAAGGCCATACAAATGGTTTATATAACCTATGTTTTTTAATTTATTTTTTCCCTTTCCGTCTTTTTCTATTCTTTTTCTTTTTTCTTTTTTCCACAATTGATTTTCTCCTCTTTTTCTGAACTTTCTTTTTTGCTATCATTATATTTTCCCATACTTTGCACTTCGATCTTCGTAGTATTTTCTTTTTCATTTTCCTCACTTTGTACCCTAAGCTCCATAGTGTGACAAAAAATGCAATTTGCATATGCTCCTCTATAGCATTCATTACTGTAGCATTTATCTATACGTTCTAATTTAAAAATTTGATCAACCAAATTTAAGTTACCCGTACCTTCTAACGGTTGCCTAGCGTCAATTAAATTAAATCCTTCTGATTATTGGCACCATGTGATAGTGTTTCCTTCCATGGACAATTGTGTTACTTTGTTGTGCACAATCCGCCATATGCCTAGTGGTGGTATGGATAAACTTGCGGGTGGACAAGTTAGTTGTTTTTTTCTTGAAATTCCCGTATGGCCTTGTCATAAGCTGAGTGTTCCACAAGCATACATTCTGTAGTGTAGAGCAGGTGAGGTGGAGTGATTTCTTCTTTTGGAATTAGGATGGAATACTCATCCAAAATACTCTTATATTTTGGAACCCATTCCCCTGTGTCGTCTTCCCCCATCCTGCCATCTTTTGAGCCTAGATGTGAGTTGTTATTTTCAGGACAAACATATCCAAGTCACTTGCCACAATAGGGTGCATACATCCACCAATAGTTATAAATCTTTATCAAGCATGTGAGTGGGCTGAATACACCTATGCTTTCATTCTAGTGCGTGCTTGGAATGGCAGCTCAATCAATTTCTCTTCTCATGTCGATTCTCCTCTCACTCTATTCTTCAAATTCTTCATATCCAAAATCTATCAAGTTTATTGCCACTTGAGCTTCTTCTCTCTGTTTATAGCTTTTTAACTTTGATCCGTTCACCGTGTCCTTGATCAATGTACTGTCTAAATTTTTCAGTCTTATAGATCTATTTTCCATTACTTTTCTTATTTTAAAAGGACCTAATCACCTTACCTTAAACTTACTAGGCTTGATTACAACCATTATATTTTAGAACTAACTGCCCTGGTCAGAAGTTTATTCTTTGGAGATGCTTGTCATGCCAGTATTTCTATTATTTTTGCATTACCTCAGTTGCCCACTATGTGAGTATTCTTTGTTCGTCAAGTTTATTTAATTGGAAAAGCCTTTCCTTTAGACTCTCAGTATAACCCAAATGATTCTCTATGGCAATTCTCAAACCTGGTACCATATATTTGGCAGGCACCATGGCTTCTTGGTCATACATCAATTGGAAGGGTGTGTCCCGTGGTTACTTTGTACGTCATTTTGTAGGCCCACAGTATGGTTGGTAACTTCTCTTCCCAATTAGTTCCTTCAATGCCGCATGATTTGTGAATGATGGAGATTAGTACCTTATCCATTGACTTCTCTTGACCATTCACTCTTAGGTAGTATGGGCTAGAGAGGGTATGAAATATCTGAAACTCTCTCATCATAAGTCAGATGACGTGATTTAAGAAATGTCCTCCTCTGTCACTAGTTGTTTGTATAGGAATGTCGTATCTGGTGGCTATTTGTTCATAAATGAATCTAGCTGTGCTTAGTGTCATGTTGTCTGGCAATGCTCTAGCTTCTGCCCATTTCGTTAAGTACTTTGTTGCTATGACGATATATCTACATCGATGGAGTTGGTTGGCCTTTAGAGGACTGATAAAATTCAATCCCCATCTCTCGAAGAGTTCTTGTGGTTGTGACGACGAGAGTGGCATATAATCTCTCTTCAATTGTTTCCCTACTCTCTAACAAGTGTCACATCTGACTACCCACTCTCGTGCATCTGTATGGAGTGTCGGCCACCATAGACCAACCAAAAGGATTTTTTTGCAGTAGCATCCAGTCCCATCTGACTGCCAGCCAACCCTTCGTGGGCTTCCTCTAATACTCTTATTATTTCCTCGTGCATGACATACATCCTGAGAATGTGATCAAATCCCATTTTATATAGGATCCCATTAACATGTTGGAATGTTCTACTTTTAAGAGCAACTAGCTTCCTTCTTTCCCCCGGTGGCTTGTCATTCGAGAACATTGATGTGGACATATACACCCCAATGTTCTTGTATCAGGGAGGCATTGCAACTATTTGGAATAAGTGGGCATCAAGGAAGTCTTCATTTACGCCCTTAGGTGGTTTTCTAGACTTGATTCTTGAGAGTTGGTCAGCTATCACATGACTCTTTCCTGGTCATACGATGATAGTGAATGTGAACTCTTGGAGTAATAACATCCATTTTCTTACCCAACCTTGTATGATTGGTTTGTTTACCAAGTACATCAATGCCTGGTGGTCCACACAAAATGTAAAAGATGTCGTCAATAGGTAGTGTTAGATTTTTTGCACTGAATAAACCATTCCCAATGCTTCCCTCTCCATAGTACTGTAGTTACACTCAACATTTGACAGTAGTCGATTGGCAAAGAAAACTAGATGATCGATCCCTTAAGGCTTGACTTGTGCCAATGTGGATCCGATTGCAAAATTTGATGCATCTACATGGACGTGGAACTCTTTGTCCTAATCTGAATAGGCTATAATAGGTGAGCTAATTAGGTGTACCTTTAATTCATTGAAGGCATTCTCCTGTTCTTCTGACATGTAAACATTATCCCCTTTCTCGTGAGCATATCCAATGGATATGATTCTTGGGCAAAATTATTTATAAACCATCAGTAATAGCCCACATGGTTGGGGAATGATTTGACTCCAATGACATCCTTCGGTGCCTCCATTTGTACGATCACTCTTATTTTATCAGGATTGGTTTTCAATCTCGCTTTATAGACAATGTATCCAAGGAGCTTGCCTTGTGGTACCATGAATTGACATTTCTTTGGATTTAATCCCAGTCATGCAGATTTGCATCGCTCCATGCATTCGGTGAGGGCCTTCAGGTGAGTTTCCCAGTCACTGTAAATTGACTAGTCGTCGAAGAATGCTTTGAAGTTCCCCACCGACATCTTGTCAAAAATATGGAGGATTAGTCTCTGGAAAGTGGTAGGGTTGTTGCACAACCTAAATGACATTCTATTGTACGCATAAACTCCATCTTCTACCACAAAAGTGGTTTTCAACTTATCTTCTTCAGCTATACTTATCTGATTATATCTAGTGAAGCCATCCATAAAAGAGTAAATTTCATGACCAGCTACTTCTTCGAGAATCAAATCTGTGAAGGGAATTGGGAACATATCCTTAATGGTGATTGCGTTAAGACTTATGAAATCCACACATCTAGATTTGCTTAGATTCCTTTTTGAGTGATATAACCAACAGGGATACCCAGTCACTGGTTTCTACCTTGGAGATTATGCCTGCTTCCAACATTTTCTTTATTTCTTCTTGGACTTTTGTTGCGTAATTCTTATTCCTATTGTAGGGTCTCTTCCATATTGGTTGTGGTCCCAGTGCCAAGGGGATTCTATGCACACAAAGTTTTGTCGGTATTCCTTTCAAATCCTTATATGTCGAAGAAAAAACATCTTTAAACTCCAAAAAAATCTTGAACACTGCCACCTTCAATACAGGATCCCAATTGTCTCCTACCAAAATCACCTCTTAGCTACCTTCTCCTAGGTTTAATTTCATCATTGAGGGTTCCTTGTACTTTATTGCTTTATCTCCATCAAACTTATGTGTTGGTGTATCGTCTAATTGTGCAACTCCTTCCTTATACTTCTTGTACGCTGGTGGAAACATATGACTTTGTGTCAGGGGATTTTCTTCATTCTCTTCTTCAATTTCTCCAATTTGTATCATGTTACACTTCGGTTGGAAAACTTCGTAGTCTTCTAATTGCCAGTGGAAAAGTCTGCTCAAGGAACTAGTTTCATTTTCTGAACAATGTTGGAGGTCGAGGACTCTTTCATCGGTCGGTTCCATAGGACCCTTCTCTTCTTCTTTCCATGTTTTCCCAACACCCATTCTAAATCGGAGGAAGCAAATTCTTCTCTTATGAGCTGATTTCTTAGGTATATAACATACTTCCTTCCCTTATTTTCTCTTTACAGAGTATTTCTTTTCTAATTGTGGTCAGCTTTGGCTGCTATCAACCGTCCCCTACCTAGTAGTGCGTCATAGGATTTTTTTTGCAAGGAAATGAATACAAAATTCAAAATAAATTGTTGAGTTTCGATTGTTACCTTTTGTGCCATCAACACCCCCAAGGATTTGATCCTGTGTTGGTCAGCTCCTGCCAATTTGAAGGTTGGCAGCCAACGGGTGGGTTTCTGGAGACTTTTCCATGTGTCTTCTGGCAGTATGTTTACTCCAGATCCCCCATAAACAATTATGTTTGTCAACCTTCTTCTGAGGATTTAAATGTGTACGACGACTGGTTTCTTTCCCACATTTATTGCTAGTAACATTAAATCGATAACTTGCTATGCGCTGGTGGTTCTACTATTACATCCTCATTCTTGTCCTCACTAATTTTCTCATGCCTTTGGTCGTTGTCCATTGTATTGGAGATTGCAACTCTTAGTTGTGACATACTCTGTAAGAGATCTACCATTCTTATTGGTACAGTGGTCAGCAACACGTCTTGCAATGCTTTTATTTGACTTAGACTGTGTAGTACTTGCCTTCTCATTGGAACACCTTCATTCCTTTTCCATGGTTTGTTCAACTTCCATCTTTGCTTCTTAGAGTCTCTCCTTCATACGAGGGTTTGGATATATAGCTTTCTTAGTTTGTGCTTGGGTGACAACCAAGACTACACCATTTCACTCTTCCACGGCGATCATATTAATATTGCCTTTTTATTTCGGGCAGTCATTGTCCTCATGGTCGCTTGGTCCGCACCATTTGCACATCCTTGCCTTGTTCTGGTTATTCTGACATTCTCAAGCAAAATGCCCCCATTCACTACATTGACGACATTGTATCATAGGCCATCCTTTTGCATCATACTGTATTTGGACTCTTCCCCCACTATTATTGTTAAATCTATTATTCCCTATCTTGTTCTGATAGTTGCCAGGTGATGCATTATTGTTGCTATTGTTCTGTTGCTTTGGTGACATGTTTGGTGGGGTAGATTGTTCGCCTTGTGTAAAGAGCACTTGTGTGCTTCTTGTTTTTAAGTTGTATGGGCATTCCTTGATTGAATGTCCCATAACTTGGCACATGCCATAGAATAGTTTCTTAGGGAAATTTATTTTGATATGATCCTCATTTTTACATTTTGTACACCATAACTCTTTATTTTCCTTACTGGATTCCTTTTCGGTCTTTAGTTCTTTCATCATTCTCATCATGTTTTTCCTCAAGGCTTGGACAATCTTGGATTCACTATTGCTACTATCTTCCAAATTCTCGTCATACTCTATTTTCTTCTTTCCTTAGGAGGACATTTTATCCTCGCTCTTGATATCCATTGCTCGATTGTAAGCATCGACATACGAGGAGGGTGGCACTACCTTCATTTTTTTTCTAAGTGAAGGAAATTAGTCCTTCAATGAACCATCGCTTCTTTAAATTGTCGACGGGTTCTTTTTATAATTTTACCAAAAGTTCTTTGAGCCTATGATTGTAAGCTCTCACATTTTCATGCTTTCCCTATTTTGTGTTGTAAATTTCTACTACTATCTCATTATCATCTTGTAGTAGTTTGAATTCTTCCTCTAACACTTTCTTTAATCTATCCCAAGTAGTTTTGGAGGATGCTTTAAGCTTGGTATACCAATCTATCTCTATTCCCCTCAGAGTTGTTGGAAATGATCGCAACTTGTAGGACCTATTGTCCTAGTTGTTTGCTACCTAAATGGTCTTGCAAGTTTTACAGTGTTATACCGGATTCTCTGATCTGATGCCTATGAATTTTGGGAGTTTTTGCCTTTCCATGTTAGGACTTGTCGGGGGAGTCACCATCTTTCTTCCATGATGCAACCTTTGTGGTTGGAACTTGGTCGGATATTTTTGACTCGTACATTCTGGTGCTTCTCTTGCACTCTTGACTACATAAAAATCCTTTACTCGTCCCACCTCAGGGATCCACACACTCTTGTGGCCCTTGGATTCTTTCCTGTGCTCCCTTAGTCTCAAGGTTTTAGGCTTAGATCCTCCAATTACTAACTTTTCTTCCAATAATAATTCTTCAATGCGTCAAATGTTGTTTTCATACATTTCTAACAGTGAATCTCTAGACCCAACCTCCCACTCTTCTTCGTCAGGTGGTGGTAGTCGTACCATTGATTTGTCCACTTGATCGACAAGATCCATGAGCGCTTCATCAGGGAGCAGTAAGTACCTTGCTAATTATTCCACTATGCGTTTGTATGTTTCTTTGTCATGGAGCTTGTTGTGACCAAATCACACATTGCCCCATTGCAAATGGGGACCCCCCTTTTTTTGAGCTCTGATGCTTTGCATGAAGTTTTGATGATGTCTTTAGTTTATTGCATGATGAAGTCAGTGGTGTTTGAGTCCTATAGTCCCCTGATGACCTGATCCTGATGTTTGAGATCCTAAAAATGACTAAGTCTGGTATCCTGATCCTGAAAATCCTGAAAATGACTGAGTCTGGTATCCTTATCCTGAAAATCCTAAAAATTGGCTAAGTCTGAAATCTAGTGGATCCTCAAAAATCTAGAATCTGCATGTTAAATCCAGTGGATCCGAGACCTATCTCAAACATCCTGAAAGGTTTATTGAAAAATATTTAAAGTATAAGAAATTCAATTTCTTATACTTAAAATATATTTTTCAATATACCTGTCCTCGGGGACTTTCAGTTCTGGGCGCGAATTTGCTCTAGGATCTTAGGCGCATTTTCCTACTTTTGCCAACCCAAATCAGTGCTTAAGATTGAGACTTAAATGTGCGCTTAGAGGAGAACACACTTTGAACCACTCCAAAATATGCACCTTGTTTGAAAAAGTTGTCAAAAGGCCTTAAGAACTGAAAATTTGATAAAAATAAGTCATTTCATCTAGGCGCCAATTCATCCATCTGGAGTCTAGGCGCATTTTACATGTGTAGTATCCAATTCTAGCGCCTTGATGTCAAATGAAGTCTAAATCAATCATAAATGAGCGCCTAAGGAAGAATCTTGTTGGAAATTGTTGTTTTCATTCTCATTGTGACTTTAACTTAGAAAATCTTGGAAGAAAATACCAAAGAAAGTCTAGGTGCACTTTACCCTTTGATTTGACCAAATTAGCGCCTAAGATTGGAGTATAGTTACCTCAAAGAATCAAGGTGCCATTTCTTGTTGTTTTAGTCATCTTGGGCACCTAAGTGAAATGTCTTGATTTCATGATCTTTGAAGAAGTTTTAAGACTCCCTTTAAGGCCTCCACTAAGTCCCTTGATATAAAATAAAGATATTGGGAAGTGAAAAGGATAAGCGCCTTAGGAGAAGCAATTCACCTTGACACTAAAGTTGATCAAACACATCTAATTAAACATCATAAGATTAGGTGCACTTCCTTACTCCCAACACCTCAATGAGCACCTTGAAGGAGAATGCATGAAGTGACCTTTAGGTAATGAGTGCCTCGATGATAGAAGTCATCCTAGATCATCTCCAAGTGTTAGAAAGTATGAAATATCAAGTATGAAGGCATTTATTGCTAGGCGCTGATTTCATCCCAAATCACCTAAGTATGTGCCTAGACTTGAAGAAGGGTTATTTACACGTTTAAAGTGTTTCCTTTGTTATAAAGTGATTAATATTGTTTCGCTTGTCTTGTAGGAACATCAACAAACCTAAGGAGCAAGCGCCTGGAGTCACCTTCATCCAAGGAGTGAAGTCGAGAAATTGTCATTGCAAGAAGAAACATCATGCTAGCCACCTTTGGAGATCACTTCAAGATCATCTTGTTAGAATGCTTCATCATCAAGTTGCATCATTGAGAGGAGTGTTGGTGAAGCCAAGGAGTCATCTGAAGGACAAGCACCTGAGTCACCTTCAAGTTGTAGAGGAAACACCACTCTAAAAGGTTATATCAAGTTCAACATTCATCATCAAGTTGCATCATGTTCGAAGACCTCCATCCACCATACTTCAAGTTCTTTCATCTTCAAGTCTTTGAGAAGAGTGTCCTACTCAATCAAGCATCATTCTCTACTCTACTTCATGTCATCATCATCATCTACTCTTACATTAAGGAAGCAGCATCATCATCATATACCTTACCCTTCATGAAGTATCATCTAAGAAGATCATCAACCTACCTGCAAGAAGAAATGTCACAGTGTTAGATAAATGAGCGACAAGTATCATATATCATACTACTTACAATGAACAAGGCAAGATCAACAAGATACATCTCAAGTGTTCATCATCAAAAGCAATCATGTTTGAAGACATCACAAAGATGATACAATTTGGGAATATGCCCAAAAGCATATTTAATTAACAATTGAAATCCATAAGTTTGCTGAGGTGGCATCTACGTGGCAAGTACACATCATCATCCAATCATAATCAGCCACATCATTTCAACTGCATTCAATGTATCATTTAATAAGAAAGAAGCCAAAGGGACGTCTATATGGAAGATGCTCCAAAGATTCCATCCTATCTTATCTTCTTGGAAAATGTGCCTTCATTGCCTCTCATATGTACTAAAAATAGCAAGTTGTTGTAACTACCTACTGAAGTGGCATGATTTGAGCCCTAGGCTACGTGAAATGATCCTAACATTTCATTGTATTTCTGGACCACTATATAAAGGCCTTGTTGCCTCATTTGTAAAGAGAGTAGTAGTAGACATTAGATTATAGACAAGTAGGAGTAGAATAGAAGAGACTCAAAATTCTTTGAGAGGACTTGAAGTTGTTGTAAATATTTCTCAAGATTAATGCAAGACATTGGAATTCATTTGGTGTTTAAGTGTTGTCTTATGGAATCACATGGTTTCTTGTACTTTGATGAAATGGAGAGATGTTTCAAAGTAGATTAGAAGTAGATTAGAAGCTCTTTGATGTTATGTATGTATGTATTGACTATTTGATCAACTCCTAGCTCATGCTTTTAACATTCATTGCTGGTGAAGTGTTGTGTAAAGTTAGTCTGAGCCTTATCATTTGCTTAAGTTTGATTGTGGACGCTTGTTTGAGCTGCGCCATCCGATGGGTGCTTACATAAGCCTTCATGACTTGAAAACCATTCATTTACCTTAGGAGATTGCACCAACTCTATGTAGTTGTAGGCATCCTTGGCGAAGTGAGTTAGGTTTATCAAGGAGTTTATCTATTCATACATCATCATTGCGTTATTGACCTTAGATTAGTTTCTTTAAACCTTATCTTTTGCCTTTTCTTTGTTATTGAAACATTGTATATACATCATCCGCACTGAAGGAGGAATAAGCTAAGGAAGTATGAAGAAGTCTAATGTAAGTCCCTTTGTGATTATCAGCAAGATCACATGTAATCACTGAGTTAACCCATCATGAATCATAAATAAGGAACCTTGGAGTTACTTCACTGGATCACATAGTTCAGCCTGTGGAGAGCTTTATTCAAGAGAGAGTGGGATACTCTAGTGTTTTACTCTATTGTTGACCTGTCTAAAAACAATCATCAACAGAGCTCTTTTTCTCTTCCTGACTATGGCTCCTGTTGGGTCCAAAACCATTGCTCCACTTCCTAGGATGAAATCACACTCACAAGGCCAGGGCTGTCGTCATGCAAGTGTAATCGGTCCATCAACAGAATGTGGAGGGTTGAAGGTCAACTCTATGGGAGTGGATTTCATCCCCTGCACTTCGAGTTCAGTTAAACTTTGGAGGGATATTCCAAGGGGTATACCTTAATAGGTATTGAGTTCAAACCGAATGAACAACTAAAACAACTACAACCAAACCCAACGTGTTCACTTGATCCCAAGAAGTTGTCACTAGATCAAGTAAAATTGGCTGCAAGACCCCTATATAGCCGATGTAACTGTGCATGCATGACCCACATGAAATAGATTAATTTTATATTCACTTGAGATAATTCCCTATTTATACTGACAGTCAAGGATGCACTTAATTAATGATTCTTCCCCTAAAGCACTGGTAAATGTTTTTGCTTTTTTAAATGATGTGAGGTTGACAAGAATGGCTCCAAGACTGGTGCCTACTCTATGGGCAACAAAGTCATAGTTCATTAAGAAAACAACAAACTGAAACCAAAAGAACAATGAGCTGTGTATTTGCATACACCATAGAATATTAAATCTTGAAACATAACATACTTAGTAATCCAGAAGATAGCTGCTGTAATAACCCACCCCTGTATGTTTTCTAACGTTTAGTTGTAACCTGGTGTGTTTTGGGCTTTTTTTATGCATTTGACAAGAAAACACATGCATGCATATATTTTTTGAAAACACAATGGAATGGAAATACCCATATGCTCTTTATTTATGGAAATGCATTACAAAGTATATATAAGCAATACCCATAAGATAGGAAGCCAAAATATGAAGTCTTTTCACATACCAGTTTCGCTGTCGATACAAAATGCAAGCCTAGTATGAAAGGTACAACATATTGACAATTGCAACTTGGCCTTTATACTTGGGAAATACAATCGGCACCTTAAACCCATGAAGTAGTGCTCTAAACAAGAGATTCTAATACATAACTTCTTCAACAATGGAGTTCATACAAAACCCATATCCCTGCCATGAATGGTATGGCCTGGGGAAGGTACAACAATAACAATGAAATATCACACACACCTTAAAACCCCCTCTGAACTTTGCACAACACAATGATGCTGGTTGCCCAGGGATAATACTGACCTCTTGCCAAAAAGACTTCAAAAAATGCTAGTTTCCCCTCTATGTGGTACGACAAGCCCTAGGTACTGATACGACCCTTGCTGGGAACAACAGCTATAACATGAACCTCCAAAAATACCATTTATCTGTTGCTAATACCCTGATGTGGACTGCTAACCCTGTACGCCTAAGGGAAGAGAGAACCCAATGAAGAAATAACCATAAAATGCCTCCAAGCACTCACATCTGGTACGACCAGGTAGGGAGGATGTACGGCCAAGGTATGACTTTGCAATCACTTCAAATCTGCCCCAAACACAATGCCATAACCTCTAAAATGTTCCTTGATATCTCCTTCAAATTACTGTGACAAGAAACTGTGAATATCTCCAAGGAAAAATCTTCGCGACAATGCTGGTTTGTTCCAATAAGCTCTATTGTGACCCCTGGATGAAGCCACACCAAAACAATATCCTTAGGGTGTCTCGCAACCCTATAGATGCTCCTATCAATGGAGGTTTTCGTCTCCAATTGATGTTAGTTTGAAACCCTTACTCAAGCAAGCTCAGACTTAGACAATATTTTCCAAAACATGAATTCACTTCTTTTCTTTTATTTGCCTTGCCTCAACGCCACTTTTGAGGGATATGATTTTTAATATTTTCTTTTCATTTCCCAAGCTTGGGCGCCCATTACACAAGTGACTTTAATATCTTCAATATTTCATATAGTCACATAGTACAATAAAGTCACTTAGAAATAATATATTAAGTTAAATATTTAATTTAACTTAAATATATATTAATGAATTAAATTAAATCTCGAATGGTCACCTCTGGCCATCCGTAGCACCACTGAGTTGGCCAATGATATAACACATTTTCGGACCATTTGCATCGACTCACTCGACATCCCGTGACTCTGCTATAAATAGTAAGTTTGGCCAAATGGCCCAAAATCACTTCGAAAAAGGCCAACTGGCAACTCCTCGTCACAAGGGATCCATCACCACACTCCAAAATACTGTCTGAGCTATGTCAAGCCACGTCACCGTTGGTCCCCTATCCACGTCACTAGTCTACAAGAACCTGAATGATAGACTAGTCCAATGATCAAGTCTTGACTTAGGAAGGGGACATTACAGTCTGCCTTCCTTAAAATTGCTTGCCCACAAGCAATTTCAACTCTGGATACTGAAGTATTTGTTCAATCTCCTAAGTATCATCCTCCATCGACAAATTCTTCCACTTAACTAAGTATTCCCTGATAACTCTCCTCCTCAAAGTCCGCTCTGTGGTGTCAATGATGGCCTCAGGGATGAGAATCAACTTACCCTCTTCATCCAAAGGGGGTAACTCTATGGAAGGTATCACATTGTGTCTCAATACCTTCTTGAGGTGAGATACGTGGAACACATTATGCACTTTGCTACTTGCTAGTAACTCCAACTCATAAGCCACTTCTCCTATTCTCCTGGATACCCTGAAGGGTTCATAATATTGTGGCTTGAGTTTCTCTGCGCCACTCCTCTTGAGAGTGGATTGTCTATATGTATGCAACATCAAATAGACCATGTTACCTACCTCAAAAGACCTCTGAACCTTGTGCTAATCTGCATATTGCTTTTGCTGGTTCTGATCCTTTTGGATATTCTCCTTCAAGGACCTCATGATGTCTTGACTCTCCTGCAATAAATCCCTGGCCTTCGGTACTCTGTTGTCCCCAAAAAGTAAGTCCAAGAAATTTGGAGCCTCATACTCATAAAGGGCCATGAAAAGTGACATCTGAATAGACATGTGGTAAGCAGTATTATAACAATACTCTCCTAGATGTAGCCACTTGACCCATGCCTTTTGCTACCCTGCAATATAGTTTCGGAGATATCCTTCCACCCACTTGTTGACTATCTTTGTCTGCTCATCAGTTTGTGGACGATAGCTAGTGCTGGGAGTGAGCTCAGTCCCACTCAACCTAAATAACTCCTACCAGAAGTGACTCATGAACTTACTGTCTCTATCACTGACTATACTCTTGGGAAGGCCATGCAATCGGAATAGCTCTCGAAAAAACAAATCAGCAACATGTGATGCTGTGAATGTGGCTGAAATAGCAAAGAAATGTGCAAATTTCGTCAACCTGTCAACCACAACGAAGATACAGTCCCTCCCTTGGGCTTTGGGCAAGCTAGTGATAAATCCATCGAAATGCATTCCCATTTCTGGTTAGGAATGGGTAGGGGCTGCAATAGACCAGTTGGAAATGTATTTTCCTGTTTGTTTTGTTGGCAAGTGGGGAACTCATGAACATACTGCAACATATCTGATTTGAGTCCCTTCCATGTGAACCTCTCCTGGATTTGCTTATATGTCTTGAAATAACCCAGGTGACTAGCTGCAAGTGCATCATGAAAAGATCTCGTTACCCTTTTCTTCATATTGGATCTTGGTACCAATAATATCCTCCCCTTGTAAATGATCAAATCATTTACAATTGTGTATCTGCTGTTCTAGATGGTACCCTTAATGATTCCTGTGGGCCACTTGTCCTTGGCATACTTTGCTGATATCCACTCTCGCCAATCAGCTATAATCTCACCCAGGGAACATAAGTGAGGTCTCTGTGAGAGTGCATCAGCGACTACATTCTTCTTCCCTTTGACATATACAATGTCAAAGTTGTAGGTTTGCAATTTGCTCACCCACTTCTCCTGTCTATCGTTGAGGTCATGCTGATTCAGGAAATGTCGAAGACTGTTGTGATGTCTTAACCACGAATTTACTGCTCGCCAGATATTGTCTAAATTTAACTAAGGCATGCATTATGGATAACATTTCCTTATCATAAATGTTGTAACCCCTCTCAACACCCCGAAGTTTCCTGCTCTCAAAATCTATCAGGTACTTATCCTACATCAAGGCATCTCCTATGCCTTCCCTGGAGGCATCACACTCAAGCTCGAACGGCTTGGTGAAATCTAGAATGACCAAGACTAGGCAAGAACTCATGATCTATTTAAATATGTCAAAACAATGTTGTACCTCATTTGACCAAATGAAAGCTCCCTTCTTCGTCAAGTCTGTCAGAGGTGTTACACTCTGTGAAAATCCCTTGACAAACCTGCGGTAGAACCCACATAATCCAAATAATCCCTTGAGTTGTGAGATATTCGTGGGTGGTGGCCAATCAATAATTGCCCTAATCTTCTCATGGTCTACTCTAACACCCTCTACACTAATAATGTGTCCCAAGTAGAAGAGCTCAATCATGCCAAATTCACACTTCGACTCCTTGGCATAAAGGGACTCCCTCTCAAGAATGCTAAGTACCTCCTCAAGGTGCTGGAGGTGCTCCTCCCATCTCCTCCTAAATATCAATATGTCGTCAAAGAATATGAGGACAAAATTTCTCAACTGATCTCGGAAGACCCTATTCATGTAGGACTAGAAAGTGGCGGGTGCATTGGTTAAGCCAAAAGGCATAACCAAAAATTCAAAATTCCCAAAATGGCATCAAAAAGCTATCTTCTCCACATCCTCCTCTCTCACCCGAATCTGATGGTAACCAAATCTCAAATGCCCCATGTAGCTCATCTATGAGCTCATCTATCTGTGGAATGGGGTACTTGTTCTTAATTGTTTTCCTGTTAAGTGCCCTGTAGTCTATGCACATTCTCAATGTACCATCCTTCTTCTTTACCAGTAACACTGTGGATGCAAATTGGCTTTTGCTAGGACGAATGTTTCCCATCTCGAGAAGCTCTTTGATTGTCTTCTCGATCTCATCCTTTAGCCTTTTAGGATGCCTGTAAGGGATGATAATGATTGGCTTGGCCCCCTCCTCAAGCTCGATCACATGCTCAATGCCTCTATCCGGAGGCCTCCCTAGAGGTATGTTGTTGAACACCTTAGTGTGCTTGTTAATCAATTTTTGTATGTCTGGGTGCTAACTTTGCTTAGGCTGTTTTGTAGCTGAAGGCATGACAACACACTCAGCCACCCACTCCACTTGATCATGTCTCAGAAAACGCTCCATCCTCTTGAGTGATACAACTCTGAGTCCATCTGACATCCCCCTAAGCACATGCTTACGACCATCCACCTCAAATTTCATCTCCATGGTCCGCAGATTGAGGTAGAATTCTCCTATTGCATGAAACCACTTCATGCCGAGGACTACATCCATGTCCCTCATACTGACCACATAATACTTGACCTGGAACTCATAATCACTTAACCTGATGGTTAAGTTTGGGATTCTCCGTTTGCAGGTAATAACAAAGCCATTTGCAACTCTAACCTTGAATCCCTTGAACTCCTCAGTCTTGAGTCCCCTCCGTGCTACTAGCCCCTCATCAATGAAGTTATGAGTGGTCCCTGTATCAAGCAAAGTGGTCACTCTCTATCCCTCCAATACTTCCCGTATCCTGAAGGAACCCTCTTTCTGAATGGCTGAAAGATGTGCTGTAGGTATATCATCATCCTATACATCCTACACCTCTTCTGCTACACTCTCCACATCACTATCCTCCCGACCACTCTGCTGATCTAATTTCTCTGAAGCTATTTTTTTGGCAGAATAGTATTCCAATTGTTTCACTTGTCCCTTCATTGGGCACTTATGGTTTGGATCCCATGGCCCCTTGCACTTAAAGCATAACTTATTTCTCATGTATTCATTCAAGGCATCATCATCAAGGCGTCCAGAGTTGGTTTCTTCTGTGGCATGGTGTCTTGATGATGTGAAGGCATCTTATTCTTTCTTGGAGGAAAGGATTTGGAGACAAATTTGTTTTTAGGCACTGCAAATTCCATGCTATGAGCTTTCTTAATTGTCTTCTGTAATGACGGTGGGTCAAATGCCTTAACCCATCCCCTGAGTGGTTCCATTAGTCCCTCAGTAAATAGGATTGAGTCTCCTCTCTGTTATGCTAGGAACCATCACACTAAGTCTTTGGAACTTTGAGATATAAGCCTCAAGTGACCCGTATTGTTTCAACTGTGCCAACTCTCTGAACTATAGTTCTGGGTCCTTGGTGTCGAATCTCTCGATGAGTCGGTTTGTGAACTCATCGTATGTGGTGATCCATGATACCACCACTCATGAGCTAACCCGTCTAGGTGTATTGTGGCACAGTTAAGAGCCTCATTCTCTGGCATAGGCTTAAGTGTCAGATAATTGTCCAACTTCTGCACCCAAGCTCTGGTTGAAACCTTGCCACTCCCATCAAAATGATCCATAGGGACTTTGCTCAATGCATTTTGGTAGTCCCGGTTAGCTCTGTGTTGTGCTCTGCCACCCGCAACTCCTCTCTGCCTCCTTTGGTTCATAAACTACTCAAATGTCAACATGTTTCTGATATCAGGAGGAAGTGTTATATACTCTGCATGCTGCATCCTAACATCATCTTCCATGGGAAGCTATACCTCTGGCTCTTGATTAACTGGTGCCTCCTCTATGGGTGGAAAAGTATGCTGAAGAGGTCTAGGAACTGATCATAGGGTGGTCCTGGTAATATACCCACTACTCTGGGCTGCATGTTGGTGATTTTAGCATTGGAACGACTGGCCTCACCCTCCTACGCTGTGTGCTGTGGTATTAATGGGGCACCCTTGTTCAATTTGCCTAACATTTGTGACATCATCTCAATCATCAGATCAAACTTCCTTTCTCGTCTCGAATCTGGACTATCCGGCTGTTCAGGTCCTTTGTTTTTGTCCCCCATATTTCCTGTGATACTGTCACTATTACTAGAGGAATTTCTGTGCATCCCCAAAATTCTAGATATCGGTTCACCCTTTGGTACCTGTGGTGGTTGCCACTGTAGAGTATCTCTGGCATAAACAATCGGAGTGTCTTGGGTATAAACAACTTTCCACTCACTCATAAAACTGAATCACATAGGCTGACAAGAAGCATCAGCTCTGATACCACTATAATAACCCACCCCCTTATGTTTTCTTACGTTTAGTTGTAACCTGGTGCGTTTTGGGTTTTTTTTGCATTTGACAAGAAAACACATGCATGCATATATTTTTTGAAAACACAATGGAATGGAAATATCCAAATACTCTTTATTTATGGAAATGCATTACAAAGTATATATAAGCAATACCCATAAGATAGGAAGCCAAAATATGAAGTCTTTTCACATACCCATTTCGCTGTCCATACAAAATGCAAACCTGGTATGAAAGGTACACCAGATTGACAATTGCAACTTGGCCTTTATATTTGGGAAATACAATCAACACCTAAAACCCATGAAGTAGTGCTCTAAACAAGAGATTGTAATACATAACTTCTTCAACAATGGAGTTCTTACAAAACCCATATCCCTGCCATGACTGGTACGGTATGGGGAAGGTATGACAACAACAATGAAATATCACACACACATTAAAACCCCCTCTGAACTCTGCACAACACAATGATGTTGGTCGCTTAGGGATAATAATGATCTCTTGCCAAAAAGACTTCAAAAAATGCTAGTTTCTCCTCTATGTGGTACGACAAGTCCTAGGTACTAGTACGACCCTTGTTGGGAACAACAACAATAACATGAACCTCAAAAAATGCTCTTTATCTGCTGTTAATACCCTAATGTTGTAATGTGCAGTACCTGTTTTTATATTTTAATGATCTTTTTATGTGTTATTTTAATTTTATTTTTGTGTTCTTTCAGACTAGAGAGAAGATGCAGAAGGGGTTTTAGTTTTCCTGCAGATGTGTGTTGCTAGAGCATATAATAGATAGCATATATTGAAAACCCAGAAAACATACAATAGATATAGAGAAACTAACAACTACCCAGATAGCAAAATGGTCAAATAACAATTACTAACACATACCCATGTTGAGATTTGAAACTTTATACAACAGTTGTAGCTGGACCAGTAATGGGTATGGCTGAATATCACTCCAAACTCTAGAGAAATACAAGAAATGATCATACAAATGTAATCAGCAAGGTGAGAGGCCCTAAACGCCTCAAATAGAGAGGATATGTTGGCTACAACTCCCAAGATTGAGCCTCTATGAAGCCCACGTTCCCTTAGGCAAGATATGTACGGCCCATGTATGCTGCTACAACAATGAACAACAAACACAACCTGAAATCTCCAATATAATCTGCTCTAATCAGCCAATAATCTCTGATTTCTAATCTGCAAATATATTTCACCAAAAAGCTGCAAAGATATGTCTAGAAATGCATCAAATCAACAATCCGTCAACTCCACTAAAGCACAAGAATGAATACTGGATGTATCCATCATCAATGGCACCTTTGGGTGATCTTCCACACCTGTAGAATGCCATCACTAATGGAGGTTTTCATCTCCAATAGCCTGGTTCGAAATGCTCAAGCCCTCAAACCCTAGCAGAGCTCTCACAAGAAAATATCATAAAGCAAGCATGATACAAAATGAGCCCTTCAGCACCTTTTATAACTTACTCCAAGCCTAATGCCCCTTTTGGAGGGAATTTGTATTTGTTTTATTAATTAATTTTCATTCCCTTATGACTCCCATGGGCACCCACCTCCTAGAGGGTCACTTTTAAGTTATAACTTTTTTTTATAAAGTGACCATATAATATTTATTTGTAAAGTCCCAATAAATAATTATATTAAACTTCGGACTTTAAAATAAATATGAAGACAGTGTCGGAATACCATGTTCTTTAGCTCGTCAGAAAGGTCTCGATGAGACGCTTCTGACCCCACTCTGAAAATCCTGAACCGACATTGAAATCGGACTTACTAAAAATAGTAAGTAATGCTCAAGATCAAACTGGGCCAACTCTGAAGGTGCCAACTGGAACCACTGAATCTGAACCACATTACCTCCACTGACACAAACCTCCAAAGCCAAAACAACTCCAGTTCCCTAACCAAACTGCTAGTCCATGGGAACTCTATGATGGACTAACCATGGGACTAGAAGGGGACATTACAATCCGCCCTCCCTAAGATTGCTTGCCTTAAGCAATCTCAAGTCAGGATGCTCCAATATCTGCTCATTCTCCCAAGTAGCATCCTCTACTGGCAGGTTTTTCTATTTGACCAGGTACTCTCTAATGATCCTCCTCCTCAAATTACGTTCCCTGGTGTCAATTATAGCTTCGGGTACCAATATCAATTTCCTCTCTTCATCAAGAGGAGGCAACTTTGCTGATGGTGTCACATTATGGCCCAACGCCTTCTTGAGGCGAGATACATGGAATACATTGTGTACCCTACTACCTGCTAGAAGTTCCAACTCATAAGCCACTTCTCCAACTCTCTTGGAGATCCTGAAAGGTCCATAATACTGTGGCTTCAACTTCTCTGCTGATCTGCATACTGCTTCTGCTGATTATGAGCCTTATGTATATTCTCCTTCAAAAACCTCATGATGTCCTGACTCTCCTGAAGTAGGTCTTTGGCCTTAGGCACTCGGCTATCACCAAACAACAAATCAACAAAGCTCTATGCCTCATACCTGTACAATGCCATGAAGGGTGACATCTGAATGGAGATGTGGTAAGTGGAATTGTAACAGTACTCCCCCATATGAAGCCACTTCACCTATGCCTTCTGCTGCCCTGAAACATAGTTGCGGAGGTATCCTTCCACCCATTTGTTAACAATCTCTGTCTGCCCATCTGTCTGGGGGTGGTAACTCATACTGGGTGTGAGATCTGTCCCTGTCAACCTGAGGAGCTCCTGCCAAAAGTTACTGAGGAACCTGTTGTCCCTATCACTGACAATGTTATGAGGCAACCCATGGAGTCGAAATACCTCACAAAAGAACAAGTCTGCTACCTGTGCTGTAGTGAAAGTGGTAGGGATGGCAAAGAAATGTGCATACTTTGTCAATCTGTCCACTACCACGAATATACAATCCCTGCCTTGGACTTTCGGTAACCCTGTGATAAAGTCCTGTTGGCTTTCCTTCTGAATCAGCATTAGGGTTTGCCACTTCTAATGCACAGGCAGATTCAGGCCAACTGAATACAGGAGGTTGCGTGAGCTCCTCCCCTTCACTTCTGGTTCTGCCGCACCAAGGGGGGTATCCCTATAACTCAAGATGTAACCTTGACTAGCTCAAAGATAGAAAGATCTAACTTGACAACAACAGGCAGAATACTCTCATGTATGGACCAAGATCTGTATGATAGATCACAAGGCTGGCAACATTCTTGGACATGATGTCTGGTTGGGTATGAGAGTATGCAGGGGGTTCCTAATCCTACTCCTACAACTAACAGGTGGAGGTATGAAGTGTTTTGATATGAATTTGGATGCAAAGCTGGACATGGTGTATAACACAAGAACACAGCATGATTGGTGCCTATCCAGGGCTTGGAGTCGGTAGACATACACCTGTGAATGATCAGCATGAATAGCTAAAACTGGATTTCAGGGGGACAAACATGATATCTGCCTTACAGACATCTCCCAATATAGAGTGTTGAGCTGTCTCTACTTATGGTATCCCTACTGCAGTATACCCTTCCCAATGTTCAACCTGAAAACAGTTTAATCTGCCCCTTGAGCAGAGGTTAAAAGATCAGACATTCAACATAGGAATTCTATGCTCTAGAATCTAAACATAAGCAAACATCCAGATCCAGAAGAAGGATACATGCAACACTGGAGACAGAATTAACACAACACATGCTAAACAGCATTACTCATATAAGATCAACCATGAAACCAGTGGATTCATGCCAAGTCCTACAACAGGAGATACATAAACTCACAAGATAACTGTACAGAGCAACCAGATCAGCTGGTTATGGATTACATAGCCAAAATTCTACAACTTTCAACAACCTTGAAAGAATAACACCATCTGCATTATATAGCAGGAGGGTGTCTTCAGCATCAACTACCAGGTTGACCAAAATTCCCGCCAGATATACAGTACCATAGAAATGGCGCTCAAACTTGAATGCAGCAGGTAGGGGAGGAGACAGGAAGATTTCTAGAGCCTTGCGTCGCCACCTCGGGATCCAGATCTTCAATCAGGTACTACATCCGTCCACGCCATCGCCCATACCTCTGCAACAATCGCCATTGATGGCGCACCAACCCGCGGCCTCGGGAAGATCATCAAACAGACAGTCGCAACCGCTTCCCGCCGAGATTCATCATCATGATATTTGAAAATGCAGGATAACAATATCCCACATGCACCCCGCGACGACCTCAATTACACTTTATATACTAGGTCATGAGCATATATCATGTCGGTGCTTTTGCTCCTGACGACACTAGTATATAACCTCATCATCATCATCCCCCAGCAGCATGATATCCTGCTGTTCGAAATATCACCCTGACGTCATCATGATATTTGAAATATACCCTTCATGATAATCGGCACAACCTGATCCTTCGGAGGAACGTCCTCCTGCTGAGCTTATAACAAAAGTCTGGCCGATGGACATCCTGATGACGTCATCATCATATACTGCTGACGTCATCATCATATCTGCCTACTGCGCACCAACTTGCACATCCGGATGACGTCATCATCATATTTGCAAATATCAGGAGGTCTCTTCAAGATGATCACTTGTTAGAAATATGACCTCCGCGGACCTTGATGACGTCATCATCATATTAACATCATCATGATATTCGGAAGACAACCGGATATTTGGAAATATCCTCCTGACGTTCAAACATCAGGTTGCACTGTAGCTCCTCTGTAAGATCGGGGCGAAAACTGAATATGATGATGCTGCTTGAAAAGATCACCCCCAGTAGATAATGCGCGAAGCCAGCAGGCGGATATCTCCCTGATATCAGCATCATCATGATGCTCGAGCAAACATATATCCGGGTGATATGAAAATATCACCCCTTCCTTCGGAATATCATGATGCAGATAGGCAGAAAGAAAAATATCACCCTGATATACGGATGACGTCAGCATCATCAGGATGAAAAACAAAGAACAAGAAGTGATACAACATCATCAGGATGATATTGACTAAGATCATCCTGACGTTCGAAATATGATGACCCTAGTGAATATCGGGTCGCACTTAAAACTCTTCAACATCATCATCAGGATGATCATAACCAAGATCACCCGATGATAGAAATATCACCCCGGCGAAATATCATGAAGGCAGAAAATATGATGACCACCGCAAGCAGCAGGATGACAACTGAAAAAATGATGATGATGACGACCCTTAGGATAAAACAAGTTAGGTCAAGCAACACAAAGAATAAGCAACATCATCATCATGCCTGCGCAAGGTGATAAATGGAAGATCACCGGAGACTTTGAAGAATCACCCTCGCAAGCAGATAAGGGCGCACAGTAGCTCATCAGTATCATCAGGATAATAAGCAAACATCACCCGACAGTTGAAATATGATGATGACGATGAGAAACCGGTCGAAGGAGAACATGATGATGCTGACCATCATCGAAGACAAGATGATGATGATGACCTCCTCCTCAGGAAAATATGATGCTGCAGTTGAAAAATGCTGAGGAGGTCCAACACTTAGAAAAAATGGGCAAGAAGATAAAGGCTTCAAATGAAGAAACCTCCTGATCATGACAAATCAACCCCTGGTCAAAATGAGTGTCAACAGTGGCTCTGTCTGGGGACGTGCAGGTGCAAGACTGCAGCGAGAACCCCAGATCTCTGGGATGCAGACCAGTGCCTTATCCATTGGGCATAGAGTCAAATACTGTACTGACCTGCATCACCCAACACACTTGATGGCCTAAGGCCACCAAGAAAAGAAAAACATGTATCTCCCTTTGTCAAATATCTTGTTTTCATCTGCATGCACTGGGTCAAGCTTGGAGATACTACAAAGATCCACCCACAAACAAATCTTGTCATCTGCACATTCAACCCTCTGATTTGGCTTGTCATCATCACCCCTGTGCAGATAACCTTCAGCATCATGTGCCATGTGGGTGCAGAATATATCAAACAATGCATGTTCATATGGCATATAGCACTCATCACCTATATCATCATCATGCATTGCAACATGATCTCCTAGCTGGACTGCAAATATGAAACACTCAGAGTCCACCACACAACTAGGAAGATCAAGGCTCATTGTATTATATGCTGGCTCATCAAAAGAAAAGCTTTCAAAATCACAATTGTGTACATCATGTACACAACCATCTGGTACACCAGGCTGGAAAAGATCAGGCTCTGGCATCTCTTTCAAATCAGGCACATCTTCACAGTCACTTACCTGATGTATGTTGTTTCCTCTTTCATCAGGATGAGAAACAGAATCCAAGCCAAAAATAGCGTCCAGATCCTCACCATACTCAGACAGATCCTCATCACCATATGTGTCATAAATGGGTGACCCAGGTGCATCAGTTTCATCATAGTATGCCATTTGTTCATGGGCAGCAGAGCACACCTCTTCATCATCAATGGATTCACTCTATGGAGGAGTATCAGCCTGTGTGTCATAAGCAAAACAGCCATCAGATGAAAAACGATCATGCTCTGAACTAGCACTTATCTCAATTTCTGACTGCTCTTCATGATCTCCATGTGTTTGAAAGGTAGGCAATGGGTCACACATAGGACTGCTTCTCTGTTTGCTTATATCTTCTCTGTCTTGAGTACAATACTCACAATTGTCTCCACAGGTCCATTCTAAAAATTGCTCATTGCTGTCCACAACCTCGTTATTGTTTTCATGGTCAGCTGCCTCATCATTGCAATGGGAATCCTCATTAGTCCTTTCACTGGCATCCTCAACTGGTGAACAATCCAGTTGAGCAGTATTGTTAGCATTATGTTCAAATACAGCAGTCTCAACCTCTATGCTTTTATTTTCATTTTTATCTGCACATGATGCCATAATCATTTGGTCATTTGCAGCTTCACAACCATTATTCACACCAAGGCCTGGGGACAGGGGTTTCAGCAGGTGCACATTTCTCATTTCTTCTACATTTTCTAAAAATTTGTATGCCATCTGCATACTTGTCACCTTGAAATCCCTCAGTAATGCACTAGAGCCCTCCTCAAAAGCCTCAAAGAATATGCCAACACAGGCTGAAATATCAGGTCTGAAACTTTCAGGGACATGTGAAAGGGCTACTGCAAACCTATGACTGAAATCAACACATGGCTCTTCATCTTGTTTTCTGATTCTCATCAATTCTGCAACAAGATCAGCCGGTTCTTTTGCAAATTCTTCTTTGAAACAGTCAGCAAGCTCATCCCAACAGGCAAAGGATTTCTTTGGAAAGCTCAAATACCAGTCTTTTGCTTTTGCATCAAAGGACCTAACAAGAAACCTCATCCACATATCCTCATCTCTGAATGAATATTTTCCCATAAAACTTTGAAAATTTTGGATATGTGCATTCCCATCACATACATTGTGACCACTAAATCTAGGCATCTGACAGTATATCCTAGCAGGCATAGTTTCTACTTTGTAATCCACCCATGACAAATCCAGTTGGTCATACAAAGGATCAAAAGGGCTGACAGGAGGTTTAGCTTTCTGACTGGCAGACACAACAGGGTTACTGCTTCTTAACTGGGCCTGCTCAGCCTCTAAGAATATCAACCTATTTCTTATCTCTTCTATTCCTTTATCCAACATTTCACCACTGAGTGTGGGATAACTCATACTTGGATTCATAAAAATCTTACTCTTAGACATCCTTTGTCTGTCTAAGACCTAAGGCTTCCCCTGGCATCTAACCTATGCAATAAAACAGCAAATAAAGGGGAAAGAACAAGGTACCTTTTCTCATACAGATGCAGAAATATATACATCTTTTCTGTCACATCACATACATCCATCTCACATGTGCATTTGGATCTTTTTTGCAGAGTCGCCACCTCTCCAGAGAGGACAAAATTTTCAATAGCTGAAAGCTACTTTTCCAGGTTCATTCCACCAGCAGAGCATCATTTTGTTAGTGACTCGGATGGGCCACAGGTATATCATTTTTTAGTCCTTCCCCAGTAGAGTCGCCATTTTGTTAGTGACTCGGATGGGCCACAGGTATATCATTTTTTAGTCCTTCCCCAGCAGAGTCGCCATTTTGTTGGCTTTCCTTCTGAATCAGCATTAGGGTTTGCCACTTCTAATGCACAGGCAGATTCAGGCCAACTGAATACAGGAGGTTGCGTGAGCTCCTCCCCTTCACTTCTGGTTCTGCCGCACCAAGGGGGGTATCCCTATAACTCAAGATGTAACCTTGACTAGCTCAAAGATAGAAAGATCTAACTTGACAACAACAGGCAGAATACTCTCATGTATGGACCAAGATCTGTATGATAGATCACAAGGCTGGCAACATTCTTGGACATGATGTCTGGTTGGGTATGAGAGTATGCAGGGGGTTCCTAATCCTACTCCTACAACTAACAGGTGGAGGTATGAAGTGTTTTGATATGAATTTGGATGCAAAGCTGGACATGGTGTATAACACAAGAACACAGCATGATTGGTGCCTATCCAGGGCTTGGAGTCGGTAGACATACACCTGTGAATGATCAGCATGAATAGCTAAAACTGGATTTCAGGGGGACAAACATGATATCTGCCTTACAGACATCTCCCAATATAGAGTGTTGAGCTATCTCTACTTATGGTATCCCTACTGCAGTATACCCTTCCCAATGTTCAACCTGAAAACAGTTTAATCTGCCCCTTGAGCAGAGGTTAAAAGATCAGACATTCAACATAGGAATTCTATGCTCTAGAATCTAAACATAAGCAAACATCCAGATCCAGAAGAAGGATACATGCAACACTGGAGACAGAATTAACACAACACATGCTAAACAGCATTACTCATATAAGATCAACCATGAAACCAGTGGATTCATGCCAAGTCCTACAACAGGAGATACATAAACTCACAAGATAACTATACAGAGCAACCAGATCAGCTGGTTATGGATTACAGAGCCAAAATTCTACAACTTTCAACAACCTTGAAAGAATAACACCATCTGCATTATATAGCAGGAGGGTGTCTTCAGCATCAACTACCAGGTTGACCAAAATTCCCGCCAGATATACAGTACCATAGAAATGGCGCTCAAACTTGAATGCAGCAGGTAGGGGAGGAGACAGGAAGATTTCTCGAGCCTTGCGCCGCCACCTCGGGATCCAGATCTTCAATCAGGTACTACATCCGTCCACGCCATCGCCCATACCTCTGCAACAATCGCCATTGATGGCGCACCAACCCGCGGCCTCGGGAAGATCATCAAACAGACAGTCGCAACCGCTTCCCGCCGAGATTCATCATCATGATATTTGAAAATGCAGGATAACAATATCCCACATGCACCCCGCGACGACCTCAATTACACTTTATATACTAGGTCATGAGCATATATCATGTCGGTGCTTTTGCTCCTGACGACACTAGTATATAACCTCATCATCATCATCCCCCAGCAGCATGATATCCTGCTGTTCGAAATATCACCCTGACGTCATCATGATATTTGAAATATACCCTTCATGATAATCGGCACAACCTGATCCTTCGGAGGAACGTCCTCCTGCTGAGCTTATAACAAAAGTCTGGCCGATGGACATCCTGATGACGTCATCATCATATACTGCTGACGTCATCATCATATCTGCCTACTGCGCACCAACTTGCACATCCGGATGACGTCATCATCATATTTGCAAATATCAGGAGGTCTCTTCAAGATGATCACTTGTTAGAAATATGACCACCGCGGACCTTGATGACGTCATCATCATATTAACATCATCATGATATTCGGAAGACAACCGGATATTTGGAAATATCCTCCTGACGTTCAAACATCAGGTTGCACTGTAGCTCCTCTGTAAGATCGGGGCGAAAACTGAATATGATGATGCTGCTTGAAAAGATCACCCCCAGTAGATAATGCGCGAAGCCAGCAGGCGGATATCTCCCTGATATCAGCATCATCATGATGCTCGAGCAAACATATATCCGGGTGATATGAAAATATCACCCCTTCCTTCGGAATATCATGATGCAGATAGGCAGAAAGAAAAATATCACCCTGATATACGGATGACGTCAGCATCATCAGGATGAAAAACAAAGAACAAGAAGTGATACAACATCATCAGGATGATATTGACTAAGATCATCCTGACGTTCGAAATATGATGACCCTAGTGAATATCGGGTCGCACTTAAAACTCTTCAACATCATCATCAGGATGATCATAACCAAGATCACCCGATGATAGAAATATCACCCCGGCGAAATATCATGAAGGCAGAAAATATGATGACCACCGCAAGCAGCAGGATGACAACTGAAAAAATGATGATGATGACGACCCTTAGGATAAAACAAGTTAGGTCAAGCAACACAAAGAATAAGCAACATCATCATCATGCCTGCGCAAGGTGATAAATGGAAGATCACCGGAGACTTTGAAGAATCACCCTCGCAAGCAGATAAGGGCGCACAGTAGCTCATCAGTATCATCAGGATAATAAGCAAACATCACCCGACAGTTGAAATATGATGATGACGATGAGAAACCGGTCGAAGGAGAACATGATGATGCTGACCATCATCGAAGACAAGATGATGATGATGACCTCCTCCTCAGGAAAATATGATGCTGCAGTTGAAAAATGCTGAGGAGGTCCAACACTTAGAAAAAATGGGCAAGAAGATAAAGGCTTCAAATGAAGAAACCTCCTGATCATGACAAATCAACCCCTGGTCAAAATGAGTGTCAACAAGTCCATCGAAATGCTATCCCATTTCCTCTCAGGAATGGGTAGGGGTTGCAATAATCCTCATGGAAATGAGTGCTCCTGTTTGTTCTGCTGGCATATCGGGCACTCTCTCACATACTGCATCACCTCTCTTTTGAGGCCCTTCTAGGTGAACCTCTCTCTAACCTGCCTGTAAGTTTTGAAGTACCCTGGGTGTCCTGCCATCGGCAAGTCATGGAATGCCCTCAAAACTTTCTACTTCATTTGTGATCCTGACACCAAAAATATCCTATCCTTGTAAATGATTAAATCATTTACCACTGTGTACTTGTCATCCTTAATGGTGCCATCAATTATTCCAATAGCCCATGCATCCTTAGCATACTCAGCTGATATCATCTCCCTCCAATCATCTGCAATGGCACCTAATGCACACAAATGGAGCCTCCTGGATAAAGCATCGGCAACAACATTTTTCTTTCCCTTGACATAAACAATGTCGAAGTCGTAGGCCTGTAGCTTGCTGACCCACTTCTTTTGCCGCTCATTAAGATCCTTCTGTCCAAGAAAATGCTTTAGACTATTGTGACTTGTTTTCACTACAAATTTGTTGCCTACCAAATACTGTCAGAATTTAGCCAATGCATGCATTATGACTAACATCTCCTTGTCATAAATGTTGTAGCTGCGTTCCACACCCCTCAACTTCCTGTTCTCAAATGCTATGGGGTGCTTATCCTGCATAATTACCACACCAATGCCTTCTTCTGAGGCATCACACTGCAACTCGAAGGGCTTGCTAAAATCTGGTATTGCCAACACAAAGCATGTACTCATAATCTACTTAAATCTGCCAAAGCACTCCTGGGTACCCCCTATCTAACTAAATGCATCCTTACGAGTCAAATCTGTGAGGGGTGCAGCTGACTGAGAAAATCCCTTCACGAACCTGCGGTAATATCCACATAAACCCAAGAATCCTTTCAGTTGAGTGAGATTCTTTGGTGGTGGCCAGTCCACTATTGCCCGAATCTTCTTCGAGTCTACCTTCACGCTACCAGCACTGATAATGTGACCCAAGTATAATAACTCGGTCATCCCAAACTCACATTTTGACATCTTAGCATATAAAGACTCTCTCTCCAAAATGCTCAACACAATGTCAATATGTTTCAAGTGCGCTTCCCATGTCTTGCTGTAAATCAAAATATTATCAAAGAATATCAGAACAAATCTCCTCAACTGCTCCTGGAAAACTCTGTTCATGCAAGACTGGAAAGTGGCTGGTGCATTAGTCAAGCCGAATGGCATGACCAGGAACTCAAAGTGCCCATAGTGACACCTGAATGTTGTCTTCTCCACATCCTCATCCCTGACCTGAATCTGATGGTAGCCAGATCTCAAATCAATCTTAAAGAAGTAACAGGCCCTATGCAGCTCATCAATCAACTCATCTATCCTGGGTATGGGATACCTGTTCTTAATTGTTTTCTTATTGAGATCCCTATAATCAATGCACATTCTAAGAGTCCCATTTTTTTTCTTCACTAACACAACTGATGATGCAAATGGACTCTTACTCGGCCTTATGTGTCCCATCGTGAGAAGCTCTTTGATAGCTTTGTCAATTTCATCCTTATACCTCTTGGGGTGCCTGTATGGAGTAGTAATCACGGGCTTTGCACCCTCCTCCAACTTGATCACATGCTCTATTCCCTTGTCAGGGGGTTTACCTGGTGGAATATCACTAAACACTTTGGTGTGTTTAGCTAGAAGAGCCTGTATGTCAGGTGGATACTCATGCTTCTGTTGCTCTGAAACTGTAGGCATCACCATCACCTCTGCTGCCCATTGCACCTGATCATGGCGAATCAATCTCTCCATCTACCTGAGTGAAATACATCTCAATCCACCATCTGAAATGCCCCTGAGCACATGTCTAACGCCGTTCACCTCAAACTTCATCTCCATTGTCCTCAAGTTGAGAGTGAACTCTCCTATCTCATGTAACCACTTCATACCCAACACAACATCCATATCTCCCATGCTAACAACATAAAACTTTGATTGGAAAGTGTAGTTGTTTAGCTGAATGGTCAAATTAGGAATCCTCCTAGTGCAAGTGAGTACAAAGCCATCTGCTACCTTCACTCTAAAACCTAAAAACTCCTCTGTCTTCAACCCCCTCTTAGCAACCAAGCCCTCATCAATGAAGTTATGAGTGGCACCTGTATCTAGCAAAGTAATGCACCTCTATCCACCCAATACTCCTCGGATCCTGAATGACCCCTCTCTGAATGCTAGAAATATGGGCTGTGGGTAGGGAGGTATCCTCATCTTTGTCTGGTACTTTAGATGCAACATCTATCCCTAAATCATCATCCTCTGTGTGCTCTACTCTAAATGCATGTCCGACTCCACAAATTCATCTGCTAAGAAGTACTCAATCTGTTTTGCCTTCCCTTGGGCAGCACACTTGTGCTTAGGATCCCAAGGCTCTCTGTAGTGGAAACAAAGTTTCTTCCTTCTGAGATCATTCAGTTGGTCATTGTCAAGTCTGGAAGAGCTCCTTTGTGGTTGGTGTCCTGAGTCTCTGTGGAAAGGTCTCCTATCTCTCTCCTTATCCCTCATGTGCTGAAAGTTCTTACTTTGATACTTACTCCTCCATGCGGAAGACTCCATATCATGAGCCTTCTTCATGGCCTCCTTTAATGTCATAGGTTCCAAACCCTTCACCCATCCTCGTAGAGGATTAGACAAACCATCAATGAAGAGCATGATCAACCTCCTCTCTGATATATCTGAAACCATGACCGAGAGATCCTGGAACTCTGAAATGTATGAGTCTACTGACCCACTCTGTCTTAATTGTGCTAGCTCCCTGAACTGCAACTCTGGATCTTTCTTATCAAACCTGTCTATGAGTCTAGCTGTAAACTCAACATATGAAGTAATCTGGTCATGTCCCAATGTCACCTTTCCATTACTCCACCACTTGTGTGCACTGCCCTCCAAGTGCAAGGCTGCATACATGATGGCATCAGTCTCAGACATAGGGCTGATCTGTAAATAACTATCCAACTTTTGGACCCAAGCTCTTGCTGTAGTCTTTCCCAAACCATCAAAGTAGGGTAAAGTCATTTTACTGACTTTCTTCTATAGCTCATTGTTCTGCTGCCTATTGCCCCCTCTGGGTCTGTGCCTCATCCGGAGATCTGAATAGTCCCTGAAAGTCATCTCAGCTCTAAACTCTGGACTAGACGCCTACCAATCTCTAAAGATCTCCTCCTGAAACTCCAATTGTGTAGCATCCCTTTCGGGCATCTCACCCCTAGGTATGAATGTAGGAATGCTTGGTCTATCTACAGCTGTGAGCTGTGTAGCACCCCGGTTATTTACTGAAGCCTATCCATCATGATCCCTGTGTCTGTTTCTGTCACCAATGTTTCGGTCACCATTCCTAGCTCCATTACCTCAGTCTCCATGACCTCGGTCCCTGTGTCTATCACCATCATCCCGGTCTCCATTCCTGTCATGCCAATCTCCATTCTTGTCATTCCTGCCTCCGTTTCTGTCATTCCTGTATCTGTTTCAATCTATATTCTCCTCATCTTCCTCTAACTCAGGAAATAATTGGCCAAGTAGCCGAGTGAGTGCCAACTGAGACCTATCCAAGCTCGCAACAATCTGCTGCTATCCTCGAGCCAAATCATTAAGGATATATTTGGTGCTAGGCTCTCCAATCTCTTGTCTCCCATGTATTCAGGATGTTCTGGAAGTACCCCAGAAAAAGGATCTGTTTTAGGAACTTCGAGATCATCCTCACTATAAAACACCACTGGCTGCTCTTCAGTAGCTACAACCTCAGTATCTATATCAAAGGGATCTATTTGAGGCATAGGATTTTCTAGTTGCACTGACTGTGGATTCTGTGTTCTCTGTGGATTTCTTGTACCCTGTCTCTGTCTAAAGTAATATCTATCAGCACCCGGCTGCATGTCTCATTCTCACTTCTGCATGTCTATTTCAACCTCACAAGATGGCAAAGATCATAGCTCTGATACCACTGTAATGTGCCGTACCTGTTTGTATATTTTAATAATCTTTTTGTGTTATTTTAATTTTTTTTTTTGTGTTCTTTCAGACTAGAGAGAAGATGCAAAAGGGGTTTTAGTTTTCCTGCAGATGTGTGTTGCCAGAGCATACAATAGATAGCATATATTGAAAACCTAGAAAAAGTACAATAGATATGGAGAAACTAATAACTACCTAGATAGCAAAATGGCCAAATAACAATTACTAACACATACCCATGTTGAGATTTGAAACTTCATACAATAGCTGTAGCCGGTACAACAATGGGTATGGTTGAATATCACTCCAAACTCTAGAGAAATACAAGAAATGATCATACAAATGTAATCAGCAAGACGAGAGGCCCTAAACGCCTCAAATAGAGAGGATATGTTGGCTGCAACTCCCAAGATTGAGCCTCTATGAAGCCCACGTTCCCTTAGGCAAGATATGTACGGCCCATGTAAGCTGCTACAGCAATGAACAACAAACACAACCTGAAATCTCCAATATAATCTGCTCTAATCAGCCAATAATCTTTGATTTCCAATCTGCAAATATACTTCACCAAAACGCTGCAAAGATATGTCTAGAAATGCATCAAATCAACAATCCGTCAACTCCACTAAAGCACAAGAATGAATACTGGCTGTATCTATCATCAATGGCACCTTTGGGTGATCTTCCACACCTATAGAATGCCGTCACTAATGGAGGTTTTCGTCTTCAATAGCCTAGTTCGAAATGCACAAACCCTCAAACCCTAGCAGAGCTCTCATAAGAAAATATCATAAAGCAAGCATGATACAAAATGAGCCCTTCAGCACCTTTTATAACTTACTCCAAGCCCAACACCCCTTTTGGAGGGAATTTGTATTTGTTTTATTAATTAATTTTCATTCCCTTATGACTCCCATGGGCACCCACCTCCTAGAGCGTCACTTTTAAGTTATAACTTATTTTTATAAAGTGACCATATAATATTTATTTGTAAAGTCTCAATAAATAATTATATTAAACTTCGGACTTTAAAATAAATATGAAGATGATGTCGGAATACCATGTTCTTTAGCTCGTCGGAAAGGTCTCGACGAGATGCTTCTGACCCCACTCTGAAAATCTTGAACTGACACTGAACCCAGACGTACTAAAAATAGTAACGCTCAAGATCAAATTGGGCCAACTGGAACCATTGAATCCGAACCACATTACCTCAACCGACACAAACCTCCAAAGCCAGAACAACTCCAGTTCCCTAACCAAACTGCTAGTCCATGGGAACTCTATGATGGACTAACCATGGGACTAGAAGGGGACATTACAGATGTGGACTGCTAACCCTGTACACCTAAGGGAAGAGACAACCCAATGAAGAAACAACCATAAAACGCCTCCAAGCACTCACAGCTAGTACGACCAGGTAGGGAGGATGTATGACCAAGGTATAACTCTGTAATCACTTCAAATCTGCCCCAAATAGAATGCCATAACCTCTGAAATGTTCCTTGATATCTCCTTCAAATTACTGTGACAAGAAACTATGAATATCTCCAAGGAAAACTCGCTGTGACAATGCTAGTTTGTTCCAATAAGATCTATTGTGACCCCTAGATGAAGCCACACCAAAACAACATCCTTAGAGTGTCTCGCAACCCTGCAGATGCTCCTATCAATGAAGGTTTTCGTCTTCAATTGACACTAGTTTGAAACCCTTGCTTAAGCAAGCTCAGACTTAGACAATATTTTCCAAAACATGAATGAATGAAATGAACTTCATTTCTTTTCTTTTATTTGCCTTGCCTCAACGCCACTTTTGAGGAATATGAATTTTAATATTTTCTTTTCATTTCCCAAGCTTGGGCGCCTATTCCATAAGTGGCTTTAATATTTTAAATATTTCATATAGTCACATAGTACAATAAAGTCACTTATAAATAATATATTAAGTTAAATATTTAATTTAACTTAAATATACATTAATGAATTAAATTAAATCTTGAACGGTCACCTCTGGCTATCTGTAGCACTGCTAAGTTGGCCAATGACATGACAACACATTTTCAGACTGTTCGCACCGACTCGCCTGACATCCCGTGACTCTGCTATAAATAGTAAGTTTGGCCAAATGGTCCAAACTCACTTCGGAAAAGCCCAATTTACAACTCCTCGTCACAAGGGATCCATCACCACACTCCAAAATACTGTCTGAGCTGTGTCAAGCCACGTCACCATGGGTCCCCTATCCAACTCACTAGTCTACGGGAACCCGAATGATAGACTAGTCCAATGATCAAGTCCTGACTTAGGAATGGGACATTACAATTGCATATGCCCATATATAACATGAGAGATAATTACAAAGCTTGCAATATTTTTAGAATAATGTCACATTTATCTGACCCAAAATTACATTTGTGCCATCAACAATGGAAAAGTAAAATACCCAACTACGACTGAGAAATCTTCCTAGACACATACGTAATGACTTGGAGACATTATGTAACAAAACCCATATACAATATCAACTCTTTTGACTTAATGGGTTTGCAGTCCTCAATGAGCTGAATTGACGTTTCAATGGCTGCCCTGCAACTTTCTGCCCCTGTAGCTATCTTTTGAAGACCACACAAAAAAACCAACCTCTTTTGGAATGAGTTTCAATCTTCTATTTATAGCCTTGGCATCTCGGATTTGATGATGGAATGGGAGGGAAACCCTAACAACCCCACCAACTACATTAAATTCATCATTTTCAACTACCCATTTTGCATTAATGGCGACATGGAATGTTTCTGCGTCCATCTGGAAGTCATAGGAAATTGTCACTTCACATTTTTACACCCATTTGGCGAATTGCGGGAATCCGAGGGGGTATTGGATGTAGGTCGGAAGGGGTCTACTAGATATATTCAAATCCACATGAAATCTCTGCCTGGATAGGGAAAGGAAAGTTGGCAGAAGAAAATAGGTGACAAGGATATGACAGGGATTTAAGAGGCACGCCAAAGAAGACATGCAAAAGAGGGGTAGAGGTATAAGAGGTTGCAGGATATATCTTGATGCAGTTGAAACTCTCGCATCTTGTTGGAGGTGAAACTCCTGCATATTCTGTTGGTCACTCCAGTTAGAGACAAGAAAACTTAGAAAAACTTAGGATTTTTCAAGATTTTGACATAGTATATACATACAATATAACATTTAGGTATAATTTGATATTTACCTTTTATCATTTACTTTTCTTATACTTTAAGTTATATTTTATGTATACACTGACATGATGTTTGAGAGTGGTTTCATATCCATAGGAATTACATTACAAATTCTAGAATTTGGAGGATCCCTCAGATTTCAGACTTAGTCAAATTTTTAGGGTTTCAGACTTAGCCAAATTCAGGGGTTTAGCAACATGCATCAAGGTAAAGACATAGGGACCCCTTAGGAAAAACATTGAGGAATTTGACAAGATTTTGCAATTTTGGGGCATGAAAAATAGGAGTCCCAACAGTGGCTCTAGTTAGGGACGTGTGTCAAGCATTGACACAACGAGAATCTAGAACATCTCCGGGCATATCAAAAAGTAAAAGGATAAGTGCAAGAAGATGAGTTCACTTTTTGGCCAAAAAGTGGAAGTGTTTTTCCTTTTTTTCAAATTTTGTTGTACTTGGAGTGACAATTTGAAGCACTTGCACATAAAATATTAAGATGATGTAAAAATATGAAATGTAGGATTTTATTTCTAGTTTTCAAATATGTAATTTTTCTAATACCCAGATGATGCAAGTTGGTTTTTCATTGGATGTACAAAAAGTGGCTTTTTAGAAGTCCCCTATTTTTTGCAAAAGCATGCATGTGCACGACCAACATAATTTGACCTAAATTAATGTATTTTTCTAATTCCTTTTGTGGAAAGATTCTTAAGATATTGAATTTTGGTCAGGATATTTTTTTGTAATTTTTTGATAAATATATTTTTCTAATTAATTTTTAAATGGCCCTAATTAGTGTTTTTAAGAACCCCTCATATACGGCCAACATAATTTGACCTAAACTAATCAATTCACTAATTTTTTTTTCATCATGTAGAGAATGATGTCTAGTTTGGTCAGACATATTTTTTTTTCAAAAAACTTTCAAAATCAAAAGTTACTAAAAAAACAGTAACCTATGTTATTTCAAGTTTATGAGTTAGTTTGTTTGGAAAATAAATAATAAATAGAAAATTATGTTCAATAGTAGAAAAAAATACATATTTGAAAACTAGACTTTCAGATCTATAATGGGTTTTAATTTCATTAAAATATTTTGAAAAAAAAGTTGTCAGCCATATTGGTGAAACTGGTTTTTTCTAGCTGTTTTCATGGTCTCCTAGTTGCAGGTCCAAAGCTAAGACTTGGGTTTCCAAACCTAAAACCAATGCAAATTGACAGGTTTTAAATTTTAAAATTTTAGAAACGGGTACCCGTTTTAAAAATAACAGGTACCTGTTTCTAAAAAATAAAAAAAATAAGCCATAGGCATGTAAAAAAAAATACTTTTTGAAAACGGGTACCTGTTTTGCTTCGGGAGCCCGATTCTAAACGGGTACCCATTTTTTTCAAAACGGGTACCCGTTCCAAGCGACATTTTTCATCTGCGGAAGACTTCCGCAAAATGTATACTCAACTTCTTGCTTTAACCCAAAAAATGGACAAGGGGAACAACGAAAAACATATTTACAAGGCATACAACCATAAGCATGAGAGCACAAAAGGAAAGTTGACTGTAATCAAAATTTGCAATCAGTTGCAGGTCAAACCTGCACAAGATGATCAAAACTACTTGCCTTTGTCGAAGACTAATTGAATGAAGGAGATTATCTCCCTCATACCAAAACAATTTTCATCACCCGACTGGAACAATTGAAGTCTTTCATTTGCATGTGCCAATCTGCCATCACTATACATGACATGAAGACAAACTTCACCATTGAAAACACTGCTATAGGGCAGCCACAAATAATAGGTGCTCAACGTCCTATTCCATACTACATCATGTTTATTCCCAATAGCAAGGGGTGAAAAATATAGAACGAGGTTAGCACCAAAAGAGACAGATGGAAGGAAGCATCCATCATCAACTTCCACATTGTCATACCTGCTGACCTCTTCATGAAAATTGAGGGAAAAGAACACCTCCAATTCACATGGCAGAAGAATTGTGCCTGAATGCACTGCTGATCCACAAGAGAAGACACTTCATCTTGTAGAGTAAACTAGAAAGACTCCATCTCTGATATACCTTCAAATTGGGCTGTCATTTGTTGAAGTTCGGGCATACACATGCCTTGCTGCTCATTAACATCAATGTCCCATACAAAGGACTCAACCTCTACTGCAGGACCAACACAATCAAGAATTGATAAACATTCCACATCAAAATGGAAAGACTCATATTAATTTGCATTTCCACCAAGCTCTTGAACACAACTTTCACATGTGTTTCTATAACTTTCAATTTCTAAATCATACGCATGACTCAATCCAAAATTTAAGACATCATCACAAAAATTAGAACCATGAGACACCTCACATGAAGAATCAAGTTCTTCCAATTGTCTCTTTATTTCATGTTCACCTTGAAATCTGCTATGTCATACTCATTGTTGCAACGAGACTAATGACACACTTCTTCGACATTCACTTCTCTATCATTTTTTAGCAGCTCAGATGAAGCACACTTTGCATGAGGAAGACAACATACCTTGCACCAAAGAAACAAGTTCTCATATGTATCCACATGATCACCATCTTCACAATCCAGGGCACACTCTTCACACTGAAACTCCATGGCTGCACCAACAACTATCTCTGGTCAGTTATCATTATGTGCAACCACCTCTATATCAACCTCATGCAAGCAAATATCAACTGCTTCATCATCATAAACAGGGACGAAGGAGGGCATCAAATCAAACAGGAAACTAGTTTCTTTCTCATCCCATGTTTTACTTACAAGCTGATCCCACTGACTATTCATCCCTATACACAACAACCTCATTGTTCATTGAGCCACATATCTTAGCATTAGGTTGGAAGTCACCATTGGTTTTATCATTTTCAATTTCACTTGATGAGCTATCCAACTAAAGGTAGGTACATACGTTGTCCTCATCATCTACATTGTTGTCACATGATGCACCACCTTCCACTTCTACCCTTCTGACTACACAATCATATTCATTGGATGATGTATTAATTTCACTGTTTGTACCCACAATGCTACTATTGAAATCAACATGTTCTTTATCAACATTGCCAAAACTTGTGGACAACAAACCTGCTATGTAGTCATCTCTTATATCCTCTATGGAGTCTAGGGACAAATATGCCTGTTGCATACTTGTTATTTTGAAATCATCCTACACATAACTCAATCCAACCTCACATGCTTCAAAAAACATATCAATATAAATAGGAGTGCTAGGTCTGAAATTATTTGGAATGTTGGAAAGGGCAACAACAAACCTGTGACTAAAATCCATGTTTGACTCTCCCTATTGTCTTTTGATTTCTCTTAGCTCTTTGACAAGATCAGTAGGGCCAACAACCTTAGCAAATTCTTCTTCAAAAGCAACCACAAGTTCATTACATGAGACAAAGCACTGCTCCAGGAAACTTTGAATCCATTCTCTTGCCTTTCCGCACAAGGACCTAACAACGAACCTCATACACATGTCTTCATCCTCAAACTGATGTTCATCCATAAAATCATAAGTCATCAACATGCATGTCCTCTTCCCATATGTTGTACCCATCAAACTTGGGCAAGTGTTTGCAGACTTTGGTTGGCATACTCATCATTTTGTAATCAACCCAAGAGAGGTCTAACTGGTTGTAAATTGGATTCAAGGGAATAATAGGGGACCGAGCATTCTGATTTTCAAGGGCAACAGGGCAAGCATTGGATTGCACCCTAGACTCTAGCAACTTGACTTGATTTTCTGTTTCTTTCTCTTGCTGCCATAAAGACTCTAGCAATTGTTTAGTCTTATCAATTTCACATTTTTGCATTGCTAATTCATATGGATTTTGCATGGGTGTATATAGGTTTGGGTTTGTATAACACGTAGAGCCACGACTGGAAAATGCACTGCTAGGATGGTCACGGGAATCTACATCGACGTTGTTTCTAGGGTCTAAAACATAGGAAGACTCAGATGAAGGAGCAACCCTAGAATAGTCATATCCATACCAACCTTCCATGACTAAAACATCCTATAATGTAGGGCTGGAAATAGAGGCACACAAATTTGTTCCTTCAACACGACAAGAACAACAATCTGCAAAGGTAGGAAGAAAAGAAACCATGTACCTATAATTTCACTAGATGTTGCACATTTGAAGTGGGATCCTTGATTCACCAACGACAACCGAAGGTTAGCAATAACAAACTTTCTTTTTTTGACAATAGAGTCGTCACCTCTTCCAAAGAGGAATTCCTTGAAGTGTGATGAATCTTCAAGGGCAAAAACTGATTCTGGGTTCAACTCACCAACAAAGCCTTCAAATTCTTCTCAACCCAACAATAATCTTTCCCCAACAACACCATTCTGTTGGTGTAAGTTGACGGGATGCCAAACTTATCCAAACAATGCACAATTTCAGAACTATGTTATTGGGGCATTACAATATTTTTTAATGCCTACACCCAACAACGACTAATGCAATTCGTCCCCGCCAACGACGCCATTCTGTTGGGTCCCAAAACAACTACTCCACTTCCTAGGACAAAATCACACTCACAAGGTCAGGGCTATCATCATGCAAGTGTAATCAGTCCATCAACAGAATGTGAAGGGTTGAAGGTCAACTCTACGGGAGTGGGTTTTATCCCCTACACTTCGATCTCAACTAAACTCTAGAGGGATATTCCAACGGGTATACCTTAATAGGTATTGAGTTCAAACCGAATGAACTAAAACAACTACAACTTGTTGGTTAACAAATTTGTCACATAACTCTATATACTCACGCCTGAACAAGTGACAAATATAATCAACAGTTGAGCTCAATTTATTGGTATTCTACATTGGTTCTCTGCTTATTTAACAAGGCGCAACTACCTTCAACAGATATTTTGAGGAATGCAAATTTGAGATTGCTTTTAACCATAAAGCAAGATAAAGGCAAAGCTTTTAACCCGAAAGCAATAAAGGCAAATCTACAACTCTAACTCTAACTCTAGAAGTTCATAGACTTCCGATAGCATAACATGTATTGAAGATATCATACATATGCGTATGAATACACCACCTTAAATGAAATATTGACAGATAGATTATTTGAAGCAGTGAGCAAGATTTAATAACATCCAACCACCAAAACACATGAATACCATTAACATCAGCAGAAACACATCCAACTTAAGAAGAACATGAATTCAAATAATCATAACACAAAGTCCATGATCATCCAAATCTCCACTGTATTAACTGTATTGCATATATCACAGTAGCTGAAAGACAAAATTAACTATCACCCTTTTCAGAAACAAAGTTTTGCAAAAAGATCCATAATTCGACTAGCCATTTTGAATATATAGCTAGGCCAAACCATAACTGTCTTGAAAAACCATAACGGCTTCTTGAAACAGTCGATTGAAAGATGTCTTAAACAATAATAATAAAGGGCCCTCCAGAGCCAATAGTTTTAGAGCAAGCAAGAGATAACTAAAAAGCATGAAAATTAAAATTAATTCAAGATTTACAGGTCTCCATCCCCATCGTCCACCTCGTCCATTTCTTCATCTTCCCTTGACTGTTTGCCTTCTCCAGTGACACTTTGCACCGCTTGGGGTACCTGTGCTCACAATCTAGCTTTGTATGCTCTGTACTTGTTAATAACAGGTGTTAACGCGATGCCAGGTGGAGATCCGGTCATGCTAATACGATGCTTCCTTCTCATGATAACCTGGTCGGAGTCAGTCACTTTCCGATATACTTCATCGATGCTACTTCTGCAAGTGCTAATGTAAGCTGCCAATTTAGAAAGTCTTCCCAATGACTCCCCTGTAATTGCATTATAGTTTACCATCTCCTCTATCACTACCTTTTTGAAATTCTGCTTGATCACCTTAACATCCAACAGTTTTTCATCATCAGATCCATTAGCCTCTACTTCTAAAGCAGCAAAATCTCTTTTAATCCTCATCATCTCTTTGTAATAAACTGCCACTGCCTTCCCCATCTCTTCTTCAGCTACAGAAATAATACAAATTTTCCATTCTAATGCATTAGCCCACACGACGATATCTATCTCTTTAGGATCAACTATGACTTCTTCGACCATTAGAATACCAGGGTCCATGTTGGCAATTTCCCGCACTTCCTTAGAGGCTAAATTTAAACTATGGTGATCACTTCGGGCTTTCTCAAATTCTACTATAAAAACTTCTCTTTTAGCATGTATGGAATCAAACAATTTAACTGCCTCCTCGATAAATATGAGACCATCGAAGATGATCTTGTCAACCCATTGGTCCATAGCTTTCCTCATAGACAAAGAAGTTTTAACTTGTTGAAGTAGATTTGGGTCGAGGGTAGGGAGTTTGACAGTGGAAGAGGTTCCAGTTGAGGGAGTTATCACCTCAACAATTGAATTGGCAAAGGAGGACATAGAACTTACATGTGCTAGCAGCTTCGAATTTTCATCCTGCAAGTCTTTCACCCTTTTAGAGATGTTGTCCATTGAACAGTGCATGTGGTACAAATCACCTTCGGTAGTCGATGGCCCTAGATCCACTCGTCTCACTCTGAAGTTGGCTTCAGTTATTTCATCCTCATTCTTCTCGACCAATGGGTCTGCAATTTCTAAAAACTGGTTTCCCGAGGTGGTATCGATTACTATCTTGGACATTCTCTTTGCACATTTTAGTTTTGGGACCATCTGCAACAAACTGGCAACAATATCAATGCCTTCATCGACTGGAATGGTGTACCTCTTCTTCTTTTGGACTACCTTTTTCAACTAACTTGGGGATGAGACTGGTGCATTGGCAACATTGGTAGTCGCCACTATCGGTGCAGGATGAGAGTTTTGCCCAGGCATCTCTTTTTGTTGAAGGGAATTTGGTGGACTGAGTAAAGAATGCAACAAATTATCTTCTCCAATTTGCGAGAAGATAAAAGAATCGGAATCACTTACATGATTGCTTGGCGGGGGCACATAGTCTGCTTTAGATGATAAAGCAACCAATCTGGTATTTCTCTTCGTTACTTGAAACTCTTGCTCACAAGTGGTCTTCAGCTTGTCAATCTCCTCAGGTGGCCCTTCGCCATCGCCGTTCGATTGTGATTCGACTCTTTGCATAGTCGAGTCCAAACTAGATGCTCTTCTGTGTGAGGTGGCAGTTTGGGACTTGGCTTGATTCTGAGAAGCTGAGTCCCTTAGTGTTGATGAACTTGTGAACCCGCTGACTTAACTTCAAAAATACAAAAGATTGCCGACTCACTAAAATGACTAAGTGAAATTAGCCCAAAAGAAGGAATAAATGGATAAGGCCGACAACGAATGCAAGGGAAAAACAAAGAATGAGTTAGGACGCCCTTTTTTAAAAAAGGGGGACAACACAGCCAAACCCAACTTGTTCACTTGATCCCAAAAAGTTGTTACTAGATGAAGGAAAACTGGCTGCAAGACCCCTATATAGCCAATGTAATTGTGCATGCATGACCCACATGATATAGATTCATTTTATATTCACTTGAGATAATTCCCTGTTTATACTAACAGTCAAGGATGCACATAATTAATGGTTCTTCCCCTAAACCACTGGTAAATGTTTTTGTTTGTTTAAATGATGTGAGGTTGATAGGAATGGCTCCAAGACTGGTGCCTACTCTATGGGCAACATAGTCATAGTTCATTAAGAAAACAACAAATTGAAACCAAAAGAACAATGAGCTGTGTATTTGCATACACCGCAAAATATGAAATCTTGAAACATAACATGCTTAGTAATCCAAAACATAACTGCATATGCCCATATATAACATGAGAGATATTATTACAAAGCTTGCAATTTTTTCAAAATGCTGTCACATTCATCTAACCCAGTATTACATTTGTGCCATCAAACATGGCAAAGGAAAATACCCAATTGCGATTGAGAAATCTTCCTAGACACATACCTAATGACCTGGAGACATTCTGCAACAAAACCCATATACAATATCAACTCTTTTGACTTCACGGGTGTGCACTCCTCAATGAGCTAAACTGGTGTTTCAATGGCTGCCCTGCAACTTTGCACGTGTAGCTGTCTTTTGGAGACCACACAAAAAAAACCTCTTTTTGGAATGAGTTTTGATCTTCTATTTATAGCCTTGGCAGCTCGGATTTGATGATGGAATGGGAGGGAAAACCCTAACAAGCCCACCAACTACATTAAATTCATCATTTTTAACTACCAATTTCCCATTAATGGTGAGTTGGAATGTTTCTGCGCCCATTTGGAAGTCGTAGGAAACTATCATTTCACGTTTTTATGCCCTTTTTGGTGAATTGTGAGAATCTGAGGGGCTATTGGATGCGGGACTTTTGGGGGGTACCAGATGCGGGTTGGAAGAGATCTATTGGATATATTTGAATCCACATGAAATCTTCACCTGGATAGAGAAAGGAAAGTTGGCGGAAGAAAAGGGATGACAAGGATATGGCGGGGATTTAAGAGGTTGCAAGATATATCTCGTATCCAATCTGAGGCGTGCCAAGGAAGACATGCAAAAGAGGGGGCATATGTTTAAGAGGTTGTAGGATGGGTAGAGGTATAAGAGGTTGCATGATATATCTTGATGCAGTTGAAACTCTTGCATCCCGTTGGAGGTGAAACTCCCGCATATCCTGTTGGAGGTCAAATTCCCGCCAGAGATAGGAAAACTTAGGATTTTTCAAGATTTTGACAGAGTATATACATAAAATATAACATTTAAGTATAAGAAAGGTAAATTTACCTTTCTTATACTTTAAGTTATATTTTATGTATATACTGGCAAGATGTTTGACAGTGGTTTCAGATCCATAGGAATTAAATTGCAGATTCTAGAATTTGGAGGATCTCTTAGATTTCAGACTTAGTCAAAATTTTTAGGGTTTCAGGGTTTCAGACTCAACCAAATTCACGGGTTCAACAACATGTATTAGGGTAAAGACACAGGGACCCCTTAGGAAAATTTTGAGAAATTTGCCAAGATTTTGCAATTTTGGGGCATGGAAAATAAGAGTTCCAACAACTCCAATTGAAACTTCGGCTCTTTGTTCTCGGGATGGACTCCGACTTTTGGGTAGTAACCCTTCAATTTCTTCAACTATTTTCTTTAGTCTTCTCCTTCTTTCCCTTTGCTCACCTATTCTTAGAGATCATCTGATTTCTTGTTCCGATGTCCCGTGACCACTTTGTGGTCTCTTTTTGTCCTTGTTCAGGTATAAGGGCATTAATTCTTTGGTATTTGGTTCTTCCGCTGGCTGTCCCATTTATATGGCCATCTTGATCACACTAACTACTCAACCTGACTTTGTGTAGGCAATGGTGCCAAAAGTTTACTACCTAATTTAAGATGCTTTGAATGATACAGAGTAAACATGATAGAAATATACCAATGAACATAACCGATTCATACCATAAATTGCAGAATGATATCATAGTGCTTTTTATTCATATGCCCTTATACAACTGTAGTATAGGGAATCTCGCAACATGCAGTCCCTTTCACAATTACAATAGGAGTATATAAAGTGGCCGACGATTGCTAGGGAATGCCAACCCTTGGGAACTACCAAGAGCAATTACCTACAACTGACGAGAGAAAAACTAATCTCGTCAACTACCCAAAATATAACTATATGTAAATTATATTATATTATTTTCTAACTACAATCACATTCAATGGAAAAAACACTTAAAGCTTATTAAAAAATCACAATTACATTATAAGATTGAGATAAAACAAGAAATATTCAACACAAATGTTTGATGAAGAGACAAGGTTTGAGGATCCCAAATATTTTGACAATGGTAAGGAACTCGTGAATAGGTGAGATCGTTTGCCCCTTTCCATGGAGTACCCAAAGATAACACATTTGCTAGACCCAATGTACATACATAAAAAGTCACCAATTCTCCCATGAGACATATTATCCAAAGGTACAACACTAGCATCTAGGGAAGATCTTACGACTAAAAATACCAAGAAAGCACACGGACCTAAAGGTTAAGTACTGCTATAGTTCAACAACATTAAGTTCTCAAAGGCGTGTTTTACATTTTGGAAAGACACAAATTTAAATCAATAACGAAGGTCATATTGGGAGAGAAAACATAGACAAGATTCAGGCCAATTTTGTGCCTGGCATTCCTAAGGATGAATAAATTCTAAAATTAAAATCACACAACCTTGTAAACCTATTAAGAGTAAATGGTACTGATATTAACATGTTCTAGTTAACCCAATGACTCTTTCTAGGTTTTCCCTTATGTACATTTTCCTTTGTTTTGCAATTTATTATAGAAGTTTGCTCTAAACCAATCGTTAGTCCCATTTTAAAATTTGATTTTCTTCATCTAAATGAATTAAATATCTAATTAACAAATTAAATAAACTCATTGCAACCTTGACACCTTAAAACTTCTCGAGAAAGAGTTTTATAATCGAGCATAAGCCCAAAAAAAACAAAAATTAATTCCAACGATGATCCAAGTTTTGGGTGCATGGCATTGGCTAACTATTTATATAACTCTTGGTAGGTAGCTTTAACAGTGCAGCCCCATTACTACGAGACCCCAGTGTAATGCCAACAAGTGGAACAAAAATATACAAGACACCAGTGTAAGATATTGTGTGAAATGAAAATTATTACTCTGGTTTAGTTTTGCTAAAGATCTTGGGAGCAATGAAAAAGATTGGGTGTTGAATTGTGGAGTAAAAGATCAAGATTCCAATATAATTGCAAACATAAGAACAACATACAACATTTGATAACATTTACACTAAGTAAACCCAACAAATCAATTCCACTTTTTTGTCTAGATGAAAGCAGTCTACCTGGCTGACCATAACCAACATGCAAATTGGGAAAGTCTGCCTGGGCAATGAGTTGCCTCTGCCATGTGGCATTGTTTTACTGTGTCAAAAATCTGACCTGGGAGCTGTTTTGCCATCACATCACTGGCCTGCCATTCCAGCATGACTATAGTCTCAGAAAGATAGGAACTGACATAGGAGAAAATGTCATTGAATTAACAAAGAATCCTGGGGTGCTGAACTATGCAAGGATCTGTATAAACAAAGAAACAAGTCTCTGCCTGATCAAATAATCCTAGACATGAAGGGTATGGAATGTGAGCAGCCACTAAATTATGAAACCATCCGATTTAGATTCCAAATATGTCATGAGCATGTGCATTTTGCTATGGTTTGCCCATCTCAAGAAAATCTGCAGGAAGGAATAGAACAACAAGACAATCAATCCATCAAGAGAACAAAGATAAAGATAAATCTGTAAGAACACACCAACAAGCACCATCCATTTCAAGCAAATCTCACCAAAAAGAAACCTTAATGGAAACAAAATTTCAGTAGGTTATTCCAAGAAAGCTAAAGGACTTTCTAATCCTGCAACTCAGTTAAAATCTTGATAACCCTTTCAATCTTTAGCCAATACAGGGCTAGTGGATTTGGAGGGAGTACAGAGAAACAATGCTACCATTTTTCCCAGCATAGAGGCTCTCAAGTTTCTTGAATCACATCAATCTATCCTCTAGAATCTTCTCTCTTTCTACTATATGCTTGTAGTAGATCTTAGCAGAGATTTTATTCTCAACTATCCAATAATTTGAGAGTTCAAATGAAAACACATTTTTGCCACCACGAGTAATAATGGAAAGTAGAATTTTTGAGTCTAAACATTTAAGCCTGGGTCAAGTGTTCTCATCACAAATTTTCGTATTGCATCAATTACAGGCAATGGATTCTCGAAGTGCACGGCATGACCAGATTCATCAACCTCCAACATTGTAATCTGGTGAGAATGATCTGTTCTTTGTTCTTCTTCATGTTCCTGGAGGTCAGCTGTATTGTGTATAGTAGAACCCATCAACACCAATGGTAAAAACTGATTATATTTTCAAACAACATAGGTAGTGTGATTGCACAGGATTGAAAAGCCAGGTTGAACTATACCTTTTTGACATGACATTTGCTGAGCAATTTTCACGAATTTACTATCCTTCTTCCCCACAATGACAAGAAGAGGCACCTTGCAACCACTTAAATCTTGCCATAGAGACCTGCCACAGATTTGAATTAAGTGCAAAATGACGTTACTATGTTTAGGTATGGATGACACCCAACTCTAATTGAAATTATACTACTTGGGAGTCCTGGACTATCAACGAATTAAAAACAAATGTTATGGGTTTCTCTTTATAAACTTTGTAACTTTTGATAGTATCTGATATTTGTTCTGTATGAATGCCATTGAAGTGGCACACTCTTTGGAAAAAAAGAATGGAAGCAGAGAGATCTTACGGTTGTCGGCCAATGCTTAATGAAGACAACACCTTTGCCATATCTTTGATGTTCCCATGTTGAATGCGTCCTTGGATTAATTTTTTGAAATGTGGGTGAGATCTTAAGCTGGACAATGTTAAGGAAAATCATGAGTGCTGCAAATTGACAGGTATAGAGAAACATATGGCTTTTAAGATTACATTGCATGTGTAAAAATAAACTGCCTGCAAAACAACATCTTCTCAAGCAATACATTCTACATACCTTTCCCACATCTCTCTTTTATACCACATTTCTACAAAAGATGGTAAGCCAGTACTTAGTAATAGTTCAGCCAAAGCATCATCCTGTGCAGACCTGGTTATCCTCATGTCAGGATTTTGCAGTCCTGGATTTCCAGATATAACTGCAGTGGCAGAAATCTTCAAAAGAAAGAGGAAATTATTAGGAAATACTATGGTGATACTTAGCTACTTGTACAGTTTCAAAAGAGCACTTAGACCAAAAAAGTACAGAAGGAAAATTATCATGTACCCTCTTATTATATTTCAAGGTCATGTATAATGCAATCCTTGCTCCCATTGAGTATCCAATAAGAACCACTTTTTTCTCAGTAATTTGGCATATAAGCTCAGATAGAACTTCTGCAAGGAATTCTATTGAGAAATTTCTTTCTGTCAGGTTATTCTGATCATTGACTTCTGAAGGAAGAATTTGAGCATTCCCATTATTTTGGAAGGTATTATAATCCTTCTGCACACTCGTTTTTCCATGTCCTGGTAGATCAATTGAAATACATCTTACAGAGATTGATAAAGCTTGCATTATTGGCAGCCAATCTTTCCCAGAGCCAAGGAAACCATGGAGGAAGAATAATGTCTTCTCCTGAATATTTCCCTATCAGCCAAGAGAATATTCAATTAATGATACTTTGGCAAGGAAGAACGCAGGTTGCATTACAACCTTAAAATATGTAATCACTTGGAATTGGACCATCTAAGCCCTAACATTACATGAATAGTTTCAAATTGTCAATTAAAACTGTTTCTGTAATTTTACGGAGCAATGAAAATAATTGTCCATTTGCTTTATATTGTTGAAGCATTGAAGGATAGAAGACTTACAGTTCGGTCATTTATCCCAGTGTCCATTACATGAAAAGAGAAGCAAGTATCATTATAAAGCACTTCCATTTTATATGACTTAATCTTTGGTCCAACACAGCTTGGATTGACAGTATCAGGATTTACTACCATATTTTGAAGAATAGTTGCAGCATCCTTCACATCCACTTCAATTCTGTCACCTTCTGGGTACACCTGGAATTGCAGTTGTTTTTTCAGTACATCACCACGGAGCCAACTATATGTTCCAAGACCATGGGCAATCCTTGGAATTTCTGGTTTATCACTTCCTCTAACTCCTATGTTTCTGTTGTCAATGAAACAGGCAAACTGAGCATACACAGACAAACTGACACTACTTTCAAATGCTGCACTGACCACTGCCATCTTCCCATGCTTATTTGCCCACTTGGCGATTAATGCCACACGTTCAAAACCACCCAGGCGACTGGGTTTCATCACCTGAGAATACAAATATTAACACTAAGATTACAGAAAGTGAAGGAAGCAGAAAATTCAGTTGACTGTTTTGTATTCAATGTCCCTACTTCTTATTGATGTTAGATTTCTTTCTTTTCTCAGCAGGAATTGTTTTCACTCTTTACTTACAGTTGCCACAATTCTAGGATGTGCAAACATGGAAAGCCTGTCAAGGAGTTGGTCTTTAATGTCATCAATGGTCTCATCTAATGCTACAAACATGTTGCTTTCCTCACAGAACCTTATAATATCCCCTGGATGCTCCACAGGTTCCTGTAAGAGAACAATACACGTTTGAATTACTGGAACTAGTTGATCCAGATGATGAAATAACAGTAAGCAATTGTGTATGCAATAAATTTTCCTCACTAATTGGCAATTATGTATTTGATCTGATATAAGCATGCAGTATGAAAGGTGCTCGATATTTCCAAGAGACAAGGAAACTTGACTCAACTAACATGAACAGGTGTTTCATTATCTTTTTGACATTAAAAGAAGCTTGATGAATCTTCTTTTTGGTGTATTGAGTGCATACAAGACCTGATCTTTAATCTGAAATTTGAATACTGTTATTCTCCCATGCCTGTCCATCCACTAAATCATCTATTTAAGCAATTAAAACCAGAAAACTTTTCACCCTAATAGCCCAAGGCTGATTAAATCTAGTGCTGGTCTTCTTGTGGAGGTTATGACCTCCTCCAATCTAAATATCTCTCAAATTCCAAACCAAAACTTCATAACTTCTATTTCACAAGAAGCCCCACTAATCTGTAAGGAAGATCTACAAGGTTTTATACAATATAATGCTAGAAGAACAATCAGAAGGCCCAATTTTCCAATTGAAAAGGGAAATAGGTGCATCTCAAAATGGAAACCCCACCAAAGATTTCATTCTCCATGGACAAAATGGAACACAGAATTTGGTTGCTCAAAGGAAGTGCTCTGATCTGCAGATTTGTCGGGGCTTCCCTTGAACCAAAGACACTTCGGATCTGCATCCAAGGATACTGGAAATCCTCTAGATCTAGAGAGTTACTTATGATGCGAAAAAGATATTTTATGGAGTTTTCTCCATCAAAAACAAGAAAGATAAAGAGTTTCCAAGGAGGACCATGTGTCATGGCTCAATGATTTCCAATTAAAGATTGGAAATATTCATATCATTTATTCCTTACCCTTAAATAGAAGTCAGCTTGTTTTATTTCATGGGTGAAGAAGACAAAACAAGGGGATAAGACAAACTAGATGTGGCACTAGAAGACAAAGAAATCATATAAGACAAATAAAGATTAAGGCAAAATCTTTCTAAAGGACCATCGATCATTGGAGCTCCGATTATCATAAGTGAATTGTTAAGAGTTAAATGAACGGGCAGGAGTCTTTCGCGACTATTGGCATAGCGCCCATTCGGGGTTTTAAAAGGCAGCAAAGATGAAGACCAAAAGGCATCGAATAATGGAACAAGTCATATCTAGGAAATATCAATCGGCAGGAACAACATCTGAATCTTCAACCATATATATCAGCGAAGGTTATTTATATCAGAAACATGGAAGAACAATAACAAATCCATAACATAATACTGGCCGCTATTCCTAAGACCCTGCAACAGCAGCAAGCTTATAGAAGTAAACTCCATATATACGGAATCTTTAGAAGCGACCAGTGATTAGAAGGAACACATTAGAGTCTCCGATTCCTATATAAACGAAAGCCAATTCTCATCAGACAACGGGAAGATTAATAAATAAATCCCTTCACTTTGATACTGCCAGACACCCTGCGATTACAGTAAACAACATCAGTAAATATACAGAAGTGCAATTGAAATTATATACTTACAGATAGAGTATTAGAATCAGGCGGTGGAGCATGTAATAGCATCAATCTATAAGGTATGATTTCTTATTTCAACCAAATAACACTTAGTATTATTGCATATGTATATTAGAATGAATCAGTGATATTGTTATGGCAAAAAGCCTTTAAAACTCAGAAGTTTGCAATCTAAATAGATATAACAAGTGAATGATCATAAGAATTAAGTAGAAATCATATGGTACTATAATTAGATAATCTAATATTTAAGATATAAGTAGTTTACATCTAATTAAGAAATTAGGAATGAAAATATGAATTTGTTATATGATCATTATGGAAATATACATCTGTTATAATCCTTACAAAGAATGAGAGCAATACTTTACTAGAATGTTTATAGATAATTCACTATAACTTTTATCATAGAATGGAGAATATGAATAATAGTATTCTTAAAGGATGATTATGGTGAAAAACTATAGAATTATGAATGATATGAAATGCTTATTTGAATAAGACATTGTAATGAATAACTAATGCAGGCCGGAATGAGAAATGGACATCATTGTTAATCCATCACACCAAGTAAGTGAGACCAAGGATTATGACAATTGACCAAGGTATAAAGGCTCGAGTTGGTAGGGCTCTAATCCTCCAAGGCAAGTGAAGAGTGCTTGTCCTAAAGAGGTGAAGAGTACTCAACCAAGATAGGCCCTTATCTCAATTAGTGAAGAGTGCTAATATGAGGTAAGTGGAGATAGGCCCTTGACTCAATTAGTGTAGAGTGCTAATTTGAGGCAAGTGGAGAAAGGCCCTTATTCCAATTGGTGTAGAGTGCCAATATGGGACAAGTGGATAGGCCTTTGACTCTACTTGGTGAAGATTGCCATTCTAGATCAAAGGAAAGGACAATGGACCTATGGCAAGATTGTGCCCAAGGAACCCTCTCTTGTTGGGTGAATGATTGGATTAACATGATTGGCAAAAGTAATAGACTCTTCCGGAAAGAAAATTATGATCTTGTATAGTAAAATAGAGAAAGGAATAATGCATATAAGTGATGATTATAAGATTTGATTTTATATAATTATGGTTTATATAATGAGACAAGAAGGATTGAATACTAATGTTCTCTTTTTGTGAGTTGAAATTTGGTGCAAGGTTGTGAAAATTTTGGCTGGCTAGAAGGGGACATTACACCATGGCTCATACAAAAATCTGGCCTATTCATAAAGCACTGGTCTCCAACTTTTAACCCAACAGAAGACTTATCAAGTTGTAATGTCCCCTTTATATTTTTTAAAGTATTTTCTGATTTTTAGAAGCCAACAATTAAAAAACAACTAACTGAAAATTAAAATTAATGCTGATCACAAATACAAATGGCTGAAAACTTCAAATCAATTCCTCAAGATGATGACAATGCTGATTTACAACTTTACTTGCATAAAAATAGTCAGATCTGAGTATTATAAGTCAAATTACTTCACTTTTGATTGTGGTACATCTGATTACACATGAACAGCCAACATGAAACCCTACAATGCCAAATGAACTCAGATCTGATTTGGAAATAATCAAAACAGCTGTTGGAAACAATTACAAATGTTGCTAAATGATACTGGAGACACACTTTCAGATTTACCAGTGCAAAATTAGACTTCAAATCCTTAGAGCAGCAATAAATGATGCCAAAGAAGTGGTACTGACTGCTGTACGGTGTCAAATCAGACCTGCAACAATTGGAATAACTTCCAAAATGAATGAAAAAGGTAGATCAGACCCTTGTATTTGAATATCAGGCTTTTACAACTGCTAAAACTCTCCAAATATGACCTGTACAATTGGCAACTGAGTGGTACAGATGAAACATGAATTGTATGGCCACGGCAAGGTAATTTCTGACTTGTGGCAGTTGATAAAATAATAAAATATGATGTGCAACACTAATTACTCCTCAACTCTATACGGTCTCCAAGATGTTGGTGCACAACTGAAAATGGCGATTTGTGATGGCAATGCTGCTGTACAGATAGTAATCCTCCAAAATCATCAACAAAAAATAGGGCAATCAACAATAGGTGATGGTGAATCCTCTGCTTATGATGTGGCGCTCAATGGTGATGAGGATCAGCCAAAATAAATAATGAATCAGCTATAATAACTCCAAAATCAGCAAGATCACTTTCAAAATTCATGAACAAATATTTTCTTGCAAATCCAAATTGATAAATCCCTAAAATTTCACACAAATCATTGAATTAGCTCAACATGCAAACCTTAGGTAGAATTTGCCAATGCCAAAGATGAGGGTTTTTGTCCTCACCTCCGGAAATTAAGAGCCAAGAGGGTTTCGTCCTCTCGGATTGCTGAAAACAACCAAGGGTTTTCATCCATGGTTGCAAAAACTCAAATGCCAAAGCTCACAATGCAATTGCCAAATGAAAACTCGATGATCCAAACGGAAGCCAAGCACCCCCTTTTAAACATTTCCAAATTGGGCCCATGATGAAATTCCCTCCAAAATAGTATTTAAAAATACTTTTTAATTTTAATTTAATTTAATTTAATTTTTAGTATTTAAAAATACTTTTATTTAATACTAGTGTTTAAAAACACTTTTTATTTTATTTTAATAATATTATTTAAGTTGCCTGTTAAATTAAAATTATCGGGACCAACTTAAAATAGTATTATAATTTTTTCCCTTATTTTTCCTCTTAGCCTATGGGAAATAGAAATAGGCTAGATGTCTTCTCCATGGCTCTATTTCGAAAAAGGGGACATGACACAAGTGCGAACGTGGGAGTCCTTGGAAAAGACTGGAGAGACTATAGCAGCTCTAAAACTTACAATAAACCAAGGAGTCTTGAACTATGCAAGAATTTGAGTCAATCTGAACTTAGATAGGCCATTGCCAAACAAGTTAATCTCTTGGATTATGAAAATATCACAATCTGGTGCCAGATCTATCATGAGCATGGTCACATGGCTATGGTGTACCCATAACAATAAATTCATGAAGAGCAGATCCGTCAGGAGATCAAGGATCAAATATAACAAACACTTGCATCCTCTTCACAACTACATCACAAGATACTCCCAATTTGCAGAAACAACATACCAAGAACTTAAATGAAAACAAATTTAAAAAAGCTTATGCACAAGGGAAAGAAATAATATTAGAAAGTGAAATATCTTTGACAAATCCCTTCACAACACTTATGGAATGGGATCTAGAAGAGACAAATGAGATAAAAATTATTCAAGAAGCCTCAAGTCCCATTTCTTGGTCAATCTAGAACCCAAAGGAATGTAATGTCCCCATTTTGAGCTAAGTTATATTTGCTAGTTGAGTTTGCTTCTATACATGGAGAACCGGAAAGTTGGATCAACTAGTGTGTTATGGAGTTATATGGGAAATGCAATATTAAAATTGTATTTTCAATTATTTGGTTTGAATTTTCAAATGATGGAATAAGAGGGAAAATGGAATCTTTAATTACATTTTCTCTAATCTATTTTTATGGAGTTAGTGTGAATAAGGATTGCTCCAGGTGGGACCTATTCGTCCAAGGTGTCAAAAGTCATTCAAATGCATTAAGATGTTTGCTAAGAGGATCGATGCTCATAAAATATCATTGTTCTTTGTGCCAACGTTGCAAATAGGACACATGTTCAACGGCCAAGTATGGGAGATTGCACTAAAATACTCATTGGATCGTGGGAGGTAAAAATGTACACATTGCATATTGTGCCAAGGTTATCAATGAGTTGTTCAAATTGCAAATGACATTGGGTTTTGATGCCAACGGCCTAATTAGAGAGGTGCGATCCATTTCAAGAGTCCCAACGGCTATCACAAGAGGTTCGCTATATTGAAGACATTTAATAGTGTTTGCTCCAACTATCAAGCTGACGCCATGGATCCATTCACCAAGGTAAATGCATTAAAAAATGTATTTATTAGTATATGATGAGCCAACGGTTATGAGGATCAATCGATCCAATGAAAGGCATTTAAAATACATATTTGAAGATATTAAATAACATGGAATTGGCGGCCAAGGCTAAAAGTGTATTTTAAATGTGGTGCAGGAGCACCAACATCATCATGTACCCAAGTTGCTCATTTGAAGGTCTAGAGTCTTATTGATGTAATAAGGCCATGTTAGGGCCATGCATAATGGTTGGAGTCATGTTTTTAAATCAAATAAGGTCTCTATTGACCAATGTCCATGTAATAAGTCCTAGAGTCATATTAAGGGGTCTAGTAGTTAAGATTTCATAGTGTTACTTAATGTAAACTTCATGTTTTGTTCATAACCTAAGTTGCCGGTTCTGGTGCAGGTGCGGGTTCGGGTTTGCGGGTTCGGCCAAATTTTTTTTTGGGGGTTGGGTTCGTTTTTTAATATATAAATATAAATATATGTATATGCAAAAAAATTAAGCATAGAAGCAAGAATTAAGTGTAGAAATGCAAGAATAAAGTGTAGAACACCACATAGCATCATATAATCAACAACACCACCATTAACTTGAATATCATAAAACATAAAACTCGAACTTCAAGTTCAATAACAAGATTCAAAATAATAATATCATGTTCATCATTGTTTCAATGTCAAATGACAAGTGTCAATCATCATATGGATTTGCTAAATCCTCCACATCATCATCATCATCTTGGATTTGGACAGTAGCAGGATCATTTGAAGAACCACAACCAACACCACTGCCACTCGCTGAAAAAGTGTGCTCGCTCTCTGATCCCTCAAGTGCAACATGTTGGGATTGGGAAGTAGAAGCATCCATGTCAATTTGTGCTTTTTGTGCGAAAGAAGGCGCAAGTTGGATTGCACATACACTAAATTCTCCACCTTTTTGGAGTGCAATCGGTTGCGCTTTACTGAGTGGATAAAAGAGTACGTGCTCCAATTCCTCTCAGATGCAGAGGAACTAGCAACCTATGACGATAAAGTAGAGAGAAAGAGTTAAAAATAAAAACTTACAAAGTTAAAACTTATAAAGTTACAAGTTATAAAATTTATAATAATTAAAAATTATGAAACTTCAAACTTTAAATTTTTAAAAGTCTTTAGGATAAAATTATAAATCATAAAAAACATAGAAATTTAGTAAACTTACTTGTGATAAAACTTTGACTGCAAGAGGCTGTAGGCACCAGAATTGTTGGCCATGAAAGTACCACCAATTGTGAGCATCTTTCTTGAATCTATCACGAAGAGCCTCAATGCTTAGACCATTGGAGTGTACAAAATCAGTGAACGCATCAGTGACCATATCATGCAAATCTGGATCAGGGAAGAGTCTACGAAATGCTGCCTTGTACCCTTCAGACACTTCTAAATCTCTCCATGGAGGAATCCTATTTGTCACCGAAAGAATCTCACTGCTGTAATATTTTGGAGTCAATGCAAATGCAAGAAGATGCAGCGGGGTTGTCATTGTGTTCCATCTAGCCTCAATAATTTCATGCACTTGCTTGAAGATAATTTCTTGAGGATCTTTCTCCTTCTCATTTTTCTTTATCTTCTCTATCATTGAATCAATGCCATCATATATCTCCCCCATGTAAGGCTTGTCCATGTCCGTATAACGAATCATGCTCAAAATGGGCTCGGTGAAACTAAGGAGATACTCCACAGTCCACACGATCCCACCAATAGTCATTTAGGATCATCCCCTTAACATTTGCTGCCCTCTCAGTGTTGCTTTGCTTCCATACGGACCAAGTAGTGCTTGTTACCATGTTGATAAGAGCCTATTTGACCTTCACAAGTCGTCTCAAGGCAATTGTGTTTGAGGCAAAACGGGTCTCGGCAACCTATTGAAATATCAAAAATAAAAGTACAATAAATAAAATTTAATTTAAACATTTAAAAAATTGAAAACAAATTTTAACTTTTAAGAAGAAATAGAATATGTGAAATTAAAAATTTAAAGCACTATGAAAAATTTAAATTTAAAAATATATTGCTTCACTTACCTTCAACAACTCCAATGTAGAAAATGATCTAAATATGCTTTGGGACATGTGGTGGTTGGTGATGAACATGTGGTGGTTGGTGACAAACATTCGTATCTCCTTGGCCTCTGCATACAACTCTCTAATCCAATCAATTTTTTTCCCAATCTTTTGTAGCATTAGATTGAGAGAGTGGACAACACAAGGTGTCCAAAAGATATTTGAATATCGTTCCTCAACCAACAACCCAACAGCTCTACAATTTTTTGCGTTGTCCGTTATCACTTGAACAACATTACGAGGTCCCACATCTTCAATGGCTGCAATGAGGATCTGAGCAATAAATTCACCATCCTTCACCTGTCCCTCACAATCCACAGCTCTCAAAAACATTGCCCCTTTAGGGGACACTGCAATGACATTGATCAAAGGCCGATTTCTTGCATCTTTCCATCCATCAGAGACAATCAACACCCCTGTCTGACTCCATGAATCCCTTAAGGGCTTCAATGCATCTTCTATACTCTTGACCTCATTCTCCAATAAGGTGCCACGCACCTCATAACCTGGACTCTTATACCCTTTTGGAGCCTCATTAATTTTTCTCAACATCTCTTGCCAATATGGTGAGCGAACAACATTGAATGACATACCATTTGCATAAATGCATCTGGCTATATGTTGGTTAGCAATATCTCGAGCCTCATTTTGAAATGATGTTTCCAAAGGTCCCTTTGGTCTCTTGTTTGTAGTGCTTGTGGGTTTCTCTTGAGGAGTGACCAAAAATGGGTGGCTCTCTATCACAACATTGGAACTAGGAATAGATGGAGGCTCCATTCTTTGATTTCTGCCTCTTTTCCTTGACATGTTTGCTACTGATTTATGGCTTGCTGCTTCATCTGCTGCTTCTTGCTCCATAATATATGCCAACACTTGCTCTCGTGGTATAGCTTTATTATTCTTTCCTGGGCCAGCTTTGATCCCCATCCCAGGGATGTTACACAAATGGGCTTTCACCCGACTATATGAACTATTATATTGCACATCACAGCCATTGCATTTCCAAAGGTAACCCCCACCACTTGGTTGTTGTTGAATCATTTCAACATGCCTCCAAAGAGGTGAGTGTGGATCGATTTTGAATTTTGATTGTGATACTGAGCTAGAACTAGCTGCCATTGTGATTCCTGTCGCCTGTGGGTGTGGCAATAAGTTTTGTAAACAAAATGGAAACAATGAAAACTCAAAACTTTCAAGAATCAAAACAAAAACAAAAGCATGGTGATGCATTCATGATTCATATAAATAGTTTAAAAAAAAAAAACAAGTTGAAAAGAATTTGTTTGTTGTTAAAAAATGCAAAAAAAAATGAATAGAAAACCTACCTCTTTGCAAAAATCTCTTCCTTTGATCTTCTTGGCAGCCTCTAAACTGTTGGAAATGAGTAGGAATGGTGGAGCAATGGATTTCCAAACTTCAGGATTCAATCTTCAAGCTTCTTTCTTCAACCACAATTTTTTTTTTGAGTTTAGCCACAATGGAGAGTTTTTGTGTTTTGGAATGAAAGAAATGAGTTGAAATGGCAAAATTGTGTTTATAATGTCTTTTTAGGGTTTTATTTGCCTTTTAGAATGTTTAAAAAATTATAAAATTGAGGTTTAAGTTGAAAAAAAATTAAAAAAAAAACATTGGGGGCATGGGTGCATTCCGGGTGCGCCGCGGGTGCTTTGTTTTTAGGCTGGGTGCGAACCCAGACAACTCGGGTGCGTCCGGAACGCACCCGGCCCCCTTTCAACGCCCCCTGCCAGCACCCATAGGCGCACCGCACCCACACCCGCACCTCTGGCAGGCGAACCCTGCAACATAGTTCATAACCAACAATGATATCTTGGAAAAGTTGGTTAAAACAGTTGTAAACCTGTTGATAAGTGATGTAATAAGTCCCCAATCGAAAGAAGAAGAGAGGAGGATGAGTTTTTGTGAAGAAATAACAGGAGGAATTCCATTTACTGCTGAAAACCCACGTTTTTCCTGCTTTTTGCCTGTTGCAGACCGTACTGCTCCCTTGTACGGAACTGTCAAGGCTGGAAATGAATTGGAAGTGTTAGATAATTTTAGTACCTTTCATTTGCATCCACTTAGAGGGTTTTACATTTTGATTTGAGTTTGATATTTCTTTTTTTTTGAAAACTGCCTGTTAACTGTCCAAAACAGTGTTTTGTAGGGCAGAGATGAATACATAGGGCATTCCACCCCTGTGACCTCTGTAATTCGGTGGAATGGCCCTTATCTGACCTGTTAAGGGTCTCCTTACTTGTCCCAAGGAAGAAATGGTGGTTTAGAGGGTTTTGGAGGAAGGATCTTGTGTATCTTTTTGTGTTTTCATGGTGAAATGAAGGAACTAAAATAGGATTTTGACAAATTGTGAATGGAATTGCTCATTTGATGGTTTTTTGAGCATGTGCAGGGGTATTTGAACATGTGTGAAGCACTGGCCAAGGTGGTGAAGGCTTGGAATGTGGATTTCTATTAAAACCTAGGGTATTTTGCCTAAAAGTGAGGGTTTCTTTATTTGCCATGCAAATGATCATACCACTTGAATTTGATTGTGGATTTGGACGTTTTGGGGCCTATTGAAAGACAGTTTTGGGGTGTTGGGGTTTAACTTAACATTTTGAGAGTAGTTTCTTTGTAAATGTGGCCTAAAGGGCCTAGTTCAAGGTAAGTCTGTCATAGGATTTGAGGCCTTTTGTCCAAAACAACTGTAATGTTCCGTTTTCTAGCTTGATCTTTTACAGCTGACCGTTGGCCTATTCCGGAGACCCGTAGGCTACTCGGAGGTTGAAATTGGGGTTTAATGTTTGGTGGTTGCTTTTGTTCGTGGATTGTGGTTTGGTTGGCGGTTTCTTTCTGGGTTTGTTCTCCTTAGTCCCTGTTCGTTACGGCTATTTTTAGTAAGTTCAGGATTGGCACCAGAATGGGATTTTGAGAGTGGGGTTGGATTCGTCTTGTCAAGACCTTTCCAACGAGCTATAGATCATTGAATTCTGACTTCATCTTGGCCTCCGTTTTTTAAGTCCGTAAATTAAACATTATTATTTAATATTAATGTTGTTTTAAAAGAGGGGACTTTAAGGGTGAGTTTGAAAAAGAGGATTATATTATTTTCCCTCTCATGTTTTATCCCATATGCAAGAGGATTTTAGAGACTCCCAGTTGGAAAAGTATAAAAGGAGGAAGAGTGCTCTCATTTCGGCATCCGAAATCTTGATAATGTTATGCTGCCGGATTGGCCTTGGGATTGCTTCGAGGAATGTATGCCTCCTAGCTTGGCATTGCTTCTCGCTCGAAAGATAGCGACTAGTGGTGAAATAGTCTAGTTTGTGAGTTTACATTGGGATTTGTGCATTGTAATCAGCTTTTGGCTTTAGTTCAATTTTGCATATTAGAGTTTTTCTGGCATTGCATTTTTAGCTACAGCAGATTTGTGTTTTATTCATAAGTCAAAAAACAACAAAAATATTGTTCTGGGTATTCTCTTATTCTCATTGTCTGGTCAAGGCATCACTTTCATCCAGTTTGCAGATTTTTTTGAGATAGCTGTGATTTTTAAAAGGCAAATCACCCTTTCTTGAAGGCCGTACCCTCTGCTGATGCATTGGAATCTGTGCATAAATAATACATGGCATTTTGATCTATTTTCAGTGTTCTATCCTAAGCATCATCATTCTTAGGGAATATTGCATTTTGTTTCAAGTCAGTTGGATGAGTTATGAGGGAGATATGAGCATATGAGTAAATTCATAGGTTGCTGGTTTTAATTTAAGGGCGAATGAGATTCATTTTGTAAACTGACAGTAGTACTGGCAGTAATTCTCAATCTTGTTCAATTCTGATTTGTAATGCTCAACTCTACTTCCAGTATTTGCTTTTGTATTTACTTTACCTCCGCCCTATGGTAGCTACTTTCCCATTCCGGGATAGAAAGCACATTCTGGGTGTTGAGTACTTTCAGCATTACAGTTATTTCTTTCAAGCATTGTAATTTGTAATACTCCGCCATATGGTCGCCTCAACTCCATATTGGATTGGGTAGCACATACTTGGTGTCGAGTTCTCTTTCAGTACTTAGTGTAGAAGACCCTCTGATCATATGCTCGCCATCATTGGCGCCATTCTTGGTTAGAGTTATTGCATAAGCATTTTGATTAAGATCCTCTGACCAATGCTCACAACTTGCCCACATCGGGATCCTGGTGTACATTCTGGTTAGAGTTGCTTCAGCAACGTTTTGGTTTAGCTGCTAACCTTAACGAGTGCATTGATTTGTAATTTGTAATTTGAAAAAACAAAAAAATTTGGCTCAGAATATTTCAGTGGTATCAGAGCCACGCATCCTGCCATCCTGTGAAAACAAACCTTCTATGAGTGACAGAGAACAGAGGTACTTAGCAAGAGAATACAAGAAGGCTACCAGTCAGTTTCATTGGCATCAGGCCCCAGAAGGTCAGACAGCTTCAGAGGTATTAAGAGCCAATTGGGAGTCTTCTCCTGAAGGAGAAATGGGGGATAATGAGGGGACGTCGGGAGGTAACAAAGATAATAATGGGAAAGGAAGAGAAAGATCATTAAGTCCGGCAAAGAGGTTCGAGAGGAAGATGGATACTTTAATGGATATGATATCTCTCATGATGGGGAGAATGGGTCAGAACCAACCTCTACTGAACAATTCAGGACATGGTGGAGAACACAGTGCCACCAACCAGCATAACGGACATGTTGCTCAGCCTGCTTCAAATAACACAAACATTTCTTCCAGGCCATTCAAACCCACTTTCTTGGCACCAGTAAAACCTCATCTTGATCCAGAAGAAAATGTGTCATTTGTTGAACAGTTGAGACTCGGCCGCGCTGAGTATGATTCTCTACCTGATAAAATTAAGGCAGATATGTCTTATAATGATTTTATGGATCATAAAAGGAAGGATAGAGGACAAGGAAGACATTATGAACAAAGGAGGACAATAGTTCATGGGGATTTGCATCAAGCTATCAACAAGGTTATGCTTCCACATTTTGATGGGAGTGACAATAGTTCAGCCAGAGCTTGGATACAGAAGTTAGACAACTATCTAGCTCTTAGACCCATGGAGGAGGAGGAGGCGATTAAGTTCGCTACACTACACCTGGATGGGGTGGCGCACGAGTGGTGGTACCATGGTCTAGTCACCTTGGGTCATCGGTCTATCACTACCTATGATGAGTTTACCAATAAGCTCATAGAGAGATTTGAGAAAAAAGATCCAGAAGTGCATTTCAGAGAATTGGCACAACTTAAGCAATATGGTACAGTTGATGCCTACATAGCTGAGTTTCAAAGGCTTTCAGTCATGGTCACAGGAGTCACTGAGAGGCGCTTGGTGATCCTATTCAGTGAAGGATTGACGGAGCCACTCAAGGGTTGGATTAAAGCTTTTGATCCACCTTCTCTACAAGAGGCAATGAAGAAGGCAAGAAACATGGAGTGGGCTGCTCCTAAAGCAAAGTTTCAACCCAAGCCATCATTTCACAAAAGAGATAAAGGAAAAAGACCTCAGCATAAGGAGTTCAAACAGCATCAACCTCATGTCACAAGGTTGGATCCCGAGACACTTAAAGAACTCAGAAGAAAAGGGTTATGTTTCCGGTGTAGAGAAAAATGGTCCCAAGATCATGTTTGCCCAAAAGGAGGCAAATTTCATCAAATTGAATACTATTCAGCTGAAGAAAGTAATTCTGATTTGTCAGACCAGCAGTCTGATTCTGAAGACAGTGAAGTGGAAAAGGTCCCAGGGGAATCTGAAGATGAAAAGGGAAGTGGAGACACTTTGGCTCAACTTTCGAGCTTTCAAAGGAATGAATCCTTCAAAGTTCGAGGGATGATTAAGGGGCAACGCATAGTTGCTTTGATTGACACTAGAGCAACGCATAACTTCATTGACGAAGCTGTAGTGGCAAAGAAGGGGCTGCAAACAGAAGAGTTTGAAGGCTTCAAGGTTATGGTTGCTGATGGTTTTCACATCACTTGCACCAAGAAGATCTCAAACATGACCATGCAAGTGGGAAACTATTAAGTCAAGGACGACTTCTATGTAGTCAAAATTGGAGATACGGATGCCGTCCTAGGCATTCAATGGCTGCGTTCACTCGGGGAGATCACTCTAAATCTGCAAACCATGGAGCTCAAGTTTCTATCCGAAGGGAAGAATGTAGTGATAAGAGGAATGTCCAATGGTGGTCCTCGGATTGTGTCATTCAAGAGGATGGCGAGGCTGATTCGTCATGATCAAGTTGAGTGGGCTGCAGAGTGTATGATTTTGCCTGCTAGTCCGGTTGAAACAAAGAGAGACTACCCTCCTGATATTCAGTCTTTACTCACAAAGAAGAGCAAGGTGTTTGCTGATTTACCTCTTGGACCACCTCCTGATCGAGGTTCGGAGCATGTCATAGAGCTCAAGGAAGGAGCTAAACCAGTTATTACAACTCCTTATCGGTATCCTAAGAAGCAAAAGGACGAGATTGAGAAAAACATTCGAGAACTCTTGGAGATGGGCTTCATTCGTCCAAACAAGAGCCCCTTTGCTTCGGCAGTTGTCCTGGTAAAGAAGAAGGATGGTACCATCCGCATGTGTGTGGACTATCGTGCTTTGAATCAAAGCACCATCAAAAATCGATATCCCATCCCGAGGATAGATGAGCTCATTGATGAGCTACATGGAGCCAAGTTCTTTTCAAAGATCGATTTGAGATCGGGTTATTACCAGATTCGGATGAGAGGATCCGATGTTGAGAAGACAGCATTTAGATGTCACTATGGCCACTTCGAGTTTCTAGTCATGCCATTTGGGTTGACTAATGTGCCTGCTACCTTCCAGTCATGTATGAACAAAATCTTTCAGAAGCAGTTGAGGAAGTTTGTATTGATATTTTTTGATGACATCCTGATCTACAGCAAGACATGGGAAGAACATCTCAAGCACTTGGAGGAAGTGCTTAGCATCCTGGAATCAGAGAGTTTGTTTGCCAAAGAATCCAAATGTGAATTTGGAATAAAGGAGTTACTTTACCTTGGCCATATAATCAGTGCTGAAGGAGTGAAGGTTGATCCTGAAAAGATCAAGGCAATTGTTGATTGGCCACCTCCTGAGAATTTGACTCATCTGAAAGGATTTTTGGGTCTTTGTGGATTCTACAGAAGATTTGTGAAGGGCTACTCTCAGAATGCTGCTCCTCTTACTGACCTCATGAAAAAGGGTGCCTTTTGTTGGTCAGAAAAGGCTCAAACTACTTTTGATAAATTTAAAGGGATCATGAGCTCTTGTCCGGTGTTAGCTATCCCAGACTTCTCCAAGCCGTTTGAGCTACAGTGTGATGCATCCGGTGAAGAAGTTGGGGCTGTTTTGATGCAAGACAAACATCCCATTGTGTTTGAAAGCAGAAAATTAAGAGGTGTTGAAAGGACCTACTCCATCTACGACAAGGAGATGCTTGCCATTATGCATGCATTAGCTAAGTTCAGATAGTACTTGGTGGGAAGCAAGTTTGTGGTCAAGACTGATCACAATAGCCTCAAGCACTTCATGCATCAAAGAGATTTGAACGAGAGGCAACAAAAGTGGGTGAGTAAGCTTCAAGCTTACGATTTTGACATCGAATATGTCAAAGGGAAAAACAATATTGTGGCTGATGCTCTATCTAGGAGACCTCATTTGAGCTCATTATGTGAGCTTACAGCTAATTGGAGGGACATGTTGCTTGCTGATTATGCCAAAAATCAGTTTGCAACCAGCATCATTGAGGGTACTTTTCTTGACGAAAGGTACAAAGTGGTCGAAGGGTTGATACACTACAAGGGCAGAATCTTTGTGGTGGCTGATTCTAAGCTCAAAAAGAAGATTTTGTTGACCTTTCATGACATTCCACTTGCTGGTCATCAAGGGTTTTTCAAGACATATAGGCAGATCAGGGAAAGATTTTCTTGGAAAGGGCTGAAAGGGGAGGTTCAACGATACATTCAGGAGTGTCCCACTTGTCAGATGAACAAAAATGAGCATATTTTACCAGCTGGTCTTCTGCAACCTCTTCCCATTCCCAATCAAAAATGGGAAAGCATATTAATGGACTTCATCACTGGGTTGCCCAAGGTTCAAGGTAAAGACTATATCTATGTTGTAGTGGACAGATTAACAAAATTTGCTCACTTCTTCGCCATTGCCAGCTCTTTTTCAGCAGCCCAAGTTGCAGATCTATTGTTTCATGAGGTGTTTAAATTACATGGGTTGCCAAAAAACATTGTGAGTGATAGGGACAGCAAGTTCCTAAGCACTTTTTGGCAAGAGGTTTTCAAAATGAGTGGTACAGTGCTTACTCCAAGCACTAGTTATCACCCTCAAACAGATGGACAAACGGAGATAGTGAACAAGTGGTTGGAAGGTTACCTGAGAAACTATGTTTCGGAGCAGCAAAGAGCTTGGGTGAAGTAGCTTCACATGGGCGAGTATTGTTATAATTCTACTTTTCACATGTCAATAAGGATGTCACCTTTCATGGCTCTTTACGGTTATGAGGCTCCTAGCTTTGCTGATTTGGTGTTTGGTGATAGCAAAGCCCCTCAGGCCAAAGATTTGTTGCAGCAGAGTCAAGATATCTTGAACTCATTGAAGAACAATCTTCAGATTGCACAGAATCAGCAGAAGATGTACGCTGATCAGCGGCGTGTTGAGCGCTCTTTTGAAGTTGGAGATATGGTTTATCTTCGACTACAACCTTATAGACAGTCCACTCTCAAGAATAGTGGAGCTGAGAAGCTCAAACCACGTTTCTATGGGCCGTTCAAGATCACTAGGAAGGTGGGGGCAGTAGCTTATGAGTTGGAGCTACCTTCGGATAGCAGAGTGCACAATGTATTCCACGTGTCTCGCTTCAAGAAGGAACTTGGACACAATGTTGTTGCTTCATCACAGTTGCCACCTTTGGATGAAGAAGGACAGTTAGTTTTGATTCCAGAAGAGATTCTTGATTCCAGGGAGCGTTCCTTGAGGAAAAGAACTATCAGAGAGTATTTGGTGAAGTGGAAGAACTTGCCTATGGAGGATGCTACTTGGGAGAATGATGAGATTCTGCAGCATCCAGGCTTGCAATTGCTTGAGGACAAGCAATCTTGGGAAGGGCGGACTGTAATGTTCCGTTTTCTAGCTTGATCTTTTACAGTTGACCGTTGGCCTATTCCGGAGACCCGTAGGCTACTCAGAGGTTGAAATTGGGGTTTAATGTTTGGTGGTTGCTTTTGTTCGTGGATTGTGGTTTGGTTGGCGGTTTCTTTCCGGGTTTGTTCTCCTTAGTCCCTGTTGGTTACGGCTATTTTTAGTAAGTTCAGGATTGGCACCAAAACGGGATTTTGAGAGTGGGGTTGGATTCGTCTTGTCAATACCTTTCCAACGAGCTATAGATCATTGAATTCCGACTTCATCTTGGCCTCCGTTTTAAAGTCCGTAAATTAAACATTATTATTTAATATTAATGTTGTTTTAAAAGAGGGGACTTTAAGGGTGAGGTTGAAAAAGAGGATTATATTATTTTCCCTCTCATATTTTATCCCATATGCAAGAGGATTTTAGAGACTCCCAGTTGGAAAAGTATAAAAGGAGGAAGAGTGCTCTCATTTCGGCATCTGAAATCTTGATAATGTTATGCTGCCGGATTGGCCTTGGGATTGCTTCGAGGAATGTATGCCTCCTAGCTTGGCATTGCTTCTCGCTTGAAAGATAGCGACTAGTGGTGAAATAGTCTAGTTTGTGAGTTTATATTGGGATTTGTGCATTGTAATCAGCTTTTGGCTTTAGTTCAGTTTTGCATATTAGAGTTTTTCTGGGATTGCATTTTTAGCTACAGCAGATTTGTGTTTTATTCATAAGTCAAAAAACAACAAAAATATTGTTCTGGGTATTCTCTTATTCTCATTGTCTGGTCAAGGCGTCACTTTCATCCAGTTTGCAGATTTTTTTGAGATAGCTGTGATTTTTAAAAGGCAGATCGCCCTTTCTTGAAGGCCGTACCCTCTGCTGATGCATTGGAATCTGTGCATAAATAATACATGGCATTTTGATCTGTTTTCAGTGTTCTATCCTAAGCATCATCATTCTTAGGGAATATTGCATTTTGTTTCAAGTCAGTTGGATGAGTTATGAGGGAGATATGAGCATATGAGTAAATTCATAGGTTGCTGGTTTTAATTTAAAGGCGAATGAGATTCATTTTGTAAACTGACAGTAGTACTGGCAGTAATTCTCAATCTTGTTCAATTCTGATTTGTAATGCTCAACTCTACTTCCAGTATTTGCTTTTGTATTTACTTTACCTCCGCCCTATGGTAGCTACTTTCCCATTCCGGGATAGAAAGTACATTCTGGGTGTTGAGTACTTTCAGCATTACAGTTATTTTTTTCAAGCATTGTAATTTGTAATACTCCGCCATATGGTCGCCTCAACTCCATATTGGATTGGGTAGCACATACTTGGTGTCGAGTTCTCTTTCAGTACTTAGTGTAGAAGACCCTTTGACCATATGCTCGCCATCATTGGCACCATTCTTGGTTAGAGTTATTGCATAAGCATTTTGATTAAGATCCTCTGACCAATGCTCACAACTTGCCCACATCGGGATCCTGGTGTACATTCTGGTTAGAGTTGCTTCAGCAACGTTTTGGTTTAGCTGCTAACCTTAACGGGTGCATTGGTTTGTAATTTGTAATTTGAAAAAACAAAAAAATTTGGCTTGGAATATTTCAACAACCTATGTCCATCTTTTGATATGTTGACAAACAAGATAATGGGTGCCTAAAAGTGTCTTTGTTTCATTGAGACCTTGCCCCAAATGAAAATTATGGTCTGACAGACCCTAAAATAGGGCTACAAGGCTAGAGACCCATTTGTTAAGGAACTACTAGCATATTTTTGGTTTCTGTGAAAAGTAATTGTTGGGGTAGGTGAGTAGAGTTGTGTATACACCAATATTACATCAAAGTGGTATCAGAGCTTCAGCGAATAGATCTTGTGATTCGTTTTGCAAGTTTGTGAAGAAACAAAGAAGTAAAAAAGACAAGTTATCAAGATGCCTCCGAAGAGTGTTGGTACTGCTAGAGAGTTGCAAGAGATGAAGGAGAAGCACGCTAGAGAGATGAGGGAGATGAAAGAGTTTACAGAAGCCCTTCAAGCTAGGCTGGCAACCTTAGAGACAAACAAAAGAAGAGAAGTGGAAGAGAGTGAATCAGATGAAGAAGAGGATGGTGAAGAATTTGAAGATGTAGAAGAAGACCTTGATCTTGAAGATCAGAGAATGGCAACACTAATATATTTGCCTTCAAACCTAATCACCTATGTTGCTGCTGTTAACACTGTTCATGCCCTGTAGCATTTACTATAGCGCGTCACTGTAGCGGTACTGTTATGCGGCATCCCTTCCAATTTGCAACCCTTCGGAGGATATTTCACCACCTCAGTTATGCTAATCTATGGGAGTTTTCATTCCCAAAGACCAAATATGTAGAAACCCTTGGCTGGCTCCTTCACCAACAATCACATCAGAGCAAATATCAATTCCTGGATGATATGAAGCTTGGCTTGATCTTCTTTTATACTTTTTCAATCCATCTCCAAGAAGCTTCTAAAAAAACAATATTATAATTTTATTTTAGTGACTTTATGTTATAATATTTTATTTAAGTCACTTTATTAAATTAATTAAATATAAGGTCACTTTATAATATTTATTTATTTAATAACCTTACAAATAATTAATTTAATTATTATCTCCCTTAATTTTTCAATCCAACTGAATACCGGAATCAACACTGCCCACATGTCATAATCAGGTGCCTAGCTATAAATAGTAAACCCGTCTAAGTAACTTACTATAAATAGTAAGTATGAGAAACTGAGTTCTGAAACCTCTGCAAAGGCCAAGCCTGAACCTCATTGAACCCTGGAGAAGAAACCACACTGATAACCGCCCAACAGGGCCCTCTAACTACCTGCGTTAGCCTATGAGGGCCAGGAATAGGCGAAACCACCCAAAAACCACAACTGCCTGAAATGGGGACATTACAGGACACATCTCCCTTGAGGTGGGGCCCATCTCCCACCTGGTGGGGCACATCACCCACCGCCAGCCTACGGGACATTACACTCTTCTTCAATCTCAACATTCTCTTCCTCTTTTTCCTCACTAGGCAAAAACTTAGGCTGGAAGGGCCTATCTATTGTAGACACGTGTTCTTCCTCCACATGGTGTACCCACCACGCTACCATCTCCTGCAGGTCTACCATTCACTTTCATATTACTCAAAGTTTGAGTCATTAACTGCATCATGAGATTCTGTGACGCCATCAATTGTTCCAAATTCCTGTTTGCTCTTTGTTGTTCTACCAAATACAGATCTTCATTATTCCTCGATGGGCTTTTTGCTCTTTTGTTTCTATCCATCTCTACAAAAGGCTAGATCTCTTCTTGTTGTCCACTCCTGTATGTATGACCATATGGAGTCGGTGTATGCATAACAATCAACTTTCGACTAGGTCAATCTTTTCGCTCATGACACTCAGGTAAGAATTGAGTTAAATCACAACCCAGTGTAGGTGGATATAACTAGAAAAAACTTATGCACAAAATGCTATTGGAAGAAGACTTGACTTTCGTCAATCCAATTACACCCTACGGGTTGGTAGGAACCTGGCTCTGATACCACTGTCATGTCCTGTTCTAGGTTCTAGAAACTAATTCTCTGAATCTTGCAATATCAAACTAAACCCTAGGATTGAGATCTTAGTCCTTATTTGCACTATTGTATTTAAGCTCGCCAATCATGTACAATGAACAACAATTTCAATTTGACAATGAACAAATATATGATGGCAGCCTCTTCAAAGTGTATTACAATATAGAATGCAAGTTACAATGACAACAATAGTTACTCAGACTTGCCGATTACATGACAATACATCAATACTATGACTCACTATCATCTGATTACAATCACTTATACTGCTATTTACAGATCTGAGATAAAACAATGAACATACCAATTTGAATGGATCAAAATACAATGCAAAAATATCTTCAACCTGATCGCAGATGAAGATGTTGCCTATGATGATGTCGCTGTCCTTAGATGTGCAGATTTGTTGTCTGTAAGTCTCCAATGATGAAATATTGATGACAACATTGTCGCGATCTCCCTTGATGCTAGTTGCTAATCCCTAGTGTTGAATCATTGTCTATGAAGATGCAAATCGGGACCAATGTGAGGTCACTGTCAATGGAGAATCAACACCAGTAGTAATCGCTATCAAAAGTTGTGTCATTCGGCCCTCACGATCGATCTATGACAACAACTAGGGTGATTCGCTGCTCTCAATGTAGTCCGCCACCCTTGATATCAACTCGCCTTAGCAAACTCTTCAATTCGGCGCCCAAGGGAGTGAGATCCAATGTCTTCAACAATGCAAGAGACTTCGACAAGATCTTCAATCACTATCCATGGTCTCCGACCAAAATTCGAGTGTTCAATCTATGAAGCTCAACAATCTTCAATGAAGCACAATTGCGAACTCCGTATGAATTGGCCTCCAATGATGCAAATTGGGTTTTCGTCCAATTCCATCGTAGCAAATGAAATGCCAAGCAAAATGCCAAAGTATGCGAAAGGTTCTTGATGCCAGAATGAGCTCCTTCATGCTTTATTTATACTTGGATCTTTTCAATGAGGCCGACAATTAAAAAATTGAAGATTTGATTTTCATTCCCCTCCTTCCAATTTCATTATTTATTTCTCCAAGAGTGATGCACAAGATCCAATACATTATTTTATTATTTTATTTGAATTTCTTCTTCCAATGATGAGTGCCAACTTCAAATATCAATATTTTATTCATTTATTGAGAACTCCAAGGTGAGCACCACACTTCAAGGGTCCAATATTTTATATTTTCAAATCTCCAAGATGAGCACTCCCTAGACATAATAAAATATTATTATTTGCCTTCAATTTTGGCCGCTCCCAATTAAATAATAATAATGTATTGTTATTTAATTTTAATTCCTCTAAGTTGCGTTGCAATCAAAATAGTAATAATATGATTTTATTTCACAATCCTCCAATGATTCGCCCAATTCAAAATCAATATCTCCTTGATAATTAATGTAAGAATTACATTAATTCAATTTTTCCATCTTCTCTAGTTAACTAGCCGAGCCAACGTTCTATTTTCCAAGCCTTTGAACAACATTATTATTTCCAAGCCTTAGCTCAGCCAGAATATTCCCTTGTTTTGATGAACTAGCCTCCAGGAATGATGATAGGCTAACTCCATTCTCTGTTTGATGATCATGCCGGAAATGGGGACATGACAACAGACCTGATCGTCATTTTCAGAGCAACATATCTTGAGTGTCAATCAATTGTAGTGGCAAGTATAGGGAAACAAATCTGCAATATAAAGAGCGGACAACAATACAAAAAATGTCTGGTATGATAAACTGGAATCTCTTGCCTTGAGGCGCCATACTCAAACATCTCAATATGAACAAGAACTACCAATATCTCCATAAATTTCTTATTTGTTTGCAAATCCTCAATAAATTTCTTCATCGCTATCTCCCTGATAAACAAAATAATTATGGAAATAATATTTCAATAAACCTCTGCAAAACCTCAAACGTTCTACTCAACTACGAATCTTGTATGAATTCGCCAAGGATTGGCTAGGGAGATTTCCGTCCCCAAAACCAATATTCCCTTAGGGTTTTCGTCCTAGGGTGAATTGCTGAACAAACTGTTCAAGCTCCTAATAGGGTTTCCATAAAAATGAAATTGTCAAGAATAAATTCACTTTTCCTCAAAACCTCCTTTTATAACTTTTCGGGAGAAAATATTATATTTTCTTTTATTTCTTTTATTTTCCCGCTTAAGCCATAAAGTGTCATTTTTAAACAATTTCACTTTTGTACTCCTTGTCTAGCAACACTTTATAAGGTTACATTATAATCCTTTATTCAACTTAAATAATTAATTAAAATTAGTTGCCATAAAAATAATTCAAGACAACTTAATAATTTATTAATTATGCTTGGAAATGGGACATTACAAAAACCAATTAGCCTACGGGAAAAACTTAGGAAAATAGGCTAATGGCTATTAACTGCTCACATGCAAGAAGGGGACATTACAATAACCCAATATTCATGCACAAATTCTAGCACTTTCTGATCATTGAGATCCCAGAAAGAGCATTGTGTGTAATGTCCCCCATTTAGCCCAATTGGACAGTTGATGAGAATTAGCCTATCACATGGTTCTCGTAGGCTAATGGCTTTGGATAGGGAGCCAAATTGGACCAATCTGCTAGGGCTTGCTATTTATAGTAAGTCAGGTTGGGGCAATGTTGTGCGACTTGCTATTTATAGCAGGGTAGGATCCGAGGGCCTAACATATGGTTTATGGTTTCAAGAGGCCCGGAGCATTATTTATCGATGTATAAGTTAAATTTAATAAAAACTTATAATATTTGCAAAAGTTAAGCGACTTTAAGTTATTAAGTGTTTTCACTTTATTAATGTAAGTTATAACTTAAAGTTACCTCTCTAGGTGATGGGCGCCCTTCATGGAGGAATAAGGGGCTTAAAACATAAAATAATAAAATATATTCCCCTTTCTTGGGCGTTGTGGATGAGGGAGATAAAAGAATAAGGAAAAGCTCATTTGGATTATTATTCACTCTCTTTAAATTGATATTGTTGTGCATTCTTGGAGCTTTGGAAGCTTTGAGGGTTTGAACTAGACTTGGATGAGACGAAAACCTCTTCAAGTCTCCTTCTTCGTGTGTGAAAGACCACATCAGGGAGGATTATTGGAAGCCTCACACAGGGGTTTCATTTGTGCTTTAGTTGGAGTGATTTTGATGAAGTTTGGAGCTTGAATGGACATATTTCATGGAGTTTTCTTGTTGCATCTGATGGCAGATTTATGGAGGATAGATCTATGTGTTTTGCTTGAGTTTTAGTGCTACCACAGATTTCCCAAGGCAGGCCGTACTCTTTCTATGCAGGCCGTACTTCTTCTAAAGGGCCGTACTTTTCCTTATTGCAGTTTTTGGAGTTTGAAACTAGTTTGAGGGCATTGTTGGTTTGTGGAGGTACCTATTTGCTGGAGCAGACCTTTCAAATCATATTGGTGGTGGGTTTACTGTTTGTTAGCATTCCTTGTTGCTACAGTCACATCAAGGGCCGTCCTATGTTGGTATTGGACATGGGCATTGTATGAAGTGAAAGCCATCTATATTGGAGACTCATTATCATTCTAAGGTGGTCGCCTAGCCCTAGTTAGCATTCAGATTTAGTTTGCAGCTGAGACCCTTGGAGATATTGTTGTTGTCTATGCATTTTGTGCTCCATTGTTGCTGGTCTGGGTACGACAACAATATGAAGTTGTAATCTAGCAAATGGGTATGTACTCATAATTCATATTTTGGCATAATACAATCTGGATCTTCGATATTTTGTTCATATATGCTTTAGTTTTTCTGGGTTTCGTTTATATGCACTATATTCTATGTTTTCAATGCAAAAACCATACATATAAAACCCTAAACAAAACAACAGCCATATCATTTAGAAAAGGCAAAAAACTTGGCACAAAAAACCCTATCCGACGGTGTATGTTACACTGTGAGAGTATACGGTGAGTAGAATATGATCCATTTCAACTTTATTATGCTCGCTGACAGCAAGCTTGTCATGTCCCCTTTCTAGCCCTAAGCGTTCGTCATGGTCCCTTAGCCTATTATTTGATTTCCTATAGGTTAATGGGTTGGGTTAGGGAAATATTTTAATAAATAATTATTAAAGTTAGTTTTAGTTTTATTTTGCAACTATTGTAAAAGACAACTTTATTATTATTTTCCAAACTGCCTAAATGGGGCATAATAAAGCCTTATGTAACTCTTAGTAATGTTTTATTATTTTTGAGTAGAGTTACAAAAGTAAATTAAAAAGTAAGTTTTTGGGTGGCAAAAGTGAATTTTATTATTTTATTTCCCTCAAGAGTCTATAAAAGGGAGTGAGGACTCATTTGTAACTCTCCGCCATTTTATCTATCAAATCGTTGTTTTTGAAATAGAGCCTTTGTGTTCATTTGTTTGCCCTATGACGAAAACCCTATTGGCAAATGGAGTTGAAGACAAAAGCCTCCATTTTGAAGGGGTAATTCCATCCAGGGATTACCAATGAGATGATATTTGTATTGTACTTTCAGTTTTCAGTTTGGTGTGTTGATTTCCGGTGTGTTGTGTGGTGTGGGATATTTAGAAAATACAAAAAATATTGATGTGTTTCCAGATTACATGTGTTGTTTCCACAGGTTGTGTGTATGGTTTTAGTGTGCATTTCCCAATATTTCGGAGGTTATCATATAATATTTGTGTAACAAATCTAATCGCTGCCCAAGTGTGTTTCTGGGCCGTATTTCCTCTTGCTGCAGGCCATACTTCCTGCTCCTGGTAGTGCATTTCCCTATACCTGGAGGGTCGTACAGTCCATCTCAATTTCTGGGTGCTGCATTTGTTTAAGGCCGTGAAGACTTTCAGACCTGGCCACTGTTTTCTTCATTACATTACCAACTTTGTGGACTGGGCGTATTAGTTTCTGGTTGTTCCAATACTTGAGTAGGGCATACCAGTTTATGAGGGACATTTGGTCCTAAATTTATGAATCACTGTCCTTGGAAGGGCACAAATACAGTGTTATTTCAGTTATCTCCAGTATTGCTGCAGCTGAACCTTCTGTGGTGGCAACCGCAGTCTTTTGGTAGCATTCAGTATGCTGAATCAGTCTGAGTTTTGAGCAATATCAGTCCTAAAGGAGCCGCCAATCATTGAGCAAGTGAGCTGTACCTTTTGGAAGGGTGGCTGATCTGGAAATGTGTGCTGCTGTTCATGATTAAGATCATCATACTATTGCTGGAGTTACTTTGATGAATCTGAGGTGAACAATTTCTAATCTGCAGTCAACTCATCACTGGGATATTAGTTTCTTCTCCCCATGTTTATAGTATATTCAAGTGGGAAGTTATTATCTTTTCCCCAGTTTTGTAGTAAATCTATTGGTATGATGTCTTCACTCCTGGGTCTATAGTTCCAAGGGGTATATATTAAGCACTACCTTTCTAGGGAAGAACACAAGTAGATGTAAGAGGAAATGATTTTGGTTTAGTGTGATCTGTATCAAAAATAATAATTTGAAAGGGAGAACTTAAACTTGTGAATATGTCAATAGACAAATAGGTTCAGCACATACTTCAATATATTGTAGATTGCAATCCTTCACACCAGTAGCGAATTGCATTGCTTGAGCAAATGTCCATTTACGGTTTGCATCTACACGAAGTTCAATTAGATGCCCAACCTTTTGTCGAACAGCTTGAATAACTGCTGCATCCTCTAGGGGTTCAGATCGACGAGCTACCTGTAGACAAAGCAGACTATATGATATTTTCACTTTCAATATTTTGAATTCTTTCTTTTTCTGCAACAAGATCTTCAACATTCTCATTAACATTTCAACCAAGAAATACTTGTAAATTGAAAGAAAACAGAGTAAAACAAGTCTGTATTGTTGACATACATTTGTGTATTCACATTTTGATAAGAAACACATAATTTACATGCAAATAAGGTCATATATTGATGCATTTGATACCTTCAATTTTACCGTATGGAAACCTTGCTCAACTAATTTTGCTGCAGCACAAGCAACCTCCTCTGGAGGATCGTCTGAGTCTAGAAGTGCACATATCTGCACCTTTGATGAAATATTCCTGGAAATATATGGTGATTCCTGCTTGCCTAAGACATTCTGTAAATTTTCTGTGCCAAGAAGCAAGTCTGCAATATTACCACCTCTGGTTGCTGCTAATGCACTGAGGACTGCCATTTCCAAACCACAACGCACACTTGGAAAGAGGGAACATGCCTATAGGAATCCAAATTAAGAGGTAGTATAACTATATATATGTAACATAATGCAATCATATAAAAAAACAAGCAATATTAGATGGTACGAGACAACATAGATCAGAAGCCATTGTAAAGCATTGTATGAACTGATAGGTTTTAACTTATTTCAACGTACAGGTATCCCTATATCTCGCCATATCCATCCAGAGAAAGAGTCATTCAACAGAGACATGAGAAAATTCAGTGACATATTATGTGCTCTATACGCAAGAAATCTCAATTGCTCTTCAACATCCAGCATATCTTCACTGTGTGGTCCTATCGGAGCCACCTGATAATAAAAAGAGCAAAGTATTAAAAGGTAAGAAATTGAATGCTAGGTTTAAATACTGCTAGTAGCTAACATTGAAATCTTTATGACATATTTGGAAAAAAAGAGTGTGTTTGATGTTAACTTCAAATTTTTTAAGTCACTTGCATAACTGATCCTTATTTATCGGAGATTATGTTTTTCATGATAAGTTATTTTCAGAATAGAGGACACTGGTTTCTTTAAGAAGTGGCATGCCTTACATTTTATAACAGGTCAGAGAAAGTGTGATGTTTTCCCCAGTGGGGGGCAGGAGTTTTCAGGGGATTCTGATGACATGTGGATGAAAAAGTAAAATTAAAGGGAGATGATCCAACTTACAATTAGGTACTGATACCTAAAAGAATGACATAAAGATAGTTTTTAAAATGTATTTAAAATAGTTAAATGAACTTGGAGCTCTGTACACAGCATAAAAATCTATAAATTGGTTAGTTGAAGTCTAAATAGGACACTCTGACCCAAGTGGAGGGACCACTATGCAAGGGTAGAAATAGTATGGTCATAAGACACATTATGTTATAGCATAATGTGATAATTGTATCAAAATTGTGATTGATCAAACTAAGTATTGTGCTATGTACAAGTAACCATTTCCAATTATTGCTGGTTAAACAATGCCATTCTATTCAGGTGTCGAATAGTTGTCCAACTGGCACACCCAATGTGTTCAATTGACTACATGTTCACAATTGGACACTTTTTGAGGGTATTCTCCCAAAGATGTTAATATTGGAGAATCATATGTTGCACTTGTGAGGAGGAACAGATGTCAAGTTGTAATTGGTAAAACCAAAGCATTTATGTTTAGTGAGTGAGCTCCTCTTAAGCAAATTTGGGATGCAAGCCAACTAGTGTTTAATCATAATTATTGTTAGTATGAGGTGCCGGTGGATGGTTAGGATCTAGCATCACATCCTATTTGGATGTTTCACTCTTCTCATGTGTCACGTCTCAAACTTTGATGCATTCTGAACTTACTATATTTGGAGCTATTTTATGGATAATTGAGTGTGGAGTAAATAAATATTATTTTATTTTGAAAAGATGAGATAAGTGAATATTATTTTATTTGAAAGGTTGAAATATAGTGAATATTATTTTATTTTGAAATAATGAAGTATAATGCTTCGGCTATTTGGACACTAACCTATTAATGGAAAATTTGAGTTTCGTGAGTGGCAGGTTGTAGAAGACAAGGGTGTGGTTAAGGTGGAGGTGGTTAGCTTCTTGGCAGGGTTGGGATGGAGTGGACTCTCTCTTACACACACAAGCACTTAGATGTCATATAGATGCATTAGCATTGCATAAATTAATTTTATTAATATATTGCCTTCTTACTTTACTAGAAAAGAATATCATTTTATATTTTATAATTGTTATTTAATTAATTAATATTAAAAATATTCTAGGTGAAATAAAAAGTAATTTAAATTTTATATATATATACTGATTTTTATTTGAAATTATATGTGAGGGAAATAATTATATTTTATTAATTATTATTTTAGAAATAATTGTGGCAAATTTATTTATTAAAATTACTTTTAGTTATTAAATTATGCCTTTTCGAAATTAGAAATATTATTTATAATTGTGTTTCAAAATTTAGTAATAAAATAAAAATTAGTCATTAAATGATGTGTTTTTGAAAAATTAAAAATAAGTGTTTTATTTGGTAAATTAGAACTAAATTTTAGAAAAAGAAAACAACAAAAGATAGAAACAAATAGAAATTTAGAAAAGAACTCAAAATTAGGAAAAAAAAAAACAAAACAAAAATTAGAAACTGGGAAAAGATAGAAAGAAGTTTGAGAAGGAAAGAATGTATTTTAAAAGAGAAAACTCTCTCATTCTCTCAACACACAAGATTCATTATTTTTTTTTCCAACATTTATTCAGAAGAACAAAAGCACATGCAAAAGATTGAAGATTTTGGCAAGGAAGCAAAGGAGGAATAGACAGAAAGAGAAAATACCCGGACGAGAACGAATCATCGGGAAGTGAATTTCACGGGCTTTTAATCAATCCTAAATGTCATTTAAAATATAGGAAATGGTTTTACCCTCTGAGACTAAATGGCTAAATGATATCACTGTATTTGATTAATCAATTGTAGTTATTATTGCAATTTGCAGCACTATCATTATTATTATTTCCTTATTCATAATATCATTGTTTAAATATCATAATACTATTATAGTATCGATTATATTGTATTTGTTTGATGTCATCAATCTCTATGCCTGTCATAATTCTAGATTTTAATACTGTAAGTGCTATAGATTTTGTAACCTTATTGTAGTATATCTGTATTTTATGTTGCATGTATTATAGAAAATATGATAATTAATATCATATGTATTTTATTACTGTATATTATATAATTGAAATTATATATATTAAACTGTATATATAAATAATAACAATATATGCTATTGTTGTTTATATTCTTATTACTGTATATGTTGGAAAAATTCCAGCGAAAAATGTATTCGTTTTGACGAAATTTTAGAACTTAAAAAAAAAAAAAGGAAAAGGCGTTTTTGAAAACAAGTCAAGAACAGTCATAATAAAACAGCGATAACTTTGTCATTTTTTAATGAAATTCAAAACCGTAAAATGTTCTGGAAAGTTGGTGAAAGGGAGAACAAAATCCAGAAAGGCTTTTAAGATATTCACAGTATTTAGTGAGCAGTTTAGAAAAAGATGGACATGATGTATTTTTTTTGGACGTGATTTAAGATTACACCGGAAAATATGCAAACTAGAATAACGAACTTGTGAGCAAATGCTATTTACCGATAGAACTCATTGTTAGTCATTTCCAGCATAGTATGGAATTCTTGCTCAAACTTGATGCCTGGGAAGGAATTTCTATTTATTTCCATTTAAAACCATTACAAATAGGAAGAAGATATTTATATTTATATATTATTGCATTTCTTTTTTTCTACATATTTAACAAAACAAGTAATTATCTTTAACTTATAATGATTATGGAAGGAATTATAATTTCATAGTAATGTGAAGAAGAACTAGTAAAATTGATATATAAATGTTTATATTAATTTTTTCTATCGCTGGATTAGTGAGCATATTGAACTCTTATATATACATATATATCAGATTTTAATGAATAACGGTCAACGATGGAAAATATATAGATATTATATTGATTTTTGTTCCGTTATCAACACGAAAACATCTTCCTATAAAATATACCGAAAATTTAGAGATGAAATAAACTGCATGAGGAAATTAGTAGATTTATTTTGTTTCATACAGGTATTTTATATCACAAAATTTAGTAAACGACTTTTCTCTTTGATTGGATCATTGTTTATCACTGAGAATAGACCAAAAACATGCAAACTAGAAAATGATGTAATTTTGAGTAAACCCTTTTATTTTCTAAAAAGGGCATTGTTAGCAAACACTTTTAACTGAAACAAACAATTCGTTTGGATTTTGTGAAAGATTATATTTATTCTTTTTGTGTAATTACTTCCGAGACAGGATGTCGAATGTGGGCTCCCAGAGACGGTAATTTACTTTTTCTAAATTACCAATTTCAATTATTATAGCTTGGCCAAGCTGCTGTACCATTGAAAAAAATGGATTAGAAAAGCCTAGATTATGTTATATATGTCTCTGCCACATCCTGCTACGAGAGTTATGTCATTCTAACTTAGTTTAGGAATGCATACAGGCAACAGGCATGCATCGAGAGATTCCCTCTTGCCTTTACCGTTCCAGGTTGCTAGGCTCCTCATGTAGGGTTGGTGCTTTCTTCGAGTTAGGAAGAAACTCGGGGAAGTCTAGTACTTCGTGGTTGGGTGGAAAAAGCGCCTTAACCACACTCTTGGCCTCGACTTGCAGAAGACCAGTGGGGTCATGGCGGTCCAAGACAGAGATTCTTATGCTATATGAATCATTATGGATATATATATTTCATTGTATTACTCTTGTATGGCTTGCATAGCCAATCTGCAAATTGTATAATTACTTTCATTGATATAATTGATGTATTGATGCAATATCTTTTACTTTTGACATTGAAACAGATGTAATGTAACACCCTATTTTAGTGTATGTAAATGAGAATGTAACACTCTTTTAGTCCATGAAATTTGTACTTCTTTTGGGAAACTTGCTATTTATGCAATTATGGATATTTTAATTAATAAAATGTTTCAGTTTCTTTTTTTGGAATGAGCATTGCTTTTTGGAATACTATTTTTTAGTATGAGAGATTTCCGCACTTTACATCATGGTTATCTTGGCCCTCTTCCTACCTTTTCTAGCAAATGAGTGGCAAAATGATAAAAGGTCATGGATCAATTGTCAATCAGCCAGCAGGGTCAGAGTGCACAGACACAATATGAAAACAAACTTTCACACTTTCTTTATTGATTTTGTAGAAACATACACACAAATTACTTGCTGAGAGAAAACACACTCTCAAAATTTGATTGCCACCCGTGAATTCATTACAACAAGCATTTGAAAGAATACATCGACACACTTCACTTCTACTTTCTATTTCAGATAAGATTAAAACACTCAACACCTAGCTTGACTTCTAGGCTTTCTAGAAATACTCCTTACAAGCTTCCCTCTCTTTACTAGATTCACTCTTTTAAATTTTGGAGAGCCTAATGAATTTTTCCCAGAGATCCAAAATCCCCTAACTCCAGCTCAAATCAAATATTCACCTTAATGAATCTTGTTCATTCTGAAGGGACAAAGAATTGATAGGGAAGATGAAGTGGTTTATCTTCCATCAATTATAAAATCTTGGGATGATTGCAGTTAATTCTTGACCTACCCATTTGATGACTGTGTATTTGGGGAGTTCCAAACAAAACCAAACTCCATCTAAGTTTTGAAATGGTAAATGCATAGGAAACAATAATTATGTAATATCCCCATTTTCCAAGTGATCACCAAATGGAGTTGGCAAGCCTATCCCATTCCCGTAGGCTAAGCCAGAGGGCTAAGGGAATAACCTAATTGACTAGATTTCATATTTAGTCAAATTTTATTAGGGAAAATTGCATAGTTCCACGGAGTTTCGGGGACGGGGACGGGGGGATGGCGGGAGACGCGTTTCGGGGACGGGGACGGGGGGATGGCGGGAGACGCGTTTCGGGGACGGGGGGCCTAATTTTGGGTGCGGCGGGGGAGCAGTGTGCTGAAATACATATAGTACTTGAAAAATTAGTTATAAAAAGATGTATAACTGCAGAAGCCTAAGGAATAACTTAATAAGTAAAGTTTAGAGTTTAAACACATTGCAATGATTTATTATTTCAAACAGTTCACGTGCCTTGTCTATGCTTCCACATTTTGCATACATATCTAATAGGGCAGTTGCAACTACAACAGCTGACAAAATTCCTCTATCCTTTATGTTTTGATGGATGTCCATACCCTATTCCAAAGCTCCCATTTTGACATAGGCAGGGAGGATGCTGGCAAAGGTTGTGGAGTTTGGCTTTACACCGGTCAGTTGCATTTGCTTTAAAATTTCTAAAGCCTTTTCAACAAATCCATTTTGTGCATATCCTACAATCATTGCAGTCCATGAGACCACATTTCATTGAGGCATTTTGTCAAAACAGTTCATGTGCCTTGTCTATGCTTCCACATTTTGCATACATGTCTACCAGGGCAATTGCAACAACATCTGACAAAATATGAATATCTGAAAAAAAAAAATATAAAAAATATTTTTTTAATGCATTTCGAGGGGGACGCCTGGAAGTCTCAGGGACGTCCAGAAGTCCCCCCCAAAGGGAGACATTTCAGATTCGGCGGGGGGGGGGGGGCGGCCGGCGGGGGGACGTTTCCTTGACGTCTCCTTGTCTCGGAAACATCCCCGTCTCTGGGATGACCCTTTTTCAGGGGGGGGACGCGTCCCCGTGGAACTATGGAAAATTGTAATGTCCCCATTTTTTGGGTTCTCTAGTAGTGCAGTTGTCGTTGACCTTTTGTCTTTGTGTCAGCTTGTTCAGAGGGGTAAATTGATGTTACCAGTGAGCTCTGATGGTTTAGAGGAGTCATATGGTGCTCTCAGATGTTATTTCCGGCTTCTAGTTTGGGCTCCAAGATTCTTGGAGGGAGCGGCTATTTATAGTAAGTCGGTCAGTTGGCTCCATTTATCATTCCTCTTCATCGGGATCACTCCAGTGCAGTTAGTTTTCGATTCCGATGCATTCCGGCAGTTTTTGCAAAATGGGTGTGTTAATGACTATATATTAATTATTTTACTAAGGTTGCCAAAAATTAGTTAAAATATTTATAAGGCACCTTAGTGTTATAGCTTGTCGGAACCGGGATGAAATGTTTTAAATTATGGATGCATAAAATAGGGACCTTGTATGTCAAATTATCATTATTTTAATAGAAAGGTCTTTTTCGGAGCTAAAAGGGAGTTTAAATTTAAAAGGTGACTTTTAGGGCTGGAAATGTTTTAAAAGTTAAATAAATCAATTTTTTGGAGCAATAAAGATTATTTATTTATAAAGTGATTTTAAATAATGTTTTCATGAAAGTTCCAAAAATTGGATATAAAAAAGAGAAGTTGGGGAAAGAAGAGTTCATTCTTGACTTGATATTTGACGAGAGTTTTCCATGAGAGCTGGAACTTGGAAGTTCAACAAACCCCAGGACAAAAACCCTTGGGTCTTTGGCTTTGTGGACGAAAACCCATTTGGTCAATCCTTGGCAGATTCACACATAATTCGCAGGTGCACTTATTTGGTTCAGATTTGAAGGTTTGGAACAGAGAAATGCATATATATATATATATATATTTTTAGGTTTTGTGTCTTGGCTTCCAAAGCATTTTGATGATGATTTGAGAAGTTATTGCACACATAATAATGCAGATTTTATGGACAGCATGAGAACAACATTGTAGTGGCGGTTTTGGGCAGTTTTGAAGTGGTTTATTGGGATTGTACTTTCTATCTTGCTGGTCATACCTCTACTAGACAGGGCCGTACCATTTGGTGTGCATCTTGTGTGGTTTTTGAAGCATATTTTCCCTTGTTTATGGTCGCCATTATCCAGCAGCAGCATACAGTCCAAAACAAAGTTTACTATGAGGGTTTAGGTGTGGGTTATTGCTGGAAATCACCTTCAGCAGACCACACATCCTCTTGGGAATCGTGGGTCTTCAAGGAAGGTTAAAATCTATCATTTGGAGCTTCATTTCCTTGCTTGGGAGTCACCTAAAGTTATAAATGTCATTGCCATTCTTTGTATGATGAAGAACAATCAATTGTAGATGCTGGGAGGTGTTTACTGTTAAAATGTATTGCTGGTTCAAGTACAACAGCCATACCAAATTGAAGAAATGCAAATGTGTAATGTCACTGTAATTCATTTTGATGCATAATATGAACTGAGTCTTTGTTATTTTGTGTGCATCTATTATAGTTTTTCTGGGTTTCGTTGCATGCTTCGTTTTCATTGTTATATTGCAAAAACAAACACATGCAAAAACACATATAAACCCTAAACAGATCCAGCAGTCAAACCAAACAGAAAACAAAAAATATTGGCATAAAACCCTACCAAGACGGTGGCTATTACACAAATTAAGCATAAGAGATGGCTTTGTATATTTTTGTGAGCTAATTGGTGAAGTCAAAATAAATAAGATAATTTGCCCTAGAGATGAGCGACCAAGGAGAGAGAAAGAAGGATGAAAGAAAGAAGAAAAATGATGGAAATGCCTTTGGATATTTTGAGGAAAAATAAAGTAAAATTAAATAATTTCCTTGTTGAGATGGACGACCTAAGTGAAGGTCAAAAACACAATATATGGATTGCCTAAGTGGTTTGCTCCTCTTGGAGGATGGAAGAAAAATAAAATATCTTGTCTAGGTCGGCCAAGGAGGAAGAAGGAAAAACAAGATAAAATATTTACTTTGTATTTTGGGCGCTTAGCATGATTTGAGGAGGTCGGCCAACTTTGGGAGGGAAAAAAGGCTTTAAAAGAAAGTAAATTGCAAGTCATTTCATCATCATTCACATCATATTTTCTCTTGAGTTTATACTCTTTGGTTGCAACTTAGGTTGGACTTTCATTCCAAGGACGAAAACCCTTGCGAATGTGGTGAGTTGGACGAAACCCTAGCTCATCATTGTGTTGGACTCATCACAGAGTTCTACTTGTGCTTCATTGGTGACATTTGGAGGAGTTGAGCATCATTGCAAATTCAGATTTGAAGATCAGTTTTGGAGCAGCACTTTGGTGGCATTTTGCGAGCATATTGTATTAGGGTTTCACCCTAATTTAGGCGCCACTTTTGGAGCAGACTTGTGGGCCCATCTTGGAGGGCGATTTTGGCATGATTTGGAGCAGCAATCCCTAGGTGCACTTCATGGAGGATTCACCCAGCTAGGATTGGTCATTTGTCATCTATTTTGCATGTATTTGGTATGTACAATCATACTTTCTAGGTCTGATTTATAGTGTAGAAATCCGAGCATTTGATTGGCATGTTTGTGCCCTAGAATTTATTGTACAATCAGATAAGAATATTCAGATTTGTAACAACTGAGGTGTCATACAGAAAATCAGATTTGGTTGTTGCATTTGGATCCCCTATGGTGTGTTTTTTTATGGTGGATTTCATGTTGTGAATATCAATTGGTAGAATCATTTGCCATGTTTATTTGTCATGTTTGGGGCACATATATGTTCACTGTGATTAAATGTTTGAAATCGAAAAATAAAATCAGAATTCAGAATTAGGGTTTCAGCAGAAAATAAAAATCAGAAATTTAGGGCAGATCCCATTGGGGATATTACAAATTACACCATGATTGAAGAAAAAAAAATTATATTATTTCACAGGATTCCATTACATTTCAATATATGCCATATAGCTTTATAAAGCCATCGCTTTCTTGTCCAACCAACTTAACTTACCCATCCAACCAACCACCCACTAACATTACATTCGATGTAACAAACTAACACTAACACTTATTATAATAATAACATTTGTTGACTAACACATAATAAATTACTAGCATACTAACTAATCTATGATGTAATATTTCCAACATTACCCTTCTTATTACATCACTCCAAACAAAAGAAGGAACATTGGTATATGGGGCTGGAATAAACAATAGCCCAAATATCACACACCATCAAGGGCACACCTAATCAAACATATTAGTGGATGCCCTTACTATTTATCAATACATGTGAGTCAAGACACTCACTATCCACAAGTACAATACTCCTCTTGCGAATCAAGACACACTGACTATCCACAAGTACAACACTTCACATGTGAATTGAGACATACTCACTATCTACAATACAACACTCCACCTGTGAACCGAGGCATACTCTGCATTCACAACATCACTCCATTTGTGAATTTAGTCATACTTCGCATCCACACTAACAAATCCAAGGAACATATCCCCAAACTCCCCTTGCTCCAAAGGGGAAACAATATTAAGATCTAGTACTGTTGACCTATTTTCCCCTTCCTAGAGTCAAATAGCCTAGTTTTAAAATGTTGCAAATCTTATCGAATTGGTTAAAATGCATGTAAATGTGTTCTTCAGGTTTGAAGTGTTTTTCCTTGTGAAACTCTCCAAAAAATTCTAAGTATGTAGGTCTGAAAATCGAAAAATCTGAAGTGTTTTGCCTTAAGGGTTTTTGTCTTTTCTGCGAGCCTTCAGGTTCACCGAAAGGGCAAATTGCCGAATGAGAGGGTTGAAAGAGACATAAGGGAGAGATAGAAAGGAACAATTCACGAAAGTCCATTTACACCGAAATTATTTTTGGTGAACTTGAAAGTTCACGAACTCAAGAGTTCGCCGAAAAGGCTTTTTACCGAAATGGTTCGTGGTTTCCCCTTTTTTTCGCCAAAGGCCAAAACAAACAAGAGATAAAGGAAATGAGCAGAGGAAGAAGATGTTAAGTTTTCGGCGAACCTTGTGGTTCGTGAACCTGATGGTTTGCCGAAACACAAAGTTGCCAAAAGGGAAAGCTAAGGCATAAGAGATGAAAGGGATGAGAAGAAAAAATCGTTAAGGTTTTTAGCAATTTGCAAGTTGGGATGGTCTTTGATCTCCGTTCCTTCCCATGTGGCATCCTCTATCAATAGTCCCTTCCATTTGATGAGATATTCCACGATAATTCTATTCCTTAGCTTTCTTTCCCTTGTGTTTAGTATTTCTTCCAGTTCTAGGATTAATTGCCCTTCATCATCAAGAGGAGGTAGTTCTTTGCATGGGGTGATGGTTTGATGTAATGTCCCTTATAAGAAGATTCTTATTTTTAACCTTGCACACAAGAATGACTTCTTAAAGGAAACATTAGTAATAAATAAGATCAATATATCATATTATAAGGCTCGGTTGGTAGCCAAAGGATTCTCCCAGAAAGAAGGCATTGACTATGAGGAGACTTTTGCTCCTATAGCCAAAATGAGTACCATTCGGCTTGTCCTTGCTATGGCAGCCTAGTTTGGGTGGAAAGTCCATCAAATGGACATCAAGAGTGCCTTCCTCAATGGAGATTTGCAGGAAGAAGTTTACATGACCCAACCTCCTGGCTTCAAGGTTGCGCGTAAAGAACACCAGGTGTGCAAACTGGTGAAAGCTCTCTATGGCCTCAAACAAGCTCCACCAGCATGGTACATAAAGATTGATAAGTACCTTGTGGATCATGGTTTTCAGCGGAGTCCTTCGGATTCCAATCTATATGTCCAACAATATGCTGATGATAGTCTTTACATCATTGTCTATGTCGATGATTTGATTATTACAGGCAGCTCAGAGTAGTTGATTCGGGAGATCAAACATGATCTCAGTCAAACATTTGACATGACAGACTTGGGACTTCTACATTATTGCCTAGGTATTAAGGTTTGGTAGCACACTGACCGCATCTTCATCTCTCAGTTAAAGTATGCTAGAAGTTTGTTGGACAAATTCTGGATGACAGATTGCAAACCCGCTCCTACCCCTATGGAGAAAGGGCTGAAACTCTTAGTTAATTCAGACTCTTCTGTAGAGAATGAATCCGCATTCAGACAATTAGTGGGTAGCCTCATCTATCTTACTGCCACTAGACCTGATCTTAGCTTTGTAGTCAGCTAGATCTCTCGCTTCATGACAGCTCCTAAAGATGAACATTGGGTTGCAACAAAGTGTGTGTTGAGATATGTGCCCGACACTTCCGACTTTGACATTTTGTATGGCAGGTGCAAAGATCCTCAGCTGATCGGTTTTACAGATTTAGATTGGGCAAGTTTTGTTGATGACAGAAAGTCTACCTCTGGGTATGTTTTCAGTTTAGGCACAGGTGCTGTCACATGGACCAACAAGAAGTAGCAGGTAGTGGCTCTCTCTTCGACAGAAGTTGAATACAGGGGCGTTGTTAAAGCATCTGTGAGGCAGTATGGCTTCGAAGGATGCTTTCAGACATGCAAATGTCTCCAACCGGGCCTTCACCCTTGTATTGTGACAATCAAGGGGTGTTGAAACTTGCCAAAAATCCTGTCTTCCATGAACGGACAAAACATGTTGATCTTCATTGTCACTTCATTCGCCGGCTTGTTGAAGACATCTCCGTTGTTTTGCAGTATGTTCCTACAGAGGATCAAACTGTTGATATCCTCACCAAGTCTCTGAGCCCGGATAAGTTTGTCAAATTTAGGGGGCATCTTGGTGTCGTTAGTGGATTGACCATTACGGGGGGTATTAAAGTATTAATGGTCAATATTAGTTTCTACTAGGAGGTTTCTATTTCTATTATATGTTTAGTTTATCTCTATCTTTTTTGCTTTTCCGCTTTGCTTATTTGTAGAAACTCCCGCTTCTCCTTTTAGAAACTTTTGTTATCCTCTTTATATAGAGCGTTGCTCTTCATTGTAAACTACTCATTCAATAATAATATTTTCATATTATTCTGTAACATTTATGTAACAAATTTCTGCTACATGTATTTCTGAACATTGTCATATTTCTGGATTATTTAATTGCTGCAAGTTACTTTATTTCTGCTCTTTATTACTGTTGATGATTGTTTTTAGACAAGTCAACAATTAGAGTGAAATACAAAGTATCTAACTCCCTCTTGAGCAAAGCCTCTCGAATGCTGAACGTGGTGATCAAACAAGATGACTCCAAGGTTCCTTTCTGATGATTTTGTAGGAGACAGCTCAGTGACTAAGTATGATTTTGCTGTTAAACACAAAGGGACTTACACAGATTCTTCTCCTTTCATTCAGCTTATTCCTCTTTCAATGTGGATGATTTATATACAAGGTATCAATGATAAAGAAAATGAAAAGGGGGTTAAGGGTTCAGAAAGCTAATCTAAGGTCAATGAAGCAATGATGAGGGATTGAACAGACAAACTCCTTGATAAACCTAACTTCACTTCGCCAAGGATGCCTACAACTACATGAAGTTGGTGCAATCTCCTAAGGTCATGCGAAAGGTTTTCAAATCATGAAGGTTCATATGAGCACCCATCGAATGGCGTAGCTCAAACAAGCATCCATAATCGAACTTAAGCAAATTATAAGGCTCAGACTAGCTTTACACAACACTTCACCAGTGGTGAATATTAAAAGCATGAGCTAGGAGTTGATCGATATTCAATACAACATACATTATTTCAATGAGCTTCTAATCTACTTTTAATCTATTCTGAAACATCTCTCCATTCTATTGAAGTACAAGAAACCATGTTATTTTGCAAGACAACACTTAAACACCAAGCGAACTCCAATGTTCTTTGCATTAATCTTGAAAATATTTACAACAATCTCTAGTCCTCTCGGAGAATTTTGAGAGTCTCTCCTATTCTACTCTAATTTCTCCTACCACTTAGCTACTGAATTACAAATGAGGCAACAAAGCCTTTATATAGTGCCCAGAATACATTGAATGGCTAAGATCAATTTGATAGCCAAGGGCTCAGATCATGCCACCTCAGAGGTAGTTACAACAACTTGCTATTTTTAGCAAAAAAGAGAGAGGCAATGAAGGCACATTTTCCAATGTGATAAGGTAAGGCGAAAGCATTTAAAATATTCCTCCACATAGGAATCCCTTTGACTTCTTTTATTAAATGATACTTTTAATGTATTAAATAATGCGGCTAATCAAAATTGAATGATGTGTACTCGCCACATAGATGCCAACTCAGCATACTTTGAAAATTGTATCATCTTTGTGTGATGTATTCAATGTGATTGCTTGAACTTGTATGTTGATCTTGCCTTGTTCATTCTTCTTGTTGACTGGATATATGATACTTGTTGCTTTACTTGATTAACTTCATGATTCTTTCTTCTTCTTGTAGGTAAGTTGATATGATGATCTTCTTTGAAGCATCCTCTTGAAGAGAGTAGAGAATAGATGATGACACTTGATTCCTTCATGAAGAGTAGTAGACTCTCTTGGACTTGAAAATTGTAAAGGCTTGAAGCTTAGATGGATGAATGCCTTGTCTTTGAACATGATGCCACTTGATGAAATGCTTCAGTAGATTGATGAAGAAACCAGCTAATACTTGAAGTGATGTAGATCTCTTGAAATGATGCTTCCTAGAAGATGATCTTGAATGATAACACCTTCCTTATGGTGGAGCAGCTACTTGATGTCTTCTCCACACGACAACTGGTTGACTTCACTCCTAGCATTGGCGCTTCCAACACTTTAGCTTCTCTATTCATCATTCACACTTCTGCAACATAGAGGAAGAAACAACATCAATCCTTTGGCTTTATAACATAAATACATAAGAATCATTTGCTTAAGCTCTAAAGAAAATCAAAACGTGAAAGCAAAATAGAAAGTAGAACATTGAATGGAGTCCTTAAATCTAGCTTCAAACCCTTAAACTCTTCCTTCTTGATACAGCAGATATGGATATCTTGGAGCAGCAGATTGAAGTTTGAATTTCTTCTTGAAAACTTCCAAAAACTTACTTTAAGTCAACTTCTTCCAACTGGGATATGCTGAAAAGGTGTATGAGATCAGGAATTCATCTTTTCCTTGAAAAACTAAACTTTTCCTTTACTTTTGGCTCATTAGATTACAGTTTTGAGGACCCCTCAATCAAGTCTTCATGTTATTAGAATCCTCTGGCAATTTGTTTAGACTTTATGATGGACCTTCCCTCCAAGCGTCTTAGATCAGCAACTTGAGTCCTCTAAATTTTATCTCCATAATGGCGCTTTGATTGAGGGGTTAGAGATCCTCTTGTTTTTGCGGATTGGATAGGCATTAAACTTGCTTTGATACCACTCATTTACATCTGCAAGAGGGTGGCGGATTAGATAGAGAAAGTGAATTCCTCATCAAAATAGCACTTAAAACTTGAAATTCTCCTCATATAACCTAGGCGCATTACTTCAAGGTGATAAAATCCTCTGAAATTCTACTTATTTTCCATCAAGCGCATTGGATTGAGGTCTTCGAATCTTCTAAAAAAAACCTTATCCCCTCCTTCCTTAGGTCGCATTAGTTGACGGATTAGAGATCCTCTAAAACTCGCATCATTGTAGCGCATCACTTCAAGCACTTGAAATCTTCTAAATTTCGCATTAGTTTGAAGGCTTGAAATCCTCTTAACTTTAGGCGCTTTGGATGAGAGCTTTGATTTCCTCTAAAATTGACTCTAAGACTTGACCTTGGATTTTGAAGTGATCGCAGTGGTTGGAGGTCTAAGATTTTCGCATTGGATGACACCTTATGAATCTCCCTCATGTTTGGTGCATTAGATAGGGTATAGAAGATCCTCTACAATATGGCGCAATGGATGGAGGTTTCGAAATCCTCTTGTATTGAGCGCATTGGTTGGAGGGTTCGGAATCCTCTTCTATCCTCTATCCTTGGGCGCATTTGTTCAAGCGCAAGGGATCATCAACTTGAAATCATCTTGAAAGCGGCGTGATTTATGAAGATTTTGCGCCACTTTGATATCCCGTCGCATTGGATCAACTTTTTGAATCCTCTGGAAACTTAGGCGTTTTTCAGGGTTCCTGAGGTAAAGGTATATTGAAAAATATATTTAAGTATCTCAACTTATACTTTAAATATTTTTCAATATACCTTTCAGGATGTTTGAGATAGGTCTCGAATCCACCGGATTTAACATGCAAAATATAGAATTTGGAGGATTCACCAGATTTCAGACTTAGTCAAATTTTCAGGATTTTCAGGATTTTAGGCTACCAGACTTACTCTTTTCAGGATCTCAAACATACATCAAGAAGGGTCTCATTATTCATTACTTGGATAGAATTCAATCAAGATTCTTCATTTTCCAGATGAGACCTCCAGTTATGAAGCAAAAATCTCCTAGAAGAGGAACTCATTATTGGATTGGCAGAGAAAATGAACCTAAGGCATCATCTAAGATCTCATGCAAAACATCGGAGCTCAAAAAAGGGGGTCCCCATTTGCAATGGGGCGATGTGTGATTTGGTCACAACAATTACAAAGAAGAAGCACCTTCTGCATTTCTATCTACTTCTATTAAACACATCAAGCAAACAAAAACAAAAAAAAACAAGGCAGAACAAGGGTGCGTATTACAATATTGTCTTTACTTGAATTAAACATTATATTGACAGAAATTAGAATGCAAATAATGCTGAACTTAGTGTTCTTGAGGTTTTGGAATAAATCACTGTAATATTTATTTCATGCAAATAGTTATATGAAATAAAGATGAAAAAACCATGAAAAAAAATGAAGTACAACAACCACACAACAATAGACACTAAAAGTTTTAAACATAGAAAATTGTGTTGGAAAAACAAACTAGAAGTTGCAAATGCTCAACTTCCTTTCTTTCCTTTGGCCAAGTCAATTACAAAGATCTCAGATAGAGCATGCACAATATACTCCTACTGATACACTCACTCAACTACTCTTTACACCACGAGAAACAAAACCAACTAGAACTCACTAACTCTTCCTCTCACTCTTTTTTCTTATGACTGGAATCCTAGAGGTGTCCTTTTGTGCATTAAAGGATTCCGAACATCGAGGAGACACTGTTTCGACCATTACTCTCTTTTTCTATTTGAAAGGGATTATGCTGCCACAAACATCAGGATGAAGCTACCCTGACACTAATGAAACTGCCATGTCATGTATGGAATCACTAAGACACATCTGTAACTACAATTGTTACATGCAAAACCACCCTAACAATAACACAACAACCACTCTACTGCTCCTGGCAATTTGTTTACTATGCAAAACACTCTTTGTTTAAGCTCTATTTTTTATGGAGTTCTGGGTTGTTTGATGTAGTAATTTGTTTTCCAGATCGTTATGAATAAGTAAAAGTGGTCCCTTCCAATCAATTATGGTAACACCTTCATCTTGTGTCAATGATGGGTACTAATCTTTGTGTATGCACACACAAAATGGTGTACTGTTGAATGTGCATAGATAAAAGTAGAAAATATGAGACAACGAAAATATATACCTCAAACAATCTCAAGGCTGATGGATTGCATTTCAGGCTTTGTTGGTATGAGTTTAGTACTAAATTGGATAAACAGTGAATACTTCTATAATATACTTGAAGAAAAAAGAAAAAAAGAAGAAAATCATAAGACATTATCTATACTATTTGAAAGAAAGATAGAAGTGCTTACTTCACCATATCCCTTGTTCCCATTATAAAGAATGAGTGTCAAAAGAAACCCTTCCCTATATGTTGCTTCAGATTGATTTTTCTTACTAGCAGTTGTGAGTGGAGCATAGAGTGGAATCCTGTCAAAAAAAGAGATGTCAATGTTTGTAATTTTGATGGCTATTCTAAAATAATATCAAAATCAAGTGAGCTGAAATAATGCCTTGAAATTGTGGTTTCATGGAATGATGAACATTGACACACGAATCAATTTCAGCCAAACTTCAGAATCTTTTGCAAATTTACCTGTAACGTGAATATTCCATTTTGAGAACACAAATTTCAGAAGTATTAATTTCCATGTTTGTATTTTCTGAATATCTAGAAAGGATATTGAAAGCATGCTCTGCAACTTGAAGGGCCGACTGCTGTATAACTCTGCAAGAAAACATATATTACTTGGTGCCTTGTAACTGAATATAGTAAAGGAAATTCAGCTTTTCAAACTGATGATATGCATAATACCTATGATGTGTAATATTCTCTTCTATATTGCTGTCTACTTCAATCACCCAATCACGTTTTCCTTCCTGAGAGATGAACAAAGCATTCTCAAGCTCTTCCTTTGTTCGTACAAGCATATGATTTACCCTGCCAACCAATAGAATTTCAAGAGAGAGAAACTTTTCCTGGTTAAGTAGAATCTTTTTGAAGATATACCTCAACTCAAACCTGAAAATTTATTCAAGCCAAACATGTGTTCGTAAATTTTTTAGTATTAACCTTTATTTGGTTTAATTTATAGTCGGAATGTTAGTCTAAGTTTGTATTTGTTATTCCCATATGAATTTCTAATTCATTTGGCAAGCAAATTTGTGAGGTGTCACTAGTTCTACACCAATTTTGTCCCTTTGGAAGGGAATCTTGGAGTTACATTTCATATGTAACTCCTATGACATTTTTGACACACTTCACCTTCATCCCATTGGGATTAGGGGCACTTGGCACACACCTATGAAGGTTAGCTAAGGTGATGATAGAGTTACTTAGTGGCATATGGCATGAAACAGTAGGTTATACAATATTACAAACCACCAAAGCATTGCACTTATAAATAAATTAAACATAGTGCATGGCTTGCCTGAAATTCCTACTACTGATTTTTTTGTTTTTTGGTACAGGATGTATGGCTGGTAAAATCCATTGAGAATCTTTTCCCCCAAAACAATTTGGCGTGCAACTGAAAAATCGCATTTTGTTCATAAAAAATCCTTCACTTATAGGGCTAAGTATGTTCTCACATTGGTAGATGATTGCACTAGGTAAGTTTGCATTTATTTCTTGAAATCTAAAGATTAATAAGTTTTGGGCACTTTCATTGAATTTCATGCTTTTGTTGAAAAACAATCTGGTTTCCCTTTATGCATTTTACAAACTGATAGCAATACCAATTGTGTCAATTAAGATTTCCTTGCATATTTTATGAATCATGGTATTAAGCACAAAAGGTTGTTTCTTATAGACCCAAACAAAACGGCACTTCTGCACCTTAACATAGGACTATAACTGAAATGGCGAGGTGCATGTTACATGCTAATAATTATGCATCATAAGTTTTGGGCTGAAGCAATGCATTGTGCTTTCCATATTATTAATAGGACTCCCACAATAGTTGTCTTAAAAATTACTCTGAGAGAGGCTTAGAGTGGTAGACAACCTAATTTAAAGGATTTGCTTGTGAAACATTTGTTCATATTGTTAAAGAAAAATGCAAGAAGATAGATGCTAAATCAATCCCTTATATTTTTGTTTATTATGATGAGCAATCTAAGGGTTATAGAATATGTGATCCTGAAACTAACAAAGTTAAAATTAAACGAGATAGTAGACATCAGATTTCCACAGTCCATAATATTATAATGAGTGCTTCAGGATTAAACTGTGTTGTTTTTTCTCTCAATGTTTCGGATCACTTCTCCTCTCTTGCTTCTTTTCTCCTGATGATGGATCATGGAGTGTGATCCGAAACGTTGAGAGAAAAAACAACACAGTTTAATCCTGAAGCACTCATTATAATATTAAACGAGATGTTAAAATTGCTGAAAATAGTGTGGTTAATTATTCTTTACTTCTGATTCTATCACTATCATTTTTGCTTCTTTTCCTTTTGATTCAGGTGATGATAAACTAGATGTGTGCATGGTGTTGATACTATTTTTGTGCCTTCTTCTTCTAGTCTTGCTCCACCTAAGCCTATGCCTAAGTGGTCTAGAACACCTATAGAAGAATTAGAAGAGAGTTTTGTAATATGCTTCAATTTCGAAATTATGCATAATAATGATCCCCAAACCTTTGGAAACGCTAAAGATCAACCTCATTAGAAAAAGCTATTCACGATGATTATAATCCCGTAATAGCTAATCAAACTTGGGACTTGGCGCTTCTTCCTAAAGGTAGCAATTTGGTTAACTGTAAATGATTATTCAAAACTAAGTTTACTTCTAATAATGAAGTACACAAATATAAAGCTATAGTAATAGTTAGAGGTTTTTCTCAAGTTGAAGTGATTATAACGAAATCTTTGCTTCTGTAGCTAAGATACCATCAATCAAAGTTGCTTTCACTCTAGTCACTATTATGCATTGACCAATTTATCAAATGGATGTTAAGAGTGCATTTTTTAATAGTGTTTTGCTGAAAAAATTTATGTCTCAACCTCTTGGTTTCAATATGAAAAGAAATGAACATCTTGTTTCCAAATTAAAGAAAGCTATTGAAACAATCATCTAGAGAATGATATTATCAAAATTCATCACTTTTTTTTGTAGATCACAATTTTAATATTTTACTCATAGTTGCAATGATCCTAACCATTTTTTCAAGAACAATGTTGGTGGCATGATTATTGTATTAAGAAAAAATTTTGAACGATAAACTTAGGGTTCTTGCATTTTATTTAGGAAAGCAAGTTTGGCAAGAAAAATTTAGTATTTTGATTTCTTAATCTCAATCAACATATGATTTGTTAGCTAAATTCAATATGCTTTGTTGAAAACCTATTTCTAATCCTTGTTAGTTCGGTATCAAATTGCTTAGTAATATGGATGCCGAACTTAGTGATCCTACTTTATATTGACAATTAGTTGCAAGTTTAAATTATCATATTAATAATCATTTTGACATTTGTAATGACCACTTTCTTGATACTTTATGTAAACTCTGATTTTTTTTGTGTTTTCCCTTATGCAATACTAGAATAATGAAATACTAAACAACAACATACATTACTATATTAAACTCTTTACCACCTAACTGAAATCTTAATTGTGTTACTTTGAATACCCACAGTATTCTGATGTAAATACAAACTGTGCATTACTGCTGAAAACCTTTTAACATATTATTGTAATGTCCCCTTCTTAGCCAGTTCGTCAGGTGGAGTAGTTAGTCTATTCCAGGGTTCCCGTAGGCTAGTGGAGGTTGGTTAGGGAACCTCACTGGGCACATTTTCTAAGACTTACTATTTATAGTAAGTCAGGCAAGGGGTCACCGATGGAGTTTGCTCGACATTTCTATATTTAGCATTGTCGGTTGGAGTATCTAGCACATATCACGTGGGTTTCGAGATGACCGAGGAATTAATTGTCGATATATAAGTTAAATTAAATATTTAACTTATAATAGTAAAAGGGTATAAGTTACTTTATATTATAAAAGTGACTTATCAAGTGGTGATATAAGTTGTTTTTAAAAGATAGAGTGCTAGGTAGTTTGGGTGTCCATATCATGGAGGAATAAGGGGTTGAATATATTATTAAATATTAAAATATAATGTTCCCATCTTGGGCATTGGGAAATGAGGGAGACAAAAGGAAAAAAAGAGAATTCATTATTTATTCAATCACTCACTCAACTTTGTCGTGCAAGCTTTGGAGCTTTGACTTTGAGCAAGAACAAGGGTTTTGTAGGGACGAAAACCTCTGTAGAACACTATCTTCATGGTTGGAAGACACTATTAGGAGGGTTTGTTGGTAGTTTCATCCAGAGGATACGCGGGTGATCATTTGATGCATTTTGATGAAGGTTTTACAAGTTTAATACTCTGTTTTTTATGAGTAGCCAATGGTAAAAATTATAGAGGCAGATTTCTGAGTTTTGAGAGAGTTTCTTGGCATTCTAGACATTCCTCCAAGCTGGCCGTACACCCTACAGGACCGTACCATCTGCAGAGCTGAAGATAGTTGTTGGACAGTGAAAAATATACATTTTGTTGCAAGTTTTCTTCATGGATATGTTTATTAATGGTGCAGCTTGAATCCCCTACAGAAAAATCAGGAAGATTTGTGAGTTTTTATTACTGTTGCAGCCTCTAGCTGGTCGTACAGGCTTCCTTGGGACATGGCATTCTTCTAGGCTGAAACACCTATATTTTGAGCCAGATTTTGTATTGATTTTTGGTGTCTAGGGCACAGAAGAACATTGCCTCTGTTTGCATAGTGGAATGTATGAAGTTTGATGCATATGGAGCTCATTTTTGGTGGCAAACCCTAGCTGGCTTTGTACTACAGACTTACATTATTGAAGAAAATAAAATGGGTATGTTGCCATATTAATATTTGAGCCATTTTATGATCTGGGTATTCATCGTTTTATGTGTTTTTGCTATATTTCTTTCTGGGTATTGTTGCATGTCTCGTATTTCATTTCTATATTTCAAATATCATATGCAAAAACACAAAAACAATCAAAACACACAGCAGTGAAATAATAAACCAAATCGGCAAAAAACTTGGCCTCAAAAACCTACAGAAACGGGGTGTATATTACAATTATATTCAATAGACCCCAAATACATTAATAATTTGCCAACAGCTATTGAACTTCGTAGACTAGGATTGGTACCTGAGTACATGGTACAATCCAAAAAGAAAGTAGGGCAGGTAATAAGCAATATTTTGAATGTTGCAATATAGTTTCCAAGGGGTATGACAACTCTCACATTGGTACGATGCCCACTAAAGCTTGTACGATGATCCCAATAGAGGTGCAGTGATATTGTGAGGTGTATGGAAGCCCCTTAGAATATGTACAATTGAGCTAGGGTAAGGGTCAACTATGGCATTAGTTAAGATTTACTGCTCTACAACAAATGATCTAGGTCCAATAGAATATTAACTCTGGATCCTTCACAATGAACAATTGGAGCTTGACTGAAATCTTCACAACTAAAAATCTTCAATAATACTCAATCTAGAGCTCCATCAAGCTTTTAGCATAAATGCGATTCCTAAATGGAACCACTACAAATGGACAAGAGGGTTTTCATCCTTCAATCCAAAATGGAAATCAAGAGAGTTTTTGTCCTCCAAAGTCCCTACACCAAAGGGTTTTTGTCCTCGGTCATGGAGGTGAATGTTGTTTGATTTGGGTCTTCCCCAAATCCATCAAAGTTTTAAGAGTTCTGTGCCCCCTTTGTTGCATTCCTATATTGTGCTCATCATATATATTTGATTTGAGACATTTGCAATGGGCTCCCATCCTCAAAATGAGTCTACGAATCTAAGTTTTGCCTTTCGGCGGGTTCGTAAACTTGTGAACTTGCTGAAAGAGGTTCGTTGGTTCGTGGTTTTGCCGAAATGCCAAAACAGTGAAGGAACATTTCTAAAGAGGCAAACAAAGAAGAGTTTCAGCATTTTGGCAGGTTCGCGAACCCGCAAACTTGCCGAAAAGTGGTTCGAAGGTTCATTGTTTCACCAAAAGACCAAAGGAAGAATGAAGAAACAAATGATGCATTTCGACGAGTTCATAGGTTCGTGAACTCGCCGAAATGCTAAAAGAGTTCATGAGTTCACCATTCTCTCGAATCGCCAAAAAGCAAGAAAAGAGGGGTGGTTCACCGGTTTCAGAAAGTGCCTAAAGGCCAAAATGGATAAGTAACGAATCAACAAGAAAGTTTTCGACAATTTCAATAGTTCGCAAACCTCCTGTTTCGTTGAAAGTCTGTGATGGGCCATCATTTTTAGCAACAGGGGTTGCCACATGGAGCACATGGTTTCACAGTGCCTAAGCATTGTCAGTTCTGACAAGGTTTCCCATTGTGCAATTGGACAATATTGATGACTCACCTAGTGGGGACCATTCAAGTGAGACTCAAAGGAGGGAAGTGGTTGAGATCGAAGTGATTGTTGGAGACAAGCGACGATACTGCACATGTCTAAAAGTTGTCAGTCCTGACAACTTTTAGATAGTGCGCCATTCGCTGCCATGGTGATTCAGCCCAACAGTGGCTTGGGGTCTTTGAAGAGGGGGAATCTGAAGGAAGAAGCCGAGGAAACATGGCAGTGGAACACTTCGTGCAGCTGTGCTACTCCCCAACAAAAGCAAGCCTGACACTCTTAGGCCTTGCACCATTGTTCCACATGGTGAAGGAGGCCCATCACAAGGTAGAGGCTCCCCGAACCATCGATCATGATCCACAAACATCTAACAGTCTGTGCATCTCCAAGCTCTTCAGAGCTCGCAAATGCTAAGTGATTGCACTGGTAACCGATGCAGGTGAGTCAATAGGCGTCTGAGACTTGTAGGGGGGACGCATGGCAGTGCGGCGGTACACTTGAAGTTGTTGAGCCTCATACACGCGGTCATAATGAATTTGAATGCGATTCAATGCATTAGCTGAGCTCGAGACTCCGCCATGAATGTGAATTATGATGAAGCCTGCAGAACTAGCAGAGTGGTTGTGAATTGATGATGAATTAGAAAGAAGCGACGTCAAAATGCATGCGATTAAATGCGGTAGTTGCAAAGGTGGCTGGGGTAGGTGATTCCTGCTTCGACACAGCACCACCCTAAATGGATTGCTATATATACATGCTTTGAGGATGTATTAGGGGTTAGTCGTTGAACCATCACAGAAGGTTTGGTTGCAGACTCAGGCCTTTGTGCCATTTTCCAAGAATCAAGCAAATCTTGATGGATTGTGCCCTTTGGCCTCTCACATCTTTGTTTCGATTCAACAATGAGTGGAAAAATGTCATTATGTGCTCTATCCTTATCTGTACTGAATCATTCTCTTTGTTTCTACCTAGCATATGCAGTCTCTATTTGTAAATCTAAGACTCTCAAACTTCCTGCAATTCAATGACTGTGTTTTTCACTTTTCATTGTTGCAACTATGTTTCTCTTGTTTCATGTTTGCAAATATTGTGCATGATCATTCATATGCTAGTGGGAACATTTTGTATTGCGTTTCGCCATTTTAGTTAGGATTTCTTTCAGTCTCCTCTTTTCTCCAAATGTTTGAAGCAGAACTCACTAAATATCCTACAAAGAGTCGACTTCTAAAATCTTGGAGGTCATCTTGCAAGCCGCATCCCACGCTTGCTAGGTTTCCCATGTTGGTGCAGGTTTGCATGCAGGTGCACAATCAGGTGCAAATTTGAGCATCAATAGTTGCTGGCATGCCTGATGGGACCGGTTTAATGATCCTTACATCATCCATTGAAGAGTTTTGGTGTGTTCTTTAGTGCATCTTGCCGTTTAGGGCAATTTTCTTTAACACCATGGTGACTCCAAGATCAAATCTACTAGTTTAAGCAATCCCAGTGTCATGTCCCTATACTAATGATTTATAATTGAATTGATTATGTATTATTCATTCAAATTAAATATATGAATGACATATGAATCTATCTATAAATCATAAATTGAATATATTTACATTCAATAATATAAATTAAAATAGGGTAGACCTAAATTAAATATTATAAATTAAATATACTCAAATGAATATTACAAATCAAATATATATTATATTATAAAAGGGGATATATTTAAATTAATATTATAAAGTAAATATATTAAAATAAACATTATAAAGGAGGGGCCGATCCCATGCCTTTTGGGATGATCGACCCCTTTCCAAAAGAAGCGCCTAAACTAATAATAATAGGCTGCAAACAAATACTATAAAGAGCAGCGATCATTTACATGCTGCGACTGTTGGGAAGGGTGTATCCCTTCACCAACGGTAAGACCCTTGGAAATGTATAAAGGGTCATAAAGGAGGATGATTAGGGGGTAAGCAAGCAGAAAAAGAAAAATCTAAGCAAGAGGATATTTCTGAGTTTAGATTAATTATATATACTGAGTTAAATATATATTTATGATATATTTATAAAGTGAACAGCAAAGCAAAAATAAAGAAAAATAAAGTCTAAAGCAGAAATATAAAAGAAAATAAAAATCTAAATATAATTCAGTCCAATCACTTATACATCAAACAAATTCAGTTCCTATTATAGGAACAGCAGAAATAAGAGCCTTTGAATATTTATATGTTTATAGCAGCCTTGTGAGAGACAAGGACATACACAAGATATTAATGTAATAGTGATCATAGGATCACTTGTGCATCTCCAAATCAGTTAAAGGAGAAAGAATTGCATATTGGTATGGTATATCTAACATATGATTTAAATGTTTGTTTATGCTTTAATTTATTAAATAGTTATGCTTAATTTTATTCATGATATACAAGGGATGAGCACATCTTGCCGAGTCTTTAATCTTTCTCTATTGCCCCTATGAGGATTGGTTTGGGTTGTTAGGGAAGGGCGGTTTGCTATTAATGTCTCACACAGTAGGTGACTCCCAAGTGGTGGTATTGACGGGTGTTCATGACCCCCTTGGGCCAAATGGTGGTATTGACGGGCATTCATGAAACCCTTGGGCCTATGGTAGTGGAGAATAGTTACCGGTTTGTTATTAATGGCTCACACGGTAGGTGACTCCCAAGTGGTGGTATTGACGGGCGTTCATGAAACCCTTGGGCCAAGTGGTGGTATTGACGGGCGTTTATGAAACCCTTGGGCCTACGACAGTGGAGAATAGTTATCTAGCGCCTTAACGTAATGTTGTCCCCCTCCTCCACTAGGGTTGATGATTAGGTAAGAGGTAAGTGTTGATGATTGTTTTTAGACAATTCAACAATAGAGTAAAACACTAAGTATCCAACTCTCTCTTGAATAAAGTTCTTCAAAGGCTAAGCTATGTGATCCAATGAAGTCACTTCAAGGTTCCATATTTGCGATTTGTATTGGATGAACTCAGTGAATACATGTGATCTTGCTGATAATCACAAAGGGACTTACGCAGACTTCTTCATACTTCATTTAGCTTATTTCTCCTTTGAGTGTGGATGATATATGTACAATGTCTTAATAGTAAAGAAAACAAAAAAGATAAGGGTTTAGGAAAGCTAATCTAAGGTCAATGAAGCAATGATGATGCAAGAATAGACAAACTCCTTAATCAACCTAACTCCACTTCGCCAAGGGTGCCTACAATTACATGGAGTTGGTGCAATCTCCTAAGGATAGCGAAAGGTTTTCAAATCATGAAAGCTTATACAAGCACCCATTAAACGACGCAGCTCAAACAAGCATCCACAATCGAACTCAAACAAATGAAGCTCGGACTAGCTTTACACAACACTTCACCAACGATGAATGTCAAAAGCATGAGCTAGGAGTTGACCAAATATCCAATACAAACATGCATTACATCAAAGAACTGCTAATCTATTTCTAATCTACTTAGAAACATCTCTTCATTTCATCAAGATACAAGAAACCATGTCATTTCACAAGACAACACTTAACACCAAACAAGCTCCAACGTCTTTGTATTAATCTTGAGAAATATTTACAACAACCTCAAGTACTCTCAGAGAATTTCTTGAGTCTCTTCTACTCTACTCTACTTTCTCCTACCACTAGCTACTAACTATCCTCCTTACAAATGAGGCAACAAGGCCTTTATATAGAGCTCCAGGATTACAATGAATGGCTTGGATCAATCCAGATAGCCAAGGGTCTAGATCATGCCATCTCAGTAATTAGTTACAACAACTTGCTATTTTTAGTACATAAGAGAGGCAATGAAGGCACGTTTTCCAAGAAGATAAGGATAAAATGGAATCTTTAGAGCATCTTCCACATGGGCATCCTCTTTGGCTTCTTGCTTGTTGTAGATACATTGAATGTAGTCAGGGGATGTGGCGAACCGTAATAGAATGAATAATATGTATATGCCACATAGGTGCCACCTCAGCGTATTTCCCAAATTGCATCATCTTGTGATGTCTTTGAATGTGATTGTTCTGAACTTGTATGTTTGGCAATGTATCTTTATTGATCTTGCCTTGTTCATCTTCTTGTAAACTGGATGTGTATGATATATGTTGCTTCATTTGACTAACTCTAGGACATTTCTTCTTTTGCAGGGTATATAAATGATCTTCCTTGATGATACTTCCTGGAGAGCAGATATTGATGGTAATGCTTCCTTCTTTACATGTGGAGTAGATGACTTCTCAAGGAGACTTGAATGTACCGGAGAAACTTAAAGCTTGACGAATGTCTTTGAAATGTTTGATGATGAAGTAAGAGACTTCTCGGAGGCTTCAAAATTGAGAGAACTTGAAGTGATGGATGAAGTGTCTTCGAACAATGTAGATGATGAAGTGCACTTGAACAATGAACTTGATGTGGTTCTTTGGAGTGGCTATCTTCTATCTTTATTTTACTCCTTGCATGAAGGTGATTCAAGCACTTGCTCCTTAGATGACTCCTTAATCCATCAATGCTCCTACAACACAAAGAAAGAAACAATGTCAATCACTTGGCAAAATAATCATTTTAAGCAATTAATATTCCTTCCAAGCCTAGGCGCATTGGATGCCAAATTAGTTGATCTCCTAAATGCAATCATAAAATTTAAACTAAGCATCACATTGAAAGTAGCGCATTGGATAGCAATTTCAATCCTCACTTAAAAAGTCTTATAAAATTTGAATTATACTTCACACCAAAGTGGCGCACCAGATGAGGATTTTGATCTTTGGTTAAAAAACCTTCACAAAACTTCAATTCAACCTCACAACAAGGTGGCGCTTTGGATAAAGATTTCATCCTCCGGTAGAATTTCACTTCAAACAGTCAAAACAAACCTCATGGTCTAGGCGCATTGGTTCATGATTTCATCCTCTGCTTGAAAATTGCCTTAAAACTTGAGTTAAACCATCCTCCACTAGTGGTGCATTAGATGAGGATTTTGATCCTTCATTTGAATATTCTTATAAAACTTGAATTCATCCTCCTTCAAATGTGGCGCACTGGATAGGGCGCATTGGTTGAGGTTTTTGGTCTCCGGTTAAAATAAAACTTCAATTCAAACCTACTCAAGATTGGCACATTGGTTGAACATTTTGGATCTTCGTTTGAAAGTCTCTGAATTCTCAACAAGATTGCCACCTCCTTTGGCACATTGGATGAGGCGCATTGGTTGGCTATTTTGTTCTCTGGTTAAAAGAGTCTTATGAAACTTGCAATCTAACTCCATCAAACTGGCGCATTAGATCCATGTTTTGATTGCTTCTTGAAATTTCACTTTTTGCAAACTACAATCAGCCCTTTTGATCTTGGTGCATTGGTTGGGGCGCATGAGATGGAGATTTTGATGCTCGCTTGATAGCCTTTGAAAAACTTAAACTCACCCTCACTCCAAGGTGGCGCATCAGATGAGGCGCATGGGATCTTGATTTTGATCTTTGCTTAGAATATGTTAAAAAACTCATCACTGTCTTTCCTTGATAAGGCGCAAGAGATCAAGACTTGGATCTTCTCTTAAAAGGTGTTCAATCTTCACTTCAATCCTCACACGGAGGTGGTGCATTGGATGACCATTTTGGATCCTGATCTAAGGGGTGTCATAAGACTTGAATCTAACTTCCTCCACAAGTGGCGCACTGGATGACCATTTTGGATCCTCTTGAAAACTTAGCCACTTTTCACTTGACAACGCCTTGCAACTTCATGTTTTCAAACATCATAGTTCCCGGAGCAATCACCTTTAGTGTTCAATAAAGTCCAATTCTATCTCATTGCAATCATGCCAGGATTCAAACCAAATGATGCCACAACATTAAAGCCTAGTTGTCTGTGATAACCATAACGAATGTTGAAGCAGCCTCCTAGGAGAGACTCATTGTTGGATCCTAAGACATCATTCAAAATGCAAGCAAAGCATCAGAGCTCAAAAAAAAGGGGGTCCCCATTTGCAATGGGGCGATGTGTGATTAGGTCACAACAGTAAGGACCGGGCTCGAAGTTAGCAATTCCCAAGTATATCATGATGTATGACAGTTATGAAACATTTAAAATGAATAAGTATGTTTAAGTATGTTGAAATATGTTTAAATATGTGTACTCACAAATAACATTATATTCTTGATTATGATCATTATGCAATCTTACCTAACCCTAATGATTATAGATGAATATATGTATTCTATATATGTTGTTATTGTGTTTGATTGTAGGATTCAAATTCGGAATTACATTATTAAAAGAAATATTTATATTGGTGAGTGGTAACCCTAACCCTAAATTGTCACGATCATAATTCTAGGGCACATTCGGGAAAGGGGACATCACAAGTGGTATCAGAGCTTTCATCCTGCCATCCTGTGAAGGGAACTTAATGCGAACTTACACAAGGAGGAACCCCACAAACAACAACGACATGGAGGGAACAATGGGAAGCGATTTGAAAGCTTTTATGGAGATGACAACAAAGGCATTAATAGACCAAAGCGAGAGAATGACCCAAGTACTCCTCCAAGCCCTACAAAACATGGGAAACGCCATTGATAATCTCAAAACCAACTCAACAAATGGTAAAGACATGGGATCCAACCATTCAGAAAATAACAACTCATCCTCTAACCCAAGGATTCCAAGATCTTCCTTTCTACCTAAGGAAGTTAGACCAAGGGAGGAAGAGGAAATTAATCCACCATCAATTAGCACCGAGGATATTGCCATAGCCTACGCAAGTTTAGACCCTGAAGTTAGGAAAATTGTACCATTTAGGGATTTTTGTGAATCAAAGAAAAATGAAACATCTAGGAAAGAAAAGAGGCATCCAAATAAAGACTTGAGACATAAGGTGAACAAAGTAACTCTTCCAAACTTCGATGGATCGGATAAAATCACAACCCATGCATGGTTACAAAAGATGAACACCTATTTTACCCTTAGTCCAATGACAGAAGAAGATGCTATCCAATTTGCTATCCTACTGTTGGTTTTTTCCCAGACTGGATGCTTATTCCCAGATTTCCCTACAAGGTAGCCATCAGTGATCAACAGGATCTCTGGGCCAGGGGCCAACAGTGTAGGAGATAGACTCTATATTTTATCTCCTCTTCTTCTTCAGGCTCTGCAAAACCTAGGGGGGTATTCCCTACTCAACATCCATGAGGATATGCATACAAAGGCTGGGATGCTGACAGAAAGTAGATAAGTCCTCCTGTAAGTAGACCAAAACTGAAAGATAAGAGCAAAGGGGCTAGCTTTGGGCCTATTTGCAGTTGTAGACAGAGGACTGAGGATCCTAAAACTAATTCTAATGTCCTAATGGTTGTTTTAGATTTTGATTTGGATTTTAAGTTTGGATGCAAAGCTGGACATGGTTGTAACACAAACACAAAGCAAGATTGGTGCCTATCCAGGGCCTGGAGTCAGTAGACATACACCTGTGAATGATCAACATGAACAGCTAAAACTGGATTTCAGGGGGATATATGTGATACCTGCCTTACAGATATCTCCCAATATAGAGTGTTAAGTTATCTCTACTTATGGCATCCCTACTGCAGTATACCCTTCCCAATGTTTAACCTGAAAACAGTTTAATCTACCCCTTGAGCAGAAGTTAAAAGATCAGACATTCAACATAGGAATTCTATGCTCTAGAATCTAAACATTACCCAAATATCCAGATTCAGAAGAAGAATACATGCAATACTGGAGACAGAATTAACAAAACACATGCTAAGATAGCATTTCTCATATAAGATTAATCATGAAATCAGTGGGTTCATGCCAAAAACATACAACAAGAGATACATAAACTCACAGGTTAAACTGTACAGAGCAACCAGATCAGCTTGTTTTGAATTACAGAGCCAAAAATCTTCAACTTTCAACAACCACAAATGAGTAACACTTCCTGCTTATAACAGCCAGGTAGTGTACCACAGCAATTAATTACATGGTTGACCAAAAATCCCGCCAGATACACAGTATCAGAAAAATGGCGCTCAACGCACTACCAGATTGGCGCCCAAACATGAATGCAGCAGGTAGGGGAGGAGACAGGAAGAAACCTCGAGCCCTGCGCCATTGTCTGTCGATGTACACCTTCAATCGGGTACCAGATCCGCCCATACCTCTGCAACCTTCGCCATTAATGGCGCACCAACCCGCGGCCTCGGGAAAACGTCAAACAGTCGATCGCAACCATTTCCCGCCAAGATTCATCGTCATGATATTTCAAAATATGCAGGATATCAATTATCCCACATGCACCCCGCGGCGACCTTTTCAACACTTTATATACTAGGCCACGAGCATATATAATGTCGGTGCTTTTGCTCCTGACGACACTAGTATAAGACTTCATCATCATCCTCCAACAGCATGATATCCTGTCGCTTGAAATATCACCCTGACGTCAGCATCATCATCGCAATATCACCTGCATGATAATCGCCTTCATCGGCACAACCTGATCCATCGGAGGAACATCCTCCTGCTGAGCCTATACCAAAAGTCTGGCCGATGAACATCCTGATGACGTCATCATCATATCCGGATGACGTCATCATCATATCTGCCTACTGCGCACCTCCTCATATCCGGATGACGTCATCATCATGTTTGCAAATATCGGGAGATCTCCACAAGATGATCTGTGTTAGAAATATGACCCCCCCCGGACCTTGATGACGTCATCATCATATCGACATCAGGATGATATTCGGAAGATAACCAGATATTTGGAAATATCATCCTGATGCACAAATATCATGTTGCACTGTAGCTCCACTATAAGATCGGGGTGATAGATGAATACGCCAGGTATTTGAAAAGATCACCCCCACTAGATAATGCACGAAGCCGACAGGCGGATATCTCCCTGATATCAGCATCATCATGACGCTGGAACAAACATACATCCGGGTGATATTCAAAAATGAAAATATCACCCCCTCCTTCGGAAATATCATGATGCAGATAGGCAGAGAAATAGATATCACCCCGACATAAGAATGACGTCAGCATCATCAGGATGATAAAACAACGAACATGAAGTGATACAACAACATCAGGATGATATTGACTAAGATCATCTTGACGTTCAAAATATGATGACCCCAGTGAATATCGGGTCATACTTAGAACTCTTCAACAACATCATCAGGATGATCATAACCAAGATCACCTGATGATAAAAATATCACCCCGGCGAAATATCATGCAGGCAGAAAATATGATGACCCTAGCAAGCAACACGGCGATAACTGGAAATATGATGATGATGATGACGACCCTTAGGAAAAAAAAACAAGTCAGGTCGAACAACTCAGAGAATAACCCCTTCAGAGGATCGGGGTGACATCATCATCATAAAAGGGCAAGGTGATAATTGGAAGATCACCGGATACTTGAAAAATCACCCCCGCAAGCAAATCAGGGCACACTGTAGCTCATCAGCAGGATCAGGATGATATCCAAACATCACCCGATATTGAAATATGATGATCCTGATGAGAAACCGGTCGACAGAAAACATGATGATGCTGACCACCATCGAAGCAAACATGATGATGATGACCTCCTCGTCAGGAAAATATGATGCTGCAGCTGAAAAATGCTGAGGAGGTCCAACACTTAGAACATTTTTTGGATACTTAGGGAAAGTGCCTGCATGAAAATTGCTCAAAAAACTGCCAGTCAATTCAGGCACTAACACCTACATTTAGAAGGATCGGCCTACAAATGGTGGCACCACGGAATCCACACCCTAGGGCACCAAAATATAACATCCTATGATGAATTTTCACAAAAACTTATAAAAAGGTTTGACCGAAAACATCCCCAACAAGATTTTAAAGAACTAACTCAATTAAAGCAACAAGGAACAGTAGAGGATTACATAACCAAATTCCAAAAAATTTCAGTCTGGGTCTCAGGAATTGATGAAGATAGGCTTACCTATCTATTTATGGAAGGACTAAAAGACTCACTTTGAGGGTTGGTGAGTGCCCTTAACCCCACATCCCTCGAGGATGGCATCGAAAAAGCTTTAAGACTAGAAACTTCCTCCACAAATAACAAAACTTCAAATGACTATACAAATCCGTTCCACAAGAAAGAAAGATTCCACTAATCCTTCTCTTCCAAAAATGAAATGAAGGAAAAAAAACTTACATTACAAATGCAAAGAACCCTGGAAACATGGGCACATTTGTCATAGAAAGGAATTAGATGAGAAAAACTTATGCTACAAATGTAAAGAGAGAAGGGAACCGAGGCATAAATGTGGAAAAAGAAGTCAAGCACACAATATAGAAGTCCTATCCAACGAAGAAATACGAGAAGGAAATGAAGAAACTTCAAGTAAAAGAATGAAGGAAAGTTAATTCTAGAACCAAGTATGTTTTTTTACATGCAGGAGAAGAAGTTGAGAAAACAGAATCATTTCCAAGTATCTCGTTAAATGGAGGGGTCTTCCTATAGATAACGCTACAGGGGAAGAGGGCAATTTTTTATCATCCCAATCTGAGATTGCTTGAGGACAAGCAATCTTGAGTGGGGAGGGCTGTCATGTCCCTATACTAATGATTTATAATTGAATCTATTATGTATTATTCATTCAAATTAAAGATATGAATGACATATGAATCTATCTATAAATCATAAATTGAATATATTTACATTTAGAGGATGACACCCCAAGCTGAGGTGGCAGACCTCATTGTTGATGAATTGCAAAATTATAGGGAAAGAAGGGGTAGGCTCTTTTCTTCAAACCTGGCTAAGCGAGCAATAAACAATCAGTCACCAAGTATAAAATTTCAAATTTACAAGTTACAACTATTGATAATTTGATAAAATATGTTTTGAACTTTTGACTTTCCTTTCTAAGTTTCTAACTCTTCAATATTTTTTTGTAGAGGTTTGGTGGACAAATTGGGGTGGAAATACCCCAAATCTCCAAAGATTTGCCCTTCGTGTCTTATGCCAACTTTGTAGTTCATCCAACTGTGAGCACAATTGGAGCTTATTTGAGGCCATCCACACGAAGAAGAGGAACAAACTAGCTCAGAAACGCCTCAATGACCTTGTCTATGTGCACTATAATCTTCGGATGCGCAAAAGAAAGGTAGAAGAAATATCAAGTGATCCAATTGATTTGGATGAGATAGATCCTTAAAGTGATTGGACAAGGTGGGATGAGCAGCCTTCATTGTTTTCCGAGGATGATATCTATGATTTGGAGAGATAGGCAATGGACGAGGGGGTGGATTGGGATTCTCATTGGATGACATTGAGGATGAGGAGGATGAGGAGGAGACATTGCCACCAGCATCTACATCCAGGATGGAGGTTGAGCCACAACGTGTCATGCCGAGGATGGAGGAGCCACAACAGATTCCTAGGACTAGACCCTCTAGTTCTACCTCTCCCCTAGTTTTCACTAGACATGGGAAGAGGAAGATGTATTTACTTTCAGTTTTACAAAAATAATTTGCTATTTTCAATTTGTTTCAAACTATCAGTATCACCGCATTCCACATGAGGATGCCATTTTGTACCCAATTTGCTTTCAAATCAATCAAATACAACTAGACTCAGCTTGTTTCTTTTATGTACTCATTTATTGACTCATTGGATGCATCTTATCATTGAATTTTGAAAAAAAAAATGCGTTTTTAATGAAATTTAAGCAATTTTTTAAGTTGTCGAATTTTTTGCTGAGTTTTTGCCAAGTGTTTTTTGGGCTTGGCGAGTTTGTCAATTTGGCGAGTTTTTCAACTATGATCAAAATCATTCAGCACTTCGAAAACCCTAAAAACCAGTATGTTTTGTTGGTGGAAAAATCAGAGCACAATAAAGTTGAAATGAGCAAAAAAAATCACAGTTTACGGCCTTTAAAGGGAAAAAGATGGATAATATCAGAAAATTTCGTTCAAAATAGTGGTCAACGATTTTTCATGAAAATATCACTCTACAGTCCATGATCTGGAATTTTCCAAGATATCACAATATCTGCTTCTATGACCACACATGCAGAAAATAAAAGAGGGGATAGACCAACAACACTTCCTGCCAAGTGGGCCCTTTCTCACCAACAATAATGCCAGTTAACCCCTCAACTTCTACTACAACTCACTCAAAACAATAATAAGTTTTAATTGTGATATATATATATATATATTTAATAATACTGAGGGGCATCTCTTTCATCAGATTTACCCAAGACTTGCACCTAGCCTCACCTGTTGGGTATGCTACATCCACACTTGGATGCATGATAGTTTACACAGTTCAACATTTGTATATTTGAAGCACGTAATATGTTTTTGAGGATTTGAACACAAGTCTCCATTATGAATCCTGGCAATTTACCACTTGAAGTCATCCCATTTGACTTGGGTGTATGTGATTTATTAATTACAATATCTTTTGACAATTTACAATAGAAATGACATACAAAGCCAACTTGTCATCGCATTCTTATTGAGAAATCTTGTCAACTGTAGGTAATATAAAGAAGTAAAACAGTGAAATCCGGACAAAAAACAAAGTTATCAAAATGTTTGTCATAAATCAATATTTCCAATTAAAGATTGGAAGACTCTTCTTCATTTTAGACTTAGTCAAATTGTGTGCCAAGGAGGAAAAGACGAAATAAGAATAAGACAAATAAGATAAAAACAAATTACTCTAGCGATTCCGAGCCATGAAACGCCGATCTTCAAAAAGGAGATTAGTTAAGATTAAACGGCAATCAAGAAGGGGCACGTAGATCGTCCAAACGAGGTGATGATTGGCCAAAAACACCCCGTTCGGGGCTTTAAAAAGGGAAGCTACGATGGATTCAGGAGGAGAGAACAATTGAAGATTATCACCTATCAATCAATCGAACAGAATTCAACATCATCGGATCACAAAGTATTTAGATATCTAGTAGCAAGCAATCAGTCATTGGGCATATAAAACAAGTATAAACACGTCCTTCAAAGCGACTATAATCAATCAGCAATTACAAGTCGGACTAGCATCAATCAAGGAGCGATCAAACATCATTCTAATAGCAACATCAATTACTAGACTCAAGTCATCGATCCTTATCATCAGACAGATCAGTAAACATATTGACGTCACACAGTCATCAGTCAGTGAACACCGCTTCCCATCATCGAGCCCATATCATATCAGTAATAATAAACATCATCAAGAGCAATGCATCTATTAGCATATACCATTGAGCCATCGAGTCAAGAACATCCTGTCATCGAATCACTGAATACAAAGATCATCTTCTTGTTAAAAACTCAAGCATTCATATAGCGCAGGAAACATTATTATCTACATAACAAGGTATGATCTCTTATAACAACGCATAAACCATTAAAGTTATCAAAGTCTGATCTTTAATAATTAAAGTAAATTGCTAGAACATACAACCATTATTACATGTATGGATTAGAGTGAATTATTATCAAGGATATGCTAAGATTATAATGTAACAATGACATAGAATGATTATCTAGATAGATGAAATGCTATATCTAACATGGTAGATAAGAATATGAAATTGTTGAATGAAAAATCTTTAATTGCTAATTGATATGTTAAAGAAGGAATGATTATGTCCAAGAATTGTACTTTAAAATATGAGGCCAAGAGATGGCACTTCATAAGATAGTAAAGGAAATTCCAATAAGTGAAATTCATAACCATGGAATGCTGGATTGAGAAGTGGGCGTCATTGTTAATCCATCACACCAAGTAAGTGAGACCAAAAGTTTGACAATTGACCAAGGTATTTAAGGCTCGAGTTGATAAGGCTCTAACCTTCCAAGGCAAGTGAAGAGTGTTTGTCCTAAAGAAGTGAAGAGTACTCAACCGAGATAGGCCCTTATCTCAATTAGTGAAGAGTGCTAATATGAGGTAAGTGGAGATAGGCCCTTATCTCAATTAGTGAAGAGTGCTAATATGAGGTAAGTGGAGATAGGCCCTTGTCTCAATTAGTGTAGAGTGCTAATTTGAGGCAAGTGGAAATGGCCCTTGTTTCCAATTGGTGTAGAGTGCCAATATGGGCAAGTGGAAATGGCCCTTGTTTCCAATTGGTGTAGAGTGCCAATATGAGACAAGTGGATAGGCCTTTGACTCTAGTTGGTGAAGATTGCCATTCTAGATCAAAGGAAGAATGATGGACCTATGGCAAGATTGTACCCAAGGAACCCTCTCTTGTTGGGTGATGGGATTAACATGATTGGCTCAAGTAATAGACTCTTCCGGAAAGAAAAATATGATATTGAATAGTGAAATAGAGAAAGGAATAATGCATATGAGTTATGATGATGTAATGTCCCCTTTTTAGCTTGATGTTGTTTGTGGATGGTTTAGCCTATTCCTGACCCTCGTAGGCTAATGTGCATGGTTAGGGGGTCTTCTTGAGGCAGTTATCTGATCAGTGGTTGGTTTCCTGGATTTAGTTGGTGTCATGACCCGATATTAAGACATCATTTAAATTAAAACATCATGATAAGATAGAGAAGCCGCTTTTGACGATGATCATGTATATAATAATATTTAATAAACATATATAATGTTATCCATATATAATAATATTATTTTATTAAAATATAATACACTTATTGTATTTATAAATACAATTATAAATATTATCAAATAATATAATAATTATAATATATATATATAAATAAATATTAATAATTTAAATATTATTATAATCATTTATTATAATAATATAATATATAATATAGTATATAATTAACAAGATATATTATAAATATAAATAATAAATGTAAGATAGATATAAATATCAAAATAGGATTATATGTAAATAAAGGGATAAGCAAATCTAATAAAGGAAGATTTTATATTAAGGACTTACTACTCAAGAAGGCCACGATGCATTTTAAAGAAGTAAAGACTCTATTAACAAATGAATAGATTAGTTAAGGCAGCAGACATCACCTTTGACAAGGGATGTCTCCCTCAAATGCAATGCTTCAAGATATACATATATAGAAGTTTGAATATACAATGTGGAGGCATGGACTAATGCAGCAGATATATTGATGTATATTAATGTTATATTATACATATCACCATGGCAGCGATTAGTAATTATGAAAGAGCAGAAAAAATCAGAAAATAACAATCAACAGAAGGAAATAAGATTCAAGGGGCAGCGATCAGGTAAGTTAGATTATGTATAATTTATGGTTAAAGAAAATCAAGTAATAAGAATATTATGTGCATTGGAACCAATGTAAATATATATGTGTAAGATTAATCTCCATTACAATAGAGATCTGTATGCATAAAATTCAGATATTGGTTAAGTAAGGTAAACAAAATTATATATAAAAATAGTGAAACCCACTATATAGCAAAATAGAACTATACTATGTGAACAAATAGTTGATTGAAAGTACATTCTTAAATAAAGAAATATGATTGAGACATATATGAATATAAATATACATTATGAAACTTGAGGAGAAAAACATAACCATCTCATCACTTCCATTTCCTATAACTATAGGAGAGGTGGTCTTGTTAGGGAAAGGCGAGGTAATTCCATCACAATGCATTAGAGAGGGTTTCACGCACCCTAGACAAGAATGCTAGGGAAAGGCGAAGTAATTCCATTCATAATGCACTGGAGAGGGTTCAACGCGCCCTAGACATATAATTCCCCATCCATGGTTAAGAAATAGAAGGAAGATGACATGGAGAGATAAACGTAGTTATTACTTCTATATATTTTTCTATTACTTCATCCTTCAAGGAATGATAGCTGTTATGAAGGAGAGGCGGAGTAATCCCATCCGTATTAAAGCCCGTAGGCTGGGACATAGTTCCCGTAGGTTGGGTTAAGAGATGGTTTCAGCGCGTCCTATACATATAAAGCCTAGTTCCATGAGGAAAAGTAATAAGAAATATGAATGCTTGGATTATGGAATGGTTATCAATATACAAGTAACAATTAGGAAATAAATAATCCTTTAACAAGCAATGAAATGAAAGCATTATCATTGATCTTATTGATCTTATCATTGAAATTATTAATCTATAATATTTCTAATGTCTCCTTGAGAATCACTTTGAATGTAGATTCAGGTTTAAGTGTTTCCACTAGAAAGGGGACATTACAAGTGGTATCAGAGCAGTCATCCTGCCATCCTGTGTATACTATGTGTGCCTTACATGTATTCAAGTGTATTCAAAGGTTTACTTTGTGACTTATGTGTATGCTTTGTAACATATGTTCATGTGAATATTTTATGTTTTGCGTGTACTCGCGTGTATGCTTCATACTCATGTGTATACTTGATGACCTTGGGATGGTGGACGGGTCCACGGTGTAGTATGGGATGCACCGAAGTCCCTTCCCAATTGTCCGATAGTATACTTTATTCAAGTATAATTGTATTTAAGTGTATACTCTATGATTGAATTTGAGTGTATACTCTATGAATGTATTTATATACTCTATGCTTATAATTGTATTTGACTGTATACTCTATGATTGTAATTGTATTTAAGTGTATACTCTATGACTTTGCAACTGTATTCAAGTGCATACTCTATGATTGTATTTTGAGTATACTCTATGACTCGTGATTGTATTTGTATGCGAGTGTATACTCTATGCCTTTGTATTCAAGTATGATTATGTATTAGAGTGTATACTCTATGACTTGTATTTGTATTTGAGTGTATAGTCTATGACTTTGTATTCAAGTGTATGTATTGGAGTGTATACTCTATGATTTGTATCTGTATTCGAGTGTGTACTCTATGATTTTGTATTCAAGTGTATGTATTGGAGTGTATACTCTATGACTTGTACTTGTATTCGAGTATATACTCTATGACCTTGTATTCAAGTGTATGTATTGGAGTGTATACTCTATGATTTGTATTTGTATTCGAGTGTATACTCTATGACTTTGTATTCAAGTGTATGTATTGGAGTGTATACTCTATGACTTGTATTTGTATTCGAGTGTGTACTCTATGATTTTGTATTCAAGTGTATGTATACTCTATGACTTGTATTTGTATTCGAGTGTATACTCTATGACCTTGTATTCAAGTGTATGTATTGGAGTGTATACTCTATGACTTGTATTTGTATTCGAGTGTATACTCTATGATTTTGTATTCAAGTGTATGTATTGGAGTGTATACTCTATGACTTGTATTTGTATTCGAGTGTGTACTCTATGATTTTGTATTCAAGTGTATGTATACTCTATGACTTGTATTTGTATTCGAGTGTATACTCTATGACCTTGTATTCAAGTGTATGTATTGGAGTGTATACTCTATGACTTGTATTTGTATTCGAGTGTATACTCTATGACTTTGTGAATTATATATTCAAGTGTATTCATGTATATAACTTGTATTCAAATTTATTCAAGTGTATATTTTGTGGCTTATGTGTATATACCTTGTGGCTTATGTGTATACTTGTATTCATGCAACTTATGTATTTAAGTGTATTCTTTACGACTTACATGTGTGCTTGAGCTGGTTGCCTACTTGCTTGAGCTACTTGCCTACTTGCTTGAGCTGGTTGCTTGTGTGCTTGAGCTACTTGCTTGACTGATTGAGCTACTTGCTTGACTACTTGAGCTACTTGTCTACTTGCTTGAGCTACTTGCCTACTTTCTTGAGCTACTTGCTTGTCTGCTTGAGCTACTTGCCTACTTGCTTGAGCTACTTGCTTGTCTGCTTGAGCTACTTGCCTACTTGCTTGAGCTACTTGCTTGACTACTTGAGCTACTTGCTTGACTACTTGAGCTACTTGTCTACTTGCTTGAGCTACTTGCCTACTTGCTTGTCTACTTGAGCTACTTGCCTACTTGCTTGAGCTACTTGTTTGTCTACTTGAGCTACTTGCCTACTTGCTTGAGCTGGTTGCTTGCGTGCTTGAGCTGCTTGCTTGACTACTTGAGCTAATTGCCTACTTGTTTGAGCTACTTGCTTGTCTACTTGAGCTACTTGTCTATGTGCTTGAGCTACTTGCCTACTTGCTTGAGCTACTTACTTGAGCTACTTGCTTGTACACTTGAGCTACTTGCTTACTTGCTTGAGCTAGTTGCTCGTGTTCTTGAGCTACTTGGTTGTCTACTTCAATTTTATTATGTAACTAAATGGAAATGCATGTATCCTACAAATTGATGCAATCACTTCTATATTTAACATCCTGAAGAGATTACTCACCACCATTCGACCTTGAGGTGAAAAAGGGAATAGCATTTCATCTAAGAAAGATATTCAAAACATCAAACAAATACTTATACTCTTCTCTTTTCATAGAATCACAATCAATTTTTTTTCTCTTCACTAAAGCAATATTCATTCTAGATCAAATTCGCAATTTTGTCTTAACATATCGGAAAGTAAACGTTAAAATGTAATGAAAGAACTCGTTGTGATTGCTTGAGGACAAGCAATCTTGAGTGGGGAGGGTTGTCATGACCCGATATTAAGACATCATTTAAATTAAAACATCATGATAAGATAGAGAAGCCGCTTTTGATGATGATCATGTATATAATAATATTTAATAAACATATATAATGTTATCCATATATAATAATATTATTTTATTAAAATATAATACACTTATTGTATTTATAAATACAATTATAAATATTATCAAATAATATAATAATTATAATATATATATATATAAATAAATATTAATAATTTAAATATTATTATAATCATTTATTATAATAATATAATATATAATATAGTATATAATTAACAAGATATATTATAAATATAAATAATAAATGTAAGATAGATATAAATATCAAAATAGGATTATATGTAAATAAAGGGATAAGCAAATCTAATAAAGGAAGATTTTATATTAAGGACTTACTACTCAAGAAGGCCACGATGCATTTTAAAGAAGTAAAGACTCTATTAACAAATGAATAGATTAGTTAAGGCAGCAGACATCATCTTTGACAAGGGATGTCTCCCTCAAATGCAATGCTTCAAGATATACGTATATAGAAGTTTGAATATACAATGCTTGACTACTTGAGCTACTTGTCTACTTGCTTGAGCTACTTGCCTACTTGCTTGTCTACTTGAGCTACTTGCCTACTTGCTTGAGCTGGTTGTTTGCGTGCTTGAGCTACTTGCTTGACTACTTGAGCTAATTGCCTACTTGCTTGTCTACTTGAGCTACTTGTCTATGTGCTTGAGCTACTTGCCTACTTGCTTGAGCTACTTACTTGAGCTACTTGCTTGTACACTTGAGCTACTTGCTTACTTGCTTGAGCTAGTTGCTCGTGTTCTTGAGCTACTTGGTTGTCTACTTCAATTTTATTATGTAACTAAATGGAAATGCATGTATCCTACAAATTGATGCAATCACTTCTATATTTAACATCCTGAAGAGATTACTCACCACCATTCGACCTTGAGGTGAAAAAGGGAACAGCATTTCATCTAAGAAAGATATTCAAAACATCAAACAAATACTTATACTCTTCTCTTTTCATAGAATCACAATCAATTTTTTTTCTCTTCACTAAAGCAATATTCATTCTAGATCAAATTCGCAATTTTGTCTTAACATATCGGAAAGTAAACGTTAAAATGTAATGAAAGAACTCGTTGTGATTGCTTGAGGACAAGCAATCTTGAGTGGGGAGGGTTGTCATGACCCGATATTAAGACATCATTTAAATTAAAACATCATGATAAGATAGAGAAGCCGCTTTTGATGATGATCATGTATATAATAATATTTAATAAACATATATAATGTTATCCATATATAATAATATTATTTTATTAAAATATAATACACTTATTGTATTTATAAATACAATTATAAATATTATCAAATAATATAATAATTATAATATATATATATATATAAATAAATATTAATAATTTAAATATTATTATAATCATTTATTATAATAATATAATATATAATATAGTATATAATTAACAAGATATATTATAAATATAAATAATAAATGTAAGATAGATATAAATATCAAAATAGGATTATATGTAAATAAAGGGATAAGCAAATCTAATAAAGGAAGATTTTATATTAAGGACTTACTACTCAAGAAGGCCACGATGCATTTTAAAGAAGTAAAGACTCTATTAACAAATGAATAGATTAGTTAAGGCAGCAGACATCATCTTTGACAAGGGATGTCTCCCTCAAATGCAATGCTTCAAGATATACATATATAGAAGTTTGAATATACAATGTGGAGGCATGGACTAATGCAGCAGATATATTGATGTATATTAATGTTATATTATACATATCACCATGGCAGCGATTAGTAATTATGAAAGAGCAGAAAAAATCAGAAAATAACAATCAGCAGAAGGAAATAAGATTCAAGGGGCAGCGATTAGGTAAGTTAGATTATGTATAATTTATGGTTAAAGAAAATCAAGTAATAAGAGTATTATGTGCATAGGAACCAAGGTAAATATATGTGTAAGATTAATCTCCATTACAATAGAGATCTGTATGCATAAAATTCAGATATTGGTTAAGTAAGGTAAACAAAATTATATATAAAAATAGTGAAACCCACTATATGGCAAAATAGAACTATACTATGTGAACAAATAGTTGATTGAAAGTACATTCTTAAATAAAGAAATATGATTGAGACATATATGAACATAAATATACATTATGAAACTTGAGGAGAAAAACATAACCATCTCATCACTTCCATTTCCTATAACTATAGGAGAGGCGGTCTTGTTAGGGAAAGGTGAGGTAATTCCATCACAATGCATTAGAGAGGGTTTAACGCACCCTAAACAAGAATGCTAGGGAAAGGCGAAGTAATTCCATTCATAATGCACTGGAGAGGGTTCAACGCGCCCTAGACATATAATTCCCCATCCATGGTTAAGAAATAGAAGGAAGATGACATGGAGAGATAAACGTAGTTATTACTTCTATATATTTTTCTATTACTTCATCCTTCAAGCAATGATAGGTGTTATGAGGGAGAGGCGGAGTAATCCCATCCGTATTAAAGCCCGTAGGCTGGGACATAGTTCCCGTAGGCTGGGTTAAGAGATGGTTTCAGTGCGCCCTATACATATAAAGCCTAGTTCCATGAGGAAAAGTAATAAGAAATATGAATGATTGGATTATGGAATGGTTATCAATATACAAGTAACAATTAGGAAATAAATAATCCTTTAACAAGCAATGAAATGAAAGCATTATCATTGATCTTATTGATCTTATCATTGAAATTATTAATCTATAATATTTCTAATGTCTCCTTGAGAATCACTTTGAATGTAGATTCAGGTTTAAGTGTTTCCACTAGAAAAGGGACATTACAGTTGGATTGGAAAATTAAGGGAGATAATAATTAAATTAATTGTTTGTAAGGTTATTAAATAAATAAATATTATAAACTGACCTTATATTTAATTAATTTAATAAAGTGACTTAAATAAAACATTATAACATAAAGTCACTAAAATAAAATAATATTATTATCTTACTAGAAGCTTCTTGAAGATGGATTGAAAAAAAAGTATAAAAGAAGCTCAAGCCAAGCTTCATATCATCCAGGAATTGATATTTGCTTTGATGTGATTGTTTGGTGAAGGAGCCAGCTAGGGTTTCTGCCATTGAGCCATTGGAAATGAAAACTCTCATTGGTTATGCAATTTTGAGGTTGTGAAATATAGCTGAATTATTGCTTCATTGTGGGCTTCACTTCAGGGGTCCAATCTATGCTACATTGGAGGATTTACATATTTTTAATTAGAGTTTATTTTCAGTCATTGGAAGGGTTTTTTGAGGTCTGCAATTTTACATCAGTCTGCTGTTATGGGGTTTGAATAGCGTATGTGAGTCATGGATATTTGTTCATTGTGCACTGCTGAAGAATCAAATTGTTCTGGGTATTTGAGCAATCAATTCCTTTTTCCAAGACAATCATTTCAAGGGCAAATTGGAGGAGGTTCAAGGCTGCAATTAATTAATTTTGAGGACTGATATACTACAGCAAGGGTGCCATTGGCAAGACATTTTTGTTCATATCTCATCATTGAAGCATCCTATGGTTCTGGGCATTGTTGCATTTTGATCCTTTGGTCCTACCGATCATTTCAGGTGCCAAGAAGTGGAGTTTTATTGCTGCATTAATTTATACAGAATATCACCAGGCAAGGGCAGGGGTGGCCTACTCAAGGAGGGACGATTTCACATAAGGAGGCTTCAAAAATTCCAATTAAATTAAAGAAGCATCACCATTTAATTTGCAAATCATTCCTAGCTTCACAATCAGGTTCTTCTTATGATATTTGCATGAGCAATCAGAATATTGTAGTTGCTGTTGTAGATGTTCATTTAATATCAGATTGTTATTGCATTGGGATTTCATTGTAAGCCAAGAGTCTTGGATATGCTTTCTATATCAGCATTGTACTTGAGATTGCAATCAATAAAGGAGTGATAAGTTACATACTTGTTGTAGTGATTTCAACCCTCATTTTAGTTTGCATGTCATATGTCTGACGAAATGCCTATTGGCTGTAAGTGTTCATTTGCATAGAGAATTATATGTGCCTTTCATTTGGAAATGGAATAGATGCATGTCAAGCGTTTGTATTAATCTAAGTTGCCGATCCTGGTACGGGTTCAGATACGGATACGGGGTTCGGGTACGCAGATACGGCAAAAAAAAATTTTGCCCGGGTACGGTACGGCAATATATATATATATATATTTAAAACAGTAAACTCTAAGACTAAAAAAACTTAAAAACAGTAATACTCATAATATGATAATTGCCAATAATTAATAAACAACAAAATAAAATATCAAAATACCTCATATTTCATAACTTGCAATAAGGAAAATCAAAATACTCAACTGGAATAGGGATAAATGTAAATTACAACTTGGTTTTGCATTAGTTGAGTTTGACAAAGGAATTGTGACATTCTAGAGTACTCATTGAAGGTAATGGTAGAATTTTTAGCATATTGATAAAAGTTATTATCAGACCTTGTAAGGTTGTACTTATGCTAATTCAGTTTATTTTATGGGTTATGTTGTGTATTGCTCATCTATGTTGTTAAACATTGCAAAAATGAAGTAATGAGGAATATAGTTGCTTGTAGCAGACTGATCTAAACTACATCTTATACTTAAGATCATTGGGATGTTGTTTAATGTTGTAAGGAAATAAGTTGTTTGCTAAACCATGATTACGAGTTAGTTAACGTATATTGGAAAGTACTTGACAGAGGATAGTTCTAGGTGATTATTAAATACTTTAGATGTTGATTGAACAAATCAGATGTCAAGTATTATTATGTTGTTCTATACTTACTAAGTATTATGAACCCCCCTATTTACCTTGTTAAGTTGAAATCAGATTTATCAACAATAAACTGAGTTAAGATTAGATGTATGTGTAGACTTTGATAATTGTCGAGTTATGATTTAAAAACTTTATTTCACTTTTAGGGCGAAATAGACTCATTTGGATTTTTTTTAAGTTCAAAAAATGTTTAAAAAATTTGATTTTGACATCATTTTGTGCATCCCTCCCCTGGGTTCTCCTGGGTTCTCCTGGGTTCTGCCCGGGTTCTCTGTGGGTTCTTCCTAGGGACCCCGGGTTCTCTGTGGGTTCTTCAAAAAGAACCCACAGAGAACCCGGGGTCCCTGGGAAGAACCCACAGAGAACCCACAGGCGAACCGTACCGTACCCGTACCCGAGCAGAACCCATACGGGCACGTTGGGCATTTGAGAAGAACCCGGTAACTTAGGTATTAATGTCTTGTTGATGTAGATGTATATCAGCTATCCTAGGATGCATTGAAAGTGTTTGACAATATGTCAACCAGCTGTAGTAGTTAATTTCAGTCACTTATAGGTATGCCAAAGGTCTGAAACAGCTAGTATATCATTTCTATAACAACCTTGCATTGTTAGAAGCATTCAATAACATCATTAGCAGCCTATGAATTCAAAGAAGACAATCAGAAAATTCATAACAGCAGGTTCAAACTTTGTATGCCAAGTGTTTGACAATATTCCTTGAGCTTTATATCAGCATATTGGGTTCAAAAGTGGCAAGGGATATTACAGATGATAAGATTTGAATTTTTATAATTGTGATTTATATTATGAGATAAGAAGGATTGAATACTAATGTTCTCTTTTTGTGAGTTGAAATTTGGTGCAAGGTTGTGAAAATTTTGGCTTGCTAGAAGGGGACATTATAGTTTACCTGTGGAAATTTGAAATTCTAATAGCTGTAGCATCTATCAGTCAATCTAACTAAACAATTTCTCCTCTTCTTATGTTAGTAACTGATTTCTTTAAGCAAAAGACATATCAAGTCACAGAGATACTTGCTTCATAGCATAGCCTTTCTAATAATGACATGGTGATATATACCAGAATCATTACTACAATAAACCTACATTTATATCATGAGCTCTCCTTGATGTCTAAGATATCTAGAAAACACAGTACATGCACCCTATGCTATTTATTAAGGAAAATAAACAAAAATAAAATTACCGGTGTGCAAGGCACAGTTTACTTATTGAGACATCATGTGGTGTTAAGAAAAAATTTCTAAAAACTGTTCTGGGTGCTGTATCTGCAATGGGAAGAAGACCAAAAATTGCACCTCCATGATTGTTTGTGACTACAACAGTTATGGGAGGTCGTACTATCCTTCAAAACAGAAAAACAATAAGACCCAACAATTAGTTAAATAATTAAAACTAACTTTAGAAAAAGAAACAAAGATAATTCTAAAGAACGTTAGAAATATATCTTGTACAATGTTTTTCACTAAATAGCATGTATCCTGTTCAATGCAGAATAATTTTATACCCAAGATTAATAATCCTGAAGTTGCAAGAAACATTAAACACTAAGTTACCAGGGTATGTATAAAGACAACAGTTTCTCAGAAACCCAAGACTGAAATATGTCATGGACGCGTTTGAGTGTGGATGTTTATAAAGAAAAAACAAAAATATTAAAAAGATGCAAAAATTTTTCCTTTTCTTTTTTGCAGAAATAAATAATAAAACTCATGATACAAAATATTAACAATTATTGGATATTTAATAATATTGCATCAGCAAGTAAAAGTGGGAAATGGGTCTGGGTAAATGCAAAACAATTTTGGGGGATTCTGAGATGTAGGCAAAAACAGAAAAAAAACAAGGAGAAAAAAATCCCAAAGAGTAACAAATGCTGTACGCAAAAAAAACATAGTCAAACAAGGGGCTAAAAAAGTGCAAAGGGGGAGCAGAAACATAAATCTATAGCCCCACTTCCACTCCTCTTACCTGGTCATCACATCTTTATGTGCAAGAATTGATAAATGTCAAAACCAGGCTAGATTGTTTGGAAGCCAAGGAGCAGAAAAAGAATGACAAGCTTCACGAGTTTACTGAAACAAATTGGAATTTGCTAGAAGACAACACGATGTTAAGTGAACAGGTGGCAATTCTACAAGATGCAATAAAAACAGGGAAACATGAGTGGCAAAATATGAAGTTAACTTGGCAAAGCATGAAAGACTCAACTAAACTTACAAGAATGGAGGCTCAAATATTTCAGCAAGCAAACATTCAGAGCCCAGAGATTGAAGTAAATAACAGAGAACTCATATCAAAAGAGGACAAAACAATGGCACACATCATTAGGGGTTCAACAGTTTCAGAAGTAGAGGCAAACATGAATGCTGCTAGAATACAAAAAAGAGAGTGCAAAGAAAGGCAAGATAGGGTAAGAAATGTCATTATTAGAGGAGTAAGGGATTAGGGTAAAAATGAGAGCACTTTCAATCTTGCAAATGTCTTATTGAGGGACAAGTTGCAATGGCAAGGACAAATCTGCCAAGCAAGGAGGCTTGGAAAGATATGTGAAGAAAATGATAGACCTATTAAAGTTGTCATGGTAAATAGGGAAGACAAGCTTCAAATCTTAAGCAAAAAGAGACTTTTGAGGGGCTCTCGCTTCTTCCTAGATGATGATTTAACTGTAAAACAACAAGAGGAGAGAAGGGAAGAAATGGCTAAAATAAGGACAGCAAGGGATGAAAGCAAAGGGCATGGTTATACAATGGAAAAGCAATTATCGCCAATATAGGGTCTAGTGGTAAGTCAGAGTAGCAAGAGGGCAGCAAAGGGAGAGTGGATGATTCTAGGACAACAAGGAATGTAGCTCAACAAACATGGGTAGAAAGGGGCAAGGACTCAATTTTGAGTCTTTTGCACCAAAATAGATAGCAATCAAGGCCCCCTCAGGCACACCTAAATTTAGTGTGCTGGAATTGTAGAGGCTACCCTTGGAGAGGACCTGGGTTAGGGCCTATTTGTTGGTGATTGTTTTGATGCAATCATAACAATAAGTTAAAATTCACATATAATGAACTGAAACTATACTTGAAAGATAAGAAAGAATCATTTAAGATTCAATTAATCCCAAGTCTACAATGGTACGGTTGGTCAAATTCAATTGGTCAATGTGAAGCTGTAATGTTCAAGGGGCCTTACATAGTTTAGAGTTTCTTTGTGGTTTACTGGACTAAGATTATGCAAAAGGTCGTAGATATCAACAAGTATTTTGTTCATTTGCATACAAGTGTTACTGTGCTGCAAATTTTAGATGGTTTCTTGAATTATTACAGCTTTTCTCCTTTATACATTTATGAAAACTGTCTACCTTAAACTCTGTTATGCATGCTTCTTCAAATTTGAGACAACTTTCTTTAGATTTCTACGTTTTCAGCTAGATATTTCAGATGGGTTGAGAAAAGTTAGAAAGATCTAATCTACACCTCATTTACTCTACCAAAGGATCTAATTGTTCTGTTATGCACTATGTAAATCCTACAGCAATTTGATCAAATCCACAGTAAAAAACCTTAAATGCAAGTTCTGAGCATTTTCACAAACATACATTTAAAATTGCAAGCTCTCAAAGAAAATATTTCAAAACACAAAGAAGAGCAGGAGAACACTCAGAAGATAGATGCAGAACTCCAGATTCTATTGTATTAGAAACAAACAGTCATACATGATTTACAATGTTGGAATGACTCTTAGTTTCATTGATCAAACTACAAAGAACTTACAAGCTTTACAGATACAGTAAGGAAGCCAGACATTCCACGCACACCTTACTGCAGACACAGGCGACCTCCTTCTTCTACTTCTAAACTAAAAGGTTCCTCTGTTCTAAATGTTACTTCTACAAATTCCTGCTGCTACAAATCTCTATGTAGCCCCTGTGTAAAGTATTACAGTGCAGAGAGGCACAATATAAAGACTTTCTGATTGTCCTCACTACAGCAAAAACCTAACTAAACCCCTGGTTACAGCAGTAAATGCAGGTGAACCAATTCTCCAAAATATCTCTGAGCAGTGTCAAATCTGGGCGAAATATTGCCCCTTCTGAGAAGCTCTGGCAACTCAACAATAACTTCTGTTTGTCTGCTGCAGTAATGTTCTCAGCTGCAACTTTGTCCTCCATTGGGGTAGCCTCTTTTGACTTCTTCGCACTTGATCTTTATCTTCCTACTCTTGAGATCGGATTTTCTTCCTCCATGATGTCACTGTGATCAATTTCCAGCTACTTCCTTAACTGCAAGCCTGCAAAACAAGACAAGCAATAAGTATCACATTTATCAAATGAACAACAGGAAATCAAATATCTGTTTAAATCAAGGTGACTATGCAAAAAAAATGTGGAAATCGGGTCCAAAATTAGCAGAAACCGCGTTCAAAATGCATACAGACTGCTCAAAATGTCTCGGGTCAACTATCGCTGACTAAAAGATGTGCCACGGGTGCCCAAAAAAGTGTTTAAAATTCCCATCGCTTTGTTCTTTTCCCGCCCATCGGCGTGTCCAAAAATACTTTGGCCGATCATCGTTATTTGGCCGATGGCCTTTATCGCTTTATTTCCTCCTTGTTTCCTTTCATCGGCGAGAGATTCGCCATCGGCTAACTCCAAATGCCCTGCTCCGACCATAATGATTTCACCGATAACCCTATATTGGTGAGAGCCCTGCCGATGACTCCTTCGTCATCTTTCCATCTTTCCATATCGGCATGAGAATTGCCTATCGGCGAACTCCAAATTTCCCCTGCCGACTACATTCGCTACACCGATGCCTTTATACCAGTGAGATCATGCCGAGGACTTGGTATCGGTTTCCCTTTATACCCCCATCGGGGTGATAATGCCCATCGGCAAAGGTCCTAAACCTTACTCCGACTACCGCTGTCTGGCCAAAATGGCCCCAAAACCTAAGTCCTCCCTCAACGCTATCGGCGTGAGTGCCCACTTCAGCGTGAGATAAAGAACATACGCCGCTCCATATTACCTGGCCGATGGGCATTCTCTCGTTCCATTGGCGTGACTCCTGCCAAAGTAGCCCTAGCGGCTTGTATTCTCTTCCTATCGGGCTGACACTATCCTATCGGCGAGTCCCGAACCTCCTCCGCCGATAACCTTTGTCCCATCGATGCCTCTTCGTCGGCATGACTCTTACCGATGAACCCTTCATTGATCGCCTTATCGACGAGAGCTTCCTATATCGGTGAAGGCCAGAAAAACTTGGCCGACAACTACTATTATGCCGATAGCCCAAGGCTATCGGCGAGACCATATCTTTCGGCGTGATGAATTCAAACTCGGCCGATACTTGAAGGTTATGCCGATGACTTATATCGGCCACAGTCTCACCAAAGCTTTGAACCCGAACCATTGAACCAAAAAAAGTTCAAGCGGATGGTTCAACGTGGCTATACAAAACAACAATTTGCCTTTGAGACATTTTTGAACATGCCGAACCATTTGAACCCTGAACCATTGAACCAAAAAAGGTTCAATCGGATAGTTCAACGCGCAGGTTCAAACCTGTAAAAACACTGCCAATGAATAAATAATGGCGATCAAAGTGTGCCGATGCACTTTTTTCAAACAGACAATTGTGAGATACAGAGTGGAACTCAGACAAAATTCCCTTTAACCCGAAACCACTAAGTATGAATATTTCAAAATTTTTAAACGAATGCCAACAAGGAAAAAGGCAAACAACTGACTGTTTATCATGCAAAACCTGATAGTACATTTTACCAAATTGATCATAACTTGCAAAATATGATGAATTTTAAGACGGTTCAAAAGACAACCCTGGCTCATTTTTCACAAGGAATCCAACCACATCATGCATTGGTACTAAAAATGCAATTTTCTTTATTTTCAACAAGGTTTGCAAATTTGACTCCCCTTTTCCCTTACCACCAAACAGAACGACACAAGCAGAAGCAAAAAAGCAAAGCAATAGCAGGGGTCCTCATTTTGCTAAGGGGCAAAATGGGGCATGTTGTGAACATCACAACACTATTGTGGAAGGAAGAGACATAATTTGTCTCACTGAAATGCATGAACAAGAAGGCTGCAAGACTCCCATCTTTGAAGGATACACGAAGTTTGTGGTTTGGAACAAAGCAGTGGTAATGGAAAAGGGTATGGCAACATAATGGTTTTAGTGAAAAAAGTAGAAGGGCGCACAATTCAGTTGGAAAGAGAAGACACAAATAAACAATACATTTGGGTCAAAATATCAAAAAATGGGAATCACATAAGCATTGTAGTGTGTTATTTTGCTCCTCAGATCTCAAAAACTTACAAAAAAAATGGTTTGGACAGCAAGGATCCATATGCGGCCATCAAAAAAGATATTTTAGTGTATTATCAACAACGTGAAGTTCTTCTTTTGGTAGATTTCAATGCTAGGATAGCAAGTGGTCAAGCTAATGTTTTATGCGGTAACAAGGATCATAATCCTATTTGGCTTATAAGTGAATCGCCAATGGGCAAGATGTTCAAAAAAAAATAGGGACATTAATCATTATGGCGAATAATTGTTTACTCTTTGTGGCACCTTTGATCTAATCATTTGTAATGGTATGGATAGATGGAAGAAATCTAGAAATTTTACATGCAACACTGTAATGTCCCCATTGTCGGAGAGGTCAATTTTGAGAATGGAAAATTGTGAAGGTAAAGAATATTTTCAAATCTTTAATTTGAAAAGATCATGTCGACCTATGAGAGGAAGGAGAATGAATTTTAATAAGGAGAACACAAGTCTTGTGGGTCGATTTTGTGAAGGAAACACCTTTACCTTGGTCGAACTTTTGTGAGGCAATAACTAATAAACAATATCAGAATGTTGTTCGGCCATTTTTGAATGATAAGTCAGCCCTAGATTGGAAATATAAAAGAAAGCACCAACGAATTCAAATTGTTGTGGCGTTGAGACCTTGTTAGGTCGGCCCAAATCAAAGGTCGGCTCTCTGGCAGCGCCTAGATGTTTTAGGTCGGCCTAATTAGGCAAAAACAATTCAAATTTCTTTGAGTCGGCCCTCTTAAGGGAAATTTACATTTCAAATAAGAGCACCAATACTTCTTAAAGTTCGGCCAGCTAAGGGAAAAAAGAAGAAGCATGTATAAATAAGAAGTTGACATCAAATTGGATCATCTTTTGGCTTGCTAACTTTGTATTGCCTGCATGTTTATTGCAATTTATTCCAAGGATAAACCCTTGTGAATAATAGATGTATTGGACGAAAACCCAACTACATCAAGAAGGTGAATTCATACGGAGTTCACAATTGTGCTTCATTGAAGATTTGCTTGAGCTACATTGCTTCATCTTTCGATTTTGGTCGGAGACCGTTGATAGTGATTTGAAGATCTTGTCAAAATCTCATTGAAGATTATTTGCATTGTTTGAAGACTTGTTGGATGACACATTGAGCGCCGATTTACATGAGATCCGTATCTTGAGTTGAGCGCTTCCCTTGATCCTTATAACATTGAGCATTTAGGCGCCAAATTGGACTGGCATATTCAGATTTACAGACCAGCAAGGTTTGCGGCCCTTGACAAGTGTATTTTGGGGACTAACTATCATCTTTTTGCCCACCTAAGGAAGCGCTAGCATTGAGGGTCTTTGGACGGCCATTGTGGAGGAAGGAAAAGTCATCTTGGCCATCAGCAATTGGAGTTCACCAGCTACAGTGAACCCTAGCCACCGTACCATATAGAATCTTGCTTCATCATTGGCTAGCGATCTTGGATGAAGATATTGATATTGATGAAAGAGCGATCTGCCATCAAGGAGAACAAGTTGCTACAGAAATAACAGTACCCTTGGACAACAATCAGATCGATCTGCTACAGCAGACTGGACATCATCCTTGCATTGTAATTTTGGCAATAAATTGGTATGTAACAGTCATTGTTTACCTTCTGATTTGTAATAACAGCCTGGAGCATTGAGTTTGGCTGTCATAGGATCATAATTTGTGTTGTAATTGAAGTTGTTGAGAGAACTGTTTGTAACAGCAAATCTGATATCATTTTGGCTAGCATTATATGAGACTTGTAATGAAATACACAAAGGAGTCCGTAGTTATATGAAATTGTTTGATAACAATTTGTACTTCTTAGTATATGATTCATGTTTGTAGAAGCCAATTTGAAAGGTGCAGAAAATAGAATCAAATTTCAGTCCTAGGGTTTCATGCTTGAAAGTCCAAATTCAGAAAATTTGTTGGCAAACCTAGAACGGGACATTATAGTGGTATCAAAGCTTGCATCCTGCCAGCCTAGAGGGTATTTGGGTTGTGAAGAAAGTCAAGACTTATTCCAATAGCATTCTTGTGCATGAGATTTGTAGTTAGATCCACCTTCATTGGTTGGGATTTGACTCGGTCTTATCCGGATGTTATGTGTGAAAAGATTGACCTAGTCAGAGTTGTGAATCATGGGTTCCAAGATTGTGTCGTTATTAGCAAATGAATTGGCTTCCATATGTGATGAGTATGATGCACTTCCAAGTAACATCAAAGAACGCATAAACTTCAGTCAGTATATGGAGCATTGAAAGGACACAGTACAGCCGGGAATTGAAGATGAAGGTTGTCTTTCAAGACAATCTAGGCACTATAATGGTTCATCCACATCTACAAGTGAAGAAGTTGTGAGAAATATGCTCCATTGAGCAGGTAGTAGACTTGAATATCTAACCCAGTCAAAAGCTGCACTTCTCAGCACCTTGGAGGAAGTAGAAGGATGTCTTCACATGTTGGATCAATCATCTTCTAAGGAAATGTGAGCAGCCTTGACTCCTGCAATATCTCCTTTGGGTAAGAAAAAGTTGTTAAGACATAATAGCAAGGCTGTGAGACTTCTTGTTACTTCATGTTTGGGTGAAATCATGAGGATTTCAACACTTGAAGCTCCCTACAGTGATAACACATTGAAAGAGATATTCCAGTTGATGGTGGATAGTGTTGTGACCTAATCACACATCGCCCCATTGCAAATGGGGACCCACTCTTTTCCTCGCTTTCTGCTTTGGTTTTTCTTTAGGTTTAGGTTTTCTCTGAGCTTGTAGGTTTGGTAGTGTTGTTTTACCCAAGTCTCGCCAATTTCTTTCCAAGGAGTCCATATCCTCTCATCCTAATGCATGTCCTGAAGCCCTGAAATTGACTAAGTCTGGTGTCCTAAAATCCTGAACAAATGACTAAATCTAAAATCTGGTGGATCCTCAAAAATCTAGAATCTGTATGTTAAATCCCATGGATTCGAGACCTATCTCAAACATCCTGGAAAGTATATTTCAAAATATTTAAAGTATATCTGAGCATATACTTAAATATATTTTGAAATATACTTGGATTTCAGGTGCTAAAAATTGACTAAGTCTAGAAAAGCGCACTTTCTAGGGGTCTTTGCATTGTGAAAAATGAACATCATACATGCTTAGGTGAAAAATCTGCCCAAGTGCACTTATTGAGGGTCTTTGCATCATGTAAAAAAACATCATACACAAGCACCTAAAAAGTCCGCCCAAGGCACACTTCAAGAAGGACCTCGCATTTTGTAAAAATTGAATTTTATATAGAGGCATGAAAAGTCCGCCCAAAAGCGCACTTTAGAGGAGATCTTGCATAAAACAGTTTATACATGAGCACTCAAAAAGTCCACTCATCCTCTTTGGTGCACCTATTCAAGGTGCTTGCATTTTCAATTTATACATAAAAGCTCCAAACCAACGCTCATTCTATTGGCGCACTTTTACTCATGCTTTGCATTATGCATTTCATGCATGCTCAACTAGAAACTAGCGCCTATTCTCCTTGGGCGGACTTTTAACTAGACCTTGCAATTCGCATTCAATACATGCTCATTGAAAACCAGCGCCCGTTGTACTCCTAGGCGCACTTTTGATATACCCTTGCATAAAACACTCTATACACATGAGCATGAATTCAGCGCTCCTCTTGTGCATACATACCCAAAATCTGCGCTCAAGTTCTTGAATTGCTCAAGTCGGCCAAAGGGAGGTGGAAAATAGATTTTAACATAAGGAAATCACGAGAAGCAAAGGCAGGCCGACCTAGGAGATGTTGCAATGAATGTGTATTTAAGGAAGATTAATCTCTCGTTTCAAAATATTATCCAAAAAAGCAAAATTCAAAGCAGATTAAGTGCAGACCTGCAGTACTTAAGGCAGAAGTTAAGATGATTTGGGTGAAGGACTTAGTGTTTTAACAACTTCTTGTCTTACCTTTATTCTCTTGCACAATTTATGAGGCGAATTTTGGGTGTCAATATAGGAATGGGTTAAGGAAATTGCATGATTAATCATTGGATTTTTTCATATACACTAGTATGATTTGTGATGTTTTATTTTGTAGGTGAATGATAAGCTTGAACAAGGCAAATCCAAGTCAGTAAAGAGATCATGCTGAGGAGAGAACAAAGGAGGAGTGTTGCTTGAGTTCAATGAAGACTTCATATGCCCGAAGGAGGAATATCACTTCACCATGCATGAGAGGAAGTCATCATCCAGAGGTTCATTTCACGTCCAAGCTTCCAAGGTCATCATGTGTCAGGCAAGGAGAGAATATCATGCACCAGTCTACTCCATGAATTCATGTATATGACATCTTCTACTTCCTACACCATTCAGAGTCAAAATCCTATATAGACACAAGAGTATGATAAGAAGAGAAATGAGTCAATCATCAAGCAATCCATCAATTACATGAAGAAATTCAAAGTTTCCCAAATTTTCAAATTCGAAGCAGCCAAGTTCCAAAGGTAAAAATTTGAAGATTCGAAGACTACTCCAAAAGATGACATAATTTGGGAAAATATTCCGAGCAATATGAACACAAAGAAAATAAAACCAGTTTGCTCGATGTTGAGGTGGCATGTGCACAATATTGATCCAATCACAATCTGCCACATCATCAGTTTGCATTCAATGTTCTAAAAATAGTAATTTTTGTAACAAACCGCTTTGTTGTCTAAATCTTGGCTGTTGATTTTCAAATCAATCCTGGCCGTTCATGTGATTTTGGAGCCTATATAAGGCCCATTTCTCTCATTTGTAAAAAAAAAAGAAGATTTGTTAGCTCGCGCAAGAGTAGGAGTAGAATAGGAGTAGAGTAGAGGAGACTCTTCGAAATCATTGAAGAGGCATGTGAAATTATTGTAATCACTTCCAAAATTAATACAAGCTCATTGTTGCTCTCATGATGATTTTGTGTGGTTATGGGATGTTAGCATGGTTTCTAATTTCTTGGATATGATGGAGAGATGTTTCCAAGTAGAGTAGAATTAGATTAGAAGTTCATTGATGTAATGTTTATATATGGAGATACTTGATGAATTCCTTAATGGTTCATCTTTTATGATTTGTCGATGATAAGTCATTTTGCAAAGTTAGCCTGAACCACGTTTGTTTTAGTTGGGTTGTGGATGCTCGTTCAAGCTGCGCCAGCAGTGGGTGTTTGGATGGAGATTTGCAACATGAAAATCCTTAAGTTTCCTTAGAAGTTTGCACCGACTTCGTGTAGTTGTTGGTTCTCATGGCGAAACAGAGTTTGGTTTCATGAGGAGTTTGTCTATCTTGGCATATTTCATTATCTCATTGTCCTTAGAGTAGATTTCCTAAACCCTTGCCTTTTTTCATTTTCTTTCATAGTCGGTTAGAGTAAGTTCCACTTCACAAGAAGGAGAATAACATATTTAGAATGGAATAAGGAGTCAATTCAGCGTGAGTCCCGTTGTGAGTTTTCAGCAAATCACATCAACTACTGAGTCTATCCATTGCAAGTCAAGACCTGGCATATCATGAACCTTGGAGTTGTCTCATTGGATCACATAGTTTAGCCTTTGAGATACTTTATTCAAGTGAGGATAGAACACTTGGTATTTTATTCTAAGTTTGCATGTGCATAAAAAACACATCAACAGATAGTTCCCAGGATCTAGATGACATCACATGTTTTCATTTTCCTAGAATGGAATGGCCACCGTCCTTGTAGGGTTTTATGCCGAAATTTTTTCCATTTCTCACTACTAATTGTTTCAGGGTTTTGTGTATGGTCTTTGCATAAGCTATTTGCAGTTTAACAATGAAATACAAGCATGTAACGAAAACCTAGAAAAACTACAATAGATATGCACAAAGTATCGAAGACCCAGTTCATAATATTGCTCAAAATGAATTATAGTTACATACCCATATCATTTTCTTCACTTTGGAATTTTCTACTGTATGTGAACCAGCTAGATAGGCAAGTTTCCAAGGAAAATGGAGCATGCAACAAAAACCTAGAAAAACTACAATAGATATGCACAAACTATTGAAGACCCAGTTCATAAAATTGCTCAAAATGAATTACAGTGACATACCCATTTTGAGTTCTACAACTTTGTAAATCTGATATATATGGACCAACAATACAAGTGCATGAAATCACCTCCAAATGGCATAATACAAATGATAGTCCTCACTCACAACAAATGCAGCAAGGTAATTTGCAACCCCAGGCGCCTCTGAGGAATGTGATAGCAGCCACAAATGGTAGGTGTTTGTCCTCCTAGAGAACCCACGGCTGGATCAGCTGATCGACAACCTGGCTAGGGAAATATTAGCATGTAATACAAGTGCATGAAATCACCTCCAAATGGCATAATACAAATGATAGTCCTCACTCACAACAAATGCAGCAAGGTAATTTGCAACCCCAGGCGCCTCTGAGGAATGTGATAGCAGCCACAAATGGTAGGTGTTTGTCCTCCTAGAGAACCCATGGCTGGATCAGCTGATCGACAACCTGGCTAGGGAAATATTAGCATGTAATACCTTCCAGTCTCCCTGAAATCTGTCCCAAAAACTCTGCAGCAGCACTATTAGGCGACCACATACACAATAGATGAGAGAAATCTGACTTGATGCTCCAAAATCGGCCTTGAAAGTGGTACGACCTCCTTAAAGATGGGCAGCTAGCCTGCTAGCTAAAGTGCAGTCCCAAAATTCACTTCAAAACTGGTCAAATCTGCAACCATGGTGTTATTCTCAGCTGCTCATAAAAAATGCATAAAGATATAGGCAATAACTTCACCAAATCTTCACCAAAATGCATAAAAGTAAGCTCAATGTGAAGCCCTTGGATGAGACTTCCCACAACCCGCCTGATGTTGTCTTCCAAACACGAAGCGAGTGATTCTACGGAGGATTTTGTCTTGGCAGAACCCTAGATCAACAAGAAAGCCAAGGTTCAAGCTTCAAGCTTCACAACAAAATCTCCTTCTTTTTTGCCAAGTCAATAGATGCAAATGAAGTCTCATTTCCCCTTTTTATTTCTTGACTTCCAACACCCATGAGGGAATTCTTTTATTGATTTTATTTTATTTCATTAAGTCCCATGAGTCCTCATGAAGGGAGGCCATATCCAAGCACACAACTTTAAGTTATGAATTATAACATCATAAAGTTAAGTCACTTTTATAACATCATGTTATAATCACTTTTTTAATTAAACTCCATTTTAGCTCCGAAAATGACCTTTTAAATAAAATAATGATAATTTGACACACAAGGTCCCCGTTTAATGCATCCATGATTTAAAACATTTCATCCCCGTTTCGATGAGCTATAACACTAAGGTGCTCTTAAAATATTTTAAATAATATTTTAGCAACCTTAGTAAAATGATTAAATAAAGCCATTAATATACTCATTTTGCAGAAACTGCCAGAATGCGGTCGGAATCGAAATCTGACTGCACTAGAGTGATCCTGATGAAGAATAATGATGAATGGAGCCAACTGGGCAACTTTCCATAAATAGATGCCCTCTCCAAGTATCTTGGAGCCCAAACCGGAAGCCAGAAATGACTTCTGAGAGCATCATATGACTCCTCTAAACCATCAGAGCTCACTGGTAAGATCAATTTATCCCTCTGAACAAGATGGCACAGACCCAAAAGGTCAACGACAACTGCACTGCTAGAGAACCCAAAAATGGGGACATTACAGTCTGCCCTCCTGTTATGATGTAATCACACATCGCCCCATTGCAAATGGGGACCCCCCCCTTTTTTTTTTGCTTTCTCACTTCGTTTTGCTCTAGGTTTAGTTTTCCTCTGAGCTTGTATGATTTTGATAGTGTTGTGTATGCAAGTCTCAACAGTTTCTTGCCAAGAGGTCTATATGCCTTCATCTTGATGCATGTCACTGAGACCCTGAAAATGACTAAGTCTGATATCTTGAAAATCCTGAAAAAATGACTAAGTCTGAAATCTGGTGGATCCTCAGAAATCCAGAATCTGCATGCTAAATCCTATGGATCTAGGACCTATCTCAAACATCCTGGAAGTATATTGATAAATATTTAAAGAATAAGAAAATACTTAAACATATTTTCAATATACTTCCATTCGGGAAATCCAAAATTTGAGTAAGGCAAGAAATCCAAGGGTACTGTCCAAACTCGCCCAGACTGGGCGGCCTCACAAGGTCCTCTTGGACAGTGTCTTCACCATCAGGAGAGCTTGTCCAGACAACACCTTCAAACCCGCCCAGGGAAAGTTAGGATGTTTTCACGAGTTTTTGCTGACTAAAGGAAGTTAGGGAGTGATGATGGAGTCTAAAACTAAGATTTTGATGAAACTTCCATGCCTCACCTCCAAACCCGCCCAGACTGGGCAGCCTTGGCATGAGGTCATGGACTCAGCCTCCTGCACATGCATTTGTCCAAACAGAACCATCAAATCTGCCCTAGGAGAAAATGGTTAAGTTTAGAAGGTTTTCAAGCACAAGGCACTGAGAAATGATGAATTTCAAGCAAGGTTTGCAAATTGGAGGGAAGTTAAGTAGTTTACAAGCAACATTCCATGCATCATCTCCAAACCAAGCATTACTTAAACTCCTCACAACAAGGATGAAATAATTGGAAAGAATGATAAAAAATCACTAAGCCTGATGTCCTGAAATCCTGAAAATTGGCTAAGTCTGAAATCTGGTGGATCCTCCAAAATCTAGAATTTGCATGTTAAATCCTATGGATCCTAGACCCATCTCAAACGTCCTGGAAGTCTATTGATAAATATTTAAAGTATAAGAAATATATGGCGACAATACTTAAACATATTTTCAATATACTTCCATACAGGACATTTCCGATATGGCGACAAGACTTGCATTCCAAGCACACCTTCTAAACCCGCCCTACCTGGGCAGCCTCAAGAGGTCCTTGTGGACTGAACCACCTAACACATGAAGATCTCCAAGCACCCTCTCCAAAGCCGCTCAGGATGAGGGATAACATAAACGACTGAGTTTGTTCAATCAAGATGATGCTAAGGAGAGGCTAGAGTCGAGTTCAAGGGTGAGAAGTTCTTAAATGTTGAAAATCCACACTACATCTTCAAACCCGCCCATGCTAGGCGGCCTTGAGCTTTATGCTTGGATGATTTCATCTCCTTTCACATCATTCAGTCCAGACAGTCCCTCAAATCCCGCCCTAGGAGAGATTATGCAAAATTCAAAGTGTTTCAACACAAAACATCAGAAGGTGATAAAGATTGATGGAAACTTGAAGGTTTTAGAATGATTAAGTGAGTTTTAAGATGAAAATCCAAAGGTCATGTCCAAACCCGCCCTACCTGGGTGGCCTCAGGAGGGGGTCTTGGACAATGTTGCCTATCACATGAAATCCTCCACACATACCCTCTAAATCCACCCAAGAAGGAAAGTGGTCAAGTTTTCAAGGTTTTCTTGCACAAGACACTAGGATATGATGAAATTCCAATGAAAGTTTGCAAGTTAGATAGAATCAAGTGCATTTCAAAGAAGAATCCATGCATCACCTCTCAACCCGCCCTACCTGGGCGGCCTCATGAGGGAATGATGGACTCTGTCTCCTCCCACATGTAACTCTCCACACAACACTCTCAAAACCGCCCAGGGTGAAGAATGACATAAGTTGCAAATTTGTTTGATGGATGATCAAGATCACACTCAAGAGATGAGATAATTAAGGTCATTTTAAGAGGAAGGAAGTTTGAAAGTCACTAAGTCATGGAGGTGGAAGAGGAGTGTCAAGGTTAAGGTAAAGATGTGTGCACATAGCAAAATCCTTACTACCTATCCAAACCCGCCCTTCCTCGGTGGTTTTCATCATGATGGGTGGATAACATCATCACTTAGTATCCATGATGCATCATTTGAGTCTTAAGGGCGTTGGAGAGAAGGTCTTCATGAGGAGATGAATGAGCTAAGCGAAGCAATCCATACACACTTTGAAGACTATCTTGTTAAGAAACTCTCACTTTCATTCACCTCTTTCACATCATACACTCCATACAACATTTTCAAGGCTCCTTAGCTTAGGCGGACTCCACCATGACATAAGGATAAGTCCATCAAACATTTCAGATCTGCCTTCTAACCTTGCCTATGAATGTATAGAAATGAAACCTTACAAGGAGATAAGAACAAGGAGAAATCATGAGGAGGAAACAAGCATCAAATGAAGGTTAGAAGTGAAGAATCCAAGCCTACCCTTGAAACCCGCCCTTCCTAGGTGGCTTTAGGACCTTTACTTGGACAGAGTCATCTCCTTCACATGAAATACTCCGCCTAGACCCTTGAAATCCGCCCATCCTCTCATGGCTTTCCATTGCATTCAAAGAGGTCAAGTTATCAATCAAACAAGTGTAAAAGGCTTTAGACTATCAAAACTAAGCAAAAATCATTAAGTCATGAAAAATCCAAGCCTACCCTTGAAACCCGCCCTTTCTAGGCGGCTTTAGACCCTCCATATGGACAATTTCATGTCTTCACATGACATCCTCCATGCACTAACCTCAAACCCGCCTAGGAGAAATGACATGAAAAATTACAAGTTTTGAGAGTCAAATCCACACATCACCTTCAAGGTTACTCATCATAGGCGGTCTCCACCATTGCACATGGAGAATACCTCAAATGCCATTCATATCACTTCTTGACTTCACTCAAATGAAGGTAATTTACATGAAGAACATGAAGAGAACACTAAGTCATGCTAAAGAGTCATCAAAAGAACATTGAATGAAGTCTAAGTGATGAAATCCACTCACCACCTCCTAGCCCGCCCTTCTTGGGCGGCCTTGACCTCTATGCTTGGACAACTTCACCTCTTGCACAACACACTCTCCAGACATCAACCTTAAACCCGCTCAAGTAGAAGACCTATCAAGTTTGCAATGTTTTGAGTTGAAGTACAAAGAAATCATGAAGATTTGATGAAAGTTCATAGGTTGGAAGGTATTTTAAGGTAATGTCCAAAGGTCACCTCTAATCCCGCCCTTCCTAGGCGGTTTTCACCATGACAAGTAGACATAATCACCCAACATCCAAGTTGTGTCTTTCAACTTCATGAGCATCTCAAGATTTCACTAAGTGTTGGAGTTAATAGAAAAGCCTTATCAAATGAAGGGAATGAATCTCAAATGAGGTGAAAATCCTTACTAGGCTCCCAATCCCGCCCATGCTGGGCGGCCTTGAGCCCTTCATCTGGATGATGTCACCTCTTCCACAACATACTCTCCATACACACCCTCCAAACCCGCCTTGTCAAGTGACTCCCACCATCATGCATGTCTTCCACACCATTCACTCCATGCACTCACTCTCAATCCGCCCATGCTTCAAGAATTACATAGCATTCAAAGGAGGATAAACTCTCAATGAAACAAGTGAAGAGCTCTTAAGTTGTCAAAACCAAGCTAAAAATGCTTAAGTGATGAAAATTCCTTACACCTCTTCCAATCCTGCCCATGCTAGGCGGTCTTGAGCACTTTGTCTGGACAATGTCATGTCATTCACAAGACACTCTCCGGATGACACCCCTAAACCCGCCCAGCCTGGGCAGATTTCACACCTTGACATGGAATTCACATCAAATAATCCATACTGTCCCTCTAAACCCACCTAGGCACTTAGGCATGGATTTCATGCGAAAGGATATGTTTTGAAATGTCATTTTTTAATCCCTCATGCATAAGTTGAATGTAATTTGTTATTGAAAATCCTTCATATCAAGTCTTAATTTGATGTGTTTCTTCTTGTAGGTGATGGAAAATCCAAGGAGGTGAATAGCGAGAGCTCATACATGAGAAGTTTGGAAGGTGGAGGAAAGTTGCTCAAGTTTGTTATCATCATCACATGGAGGAGAGCTCCAACATCTAGTTTGAAGACTTCATATGTATGGATGCGGAAGACATCAATGCCATGTGAAAGGGAGCTAGTCTAAGATGATCAAGGTTACAAGTGTAGTTCATCATCAAGAGCATCATCCGTTCGAGGCGATGATCAGTGGAAGGTTGGCACTTCACCATGCACATCTTGAAGGAGGTCATCATCCAGAAGCTCACATATCATGTGCCGGACAAGAAGAAATCTCATCAGGCACTAGTCTACTCCATGAGTCCATGCAACTATCTAGAGGCATAGTCCTGCACAAGCACAACAACATCACAAGATGAGAGATGAGCATGATCATCAAACTGATCCATGAGTTACATCAAGACAACAAGAAGAAAATATTCTAAGTAAAGTGAACATGAAGTGAATCACATTAGCTCGTTCAAAGATGCTGAGGTGGCACGTACACATCATCCAATCGCATTCTGCCATGTAAGAGGGCCCACCATAGAGATGCTCCAAAGATGCTTATCACATTGGGAAACGTGCCTTCATTGCCTCTTTCATGTTCTAAAAATAGCAAATTTTGTAACAAACTGCCTTGTTGTCTCGATCTCGGCCGTTGATTGTCAAATCAATCCTGGCCCTTCATGTAATTTCTGGAGTCTATAAAAGGCTCATTCTTCTCATTTGTAAGAGATAGAGAGGAGATTAAGAGTAGAGTTGCTGTAGGAGAGTAGAATAGCAAGTAGAGTAGAGGAAACTCTTGGATGTCATTGAAGAGATATTGTGAAATTGTTGTAAAAACACTTCCTGGATCAATACAAGCTCATTGTTGATTTTTCATGGTGATTTGTGTGATTGTGGGATGTTGGCATGGTTTCAAATTCTCGCGGATGATTGAGAAATGTTTCCAAGTAGAGTTAGATTAGAAGTTCATTGATGTGATGCCCATATGTTAAGATATTTGATGAATTCCTTAATGGTTCATACTTTTTGTGGATTGTCGATGGCAACTCACTTTGCAAAGTTAGCCTGAACCTTTACATGCTTTAGTTCGGTTGTGAAGATTGTTCAAGCTGCGCCAGCTATGGGTGTTTGGATGAATACTTCGCAGTTTGAAAATCTTTGAGTTACCTTAGAAGATTGCACCGAACTTTGTGTAGTTGTTGGTCCTCATGGCGAAGCGGAGTTGGGTTATATGAGGAATTTGTCTATCTTGACATCATCCATCACTTCATTGTCCTTAGATTAGCTTTCTCAACCTTTGTCTTTTGCCTTTTCTTTTCATAGTTGATCAGAAGTTCCATTTCACAAGGAAAGAGTACATAGTTGAATGAAGTAAGGAGCATATTCAACGTAAGTCCCTTTGTGATTACCAGCAAATCACATCACACCACCGAGGCTATCCGTTGCAAATCACGTACAAGGAACCTTGGAGCGTTCTTTTTTGATCACGTAGTTTAGCATTCGAGACGCTTTGTTCAAGAGAGGATAGAGCACTTGGTGTTTTATTCTAATGTTGTTGTTGTCAAGAAAACATCATCAACACCTCCCCAAAGATTGCTTGTTCTCAAGCAATGCCATAACAACCTCACAATCATCAGACTGATCCGAACTGGACCCAAAAGTGATCCCAGGGTCCCAAATCGATCTATGGAAATGCCCATCATGTTGTCGCTGCGCTACTCTAGTATAATCAATAGAAGTACTATATCAAATGTGGAATGACCCATGAACACTCCAATGAAGTGATATGCCAAACATACCTCCACCTGGATCCCATATCCATCTCTGAATTACTGCTGCACCCATCCAATGTGCTACTCTGACATAACTGTTATTCTACAACAACCTGGGACACATTCCATTAATCATGCAAATTCCTGGATCTGAAATCTGACAGTCATCCTCATGTAAATTATGCACAGGAATCTCCTCCACTTGCCATTTCTTAAATTCGGTCATCCAAGAATACAAAATACCTTTGGGTGAAACCATTAATGGTCTCTCATCTGGACACTCGGTCAAAAAACGCTGCATAACCTTATTAGGCAAACTCCAAGTGCTTGTGTCATAGTTTGAATTTGCCTCCAAAGTATGCCCATCAATTGCAATTATTTCCATGGCATACAACACAAACCTCTGAAGTAGAGCAGCTACATACTCTACCAACGAGTCAACAACATGAGTGGTTTGTATCTCATTAAGTATGCCATGAATGTTCACAAACCAATGCAGATCTGCCTTACCCATGTTTCCATCCACATGTGAAGAAATGACATTAGTGGCTGATCCATTAAGTGTGTGTTCAACTATTCCTCCCAACATTAAGACTTGAGCATTTAATGGGCTCTCATCTAGAGGCAACTCATGAAACTCAAGATGTAAATTAGGTGCACAACTAGAACTTTCTGAATTATACCTCTTCTCTTGTTCATGCACATCTGCACATTCCTCTTGCTTCCTCATCTCAAGAGGCCCATCCTTTGTATACTCCATTTCCATGTCTTCTTCCCTTGGAAGAAATAGTGATCGAAGATAGGCTTCTCTTCGTTGTCTTGGTTGATCTATATGACTACAATGTTCCTTGACCTCTTGCAAGCACTGTTTTGCTTGAGTAGCCAACATCTTTGCCCTTCTAGATCTTTGCAACCACTCATTACACCTATCTTGTGTCTTTTCCATATCCTTCGTAGTATGATGTGCAAAACCTGAATCTTTGTGGCTTGAATTCCCCATGTGTTCCTTATTTTTGATGTTCACATCTTGAATGCCAACATTATAAGATTCCTCAACATAATTCCCTTCATGTGCCATAGCTGCTATCTCATGGTTATGCTCAGTAAGATGACTCGCCCAGACTTGACAAGTCTGCGAGTCTGGCAGACTCGGCGAGTCTAGCGAGTAACCAACTGCCGAGTCTCCCAAACTTGCCCGACTTGCGACTTGCCGAGTCTGGGCGAGTCTTGTAAGTATGATAAAAAGACAATCAAGAACATGTATCCAATTCCCAAGATCGATGAGCTGCATGCAACAGTTTATTTTTCAAAGATTGATCTTTGTTCGGGATACCATCAGATTAGGGTTAGAGAGGAAATACATAAGACAACCTTCAGATGTCATTATGGCCATTATGAGTTCCTAGTCACACCCTTCGATTTGACCAATGCCCCTGCTACATTTTAGTCTTGTATGAACCATGTGTTCAATAAGCAGTTGAGGAAATTTGTGCATGTGTTTTTTGATGACATCTTGATATACAACAAAACTTGGGAGGATCACCTTAGACACATTGATGAGGTGTTTAGGCATCATGGAGGCATAGTCATTGTTTGCTAAGGTGTCCAAGTGTGAGTTCAAGATGGCAAAAATCTTATACTTGGGACATGTGATTAGTCCTGAGGGAGTGAAGGTTCATGAGGAGAAGATTCAAGCCATCCTGGATTGGCCACCACCACAGACATTGTCACATTTGAGGGGATTCTTTGGCCTCGATAGCTACTAAAGGAGGTTTGTTAAGGGGTTTTCTCAGCTGGCAACACCTCTAACAGATCTTACCAAGAAAAGAGCTTTCAAGTGGATGGATGAGGCTCAGTAGACATTCGACAAATTTAAGGAGGTAATGAGTTCTTGTCCTATTTTAGCACTTCCTGATTTTTCTCAACCTTTTGTGTTGGAGTGTGATGCATCAGGAGAGGGAGTTGGGGTTGTGCTTATGTAGAATAAGCACCCTATAGCTTTTGAGAGTGTTGTGACCAAATCACACATCGCCCCATTGCAAATGGGGACCCCCAGTTTTCTTCATAGGATTAGTCTTTTTAGGTTAGTTGTTTGTATTACCTCAGAGTCAGTCAACTGATAAGCTTGCAAATGTAGTATAGAGCATTCCTAGGTCAAACTGAGAGGGTCTTATGTAAGAATGATGTTTTGAACTCAATATGCTTCAGTGAGTGAGGATCTACAAAGAAAAATGGCTAAGTATGATCTAGGTGCTTATTGTTATCTCTGGCACCTTGAAAGTGCGCCTTGAATGGGGAGGTGATTCTACTAATCAACAAGGAGCGCCCTGAAGAGTTAAAACCTTAAGATGTTTCTAATTGCTCAGATTTAACTTCTCCAACCATTTCAAGCCAAGGCGTATTTCTACACATGTATGAGTTCATTTTGGTGCCTAGGGAGGAGATCGGACATTTTGAAGGAAAGGCACATTTTCTCAGCAAAATCACTTCACTTTGGCGCCTTAAAGGTTGAAAGATATGAATCTAACACCCAATTGAAGGAGTACATTGAATCTAGGTGCTACTTTTCATCAAAACAACCTTACATTTGCGCCTAGAGAAAAATCAATCTAAATCTACAACTTTTGAGGTTTTTTGGGGTCTTGATGAAGTCTTCTGAGAGCAATTACAATGATTAAAGATTGAGGTAAGTGAAGGGAGACCATTTCTAGCCTAGGCACCAATTTATGTCCAAATCATCATCAATATGCGACTAGGAGATAGTAGGCAAGAACCTTGAAGTTTTGGCATCACCATGGAGTAAGAAAGTCTTCAAGTAACAATGCTCTGATTGGATATCATCACAATGCATATGAGTAAGTCAAGAAATCACCTAAAATGTCTAGGTGCGTGTTTGCATCTGAATGATCACCTTTTGGCGCCTAGCTTATAAGGGCATGGTTCATTGTTAATGAAGGAGCGCCTTGATGGAGCATATGATTGAAGTCTCAAATAACAAGTCTGGACCTTAGGCGCAAATTTGCTCCTTCACATACCGAAATGGGCGCCTAGGAATGAATTATGTTGAGATAATCAATCTTGAGAGGATGGGAATGAAACAAGTTCACCAAAGCATATACAAGTCATCAAGATCATGAAGATTGGAAAGGAACATTACATTAAGGCTAGGCGCCATTTTGCACCCTAAGCATCAATAAAGTGCACCTTAGAGCTTTGTCAAGACCTCATATATGCTAGGTGCCAATTTTTGTGATTTTGGTCATCATATGCGCCTAGGAGGGAGGATTGAGTGAGGGCGCCTAAGATCAATGGACATTTCAGCATGCAAGCTTAAGACTCAAGATATTTCCGTTGAACCATAAAGGAGTTTGAATGCATGAAAATGGAGTAAATACCCTTCATCTAGCATAGGCGCCTTTCCTTGTCTCTTCTACCCAATCTTAGCGCCCTAAGTGGAGAGAGCTTGAAACTTTGAAATTTGGCATGTAAAGGTGGAGGAGTCTCTAGAAAGCTTTAGAGAGTTTAAGAGAGTGAATGAAGGTGTTAAAAGTTGAAGAAACTAAGTCAAGTGAAACTAGGCACTTTTCAATCATTAAGGAGTTCATCATTGGCGCCTAGGAAGGAAATCATGTTTAAGTCACTCAATCTTGAAGCTTGTGGAATAAGACAAGTTCATAGGAGTTTATACAAGCCACAAGTTCATGAAAATTACAACAAAGCAAGGCGCTAGTTCATACTAGTGAAACCTCCAAAGTGCACCTTGATTGAAATCATTGATAGTGAAGAGGTAGGCGCCAATTGCAGCTCCCTCCACCTCAAATCAGCACCTTGATGGAGCTTAGAATTGAAGTCTCAAATAATATGCAGATTTACTCCTTTACATTCCAAGATGGGCGCCTTGGTAAGAGCATGTGAAGATCATCATTGTTAATATAATGGCATGGAGTCAAGAGATTAAGTGAAGCAAGGTTAGGCGCCAATTTATGTCTATGCAACCTAGTTTGTGCGCCTAAGGAAAACCTAATTCATTGGAACCCAAATCAGCGCCTAGGATTATGAGGTAATTTGAATCTTAAGATATCATGCCTTGGATCCTTGAAGGTCGAGGTAAGCAACTATTGAAGAAGTAAGGTGCATTTTTTGGACAAGGGATACTCATCATGTGAAGGCGCACTTTCATGCCTTTATCATCTACTTTTGGCGCCCAAATTGGAAGTAGTTTTTAAAAATTTGAAATTTCAAAAAATGCATTAAATGCCTTATCATGGCCGACTTAACCTGACTGACCAGCTCTTTAAATGAGGCAAATTGCCTATATAAGCCAAGCGCCCTCTCTCATTTAGACATCATTCACTTCACAACTCATCAAGGAGCGATTTTTAGAAGAGAGGAGCAGCAATTTTCATTAGCAGATCTGCAATTATTCAAGTCTGATTTTTATCATTTTAAGCTGGTATTTTATCATTTCCTACAGAAATCTGCTTTATTTCAGTTTGAAAATTGAATAGAAGGTATGTTTCAGCTGCTTTTTATCTATAGAATTGCCTTTATTTGTTCAAATTTTCAGATTTCCATATCTTTATCATGTAAAAATCAGTCTTATAAGGGTAATGTTGTCATTTCAAGTCTCTTATAGAGGTGTTGTCTTGTAGGTAGATGGGCATGACAGTGAAGGAGCGTCAAGTAATGATCAAGATGGATGCTAAGTCAAGTATACCCGACTCCAAACTCGAGACTCATTGGAAGAATGTGGGAGACACCAACATGGGACACATTAACTTAGAAGAGATGAAGGATTTCTTGCTCGCCATTACAAGGAGTGAAGACATCAAGGCCATTGCGAAGAGTGGAATCATACAAGCAACATGTTTCCCACCTACCCTACCTAGCACTGAATTGGTGTTGGAATGCATTCAACACTATGATAAAGAAATAAGGCGAATTGTGGCTAAAGACGGGACTGTCCTAGCTTATTTACAAAAAGAAGCTGTACAGGAAACCTTCAACATCCCGAACCGAAAGACAGTGTTCATTTGTCCTACAACTGCACAACATACCTTTGAGGGCAATTCCAAACAATACATGCAAGAAGTAAGAAAGAAGTGGATGATAGATCCTTCAATAAAGATATACAACTCTGAAGATCCAAAGTTCCACAAGGCAGATTTCAAGAAGGAGATAAGTTACTTCATCATGTTCTTGAATAGAGTAACAGGTAAATCATCAACTTTTGAAGGATGGATGTATACATACTTTGATCATGTTTTCACAAAGAATAAGATGATTGATTGGGCTGGGCTTATAAGTCATTGCCTTGATGAGCAATTTGAAAATTTTGATGAGTCAAAGTCATTCTTCATGACTTTCTATCTCGTCTACATACTGGCGAGGAATGTGGTATACAAGGGGTTGACATCTAAAGGAGAAGTAGGCATAAAATTTGGTCAGATCCTATCACATCAATGTTATACACAACTTCACCTCAAGAACATCAATCATTACAAGAGATTCAATGATGCATTTTCCATGCATATAGTGAGGAGATTGCGAGGTGAGTTGCATAGGAGATTGACAGGTGCTGCTCGGAACTTCATTAAACAATATGGAAGATACTATATTCAATATGACAAGTTCACCTATATCAGAATTCAGGGCTTCACATCCTTTCCATATAGATTGCCAAAGTATCCTACTAATAGGATGGTATTGTTGGAAGTATCGAGACAATTGTTAGAGTTCCATAAGATGCAAAGGACAAGAAAGAAGGCCAGGGTTCAATTCCCTCTAAAGCTTGAGAGATATTATTCATGTCCATCACTTCAAACAGCAGAACATTCTGAGATTGAGCTTCAAGCATATCATTTACATCTTCATGATTCAAGGAGGGAGAACTTTGACCCACATGGACCTATTAAACAATCATATCCTACTTATCAGCATATAGAGCAACTCGAAGATCATTGGGCAAATGCCATTGATGATGATGATATAAGGATGCAAAAATGTTCAAGATTGAGATGGGATTTGGTAAGAGCTACGAAAGTGTTGAGGATTCCTGATCAGCTAGATGATGATAGGACTCTTTCAGGTGATGAATACAATAAGGTACAGAATCTGCCATATGACATTGATTGGGCTGATAGAGAAAGAGTATATGATGAAGAGTTGATAGAACCCATCATTGCTATCACTAAGGAGCATACAAAAGAGCAAGTACAAGCACTGATAGATGAAGGAAAAAGACTCACTTATACCAAGATGGGAGAAGTTGAACAACAAGCACAACATAGTGCACCTGGCAGAGATTCACGAAGTAAGGATAATGAAAGAGATTCAAGCCAAGCAAAGAAAAGAAAACAATTTGAATCTGCACAAGGAGAATCAAGTAAGAAGAAGAAGAGGATAAGCATCGAAACTGCTTCATCTAGGCAACCAGGAGATACTCCAATGAATCAGGATATAGTTGTGCATGTTGTTGAAGATGTAGTCCCGGATACTCCATTTGAAGAGGTACCTTCAAGTCCACATGATACTGAAATCATTGATGAGGCTAAAATTGAAGATAAAGATGAAGCTGAGGAAGAATCATTGCTCATGTAAGGAAGGCAAGCACAACAGCCAGGAGATTTTTCATCGTTGCCGGAGTGGTTGCAGGAAAGAATTAAATAAAGTTGTGAGGTAGAAAACTTTCGACATGTTCCAGTTGAAGAGTTGCTTTTGGACATGTCTACAGAAAAACCAAAGAAAAAAGCAACTACTCTTTCAAAGATAACAAAAGATGAAGTTGGTGTAAGGAGGGTACATGTCGCTGTTCCAAGAGTTGAGAAGAATATAGAAGACATTGTACCTGAAGATTATGATATCAACACAATTGATTTGGGTCCGTTGACTGGGGCACAAGTAGAACTTTAGGATTCAGTTGATAATGCTCGAGCTATCATAAGACAGGAAACAGAAGGTAGGATTAAGGCTGAGCAAAGGTGTTAGGCATTGGAACAGTATATTCAACACCTAGTACATCCTATCCGTCAGCAAGAAAGAGTTTCTAAACCTCCACCCATTCTTCCTCCAGAAATAGTTGTACATCTTGAGGGGTTGAGATCTTCATCTCATAGGTTGAAGGATTGGATGAAGAGGTCAAGGGAAACAACATATGGGCATCTTGAAGATATTATGCAAGTGTATAATAAGGTTGTTGATCTCAAGGAAAGAGTGCTTGCGTTGTTGACAGCCTGTGCTGAGTTTAAGGTCATCAAAGAACAATATATGCCACATTTGAAGAGTTTGATGGAAACTTCAGTTGATGAGTTGATACATGCTGAGATAATTGAGGAAGGAATAACATATGATTTCTCTTCCTGGTACTATTGCTTTCGCAATAAAGGACAGCTGCTTGATAGAGTTGAAACGGATATGTCAAGAGTAAGAAGTGTGATTCAAAGAATCCAAGATGGAATACATGCATCCTTGATAAAGATATGCAATCCCTTTGGAGAGATGACTATTGACAGTATGAAAGAACAAGTCCAAGCATTCTACTTTCAAGAAGATGATGTTTCTGATGAGAAGCTTGATAGCATATTTTCACTTGCTATCCACCTTGGCGCCAACAAAGCTAGAATGACCGATTGGGAGAAGACACTTGGCCTTTATGCAGCTGATGTGCTTGAAGCCGAGGGAACCACTAGGAAAACGCCAAGTGTACCTTTTGATGATATCAAACAAGTGGTGTCCAGATACATTGAATTCCATAATACTAGTGCTTGTTAATCACATGGAGATTCCTCATAGGCTATTGATGTGTCATCCTTATCTTTTTGGAAAACGTGCCTTTGTTCCCTCTTTTATATGCTAAAAATAGGATTTTGTTGTAACCGCCTGTTTAGGTGGCATCATCTGGTCCATTGGCTTTGCCAATAGATCTTGGCCATTCATGTATTCTTGAGGTCTATATAAGGGCTCCTTTTGCTCTCATTTGTAAGGTTGAAGATTCTAAAAAAATTGTTGCAAGAGCTCTTTTGAAATAATATAAGATCATTGTTTGGTGATTCTCTTTATGTTTCAAAGTGTTGCATGGTTTTCATTTCTTCAAGCGAATGTTAAATTAGATTAAGTTTTCGTTTAAACGTTATGTTAGTTGGTGGAAGATTTTATTGTTGTTTCTTGGTGGAATCCATATGTTCATACCATTTGTAATTTGTGGCTTGCAAGTTGCAATGTATGGTTAGCCTGAATGAAGTAAGCTTAACTTTGATCGTTTATGTTTGTCGAACATTCATGAACGTAAGTGGTTTGAATATCTTATATCACCGTTAGAAGATTACATCAACCTTGTGTAGTTGTTTCAACTTGGCGAAACAAAGTTGGTTGATTCCACCTGATCGATAATCATCTCTTGCATCTAGGATTAGAGTAGTATCCTAAACCTTTACCTTTTGCACTTTTTTTTAATTCATCATCATTAGGAATTAGAGTTGAAGAGCCTTATTGCTATATCATACACTAAAGGGTTGTAGTACTTGGATATTCCAAGTGTTTACCTCTAGTAAGTGAAACAAATCAAGTTGTTAGAACAATTGTGTAAGTCCCTTTGTGTTCATCAGCAAAATCACATTAAGTCATTGAGTTAATCCATTGTGAATCATAAATAAGGAACCTTGGAGTTATCTCGACTGATCACTTTGTTTAGCATTCAAGAAGCTTTATTCAAGAGAGAGTTGGATGCTCAGTATTCTACTCTATTGTTGACTTGTCTAAAAACAATCATCAATAGAGAGCAGGAAACTTAGGGATGCAGGAGACTATATTCCACCTATGATAAGGAAATGCTTGCCATCATGCATGCCATTTATACAATATCTGGTGGGAGGGAAGTTTGTAGTCAGAACAGATCATAACAGCTTGAAGTACTTCTTGGAGTAGAAAGATTTGAATGAGCATCAACAAAAGTGGGTAAGTAAAATACGGGCTTATGACTTTGATATTAAGTATGTGAAAGGAAAGAGGAATGTGGTAGCCGATGCCTTATTGTAATTTCCCCATTTTGAGCTAGAAATGATTTTGAGTTTGAGCTTGGTTTTTGAAGATCAAAATAATAATATTGGCTCAACTAGTCTTTTGATTGGATTTTTGGCCAAGTATTGCTAATTGATTTTGTTTTACCTGGCCAAAATATCAAAGTTCTTCTAGAGGATTTTGTTTTACCTAGCCAAAATATCAAAGTTCTTCTTGTGACAAGGCTATGACCCTGTGTAACCATCCCATTATACCACCATGTATAACAACCATCCAAATGCCAAACATATGACAAACAAGTCTGATTCTAAATAAACAAGTCTGCTGCTACAAATCTGAATATGCTGATTTGGAATTACATCTAATTCATGGGCTCAAACATGCCAAACATTGCCCATATTTCTGCTCATACAAGTCTGACCTAAATTAGTTTTATACATACCACAAATATGCAAAAATGTCTTCAAACATCAAACCCTAGATGGGCGAATCCTCCATGGTGTGTGGTTAGGGTTTGGTGCTCCAAAATGATGAAGTCACCCTCCTTGGGAAGTGGCACTCAACCTAGGGCAGAAACTCTAGTCAATCTCTGTCCAATTCCCTCCAAAATAGGCACTCAAATCTGCTCCAAAGAAGATGGCGTGAAAGCTCATGAACTCCTCAAAATCTCCAATGAAGTGCAAGTGTGAATTCCGTATGAATTCACCTCCAAGATGGAATAGGGTTTTCGTCCTTGGAATATGTCAAACTAAAAGTGCAGCCAAAGAGATAAATCTCCAAATGAAAAATAAATTTATTGAATGATGAAATGACCTCCAAATTTCCTTCTTTTATAGGCATACAAATAGACCTCATCAAGGTCAACCTCCCTCTAGCAATTTCTTTTTATTTTTGTTTTCTTTTCTCTTCCCTCTTGGCCGACTTCCCTTGGGCAATTATTTATTATTATTTTTATTTCTTTTTCTTCTCACATGGCCGACCTCTTCTTTATTTTATTTTATTTTATTTTTCTTTTTTCTCTCCTAGGTTGCCCACCTCTTGGGTAATTTTCTTTATTTATTTCTATTTCACCGAGAAGCTTACAAGAATATGAGAAGTCATTTCTCATCTCAAATTGGTTCACTAAAATTGGTTAAATATAGTATTTAACCAATTAGGTTATTCCCTAGCCCTTTCAGCTTAGCCTACAGGAATAGAATAGGCTAACTGACTCCGTTAGGTGATCCCTCGGAAAAAGGAGACATTACAAGCAGCCTTATCCCTCGGTAAATTGGTCAAACAAGGAGGTTTTTTCAAATCAAGCAAGGATAGATCCGGGGCCAAGTACTCACCATTTCCACTAGAAGATAAATCCATTCAGATTTCAAAGACCACTGATCTTCAAATTATCAAGATAGATCTAGGGCCAAGTACTCATCATGGATATGTGACTATGCTAGTGGTTGTCATAAGGAACATCGCGGGTTATTAAAGATAGGGAAGATAAAGAAGCCCTGAAGGTTGAAGTTAAACAACTGAAAGAGTATATTACTCATCTTTTGCAATCCACTTCGAAGCCCACAGTGTTCAATTGGACTCTACCAAAGATCAAAAGAAACTAGATCAGCTAGTTAGCCATATACCTATTGGCCAAGGTTATACCGACAAATAGTTTTTAAATTTCTAGCACCCCAAAATTTGCCTGCCACTCCTTACGGCCCTCTATCGGATCTCGCCGCCAACCGGCCACCATAGCCCCTTCAATCCACCACCTAAGCGACTCAATAAGTGTGCCACCCATGTCCAACTACTTTGCCACCATCCTGCCACCAAATTGTCACCTCCACTAGTGCACCACCAACGGCACTGTCCTCTAGCACCCAAGCACCAACAGTCTACCACTAGGCAGAGACCTCCCTCTCCAACAAGTTTTTCTAAATTGATGCTCAACTTTGAGAGGTTTTTCTTCACCATTCAAAGGAGATTTTGCGAGCAATTTTTTTTTTAAATGGTGTACAATTTTGTGCTCCTCATAGTGATGTAATCCATTTCTACTCATGACCCTTGGATTTTCCAAAATCAAGTTTTCTCAAAATTTTTGTTGCATAGTTCTCATTCTAGACCTTTGGAGGACCATAACTTGCTCAAACAAACTCCTTTTTGGGTCCCATTTTTTCTCAAAAGTGCATGCTTTTTCATGTACTTCACAGTAGTGTTCTGGAATTGTACTTCCAATATTTTGTCATTTTCTTAGACACTTTGAAAAATTGGAAAACATAACAAGTATTGTAATCGCACTAAATTATAAAGTCCCACACACTATACTTAATAAGGGTGTCGAAACTAAGCTATTTGGGTGGGTAGTAATACAAACGCACTCAACTAATAAAGTGCCATCACACATGAACTAAGATAAAGTTTAATTTAGGGGGATTTGCAAACATCTTTTTAGGCATTTCATTTTACCATTTTGTTGTCAAGTCAAATTTAGATAACTATTCATCCTGAAAAGAAGGGATAAAGAACCACTACCTTGAGTAGGATCTACTACCCTATGTTTGTGGACTTGTTCCTAAGTTGAGTGACCATAAATAGAAATGTGTCTAGTTAACTATAACGACATGGTTTGTGAACTAATATGTCTTACATTTTTTTAGGACATCCTACATCACATAGAGCACACTGATTGCCCTATCACTGCAATGACCATAATCAAGCTATTGTATATAGATCTTGAACCTCCAATAGGTTGTGATGTTCCCTTAGAGAACCTTGCACATGTGAATGGAACTAAAACAACAAGTGATCCTCCTAGGTCCATCTACAATCATTCATACTCACACCACCTTTGGATGGTATCTGGAGGGTTTCTCTCTCTACTCCTTTAGGGGGTTATCACTGTACATGGGTACCTAACATGGCCTCATTGCTAGGATCCATTTCTATTTCCTCCTAAGTTACATGTGGGAGAGGGTGGTTGTGTAAATATTTCACTTCACATAGGATAATATTCATCCTAATTGTAATATTGCACTTAGTTATTTACTTAAGATAATTGGAATATTTAATTTCCCTAACCTAGATAACTAATAATGACATGTGTTGAACTTGACTTGAGGTACACAAGTGCCACCATTGCCTCATCAATCCTTGATTGATGGCACTTAGGTGCCACCTTTGTTTTGTCAAGGCGACTTCTATTTCAGTTAGAATGAGTAAACTTACCTCCTGATTGGGAGTGATTAGGAGTTAAAATCTTACCTCTTGGCCATGTCATCTCCTTGATTCATGGATCCAAGAGATCTATATATTTGTAATTTACTCTTTGTAATTAAGCTCCATACTATTGGCTAGAATATCTTTATTCATTTTCCTAGTTTTGTGATTAGCTCATAGACATTAATGTCTTGGGTAGATTTGTTGTTTATGACAAAATTCTAAATTAAAATTGTGGTTCTGTGTTTTTTATGCTCTTGGCGGGGTTCACACAAAGGGGTTATGCTTTTAATATTAGGTACATATCTTATAAAAATTATAGATTGTCTTGTTTATTAAATGTATATTATGTGGTTACCTTGTTTTTAGGTAAACATATGTATATATTTATGATTTTTATATTTTTTTGTACATACGAACCCAACCCCAAATTTTGTTTGTCATATAGACGTACCGAAACCTAAACTAGTAACTTAGGCAAGAACAAAACCACCCTAGAAGTTGTCACTTCAAGGATAGAACCTTGTTTCCTTCTGAATTCAATAGAATTATTGGTTGTTTTCTAAGGGATTGTGTTCTCTTGATCCTTATGGCTAACACCTTGCAAATATTCATCCTTAAATCTTATTTAAACTATTGTGCACACACTATCAAGTGCTTCTAACAAAAGAAATACAACATTCAAAGCGTGTGATAGGCTACAACTTGTCATGTTTCAAGGAAAATAAATCAATTTTTATTAGAAAAGTTGTGTTCAATCAAAGATTTTGATTGCTTTGAGAAAAATGCATGGCTAGAGAAGAAAACCAAGACAATCTATCAAATATGTAAAACCCACCAAAGCATGTTAAAAAACAAGACTTCAAATCTTGTAGTGTTAGATTAAATGTACACATAAAATGTGCCAAAAAGAGCATTAAAGAAACAATTTTCCTTGTTCACAAATAAAGGATCCTACTCGGGATCGCTTCCATATGCAAGTGTGCATTTAGATATCATACCTCTCCTTTGATAATGTTAATCCGTTTGTGTCGTGAAGAAATGATAAGTCTCCCACCATAAATACTACCTAAAAATACATCTTCTAGTAGTTAGTATGTACTTATCCTCTCAAAATTAGAAGTATAATCATGACTAGGTGGAGAGAAAGTGTAGAAAATAGAAAAGTTACGTACATTGATCATGCAACAATAGAGTAGATTTGTATTTGTACACATAAAAGTCAAAGAACTAAGTTAAAGCCTTGAACACCATGACCACAATATGCATTAGTAATTGTACTAATACTCAAAATAATTCTTTGGGCCCTATATATAATATGGGCAAGATGAAACTCAACTAAATACTTCGTAAAGACATTTGGAAAAGAGCAAAATACTAGAGCATACCAATATAAAAAAATCTGTGAAATAGAACCTTAGAATATAAAAATTGAAGCAAAGTCTTTATTATGATCAAAATTAAGCTTTAGAATTCATAATTTTGAGGCTACCAGCAGTTAAATTTTGTCAGAAACAAATGGTTTGACATTTCCATATAGTTATAGTTATTTTTAATGCTCAGCCTAGAACCCTTAGTCCCAAACATTGCTCTATTTACATTATGAGATCTTCCATTCAATCTTCCATGGTTGTGAATCCAATGTAGATACTTTTGCTCTAATCTTTGTTACAAACAGGCTACAATCCTGGTTTCCAGCCTTGATCACCAATTTTGTTTCATTAGCTCTTTTTTCCCTTGACAGGTCTTCCCTCACATGGCTATTTGTACTTCTAGTTAGATCATATTGTTTGAGGTTATCCATTTCGAGTTTACTCTCTAGTTATGGCGAGACTATTCTAGTGTTTAGTTACTTCTGCATCCTAGGATTCTTTTTACCCTAGTACTTTTCTATTGCAACTAGAAGTACTTTCTAGTCCTATTGACCTACTTTGATCATTCATGAACATTAATATGGTTTCTTTCTTCCTAGACAGCTATAATGTTTTATTATCCTTCATCCAGGGTTGTCAACAAACAAATTGTGAACAAGTTCAATCCTTCCATTGCTGCTCATGAGAACCCAAACAAAATTAAATAAATGCATTTTGTTGCAAATGCTTGGGGTTCACTGTAATATCCCCAATGGGATCTGCACTAAAATTCTGGAAATTAATTTCTAAATTCTGCCCTAGAATTCTGCACTTTAGATTTCTGCTCAAACCCTAGAATTCTGAGTTTATTTTTCTGATTATAAACAAGTGATCACAGCGAACAAAGTACATATCCCAAACATAGCAAAAATGATGGCAAATGATACTACAAATTGACATTCATCATAAGCATGAATTACATCATGAAATACACAATGTAGGGCATCCAAAATCAATATCCAAGTCTGATTTTCAGAATAGAAGTCTGCTGTTGCAAATCAGAAAATCTGAGTTTGCAATTACATCAAATACATAGGCCAAAACATGCCCAAACATAGGTCAGAAATCTACCTTTACAAATCAGGTTTGTACATACGACAAATGATGAACAATGATGCTCCACAAACCCTCCAAAATGATGGCGCTTGGACTGCTGCTACGGTTAGGGTTTAGAAACCCTCAACAATGGTAAATTTGCCTCCAAAAAGCCAAGTCGCCCTTCTCTATGTGTGGCGCTCCAAACTAGGCTAATGCAATGTACACACCAAAATGCCACGAAAATGATCCTCCAAGTGTCGCGCTTAAATCTAGGGTAAACCCTAGTGCCAAATGAACACAAATGTCACAAGGAAAACCTCCTCCATTGCTGATCCAAAATCTGAATATGCAAACTAGCTCTTCTCCTCCAAAAGTCCAATGACGTGCAAGTGTGAACTCTATGTGAATTCACCTCCAAGATGGAATCGGGTTTTCATCCTTGGAATATGCTGACCTAAAAGGCAACCAAGGGTAAAACTCCCAAATGAAAGATGTGATATAAGATATGATTGAATGGCTTGCAATTTACTTTCCTTTATATCAATCTTTTATCTCCCAAAGCTGGCCGACCTCCTTAAGTGATGCTAAGCACCCAAAATATGGATTAAATGTTTAATCTTGCTTTTTCTCCTTCCTCCTAGGCTGACTCCCTCCTAGGCGCTCACTTTATGATCATTTGTCTATTCTTTCCTTCACATGTTGGCCGACCACACAAAAGGAATATTTTCCTTTATTTTTTTTTATTCTCTTCTCCAAGAGGGGCGAACCTCTTTTGGTACTAGATATTACATTTTTGGGCTCTTTCTTGGTCTTCCACCTTCAATGCTATTTTATTTGGATTTTACAATATTTTCCCTTGACGTCACAAGATCTCCAAAGGTATTTTCCCTCCATTTTCTTCTTCTTCCATTCTTCTCCTTGGTCGCTCTACAATAGGGCAAATTATTTTAATTGTTTTGACTTCATAAAAAATCCTACAAAAATATGCCAAGTCATCTTCCATGCTCATTATGCCCTACGAAATTGGCTAAGTGTGAAAACTCGCCAATTAGGTCATTCCCTGAGCCCTCTGGCTTAGCCTACGGGAATAGGATAGGCTAGCCAACTCGTCTAGGTGATCACTCCGAAAATGGGGACATGACAATTCACTTATTGGACATAGTTCTTTATAGCAGATTTTCCCCACAATCATCTATTGCAAATAGGTAATGATGAAGAACAAGGCTTAAATATTTATCCCTTTTGTTGCCCATGTTTTTAAACCTGCCATTTTTTAACTTTTCTCACTTCTCTGAAGCTGACTTTCCAACAAATCCAAACCCCGCATGTATTATTTGCTCCTTGAAGTTGCACATGAAGTCATTCTACCATCTCATTCCACAGAATAGAAAATCAAAGTTTTTACATGTACTTTTGTTATCAAATATAAAGCAGATATTAGATGGGATTTTGAAGAGGCCAATGCCTATTTGTCCTGTTAACAAAGAGTGCCTGAGATGGGCACAAGTGTACTTGAGGGACTGTGTGTGCAATAGTCAAGATGAGTTTTCTTTCTCACTTGGTTTGATCAGTGTTCTCAGCTGCAATATTGCACAGGTGCCTCTGATTATCACAAATTACAAAGTGTAGTCTATGGAGGGTATATCCCTTATGTTTCTAACGACATGGGTTATAGGAGACTTAATCTTTTTAGATGATGGGTTGAATCAGCATCCTCCATGCCTACACAATGATTACAGAATACACACATGGATTTGTCGAACTGATTCTAATTTCACAGCTTATACCAAAATTGAAGCTTTTGAACAAGGTGTGGATTCTCATCCTAATGTAATGTAAGGGAATTTTTGTCAGTTGGAGCGATATAGCAGATATGTACATAGAATGTATAAGTGGTGTCAAGGCATGCAAGATCTGCCATAATTACAGGCTATGTTCTAAATGGATTTGTTAAAACATCAGAAACTTTCATGTAAATACAATTCGCGGGTGTAAAGCTAAATGTGATGACCTTTTCCTACACTTTGGAACAAGGCGCAATTTAGAAGTAGATACAAGGCACATGAACTATTACATTCATATTATACGGCCTTTATCAAATGTTGTAGTTGCAACTGCCTTAGTAAAAGTGCTTGCAAAATGTTGAAGTAGAGACAAGTCGACTGTATTTTTGCAAAACTTATACTTTCAAGACCATTTCTTCAGGGTAATAGTGATCTTGACCAGCTAGAACTTCTGGAGTACTTGTGGTAGGTATCAAGTCATCACAATACATGGAAAGGGATTGCACAGAGGAAAAGGGAATGTATTTCAACTTCTTAAATTTTCTCATTGATGATAATATCTTTCTTCTTGATGAGAGTTTTAATATATGATCCATGAACTTAAAAAGATGGAAGCTGAAATGGAGAATACTGTAAAATGGAAACAATGAATATAAGGATTTTTATCAAATATTATAATTGGAAAATGCTTTGGTAATTAGGCACGCAAGCTGATTTTTCAAGGAATATAATAATTACAGGATCTGCACGAAATGAATTTGTTGAAAGATTTAAAAGCTTTCAAGTAGATGCAATTGGTATTCATAACGCCATATTCCACAACCGTTGCCAGTATTCTCTCGAGCCATGCCAAAGTGGAAGCATTATAGTTGGAAATGCCCGGGTGGACAGGTGTGTGAAATCTGAAAGTATAGCTAAAACTGCAGTTTGTTTAAAATTAGATATATTACCTAACAAAATGTAATGTCCCCTTCCTAGGCTAGCACTTGTGCATCGGGCTAGTCTACTATACGGGTTCTCGTAGGCTAGTGAGGTTGGTTAGGGGACCCACGGTGATGTGGCTCACCGAAGCTCAGTCAACTTTTCAGAGTGATGAGATGGATTCCTCTAGACGAGATTTACCAGTTGGCACTTTATGGAGTGAGTTTGTGCCATTTGGCCAAACTTACTATTTTTAGCAGGGGCTCACGGGACTCCGAGCGAGTCGGTGCAACGGTCCGGAATCATGTCGACATTCCATTGGTCAGCTCAACGGTACTATGGAAGCCCGAGGAGATCGTTTGAGTTAATATTTTAATAATAGACATATTTAAGTTAAATTAAAGATATAACTTAATGTGTTTATTATTAAAGTGACTTTATTATATATCATGAACTTTATGTAATATTTTGAGATTATAAAGTCACCTTTTTTTGGGCGCCCAAAGCAAGAGAACATAAAAGAAATAATAAAATATTAAATCTCTCCAAAAAGGGGCGTTGAGGGAAGAAGAGGAATAAAAGAGAAAAGTGACTTTCACTCTATTCATTCACTATTGCTTTTTTTTCTAAGTCTGAGCTTTGTTCTTCGTGAGCAAGGGTTTGTACCAGCTACTTTGGAGATGAAAACCTCCATTGTTGAGAGCATCTGCGGGGTTGAAAGACACTCCCAAGGTGTTGATTGAGTGGCCTCATTTCAGAGGTTATCTTTGACCTTCACTACACAAAGTCAGTTTGTCGCGGAGAGGACTTTATTGATATATCTCCGGATTTTTGGCATGATAATATAGGAAGGGCATTGACAAAGACATTGTAGTTGATAGCCGTAGATTTGATGGTGATTTGAAGTGTTTTCCACCTCCTTGACTGGTCGTACCAGACCCATATCAGGTCGTACCATACAGCAGGTGTTATAGTGTGTTTGTGGACATTTTGGGTTGAATATCACTTCCCAGCTAGGCATTGGATAGTTGCAGACAGAGCAGAGGGTTTCTAGCAGTGTTTTGAGTCAGTTGTGGAGTGTCCATTGTTGTCCCAGCATCCTATGCAGGCCGTACAACCATAGGGAGGTCGTGGGTATCTCTAGAGAACCAACGCATGCGTTTTGGCGCTCATTTCAACTCCTTCATTGGTTGTATAACTTGTATTTGTGACTGTTAATATTGTATTAGCAAAAATATACTGAGTGTGGATGATTAGTAGAGTGTTTGGACACTCAGAACTGCTGTGACAACCATTCCCAGTCTTGTAATACTTGGACAGCAAAATGGGTATGTTGGTTTCTTGATATATTGGCTATTTCTTCATATGGGTATTGTTTGAAATGGTTCTATAAGTCATTTCCATTAAATTTTAGCTTGTGGATATTTTCATTTCTTGTTATTTGCAAATATATGCATATGCATGGTTGTATATCAAATATGCAAAAAACCCAAAATGCACCAGGTGACAACTAAACCATAGAAAACATAAGAGGGCGGGACATTACAGTGGTATCAGAGCTGGTGAATCTTGCCAGCCTGTGTTGATCAGTTTTGTAGTGTGCCACACCTGTTTGTATATTTTTTAATGATCCTTTATGTTATTTTAATTTTTATTTTGTGTTCTTTCAGACTAGAGAGATGCAGAAGGGGTTTTAGTTTTCGTGCAGATGTGTGTTGTCGAAGCATACAATAGATAGCATATATTGAAAACCTAGAAAATATACAAAGAATATGAAGAAACTATTGACTACCCAGATAGCAAAATGGCCAAATATCAATTACTAACACATACCCATATTGAGATTTGAAACTTCATACAACCGCTGTAGCCGGACCAGCAATGGGTATGGCTGGAAATGCATTAAAACTCCATGAAATGATAAAGTAAAGCAGTACAAATGTTCCAGCAATAAAAATAGGCTCTAAATGCCTCCAAAATGAGGGATATATCAGCTGCTAGCAAAGTAGATTGAGTCCTCACAGACCCCACGCCACTCTAGGAAGGTATGTACGGCCCAGCCAGCAAAGAATAACAAAAAAAAAGGCAAAAATCAGATCTGCAAACCCTCCAAAGTCGCTGCACCACCAAAGGGAACCCTCACGCCAAGAATATGAGAGAAATAACAAAGTTCCAATGCCCAAATCACCTCCAAGACATGGTACGACCAAGCTGAGTGGTACGGCCAGCAAGGGAAATAACACAACAGCAATAAACTCTTCCCAACACACAAGAAATCACCTCCAATCCCTCTGAAATCTGAACTCAACAATAATGGATAAATGATATGTCAAATCAGCTCAAGAACTTCTCCGAATGACTCCATTGCAAGCACAAATATGAATGCTGAATACATCCCACCTTCAATGGCACCTTTGGGTGGTATTGCACACCTATAGAATGCCATCACTAATGGAGGTTTTCGTCTCCAAAAGCCTGGTTTGAATGCTCAAACCCTCGAAACCCTAGCAAAGCTCTCAATAGAAAATATCATAAGCAAGCATGCCCAAATGAGCTCTAATTTCACCTTTTATCTCCCTCCAAGATGGGCGTTGGGCTTTTAGGAGGCAATTTACATTTTAAAAACCACTTTATTTCCCTAGGGATGCGCACCCAAGGTCACAACATTAAGTTATGTCTTCATTTTCATAAAGTCACTTTGCCCCTTGAAATATAATAAAGTCCAAGTTAAATATAACATTATTAATCTTCGGACTTTAAAATAAATATGAAAACGGTGTCGGAATGAAGTGATCTATAGCTCATCGAAAAGCCCTCGATGAGACGAGTTTGACTCCACTCTGAGAATCTCGAATCGACACTGACCCCGAACTTACTAAAAATAGTAAGTCACGACCAAGAGCAATCTGAGCCAACTCAAAGGGTGACAACTAGATCCACTGAGTACGAACCACATCTCCACCACCGACAGAAACCTCCAAAGCCAAACTAACTCTAGTTCCCTAACCAACCCGCTAATCCACAGGAACTCAATGATGGACTAGCCATGTAACTAGAAGGGGACATTACAAGTTTATATGAGTGAAGTGGATTTATACCAGAGATACACCGCAGTGGCAGCGACCACAGGTCCCAGAGGGTGAAACAGTATCGAGTATTTTGGGTATGCACAGGAACTCATCTAGTGATAGTGACAGCATAATAGGTCACATGGCAGACATAAACAAAAGAGCTGAACAACCGGAGAGTCCAGACACGAGAACAAAAAGGAAGTTTGACATTATGTTGGATATGATGTCACAGTTGTTACCAAAAATGAACCAGGGTACACCCACAGCACAACCACATGCATCACATGATGGCGAGGCAAGTGGTTCAAACAATGACAATCATCGGCATGCAGCTTGGGGTAGTGGATACGTCACTAGAACTACCCCAGGATCAATCCCTAGACTGCTCCAGCCTACCTTCCCACACAGAGAGGAGGCACAGGAGATTCGTGAGCAGGAGGCACCGATCCCTATGGCAGAGGATGTTAGAATGCAGCATGCACAGTATATGACTCTTCCACCAGAGGTCAGGGAGATGTTGACCATTGAGCAGTATATGAACCAGAGGAGACAGAGAGCAGGTATGGGTGGTAGAGGAGATCATAGAGCACACAGAGCTAATAGGGAGTATCAGCATGCTTTGAGTAAAGTCTCTATGGATCGTTTCAATGGTAGTGGCAAAATATCAGCCAGAGCATGGGTGCAGAAGTTGGATAACTACTTGACACTCAAACCTATGCCGGAGGATTAGGCTCTAAACTTCACTACTATACATCTTGATGGGTTAGCTCGTGAGTGGTGGTACCATGGGTTGGTCACTTTGGGCCATAATCTCACACCACATATCACGAGTTCACCAACAGACTCAATAGAGAGATTTGACACCAAGGACCCCGAACTGTAGTTCAAAGAACTTGCACAGCTGAAACAATATGGGTCACTTGAGGCATATATTTCAAAGTTTCAGAGACTCAGTGTTATGGTTCCCAGCATATCTAAGAGGAGACTCATAGTCTTTTCACTGAAGGGCTAATGGAACCACTCCAAGGATGGGTCAAGGCTTTTGACCCACCTCCATTGCGGGAGACAATCAAGAAGGCACGGAGTATGGAGTTTGTAGTTCCGAAGAACAAAATTGTCTCCAAATCCTTTCCTCCAAAGAAGGATAAGAGTTTCTCACATCATCGAGACACAATTCCACAAAACAAACCAGCTCCTCGACTTGATGATGATGTGTTGAATGAGTACAAGAGGAAAAAATTATGCTTCAAATGCAAGGGGCCATGGGACCCCAATCATAAGTGCCCAATGAAGGGGCAAGCAAAACAAATGGAGTACTATTCTACCGAGGAAACAACATCAGAAAAATTAGACCAGCAAAGTGACTCGGAGGATAGTGAGGTGGAAAGTGTAGCAGAAGAGGTGTAAGGTGAACAGGATGAGGACATACCTACAACCCATCTTTCTGCTATTCAGAAAAAAGGTTCTTTCAAGATTCGGGGAGTCTTGGAAGGACAAAGAGTGACCACACTACTTGACATAGGGGCTACTCATAATTTCATTGATGAGGGACTTGTGGCAAGGAGGGGACTCAAGACTGAGGAGTTTGAGGGGTTCAAAGTCAGAGTAGTAGATGGCTTTATCATCACATGCAAGAGGAGAATCCCAAACTTAATTATTAAGTTAAGTGACTACGAGTTCCAAGCAGAATATTATGTGGTCAGTATGGGAGACATGGATGTGGTCCTTGGCATGAAGTGGCTTCATGCAATAGGTGAGTTTTACCTCAATTTGCGGACTATGGAGATGAAATTCGAGGTAGATGGACGGAAACATGTGCTCAGGGGAATGTCAGATGGTGGTCTTAGAGTTGTATCACTCGGGAGGATGGAGAGATTACTTAGACATGACCAGGTGGAGTGGGCAGCTAAGTGTGTGGTTATGCCTACAGTTATAGAGCAACCCAAACAGAGCTATCATCCAGCTATCGAAAAGTTGATAACTAAGCACACCAAGGTGTTCAGTAGTATACCCCCAGGGAGGCCTCCTGATAGAGGCATTGAGCATGTGATCGAGCTAGAGGAGGGAGCTAAGCCAGTAATTATCCTCCCTACAGACATCCTAAAAGATTGAAGGATGAGATCGAGAAGACAGTCAAGGAGCTTCTCGAGATGGGGCACATTCGTCCCAGCAAGAGCCCATTTGCCTCCGTAGTTGTAATGGTGAAGAAGAAAGATGGCACATTGAGAATGTGTATAGATTACAGGGCTCTCAATAAGAAAACAATTAAGAACAGGTACCCCATTCCACAGATAGATGAGCTCATTGATGAGCTACATGGGGCATGCTACTTCTCCAAGATCGACTTGAGATCTGGGTACCATCAGATTCCGGTGAGAGAGGAGGATGTGGAGTAGACAGCTTTTCGATGCCACTATGGGCATTTTGAGTTTTTGGTTATGCCTTTTGGTTTAACCAATGCTCCAACCACTTTTTAGTCATGTATGAACAGGGTCTTCAGGGAGCAGTTGAGAAAGTTTGTCCTCATATTCTTTGATGATATATTGATCTTTAGCAGGACTAGGGAGGAGCACCTCCAACACATTGAGGAGGTACTGAGCATTTTGGAGAGGGAATCCTTATATGCCAAGGAGTCAAAGTGTGAATTTGGCATGATCGAGCTCCTCTATTTAGGACACATAATCAGTGCTGAGGGTGTTAGAGTGGATCTTGAGAAGATCAAGGCAATTGTTGATTGGCCACCACCCGTGAATCTCTCATAGCTCGAGGGATTCTTTGGTTTATGTGGGTTTTATCGTAGATTCGTCAAAGGGGTTTTCGCAGAGTGCAGCACCTCTAACAGATTTGACGAAGAAGGGGGCATTTGTTTGGTCCAATGGGGCACAACAGTGTTTTGACAGGTTCAAGCAGATTATGAGTTCTTGCCCAGTTTTGGCCATCCCAAATTTCACCAAGCCCTTCGAACTTGAGTGTGATGCCTAAGGTGAAGGCATAGGAGCCGTCTTAATGTAGGATAAGCCCATGATTGCTTTTGAGAGTAGAAAACTCGGGGTGCAGAGAGAGATTACAATATATATGATAAGGAAATGTTAGCCATAATGCATGCTTTGGCTAAATTCAGGCAGTACCTAGTTGGCAGTAAATTCGTGGTGAAAACAAACCATAACAGCCTCAAACATTTCTTAAATCAGCATGACCTCAATGACAAGCAACAGAAGTGGGTGAGCAAATTGTAAGCCTACGATTTTGACATAGTTTATGTCAAAGGAAAGAGAAATGTGGTAGCTGATGCACTCTCACGGAGACCTCACTTGTGCTCATTAGGTGAGATTACAGCTGATTGGAGAGAGTGGATATCAACAGAATATGTTAAGGACAAGTGGGCCACGGGGATAATTGATGGTACCATTCAGGACAGTAGGTACACAGTTGTAAATGACGTGATCATTTACGAGGGGAGAATCTTACTGGTACCTAGATCGGGAATGAAGAAGAAGGTAATGAGAGCTTTTCATGATGTACCTACAGCTGGTCAATTGAGATATTTCAAAACATACAGGCAAATCCGGGAACGATTCACATGGAAAGGGCTCAAAACAGATGTGTTGTGATATGTTAGAGAGTGCCCCACTTGCCAGCAGAACAAACAAGAACATTCCTTTCCAGCTGGTTTATTGCAGCCCCTACCCATTCCTAATTAGAAATGGGATTGTATTTCTATGGATTTTATCACAGGCTTGCCTAAGGCCCAAGGCAGGGACTGTATCTTCGTTGTGGTTGATAGACTGATGAAATTCGCCCATTTCTTTGCAATTTCAGCCACATTTTCAGTAGCACAGATCGCAGATCTGTTTTTCAGAGAGATATTCAAGTTACATGGGCTACCCAGGAGTATAGTCAGTGACAGAGATAGCAAGTTCATGAGTCACTTCTAGCAGAAGCTTTTCAGATTGAGTGGGACTGAACTCACTCCCAGCACTAACTACCATCCACAGACAAATGGGCAGACAGAGATCGTCAACAAGTGGGTGGAAGGATACCTTTGTAACTACATTGCAAGGTAGCAGAAGGCATGGGTTAAGCGGTTACATCTGGGGGAGTATTGTTATAACACTACTTACGACATGTCCATTCAGATGTCACCTTTCATGGCTCTTTACGGATATGAGGCTCCCAACTTCCTAGATATACTATTCGGGGACAGTAGAGTGCCTAAGGCTAAGGACTTACTGCAGGAGAGCCAAGACATCATGAAGTCCTTGAAGGAGAACATCCACAAGGCGGCTATTTTTTCATATGAGTATTGCTTGAAATGGTTCTATAAGTCATTTCCATTAAATTTTAGCTTGTGGGTATTTTCATTTCTTGTTATTTGCAAATATATGCATATGCATGGTTGTATGTTAAAAATGCAAAAAACCCAAAATGCACTAGGTGACAACTAACCCACAGAAAACATAAGAGGGCAGGACATTACACAAAATCCAATGATTGTGGATATGTACAAAATGGATTTGTTGAAGAGGCCTTTTAAACATTAAAGCAGACACAATTGGCAGGTGTAATGCTAAATCCCATTCTTTTCCCTCGCACTCCCAGCCCATGCCAAGATAAGAATGACAAATAAAATAAGGTTTTTGTGAGATACTATAGTTGAAAATTCTTTGGCGATATTCATGCAAAACGTGAAAGCAATAAAAAAATCTGCTATCTGTTTTGAAAGACAATGTGTTTTTAATAAAAGAAACATTATCTCTCGAAAACCATGATTGCATGGATTGCTCTCAGATTCAGGGTTACATGTTTGATCCTGATGGAAATTATACATGTCAATGGTTGTCCGAAATGGCAAGAATGCCCACAGAGTGAATTCATAACCTCTAGCAATTGCTCCTGCTTCCAAAGACATGGGAGAACAATTCTCAAAGCTTTGAACCGATTTCAAAGAGAAGATCCAACATTTCAAGTTGGCTTGGATCGAGACAGTGGTCAGACAATTATCTCTGGCATGGGAGAGCTCCATTTGGACATTTATGTGGAATGCATTAAAAGGGATATAAAGTTGAAGTTGTAGTTGGTAAACTTCAAGTCAACTTTCATGAGACTATCACACAATGTGTTGAATTTGATCATCTTCATAAGAAACAAAGTGATGGCCAAGCTTAATATGGAAGGGTTATTGTGTATGTTGAACCATTAGCAGAAGGTTCTGACCCAAAATTCCAATTTGAAAATATGATGATTGGACAAGCAATTCCTTCAAGTTTTATCCCAGCCTTTGAGAAAGGGCTTAAAGAAGCATGCAACTCAGGTTCATTGATTGGTCATCCGGTTGAGAATATAAGGGTGGTCTTGATAGATGGGGCAGCCCATTGTGTAGATTCTAGTGAACTTGCTTTCAAGCTTGCAACATTATATGCCTTTAGACTATGTTACACAAAAGCAAGGCCAGTGATACTAGAGCCTATAATGCTCATAGAGCTAAAGGCTCCTTCAGTATTTCAAGATCCAATTACTGGTGACATCAACAGGAGAAAAGGTATGATAATTGGTAATGACTAGGATGGAGATGATTGCATATTAATTGTTCATGTACCTTTGAACAATATGTTGGATATTCAATGCCACTCCAATCCATGACATAGGGAAATGGTGAATTTTATATGGAATATCGGGAACATGCTCCAATAACTCAACACATGTAGATGCAACTAATGAATACTTACAAGAAAACAAAGGCAGTTGAGTAAAGGAGTCAACAACAGAGAGAGGTGTGGATCTGAAATGTGAAATTGTTTCAAAAAGAAGTATGGAATGCCAAGAGTCATCCACTGCTTTTCAACTTATTGTCCTGTAATATTTCTTTTAGGGGAATGGGCTTTTGGGCTCCCATCCAAGGTGTCTTTAAAAACTTATCTACTATTCATTGCAATGGTTCCGATTTTGATTTTTTCTGCCATGTGTAGTTGGAGAGCTTTGTAAAGGGGCTAAAAAAGGAGACTTTGTGCTTCTGTTATTTTGAATATGAGGAATTGTGTTCTTATGTCATTAATTTCTTCCTGATGCCGGTTATTCTTATGTTTAATCAATTCCTTTAAATGTTTATAGCCTCTTTTGCTTGCTCTAGCATATAGGCGAGAAGGGAGACTGTGCACTTCCGTAGTTGATTTGATACATTTTACCTCTTGGAAGTTTGTGTTGTGTTTCTTATGTCGCAGGCAGATTTCTCTTTGTTTTTGTTTTCTTACCTTTTGTACTTTTTGGTTAAAAGTACTAAAAATCCCCAAAAACCCCCATCATACGAGGGAGCTACCCCTCTCAAACACAGAGAAGAATCGTTGACCTCAAAAAGATTTCTCCATTTGTTGGTGAATTTTGTTGCTGCTACCCGGGCGAGTCAAATATCTTCGCAATGACAAAATTGTTTAACAACACCTTTGCATGTGAGTCATAAAATGACAACCAAAATCCATAATTCTCCACTCTATTTTTGTAATGTCCCTTGTTGGTGCCTGAATTGACTGTCAGTTCTTGAGCAATTTTTATGCAGGCACCATCCCAAAAAATCCAAAAAAATTTCCAGTTTTGGCACCCCTTCAGTGTTTTGTAACATCCACATCATCTTTCTTGAAGGAAATGGTCTTCTTGTTTTCTCCATCGGCATGAGTTTGCATGTGTCTTGGCAATCTTTTTGGTACCAATGGCGTGTTATCTTCTATCGCTGAGACTTTACCTATCGGCGAAGGTGTTTTGTGGCTTGCCGACGGACTGGGTCTCGCCGACGAGGGTTTTGGGGTGCTATCGCCAAGACTTTGGCTATCGGGTGAACGGGCAGATTGTTGGCCGATGGCGCAGGTCTGGCCGATGGAGTTGCCATCGGCGAGTGTGGAGAGTTGGGCCGACAGGGGTACTCTGGCCGATGGAGCTGTATCGGCGTAACATGTGATGTCGGCAAGGGAGTTTTTGATTGAGCCGATGGCATGGGTCTGGCCGATAGGCGGTAATTAGCCTATGGGTGTCGGCGTGACTTTTGGAGTCGGCGTAGGTTTGAGGTGTTGCTCCGATGGTGTAAGTCACACCGACGGAGGTGGGAGGCCTGGGTGTTATCGGTAAGACTCTTGAGGTCGGCAAAGAAGTGTTCAGTTGCTCCGATAGTGTTGATCTCGCCGATGGGAGCGAGGAGTCTGGCCGACAGGGGATTACGATAGGCATCGGCGAGACCGCTATGATCGGCAGGAGATTTTTGGGGAAGGCCGCTGGTATATGTCATGGCGATGGGCTGTGGGTGAAGGGTCGTGTGTCGAGCGCGGCAAAACGCTCGACACTTAGTATCCATGCGGCCATGTTTTTAAAATGATAAAATGGTCTCTGCAGGACGAATGTGGGATATTGATTTATGTAGATGTGAAGGTCTTCCCGATGGTCTTGGCCACGCCGATGGCATGATATGCAAGGCAAAACATGCATTTTCAGGGTGCCTACGTGGCACATTTTCGTAGGATAGTGACTTTTCAACGTGGATTTGGGTCCATCGATTTTCAAGCGATGGAAGGGTCGACGGCCATGTTTTAAAGATGGAGTATGAGTTTCCTTTGTGGCTTCAGGCACGTTTTGAGCGGGAAATTTCCATTTAAGTTGTGCGACTGTTTCCAGGAGAAGATATGGGTGGTTGAGCCATCAATGGTGATTTGCAGAGGCATGGGGGGCGAATGGTTGAACGGCCATGTATCTAATTTATGGCAAGAAAATTCTCCGACAGTGGCACAAGGCTCGAGCTCATCTGCCCCTTGTCCTTTTCCTGCTTCTCCATGTTTTGTCCCCTGCTGCGCTTATTCTTTGCAGGCCATTTTCCTCAGAGTGAATGTATCTGGCGAATTTTTGACTTCTGGCCATGTAATTAATTGCTGAATGTACACGATTCTGTATAAATGGTCTGGCTGTGTTACATTTTGGGAAGGGATGTTTTTGGGCTTTCTGCTCTGACTCTGAACATAAGGTGTTCACATTTTGAAAGGCATTTTTTGCTACAGACTCGGTCCTTAGTCTGGTGTACTAATCTATCTTGGATTGTAAATGATGATTTTCTCTGTGATGACCTTCTATGCAGATTGATTCTAAATGAAAAACACCTGTGTGTGTATTGTTTCTGATTGTCTCCTGTATGTCATTTGTTTTCCTTTCAAACAAGGTTGTCAAAGGCTTCCAAGTTTTTCAGTATATGTATACTGTGTGTTTGATTTATTGCATCTGCTCAAGGAGTGGTTAAATAGGCTTTTGATCAGATACAAAGGAAAATAGATTGCATCATAGGATCTGTTAAGTATGATCATTAATGATACTCTTTCTTGGACATGTTGCTGTTAGGCAGTAGCATTATTCTTAGGTCCTCTGGCTATGAATTTATGTTGTCATGGGGAGACATTTATAGTCTTAGATATGACTCTGCTGCCCAGATAAGGCACTGGTTTGGGAATCTGTTTGTTCAATGGGTCTAGGAAAGTCCCATCCCTCCAAGCACCATTTCAAACCATTTCATCCTTCCACCTGTTAGTTGTAGGAGTAGGATTAGGATCCCTGCATGCTCTCATACCCAACCAGACATTATGTCCAAGAATGTTGCCAACCTTGTGATTTGTTATACAAATCTTGGTCCTTACATGAGGGTATTCTATCTGTTGCTGTCAAGTTAAATCTTTCTGTCATTGAGCTAGTCAAGGTTATACTTTTATCAAGTAGGGAAACCCCCCTTGGTGCGGCAGAACCAGAAGTGAAGGGGAGGAGCTCACGCAACCTCCTGTATTCAGTTGGCTGAATCTGCCTGTGCATTAGAACTGGCAAACCCTAATGCTGATTCAGAAGAAAAACCAACATCCCCTTTTTTGGAGTGATCACAAGAGAAGACCTAAGCGGCAATTTTTCCACACTTCATGATTTTTGGAAGGCAATTTGAGTGCATAGGATGACTTGTCATAATTTTCTGATCTTTTTGATGTATTTGTTTCATACAAAATAATTATCTTCTACATGGAGCGAACCATTTTGAGATAATGAAGAGTATGGAAATTGGTCTTTATGAAGGGCAGCTTGGTAAATTATTATCTTTCCTTTTGGGCGCCAAAACAAAGGAAAAGTTACCTTGTGGTCGGCCAAATCTTAGAGAAAATGCCTTATGCCTAGGTCGGCTTAGGGAAGATTAAAAATAAAATAAAACTAATTTATTTTGGGTGCCAAGATGACATAAGGTAGGTCAGCCTTGTGAGGAAAGAAAAAATAATAAAATAATATAATTTCTTGGTGGCGCTTGGAAGTGGCCGACTTGGAGGAAAGAAGAAGGTTTAAATTCAAATCTCCAATTTGAATTTTTGGTGCCACGATGTAATATCCACTTTTTAGCTAGCATCAGTGTTTGACGGATTAGCCTGTCCTCGTAGGCTAATATTGGTGATTAGAGGGCCTTGAAGGGGAGTTAATTGGTTCTCCAAATGGCAGTTGGCAGTGTTTTCTTCTCCAGTTTCTTGGCATATTTTGAGGTGATCATCTCCATGGTTTTCTGGCTTCGTTTATATACACTTACTATTTTTAGTAAGTCAGTTAGATGTTGGGGGCCAACCTTACTATTTTTAGTAAGCCATTCTGATGAGCAAAGGAAGCAGTGGATAACCTCATGGTGTTGACAAAATCAGTTAAATGTTGATATTTAGGGAGTTATGATTTATTGATTATTATTAAAGTGTTAACTTTAATAATAATTAAATTTTAAGTGAATATCATTAATGATGTTAATGACTTTTATATTATATGATTTTATTATATCATGAGGTCAATTAAATAAGTCATAAAAGGGGACTTCATATTTAAAAGGATATAAGTGATTTTAAGTGCACTTTATAATATAAAGTTAAGTGCCAATTTAAAAGGGAGACATACGGACTTAATTAAAAGGGGATTTAAATGATTTAAAAGAATACTTTATTTTATAAAGTATTGTGCAATATTAAATGAAATATTAAAAAGAGTTATAAGGCGGGAAAAGTAAATGAAATGAAATGACAATCAAATGCAAATTGAGCATGGAAATATAAAAAGGCAATGAAAGCTCATTTTGCACATACATTATTATTCATTCATTGTTGAAGAAGAAGAATTTGGCTAAGGGTTTTGCTGAAGACTGGAGAGTCTGAAAATCTCAAGCTTTTTGAGGACGTAGCCCCTCAGGAAGAACACCTTGCAGACAACTGTTGGAGTACAGGACCACTGAGGGGGGGGGGGGGGTTGAATCAGTGGTCTATAAAATTTAACATTTCAAAACTTGACTCAAAAATCTTGTGCAAAGGAACTTATTGAAAACATAGTCATCATGATATGCAAACTAGAATACAAAACTTAAATAAAGATGACCAAATAGGTACAACATAATCAACCATAAAGGGAAGACATGACACAGGTTTTGATGAGTGGAAAACCCTCATATGGATAAAAAGCCACTATTGAATCCTTCCACTTTATTGTGCCTCACTAGCTAGGAAAATCTCATTGATTACAACAAATGTCTCACTGACATACATGCCTCACTAGCAACAAATAGGTCTCACTGACCATGCTGTAATGTCCCCTTCCTAGACGACACATAGATGAGCAGTGGTTGGCCTATTACCAGGGTTCCTGTAGGTTAGCAGAGTGGTTAGGGGACCTATCCAGGGGCAGTGGAGCTTTGCTGGGAGTCTTACGAGCCCTTCAGTTTGGTGTTAGTTGATGAATCTAGGGATTGAATTGAAAATATTAAGGTTTGCTTCAATGGAATAGTGAAAAGTGAATAGTAACAGAAAATTAGAAGAGGAATAGTGAAAAGTGCCCCCATCCTAGTAGCTCAATGTTGTTTTTAAAAAGTGGCACTTTATTTGCATGACGAAAGACCCTCAAGGTGGGTGTGGCCTCTTGGAGGGAATATTTTATTGTTTTTTATGGAAAAAAGGTCATGGGGGCTATAAAGCAAGGTATTGGGCTCATTTTTAGCATACTATTCTCATTTTCACAAAAGCAATTTGTAGGTTTGAGCTCTGGAAGAGGGTTTCAGCAGCAAACAGATCTTCTGAGGACGAAATCCCTTGGAGGATAGTGAATTGGACGACAACCCAGTTCACAAAATAGGGAAATCTATTTTGGGTTTCTGTTTGGGCTTCATTGGACTTCATTACAGGTGGATATTGCAGTTGGGGTGATTGCATGCGGTGGATTATTAGGGTATAATTGCAGATTGGGTCTTATTATCAGCATATATTCTCATTTCAGTGCCTTTACCAGCTGGCCGTTCAAAATGGAAGTCATTTTCAGTCAAACCCTAGCTGGGAATTAGAGTTTCAACAACTAAGTGTTTCATAAATTAAGCATTGGCTTCCGGGTATGTGTTTACCATATTGGGTATTCAAATCTTTCATATGTATTGGGTTTAATAGTGTTGTTACAGCCTAATTAAGTCTATATCAGACCTGAGCATTTGTAATCAGACTTATGTTTAGTGAGAAATAAAGCTTATTTTGGTGTGGTATTGCAATGTTTATTTGTTGGTTATATTTCTTTTCATTCGGTATATGAATATTGCAATCAAAACCATTTCATATCCACACAAACATCAAATAACAAACTCAGAAAATCAGAACAATAGTCAGGGAAATCAGAATTCATTAGTTTGCACAACAATTGTTTGACAAAATGCCAAGGGGTCAAAATTGAAAAATTAGGGCAGATTTAGAAGGGATACTTCAGTGGTATCATAGCCATTATCCTGTCAGCCTGTTGGGTAATGATTGCATTCAATTGGTGTGATATCAGTTGTGCACAACTCAGATTGGATTTGGTTTTTAGTCTGGGACAATGAAAAAGGTCATTATGGCAAAGTTGTTTAGCAATAAATACCCATGGAAGAAATTTGAACAAACACAACACAAGATCATACGTAAATTGCAGCGTTTAGATGAATCACTTTCAAAGTTTGGACTCTCTAAAGGATCATCTTCACTTTCTACTAGCAAAGATCCAACACCACAAGACAAAGAAGCGGTAGTGGTTAGCATATTTGAGGAGTATAGCATTCTTCCTCAATATGTTAAGAAGGATGTTCCTTTCAAGGACTACATGGACATGCACCCGAATCTTTGCCACAAGACTAAGCATGCCATGAAGGAATATCACACTATAGCTTATGAATTGTTTATACATGGAATGGATAGAGAATCTTCACATATGGGTGATACAACTCTTCATGAAAATGATTTAGTGTCTTCAAGTTCCAAAGAGGTATGCAAAGATTTATATGATGAATTTGATAGGCATGCTGATTTCACTCAAAAAGACATTAGGACAGCCTTAGGTAATGATTTGTCTACATCATCCTTGCAAGAAGTTTCACAAGAGGTTTCTACATTAGAGGCTAGCATAGATCATGTCAATGATTTGGATAGCGAGGTTATGGATTCTTTGAGTGATCATAAGGCATCTTCTAGTGTGATAGTTGATTCCCATAATGTCACATCACCTACACATAATGAAAAATCAGACTATGGCAACCACGGATATTTGGAACAATTGAATGCACAGGAGTTAATCTCATTTGGCCTACCGGTTCCATCTTCTCTACTTGAAGAAAACAACCCATCATCCATTGGAGCAGCTGAGTTGGATGATGAGTACAATGAGCAGCCTGAGCCCTCTTGTGATGAGACACTTAACAAGGGCATTGATGATGATTTTACAGATGGATTTGGCGCTGCCATAATTCCAAATTAGAATGAGTGTATGCAGGACTAATAGAAGATGCCACCATGAAAGATAAGGGTTTGTATGAAGAAGCTTCATTGGAGAATCACATTCACCATGATCATATGGACGAAGAACATGCCACCACGGAGGTTATTGTTCATCAAGGTATGAGTTCATTAGATAATATTGTTTCATTCCCTCTATATCATATTGGCATGGAATCAAATAATGGTGTAGGTATCCTTGAGATGGACTTGGTTCATAAGAAGGGAAGTGATCAAGATATGGACATTCCATCCATCAAAGCTACTCCTATGGAAGAAGAAGAAGCAACACTTATTGAAGTTTAGTCACACATGGGAGTAGTAGACTCCACTCACTACTTTGATGGAGACCCCTTGTCCAAGCCTAATGTTGACGTCACTCAATGGAATGAGATTCCTGAGATGGCAGCTAACATACATGGTGAGAAGAAGGTGGAAGAACCCTCTACTGTTGGCACTCATGATTTGAGCACTAAAGGTGGTAAGTTTGGGAAGAATTCAGGCTATAACAGTTCTGATTTTGTGCATCAGACCTGGGCAGATGTGAAGAAGACACAAGTCTTGTGTAACTACTGGGTATAAAGAGCAAGAGAAGCAAAATCAGTGGCTGCCCAAGTAAGACAGCACCTTCAAGAGGTCAAAGCAAAACATGAACAGCTGGAGCAAGCAAGAAGACAAAGGGAAGCACACCTGAGATCTTTGTCCCTTCCAAAGGAAGAGTGCATGGAAGCAAGCAAGCAAGACAGAGATGTAGATTTAGATAAGCAAGAACAGAGGTACAAGTCTGAAAATTTTGGTACACCTGATTTGTATCATAAGGATCATGGTTTGTCTTTGTTCGAAAATGCTTCAAGGAGTCAAGTAATGAAGATGGAAGGAAAATTTGAGTGAACACTTTTTGAATCAGCCACAATCATTAGGATTTCATTCGAAGAGGAAGACATAGGGAATTCAGAGTATGATGACTCCTTGATCATTCATAATAAAGACACCTATGTTGAAGACTTCCAGATAATAAGGACACATGTGCATGATAATTCAATTGGCAGCCCTAGGACAGCATTGATGACACATTGTACACATGATTCAACTTGCGGATCAGCCCTTGTTGATAACCATCCTTTCATAGGAGAAGATATGATTAAATTGGTGGAGGATAACTCACTTGAGTATGAGGACATGTCTGACTTTCTGAGGCATAATGACAGCCCTATGCCACACCATGATATGGTAGCGAAGAGGATCAACATTAAGACATTTCATGGAGAGACTCACGTAGGACCAGCATTTGATGAAGAGCATGCATCCTGGAACATGGTCTTTGAGAGAGATAAAAGGACTACAAAATGGTATGATAACAACTCTAATTTTCTGGTTGGGGACAGCAGCGTTATACTCTCTCAATTACATGAACTTGCAACCCCTATTCATGGAGTAATTGGTGACAATGAGTTTCTAAATGAGAGCTTACATGATGCATTGGTTAAGCATGGCTATTTTGATGTTGCTTCTTGCAAGAGGACTAAATTTGTTTACTTTAGAACAATAGCCATACATTAGTCCAAAGAAACTTGTAACATACACCACTCTATACATGATAAGAAGCAGGATTGGTGTGATATCAGTTGTGCACAAGTCAGTTTGGATTTGGTTTTTAGTCTGGGACAGTGAAAAAGGTCATTATGGCAAAGTTGTTTAGCAATAAATAGGCATGGAAGAAATTTGAACAAACACAACACAAGATCATACGTAAATTGCAGTGTTTAAATGAATCACTTTCAAAGCTTGGACTCTAAAGCAGTGTAACGAAACTCACCAAAACTCGGCGAGTCCAAGGCGAGGCACTAGGTGAGGCACCTTGGCCAAGTCTGGGGGACTCGGACCCGGATTCGGTGGATTTTTTGAAAAAACTCGCTAGACTCGCGGATTTTTTGAAAAAACTCGGCTGAAACTAGTGAAAAAATCAGGAACAGGGTGACAGTATATTTCAAAATATATTTAAGTATAAAAAAGAATTTCTTATACTTTAAATATTTTGAAATATACTGTCAGGATGTTTGAGATAGGTTTCGGATCCATGGGATTTAACATGCAAATTCTAGATTTTGGAGGATCCATCAGATTTCAGACTTAACCAATTTTTCAGGGTTTCACGGTTTTAGACTTAGTCAAATTCAGGGTTTCGATTTTGCACAAAAAGAGTAGAGGACAAATCATTGGATCCTATTGATTTGGATGAGATAGATCCTATTGATTTGTTGAGTTTTTGCCGAGTTTTCTCCAAGTTTTTGTTCACTTGTCAATTTTGGCATCATTTAAGACCTACCATTTATGCCTTCGTAGGAAGGCAAAGGATGCAGGCTCCTCTGAGCCATAGACTTCTAGACTCTAGTTATTGTTTTGATATTTCATATTTGTTTGGAACATTTGATGTCATAGATTCCATATTCCATGAGTTTTGTATACATTTGACTATATTTATATATCTAAGTGTGCTATTTCCTTCAGCAGCCCAGCTACAATTTGCGTTTATACTTATGTGATCGATGTATACTTGTGTATGTGATCAAATTAGCTTCTATTTGATGATGTTATTGTGTCTTTAAGGTTTATTTATTAAAGGGTGCATGAAACAAGTTTTAAATCCTTAAAATCTCTGAATTTCTTGAGTTTTTCAATTTGCCGAGTCTTTGCCGAGTTTTTGCCGAGTCTAGGCACCGAGTCCGAGTCCGAGTCCAAAATCAGCTTGCCGAGTCCGAGCCGAGTCCGAGTCTCATAACTATGCTCTAAAGGATCATCTTCACTTTCTACTAGCAAAGGTCCAACACCACAAGACAAAGAAGCGGTAATGGTTAGCATATTTGAGGAGTATAGCATTCTTCCTCAATATGTTAAGAAGGATGTTCCTTTCAAGGACTACATGGACATGCACCTGAATCTTTGCCACAAGACTGAGCATGCCATGAAGGAATATCACACTATAGCTTATGAAATGTTTATACATGGAATGGATAGAGAATCTTCACATATGGGTGATACAACTCTTCATGAAAATGATTCAATGTCTTCAAGTCCCAATGAGGTATGCAAAGATTTATATGATGAATTTGATAGGCATGCTGATTTGACTCAAAAAGACATTAGGACAGCCTTGGGTAATGATTTGTCTACATCATCCTTGCAAGAAGTTTCACAAGAGGTTTCTACATTAGAGGCTAGCATAGATCATGTTAGTGAATTGGATAGCAAGGTTATGGATTCTTTGAGTGATCATAAGGCATCTTCTAGTGTGATAGTTGATTCCCATAATGTCACATCACCTACACATGATGAAAAATCAGACTATGGCAACCACAGATATTTGGAACAACTGAATGCACAGGAGTTAATCTCATTTGGCCTACCGGTTCCATCTTCTCTACTTGAAGAAAACAACCCATCATCCATTAGAGCAGCTGAGTTGGATAATGAGTACAACGAGCAGCCTGAGCCCTCTTGTGATGAGACACTTAACAAGGGCATTGATGATGATTTTACAGATGGATTTGGCGCTGCCCTAATTCCAAATCAGAATGAGTGTATGCAGGACTTGATAGAAGATGCCACCCTGAAAGATAAAGGTTTGTATGAAGAAGCTTCATTGGAGAATCACATTCACCATGATCATATCGACGAAGAACATGCCACCACGGAGGTTATCGTTCATCAAGGTATGAGTTCATTAGATAATATTGTTTCATTCCCTCTACATCATATTGGCATAGAATCAAATAATGGTGTAGGTATCCTTGAGATGGACTTGGTTCATAAGAAGGGAAGTGATCAAGATATGGACATTCTATCCATCAAAGCTATTCCTATGGAAGAAGAAGAAGCAACACTTATTGAAGTTCAGTCACACATGGGAGTAGTAGACTCCACTCACTACTTTGATGGAGACCCCTTGTCCAAGCCTAATGTTGACGTCACTCAATGGAATGAGATTCCTGAGATGGCAGCTAACATACATGGTGAGAAGAAGGTGGAAGAACCCTCTACTGTTGGCACTCATGATTTGAGCACTAAAGGTGGTAAGTTTGGGAAGAATTCAGGCTATAACAGTTCCGATTTTGTGCATCAGACCTGGGTAGATGTGAAGAAGACACAAGTCTTGTGTAACTACTGGGTACAAAAAGCAAGAGAAGCAAAATCAGTGGCTGCCCAAGTAAGACAGCACCTTCAAGAGGTCAAGGCAAAACGTGAACAGCTGGAGCAAGCAAGAAGACAATGGGAAGCACACCTGAGATCTTTGTCCCTTCCAAAGGAAGAGTGCATGGAAGCAAGCAAGCAAGACAGAGATGCAGATTTAGATAAGAAAGAACATAGGTACAAGTCTGAAAATTTTGGTACACCTGATTTGTATCATAAGGATCATGGTTTGTCTTTGTTCGAAAATGCTTCAAGGATTCAAGTAATGAAGATGGAAGGAAAATTTGAGTGAACACTTTGTCAATCAACCACAATCATCAGGATTTCACTCGAAGAGGAAGACACAGGGAATTCAAAATATGATGACTCCTTGATCATTCATAATAAAGACACCTATGTTGAAGACTTCTGGATAATAGGGACACGTGCATGATTATTCAATTGGCAGCCCTAGGACAGCATTGATGACACATTGTACACATGATTCAACTTGTGGATCAGCCCTTGTTGATAACCATCCTTTCATAGGAGAAGATATGATTAAATTGGTGGAGGATAACTCACTTGAGTATGAGGACGCGTCTGACTTTCTGAGGCATAATGACAGCCCTATGCCACACCATGATATGGTAGCGAAGAGGATCAACATTAAGACATTTCATGGAGAGACTCACGTAGGACCAGCATTTGATGAAGAGCATGCATCCTGGAACATGAAGGTCTTTGAGAGAGATAAAAGGACTACAAAATGGTATGATAATAACTCTAACTTTTTGGTTGGGGACAACAGCGTTATACTCTCTCAATTACATGAACTTGCAACCCCTATTCATGGAGTAATTGGTGACAATGAGTTTCCAAATGATAGCTTACATGATGCATTGGTTAAGCATGGCTATTTTGATGTTGCTTCTTCCAAGATGACTAAATTTGTTTATTTTAGAACAACAGCCATACATCAGTCCAAAGAAACTTGTAACATACACCACTCTATACATGATGAGAAGCAGGATTTCTCTAATTCTGAGTTTGTAGATGACGTTTGCTACATTAAGGAGAATGAAGTGGTGCTAGGCATTCAATGGTTGAAATCTCTTGGAAAATTTGTCCAAGAATTCAGCAAGATGATGTTAGAGTTTACTCACAGGGATAAACACATTGTGCTTAAGACACTAAAGAATGAGACAAAGGATGGGACAGTTAAGAGCATGTTTGTTTTCTCTAACATTGATGACTTCAAAGGCATGGATAAGAATGAAGAATTCAATCCTAATTTTCTGATTTTGAGTAGTAGGGATATATCCTCACTTCCTAATTATATTGCAGCTTCTAACCATTGGGAAAGGAGTGATATTGATTCTACTTCAATTCGTACACATATTACATGCATTGGTCATGATAATTCAATTGATGCAACTCTCTATAGGGCTGATTTTAAACACTTTGGGGCAGCTGATATAAAACAGTCCCAAAAGATGATTGATGGTTGGTTAGAGAGAGCAAAACAAGCCAAGATGAGGGCTCAAAAGGCCAAGCTTCATCTACAACACATTCGTGACATTCACCATTCTTTAGATGATGATGAGCAAATGTTGCCTAATTCAGAAAGCTCGGTTGTTGTTGGTCATTTTCTTGATGGTGATGATGATGTTGTTGATGACACTCTTAGTGAACCAGCCACTCAAGAGTTATCTGGGGTGAGTAATGACATTTACACTACACATTTGGGTTTATCACGAACTCCTTATGATGTGGCAGCAGTTTATTTATTGATTGGTGACTTCATATTCTTGGATTCATCATGGGTTAGGGACTGCCCCAATTGGATTCATATGACACTTCTAGTTTCCTCTTGACCTACTTCAGCTATTCAGTTGCTTGGAAGTGTGTGGAGTCATGTTCATGGGTTGGACATGGAATGTGAGATGGATTCCTTAGGTTTGTATTGGTTTGATGATATCTTTGATATCACCGACATTGCTGGTCTGAGTTATGACAGCGAGATTTGGCGACCATTCGTGTGGGTCGTTTGGCAAGTGAGAGTCCATGACTACATAGTCTTGCTGATCTGCTTAAATGGATGAATTCTTCATGGTAATAGGATGAGATATCTCTTTCATCTTTTACAGCAGGCTCTATATTTTTGTATGGAATCCAGGTATTGATTTGATTGGTGCATTATTTCACATGGATTTTATTGAGGTTGTTTCATGGCTTGTGGTACAATATTGGTTTCATCAGAGTGGAGCAGCGGGTATGTTGGTAGGATGGACACATTTTCGAGATGATATCTTTTGTCATTTGTTCATCTATATTGTGTTGTTGACATGTGTAACCACTTGGGTTATAATTGGATGGAGACTCTTATCTTTGGGCAATAATTTTCAGTATGCAGATTTGTTATTGCTTGAGGGGAAGCAATCCTGGGAAGGGAGGACTGTAATGTCCCCTTCCTAGACGACACATAGATGAGCAGTGGTTGGCCTATTACCAGGGTTCCTGTAGGTCAACAGAGTGGTTAGGGGACCTATCCAGGGGCAGTGGAGCTTTGCTGGGAGTCTTACGAGCCCTTCAATTTGGTGTCAGTTGATGAATCCAGGGGTTGAATTGAAAATATTAAGGTTTGCTTTAATGGACTAGTGAAAAGTGAATAGTAACAGAAAATTAGAAGAGGAATAGTGAAAAGTGCCCCCATCCTAGTAGCTCAATGTTGTTTTTAAAAAGTGGCACTTTATTTTCATAACGAAAGACCCTCAAGGTGGGTGTGGCCTCTTGGAGGGAATATTTTATTGTTTTTTATGGAAAAAGGGTCATGGGGGCTATAAAGCAAGGTATTGGGCTCATTTTTTAGCATACTATTCTCATTTTCACAAAAGCAATTTGCAAGTTTGAGCTCTGGAAGAGGGTTTCAGCAGCAAGCAGATCTTCTGAGGACGAAATCCCTTGGAGGATAGTAAATTGGACGACAACTCAGTTCACAAAACAGGGAAATCTACTCTGGTTTTCCGTTTGGGCTTCATTGGACTTCATTACAGGTGGATATTGCAGTTGGGGTGACTGCATGCAGTGGATTATCAGAGTATAATTGCAGATTGGGTCTTATTATCAGCATATATCCTCATTTCAGTGCCTTTACCAGCTGGCCGTTCAAAATGGAAGTCATTTTCAGTCAAACCCTAGCTGAGAATTAGGGTTTTAGCAACTAAATGTTCCATAAATTAAGCGTTGGCTTCCGGGTATGTGTTTATCATATTGGGTATTCAAATCTTTCATATGTATTGGGTTTAATAGTGTTGTTACACACTGATTAAGTCTATATAATACCTGAGCTTTTATAATCAAACTTATGTTTAGTGAGAAATAAAGCTTATTTTGGTGTGGTATTGCAATGTTTATTTGTTGGTTATATTTCTTTTCATTTGGTATAAGAATATTGCAATCAAAACCATTTCATATCCACACAAACATCAAATAACAAACTCAGAAAATCAGAGCAACAGTCAGGGAAATCAGAATTCATTAGTTTGCACAACAATTGTTTGACAAAATGCCAAGGGGTCAAAATTGAAAAATCAGGGCAGATTTAGAAGGGATACTTCAGCAAGCCTCACTGGCTACAATATGCCTCACTGGCAAAATATACAATCTCAAAACAATACAGAGAATACAAAGGGTTTCTCTGTTTCAATACAAACCCCTGAATTTGCATATCCCTTTGCAATCACACTCAACTCAATCTGCATTTCATTCTCATTATCTCTGCACAATCAATTACGTATTGTCTTCATACTAGACATGATTCAATCTGTAAATTTGTTGCATAATGTCTTCATCCTGTGTTTGATTCAGCCCTGTAAAAACATCTCATACATCTCTCAAATCTCATACAAAAAATTCACCTAATTCACCTGCATTTTCTTTTCAACAAAACCTCACAAAAATATGTCTTCAATGCTGCATATCTCAGACCTCAAATAAAAAATCACAATGCACCTGCAATATCATTATAAATGAAATGACCTTTCATTTCCCTCTTCTCTCTGTTAGGTCTCAAAAATGCAAGTTACTAATCCTAAGAGGATGTCAGGCTCTATATTTGGGTTTGCAACGTTTTTGAACTAACTTGACGAAATCAACCTTCAAGGTTTGATGATTTCCTACACTTTAGGTCCTGCTACACCTAGGTGGGTGAACCTTGAGATATTAAAGCAGTCTGAGTGTGGATGAATGGACTAACTAGGTCTATCTACAGTGGCATAGGATATAAGATAGATGACAAAGCTGACTAATTAATTCTATGTGTAATGTTTAATAAGTGATTGGCAGAAATTGTATAAGCAATATCAAAAAAGGTTTTAATTAATGAGTTGAATGAGACCAGTGCCTTGTTGGGTAACAGAGTCAATTTGAAGGACTAAGAACAGTAGTTTCTAAATGGTAATGATTCTAGATATTTGGCACAGTTCTGGTTTATAGCTTGTATAAACGTGCAAGTAAATGACTGACAGACTCTTCTTGATAATCCAACCAAATAAAATCAGATATCTTATAATTCACCAGAAGGTATTTTAATCCTTACTTGAAGGAACCAAATGAAATGAAAAGACAAGATTAACAGATAATATTTTACTGGAGACAGTGTGTCAATCCTAATTATATGGCTCTACTTAGTAATCCCAACTTACTACTTCCAGGCTACTGTGAATGAATCAGAAGGGTTTAATTCCTTAGGATGGACACCAACCGAATTAATCACACAGATACAGCGAATGTGTATTGACAGATTAAATATACACTTGATATCTTAATCTGAATAACAGGGAAATGCAGAAATGGAGACAGCCACACAATTGAATAATTTCAACAAATAACTGATACCAAAGTAGAAATACTGAATCAGAGAACTTCAAATTTCTTCCTTAAAATAAAATATGCAACATGGTCATTTTGGAATATTATGTATATGTATATTAATACTTCTACTGCTGATGATTTTTTCAGCATAGATTGTTTGAACTTATATAGATATTTTCATGAAGAGATACAACTCTTCAATAAGTCTCTTGGGATTTTAACCAATACAAACAATAATTACATAATCTTAGTTAGGCTCTGTTTAGCCATAAATAGACTTTTGTTATATGATCCAAGTACTCCTGCGCACGGTGAGAATCAGTAAGCTCGACTGCACTCCTGGTGATTATATCGAGGGTGACCATTTCCTCGAGTTGCTTGCAAACTTCTGTAGATACAGAGGCTTTATCTTTTAGGGCTCCTGTGGCTTTGTGTAATATAACTTGACAATCAATAGTCCACTCTTCTTTGCTCTTTACCTCTCCATTATCTTTGAATATCCTGGGCACCCCTGCGTCTGATGCATCAGTCCCTTCCTTAGCATCAGCCTTGAGTTTATCATAATAATTCTGGTGCCTTTTGAGCAATGCTCTTGCATCAGAGATATCTGTGCTATCAGGGGTACCTCTGTTTTGCAATTCGATCACCTTTTCTTGTATCCTCTGATCAAGCCTCTCATGTTCTTTGACTGCTTTATGATTTTCCGAGTAGTTATCCCAAAACTGGTTTAACCACCGTACCATGTTTGCATACCTGCTCTGCAGTATTGTAACAAATGCATCTATTTGAATTTGTTTGGCTTGATCATGGGATATCTCTTGACTACTTTGTGAGCTTTCACCTTGAGTTATTCTCTTCGTAGATTGCCCAAAGGTGCTCTTAACAGCGTCCTTCAAGTAGTCATTCTCCTTTGTTAATCTTTCACAATTCAGCTTATAAGCATCCCTTTCCTTGATTAACATCTGAGCTTGTGCTTTATTCAATTTTGCAACATTGATACCAATGTCTGCAGTAATTATGGGGTCAGTCTCACCTGCTCTAAAAGTCATAACATGGCCAAAAGTTTTCTCAGTATCTATGATGGCCGTCTTCTTATGGGGAGGATACAATGCCCATATCATTAAAGAATTTTCATCATTATTGTATCTCGTTCCCATATAGACTTCATTAACTCCTTCTGGAGTAAGCTTATACTTATCATCAGCATTATTCAAAAAACTATCAAAAACCCGAGCAGAATTTAAATCCAAGCCGGGAAAAATCATAACCCCCGCATCTTTAAGCAGCTGTCTGCCTCTGCTCGGTGTCATATCCTGCATTTCCTTGTCCACTGTCTCCTTTAACATCTCTAATAACTGTTTTTCATTGTCAGCAGAAACATTATCTACTGACTCTCTAATTTCCTTTCCCTTGTATTTATATAGGAATGATTTAAATTCCTTCGAATGAATGAATGTATCATCTGACACAAAAGAATCATAAGCCTTTTGGCGTGGATCTTCATCAGCAGACCCCTCCTCATCATGTATCACAACTGGAGGCTGATATTGTTGCATTTTTCTTTTAGACATTTCTATTGTCTTATCTTGTGGCTGTTCAGTCAATTCTTCCTCTTCAGAGGATACCACTTCAACTTCTGCCAACTGCTTTTTCTTTTCATTCAAATCTCTGTTATATTTCTCCACCACCAAATCGACTTCAGCCTCTTCCAAATTTCTAATGACATCATCATGTGGATAATGTATGTGCATGTATCCACTGAGATTTTGTTTTCTTCTTGCATAGTCAATGAAACCTTCAGGGTCAAACCCTTTCCTCACCTCAGCAGTCACCATGTTATAATGCATTAGTTTATCCAAAATGAGATTGTACCCTTCTTTTGAAACCACAGTAAAATCTCCAAAACACAAAGTACTAGGCATGAATGATTGTTTATCATGCGAACTTAGATGCATGACATTGGAACAATGCATTTGCCTAATTATTTCCAAATATGCAATCCTGTCAGGGACAGTTTTAGGCAATATAAAGGGAGCATCCTCAAAACCATACACTCTGATCATAGTAGCATCCTCAAAACAATACCAGTCTCCCCAATTATGAGTGACAGCAGGGGGGCCACCAAAATCTTTTGGTCTGAGGAATCTTTTTATTTCATCTGAAATTGAATATTCACAGGGGTGGTTGAAATACCTATACAGCACTTTAACACAATGCTCTTCAAATTGAGCATAGCTGGAGTTAGCATACCTGCTATCCCAGATTCTGGTCCACATTTGTACAGGTATCTTCTCCCCTTTCTTACCTGCAGCAACAACTTGAAGCTCATTTGGCCACAATCCTACTTCCTGGCCGTAGTATAAGACCATATGCATGAGCATCGAGTAATGCTCAAAAGAGCATGCTGGAGCATTGTTTTTCATTGCAGATAGACCAGAGTCTATTCTAGTAGCAACATAGGAGGCATAATCAAACTGTCTGGCATTGTGACATTGAATATCAGAGGTTATGACCATTAGAGGAATAGCCATGAACTCAGGGACCTCTGAGCCAAGGACTTGGCCTACAGAATAGTAAGTATATTGAATGTATGGTTCAAAAATGGATACATGAAAGGGAGGGCCATCATTCTCAGTCAAGGGTATCACTTCTCCTTCAATCCTGGGTCTATGAATGGGTAACCTCCATCCATTGTAGGTTGTATCCATTCTCCAGTATTCTTTATCCAAATCTTCATAAACAACAGGGACAGTGCACAAATCATCCAAATCATACACCTCACAAATAGCATTTTTTGATAGGTGTACAATTGGTTCTCCCTGAGGGTTGCAGATAGCTTTCAGGCCTGGATTGTAATGCCTGGCTAACAGTTGCAGGAGTTCTACATTCAAGAATACATTAGGTACAACCAGTTTGCCTAAATTCATGTGCCATGGGTTTGACACAGGGGCATTTCTAAATCTTCTGTTGTAGTGAAACCTGAAGAGTTCATATCCCCTAATTGGGGTCCAAATATCTCCCAGGCGCTTATGTTTATCTTCCAATTTTTCTACTTCTGCCCTGAGTTGGGCAGACCTCCTGGCCTTGGGAGCTGACCCAGGCAACTGATCAATCAAGTCCTGATTTAGTTTCCTGTCTTTCACTTTTTCTTCAGGGGTTTGATCAGTTTTTTGTTTCTTTGGTTTACTGGTTTCCCCTTGTGATTTTCTTCCTTTTCCTTTCCCCGAAGTTTCCATTTTTTGAAAAATTTGGCAGGAAATTCAAATACAGGTAATATAGTGGTTTGTGTATGTGTACCTGTCGCTCGATGGCTGGAATTGGAAGCCTTTGCTTTTTGCCCTGAGAATTTTTCTGTATTCTCCTCTCGGACGGTTTTTTGCAATTATAATGATCATATGAACTTTGTAGCCGTTTTGTATTAATTATCTGATCAATTCAATGTTCATCGCTGTGAAGTGTCACATCGCCATAACTCTTCCTATCGGCGTGCTTTTTTGAAATGTCTGGACGACCTTAACCCTTTTTTATGGCGCGGACGGTCAATCGGCGTGACCCCTCAATTGTATCCCCGATGCCATGTAATATCATATTTCAAGTGGGTGTGACCATCGGCATGATTTCCTTCATCGTCAAGGGTTTTAGATCTCTCCGCGATATGGCAAGTCCCACCGATATACTTTGCTTATCGGGAAGATTGAGACCATCGGGATACTAAAATTATGTCTTCCCGATCTTTATTGTCTTACCGATAGTCTGTTTATGTATGAACTTTTATCTTTATCGGAATGACATTCTCTATCGGGATAGCTTTCTCAAGATATCCCGATCCAAATCATCTCCCCGATGCCCTTTATCACATCCTTCATCGGGCAAAGCTTAGTAAAGTGTCACCGATATCTTTTGATCGCCGTGACTTATGAATCGGCAAGACTTGCTTCTTTTGTTCCGATATGTCAAGCTATCCCGATGACGATGCATCGCTGTGAGTCTTGCCGATAACTTTCTTATCGCCAGGACTTTTGATCGTCGGAGACTTACTTGTTTTCTATTCCGATGGTTCATTTCTCACCGATGACTATTGCTTTGTTACCCTCGCGTGCTGTTCGGTGAAACTCTTGCCGAAAGTGCTTCATCGGTATGATATATACCGTCGGGGCAACTTCTAAAAGATCATCCGATAGATAGTTGTCATACCGATCGGCATGACCACTTGCCTTTCTTGCCGATGTAAAGTCATCGGTGTTGCTTACTCCATCGGTGAGCTCTATGATTCTTCTTCCGATCTCTATTTTCACGCCGATGGTTGTTTTCAAACAATTCCTTGTGTATCAGTGTAAGCCACACGACCTTATGCCGATGGATTGATTTTGATGATTTTTGACACTGTTCATCCCTAGACATTTTATGAGATAAAAAAAATTTTATATTGTGGTCCTTTTGGGATATTCCTTCAGGGTTTATTCAAATATAATGGAATAAGGGAATAGTAAAATTTTGAAAATTTTACTGTGCTAACACTCTCCACACTCCATCTTTCATAAAATCATCTTCAAAATTAGCTTCCATGTCTTTGAAATTTGAAGAGCCTTCCAAATTTTTTATTTTTTAAAAATAATACCTGTCAAAGAATTATTTCACTGCCATAATATCCATATTCGGATTCTCTATCTGCAATAAGAAAGTTCTCCAAAAGAAAATCATTTAAAAACCTCTCTTAGTCTTCTCATAACAAGTATTTAAAAAAGCCCACTAAAAACACCTCTCCTTATTTTAGAAAAAACAAACAACTCTCCTCTTTAATATCTTCAAAAGCACGAGAGGCCCATAAAAATCTCCTAAAAAAAATGCTTTAAATATACCCATAGACTGCCTTTAGAAAATGACTAAAAATAGCCTTTAAAAAGCAAAGCACTGCAGTCTTAAGATATTTGGCGGCCTTTTCAACTTTCAAACAACACCATCGATTAAAGAATTGGCGCCCACGCACATAGAAAGTGACCGCAGCCGATGGTAAAAGGATCAATGGGGCCAGTCACCATAATGAGTTAAGACCCCTCCAGCAGGTAAGCTTTAGTGAAGTGCCTTGCGATTGCAAGTCAATGAACTATTAAAACAAAAGTGCATTATATAGGAGACAGGCAGTGGAGTATATAGAAAGGATTTAAGATTTTAGGGTTTTAAGTTTAGAATCAAGAGTTATGAAGAACAAAGTCCTCCCAATCACCATGATCAAAAACAAATATATCTCACCTGCAGGTACTTTAGTGGCAGAAGACATCACTTTATGGATAACAGATGCTTGTAAAGACACCTCTGACATCAATGAGAGACATACAAAGTAGGTCTCATATAATTGCATATTTCTTTGATCTGACTTCCTGAAAGCACCAAAACACCTTACATGAAGCATATGAAGGATGTGGATTGATGAAGCATGTGAACTAAATCAATGAACTAGAAGCATGATAAACAACATGATTGATGAAGCATGTGAACTTTGTGAATTCTACAATATGATGTATGAAGATCATGACAACTCAAGTTATCACTGCAACCTCTAACTAGTCATCATGAAGACAATTCTTTCTATCTTGACATCATGCAGGCAATTCTTGAACATGATGAACAAAACATCTTGATGTGTAAAGCATCAAATCATAACATAAAGACATATGAACAAATAAGGCATCAAACCATAACATGGTGATCCTATTTGAAGGCATAATCAACATCAACATCACTTGACCATAAGCATCATCACTATATTTAGGAAGCATGAGAGATAAAGACCAAACTCCTGAGATCACCAACACCAAACATTGCCTCAATCAATTGAGATCCTCTTGAAACAATAACATCTGATCATCCATTGAACCTGATGTGTTTGATCCATCAACTCCTGAACCAACATCATAACATGAAGCAAGAACTCATGACACATCAACTCCTTCAAATCAAACCTTCTTCAAATCAAGAACAAGAATATCATCATAACACAACCTGTGACATGAAGCATGACAACCATGACATGGAACACTATTAAGCCAAAATGAAGATCAACTTACAACCTTTGCATACATCATGGATGAGTCAATTACCAAACCATCAATGACAAACTTGTCACACTATGCAACTCCTGAAACATGAACCATCATCAATCAACTCAAACAACAGATGACCTTTTGACATCAATGACAAACCTTATTCCAACAACAACTTCACTCAGAGGTTGTGCTTGTGCTTCAAAGAGTTATAGGAGAGTTTCATATTCAAGGGTTTGAATGAAATATTAGAATAATGCAAATATATTGATCATTATTTTTAAGAGCAAAGAGAAATACAGGAGAACTTCAATAAACAGGTGGTTGCCAGGCAAGGGTTTTGGCAATTTAATTGTATGCAGCCTTGCACTAGGAGTGGGAATTGGTGATAGTGATCGTTGCTGGAGTTTATTATCATTGCTGCTACTATTATACTACTGCAAACTTTATACTTCATTCAGGCATTCATTTTAGAGGGTTTCAAGGCATATCTTACCTGTGAGTTCATGATTTGTAACCCCCAATTTTCTTGCTATTGCTGTTTTAGATAATAGGGAATATTTTATGAACTGGGTTGTCAATATTTTGTGAAAATACTGAGTATCTAAGATGGTATAAAAATCTGGAATTTTCAGCTGTGTATTCCCTATGTAATGTTCAATTTTTGAGTTGAAAATTATTACTGCAATATCTTCTATTTTGCTGCATTATATTGTTGTATCAAACATTGCAAATATATCAGAAAATCATAAAACAAATAAAAACAGACAAGCGAAATCCAGAAAGTAAATATTCTATCAAGGGTGGGATATTTCACACGATATCTAGTAGTTCGTCGGCTTCATTGGAGGGAAAAAAGTAGATTTGAAAAAATGAAGATTTTTATCTTGGTCGGCCAGTTTAGGAAGAAAGGTGAAATGCAAGTATAAATACAAGGTCATTTGAGCATGATGGCTATCACGAGCTTTTGTCATCTATTCCTTTTGGATTTGCAACTTTGTTGCAAGACTTTCCAAGGACGAAAACCCTTGAGGAAAGGTGGATTGGACGAAAACCCAATTGCATCTCGGAGGTGGATTCATACGGAGTTCACAATTGCACTTCATTGCGAATTTGGAGTAGGAGTTTCATATCAATTTCGGAGCAGATTTGGATCACATCTTTGGAGCAGATTTACATCATTTTGGATCAGACCTGAGCGCCGATTTTGGAGGATTGAATTCAGATTTTGGTTCAAACTTGAGTACCGCTTTTGAGGGTTTTTGATGCAGATTTCAGATCAGAATTGAGTTCCTATTTGTTGCAGCTTCAAACCCTAGCCGTCGCCCTTGTGTGCATGCCATTTTCATCTTCAAGGGAGCGCTGATCTTTTTGGAGGAATTCGCTCACCTAGGGATTGCAAATTAGATATCATTCTTCGCCATTTTTGGTATGTTTATGATCTGATTTGTAGCAGCAGTGTATTGGGAGATGTTTGGCCATGTTTGGGCCTATGAACTTGATGTAATTGCATACTTGATAATCTGATTTATAGCAGCAGCCATTCATGTTCAGAAAATTAGAGTTACATGTCATTGGTTTGCATTTTTTGTGATCATATTATGTGTTGAACTCATATTTGATGTTACCTTCGTAAGGATACCTAATCGACATGTTTGTTTGAGCATTTTGACATACATTGTTTGCTGCCATAATCATTTGTAATTCAGAAAACAGAAAATCAGATTTCAGATCTAGGGTTTGTGCAGAAAATTGAAGATAAATTTCAAAACTTATAGGGCAAATATCCGTTGGGATATTACAGTTTTGTCAATATTTTCCTTTCCTTGTGCAATTTATATGGCATACCGCATAATAGAGAACTTTTTAGTCAGAAATGAGGCCATTTTAGCCGATGACATCAGGTTAATTTTTTTCACTATGTTTCATCTTGACATTCATGTTTATCTCATTCCTTATGTTTACAATAGAATTTGAGTAATTAGATGGCTAAGTGTTTACTGGACAAAACTTATGTATTTTCAAGACTATCTTACCTGCACTGACACATTTATGACACTACAGTTAAGACTATTCAATTCAAATTTCTGTTTTTGGAGAGAATATTGGGATTATCTGAGAACACAGTGATGCACTATGTGGACACACTTTACAACCATTGTATTGTAATGTGCCATACCTATTTGTATTTTTAATGATCTTTTTATGTGTTATTTAATTTTTATTTTTGTGTTCTTATAGACTAGACAGAAGATGCAGAAGGGGTTTTTAGTTTTCTTGCAGATGTATTACCAGAGCATACAATATATAGCATAGAATGCAAACCCAAAAAAGATACAATAGATATGAAAAAAGTAACGAAGACCCAGATGGTAAAATGGCCAAATAACAATTACTATAACATACCCATGTTCAGATTTGCAACTTCGTACAAGTGCCGAGACTGGACCAGCAAATGGGTATAGCTAAAAGCATAGATGCATTGCTCGCCAAATACTCGCCGAGTTTTGAAAAACTCGCGAGTTTTTTCAGGCAACGAGTTTTTCAAGCAAAAACTCGCAAAAAAAAAACAAGAGTTTTTGTGAAAATCTCGCCAAAAACTCGCGAGTCCGCAGAGAAAACTCGCCCGCGTGGGAAAAAGTGATTTCGGCGCGGTTTAAAGGTTCTTTTTGACTCATTTTTGGTCATTCTACTTGCTCCAAACTAGAAAAAAACTCCTCCAAACCAGTTTACACCTATTTGCAGCAATTTGGCATTGATCGAACAAGATTTTGAGGCGGATTCGAATCAAATTTGAAAGGCAAATCAGATTTCTAGGTAGGTTTTTGTTTTTTTTCTTTCTCTTTCTTTTTTTGAAATTTCTTCGTCATTTTCGAAGCATCTAAGTTTAAAAAACATCATGAATGTAGTATAAATGGATTTGTATTGATCCAAACAAGATTTATATTCATAAAAACAAGATTCATCACTATTTTGTTTGCATTTTTTCTGATTTTTTCATTTTTTTCACATTTTTTTCATTTTTTTTCATTTTTCTTCGTTCTTCTTATTTCAAGCCATTTTTTTTTTGTTTAAGTCTTAGATTAGTTTGCATTTTTAGTAATTTGTTTATTTCTTCATTGTTTTCAATTTTCATATTTTTTCCAAACCCTAGTTAATTTTTTTTTTGTTGAATCCATGTTTTTTTGGAACAAAATGTTTAACTTTAGAATTTTACGTTAGTTTAAATTTAATCTATCAAGTAGAAATCTAATTTAGGTTGTTTTTTAATTTTCTATTAAAAAACTAACAACTTGTGCTTTCTCTTTGTATGTGCAGGTTAATTTATAATGGCAGATAGAGATGCTTCTATATCCGGTTCAGCCTCAGGCCCTGTTGCATCATCATCATTTGTAGGCAAACGTCCTCCAGGAGCTAGAGATCCTGCGTGGAAATATGCCTATCTAGGACCGTACCCTGGCTCAGTTTTTTGCATCAAATGCCAAAACATATACCGTGGAGGCATTAACCGCCTCAAATACCATCTTGCAGGCATCAGTCATCGTGATGCGAAGGCCTGTACTAGAACCACGGAAGAAATAAAAAGACAAATGAATGCCATACTTGCAGCCGCAGAAGAAAGAAAATTACAAAGGGAGAAGGCAAAGGCAGCCATGCAAGCATCCATAGCTTCTTCTCAAGGTGCTCCAGTCAACCTTGAGTCGGATGATGATGCACTTCAGGGCATAGTGGGCTCTCTTCGTGGTCCACGTAACTGAAGGCAACCCACCACCACTGCGAGCCCTTCATCTACTTCCAGTAGAGCACCAGGATCAGCACCTACACGCACAGTAGATAGTTTTTTTGTGCCTAGAAACACACCTGGATCACAAACTTCCTTAGAGGCGTGGAATAAGGAGGTGCATGAGCATGCATACATTGCTTGTGCCGATTTTTGGTATTTCAACAACATCCCTTTCAATGTGGCAAATTCTCCTTATTGGCATAATTTGGTTACTACATTGACGGTTGCAGGAAAGGGCTTCAAGGCACCTTCTTGCACAAAATTGAGTGGGAGGTTAGTTAATTTAATCTTTTACGTTTTAAGTTTTTGATAAATTTATGTTCTTTAATTTATAGAAATTTATGATGAATTTATGCTATTTTTTGTTTACAAACAAAATTTTTGTACTTAATTTCACTTTGTACTTGTAGGTTGCTTACAAATGCAAGGGATAGGGCAAGGGCAGTGGTGGAAGACCAAAGAAATGAATGGAAAAAATATGGCTGCTCTATTCTTTCCGATGGGTGGACGGATGGTAAAAACCGCACCATCATTAATTTTTTGGTAGCTTGCAAGAATGAAGTGGTGTTCTTGAAATCAATGGATGCCTCCAACATAGTGAAAAATGTAGAAAATTTGGCTAAAATGTTGGAGCAAGTTTGCATGGAGGTTGGGATTGAAAATGTTATGCAAATAATTACTGACAATGCAGCAGCATATGTGGCAGCTGGTAGAATCCTCCAAGAGAGACCACACAATTTTTTGGACACCTTGTGCAGCACATGTCCTTGACTTTCTTTTGGAGGACATAGGCAAGCTTGATTGGGTCACACCGATTGTAGAGGATGCAAGGAGGATCACAAAATTTATCTACAATCACCCTTGGGTTCTTAACATGATGAGGGATTACACCCAAAGGAAAGAGTTGGTGAGATCCGGTGTGACAAGGTTTGCAACAGTTTTCTTAACGTTGCAAAGCATTTTTGGTGCATTGGGGGCTTTGAAACAAATGTTTGTGTGCCCAAAATGGACAGAATCATCTTATGCGAAGAAGCCAGAAGGAGACAAGGTTGCATGCATTATCTTTGACAAAGTATTTGTAGAAAGAGCTGCAGAGATTGTGAAGGTAACTTCAAAACTTCGAATTTAAATTCAAATTGAATATTTATTTATTTTTAATATGTCTTTCATTGTAAATTAGTACCTTTAATCTTTTTGCATTTTTATATTGTAGGTGTCGGAGCCCTTGGTTAGAGTCCTCCGCTTGGTAGATGGGGATAAAACCCCAATGGGGTATCTTTATGAGGCCATGGATAGGAGCAAGGAAGCTATTAAAACTTATTATAAAGGGGACAGCCTCAAATTTGATCCCATATGGGAGATTATTGATAGGAGGTGGAACAATCAACTTCACCAACCCATCCATGCAGCAGGGTACTTTTTGAACCCCCGTTTCTTCCATTCAGGCACCTTCTCAGATCCTACTGGAGAGGTTATGGAGGGCCTCACTTCTTGCATTCAGAGGATGACACCCCAGGCTGAGGTGGCAGACCTCATTGTTGATGAATTGCAAGCTTATAGGGAAAGAAGGGGTAGGCTCTTTTCTTCAGACCTGGCTACACGAGCAATAAACAATCAGTCACCAGGTATAAAATTTCAAATTTACAAGTTACAAACTTACAAGTTACAACTATTGATAATTTGATATTTAATATGTTTTGAACTTTTGACTTTCCTTTCTAAGTTTCTAACTCTTCAATATTTTTTTTGCAGAGGTTTGGTGGACAAATTGGGGTGGAAATACCCCAAATCTCCAGAGATTTGCCCTCCGTGTCTTATGCCAACCATGTAGTTCATCCAATTGTGAGCGCAACTGGAGCTTATTTCAGGCCATCCACACAAAGAAGAGGAACAAGCTAGCTCAGAAACGCCTCAATGACCTTGTCTATGTGCAATATAATCTTCGGCTGCGCACAAGAAGGGTAGAGGAAATATCAGATGATCCAATTGATTTGGATGAGATAGATCCTTACAGTGATTGGACAGGGCAGGATGAGTAGCCTTCATTGTTTTCTGAGGATGAGATCTATGATTTGGAGAGACAGGCAATGGAGGAGGGGGTTGCCGCTGGAATCGATGGATTGGGATTCTCATTGGATGACATTGAGGATGAGGAGGATGAGGAGAGTCAGGAGACATTGCCACCAGGACCACTACCAGCATCTACATCCAGGATGGAGGTTGAGCCACGGTTTGTCATGCCGAGGAGGGAGGAGCCACAGCAGATACCTAGGACTAGACCTAGTTCTACCACTCCCCTAGTTTTCAGTAGACTTGGGAAGGGGAAGGGGAAGGGGAAGAGGAAGATGTAGTATTTAGTATTTACTTTCAGTTTCAGTTTTACAAAAACAATTTGCTATTTCCATTTTGTTTCAGACTATCAGTATCAGCGCATTCCTCATGAGGATGCCATTTTGTATCCAATTTACTTTGAAATCAATCAAATACAACTAGACTCAGCTTGTTTCTCATTTATTGACTTGTTGGATGCATCTAATCATTGAATTTTGCAAAAAAAATGTGTTTTTAATGAAATTTAAACAATTTTTTAAGTTGCCGAGTTTTTTGCCGAGTTTTTGCCGAGTCGAATTTTTCAGGCTTGGCGGGTTTTTGCTTTTGGCGAGTTTTTCAACTATGGCTAAAAGCACTCAAATCTCTGAGGAACACAAAGTGTTGAGCATACAATGATATAGGCAATACAAAGGGCTCTAAACGCCTCTTACAATGCAGATTCCAAAATACCCACAAGAGAAACAAGGCCCAAAGACCCCAACATCACTCTTGGAGGTGTACGACCTAGGCTGGAAGTGGTTATCAGCAACAAGAATGATATACAACTTCTATAATAACTCTGCAATGGACTGTATATTGTCAACAAGGTTAGGTGACCAGATATGAGTGCCAAATCTGCCTTCAAACACCTCAAAACTCCACCTTGCAATGGTACGGCCAGGGCTGATAGAGTACGGCCAGTAGCTGCAAATAATATCAGTCCAAAACTTATTAAATCTGCCACAAAATCACAGGTAAACTGATCACCATTTTTGTATGTGATGGACTCAATAAAATATGCAAGAAGTATGCCAAGTCCTTCCCCATATCTTCAACAAATAGACTCCATTGAAGCACATTCGTGAATACTAGGTGTATCCACCTCTAATGGCACCTTTGGGTGATCTTGCACACCTGTAGAATGCCGTTACTTAGGGAGGTTTTCGTCTCCAAGAGCCTCAAGTTCGAATCCTCAAACCCTTCACAAGCGCAAACCCTAGTAGAGAAAACCCTAGCAGAAATATCATAAACATAGCATAATGCAAAATGAACTCCTTTTTGCCTCATATACTTCCCTCAAGATGGGTGTTGGGTTTTAGGAGGGAACTTTATCATTTTAAAATATCTTTTGCACTCCTAGGGATGGGCGGCCCACTTAAGTGACTTTATGTTTTATTTCTCACCAAGTCACTTACCTTAATACTTTATTAAAGTCTCATGAAATATAACATTATTAAACTTCGGACTTTAAAATAAATATGAAGATGGTGTCGAAATGCCTTGATCTTTAGCTCGTCGGAAAGGTCTCAACAAGACGCATCTAACCCCACTCTGAAAATCCCGAACCGACACCGAACCCGAACTTACTAAAAATAGTAACAGCCAAGAGCCAAAAAAGCCAACTCAGAGGGTGCCAACTGGATCCACTGACCTCGAACCACAACTCTATCACCGACAAACACCTCCGCAGTCAAACGAACCACAGTTCCCTAACCAAACTACTAGTCCATGGGAACCCAATGATGGACTAACCATGTATCAAGAAGGGGACATTATAGTCCGACTTCCTTAAGATCGCTTGCCTCAAGCAATCTCAGATCAAGATGCTCCAATATCTGCTCATTTTCCCAAGTCGCATCCTCCACTAGCAGGTTCTTCCATTTAACTAGGTACTCTCTGATAGTCCTCCTCCCCAAAGTACATTCTCTGGTGTCAATTATTGCCTCGGGTACCAAAATCAACTTCCCCTCTTCATCAAGAGGAGGTAACTCTACTGATGGTGTCACATTATGCCCCAGTGCCTTCTTGAGGCGAGATACATGAAACACATTGTGTACCCTGCTACCTGTTGGAAGCTCTAACTCATAAGCCACTTCTCCAATTTTTTTGGAGATCCTGAAAGGCCCATGGTACCGTGGCTTAAGCTTCTCTGCCCCACTCTTCTTGAAAGTGGACTGCCTATAGGGCTGCAACATTAAATATACCATGTCACCGACCTCAAATGATCACTCAGTCCTCTGCTAGTCTGCATACTGCTTCTACTGATTCTAAGCCTTCCGTATGTTCTCCTTCAAAGACATCATGATATACTGACTCTCCTGAAGAAGGTCTTTGGCCTTAGGCACTCTGCTATCACCAAACAGCAAATCAGCAAAACTCGGTGCCTCATACCCATACAAAGCCATGAAGGGTGACATCTGAATGGACATATGATAAGTGGAATTATAGCAGTACTCTCCCATGTGAAGGCACTTAATCCATGTCTTTTGCTGCCCTGAAACATAATTCTAGAGGTATCCTTCCACCCATTTATTGACAATCTCCGTCTAGCCATCTGTTTGTGGGTGGTAGCTGGGTGAGCTCTGTCCCTGTCAACCTGAAGAGCTCCTGCCAAAAATTACTAAGGAACCTGCTGTCCCTATCACTGACAATGCTCCTTGGCAACCCATGAAGACGAAATACCTCACGAAAGAACAAGTTTGCAACCTGAGCTACAGTGAAGGTGGTAGGAATGGCAAAGAAGTGTGCATACTTCGTCAATCTATCCACTACCACAAAAATAAAATCCCTGCCTTGGACTTTTGGTAGGCCTGTAATAAAGTCCATAGAAATGCTATCCCACTTCCTCTCAGGAATGGGCAGGGGCTGCAATAATCCTCCTGGGAAGGAGTGCTCCTGTTTATTTTGCTGGCATATCAGACACTCTATCACATACTGCATAACTTCTGTTTTGAGGCCCTTCCAGGTGAACCTCTCTCTGACCTGTCTGTAAGATTTGAAGTACCCAGGATGCCTTGCCATAGGCAAGTTATGGAATGCCCTCAAAACCTTCTACTTCATCTCTGACCCTGGCACTAAGAAGATCCTATCCTTGTAAATGATTAGATCATTTACCACTGTGTACCTCGAATCCCAAATAGTGCCATCAATTATTCCAGTAGCCCACTTGTCCTTGGCATATTCTGCGGATATCATCTCCCTCCAATCATCTGAAATAGCACCTAAGGCATTCAAATGGGGCCTCCTGGACAAAGCATCAGCAACTATGTTCTATTTACCTTTGACATAAACAATGTCAAAGTCATAGGCCTGTAGTTTGCTGACCCAGTGTCATGTCCCTGTTTCCAGCTTGATATCAAGTAAAGAATGGATTAGCCTATTGCTCATTCTCGGAGGCTAATTTAGAATGATGAGGGAATGAATTGGTTTTTGACTAACACTGTTTTATTGTTTTGCAGGAACAAGTCAGAAACTTGAAATATTGGCTAAGTCTGGAAGCCAAGAAGGCAGGAAATTGACTCTTGGAGTCTAGGCGCTAATCCTATATCAAAATTCACAAGAGAGCGCCTACCCTAGAATCATCAAGCTATGAAGCACTTCTATCATATCCACCAGAGCGCCTTGGAAGAAAAGAATGTTTTGATCTTCAAAGTAACTCATACATTGCAGATCTTCAAAGAACAGGACCAAATAAACTCTAAGGCGCACTTCTCCATTCAAACTTACTGGAGCAATTACCAAATGCGCCTAAGCTAAAGGACATCCAAATGGCGCCTAAATACATTTTGAAGGAGAGTTTGATTGATGAAGATGATAGAGGTATAATGAATCCTCCAAAGAACATGTATAGGCATCTAAGTAAGTTGTAAGTCTTCAAAAAGGTTCAACTAGAGAAGGGCGCTTCAAGTACATCAATCATGTCAATCATGGCGCCTTGCTAAGGGACACTGATTGATCTTCAAAATGAAGTCTTCAGAGTGAATTGGATAGTGAAGAAGCCTATTCACTTTAGGCGCTAGTAACATGTTGCACAATCCTAAATGGGCGCCTAGAACAACAAGACGCCAAATCATGAATCCAGGACCTTGAACTGGTGCCCAAGCATGAAGGAGGAAGCAAAAGTGTTTGAAGTACTAAGGAACCTTTGTGGAGTCATATGAATCACATAGTGTTTGAGATGTTTTGCACTTTGAAGACTAGGCGCTATTTCATGATCCATCAATCATTCAAGTGCGCCTAGTTGATATCTACTCAAGCATGCGCCTAATCAAGGAAGTAGCCTTCAATCTTCTCACTCAGTCAAGGCACTAAAGAAGAATGATATCTTAACTTACCCCAATGACTCCAAAGGTGAGCGCTTGCAAGGGAAATGATCATTTCAAGTTGGGCGCCAATCCATTCCTTCACAGATCAAGATGGGCGCCTAGGCACAAGAGCATCCCTCTTCAACACTGAAATGGCGCCTTGTCAAGAAAATGATTTGGATGGTTGAGATGATCATTAAAGGCTTCAAGATTCTTGAAATGACCTTCTAGTCAATTGGAATCATTGTCCAAAGCCAGAAAAGTGGGATGGAAGTGGAGGCGCAAATCTCCTTCTCTCCTACCTCCAGTTGGTGCCTAGATGGTAGAAGACCTCCTTTTGAGCGCCTGAACTTGTGAAGACTTGTATGAAGTTAGAATTCACTTCAAGGAGCATAGGCGCCATTTCATGACTCTTGAACTTTGATAATGCGCCTTGGATTGATAATCACTTTGAGGTCTTAAAGAGCACCTAAGGGGTGATTTGATAAGTTGTTCAAAGTCATCTTTCTTACAGCTTGAGTTTGCAAACCTAAAAATGCGCCCAACCTAGAAGGTGCTTCCAGTTCACTTGGTTGTGAGTTGTCGAAGAGATGAGATGTTGACTAAGGCAAACAAGGATAAGTTTTCACCTTAGGCGCCAAAGGGTGATCAAATGATATGAAATGAATGCCTAAGCTCACCAGGGCACCAAAACAAGACTTCATGGCATAGAAAATGCACCTCCTTGATGAAATGGACTCCAAGTCCTCCTAATAAGTTAGGCGCTACATAGAAGAGGATATTTTTGAAACAAATGAGACCAGAGTTGGAGATTCTAGAAAGGAAAGACCTCTTTCATCTAGAGGCGCCCATCTAGAACCTTTTCTACCAGTAAGTGCGCCTAGATCAAGATTGAAGACCTCTGTCATGGCGCCTAGCTACAGAGTGAGCCAGAAGAAGTTCAAACATTAGAAGATAGGCGCTCACTCCCGGATGAAGCATTCCACCTCCCAGAACATCAAGACTTGAAGAATCGCCAAGGAAAGTCATCTTACATGCAAGGCGCACTCCTACCTATTTTCTCACCTCCTGAATGTGCCTAGCCTGGAAAGGCGCCTATTCATGACTCTGCTACCTCAATTGGGCGCCTGGATCAACATTTGGCACCTAGTCAGAAGATAAGGTAGTTGTAACTATCTGAGCTCTCATTGGTCGACAGAATGTCTTCAGGATCCGTGTCAAGGTCTATGGATAAGCTTGCCAACTCAGAATGAGTTGTCAGATGGAATATTCCCTCAGATATGCTTCTTGGGAAACATGCCTTGGTTCCTCTTTGTGCATTGAAAAATGTGCCTTCATTGCCTTTGGAAGGCCTATAAAAGGAGGAGCTCTCTCATTCATTTGGTATCTAATACTTTGGCGAATTTCTCTCTGCAAAGCTTGTAAGCTTGTAATCTTGAGGCCTGTGAGTTTCAAGTGTTGGGGTGATGCTCCCTTGTTGTAATGTGAGGTGTTGACATTCAATTAACATCATTGAGTTTGATTGAGTTGATCAAGTGTAGAAGTCATTGTAGACATCAAGGCTTTAAGGCCTCCTTTTGTAATTCCATTTGAATAAGGTTGTAACTTCATGCTGTTGAAAGCATTATCCATGTAATAAGACATTGCAAGATGATTAAATTAAGTAATAAGACAAGTACCCATCTTTAAGGTTGATTCATTCAAGTAATTATCTTTGATGTATATCTCTAAGTTGTTGAGTAGTTGATGAGCTGATAGCAAGTAAAATTGTATAAGGAAAAATTTTAGTAGAACTAGTTGGGTATCTTACAGTGGTATCAAAGCTGTGATCCTACCAGCCTCTGGGTTATGCAGCCACCTGAAGTAGGTCCACACAGGTATTATACAAGAAGAGCTAGACAACAACAAGAACAACAGCAACAACATCACACAAAAGTTCCAGCTAACATGGCTGAGGAAAGAAGAAGTAGAAGTCCACCTACTGATGGTGAACGTGCAGCAAGGGAGATGTTTAGGAACATTGCCGCTGAACAACAACAAACCGCTCAAATATTGCAACATGTCCTACAATCCCTTCAAAATATGAATCAAGGTGAAGTAGCTAGACAAGGTCATCAAGATGCAGCTAGACCTGAGAGACAAGAAAGACAAGTTGATGATGATGCTACTAGTGCAACAGGCAAAAGGGTTCGCACACGAACTCCTACAGTTGATAGGTCTTTAAGACCAACTTTCCTTCCACCACCACCTGAACAGGACAATGAAGCTGATGAAGAGTTTGATGAAGGAGATCAGAATAACTTCGAAGATGAGGTAGCTCTCTTTGCAGATCTCTATGCCAGATTACCAGAATGTGTTCGAGATATGATGACTTCAATGAATATTGCCGACAGAAGAGGGAAGATAGGGATAGGCGACGTAGAACTAGAGGCTTTCGTCCTAGACGGGATGATGATACAAAGGAGTACAAAGAAGCATTAAATCGAGTTCCCATTCCTACCTATGATGGAAGTGGTAAGCTCAGTGCTAGGGCTTGGTTAAACAAGCTGGATACATAACTTTCACTTAAGCCTTTGATAGAGAAGAAGGCAATTCAATTTGCTACAATGCATCTTGAAGGATTGGCTTATGAATGGTGGCATCATGGCCTAGTCTCTCAACATCATGATAGGATAAATTCCTATGATGAGTTTGTAACCAAGTTGATTCAGAGGTTTGATAGAAAAGACACTGAAGTGTACTATCGCGAACTAGCTCAACTCAAGCAAGAAGGAAGGGTTATGCAGTATGTTAATGATTTTCAGAAGATAGCAGTAATGGTACCTGATATGACTGACCGAAGAATCACTATGTTGTTCATTGAGGGATTGAACAATCAGATCAAGCCATTGGTAAAGGTACAAAGGCCGACAAATTTGGAGGAAGCAATTGACTTTGCTCTAGATCTTGAGACTACTCCTGTATATCAGCCTAAGAAGAAGTTCTATAAAGGTGTTAACTCTACTCAAAGGAGACCCTCTTTTCCTCAAAAGATGACTCAAGGCACATCTGCAGCTAAAAGAGACGAGCTTAGAAGGAAGAAACTCTGCTTTTCTTGCAAGCAACCTTGGGAACCAAGACACAGATGCCTTGGTAAAGGTAAAGCTCATCTGATTGAAGTTGTATCCGATGATGGAAGTGAAGAAGAGTCACTAAGTGAAGAAGAATCCACTCAGGATGAAGAGGAGGTACAACCAACTCTTAATATTGTTTTAGAAGAAACATCTGACAAAATAACATTAGCAACTATCTCAGGAGTACCTAAGTATCATGCCTTCCGCATAAGAGGAGTTGTGAAGGGTCAAAGAGTCACCTGTCTAATTGACAGTGGTGCTACTCACAACTTCATAGATGAAGGTTTGGTAGCAAGGCGGGGTCTAACAGTTGAAGACTTCGAAGGGTTTCAAATAGCAGTTGCTGATGGATTTCTGATGAGTTGTACCAGAAGAGTGACCCAACTACAAATTCAGATGGGAGATTATTCTTTACAGGATGATTTCTATGTAGTTGGACTTGGGCATATTGATGTAGTACTTGGAGTGCAATGCTTGCATTCACTTGGACGAATTGTCCAGGACTTTCAGAAGATGGAATTGGAATTCGTGCATGAGGGAAGAAAGATCAAATTGAAGTCAGTGTCTGATGGAAATCCTTGAGTTGTCTCAACAAAACGAATGGAAGCATTGTTTAGGCATAATGATACTGTGTGGGTAGCACAGGTCTGTATCAAGGACAACCAGATTTTCTCTGCTGAAAAACTTTATCCTGTGGATATCCAGGCAATGTTGGATAAGCATGGAAAGGTGTTTAGGGATATACCTCCAGAAATACCTCCTGATAGAGGTTTTGAACATGTCATTGAATTGGAGGATGGGGCTAAACCTGTCAACATTGCACCCTATCGGCACCCGAGACATTTCAAGATTGAAATTGAGAAGACGATCAAAGAATTGATCGATATGGGGCATATAAGACCATCATTAAGTCCATTTGCATCATCTGTGGTGCTAGTGAAGAAGGATGGAACAATGCGGATGTGTATCGACTATCGCGCACTGAACAAGAAGACCATCAAGAATAGGTATCTAATACCTAGGATTGATGAACTACCTGATGAACCGCATGGAGCAGTCTATTTTTCAAAAATAGATCTTCGATCTTGTTGGCACTCATTTTGACCTGGAGGTTGATTTTGCATGTTTAGAGGGTTTCTTCATTTAAACCCTATATTTTCTTGCCCATCGGCAAGACCTCGCAGGTGTTTTGGCGATCAGGTTGATGGCAGGGATGGTGTCATCACTGAGACTTTGCCTATCGGGAGGGAAGCTTTTTGTTATTCCGACAGTTTTGATCTCACCGATGGGGATTGTGGTGTGTTCTTTGTATGTCACTGTGACTTTGTACTATCAGCGTGGGAGATTGTGGTGTTAGTGGCCGAAGAGTTTTTGGCTAGCCCGACGGAGTTGCTCTTACCGATGAAGGGAGAGGCCTAGGTCTATCGGCGTAATGATTGTCATCGGCGAGGGTTTTTTCTGGTTCCCCGACGGGATTGTTCTTGCCGATGGTGCATCGGTATGTTTTATGCTATCGGCGAAGCAGTTTCTTGTTCGGCCGACTGTGGATGTTTGGCCGATGAGGAGTCATCGGCGTGTGTCTTGCCGATGGGGGTAAGTCAAGTGTTCATCGGCGAGCTTTGGCATATCGGCAACAGTCTTTTGTGGTTTGCCGATGGAAGGAGGTCACCCCGATGGGGAATGCCATCGGAGTGAGGTTTTATATCGGGCTAGCCGTTGGAGGGTCCGCCGATGGGGTAGTGTCATGCCGATGAGGATTTGGAGTGGTCATCGGCGTGTGTTTGGCTATCGGCGAAGCGAATTGTTGGGCTGCCGATGTAAGGTGTCTGGCCGACGAGGGATGTTCAAGGTGGTCGTCGTCGGCAGGGCTTGTACTATCGGCCAGGGATTTTCTTGTTGCTCCGAGGGTGGATGGTCTCGCCGAAGACCTAGGATGTGGAATGCCATCGGAGTGAGATTGAGTATCGGCATAGGCATTTTGAGGTTAGCCGATGGCTTTGGTCATACCGACGGAGATGGGAGGCCTATGTCTATCGGCGTAACTAGTGAGATCGGTAGGAGGAATTTCATGTTGGCCGATGGTGTCAGTCACACCGACAGGGTAGTTTTTTAGTAGCGATCGGAGAGACTCATGCTATCGGTGGAAGTTTGGAAGGTTGGCCCGATGGTGCACTCTGGCCGATGGAGGGGATTGTAGTGTAGCGGTCGGTGAGACAACGAAGGTCGACAGGAGGTTTTTGAGGCGAGCCAATGGCTTGGGTCTGGGCGACAGGCTTTGGAGGAGGACCGTGGGTCAAGCGCGGCAAAAGCGCTCGACATTTAGTATGTTAGTGGCCGTGTTTATAAAGTATTGAGGGAGTCTCCGCGGCACCAATGTGGGATTAATCTCCCTACATTTTTTGAAACTTCAGTAGAACACATTTTGGCGGGAATTTCTTTTTTGACTGCTGCGACGGTTTTCAAGCGACCGCGGGTGGTTGAGCCATCAATGGCGACTATAGCAGGGGCATGGGCGAGTTGTTGAACAGTCATGTACCCGATTTTTGGCATAAGGACCCCAGATGGTGGCGCATGGCTCGAGGCCCCCCTTTGTCTGCTGCATTAATATTTCCTGAGCGCCATTCCTTCTGAGGACTGTATCTGGCGGTTTTTTTTGTCAAGGCCATGTAATTAATGCTGAGTATGCTTCTCTGGCTGATATAAGCAGGAAGTGTTACTCATTTTTTGGTTGTTGAAAGTTGAACATTTTGGCTCTATGATACAATACAGTTGGTTTTGGCTGCTCTGTCCATAAAAACTTGTGAGTCTATGTATCTCTTGTTGTATGTTTTTGCATGAATCCACTGATTTCATGGTTAATTTTATATGAGAAATGCTATGTCGGCATGTGTTTTGTTAATTCTGTCTCCAGTATTGCATGTATCTTTCTTCTGAGTCTGGATATTTAAAGAATGTTTGAGATTCTAGAACATAGAATTCCTGTGTTGAATGTCTAATCTTTTAACTTCTGCTCAAGTGGTATATTAAACTATTTTCAGATTGAACATTGAGAAGGGTATACTGCAGTAGGGATGCCATAAGTATAGATAGCTTAACACTTTGTATTGGGAGATATCTGTAAGGCAGGTATCATATGTGTCCCCCTGAAATCCAGTTTTAGTTGTTCATGCATATCATTCACAGGCGTATGTCTACTGACTCCGGGCCCTGGATAGGCACCAATCTTGCTTTGTGTTTGTGTTACAACCATGTCCAGCTTTGCATCCAAACTTAAAATCAAAATCAAAATCTAAAACAACCTTTAGGACATTAGAATTAGTTTTAGGATCCTCAGTCCTCTGTCTACAACTGCAAATAGGCCCAAAGCTAGCCCCTTTGCTCTTATCTTTCAGTTTTGGTCTACTTACAGGAGGACTTATCTGCTTTCTGTCAGCATCCCAGCCTTTGTATGCATATCCCCATGGATGTTGAGTAGGGAATCCCCCCTAGGTTTTGCAGAGCCTGAAGAAGAAGAGGAGATAAAATATAGAGTCTATCTCCTACACTGTTGGCCCCTGGCCCAGAGATCCTGTTGATCATTGATGGCTACCTTGTAGGGAAATCTGGGAATAAGCATCCAGTCTGGGAAAAAACCAACAGAAAAATGGCGACTCTACTGGGGATGGTGATTTGAAAATTGTTATTTTTGTCCTCCCTGATGAAATATCTGTGTGCCCATCCGAGTCACCAACAGAAATTGGCGACTCCGCTGGGGATTTGTGAAAGAACCCTGATTTTCAAAAGAAAACAGTTCCTAGTAATAGGTGGCGACTCCGAAGTAATCTCCCAACCGGTCAAAGTAAAATTTATATGCAGGGGAGAAGATCCCAACAAAATCCTTTATTTGAAGAATTACCAGTAACAAGAAGAATGATGTACAGAAGAAAGGGAGCTGTCTCAGTCAGTCATGAGGGTTCCCCCAGAAAAAATGATGATATGCAAGATAACCCTAGGCCATCAGGACAGCATGTGCCTTACTTTTCAAATGCAGAAGCTGATATTCAGGGTGCATATGAGAGGCAACAAGGTGGTAGCGTGAGAATGAGGTCAGAGGTGTTCCAGGAACGCCCATTTCTAGACCCTGAAAGGTTTGAAGAAGCAGAGTCTCTGAGGGATGATGAAGATGAAGATCAGAATATGGTAAAACCATCCTCCTCTAGGCCTAGCGAGGAAGAACTAGCTGATGAAATTAGGAGCTTAAGGGCCGAGTTCGAATATTAGCAGGCAATAACAATCAGAGATGACCTGAGGAAGAAAGTGCAAGCTTTAAGGGCTGCCCAAAATAATTCAATTCCTACCCTTGAGAATGCAAATGTGCAGAGACATCAACAGAGAAATGAAGTGCAACATCAGCATAATGATGAGAGACAAAATGTGAATGATGCTAGGATACCACTGAACAATGTAAGAAACCAAAATGCAAACAGAAATATTAATATTAATCAGTTTGACAGATAGCCCATGCAGTTAGATAGATTCAGACAGCTGGTATTTGATGGTATTCCTGGGTATCCTAACCCCATTGACAAGCATCTGAGGCTGCAAGTGCCTAAATTTTCAGGAAACAACACAGTGTCAGGAGAAGATCATCTAAAGGCCTTTCAAAATGTCATGGATAACTTTGAGGTTGAACATGAGGATGTTTTCATGAAGTCATTCATGCAATCTTTAGTAGATGAGGCAAGGGAATGGTATAAGAATCTGCCTGACTGGAGTATTTCATCATGGGATGATTTTAAAAGGATGTTCAAGGAGCAATATGGTGACAAAACTGACCCTAGCTTTTTTGTAAATGAGTTTACCAATATCACTAAAGGGTCAAATGAGCAGGTTGCAGATTTTAATGCAAGATTTACTAAAGTGTTAAACAAATTGCCACATCACATGAAGCCAAATGAACCTATGTGCATAATATTGTATATCAACGCCTTTGATGCAAAAATTGCATATGGATTAAGAGATAAAAGTCCTGCTACTATCAGGGATGCTTTCAGAATTGCAGTAAATATTGAGAACAATAGGAAAGCATCAGGCAAGATAAACAGAAGGGATGATGTGAAAATTCTGCAGAATCCAAACAAGCCTCAGAACACTCAAGGTAATACATCTGCCCCTGAAGATAAGATAGACAAATTGGCAAATGTTGTTAAGGACCTAAGCTACAGACTAGCTAGAAGTGAAAAAGAGATAGGTCCTGATAGGCAAATCTATCAAAGGCAGGAAAAGAGGCCATCATTGCATGATATGCCTTATAATACCAATTGGCATAATGGTAAGCCTATATTCCCACATAACAGCACAAATCAGAGAGCTCAATATGTCAAAGAAACTCCTGATCCTCTAAAGAAAGCTGTAAATATTGTTGATGATACTCCATGGTGTATAATTTGTCAGATGCCACATTCACAGTCACAGTGTATGATTGCTCAGTCCTTGTGTGATAATACTACATCTTGTAATGAATGCAATGAGCCACATTATGTGCAAGATGATGATGTTAATATGATGTCCACAAACAATGGATACCCCATTTATGATGCTGATGAGAGTACAAATGATGGAATTTGGGCCTATCAACACGACTTTTATGATGAAGGTAATGAAGAGAGCTATGTGTATGCTCAGAGCTCGCATAATTTTCTGAGTAACTTACAACGACCTTCTGATGAGGAAATTAGGGCCTTCACAGCTGCAGCAGTTGCCCAAGTCAAGAGTAACTACAATCTCAGAGGTAAAAATCAGATAAGCAGCTTGCGTCAACCAGAAGATGTTTCTGCAGGTCAGCCAGTGCATGGTCATAAGGGGATTGAATCACAAAAAAGGCAGTGGGGTAATAATAAACAGAATTTTAGACATAGAACAGGTCATGAATCCCAAGGACCAGAAAACAGAATTCCTCAGGCTGAAGATCAAAGTAAAGGTTCCCAAGACAAGAATGATGATCAGGGAACTATGAAACTAAAAGCTAAATCAGTTCAAGATAAAAACAAGATTGTGAAGCAAGCTACAACTGTTATACAAAATTATGCTCCATTTGATATAGCTCAAGTCCTCTCCCAGGTAAAAGTCTCTGTTCCACTTATGGAACTGATGAAGGTTGAAGAGATCAAGAATAGGACAATATCCCTAATTTCAGAGGTGCCTTTTCAAGCTAAACAAAATGTTCAGATCCAGGGTGAGAAGCATGTCATGTGTAATGAAGAAGATGAGGCTCCTGAAGTCTATTTAGGAGTGACTATGACAAAGTGTCCTTCACAAGTGGAACCATTTTATGTATCCCTGGTTATAAATGGAAAAACAATCAGAAATTGTATGCTTGATTCTGGAGCATCTACAAATGTCATGCCTTTGGCCATCATGCAACAAGCTGGATTGAAAATTGACAAGGCATGTGGAAAATGTTATGCTATGGATGCCAGAGAGGTACTAGTTATTGGAATCATGAAGGATGTAGATTTCAAACTGGCAGCATTTCCTAAGAAAAGATATAAAATGAATATAACAGTGGTTGACATCAAGCCACAGTATGGTATGTTGCTGTCAAGAAGATGGGCTGCACTAATTGGTGTAAGTATGCAGCTGGACCTGTCATATGCCATGATTCCAATGAATGGCAAGGATGTTAAGCTAATCAGAGAACAGAGATCATCAGAGACAGTGGAAGACCAAGAAGCAAAGGAACAGATATGCTTTGTAAACACTAACTGTGATAACTTCAAGGTTGTCTCAGATGATAGAGAAGATAAAAAGAAAAATGTCTGCATTAAAGAGCTGGACCAGCAAGGCTTATGGACCATGTATTTTGATGGAGCTTGTGCAAAAGAAAGCTCTGGAGCTGGAGTTGTTTTCCTGTCTCCAACTGGTAAGCTCCTCAAATTTTCTTTCTTGCTGAGGTTTGTTTGCACAAACAACATTGCAGAATATGAGGCTTTAATCTTAGGCCTAAATATAGCTCTCAAACATGGAATCAAAATGCTAAGAGTATTTGGGGATTCTGAGCTGATTGTATCCCAAATTAGAGATAGGTATGCTTCAAAAAACAAAAGATTGAAACAATACAAGCATGCTGTTTGGGATACCATTGAACTATTTGATGCATTTTCAATAGGCTGGGTAGAGAGATCAAAGAATGTTATGGCTGATTTCTTAGCTAATGTTGCAATAAGGCCAGATGACATCACTCTGTCAGATGTTACAAATGTAGAAGTTAAAATCAGGCCTGCAGTACCAGAAAATATATGCAGTTGGCAAGTGTTTAATGATGATAGGGATTTGTTAAAATTTTTGCACTGCAGAGATGAATTTGAGAATCAAGAAATTGATTTCCAAGCTTTTGTAGAGACTATAGATGGAAAAGAAACTCTTGTGGGGAAGGAGATAATTCAGTTGAAGACTAATAAAATCCCTAGAGGGTTAGTAGCTTTGGAAAGAGCTTTTGACAGTAGAGACAAATTGGTCACAAGGACATCTCCCACAAATAAGGAAGATTTAGAAGAGATAAATTTGGGGACATCTCAGGCCCCCAGGAAGGTATACATTGGTAAACAGCTCAAACCACACATCAGGAGTGTTGGTTTTTTCCCAGACTGGATGCTTATTCCCAGATTTCCCTACAAGGTAGCCATCAGTGATCAACAGGATCTCTGGGCCAGGGGCCAACAGTATAGGAGATAGACTCTATATTTTATCTCCTCTTCTTCTTCAGGCTCTGCAAAACCTAGGGGGGTATTCCCTACTCAACATCCATGAGGATATGCATACAAAGGCTGGGATGCTGACAGAAAGCAGATAAGTCCTCCTGTAAGTAGACCAAAACTGAAAGATAAGAGCAAAGGGGCTAGCTTTGGGCCTATTTGCAGTTGTAGACAGAGGACTGAGGATCCTAAAACTAATTCTAATGTCCTAATGGTTGTTTTAGATTTTGATTTGGAGTTTAAGTTTGGATGCAAAGCTGGACATGGTTGTAACACAAAAACAAAGCAAGATTGGTGCCTATCCAGGGCCTGGAGTCAGTAGACATACACCTGTGAATGATCAGCATGAACAGCTAAAACTGGATTTCAGGGGGATATATGTGATACCTGCCTTACAGATATCTCCCAATACAGAGTGTTAAGTTATCTCTACTTATGGCATCCCTACTGCAGTATACCCTTCCCAATGTTCAACCTGAAAACAGTTTAATCTACCCCTTGAGCAGAAGTTAAAAGATCAGACATTCAACATAGGAATTCTATGCTCTAGAATCTAAACATTACCCAAATATCCAGATTCAGAAGAAGAATACATGCAATACTGGAGACAGAATTAACAAAACACACGCTAAGATAGCATTTCTCATATAAGATTAATCATGAAATCAGTGGGTTCGTGCCAAAACATACAACAAGAGATACATAGACTCACAGGTTTAGCTGTACAGAGCAACCAGATCAGCTTGTTTTGAATTACAGAGCCAAAAATCTTCAACTTTCAACAACCAAAAATGAGTAACACTTCTTGCTTATAACAGCCAAGTAGCGTACCACAGCAATTAATTACATGGTTGACCAAAAATCCCGCCAGATACACAGTATCAGAAAAATGGCGCTCCACGCATTACCAGATTGGCGCCCAAACATGAATGCAGCAGGTAGGGGAGGAGACAGGAAGAAATCTCGAGCCCTGCGCCACTGTCCGTTGATGTACACCTTCAATCGGGTACCAGATCCGTCCATACCTCTGCAACCTTCGCCATTAATGGCGCACCAACCCGCAGCCTCGGGAAAACGTCAAACAGTCGATCGCAACCATTTCCCGCCAAGATTCATCGTCATGATATTTGAAAATATGCAGGATATCAAATATCCCACATGCACCCCGCGGTGACCTTTTCAGCACTTTATATACTAGGCCACGAGCATATATAATGTCGGTGCTTTTGCTCCTGACGACACTAGTATAAGACTTCATCATCATCCTCCAACAGCATGATATCCTGTCGCTTGAAATATCACCCTGACGTCAGCATCATATCGCAATATAACCTGCATGATAATCGCCCTCATCCGCACAACCTGATCCATCGGAGGAACATCCTCCTGCTTAGCCGATACCAAAAGTCTGGCCGATGAACATCCTGATGACGTCACCGCCATATCCTGCTGACGTCATCATCATATTTGCCTACTGCGCACCTCCTCATATCCGGATGACGTCATCATCATGTCGACATCAGGATGATATTCGGAAGATAACCGGATATTTGGAAATATCATCCTGATGCACAAATATCATGCTGCACTGTAGCTCCACTATAAGATCGGGGTGATAGATGAATATGCCAGATATTTGAAAAGATCACCCCCACTAGATAATGCACGAAGCCGATAGGCGGATATCTCCCCTCGGAAATATCATGATGCAGATAGGCAGAGAAATAGATATCACCCCGACATAAGAATGACGTCAGCATCATCAGGATGATAAAACAACGAACATGAAGTGATACAACAACATCAAGATGATATTGACTAAGATCATCCTGACGTTCAAAATATGATGACCCCAGTGAATATCGGGTCATACTTAGAACTCTTCAACAACATCATCAGGATGATCATAACCAAGATCACCCGATGATAAAAATATCACCCCGGCGAAATATCATGCAGGCAGAAAATATGATGACCTCGCAAGCAACACGGCGATAACTGGAAACATGATCATGATGATGACGACCCTTAAGAAAAAAAACAAGTCAGGTCGAACAACTCAGAGAATAACCCCTTCAGAAGATCGGGGTGACATCATCATCATAAAAGGGCAAGGTGATAATTGGAAGATCACCGGATACTTGAAAAATCACCCCCGCAAGCAAATCAGGGCACACTGTAGCTCATCAGCAGGATCGGGATGATATCCAAACATCACCCGATATTGAAATATGATGATCCTGATGAGAAACCGGTCGACAGAGAACATGATGATGCTGACCACCATCGAAAAAAATATGATGATGATGACTTCCTCTTCGAAGAAAATATGATGATGCAGCTGAAAAATGCTGAGGAGGTCCAACACTTAGAACATTTTTTGGATACTTAGGGAAAGTGCCAGCATGAAAATTGCTCAAAAACTGTCAGTCAATTCAGGCACTAACACTGGCTCTGTCTGGGGACGTGCAGGTGCAAGACTGCAGCGAGAACCCCTGATCTCTGGGATGCAGACCAGTCCCTTATCCATTGGGCACAGAGTCAAATACTGCACTGACCTGCATCACCAAACACACTTGATGGCCTAAGGCCACCAAGAAAAGAAAAACATGTATCTCCCTTTGTCAAATATCTTGTTTTCATCTGCATGCATTGGGTCAAGCTTGGAGATACTACAAAGATCCACCCACAAACAAATCTTGTCATCTGCATATTCAACCCTCTGATTTGGCTTGTCATTATCACCCCTGTGCAGATAACCTTCAACATCATGTGACATGTGGGTGCAGAATATATCAGGCAATGCATACTCAAATGGTATAGAACACAGGTTATCATCTGTATCATCATCATGCATTGCAACATGATCTCCTAGCTGGACTGCAAATAGGAAACACTCAAAGTCCACCACACAACTAGGAAGATCAGGGCTCATTGTATTATATGCTGGCACATCAAAAGAAAAGCTTTCAAAATCACAATTGTGCACATCATGTACACAACAATCAGCAGCACCAGGCTGGAAAAGATCAGGCTCTGGCATCTCTTTCAAATCAGGCACATTTTCACAGTCACTTACCTGATGCATGTTGTTTCCTCTTTCATCAAGATGAGAAACAGAATCCAAGCCAAAAATAGTGTCTAGATCTTCACCATACTCAGACAGATCCTCATCACCATATGTGTCATAAATGGGTGACCCAGGTGCATCAGTTTCATCATAGTATGCCATTTGTTCATGGGCAGCAGAGCACACCTCTTCATCACCAATGGATTCACTCTGTGGAGGAGTATCAGCCTGTGTGTCATAAGCAAAACAGCCATCAAATGAAAAACAATCATGCTCTGAACTAGCACTTATTTCAATTTCTGACTGCTCTTCATGATCTCCATGTGTTTGAAAGGTAGGCAATGGGTCACACATAGGACTGCTTCTCTGTTTGCTTATATCTTCTCTGTCTTGAGTACAATACTCACAATTGTCTCCACAGGTCCATTCCAAAAATTGTTCATTGCTGTCCACAACCTCGTTATTGTTTTCATGGTCAGCTGCCTCATCATTGCAATGGGAATCCTCATTAGTCCTTTCACTGGCATCCTCAACTGGTGAACAATCCAGTTGAGCAGTATTGTTAGCATTATGTTCAAACACAGCAATCTCAACCTCTATGCTTTTATTTTCATTTTTATCTGCACATGATGCCATAATCATTTGGTCATTTGCAGCTTCATAACCATTTCTCACACCAAGGCCTGGGGACAGGGGTTTCAGCAGGTACACATTTCTGATTTTTTCTATCTTTTCTATGAACCTGTATGCCATCTGCATACTTGTCACCTTGAAATCCCTCAGTATTGCACTAAAGCCCTCCTCAAAAGCTTCAAAGAATATGCCAACACAGGCTGAAATATCAGGTCTGAAGACTTCTGGGATCTGTGAAAGGGCTATTGCAAACCTATGACTGAAATCAACACATGGCTCTTCATCTTGTTTTCTGATTCCCATCAATTCTGCAACAAGATCAGCCGGTTCTTTTGCAAATTCTTCCTTGAAACAGTCAGCAAGCTCATCCCAACAGGCAAAGGATTTCTTTGGAAAGCTCAAATACCAATCTTTTGCTTTTGCATCAAAGGACCTAACAAAAAACCTCATCCACATATTCTCATCCCTGAATGAATATTTTCCCATAAAACTGTGAAAAGTTTGGATATGTGCATTCCCATCACAAACATTGTGACCACTAAATCTAGGCATCTGACAATATATCCTAGCAGGCATAGTTTCTACTTTATAATCCACCCATGACAAATCCAGTTGGTCATACAAAGGATCAAAAGGGCTGAGAAGAGGTTTAGCCTTCTGACTGGCAGACACAACAGGGTTACTGCTTTTTAACTGGGCCTGCTCAGCCTCTAAGAATATCGACCTATTTCTTATCTCTTCTATTCTTTTATTCGACATTTCACCACTGAGTATGGGATAATTCATACTTGGATTCATAAAATCTTACTCTTAGACATCCTTTGTCTATCTAAGACCTAAGGCTTCCCCTGGCATCTAACTTATGCAGCAAAACAGCAAATATAAAGGGGAAGGAACAAGGTACCTTTTCTCATACAGATGAAAAAAAATGAACAACACATATTTGTCACATCACATACATCCATCTTTCATGTGCATTCAGATCTTTTTTGCAGAGTCGCCACCTCTCCAGAGAGGACAAAATTTTCAATAGCTGAAAGCTACTTTTCCAGGTTCATTCCACCAGCAGAGCATCATTTTGTTGGTGACTCAGATGGGCCACAAGATATAACACTTTTTCATCAATTTTCTCCCCAGCAGAGTCGCCAATTTCTGTTGGTTTTTTCCCAGACTGGATGCTTATTCTCAGATTTCCCTACAAGGTAGCCATCAGTGATCAACAGGATCTCTGGGCCAGGGGCCAACAGTATAGGAGATAGACTCTATTTTAGCTCCTCTTCTTCTTCAGGCTCTGCAAAACCTAGGGGGGTATTCCCTACTCAACATCCATGAGGATATGCATACAAAGGCTGGGATGCTGACAGAAAGCAGATAAGTCCTCCTGTAAGTAGACCAAAACTGAAAGATAAGAGCAAAGGGGCTAGCTTTGGGCCTATTTGCAGTTGTAGACAGAGGACTGAGGATCCTAAAACTAATTCTAATGTCCTAATGGTTGTTTTAGATTTTGATTTGGAGTTTAAGTTTGGATGCAAAGCTGGACATGGTTGTAACACAAAAACAAAGCAAGATTGGTGCCTATCCAGGGCCTGGAGTCAGTAGACATACACCTGTGAATGATCAGCATGAACAGCTAAAACTGGATTTCAGGGGGATATATGTGATACCTGCCTTACAGATATCTCCCAATACAGAGTGTTAAGTTATCTCTACTTATGGCATCCCTACTGCAGTATACCCTTCCCAATGTTCAACCTGAAAACAGTTTAATCTACCCCTTGAGCAGAAGTTAAAAGATCAGACATTCAACATAGGAATTCTATGCTCTAGAATCTAAACATTACCCAAATATCCAGATTCAGAAGAAGAATACATGCAATACTGGAGACAGAATTAACAAAACACATGCTAAGATAGCATTTCTCATATAAGATTAATCATGAAATCAGTGGGTTCGTGCCAAAACATACAACAAGAGATACATAGACTCACAGGTTTAGCTGTACAAAGCAACCAGATCAGCTTGTTTTGAATTACAGAGCCAAAAATCTTCAACTTTCAACAACCAAAAATGAGTAACACTTCCTGCTTATAACAGCCAAGTAGCGTACCACAGCAATTAATTACATGGTTGACCAAAAATCCCGCCAGATACACAGTATCAGAAAAATGGCGCTCCACGCATTACCAGATTGGCGCCCAAACATGAATGCAGCAGGTAGGGGAGGAGACAGGAAGAAATCTCGAGCCCTGCGCCACTGTCCGTTGATGTACACCTTCAATCGGGTACCAGATCCGTCCATACCTCTGCAACCTTCGCCATTAATGGCGCACCAACCCGCAGCCTCGGGAAAACGTCAAACAGTCGATCGCAACCATTTCCCGCCAAGATTCATCGTCATGATATTTGAAAATATGCAGGATATCAAATATCCCACATGCACCCCGCGGTGACCTTTTCAGCACTTTATATACTAGGCCACGAGCATATATAATGTCGGTGCTTTTGCTCCTGACGACACTAGTATAAGACTTCATCATCATCCTCCAACAGCATGATATCCTGTCGCTTGAAATATCACCCTGACGTCAGCATCATATCGCAATATAACCTGCATGATAATCGCCCTCATCCGCACAACCTGATCCATCGGAGGAACATCCTCCTGCTTAGCCGATACCAAAAGTCTGGCCGATGAACATCCTGATGACGTCACCGCCATATCCTGCTGACGTCATCATCATATCTGCCTACTGCGCACCTCCTCATATCCGGATGACGTCATCATCATGTCGACATCAGGATGATATTCGGAAGATAACCGGATATTTGGAAATATCATCCTGATGCACAAATATCATGCTGCACTGTAGCTCCACTATAAGATCGGGGTGATAGATGAATATGCCAGATATTTGAAAAGATCACCCCCACTAGATAATGCACGAAGCCGATAGGCGGATATCTCCCCTCGGAAATATCATGATGCAGATAGGCAGAGAAATAGATATCACCCCGACATAAGAATGACGTCAGCATCGTCAGGATGATAAAACAACGAACATGAAGTGATACAACAACATCAGGATGATATTGACTAAGATCATCCTGACGTTCAAAATATGATGACCCCAGTGAATATCGGGTCATACTTAGAACTCTTCAACAACATCATCAGGATGATCATAACCAAGATCACCCGATGATAAAAATATCACCCCGGCGAAATATCATGCAGGCAGAAAATATGATGACCCTCGCAAGCAACACGGCGATAACTGGAAACATGATCATGATGATGACGACCCTTAAGAAAAAAAACAAGTCAGGTCGAACAACTCAGAGAATAACCCCTTCAGAAGATCGGGGTGACATCATCATCATAAAAGGGCAAGGTGATAATTGGAAGATCACCGGATACTTGAAAAATCACCCCCGCAAGCAAATCAGGGCACACTGTAGCTCATCAGCAGGATCGGGATGATATCCAAACATCACCCGATATTGAAATATGATGATCCTGATGAGAAACCGGTCGACAGAGAACATGATGATGCTGACCACCATCGAAGAAAATATGATGATGATGACTTCCTCTTCGAAGAAAATATGATGATGCAGCTGAAAAATGCTGAGGAGGTCCAACACTTAGAACATTTTTTGGATACTTAGGGAAAGTGCCAGCATGAAAATTGCTCAAAAACTGTCAGTCAATTCAGGCACTAACAAGGAGTATGCTGATTGCATTACTGAAAAGGTATAAACATGTTTTTGCTTGGTCATATGAGGACCTAAAAGTCTATAGGGAAGATTTATTCCAGCATGAGATCCCATTGAAGCCTGGAGCTAAGCCATTCAGACAGAGGCAAAGGCCTATTAATCCTACCTTAGCTCCAAAGATGCAAGAAGAACTTAAAAAGCTTAGGGAAGCTGGAATAATTGTGCCAATCAGACATTCAACTTGGGTGTCTAACCTTGTCCCAGTCAGAAAAAAGAACGGTGATATTAGGCTTTGTGTTGATTTCAAGAACTTGAATGTATCCTCTTTAAAGGATAACTATCCACTGCCTAATATGGAAGCTATGTTGCAGAGAGTGACTGGTTGTGAACTCTTATCCATGATGGATGGATTTTCAGGTTATAATCAGGTGAAGGTAAAGGAATCAGAACAGTATAAGACTGCCTTCACCACTCCATGGGGAACTTATGTATATGTTAGAATGCCATTTGGATTAACAAATGCACGTGCTACATTTCAAAGAGCAATGGATGTTGCTTTTGCAGGGTTGATTGATTCAATCCGGGCTGTATATCAGGATGACTTGACTGCATATTCAAAGAAGGAAGAGCAGCATTGTTTGCATCTAGAGCAGATTTTCATAAGAGCACTAGAGTATGGTATTTCTTTAAATCCAAAGAAGTGTGCCTTTGGGGTAGTTGAAGGAAAGCTCCTGGGACACATTGTTTCCAAGGATGGAGTTAGGATAGATCTAGAGAGAGTGGCTACTATTGACAGAATTCAAATGCCAAAAACTGTAAAAGGAGTTCAGTCCTTCTTTGGACAGATAAATTTTGTTAGGAGATTTGTTCCCAACTTTGCAGAAACCACAAGGAACATTTCTAAGATGATGAAGAAAGATGCAACTGTCAACTGGGAAAGTGAAGCAATAGAATCATTTCAGAGTATCAAAGAGGCAATCAAGATGGCCCCTGTTCTTAAATCTCCTGATTTTTCAGGGCATTCCAAGTATTTTCATTTGCTTCCTTTCACACTGTTGCTGCATGTTTGCTACAGAAAAATGAAAATGGTTTTGAACAGCCCATTGCTTTCTTCAGTATGTCCTTGCAGGCTTCTGAGTTGAAGTATGATATTATGGAAAAACAAGCATATGCACTAATCAGAGCCATCAAAAGTTTCAGACCATACCTGGTAGGATCACATATAATTGCATATGTACCCCATGCAGCAGTCAAAGACATATTCACTCAACAGGAGGTGACCGGAAGAAGGTGCAGATGGATAAACAAACTGCAAGAGTTCAACATAGACATACAAATTACCAAGTTGGTAAGAGGACAAGGATTAGCCAAGATGATGGCACAGTCAAACTTGGAAGCATGCCAAGTTAATGCAGTCCAAAATGAAAATGTAAATGTATCAAGATCTGAATGGTACAAGGATATTATCTACTACTTGCAAAATCTGAATTGTCCTTCCCATTTCAATGACAGTCAAAAGAGGACTTTAAAGTTACATGCAATCAGGTATGTTATTGTTCAAGGTGAGCTATACTGGAAAAACCCTGATGGTGTGCTGCTGAGATGTGTGGATGAGGATATGGCTAACAATGTTTTGATTGATATGCATAAAGGATTGTGTGGTGGACATTATACTGCTCAAACAACAGCTCATAAGACTCTCAGAGCATGATATTGGTGGCCTACTCTCTTTTCAGATGCACAAAGGTTAGTAAGGAAGTGTGCCCCTTGCCAAAGATTCTCAGGAAAATTGAGATATGATGGTGCTTTACCCCTCAGAACTGTAACTGTGGATGCTCCATTTCAGCAATGGGGAATTGACTTCATAGGGGAAATTGCAGACAAGTCAAGTGGGGGACACAGTTGGATTTTGGTGGCAACTGATTACTTTACCAAATGGATCGAGGCCCTTCCAACTAAGAGAGCTACAAGTAAGGTGGTGATAGATTTCATACTGGAAAATGTTATCATCAGGTTTGGAGTACCATTCAAGATAGTCATTGATAATGCTATGTGCTTCAAATCAGGTGAATTTGTTGATTTTTGCAACAAATATGGGATAAATCTATCATATGCATCACCATACCACCCACAAGGAAATGGTCAAGCAGAATCAAGCAATAAAAGCATCATGAAAATTATCAAGAGGATACTGGACAAGAACAAGAGAGCTTGGGACTCAAAATTAAAGTTAGCAATATGGGCTGACAGAGTGATAGTAAAAAAGGCTATTGGGATGTCACCCTTTGAAATAGTATATGGTGCATCAACTAGATTGCCCATAAACAATCTCCTACCAGTTTATAGATTCATCCAGGAAAATGATGAGGAGATTGAAGACTCCATGACAGAAAGAGTGAACCAGCTGGTTGCACTGGATGAAAACAGAAGGAAAGCACACCAGATCAACCTCAAGAGACAACAAGATGTGAAATATCAGTTTGACAGGAGAGCTACAAAAAGGAAGTTTCAAGTCAATGATCTGGTGCTCATCTGGAATGCAAAAAATCAGGACAAGGGTAAACATGGTAAGTTTGAACCCTTATGGATGGGCCCATATCAAATTTGCAGCACTCATGGGGAGGATTCTTATTTCCTCCAGGCCTTAGATGGTGAATTTCTGGAATTGCCTGTGCATGGCCAATTCCTTAAGTTCTATTTTGCATAGATCACTTGTCGCTGTGCACATTTGTAAAAATATGTATATAGTGTAGATGTCTTGTACAGTTCGTGTTTTTTTGGTTTTTTGCCTGGTATGCCCGGAGATCTAGTTCTCGCTGCAGGTTTTTCACCTGCACGTCCCCATTCGGAGCCAGTGTTGGCACTCATTTTGACCTGGAGGTTGATTTTGCATGTTTAGAGGGTTTCTTCATTTAAACCCTATATTTTCTTGCCCATCGGCAAGACCTCGCAGGTGTTTTGGCGATCAAGTTGATGGCAAGGATGGTGTCATCGCTGAGACTTTGCCTATCGGGAGGGAAGCTTTTTGTTATTCCGACAGTTTTGATCTCACCGATGGGGATTGTGGTGTGTTCTTTGTATGTCACTGTGACTTTGTACTATCGGCGTGGGAGATTGTGGTGTTAGTGGCCGAAGAGTTTTTGGCTAGCCCGACGGAGTTGCTCTTACCGATGAAGGGAGAGGCCTAGGTCTATCAACATAATGATTGTCATCGGCGAGGGTTTTTTCTGGTTCCCCAACGGGATTGTTCTTGCCGATGGTGCCATCGATGTGTTTTATGCTATTAGCGAAGCAGTTTCTTGTTCGGCCGACTGTGGATGTTTGGCCGATGAGGAGTCATCGGCGTGTGTCTTGCCGATGGGGGTAAGTCAAGTGTTCATCGGCGAGCTTTGGCATATCGGCAGCAGTCTTTTGTGGTTTGCCGATGGAAGGAGGTCACCCCGATGGGGAATGCCATCGGAGTGAGGTTTTATATCGGGCTAGCCGTTGGAGGGTCCGCCGATGGGGTAGTGTCATGCCGATGAGAATTTGGAGTGGTCATCGGCGTGTGTTTGGCTATCGGCGAAGCGAATTTTTGGGCTACCAATGTAAGGTGTCTGGCCGATGAGGGATGTTCAAGGTGGTCGTCGGCAGGGCTTGTGCTATCGGCCAGGGATTTTCTTGTTGCTTCGAGGGTGGATGGTCTCGCCGAAGACCTAGGATGTGGAATGCCATCGGAGTGAGATTGAGCATCGGCATAGGCATTTTGAGGTTAGCCGATGGCTTTGGTCATACCGACGAAGATGGGAGGCCGATGTCTATCGGCGTAACTAGTGAGATCGGCAGGAGGAATTTCATGTTGGCCGATGGTGTCAGTCACATCGACAGGGTAGTTTTTTAGTAGCGATCGGAGAGACTCATTCTATCGGTGGAAGTTTGGAAGGTTGGCCCAATAGTGCATCTCTGGCCGATGGAGGGGATTGTAGTGTAGCGGTCGGTGAGACAACGAAGGTCGGCAGGAGGTTTTTGAGGCGAGCCGATGGCTTGGGTCTGGGCGACGGGCTTTGGAGGAGGACCGTGGGTCGAGCGCGGCAAAAGTGCTCGACATTTAGTATGTTAGTGGTCGTGATTATAAAGTATTGAGGGAGTCTCCGCGGCACCAATGTGGGATTAATCTCCCTACATTTTTTGAAACTTCAGTAGAACACGTTTTGGCGGGAATTTCTTTTTTGACTGTTGCGACGGTTTTCAAGCGACCGCGGGTGGTTGAGCCATCAATGGCAACTGTAGCAGGGGCATGGGCGAGTTGTTGAACAATCATGTACCCGATTTTTGGCATAAGGACCCCAGATGGTGGCGCATGGCTCGAGGCCCCCCTTTGTCTGCTGCATTAATATTTCCTGAGCGCCATTCCTTCTAAGGACTGTATCTGGCAGTTTTTTTGTCAAGGCCATGTAATTAATGCTGAGTATGCTTCTCTGGCTGATATAAGCAGGAAGTGTTACTCATTTTTTGGTTGTTGAAAGTTGAACATTTTGGCTCTGTGATACAATACAGTTGGTTTTGGCTGCTCTATCCATAAAAACTTGTGAGTCTATGTATCTCTTGTTGTATGTTTTTGCATGAATCCACTGATTTCATGGTTAATTTTATATGAGAAATGCTATGTTGGCATGTGTTTTGTTAATTCTGTCTCCAGTATTGCATGTATCTTTCTTCTGAGTCTGAATATTTAAGGAATGTTTGAGATTCTAGAACATAGAATTCCTGTGTTGAATGTCTGATCTTTTAACTTCTGCTCAAGTGGTAGATTAAACTGCTTTCAGATTGAACATTGAGAAGGGTATACTGCAGTAGGGATGCCATAAGTATAGATAGCTTAACACTTTGTATTGGGAGATATCTGTAAGGCAGGTATCATATGTGTCCCCCTGAAATCCAGTTTTAGTTGTTCATGCATATCATTCACAGGTGTATGTCTACTGACTCCGGGCCCTGGATAGGCACCAATCTTGCTTTGTGTTTGTGTTACAACCATGTCTAGCTTTGCATCCAAACTTAAAATCAAAATCAAAATCTAAAACAACCTTTAGGACATTAGAATTAGTTTTAGGATCCTCAGTCCTCTGTCTACAACTGCAAATGGGCCCAAAGCTAGCCCCTTTGCTCTTATCTTTCAGTTTTGGTCTACTTACAGGAGGACTTATCTGCTTTCTGTCAGCATCCCAGCCTTTGTATGCATATCCCCATGGATGTTGAGTAGGGAATACTCCCCTAGGTTTTGCAGAGCCTGAAGAAGAAGAGGAGATAAAATATAGAGTCTATCTCCTACACTGTTGGCCCCTGGCCCAGAGATCCTGTTGATCATTGATGGCTACCTTGTAGGGAAATCTGAGAATAAGCATCCAGTCTGGGAAAAAACCAACAGATCTGGTTACCATCAAATCCGTGTCCATGATGAAGACATTCCAAAGACAGCATTCAGATGTCATTATGGACATTATGAATTTATGGTGATGCCGTTTGGGCTGACCAATGCACCAGCCACCTTCCAGTCCTTCATGAATCATGTCTACAACAAGCAATTGAGGAAGTACCTGCTGGTTTTCTTCGACGATATCTTGATTTACAGCAAGACATGGGAAGAACATCTTCAACACTTAGATGAAGTATTGAATGTTATGGAGAATCAATCTTTGTATGCAAAGATGTCTAAGTGTGATTTTGGCCTGAAGGAGATTCTGTACCTGGGTCATGTGATAGGAGCAAATGGTGTGAAAGTTCAAGAAGAGAAGATTGAAGCCATTCGCAATTGGCCAGTTCCCAGGAATGTGTCAGAATTAAGAGGTTTCCTAGGCCTCTGCAGCTATTACAGAAGGTTTGTTAAAGGTTTCTCGCAACTTGCCGCACCCCTAACAAATCTGACAAAGAAAGGTGCTTTCATCTGGTCAATAGAAGCTCAAGCTGTATTTGATAGATTGAAGTAATGAGTACAACACCAGTGCTGGCTTTGCCAAATTTTACTAAGTCCTTTGTTCTAGAATGTGATGCTTCAAGAGAAGGCATTGGAGCTGTGTTGATGCAAGATCGGCATCCCATCGCATTCAAGAGCAGGAAGTTGAAGGATACAGAAAGATTGTACTCAACTTATGACAAAGAGATGCTGGCAATCATGTATGCCTTGGCTAAATTCCGCCAGTATCTAGTTGGATCTAAGTTTGTGGTCAAAACTGATCACAACAGTTTGAAATACTTTCTAGGGCAAAAAGACTTGAATGAAAGACAGCAGAAGTGGGTTGTGAAGATACAAGCATATGATTTCGACATTGAATATGTGAAAGGCAAGAAGAATGTGGTTGCCGATGCCCTGTCTAGAACACCTGTTGTTTGTGCCCTGAGCAAAGTTTCAGTTGATTGGAAATCTCAGCTTCTAGTAGAGTATTCCAAATCTAAATTTGCTTGTGAGATCATGGATGGAGTCATTCAGGATGATAGATACAAGGTGATTGATGATATCATCTATTATAAAGATAGAATCTATCTAACTCCTGAACCGGAGTTGAAGCAACAGATTTTGCAGACATACCATGATACCCCACTTGCAGGACACCCTGGTTACTTCAAGACATACAGACAAATCAGGGAAAGGTTCACATGGAAGGGTCTGAAGGAAGAAGTTCTTCAGTATGTCAGGGAGTGTCTGACTTGTCAACAGAATAAGTCAGAGCATACATTTCCAGCAGGATTACTCCAACCACTGCCAATTCCTGAACATAAGTGGGAGAGTATCTCTATGGACTTCATCACAGGTCTTCCGAAGGTGAATGGAAGAGATTGCATCTATGTAGTTGTGGATTGATTAACCAAGTATGCTCATTTCTTTGCAATTCCAGTTGAGTCATCAGCATTGCAAGTAGCTGAGTTATTCTTTCGTGAAGTCTTCAGACTACATGGCCTTCCTAAGACCATAGTCAGTGATAGAGATAACCGGTTCATCAATGTATTCTGGAGAGAACTATTCCGATTAGCTGGAACTGACTTAACACCAAGCACTAGTTATCATCCTCAAACCGATGGACAGACTGAAATTGTAAACAAATGGCTTGAGGGATACTTGAGAAATTATGTGTCTGATCATCAGCGTACTTGGATTAAGTGGCTACATCTGGGTGAATACTGCTACAACACCACTTTTCACATGTCGATTGGCATGACTCCCTTCCGAGCTTTGTATGGATATGAAGCAGTTTTATTTGTTGATCTGGCACTAGATGACAGTAGAGCCCCCAGACCAAGTGAATTGATGAAGGATACTCAAGATATTTTGAGAGTCCTTAAGGACAATTTGCAAAGAGCTCAAAATCAACAAAAGTTGTATGCTGACAAACACCGGGTTGAACGAAACTTTGAAGTAGGTGACATGGTGTTTATGTGCCTTCAGCCATATAGACAGAGTACTTTGAAGAAGTCAGGTGCAGAGAAATTGAAACCCAGGTTCTACGGACCCTACAAGGTGTTGAGAAGAGTAGGGGAAGTGGCATATGAACTTGACTTGCCAGCAAGAAGCCGCATCCACAATGTGTTTCATGTGTCATGTCTCAAAAAGGCATTAGGACATGTGGTTTCAACTGATGAACTACCACCACTCGATGAAGAAGGAATGCTTGCACTTGAACTTGGAAGTGTGGTGGACATAAGGGAAAAGAAACTGCGCAACCGGAGCATAAGAGAATATTTGGTGAAGTGGAAAGGGTTGCCAATGGAGGATGCTACTTGGGAAGGAGAGAAGATCCTAGAGCATCCTAACCTTCAATTGCTTGAGGACAAGCAATCCCAGGAAGGGGAGACTGTCATGTCCCCGTTTCCGGCTTCATCATCAAGTAAAGAATGGATAAGCCTATTGCTCATTCCCGGAGGCTAATTCAGAATGATGAGGGAATGAATTGGTTTATGACTAACACTATTCTATTGTTTTGCAGGAACAAGTCAGAAACTTGAAATATTGGCTAAGTCTGGAAGCCAAGAAGGCAGGAAATTGACTCTCGGAGTCTAGGCGCTAATCCTATATCAAATTCACAAGAGAGCGCCTACCCTAGAATCATCAAGCTATGAAGCACTTCTATCATATCCACCAGGGCGCCTTGGAAGAAAAGAATGTTTTGATCTTCAAAGTAACTCATACATTGCAAATCTTCAGAGAACAGGACCAAATAAACTCTAAGGTGCACTTCTCCATTCAAACTTACTGGAGCAACTACCAAATGCGCCTAAGCTAAAGGACATCCAAATGGCGCCTAAATGCATTTTGAAGGAGAGTTTGATTGATGAAGATGATAGAGGTATAATGAATCCTCCAGAGAACATGTATAGGCATCTAAGTAAGTTGTAAGTCTTCAGAAAGGTTCAACTAGAGAAGGGCGCTTCAAGTACATCAATCATGTCAATCATGGCGCCTTGCTAAGGGACACTGATTGATCTTCAAAATGAAGTCTTCAGAGTGAATTGGATAGTGAAGAAGCCTATTCACTTTAGGCGCTAGTAACATGTTGCACAATCCTAAATGGGCGCCTAGAACAACAAGACGCCAAATCATGAATCCAGGACCTTGAACTGGTGCCCAAGCATGAAGGAGGAAGCAAAAGTGTTTGAAGTACTAAGGAACCTTTGTGGAGTCATATGAATCACATAGTGTTTGAGATGTTTGGCACTTTGAAGACTAGGCGCTATTTCATGATCCATCAATCATTCAAGTGCGCCTAGTTGATATCTACTCAAGCATGCGCCTAATCAAGGAAGTAGCCTTCAATCTTCTCACTCAGTCAAGGCGCTAAAGAAGAATGATATCTTAACTTACCCCAATGACTCCAAAGGTGAGCGCTTGCAAGGGAAATGATCATTTCAAGTTGGGCGCCAATCCATTCCTTCACAGATCAAGATGGGCGCCTAGGCACAAGAGCATCCCTCTGCAACACTGAAATGGCGCCTTGTCAAGAAAATGATTTGGATGGTTGAGATGATCATTAAAGGCTTCAAGATTCTTGAAATGACCTTCTAGTCAGTTGGAATCATTGTCCAATGCCAGAAAAGTGGGATGGATGTGGAGGCGCAAATCTCCTTCTCTCCTACCTCCAGTTGGCGCCTAGATGGTAGAAGACCTCCTTTTGAGTGCCTAAACTTGTGAAGACTTGTATGAAGTTAGAATTCACTTCAAGGAGCATAGGCGCCATTTCATGACTCTTGAACTTTGATAATGCACCTTGGATTGATAATCACTTTGAGGTCTTAAAGAGCGCCTAAGGGGTGATTTGATAAGTTGTTCAAAGTCATCTTTCTTACAGCTTGAGTTTGCAAACCTAAAAATGCGCCCAACCTAGAAGGTGCTTCCAGTTCACTTGGTTGTGAGTTGTTGAAGAGATGAGATGTTGACTAAGGCAAACAAGGATAAGTTTTCACCTTAGGCGCCAAAGGGTGATCAAATGATATGAAATGAATGCCTAAGCTTACCAAGGCGCCAAAACAAGACTTCATGGCATAGAAAATGCGCCTCCTTGATGAAATGGACTCCAAGTCCTCCTAATAAGTTAGGCGCTAGATAGAAGAGGATATTTTTGAAACAAATGAGACCAGAGTTGGAGATTCTGGCAAGGAAAGACCTCTCTCATCTAGAGGCGCCCATCTAGAACCTTTTCTACCAGTAAGTGCGCCTAGATCAAGATTGAAGACCTCTGTCATGGCGCCTAGCTACAGAGTGAGCCAGAAGAAGAAGTTCGAACATTAGAAGATAGGTGCTCACTCCCGGATGAAGCATTCCACCTCCTAGAACATCAAGACTTGAAGAATCGCCAAGGAAAGTCATCTTACATGCAAGGTGCACTCCTACCTATTTTCTCACCTCCTGAATGCGCCTAGCCTGGAAAGGCGCCTATTCATGACTCTGCTACCTCAATTGGGCGCCTGGATCAAGATTTGGCGCCTAGTCAGAAGATAAGGTAGTTGTAACTACCTGAGCTCTCATTGGTCAACAGAATGTCTTCGGGATCCGTGTCAAGGTCTCTATATAAGCTTGCCAACTCAGAATGAGTTGTCAGATGGAATATTCCCTTAGATATGCTTCTTGGGAAATGTGCCTTGGTTCCTCTTTGTGCATTGAAAAGCGTGCCTTCATTGCCTTTGGAAGGCCTATAAAAGGAGGAGCTCTCTCATTCATTTGGTATCTAATACTTTGGCGAATTTCTCTCTACAAAGCTTGTAAGCTTGTAATCTTGAGGCCTGCGAGTTTCAAGTGTTGGGGTGATGCTCCCTTGTTGTAATGTGAGGTGTTGACATTCAGTTAACATCATTGAGTTTGATTGAGTTGATCAAGTGTAGAAGTCATTGTAGACATCAAGGCTTTAAGGCCTCCTTTTGTAATTCCATTTGAATAAGGTTGTAACTTCATGCTGTTGAAAGCATTATCCATGTAATAAGACATTGCAAGATGATTGAATTAAGTAATAAGACAAGTACCCATCTTTAAGGTTGATTCATTCAAGTAATTATCTTTGATGTATATCTCTAAGTTGTTGAGTAGTTGATGAGTTGATAGCAAGTAAAATTGTTTAAGGAAAAATTTTAGTAGAACTAGTTGGGTATCTTACACCCACTTCTGCTGCCTCTCATTCAAGTCCTTCTACCCAAGGAAATGTTTCAAACTATTATGATTTGTCTTTACCACAAATTTGCTGCCCACAAGATACTGTTTGAATTTAGCCAGCGCATGCATGATGGCTAACATCTCCTTGTCATATATGCTATAATTCCGTTCCACACCCCTCAACTTTCTTCTCTCAAATGCTATAGGGTGCTTATCTTGCATGATGACCGCACCAATGCCTTCTCCTGAGGCATCACACTGCAACTCGAAGGATTTGCTGAAATATGGTATTGCCAACACATGGCATGTACTCATAATCTGCTTGAATCTGTCAAAACACTCCTATGCACTACCCGACCAACTGAAAGCATCCTTCCGAGTTAAATCTGTGAGGGGAGCCGCTGATTAGGAAAACCCCTTTACGAAACGGTGGTAATACCCACAAAGGCCAAGGAATCCCTTGAGATGCAAGATTCTTTGGCGGTGGCCAATCCACAATTGCCCGAATCTTTTCTGGGTCTACTTTCATGCTACTAGCACTGATAATATGACCCAAGTACAACAACTCGGGCATTCCAAACTCACACTTTGACATTTTTGCATATAGTGACTCCCGCTCTAAAATGCTCAACATGATGTCAATGTGTTTCAAACGTTCCTCCCATGTCCTGTTGTAAATCAATATATCATCAAAGAATATCAACACAAACCTACTCAACTGCTCTCGGAATACTCTGTTCATGTAGGATTGGAAGGTGGTTGGTGCATTGGTCAATCCGAATGGCATGACTAGGAACTCGAAGTGCCCATAGTGACACCTGAACGTTGTCTTCTCCACATCCTCATGTCGGATCCGTATCTGGTGGTAACCAGATCTCAAATCTATTTTGGAGAAGTAACAGGCCCCGTGCAGCTAATCAATCAGCTCATCAATGCAGGGTATAGGGTACCTGTTTTTAATCGTCTTCTTGTTGAGCTCCTGTAATGTCCCCTTCTAATAAGCCAAAATTCTCACAACCTTGCACAAAATTTCAATTTACAAAAGAAACATTAGTACACTAGTCTATCTTTATTTCCAACTTGTTGCAATATATACAAAAATATTCAAATTATATAATCACATTGCCCTTATATTCTTATAAACTTATGATCACATCAAATATACATTTCACAATTTTCATCAATAATCATATAATAACTATCAACATACATTTCCCATTTCCTTTATTAATCTTATGTTTACTATCAATATATATATTTCTCATTTTCTATCATAATCCATCATATTGGATCCTTGCCTTAATCATTAATTTCATGTGAGAGGATGCGATAGAATGTCTCATGCCAATTACCATCATGGGTCCACTATTCTATCCTTTGACTCGAGGGGTGAATACTCACCAACTAGAACCAAGGCCACTGTATAATAATCCTTTGGCACGAGGGGTGACTTCTTCACCAACTGGAGCCAAAGGCCACTTCCACTTGTCCAAGGGGTACCTTTTGTACCAAGTGAGACAGGGGCCACTTCCACTTGTCCAAGGGGTACCTTTTGTACCAACTGAGACAAGGGCCATATCCGCTTGTCCAAGGGGTGCCACTTGCACCAACTGAGACAAGGGACATTATATACCCATGTTGGCTAATTGTTCATTCCCATGCATCACACCTCTTAGATAGAGTTAATGGATTAATTCCATCATTTAACATTAACAAGATCCCTTAAGTTAAGTTCTATATGCAATGCTTACAATTTCATTGTTCTATTTTGATATAGGGATCGCATACATACATATATATAGTTAAATATATATTCTACCAAAGCAATTTTCATCAATAATCATATAATAACTATCAACATACATTTCCCATTTCCTTTATTAATCTTATGTTTACTATCAATATATATATTTCTCATTTTCTATCATAATCCATCATATTGGATCCTTGCCTTAATCATTAATTTCATGTGAGAGGATGCGATAGAATGTCTCATGCCAATTACCATCATGGGTCCACTATTCTATCCTTTGACTCGAGGGGTGAATACTCACCAACTAGAACCAAGGCCACTGTATAATAATCCTTTGGCACGAGGGGTGACTTCTTCACCAACTGGAGCCAAAGGCCACTTCCACTTGTCCAAGGGGTACCTTTTGTACCAAGTGAGACAGGGGCCACTTCCACTTGTCCAAGGGGTACCTTTTGTACCAACTGAGACAAGGGCCATATCCGCTTGTCCAAGGGGTGCCACTTGCACCAACTGAGACAAGGGACATTATATACCCATGTTGGCTAATTGTTCATTCCCATGCATCACACCTCTTAGATAGAGTTAATGGATTAATTCCATCATTTAACATTAACAAGATCCCTTAAGTTAAGTTCTATATGCAATGCTTACAATTTCATTGTTCTATTTTGATATAGGGATCGCATACATACATATATATAGTTAAATATATATTCTACCAAAGCAATTTTCATCAATAATCATATAATAACTATCAACATACATTTCCCATTTCCTTTATTAATCTTATGTTTACTATCAATATATATATTTCTCATTTTCTATCATAATCCATCATATTGGATCCTTGCCTTAATCATTAATTTCATGTGAGAGGATGCGATAGAATGTCTCATGCCAATTACCATCATGGGTCCACTATTCTATCCTTTGACTCGAGGGGTGAATACTCACCAACTAGAACCAAGGCCACTGTATAATAATCCTTTGGCACGAGGGGTGACTTCTTCACCAACTGGAGCCAAAGGCCACTTCCACTTGTCCAAGGGGTACCTTTTGTACCAAGTGAGACAGGGGCCACTTCCACTTGTCCAAGGGGTACCTTTTGTACCAACTGAGACAAGGGCCATATCCGCTTGTCCAAGGGGTGCCACTTGCACCAACTGAGACAAGGGACATTATATACCCATGTTGGCTAATTGTTCATTCCCATGCATCACACCTCTTAGATAGAGTTAATGGATTAATTCCATCATTTAACATTAACAAGATCCCTTAAGTTAAGTTCTATATGCAATGCTTACAATTTCATTGTTCTATTTTGATATAGGGATCGCATACATACATATATATAGTTAAATATATATTCTACCAAAGCAATTTCACCGACTTTTATATGTTGTTTAAATCTTTAATTTAAACAATGTCTTAATATCGGGTCATGAAAGACTTTATAATATTTATAATAATTAACTTATAATATTGTATTTATGTTTATTCTTATATAATATAATAATATATATATTATAATAATATTTATCAACATTTATATTTATAAACATGTATTGTTATATTATAATCATAATAATAATTAATATTTATATTTATATTTATTATCATATATTGTTATTATAACATAATAATATGCTATTTTAATATTTATATTTATATTAATGATTATAATTGTTATTTATATTTAGAATATTTATAGATAATATAATATAATATTATATATATTTATTAATGGACTATGGCTAAATCTTTAATTTTAACAACTCCTTGATATGGGGACATGATAGCTCCCTGTAGTTAATACACATTCTAAGAGTCCCATCCTTTTTCTTCACTAGAACCACTGATGATGCAAATGGACTCTTGCTAGGCCTGATGTGACCCATCTCGAGAAGCTCTTTGATAGCTTTCTCGATTTCATCCTTATACCTCTTCGGGTGCCTGTATGGTGTAGTAATCACTGGTTTTGCACCCTCCAACTCAATCATGTGCTCAATACCCCTATCAGAAGGTTTACCTGGTGGTATATCACTAAACACTTTGGTGTGTTTAGTCAAGAGAGCCTGTATGTCAGGTGGATACTCCCGTTTATGTTGTTTTGTTACTGCAGGCATCACATCACCTCTGCTACCCACTGCACCTGATCATGACGAATCAATCTCTCCATTCGCTTGAGAGAAACCACTCTCAACCCACCATCTGAAATACCCCTGAGCACATGTCAAACTCCGTTCACCTCAAACTTCATCTCCATGGTCCTCAAATTGAGTGTGAACTCTCCTATATCATACAACCACTTCATACCCAACACAACATCCATATCACCCATGCTAACTACATAAAATTCTGACTAGCAAGTGTAGTTATTCAACTGGATGGTCAAATTGGGTATTGTCCTGGTACAGGTGAGTATAAATCCGTCAGCTACCTTCACCTTAAACCCTTCAAACTCTTCAGTCTTTAGCCCTCTCTTTGCGACCAGACCCTCATCTATGAAGTTATGAGTGGCACCTATGTTAAGTAGTGTGATACATCACTGTCCACCCAGCACTCCTCTTATCCTGAATAACCCATCTCTCTGAATACTGGAGATATGCGATGTAGGTAGGGTTGTATCATCCTCCTTATCTGATGCTTCCTCTGGGCCCTCTGATCCTGTATCATCATCCTCAGAATGATGATCTGAATGTGGCTCCGACTAAACCGACTCATTGGCTGAAAAGTACTCCAACTGCTTGGCCTTTCCTTGGCCAGCACACTTGTGCTTAGGATCCCAAGGCTCACGACAGTGAAAACAGAGTTTCTTCCTCCTCAGGTCATTCAACTGCTCACTATCCAACTTGGAAGAACTCTTATGTTGTTGTCCTACATCTCTCTGGAAATGTCTTCTGTCCTTCTCCTTATCTCTCCTATGCGGAAAACTCTTGGACTAAAATATACTTCTCCAAACAGAAAACTCCATGTCACGGGCCTTTTTCATGGCATCCTGCAGTGATGAAGGGTCCAAACCCTTGACCCAACCTTGTAAGGGATCTGTCAATCCATCAATGAAGAGCATGATCAGTCTACACTCTGAGATATCAGAGACCATCACTAAAAGGTCCTAGAAATCTGAAATGTATTAGTCCACTAACCCACTTTGTCTCAGCTGAGCCAACTCCTTGAATTGCATTTTGGGGTCCTTGTCGAACCTATCAATGAGTCTGGCTGTGAATTCCACATAAGACGTAATCTGGTCATGTCCCAAGGTTACCTTTCCATTGCTCCACCACTTTTGTGCACTACCCTCCAAGTGTAAGGCTACATAAGTGATGGCATCGGCCTCTGGCATGGGGCTGATCTGGAGATAAGTGTCCAACTTTTGGACCCAAGCTCTTGCAGAAGTTTTCCCTGAACCATCTAAGTAGGGTAAAGTCATTTTACTGACTTTCTTTTGAAGCTCATGATTCTACTGCCTATTACCCCCTCTAGGTCTATGTCTCATCCTAAGATCAGAGTAATACCTGAAAGTCATTTCAGCCCTAAACTCTATGCTCGAAGCCTACCAATCTCTCCAAATCTCATCCTGAAACTCCACCTGTGTAGCATCTTGTTCAGGAATCTCATCCCTCGATACAAAGATAGGAATGCTTGGTCTATCTGCGGCTGTGAGTTGTGTAGCACCTCGGTTATTCACCGAAGCCTCCCCATCAGGATCCCTGTATTTGTTCATGTCCTCGTTGTTCTTATCTCCAATCTGTTCTCCATTACCTCGGTCTCGGTGTCTATCTCTATCATTTCGATCTCTGTTCTTGTCTCCGTTATTCCTATCTTCATCCAAATCAGGAAACAAATGGCCAAGAAGCCATGTAAGTGTTGTTTGTGACCTGTCCATCCTATCAATCATCTGCTGCTGTCCTCTCGCCAAATCATTTAAAATATCCTGTTGTAGATTAGGAAAACAAAATGAAGTGAAAACATAAACTAAATGCATAAAACACAAAGTTATACCTCACATGAAGACCCAATCTCATCAAGGGAGGAGGAAGCCTGCACCCAAGAGCTCCTAGATTAGATAACCCAATTTGATTCAAATGTGGATTGCTCTTATTTTCAACACAAATATAGATGAAGGATTAGAGGATAGATAGATTAGAGATTTGAGAAAAATTTGAGCATGGTTTTGATGCAAGAAGAAGTTGTTATGAATGGCTTGGGTGAGGTTTCATTTATAGATTTTTGAAAAAGGAATGGAGGGTGAGGATCAAAAGACGAGATCAATGGCTCTCATTATTTGTGAATTTTAAATTCATGGTAGATGATTTAAAAATTCATTTTTAATGAGAGTGGATTATGACAAATTGAATTTTTTAATTCAATTAGTAGAGGACAATTGAATTAGTGGAGGACAATTGAATTAAAAATTCAATTAGTGGAAGAGTGGAGGATAATTGAATTAAAAATTCAATTAGTGGAGGACAATTGAATTAAAAATTCAATTTTTGGGATATGTAGATTAGGAAAACAAAATGAAGTGAAAACATAAACTAATTGCATAAAAACACAAAGTTATACCTCACATGAAGACCCAATCTCATCAAGGGAGGAGGAAGCTTGCACCCAAGAGCTCCTAGATTAGATAACCCTATTTGATTCAAATGTGGATTGCTCTTGCTTTCAACACAAACATAGATGAAGGATTAGAAGATAGATAGATTAGAGATTTGAGAGAAATTTGAGCATGGTTTTGATGAAAGAAGAAGTTGTTATGAATGGCTTGGGTGAGGGTTTCATTTATAGATTTTTGAAAAAGGAATGGAGGGTGAGGATCAAGAGTTGAGATCAAGGGCTCTCATTATTTGTGAATTTTAAATTCTTAGTGGATGATTTAAAAATTCATTTTTAATGAGAGTGAATTATGACAAATTGAATTTTTTAATTCAATTAGTGGAGGACAATTGAATTAAAAATTCAATTAGTGGAAGAGTGGAGGATAATTGAATTAAAAATTCAATTAGTGGAGGACAATTGAATTAAAAATTCAATTAGTGGAAGAGTGAAGGATAATTGAATTAAAAATTCAATTTTTGGGATAGTGGATATGACAAGTTGAATTTTTAATTCAACTCATGGGGGAGTGGAGGATATTAGCTAATTAAATATTAAAAATATTTAATTATATGTGCAACATGGTGAGGTGGAAAAGTTGAGGTGGATTTAGGACTTAGGATAGAGGGAAATTGAAATAATAAATATTGCATATTTATTAAATCAATTGGCTAAGGTTTTAGACTATTGAATTAATGAAATTAATCCAATTTTGGGGATAATATGATGGAAAATAGGATAATGAAGGGATAATTAATTAAATAAAAATTTAATTAATTGGTTAGAAGGGAAATTGACATGTTTAGGGATGTCGGGAATCGGTTTGATGGTAGAAGACATTTTTAGGTGTCTACATTTGCCCCTCTTTGAGATGGTGTTGCGGCTAAGGAACATCATTTCAAAGAAGTTAAAACATAGAGTTGGATTGGATAGAAAAAAGATTTTGGCTTAGAAGAATAGGGTAAGGTTTTGGGATAATTGGTAAGGGTGATGTCCCCTCGAGAGGATAGGCGGGTTGCAAGAACATGGTTGTGCTCGCGAAATGGATGGAACAGATTGGTAGATGTGGTTGGAGGATAAGAGGTGAGAGGTGGATGATCATTGTGTTGAAAATGATTTAGAGCAATCCTAGGTTTGATATAGCAAAATGGATATTGTCACCAAGGTATAGAAGACCAGGGTGATCATGTTTATCCAACAGTTGCATGGACTAGACACGCAAACAAAGGGATGATCCCATGCATGCCCAAGATAGTACAACCTTGTCTAGATGAGGGAAGGGGACTCATAGCATAAGTCCTTAGTACACAAAAGGTATGATGAACCTTAGATGCATAAGGAGATCAATTTGCTAGAACCGACCTTATGATCAACAGGATATGAAAACTAGCTTGGAGTAATGAGACCAACCCACAAGCACAGTATACAAAAGCAAAGACTATGCCCCATTCTAGATGTTTTCACCACATACCATGATATAGTAAGATCAAGGTAGCTTTGATGTGATCTTCGAATAGGACAAAAGATAAAAAATCAAAAACAATAAAACCAACGAACCAAACAAGTAGCCATTGTATCTCTTGCCAAAATGGATAATGATTTGATAGATTCTGCCTATCGTAGGAAAGACATATCCTAAAGCAGGAATTGATAGATGATTGGATCATGCTTAGTTGATGTTGTAAGATTGGCTCAAGATATGATGGTGACAAGTTGTGGTTGATGCTGATTTGATAGTTGATAATTTTTTGTGAAGGGATGATGCTTTGATAGGTAATGCGATGCTTGGATCTAGTGTAAGCTTATTGAGGATAGATGTGGTGATGTTGGAAGATGAAATGTGTTGGATGATTTGGGTGATTTTGTATGTTCTATTGTTTTTGTATTTTATGATTTTGTGATGTTTTTGGATTTTTTGATTTTGTATTATTTTTGGATTTTCTGATTTTTTGAAAAGGAATTGTTTATTATGAGATGGTTGCATTGGATTTCGTTTGGATATCCTTTGCGCTAAATACCAATGACAAGGGAGAAAACCAAGTCTAGGTGCATGGATGGAGGTAAGATGGATAAAAGGATGGATAAAAGGACGGGCTCATAGTAAATGTGATGCCTCATGATAAATGGATAGGTAGGCTATAGTGGAAAGCTCATGATAAACATATGGGGATAAGCTATAAGATAGAAAGCTCGTGATAAGGATACGCCATAGTGGATGGATCATAAGGGAGCTAGGATGTGATCTTCAAAGGCTATGTTGCATCAGAAGAACTTGCCCCATTCTAGGTGGTAATGCTTAGGATTTTTACATGACAAGGCTCATGACAATAGGATGACATGATGGATTGGTTTAAATGGGATGGATAAATGGTAAATGGATTGGGCTTGGTTTGGAAAGAAGGTATGTCAAGAAATATCCAAACATGTTTCAACATTTTGCCCCTATGTCTTCATCAAAATCAAAAGGCAAAAGAGAGTATGGATAAATGGGTTTAGTAGGATAGGCATGTTTATGTAATGGCTAAGGATGGTAGGATGTAGCATGATATAATGGAAAATGATAAGTTGAAAATGATAAGATGGATGAGACCATGTGCCCCCAAGTGTGAGTGACATAGAAGAGCAACCTACACATGACGCCTGTTTGCCAAGTTTTCATCATGGTACGTATCCAAGGCACCTGATTACTAGGTTGTCACCGTTGGACGAAGGGATCTCTCTTTACGATTTTGATTTTTTTTTTGTTTTTTAGATGGGATGACAATTACACATGGCCCCTGTTTGCCAGGTTTTCACCATGGTAATGGATAGGAGGAACTCAAGTGTCTAGTGCTATGAGAGGTGATAGCGTCCCATTAGAGATGGATGATGTCTTCGCATGGACCATGTTATTATGCTCAGAGATGTTGATAAGGGATTGTGTGGATGGGAGATGGATTAGGTAGATAATAGATTATAATGTGGAATTATGGTAGGGTAGGCTAGTAGCTTATGGTGTGGATTTATATAGGCTTATGGAATGAATATGGATGAAAAGTTTATGCCAAAGCATTGACCATAGGGATAGCATGGGGGAGATATGTAGGATAATGGATGGAAGATGGGGAGATGTAGTAATGTGGAGGTGCTGTGGAGTGGAAGGGAACCATGACCAACGGCTGCGCACACCGTGATAAACATTGAAGCTTTTGATTGGATGGTGGTGTAAGAAGCAATGGAGTTGTATTCTTAGGAGATGGTTGATGAAGTGATTTAGGAACCCACATAGATTTAATATTTTTAGTGCTTTTGCTTTGCTTGTGGGATTTTTGAAGGGAATGGAAGTTTTGGATAGAAGTAGGCTTTTGGATGGAGATAGATGATTGGGATTCTTGAGATGTGGATGAGGATGCCTCATTTGACTTTCTAACTATTTTCTTAAGAACCCAAACCATATTGCTTTTGGTCTTTTCTTGTGAAGGTTTGGACTTGGGTAGCTGCTTAGATGAACTGTGCTTTGAGTTTGATTCTTTATGTCCTAAGGTATGAAGACCTATAGGATTTTTGGTAGAATTTTTAGCTTTATAAGTAGAGGCATCAAAATTTTTGCTTTTGAATCCCATGGTATGGGTGGAGTGGATATAATGATTGGAAGTTGTATGCTTAGGCGATGTGTGCTTTTGTTGGCCATGATTAGGGATGTAAGGATACTTATGAATGATAGGTATGTTAGGTGTTGGAAGCAACGGTGGCAAGGTGGATGGAGGGATATTTGGAGTTCGTAAAACTAGAGGCAAAGTGGATGTCGGAAGGTGTACGGTCACATGCGTTTGACATTTATAGGTTGATGGAGGTGGAATGGCAACATACGTTTTGGGTAGATGATGGGGCGTGCGATGGAAAGTGGTAGGTTTAGGATGCATGAAGGGATTACCAACATCTTGGCCTTGTTTACCTTGGGGTGTGTATCCAAGGCCATATGAGCATGGAGGGATCCTGACATGAATCGGATCCAAAATACCTTGTTCATAAAGGCCTAGACCTTTGCCTTGGTAGTTCATGTTTTGGAAGATGCGATGAACAATGGGACTAGGTGTGCTTTTAACATTAGACTTGAGCTCATTATTGGATGGAGAAGGTGAAGTGGATAAAGGTCGTTGTTGTCCTAAGGAAGAACATTCATGGATGAAGGTGGTAAGAACAAGGGGATATGATGGTGGATTTGAAGTGGAGTTGATGGTGGATATGGATGAATGATCATTAGGATCTTGATTATGTTCATTATGTTCTTTAAGATCCAAGCTATGTGTTTGATCTTTTATGCTTACTTGGGGGACAAGTGTCTCATCATAACAAGTGGATGTTGTGGGATCATGGCTAGAGGAAGAGATCTCTTTGCGTTGTGGGATCTTGCATGTTGGATGGAAAATTAGTTCTTGATAGAGAGAGGATTACATCAAATAACAATGCTGGAACCTTTTATCTTCATATACAAATTATTATCAAACTTGCTATGCCTGAACCTAATCGTATGAAGATAGTCATCCACTTTCTATTGTTGCTATTCTTGACTATTCTAATATAGATGTCTTTCCAATGGATAAAACATTAAAGAAAAGTAATTAAGCATGTAATGTCTCTGCATCACAATTTCAGCAGTATTTTGAATGAAGAGACAGACACAGATACTGGGATGAAAATAGACAATAATGCTTTTCTTTTTTCTTCATAGAAATAATTGTAGATGCTGCTCATTTCTTTCATGATACATTAGAACAAATGATAGACAAAGAGACATGTTCTGAGTGAGTACGTACATATTAGAAAAAGCACTTCTGCATTGATTTAACATAGAAGCTTTATTGTTTTCAAAACCATCACCATTAAGAACGAGATAATTCCCTGCAGTAGACCTGAATATTAACTTTCATACTTACTCTTTGGTTACTGCCTGCAGCATAGCCCATAGCTGTACTCAACACTCCATCAATTCCACTTGCTCCACGGTTCCCAGCAACTTTTAATCCTAAAAAAGGTAGCAATGGGTCCAATATACCATGCGCAAAACTTATTGGAAGTTTCGACCAGCCCAATCCATACATGTCTGCATCACGGATAGCCATGCTGTTGCCTAGAAAAAATGCTGAACCTGGGGATAATGATTGAGACACTGCCCGAGATACATATGGCTCAGTTAACAAGGGCTCCGCATTCAATTGGAAAGAAATTTCCCATCCAACCTGCGAATTTAATTAAAATGTCAATGTTGGTAAAATTTCTTGTCTTTCTTTGTTAAGATTGGATAAAACTTACACCTGACAATATCCACTCAAAATTTCCCATAGGTTTGGGACCACAAATTATTGCCCATAAACAATTGCTTCATGCCAATACAAGAAATTGAAAGCTTCAAAACAAGCATGATAGCACACAAATAATTTTCTAAATTGCTGCCAAAATCTTGGTGTTCTACGGTAACCAAACTAGTATGATTAAGCGTCTAGTGTATTCAAAAAATAAAATAAAACAAAGATAGGCTGAAGATTTGATGAGATATCTAAGATAAGTACCAACCTTAAATTTTTGAAACCGCACAGTAGCAGATTTCTGTTTGCATTAGGTTGAGTGCACATTTGTATATCCACACAGTAAAAAACATTTTTTGTCTCTCGTACTTAATCTTCTTACACTTTATAATGTATGAGTATGCATTAAGTATTTTTGTTGAAATACTTCTTTATGCTTTTCTACCCTATCCAAAAGAAGCTTCAAAGTATGCTTGATTAAAGTCCTAATACACGTAGACAATGACCTTAAGTTGCAGTCTTACAAAATCCATTTCAATAGAATTAACTTGGCATATCATAACTTGTGCACCCTCTCTTCCAACGTTCACAATGCTTCAAAATTCAGGTTAGTGTCTAAAATGAAAGAAAATATAAGCTTCTAAGCAAGCGAGGCACACAAATAGTTTTCCAAATTGCTGCCAAAATCTTGGAGTTTTAAAGTAGACCAAAGTATTATGATTAAAACATCTAGTAAACTGAAAAATAAAATAAAACAAAGATAGGCTGAAGATTTGATGCAATGTCTAAGATAAGTGTCCACCCTATTTTGCAAAGTGCACTATAGCACACTCCATAGGTTTAAGTGTACATTTATATATCCAGTCATTGAAAAACATTTTTTTATAACATGTACGCAATATTCTTTATGTTGTTCTACACCATCGAAAATAAGCTTCAAGCTTTGATTGATTAAAAGCACTAACTATCCAAACAATGACCTAAAATTGCAGCCTTACAAAATCCATTAAAAGAGATTAACATGTCCTATCATAATTTGAGCACCCTCCTTCCCAACTTTCACAACACTTCAAATTTCAAGATAGTGTCCACCTTGCTTTCTTGTTTGTAATGGTCTTAACTTTTCTACATGGGTTAATGGACAAGTGCATTGTGATTTGAACTACAATATAAGAAAACTTCAAACTCCCAATGCAAAGAGTTGTCTCATCTAGTGTGTTTTGAGAATTTCAATATTGCTGTCATCTGTTGATAGGATTAACAAAATTATCTCTTATATAATGTCTACATGATTGTAGGACACTAACCATTATAGTCATGTAATTCAATGTCGGTTCATGGATCAACTTATCAAGTTATTTTTTGGAATTTCTTCTTTCTTTTAGTTTGTTTAAGTTATTTCTTTCAAAATTTGTATTTTAATATTTAAATATTATTTTTTATATATTACTTGAATAGCTGTTGCCCCACCATCCCTGAAACATATCCCTTCGTCCCTGCATCCCTTGGTCCAGAAAACTTAAAGAAACTCTAATGAGCTGGTCTGTTATGGATTCAAGAAGGCTGGAACATTTTGTAAGAACCCCTATCTATATTTGCCTTCACAGCTCTTAAATTTTCTGATTTTTGTGTATTGACATTTCGTCAAACACTTTGCATGCTGCTGGTTATCACTGAATTTCTGAGTTTATTGTGTGGACAGTTTGTTGAATGTTTGTTTGTGATGTATCTCTTATGCATAATCAGTCTCAGCTCATATGGACATTTTAACAAACATATTGCATGCATATACCAAGGAGGAATATAATAACCAGAAGCTGATATAGAATTTCTCATCGAAACACTAGTTTTACTGATTTCTCATGAGCAGACATTTCGTCAAACATTTCTCAGATTGCATACAGAACTGAATTTATGAATGTGAATGATACAAAACAGTTTTGAATGAAGGTTTTGATAACAGAGAGCATTCATTTCATTGTCCAGGTTTCCATTGATAATGGATGGAATAAAAACAAACAGTTTGCAGATATGATATATAGGAAACATCTTCATATAGACATTTCTCAGCCTCCCATGGCCAAAAGACATCTATCTGAACCAATCCAACTTCGAAACTCTTCAAATTCTAGCCTCTGCCCAAAATAGAATGAGTTTGCCAGTTTACCAGAAAACAGTTCGTCACTTGTGGTGAATGCCAAGTTCACCACCTATGTAAGTGGCAAACTCGCCAAACTCAACTTTCCAAGTACTTCTGATGTCAGAAAACTGAATCGAAGCCTTCGGGGATGTTCTAGGCCACCCTGTACACCTTCCAACACACTTTGTCAACTGCCATGCATTGCATATCATTCAATTTGGCATAATTGTTCTCCCAGGTAAAGTCTTCTTTAGTGGCCTCCATCATGACCCCTATGGTCCAGCATGCTTGGACCCGATTCATGGATCAACTGGTCTTGAATGCATGGCGATGGATTTGATAATGTTTGCTTGAGATGGAAACCAATATCACGGCTGTCCCTCCTCAATGTGTTTGGCATTATGCATACCTTCAACTCTAAGAAGCTGTAATAACCTAGACAGATGTAAAAAAGATAGGGCAAAATGAAAGGGGGGATGGTGTTCAATTGATGATGGGATAGGAAAGATAATGTTGATATAGTGGAATTTGGAAGGGGTCGTAGAAGGCGTATAGAGGAGAATAATTCTAGTGGAGTGAACATTGAATCTCACAAGTATCCATGGAGTGGCCTCAAGGACTTTGACCATTTCCAGAAAGAACAATACAAATAACTTTTAAAGTTCCCTTCTTTAGACCTCAAAGTGGCAATAGTTGGAAATCATTTTACAATCCAAAATGGGGGGTGCTTTTCTATGAATCTAGACTTGCTCAACATAGGCCTTAAGATAAGAAAGAGAGTAACCTGATAACATCAATGGGACATTTCTTTTCTATGTCTACATTTAGTGTCAATGATGGGTGCTTTACTTAATTGAAAAAGAGAATCGTGATAACAAACTTTAGAAGCAACCAAAGAGGGGAAAGAATGGGGCCCAGCTGACCCATATACACAAACCATATTCTGACAAAACCTGATATGGTTCAATCTTCAAAATTGGAAGAGAGAGAGAGAGAGAGAGAGAGAGAGAGAGAGAGCATACCATATCATTCAAGACTTTAAGCCACTTGCTCCAACTGTTCATTTCCTTAGGGATATGTAATTCTCTTATTGCAGCAGCAAATCCAACAACAGAGGCTTGAATTCTATGTGTCAATATATGTGATGGATCATGACGGTATGGATGATTTGCAACCATAATATAGGTATCTGGTCTACAATCCTCCAAAAGTTGAGCAATGCGTTTACTTGTTAATCTGCTGCCCACCTGTTCTCATCATGCATGGAATACAAGTTAGATATGGATGATTTAAGAAGGCTGTCTATTTTTATATCTACTCGTGCCTTGCTGTCAGGAGAAGATTTTTCACAAATTAAATGGCATGATTTCAGTGTACCATCTGTTTTTATATATACTCACAAGGTTACATGTTAATCTGTATCCCACCTGTTCTCATGATGCATGGAATACAAATTACGATGGATGATTAAAGTCTAGTGTCTGTTTTTATAACTACTCCCTGCATTCCAAGAACAAGCCAGAAAGACCAAATGCATAGAATGTACCATTACAAATTTAGAAGACTTCTCGTGAGTTAAATAGCACATTGGTAAATGAAGAAAAGATGTCCAGATATAGTCAAATTCATAGAGAATAAACCAGGTAAAGTGTTTCTTTGAAATACCAAAATGGTTAGACTCCATCCAAAACAGAATCTGATCGGACAATGAATATTGAGGTTGATGTCCTTCATGTGAATTACAATAGATGGATTTGTTATCATTGCATATCAGAGCAGGGTGGGTATGCAGAAAATCAACTTGCAGTATTAAATAATAGCAAGGAAAATTATCCTACCTAATCCACAAGGCACAGTTAGTATAAAAAAATGTAACAACCTCAACAAATATGAAAAGAAGTAAAGATGAGGTGAAGTTCCAAATTATTAAGTTTGTGATAGAAAATTCTGATGAGATTTAATAGGGTTTGTTAGAGAAGATCACACTACCCCACCAATAAAAAGAAAGAAAAAAAAAGAAAAAGTGATTTTATGAGTCATATGATAATTGGATGCACACTCACATGAAACAGTAGACCACCCCATGTACACATGTAAGACAGAATACAACAAGTTCCAAAATATGAGAAGTTGTATGGTTACTGGTAAGGTGCCCATCTTGAGGTATGATAGCAAATTTAGAAACAATTGTTGATGATGCATTGATAAGGAGTATAAATACCCACAAGTACTTTTAATTTGAAATTCTATGAAATCTTCCCTCTCTAATGTAAAGTAACCTGCTGAGTGTGAAATTTGGATTGATTTTGAGTATCAAGTTTGAATGGTCATAACTTGCTTAATTTAAATCCAAAGCCTGTGTTAAAGGAACTGAGTTGCTCTGAACTTTCACCTACAATAGACCATGCTATAATATAATATTTGAGTCACATGTTTTGTAATTTATCCCAATTACAAATACAACACACTATAGGAACATCAGAGATAATGCATCAGGTACATGCCTCCTTTTGAGGGATTTCTTTTTGCTAAGATCATCCCTCGCAACTTTGGTAACTTGTGATCATTAATATATTTTATTATTTCCTTCTTCTTGTAGATAGTTAAAAAACACATATTAGTTATAGTTTACATTAGTATATTGTGTAGTCAGCATGAGTAGTTATGACTCGTCGGTTATTTGAAGTTGTTATAGGCAGTTGTCGACAATTGGAATCCCTTAGCAACCATCGGCTAGTTTAAATACTTCTTGTTGGGTCCCAAAACCACAGCTCCACTTCCTAGGACAGAATCACACTCACATGGCCAAGGTTGTTGTCATGCAAGCATAATCGGTCCATCAACAGAACGTGGAGGGTTGAAGGTCAACTCTATGAGAGTGGGTTTCATCCGCTGCACTTGGAGGTCAACTAACTCTGGAGGGACATTCCAAGGGGTATACCTTAACAGGAATTGAGTTCAACAAAATGAACAACTAAAAACCAATGAACAGTCAAACCCAACTAACAACTGGCTGTCACAAAACCCCTATATAGCTGATACAAATTGTGCAAGTATACATGCACAAAAACGATGGTCCTTCCCCTAAACCATTGGTAAATGTTTATTTGTTTTAAATGATGTGAGGCAGATAGCAATGGTTCCAGACTGGTGCCTACTCTATGAGCAACAGTCTTAGTTCAATAAGAAAACAACAAACTGAAACCAAAAGTACAATGAGCTATGTATTTGCATACACGACAAAATATGAGATCTTGAAACAAAACATACTTAGTAATCCAGAACATAACTACATATACCCATATATAACATGAAAGAGATTATTACAAAGCTTGCAATATTTTCAGAATGTTATCACATTCATCTGACCCAGTATTACATTCATGCCATCAAACATGGCATAGGAAAATACCCAACTGCAACTGAGAAATCCTCCTGGATACATACCTAATGACCTAGAGACATTCTACAACAAAAACCATATATAATATCAACTCTTTGACTTCACAGGTATGCACTCCTCAATGAGTTGAACTGGTGTTTCAATGGCTGCCCTGCAACTTTTTGCACCTGTAAATGTCTTCTAGAGACCACACACCAAAACCAACACCTTTGAAACAAGTTTCAATCTTCTATTATAGCTTTCACAACTCAGATTTGATGCAAGAATGGGAGGGAAAACCCTAACAACCCCACCAACTACAATAATACATCATTTTCAACCACCCATTTCACATTAATGGTGACCTGGTACGTTTCTGCATCCATCTGGAAGTCGTAGGAGACTTTCACTTTACATTTTTACGCCCTTTTTTGCAAATTGCAAAAATTTGTGGGGGTTTGGAAGAAAAAATTTTGGGGTGCTCTGGAAGCGAAAGTTTTGGGGGGTTCCAAAAGAGGAAGTCTGGCATAGGACAGGACGTGGACCTTTCAAGAGATATGGAAAAGCAGGACTTCCAAGGTGTAATGTCCCCTTCATCAGCCACATACGAATGAGAGACAGAGTTTTGGAGTCTTACAATTGAGAAAGAGGTAAGAAGGAGAAGATACATGAAGAAAGAGATAAACAAAAGAATGCAAACTAAGAAACTCAGAGCAAACCAATATAAACATGGAGAGGATGAAGAGCTAAGAACGCAACACAATTGGAAGAAGAGGAAAAAGAAAACCGTCGTTTGCGATGGAACTCAAATTTCTCCCACCCGGGGAGCCTGATGCAGGGGCATCGTACCCCGTCCAATTTTTGTTTTGAATAATTGTCGTTTTAAGTTTTTCTTTTGGTTGAAGTTGTTAATTCCCTTAATTAGTTGTATCAACCTTTTAAAAGTTGTTTTGTTTTGGTTTAAAGAAGGCGTTGGGAGACATTGGTTAGTACCTGTCACTAAACTAGTAGAAGAGAAACTGAAGAGAAACTACCAAAGAATGGTTAGAAGAAAAACGACCGAGATCAGTGAAGAATGTGGTTGGAGGATGGGAGAGAGGGACGAGAGACGGTGGTGTGACAGGAAAAGTGCCGACTGTGTGTTGGAACAATTAGAACGACCCCTTGAACGGTGAAGGCTGGAAACACAAGGAGATGGAAGACAGCGGGGTCATCCCACAATAATGGGTTACATTTTTTGGCCAAACTTGACATTGAAATCAACATTTTGAACTAAATCTTCACTTTCTGACACCTATAGCCGCTAAACCGTTAGGAATTTGAAGATGATGTGAACTAGTGATTTGTGAGATTTTGTTTGTAGATTCTAAATATATATATTTTTTTAAAATTTAGAGTTAAATTGTAAAAAAATTTGCATCTCCTTTGATAACTAGTTTTTAATAGTAAACAACATTTTTTTAAAGTGATGTGTATTCTGTAGCACAACTTTTTTTCTACAAAGGATAAAATTATGATTCTTTTGAATTTAGATTGGTAACACCGATATATAGGGCATGCATTTGGTTTTATAATTTTTTTATTTTTTTTTCTAATTAAGTTTTAAAGTCAAACCAATTATAATTTAGACATAGGCGTATTCTGTAAAACATAACTTTTTCTGTATGTACCAAAATTCAATTTTTTTTGTTGCAACAAGGACATCAATACATAGGGCATAGATATTTTTTAGAATTTTTTTTCACTAATTTACTAATTTTCCATGTGTGTAAAACAGAGAACTTGATGTTCGGTGAAAAACCTACATTCACAAGAAATAATAAATAAATATAATAATCAAATTAAATATATTTAAAATTATACTTTTTGGAAGCTTATAATAAGGACTACATACTTACAAAACATATATTTTATATGAACTCATTTGATTCCCCAAAAGGTAAATCAAAAGTAGTTTTTTATCAGCATTTTGATTGGTGTAGAGGAGACTCCATTATAGGTATGGTTTAAAACCAGCGGGATTCTATCCAAGGGGATTTGAATCTAAGGGGGTTTGATCAAACCCTCTTTAATTAAAATCCTTTAAATGGAACCTTTCAAGGCTTAAATCATTATATTTTCTAAAAATATGTGATTTCAGCAAAAATCAGGATGTCCCAGAAAGTGTAACCCATTATTGTGGCAACACCCAACGAGCAGAAGGAGAGATAAATAATGGGATAGACTGTGAGTCAGCGAGGATCCGATGAATATGTAATCTCTGTCCATGGCCGATCTGGCTGAGAAGTGAATAGAAGTTTCTTGGTAAACAAAGTTACTGTAATCAAATGCCTATCAATTAAATATTGAATTGTTCTCATCAATTTGTATGTCATACTGTCTTGAGTTCCTGTCACTGCATTTCATTTTTAGTTTCCAATCAAGGCTGCCATCATATTCTGTATCAAAGCATAGATGTGGGAGAGTGTGTCATCAATGTTGTTTCCCAACATTCAACTCCATCTTTTGTGTCTACACCACCAGGGACATCTTCTCACCTAGCTCCTCAATGATGATGGTTTTGTCTACTTTATATCATTTGGAAGATGATTTTTCTTTTGGGGGGGCTGATGTATATAGATAAAAGCACATATTAGTTATAGTTTACATTAGTATATTGTGTAGTCGACACGAGTAGTTATGACTCGTCGATTGTTTGAAGTTGTTATAGGTAGTTGTCGACAGTTGGAAGCCCTTAGCAACCGTTGGCTAGTTTAAATACTTCTCTTGTAGTCGGGAAAGGGACCACATGCTGATAGAAATTCCTATACTACAACTCTATATAAGAGCGTATATGAATAAAAGAGATTGTTTTGCATCATTCTGAAATCTTGGTATGAACCATTGATGTTTATTTATTCTGTTTACTCTGTTATAATTTGAGATGTATTAGAAACGCAATAAACACTTATCACTACTGTTATCATTTTGTGCTTATAAAATTTGTGTTGTTAGAATATAATATACGTTTGAAATTGTTCTATATTACATAATACATAAGCTTATAGGGGTCACATTATTAATGCCATAAGAGTTGAGTTCAACAATAAATCCAATGGAATCACAAAATATTGGTTATACTTATTTGTATAAATATGATACTAAACCTCAATAAAGTGTCTCTTTTCTTTCATCCAAACTTCAGTATCTATCTTTTGGTTTCATTGTCTCTCTTTATTTGAATATTCTTCTCCATTATGGTCTCAGACCTGAAGGTGGTGGGTCTCTGGAGTTCAGGATCAAGCAATTGGGAAAGACAAGGCATTTAGAGAGTTGGACGTATGTATAGATGAGGGAGGATGTTACCCATATGATACCATAAAGACAAAAATGAGATTAATTTGTCGGAAAATAACTGTTTTTCAGGATGAAAGCATTATAGGACACTGTAACAGAAACAAAACAGAGACCAACGGATGGTGTGCAGCACAACCCAAATATGGCAGATCAAATCTTGAAATTCTCCAGCATATCACTAATTCTGCCAGTGATCATATTCTACCTTGTCTTTCTGAAGCTGAAAATTGTGTAGTTGCATAGAAGCAATCAGCTGAATTGTATGCTGAATCAAATGAAACTAAATTTCTTTGTTCAAAATAATATGCTTTAAAATTACATGAAGGGGACCAAAGGTCTCATCTACAAAATTTTAAGCACATCAGAAGTCAGCTTTTTGGGGTAGGAAAAAATATTGACAGATCATCAATTCAATTCCATTGCATTAAACAATCTGCTTGAAGCATAAGAAATAGCAGTTAAAGTTTTATCAATTGCAACAACAGCCTAGGATTTCGAGAAAAATTCATATTATTTATTGCAGAAAGAAAAATTATTGCAGAATAGAAGAGACCAAAATTGAAGAAGAAAAAGCTTATAAGGGCAGAGGGAAACGATAATCAAGGTCAAAGATGGTGATCCAGGTGACAGTTCAGAGCAACCTTTTGACAAGATAATGAAAACATAGGTCAACTTGCTGGGGCCACAGTTTTTATACCATTGATCAGAATTTGGAACTGTTTAATGTGTTGCAAAGCATGGGCTATGCTCTAGACCAGCCAAAATGGTTGATATAGTATACATTCTGGGTAGAAAAGTTTATCCCACAAAATAATGGTCTGAAGACTAACAAAATCATGAAATGCAAAAATGAAGAAAATACCGAAAATTTTCTGTTTTTAATATTTATTAGTATCATGTCAAAAATAGCCTCTGACTTCTTGGGGAACACTTTTCATGTGGCTTTTCCAATTTCAAGCCCAGTCCCTTCTTCTTCTATTTTATATTGTTCATTCCATTCTTAAAATAACTATAAACAAATGTGATACAAATGTAAAAATTAGAGTTTTTTAGCTTCACATTTCTTCTCAGATACTGCTACCATCTTGTGAGTTATTTCATTTTCTATTTTTAGCTTGTACGTAGAAAGTTTCTTTTCATGATGGAGTACTCGATATGAGCCCATATATAACCATGATTGAAGATGTGACTTATTGTGAATGCTCCACCTTACACAGAGATTCAATATTAGAAATCGTCAAAAAGAATATTTCTTTGTTGTGGACAATTATGAACAAGAAATGAAAATGCAGAGACATATCATTGATATTGCCAGGAAGGGAAAATGAGCCATTGTATGTATCAGACTATAAGTAATTTTTAGAATTGATATTGGGCTGCCTTAATGATAAATGCAGCTATACATCCTCTAGAAGGTTTTGACAAATACAAATCTCACTCTCTACAATTATAAATGGAACTGAAATTTGAGCTAAAGGCATACCTGAAGCACCACATCTGGAGATATCCATTGCCTTACTGAGCTGCTAAGAAGAATATGATCCAGAAAGTCTATAAAAAGTAGGTTCATTTCACCTTCAGCAATTGTGGTAGCAAATTTTCTTAGGCGCAATCCTGACAAAACATCAGGAACAATTGGCCACCCAAGATGTCTACCTAGTAATAAAGCTGCCCATGTCTCCTCAGCTGTCTTAAGATCCCCCAGAATTAAAATTCCTCGACTTGCTCCTTGAATCAGATCCACAACTTCTTTGTATCGGTCACGTATATCTATCAGTTTCTCACTATAATGTAATTGTAGTACTTGCATGTATTTCGTAAAAGGCCCTGCTTTTGACATCCACCTATCTAGACCTTTCAAGCATCTTAAACTCCATTCCCAACAAATTCCTGCTAATGGCTCTCTAAATGCACAATTTATGTGTACAGGACCATAAGGCTCTTCTGTGGCTCTAAACACTGCAGTATCAATTGTAGTAAGTACCATCCTGGCAGGAACGTGATCATCAGGTGGAGGTAAATTATAAAAATACCTCACAAATGAACCAAAGTGATTGACCTGTATATACAATGACAAAACAATTTTAGTCTAATAAGGAATGCATGTTTTTCCCTTCCATACATTTATGCATTGCATGCAAATGAGACAAGTACCTTGATTATTTCTATGAATGTATGCATGTACGGACAATTGTTCATATGATATGTACTACAGATCTATATGAATGTTTATAGTAAAAGATGTATACAAACACAACTATCGAGTGGGTGATACACATAGCTCACAAATAAAGGTCTATAATTTATACACATTTATGCGCACATGAATATGTACTCTCATGGTGGTTATTTAAAAGGAGCTTTTAGTTGCAAGACACTGAATTAGGAAACTTCCAATTTCAACCATCATTAGCTATGTTTACTCAAAATAAAAAGGGATGTTCGCATCAAATTCCAAACATGTAAAGAATTCATATTAAATTTGATAAATGTCAACTCAGAAAACCAGGTAAGCCATTTAGACTTCTGAAATAGAGACCTTTATGTAATGTCCCCATTTTTTAGCCAACTATTATTTTAGCACTTCATAGTGTGGGAATTGCAAATTCCCATACTTAGAGGGGGTAGGACCTATAATGGAGAGGAAAATGAAATCTTTAATTACATTTTCCATAATCAATTCCTATGAAGGTTAAGATGGGTCCAAGCTAAGCAAAAAGGGTTCAAATATGTGATAGGTCCAAGCTAAGCATCATGTCACTTCATCAATTGATTTAGAGGGAAATAAATTCAAATTGCAAATGATTATTTCAAGGGGACATTCACATAGGAGAATGAGGCAATCGCCTAAGAACCAAACGGCTATATAGAAGCTTGAGCCAACAGTTGAAAAGACACTTGCATGAGGAAATCGATTCACAAAGGCAAGCTACATTGAATCATATTCAAATTCAAAAAGCACCTTGGATCATGTGCCAAGGGGAAGACACCTCCAACGGCTATATGCAAAGTTCAAGATAACTATATGCCAACGGTTGGAGAAGGGAGAAGCTACATTGGAGTATGTGATATTCTACTTTCAAAAGCAACGACTAGCATTCATTGGGGTTTCAAATGCATTCGCCCAAGAGGAAGGTTCGGCCAAATCAAGGAAATGTTATAATACTTCAAAGTTCAAACACAACATCCAATGCCACTCGCCCAAGATAAGAGGAACGATTAGCAATATGGAGTGTTATTTGCATTGAAAAATGGACCAACGACTCCAAGAAAGGATTCACCCAAAGGAAAAGGTGAGAATGGATGCATTCGCCAAGGTTATGTTGCAAGGACCTATGCCATTCGCCTAGACATGAGCATATTCGGCCAAATAAGAGGATTCGCCTATGATAATAGAAGAAAGACATTAATGCCAAGGGGAACATTCAATGTCATAGCTCATCTACCAAGAAGAGTCACCATGAAAGGATAAATCAATAATAATATTGCATTTACCCAAGGAGAATCACATCTATCAATGCACAACCCCAATCGGCCATGAGAGAAAAGAATAAATAGAAGACATCATCTTCATTGAAGGATATGACTGATTTGGTATGTTTTCTCTATTCATTTCAAGCTTGAAGATTCCTATTTTCATGCTTTCTTGCAAGGAGATGTGCCCTTGCCAATAGGGAGATGACCCCCTATGAATTATGAGGTGATATTGCTTCTAATTTCACCATTGAATTCAAACTTACAAGTATTAGGAGTTATTGCAGGCCTTGGAGAAGCTTTACAAACATTGGATATCATTGAGGAGCTTGTTGGAGGGTTTGCATCAAGGGTTTCATTATTTTCCAGTCACAAGGGAATTGCTAGTCATTGCAGCCACTTATAAGATCACTACAGTCATAGAGAAGAAGTGGTAATCATTGTACAAGACTTCCACACATCATTGACAACATCCAAGACCCATCGCCTAAGTTTAAGCTCCATCGTTGGGTGTTTGGAGAAGATTCATCCCTCATTGGAAAGCATTCTTATTGGCTGTTTTGCATCAGACTGTGCAACAGTCCTACAGACATATTACAATCACTTTTGGGGGTGTTGTAAGGGCTACTAAGAGCTGGGGTCTATTGGCAACAACTTGGCAATCATCTTTCATTATTGGGTTATCATTAGATCCTATATTTGAAGCCATTTGTAATAGGTTGAAAGTCTGATTTCATTTCAGTGTATGACTGTCACAGTGGACAGCGAACTCTTGATTGTAATTGCATCATTCTTATTGAAGGAATAAAGCATTTGAAGTTGGGTTTCATTGAGCATTTGTGTACTTGTTCAATTTCATTTGAGTAGGCTAATTGGTTGCAAGTATTCTTAGCTAAGTTGCAATAAAATTTCAGTTATTACTACTAAGGAACATTACACTTTAGCAGGACAAAACATTCTTCCATCTGCTAGTGGGATCAATAAAGCCAAATATAAAAACCTTCACTATGACTCTTCCAAAGAGCACTTTTAATGGTATTAGCCCTTTTCATTGTATAAGACCTATTCAAAAAGCACAATGTTCCAGGAATCATTCCCGTAAGTGTGTTTTGATCAGTGTAGAGATTTGAAGTTGAACAGTAAAGGTCTTGGCTAGTTTACAATGCATCCCGAAAGAAGGCAACCTACACCTCATTATAAATTTGCCCCCAATTCTAATGAGGCTTGTTATTATATAAATCCATTAAAAGGTACCTGATTTATTGTTTGATTTGCTCCTGTATCATGTAGTTCTGGAGGACGATCAGCTGTAAGCAACAACAACGGAATACAGTCCTGACTTGCCTCTACCACCTGCGCAAGAAAAATATAATATATGGATGAACTACAAATATAATTCAAGATCAAGCAATAATCTAGAAAATGATTAAGAATTATAAATCTATTTAGCATGAATATAACAAACCATACAAATATGAAGAGCTCATAGTGCAGATTTCAGTTTTAATTGACTCAATTTGATAAAATGTTGTAATGATGACTTAATAATGTAAACATAATTTTCTGTAATGTCCCTTTTTGAAGGCAAGAAAATAAAATAATTAAATAAATAAATAAAATAAGTTGTCTTGAAATATTTTAAAAGCAACTTATATTTATTTAATTATTTTATTGAAAGTAACTTTTTAGCCAAAAGGAAATGAAAAGAGAAAATAAAATAAAAAGTTACTTTTGGGAAAAATAATAAAATACTTTTCTATGTCGGCCAAAAAAGAGGATTCTAGAGGAAACCACGAGAAGTTTACAAAAGAGGCTTAGAGAAAAGGTTTTGATATCCATTTGCTTGCTTACTCTTTGATATATTTCCATTGTGGAAAAGATTTGAACAGTTGGTTCAAATTGCTACAGCCTAGGTTTAAAAACACTATGGTGAAAGGTTGATTTCGGAAGACGAAAGGAGTCTCCTTAGTCAGTGAATTGAGGTGAATTCATTTCAAAATTCACAATTGGGCTCATTGTTTTAGATTTTTCAGGTGTGCAGGTTTGAAGGATTTGTGTGGAAGGATATATATCACTTTATGCAGGATTTTTGGGTATTTGCTTCCCTAAAGGATTTATTGACAACTTTATTGGCAACTTCATTCTCCATTGGATTTATTGACAACTTCGTTCTCCGTTCTTCGTTAGTCGATGACTACTCGACAGTTCTGTGTCTTCTGAACAACACTGAAAACTTGAAACTGACCCCTGGTAGATGAACCTCCTCCATTAATGGCTCCGGAGCTCGTGTTTCACCATCTGAAAAAGTAGAATTGACCCAGTAGGGAAAACACGACCTTTTGCAGATTTCGTCTGGACCACCTTGATCGTGAAGCAAAATCAACCAATCAGAATCAGGCACGACACTTGAATCAGAGATTCTATTTTTAGAAAATTTTGCCAACATCCGTATCTCAAGAAACCCAAAAAACCTAATTTGACGTCTATTTTTAGAAACTTTCTAAACTTTCTATTTTTAGAAACTTTCTAAAAATAGAAATTTCTATTTTTAGAAATTTTGACTTTTTGACTTTTTGACGAAAAATTTTCTGGACTCTTACAAAATGCCTTAATGAAGCAAAAAATTTTGATTTGGCACAACAGTATGGAACCTTAGGAGTTGTTATTCTTGTAATTTCACTAATACAAGTAGTAACTACAAGTCTCACCTCTTTGTCTAGATGTCTCAGAAGCTTTGGCTTAACCACAGAAATCATTGATGGAGTCATTGCCCATTGCATAGTCTCATAATGTGACTATTCTATCATGGATAAACAATTTTTCTCTTCTCCCAGAATGTTGAGTATATCATCCTTTGGCTGAGGTAGACACTCAAGTCTTTTCCCTACTCAGTACAACTTCTTTCCCACATCATTTCCTCTTACTAATGCCATTTTCTATCACTAGATCCACATCACACAAGTCAGTCCTTCCCCAAATAGGTCGGCAAGATCACTGGTCTAATTTCACTGTAATGTCCCTTTTTTTGAGTTTTTCTTAAATATACGATTTTTTTATTTTCTAACTCATACAATTCCAGAAATAATACAAAATGTAAAATTTCCCCTACCATGCACCACTAAACTGAACAACTTCTGGTCTGATAAACCATGGACAACAACCCTTCCTTACAAATTAGTATAAAATGTATAAGTTCACTAGATGATCAACAAGAATGCTTTAAACCAATCAGATGTACAGAAATAATGACTCCTAATCCAACCCTTAGATCAAATGTGTAATGTCCAGACAATGCCAAATCAGCACAAGATAATTAGGACGGAAATGATGAAACACAAACTCTGTAGTACAACTTGATAATTAATTAGCACCCCAACTTCTAACTGTACAAACTAATAAATATATTACCTAGCTGTTATAAAATGTTGAATCTATATATGTACCTTAACTCCACTAAAATTCTAACTGAGTATAATAATGCTAGCAACTACTAGTAAGCTTTGTATGATGACCTTCTGAAGATTATTACGAGCCTTCATGAATCGTACGACAATCTTTGAGGCAACGCTGGGATTTGTTTAACATCCAAAGTGTACAATGGACCTTCAAAATTGGCAAGATATATGCTAATGCCTTGAGAAGGGAGGAAGATGAAATGGATAAGCTCACCTTTGAGCTTAAGGGCACTATGGATTCCTTGAAGAGCACTCAAAAGGCCCTTCAAGAATCGGAAGATCATGTGAAGAAGCTTCGTTGGGAATTGAACATGGCACATTCCTCATCATACACAACAGAATTTCTGACTTCGATGGCAGCCACATCCGATGGAAAACAATGCAACATGAAGATGGCAAAGAGTAGAGGCATGAAGGATGGACTTGAAGGATCCTATGATGAATTCATGGAGGTGGAAGAGACTTATATTGTCATGTCCCCATTTTTGCAAGTAACTTAAAAGTGTTTTAATTGTAAATTAATTTTATAAAGTATTTTAATTACTTTATAAAATTAATATTTTATTAAGTTACTTGAGTATTTAAAAACACTTTATAAAATAAAGTGTTATTGTGTACACAAAAACAAACATTTAAAAAGGTCATGTGTAAGCATTTAAAATTGTATAAGTGTGACCGTGTACACAAAAACCTTTGTGAAGGTTTTAAAAGGAGAGTTGAGATCCATTTGGGATCATGCTTGTATTGGTTTTTGTCAAAATTCTTGTGTTCAGCTGATGTCAAGGAGATGTTCCCTTGCATTTGCACTAGTCGGTTTGGTGATGCTCCCTTACCATCATTGAGGTGAAGTTGCTTCAAACTTCACAGTTGTATTTCAAATCTTAGTTCCACATTTCTGTGTGTTGGTGTTTTGGTATTGTTTGGGTTTTCGATATTTGGGTCGAAGACCATTGCTGGTATTTGAAGATATATATATATATTCTATGTAAATTTGATGATATTGTTCACGCTGGAGTTATTTGCAAATTTATTGATTTATAAACAAATATAAATTTGCCAATATCGATCTATATATATGTCTGATGTTTTTATCAATATTATTCAGATTTTAGACTATATATATATCTCTGCTACAGAATTGGGAGACAAATTCTGACATTTCAGCTGAGTCAGAAAATTTATGTTTAAATATTGTTTTCAAGCAGATACGTGGGGTTTCAAGTTTGTATTTAGAACTCAAAAGGTGTAAGGAGAATTGCGGGTTTTTTTAAATATTCATTGTTTAGGATGAATGTTATTCAAAAAGGGGGCAAGGTCTGAACGCGGAACCCAGCAAGCAGCCTGTTAGGATTCAAGCTTATGTTTGAGCATATTTTCAATATTAATGAATTTTATTTGATGTTTTGTTCAAAGGAAATTCGTGGCATGGGTTACAGTGATAAAAGTGGATTTTTTTAATGTTCAAAGACAATCGTGGGCTTCCAAGGATGTATTTGCATTAGATCGTGGGTCCCAGCCATGAGTTTGTAAAGTTTAATAACTTTTTTGTAAGACTTGGGAATCGCCGCAGCTTTTAGAGTAATATTCTTGCAGCCTTGGTAATTTTCTTTGGCACCGATTCTTTAAGGAGATATATTGCTGATGCGTCAGTCATCTTTTGCAAATTTGATATCAGCTACAGGGTCAAACTCCTAGCCGCTGCCTATATGAGGGCTCATATATTAGCAGCCAGCAACCAAATATCAGAGATTATTGGAATCTTTTATTGGTAGTGATTAACTCATAGTAGTCTGGGCATCCATTTTGCATTGTGTTGAAACACCAATTTGGTATGTAAGTGTTATGTTCATAGTTGCATTGTAAACAGCAGTATATCAGCACTTGAAGGCAACCGAATTGCTACGGCAGATCAACATAAGCATTATATTGTATACTTGGCATCACTCTCTGGTATGTAATTGGTGTTTCCTCTCAGACTTGTGACAGCAAACTGTGACTGTCATATGACAGTGAATTAATATAGTTGAAAGGATTGAGTACTATCATCAGAACTGATTGTTCCATTACCTTCATTGTAATCTGAATATGCATTTCTGAGTTTGAAACTGCAGTCTATATGGATGTTGATGTAATACAAGGTGTTGTGAGCAATTTATACTTATATGATTAGTTATATGTTAGTGTAGTCAGTAAGGTTGTTACCTACCGACAGTTATAGTCGGTCGCGACGGTTGGGCCACCCAGGCAACCGTCGGCTTCCTATATAATTGTCATCAGCATTGTAAGGAACATCAGTTTTTGGTTGTGATTATGAATAGTGCATACAAGTTCTGGAGTCATATGTAATTCTAAGTTCATTGTGCAATATAATGGAATATGCAGTTCTAATTTTTCTTATATGTTATGCAATGGATTTATGTTCACTCTGTCTACTTTGAATATTCAATTAAACTACATCGACAACAAACATTTGGCGCCGTTGCCGGCTCGAAATCAGGTCGCAGGGTGACAAGTAGATGACAAGTTGAGTCGTCAGAGACATTTAGTCGATGACAAGTTGAGTCGTAGAGACATCCAGTCGATGACAAGTTGAGTTGTCAGGGACAAGTAAATCGTCAAGCATACCCCGGAATGAAGGGAAGACAATAATGATGGCTGCATAATGGGTCAACCGATCCAATCAGAGGAGGAAACGTACACCAGATACCAAGTAAAAAGAACACAGGGAGAATTACAAAGAATACGAGAGGAAAGTGACAACGAGCGAGAACCAAATGATCGGGAAGACGATCTGACACAAGATCTGGTCTTCCTGTGGGATTTATCAGTGAGACAACATGTCACAAACGAAGCCATCCGAAGAGACATCCTAGATGAAATCATCGAAGAAAATCTAGAAGTCAATTCGGAAGTGGACCATCTTCCGGATCGTATTCCGAGGTTGTTGGCAAGAAACTTGTTGATCCTACAAGACCTCCAAGAGGAAAGGGATAGAGAACAACGGAGACAACAAATTCTCCGGAGATATGAGGAACATATGAAACAAGAAGAGGAGCGTGACGAGAACCGTTGTCGCACGCCACACAATTGATAACATACAAAGTACTGATTCATGCCCATACAGCTTAATAAAGATAAAAATCGAGTACCGAGTGGGCAAGAAACATCGGAAGAGAAGTTAAGAAGATCATTAAGATTAAAAGAACAAGAACGAAGGAAAAGATTAAAACAAATTGTCGGAGAAACAAGTGAGAACCATGAAATAAACCAAGATATTGTAGCACACCAAAGCCTCGTCGAAGAAGACGACGAAGAAAATTTTCGAACACCAATAACCAAAGAAAAAGAGAAAGTTGATGAAAATGAATTAACAAAGGAACTTGAAAATAGTATACGTCGGATCAAGGAACTGTCAATATCAGGAGAAGAAGAACCAAGAACTAGAGGACCCAAGACCCCCAGACAGAAGGAGTACCGAAAGGAACCCGAGAAAGCTCAAGGTGCAAGGGACACTGAAGAGGGACGTGGGAAAGACCCGTGCGTGGCCGAGAGTGCACGGAAGGCACCGGAACGTCGAGGGAGAACCAGTCCAGTCAGGTCGAAAGCACAGGGACGTCGGGGAAAGAACATGGTGACTCCGCCGGGAAGTCCGAACATGGGGAGTCCGAGTACGGAGAAACAAAAACTACTGAAATTCCTTGGCAACGGATCGGAGGACCCGGTCCGACATTGCAAAATGTGCGAGACTATATGGGTAGCCAATGGACAGGATGACATCCTACTGGCTGAGATCATTTCCAGCCACTCTGAGGGGAATTGCAATAGACTGGTACACAGAATTGGATGCCACATCAAGAGCCAGTTGGGATGCATTGAAGAAAGCGTTCCAGGAAGAGTTTAAATTACTGCGGGATGATAATGAGATAGTGGCCGAGATATATATTACAAGACAAGGCAAACATGAAAATGTCCATGCGTATAACCAAAGACGGAAAGAACTCTTGGTAAAACTAAAGAAGGAGCCAGCCGACAGGTTGAAAAAGAGATGGTTCATCGAGGGTTTGATCCCCTCCATTAGGAAGAAAATGAAGATAGTCCCACCAGCCTCGTACGCCGAGGCTTACAACCGGGCAATGGACATCGCAAGTGAAGACAAGATGTCAAGTTGGGGAAAGAAAAGAGAAGACGATGATAGTTCAGATGACAGTGGCGAAGAGGAATCAAAAACCGTGCAAGCATTAAGAAAAGACATGCTCAGGATGAAGAGGGAACTTAAAACCGAGAAGGAAACGACAAAGGAAAGTAAGGAATTATGGTGTACGGAATGCAACAACGAGGGCCATATCAAAGCAAATTGCCCTAGAAAGATGTTCTGTGAGATCTGCCAGGTGATGGGCCATTCTATCAAAGAGTGCCCGTACAACTTGAAGACAAGGAGCACCCAAGCACTTTACACTCAAGGGGAACAATCTACCCCAACAAACACGCCGCCCAAGACAAACAATCAAGAGGCATCGCCTGGCGGATACAGCAACAACCGAAGAGGAGGCAACAACAGTAATAGATATAATGGCGCGGGAAGAGGTCGTATCCAGTATGATGCAAAGGGATGGCCGATGATCCAATGTCGACAATGCAATGAGTTAGGGCATTTTGCGAGGGATTGCCTGAACAACAATCAGAATAAACCAAATTCACTGTGCAAATGGTGCGGGCCTAGCAACCATGAAGACAACGATTGTCCAAAACAAAAAGGCACGGTAAACCTCATCCACATTGAAGAAGGGGATGACGAAGTCTTTGCCCTCACCCGAGCTCAAGCAAAGAAGGCACACTATCCAGACCCCCGAACGGAGAACGAAAGACTCCACGATGCAAGAAGGGAAGTGGAGATTGCCATGGAAGCCAAACGGAAGGACTCAGATAAAAAGACAACCACGATCCTACGTTCGGAGTCCGATAGGAATATTGGAAGCTAGGTACTACAAGCTACCGTACCAATCAAAATGGCGGATCTTCTCCAGAGCATGCCACAGTTGAGTATAGTGATATCTAAAGTAGTGGAAAATAACTCAGGCCAAGCTGAGGCAGTAGATGACATCATAATAGAACCACCGCCAACTGGTGAACAAGTACTCGACCCGAGGCTATTGGTAATTGACATGGGGAAGAAACCGGCGATAGTCCATATGGAAATCAGCAGGAGTTACCTAACGAACACAATAGTCGATGAAGGGTCTGGGGTAAATGTACTACCAGAGGGAACATGGAAAAGCCTCGGCAAACCTACACTGTGGCCGCAAAACTTCCAGTTAGTGGGAGCCGACCAGCACAGAATCAAAGCGCTGGGAGTGCTAATGGTTCAAAAGGTAAGAATCGGTACCCAACAATTTTTGTTAAATTTTGTTGTCATAACAGCACGGAATGCGTCCTATGATGCATTACTCGGTCGAGGATGGCTAATAGCCGCCAAGGCCAACCACAACTGGAAGAAGAACACACTGTCAATAGAAAATAAGGGTAAGAAGTTTATCATTGATTTGAGAACACAAACTGTCAGTGAGGAGTTGGCATCAGACTCTGACTCGGATGGAGGAGAGTCGTCAGAAGGAGAAAGAGGGGCGATGGAGCTTGATGAGGAAGGAGTACTAAAATTACATGAATGCTCAGAAGATGAGACAAACTCCTTCAACGGGTTATTCCATTGGCAGATGGAGGATTATGAATTTTTTCAGCCAGAATGCAATATGATTTCAAGAAAAGAAATTGGTGAGTGCTCAGGACGACTAGTGAACCATTGGGCAATTTGAGGCCGACGTGTGAAAAACTTGGCAACATTGAAACAGCTGATAAAAAGGAATTGACGAGTGACAAGGGGGAAGAAGTAGCCCACACTTTTCCGGCCGCATATGGGGAGTACAAGGAAGGGAATGCAGAACTAGATAGCACGTCGGCACATTAGTTTGAATGTGAAAAGAAGATCATGTACGAGGAACCATTGACAAAGAAAGTTAATCTCGGCGAGGAGAATAACCCTAAGGTAATCCTCGTTGAAGATGACTGGGATCCAGTACTAAAGGCAGCAGCGTTCAAGATTTTTTTGGAGTACAAAGATGTTTTTGCCTGGACATACAAAGACCTGAAGGGGATAGCACCAGAGCTATCCGTCCATAGAATTCCACTCATACCAGGAGCACGTCCAGTGAGGAAAAAGCCATACACGATGAACAAAAATTATGCAGCTAAGGTGCAAGAAGAAATAGAGAAAATGCTAGAGGTCGGGATAATCTTCAAGGTGGAGACAAGTGAATGGGTTTCATCAATTGTTATATCACTCAAGAAAGAAGGGGGGCAAATCAGAATCTGCGTCCATTTCAGATGTCTCAATGTAGTAATGATCAAGGATCCCTTCCCCATTCCATTCACAGACTCCATCCTGGAGGAAGTGGCCGGTCATGAGATATATTCCTTTATGGACGGATTCTCGGGATATAACCAGATTAGCATTGCCGAGGAGGGCAAACTAAAGACTACATTTGTGGTAGAGGATGGTGTGTATGCATACAACCGGATGCTGTTCGGTCTGTGCAATGCCCCAGCAACATTTCAAAGGATCATTCTGCACATATTTGATAAAATGTCGGTGGGCAATTTTAAACCATTTCTCGACGACTGGTCAAGTTACAGCGACCAGCAGATGCATCTGAAGGCTCTCACCGAGTGTATGGACCATTGCAAGTCCACACGGTTGGCCTTAAATCCAAAGAAGTGTCGATTCATGGGATCGCAAGCGAAACTTCTGGGCCACATTGTATGCAAAGTAGGACTAAACGCAGACCCAGACAAGATTCGGGTAATTGTGGAGATGGAAGCTCCGGGGGATGTCACCGGGGTAAAGTCATTCCTCGGCCATGTCGGCTACTACAAAAGATTTATCAAGAACTTTGCTTAGGTTTCATATCCACTGGACATGTTGACGAGAAAGGGTGTGTAGTTTGTATGGTCGGACGAGCAACACAAAGCATTTGAAGAACTGAAGACAAGATTGATCAGTGCACCTATTTTGGCCTACCCGAACTGGGACAAGGAATTCCATGTGCACGTCGAGGCATCGAACTTTGCAATCAATGCCACTCTGGCACAGGTGGGATCCCATGGTCTTGACCACCCAGTAGACTTTGCCAGCTGACTATTGTTGAAGGCCGAATGGAACTATAGTACGACCGAGAGGGAGGCATTAGGGATGGTCTATTCAGTCCAGAAATTCAGACATTATCTCTTGGCGACACCATTCACCTTTTACGTGGATCACCAAGCCTTAATGTACCTAGTCAACAAACCTATCATTCAGGGGAGAATTAGTAGGCGGTTGTTATTGTTGCAAGAATTCACTTTTACCATTATTGTACGACCAGGGAAAAGTCACATAATTGCCGACCAGCTATCACGTATCAAGTCAAGAGAACCGGCAGATGGAGTGAATGAAGACATTCCTGATGCCCACCTGTTTCAAATAGCAGCATTCCCACCTTGGTACGAGAAGATTGGTCAATACCTTTCACAATAAAACTTCCCTCCGGAGATGTCTGCTAGTGAGAGATGGAAAATTGCGCTCAAGAGCAAAACATTTCAATTGATAAATGGGCTATTCTACAAAATGGGGCCTGATCATATTCTCCGAAGATGTGTGATGGAAGAAGAAATAAGGAGTGTGTTGGCAGAAGCCCATGAAGGACTAGCTAGGAGCCATATGGGTCCTAATGCCACCGCTAGAAAGGTCCTACTCGCCTGTCTATGGTGGCCGACGTTGCATATAGACACCCGAGAGTGGGTAATCCAGTGTGACACCTGCCAAAGGGTAGGAAAGCCATTAAAGAGAGATTACATGCCCCTGTGGCCATCACAGCCTCAAGAACTATTCGAAAGGGGGACTGGATTTCATAGGACCATTGAAGGTCAGCCAATTGCATCGATGCAGATATATCGTGGTGGCCACCGAATATTTGACCAAGTGGGCAGAAGCAAGGGCACTGGAAGATAACACTGCACTAAGTACGGCAAGATTCATATATGAGCAGATAGCGACGAGATATGGAATACCAATCCAGCTGACAAGTGATCGTGGGGCACATTTCGTCAACCACGTCATTCGGCTCATGACATCAGAGTTCAAAATATTCCACACACTATCAAGTCCATACTACCCAAGGGCAAACGGACAAGCAGAATCCACGAATAAGGTGCTCATTTCAGTGATTCACAAGTCGTGCGGTATTGAAGGGTCCGCTTGGGAGGAAAGGCTACTGGCTGTGTTATGGGCCTACAGAACAAATTATAAAGTGATGACTGGACATACTCCTTTTCAGCTGATGTATGGTCAAGAGGCGGTAGTACCAACGGAGTACCTAGTACCAAGCCTCAGGATAGCAGTGGAAAACAGGTTAGGAGATATGGAAAGTTTAGAAGAAAGATTATTCCAGTTGAACAAGTTGGATGAAAAGAGAATCCTAGCTTAGTGGTCAACGAAAGTTATGCAAAAATGTCGAAAATACTGGCACGACAGACACCTACGAAAGATGGAATTCCGACTGGGACAGTTAGTTTTGAAGTATAACGGCCATAACGAAATCAAGCCAGAGAAGTTCAAAGTTTGTTGGTTGGGACCGTTCAGAGTACGGGAAATGTTGGACAATGGGGCTATAAAACTGGACAATTTAGATGGGAGCCCAATCAAGGATGCAGTGAACGGGTCGAAGCTGAAGATTTACAAGCAAAGAAGAGGAGAAGCAGTACAAGTAAATATGCTCGGATACGCAGTAAAGGACTAGTGCAGGATGGGTGGAACAGAAGCAGTCAATGGAATGGTTTTTTCAAGTAACCAGTTTGAACCAATGACTGGGTTCTTTGCACCTAGACCACTGCATATAGAAGCCCAACAAGGCATAATTGATTAAGATTATGGAGGCACATGGATAAACAAGGATAATCAAGAAGAAGATGAGGATGCCTTGAACAAATGGATAAAGGAATGCAATAAAGTATGAGACAGATTTGAGTTTTTATTACCAAAGGAAGTAAGGAACCTACCAAAACAGAAATACTTGGCAGAAACCATGTTTATTGTGGAAAGATCACCATATTGTGACGAAATTTGTGAGCTAAGGATGGAAAACTGCCCAGATGGGGTACCTCATACACAACTCCCGAAGAGTCGCAAATCTGGAAGGCAAAATACAGAAGCAAGAATGTAAAAATGAATGACCACGGAAAAACATTTCAATGGGCCCAAGAACGAATGGGATGGAATTTAATAAGCGTCAGGGATCAATCCACGATATTTGATCAGATATGGGAACTTGAAGAGGTCAACCAATGTTGCTCCAATGACTGTTTACGATGCAAAGGCTATCTGGAATGTATTTTCTGCCACATGTCCAAAATTGAGGTCCTCGACAAGAAAAAGGAAAACGACAATGACAAGGAGAAAGAAATTTGGGAAAGGGAATAGATGATAGCAGAGTTTGAGAAATCAAAACCTGCCAAGGCATTGAAGGGAAAAAGAAAATTAGAGTGAGAAAGAGAAAAAAAAATGTTTTTTGAAAAAGTAAAGGAGGTCGTACAACTAAGGCCGTACGACCCCCACCACTCATCGCACCGTATGACTAAAGACAAGACAGAGGAATTGCCATCGACAAGGTATCAATCGACAAAGTTTTAATCGACACGAATGAAGCAATAAGGGTTCGTGAAAGAAAAGTCTTCAACAAAAACTTTATAATCGACGAGTGCTTGTAAACCTTGTGCGATGGAGACAATGTCATCGATAGGGGAGACTTCATAATGGACTGCCGTGCGATAAAGAAGGTCGATCAAAACTTAAGCACTAGCACTAATCAAAACCATCGACAAAGGTAATCCGCAGGGGTAAAAAGGACAATCGACAAAGTGGGAATGAATCAGAGGAATAGTCCATCGTCCCAATTGCAATCGATAGGAACACCAAGGCCATCGACAAATTATTCCACCCATGCAACTGTCGGGGAAGACATCGACGGGAAAGGCAAAAGTTAATATCACATACACATCGACAGAAGCAAATGCAAAAAAAAGAATGATCGATGGAACGCAATAGTGTTTAAAACAGGCTTGGACGAGCAACAGAGAGTTTTTCATCGATGCCCCTTAAAGAGCCATCAACAAGAGTTTTTTAGCACCGGAAATCCTTCACGGTTTGTAGACTGAAAACGGCAGCATATACCAACTACGTGGGGGAGCATTAGAGACGAAAAGTCAGAACTAGAACAATAACCGTCAGGAGGAGTCAACAAAGATCCAGGGTTTGCTTGAGTCCGAGTCTTGAAATAGTTCACATTGGTAAAGTTGTGATTCTGCCCGAACAAGTTAAGCACAAGAGTTTTTGAAGGAGAGGAACGAGGTGCAAAACCCACACAATGTAAATACTCATCTACAGAAAAGTTTTTGACCGCCGCGGCCGTACAAGGGTGATCTAAAAGTTATTGTCAGAAGTTACCAGGGCAGCACGATTGTCAGAAGTGATAGTGGGAAGTCGAGACACATGGCAACCAAAGAAATCACACAAGAACCGCTTGGCAAATTTAGACCAAAAATCTTGAAGGACTCGGAGAAAAAGAAAAAGCCTCATCCAGCCACGAAAGAGAAACCCTCGATAGACTCCATTAGCTGGGAGAGTCTAACAGGAAATGAATGCTGAAGTTGGTGGCAAAAGCACGCAACAGACCACCTGCTGAAGAAGGCCCTCATCGATTCAAGAGTAGACAAGGTAATTCTTGCCCCGATATTCAATTACAGAGAGTTCGAACCCTTTTTGCGAAGCATGTTAGCACACTATACTAGTCTTGAAAATGAAACGAAGGTCCAATATATGGATACAACGGTGAAAGTAACTTTTAAACCAGAAGATTTCACTAGGGTTTTTGGTATTCCCAATTGGGGAATCGATGTAAGTAAATCTCCTGCAAAAATCACACAAAAAGGCAAGGAAGCATATATTGACAGGTTATGCAAACCCGATTTATCAAAAGAGGCTAGGGCAAAATTTTGGGGCAAAGGTAATAGGGGGATCAGGAAAGATGACCTAGCTAATGATGAATGGCGATGTATCATGGACGTCATAAAAAGTAGGTTGATGGGGGGCATCTAGATCCTCAGACATAGCAGTTTGGATGGCAGATTACATGGTTGGGTTGAGGGAGAGTACCGTGTATAATTGGGCAGCAGTACTTTCCCAGCGTATCCAGGACTTTATGACAATGAAGCATAAGACATTCTACATGACACAGCACCTGATTGCTTTATTTTTTGATGCCATATACAGGCAAGCGCCATCCTTGGCAAGTGGACAGTTTCAACCAGACCCAGAGTATGATCTAGCCATGCCTACAGTATTTAGATGGGCAAAGCTAGGCATATCTGCAAAGCCAAAGTCGGCAACCAAAAAGAGAAAATATCAAACTATGGACACATCCACCGAGAAGGAAGAGAGCACAGAAGAGGAAGAGGAAGAGGAAGAGGTAGAGGAAATATCTTCATCATCGTCATCTATATTTCAGATACCACGCACAGGTCCCATACCTCGAGTCGAAACTCAACCTGGAAATATAGGAGAGGCTCAACCAGTAGTTGGAAGAGCAACACTCACATTAGTGAACATACCAGATAGCCCTACTCATACCACCCACACTGGATGGACACCTGAACGGAGTACACGCCTGCATGCCTGGTTGAGTGCGTAGGGAACCCATCTAGAGCTAGAGTATTTCCCTCCATTGAGCCCCACAAAGGATATAGAGCTGACTATTGATAAAGGTACGATACAGATAGTACAGCCTACTCACCAGGATCATACATTGGGCACCACACCACCAGCAGTCCATTCAGGTATATCTATAGTTCCTGCAGTTATTGCACAACAGAAGGCAGCATCAGCAATTGAGTTAGTAGATGTTTCTCATGAGACTTCAGGACAAAATGTAGAGCCTTCCTCCTCCACAGCACCAAATCCAGGAGAACTCACTATCACTTTGAGTAAACCTGACATACAAGACCCTTTTGGCTCAATGATACGTTATGTACAAGACTTAGACTCCATGGGAGCACTCATCACTCAGATGGGAGGTCTTGCACGGTAATTAGACAACATGCATTCACTAGTGGTGTTAGGGGAAGCTCAGCGTATTGAGAAATGGGTCACAGGGGAGTGTGAAGGTGACTTCAACCGAATTCTTTTACAACAGAGATGGCTAGCAAAAGAGACCCCAGAGATGAGGGCAGCATGGTTACCAACTAGGATGGTACCATTTCTTGGTGGTAGGGAGAGTGAAGTCTTAGCCGCCTTGTATACCATCAAGGAAAATTACAAGGGTGTCATGTATGCATTACAGAATGAAATGGCTAAGGGCAAAGCCAAACTAAAGAAGGCCAACACAACACTAGAGGAAAATAAAATTATGTACGAAGAACAGTTTTCCCAATATAAGGAACAACTGGTTCAGCAGCAGGCTTTGACAGAGCTAGAAGAGGACAAGGTTATGACTGCCCAAAAAGAAGTAGAAGCTCTTAGATAGGAGATGGCAGCTAAGGAGGAAGCATTGGCAACCAAAGATCAAACTATATCTAACCTCTCTGGTTCACTCGAGGAGACAAAGAAACAGCTAGCAGAGGCTGTCTTGATGGTAAAAGATGCTACAGAAATGGAGCGAAAGGCTTCGTACTACTTCAAGCAATGCACACAAGAGGTGTACTGACTAAGAGCTTAGCTCTCTCAACAGCAACAAACATCAGTCTCTGCCCCGTCTACTTCAGCACCATCTACTTCAGCCCCTCCAGGGACGCCCACTTCACTCCCACCTTCCTCTCAGTAGATTAGTTTTAGATTTTCTTGAGTTGTTTTGTCCCTAAGTCGTCTGGAAGACGACTAAAATTTTTTGGGGGGATAATGTTGTGAGCAATTTATACTTATATGATTAGTTATCTGTTAGTGTAGTCGGTAAGGTTGTTACCTACCGACAGTTAGAGTCGGTCGCGACGGTTGGGCCATCCAAGCAACCGTCGGCTTCCTATATAATTGTCATCAACATTGTAAGGAACATCAGTTTTTGGTTGTGATTATGAATAGTGCATACAAGTTCTGGAGTCATATGTAATTCTGAGTTCATTGTGCAATATAATGGAATATGCAGTTCTGATTTTTCTTATATGTTATGCAATGGATTTCTGTTCACTCTGTCTACTTTGAATATTCAATTAAACTACATCGACAACAAACACAAGGCTGTTATCATTATAATCAGAATTCATAAGCTGCCATATAACTTTGTATTGACAAATACTTCAAATCTTTAATTTGAAGAATCTATTTCTATCTATAATCAAATTGAGAAATTCTGAGTTAAGACAGCTAGTTGGGTTTTGAAATTTTTTTTTTGGCTTGGATTCTCATGTTTGAAAACTCAAGTGATTGATCAGTATTTTAGAAAATATCCTGGAAGGGAAATTACAGTGGTATCAGAGCCATGATCTTGCCAGCCTCAGGGTCATCAACCAAATTTTGTGTCAGTTCTCCAACAAGTTTCAGTTGTGGATTTGGAACAATGGGTCTATTTCTGTTTGATAAGCAAGTGATGAGAGAGTTGGAAGAAAAGATTTACAAGGCAGGAAAAAAATTAGAACAGCTATCTCAGCCAAAGGAGATTCTTCTAAGTACTTTAGAGGAGGTAGAGGCTTGTTTATGCAAGGTTGGACAAGAACCATCTCAAACAATGCAACTTGCTATAACTCCATTAGTATGTTCTTTGGCTAAGCCACGATTTATGAGACATCATGATGAGGTGATAAAACTTGCAACTATCTCATGCATCAGTGAAATTATGAGGATACCAGCGCTTAATGAACCTTATGACAGCCATATTATGAAAGAAGTACTTCAGATCATGGTGGCAAGCTTTAAAGGTTTGGATGACATCAAGAACCCTTATTTTGCTAAGAGGGTAAAACTACTTGAAACATTTGCAAGATGCAGATTTGAGAACATTATGTTATCCATTGATTGTGAAGAGATCATTCGTGGAATGTTTCATTTATTTTGAAGTGTTATTGATGAGGTTCACCCTCGTAGTGTGATTACTTCTATGCAATCCATCATGTCTTCAGTTTTATATGAGGATGATGCTTCAAAGTATTGGGCTGTTTGGAAATGTGAGCAAGATGTGTCACCCATGGCACATGAGTTGTTAAGGAGATTGGTTGAACAACTTAAGGATAGAGAAATTTCACATATGATATGCAAAAATCTACATGAAGAATTTGTTAGGCATGCTGATTTGACTCAAGAGGGCATAAGGACAACTTTGGGTAATGATTTGTCTACATCATCTTTGCATGAGGCTTCTACATTAGAGGCTAGCATAGAGCATGTTAATGATATGGGTAGCAATGGTATGGATTCTTTGGGTGATCATATTGCTTCTTCACCTACACATGATGAAAAATCAGACTATGGCAGCCAAGGACAGTTGAAACAAAAGCCCTTGGTTTGGGAAGACTTGCAAGATCAAATGGTGCTGAAGGAAGATAGAATAATTCAAGCATTGTCAAGAATGGATAGCACTCACAAACACCTAGAAGACCTCATTTGGACAGCCCAAAAAGAAGAAAGACAAAAAAGGAATGGAACATGGTATTTCTCATACACATTTGCACCCTTTCAAAGAGGCTTTGGAGTTGATAAAAGAAGACTATTTACAAATAGTTAGAGATAGAGACATGGCTCTCCAATTGGTGAAAGATCAAGATAGAGAGATTGTTGATCTTTGTCTACTTTTGAGTAGGCATAATCACTCATTGCAATATTCAGAAAATCAGTTCTTCATAAAAACTATTCTTATACAAGATGACAAGGCAAATGGTGTAGAAGTTGAACAAGTTGAGGAAAGGATTGAAGAATCATACAATAAGGAACCTTGCAGCCTTGTGATATTTAGTAATGAAGACTTCTTTGAGCCACTTCCACCCCTAATCACTTGGGAAGAAGAGGAAACAAATCAAGACTTGATGGTGTTTGCTGACACGGTGACACCCATAGTGGACCAGCCACTCAAGAGTTGTCTTTGATGGGTGTTAAAGGCATCCATAACTCATGTTTGGTTATGTCACCAATTGATTATGATATAGCAGCTTTTTATTTGTTGATTGGTGACTTCATCTTCATTGATTCGTCACGGGTTAGTAGCTGTCCTACTTGGAATTCCATTGCACTTTCCGATTTTTCATGGTCTACCTAGCTATTCAGTTGCTTGGGAGTGTGTGGAGGCATGTTTATTTGCTGGACATTGAAGCATGTGATTTCAGTTGTGATTTGCATGATACATTGATATTCATTGGAGAGGATCAGCCTACTCTTGAAGGGACACCACATCATTTTGATGATGCTCTCTCATTGGCACATGTGGATGGTTATTCTTCATTGTTGAGTAGTGAAGTATGTGATTTCAGTTTTAGCACAATAGGAATGGATACATTTGTGTTTAGCATCCTTCATCTATTCATGTCACTATGCAATGGCAGAAGGATTTTCAACTTCATTGGTTCATTGCTTGGCATCTATACCTTCATGATTGGTATTTATTTTGGTTTGGATGTGTTTGAGTCATTGTCCGACAGCGGAAGCGGTCCCAGGATCTTCTACATCAGCAGCCTTGAGGAGATACATTTGAGCATGGTTGAGGAGCCTAGACTGATTTGGGATCCAGGGATTGATTGAGTTCAATTTTTCTTCCCATTGCTTGGGGACAAGCAATGTCGGGAAATGAGAGCTGTCATGTCCCCATTTTTGCAAGTAACTTAAAAGTGTTCTAATTGTAAATTAATTTTATAAAGTATTTTAATTGCTTTATAAAATTAATATTTTATTAAGTTACTTGAGTATTTAAAAACACTATAAAATAAAGTGTTATTGTGTACACAAAAACATACATTTAAAAAGGTCATGTGTAAACATTTAAAATTGTATAAGTGTGACCGTGTACACAAAAACTTTTGTGAAGGTTTTAAAAGGAGAGCTGAGATCCATTTGGGATCATGCTTGTATTGGTTTTTGTCAAAGTTCTTGTGTTCAGCTGATGTCAAGGAGATGTTCCTTTGCATTTGTACTAGTCGGTTTGGTGATGTTCCCTTACCGTCATTGAGGTGAAGTTGCTTCAGACTTCACAGTTGTACTTCAAAGCTTAGTTCCACATTTCTGTGTGTTGTTGTTTTGATATTGTTTGGGTTTTCGATATTTGGGTCGGAGACCATTGCTGGCATTTGAAAATATATATATTCTATGCAAATTTGATGATATTGTTCATGCTGGAGTTATTTGCAAATTTATTGATTTATAAACAAATATAAATTTGCCAATATCGATCTATATATATGACTGATGTTTTTATCAATATTATTCAGATTTTAGACTATATATATATCTCTGCTACAGAATTGGGAGACAAATTCTGACATTTCAGCTCAGTCAGCAAATTTATGTTTAAATATTGTTTTCAAGCAGATACGTGGGGTTTCAAGTTTGTATTTAGAACTCAAAAGGTATAAGGAGAATTGTGGGTTTTTTAAATATTCATTGTTTAGGATGAATGTTATTCAAAAAGGGGACAAAGTCTGAACGCGGGTCCCAGCAAGCAGCCTATTAGGAATTCAAGATTATGTTTGAGCATATTTTCAATATTAATGAATTTTATGTGATATTTTGTTCAAAGGAAATTCGTGGCATGTGTTACAGTAATAAAAGTGGATTTTTTTAATGTTCAAAGACAATCGTGGGCTTCCAAGGATGTATTTGCATTAGATCGTGGGTCCCAGCCATGAGTTTGTAAATTTTAATAACATTTTTTGTAAGACTTGGGAATCGCTGCAGCTTTTAGAGTAATATTCTTGCAGTCTTGGTAATTTTTTTTGGCGCCGATTCTTTAAGGAGATATATTGCTGATGCATCAGTCATCTTTTGCAAATTTGATATCAGCTACAGGGTCAAACTCCTAGCCGCTGCCTATATGAGGGCTCGTATATTAGCAGCCAACAATCAGATATCAGAGATTATTGGAATCTTTTATTGGCAGTGATCAACTCACAGTAGTCTGGGCATCCATTTTGCATTGTGTTGAAACACCAATTTGGTATGTAAGTGTTATGTTCATAGTTGCATTGTAAACAGCAGTATATCAGCACTTGAAGGCAACCAAATTGCTACGGCAGATCAAACATCAGCATTATATTGTATACTTGGCATCACTCTATGGTATGTAATTGGTGTTTCCTCTCAGACTTGTGACAGCAAACTGTGACTGTCATATGACAGTGAATTGCTATAGTTGAAAGGATTGAGTAGTATCATCAGAACTGATTGTTCCATTACCTTCATTATAATCTGAATATACATTTCTGAGTTTGAAACTACAGTCTATATGGATGTTGATGTAATACAAAGCTGTTATCATTATAATCAGAATTCATAAGCTGTGATATAACTTTGTATTGACAAATACTTCAAATCTTTAATTTGAAGGATCTATTTCTATCTATAATCAAATTGAGAAATTCTGAGTTAAGACAGCTAGTTGGGTTTTGAATTTTTTTTTTGGTTTGGATTCTCATGTTAGAAAACTCAAGTGATTGATCAGTATTTTAGAAAATATCCTGGAAGGGATACTACATATACACATGAGGATTCAGCTTGCAGCCATGACACACTTGATTTACATTAGAGACTTCCCTTGGACCTGCACTAATTAATGATGTAATGTCCCCTTCTAGTAAGTTGAAATTTTTCACAACCTTGCACAATTTGAACTTAGTAAAAGAGAACATTAGTATTAGATTCATCTTTTATTTCAATATAAATTCATTAAGACTCTTGCTCAATTATCCATATTCACATTAGTTGTCATACATTTTCATTTCATAATCATGCATTATAACATTTCCAATTCATAAACACATTCACATATATGTTATGCATTTACATCACTCGTTCATGATATGGCTCGGGAGGGACTTAAGGTAGACTCAAGCGTTAACCAGCTCTAGATCACCGAGTATGACTTCATTAGGGAGATAGCCCAACCATCTCTTACTAAGGCCCAAAATTTTCACTCACACCCGGAGTACCTCACCATTTGGCTCGTGGGATTTCACTCACATCTGGAGTACCTCATCCAGACGAGGGTCACCTTCCATAGAGCAATTAACTTTGCAAGTTACTTCTAGGCCCAAGGATTTCACCCACACCCGGGGTACCTCATCACTTGGCTCGAGGGACTTCACTCGCATCCGGAGTACCTCGTCCAGTCGAGGGTCACCTAGGCTCATTCCAGCTACTCCTAACTACGTCCTACCCAAAAGGTGATAGAGGGGTTAATGGTAGAGTCCTAGTCAACTCCGAGCATATCATAAACTTGTCTTTCCATTGATCATCTTATTCCTCATAGGCAGCATATTTGCCCTCATTCTCATTACTATAACATTCATTTTATGCCTTGATAATAACAGTCCAATATCATCATTCATGTAGGCACTGTTTACGTAGTTTATTTGTCATAGACATATCATTATGATGTATAGAAACATATCTTATTCTAATCATGTATTACTTAATCAATTCAATCAGATTTTCATCAAACTAAGATTCTTATTAATGAATGGTTCACACATTTACATATTAAATTCATGGCTCATATCATTTCAATCATAAACATGGACTATAACATCAATCAGACAACATTGCCTTTCATCATTATTGCAAGTCATAATATGATACGAATACTAAGTCTAAACACATGAAGCAATATATCTTTTCCTAGTATACATGTTCAGCATAACTGGTTCCATATCTAATTCTATCATTACTTATATCTGATTCTATCATTTTTATATCTGATTCTATCATTTTTAATATTGCATTAATGACAACTGGAATAGGCAACATGGTTCATACCTTTACATCAACACGTACATATAACTGTAGGAGACGTGATTGGGATCAGGGGACGATCTGATTGATATCAGATATATTTGCTTATTTGAATTACTCCCCCAGGCTTTGGATCATACGCCTACCCTCTGCTGTAAATGTTACACTTTTTACTGTTATAAATCGCTGAGTCCGAATGTGATCGGGGGCTGTATGGAGTCTGTAAGGATTAAATATTTGAATGCTGATTTAGAGAAGATGATTCGATGTCTTTCTCCTCAAAGACCTGCCTCTTAAATACTTAGTGAAGGGCCTCAACTATCAACGGCAGTGTCTTTACTTGCATCCATTCGATGATTATTAGTTATGCATAATCATTGTTTAGAGATCGGTGCTCATAGAGGATCGGGGGTCTCTTAAATCCTCCCTTCTTTTATTTTGTTTTATATAATTTGTCTTGTCTCATTTGTCTTATATAATTTGTCTTTAGCCTTATTTGTTTTATTCTTATTTTTTCTTCTTCTCCTTAGCACAAAATTTGACTAAGTCCTAAAAATGTAAGAAGAGTCTTCCAATCTTTAATTGGAAACATCGAGACATGACAAGCCTCCCCTCTTGAGATTGCTTGTCCTCAAGTAATCCCTATTTCTTCGGGACACTGGATTTTAAGATCAATTTTCTTTCCTTCTTTTATTTGAAGTTGGTTCACTTTCTTCCTTGTATATGCTTGCATACAATTGCCTCACAGGATGGTAGGACGATAGCTCTGATACCACTTGTAATGTCCCCTTCTAGTAAGCTGAAAATTTTCACAACCTTGCACAATTTCAACTTAGTAAAAGAGAACATTAGTATTCGATTCATCTTTTATTTCAATATAAATTCATTAAGACTCTTGCTCAATTATCCATATTCACATTAGTTGTCATACATTTTCATTTCATAATCATTCATTATAACATTTCCAATTCATAAACACATTCACATATATGTTATGCATTTACATCACTCGTTCATGATATGGCTCAGGAGGGACTTAAGGTAGACTCAAGCGTTAACCAACTCTAGATCACCGAGTATGACTTCATTAGGGAGATAGCCCAACCATCTCTTACGGAGGCCCAAAAGTTTCACTCACACCCGGAGTACCTTACCATTTGGCTCGTGGGATTTCACTCACATCCGAAGTACCTCATCTAGACGAGGGTCACCTTCCGTAGAGCAATTAACTTTGCAAGTTACTTCTAGGCCCAAGGATTTCACCCACACCCGGGGTACCTCATCACTTGGCTCGAGGGACTTCACTCGCATCCGGAGTACCTCGTCCAGTCGAGGGTCACCTAGGCTCATCCCAGCTACTCCTAACTACGTCCTACCCAAACAGTGATAGAGGCGTTAATGGTAGAGTCCTAGTCAACTCCGAGCATATCATAAACTTGTCTTTCCATTGATCATGTTATTCCTCATAGGCAGCATATTTGCCCTCATTCTCATTACTATAACATTCCTTTTATGCCCTTGATAATAACAGTCCAATATCATCATTCATGTAGGCACTGTTTACGTAGTTCATTTGTCATGGACATATCATTATGATGTATAGAAACATATCTAATTATAATCATGTATTACTTAATCAATTCAATCAGATTTTCATCAAACTAAGATTCTTATTAATGAATGGTTCACACATTAACATATTAAATTCATGGCTCATATCATTTCAATCATAAACATGGACTATAACATCAATCAGACAACATTGCCTTTCATCATTATTGCAAGTCACAATATGATACGAATAATAAGTCTAAACACATGAAGCAATATATCTTTTCCTAGTATACATGTTCAGCATATCTGGTTCCATATCTAATTCTATCATTACTTATATCTATCTCTATCATTTCTATATCTGATTCTATCATTTTTATATTTGATTCTATCATTTTTAATATTGCAGTAATGACAACTGGAATAGGCGACATGGTTCATACCTTTACATCAACATGTACGTATAACTCCAAGAGACGTGATTGGGATCAGGCGACAATCTGATTGATATCAGACATATTTGCTTATTTGAATTACTCTCCCAAGCTTTGGATCATACGCCTACCCTCTGCTGTAAATGTTACACTTTTTACTGTTATAAATCGCTAAGTCTGGATGTGATCGGGGGCTGTATGAAGTCTAAGTATTAAATATTTGAATGCTGATTTAGAGAAGATGATTCGATGTCTTTCTCCTCAAAGACCTGCCTCTTAAATACTTAGTGAAGGGCCTCAACTATCAACGGTGGTGTCTTTACTTGCATCCCTTCCATGATTATTAGTTATGCATAATCATTGTTTAGAGATTGGTGCTCATACAGGATTGGGGGTCTCTTAAATCCTCCCTTCTTTTATTTTGTTTTATATAATTTGTCTTGTCTCATTTGTCTTATATAATTTGTCTTTAGCCTTATTTGTTTCATAGATGAAAAAATCGCAAGAAACTCATTGGACCCGCGAGTACTCGCGAGGCAAAATGGACGGCGAGTTTTCCTTTGAAAAACTCGCGGCGAGTTACAGAGCAAAAATTAGCCCTAAATCGCGAGTTATACCTGCAAAAAATCGGCACAGAAAAAAATGTTAGAAAGTTAAAAATGTAAAAAGACAAAAACCTAAAGTGTAAAGTGTAAACTCATTCATTTGTTCACTGTGAAACCCTTTCTACGCGAAACTCCCTCCCAGCGGCGCAATTCACAGAGGAAATCGTGTGATCGTGTGATTGTGTGAACTTAGAGGCTCAGGTAAGATTTTGGACGAACTGTTTAAACTTTAAACTTTAAAAATCGAAATTTTAAAAAGACTGTATAATATGAAAGAAGAGATTTTGGACGAACTGTTTAAAATTTCAAGGAAGCTAAAATCGTTTGGGGAAAAAATCGGCAAATCAAAAGTATAAGATTTTTTCAAAAAATCGTGAAAAAATCGGAAAAAAATCGCGAAAAAATCGGATCTCCCAAAAAACGTAGAAAAATACAAAACCCTGTTGTTTTTTAAATGATATAAATTTTATAATAGAATAATAAATATTATATTTTAATAATATAATATATAATTATTAATAATATAATATTAAATATAATAATATTTATAATATATTATGATATTTATAATAAATATTAATATTATAATATATTAAATATTATATTGTTATAATATATTAATGTAGAAAAATGTAGATTAATTGTATAAATATTATATTATAATATTATAAATATTATATTATAATATTATAAATATTATATTATAATATTATAAATATTATAATAGAATAATAAATTCAAATAATATTATATATTAATGATATTAATATTATAATAAAATAATAAATATTATATTTTAATATTATAATATATAACTACTAATAATATAATATATAAATATCATAATATATTATTATATTTTAATAAATATTAATAATATAGTATAATATTATATTATTATAATATATATACTTAATAACATAAATATTATAAATAAAATAATAAATCCTTATAATATATAATATATTTAATAAATCATACGAATTTTAACAACCGACGAGTTTCGAAATTTTTCCGGCGTGAGGCAAATTTTCGAGCACTGTAATGCTCTCGTTCGAGAGCATTACAGTGCTCGAAAATTTGCCCCACGCTGGAACGAGAGCATTACAGTGCTCGAAAATTTGTCACGCTAGAAAAATTTTGAAACTCGTCAGGAGAGCATTACAGTGCTCGAAAATTTGTCTCACGCCATAATAAAATTCACGCCGAAAAAATTTTGAAACTCGTCGGGAGAGCATTACAGTGCTCGAAAATTTGTCTCGCACCGTAATGAAATTCGCACCGGAAAAATTTCGAACTTCTATTCGAGAGCATTATAATGCTCGAAAAATTGTTTCACGCCATAATAAAATTCACGCCGGAAAATTTTCTAAACTCGCTGGTTGTTCTTGCCCTAAAAAATCATGTGAGAACAGTCTCAGATCGTTTAAATATCGGCGGAATTACGAGATAAAAATACAGAACAGCAGGCGAAATGAATACAAAAAACCCTAGACGCCCGCTAATCATTCAAAAAACCCTAGACGCCTGCAATTTATACAAAAAATCGGGATTTTTTAGAGTAAAAAATTGCTTAACCTGGTGATTCGCGATTTTTTGGCGATTTCTGCTTCTATGGTTTAAATTTTAAAAATCAAAATTTTAAAAAGACTGTATAATATGAAAGGAGAGATTTTGGAGTTTGGAGTTGGACGAACTGAAAAATTTGTGATGATCAATTAAAAATATTAAATTTATAAAGTTTAAAAAGACTGTATCATAATAGTAAACTGTAATACATATGAAATGAGAGATTTTGGACAAACTGTCAAAATTTATATAAATTGACAGTTCGTCCAAAATCTCTCCTTTCAAATTCGTATGATACAGTCTTATTAAAATTTCGATTTTTTTTTTATATATTATTATAAATTTTGACAGTTCATCCAAAATCTCTCCTTTCATATGATACAGTCTTTTTAAAATTTCATTTTGGAGAGTTTTTCACTGTTTTTGAATGAAGTACGAAGTTACGAACTATAAAAAAAAAATTAAAATCATCATAATCCTATATAAATTTTGACAATCCATCCAAAACCTCTTCTTTCATATGATACAGTCATTTTAAAATTTAGATTTTTTTTAAATATAGTGACCAGTCATTTAATAATATATAGGAAATTGCTGTCAAAATTTTATAAAATGGCGAGTTTCTTGCGATTTTTTCATCACTGAATAATAGACAATGCACATATTTTATAAATAATACAGTCCAAAATCTCTCCTTTCATATGATACAGTCTTTTTATAATTTCGATTGTATTTTATAGCAAAAATGTTAAAATACAGCTATACAATAGTCAACTGTATTATTGTCAAATTTAAATTTTTAATTGAACTTTTTTTGTTCTCTCTTTTTTGATAGGTAACCCATAACAGGTTATAACTTATGGCTTCTGCAAGTGGAACTGGAGGTAGAAGAACCGGTGGCAAATCGAAGGACCCTTGCTGGAAACATGGGACACCAAGTCCAAAGCGAGGAAATGTCATTTGTAACCATTGCACTAAACATATGTCCGGAGGCATTAATCGACTTAAATACCACCTTGCACAAGTCCCTTGCAATGATGTTGAGATATGTGACAAAGCTCCTGTGGAGGTTCAAAGGGAGGCAAACGTCCCCCTTATGGATTATGAACGAAAGAAAGAAGCTAAAAAGAGAGCAGCAAAGGCAATGGCAGCCCCAAACCGAGATTTGAGTTCTATAGGGTCAAATTATAGAAGTGTAACTGTAGAGGCCTCTTCTACGCCTTCCATTGGGCCACGGATACGACGATCAGGCAAAGGGCTTGATAGCTTTTTTGTTCCTCGGAACACTCCTGGTGCGCAACCTTCATTGGATGGTCTTGCAATTACATGGAATAGAGAGGTGCATCGTGAGGTGAAGTTGGCATGTGCACGATTTTGGTACTACAACAATATTCCCTTCAATGTCGCTTCGAGTCCTTATTGGGAGCACTTGGTCACTGCATTGACTGTGGCAGGTAAGGGGTTCAAGGCCCCAAGTCGTCATGAGTTGAGTGGCCCACTGTTACAGGAGGAGGTTGAACACACACATCTACTAGTATAGGATCAGAAAAAAGTTTGGGAAAGAAAAGGCTGCACTATTTTATCTGATGGATGGACAGATGCCAGAAACAGGACTCTCATCAATTTTTTAGTGGCTTCAGCGGGGCAGCTAGTCTTTTTAAAGTCAGTTGATGCCTCCAATCAAATAAAAAATGCAGAAACCTTGTGCAACATGTTGGATGAGGTGGTGATGGAGGTGGGAGTCGAAAATGTCGTCCAAATAGTGACTGACAATGCACCTGCATATGTGGCAGCCGGTAGACTTCTAGAGGCGAGGCATCCGACCATTTTATGGAACCCTTGTGCTGCCCACTGTATTGACCTTCTTGAGGACATTGGAAAAATAAGCTGGGTGAAGAATGTGGTTGAAAAGGCAAGAAATATCACAAAATACATCTACAACCACACATGGGTCCTAAATCTTATGAGAGAGTACACTGGTGGCAAGGAGCTCACACGATCAAGAGTCACACGCTTTGCCACTAATTTCCTTACCTTGCAGAGTATAGCAGCATTATTGCCCCACCTTAGGCGCATGTTTGTGGCTGAAAGGTGGTTGGAGAGTCCTTATCATAGGAAGCCAGAAGTAGAGAGGGTCGTGAAGGCAGTTTATGATTCTGTCATGGAAAAATCCATGGAGGAGATCATCAAGGTACGTTTTCAAACACTAATTTTTATTTTTATTTTTATTTGCTAATGTTAAAATTTGCTGATTTTGTAAAAAACTTATATTTATATTTGTTGAATTTCAATTACTATAATTTTCTAATTTTATTTTCATCCACTATTGATTTAGGTGTCAGAACCGTTGGTTAGGGTTCTACGATTGGTGGATGGGGATCAAAAGCCCATGGGGTATCTATATGAGGCCATGGATAAGGCCAAAGAAGCCATTCAGGGTCGAATAAAACAAAATATGAACCCATATGGCGCATTATTGATCGGAGGTGGAATCGACAACTCCACCAACATATTCATGTTGCTGGTTACTATTTGAACCCCGCATTTTTCTTCTCCTCTTCATTCAAACCAGATGTAGAGGTTAAGCTTGGCCTGAACACATGCATGGAGAGGTTGGTCTTTGATGATAACCTTCGAGACATCATACTCGATGAGTTACAGGCCTATAAGAATGCGGATGGGCCTTTTTTTTCTTCAAGAGAAGCCATTCGTAGGAGATCCACTCTGCAACTAGGTAAAATACATATGTTTATTTTTCATTTACTATTTATTTTAATTTTTAAGTTTACTAAAATCCTTACAAAGTTATAAATGTTATCCTTGCAGATTCATGGTGGGATGATTATGGTTCCTCAACGCCTAATCTTCAAAAGATAGCCATCCGAATTTTATCCCAGCCTTGTAGTGCATCTGGTTGTGAGCGCAACTGGAGTGTTTTTGAGGCCATTCAAACAAAGAAGCGCAACAGATTGACTCAAAAGTGCTTGAATGACCTTGTCTATGTGCGGTACAACCTTCGGTTGCATGAGAAGAAGGTAGAAGGCCAAGAATCATATCAGGCATTGGACCTTGACGACATTGATCCATATTCAGATTGGATTGCTGAGGATGTTGATGTTGATCCATCACTTGATGATGATGATATAGCTGCTATGGAGAGGGATACAGCTGAATGGCAAGCAAATGTCGCAGCATATGAGGATTCAGAGACAGAGTCAGATGATATTGATGTGCCATCAGGGGCAGGTTCCTCACATGTACCGTTTGATCCCATAGATGAGGATCCTGTTGAGCATACCCTAGCTATACCAGCCACTTCCGCACCACCCACACAGAGAAACAAAACTCTTTTGAGCTTTAGTCGTAGAAGAAATTTATGATTTAGATTTTCTAGTGATGATGGAACTCTTTTCTCGGTCTATGATATGTATTATCAAACTAGAATTTCATATGTATTCGAAGGTTGAACTTTTTTTTTTGTCTATGATTTGTATTAAACTCTTAATTTTGATTTATATACGAAGGAAATCAGCAATGCATTCTACAATTTCAGAAATGTGTGTTTTTTAAGAATAATTTTAAAAAAATTATGTTTGCCGAGTTATTGCTGAGTTTTTCCCCGAGTTTTTGGCGAGTCCCGAGTTTTTAAAAATTTTGGGTCTGCCGAGTTTTTGCTGAGTCCGAGTTTTTCAACTATGATTTGTTTTATTCTTATTTTGTCTTCTTCTCCTTAGCACCAAATTTGACTAAGTCCTAAAAATGTAAGAAGAGTCTTCCAATCTTTAATTAGAAATATCGAGACATGACAAATGAGCACTCATTCAAGAAAGAAGAAGTGGTTGAGGACCACAATGATATCGCACTGAGGCATGAGGTAACGACTGATTTCCTGATGTATAACAACAATACCTTATCTTCACAATATCATAACATGGCAGCCAAAGGAAGAGAGGTTCAATTCAGATTGGAGGCAAGAGATTTTCAGTTGGAGCCACCTTTTGGATCTGCACTTGTAGGAGGATATGTGGCGAAGGATGAGGAAGAGATTGAGGAGCTAGAGGACAGCTTGATAACGTATGATAACATGTCTGATTTTTTGATTCATGACAGCAGCCCTATTCCTTCATTCATAGCAGCCACTTCATATGAAGAAAATGAGGTAGAAGAACATCCCAAGGTTGGCATTTGTGATTTGGGTAGAAAGCAAAGGGAAGCACACCTTCGATCTCTATTTCTTCCAAGGGAAAAAGACATAGTGGTGGAACAGGCAAAGGAGGAGCCTTTGGAGAAGAGCAAGCAAGAAGAGTATACAGATTGGGGTGAACAAGTGGAAAGGTATGATTCAGAAATTTTTGTTTGTGTACCTGATTTGCATCATGAGTTGCCTTTGTTTGAGAATTCCTTGAAGGCTCAAGCCTTAGAGGAGGTTGGAGTTGTTGAGCACACACTTAGTGGATCAGCCACTAGTGTCATATCGTCACTTAAAGAGGGAGACATAAGTGGCTAAACTGTTGATGATTCCTTGGGCATCCTGGAAGGAGCTGAAGAGTTGATTGTTGAGGTACCGACTTATCACATTGGTGACTCTTTGGCAAAGTTGGAAGTTGCATTGTTTTAGAGATTGGTGATGCACATCATGGAGACACTTGCATTTGGGTGGCATGATGAAGAATTGCAGCTGATCTATGTGCCTAGGTATGGAGACATTGCCTTTGGGATGTAGAGGCATTAATGTGTATATTGCAGCCGGAGTATGGCATTGGATTGGGAGAGGGCATTGGTTTCCCAACCTTAGTTCATGGAGATCTACTCTCTATATGGTTTGACAATGGTTGTTCTACTTATTGGTACATGGATTGCCTATTGCTTTCTTGGGGGACAGCCGTTGTTCGGGAGTTTGGAGAAGAGTTGGATCATCTTCTCATCATTGGAAGATGGCATAGGGATAATACTCTATCATCCTATGTCCTTAGAGACACTATTCACATCCACATAGGTCTGATTTTCAGTTGGGAGGATGTTGTTCTGGTCTACATCAGCAGCCTAGGAGGAGCTGATATGTATCATCTTGCACCTATGATGGGTGTTTTGCACATCCATGGGAGATCCACAGGAGTTGGAGGATGGTTCCGTGTTGATAGCACTTTGAGATGCTTTCATCTCTTCATATTTGCCAGATGTGATGACATGATGATTTGAGATCCAGGTGATGGCATGTTTGGTACATCATTTCAGTGGGATCTTGATGAGTTGCTTCACAACTCATGGAGCATTGATGATGATTTTATCAGAGTGGAGCAGCGGAAGCTTGGAGACTTGTGGCTGTGTTTCAGAGTTCATTTTCTTCATCGCTTGTCGACATGCATGGCATTCTTCAAGGCTTCAAGTTGGTGTAGTGTTTGGTTCTTATCAGACTTAGCACTCATGGAGGTTGAAGCCTTTGGAGACACAGAGCTTTGGGTACTTGTGGTTGAGACCATTGCATTTCCTAGAGAATGGGGCCAAGTCGAGCTCAAGTGTGTATGGCTTCGGCTATCAGAGTTCACTTCGCATTGCATTCTTCACATTCTTCTTGAGAGGTTCAGCAACATGTGGATATTTTGATGGCCACCAAGCATGAGGACGGATGGAAATACATGTCATTTGACACTATCTCACAGGATACATACTTGCCATTGCTTGAGGACAAGCAGTTCCGAGAAGGGAGGACTGTAATGTCCCCATTTTTGGAATGGTTGCCATTGGAGAGCAGAGGGGTTGGTGAATCGAGGTTTGGAGATGACCTAACATATTTTCTAATGGTCTTTGATATGTTCAATTCATTTAATATATTTCACCTTCCATGGAGCGAACCATTCTTGAGGAAAGAGACTTGTCATATAAAAGGGGCGTTTGATGTTTGGGCACCTAGTGATGACAAAATAATAATATCTCCTTATCTTGGGTGGCGCTTGGAAAAGAATGAAAGAATAACATATTCATATCTTCAATTTGAATTTATTTGGGCACCTCAGTAGCTTGAGGCTGGTCAGCCCTCTTAGAGGGATAAAGTTATTAAAATAAAAGAGGTATTCCTACCTAGGTCGGCCCGATTTGAGGAAGACATGACATGTATTTATAAAAGGTCGATTTGTGGCATTTGAGGCATCATTCATTCATTCACCTTTTGGGAGTTTATCTCTTGGAGAAGATCTTGGGATGAAAAACCTCAAGCATCGTGGAGTTGGACGAAAACCTAGCTCTTCTTGTGGAGGATTCAGTGATGGGAGTTCACTTGCACCTCACTGTTTTGGAGCAGAATTGCAGATCAGATTTGAAGATCATTTTGGAGAACCTTGCTATCATTATTTTGCATTGTTTTTGGTATGTACAACATTAGGGTTTAGGGCAGATTTGAACTGGGCTTGTTTGTCTTATTGCCCATGCTCTTGGATATAATTGAAGACTTATTCAGTTCTGATTTTTATAGCAGCAGACTTCTGAATTATATTTCAGTCATTTGTGATTGTCATTTGAAGTGATTTAATTCCATATTGTGTGGTGGAATTCAAATATAATATTGGAAATGTTGTTGGCAATGATATTATGGTGATTTGGCATATTTTATGGAAATTATATGCAATTGTTTAAGTCTGATTTTTGGAGCAGAAGATAGGGTTAGAGCAGAAAACTAGGGTAGAAGTTAGGGTTAGAGCAGAAAATTAAAGTGAAGAAAATTAGGGCAGAATTCAGAAAATTCAATAGAGAGCCTGTGAATCCAAAATTGTTCATAATATCCCAATTTGGAATATTACATAGGTTGTCCAAAATCGCCCATAACCTGTTGATAAACCTCTTTCAATCACCTTGATGACGCCTCTGGCCTAGTTGATTATAAAATGTTTTCGGGTTTTGGGTTGTAGTTATTTTGGGAGTCAACATTTTTGGCGCCGTCGCCGGGGAAAGTTTTCTTCTAGTTGATTTGTCATTGTTCTTTGACATAGTGAAACTTCTATTAGTTCTTCCCAGCAGGGAAGTGGCAACTCTGTTAGTCAAACCCAGAAAATCAGTTTTCAGACAAGAAAGGAATTGAAATGGATTGTAGGAGAAGACCAGAAGATTTATCAGCACAAGAAAGCTCTTTTGACCGCTCAAGAAGCCAACGGAATAGAGGGAGGACAAGATACCCCAATGTGGTGCCTCCATTGAATACCCAAGACCAAGTACATACCTCTGGTCGAGATGATACATTTGATGACTGCAAAAGTCAGCATCAGTATACTTATGAGGACTCCATCGATAATGTACTCAAAACGAATAGGAGAATGAGTAGAGATGAGTATGAAGTCCGAAGAAATCAAAATATTATTGGCAGGGGAAGAAGCGACATGTCTCATAATGTTGACATGAGAACATTTGGCATGCCTAATGAAAATCAAGAGGCTTGCCAGAATAATCAACGTCATATTTCGCCCACAAGATCACTTAGAGGTCAGCATGACAACATTCCTAATGAGGAAGATCAACAAGAACAACCTGATGCTGAGGAAAGAGAAAGAACTCTTTATGAAAAATTAGACCTGCTTGATCATATTAGAAATAGACAAAGAGAGGTGCAGGCCTTACTTGAACAACAACAAGCTCAACTTGCCCAGCAGGCCCAGGTAAATCAAAATGCACAACAGCAAAGCTATAACCAGCAGTTTAACCAGGGCCACAATCAGCCATAGCAACAGAGACAGTGACAACAGCATCAGCAACAACAAGTGGGACAGCAGGGCATGAATCAGGCCCATGCTCAAAATGTTAACATTCAACCCCTGCAGAATCAAGCTTATCAGTAGCATGGCAACGTTCAGAACGTTAGGCCTCCACAGCGAAAACAAGCACAGAGATTTCCTCCTCCTAGACAACCTTTGGGTGTAGAAAGATACAAGCAGTTGGATTTCTTCGATATTCCTGATTTTCCTAACCCGATTCCGAATGATATAAGGGGGAAAATTCCAAGGTTTCAAGGTAACAATGCAGTCACCAGTGAGGAACACTTGAGACACTTCATCAACGTCACGGATAAGTATGAGATTGAAGACGAAGATGTGATGATGAAGTTGTTTGTACACTCATTGGAAGAGAGTGCTAAAGAGTGGTATAAAGCTCTCCCTGATAACAACATTGACTCATGGGAAGAATTCATGAGAGTGTTCAGACTGCAGTATGGAGATAGGATCGTCCCCAAGTTTGCCATCCACGAGCTCACTACAATCAAGAAAGGAATCAATGAGACTGTTGTTGACTTCAACAACAGATTCATCATGACATTGACAAAGGCACCTCCACGTATGAGACCTAATGAATCTATGTGTTTGGTTTTGGCATATGTTGAAGCATCATTTTGAGAGGCAATCTACACTTTCAGTCTTATTTCTAGCTGCCGTAAAGTCTGAACAGCTCATAATTACTGCCATACAAGTCTTCCTCAGAGCACAAATCAATTTGGTATCAAAATTGCTCCATTTTCTGCATTTTTGTAAGGAACAGTGTAACGAAACTCGCCAAAACTCGGCGAGTCCGAGGCGAGGCACCTTGGCTGAGTCTGGGGGACTCGGACCCAGATTTAGCGGATTTTTTGAAAAAACTCGCCAGACTCGCCGACTCGCCAGACTCGGGGATTTTTTGAAAAAACTTGGCTAAAAATAGTGAAAAAATCAGGAACAGGGTGACAGTATATTTCAAAATATATTTAAGTATAAGTTTGTATATTATACTTTAAATATTTTGAAATATACTGTCAGGATGTTTGAGATAGGTTCCGGATCCATGGGATTTAACATGCAAATTCTAGATTTTGGACGATCCATCAGATTTCAGACTTAACCAATTTTTCAGGGTTTCACGGTTTCAGACTTAGTCAAATTCAGGGTTTCGATTTTCCACAAAAAGAGTAGAGGACAAATCATTGGATCCTATTGATTTGGATGAGATAGATCCTATTGATTTGTCGAGTTTTTGCCGAGTTTTCTCCAAGTTTTTGTTCACTCGTCAATTTTGGCATCATTTAAGACCTACCATTTACGCCTTCGTAGGAAGGCGAAGGATGTAGGCTCCTCTGAGCCATAGACTTCTAGACTCTAGTTATTGTTTTGATATTTCATATTTGTTTGGAACATTTGATGTCATGGATTCCATATTCCATGAGTTTTGTATACATTTGACTATATTTATATATCTAAGTGTGCTATTTCCTTCAGCAGCCCAGCTACAATTTGCGTTTATACTTATGTGATCGATGTATACTTGTGTATATGATCAAATTAGCTTCTATTTGATGATGTTATTGTGTCTTTAAGGTTTATTTATTAAAGGGTACATGAAACAAGTTTTAAATCCTTAAAAATCTCTGAATTTCTTGGGTTTTTCAATTTGCCGAGTCTTTGCGGAGTTTTTGCCGAGTCTAGGCGCCGAGTCCGAGTCCGAGTCCAAAATCAGCTTGCCGAGTCCGAGCCGAGTCCGAGTCTCGTAACTATGGTAAGGAAACTTAACATTGCGCAAAGTTCAGAAATATTGATTTCAGTGACATTAATTCAGTATTGTGTTTGTGACATCATTCAAATATCATATTTGGGGTTTGATGATATTCTACACTGCTGTCATATATTTTCCAGCCAATTGTTATCCAGTGCAACATTGAGTTTTGACAAATTTTTAGTCATAAGGGTTTCCTATTTTCATAAATTTGAAAGTGAGGGTTTAAAATAGCTATTCTCAATTATTTAAAGTGGTTACTAGCATTAATTTCTTTTCCCAGCTTGTTGTTCAGTATTGCAATTGTTCACAATTCGAAAAATACAAAAAAATCAAAGAAATATAAAACCCTAATTTGGGGGCATCACATATCATTACTATTAAGTATTAACATTACTTGTATTATTAACATTACATTACTAGTTCCCGCATCATATTGTGTTTTAGTTAAAGTCCTCGATAATAAATTCACCTAACAATGAAGCTCACGGGAGATTTCTATAATTCTTTACCACCCAATATCTACTTCGTGCCATTCTCTTTGAGTGGTTGTGTTAAATTATTTCCTATATGTTGCCCATTCACCCTAAGTATCCCTCTCCAACTCATATTTAACCTCTCATATTGATGTCTTAATTTTCTGTTGCATCCACAGTGTTTTAGCTTTAATGATATTTTACAGTCACTAGAGTTCGGTGTAGGAAAAAGCAAACAATATTTTTAAAAATGTCAAACTGAAGTTCGGTTCACTGCATGTTCTCAGAAATTCAGTCGGGTTCGACTGGGTTGTTCTGGGACAAACCCACAGGGAAAATACAGGCCCCTGGCTATATCTCCTACTGCACCGCACCCAGATCCACACGAGGAGCGGATCATACCCAGATCTGGGGGTTTTCTATGAAGAACCGGTAACATAGCATTATGTGTATTTTATTTTATTTTCTTTCATGCCCTAGGATTGATTGTATAGCTTACATGTAAAGCAAGTTGGGTTGGTTCAGTGATTAAGTATAACTGTTAGACTCTGGTTATAGATTGCATTTGCGTTTTGTATTTTGTATCAAGATTTACACTCTGTTCTTGTTAAATGTATGTTGTAAACAGTTAAATTGCTAATGAAGAGACTCATTTATGCCTAACTGGTACAATTCATTTTCTACATTTAGGCCTTTGTAGTTTGGCCTGTCTTCACCCTATTCTTTTTTCTGTTGGAGGACCTCCGAAACCCCCTTTTATCAAGCAAATATAGAAAAGCACAATTTTGATTGCGCAGTACAATTAATAGGCTTTCTAAATTTGTAGGAGAGCAAAATTAAAATATCACTACAAATCATAACATGCACAAATCATAACATGCTTTGACAAACAATAAATTACATCAAATCAAAAGGCTAGATACCATCAATGCTTAACCTAAATTTCAAATGATGGACAATGCATATATTTCCAGATAAAACAGAAGTATTCAAACTTTGTACACTTTCCATTGTTTGCAATATCGATTTAAAAGAGAATGAACTGAATTTATGTTGACATACAATCAAAAGTGGTCAATGTGATGAATAAAAGGTATAAGCAGTATCACATTACAGAAGAATGTCCAACGCATCCCCAAAACTTTGCTTACACAGACCTGGGCCAATAAGAATGCAATGGAAAAAAACAAAGCTTTTTGCCGTGGGTCCTTGTTGGTTTCAACTCTGTGCTGCAAGAAGCACTATCTAGAACAACATTATCATCTCTGCAATCCACTGCATCGCTGTTGTCTTGTTTCTGGTTTTTGGAATTACCTGTTAATCTTTACTTTAACTACATGTCTAGTTCAATCGCTCCATCCTAATGTATATATCCTAGAAGTTTAACACATCAGTCATTGTCAATTTTAAATGAACTTCAAGTATTCCACTTAACAGGATATACTTTGCTAATTACTGAACCTTTTTGCTTCAGTGAGATGTCAATAGATGTTAGCAGCACACCAGTAATTTGCAGAAAAACATGCCAATGATGAAAATGGACAATCAACCCCAACAACTCCCTCCAAAAGCATGCTTTTGGCATGTAATATACATAAAAGATTTCTAGCCATTGAGCTACTTTGTAATGTGAATTGTGTCATCAGTTGTGACAGACATAGCAAGACAAAGAAGCATCCAATCAATATGGTAAGAATTACATCTACAAGCCATCTAAGATTGTCATGTCCCCATTTTTAGAATTAAAAATTAATAATATTGGGCCTGATCTCTTTATATTATTATAGGTCACATGCAATGTTTTAAAAAGTGTTTTAACACTTTATTCAAGTGTAATTCTAAAAGGGGACCTATAAATGTAATACTTGGAGGGAAAATTAAAAAAATTAAAAAAATGAAGGGCCCGAAAAAAAAAACTATAAAAGCATGGCAAAGGCACCAAGCATATCATCCAATATCCAATTATCCAATTTGTCATTTTTATTTCTAAGTTGGAGTTTTCTCAGCATTCAAGGACAGAAACCCTTGGTGCAGGTGATCGCAGGACGAAAACTCAACATGTACTAATAGTGTGAGCCTATGCAATAATCTTCTTCATAATATTTTCCTTTGATTTAAAATGGTTAAAAGGACAAGCATCAAATGCTTCTTAGGTGCTACTGTTTACAAAATACATAAAATATGTGGATTAACTCACACGTACTCTTCCTCGCATTTTCCTACCACCAAACATTAACTAGTGCATAATAAGGTAGACTTAATAGTCTCTAACTTTCATGATTAAGAATCATAACCCTCAATTAGTTGAGAATATCCCTGGGGTTACTAGGAAAAATCTGGGAGGCAGCAAGCATAACATACAGGGATAAACCCTTATCAGGGATAAGGGTTCTATACAGACCAAAAAGCATGAAGCCTCGACCTCTAGAGCCCATAACAAGAACATGGGTAAAACTTAAACAATTTCTAAGCGAAGTGCTAGCAAGGACACCGGTGGTATCTCTGGTAAACATAACATTCAGCCTAGTAAGGAACCCCCTGCCAAGGGTGATAGGATTAGGAGTAAGGGTATGGCCAAGGCCGACCTATTGTGACCTAATCACACATCGCCCCATTGCAAATGGGGACTCCCTTTCTTTTGAGCTCCAGTGCTTTTCTTGAGTTTTGGATGATGCCTTAGATTTATTTCATGATGAAGTCAGTAGTGTTGAGTCTATAGCTTTGTGGTGAATACCATAGTCTCCTGATGTCCTGATATCCTAATGTTCTGAGATCCTGAAAATGACTAAGTTTGATATCCTGAAAATCCTGAAAATTGGCTAAGTCTGAAATCTGGTGGATCCCTTAAAATCTAGAATCTACAGGTTAAATCCGGTGGATCCGAGACCTATCTCAAACATCTTGAAGGCATATTGAAATACTTAAATATATTTTTCAATATGCCTAACCCTGGGGACTTCCATTTCTTAGGCACAAATTTGCTCCCAGAAGTCAGGCGCACTTCATCACCTCCAGAACACTAAATGTGCGCCTAAGATTGAGACTCAAAAATGTGCCTAAAGAAAGAGACGTCATATTGCGCCTAGAGGAGAACAAACTTTGAACCACTCCAAACTATGGCGCCTTGATTGAAATTGATATCAAAAAGCCTTAAACATTGAAAGTTTTGCAAAGAAATGACTCTAACAAGTGAGGCGCAAATCCACTCATGAACAACCTCAAAGTGCACCTAAGCTTCAAACATCATATCGCGCCTAAGCATGAAATAAGGGTTTCAACCTATGAAAATTGTGCCTTGAAAGGAGAATGAGCAAGTCAAGTTAGGCGCAAATTAGCCTCTATGTAGCCCCATTCTGGCGCCTTAGCATGAAAGGAGTGTCTAAACCAATAAAAGATGGCGCCTAGAATTGAAATGAATGATTAAGCCCTTAGAAAGGTGACACCTTAAGAGGCCTAGCCTTCCTTGAGTTCATAAGGTTGATCAAGCTCATAAAATGCTCATCTTGAATTTAGGCGCATTTTCACCTTTGAACAACTCCATTTTTGCGCCTAGCAAGGTATGTTGGATTCCATGAACTTTGAAAATGTTTGAGTGTCTTCACAACGACTTGGAATCATGAAACCTTGAAGTAAGCAACTGTCCACGTCAAGGCGCAATTTCACACCCAAACCATCATCAAAATGCGCCTCAGGGGAGATCAATATCATTAAGAGAGTCAAGGTGCCATTTCACACTTGGAGGATCCTAAAATTGCGCCTTGCAAAAGGACTTAAAACTATGAAATTTGATGTCATTTTAAGGTAAGAAGTCCTCTAAACACTTATTCACTGAGTTAAAACCATCAAAATGCCAAAAAATAGGCCAAGTATGCTAGGTGCATTTGCCTGTCTCTCCACACCTCAATGAGCGCCTAGGAGAAAAATACATGAAATGACATTTTGGAGTGGGCGCTTAGATAGGAAGAATCATCCTAAGGCATGTTCAATCATTTGGAATCATTAAAATAGCAAATAAAGCCCAATTTGGCCTAGGCGCACTTTTCCTCCCATGCCAACCTAGATTTGCGTCCTAAGGAAAATCACTTAAATTCATGTTCATAAGTGAGCGCCTCGAGAGGAGGGATCATTTTAAGCCATTATAATCATTTGAAATCATTTAAAATGACAAGTATGAAGCTATCTTGTGCTAGGCACACTTTGCTCCTCTAGACACCCCAATATGCGCCTAGACTTGGGAAGGGTTATTTTGACCTCTAAAGATGATTCCTTGGTGTTATCAAGTTTTCATCAAGTAATTGATGTTGTTTCTTTCCCTGTGTTGCAAGAGCATCGATGGAGTTGAGAAGTCATTCAAGGAACGAAGCACCTGGAACCACCAATAAGCAAGGAATGAGGTTAGAAGGCCATTTCTAAGGAGGAGACATCTTGTTGCTGCTCCAAAGGATCACATCAAGTTCAACATACTTCATCATCTACATCAAAGAGGACATCCATCCATCACTTCAAGTTCCTCCTGAATCTTCAAGTCTTTGAGAAGAGTCTCCTACTCAATGAAGCTTCATCATCTACTCATGTCATGAAGGAATCATCATCATCTATACTACTCTCTACATGAAGAAGCCTTCAAACAAGATCATTGTTTATCCTGCCAAGAAGAGAAGTACAAAGTTAGTCAAATGAACATGTATCATACACATTCAACTTACAATGAACAAGGCAGAATCAACAGGATACATTCCCAAACATACAAGTTCAAAGCAATCATGTTCGAAGACATCATACAGATGATACAATTTGGGAATATGCTGAAGTGGCACCTACGTGGCATATACACATCATCATCCAATCACAGTTCGCCACATTATTCAGTAAGCAAGAAGCCAAAGAGGACTTCCATGTGGAAGATGCACTAAAGATTCTATTTCATCCTTATCTTCTTGGAAAACGTGCCTTCATTGCCTCTCTTATGTACTAAAAATAGCAAGTTGTTGTAACTAACTGTTGAGATGGCATGATTTGGGCCCTTGGCTACTTGAACTGATCCAGGCCATTCATTGTAATTCTGGACCTCTATATAAAGGCCTTGTAGCCTCATTTGTAAAGAGATAGAATAATAGTTTATATAGTTAGAGTAGTAGAGTAGAGTAGAAGAGACTTGAAATTCTCTGAGAGTGCTGGAGATTGTTGTAAATATTTTTCAAGATTAATGCAATGACATTGGAGCTTGTTTGGCGTTAAGTGTTGTCTTGTGAAATGACATGGTTTCTTGTATCTCGATTGAATGGAGAGATGTTTCTAAGTAGATTAGAAATAGATTAGTAGCTCATTGATGTAATGTATGTTGTATTGAATATTTGATCAACTCCTAGCTCATGTTTTTAACATTCATCGTTGGTGAAGTGTTGTGTAAAGCTAGCCTGAGCTTCATTGTAATTTGCTTAAGTTCGATTGTGGATGCTTGTTTGAGCTACGTCGTTTAATGGGTGCTTATATAAGCTTTCATGATTTGAAAACCTTTCGCTATCCTTAGGAGATTGCACCAACTTCATGTAGTTGTAGGCACCCTTGGCGAAGTGGAGTCAGGTTGATTAAGGAGTTTGTCTATTCATGCATCATCATTGCTTCATTGACCTTAGATTAGTTTTTTCAAACCTTTATCTTTTTCCTTTTCTTTATCATTGAAGCATTGTACATATACCATCCACACTGAAAGCAGAAATAAGTTGAATGAAGCAAGAAGAAGCCTGCGTAAGTCCCTTTTTGATTACCAGCAAGATCACATGTATTCACTGAGTTTATCCACGGCAAATCATAAATAAGGAACCTTGAAGTTACCTCATTGGATCACATAGCTTAGCCTTTGAAGAACTTTATTCAAGAGAGAGTTGGATACTTGGTGTTTTACTCTATTGTTGAGTTGTCTAAAAACAATCATCAACACGACCCCACTACTAAGGATAAAAAGGACGTCACCTTGTCCCCTGGTGAGAAGGATGGTACCCAGATGTTTGACAAGAGGAAGTTTACTGACACTGAGACTGAGAACAGTATTGAGCTGGTTGTTGAAAACCCCCCAGCAAACCTAACCTCAGGAGCAGAAATGTTACCATTGTCAAGGGGAATCAACAAAGAGGTATTAGTGAGACTGATAAGATAACTCCCGCCCAGTCTGGTAGTATCAAAGGAAAGGGTAAAATGGCTGAGCAAAAAGGAAAGGATAACAGCAAAGTGGGCACCCTAACAGGAGAAGGTGGTAGTCAAAACACGGGGAAAAGAAAGACTATAGAAGAGGCTAAAAACCATAATGTAAAACCTAAGGGTATGGAGCCCCCTCACAAAAAGCTACAGGTTATCCCTTCCCAGCATTACCTAGGGGGCACCAAAATTGACTGCAACTCTTGCAACCAGCTAGTTGAGAAGGTTGCCACTCTTTATCAGGCCCTGGATCTGCAAAATCAGGTGCTTAAATGGCAGTTGGCTCTGCTTCACCATGCCAAGAGAAAGATACAGCATCTGGAAGTGATCACCCAGCTTGAGACTACGAAGTGGCCTAAGGATAGCAAGGATGAGTTGTGGGATCAAGTTGAGAGTCTGGTAAGAAAGTTTGAGAAGTGGGAGACTATGGAGGACGAGATTGTGAAGATTAAAGATAACCAGGAACAGCTTAAGAAAAACCTGGCAGAGGTAGTGGAGTTCAGTAGGGAAACTGTGAAAAACTCTGCCACTACCCTCTACGTTTTTTAGGAGGAAATGGAGAAAAGGAGGGCCATGAGGGAAGCCAGGACAGGGATCACGACTCAGGTCAAGTAGAATCAGCCTACTAATGGCCCGGCTAACAAAACTAGGGCGAGGTACAAGAATGCCAAGGGCAAGCAGATCAACAGGGAGACTCGGGATGTGTAGGACAGGGAAATTGTGACCCAAGAAGATCAGGGTAGAGACATGGAGGACACTTTCAAGGACAAACTGGAATTCCTGAATAGAGAGTGGCAGGTAATTAGCAGTCTAAAATCCATGGCTAAGCAGTAGCTTGGTTTGTTGCTGCTCTTTTTGTGTTTGGCTGGCTCTGCTGGCCCTTTCCATGCTTTGGCTGTTTCTTGTTGTTTTATGTTGTTTTACTGCTTGTGAAACTTGATCAACTCGCCTTTTTGACTTTTGTTCATGGGTTTGAGCCCTTCCCGATTACTTTAATCAAAACTTTCATGATTAAGAATCAGGAACTTCCAAACAAAAAGTAATAGATATGACTATCCAATTGGAATTCTAGCATTCCATAATGGTCTCCATGGTGCATTAGCAGCATAAGTGGCTTGTAGATACAATAGGGATGGGCACAAACACACAAACATATATAATTGTTTTCAAAATCTAGTTGATGACTCTAAAAAGTAGGTTATAGTTGGAAGTAAGGAAAATAAGTCTTCATTGAGCCCTACTAAAAATGGCCCCCATGGTGCACTGCAAGCAGCAGCAACTTGTAAATACAATAGATATGACATAACCAATACAAATATATAAAATTGACATCAAAATCCAGTTGTTAACTCTCAGATATAGTCAGAACTAGGAAAAATTAAGTTTTCATTGAACCCCAACCTGGAAATATGCAAAACACAAACTTAACTGAAGTAAGAAAAAGATTTACAAAATGAAGTACAAGAAAGTTTCTTAAGGAAAAACCATGCAATGAATTTAAAATCAAGACCATGCAGTTTGAGTAACTATTGTCATAATCTTAGATGAAATGTTTTAAATGCACTCCTTGCTCATAATGGAATCAAAGTTCAACTACTTACAGCAGGGAGGAGATTTGAAATAGCTGTTCCAGATGATGTTATGACTGCTGCCGGTTTGTGTGATCCCCTTGCATATCCCAATGCATGGAATGCAAGAGAACGTTCATCAATGCATGAAATACACAGGGCATGAGAATTTTGTGCAGCAGCCACTGCAAGTGCAGATGATCTTGATCCTGGTGCAATGCAAAAGTACTGGAAAAGAAAAGTAAATAAGCATGGGCAGTAACTTAAAGACAATTAACTGAAACTGAGAATTAAAAAAGGGCAATTTAAGTTGTTACATACTGTTATACCAAGTCGACAACACTCCTCAATCATTAGAAATGCCCATAAAGCATTGATGTTGGGAAACTGTTGTAACTGTTGACAAGGCTCAAGCAAGGCCTCAAACTGACCACAAAGAATGTGCACGCTGAGAATAATATAATGAATTTAGAATTTATTAAACTTGAACTTGCATTACATATAGTGATAATAATTCATGTAGAGCACTCCTGTGTTAAAGAATCTAACTTAATTCAACAGTTTTAAAAAAAAGGCATTAATGCAAGTTCAAAAAACATCGTGTTAAATTTACAAAGGGACTTCATCAATGGTCACTGTATCATTGTGGAGGCGAAACTCCAACTAAGTGTATCAGAACCTGAACTGAAGAGATTCTTTAACAATGAGTGTCTCAAATTTTGATCCTGATTAACTTATCAACATAGGAACTTTCCATATATTCCTTTTCGTGATTGAACAAAGTCAAAAAATGCCAGTTTTGCATGTTGTTGATAAAGTTGGATGGACTGTAGCTTCTAATGAATTTGGGAAGACAGCTAACCATCCTCAAAAAGTGGTGTTAGAGCAGCCTTCTAAGCAGCTAGGAGTAGGTGATGCCGAGATGAAGGTCGCAGATGACATTCATGCTAGAGTGACTCCTGCAGCGGTTCCTATGGAGGTTATTGGGACAGAGGGTGGAGAGGACACTCCTCCTTGTGCTGCTGACTTGTTGAGAGAGTTGCAAGATATGGCAACCAAAATGCAGTATGGGGAAGAGGGATTTAGAGATGCAACAAATTGTGAGTGCCTACAAGGCCCAATGGGCTCAGATGGTGTTTGATGTTGCCTCAGTTGTGGAATCGGATTCCTCTTTTGCTTTGTTATCAATGTCATTCTTGGAGGAATCCCTTATTCCTAAGGGAACTAGCATCACTGGAGGATACAATCCTTGATCTGCAGAGGAAATGATTCAAGAGATGGAAGGATATGGTGGATGAGTTGCAAGACATTCTCAAGACCTTAGAGGAGAAAGGGGCCAAGAAGAAGCCTCCACTTGGCTCTTCTTCTAATGTTCTTAACCAAGTTGGCTTTGGACATATGTTGTTTTGAGTTAGGTATATTTGTATGTTCGGTACTTGGTGGTGCCTAAACTTTGGGCATATCTCTAATCTATAAACTGTTAATACAATATATAAAAATAAACAAACAAATAAAAACTTGATCTAGAGGCTAGAATGTCATGTCCCCATTTCCGGAGTAAGCTATCAGGAGATTTTAGGGTTAGCCTATCATCCATTCCCGTAGACTAACATGGTGCTAAGGGAATGATACTGACATTTCTTGTCCATTTTCTAGTTCGCAGACCACTTTGGACATCTCTGAGGCCGATTTGATGATGATTCTGGCTCATTTCCATATGTTTTCCTTGCTCAGGCACATATCTTCATTGTGGTGACCGACCTAGTATGATGAGCTATGATTTGGAGAGTTTGAGGCCAACTTGAGCTCATATCACACTTGGCCGACTTGTTTGGGCAATCCATTTATTCATTATTTATCTCTGGCCGACTTGCCTAAAGGCCAACCTCATTGGGAGTAGCAATGCATTTCAAATTGGCGCCCAAACAAGGATAAATTGGAAGTTATGAGGGCCGACCCTCTCTAGACACTTGAGCGCCACCCTTGGGCTCTTCTAGAAGCCAGATAAATCTAGAATAGATACTCATATATAAACAAGTGTTGGAGCTGCCATTTGCATGATGCATTTGACTTGTCTTTGGTATGTTTCCTATCTAATTTCAGTCCTAGTGTTTTCAGTCAAGGAGATGGCCCCTTGGCAATGAATGGTGATGACCCCATTCATCTAATTTCCAACATTTTTGTCATGTCCCCATTTCCGGAGTGACTTCACTTGGAGTTGATGATTAGCCTATCATCCATTCCCGTAGGCTAATGTATTGGTAAGGGAATGAATTTCTAGTTTGAGCTTATTTCTATACATGGAGAACCAGAAAGTTGGTATATGTCTATACATGGAGAACCGGAATGTTAGCTCAACTAGTGTTTGGTTCATTGGAAAATACAATATTGAAATTGTATTTTTATTTGATTTGATAAATTATAGAAAATGGAATCTTTAATTGCATTTTCTCTAATCGATTTCTATGGAGTTGTAAATAGAATAAGGTGATGTGTTCGCCCATGAAGAAATAGGTCCAAGTAAACTTCAAACGGCTATCTAGAAGGATCGACGCCATGGGGAGAAGTGTATGCATTTTTTAGTGTGCCCACGCCTTGTGCATTGAGGCGATTCTATTGGATTATGTATATTCACCCAAGCTTATGAGGAACGCCCAAGGTAAAAGCAATTTTAAATGCCAATCGACTTCATGTGCTAGCCGCTGCCAAAGATAAGTCATTTAAAATAGTGTTTGAAGGGATTTTAAAAGCTTGTGCAAGTTTGTTGGGAGACGCCAAGATTTGGTAAGGATATTTTAAATGCAAGGAATATCAAATCAATGCCCAATGCCAATCGCCTATGGAGTTGTGATGGAGCGACTAAGTCATATGAAGATTTTAAATGAAAAAAGAAGATTTTAAATGTTTGATAGCTCTCATTACTAGCCGCCGCCCAAGATAGAGAGGAGCTCAATTGCTAAAGGATCGATCCACATGAAGAATAGATGTAATTCATTTAAAACAATTAAAGATTGTTTTTAAATGAGTGAGTTCATTGATGTCATTCATTTAAAATTGTTCAAGACTCTTAATTTTGATTGGTGGATTCCAAGCTTCACTCCAAAATGACAAAGAGGAGGAACGCCTATCTTTGGAGAGGATAAATAGAGCTCTTGAACTTCAATTTGGAAATTTTGATCATATGGTAAGCTTTTACATATTTGTTCTTTGGCTGGAAATTGCATTTTCTAGTTATTTTTCAAGTTGATGTTCCCTTGAGTGTGGTGGTGATGTTCCCATGACAATTTGTGAGATGTTATCATTCAGATTTCATCATTGAGTTGAATTTGCAGGTTATTTGAGAAGATTTGAAGAGTATTTGACATCATATTGAAGCCCTTGGTGTATTGAAAAGACTACCAAGGTAGTCGATTGGGTTTTAGTGTGATTTGTAACAACTTTTGCATGATGTACATGGTCTGATTTCATAACAGCGAAGTCTGATTTTTATGACAGCAAACTATTCATGCACTTACAAGGTTTTTGGAGTGGATTTGATGAAGCTATTGAAGATTGAAGAGTTGCACATGATAAAGGGTCAAACTAGGCATCAATCGCTTGGCTTTGGAGGTGTTTTTCAATGAGTTTTCATTGCCAAATCATTGGCTGGGTTAAATGATCACTTTCAGCAGTTATATCAGTCTGATGTACTTTCATATCAGTTCATTATTTGTGTACTTCCAGGGCTGCATTAGTTTCATATGATCTCTAGCATCATCCTAGAGTGTTTGGGCATTCATATATGAGTTGTAGAAGACATTTGATGGCATATTTCATGATGTAAATAAGTCATATATAAATCAGACAGTGACTGAAATTTCATATAAGCAGACCACTTTTGTTTTCTATTTGCAATTCATTCAATAACAATGCAAGGTGTTTGGGTTTTCAATTGGTTCTATGATAGTTGATGATATTTGGTATTGTGTTGTTTCATTTTCAAGTGTAATTGAAAGCAAAAATTTTCAGTCCATATAAATAGGGTATTTTACAATTTTGCAGACCTGATTTGGAGCAGCATATTGGAGATCATAATTCACAACTGTAGCAGCAAGTAGAAGGCATAAAATCAGACATTCAAGGTAGCGAAACATCATAGAAGGAGGGCGAATTATCATAGAGAGGCAGCGAACCCCTTTGGAAGAGCAGCAGACCACTTTGGAGGGGCAGCGAACCAGTCTGGAGGTGCAACGACTCCATCTAGAGGTTCTTGTGAGGGCAGCGAACCATCTTTAGAGGGCAGCGAATCAGTCTTGAGGGCAGACAATGATGTATTAGGAGCAGCAAAGTCACAACAAATCATTAATTGATGCAGATTGCATATTGTATTAGCCCTAAGGCTATAAACCAATAAGTGTACTTGCCTCTTTAATACAAACTTGGATGATATATGCATTGTATCTATTGGATTGAAGACAAATATATTCATTTTCAGTTCATATTCATTTACTCCATTGTGAAATTTTATGATGCTTGATCAATGTGTTGCAATTGTGGTTTAAATTTGAGTTAGGAACATCACAGTGGTATCAGAGCCAAAGATCCTGCCAGCGTATGGGTCATGAGAGATCAGATTAGTCCATTGCCGCATCATTACCAAAGAAGAAGAGCTGAAGACATGGGAGATAGAAGACAAGGCAACCCTTCCAGAGGAGATATGGAGCAATTGCTACAGGAAATGATTGACAATCAAAGGAGGATGGTTGAACAACAACAGAATGCCCAACGTAATATTGAGAGGATGTTCCAAGCTCTAATGAACAATGCAAATAATGGAGGCAACCATCAAGGCAACAATCAAGGCAACGATCAAGGCAACACTCAAGGCAATACAGGGAGTATAAGTGTCGGCAGTGTAGCAAAATCACCTCAGAGGTCACAAACACCTACAGTGGACAGGCCTATGCACCGTACTTTCCTTCCTAGAGAAGAAGTGGAGGAGCCCCAAGTGGAGGAAGAGTATGATGCCCTCCCCAAACGTGTGCGGAATCAAATCAACTTCAACAACTACATAAGCCAGAAGAGAGAAAGCCAAAAGGGAAGGAGAGATCACCAAAGACCAAGAAGAGCACAACAGCCCAATCAGCCTAAGGAGTACAAGGATGCCTTGAACAAATACCGCTTCCGAACTTCGATGGCAGTGGAACAATGAGCGCGAGGGCCTGGGTTAACAAGCTAGACACATTCCTTACCCTCAAGCCGATGAGCGAGGAGAAGGCAATTCACTTTGCTACTATGCACCTGGAGGGATTAACATACGAATGGTGGCATCATGGACTTATATCACAACACCACAACAAGATCACATCATATGATGAGTTCGTCAACAAGTTGATCAACCGGTTCGACCGCAAGGATGTGGAGGTCTACTACCATGAGCTCGCACAGCTGAAGCAAGATGGGAGAGTGGACGCCTATGTGAATGAGTTCCAACGAATTACGGTCATGGTTCCCGATATGACAGACCGAAGGATCACTATGCTCTTTGTGGAGGGACTCAGTGACAAGATCAGAGGATTGGTGAAGGTGCATAAACCTGCTACACTTGAGGAGGCTATTGACCTAGCCTTGGACTTGGACACCACTCCGACATACACTCCACCGAAGAAGAACATCTTCAAAGGTTCGAGTTCCAATCCGAAGAAGACATATCAACCACACCAGGTTAGCCCTACTTCACTAGAGAGAGATGAGTTAAGGAGGAAGAAGTTGTATTTCACTTGCAAACAACCTTGGGAGCCAGGACACAGATGCCTTGGGAAAGGCAAAGCTCATCTCATAGAGGTGCTGTTGGACGATGAGGATGATGATGCACATAATATAGGATCTGAGCACGATGGAGAGCATACGGAGCAGCCCACCTTGGAGTTGGATACAGGAGGTTCGGGTAATGTGACTTTTGCATCTATCTCTGGAGTTCCTAGGTACCATTCCTTTCGACTGAGGGGAATACTGAAGGGACAGCGAGTCACTTGCTTGGTGGACAGTGGAGCTACTCACAACTTCATTGATGACAAGTTGGTGAAAAGGAAAGGCCTAGAAGCAGAAGGCTTCCCAGGCTTCACAGTCACAGTTGCTGATGGATACACCATGGATTGTCGATAGATGATCTCACAGCTTCATATCCAGATGGGAGACTACACACTCACTGATGACTTCTACATTATTGGATTGTCGGACATGGATGTGGTACTGAGAATGCAATGGCTACATTCACTTGGTCAGTACATCCAGGACGTACAGAAGATGGAGATCAAGTTCATACACAAGGGAAAGAAGGTCGTCCTGAAGGCACTTTCTGATGGCGGAGTTAGAACAGTATCAGCAAGGCGCATGGAGGCTTTGTTCCGACATGATGACATAGAATGGGCAGCCCAGGTTTCTATCACTTCTATACCCTCTCCCAAAGGTGAGTATCATGTTGACATACAGTCGGTTTTGGATAAGCATGGCAGGGTTTTTGGTGAGATTCCTCCTGGCAGGCCACCAGACAGAGGTTGTGAGCACGTGATTGAGCTGGAGGAGGGGACGAAGCCAATCAATATCCCTCCATACTGCCATCCACGACATTTCAGAGTGGAGATCGAGAAGACTATCAAGGAGCTAATTGACATGGGACACATTAGACCTTCTTCAAGTCCATTTGCTTCTTCAATGGTCCTGGTGAAGAAGAAAGATGGTACCATGAGGATGTGCATTGACTACAAGGCATTGAATAAAAGGGCCATCTGAAACAGGTACCCCATACCCAGGATCGATGAGCTTCTTGATGAGTTACACGAGGCCGTGTACTTCTCGAAGATTGATCTTTGTTCGGGCTATCATCAGATAAGGGTGCGAGAAGAAGACATTCCCAAGACAACTTTTCGGTGTCACTATGGCCACTATGAGTTTCTTGTCATGCCCTTTGGACTCACTAACGCACCTGCTACTTTCCAGTCCTGTATGAATCATGTCTTCAACAAGCAGTTGCGTAAGTTCCTGTTGGTGTTCTTTGATGACATCCTGATCTACAGCAAATCTTGGGAGGAGCACCTACAGCATCTCGATGAGATCCTTAGGATCATAGAGGCACAGTCACTATATGCTAAGGCTTCTAAGTGTGAGTTCAGGATGAAGGAGATCTTGTACGTGGGACATGTGATTAGCGTTGATGGTGTGAGAGTCCACGAGGAGAAGATCAGGGCAATTCAAGAGTGGCCTACACCCCGAAACATCTCTGAGTTGAGAGGCTTTGTTGGGCTTTGCAGCTATTACAGGAGATTTGTGAGAGGCTTCTCACAGCTGGCAGCACAACTGACGGACCTTACCAAGAAGGGTTCGTTCCATTGGTCCATTGAGGCACAGGCGGCATTTGATCGACTTAAGGAGGCCATGAGCACTACACCAATCTTGTCACTACCAGATTTCACTAAGCCTTTTGTGTTCGAGCGTGATGCATCTGGAGACGGCATTGGAGCAGTTTTGATGTAGGATAAGCACCCCATTGCATTCGAGAGCCGAAAATAGAGGGATCCTGAGTGCCTCTACTCCACCTATGATAAGGAGATGTTAGGCATCATGCATGCCTTGGCTAAGTTCAGACAGTACTTGGTGGGATCTAAGTTTGTGGTAAGGACCAACCACAACAGCTTGAAGTACTTCCTGGAGCAGAAGGATTTGAACGAGAGGCAGCAGAAGTGGGTCTCCAAGATACAGGCGTATGATTTCGACTCGAGTATGTCAAAGGGAAGAAGAACGTGGTGGCTGATGTACTCTCTAGGAGACCTACCCTTTGCTCTCTGAGTGAGATTTCCACTGATTGGAAGTCTCAATTGTTAGTGGAGTACTCCAAGTCTACATTTGCTTGTGAGCTCATGGACGGCATAGTACAGGATGATAGATACAAGGTGGTAGATGATGTGATCTATTACAAGGACAAGATCTTCTTGGTACCTGAGTCCAAGCTCAAGAAGCAAATCTTGAGAGCGGTACATCATTCACCTATAGCAGGACATCCTGGATTCTTCAAGACTTACAGACAGGTGCGGGAGAGATTCGCTCTTGAAGGGTCTTAAGGATGATGTGTTGAAGCATGTTCGAGAGTGTATGACTTGTCAACAAAACAAATCTGAGCACACATTTCCTGCTGGTTTGCTTCAGCCGTTGCCTGTTCCTGAGCAGAGATGGGAGAGCATTTCCATGGACTTCATCACAGGGCTGCCTAAGGTCCATGGTAGAGACTGCATCTATGTGGTGGTGGATCGGCTCATTAAGTATGCACACTTCTATCCCATTGCAATAGACTCTTCTGCATTATAGGTAGCAAAGTTGTTTTTCAGACAGGTGTTCCGCTTGCATGGTCTTCCCAAGACCATTGTGAGTGATTGGGATAGCAGGTTCATCAGTACATTTTGGAGAGAGCTATTTCGCCTTGTTGGGACAGAATTGACCCCAAGCACAAGCTACCACCCTCAAACTGATGGGCAGACGAAGATTGTGAATAAGTTGATTGAAGGATACCTTCGGAACTATGTGGCAGGCCATCAACGTGTGCGGGTCAAGTGGTTGCACCTCGAAGAGTACTGCTAAAATACTACCTACCACATGTCCATTGGCATGACACCATTCAGGGCGTTGTATGGGTATGATGCACCATCTTTTGTGGATTTGGCTTTTGGTGATAGTAAAACTCCTCGAGCTAAGGAGATGATACAGGAGACACAGGACATCCTCAAGGCACTGAAGGAGAACATGCAGCGTGCACAGAATCAGCACAAGATATATGCAAACAGGCATCGCAGTGAGAGGACCTTTGAGGTGGATGACTTAGTTTTTCTGCGCCTACAGCCATATAGACATAGCACTCTGAAGAAGAGCGGTGCGGAAAAGCTTAAGCCAAGGTTCTATGACCCATACAAGATTGTGAGGAGGATAGGTGAGGTAGCCTATGAGCTTGATTTGCCACCAGGGAGCAGGATTCACAATGTTTTTCATGTCTCTTGCCTCAAGAAGGCCTTGGGACAACATGTGACCTCTTCACCTGATCTTCCACCTCTTGATGAAGAGGGTATGCTGATATTGGAGCTTGATAGTATTGTGGACATGAGAGAGCGTCAGCTGCATAGCCATGTCATCAGGGAGTACTTGGTGCGTTGGAGAGGATTACCTTTGGAGGATGCCACTTGGGAAGGAGAGCAAATTCTAGAGCATCCCAATCTTCGATTGCTTGAGGACAAGCAATCCCGGGAAGGGAGGACTGTCATGTCCCCATTTCCGGAGTAAGCTATCAGGAGATTTTAGGGTTAGCCTATCATCCATTCCCGTAGGCTAACATGGTGCTAAAGGAATGATACTAACATTTCTTGTCCATTTTCTAGTTCGCAAACCACTTTGGACATCTCTGAGGCCAATTTGATGATGATTCTGGCTCATTTCCATATGTTTTCCTTGCTCAGGCACATATCTTCATTGTGGTGGCCAACCTAGTATGATGAGCTATGATTTGGAGAGTTTGAGGCCAACTTGAGCTCATATCACACTTGGCTGACTTGTTTGGGCAATCCATTTATTCATTATTTATCTCTGGCCGACTTGCCTAAAGGCTGACCTCATTGGGAGTAGCAATGCATTTCAAATTGGTGCCCAAACAAGGATAAATTGGAAGTTATGAGGGTCGACCCTCTCTAGACACTTGAGCGCCACCCTTGGACTCTTCTAGAAGCAAGATAAATCTAGAATAGATACTCATATATAAACAAGTGTTGGAGCTGCCATTTGCATGATGCATTCGACTTGTCTTTGGTATGTTTCCTATCTAATTTCAGTACTAGTGTTTTCAGTCAAGGAGATGGCCCCTTGGCAATGAATGGTGATGATCCCATTCATCTAATTTCCAACATTTTGCAGACCTGATTTGGACCAGCATATTGGAGATGATAATTCACAACTGTAGCAGCAAGTAGAAGGCATAAAATCAGACATTAAAGGCAGCGAAACATCATAGAAAGAGCGAATTATCATAGAGAGGCAGCGAACCCCTTTGGAAGAGCAGCAGACCACTTTGGAGGGGCAGCAAACCAGTCTGGAGGTGCAGCGACTCCATCTAGAGGGTCTTGTGAGGGCAGCGAACCAGCTAGAGATGCAGCAATCAGCCCTAGAGGAGCAGCGAACCGTCTTTAGAGGGCAGCGAATCAGTCTTGAGGGCAGACAATGATGTAGTAGGAGCAGCAAAGTCACAACAAATCATTAATTGATGCAGATAGCATATTGTATCAGCCCTAAGGCTATAAACCAATAAGTGTACTTGCCTCTTTAATACAAACTTGGATGATATATGCATTGTAAATTTGTATCTATTGGATTGAAGACAAATATATTCATTTTCAGTTCATGTTCATTTACTCCATTGTGAAATTTTATGGTGCTTGATCAATGTGTTGCAATTGTGGTTTAAATCTGAGTTAGGAACATCACATAGAATAAATGCAAAAGTCAACAAATAAATCATAGTTTGACTACTCAGTGAGTTGCCAAGTACTCATTTTTTTTTGTTTTGTTTTTTTCTCTCTAATTGAGTTTTTTCTACTTTGACTCACAGCTTAGCGAAGGTGAGTACTCGGTGAGTTCAAGCCCAAAACTTACCATACACATTTCAGACACACTTCAAAAATTGAAAACACATGTTTGTTTGGCCTTTACAAACCCACAGCTGAAGCTCACGCAGCATTTCAGCATTCTTGAGCAAATTGGACTGAGTTTATAGTGGATTCAAAGACCAAACTTGAGGAATTTCAAGTTTCTAGGTTAGTTTAGCTGCTTCTTTTTTTTCTTTCCCTTTTTTCCTTTTTTTATTCCCCCTATTTCCTAAGCATGTAAATTTTTTCTAGCATGTTAAGTTCTTTGTAACATGTAAATTTTACAATTTTAAATGTATTGGAATTCAATTTACATAAATATTATTTCTGATTTGTAAAAGTTTTTGTGAATGAAATTGTTCGTTTATGCTTTAAGGTCAGAAAATATTATCTTTGGTTAAATTAATTAATGTCATTGCTAATCAATTACCATATTACTTTTGAAATGCATTTATATGAATTTTTTTTTTCATGTTCAAATCACTGTATTTTTTTAAACACTATTTTTCTGTCCTCAAAAATGTTGCAGGTTAGCATACAATGGCATCCAACTCCACATTAGGCTCAAAATCAACAAGTGGAAGTCATCCCACTAGAAACCATGATGCTACTTGGAAATATGCCACTTAGACCAATCCAAGGTAGTGTGATTTTGTCTCTTATATAGGAAGAAGCTTAATGGAGGCATGTAATGTCCCCATTCTGGGAATGGCCACCATTAGGATTTGGACGGGCCTTCCATCTCACTCCAAGACATCCTAAGGGCATCACGAGCTGTGGAGATAACTTATCACCTTGGTATGTTGTCTTCAATGTGTCTTTCAGATGGATATGGAGGTTTGTCTTCTTTGGAGTCAGTCACTTGGGAGGTCTGTTGTATGGATTTGAGGCAAAGGTTTGAGCTTCTCAAGTATGGATGCTATCACTTCACTCTTGGATGCCTTCTCATAATCGTCATGAAGATCATCATTCACCTTGTAGTCGATCATGAAGATGTAATGTTCCTTAGTAGTAATAACTGAAATTTATATCAACTTAGCTAAAAATGAAAGTGTTGTGACCTAATCACACATCGCCCCATTGCAAACGGGGACCCCCCTTTTTTTTCGAGCTCCAGTGCTTTTCTTTAGTCTTGGATGATGTCTTAGGTTTATTTCGTGATGAAGTCAGTGGTGTTTGAGTCTATAACTTCGTGGTAGAAACCATAATGTCTTGATGTTCTGAGATCCTGAAAAATGACTAAGTCTGATATCCTGAAAATTGACTAAGTCTGAAATCTGGTGGATCCTCAAAAATCTAGAATCTGCATGTTAAATCCTATGTATCCGAGACCTATCTCAAACATCTTGGAAGGTATATTGAAAAATATTTGAAGTATAAGAAATTTTTCAAAACGCTAACCCTGGGGACTTCCATTTTTTAGGCGCAAATTTGCTCTAAGTAGTTAGGTGCATTTCTCACCTCTGCAAACATCATATTGCGCCTAAAGTGGAAACCCAAATATGCGCCTAGGAGGGAACAAGCTCCGAATCATTCCAAATTTGTGGTGCTCTGACATTTTGATCTTCCAAATGCTTCAAACATTGAAAGTTTTGCAAAGAAATGACTTTAACAAGTGACGCGCAAATCCACTCATGAACAACCTCAGTGTGCCGAAGCTTTAAACATCATATTGCGCCTAAGCTTCAAACATCATATTGCGCCCTAGGAGAAGTTTGCTCAAATCCATGAGTTTAAGCAATATTCAGTGTTAAAACTTCCTTTTGAGCTAATGTATAGACTTGAATTGGTAAGACTGGAAGAAGGAACTAGTCTAAGCCAAGGCGCCATTTCACACTTGGAGGATCCTAAAATTGTGCCTTGCAGAAGGGTACTTGAGACCTTGACATTTGATCATTTTGAAAGCAACGTGTATGATGAACTAGCCTAAAACTCCTTAAGTTGAAATGAAACTAGCTAAGTACTTAGGCGCAAATTTGCATCTCTACACACCTAATATTGCACCTAAGCATGAAATAAGGGTTTCAACCTATGAAAATTGTGCCTTGAAAGGAGAATGAGCATGTTCAAGTGAGGCGCACTTTCCATCAATACCACCCCATTCTGGAGCCTAGGAGAAAGCATGTTTGAAACTATAAGCATTGAAGGTATTGAGTTTGAAGAGCTCACAAAAGTGCATACAAGCCCTAAGATCATGAAACTTTGAAGTGAACCCCTCATATATGTTAGGCGCAATTTCACACCTTGATCATCATCAAAGTGCGCCTTAGGGGCTTGAGAACATCACATCAAGATAGGGCGCAAATTCTTGCTTCTATAGTCACTTTTGGCTATACAGTTCTGGAACTATGTTCTGGGTGCAGTGAAGGAGGTAATTCCAAAGTTTCAGATCATTTGTCACTCCGCTGTGAATGTTATGCATGATAGAGTACCAGCATGTGTTCTAGCAGAATGAGGCAGTGTTGAAAGCCTATTGGAATGCTCCGCATTCCTCTGAAAGTGAATGGTTGCCTTTGCGATTTTGAGGACATGTTCATGGATGTGCATTACATGCTTCCTTGTAGTTTCAAGTCTCTTGGTGGTCCACTAGCTCAGTTTTTCAAATGACATATTGCAATGTGTTCCGAATGACTTGTTCCCAAAGTTTATGGTTGAAGATGTGCGACACAATGTCATGTCCCCCTATAAATTGAATCAATTATGTATTATTCGCAGATATGTCTATAAATCGTAAATTAAATATATTCATTAAATATTATAAATTGAATGTATTTACATTCAATATCATAAATTAAATATTATAAATATAAATATTAATAATTAAATATTATTATAATTACAAATATATATATAAATTAAATAATACATATACATATATATATCATACAAAATAAATTTATTATAACTAAAGGGGGTCGATCCCACACATATTGACCCCTCCCAAAAGCACATAAGACGATTTATGCAAGCCACGATTGACAAAAGTCAATAAACAAATCTTAAGATTAAATTACTAAGGATCGTTTAGAACCTTAAAGCAGCGATTAATATTCATAAAGACGCAACGAATGTATACAAAGGCAAACATTTTGAGAGAAGCGATCAAAGTAGAAGGGTGATGTCTCCTTGGAGGGCAGCGACCATTAAGTGAAGGGCAGCCAATCAAAGGTATAAAGGCAATCGGTGGTCAAATGTGAAGGCATCTCATCATCAAGAAAAATCATCTCAAAATCTCAGTAGGAGCAATCCTTCAAATGGGAATAATATGAGTATCGAATCATCTCCTCATTCAACGATTCATATATCTTCAACGATCAGCAATTATTAAGGGAGATCATCCTGGAATCCTTTCATGATCGAATCTCCTCGACATCTCATCGAAGTACACAACAGAAATACATTTCAAGACAGCAATACGAATTGGCTATACATGTATATAAATCAGTCATTTGCAGCAGTCACAAGATACCATGGATCGCAGCATATAATCATATCTGTTCATTCTAATATCAACGACCCATCATCTCATCAGGATCAAATCATAAGGAATTCACATTACCAGTCCAGGAATTATCTCAACAATGGATTCAAATATAATATCATTCCACACAGGGAGTAATCCTGATCATTTCATCATGGAAGCATCGAATCATCAACCCAGGCTAGTATCAATCCATCAATCAGATCAGCAAGAAAATATATCATATCTGATCTTATTGTTGTCACCCAAATCTGCACCCTTGCTGCTGTTGTAAAACTTTAGCAATCTAGAGAAACATGGGAATGATCTCGAAGTGTGGGACCTTGCGAACTGAGATCAGACCTCCAGAGAAAGCTGGTTCCTCTTTCTAAGCCTATTACTTAGAGCAATGTATCTAAACCTAGTGCTAATGCTTGCAGAGGAAAAGGGGTAGAAGGAAACTGAAATGAAAAGGAGTGATACACCAGATTTAGTGAGCGATGGCGATCTTGGTGTAGACACAACAATGATTTCAATGATGAAGGGGATTCACACAAACTTATGACTGATTGAGGCTTCGGTATGAAGGTCAAACCTGCAAAGGAGCCGTTTTACTCACAGAATAGACTATAACTTCAATTAAAACATAAAAATCAGGACACAAGAGAGGCAAGAAGTCATACATATATTAATCATGGTCAGAAACCATTACATTACAGAATATTCAGTAGCAGAAGTCTAAGTACAGAAAAATCGGCAGCATAACAACCCAAAATAAAACCATCCTCCTAAAATAATGCGGTTACATTGCCATTTATAGGTCAAGCTCCTGCGCAGAAAGGCATGAAGTCGCTGCTCCACAGGATCCGAGGTCATTAATGCAAGAACAAGGGCGCATGGGCAAGGGCGTGGTGAAAAGACAGGAACCATGTTGCTGGCAGGTCCAAAACCATAGAAAACGGTTGCCCAAACGCAAGATAGGGCAGGGCATTGAAGAAGAAACCCCCGAAGTCGCCGCCCAACACATGAAAATTGGCCAGCAAGACAGAGCCCATATGCATTGAAGAGTGAAGCCATCCGCCATGAATGCACTCGCAAAACTCACCAACCGGAGCTACTGTGAAAATAAACAGCTCTGCACACGCCAAAAAGGTCGCTGAAACGTCCAGTCGGCCGAGCATGCAAAGCCAGATCAAATTTTGAAAGTGAGAAAATTTCCCTTAAAAGCCCGCCAAACGAAAGAGGCAAAAACAAGCACTTTTGCTTTTTGAAGCATGTTGAAATTCGCCAGAATGCGAAAGATATTCACAGTCAAAGCTACGGTCAACTGCATCTTGTATATCGCCTTGCATCTACATATACAACTGTGGTATATATCGGGCTATCGGGGAGACTATGAGTTGAGCTGCCGATAAGCATGGTCTCGCCAATGCCCCTGCATGTGCCTTTTGTATATGCCTTGTATCTGCAAATATATATGTATACAATCGCCAACATATAAAAACGGCTTTAACCTTTGTTTCACCTTAATTTGCCTTTGAATCGGCCCCTTGTATATACCATGACACGTGTCATCACTCCATTGGGCGCTGAGCTGAACCTGGGACCCACCGCTGCATCCTTATCGGCCATCGGAAAGACCTTTGCATGAGCCGCCGATACATATTCTTTCGCCGAAAAACCCTTTGTATGTGACCTTTGTCTATGCAATTGTATATGACATACAATCGCATATACATACAATAGGCGGACCCCAACTTTTATAAAGCAAATTGAACTTAACATCGGATCTGGCCTTTGCATGTCACCATCTTGTATGTATGCACCCTTTGACCTTGTATATGCAATAACTGCGGACTTCAAATGATTATCCGCCATATTTGATTCTCCAAGTGAGATCCGGATTGTATGTTTCTCTTTGTATATTGCCTTTGTATATCGCATATACAATGCGAATATACAAGCAAAACTGCATACAATCGCACCTGCACATACAAACATTGCATCTGACCTCAGCATGGCGACCTTGTATCTACCCTTTGTATATCGCATATGCAATGCGAAATATACATACCAAACTGCATACAATCACTTGTATGTGATCTTGCATCTTTGCATTGTATATCGCATTGTATATGACCTTTGCATCTGCAATCATACAATGCGAACATACATACAAAGATGCATACAAACACTATCTTCTTTTATAAACCAAATTGCAAGCTCTTTCGGGTCCAAGCTTTGTATGTCAGAAATGTATATTGCAATGTATATGCAGATTGTATGTTCAAAGATACAATCGCATATACATGCAAAAGCGGGCCCCACCTTTTGTATGTTGCCTTTTGTATATGCGCATGCATCGGCTGTCGGGGAGACCTTAGCTGAGTCGCCGATATGCAAAGTCTCGCCGAACATACTTTGTATGTCTGCCCCTTGTATATAGTCTTGCATGTGCGCTTTGTATATTGCCTTGTATATCGCACACATGCAATATACAAACAGAACCGCATACATATCCCTTTCTATCTGACCTTGCATCTTTGCATTGTATATACAATGGAAACCCGATGCACATTTCCCTTTGGATCCCGCCTTGCACATTGACTTGTATATGCGATTGTATATGAGATACAATCGCCCGATATACAAAAGCTCTTTGTATATTGCATAAGCTCTTGCATGTTTCCTTGTATATTACCTTGTATCTGCCCTTTGCATGTTGAAACATACAACACGAATATACATACAAAGAACGCATACAAAGAACCTGATGTTCAGTAAAACATGGTACATGACCAAGATACAAGGAAAAATGTATCTGAGATACAAGTCAACCAAATGACAGAAAAACCCAACACAAGGATGACGTCATCATCATATACATGAAAAATGGCTAAATATAAAACTAAGAAATCTCTGCAATGGAAAATACTTGAAGCTAAAAGATTTCTGGGTTTTTCTGGGTTTTTGGCAAAGGTTCTCCAAGTGAGATTTTGGGAAAGTTGGCAAGGCAAAGCATGAGTAATTGAAGAATTTAAGCTTTCTCTCCTTCTATTTAGGCTTTCTCTGATCGGATTTCTTTGATAGGAGGGAAACAGGAATATTTTGGGGCTAGGCAAAGTATGACAACACTTATATCTTCAAGGAGTTCCTTCAATACAATTGATGTTATATGAAACATCATCACAAGACAACAGAAATAAACCCATCTCGTCGGCAAGCAATCTCCATCGAACAATTCAAGCATATGGATTATCAATACACAATACAAAGGATATCATATAGAATTAAATACAGCAAAAGATATATTGGGAAGTCAGAGATAACTATCAAGAATCAGCAATCAACAATATATATTATTCGCTACACCAACATACAGATCCAATATAAGAATCTAAGCATTATCAGCAAATCATCTCATCAAGGAATTATCATATCAAGTAGAGTTTATCATGTATATTCTTAAACACATATATCAGCAATCACATCATCAACTCAGCAATCCTTCAATCAATAGTTCAGCGATCATTTGATCTCATCAGCGGCAATATCATCTCATCTCTCATCAATCATTACATCAATGAAGAAGTGTAAGAGACCGTATTATGAATGATTGAAAATGTAACCAAGTTTAGATAAGATTTGTTGCAACATATGAAAACCCAATTCAACATACAATCAAATAGACATGAAATTATGATCAACCAATGAATATATCATGAATAGAACTTCAAATGTCTTCACTTATTAACTGCTGTTACAAAAATCAGTCACTCTGATATTCAGATCAGACCATTATAAATCAAGTTTTCCACATCAAAATGACATCCAATTGCCTCTTCCTTCAAGTAGGATCATGTACAAACACTTGGCAATTGATTCCAAGTCAAAGATTGAACAAAACAGCCCTAAAAATGAAGATATAATTCACTGATATAAAATGACAGTTCGCTGTTCCAACTGCTGAAAGAGTACTTTTTCGCCCAGCCAATGCAAATATGCTTCCAAACCCTCAAATCTTCACTCCTAAGCCAAATGATGATATTCCTATGCAATTTCCAGCCCTTGGAATTGTTGTGACCAAATCACACATCGCCCCATTGCAAATGGGGACCCCCTTTTTTTTTAGTTCTGATGCTTTGCATGATGTTTTGGATGATGCCTTAGGTTTGTTTACTCTGCCAATCCAACAATAAGTCTCTCTCCTAGAAGATTTTGCTTTATAACTGGAGGTCTTATCTGGAGGATGAACTTGCAGTGATGAAGACTCTTGATCAAATTCCATTCAAGTAATGAATATTGAGATCAATCCTGAAGTATGTTTGAGACCCTGAAAAGACTAAGTCTGGTAGCCTGAAATCCTGAAAATCCTGAAAATTGACTAAGTCTGAAATCTGGTGGATCCTCCAAATTCTAGATTTTGCATGTTAAATCCGGTGGATTCGAGAGCTATCTCAAACATCCTGAAAGGTATATTGAAAAATATTTAAAGTATAAGAAATTCACTTATACTTAAATATATTTTTCAATATACCTTTATCCTCACAACCCTGAAAAACGCCTGACTATTCTAGAGGATTCAAAAAGTTCATCCAATGCGACGAGACATCTAAGTGGCGCAAAATCATGATGAGAAGGCGCTTTCAATTAGAGAACAAGGTGTGGATTTTCAATTCTTGATCTAATGCGCTCAGACTAATGTGCCATTATGGAGATAAATTCTAGAAAACTCAAGTTGTTGATCTAAGCCATTTGGAAGGAAGGTTCGTCATAAAGTCTAAATCAATTTCCAGAGGATTCTAATATGATGATACAATGCGCCAAAACCTAGTAAGGAAGATCTTTTTGCGCTTGATAGAAGGTAGATAATGGAGAGAGGTTTCAAGGCAAGTATTTAGAGGATTTCAAATTCTTATCCAATGCGAATTCCTAGAAGATCCTCAATACTTCAACCACTGCAACCTATCCAAGAGGAATCCAAATCCTCAATCCAATGCGCCAACAGCCCTAGAGATTCCAAACAATTGATACAAAGCACCCAAGGAGAAATAGTTAAGTTTCAAGTGGATTTCAACATATCTACCCAATGCGCCACATATAGAATAGACATTGAAAAATGTTAAGTGTCTAGAGGATCCTCTATACCTCAACCAATGCACTAGGATAGAGGAATTAATTCAAAAATGTAAATTTTTGAAGAGAATCTAGAAGATTTGGAATGCCCCATCCAGTGTGCCACTTGAAGAAAAGGAGAAGTCTTAAAGTTTTGAAGTTTTGAAGGCTCTAGCTAGAAGATTTCGAGGTCTTAAACCAATCCGCCAAAAGTAAATCCAGAGGATTTCTAATACCTCAACTAATGTGCTTATAACAAGAAGATATCAAAAATCTCAACCAGTGCGCTAGCTTTGGAGGATGGGCAAATTTGATCTAAGGTGTATGCATTTCATTTCTTTTAGGAAGACTTTGAATACTTCATCCAATGCACCTAGAACGAGTAAAATAGTGCTTTAGAGTGAAATTTTAAGTAAAGATTTAATTTGCGATTGGCTAGGAACTGAATGAAGTGATTCTTATATGTTATAAAGCAAGTATTATCATGTTTATCAAGAAGATTAATATTATTTCTTTTGTGTTGCAGGAGCTAAGGAGTTGTTAGAGGAGCAAATGTCTAGAACCACCTTCATGCTAGGAAAGTCATCAAGTAGCTGTTCTAAGAAGTCACTTCAAGTATCAACTACTTCATCTTCATCAATCAAGACTTCCAAAGGCATCCACTTTACTTCAAGGAAACCTCATGTCATTAAGCTTCAAGTCTCCTTGGGAAGTTAGCTGCTCTATCATAAGGAATCATTCAAGATCATCTTCCAAGAAGCATCATTCCAAGAGATCTACATCAAGTTCAAGTGGCATCATGTTCAAAAGACAAGGCATTCACTCATCCAAATTTCAAGTAAAGTTCCCCTAATCTTCAAAGATTCATCAAGTTTCAAGTATCCTTGAAGAGGTTATCTATTCCACATCCAGATAAGGTGTTGTCATCTAAACTCCGAAGGGTCACTTCGAAGATCATCATGCAAGATCACTTCATCAACTTCTACATCAAGCGAAGGCATTCATCTATCTAAACTTCAAGACTTTACAATTTCAAGTCCAAGAGAGATCTCTACATCATACATGAAGGAAGCATCATCATCATCTCCTACTACGCTACTTCACTCTCCAAAAAAGAGCATCATCAAAGAAGATTCACATCAACCTGCCTACAAGAAGAAGAAAGAATCATGAAGTTAGTCAAGTGAAGCAACAAGTATCATACATCCAGTTGCAAGGAAATGTACAAGGCGAAGATCAACAAGTTGTTCAAGCAATTACATTGAATACATCACTACAAGTTGATACAATTTGAGTTTGCTGATGTGGCGTGTACCTATTATCATTTAATTATATCAGCCACCTCATTTTAAATACATTAAATGTATCATTTAATGAAAGAAGCCAAAGGGATTCCTATGTGGAGGAATATTTTAAATGCTTTCACCTTACCTTATCACATTGGAAAACGTGCCTTCATTGCCTCTCTTTTTGTGCTAAAAATAGCAAATTGTTGTAACTACCTCTGAGGTGGCACGATCTAGACCCTTGGCTATTGAATTAATCTAAGCCATTCATTGTAATCCTGGACACTATATAAAGGCCTTGTTGCCTCATTTGTAATTCAGTAGATCATTAGTAGTAGTAGAGAGTAGATTTTAGGAGTAGAATAGAAGAGACTCTCGAAATTGTCTGAGAGAACTTGAAATTGTTGTAAATATTTCTCAAGGTTAATGCAAAGACATTGGAGCTACTTGTTTGGTGTTAAGTGTTATCTTGTGGAATCACATGATTTCTTGTATTTTAATGAAGTGGAGAGATGTTACAAAGTAGATTAAAAGTAGAGTAGAAGCTCATTGTTGTAATGTATGTTGTACTGAATATTTGATCAACTCCAAGCTCATGCTTTTAACATTCATCGCCGGTGAAGTGTTGTGTAAAGCTAGTCTGAGCCTTATAATTTGCATAAGTTCGATTGTGGATGCTTGTTTGAGCTGCGTCGTTTAATGGGTGCTCATATGAACCTTCATGATTTGAAAACCTTTCGCGTGACCTTAGGAGTTGCACCAGCTTCATGTAGTTGTAGGCACCCTTGGCGAAATGAAGTTAGGTTAATCAGGGAGTTTGTCTATTCAATCGTCATCATTGCTTCATTGACCTTAGATTAAATTCCTTAAACTTTTATTTTTTTCTATTTCTTTATCATAGAAACCTTGTATATACATCATCCACATCAAAGGAGGAATAAGTCGAATGAAAGGAGAAGAGTTTATGTAAGTCCCTTTGTGTTTACCAGTAAAATCATACTTAGTCACTGAGCTATCTCTTACAAAATCATAAGAAAGGAACCTTGGAGTCATCTTGTTTGATCACATAGTTCAGCATTCGAGAGGGGCTTTGCTCAAGAGGGAGTTAGATACTTTGTATTTCACTCTAATTGTTGACTTGTCCAAAAACAATCATCAACAGGAATCTTTGTAGAATGTTCAAGAAGCCCTGAAACAAAATGAATATCTCACTTGATAGTGACACCAATGGATCAAGCGCTTCAATACATCAATCAAATAGATCCCAATACTTGTCTAAACCTGCAATATTAAGCTCAATGGTAGATATTAGAACAATATCACCTCACACATTGTATGGGGTCATCTCCATACATGAACAAGGGGTCATCACCTTGTTAATTAAACTGAAAATCGGAATTATCAGCTTAAAATAATAAAGTAAGAAAACATACCAAGCATCATAAATGCCAAATTGAAGTCCAAGTCTTCTATTTAAACTCCTCAAGCATGGACGTCCTCTCCTTTGGTGTTTTTGATTGGAATTTGAAATCCACCAATGGAATTTGCTTGACTTGAACCTTTGTAAATGAATTACAATCTAAACTCATTCATTTAAAACAATCTTTAATTATTTTAAATGAATAACATCATCCTCATATGCATCGATCCACTATCTCCTTGCTTGGCGGCAGTTGCTTGAATGCAATCATTTAATATCAATGAAATCCATTCCTTGGCTTGAGCAAATATCTTCAAATGGAGTGTTTAGCATTTAAAATTCCCAATCTCTCCAAGGCAAACATTGAATAAATCAACTTTGCATTTAAAAATGTCTTCCATCAATCCTTACTTGGGCGATTGATACTCCTCAATGGTGGCGTTGGCATTAAAACCCTCAATCGCTCAAATGCAAACATTTAATATTTTAATTTGCATTTCCAATCATCTTCTAGACCACACCGCCGATCCTTGCATAGGCACTTTGCATTGAATTTCATTAAACATGTTTTTAAATGCTCTTCATCTTGGCGAATGCTCCTCAAGGCGTCGACTCATCTCTTGGCACATGATCCAAAGTGAATTGCATATAAATCGATCAACTCGTTAGCCGTTGGCTCTTTGAACAATGCATAAACCACTTAATTGAATGATCCTCATCATCACCAATGCAAATCGATCCCTTGGAATTTCAAACCAATCGATCCTTATGATGACCGTTGGATTTTAGCTTGGACCTATTTTGGATTGGGCGAATACCATTATTCATATGTACATCTCAATAGCACTCGATTAGAGAAAATAAAATTAAAGATTTCATTTTCTAGAATTAATCAAATGAAATGAAAATACAATTTCAATATTGCATTCTCCATGTACCTCAATGACACACTAGTTGATCCAACTTTCCGATTCTCCATGCATAGAACAAAATCAACTAGCAAATCATACTTAGCTCAAAATTGGGACATTACAAGGAAAATACAAATAAAGATATATGGATAAGAAATATATATCTAAATATTCAGATCTGCATATAAGAAGACTACACTTAGAATTCTATAAGGCAGTTGGAGAAGATAGCAAGAACTATATATATTTTTGATATATATATATATATATACATATATATATATCTGAGTACACATCATCAGCAAATAGAAATACAAATGAAGTTATATCTATTAGTCAAGGAAGTTATATCTACTAGTCAAGGAAGAGTTGATCATCATAGCATCGAACACCTCAAGAAGAATCTGATCCTTATTTCATCAAACAAGAGCAGAAAAGGAATTATATCAGCAACTTTCATCATTAACAGTCATAATTCAAAGAATCTAAAGCATTCCATATTTATCAAATCAATCAACAATTCATATCAGCGATCCTCAACAGCAACCAATTATAGCATCACAAGGTATTCATATCAGCAATCCTTATCAATCTATAGTATTATCATATGTTCATTATTATCAGCAATCTAATCAAGGAATGAATATATATATATATATATATATATATATATATATATATATATATATATATTGAGATAAAACTACTAAGGCATAGTATTGCCGTATATATTTATCCATCTGATAGTGATGGTATGATATCTAGTTCCCATTGAAGGAACAATATTCATAAGAAAGTGTTATCTTCGTGATCCATAGGATCACTAGTATATCTCAAACCATTCGAGAAAACGAATTTCATATCGGTACGATCTCTCTAACCTTAAGTTATTATACTCATGATATACGAGGGATGAGTGCGACCTTGCCATGTTTTTAATCTTTCTCCTTTGCCCCTATGAAGGACGTTGGGTTGTTAGGGACATACGGTTTGTTATTATTATTATTATTTAAATGGCTCACACGGTAGGTGATTGCCAAGTGGTGGTATTGTCTGTAATGTCACCCTTTTTGGGGCCTCTAGCAGTGCAGTTGTCGTTGACCTTTTGGGTCTGTGTCATCTTGTTCAGAGAAGTAAATTGATTTTACCAGTGAGCTCTGATGGGTTAGAGGAGTCATATGATGCTCTCAGAAGTTGTTTTCGGCTTCTGGTTTGGGCTCCAAGATTCTTGGAGAGAACATCTATTTATAGAAAGTCATCCGCTTGGCTCCGTTCATCATTATTCTTCATCGGGATCACTCCAGTGCAATCAGATTTTGATTCCAACGTATTCCAGCAGTTTCAACAAAATGAGTATATTAATGGCTTTATTTAATTATTTTACTAAGGTTGCTAAAATATTATTTAAAATATTTTAAGAGCACCTTAGTGTTATAGCTCATCAGAATCGGGATGAAATCTTTTAAATCATGGATGCTTTATACAGGGACCTTGTCTGTCAAATTATCATTATTTTATTTAAAAGGTCTTTTTCGGAGCTAAAATGGACTTTAATTAAAAAAAGTGACTATAACATGATGTTATAAAACTGACTTAATTTTATGATGTTATAAGTCATGACTTAAAGTTGTGTGCTAGGATATGGCCCCCCTTCATGAGGACTCATGGGACTTAATGAAATAAAATAAAATCAATAAAAGAATTCCCTCATGGGTGTTGGAAGTGAAGAAATAAAAAGGGGAAATGAGACTTCATTTGGCATCTATTGACTTTGCAAAAAAAAAAAGAGACATTGTTGTGAAGCTTGAAGCTTGGCTTTCTTGCTGATCTAGGGTTCTACTGAGACGAAATCCTCCGTAGAATCACTCACTTCGTGTTTGGAAAACAACATCAAGCGGGTTGTGGGAAGTCTCACCCAGGGGCTTCACATTGAGCTTAATTTTATGCATTTTGGTGAAGATTTCATGAAGATACCATTCAGATTTTGTGTGATCAGACCAATACAAATATTACAGAGGCAGATTTGATGAGTTTGTGGCATATTGTGAAGATTGGGTTTCCTTACTTGCTGGTCATACTCCTTCAGCAGAGCCGTATCATGCTTCTGTGGTTCATGGAAGGTGTTTAGTGCAGTTTTCAACCTTCATATTGGGCTGCCAACACACATATCAGCATTAACAAGGTCTGTTTGCATTTCTACAGCAGTTTGGAGGAGATTATAGTTGTCATTTGCTGTGACAGCCCTCACAACAGGTCGTACAACTGGAGCAGAGGTATGTGGGGATTCTTGGGAGTGAAAGCTCCAAATTTGTACCTCGTATCACTTGCTTTGGAGGTGTTTTGGGCCTGGTCATTGATCTATAACATCATATTGAAGGATTTCTTAAAGAATAGAGCATTCGGAGCATATTTCATATCAAACCCTTGCTGGTCAATGTATATCGGAAATTCCAAAGTGAAGAAAATGATATGGGTATGTCACTATAATTCATTCTGAGTGATTTTATGAATTGGGTCTTCGATACTTTGTGCATATCCATTGTAGTTTTTCTGGGTTTTCGTTGCATGCTTCATTTTCATTGTAAACTTGTCTATCTAGCTGGTTCACATACAGTAGAAACTTCCAAAGTGAAGAAAATGATATGGGTATGTAACTATAATTCATTTTGAGCAATATTATGAACTGGGTCTTCGATACATGGTGCATGGATCTCATACTGAGTATATGGAGGACAGCAGCGGTTTTGGAGTTGAGAGGAGAGTTGGGTCATCTCCTCATCTTGGGAGAACAACACACTGATGATATCCTATCATCCCTAGTCCTCGGTGACATCCTTTGCACTATCATTGAGTCGATTTACCATCATGAGGTTGCTAATTGGGTTCACTTAGTGGGAGCAATCATACACTTCATTGCACCTATATCGGGCATAAGTCACACTCACGGGAGGTTTACTGGAGCTAAAGGTTGGGTTGGTGTCAAGGACTCTTTGAGATGCTTTCACTACCTCATGTTCTGTATATGTGGAGTGATGATTTGGGATCCAGGAGGTGACACTTGGGATCTAGATGGGTTGCTTCACAACCTTAGGAGTACGGATGATGACAACATGAGGCAGTCGAGGCGTGGTGACAAGTGAGCGTGTTTCAGAGATCATACTCTTCCTCACTTGTTGACCAGCATGACATTCTTTGAGGCTTTGGATTGGATCAGCTATTGGTTCCTGAGGAGTGGCACCTTGGGAGTTTTGGAGAGTGTTGCACTTGTGGTTACGGGATTAGTTTCGAAATCAGGAGGATGGTGCCAGGTTGGGCTCGAGTGTGTATGGCTTTGGCTACTGGAATTTACTTCGCATTGCATTCTTCACATTTTCCTTAGAGGACATGGCCACAAGTGGAGACTGTGTACGGCCACCGGGCATGTGGACAGATGGAGATACATGTCATTTGACACTATCTCACAGGATACATACTTGCCTTTGCTTGAGGACAAGAAATTCCGAGAGGGGAGGACTGTAATGTCCCCATTTTCGGAATGGTTGCCATTGGAAAACAAAGCAGTTGGTTTTCACTCTCTGAGATGTTTGGACGATACGTTGTGGGTTGGAAATGACTTGGCATATTTTTCTAATGGGTTTGATGTGTTCCTTGCAATTAATATATTTCTCTTCCCGTTGGAGCGAACCTTCTTGAGGAGTTCGAGTATGGAGACTTGCCATGTTTTTTGCTAGCACATTTCATGCCAAATGCCACTTTGGTGAAGGGATAAGTTATAATGCCTTGATCTTGTGTATACGGCATACGCCAATCATTGTGAAGATCTAACTTGATGGAGAATGAATAATAAACTAATGCATATCCTTGGTGCACTTAAGAAGGAATCTTGGAAAGAGGAAAGGAAAGTAAATTCAAATATTTAATTTGAGTTATGGGCGCCTAGAATTCCTTAAGGCTGGTCGGCCCTCTTTGGACAAGAATATTATTAAAAATAAAAGGATTTCTGCCCTACGTTGGCCATCATGAAGAAGGGAGTAAAAACATGTATAAATACAAGTTAAGATGTGGCATTTGCATCATCATTCAATCATTCATTTCATACACACTTGGAGTTTATCTCTTGGATAGGATCTTGGGACGAAAACCTCAAGCATCCTAGGAGTTGGACGAAAACCTAGCTTCTTCATTGAAGGATTCCGTGACGGGGATCTACTTGAACTTTATCATCTTCTAGGGCAGATTGCATATCAGCTTTAAGAGCATTCATTGATGGCTTCTCCATGGCGCATTGACTAGGGCTTCTGTAATGTCCCCTTGTAGGAAGTTCAAAATTTCTTTACCTTGCACACAATATAACTTCTTATAGAGAACATTAGTAATCAATAAATCCATTATAACATTATAAACTTCGTAATTAGGGTTAGTAACAACATAATCATAATCAATATCTAAGTACTTTTACATGTATATAATTCACATTTTCTCATTCTTATCATATGGAGATCCATGATATACCTAGGGAGAGTTATTCCTCATGCCTGATCGTTAATCTAATCTAAACAATAACCCCATAGAGACGGTCAGCTATTTGTTTGGGTGCTGGATAACAAGACCCCACTGTCGTAGGCCCAAGGGCTTCATGCTACAGCTGGCAATACTTCACCACTTGGCTCAAGGGGCATCACGCTAACAGCCGGCGATACTTCACCCACTTGAGAGTCACCTACCGTGGAAACCATTTTAATAATAATAACAATAATTATCTACGCAACCATAGGCCCAAGGGCTTCACGCTATAGCCGGCGATACTTCACCATTTGGCTCAAGGGGCTTCACGCTACAGCCGGCGATACTTCACCCACTTGAGAGTCACATAGGTGCTAGATTACTTAACCGCCCTTCCCTAACAATCTATACGTTCTTGTAGGGTGATAGCTAAGATTAACGATGAGGCAAATTACTCTCGTCCCGAGTATATCATGGCAAGGTTTAAGAATCATACCATAATCAGTCTTGGCCTTCGCTTTCCATTGATCTCATAGATCATGATAATGGTACTTATCATGCACATATTCTCTTTGTAGGAATTGGACCATGTCCACTACTCCTCACATATATATATCATCATGGCACTTGCTGCCCATACATTATCATAAACAATATGCATTGCTATAATAACATATATAAAACATAAGATTTATACCTTGGTCCTTGATGATCAATTTGTTGTCCAAAGTCTGAATATTGTTGATGATCGCTTGAAGGCTGATGCAGATATATAAATAATTATGTTTGTGTTATAGAATCGACTGCTGTACTATAGATTAGATTGTATAAAATGAATGTTGTGTTCAATATATGCGATGACTGCTGCAACTGAATTTGAATCAGCTGTTAGAGGATGAATGAGATTTGAATGTGATGAATGAGATGAATGATTGTGATAGATGCTGAATTATTCTATGATTGATCGATGGATGATGTTGATATAACTTGCATTTTATGTATATTTGAAATGCTTTTCTTTTATGCTTGTCTGACCGATTGTTGAATATAAGGTGATTTGATGCATTGCTTGTCTTACTAATTGATGAGATCGATTCATTTCCATTCAATGTATATCATTCGATTGTTGATGTCTATTGATTTATAGCATTGACTAGTTGCATCTTTGTCAACAGACGCCTTCCTTCATGGGATCGCTGTCTCAAAAGGCACCACCCTTAGTTTGAGACTAACATATTCTCTTAATATAATAGTGTTGCCTTTATTGTCTGGGGATCGCCGTTTTTTTGGGATCCTTGATTGCTTCCTTTGCAAGAATATTAATTATTGTTCCTTATCAATTTCCTTATGGATTTGTTAATTTACTAACATTACTTATTTATTAATCCTACGGTGCTCTAAACATTCGTTGCTTTATTAAATGAGTTATGTTTTCGATTACTAAGGACTCGTGTCTCATGACAATGATCAATCCCTGCTTTTAGACCACAATTTGCTTTGATTAATATTGCCTTAATACCGATGGCTTGTCTTATTTAAATTCTTAGATTACTTTAAGTTTAGCCGTTGCCTTATTATATAATATGCTTTGATCATGACTTGTCTTAGTCATTGGGTCTTAGTAAATATATTATATTTTTTATTTTATAATAATTATTAATATTATATTTATTTTACATTATTTATCATATATAATAATTATAATAATATTTAAATATAGTATATTTGTTATCCTTATAAATATATATTAAATATTATTTATATAATATGATTATTTAATATTATTTATTAAATATTTGCCATGTCCCCACTTTTTAAGTAACTTAAAATATTATAATTGTAAATTAATTTTGTAAAGTATTTTTATTTACTTTATAAAATTAATATTTTATTTAAGTTACTTAAGTTGGTATTAAAACACTTTATTAAAAAAGTGTTATGAACAAGCATTTAAAAAGTTCAAGTGCAAGCATTTAATATTGTTAAGTGTACACATAAACTTGCATTTAATAAAATTAGGCTGGGCCTAATTGATGTAATGGCTTTAAAAGGAAGCCTGAGAGTCATTGTAGAGCATGCTTTTTCAAATGCTTATGTATTAGTTTTCAGTTTGAAGTCTATAACTTTTGTATCCAGTTAGTGTCAAAGAGGAGGTTCTTTGCATTTACTGAATTGAGAGGAGAAATCATTCAGGTTTCTCAGTTGGGTTTCATTGTATTTGGGACTTTCAATAATTGGTCTGAGACCATTTTAATGCAGATTTGATAATGAAATACAGAGGGTTTTCTATGCAGAGGATTTTTTGTTTACAAATTTATTGATTTGAAAAATATAAATTTGTAATAGAAATCGATATATGTTTCATTGTGCATTTGGATATATATATATATATTGTTCAGATTTTATATAGATATCTTTGTTCATTATTTGCAATTCAGGAGACAATCTCTGACATATTCCAACAGAGTTTCTTTGTTTGTGTTTTGTGGGCCCCGGTTTGATAAAATCACTGCATAAATTAGAGGCGCTTGTGTTGCAATGTTCATTATTAAATGAATATAAAGAGAAGCAGCGAATTACATAGGAAATCGTGGCTATTTGATATCATTTGTTTTGATCATCTTATAATATAAGGAAATCGTGGGTCCCAGTTGCTGGAAGCCACCTCACCTCTTGATGTGCAAACTGAATCATCGTGTGTAAAGGAGGCAGTGCGAAATCATATTTAAGGATTTGCATTTTAGAGGTGTCTTCATTTTATATGGAGTTTCTAAATAACCAGTGGGCCCGATCATTATAAAATGAGGTGTTTGTGTTCATCTCCTAGGCAATCGATAAAGCAAAAAGATGTTGTGGGTCAATTAAGAAGCACCAATATTCAAAGAAGGTTCGCACCCCATTCTGTCCGCCTGTAGGTTCGATTGGAGACATCCCAATAGATTAAAAGTGAACAACATATTTTGAGTCTTCAAAAGCGGTGAATGAATTGTTGAATGACATCAAGTGGGGCCGTTCAAGCACCGATTGTATTGTATTTGCAGATGACAATGATTACTAGCTGAGAAATTCAGTCAACATCTTCATGTCATCATCGGCAACAAGCTCATAATCATATCAGATGGTCAGTTCAGTGGAAGTTGCCAGTGAGTTAAGTCTGCAGTCAGGATTGTAAGACCCATCACAAGCATCAAATTATAGCTCCATCGAAATCGTAGTTTGCAACTCAGTCACAGCGATTAATGTGGAGGAATCGATAAACAAAAGCAGCGACCAGGGATCGACTGTGTCATCAATTGCCATCAGTGTCAAATGGTTTGGTATGTTTTGCTTTATAATTCACCCCTGAATTTATCCAAGACATATGATTTGTACTCATTGGCGTATTGAATAAGTTGCAAAGTCTGACTGTGAGTTTGAGATCATGGTTGTTATTGTAATTGGATGAATTAATAAAACAAGGAAATCATAAGGATATTCAAATCTTTAATTTGAATATCAAAATCTATTATATCTAGTCAATTATCACATCATCTATTAGCGTGGCATTATTTAAAATCAAATGAGTGAGTGCATATCAGAATTCATTTGTAAATCATAGCCAATATCCATCAAGGATATTACAATATTATATATATTTATTAGATATTAATACATATATAATTTATTATGGGGACATGACAACTTCACCCTAGGGTTGGATCAAATCATCCTTGAGGAGGAGCGACCTACATTTTGAGGCAGATTTGTGGAGATTGTTGGCTGCTAGGGTTAGGGTTTGAGCAGATTTTGTGACAGCAGATTCGCAGCCTTATTCACCTATTGTTGGAGGCATTTTTTGTGCATATTTTGGTATGTAAAACATTGATATTTGTTTCTGCTATATAGCTGGGCTGGGTGGCTGTTTGCCCTAGCCATATTTTGTACTTGGAGACTTCATTATTTCTGATTTACAGCAGCAGACATCTATATTCATTGCGGATGTGTATTTGAGTGGTTTCAATGTGTATTTCATCGTGAATTTCATTTATGCAATTGGGCGAATCATATGTTGTATTTCCTTGATGCTTTGATGTGGTATATATTGGTTGGTATAAGTGTTTATCAATCTAAAAATTAGAAATCAGAATTCAGTAGGTTTGAGTAGAAATTTCAAGTAGGGTTCATTTGGAAAGCCCGTAAATCCAAACTTGGCGAAAATATCCCCATTTGAGATATTACAATATTTATGTTGTTACACAAAGCCTGATCCAACCTTCTTTATGCCATGATTTGTCCTCCAAGTGATGGCGCTATATCCTCAAAAGGTCCGCTTAAACCCTAAGTGCCAAATGGATGAAATTTTGCCCTCAAAATCTTGGATCAGCAAGTCTGAAATTTTTTATGAAATCTGAAGTTTGAACCAAAAATCTGATTACAATTTGATGATATCAAACTCCCACAATCACTCCAAAAGTAGTGCAATCCTTCAAACCCTAGGCGATGGAATTAAGATGGAAATGCATCATGAAAAGTCCACGATCTGCTTTATTTCACACACAAACTCCTTCCTCAAGCCAACCGTACAATCCTTGCTTTCATCATCAAACCCTGGCGCCCATATCACATCGATCCAAATTGATATTTGGCACAAATCTTCATCAATTTGGAATCAAACCCTCGCTGATATAATCCTGCAGAAAAAGATGTCTCTGTAGCTCCAATGTGATGCCAAAATCTGCAAATATGCTCAATAGTAAACCCCATATGGATTCACCTCTCAAGTGGCATTGGGTTTTTGTCCAATCCACTAATTTTCCAAGGGTTTTCGTCCTTAGAAAATGGCTGAACCAATGTTGCAGCTCAAAGGAAAAATATCCAATATCAAATGACAATACACAATGATGAATTGACCTCCCAAATGCCTTCTTTTATAACCCTCAAGTGGAGCGCCCAAATTTGCAATATTTTATACAAGTTTTATGTCCACCGCCATAACTTGGGACTAAAATATTATTTTATTTCACTTACTTTCCAAATATCTAATTCACTTTATAAAGTATTCAACTTACTTTCCAAATATCTAAGTCACTTTAGCTACAAAGGCTCAACTAAACAAAAAGGGGACATCACAAGTCCTCCCACCCCGAGTTTGCTTGTCCTCAAGCAATCACATATGAATGGCTAATTACTTTCACAAGATACTAGGATCCCATATCCTTCTTGTATCACCATACATACTCAACATGAAATGAGGAACTTCTCTCATCATGACATCCATGATACTCACACATACTTCCTCAAAGCTGCTAGTGCAAAAGATGACAGCAATGTTAAAACTGAAAATCCGATTCAAACTCATCCTGGGACTGCGTCTATTGTCATAAGCTGATAATCCCTCATTAACGCTCAAACTCAAAGTGTTAAAGTAACCATCCCATGCACCAAAGTCACCCACATAGAACCTTTCCATCACTTTATGATTAACAAAATCATATGAAGATAATGGAATGTTGTTCACAATCATATAATCAGCATTTCCGTCATGCCTTCCAATAGTGTCATCATAGTCCTCATGTTCAATTTCTTCAATGGCTGGATGTTCATCCTTATGTCTAATCCAAGAGGTGTATCAAGATGAAAACCAAATGTATTACTTGTCATAACCTCTACCTCATGGCTGCAAATTGTACCTTCATGTGAACACTTCTCTAATCTCAAGGCTCCATATTCTTGATGCACATCCCAATCATTATCAACATAAGGAATGTTAGAGTCTTTATGCAATTTCTCATCGTGCAATTCTGATTTCTCTTCATGTTCCCTTTGAAGTAATGCCCATAGTTGTTGCCTTTCATGATCCATGTGAGCATGTTTTTCCTTAATTTTCTATAGGTGTTGTTTTGCTTGAGAAGCCATTAACTTAGCTTCTCTAGCTTTCCTTAGCCATTCATCACACATGGCTTGGGTCCTCATAACCATGGATGGAAGACTCTCCAAGTACTCGGCGAGTCTTGAAAAACTCGCGAGTTTTTCGAGCTGACAAGTTTTCCTAGTGTTTACTTTCCAAAAAACTCACCGAGTTTTTGGTGTGGATTCCCCCTGCATTGCTAGCTTTTGAAGAAAAACTTAAACCTCTTGCATTAGACATTCCATCTCCATAGAAGATATTGACGAAGATTCTTGAGTGCATAGAAATTCTTTAGCCTTGTCATGAGAAGGTTCTCCAAATAGCCCCTCAAATGAATAGAAAAAGTAATTTGACTCATCATCATCCCTTATGTAGTAATGGTCTTCTTGCACACCAATAGGAACTAGAAGACCAATTTGATCTTTGGATACTGGCATACCCTCATCTTCTTCAAACAATATATGACATATTGGTGTTAATGCACTTGTATCTAGTATTAAATATTCTCTTCCTCAGTCAACAATCCTTCATCAATCTCAAAAAACTTGAGCAAAATCGACAAAACATGCAAAATTTCTAACTCCTTTCTATAACCTAACAATGCATGGGGAGTCATGATATTCTAAAAATACTATTGCTTCATTTTGAGAGGCAGGCATTGGAGGAGGTGAGTGCAAAAAGAGATCTAGGATTGGATGACATTGATGAGGCTGAGTAGTCATTGCCATCTACGACTAGGATGGAGGTCGAGCCACTGCCTTCCATGCCAAGCGAGGAGCCACAGCGGACTCCAAGGACTAGAACCTCTACCTCTCCCCTAGTTTTCAATAGATTAGGGAAGAGGAAGATGTAAAATGTTGTATTTACTTTTAGTTTTACTATTTTCATTTTGTCAGCTATCTATTGTATCAGGCTATCAGCCATCAGGATTCCGCATGAGGATGCGATTTTGTACTCAATTTGCATTCAAATCAATCAAATTTAATAGAAAACACTTTTGTATTCATTTATGGACTCATTGGATACATCTTGTCATTGAATTTTGAAAAAAACATGTGTTTCTAATGAAATTTAAGCAATTTTTTAAGTTGCCAAGTTTTTGCTAAGTTTTTCCCGAGTCGAGTTTTTTGGGCCTAGCTAGTTTTTGCCGAGTCCGAGTTTTCCAACTATGCTCATAACATCTTCTATGCTATGTATATGAACAATATCTCCTTTTAAGTCAACCAACTTAATAACTGATTCCTTGCAACCATTATGTAAAGATGGTGTAACAATGCTATGCTCAAGTAATGGATCATCAATGGTACCCATACCTCCATAGAATGAATTTGCTGATTGATCTTGAAGACCTTGACTCTCACAATCAACTACCTCTATGACATCATCTTTACACAATTTTTGATTTGAAGCTAGGGCAATGTTAAGCTCAAACAAAGAATCATCATCATCATGATTTAGTGTCCAAACACAAGTAGGCTCAATGAGTTCCTCATGCTCTCCTTCAACTTCATGGCTAAATCAGAATTTGTACCCATGCCTATTATTGTGTCATCTTCATTAAACATATCCTCAACATTTGTAGATACATGCTCTTCAAAGGTGGTATTGTCTCCATATGTATGATCAGTAGTTGTTGATTTGACAAATTCCATATTGGCATTCCTATCAACTTCATTATCATCATAATGTGTAATGTTCCATTTTTGGCGCATTGATTATTGTGTGCATTATGCTTGTTCCAAATCTCCCAGAGGCTATCCTCTAGGTTGGAAGAACTCCAAAGTTTTTGGAGTGGTCGTGATTCTATCTGCAGAGCATTTGTGTGTGTCTCAAGTCTTCATTTCATCAAGAATTGGTTGAAATTATTTATCAGTGCATTTCTAGTGCTTATTTTGGCTTGGGACTATTATTCTAATAATCAATTAATATTTCACTAAGGTTGCCTAAGGTTATATTTAATTATTGCAACTTAGTGTAATATTAATTATAAAAGTTGGTTTCCTTCTGGAAAATGGATTATTTCTCTTTGGCATTGAGCTCAGTGGATGTCCAAGGTGACAGTGATGCTTTCAGTTTTTGGATCAGGCTTCCGGGTTGCTCTCCAAGATTCTTGGAGGAGTCGTTTATTTTCAGAAAGTCACCCGGAAGGCATCATTCATCTTCCCAAACATCATGGAGTATGTTGGTATGTTTAATTTTGCAGGTTGGTGATATCTGGGATTTTCCGTAAAATCAGTTGATTTAATGAGCTAAACAATTAATTATTGCACTTAAGTTAAAAAGGTTGAGAAATTTGCATTTAACACTTAAGTGTTATGGCTCGTTGGAAAGGGGATGGAAAGCTTTAAATCATGGATGCTTCATTTTGGGACCTTGCGAATCAAATATTTCATTTTTTTTGATAAAAGGGGTCTTTGGAGCTAAAAGGAGCTTTTAATTAAAAAGGTGACTTTAAGTTGTGCACACATAATGAGTTATTTTTATATTTTGTTGAGGAGAAATATGAAGGGATAAAGGAAATAATATTTTATTTCCCTCAAAAAGGTTATAAAAGGAGGTGATGGGCTCATTGTTTGTTCATGCTTGGTTTTGTATTGTTACTCTGCTGGATTGAACCTGCGTGTTCTTCCATATTCTCTTGAGGACGAAAACCCTCTTGTGGAATGCTCTTGAGGATGAAAACCCTCTTGAGGTTGGGTGTGGTTTCACTACAGGAATCACCATTGTACTGGACACAGATATTGGTGCAAGCTCATACAGAGTTTGCCATGGAGCTGAAAAAAGTTGAAGAGTTTCGTTAAGTTTTTGGAGTGGAGATTGTTAGTAATCCTATTGTAATCTGATGTTGTTATTATCAGTTGAGTGTTTGTGTTTTTGTCAAGTTAGAGGCATTTTTTCATACTAGCCGTACCAGCCGAAACCAAGTTTTGAAAGAATAAAATTAATGACAAGTTCTTTTGGTTCCATTCATTTTGCAAAGCAATAGTAATGCCTAGGCGTCCATATTCATGTTTGTTTGATAGCTTTTGATGGACTGTCCAATTTACTAGAAGCTGCCATATATTTCAGGTTGTACGGCCCAGTGATAGCTTGCAATATACTCATTTTTCGAAATCTGATTTTCTGAGGATTGTTTGTGATGTTCTTATTTGGTTTTGGAGGTGTGTTAATGTGGTATTAATTGTATCTTGAGATGGCAGTCTTATGAGTGATTATGTATAGTCCGTACCATCCTGTGTGTGTGCCGTACCAATCAAAAGAAAGAGAGTTATCACTGTTTAACATTCTGTTAGGTCTTGTGTTGTCAATCCAAAAGAAATTGTATTGGAGTCTCGTTGTGTTAACAAAAGGGTACATTGTGTTGGCCATTGAAGACACTACTCTTTCATGGCAGCCTAATTTAACATTTCATATTACAGCAGTGAGGATCAGCAACAACCACTAGTGGAGGCATCTAATCTCTCAAAGATTTCTGCAAGGTATTATTCTCTTTCCCTCACAAGGATTCTTATCAAGTTCCAAATCAAGATTATGATCAACATTGTATTTGCTATAATTGTAATTTTTCTCATTTGAAATCACATTAAGTCCCCTGGACGGTTTACCGCCAGTGTGGAAGGAAAGAACATATTCAAACATATTGTAACCCCTGGATGGTTCTACCGCCAATGAGGATAAAGAACTCTCTTTCTTTTTTATTTCTACCCACTGGACAAGTGGCAAATTCCCACAGAATAAGTGGATGGCTCTGTAATCTTTTCATGCTTATATCATACCCACTGATAAAGTGGTGAATTCCCACAATACGTGGATGCCTGCCGCAGCGGATGAATTGTAGTTCTTTGATTGCATGGTTATTCATTGTAAGCCAATCACCATATGCTCTCACCTTGCCCATCCTGGGATCTGGGTGATCAGAAAGTGTGAGGCATTTAGTTGGTTATGCATTTGAGCTAACATTGCATATCATTGTATATTTTGGAAAAAAACATTTGGGGTTGATTATTACATAATGACTCCCACTTGTAGATGCACTAAGTGATTCTTCTTTGTTTCCACATGTATGACTAGGTGTCCATACTTCATGGCATGTGAAGCAACGATGTTCATTCCTCAACTGGTTTTTGCTCGTCCTTTGTGGCTAATTAGAAGATTGCTGAAATGGTTTATAAAGTTTGAAGCTCTTATTTTCACCTTCTTTCTTCTCTTTCTTCCTTCTTTTTCTTTCCTTGTTCTTCTAATGTAGTTCACCAAGCCTCTGTAATGTCCCCTTCTAGCAAGCCCAAAATTTGTCACAACCTTGCACACAATTTCAACTTGTAAAAGAGTACATTAGTATTCAATTCTTTTTATCTAATCATATTAATCACAACTGTATATTAAATCAAACTCTATAATCATAATATGAAAGTATTCTATCTTTCACAATATCCATTTTATTACATGATTCCATTTGGGAGAGATACACTTGGGCTACATGTTCATCAAACCACTAGCCCAATGAGAGAGGGTTTATAAGGAGCAATCGAGGGGTCCATATTTTATTCCTTTGACCGGAGACCAACCCAAATCAAAGGCCCATCCCTTGTCCCGGAGAGGTACTCTAGACCAACACGGGACGAGAGCCTATCCATTACTTGATGGTTCTCTTGACCAACACAAGATAATGGGAATGTATCGGTCTTTAGCCGGATGGTACTGTTGACCAACTTAGGCATCAACCATGATGTCGGTCTTTAGCCGGATGGTACTCTTGACCAATTACAGCATCAACCATGATATCGGTCTTTAGCCGGATGGCACTCTTGACCAACTACGGCATCAACCATGATATACCTCATTGCTTACCCTTACCCCTTCACCTCGATCTATGGGTTTGGTGGATAAACCATGAGCCTTATTTCTCATCCCCTAATCATCCTAATTTAAGTATTTCTTCTAGTTATTGTCATTATTTAATCAATGCCTTAATGTCCTAGGTTATATCCATTCATTCAATCTATGATGATTTACATACATATACACCTATAATTTATCATTTAATTTCCATTCTTATGTATAAACATATATATATTTGTTCCTTCATACTAATCTTATCATTTATATTCTTACAAATCATAAATTGAATAAGTAAATATAAATACTTACCTGCTGGAGCTTTACCTCGTATTTCTTACCTATCACTGCGGTCTTCTTTCTATTTTCCAATGTTTTCCTTGCCCGATGGAATGACTGATATTATTTTTATTATATTGCTGCTACTGTATATATATTTTATAATATATATTTTTCACTTCCCTTTTACTACTGATGTACATATATATGTAATGCAGATCTAAATATATGTATTTATCCGATACTCTTTTTATATTTTCTTCGGATGATGTTTTCCTTCTATTTCACAACCTTTATTTATTTCCCTTTCAAAGGATATGTTCGAAGAGGCATGTCTCTTATTATTTTTATTACTTTATATTAATTCCCTTTTATGGTAAAACTAGTTCTAACCATACATAACTCCATTATCATAAGAGGATAGGTTAAAAGATGTTTATTTATTTTATTTATATTTATATTATATCATTTATATTATAATAAATGATATATTATATGTTTTATGTTATTTATACTATATCATTTATATCATAATAAATGATATATGATTTATATTATATTATTTGTATTTATATTATAATGTAAGATAATTATAAGAATATCCGTATTTATATTATAAGATATATTTATAATATATTATATTTATATATATTGTTATTTATAATATGGGTATTGTATTTTAATTATAATAAAATATTCATACAATAATATTATTTATTAAATAATATATAATGTATGTAATTATTTCTATCATCCGAAATAATATTTTACAAACCCTCTTTATCATGTTCAAATCTTTACTTTAACAGTGTCTTGATATGGGGACATAACAGCCTCTTTTACCAGGTTTCAATGTTACAACTAAACTCAAGAAATAATTAAAAGAAACTTTTTTTTTTTAACCTATCAGGCATGCTTTGATATTCTTCAAAGAGTTGGATGGCTTGTTGTTCACGTGCAAAAGTATACAGAATATCATCCATACTTCTATGATCTATCCATTGAAGACACTTAGTATGTGGCTGAAACAAACTGATTTCCAAATACACCGCTCTGATACCACTGTAAGAACCTTTACCCGATCTGATTTGAATTTCTGATTTGGTTTCGTTGGAGTAAATGGGTTTTCACCATTTACCTTGCTTAAGTTTACTTAGGCATCCAACATTCGGTGCATATTAGTTTTTTAGTTTTAATTTATCGTTTCGGTAGTTGGACAGTTGGTTGCCTCCACCCGATCATTCCTTGCCTTTATAAGCAAGATTCTGTACAATATTTTATCTCATTTATATATTTTTCATCATTCTGGTGAAATAGCTTTGCTTCTCTCGTATTGTGAAGGTTTATCCTACAGGTTGTGCTCCTGGGAGGTGGTTCACACCAACATGGTATCAGAGCCAACTTCCTATGTCTCCTTCTGTTGAGAGTTTTCATCAGTGAATTGGTGAGATTGAAATTTTTTTTCTACTGGAATGATATTTTTGGCGTTTGAAATTTTTATAAATTTCTATTTCGCCTTATCGATATAAATTGTTACTGATCTTGTTGCTGCATTGGTGGTCTTTTTTGGCATATTGGCCTTTATTATCTTCCTGAGGCATATTTGGGCATGTTCTGATTCGATTTGATCGTCGAGGGTTCGATTCACTTGTCATGTCCCCGTTTCCGGCTTGACCATCAGATTAAGATTGGATTAGCCTATTGATCATTCCCGGAGGCTAATTCAGAATGATGAGGGAATGAATTGGTTTTCGACTAACTTAACTTTACTGTTTTGCAGGGACAAGTTAGAAATTTGAAATTTGGCTAAGTCTGGAAAACAAGAAATGTAGGAAATGGACTCTTGGAGTCTGGGCGCACATCCTATATCAAATTTCACAAAGGAGCGCCTAACCTAGCATCACCAAGCTACAGAGTGTTTCTACCATATCCACCAGGGCGCCTGGGAAGAAAAGAATGGTTAGATCACCAGAGGGACTCATACATTGCAGTTCTTCAACGAACTTGACTAAGTAATTGGGCAGTTGTCTTAGGCGCCTTTGGGAGACTGTGCAACCTCAAAGAGCGCCCCACTTGTGATGGCAAGATTTCAAGGCACCAAAGGTGTTGGACCTACAGTTGAGCACTCCTCCATGGCTTAAGGCACCATTCCTCGTTCAAGTAATCTCCTAGGCGCATTTTGGATCAAATCTTCCCACTGAGCGCCTAGCCTAGATGAGTGATAGATTGAAGACTTCGAAGCTAAGGGAAGTTACTTGGATGATTCATCAAAGTTGAAATGAACAACTTCTCACCTAGGCGCAAAATTCCTCCATTTTGGCATCCAAAAAGCAAATCTATGGAAGGCGCTCATTCCATTTGCAGTTAACACCTCCAATTGGCGCCTAGGGTTCAGTCATCTTTCTAAGGTGTGGTTCTGCTTCTTCATGACCCTATTCTGGCGCCTAGATTTGGAAACACCTTGAAGACTTGGATGAAGACTTAGGAAGTGTTTGGATCTCTCTGAGCAAGAAGGCGCACTCCCTTGGAATAGCATACTCCAGATAGCGCCTCATGTCACCAAGGCGCAGTACTACCTTCACTTTGGCGCCTATCACCTAGGAAGGGGCATTTGGGCGCCTAGAATCGAAGTCTAAGTAAGGCGCAAATTCTCATTTCCACAGTCATCATGTGGCGCCTAAGGGTCTTGTCACCAAAGGTGCGCCTAAGGAGCTTTCCATCTACTTCATATGATAGGCGCTTGATGGAAGACAAAGTTTTGACTAAGATATGACCTGTGGTGGAGACTTTTGCAAGGAAAGATCTCATCTTTCCTAAGGCGCCAATGTATACCCTTGTCTATCCACAAATGCGCCTAAGGACTGAAAACAAGGTTTTTAACCCCTTCAGATATGGGCGCTCTCTCCAAAAAAAAAAGGGTCAAGTTAACACTCAAGAGCAAAATTGTAGGAAGATGTCAATAACCTTCTCCAAGCGCCAAAACCACTGAACCTCCAAATCTAGCGCCCAGTCAAGAGAACACCAGTTTTGCGCCTAAGCAAGCTAAGTGTCAGTCCTCTTCTTCCCAATTCTCAGATGGCGCCTAGGATCCAAAAGCTCTTCGCTAAAGTTCCAGAATTGCATGGAGTCACCAAATTCCTCAAGGCGCTTATTCATGCTCCTGCTTCCCCAGTTGAGCAACTTGGTCCACATTGGGCGCCATTCCATGATCACACTGCTTCAAAAGGGCGCCTAGTCAGAGATAAGGTAGTTGGAACTACCTAAGCTCTCATTGGTCAACAGACTGTCTTCGGGATCCGTGTCAAGGTCTCTGGATAAGCTTGCCAACTCAGAATGAGTTGTCAGATGGAATATTCCCTTGGATATGCTTCTTGGGAAACGTGCCTTGGTTCCTCTTTGAGCATTGAAAAACGTGCCTTCATTGCCTTTGGAAGGCCTATAAAAGGAGGAGCTCTCTCATTCATTTGGCATCTATGATTTTGACAAAATTCTCTCTGCAAAGCTGTTGAGCTTGTAATCTTGAGGCCTGCGAGTTTCAAGTGTTGGGGTGATGCTCCCTCAACTGACAAGGTGATGCTCCCTTGTTGTACTGTGAGGTGTTGACATTCAGTTGACATCATTGGGTTCAATTGAGTTGACCAAGTATAGGCGCCATTCTAATCATCAAGGCTTCAAGGCCTTTCCTTTGTATTTCCATTTGAATGAGTTGTGCTTCATGCTACTAAAAGCACTATCCATGTAATAAGACATTGCAAGTTGATTGAATCAAATAACTAGACAAGTACCCAACTCTCATTCAAGTAGTTGTCTCTGATGTATATCTTTGTATTGTTGCAGTAGTTGATGAATTAATAGCAAATAAAATTGTTTAAGAAAGGAAAAATTTTAGTAGAACTAGTTGGGTATTTTACATCACTTGTATTTTTGGTTGCTAAGAACCCAAAGTCGGCCCTCCTCGGTCCCTCTGTGAGTTCCAGACCTACGGCATGAACTCCACGGCCGCCCTCAACCTCCAAACAACACTCTTGGCCTGAGGCAAAATGAAGAAATCAAAATCGGAAAGAAGGCTCTTCCTGGCCTGTTTCTTAGCATGTCCATGAATGCCCACTAATCGGGCCATGGTTCGAATTGTGGGAGGTTTGGTGGGAGGTATTTTGTGTCAATCTGAGGAAACACCTACTTTCACGGCCACTCCACCGACCAAGACATCATTCGCAGCCGCTGTGAACATTCATAGCCTCGGCCACACTGCAACACATAAGGCAACAGCAAAGTTTCAAACTTTGACCAATATCTGAAGGAGACTTTATACGTTTGTAAATTTTTTGCAATAAATATTTAGGGTTTCTAATGCATTGAAATATGAGATAATGAAGGTGATCGTAATTCATTATTGCGTTGAAACATAATAATGGATTGCATTTGTTTAGGGTTTCCATCGTAGTGTGCAGCTTGCATCGTAGTGGGCCTGTCTGCGGCTTCTTTCGAGTGTGAGAAAGGGACTTTAGTCCCACATTGGCTGAGTAACAAAGTTTCTGGCTATTAAAATAGCCTTTCACTCACATATACTACCGTGAGCAAGGCTCACGAGGCTCTGTTTTGTCTCTCTCACGCGTGGTGATTGGAGATTTGTATGCTTGGTGACTTGTATGCTCGGCTTGCTGGCGTGGTGACTTGGCTCTTATGTGGCGCGGGAACCCACCACATACTTCGGATATCGAGATCCACTTGGCCCTAGGGGCCCAGATTTTTGCCTCCACTCAAGGATGTGATCACATGGGCAACCAGAATTGAGCCCTTAAGTGCTTGCTAGTGCTTCCAAAGTGCCATTATAGGCCTTTTTTTTCATGTTTGCATAACTTTTGCAAACGGAGACCGATTTTCGCAAACCAGATATCAACGGAAAGGTATTTTCGTCACCTTCGCAGTGGTTGAGGCATTTCTCTCATATTTTGTTGTTTGATGGTGCTTTTACTCCGTTGAAGTTCGATATTGGTTTTGCTTAATTCTTGTGAACAAAGGGATTGATTGTTTATATTGTGAGGGATATTTGCTGCATTCTCTGGTTTCATCATGGATTTGCCTAAAGTAGAACTTCTAACTACAAGAAATTATCTTAAGTGGAAATCCGATATGGAGATTTTGTTGTTGAAGTTGAAGTTGCAAAAGATTACTTTTGGCCAAGATCCTGAACCCAAAAGTGTTGTAGAAAAAAGGAAATGGTTTGAGCGAAGAGATGAAGCTCTTGGTGTTCTCATTATGTCCACTTCTCCTGATTTGAGATATCATGTGTTATCTTGTAAGCATCCTAATGATATTTGGACTCCCTTAGAGAATCTTTTTGGTAAGCTAGATAAGATGAGGAAATTTCATTTGGAGAATGAACTAATGAATCTAGATCCTAGACATTTTGACAATATCCAGGACGTTTTCACCAAGCTTAATTCTCTCAGATTGCAGTTGTCTGAATGTGGGGTTAAAAAAGATGATGAGCAATTGATTCTATCTACTCTCTCTAAGTTAGGTCCTGATTATTCTGTATTTGTTTCTGCATTTTATGCTACCATGGATGCTCTAGGTAGTGCACACAAAAATGCCTTCTCTTGATGGTTTTGCAACGCAACTCACAAGGGAACAAGTAAAGTTGGCACAAATGGGCACATTGACACTTACGAAGGCTCAAGCACTTCTTGCAAAAGATCCTAAGGCTTCAAGTGGCAAGGACAAGAAGCAGAATAAGGATTCTAAGTCTAAAGCGAAAGTCAAGGATCCTCCTTCACAGCCTACTCCTGAGACCAAGACCTCTTCTATAGAGGAACCATCACAAAAGAAGATCAAATGTGCTTATTGCAAGAAATCCGGACATGATAAGCATAGGTGTTATACTAAGAAAATTGATGAGCTTACTCACCTTCTTCAAAAGAACATCCCGCTGCCCTCATTAGAGTCTTCTTCTCCTCCTCCCCCATCACATTCGGCAGCATCTTCATCTAGACAGTCAGGGAATGCAGGATTTGCTAATGGGATAAAAGGTAAAGCACTCTTGGCTTCCACTATTCCTGAAAATGGGAGATAGCTTCTTGATTCAGGTGCATCTCATCATATGGCATCTTCTATGGATATGTTCTCTTCTTTTGAGCCTTGTAGTTCATCTAATATTTTGATGGGTAACAATACATACATGAAGGTTTGTGGGAAAGGTTCTATTGATATGGGTGAAGGATATTTCAATGATGTTCTTTGTGTACCCTCCTTGACCACTAATCTCCTTTCAGTTTGTCAAATTAATCATGGGGCACAAGGTAAAACAGTTGAGTTCACTCCTGATCATGTTTACATTAGAGACATAGAGACTAGAGAGATCATTGCTAGAGGTGTTGTGAATCATGCATCTCGCTTGTATTCTTTTTCTCATTTTGCTCCTGATGATGATATTCCTTTTGCTGATGTTCATACCCTTCCATCAAGGGTGAATCATGTTTGTGAGGAGAAGTTTGGTCATTTGAATCTTGGTGTTCTAGAGACTAGTGTTGAGCTTCCTCCTCATCTCCTGCTTCTTCAAATTTGGGTCCTTCTCTTGAGCAAGTTTATCATAGTTTTTCAGATCTTGCTTTATTGGATGAGTATTTGCTAGGCATCTCAGACTTGTTTCTAGAGTCTCATCTTGCAGATTTGGGAGACATATTTGAGGGGATTTCTCTCCTCTTTGATGACAGTCCCAGCATGGCTGTTGAGATATCTACATCTTCTTGGAGATTGACACTGATGAGTTTTCTCCTTCACTTGATTTGTCACATTTCTTGGTTGTTTTTGATCATGATTATGTGGTGGATAGTTTGGAGACTCCTACTCAATCTTCAGAGACTTTTATTTGGAGACTTCCTCCTTTCAGTTGGACATGGAGTGGCTTCTTCATCATTCGATGGACTTGTTTCTTCCTAAGGGGAGAGGTGTTGCTTGTAGGCATTGGATCATCTTTTGTTTCCAGGCATACTTCATCGGCATTGGAGCTTCTTCATTATGGGGGGGATATAATGTCTCTCTTTTTCCTTCCTATGGGGGGATCATTGATTGTATATACATGATGTATGTAGTCCTTGGGGGGTATTAGTGTGTCCTCTATGCATCATCTTGTTTTCTTTTCTCTTTTGGAGAGGAGTTTTGTCCCACAGGGTTTCCTCCTTTTCTCCGCTTGTGAGAGATTAGATTGCATTGCATTGCATTTTGCATTGTAAATGGGTACCTAACATGGTTGTGTAGTCGGAACCCATATTGCATCTTGCTCATATTGCATAATAATCTCCCTAAGTTGCACTTAAGAGGGGGTGTTGGAATAAATGGGTTTTTACCATTTACCTTGCTTAAGTTTACTTAGGCATCCAACATTAGGGGGCATCCAACATTAGGTGCATATTAGTTTTTTAGTTTTTATTTATCGTTTCGGTAGTTGGATGGTTGGTTGCCTCCACTCGATCATTCCTTGCCTTTATAAGTAAGGTTCTATACAATATTTTTGCATCTCATTCATATATTTTTCATAATTCTGGTGAAATAGCTTTGCTTCTCTCGTATTGTGAAGATTTATCCTACAGGTTGTGCTCCTAGGAGGTGGTTTACACCAACAGGTTTGTTTTGTTTGTTTGAGTGGGTTTTATGATGTTTCAGTTTATGAATGCATTTGCCATATGATAATGCCACAATAGTACAATTTGCAAATGAAATAACAATAAACCAAAGGACTGAAATAACAAATCAAAGGTCTGATTTAACTCAAAACAGCAAGGTATTCTTTATTCGAATTAAAGATTTGAATTGATTGCAATACAATGGCATACCCGTTGATAGTTTCAATGATATGATGCAAAGGAATGCCAACATACAAGTATGACAGCTCTAAAATAGGGCAGATCTGATACAATATTTCTGCTGTTACAAAAAGTCTTATCCAACCTTCTTTATGCCACAATTTGTCCTCCAAGTGATGGCGTTATATCCTCAAAAGGTGCGCTCAAACCCTAGGTGCCAAATGGATGAAATTCTGTCCTCAAAACCTTAGATCAGCAAGTCTGAAATTCTGATGAAGTTTCAACCAAAAATCTGATTACAATTTGATGATATCAAACTACCACAATCATTCCAAAAGTAGCGCCAATCCTTCAAACCCTAGGCGATGGAATTAAGATGGAAATACATCATGAAAAGTCCGCGATCTGCCTTATTTCACACACAAACTCCTTCATCAAGCCAGTCATACCATCCTTGCTTGCATCATCAAACCCTAGTGCCCATTTGGCACAAATCTTCGTCAATTTGGAATCAAAGGCTCGCTGATATAAACCTGCAGAAAAAGATGTCTTTGTAGCTCCAATGTGATGTTGAAACTTGCAAATATGCTCAATAGTAAACCCCGTATGGATTCACCTCTCAAGTGGCATTGGATTTTCGTCCAATCCACTAATTTTCCAAGGGTTTTCGTCCTTAGAAAATGGATGAACCAATGTTGCAGCTCAAAGGAAAAATATCCAATATCAAATGACAAAATACACAATAATGAATTGACCTCCCAAATGCCTTCTTTTATAACCCTCAAGTGGAGCACCCAAATTTGCAATATTTTATACAAGTTTCATGTCCACTACCATAACTTGGGATTAAAATATTATTTTATTTCACTTTTCTGTCAAATGGGTCGGCCCACTTGATTAATAAAATAATATTTTATTTTGTCATTTTATTATATTTTATTTTTCCCTTTTATGAAGTGACTTTCCAAATCTCCAAGTTTCACTTAACCAACTTTCCAAATATCTAAGTCACTTTATAAAGTATTCAACTTAACTTTCCAAATATCTAAGTCACTTTAGCTACAAAGGCTCAACTAAACAAAAAGGGGACATTACAGAGTTCCTTAGTGGTTAGTTTGGGGTGCCCATTCCAATTTGCTTCCCATAATCTAGCAATATTGTCATTTCCTATATGCCAAGTGAGCCCCTATTGTATATGCTTATAAGTTTATAACCCTTGCTTATATGTCATGGTATTGTGAAGAGACTGCCTTTTCAAATTAGCATGTCTGGATTATTCAAATTCTCAAGATTGTATTTTTGGTGGAGAATTTAGCACCAGTTGAACTGCAGCTTTAAAAGGACTATCCAAGCATACTTCATTCTCAGAGTTTGGTTAATGAGAGCAGGGTCCTTGGTATTTTCAACAACCTCATCTTTTAGGCTTTGTAACTGTTGATGTGTTTTTTATGCACATGCAAACTCAGAATAAAATACCGATGTATTCTATCCTCTCTTGAACAAAGTCTCTCAAAGGCTAAACAATGTGATCCAATGAGACAACTCCAAGGTTCCAGATGACAGGTCTTGACTTGCAATGGATAGACTCAGTAGTTGATGTGATTTTGCTGAAACTCACAAAGGGACTTACGTTGAATTGACTCCTTATTCCAATCAAATATGTTATTCTCTTTGCGAAATGGAACTTCTTCTAACCAGCTATGAAAAGAAAATACAAAAGGACAAGGGTTGAGAAATCTATTCTAAGGACAATGAGATAATGAAACATGTCAAGTGTTGGTTTTTCTTCTGAATCAGCATTAGGGTTTGCCACTTCTAATGCACAGGCAGATTCAGCCAACTAATACAGGAGGTTGCGTGAGCTCCTCCCCTTCACTTCTGGTTCTGCCGCACCAAGGGGGGTATCCCTATAACTCAAGATGTAACCTTGACTAGCTCAAAGATAGAAAGATCTAACTTGACAACAACAGGCAGAATACTCTCATGTATGGACCAAGATCTGTATGATAGATCACAAGGTGGGCAACGTTCTTGGACATATATGTCTGGTTAGGTATGAGAGCATGCAGGGGTTCCTACTCCTAATCCTACAACTAACAGGTGGAAGGATGAGATGGTTTAAAATGGTGTTTGGATGCAAAGCTGGACATGGTGTATAACCTCAACACAGAGCTAGATTGGTGCCTATCCAGGGCTTAGAGTCAGTAGACATACACCTGTGAATGATCAGCATGAATAGCTAAAACTGGATTTCAGGGGGATACACATGATACCTGCCTTACAGATATCTCCCAATACAGAGTGTTAAGCTGTCGATACTTATGGCATCCCTATTGCAGGAAGAAAGATACATGCAAAACTGGAGACAGAATCAGCATAACACATGCAAACATAGCATTATTCATATAAGATTAACCATGAAATCCGTGGATTCATGCCAAAACGTACAACAGGAGATACATAAACTCACAAGTTTTGCTGCACAGAGCAACCAAAACTAGTTGTATCTTATTACAGAGCCAAAATGTCCAGTTTTTAACCACCTGAAAAATGGTAACACAGTCTGCTTATAACAGCCAGAAAGTGTACCACAGCAATTAATTACATGGTTGACCAAAAATCCCGCCAGATACATCGTATCAGAAAAATGGCGCTCAACGCATTACCAGATTGGCGCCCAAACATGAATGCAGCAGGTAGGGGAGGAGACAGGAAGAAACCTCGAGCCCTGCGCCGCCGCCTAGGGATCCACATCTTCAATCGGGTACCAGATCCGTCCATACCTCTGCAACCTTCGCCATTAATGGCGCACCAACCCGCGGCCTTGGGAAAACATCAAACAGTGCATCGCAACCATTTCCCGCCAAAATACCTCATCGTGATATTTCAAAATATGCAGGATATCAATTATCCCACATGCACCCCGCGGCGACCATTTCAACACTTTATATACTAGGCCACGAGCATATATGATGTCGGTGCTTTTGCTCCCGACGACACTAGTATAAGACCTTCATCATCCTCATCCTCCAGCAGCATGATATCCTGTTGCTTGAAATATCACCCTGACGTCAGCATCACCATCGCAATATCACCTACATGATAATCGCCTTCATCGGCACAACCTGATGCATCGGAGGAAGATCCTCCTGCTTAGCCGATACCAAATGTCTGGCCGATGAACATCCTGATGACGTCACCGTCATATCCTGCTGACGTCATCAGCATATCTGCCTATCGCGCACCTCCTCATATCCGGATGACGTCATCGTCATGTTTGCAAATATCGGGGGATCTCCACAAGATGATCAGTGTTAGAAATATGACCCCCCCGGACCTTGATGAAGTCACCATACATCGGCATCAGGATGATATTCGGAAGATAACCGGATATTTGGAAATATCATCCTGATGCACACATATCATGCTGCACTGTAGCTCCACTATAAGATCGGGGTGATATATGAATATGTGACTGATATTTGAAATGATCACCCCCATTGGACAATGCATGAAGCCGACAGGCGAATATCTCCCTTCGGAAATATCATGATGCAGACAAGTAGAAAAACGGATATCACCCTGACATAAGAATGACGTCAGCATCATCAGGGTGATAAAACAACGAACATGAAGTGATAAAACAACATCAGGATGATCTTGACTAAGATCACCCGATGTTCAAATATGATGACCCCGATGAAGATCGGATCATACTTAGGACTTTGCAGCAACATCATCAGGATGATCTTAAGTAAGATCACCCGATGTTAGAATATCACCCCAGCGAAAGATCATGCTGACAGAAAATATGATGACCCTCGTAAGCAACATCAGGGTGATGTCTGGAAACATGATGATGATGACCTCCTCCAAAGAAAATATGATGCTGATGTTAAAACATGCTGAGGAGGCCCAAAGACTTAGAACCTTTTTTGGATTTTTTGGGAAGGTGCCTGCATGAAAATTGCTAAAATAACCGACAGTGAATTCAGGCACCAACATCAAGATAGACAAACTCCTCCTGAAACCAGACTTCGCTTCGCCATGAGAATCAACAACTACACGAAGCCGGTGCAATCTTCTAAGGAAACTCAAGGATTTTCATGTTGCAAATCTCCATCCAAACACCCACAGCTGGCGCAGCTTGAACAAGCATTCACAACCGAACTAAAGAAAATGAAGGTTCAGTCTAACTTTGCAAAGTGGGTTGCCTTCGACAATCCACGAAAAGTATGAACCAGAAGAATTCATCAAATATCTTTACATATATTCATTACATCAATGCACTTTTAATCTATTTCTAAGCTACTTGGAAACATTTCTCCATCATATTCGAGAATTTGAAACCATGCTAATATTCCATCACCACACAAAATCACCATGCGAGCCAACAATGAGCTTGTATTGATTTTAGAAATGCATTTTTACAACAATTTCATATGTCTCTTCAATGACTTCGAAAAGTCTCCTCTAATCTACTTCTACTCTAACAGCATCTACTCCTACTACTTGATTCCTGCTCTCTCTGATAATCTTCTTTACAAATGAGATAAATGGGCCCTTTTATAGGCACCAAAATTACATGAATGGCCAGGATTGATTCGAGAATCAATGGCCAAGATTTTGACAAGGCAGTCTGTTACAAAAATTTACTATCTTTAGAACATTGAATGCGGATTGATGACGTGGCAGACTGTGATTGGATCAATGCTGTGCACATGCCACCTCAGCATCAAACAAACTGGTTTGATTTTCTTCGTGTTCATATTGTTTGGAATGTTTTCCCAGATTTTGTCATCTTTTGGAAGTAGTCTTCAAATCTTCAAATTTTCACCTCTGGAACTTGGCTGCTTCGAACTTGGAAAACTTGGGAATTTTTTGTCGAATTTCTTGTTGTTGTCGATCATGCAATTGTATAATTTATGGATTCGTGATGAGGTTGCTCATTTCTCTTATTCATGACTTTCCTGATGATGTCGCTGTGCAAGATGCAAGATTCTAGTTCTGGACTCTGGAAGTAGAAAGATGCCCCATGCGTGAATTCTTGGAGTGAACTACGGATGATCTTGATGCGGAAATTCCTTCGTGTGGTGATGATGTCTTCTCCATCGAATGTTCTTGAACAAGACTCCTCCATGCATTGAACTTCTCCTGCGCAAGCCTTTCGCCACTATCCTTCCATATTGCTCTTCATAATTGCTTGCCTCTCCTTCACATTCATCACTTGCCTGCACAAAAATCCTATGTCAGCACTTTGAAAATGATATTTAATAACAAGTGAATAGTAATAAAATTTATCATCCAATGCGTGTGGGATTATCCGAGTGTAAAACCTTAATTTATATCACCCTCCTGCAAGTAAAGTCAATAACGTGATTAAAGACTTGAATGATTTCCTAATACTTTCAAACGACACAGCCAGATCCTGCTTGCCTTTGCCAAAATTTGTTCCTAAAATTGTTTCCACAATGAGCACTTCGAATATTTGCCGAGGGTCCCTCAATTGGACTTTAGAATCCTAAGTTATTTAACTAAATGCTCATTGAATCTGTGTAGACACTTTGTAGTGAAGAGCGCCGAATTCTGAGTATAATTTTTAGGCCTTCGAAAACATCCTCATAGGCAGACTACAAGGATGCGAAACATGATCATCTATTTAAACGAGCCAGGTGAAACTTGCAATATCGAGCGTATTTCCTTGGGTATTTAGGAATTTCCTGTCGCACATATCATGAAACCCTTCACAATTTCAAATCGGGGTTTTGAGGCGACCACTCACAAATTCAATGCATTTTCCATTTGTTCATTCATGCACTTTAGCGTAGATTTTCCTTTAAGTCTTTCACATGTTTTAGTGGGGATTTAATGATGTTCACAGCTTGAAATCGGGGATTTTTGTCGAGGTTTTCACTTGTTCTTGTAGGGTGCATTCCTCTTATGACCTTTTAGTGCTCCTTGCAATATTTGAGGGCGCATTTGATATGAACTTTGTGATGATGAGCGGGAATTGCCTCAAGTCTTACAATGTTGTCAAGGGCGCATATAAACTACTTCTTTGCAATCCTGGGCGCATTTCCGTTGGAGTCTTGCAATGATTGTAGAGCGCATTTCTCCTATGAGTGTTCACAATTGAAGGGCGAGGATTTATTGATTTCTTTCACAAATGCAAGTCACAAGTTTCCTGTTTCTAGGCGAAATTCCCTTAAGGCTGTTTACAAATTTGAGCGGATTTCATGATGCTCAGGAACAAGTTTAATGCAGTTTCAATAATATCCTTCACAATGCCCGGCGCAGGATACCTGTAGTCTTTCACAAATTTGGCAGAGATTTGGTCATATTATGAATTAGGCGCTGATTTTGATCATGTGTGCATGAAATGCAAAGAGCCTTCTAAGATGCGCCAAAAGTTTTAGGCGGATGCTTTGTGCGAGTTTGTATAATTTTCAAAAGTGCGAAACCTCTCCCAAAGTGCGCTAGAAGGTTTAGACGGACCTTTTGTGTAGTCTAGCATTTTAATGCAAACCTCCCCTCCAAGTCCGCTTAGGCGGAGATTTTATTGGTGCATGCATGAAATGTGTAATGCGAGATCCAGTTAAAAGTCCACCACTCCATGTATTATAAATATGTGCTTTGCAAAGAACACTAAATTGTCTGCCAAGGTGGACCTCTGACATGGCCATGCATGAATCAATGCAAGTGATTCATCTGTTTCATTCACTGCTTCAACAATTTGAACGTCAACCCACTCTTTTAGCGATCTTATCAACCACCGGTTCTATTGTCATGTCCCCGTTTCCGGCTTGATCATCAGCTTAAGATTGGATTAGCCTATTGATCATTCCCGGAGGCTAATTCAGAATGATAAGGGAATGAATTGGTTTTTGACTAACTTAACTTTTTGTTTTGCAGGAACAAGTCAGAAACTGGAAATTTGGCTAAGTCTGGAAGCCAAGTTGTAAGGCAGTTAACTCCTGGAATCTAGGCGCAAATTCCTCATCAAACTGCTCAAATGAGTGCCTTAGGATATGGGATCCTCGAACAAACTTCGGAAGTGCAAGATGGTAAGAAGATTTGTCTTAAAGCATTTTCAAATAGGGCGCTTGACAGGAGAAGTTGATAAGTTTCCAGAATGAAGTTTGATGAATGGATTGGTTTGGGAAGAAGGTTTATTCACCTTAGGCGCCAGTTTCATGTTGCACCATCCAAAATGAGCGCCTAGTACAATAAGGCGCTATATCACATCTGGACCACCTTGAATGGCATCTAAGCTAGGTTGTGAGTTCGACAGGGTAAGTGCGCCATAAAAGGGTCAAGGCGCCATTTCCTGTTCACATAAACCTCTGAGGGCGCCTAGGTATTTGGGCAAGCCTCTGGCATCCTAGAATTGCGCCCTAGTCCAGAAGTCATTGGAAGGCTCTTTTGAGCATCAAAAAGGTTGAAGGATCATCCACTCAGTCAGACAAACTTCAAATTGCGCCTTAATACTTGAGGTGCCTTAACATGTATTTCCACCCAAGAAATGGCGCCTTAGGGTAGATTGAAGAGTAAATAGGTTTTAGCATCATCAATAAAGATTAAGGATTGTCAAATAGATCATACCTTCACTCAGAAGCATCATTTCCCTCTTGTGAAGTGTTAAACTCAAGTAGGCACACTTCATCTTCTCTTCCACTTCACATTTGCGCCTACTCCTTAAACCTAGATCCGCGCCTTTGTCTGATGATCATCTCAGTTCATTCTCTCATGGACACCCACTTTGGGAAGATTCTTATTGAGCGCCCAAGTTATTAGCACTTTTGGATCTGGATTCTACATCTTGAAAGTGAAGGCGCATTTTCCTGGGGGTAGCATCTTCTAGCCAGCGCCTAATGCTATCCAGGCACAATTCAACCTTCATTATGGCGCCTAGACACTGAAGGAGACACTTGCAAGTGTAGGCGCACTTTCCTTGTAGATTGATGACATGAACACTTTGGGGTCACTTGGTTGAAAGAACATTACTCTAAGAATGCCAAGGTGAAAGATAAAGTCAAGGAAGTGTTATGATGCCTAGGCGCATCTTTGGGCAAAACACACCAATTGTGGCGCTTAGGAGTTTCCAGACTAGGCGCACATCTAGTCACACTCTGCCATTTCTAGCGCCTACTAACATTTCTTTCATTCAAGTGGTTTGTGGCACTAACGAACTTCAAGTGTTGGAAATGATCAAGTGGATCAGAGTAGGCGCAATTTCCACCTCAAACCAACTCAAATTACACCTGGAGGAGTATTGCTCACTTTGGGACTTTGAATGCATAGTTGTTTGTCAAAGGCACCTTGGGAAGTGAGTGGACATCATTGAAAAGCCTTTCTCTAGCAAGGCGCAACTTCTAGCAGTCACCATCTCAATTGGCGCCTAGCAGTGGTAAAGCGCAAGTTCATGATCAAACTACCTCAATTGGGCGCCTAGTAGTACCTGAGCTTTCATTGGTCAACAAAATGATATTGGCATCCGTATTGGTTCAGTGGGTAAGGTTGCCACCTCAGAGTGAGTTGTCAGATGGAATATTCTCCATGAATATGCTTCTTGGGAAACGTGCCTTGGTTCCTCTTTGTGCATTGAAAAACGTGCCTTCATTGCCTTTGGAAGGCCTATAAAAGGAGGAGCTCTCTCATTCATTTGGCATCTGTTCATTTGAAAAAATTCTCTCTGCAAAGCTGTTGAGCTTGTAATCTTGAGGCCTGCGAGTTTCAAGTGTTGGGGTGATGCTCCCTCAATCAAGCAAGGTGATGCTCCCTTGTGATATTGTGAGGTGTTGACATTCAGTTGACATCATCGAGTTCAATTGAGTTGATCAAGTGTAGGCGCTATTGTAAACATCAAGGCTTCAAGGCCTTTCCTTTTGTAATTGAATAAGTTGTACTTCATGCTATTGAAAGCATTATCCATGTAATAAGACATTGCAAGTTGATTGAATCAAGTAACTAGACAAGTACCCAACTCTCATTCAAGTAGTTGTCTTTGATGTATATCTTTGTATTGTTGCAGTAGTTGATGAATTGATAGCAAGCAAATTTATCTAAGATAAGGAAAAATTTTAGTAGCATTAGTTGGGTATCTTACATCTATTCTTAGAATATGCGAAATTGTCCTCCAATGTTTATAACCCCTCCTCTTGAAATAGCGAGCGAGTGCTTGGGTACCGATACATATCTTTAGATTCTTCATTATTGCAAAATGACCACCCTAAGGCGCTCAAGCGGACCCCTAAGACTGTCGCGGATTGAGAGGACCAAAGAAAGTTTGCAAAGAGCACCAAACAGTCCGCCGGAGCGGACATTAGAATATACTATGGATGTCAAAAGATAGGAGTATTTCAATGGATTATCACAAGTTCGTTTGAGCGGAAGCGAAAGTGAAGAGAATGCTTTTCCAAAGACCAAGTGGTCAACTAACACTCTATGTGGAAGCTTGCAGGGGGCGGACAAATTGGAATGTTATGCACATTGAGTGACTAGTGACTATGTCACATAACTATGAATCTATGCCCTGGGTAAATATTCCAAAACAAATATCCCATACCCCGCACACCCTGAGTGATCCCCTTAATGACCCTACGCAAAGATACAGATGCAAACACTCCATTAAAATGCATCTATAGCGGTACTTCTGACCTTTGTCTAAAATTTGAAACTTTAATCCTTGCTGATCCCCTATACGCACAGCCCAAATATTTGCCTTATATGGGCTTTGGATTCTCACCATTTGATCAAGACAAAAGTTCATTAACTGGAGTATGCTTTCAACAATCAGCATCGATCCCAATAATTACCTGCAAACTCATTGCTGAAACAAAATAGATCAAACCAAAATTTGAAGGGGGTCCCCATCCTTGATGGGGCGGTGTTGTGGATACGTCACAGCAGTAACCTATGTCCAAGTTCCAAGAAAGTCCTTTGCATCCTTCTAATGTCTCCTCAATAGTTCAAGGAAGGGAGGGAAAGTTCATAAGATAGATTGGAATCAATTGCAGAACTGCTCTAATCAATTGTATCCTTCCAACCATTGAGATCCAGTTGTTTGTCTCATAACATAATCTACTCGTCATCAAAAATAATTCTGAATTTACAAATAAAAGTGAAGATTCAAGATTGTGACCAAATGTCTGTTAACTAATGTTCATGTTTTTCTATATTTGCATTTAGCCCATGTGCATTGTGCAATCATTATGTTCCTGTGAAACAGCAACCAAGCTTAGACCCTTGACTTGGATAACCTAGGAATGGTCTACCAACTACTATGATTTATGAGAGTTCATATGTCGTTTAAGAAGGAGGTCAACTAGTTGTTCGGAAATAACTTTTCAATCTATGTCAATAAGATGATTCATACTATCATAAATGCACATATTGTAATGTCCCTTTTAGGATATTTACCAATTTTTTTAAATTTGCAATGTCAAAATCAAACGCTAGGACTGAAAATCTGATTTTTATCTTTGCACCTTTCAATTAGGTTTTTACCAAGCATGAAACATGAACGAACATATGCAAATTGATGGAACAAACTGGATTGGCAGTCTTATTACAATGCTGAATACATGATCAAATATGCAAAACTCATATATAGGACTGCTAATCAAATATGAATATCACAGAATGGAAATTACAATGAAGAATGGCCTCCAAATTGGCCTTACAACATAAAAACCACTGCTGACACAAAACTGAAACTATTGTGTCTTGTAACATACCAATTATAATGCAAAGAGGATGAACCTTCACTTCTCAGATCTGATTGTAAAGTCTTCAATGATGACAGAATAATGATGCAACTCCTTATCTCAGAATGCTGATCTTCACCAACTGATCGCTCCTATATAATATACTTATATCTCCTTAGAGGAAGTGCTCTTTAAAAATCCCACGATTCTCTAAATTGCTATTAATACTTGCCCAAGGAAGTATGGCTGATGTAAGGGAATGATGTGGCTGTTTGTGGGGGCCACATTCCACTATCACACAATAATTTATTTTCAAACATTCAATTTATCCCCTCAAAGTCTTGTGGTATGAGACTCAGGCTCACCCAAAAGCCTACGATTCCTCTTGAAAAAGACTCACCAATATTTAATCATAGATGTTGCTGATATGTATTCAATCTCACCCACTCCTGTATAAAACCTACAAAGAGATGTAATCTTCCACACAAATCCTTCAAGTGCAACAATAAACCAGTTGCTGCAACTTGCAAACCCTTGTGTAATTGCAATAATAAACCAGCTATTGCATTCAATCAGACTTCTAATTCAGAAGTGCAATAATACATCAGCTATTGCACCAATTCGAATTCTTGCAATGAAGCACCTGTAGAAACCCTGGATGGATTCCTCCACAATAAATCAGCTAGGGGTTATCTTTCAAACCCGAAACCAATGTCAACCATGAGGGTTTTCGTTCTCAAAGCCCTGGGATCAATAAGAACTCCAATAACATTTCAATATCAGCAATATCCATAGCATAATGAAAAGAGAAGCCCTCACATCCTTTTATATTTTCTTCCTTGAAAGCTTTGGGAAACTTCCCCAATATGGGCACCACACATGAGAGGAAACATTCTTTTAAAAAATTAGAAAAAAACATTTCTTTCCATCATTTTCTAATCTTTTTTTTTCACTTTTCCCTAGGATTAGAAAAAAACACTTTATTTCCTTTCTTTTACCCACTTTCCCTAGGTGTTCCCCTTTGGCATAAATAATTAATTTATTTTTAAATGCTCACATGGTCCCCCTTTTAAAACAACTTTAAGTTGTCTCCTAGGCATAGAGGTACAACTTTATAATATTTAATTATGCCAAAGTTGCCTTTTTATAAATAAAATAATAAAGTGCCCATATTATATGTTTTTTGTCCATCCCAAGCAAGGACTGCCAAGGAAGAACTCAACGCCATACTCTGCCATAGATCATGCTGCCAGAAATAGTACTTACTAAAAATAATAAGCTCAAAAAAGTCCTCGGATGCCAATGCATGTTATATCACCCTGAAGCTCTCTGAAAACCCAGAAGGAATCCAGTAATCAAACTGCCATACACTGACAAACAGATCCCAAGAAGCTCAGAAGAGATCACCACACCGCTGGAAAGCCTAATTATTGCCTCCGACTAGCCTACCGGCCTCCGAGATAGGCTAACGGTCCATCCTGGATATCACTAATGAGAAGGGGACATTACACATATGTATTATAAGAAATGCTCAAGCAAGTGTAAAAGTCCATAGTTTAAATCATGCTTATTTTCAATTCCACAAGTTGAACCATAAAATATCCCATAAATGGTAAAGTTCATAAGATGCATCCTTCTGACAGCAACAAAGATGCATCAAGTTCAAAAGTAAAAAGTGCATTTATACCATTATGCTAGCAATGCATACCTGGCTTGCCATTAGTTCACATTTGCACCATATAGAAGATGATTGGTCATCTTTTTGTAATTCAGCTTCTGAATAAAGGAATATTTTTGTGCCCTGAAATCAACATTCTGCAGACATAAAAACTTATGCTTCATTTTATACCAGTTATTCATATCACATTAATTTTAGAATTTACAGTAGTTATCTAAAGACACATTTTTTTTCTTTTTTTTTCCTTCTTTTAAATGTACCAAAGGTTAAATCCTATCACTCATTTGCTGTTCTGCACATATTTACTTCGAATCTATTGCCCATATTCTGTCTTCACTAATCGCTGGCACAATTTTTTTTATTAGATCTGTTTCCTATAGGACTTGAAATTTTTAATTTAACATACCATGTGTCCCCCTAATGCTTTCACTGTTACCAACATGATTAAATACAAATGTTTGAGAAGACAACCAGGAAGTTCGATGACAAGAAACTAGGAATATATCATAAGAAAAACAAACTTATCTGCACAATAACTTAATTTATCACTGATAAAGAATTACTAAACTAAAAGGAACTTCACAGTGCTAAATGTATTGGAAAAGTATTACAGTTCCAATTAAGAACTAAGAATAAAAAATCTTAGAAGGTATCATTCTTTATCTCCTGTGAACTCTTTCTTATAGTTTTTTAGAGCTTTTTGGCTTTAATGATTTTATGCCAGAAAAAGCCGTAATACTCAAAGAACTTACAATGCCCCCTTGCACTAGCACTGATCCAGTTGCCAGAGCAAATTCAGCATCCTTGCCTCCAAACCAACCCACTGGTCCGCCATAAAGTCCTTGATCAAATGTTTCTGTTCTCATCAGTTTAAGAACAGAATTTGTCAACACAAGGATGCCATAAAGGTAAATATGAAACACTTCATGATGATTGACCATAGGAGAGTGTAAACAATGCTTAATGAAAATTCTTTAGATACTAAGAGTACATTATTTTATTGCAGGCCTATATTGTAATGATTGTGGCCAGTCCACAACTTTTCAAATACTTATTATTATATTATTATTTACATAAGCTATATATTAACTAAACAGTGACCTTGTCTATCAAGTTTGTCTGAGAATCCGTTTTTCTTGATTACCATTATGAATCCTGCTTGACCTTGATTACTAGAGCAATTAAATGCAAATCTGACACATGTTTAGTCTGAGACATTCCAAAAGAAAAGGCAAGGAACAAAGCCACATTGGATGAAGAAAATATCTCTGTCAAACTCATGACTGTCTGTTTGTTTCTCTGGTTCTAGATTTGATATGTATTCCCACTTATTTTTCATAAAGAGGCTAATATGCAACCAAGGAATTGAAGGGCCATTGAAAGTATGATTTATATTTTGGAAAACATGGGTATTCAAACTCTCAAGGTCAATATCCCTTGAGAGAATTTGCCAGGCCTGGCAAATGGTAACAAATCATCTCAGTAGTGATAGTGTGAAGCGATGAAATTCATTGGATTTAGCATTAAGGCAAATATGAACTTTACGTTCCTTGGGAAGTCAATTTGGTCTTTTCCCAATCTTTGTTTAGATAAGAAGTGTTTTTCTAATAGGAGAATTTTTTGATTAAATGGTAACAAAAATAACTTGTGGAGATCTCAAAAACTTAGTGGTGCACACAAACAAGCCTTCCTATAACTTTGTAAAATGTTGAAAGCTACCTTTTTAAGCCTTGGGGCCTTACTCTTTTTCTTACTAGAAAAACTATAGAGTAATGGAACACCTTTCTACAGATTCTCTATTGTACCAGGCTTAAACAGAGGATGGGGAATTCAAGAAACTGAACAAATATGGCAAAAAAATGTCACTTCTTTAAAATAAAGAGGCTCTTTTGAAGGCAATTTTGAAGTGGTTAATGTTCCATTAGAGTTTCAAAATCAAATTGAGTCTAGTTAAAGCCCAAATGACTCCTTGTGTGTTGAATGTCAGAGAGAAGATCAATAGGGCATAATTCCTGGAAATGTCCATCTGCCAATACATGTGCATGGCTGTGGATTTAAAACAACTCTCTTGGGTAGGTCCTATTTCTGGAGAAACCTAGCTGTGATCAGAGATTACTGCAGGGAGTTATGGCAACAACAAGATTGTCTGCTATAGATTTCCCTTGGGAGACAAGATAAGAAGTAATTTATCATAAAGGTGATTCCCCACTCGCTTTAGAGAGTTGATTACTTGTAAAAAGAATCTAGCTATGTGCATAAAAGCCAAATTTAATGCTTTCAGATGGTCGTAGGTTTTCTTAACCTTGAGGCAAAGGTTTAGTTTTCAAAAAGTTGTAAATTATTCTTCCCTTGAGGCAAAGGTTTCTATGCTAGCTTTTCTATCTTTCATAGAGTGAAGCTTTCCATGCACCTCCAATGCAAACTAAGTTAGATTGTGCTTTTTGGTAGAAGATAAAATGTATTTGCTTTCAGGAAAATATTTATCAGCAACAATTGAAGATGACATATGTTTTGTTATTCTATAATTGTGCGAGACATGTTAAGTCACACTGTCCCCATTGCAGAGAAATTAGAAACAAAAGAAAAATATTATTTACCTCAAACATCCAAACAAAGGTCAACACGATGTCCCAACATAACAATAAATCAAAGGTAGTACAAAGGCACCTTCAACTAATTAAAGAAATAACAAAATAATAACAAAACAAAAATAAAAACAACAGAAAATAAGGACCAAAGAGATGAACTCGGCTATGTCATCAACTATAGAATAAACCCTATCATAGTACCTCCCAATTCTAACTTTGGCAAAGCTATTATTTTTTTAACCTTACAATTCCATATACTCAAACAAGCTTCACATAACACTACTTGACTAATTGAGAATACAAGGTCATTACTGAACGACAGAATTATAGTTATTTGCATCATATCATGAAATACAAACACCTGCACAAAAGAATATGGCCAACCTACCAAACTGCTTAGTAAAAATCTCTGCAGATTCACTTGGGTGTCCACAGACTGCCGCATTTTGATGAAGCAATGACAAAAGTGCAAACTACAGGGAAAGTAACAGAATTGAGAATAGCACAACTGTGAAGAAATAATTGTAGATAATTATATAAAATTATGTGTTCTATATCACACTGACATTTGCAAGAACAATGCCTTACTTCACTTGTCTCGCTTCTTAGTTCACCCGTCAAACAAGAAAATAGATGCTGCAGCTTTGCTCCAACACGAACATGTTTGCAAATAAGCTGCAAAATGTACTCAATTAAAATGACATGGAACTAAACGGATTTAAGGAAGGTTAACTAATGAAAAAAATGAATCAGGTGAACATTAACTAATGAAACAAATGAATCAAGCAAAAATGTTAACTAATAAAGGAAATGAATCAGGTAAAAAAGTTAACTAATGAAGGAAATAAATTAAGTAAAACCAAAATGTACTCAAAATAGATGTATCTCTGTATAGATATACATAGATATATTGTTCAGGGAAAGGGTATCAAATGAAGGAAATGAATCAGATACTAGCTGATAGAAAAATATACATAATTGTGATAAGATGCTAATCTGATATATCTTAAACTCGTGATTTCCCTTAACCTGCCTTAGCTATTGACATGATCCAGCACAAAAAGAATCATACCTCCATTTGACTTTTGATAGCCTCTTCCATGATCTCAAAACTGCAATGGTTTTCCAAGTCACAAGAGTTCCTGATTCAACCATAAGATGCATATTACATACAGAACATTGTAAACATAAGCCACATCTATCATACGCATGAACAATATATTAACTCAAATGACAATACAGAGAGCAATTGTAATGTCCCCATTTTCCGAATGATCATCCAGCGAGGTCCACTAGCCTATTTTTATTCCCATAGGCTAAGTTGGGAGTTATAAGGGAATAATTTAATTAATAAAATGTTAAATAATCCTAAGTTATTTTTGGGTTATTTATATTTAATTAATTAGCTGGACTTATTTTTTATTATAAAAAAGTGACTATAATATTATATTGGAAAATTATAAAATAAGTCACTTTTGAGGAGGAAAACCTAAAATAAATAATAAAATAAAAAGGAATCTTCTAGAAAGTTCACTTGGGCTTTAAAAGGAGGTGAAGGTAAACCATTTTGATATCTTGGATTGTTATTTGCATATTGGAGTTTTCCTTGTGAGCTGTAACTGCAGGTTCAGCAAGCCCTAGGACGAAAACCCTTGGGATTTTAGGTGGATTGGACAAAAACCCAAGTCACCCATTTGGTGGATTCACTTCAGGATTCACATTGTGCTTCATTGTTCAGTTTTGAGAGCTTCAAAGATATATTTTTCCAGGTTTACATTGAAGGAGAAGGTTACCAAATTTGTGAGATTTTATATCAGATTTGTGAGGAGTTTTATAAAGCAATTCATTGATGTTTCTATGGAGTATTTTTATTCATGATTTTATGCATATTGGTAGTGGATTGTTAGAGGGTTTGCTAAACCCTAGCACTGCAATTTGGAGGGTTTGTGAAAGAAATCAGACTTCATTAGGTTGAAACCCTAGCGCCACCGTTGGGATACATTTGTTGTTTGCAGCCATCAAACACTATTCGCTGGTTTTGCAAATCGTGAGGTGCAAAAGGGAGCCGTGCATCCTTTGAAGGTGATCGTAGAAATTCTTAGTGCATAGAGGACTGCTGTACAGAATGCTGGGATGGTTCGACTAGTGTTTGGAAGCTGCTAATCCCTATTTCTGATGAATCGAAGCTGAAGTACCAGTTGTAGCTGCCATACAAATAAGATCTTGTCTAGCTGCTGAATTGGAACGTGTTGAATGAGAGGTACAGCTGCCATATAAGTGCAAAAATCAAAGTTAAAACAGCAGGAACAATATATCTTTTATAGCAGCCCAGTTGGAGGTCGCTAGATACCTGGTATGTATGAAGAATATAATTGGAGTTTGATCAAATAAAGTGCTGATTACCATCTGCAGCGATTTGTGTGGATATTGCCATTCATTTTGGTATGTAATCATTTCAAATTGATGTAAACAGGAGCATTGTTATATTCTGATCTTAATCAGCAAGAAGTACATTCAAATCTTTAATTTGAATCTCTATTTTATCATTCCAAGTGTTTGTCAAATTGTCATACAGTTATATCAGATTTTGGTTATGTTTTGTTTTGGCATTAGCAAGCAATATGTTTGTGAAAATGTCTATATGTTATGAAACTGAATTGGCATAAGAAAACATCAAAAACCATCATTCAAACAAGCAACAAAACTCAGAAAGTCAGTCATAACCAGAAAGCATGCCAAGTGTTTGGCAAAATGTCAACACACCAAAAATCAGAAAATTCATGGGATTGAGCAAGAATCTTGGTAGGGGTTCTTACAACAATCTCTATAATCCTGTAATGAAACGTGATTTATGATGTTTATGGGTGCAAGTTATAGGGAAACCTTGTAAGAAGCAATAATATAAATTCTTACTAAACTGAGATATTGTTTATTCTGATTTCTACCCAAAGAAGAAGCAAGAACTTGGACTTTGAATGAAGTGTTTGTGCTTGGGGTAAGGCATAATATCCTGCAAGATTATGCATGGAATACTGAATTTGTTTTAGTTCAAATTGTAAGGATTTTGGATGCTTCTAAATATATGACAATTATAAAATGATTTTTAGCTTATAGATATTATGCCAAATATTTAATAAAACAAATCCTTTTCTAAATAAAACCAGAGTGAATTTTGATAGAATATGATCCATACACTTAGATTGAATATTTTGTATTAGCCTAGTTAATCTTCATCATAAAATGTGATATAGTAAATTTTAGCTGGGAAGTTATTCCTAAAGTTGTTTTCTTGTTTCGCGCTACAAGTCATTGTGAATGAATGAATGAATGAAGAATTTTAATAGCGTCCACGAGGCCGCAGCAGCCTATGGGACCCAGCAGTCACACACAGCCCCGTCAAACGGAACAGCAGCCACAAATCGCCCTCTAAGTTGCCTGAACTTCCTTCTTGAGATCTTCCCTTCTGCTATGGAGTTTGATCACGAGGTTCGCCGTACTAACCAGCCTTGTTGCTTCAAACAGGGTGTCAAGGTTGGCAATTTTCAAAGTTTCACCATAGCTGTATCGTATGTCGTTGTATGCCTCGCACTCAAAGAGGAAATGTCGTTCCGTCTCCACCACGCCTTTGTTGCAGAAGAGGCATATTCTCTCCTCCCAAGTCTCTTTAGGGGTTAGCCATCTACCCGTATCACATCTAAGATGATGTGAGCTCATCCTAAGTTGGGCAATCAACATTTTCGCTTTCCACTTAATGTCTGCTCCTATATAGGCTTTTTCTTCAAAATCACCCGTGGGGTTGAATTCTTTGAGGTAGTATTCCTTTTTACGGCCCATTTGTTTTGTCCACATGATGCACTTGAATTTTCTTCTCACATATTTTTTTATTTCCTCATTAGTATTTGGGCACTCTTGCATGCTAATATCCCACCTCTTTACCCATTTGTCATTTTGCTTCTTCCAAGTGTTTTTTCTTCTAGCTAGTTCTTCCTCCATAATTAGTTTAGGCCACCCGTGGCTCTTCATGTTTTGAAACTTCTTGAGGTAGCTTAGTAACCGTATCATCGCCGATGCCTCTAGGGAGAAGGACCCTGTTTCAGCAAGTAAGATCTCATACGGCACCAAATTCTTGACTTTGAGACTGCTGATGATGAAGTGCTTCTGGATTCTTTCTATCTGCTTCCATTTCTGATCTGACATACTGCTGCCCCAAATTTCACACCCGTAGAGAATCACCGGGGTAACCAACAAGCCGAAGAGTGTTCTCTTGGTCTTCCAATCCCATAACTCCGCAATCCTGCACCTATTTTGGAGGGAGTACAACACTTTCCATCCTCCTTGAATTCTTTTTGTTCTACAAGTTTCCCAGCTGAGCTTGTGGTGAAAATCAAGCCCGAGGTACTTGTACTCCTTGACTATCTCCAACGGGCTGCCTTCAAAGGTAAAGGTATAATGCTTCTTTTTTCTTTTCAGAGAGAAGATCATTACTTTGGTTTTGCTTGTGTTCACCTGCATTCCGACCTCTTGATAAAAAGTTTCAAGAGCTCTCAAATGTTCCCTCAAGCTGCTGGCTGTTTTGGCGATTAAAATGAGGTCATCCGCATAAAGAAGCAATTTTATAACATACTTAGCTAGTTGAACCCCCTCCCCGCTATCTTTATTTAACCATTCTTCTAATTTATCAATGTACAGTCCAAATAAAGTTGGTGAAAGCAGACAGCCCTGCTTGACACCTATATCGCTGCCAAAACACTCTGACATTCCATCACTAGTTCGGATTTTAGCCTTTACTTGCTCATACAATCTATGGACAGCAGCTCTAAGCTCATCCGGAACCCCCAGCTCCATCCTATTCCAAAGCTTCTCATGAGGGATTGTGTCAAAGGCTTTTTTGAAGTCGACAAAGCAGCAAAAGGCCTCATCCCCCTAAGTATTCCATATTTTTTCAATCAAGAATCTAAGTGTAGCTCCATGGTCAATAGTAGAATGCTTCGGTCTAAATCCAGCTTGGCCCTTAGCTCTTTTTCCTTTTTTTTCTGCCCACCTGCTAATTCTGCGCTCTATCATGCTTCCGAAGAGTTTATCAAGAAAGGGATTGACCATGATAGTGCGATAGTTTGACGGGTTATTAGTATCCCTGCTTTTGAAGATAGGGATAACCACACTAGTCGTCCACTCTTTTGGGAAGCCCTCTTGGATGACCCTATTAAAGATGTGTTTGATATGAGGTGCCAGTACTTCAACACCCCACTTTAAGTGCTCAGCTTGCAGCCCATCAATATCCTGGGCTTTCCCACTTGCCAAATGTTTTATGCCTTGAATGATGTCTTCGGTGTTGAAAAGTTTTGTATTCGCATAGATTATTGGAGGTCTATGTTTATCTTGGTCCCTTTCATATAGTAACTTCGCATACTCAAGCCATTGGTTTCCGGTGATATTATTTTCTGTTTGTTTCTTCTTTTGACGTAGCTCTTTCCAAAAGCTTTTAGGACTGTTTTTTCCAAGGGCAATCAGCTCTATTCTTCTGTTGTTTACATACTTCTCTTTTTTATTCCATAGCATCTTTTCGTACTCCTCCTTATGCTCTTTGTCTATACCTCTCTTTTGCAGATTTCTTTTTGCTATCTTGCATTCCTCGTCGAACCATGGGTTTGCCGAGAAAGTATTTCTTGTTCCTCTCTTGGGTCTAGTTCTCTTACAACCATTTAAGGCCTTGTGCATTAGGGGAATCAGCATGTTCTCTCTGAAGAACTGATTCTTTATCTTAGCTGTTTTTTCTTCGTGATCTCTGAAAAGTTGTTTGATTGCAGCTCTAAAGATTTCCTGATTTTCCTGATTTAGAAGGATTTTACCTTGGGGAGTAGCCTTCTTTTGGCCAAAGTGGACTTGTTCTTCTTGTTGTTTCCTTATGAGAATGTGGATCTTAATATGAATTGGATTATGGTCTGATTTTAGCTCTAAGACATTGTCCCCAATCACAACCTCCCTCAGCTTCGAGCATCATTTGCTACACTTTGGCCATTGTACGTTTTGCAGGTGATTCTTCCTGATTCAGGCCATGCTCTCATACCATTGCAGATGATCATGCTGTAAGTGCTACAGAGCCCTAAGAGTTCAGCCCCGAAGTGTGAAACTGCACCTTTGCTGTCTTGAGAGACCCTGTCCCAAAGTTGGTCGGTCTCTTCCTCTAACCATAGAGGGTTATCTTTTTCTATGCTGCTGTTTTTCAGATTGAGAGCTTGATTATTCCCAGTTCTCGCATTGAAGTCCCCAATTATTACAATTTCTCCCATATTACTAAGAACAGAAATGTCTTTTTTTAGAGCTGCAAATGGGTCTTCACGGTCTAGATTCCTTTTCTTATAAAACTTCGATCCCTTTGGAGCAAAGTAGCATGCTGCCATCCTTGTTGTGACTTGATTTTCTGTAATTTTAAGCCATATGAACTGCTTGTTTGGATCTTCTTTCTCCACTTTTACGAAACTGTCCCATTCCTCTTTAATTAGGACTGCCACTCCACCGTGTCCCTTGCCACTATCAGTTCTTTCATTCCACACCAGGAAATGAACTCAACCAAAGCCCGACTATCTATATGCCACTCGTTAATAAGGAGAAAGCTAACAAAAAGAGACTGCATTCAACCTTCATGAGAAAAGCAAATATGTTTCTCTCCGGTGTGGCCATTTTGTTTGAGAATTTCAACCACTTTCTTACAATGATATAAGAGCCTTAGGAAAAGAAGGTGCTATGAAGAAGTTGTACATCTCAAAGAGGCAACAAACTTCACATCCTACCAAGTCAAAGCAGCCACAAGCTGGCAAGGGCAGCTAATGCAAACAAAAATCCCTCAAACCATGTGTTGTGTTTAGAAACTCCCAAAAGAAGGCAACTAAACTCACAATGAATGTGAGAAATGTAAAAGGTTGACAAATGAATTGCCACTCAATAAAACCAACTGTAGACCCCTTGTAAAATCTTTTTTAATCCCTTTTCTCTACACATTTACTTTGATTTATAGTAATCTTTAAAGCATTAGATGGATCTACAGATAGAATAAAAATCTTCTAGTACAAGTTTCCGACAAAGCCATTAAATTTCTTCCACATGTTGTAATGTCCCAAACCTTTTTTTTTTTTAATTTTCACAATATAAGATGCAAATGCATAACCCTCGCACTTTCTAATCAACAAGGTCCCAATGTGGGCAAGGTGATAGCATACAGTGATTGGGACTCTATATGGTGGCAAGCCGCACAATCTAAATGAGTGCAATACTGGAAAGGACAAACTTAGAAACTTGGCAACATTGCCATCCAAGCTGAAATATTTATATTCTAACTAGTGGTATACCATACAGTGTATACAAATAAGCAATTAAGCACAAAACTGGAACCAACTAAGAGCTGGCAGCATTGCCACCCAAGCTTATAAGCTAATCTAGACTAGCGGAGAACTGACCAGTGCTTACAAACAAACAATACTGCAATATTATTAATATTTCTGATATTAGCAGCAGCACTCTTTCTCAATTTATTATATCAGAAAATATAACAAACACTAACCATAGATTTGGTGAAGCAATAAAATCAGACTGTATAGTAGTCCATAAGAGTGTCTATCAATTGGAAATGATGGAGACTCATTCTGAATGGCTGTATGTAAGATGCTACCCCAAATTTTTTTCAAGTTTATACAATGATAACACAATGTTAGCACAATATTGCATGAACAACTAAATACCTCAACACTTCTGATCGCCAAGTTCCCAAATCGGGTGAGGTGAGAGCATAATGTGTTTTGGTTTACAAACTACAGATTGTGCAACAAAGAAGTACTTTCATCTGCTAATGAGCAGGCATCCACTTTGCAGTGGGAATTCACCACTTGTTCAGTGGGTGGAAATACAAGAAAGATATACAATGTCATCCACTTATCCAGTGGGGATTCACCACTTATTCAGTGGGTAGAAATACATGAAAGATAAATTTCCAATTGGTCCACACTGGCGGTAAACCATCCATGGGTTACAAAATGTGTTTGCAATAAAATATTATCACATGCCCAGTAAAATCAGTTTTCAAGCACAATGACAATATTCTGATTTCAAAATCAGACTGCTGCAATATCAAGATCAGATCATAAATCACACATAAACTTGCTCACAACGATGAATAATTGAGTTCACTGTAGTATACCTCTGATGGAAGAAACATGAGGAAGATCCAGGCCTGAAAATCATAATATCTTGCTGGTTACTCATCCCACAGTACTGCAAATTGCATTAACTTCTGTTCAGATAAGTCTGTTATAAAATTCTGTACTGAAACCATGCACAAACAGCAGTATGGACTTAACCAAATCCATAGGAAAGTCCCATACAACAGATCCAATATGTACAGCTCCTTATTACTCCTCAAAATCACCAATAAACATCACCATCTCTGAAAATCAGACTGCTTAATTCCCCTAATTACTGCAGTCCCAAAGCTGAAGAGAACAATTTCATAGCATACAGGAAGGCACCTCAAAAAACCAAACAAAATAATTTTGAACACTCAACTTGCACCAAGTATTTGTTAATGGAAAGCGGCCCCCACCACTCATTAATGTCAAACTAAGGATGAGCCTTCATTCCCACAATTCCTTCATCCTAATATTGTTTCCCTTTACATGAGATCGGTCCCACCAAAAGTGAGTGGAGTTATGCCAAAAAACACACAAAATATTCTCAGCTCTCTGCAAAAGACCCACGTACCCCTTGTTTTTAATGGGTTTCAAAAATTAAATCATTCCACTTTAAAATGAGTGGCCCCCACAAACTAAAAAGATTTTAGAAAATTTAAATTGCTTCCTTCTTTGTTTTTGGTGGCTCCCCCAAATCTTCTTTAAAGAAAACTTAAAACAAATCCTTTCTTAAGATGCGATTCTTTCTTATTCTTGCAATCCATTCTTTGAATTAAACCGTACGGTCAAGGAAGTAAGGAATCCTCACACCAGTTTCAAAACTTACCCAAAACCATTGTAATAAATCTTGAAAGAGGCGCTCAATTCATACAATCAGTCCACAATCACTTAAAGATTTCAAAAGACTCAACAATATTTTCTGAGCTCAATCGACCATTTCAAACATGTACGGATATGATAGTACGGATTCCTCACAATAACTTCGATCTGCACTAGAAACCTACTGAAATCATATGGAAATGAAGCGTTGGATCCATACAAATACATTCTAATCAATCTTGCATTCAAATATCAACCACATTACTTTCTCACAAAATCTTACCATTCTGCATTGTACGGCACAATAAGGTACGGATATCATCAAACAACATAAATTTCATTTGAAAAATCATTGGAAATAGTCTCCAATACATAGGAAATCAATGCTAAATAATAACATAACATATACTATCATCACACTCTCCAAATATCAGATCAACCACCCTGCTGGTAGGGCTCTGTCAATGTACGGCCAGCTAGGGATTAACATTATTTCAGAATTTCTTAGGAAATCTGCAAACAATAACATCAAACAAACCCAATCCCAATACAATGAATCTTCAAAACATAAAACTTTCCAAAACTTCATAACTCCATGGAAGCTCTATGTGATTTATGTGTGAAATCACCCAACCTCAAGAGGGTTTTCGTCCTCAAGAGCATTCTACAAGAGGGTTTTCGTCTTCAAGAGAAAATGGAAGAACTCACAGGTTCAATCCATCTGCAAACAAAATCAATTCCAATAGTATAACATAACCCCCTAAAATGAGCTCTCATTCCCTTATAAAGGCACTTAGGAGTTACAATTGAATTATTTCTTGAAAATAATAACCTTTTTTTCCTCCAACTTAAATTATTTATTTTGTCCTCCACTTAAGTGCTCACTTTTAAGTGCCTAAATAAAAGAATATATGTTCCCCATCGCTTTTTTTTTAATTATTTTCACCCTTAGAAACTTAAGTGAAAATAATAATTAAAATAGCTCATTAAAATAATATTTTTTTGCGGAAAATCTCAAACTACCTCTAAAAACAAAATAAACTGAACCAATATATTCTGTGAAATAACTTCGACCATCCTTGATGAAAATGCAGACTTGAGACACCCACAACTGCTCTGCAGACAGAAACACGACCACTCCAAAAAGTTTGGAGTTCTTCAAAACATGTCGGATAGCCTCCTAGAGACTAGGAACTAACATCATAAGCACAAAATTCTATGTGCCGAAAAAGGGACATTACACTGTATTGAATTGATATTAATTCACTGCTGTTGGTACTGTCACCATAAGCACTCAAACTTATACAAAATCTGCCCAGCTCTCTGAAATACTGTAGTCTACCTTCCCAGAACTGTATGCCACATCAAAACACTGTTGTACAGCACATCAAACACTACTATAGCACCTTTTCACAATGGTACGGTGGCTGAAACAACTCAAAATCAGACCCAGAAATTGTAATACAACAGAAATAATAAACAGCAGCAATAATTAAATAATCTGAAACCATTCTAAAAAGGTGTGGCACATGGGCCCCACATAAACTTCAAACAACTAATATAAATTACTTGTGATTCCTCTTTTAACTTGTATGGCAGACAATAGGCAGGTGTCAGAGTTTGTCTCCTTGAACAGCCGATGTAGGCAACTTCCAATTCTTTTTAAAAAATTGCTAAACAAGACTCTCCCACATTGGTACAGCACCTAATATACATTCTACCTTTTATAAAACATGTGGTGATAGCTTTAAGGCATTGCTGGACCCACTCAAACATCAAGCAGCTAATAATCATATGTGAGTCCTAAATATTATACGGCTGCTCTTAGGAAATGATATGACACTATTTTAAAATGTACGGTAGGAAATGGTGACTCAGCAATAAAGTTAATATAAGCCAAAATTCTCACTTTATTCATTGTTGATGGGTACGGCAGGGGAAACAAGAAGTAAAGCAGCCACTAATAAAAAGATGCTGGTAGTCAGCAGGCATGAATGAATGAATGAAGGTTTTTAATAACGTCCACGAGACCAAACAGCCTATGGGACCACCGGATACCCAACCACGCTGCTAAGCACAAAAGCCCAAAACAAGCAAGTCGCCCACACAGCACCTAAGTGATCTCTCTTTCCTTTTGGATCCTAGATCTTCTGTTGTGGGCCTTGATCAAATAATCTGCATTTTTTTTTATCCTTTCTTCTCAAATAGGTTAGCTAAGGAGCCCACATTCAAGATATCAATGTAATTGGCCCAAATATCCTTGTAAGTCGGACACTCCATGATGTAGTGCCATTCCGTCTCCACTAGCCCCAAAGTACAAAAACAACATATTCTATCTGCCCACTCTTCTTTTGGCCATGTCCATCTCCTGGTTTCACTCCTAGGCTGGTGCGAACTAGTCCTGAGCTGGGTCATAAACATTTTCGCTTTCCATTTTATTTCTACTCCTATATAGTTCTTTTGTGTGTGGTCATATGAAGGATTGAAGTGCTTGATATAGTATTCTCTTTTCCTCCCAAGTTGCCTTGTCCACATGCTTAATTTGACTTTTTCTTGCACGTACTTTTTGATTGCCCCATTAATATTTAGGCATTCTTTCATGCTAATATCCCACTTACTCATCCACTTGTCATTTTGTTTCATCCACGTGCTCTTCCTTCTATCTAAATTTTTCCTCTACTGTCATTTTGAGCTAGTGGAGCAACTCCATGTTCTCTAGCCTCTTTAAATAACTTAGTGGCCGATGCCTCCAAAGGAAAGGCACTGGCATCAACTAAGGCAATCTCGTAAAGAATTGACGTTTTTGTTTTGAAACTGCTTGTGATTAGGTGCTTTTGTAACCTCTATTTGTCTCCACTTCATCACTAATGTGTTGCTACCCCAAACTTCACACCCATTTAACACCATCGGCACCACTAACAACCCGAAAAGTGTTTTCTTAGTTTTCCAATCCCACAATTCAGCCCTCCTGCATCTATTTTGCAATGAGTATAACGCTTTCCATCCTTCTTGTATCCTCTTTGCTCTACACGTCTCCCAACTGAGCTTAATGTGGAAATCGAGGCCAAGATATTTATATTCATTAACCACTTGCAAGGGGTTGCCTTCAAAAACAAATTCTATCTGAGCTGAGCCTTCTTTCTCTTCAAAGTAAAGATCATGACCTTAGTTTTGTTGGTGCTCACTTGCATCCCAACTTCTTGACAAAACAATTCTAGAGCTTTCAAGTGTTCCCACAAATCATGTGTTGTTTTTGCCAATAAAATAAGATCATCTGCATACGGAAGCAACTTTATTACATAACTGACCAAGTGAATACCCCCACCACCAAACTTGTCTATCCATTCCTCTAATTTGTCAATGTACAACCCAAACAGGGTAGGAGATAACAGACATCCATATTTGACCCCAATGTCACTCCTGAAACATTCTGATAATCCTTGCTTGGTTCTAATTTTGGCTCGAACTTAATCATACAACCTATAAATAGCAGCCCTATACATTTCCGGAATTCCCAACTCTTCCATTCTACTCCATAATTTTCTTCTAGGAACAGTGTCAAACGCCTTTTTGAAGTCAACGAAACAACAGAAGACCTCTTCTCCTTGTTTATCCCAAACCTTCTCCATCAAGTGTCTGAGGGTAATGCAATGATCAATTGTAGAGTGTTTTGGCCTAAAACCTACTTGTCCTTTCACCCTCTTTCCATCCTTTTCTACCCAAATACTGATTCGACGCTCTATTATACTCCCGAAGAGTTTTTCGAAAAGAGGATTGATCATCATAGTGCGGTAGTTTGAAGGGTTGTTGACATCTCCATTTTTGAGTAAAGGAATGACTACACTAGTTGTCTAATTTGCCAGAAAACCATTATGAATGACCCCATTAAATATTCTTTTGATGTGCGGTGTGAGGGCTTCCATGCCCCATTTTATGTATTCTTCTTGTAAGCCATCTATGTCCCATGCTTTATCCATTGCAAGCTTTTTAATTCCTTCTTTGATGTCTTTTGTGGAGAAGAGTTTAGTCGTTGAATTGATTACTAAGGGTGTTGGCACCCAGATTTTCCATGCCTCAAAATTGCAACATCATGCCAAATTCATCAAAATATCCTAAGGGGTCCCTATACCTTTACCCTAATGCGTGTTGTTGAACCCATGATTTGGCTAAGTCTAAAACCCTAAAACCCTAAAAATTTGGCTAAGTCTGAAATCTGAGTGATCCTCCAAATTCTAAAATCTACAGTTTAACTCCTATGGATCCAAAACCACTCTCAAACATCCTAACAGTATATACATAAATATAACTTACAATACAACTTATACTTAAATGTTTATTTTATGTATATTTCTTTTTTCTTTTTCTGCCCTTTTGTCCCTGTGGGTTTTCGGGACCCGCAGGAACTTTTGCACCAAGTTCCTACAAGACTTCGAGACTCGCCAAAACTTTCGAACTTTTTTCAAAAGTTTCACGTTTCTCCACGACCCTGTGACCCACCAGCTGAAGATCTTCAAAATCCGAAATCCTTCCGAACCCCCTGAATTTTCAAGTCGAATCTGAAGGTTCAAAGATTCGAATTTAATTTTTTTAGAAAATGGCTAAGTATTTTATGTAGTTTCGGTCAAATTTTCATTTTGGACCTTCACCACTTTTGGTTCCAGCAGGACTTCCAAACCGCGCCGGAAGTTCTAGGTTTTCTCGTCGTCCCACCACCCGCTGGAGGCCCAGAAACGCAGAAAAATGCGCCGCCAACTTTCCAAATCGCCATTACTGTAAAGTGGGTGGTTGAATTTAATGTTTTTATTGCAATGGATGGAGTTGTTGGGGTTTTCCCTCCCATTTTTCCATCAAATCCGAGTTGCAAGGCTATAAATTGGAGATAGAAAACTCTTTTCAAGGTTCGGTCATTTTGGCATTTTTTAAATAACTAGTGCGACTAGGGTTTTGTAATGTGTCGTACCTGTTTGTATTTTTTTAATGATCTTTTATGTGATTTTTATTAGATTTTTGTGTGTTCTTTCAGATAGACAGAAGATGCAGAAGGGGTTTTATGTTTTCTTGCAGATGTGGTGCCGGAGCACACAATATATTGCATATGATAGAAAACTCAGAAAATATACAATGAATCTAAAGAAACTAATGACAACCCAGATAGTAGAATAGCCAGGAAACAATTACTATCACATACCCATATGAAATTATGCAACTTGGTACAACCGCCGGAAATGGACCAGCAAGTGGGTATGGCTGGAATGCATCAAAACTCCATAGAATGTCAAGAATGGCTCATACAAAGTATAACAACAACAACTAAGGCACTAAACGCCTCCCAAAGACCAAGAATGAGTTGTAGAAGCAAAGAGACGAGTTCCCTACAATACCCACGTCCCTCCTTGACATGGTACGGCCATGGCTGTTGTGTATGCTTGCAAACAACACTGAAACTACTCCAAAACCTTTGCGAATCTGATGGGAAATACTTGCTACAGCTAGGCGACCAGATATCCAATGGTTTCAACCTCAAATCACACTCCAAAACTCCTCTTCCAACAGTACGGCCAAGCTAGGATAGTAGGGCCAGCAAGGGAAAGTACATAGCAACAATAAACTCTCTTTCTATCCACTGAAATCTGCCTCAAAACTCACAATACCAGCATACAACGTTGATTTGCGAAAGGTCTATCAAATCAGCTCAAGAACAACTTTGAATATCTCCATTGCAAGTACATTTGTGAATGTTGAATACATCCACCGTCAATGGCACCGTTGGGTGATCTTTCACACCTGTGGGATACTGTTACTCAGGGAGGTTTCCGTCTCCAAGAGCCTCTGGTTTGAATCCTCAAACCCCAAACAACATGAAACCCTAGTAGAGTTCAAAATGAGAAATATCATAAAACATAGCATAACCCCAAATGAGCTCCAAAAGACCTTTTTATCTACCTCCAAGATGGGCGTTGGGCAATAAGGAGGGAAAATAACCTTTTAATTTCACTTTACCTAGGGATGGGCGCCCAAGGTCAAGACATCAACCTTTGTCTTCATTTCCTTAATATTCACTTTTCCTTTATTTATAATAAAGTCCATATTAATATAACATTAATAAACCTTCGGACTTTAAAATAAATATGAAGATGGTGTCAGAATTCACTGATCTTTAGCTCGCCGGAAAGGTCTCGACAAAACGTATCTGATCCAACTCTGAAATTCTCAAACCGACATAGAACCCAAACTTACTAAAAATAGTAACAACCAAGAGCCCCCTGAGCCAACCACGAGGGTGCCAACTGGATCCACTGAATGCGAACCATAACTCCAACACTGACAAAGACCTCCACAGCCAAACCAACCACAGTCCCCTAACCAAACTACTAGCCCATGTGAACTCCATGATGGACTAACCATGTGACTAGAAGGGGACATTACAATCCACCCTCCCTAAGATTGCTTGCCTCAAGCAATCTCAAATCAAAATGCTCCAATATCCGCTCGTTCTCCCATATAGAATCCTCAACTGACAGGTTCTTCCATTTAACCAGGTACTCTCTGATAATCCTCCTCAAATTACGATCCCTGGTGTCGATAATTGTTTCGGGTACTAATATCAACTTCCCCTCTTCATCAAGAGGAGGCAACTCAACTAATGGTGTAACATTGTGCCCCAGTGCCTTCTTGAGGTGAGAAACATGAAACACATTATGTACCCTGCTCCCTGCTGGTAACTCCAACTCATAAGCCACCTCTCCAATCTCACTGGAGATCTTGAAAGGTCCATAATACCATGGCTTCAACTTCTCCGCTCCACTCTTCTTGAGAGTAGACTGCCTATAAGGCTAGAGCATGAGGTAAACCATGTCACCAACCTCAAACGATCGCTAAATTCTCTGCTGATCTGCATACTGCTTTTGTTGATTCTGAGCCTTCTGTATGTTCTCCTTCAATGCCCTCATGATGTCCTGACTCTCCTGAAGGAAGTCTTTGGCTTTTGGTACTCTGCTATCACCAAACAATAAATCAACAAAGCTCGGTGCCTCATAACCATACAATGCCATGAAGGGTGACATCTGAATGGACATGTGGTAAGTAGAATTGTAGCAGTATTCTCCCATGTGGAGCCACTTAACCCATGCCTTATGCTGCCCTGAAACATAGTTTCGGAGGTATCCTTCCACCCACTTATTAACTATCTCCGTCTGACCATCAGTCTGGGGGTGGTAACTCGTACTAGGTGTGAGCTCTGTCCCTGACAACCTGAAGAGCTCCTGCCAAAAAATACTGAGGATCCTGCAGTCCCTATCACTGACAATATTCCAAGGCAACCCATGGAGTCGAAATACCTCACAAAAGAACAACCTGAGCTGCAGTATAGGTGGTAGGAATAGCAAAGAAGTGTGCATACTTCGTCAATCTGTCCACCACCACATAAATACAATCCCTACCTTGGACTCTAGGTAGACCTGTGATAAAGTCCATAGAAATGCTATCCCACTTCCTCTCAGGAATGGGCAGGGGCTGCAATAAACCTCCTGGAAGTGAGTGCTCCTGCTTGTTCTGCTGACATATCGGGCACTCTCTCACATACTACATCACCTCGGTCTTGAGGACCTTCCAGGTGAACCTCTCTCTGACCTGCCTGTAAGTTTTGAAGTATCCTGGATGCCCTGCCATAGGCAAATCGTGGAATGCCCTCAAAACTTTTTGCTTCATCTGCGAACTTGACACCAAAAAGATCCTGTCCTTGTAAATGATTAAATCATTTACCACTGTGTACCTGTCATCTTTGATGGTGCCATCAATCACTCCAGTAGCCCACTTATCTTTGGCATACTCTGCTGAAATCAATTCTCTCCAGTCATCTGCAATAGCACCAAGTGCACACAAATGGGGCCTCCTGGATAGAGCATTGGCAACAACGTTCTTCTTCCCCTTGATATAAACAATGTCAAAATCGTAGGCCTGTAGCTTGCTGACCCACTTTTGTTGCCTCTCATTTAAATCCTTCTGCCCAAGGAAATGCTTCAGACTGTTGTGATCCATCTTAACCACAAATTTGTTGCCCACAAGGTACTGTCTGAACTTAGCCAACGCATGCATAATGGCTAACATCTCCTTGTCATATATGCTATAACTCCTCTCCACACCCCTCAACTTCCTGCTCTCAAATGCTATGGGGTGCTTATCCTGCATAATCACCGCACCAATGCCTTCACCTGAGGCATCACATTGTAGCTCGAAAAGTTTGCTGAAATCGGGTATAGCTAACACAGGGCATGTACTCATGATCTGTTTGAATTTGTCAAAGCACTCTTGTGCCCTATCCGACCAACTGAAAGCATCCTTACGAGTCAAATCTGTAAGGGGAGTAGCCGACTGAGAGAACCCCTTCACAAACCTATGGTAATACCCACAAAGGCCAAGAAATCCCTTAAGATACGAGAGATTCTTTGGTGGTGGCCAATCCACAATTGCCCGAATCTTTTCCAAGTCTACCTTCACACTACTAGCACTGATGATATGACCCAAGTACAGCAACTCGGTCATCCCAAACTCACACTTTGACATTTTGGCATACGACTCCCTCTCCAGATGCTCAAAACAATGTCAATGTGTTTTAGATGCTCTTCCCATGTCTTGCTATAAATCAATATATCATCAAAGAAAATCAGCACAAATCTCCTCAACTGCTCTCTAAACACCTTGTTCATGCAAGACTGGAAGGTAGCTGGTGCATTGGTCAAACCAAATGGCATGACCAGGAACTCAAAGTGCCCATAGTGACACCTGAATGCTGTCTTCTCCACATCCTCGTCTCTGACCCGAATCTGATGGTAATCGGATCGCAGATCAATCTTGGAGAAGTAACAGGCCCCGTGCAATCAATCAGCTCATCTATTCTGGGAATTGGGTACCTATTCTTGATTGTTTTCTTATTGAGTTCCCTGTAGTCAATACACATTCTGAGAGTCCCATCCTTCTTCACCAATACCACGGATGATGCAAACGGAACTCTTACTAGGTCTGATGTGACCCATCTCGAGAAACTCTTTGATAGCCTTCTCGATCTCATCCTTATACCTTTTTGGGTGCTTGTAAGGTGTAGTTATTACTGGCGTAGCACCCTCCTCCAACTCAATCACATGCTCAAAACCTCTATCAGGAGGTTTACCTGGTGGAATATCACTAAACACTTTGGTGTGTTTAGTAAGTATAGACTGTATGTCAGGAGGATATGTAGGTTTCTGCTGATCTGTTGCCAGCATCACCATAATCTTTGCGGCCCACTCCACCTTGTTGATGTGTTTTTTATGCACATGCAAACTCAGAATAAAATACCGAGGTATTCTATCCTCTCTTGAACAAAGTCTCTCAAAGGCTAAACAATGTGATCCAATGAGACAACTCCAAGGTTCATGATATGTCAGGTCTTGACTTGCAATGGATAGACTCAGTAGTTGATGTGATTTTACTAAAACTCACAAAGGGACTTACACTGAATTTACTCCTTATTCCAATCAAATATGTTATTCTCCTTTTTGTGAAGTGGAACTTACTCTAACCAACTATGAAAAGAAAATGCAAAAGGACAAGGATTTAGAAGGCTAATCTAAGGACAATGAGATAATGAAATATGCCAAGATAGACAAACTCCTCATGAAACCAAACTCCGCTTCGCCATGAGAACCAACAACTACACGAAGTCGGTGCAATCTTCTAAGGAAACTCAAGGATTTTCATGAAATCTTAAACTGCCGTTAGAAGCCGCGATCCTCTGAAGAAAATACACACAGCAGCCAAAAAGACGCTTCCTTCAGAAGCAGCGCTTCAAAAAGGCACAGCCTGAACCAAAAAACGCGACGGCCAGGAACACAGGATCGCCCATGAAAAACGGAAAATCGTGACCTAAAAATCCTTCGAAACCCTGAATCGTGATTTTCAGGGAAAGACAATCCGCGATTTTCAGGAGAAATATCTTGGAAAAAACCGCTAGAAAGAACAAAATGCAAAAACCCTCTAATCCTCTAGAAGAAAAAAATCTGCAGAAACCCACGTTGAGGAATGGAGAGAAAAAAAAAACTTGATCTAAAGAAATGATGTTTCAAATCTAGATCCGTACGGAAGTACGGACAAGCGCAAGAGGGAACCTACTCTGATACCATGTTACATTTTAAAGAATATGAATATATTATATTGAATGAGATTATCTTACAATGAAGAGCGAATGCTCTATTTAAAGAGAAGTTACAAAGTCTAAGAATAGACAGACAGCTTGTAAAAAGCTACAGCTAAGAAAGCAAAATAAAAGACAGAAATAAAGCCTATCTAATAGGAAACAGCTTAAACAAAACCTATCTAATAGGAAATAACTAGATTGACCATTAATAAACTAGATATTATCTTAATATGTTCTAACATAGAAAAAGCTACAACTAAGTCATATAAACAGAAATAACTAAGATATATATAGTATGAATAAACTCAAGCACTTTGGTAGATATTACAATATAATCATCCACACACTAAAATCTAAACACTTTGAAATCACACTCCACACTAACATACCAATTGAAACACACTAAAACCCTGCAAACCACAAAACTCAAAAAATCTTCTCACAAACACCAAACCAATTGAAATTGGGAACATTCAACATCAATGGTGACCCCTGAATGGAATCACCCAAATAGAGATTACGGTTTTCGTCCCTAAATCCAATCGTTACCATGTAGAGGTAATCCCTAGATGGAATTACTAAAATGAATAGGAGGTTTTTCACCCTCAAATCCATTTGTCAAAAAGGTTTTTGTCCTTAGACAGAAAGATGAACAATGTTCAATCTTAAGAAACTGTGGTTTTGATAATAAACTGGAATCCTTTCTTCTGTGCACAAAACCTCTTTATATAGGCTCTGTCATGTCCCCGTTTCCGGCTTGATCATCAAGTGTATAATGGATTAGCCTAATCCTCATTCCCGGAGGCTAATTCTGAATGATAAGGGAATGAACTGGGTTTTGACTAACTCTGGGTGTTATTTTGCAGGTAGAATCAAGGAGTTTTGAGTCAGAATCCACTAAGTCATGAGCAAGGCGCCCATTTTGGCAGAACTCCTCCCTTCTGGCGCTTAGCTTCAAGAGTCTCATCCTCAATGAAGATCAAGTAGAAAGATGAAATGATCATGTCTTGGTTGTTAGGCGCACATTGAGTCAAGAAACATCCTTTTGAGAGTCTATCATGGATGATGATAGATATTGAGTTGAAGGTTTCTCATCAAAGTATATTGCCTTGTCAAGAAGATATGACCCTAGGCGCCAATGTGACACTCTGCAACACTCCAAGTGCGCCCAAGAACATCAAGGCGCCAAAACATGACTCCATGACCTTGAAGATGCGCCTAAGGGGGTAAATGATCTCCAAACTCCTCAAAAAGCCAGGGCGCTTGGTAAGATAAGTGTTTTGTTTGATCACAAAGACTCCAAGTGTGATCGCCACATGTATGAAGGCGAATCCCATTCAAGGCGCTAGTTTCCTCCTACACAGACTCAGAAGTGCGCCTAAGATCAATTCCTAGAAGTGCGCCTTAGCAAGAAAAGTCATTGGAAGGGTAAGAGTGCATCACCAATGGTTAAAGATGAAGTTTAGAAGACATCCACTCAAGTGGAATCATTAAAGAAGACAAGATCATGGATGAGGCGCACCTTTGGTCAAAAACTCCTCAAATATGCGCCTAAAGAGAAAATGAGTATCAAAACATCCTTCAAGATCAAGGCGCTAGCATTGAGGAAGATGCTATCACCTTCAAGAACCTCAGACTTTGCAAATAATGAGTAGAATTGGTTAAGTCACACACTAGGCGCAAATCCAATGTCGAATTCTCCAAATGTGCGCCTAGATGAAGAATGAAGTTAGGGAAGTGAGTTTGGACATTCTAATCAGGGCGCTCAACAAGGTATGTTGCATTGCTACTCTCAAGGATACAAACACATGAAGAATTGGTAAGATAAATCATCAAACACCCAAGGCGCAAATTCTCCATTGCAACACCTAAGGCGCCAATCTACACTTTTTCTACCCACAAATGCGCTAAAACAAGGTTTTAAATACTCTGGATATGGGCGCTTAGATTAAAAGGAACTTCAAAAGGTTTAATTGCTAGTGTTTGAAAGTTTGAATAGTGTTGAACATCTTCATGAAGATGCTAGGCGCAGATACCAGACAAGATGACCTCAAAGGTGCGCCTAAGATGGATGGAAGCTCCCAAGACCAGTTCAGATGCAAGGCGCTCCATCAAGGGGACAATGTTATGTTCATTTGAAGTCTTCAAATTTCCTTGAAAGATGACAAGTTAGAACTTGGGCGCCAAAACCTCTGTAAATCCTTCAAATATGCGCCTACCCTGTGAGGTGATGAGTTGAACATTCCAAATCTTCAAATGTTTAAGTATGAATCCAGAGGAGTTCACTTCCTAAGGCAGTATCATCCAAGGATGAGAACTTATGACTTAGGCGCACTCCCTGGTGAGATCCTCCACAGCTAGCGCCCCAGTCAGAAGAACCCTTAAACTGCGCCTAAGTGTTTCAAGAAGTGGTTAAGGTTGTTACAACTACCTGAATGCCCATTGGTCGGAAGGATAGCATTTGGATCCGTGTCAAGGTCTCTAGATGAGCTTGCCAACTCAGAATGAGTCATCAGTTGGAATATTCCCTTGGATATGCTTCTTGGGAAACGTGCCTTGGTTCCTCTTTGTGCATTGAAAAACGTGCCTTCATCGCCTTTGGAAGGCCTATAAAAAGAGGAGCTCTCTCATTCTTTTGGCATCTGTTCATTTTGACAAAATTCTCTCTGCAAAGCTGTTGAGCTTGTAATCTTGAGGCCTGCGAGTTTCAAGTGTTGGGGTGATGCTCCCTCAACAAGCTAGGTGATGCTCCCTGGTGATATTGTGAGGTGTTGACATTCAGTTAACATCATTGAGTTCAATTGAGTTGATCAAGTATAGGCGCCCATTGTAATCATCAAGGCTTCAAGGCCTTTCCTTTGAATTTCCATTTGAATAAGTTGTACTTCATGCTATTGAAAGCATTATCCATGTAATAAGACATTGCAAGTTGATTAAATCAAGTGAATAAACAAGTATCCAACTCCCATTCAAGTAGTTATCTTTGATGTATATCTTTGTGTTGTTGAAGTAGTTGATGAGTTGATAGCAAGTAAAATTGTTTAAGAAAGGAAAAATTTTAGTAGAACTAGTTGGGTATCTTACAGTGGTATCAGAGCTTGGATCCTGCCAGCCTTTGGGTTTTCATGCAAGAAGGTAATCAACAAAGTGATAGAACAAGGAGATACATTGCGCGTGAACAACGAAGGCAGTTTCAGTGGATTCATCCTTACCCACAATAGGATACTCTTTCAGAAGCAATTGTAGCTAGACAGGCTAACATGGCTGAGGAAAGAAGAAGTAGAAGTCCATCTGCAGATGGTGAACGTGCAGCTAGGGAGATGTTTAGGAACATTGCCGCTGAACAACAACAAACCGCTCAAATATTGCAACATGTCCTACAATCCCTTCAAAATACGAATCAAGGTGAAGTAGCTGGACAAGGTCGTCGAGATGCAGCTAGACCTGAGAGACAAGAAAGACATGTTGATGATGATGCTGGTAGTGCAGTAGGTAGAAGAGTTCGCACACGAACTCCTACAGTTGATAGGCCTTTAAGACCAACCTTCCTTCCACCACCACCTGAACAGGACAATGAAGCTGATGAAGAGTTTGACGAAGAAGAACCAAACAATTTTGAAAATGAGATAGCTCTCTTTGCAGATCTTTATGCCAGACTTCCGGAACGTGTTCGAGATATGATGACCTTCAATGAATATTGCCGACAGAGAAGGGAAGATAGAGACAGGCGAGGTAGAACTAGAGGCTTTCGTCCTAGAAGGGATGATGATACAAAGGAGTATAAAGAAGCCTTGGATCGAGTTCCCATTCCTACCTTTGATGGAAGTGGTAAGCTCAGTGCTAGGGCTTGGGTAAACAAGCTGGATACATACCTTTCACTTAAGCCTTTGACAGAGAAGAAGGCAATTCAATTTGCGACAATGCATCTTGAAGGTTTGGCTTATGAATGGTGGCATCATGGCCTAGTTTCTCAACATCATGATAGGATAAATTCCTATGATGAGTTTGTAACCAAGTTGATTCAGAGGTTTGACAGAAAAGACACCGAAGTGTACTATCGTGAACTAGCTCAACTCAAGCAAGAAGGAAGGGTTGTGCAGTATGTTAATGATTTTCACAAGATTGTAGTGATGGTACCTGATATGACTGACCGAAGAATCACTATGCTGTTCATTGAGGGACTGAACAATCAGATCAAGCCATTGGTAAAGGTACAAAGGCCAGCAAATTTGGAAGAAGCAATTGATTTTGCTCTAGATCTTGATACTGCTCCTGTATATCAGCCTAAGAAAAAGTTCTATAAAGGTGTTAGCTCTACTCAAAGGAGACCCTCTTTTCCTCAAAAGATGACTCAAGGTCCATCTGCAGCCGAAAGAGACGAGCTAAGAAGGAAGAAACTCTGCTTTTCTTGCAAACAACCTTGGGAACCAGGACACAGATGCCTTGGTAAGGGTAAAGCACACTTGATTGAAGTTGTATCTGATGATGGAAGCGAAGAAGAGTCATTGAGTGAAGAAGAATCCACTCAGGATGAAGAGGAGGTACAACCAACTCTTAATGTTGTTTCAGAAGAAACCTCTGACAAAATAACATTGGCAACTATCTCAGGAGTACCTAAGTATCATGCCTTCCGCATTAGAGGAGTTGTAAAGGGTCAAAGAGTCACCTGTCTAATTGACAGTGGTGCTACTCACAACTTCATAGATGAAGGTTTGGTAGCAAGGCGAGGTCTCATAGTTGAAGACTTCGAAGGATTTCAAATAGCGGTTGCTGATGGATTCCTAATGAGTTGTACCAGAAAAGTATCCCAACTGCAAATTCAAATGGGAGATTATTCTTTACAGGATGATTTCTATGTGGTTGGACTTGGGCATATTGATGTAGCACTTGGAGTACAATGGTTGCATTCGCTTGGAAGAATTGTCCAGGACTTTCAAAAGATGGAGTTAGAATTCATGCATGAAGGAAAGAAGATCAAACTGAAGTCAGTGTCTGATGGAAACCCCAAAGTTGTCTCAGCAAAACGAATGGAAGCATTATTCAGGCATAATGACATCGAATGGGCAGCACAGGTTTGCATCCAGGACAACCAAATCCTCTCTGCTGAAGAAATTTATCCTGCAGATATTCAGGCAATGTTGGATAAGCATGGTAAGGTGTTTAGGGACATACCTCCAGGAATACCTCCTGATAGAGGTTTTGAACATGTAATTGAATTGGAGGATGGGGCTAAACCTGTTAACATTGCACCCTATCGGCATCCTCGGCATTTCAAGATTGAAATTGAGAAGACGATCAAGGAATTGATCGATATGGGGCACATAAGGCCCTCATCAAGTCCATTTGCATCATCTGTGGTGCTAGTGAAGAAGAAGGATGGAACAATGCGGATGTGTGTTGACTATCGCGCATTGAACAAGAAGACCATCAAGAATAGGTATCCAATACCTAGGATTGATGAACTCCTTGATGAACTGCATGGAGCAGTCTATTTCTCAAAGATAGATCTTCGATCTGGTTACCATCAAATTCGTGTCCGAGAAGAGGACATTCCGAAGACAGCATTCAGATGCCATTACGGGCATTATGAATTCATGGTGATGCCGTTCGGACTAACAAATGCACCAGCAACTTTCCAGTCCTGCATAAATCATGTTTTTAACAAGCAGTTGAGGAAGTACCTGTTGGTTTTCTTCGACGACATCTTGATTTACAGCAAGACATGGGAAGAACATCTTCAACACTTAGACGAAGTATTGAATGTCATGGAGAATCAATCTCTGTATGCAAAAATGTCTAAGTGTGATTTTGGATTGAAGGAAATTTTGTACCTAGGTCATGTGATAGGAGCAAATGGTGTGAAAGTTCAGGAGGAAAAGATTGAAGCTATTCGCAACTGGCCAGTTCCCCGGAACGTATCTGAACTAAGAGGATTCCTTGGCCTCTGCAGCTATTACAGAAAATTTGTTAGGGGATTTTCACAGCTTGCTGCACCTTTGACAAACCTAACAAAGAAAGGAGCTTTCATGTGGACAATAGAAGCTCAAGCTGCTTTTGATAGGTTGAAGGAAGTGATGAGTACAACACCAGTACTGGCTTTGCCAGATTTTACTAAGTCCTTTGTTCTAGAATGTGATGCTTCGGGAGAAGGCATTGGAGCTGTTTTGATGCAAGATCGACATCCCATTGCATTCGAGAGTAGGAAGTTGAAGGATACAGAAAGATTGTACTCAAACTTATGACAAAGAGATGCTGGCAATCATGCATGCCTTGGCTAAGTTCCGCCAGTATCTAGTTGGATCTAAGTTTGTGGTCAGAACTGATCACAACAGTTTGAAATACTTTCTAGGGCAGAAAGATTTGAATGAAAGACAGCAGAAGTGGGTTGTGAAGATACAATCATATGATTTCGACATTGAATATGTGAAAGGCAAGAAGAATGTAGTTGCCGATGCCCTGTCTAGAAGACCTGCTGTTTGTGCCCTGAGTAAAGTTTCAGTTGATTGGAAGGCTCAGCTTCTAGTTGAGTATTCCAAATCTAAATTTGCTTGTGAGGTCATGGATGGAATCATTCAGGATGACAGGTACAAGGTGATTGATGATATCATCTATTACAAAGACAGAATCTATCTAACTCCTGAATCGGAGCTGAAGCGACAGATTTTGCAGACATACCATGATGCTCCACTTGCAGGACACCCTGGTTACTTCAAGACATACAAACAGATCAGGGAAAGATTCACTTGGAAGGGTCTGAAGGAAGAAGTACTACAGTATGTCAGGGAGTGTCTGACTTGTCAACAGAATAAGTCAGAACATACATTTCCAGCAGGATTACTCCAACCACTACCAATTCCTGAATATAAGTGGGAGAGTATTTCTATGGACTTCATCACAGGTCTTCCGAAGGTGAATGGAAGAGACTGTATCTATGTAGTTGTGGATAGATTAACCAAGTTTGCTCACTTCTTTGCAATCCCAGTTGAGTCATCAGCATTGCAAGTAGCTGAGTTATTCTTTCGTGAAGTCTTCCGACTACACGGCCTGCCTAAAACCATAGTCAGTGACCGAGATAGCCGGTTCATCAATGTGTTTTGGAGGGAGCTATTTCGACTAGCTGGGACTGACTTAACACCGAGCACTAGTTATCATCCTCAAACCGATGGACAAACTGAAATTGTAAACAAATGGCTTGAGGGATACTTGAGAAACTATGTGTCTGATCATCAGCGTGCTTGGATTAAGTGGCTACATCTGGGTGAATACTGCTACAACACTACTTTTCACATGTCGATTGGCATGACTCCCTTCCGAGCTTTGTATGGATATGAAGCTATTTCATTTGTTGATCTGGCATTGGATGACAGTAGAGCTCCCAGAGCAAGTGAATTGATGAAAGATACTTAAGATATTTTGAGAGTCCTTAAGGACAATTTGCAAAGAGCTCAAAATCAACAGAAGCTGTATGCCGACAAACACCGAGTTGAAAGAAGCTTTGAAGTAGGGGACATGGTGTTTCTGCGCCTTCAGCCATATAGGCAGAGTACCTTGAAGAAGTCAGGTGCAGAGAAATTGAAACCAAGGTTTTACGGACCCTACAAGGTGTTGAGAAGAGTAGGGGAAGTGGCATATGGACTTGACTTACCAGCAGGAAGCCGCATCCACAATGTATTTCATGTGTCGTGTCTCAAAAAGGCACTTGGTCAACATGTGGTTTCAACTGATGAACTACCACCACTCGATGAAGAAGGAATGCTTGCACTTGAACCTGAAAATGTGGTGGATATAAGGGAGAAGAAACTCCGCAACTGAAGCATAAGAGAATATCTGGTGAAGTGGAAAGGGTTGCCAATGGAGGATGTTACTTGGGAAGGAGAGAAGATCCCAGAGCATCCTAACCTTCAATTGCTTGAGGACAAGCAATCCCGGGTAGGGGAGACTGTCATGTCCCCGTTTCCGGCTTGATCATCAAGTGTATAATGGATTAGCCTAATCCTCATTCCCGGAGGCTAATTCTGAATGATAAGGGAATGAACTGGGTTTTGACTAACTCTGGGTGTTATTTTGCAGGTAGAATCAAGGAGTTTTGAGTCAGAATCCACTAAGTCATGAGCAAGGCGCCCATTTTGGCAGAACTCCTCCCTTCTGGCGCTTAGCTTCAAGAGTCTCATCCTCAATGAAGATCAAGTAGAAAGATGAAATGATCATGTCTTGGTTGTTAGGCGCACATTGAGTCAAGAAACATCCTTTTGAGAGTCTATCATGGATGATGATAGATATTGAGTTGAAGGTTTCTCATCAAAGTATATTGCCTTGTCAAGAAGATATGACCCTAGGCGCCAATGTGACACTCTGCAACACTCCAAGTGCGCCCAAGAACATCAAGGCGCCAAAACATGACTCCATGACCTTGAAGATGCGCCTAAGGGGGTAAATGATCTCCAAACTCCTCAAAAAGCCAGGGCGCTTGGTAAGATAAGTGTTTTGTTTGATCACAAAGACTCCAAGTGTGAGCGCCACATGTATGAAGGCGAATCCCATTCAAGGCGCTAGTTTCCTCCTACACAGACTCAGAAGTGCGCCTAAGATCAATTCCTAGAAGTGCGCCTTAGCAAGAAAAGTCATTGGAAGGGTAAGAGTGCATCACCAATGGTTAAAGATGAAGTTTAGAAGACATCCACTCAAGTGGAATCATTAAAGAAGACAAGATCATGGATGAGGCGCACCTTTGGTCAAAAACTCCTCAAATATGCGCCTAAAGAGAAAATGAGTATCAAAACATCCTTCAAGATCAAGGCGCTAGCATTGAGGAAGATGCTATCACCTTCAGAAACCTCAGACTTTGCAAATAATGAGTAGAATTGGTTAAGTCACACACTAGGCGCAAATCCAATGTCGAATTCTCCAAATGTGCGCCTAGATGAAGAATGAAGTTAGGGAAGTGAGTTTGGACATTCTAATCAGGGCGCTCAACAAGGTATGTTGCATTGCTACTCTCAAGGATACAAACACATGAAGAATTGGTAAGATAAATCATCAAACACCCAAGGCGCAAATTCTCCATTGCAACACCTAAGGCGCCAATCTACACTTTTTCTACCCACAAATGCGCTAAAACAAGGTTTTAAATACTCTGGATATGGGCGCTTAGATTAAAAGGAACTTCAAAAGGTTTAATTGCTAGTGTTTGAAAGTTTGAATAGTGTTGAACATCTTCATGAAGATGCTAGGCGCAGATACCAGACAAGATGACCTCAAAGGTGCGCCTAAGATGGATGGAAGCTCCCAAGACCAGTTCAGATGCAAGGCGCTCCATCAAGGGGACAATGTTATGTTCATTTGAAGTCTTCAAATTTCCTTGAAAGATGACAAGTTAGAACTTGGGCGCCAAAACCTCTGTAAATCCTTCAAATATGCGCCTACCCTGTGAGGTGATGAGTTGAACATTCCAAATCTTCAAATGTTTAAGTATGAATCCAGAGGAGTTCACTTCCTAAGGCAGTATCATCCAAGGATGAGAACTTATGACTTAGGCGCACTCCCTGGTGAGATCCTCCACAGCTAGCGCCCCAGTCAGAAGAACCCTTAAACTGCGCCTAAGTGTTTCAAGAAGTGGTTAAGGTTGTTACAACTACCTGAATGCCCATTGGTCGGAAGGATAGCATTTGGATCCGTGTCAAGGTCTCTAGATGAGCTTGCCAACTCAGAATGAGTCATCAGTTGGAATATTCCCTTGGATATGCTTCTTGGGAAACGTGCCTTGGTTCCTCTTTGTGCATTGAAAAACGTGCCTTCATCGCCTTTGGAAGGCCTATAAAAAGAGGAGCTCTCTCATTCTTTTGGCATCTGTTCATTTTGACAAAATTCTCTCTGCAAAGCTGTTGAGCTTGTAATCTTGAGGCCTGCGAGTTTCAAGTGTTGGGGTGATGCTCCCTCAACAAGCTAGGTGATGCTCCCTGGTGATATTGTGAGGTGTTGACATTCAGTTAACATCATTGAGTTCAATTGAGTTGATCAAGTATAGGCGCCCATTGTAATCATCAAGGCTTCAAGGCCTTTCCTTTGAATTTCCATTTGAATAAGTTGTACTTCATGCTATTGAAAGCATTATCCATGTAATAAGACATTGCAAGTTGATTAAATCAAGTGAATAAACAAGTATCCAACTCCCATTCAAGTAGTTATCTTTGATGTATATCTTTGTGTTGTTGAAGTAGTTGATGAGTTGATAGCAAGTAAAATTGTTTAAGAAAGGAAAAATTTTAGTAGAACTAGTTGGGTATCTTACAGGCTCTTTGAAGAATATAATATTATTTTCATTTTTTCCTTTTCCCTCCAAAACTTATTTCATAAAATGTCTAGAAAGTCCAATCATTTTTTGGACCCTAGTCCTAGTGACACTTTGTAACATAAGTTTAAGCCCTCTTTTAAAAACAATTTTTAATAATAAAACATAAGTTGTCTTTTAAGAATATAACATAGAGTTACGTTTTAGACAACTTAAATTATTTTCTTAGCTCAAAAAGGAGACATAACACATGTCCATAGCAAAAGTCTCTTACTGTTATTTGTCCACTATCAGAATTTCAATGTTGTATTTTTGAACTTCTATACAAACATATATTTGTCTGTGTGTGTGTATACTGATTTGTCTATGTGCGTGTGTATGCAGACATCCATATATACACACATACCGACATGTAACATGTATGTACATACGTACATGCATACCTATGGCTATTTGTATGGATGCATCCATGCTGTATTACATCCTGTGGTTTTCAGACAACTGCCGTATCTTTGTCCATATTTATATCCTGATGAATCGGATTTCTGTCTTTAATCCATATAATTAATACCTTATGAAATGAACATTTGAAGTACAAGGAAACCTTTAATGTCCAATATTTTGGCTCTACAAATTTACTGCTAGTTTCAAACGTATGCTTTGGATGAAGCAAATATATAACATCTCCCTTTCATATCTTCATCAAAGGTCTTATCTAAAAAATCTTCCTACTTGAATATCAATATCTGTCTTTCCATGCTTTACTGTAATTAGGAGGAAAATGGGACTGGAATGTGAACTCTGATTGTTTTAAAAAAATGTTGCATTAACAACATTAAAGTAAATGCAGTGACAAAAGACATTGAGAGTGTCATTTTTTATAAGAACAAGAGAATATTCAATATGGGTAAGAGCATACCATTGTAAAAAACTGGATCCTTTTTGTGGATTATCTTTAATAGTATGCCTTTCAGAGTAACTTCCAGCTATGACTTCAGTTGAAACAAGAAGCCCATTCCTACGCAAGAGTTGATGTGGCTGCTTATCCAATTCATCCCATTAAAAATATTATCAAAATATTGCAAGTTAAATTTGGCATTTATAGAATTGTTGATGTACCAGGACCAGTAATATCTTCACTCATGCCTACAATGTTAATATTAACAGAGAAATTTTTTTATGATGATGATCAGATGTGCCCACATCATCCCCAAAAAACCAAAAAATGAGAGGTATCCCCCACTTTAGGTGCCACAGGGGCGCCCTGGCATGTCAGGGACGTCACAATGTCCCCAACAGCCTGCAATTATAACATTTAAAAAAACAAAACCCATAATATTTGAGTAGAAACCAGGCATGCCACAATCTTAATGTCAATAAATAGTTCTCAAAACCATTATAGGAAATTTTAAAAAGAGCTACAGATAAATAATATGAAGAAGAATAAAACATCTCTATTAAAGATAAAGGGGTAAATGAATGACTAAATTGAGAAAGTTAAACAATAAGAGAAATTTAACATATAAACTTACATTACTTCCACAATTGCAAAAGAGACAATGTTTTTTATGTGAGTTTCCTTAAAAGTGCATCTATAGTTCTAATCATGTTATTGACTAGCAAAATATTTCTATTGAATTTAAATGTGATTAAAATTAAACCAAATGATATTATAGAAAGGATCTAAAATTTTGAGAAATAAAATTATAGATGAAGTTAAGGTGAAATGGATTCACTGTGATATTGATAGCGCTACATTCGCACTTAATTGACTGATTATTTTTGTGAGGTATGTTGTAGATGCACCTTGAGCTATTAAGGGTAGCAGCTGATTTATACAAGGAGAATTGTTATAGGACTTTTGCCCCAAAGTGAAAAAAGAATGTTATTTATCTTTTTTTGTTAAAAAAGAGAAAAGTAAAAGTCACGTAAAAACCCTTAAGATTAGAACGGGTAAAAATAGGAAATTATGTCATTTGTATTTAATAAATTAATTACCTTTAGAAAAAGGTAATAGAATTAAGTAATAACTGGGAAAGAACAGTCCCAAGAGATAAAAATGAGGAAAATTTTAATTTTTAATATTAATTGTGATGTGAAAGGGTGTGATGGTTTGGAATCCAACCCTTAAAAAGATTATATAAATCATTTATGTGAGACTTGGAAAGGGTATGGAGAACACTCAAGGAAGGAGGTGGTTTGGTGAGCTATGCGCATTGGAGAAGGGGCATACAAGGCATGCCCAACTCAAGGTATAGGGTACACATGGAATTGTCCTGGCCAGGGCTTTGTGTTGAATGGTTGCTCTGTTAAGCATGTTTTACATGCTACGTTCTTAATATAACTATTCCTCCTAGAGTGTGCCATAGCTAAGAGGACCTAAACCATTAAGATCTTCCCGGGGTGAGAGTTTACATTTCTAAAGTTGTCTCAGATAAGTATTACTTCACATTTGATTTAAAATATAAGTTTTGAATGTAAAAAATACATATAAACTTCCGCTGTTATTTTTAATATTGAATTTCATATTCTAGATGTTGCCATATGTATTTATTCAAATGTTATTTCTTTTAAAAGTGTATACTCACCCCTTAAGAATATTATATTGTGGTGGATATAGAAATTGGCAAGTTATATATAGCATAGAGTATTCTTCGATGCGACATCATCTATCTATCAATATGGTCTATCTTTCTCTTTTGCTCACTCATACACCTGCACAAAGGAAATTTCTAAGATAGATACTACTTTGTGATATTAATACACTAAGTGCACGACAAGTGATTATTTTGACTTCATCACCATTTAAATATTATTTGGCCAATAAAAATATATGGATATAATCTCACAAGAGAATCTTCTGTCATTTTTTTTTCTAAAAATTTCTTTGAACAAGAGGCTCAAACAAAATTTCTAACGCAACCATTTCCTCTAGCTTGACAACCAGGGTAAGTACTAAACATAACTGTATAATCCTTCTTGTTCTACATAAATGTGATCCAGATCACTAGTGGTGTGTTATGGCAGAAGCACAACTTAGTTGTTAAATATAAACAAGAAAAATAGTGCATTTACACAGAACGAACAAGATTGCATTAGTCTGACAAGTTTTGTGCATGTACAATCTCTAAGAAGAGATGGAAACGAAAATGGAGAAGTATATAGTATATACATCTATTTTCCATGACATTTTAATGTCCAGTCTCTGGCATACAACACATATTTGATACATAAGCATAGAACAAAAGCTTAATAAACATCAGGTGAAGATGAAACCGTTCAACTTCCAGAAACTACTAAGAAGTTGGCACCACGTTGGCACGAAGACAGTTGGTGCTACACTAATTCAACATATTTTCTGAAGGTCAACACTGAATGGGCATACGTTACATGAATGTTAACCCAGCAAGGGGTTGCCACCCCTTGATCCATCAAGGGATACAAAGGATGCTTTGCTTGAGCCCAGCACATGTAGAACTGTTATGGTACAACTACATAGAACCTTTGTATTGCACTGCCACCTTGGATTAAAGAAATCAAAAGATATTTCAACATTTGCATTTTTTGCAACAAATCCAAGCAATAATCAACATCTATTGTGTCATTACAAATCCAAGCAATAATCAACATCTATTGTGTCATTTGATGGACAGTAATAATTCCTCTTTACTTGGACACTAATGAACTTTGGACTTACACAAAATGTTAAACCTTTGAAAGCAGTGACCAGTTTCAAAAGGAATTCCTGGAGTTATGAAAAGGCAATAAGATTCATGGGAAAACAATCAGCAGTAATGATTGACTCTAACAGTCAGTTGTACATTAAACAGCTACTCTAGTCAACGACCAGTCATGTACATACTAATCAATTTATGTGATACAACAGTTTTAGTTGCCGTAAAATAGTGCTGCAAATAGGTGAATTAAAAAATGGCTAAAACAATAAGAAATCATTCATCATACCGTGTTTCCCATAAAAGCGGTTGAGTCAGATAGTTGAATAAAAAACTGGAAAAAATCATGATCCTTCTCCTGATGAAAAAGCATTGAATGAATTTACTTCAAAAGAAATTCATCATTTACATATAATATTTGCAAGAAAGTTAGAAACTTCTTCAAGTTTTGAATGCACCATACAGATCCCCTCAGTTTGAAATATCCTTCATACATTTTACGTTGAAATTAAATAGACACCTACAAGTATAGTTTCTGTGCTACTGAGCCTTTAATCACATATTCTTCATTTTCCAAGATTTAGACAAATAGCAATACCTGAAGACAAGCCAGCAATCCTAAGCAATCAATCTCAGTTTCAGTTATGATCTGAGTCCTCCTAGCAAGAACAACCTGATTACTTGTAAAACAAAAAACAGAAACTGTTTATCTCCAGAAATCTCAATTCGCTAAAAAATACAAAAGCTAAAAATTAGAAAGTAATGTATCTCACAATTACAAAGAATGCATAAGCAAAGAGAAAATATTTATGTCGTATTGCAACTAAATATGCATCCACCACAATTATAGGTAGTAATTTTTGTACTTGTCATGCGATTAAAAGTTATATGTATGTCCCTTATGGTAAGTAATTTAATATGATCTTGATATAAGAAAACAGTCTTTGTGAAAGAAACCTCAGAAAAATCGAAAACTGAAATTGCACTAGGGCTAAATAGGGCAGACATGCCCTACTGGAAAACTGTGATTCAAAGAGAGGTCTTTGATTGACAATATATCGAAGCAGAAGCATCATAGTTGATGCTACCGGGTAATTTGAAATCAGTTTCAAGATGTTTCAAAATATCAGCAAAAAAACATATTCAAGAGCTAGTGTTTAGAATATGTAATATTATCTGTAATGGATCAATAGTCAGTCCATTCGAAATTTATTTGAATAAAAAAAAAAGAAAAAGACTCTTCATGTGCTCAGATTTTTTATACAAATTTGGGAATATGGAAAGCCAAAAAACATGTGGCTCCATAAATATTTACCTGATGCAAGATTTGCATATGTTGAATGTGATTGATTTTGTGTAATGTCCCTTTTTGGCCAATTTTAATATTTCCGTAAATTTGAGAGAATGTGCAGAAAATAATTTAATTATTTAATAAAGGGGTTGTTTTTAGTGTCATAAAAGTGACTTTATGGAGCAAAAATATAATGTTAAATTATAAAGTCACTTTAAGCAAAAAATCAGAAGTTATGACATAATATTTTATTATTTCTAAAGTGTATAAAAAGGAGTTTGAACAAGAGAAAGCTCATTCTCGACAATTTCATTTTATTGGAAACTCTATTGGCAGCTTGAACAATTTGTTTAGCCATTCACCCTAGGACGAAAAGCCTAAGGGAATAGTGGTTTCTGTCATGTCCCCACTTCCGGAGTGATCACATGTGGAGACATTGTTTAGCCTATTCACCATTCCCGTAGGCTAATACAATTGGTAAGGGAATGATTTTGGGTTTGAGCTTGGTTTAGAGGGTGGAAATCTATAACGTTGGCTCAACAGGTATTTTCAGTGGATTTTGACTAAGTATTTGAGTGGTGATATTATTCATCTACTCAATATATCACATTCTTCTAGCAAAGGATGGAAATTGTAAACGTTGGAGGATAGAAATTGAGGTGATGGAAATTGTCAGTCTTTAATTGTAATTTCAAAAGTATATTTTATCTATGTATTTTTCCAACGCCATGTGGAGGTTGACGCCACTTTTTGAAGAAGAATAAAATAATAAATAATAAGACAATTTTATGGAATTTTGAGTGCCAATGGCTAGAAGGGAAAATCGGCACCTAAGCAAGAAGGTGTCATTTGAAATAAAATTTGTTATTGAACCCATGTGAATCACCGCCCATGAGAAGGATGATTTTAAATGCAAGATTGTCAAGTTTGTTTTGGGTTCGCTTTCCAAGGAAGTTGTTGAAACAATTTTAAATATTGTTTTTTGTTTATTGATTTGACTCTTGGTGGGCCATGCTCAAGGAGGAAGCATTCAAAATGTTTCAAGAGGTTGTTTGAATTGGTGTGAGCAATCATTTAATAAAATCAAGGTTTGTTTTTAAATGATATACTTCAATGAGCACAAGCATTTAAAAATGTTCAAGGAGGATTGCACTTCATTGGTGGAATCCAAAGCATTGCAAATTAGAGCAAACTGGGATGCCTACCTCAAGAGTTAGATAAATAGCAACATTTGCTATATATTTGAAGCTAATTGATCTCTTGGTAAGTTTTTATTATTCATGTTATTTGGCTGGAAATTGCATTTTTCAGTTATGTCTAGTGTTCCACGAGGACCCGTCCCCCCCCTAAAACTACCCGTCCCGGACGTTTCCGAGACTTGGGGACGCCTGCGAGACGTCCTCCCCGCCGTCCCCCCACCGCCGCCGGTACGCCGGAAACTTCACAGAGACTTTGGATACTTCTGGCCGTCCCTGAGACGTCTCGGGGACTTCTGGACGTCCCCCGCACTAGGGGCAGCAAAAAGTGTTTTTTTAAAAAAAAAAATTGGTTTTGCCTTGGACTTAGAGCCTAGGTCCGAACCCTAAGGAGGTGTTTGACCATTTTAAAAGCTAAAAACTCTCATTAAACTCTCATTCTTCATTTTATTTGCTCAATATGCCATTTCATGTTTTGCAACAGCTAGGTGAAGAAGAGGAAAACTAGTGAGAAGAGTGGGTGAAAGAGTGAGTTTGAGGTGTTGCAAGTGCAAGAGGGGTGAGAAGGAGAAAGAAGAAGAAGAGGAGGAGCATTCTACACCAAATGTGAAGGATTTTTCAAGCACAAGGTAAGTTTTTATGACTATTTTTTGAAGTTTTTTCATTTTTTTTTTATTTTTTTTTTTCTAAGTTCTTAGTTTTAGTTTTTCATGTTGAATCTTACAATGGGCATTGAAATGAAAATCAAAACATGAATATGCACTTGCAGCCAAGAGTGGGTGAAAAAGTGAGTTTGAGGTGTTGCAAGTGCAAGAGGGGTGAGAAGGAGAAAGAAGAAGAAGAGGAGGAGCATTCTACACCAAATGTGAAGGATTTTTCAAGCACAAGGTAAGTTTTTATGACTATTTTTTGAAGTTTTTTCATTTTTTTTTTTTGTTTTTTTTTCTAAGTTCTTAGTTTTAGTTTTTCATGTTGAATCTTACAATGGGCATTGAAATGAAAATCAAAACATGAATATGCACTTGCAGCCATGGCTGCAAGTGCATATTCATGTTTTGATTTTCATTTCAATGCCCATTATTTTTTTAAATTTTTTTCATCTTTCCATCAAGATTTAAGTTTTAAGTTTTACTTTTAACATCAAATTTCACTTATAGAATTTATTTGTTTATTCATTATTGCAATATCATAATGAGCTCTCATAGTGATCCTGATAGTGGAAGTGAATATGCTCCTGAGGCTGAGGGGAGTGACCATGGGGTTGAGCTTGAAGCCAATACTAGTTCCATGGCAAGTGAAGCAACTAGTTTTGAGTGCCCTTCTACACTACTGGCACCGTCTGCTAAGGGTCCTTTTGATCGCAAATCCCCTCTCAAACAATTTGCAACAAAATTACTAAACAGGGAAGGGTTAGCATCTGGTGGCACAAGGAGGTGGAAGTGCAACTTTTGTGCTCTAGAGTGGTTTGGGAGCATCACTAGAGTTAATGCACACCTTTTCATTAGAGGAAAAGGTGTAGACATATGTTCTTTTTTGGCAACACCGCAAAACATCAAATACAAAGTTGAAATAAATAAGTTATGGGGTCTTCCTGATGATACTACAGCTGCACCTGTGCATACTACTTTGCACCATAGGGCACATCTTCAGCATAGCCAGCCACAGAGTTCTAGCCATACTTTGCAAACGAGAGTAGGAGGGACACCAGTTTCTTCTTCCAGTGCCTATGTAGGAGAGGGGAGGGGGAAACGGAAATTGCAAACTCAAAGTAACCCCATAGCAGATTTGTTTAAAGTGCAGCTCAAGGATGACACAGATGATGCCATTGGCAAGTTCTTCTTTGCCAATGGCATCCCATTTCATGTTGCTCGATCTCCTTATTTTAAGGAGATGATATCGATGGTGGCAAGGACAAGACCATCATATGTGGCACCAGGTGAGATGAAATTGAGGACCACGATCTTGGATAAGAACTATTCCAAGATCAATTTGTTGATGGAGAAGATGGAGTGTTGGGTAAAGACAGGATGCAGCATAGTCATGGATGGGTGGACGGACATTAGACAGCAACCACTCATTAATATCATGGTTACATGTCTGAGGGCCCATATTTTCTTAAGGCAGTTGATTGTTCAGGGCATCGCAAAGATGCTCATTTTCAGTTTGAGGTCCTCAAGGAGGCTATTGAGGAGGTTGGGCCACAAAATGTGGTCCAAGTAGTGACAGATGCAGCACGTGTGCAAAGCTGCAGGGAGACTTGTTGAGGCAGCTTATAGGCATATTTGGTGGACTCCATGTTGTGTGCATGCCATGAACAATGCACTCAAGGACATGGGGAAGATTGGTTGGATTAGAGAAGTGGTAAATGATGGGAGAGATGTGCAGATGTTTATCTGCAACCACCACACATCGCATGCACTCTTCAGGACCTTCGCTAAGGAGTTCCTGAAACCTACTGATACGAGATATGCTTCCTATTTCATTCTCTTGGAGAGAATGATTGAGTTGCAAGAGGCATTGCAACTCATGATTATGACAGCAGAATGGAGTAGGTGGGCCGAGTCTAAGACAGAGCAGGGTTTGAGGGTGAAGGATACGGTGAAGAATGATGTGTTCTGGGCTGATGCAAAATATATTGTCGCCATCATTACACCAGTTTTCCAGGTAATCAAGTATGGGGATGCGGATGGATCTAACCTTGGAGAGGTGTATGAGTGCATCGATTCTATGCTTGATCAGATGAGGGTTGTTGTGCGACAGAGGGACCCCACATTGGCATTCTACCATGAGCACATTCAGCCAATCATTCACAGGAGATGGGAGAAACTCAACACTCCCTTGCACATGGCAGCGTATGCACTTAATCCTAAGTGGTACTTGACTAGGCCTGGTAGAGTGACACCATTACAGGATCCGGAGGTGAAGGCGGGGTTCTCCAGGTGCATTGAGAGGATGTATGATGATGTAGATGCCAGCATGATTCGCACTGATTGGAGCAAATTTGCCACTCTTAGGGGTTATTCAAATGCCGCCAAGATGGATATGGTAACTATGGCGCAGGATGACCCAATTTTGTGGTGGACTTGCCATGGATCGGGATCTTTGACTACCACTCTAGCCATCCGATTGTTATCTCAGGTTTCTAGTTCTTCAGCTGCTGAGAGGAACTGGTCTACATATAGCTTCATCCACTCTCTTAAGAGGAAGACTTACCTCTAGGAGAGCAGAGAAGCTTGTGGCTGTACATAGTGCTTTGCGTCTCATTGACCGCAAAACACTTGTGTACAAAGAGAGTCCAGCAACACGATGGGATGTAGAGCCAGAGGAGCCAGCACAGATTGATGAGGATGCTTCAGTTTCGGCTTCAGATGCAGGGCTGGTTGGTATTAGTTTGGCAGAGCTTGACCGCGAGGATTCCAGTAGTTCGAGTGATGAGGAGTTTGGGGACGATTAGAGGCCTCCCTTCACTACATTTTGATTTTGCATTTTGTAGTTTGTACTTATTTTGATATCATCATATGCTACTCATTGTAACCATCTTTAAGACTTTATGATACATTGATATGATTATGATATTATGATGTGACATGTTATACTTTCCGTTTTCGATATAATAGAAACTAAGAAATCTCAAATTCGACAATTTCATTTGTCTTTTAGTAATAGACTAATAGTATTCAAGTATTTAAAATGTTAGTATTTGCAATTTTGCTAGTTTACTAATTTGCCATTTGAAATGTTATTCTTAAACATCTTTTTATAACTAGTTATTCAAGTACCATATGTATATCAGCGCCGCCCCCCCCCCCCCCCCCCTGCTGCTGTCCCCCAACTTAGACCCTTTGTCCCCGTCAGGAAACTCCATGGAACTATGGTTATGTCAAGGAGATGATCCCTTGATTGTGATATGGTGATGATCCCATATCTTGTTTGTGAGATGTTATCATGAAGATTACATCATTGGTATTGAATTTGCAAGGTTTTATTGAAGGTGTTGGAAGGAGAATTGAAGTTTTGATAACAACTGCAGCTCTTGTTCATGTATTGAGACTACCAAGGTAGTCGACTTGTTTGGAGAGCTATTTTATGAGATTTTGTCATAACATTAAGTTCTGTTTTTCTGAGACAGCGAACTGTATTTGCCATCACAGGGATTTTATATATCAGATATTGTGAGTTTGATAGCTTTGGAGCATCCGTAGAGTCAATGGCTTCATTCCTAGACCAATCGCTAGCTTGAAAAGGCATCAGTTTGCATTGGTATTGATCATATGTTGAAATATGGGCAGAGGAACAGTTGGCTACAGGTCTGTTACAGGGGTTTGATACAACTCTTTTGAAGCATTTTGAGGGCTGAAAGCCATTTCTGTCTATTATACCCTAATCGCTCCATTCCTAGGAGCTATCGCTGGCTTATTGGGCTTCATTTTGGCACTTTGAAGGCACATTTGACAAATCTGGGCAATCATTTTCATGATCAGCAGTCATATCAGAGAAAAATCAGTCAAAGGGTGAAGGTACAGCGAGGGTTGAAGATCATCTACATTCATAGTTTCATTCTATATTGGATTATCTTCATTGTACTTCATTGGCACATCATTTCATGCTTGTATTTGTTCCAAATCTACTTTGTATGATGACTGATACAAAATTCAGTCACTGCTGATATATCAGACCAGCATATTGACAATTGTGTTTTGCTCATTCCAATCAATAACAAGCTTTGAAGGTTCCGGGTACTACTTTCCTATGTTTCATTGATGCAAATATGTGTTTCATTTTGATGATTGATTGATGATTTGATATTGGTTTACAAATTATTGGCAAAAAATTTTAGTAGTAGAAGGGTATTTTACAATTTCGGACACGAAAATCTCCCTAGTCAACCCTTGGCGAATTCATACAAGATTCGCAGTTGAGTAGAACGTTTGAGGTTTACAGAGGTTTATTGAAATATTATTTCCAAAATTATTTTGTTTATCAGGGAAACAACAGTGGAAAAATTTATTGAAAATTTGTGAACAAATAATAAATTTGTGGAGATTGTGTGCTTTACTCTGGCTGTATCACTGTGGTTAGGGTTTATGAGCCATTTATATTTGGTCGCCCTAAATCATGGTCACTTCCTTGAAGGTTTGGGAAACTCATTTTTGTATCTATTTCCTACCGTATCTTTGAAAACTATATTTATCAAACTGCCGTAAGAAATGAAAGACTAGCGCTTGGGAATTTAAGTTGAAAACAAATTAAAGAGGCATGGGAGATCTAAGTGATTTGTGGGACCCAATGCTTAGTCAGTTGCTCCCTACTACATCATCCGCTTCACACCATATCTAGCCGCTCCAAGGAGATTTCTTAATATTTGTTGGGCACGGCATATGGAAGGAAGGTATGTTTGACATTAGGGAGATCGTGGGTATTTGGAAGGAAGCGCAAACTTATTAATGCATAAGGAAATCTTTGACTTTAGCTGCCCTTGCTTATGTTTTGTTTGAACGAGCCTAAAAGGAACGAAGATATTGGAGGAGTCTTGGAAGAGGAATCACTACTTGTCATTCGTACATCTTGTAACGTCCCACCCTAGTTTGGAACAATTTTTTTTTCAACACTCCCAAATGTATCTGCCTTCTAGTGAGCAGGCATTCCGTCAAACACTTTCCTGTTTGTTGTTTTGGTGTTGTTTCCAATGCATTTCAATTTATTTGTGTTTGTGATAATGCAATATGCAGTTGGGAATTGAAAGTACACAAGAAACATCTCAAAATTGCAGATAAACAATATAGACATTATATCAAACACTTTGCATGAAATAGAAATAACAATGAAGTACAATCTGACCTTGAATCCAAATGGGAGTACAATGCCAAATGAACACACCCAAAATGAAAATATGTAGTTCCCAAGTACATATAAGCTGCTGTCGTAAATCCCAAAACTGCTGTAACAAAATCTGAGTATTGGCTGGAAGTAAAAACTCTAACTCAGCTGTCCAAATCTGCCCAATACCAACTTCAAACTGACTAAGCAATGCTCCAATGGCTGCACCATAAAATCCAAGCTCCAAATCATTCAAGAAGGGGAGCGATTTGCCACCCAACTCCCACGTCCCATAGCAAGCAATATCACACCCTATAGAAACTCCTCCAAATCTGCTCTAAATCACCTGAAAATCGGTCACCATTATCTCTTTTATATATATCAAATTATCATGGAAAGAAATCTGATATCAGCAATGAATAGCTTCTCCGCGACAACCTGTAAATGCTTCCAATCAGCTCAATGTAATCCCTGAAATGAGATCACCAATAAAATCCTCCAAGCTGGCCTGTAAATAAATACCTGCTTTGAAACTCCAAACAATGCCAAACCTACAATAAAGTGCAATGCGTAAACTCTGAATAAGTTTACCAGCAATCAACCTGGGAGGATCTTTCACCACCGCAGTTGATCATCTCCAACAGGGTTTTCGTCCTCAAGAAGGCTGAGATGAACCAAATTCGATCTCCAGAACCACAAGAGTTTCAATCAGAGAAATAGAATAAACTGCATAATCCAAATGAGCCCCTCAAATGGCTTTTTATACTTTTTCCGCCGAACTCTCCTAAAGCTTATATTTTAAAATTCACTTTTTAATTAAAACTCCATTTTAGCTCCAAAAAAGACCTTTTAATTAAAATAATGATAATTTGACAAGCAAACTTCCTGTTTTATGCATCCATGATTTAAAACATTTCATCCTAGTTCCGATGAGCTATAACACTAAGGTGCTTTTAAAATATTTTTAAAAATATTTAGCGACCTTAATAAAATAATTAAAATAAAACCATTAATACACCATTTTTGCGGAAACTGTCAGAATGCATTGGAATCGAAAACTGACTGCACTGGAGTGATCTCAATGAAAGATAATGATAAATGGAGCCAATCAGGTGACTCACTATAAATAGACGCCCTCTCCAAGATTCTTGGAGAGCACACCAAAAGCTAGATATCACCCCAGAAAGTGGCTAGTTCATTGTTTCACTAGCTCCGGTTGTGAAAGATCAACCCCAGTTAGTCCCTGTGCATTCAAATCAAAACATTACTATCTGGGTAAGCATGGAGTTCGACATTTTTGGAGCAGAATGTGAGGAATGTTGAATGGAGTTCATTGGAGCAGATTTAAGACGATTTTCCTGAGTCTGAAATGAACTTTTATTGCATGGTTTTCTCTGAATACCACAAATCTGGGTAATTTTTCTGTGAGAATCATCCATTGGCAGTTGTATAGGAGTAGACAGGGTCGAATGCATTATGATAGAGGGTTATGTTTGCATGATTCAAGAATATCAACATCTCTGCCACGCCAAAAACGCCACCTTCTGAGCAGATTACAAGGCTTGGGGAGCTGTTCACTCATTCTTAACATTTGTCCTACCACCTACAAGCAGTACTGGGCAACTTTTGAGGATTTCTGTGTATAAACAGAGTTCTGAATTCTATAGCAGACCTCATAAAACCATCACTGAGGCGTTCTGGGTATGAATTGAAACTATGGTTTTATAATATTTTGTTTTGAGAATGTTATGAAGACAATATTGTTTTGCATATGTGTTTGTTTGCTTGAACCTGGGTAGACCATTGCAGGCAAAGAAAGTGAAATTGCATGCCAACATCAAGTGGCTTCAAATCAAATAAGAGAGAATCCATAGTATCTATAGTGAAAGGCCTCCATAACTGAGGATTTTTGGTACCAAAAACCTCCTTAAAGGAGGAGGTGTGATCCATTACATATCAATGGTCTATATATTTGGAAATATTTGGAAAACAAAAAAGAGCGAGAATCTTCATGTGCTCAGAATTTAGTTACAAATTAGAAATATGGGAAGCCAAACAACAAGTGTAACTGAATAAATATGTAGGCTTGTAGCTAATAGGGAACTTGAATAAACTAAGCATGAGATTATTCCATAGCCAAATATCTGAGTGTGGCAAGAAATCATAAAGGAGCTGAAAGATGGGGAGCACTCCAATATTGAGCAGTGCAGTCTTGTCACCAAACCTTTTAAGAGCAATAAGAGGTGTCCATTTGAATGCTGGTGTTTTACTTGGTTATTGGATTTCTCCAAGGAAATTAATAAATTGTTTGTCGTCTTACTGAACTTTTTAAAAAAAAATCAAGTTTCATCTTTCCTTTTATGTTTCTGCTGTAATTTCCATTTGAATGTATGGAGCACTGAAAAACATTACTTATTACGAGTAGTTTCAATTATTTTGTGAAAAATGATATATTTGTACATTGTCAATTGCAATTTCTGAAAACGTTTGGATAAACACTCATGGTCAGGTGGATTGAGAGATCAATGATGTCGTGACAGAATTTTTTAGCACAGTCAAATGGAAAAGAGAGAAAAAATGGAAGAAAGTCTGCAGTTGATAGTTTCTGCCACAGTCAAACTTGTTCAACGGTTCTTGTTACATACGAACTCGTCAAATTGCTATGTTACCGGGTTCTTCTGTTTACCATGCCATTCTCATATCGGTACGGTTCGGGTACGGTTGCGGGGACAGGGCAGCGGGGGATTCGTTGTGGTGCATATCTAGGTGAAAGTCAACAAAAAATGCATAGCGATGTTGTTATCCAAGTGTTGAAAGCGCATTTTGCCATCGTCTCACTGTTTCTGCGTGAGAATTATTATTGCGGTTGAAGGTTGACATATAACAAAACCTTGTTCTGCCATGGTTTGTTTGTGATTTTTTTTTAATTATGAAGTATTTAAATATTTTGTTTATTGACAATTATGAGTATTACTATTTTTATAATTTTTAATATTAATAAAATTGTAAATTATAGTTATATATAAAATTATATAAATTATAATTTATTATATAATATTAAAGAAATATTTAGTTTATTAATGGTCAATCTAGTTGTTTATTTCTATTTTTAGTTTGTCTAGGATAAGATCCTTTTTGTTTTATTAGTTGTAATACGTTGCTTTATTAGCTGTAATACGTTATGATCTCTTTATATAGAGATGAGCTCTATCATGTATAAACACTTATTACTCAATATATTGTGAATATATTCTGAAAATAACATGGTATTAGAGCCTGGGCGAGGGGGAATTTGTGTTTGAAAATTTTTTCATTTTCCTACGCTCTCTGCTCCTCCGTACGTCGTACGGACGCCATTTCTCTACAATCCGCGACTTCTAGATCGCGTTTTATTGTTCATGGGTTTTTGGCACCATTTTTTGTGAGTTGATGATCGTTCTGTTTCTTTGGCGAGATCTTCACGTCTTCTGTTTGTCTCCTGAGCATTCGAATCTGCTCATGATTTATTTTGTGGTCGCCATCTGATATTTTCGGCGAGTTTCCTGAAGGCAGTTCGTGGGCGAAACCCTAAAATCTGTGTCAAGATTTTTTTCTGAGGTCTACGTTTTTGTTTCTTTCCTGTTCAGCAGCGCCGAGTTTTCTCCTTCACGTTTTTCCTGAACCGGCAATTTATATCAAAAGCTTTCCTTGGAGCAACTTCGTGTGGAGGTCGTGTGTAGAGATTGCTGCGATTTTCTTTCTCCTACTCGCGATTTCCTCTTGCCTATGCGGATTCTTCGCTCTTCTCTCTGGTTTGCCCTAGACAAGGCCCTCGCACTAGCCTTCAGCCTCTCTATGGACGCACGGGTCTGACTACTTGGTCACGGGCTCCTGAACTCGCGTTTTTTCCATGGTCTTGTCTCTCTCTGCTGTGGGCGACAGAATCATTGGATTAGTCTTTTTATAAGACCGGTTTGGGTGCCACCAATTTTGGCGTTTTCTTTGTTGGTTTCCTCCACATGCAATCCATGATCTTCAACCTTGTCTTCGGCAATTTGTTTTATCTCCTGTGGTCGATATACCCTTTTGTCGGTATTTTGTAGTCATTTAAGACCTTCAGCAAGCAGCAGATATTTCCAGCTTGAGATAGACTTTGGTCGCAGATATTAAAATTTTGGTCGCTGTTTATATGTTTGACTTTAGTAGCGGACCTAAACCATAAGTTATGGTTTTTGGTTTTTCAAAACCCTCTCGCGGTCCTTTATCTCGGTACTAGCGCCCAACAAACATGAAGAAATATTTTCTCGAAATCCGTGTTCGGATGTTCTGAGTTTATGATTTCCGTAATCTCAAGATCCGTGCCTTGAAATCCGTGATTCGGATTTGTCTCGAGATCCGTACCTTGAAATCCGTGTTCGGATTTTTGAGTCTGTATATTCAGTGCTTTCGAAATCTGTGCATCTAACCCGTGCAAGGGTTCCATTATCTCAGAATCTGTGCCATCATATTGCCATGTTTGTTGTGCCATAACTTTATAATCTGTTTTTTCGTGTCTCGAAAAACGTGAAAGATGGCATCCTGGTCCAACATCATGTTGGAAGGCAGTCAGAAGTTCAACGGCAAAAATTACAACACCTAGAAGCAGCGAATGATGACAATCTTCGAGTATCGGTGCCTTGACCAACTTGTTCTGGGCAAATCTACACGTCCTCAAGTGGCGGGTAAAGATCAGGATAGATTCGATGAGCAAAATCGTGAAGCAGTAATGCTTATCAAGTTATCAGTCACCGATGATCAGCTGCCTCAGGTTCCGTCTGGGAAATCAACGAAAGAAATCTGGGATTCACTGAAGGATCTTCATGAAACGTCTAACAAGAGCCATGCGTTCTTTTTGAAGAACATGCTTTTCTCGATCATGATGGATGAACAGATGTCTCTGTAGGAGCATCTCACCAAAATCAAGGACATCTGTGATCAGTTGACAACGATTAGTCGTGACATGGACGAGAAAAATATGGTAGTCGTCACTCTGAAAAGCCTACCACAATCTTATGAGCACTTTATTGAGACACTCAACATTACATCAACTAATGTTGACTTAAAGTTTCCAGATTTGTGCAACAAACTCTTGCAGCAGGATCGATAGAGACAGCAGTTCGGTAGCAGTGCTAGTTCCTCCTCCACAGAGCAGGCATTTACTGCCAAGTCCTTTCAGCAGAATAAGGGCACCAATCAGCCCTCTCAGCCATTTAGTCAGGGTCAGTCACAGGGCCCTTCCAAGAAGTACATCCAGTGCAATTACTGCCATAAGTTTGGCCATATGACAAAGGATTGTCGAAAACGCTCGGCTGCTGCACAGTCCAAGCCTGAAGAATCGACACAATCAACCCATGTCGCCGAACACGCTGAGCAGAAAGAGTCTCCTTTCTATGCCTTTTAGGCCATCTCTTCTGCCTAGTATTTCGTTTCAAGTGTTCGTGGACCAGAGTTAAGGGGCAACTTGGTGTAGTTAGTACATTGACCATTATGGGGGGTTAATAAAATAATATTTAGTTTATTAATGGTCAATGTAGTTGTTTATTTCTATTTTTAGTTTTAGTCTAGGATAAGATCCTTTTTGCTTTATTAGCTATAATACGTTGCTTTATTAGCTGTAATACGTTATGATCTCTTTATATAGAGCTGAGCTCTATCATGTAAAAACGCTTATTACTCAATAATATATTATGAATAATATGAAAATAACATATAATATATAATTATAATTTATAATTTTATTTATATATATAGTTATAATATATTATAATTTATAATATATATATATATATAAATTATAGTTTTATCGTTATAATTTATTATAGTCAAAGGGGTTGTGCTTAAATGGCAAGGCCATAAGGTTCTCAAGATGGAGATCCAAGTTCAAATCCCCCAAGTTACATCTATAGTTGGAATTCCAAGTTGTGGCTCTTGGACTTCCACTGTGGCTTCTATGTTGAATAAGTGATCTAAGTTCAATATGTTGATGGGGAGGAGGTCCCTTTTGTGACCTCCACTGGTGTGGGGCCAGCTTAATTATAATTTATAATTTATAGTATTATATATAATTATAATATATATATATATATATGTGTTGCCGTACCTGTACAAGGAGCGGCAACTTAGTCAAATTGGGAATAAAGCACAACTGATGGTTTCAGCCATGGGCGAGTTTGTTCCATACAGGGAAAAATAGCAAAACTAAAGACTTGTTCAAGGAGTTTAATCAGTTCCTCCAACTTTTCACATGGGAGATGTTCCATCACCTCTTCGACGACTCATGTACCCATCCTTTAGCATAAATACACCCATTGGGGTATGTCATGTCCTGACATTTACGGCATTGTTTAAATTAAAGACTTAAACATCATGATAAGATCAGGTATATGATAATATTTAGGAAACATATAATATTACTAATATATAATGATATAAAATAATATTAATATGCTCAATTTCAATATTATTATAGTTATAATAATATTATTAAAATATGATATGTATCATATACAAATATAAATATAAATACAATATATATATCATTATATATATATATATAACAAATATAATTATATAAGTACTAATAATTGGATATATAAATATTATTGATTCAAGTATTATTATAATTATAATTGTTATGATATAATATACTATTAAGTATAATATATATATATTATAATATATAAATACATAAAATAGAAATAATGATAATATTGTAATCATTAATATTACAACTCCTAATATGAAATTGTATTCCTCTAAACTTATAACTAGATTGTAAATGATTAAGGTGGCACTGGGATTATACCGTGCATATCCTAAAAGGCATCGGTCCCTTTAATAAATTAAGTCAACAATTGATTGTCAGTTATTAATCTCACTTTACTAAGAGGGTGCGATTCATTAAAGATGGCGCCCCTATGTAGGGGTATCAACTAAGATATAAGAAGCGATGCATGATGTATGAAGACACGGTTTTATTTTCAGATAGACTACTACACCAAATGTAATATCATAGAATCGAACCTCATCAAGGAGATTTCCAGCGACAATAGGCAAGACATCATCAAATCAGCAATAACATCAGCAGATCTCAAGGGGGAAGTAATTCATTCCATCAACGATAATACATTCGATCTGCAGTAATATATATTATAGGAATCAGCATAAAGTATTGTTTGACTCAGCCAATGAAGCAGCTATAAACATATATGATATTTATCCAATCCAATGCAGATTGAAGGCAGCAATTATAATAATTAGCCAAGTCCATTGTAGGGTATAAAAGAGAGTGGTCGGCGGGGCAAAAAGGCATCAATCAACAAGCATTTAATCAAGGCAAAAAGGTCAAAGGAAAAATTTGTACTCACTAGAAGGGAACATTACAGGGTATGTGCTAGTCTTCTGAAGGATAAGTTGGCAATTCTTCCTTCATGGAGGGACTTTTTCCTTCATGGGAAGGCAAGAAAGGATTGGAAAGATAGAGTTCACTTGAGAATTGCATTCTAGTCATACATGTATTAGAGTTATTGCAATTAAAGCTGGAAATCCATTGTGTTGTTTCATGACATTGTGGGATTATATGTATCCATTGGAGTTCACTAAACTAAGTGCAAGTGTGAGGATGTTAGAGTGGTGTTCTTAGTCACCCTAATGAAGGGGGCAAGTTTGTACAATTGATTTTGATAGTGGATTCTTTTCTGGAGTTATTCCCCAAATTGTGTTTCTCAAGGGTAAATCTCTTGTGTTATCTTTTCATGTGCTATTGGTCTCATTTAGTTGCTTCATGTTATACTCTTGCAAGTTGTTAATAGCTAATGCAAGTGGATATGGATAATGTGAATGTTCTTACTCTTGAGAATTGCATTCTAGTCATACATGTATCAGTTCAGATTTCAGAGCAGCCCAAGTGGCTGAACTGTTTTTCAGAGAGGTGTTTAGATTGCATGGGTTACCTCGAAACATAGTTAGTGATCGGGACAGCAAGTTCTTGAGTCTATTTTGGCAGAAGTTGTTCCGCTTGAGTAGAACTGAGCTCACTCCAAGCACTAGTTATCACCCTCAGACTAACGGGCAAACTGAAGTGGTGACTAAGTGGTTAGAGGGATATTTGAGAAACTATGTTTCAGAACAACATATGGCTTGGGTCCGATGGCTTCATCTAGGAGAGTATTGCTATAACTCTTCCTATCACATGTCAATCAAAATGTCTCCTTTCATGGCACTTTATGGTTATAATGCACCAAGCTTCATAGATCTAATATTTGATGAATGCAAAGCACCCCAGGCCAAAGATTTTCTACAACAAAGTCAGGATATCTTGAGGGCATTGAAAGATAACCTGCTGCATGCTGAGAATGAGCAGAAACTCTATGCTGATCAGCGCCGTGTTGAACGCTCTTTTGAGGTGGGCGACATGGTTTACTTAAGGTTGCAGCCCTACAGGCAGTCTACTCTCAAAAAGAGTGGAGCAGAGAAGTTGAAACCACGATTTTATAGTCCTTTTAGGGTGAAGAGGAGAGTGGGTGCAGTTGCCTATGAGTTGGAACTTCCAGAGAAGGTTCATAATGTATTTCATGTGTCTCGCCTCAAGAAGGCTCTTGGACACAATGTGATGGTTTCTTCTGAGTTGCCTCCATTGGACGAAGAAGGCAATCTGATTTTGATTCCGGAAAGGATATTGGAGTTCAAGGAATGAACAGTGAGGAAGAGGACAATTAGTGAGTATCTGATCAAGTGGAAGAACCTACCACTAGAAGATGCTACGTGGGAAAGTGAATAGATTCTTCAGCACCCAGAATTGCAGTTGCTTGAGGACAAGCAAATTCAGTGAGGGAGGATTGTAATGTCCCCTTTTCCCTAGTGATTGAAAAATGAAGACATGTGTAATGTCCCCTTCTAGCAAGCCAAAATTTTCACAACCTTGCACCAAATTTCAACTCACAAAAAGAGAACATTAGTATTCAATCCTTCTTGTCTCATTATATAAATCATAATTATGTAAAATCAAACCTTATAATCATAACTTATATGCATTATGCCTTTCTCTATTTTACTATACAATATCATAATTCCCTCCGGAAGAGTCTATTACTTGGGCCAATCATGTTAATCCAATCATTCACGCAACAAGAGAAGGTTCCTTGGGTACAATCTTGCCATAGGTCCATTGTCCTTTCCTTTGATCTAGAATGGCAATCTTCACCAACTAGAGTCAAAGGCCTATCCACTTGTCCCATATAGGCACTCTACACCAATTGGAAACAAGGGCCATTTCCACTTGCCAATATTGGCACTCTACACCAATTGGCACAAGGGCCTTTCTCCACTTACCTCATATTAGCACTCTTTACTAATTGAGATAAGGGCCTATCTCCACTTACCTCATATTAGCACTCTTCACTAATTGAGATAAGGGCCTTGTTGATGATTGTTTTTAGACAATACAACAATAGAATAAAACACTAAGTATCCCACTCCCTCTTGAGTAAAGTCTCTCAAAGGCTAAGCTATGTGATCCAGTGAGACAACTTCAAGGTTCCCTATTCGTGATTTGCAGTGGATGAACTCAATGATTTGATGTGATCTTGTTGGTAATCACAAAGGGACTTACACAGACTTCTTCTTACTTCATTCAACTTATTTCTTCTTTCAGTGTGGATGATATATCAATAATGCTTCAATAATAAGAAAAAGAAAAAAATAAAGGTTTAGAGGAACTAATCTAAGGTCAATGAAGCAATGATGATGCATGAATAGACAAACCCCTTAATCAACCTAACTCCACTTCGCCAAGGGTGCCTACAACTACATGAAGTTGGTGCAATCTCCTAAGGATAGCGAAAAGTTTTCAAATCATGAAAGCTCATATAAGCACCCATTGAACGGTGCAACTCAAACAAGCATCCAGAATCAAACTTAAGCAAATTACAATGAAGCTCAGACTAGCTTTACACAACACTTCACCAACGATGAATGTCAAAAGCATGAGCTAGGAATTGATCAAATATTCAATACAACATACATTACATCAATGAGCTACTACTCTACTTCTAATCTACTTAGAAACATCTCTCCATTCAATCAACATACAAGAAACCATGTTATTTCACAAGACAACACTTAGCACCAAGCGAGCTCCAATGTCTTTGCATTAATCTTGAGAAATATTTACAACAATCTTCAAGTACTCTTAGAGAATTTCAAAAGTCTCTTCTACCCTACTCTACTACTCTACTTGCCTACTGACTATCTCCTTACAAATGAGGCAACAAGGCCTTTATATAGAGTTCCAGAATTACAATGAATGGCCTAGATTAATTCAAGTAGCCAAGGGCCCAAATCATGCCATCTCAACAATTAGTTACAAGTTGCTATTTTTAGTACATAAGAGAGGCAATGAAGGCACGCTTTCCAAGAAAATAAGGATAAAATGGAATCTTTAGAGCATCTTCCACATGGGTGTCCTCTTTGGCTTCTTGCTTGTTGGATGATGTGGCGAATTATGATTGGATGAATAATGTGTACATGCCACGTAGGTGCCATCTCAACAATTCTCATAGATTTCAACAGTTAATTCAATTTGCTTTTGGGCATATTCCTAAATTACATCATCTGTGTGATGTCTTCGAACATGATTGCTTTGAACTTGAATGTTTGGGAATGTATCCTTATTGAACTTGCCTTGTTCTTTTACAAGTTGGACATGTATGATACTTGTTGCTCATTTGTTTAACTTTGTGATGTTTCTTCTTCTAGCAGGATGTATGCTGGTCTTGTAGAGAGTAGCGAGGATGATGATGCTTTCTTCATAGAGAGTAGTATAGATGATGATGACATGAAGTAGGAGACTTCTCCGAGACTTGAAGTTGTATGGAACTTGATGAATGTCCTCTCTAGATGTCATTGATGAAGAGTGTCGGCATGTTAGACTTGAAGTGACCTCTTGGAGTGATTCCATGGAGTGGCTATCTTCAATCTTCACTTTACTCCTAGCATGAAGGTAACTCCAAGCATCTGGCTCCTTGAATGACTCCTTAGTCCACGCTCCTGCAACACAACAAGGAAACAATATTAATCACTTTATAACACAAAGAAGTCACTTTTAAACATGTAAATAACCTTTCTCCAATTTAGGCGCACATTTAGTGTTTTGGAGGTACAAAAGTGCGCCTAACACCAAATCGCTTCATATTTGTCATTTTCTATGATTCAAACGATTGAATATGACTTAACATGCTTTCCTTCCACAAGCACTTACTCCTGGATGTCAATTCATATGATTTCTTCCTAAGGCGCTATTTGAGGTTTGCAGAGACAGGGAAATGCGCCTTGGCTTCTTGGTGTGATTGAATGGATTTTAACGTTGGAGGATGCTTAAGTATGCTCATTTTGACGAAGTAAAACGTCCTTAACATTGATTAGTGTCATTTGAACTTAAGGCGCTCAAAGGTGTCTGTAAAAACAAGGAATTGCGCCTCTCCTTTGTAAGGCGCATTTTGATGATGCTTGAGGTATGGATTTACACCCAAGCTTATAGGCTATTTTTAAATGATTTCAAACATGTTTTAAACTCAAAAAATCTCTATGACCCTAGGCGCAATTTAGAAGTCATATAAGTGTGAAGTGGCGCCTTCATATGATGAGTGTTCTTTTCAAAGTTAGGCGCAGATTTGAGGTTAAAAGAGCTGAAAACGGTGCCTTGATACTTAACTCCTCTTGATTATATCAAATTTGATACTCATTCAAATGAAGCGCTGATTTAAGGTCTTTTGAACTTCTTGATTGCTTAGGCGCTCTTTATGAATTTTAAGGATGAAATCAACGCCTAGACTTCTTAGTGGTTTCCTTCTAATTCTGAATGATTCAAATGCCTCTCCCAATCCAGGCGCATTTTGAAAGTTGTATAGGCATGAACTAGCGCCTTGACAAAAATGAATGTTCTCTTTATCTTAGGCGCTGATTTGAGGTTGCTTAGGTGGAAAAGTGCGCCTATTTGCACTTAACTCGTTGTTTGACATTTTAATGACTTTAACTTAATGCCTTTCAATGATACCTTTCAATGATTGACTCTTAGCTTGTTGTTTGTTGTTTGAATCAAGCCTTTCAATACTAGGCGCTAAAACTATGTTGCATGGGTGAAGATGTGCGCTTAGCTATACTTGACTAGTTTTTTGGCTTTCTAAGACTTTCAATCACTCAACTAAACTTCCAAGAGATCCTCTCATCACTTATACGCTAGATTTCAAGGTTTCAAGCTCTTTACACTTAAGGCGCCAAAATTGGATGGCAGAAACAAGAAAATGCGCCTAGCTCATCTATGTTCATTCCTTAGCACTCCATGGTTTCAGACACTTACTTAAACTCCTATGAAGACCATCTCATCCCTAGGCGCCATTCTTATGGTTTACATGCACTTGGCTTCAAGGCGCCAAAAGGTGACTATACAGGAGCTTATTTGCGCCTAGCAATAGATAGGTGTTTACTTGAACTTTTAATGATTCAAACTATTGTGCATGTTCAAGAAAGGGTCTTGACACTTAAATTCCCTCACAATTCATGGAGACAATCATACTTCTACTTAGGCGCACTTTTTGACTATCCAGAGGTTGAAATGCGCCTTGCCTAAAATGAGCATTTTGTGAACTAAAATCAATCTTAGGTACTTCAAGAAGTTCATACCTCTCAAGGCGCACTTACCTCATGGGTTTAGACTGTCTCATGTCAAGGCGCATTCTAATGGTTTTCCAGGTGCAAAAGTGCGCCTTACCTACCTTGGCTTGTTTTAGCATTATGGAACTTCACACTCATGTTTAATCTTTCAGGCAACTTTCCTTCACTAGGTGCCAATCCTTATGGTCTCAAAACTCCATGCTCTCTAGGCGCAATTTTGAGGTTATACAAGTGCAAATTGGCGCCCTGGTCACTTGAAGCAGTTAGACTCTTCCTTTGGGTGCCAGTTCATGGTTAAACAAGTGGAGATTGGCGCCTAGATGTGTTTTCCTCATCCTTCACCAATCAAAATCATTTCACAAGCTCCAAAAGAAACCTTAACAGTCAAACTCATGAAATCAAGGGTCTTTTGTTATAGGCGCAATATGATGATGGTTGAGGTATGGATTTGTGCCTTGACTCTCTGAGGTAACTATACTCCAACTTTAGGCGCACCTTTTGGTCTCAACACATGATAAAGTGCGCCTAGACTCATTAAGGTACTTTCTTGCAAGATTTTCTAAGTTGAAAGCATCTCAAAGACCGAAGCATCCATTTCTAGCAGTACACCATTCAAACACCATTAACTTCATCATGAATTAACCTTAAGACATCATCCCAGACCAAGGCAAAGCACAGGAGCATCAAAAAAAAGGGGGTCCCCATTTGCAATGGGGCGATGTGTGATTAGGTCACAACAGGCCTATCTCGGTTGAGTACTCTTCACCCCTTTAGGACAAGCACTCTTCACTTGCCTTGGAGGGTTAGAGCCTTATCAACTCGAGCCTTAAATACCTTGGCCAATTGCCTAACCCTGGGTCTCACTTACTTGGTGTGATGGATTAACAAGGGGGTCCATTTCTCAATCCGGTAGTCCATATATATGAATTACATTTTCTATCACATGTTAGCCTTTCACATCTCTCAAGATGTTCTTTATATTAATCATTCATCAAATATACATGCTACATAATGATCATGCATCATATAATACTATTCATACTCTTATTCTATGAGTATAATCTATTCTTATCTTTTAATGATATTCTTAACGTTTCCTAGCCACAATGAGATATAATTTCTACTTAATAATTATCACTTTCACTTTGCCAATTCAATATAAGAATCTGATTAGAAATGATCATAGCTGTTCATTGTCATAATACATCACCATTTAAACATTCCAGCATTCATATGGCAGTCGATTTAAGATATAAAATTCTACCTTTGTTTATGGCCGATTAAGTTGTCTTATGAATATACTGTTGTCACACAATCTGCCGTATGTATACAGATGTTGTATCTTAATTCCTTAACCTCTCGTATAAGGGCTGCTTTGATGATCTATGCATATACTCTTCATTAATATCTGCCCTAGGTCTTCTCAAGATCAGATTACATCCTTGCTTGATAATTCCAAATACTTTTCATTCCCTATTTACTCTATTTCCTGTTATACTTAGAATATATATATCAGAAATATATGTATATTAAACTCATATGTATTCTTCCTTGTTGTTCAACATATATATGTATATAGGAAATATCTTTGTCAAACTCCCAATTATCTCCTTGCCTTTTTTTCTACACACCACAAATCTGAATATATATCTCCTTTTAACATTGAAGAGACATAACTAATGAGCTGTCCCTATGCTGTCCAAGAGACACGATCAATTGTTAAACTCTCAAAATCAGTCCTTAATACTAATCACAGCCCTTCACAATATATCGCTGCTCTTCTTAATTAAGAATTCGTGCCTTTGATAACTTGACCGCTGCCTGTTTTGTAGTAACTAATCGTTGCCAACTCTTCATGCATCGTAACCCCAATTTTCACATAAGACAAAAAAAAATTGATATTTGTTGATTTCTTTAATCGTACCCCACTTTGTATTTTCTAACAGTTTTTAATCTTTTTATGTATGAGCGCTGGTCACCCCTTTAATGATCTTTCCATACCATACTAACTGGTCACTTTAATAATTGTAACTATATTTATTAGTATTATATCATAATTATAATAATATTTCATTTAATATTTGTATTTATAATATATGGTAATTATAATAATTGATAACATTTAATAATTATATTTATATCATTATTTAAATATATATTTATTAATATATTATATTGTAATTATAATAATAATATCAATATTGATAGTATTATTTTTATATTTATATTATCATTTATAAATATCATAAATATAAAATATTATAAAATAATATTATTTAATATTATTGTTTATATACATGATTGACGATGACAAACATTATATTTGCCGGAAACGATTTCTCCTCGTTTAAATCTTTAATTTAAACAATACCTTAATATGGGGACATGACAACATGTTAGCCTTTCTTTTTCCCAAAGGCTAACTTTGCATTTAGGGGAATGAAGCTTTAAAGGATTAATAAATTCGAATATGGCAATTAAAAACTTATCCTTTATTTGCTGACTGTTCTGTTGAATATGCAATGGGTTTGGTGGGCCCATTATGTGGTTCAACGCCTATTCTAGGCTCTGTCTAGTGAGCGCTCCTCTGTGGGGGGAAATTAATATGATTCCTTCGCTATTTCTGGCTGAGCGTTGACTAAGGATGTCAGAGGGTGGTATGACAAGATTCTTTTGCTATTCTTGCTGGGCGTGGGGTATTTGGAGAAGCATTCGCTCAGTCTAGTGAGCGCTCCTCTGTGGGGGGAAATTAATATGGTTCCTTCGCTATTTATGGCTGAGCGTTGACTGAGGATGTCAGAGGGTGGTATGACAAGATTCTTTTATTCTTGCTGGGCGTGGGGTATTTGGAGAAGCATTCGCTCAATTTGAGGATTATCTTTATGCATAATTTGGAGATTGAAGTTTTCTGTCTTCTTGACTGTGCTGTTCAGCAGGTCTAAGGGGTGTTAGTTCACTGCTTCACTAGCTCCGGTTGTGAAAGATCAACCCCAGTTAGTCCCTGTGCATTCAAATCAAAACATTACTGTCTGGGTAAGCATGGAGTTCGACATTTTTGGAGCAGAATGTGAGGAATGTTGAAGGGAGTTCACTGGAGCAGATTTAAGACGATTTTCCTGAGTCTGAAATGAACTTTTATTGCATGGTTTTCTCTGAATATAACCCTCTATCACAAATCATCCATTGGCAGTTGTATAGGAGTAGACAGGGTCGAATGCATTATGATAGAGGGTTATGTTTGCATGATTCAAGAATATCAACATCTCTGCCACGCCAAAAACGCCACCTTCTGAGCAGATTACAAGGCTTGGGGAGCTGTTCACTCATTCTTAACATTTGTCCTACCACCTACAAGCAGTACTGGGCAACTTTTGAGGATTTCTGTGTATAAACAGAGTTCTGAATTCTACAGCAGACCTCATAAAACCATCACTGAGGCATTCTGGGTATGAATTGAAACTATGGTTTTATAATATTTTGTTTTGAGAATGTTATGAAGACAATATTGTTTTGCATATGTGTTTGTTTGCTTGAACCTGGGTAGACCATTGCAGGCAAAGAAAGTGAAATTGCATGCCAACATCAAGTGGCTTCAAATCAAATAAGAGAAAGAATCCATAGTATCTATAGTGAAAGGCCTCCATAACTGAGGATTTTTGGTACCAAAAACCTCCTTAAAGGAGGAGGTGTGATCCATTACATATCAATGGTCTATATATTTGGAAATATTTGGAAAACAAAAAAGAGCGAGAATCTTCATGTGCTCAGAATTTAGTTACAAATTAGAAATATGGGAAGCCAAACAACAAGTGTAACTAAATAAATATGTAGGCTTGTAGCTAATAGGGAACTTGAATAAACTAAGCATGAGATTATTCCATAGCCAAATATCTGAGTGTGGCAAGAAATCATAAAGGAGCTGAAAGATGGGGAGCACTCCAATATTGAGCAGTGCACTCTTGTCACCAAACCTTTTAAGAGCAATAAGAGGTGTCCATTTGAATGCTGGTGTTTTACTTGGTTATTGGATTTCTCCAAGGAAATTAATAAATTGTTTGTCGTCTTACTGAACTTTTTAAAAAAAAATCAAGTTTCATATTTGCTTTTATGTTTCTGCTGTAATTTCCATTTGAATGTATGGAGCACTGAAAAACATTACTTGTTACGAGTAGTTTCAATTATTTTGTGAAAAATGATATGTTTGTAAATTGTCAATTGCAATTTCTGAAAACGTTTGGATAAACACTCATGGTCAGGTGGATTGAGAGATCAATGATGTCGTGACAGAATTTTTTAGCACAGTCAAATGGAAAAGAGAGAAAAAATGGAAGAAAGTCTGCAGGTGATAGTTTATGCCACAATCAAACTTGTTCAACGGTTCTTGTTACATACGAACACGTCAAATTGCTATGTTACCAGGTTCTTCTGTTTACCATGCCATTCTCATATCGGTACGGTTCAGGTACTGGTGCGGGGACAGGGCAGCGGGGGATTCGTTGTGGTGCATATCTAGGTGAAAGTCAACAAAAAATGCATAGGGATGTTGTTATCCAAGTGTTGAAAGCGCATTTTGCCATCGTCTCACTGTTTCTGCGTGAGAATTATTATTGCGGTTGAAGGTTGACGTATAACAAAACCTTGTTCTGCCATGGTTTGTTTGTGATTTTTTTTTAATTATGAAGTATTTAAATATTTTGTTTATTGACAATTATGAGTATTACTATTTTTATAATTTTTAATATTAATAAAATTGTAAATTATAGTTATATATAAAATTATATAAATTATAATTTATTATATAATATTAAAGTAATATTTAGTTTATTAATGGTCAATCTAGTTGTTTATTTCTATTTTTAGTTTGTCTAGGATAAGATCCTTTTTGTTTTATTAGTTGTAATACGTTGCTTTATTAGCTGTAATACGTTATGATCTCTTTATATAGAGATGAGCTCTATCATGTAAAAACACTTATTACTCAATAATATATTGTGAATATATTCTGAAAATAACATTGTATTAGAGCCTGGGTGAGCGGGAATCTGTGTTTGAAAATTTTTTCATTTTCCTATTCTCTCTACTCCTCCGTACGTCGTACGAACGCCATTTCTCTACAATCCGCGACTTCTAGATCGCGTTTTATTGTTCATGGGTTTTTGGCACCATTTTTCGTGAGTTGATGATCGTTCTGTTTCTTTGGCGAGATCCTCACGTCTTCTGTTCGTCTCCTGAGCATTCGAATCTGCTCATGATTTATTTTGTGGTCACCATCTGATATTTTCGGTGGGTTTCCTGAAGGCAGTTCGTGGGCGAAACCCTAAAATCTGTGTCAAGATTTTGTTCTGAGGTCGGCGTTTTTGTTTCTTTCCTGTTCAGCAGCGCCGAGTTTTCTCCTTCACGTTTTTCCTAAACCGGCAATTTATATCAAAAGCTTTCCTTGGAGCGACTTCATGTGGAGGTCGTGTGTAGAGATTGCTGCAATTTTCTTTCTCCTACTCGCGATTTCCTCTTGCCTATGCGGATTCTTCGCTCTTCTCTCTGGTTTGCCCTAGACAAGGCCCTCACACTAGCCTTCAGCCTCTCTATGGACGTGCGACTACTTGGTCACGGGCTCCTGAACTCGCATTTTTTCCATGGTCTTGTCTCTCTCTGCTATGGGCGACAGAATCATTGGATTAGGTTTTTTATAAGACCGGTTTGGGTGCCACCAATTTTGGCGTTTTCTTTGTTGGTTTCCTCCATGCAATCCACGATCTTCAACCTTGTCTTCGGCAGTTTGTTTTATCTCCTGTGGTCGATATACCCTTTTGTCGGTATTTTGTAGTCATTGCAGAGCTTCAGCAAGCAGCAGATATTTCCAGTTTGAGATAGACTTTGGTTGCAGATATTAAGATTTTGGTCGCTGTTTATATGTTTGACTTCAGCAGCGGACCTAAACCATAAGTTATGGTTTTTGGTTTTTCAAAACCCTCTCGTGGTCCTTTATCTCAGTACCAGCGCCCAACAAACATGAAGAAATATTTTCTCGAAATCCGTGTTCAGATGTTCTGAGTTTATGATTTCCGTAATCTCAAGATCCATGCCTTGAAATCCGTGATTCGAATTTGTCTCGATATCCGTACCTTGAAATCCGTGTTCGGATTTTCGAGTCTGTATATTTGGTGCTTTCGAAATCTGTGCATCTAACCCGTGCAAGGGTTCCATTATCTCAGAATCTGTGCCATCATATTGCCATGTTTGTTGTGCCATAACTTTATAATCTGTTTTTTCGTGTCTCGAAAAATGTGAAAGATGGCATCCTGGTCCAACATCATGTTGGAAGGCAGTCAGAAGTTCAACGGCAAAAATTACAACACCTAGAAGCAGCGAATGATGACAATCTTCGAGTATCGGTGCCTTGACCAACTTGTTCTGGGCAAATCTACACGTCCTCAAGTGGCGGGTAAAGATTAGGATAGATTCGATGAGCAAAATCGTGAAGCGGTAATGCTTATCAACTTATCAGTCACCGATGATCAGCTGCCTCAGGTTCCGTCTGGGAAATCAACGAAAGAAATCTGGGATTCACTGAAGGATCTTCATGAAACGTCCAACAAGAGCCATGCGTTCTTTTTGAAGAACATGCTTTTCTCGATCATGATGGATGAACAGATGTCTCTGTAGGAGCATCTCACCAAAATCAAGGACATTTGTGATCAGTTGACAACGATTAGTCGTGACATGGACGAGGAAAATATGGTAGTCATCACTCTAAAAAGCCTACCACAATCTTATGAGCACTTTATTGAGACACTCAACATTACATCAACTAATGTTGACTTAAAGTTTCCAGAGTTGTGCAACAAACTCTTGCAGCAGGATCGATAGAGACAACAATTCGGTAGCAGTGCTAGTTCCTCCACAGAGCAGGCATTTACTGCCAAGTCCTTTCAGCAGAATAAGGGCACCAATCAGCCCTCTCAGCCATTTAGTCAAGGTCAGTCACAGGACCCTTCCAAGAAGTACATCCAGTGCAATTACTGCCATAAGTTTGGCCATATGACAAAGGATTATCGAAAACGCTCGGCTGCTGCATAGTCCAAGCCTGAAGAATCGACACAATCAACCCATGTCGCCAAACACGCTGAGCAGAAAGAGTCTGCTTTCTATGCCTTTTAGGCCATCTCTTCTGCCTGGTATTTCGTTTCAAGTGTTCGTGGACCAGAGTTAAGGGGCAACTTGGTGTAGTTAGTACATTGACCATTATGGGGGGTTAATAAAGTAATATTTAGTTTATTAATGGTCAATGTAGTTGTTTATTTCTATTTTTAGTTTTAGTCTAGGATAAGATCCTTTTTGCTTTATTAGCTATAATACGTTGCTTTATTAGCTGTAATACATTATGATCTCTTTATATAGAGCTGAGCTCTATCATGTAAAAACGCTTATTACTCAATAATATATTGTGAATATATTCTGAAAATAACATATAATATATAATTATAATTTATAATTTTATTTATATATATAGTTAGAATATATTTTCTGAAAATAACATATAATATATAATTATAATTTATAATTTTATTTATATATATAGTTATAATATATTATAATTTATAATATATATATATATAAATTATAGTTTATCATTATAATTTATTATAGTCAAAGGGGTTGTGCTTAAATGGCAAGGCCATAAGGTTCTCAAGATGGAGATCCAAGTTCGAATCCCCCAAGTTACATCTATAGTTGGAATTCCAAGTTGTGGCTCTTGGACTTCCACTGTGGCTTCTATGTTGAATTAGTGATCTAAGTTGAATATGTTGATGGGGAGGAGGTCCCCTTTGTGACCTCCACTGATGTGGGGCCAGCTTAATTATAATTTATAATTTATAGTATTATATATAATTATAATATATATTTATATATATATATGTTGCCGTACCTGTACAAGGAGCGGCAACTTAGTCAAATTGGGAATAAAGCACAACTGATGGTTTCAGCCATGGGCGAGTTTGTTCCATACAGGGAAAAATAGCAAAACTAAAGACTTGTTCAAGGAGTTTAATCAGTTCCTCCAACTTTTCACATGGGAGATGTTCCATCACCTCTTCGACGACTCATGTACCCATCCTTTAGCATAAATACACCCATTGGGGTATGTCATGTCCTGACATTTATGGCATTGTTTAAATTAAAGACTTAAACATCATGATAAGATCAGGTATATGATAATATTTAGCAAACATATAATATTACTAATATATAATGATATTAAATAATATTAATATGCTCAATTTCAATATTATTATAGTTATAATAATATTATTAAAATATGATATATATCATATACAAATATAAATATAAATACAATATATATATCATTATATATATATAACAAATATAATTATATAAGTACTAATAATTGGATATATAAATATTATTGATTCAAGTATTATTATAATTATAATTGTTATGATATAATATACTATTAAGTATAATATATATATATTTTATAATATATAAATACATAAAATAGAAATAATGATAATATTGTAATCATTAATATTACAACTCCTAATATGAAATTGTATTCCTCTAAACTTATAACTAGATTGTAAATGATTAAGGTGGCACTGGGATTATACCGTGCATATCCTAAAAGGCATCGGTCCCTTTAATAAATTAAGTCAACAATTGATTGTCAGTTATTAATCTCACTTTACTAAGAGGGTGCGATTCATTAAAGATGGCGACCCTATGTAGGGGTATCAACTAAGATATAAGAAGCGATGCATGATGTATGAAGACACGGTTTTATTTTCAGATAGACTACTACACCAAATGTAATATCATAGAATCGAACCTTATCAAGGAGATTTCCAGCGACAATAGGCAAGACATCATCAAATCAGCAATAACATCAGCAGATCTCAAGGGGGAATTAATTCATTCCATCAACGATAATACATTCGATCTGCAGTAATATATATTATAGGAATCAGCATAAAGTATTGATTTACTCAGCCAATGAAGCAGCTATAAACATATATGATATTTATCCAATCGAATGCAAATTGAAGGCAGCGATTATAATAATTAGCCACGTCCATTGTAGGGTATAAAAGAGAGTGGTCGGCGGGGCAGAAAGGCATCAATCAACAAGCATTTAATCAAGGCAAAAAGGTCAAAGGAAAAATTTGGACTCACTAGAAGGGAACATTACAGGGTATGTGCTAGTCTTCTGAAGGATAAGTTGGCAATTCTTCCTTCATGGAGGGACTTTTTCCTTCATGGGAAGGCAAGAAAGGATTGGAAAGATAGAGTTCACTTGAGAATTGCATTCTAGTCATACATGTATTAGAGTTATTGCAATTAAAGCTGGAAATCCATTGTGTTGTTTCATGACATTGTGGGATTATATGTATCCATTGGAGTTCACTAAACTAAGTGCAAGTGTGAGGATGTTAGAGTGGTGTTCTTAGTCACCCTAATGAAGGGGGCAAGTTTGTACAATTGATTTTGATAGTGGATTCTTTTCTGGAGTTATTCCCCAAATTGTGTTTCTCAAGGGTAAATCTCTTGTGTTATCTTTTCACGTGCTATTGGTCTCATTTAGTTGCTTCATGTTATACTCTTGCAAGTTGTTAATAGCTAATGCAAGTGGATATGGATAATGTGAATGTTCTTCCTCTCATGTAATGGATGTATGATGTTTATTAATCAGTTATAAAGCATAAGAACTTCATACTTTAAGCCTTTCATGTTGCTCAACTTAAGCATAGAACTAGTGAGCAATAAAGTAATGAGCATAAGTTTGTATCAGTGAATTGTGCAATGAAATATCTATGCGGCTTACAAATCAGATTGGTATTAGAGCAGGTTTTCCTTGTGCGTGCAGGGTTTGCTTACATGTTTCAGATTTGTGTTTGATGCATTTTGTTCCCTTACCACTTGTGTTTGGCAAGTGAATAGAAGGTAAGCGCTCATTGCAGAGAGTCTACAGAACAAGGGAGATGCATGAAGCAGGCAACAGATGGCTGCAGAGGGAAGCATCAAAGAACAGAGTCATAGACAATGGTTTCAACCATGCCTGAATTCATCATAGTGTTTCCAAGGTCAGAATTGCCAGACTAATATGAATGAGGTCAAAGATTGCAATTGTCAGTGCAGAGAGCTCTAGCAGCGTGCCATAGGGTCGGTAAAGAGTTGATTTTCATTTCTCCATGAATATTTAAGTTGTTGTCGACTAAGGTAGAATGTGTTTTGGGCACGATTATCACTATGTAGCATGGTTATTCTAGTTTTCATCATCATTGGTGTCTTGAGGAATTCACTAAGTGCAGGTGAAAGGATTCTTGTTGGTATTCTTAATGGCCTTTGTGCAGGAAGCAAACTTGTATTTCTGTTGGGAGCGAATTCCAGATTAATGTGCATTTTGAATTGATGTATTCAATAAACCATGATTGCAGAAAGACATAAATTCATGATTGAAGACTCAAAGAGAGCAAAGAGATTGGTATCCCATTTTGCAGAAAAGCTAACTTTCGGATCATTGTTTTTGGGATTTGTGTTTGTAAACTACTGTGGGACGAAAAGCTTTCTAATTGGGAAGATATGATATGAAATATTCGGATAAACACTAATGGTCTGGTGGTTGAGAAAGCAATCATGCTGTGAATGGATTCTTGAGCAGAGTCAAATAGAAAGAGGAAAGAGTGGAAGAAAGTCTATAGGTGGTAGTTTTGGCCACAGTCAAACTCATTGTATGGTTTTGCCCACACACGAAATTGTCACGATGGAAACAGAGTGCAATTGACGGTTTTGCCTATGGGCAAATTTGTCCTATACAAGACAAAATAGAAAAACTGAAGACTCGTCCAAGGAATTTAATCAGTTCTCCTTCAAAATTTATGTATGGGAGATGTTCCAATGCCTTTCCATCAACCCATCTACCCATTATTTGACATAAATACACCTGTTGGGGTATGTGCCAATCTTATGGTAGGATAAGTTGGGGATTCTTCCTTTATGGGAAGGCAAGAAAGGATTGAGTTTGCTTGAGAACTGCATTTTGGTCATATTAGTCTTACGGTTATTGGAAATTAAAGCTGGAAGTCCATTGCCTTCTTTCTTGAGATTGTATGTAACCATTGGAGTTCTCTAAATTAAGAGTGAGGACTTTTCTATAATGACCACCCCAAATTTTTCTTATTTTTGCAATTAAAGATAAGCTACAATGCAACGTCCTTATCACCGTCTAATCACCCAGATCCCAAAGTGGGCAAGGTGAGAGCATACAATGCTTAGGACCACTCCCAACAATCTAACATGAATGCAGCAGCATGAAGAAAATTGTAACCAACTAAGCACACAAGGGACAGCCAAGTCTTCACTTCTTCAGTGAAGTGTGCTTGATGCAAGAAACTTAAATGAAGCACACTAGGCAGCAGATCCTGCCAATTTGTGATGTCCCGATATTAGGGCATTGTTTAAATTAAAGATTTAAACGTCATGATTAAACAGTGAAGTTGCCTACTTGAAATACATTAAATAATATTATATAATATATATAATATTTATTTTAATTAACAGCATATACTATTATATTTAGAAATATTAATATTAATATTAATATTATTATAATCATTATAATATATAATATATTTATATATACTAATATATAAATAATAATATGAAATAATATATATTAAGTGATAAAGGGAAAGACCCAACGAATTGGAGAAAGGCAAAACCTTATAAAGTAGTCACGAATATCCTTTAGGCTGCGATTCATACTAGGCAGCAGATATAATAATTTGTAGCAATTAATATAATCATTTTGACCAGAGGCAGCAAGTAAACTCAATGAGCGATCAGTTTATCATGTGTTAAAATATATCTATTTGCAACGATTAGTATCTAAGGGGTGCGATTTATGAAACAAGGCAAACAATCCCAAAGGCATTACCATTAAGGGATATATATGGCAGTTCAGTGAGGAAAAGGAAGACTATGGAATACAAGGAAATACATCAGAAATTCGGAGTTTAGAATCTGCAATAAACAAGTATAATCCAGCGATCAGATAAAGACAAATACTAATAAAAGGATAGCAGCAGACAGTCGGGAAAGAACAAGTCCACAATAAATAGGCAAGGAAGGAAAAGATATATTTCTGATTTAAAGCAGAATATACATTACTGATCTAAGATTTAATTTATAGATATAAAGAGAGGAAAGCAGCAACCAAGAAAGACATACAATCGTAGCAGGTATATTAATAATCATTAAGTCTGATAACACAGTTGCAGTCAAAGAATCCATATCTCTTTTAGGTTGCATTACTTATGTAGAATGAATAAAAGTGAACAAATAGAATATGAGATGCTAATACAGTTTAGATGTTAATGCAAGTATTTATTATGTATCCATGAATAATCATCTTTAATGCATTTTAGATGTAAATGATATTGAACCTCATCATGGAGGAAAGGAAGGAGACATAGATAAGAGGGTATAAGGTTTCCATCTAAGTACCCCACCTTGGATGGATGTCAAAGCCCTGCCATCAAGGCCAAGAGGGTCAAACTCCCGCTCTTGGGCTTAGATTGACTAAACTGAGAACCCCACTATGATCCTCATACCATTCCTATCATGATGAGTTATTAACTATAAGGAATAAGGCATGGATAGGGAAGCAAGACAAGCACTCTACTAAGTACCCCACTTTGGTGGATGTCTAAGTCCTGCCACCAAAGCCAGGAGGGCCAAAGTTCCACTCTTGGACTTAGTATAGGTTGGCTGGGTCAAACCTGTCATGTCCCTATTCCTATGCTCCAAATGTGTTTGATAGTAATAGTAATATTGGAATTGTATTCTGAGTTTAATATATACTTAGCTAACCCTAACAATGGCATTAGTTCATGTGTATATATATATATATGCACTTGTGTTTTCTATATGATGATTGCAGGATTTATATTCAAGAGCATAATGAAGAAATAACTACCTGTTAGTCATCTCCCTAACCCTAATTTATTATAATTGTGATTGTAGGGTTTAATCTAGGGCAAATCTAGAAGGGGACATTACATGATAATTCCGAAACCCTAACCCTAAACTTGTGGTATTTGAATTTTTAGGGTAAAATTAGTATTGTTCCAATGGGGGACATTACACAATTCTACGCTTATTCAAAGAAGTGTGCAATTACAAACAAGAAACAGGCACACAAAGCAGCAAGCCATCCTTATCTACACTTATTCAGTGGAAAGTGCTAAATCACAATCAAATGCAAATAAGCAAATACCTCCGGCGGTACTACCTTCCGGGATTTACAAGAATAATGTAGATGCATCACAATATGATAGTTTCTTCAAGGAAAGATTGCTACAAAAAAGATAATTAATTCTGAAAATTTTGATCAGTCTGCTGCAACCACTTTGTTAGCACCTCAAAACACATATACTCATGCTAAAATGCAAGGAACTGAAGGTAAACTGAAGATGAAGATAGAAGCCCTAACCAAGCTGCATCATGCTAATTCAATCTAAAACACTGAATACCCAGGGCAGATCTTGTAACAGCAATTAATGACTGATATGATAATGCCCAAACCCCAAATCAGCTATACGGCCCCCTCAAGACTGATTTCTCTACCTCAATTTTGATGCAAATAGCTGTTAGCACAAATAACAAAGAAATGAGGGACATTTTCCACTTCTTAGCACCCACATCCCCATACTAGATGGTACGGCCTGTACCAAATTGTACAACCTAGAAAGGAAAGTTTCCAGCACTCTAAACACTATCAAATTATCATGTATTTCCTTCTTAAACCCCTGCGCATTGATTGGGATAGAAAATATGGACAGCCACCAGAGTTTTCTGATCCTTGAGCACAAGAAATCAATGCCTTGCGATGGTACGACCTGTTCTGGAAGGCACACAAACTCCTAAAAAAAATGTTATTCTTCCAAAAAGTGAACAAATAACAAAATCTGATCAATACCACACCTCAAAATGCATCAAAACCAAATAGTAACAGCAGTAAACTAAAATCTCCCCTTTCAACACAAATGTGATTACTGTATGAAACCACCAAGTCCAACTAGGAGGGTTTTCGTTCCCGAAACTGGTATCTTCAAGAGGGTTTTCGTCCTCAAGAAAATATGAGAACACATGTTCTCACTCCAAATAGAAGCAAATTAATATTCAATCTAACCCCAACAATGAGCTCAACACCTCTTTTTATAACTTTTCTTGAGGGAATAAAATATTGATTTCCCTTATCCCTCCATATTCTCCTCAAAATAATAAAACATTTCATTTTATTATGTGCAGAAGTCCCCTTATGGCCCCTTGGGCCTAGTGCCACTTAACTGCACAACTTAAGATCTTTTAATTAAATAATTACACATAAGTTGTCTTTTAATTTATTCACTTTTGACAACTTAAGTAATAACTATTTAATGATTTTAATTATCATCCAATGTTCCGGAAAGCATCAAAATGAACCAAATATGAATTTTTGATCATACCAAAGATACCCCTAGGACTTAGGGTGATGAAATGTATGCAACTTGGCGCTTTCCAATAATAGCAGGCTTCTTCAGAAAGACAGAATTGCACTCGGAAAGTGTTAATGGGCTCATGATGACCTCTTGAACTCACTGCCACTATCAAAAACATCACTTGTTCATCCCAACGCTCTCCAAGAATGTTGGAGTTCTCCCTTGCACTACCAATTAGCCTACAGGAAAACTCAGAAAATAGGCTAATTGTTCTCAAACTGATTATACGCAAAAAAAGGGGACATTACACTTTCACCACGATGTTGACCTCTATCAAGGTATACATGTAACATTGGTCCTCAATTCCAGTTCTTTTGAACATGAGCAGAACTCCCCTTATTTCTGTAAACATCCTAGGGCTGCAGAAACTAAGTAAATTTTGTGGAACTAAATTTGACACTATCCTATAATTTTGGATGCTAGATAGTTTGAAAATAGCTACGAAGGAGTGGGCAGGCAACCAACTTGACTTGAAAGAATGGAATGTCCTAGTCATCATGCATTTTCTCTCTTTGTTATGTTTAGAAACACACTCTTAGGCATGTTCTCATGTAAAAATGCCCTCATTCATGATAATCATAGAATATCTTAACATTTTGCTTGCACTAACAAGATTCAGTTTGTCCCTCACGAGGAATCCAGAAGTTAGAACCAAAATGTTGGTACAATAAAGTGGAATGAACATGTTTGCATCCAAATACATGTTTTGAAAAATGAGATCCTGTAGAAAGAATTTCTAAAATCTAACTTTTAGATGCACTTCATTAGCCAGGCTCTTCAAAGTTTCCAAATAAAAGAATCTCAAAAATAAAGTTGTCAAATACATGTCTTGAATAATGAGTTCCTATAGAAAGAATCTCAAAAATCTAGATTTTAGATGTGTTTCATCAGTAAGGATCTTCAGAGTTGCCAAATAAAATTTATACCCAGTCTATATAAATATATACACCATTTACCAACTTAGAATTATAACCTTTTCCAAGACTTTGAATTCCATTCCCTTATAACATCGGCTCAAGTCTATCAACACTAACACATTGTATGGTTAAATCCCTAAGACAGTTTGAATGAAGAAAAGTAACTAGATGTATCTTCTGATATACCAGGAAGGCTTTAAAGGACTGCTTACTTTTGCAAGACCTTTCATGTGATCAAAAAAATATGAAATAGACAGTATTACCTTTGAAACATTTGAGCCAGACATTTTTGATAATTCCTGAATAGCCGCTTCCCAGAAAGGCTCATCTGGGACATGATTCTTTTTAATCCCTGATAAATGAAGCCTTTTTCCAGGTTCCATCACTCGACAAGAGACCTTGCATAGAAATGTGTTTATAGAGACATAAGAAGTTAAAAGTCCAGCGCCTCGAAGCAAAACAGTCCATTTCAAGGAAAAGGCCAATAGAAGGAATGAAAGTGTGCACAGAAATAACTTTTCAAAACAGATAGAAAAGGCTTCCCAACTGCACACCTGCTGCAAAGATAATTCAAGTCCATAAATTGAATCTTTGAAGGCCCTTGAGAGAGAATGGTCCCATGCAATGGTTGCTGCTAGAAGAGTATAATTCTCAAACTCGTCCAATTCAATCTATTCATGTCTCCACTACATACATTAGTCCCATTTAATTCAAACGAATAAGAAGTCATTTATAATTTTATAGTTGATATGTAGATGAGAAAAATAAAAATTATTGAAATGACATATGTTAATTAGTAATTACATTTGGAAAAACTTAATATGAAAAATATTCCTTTTACCTGTGGTACAACAAAGTAGAAGGAGCCAAATTCCAACCATTCAATTGCTGGCTCTGTTTTCGAATTGAAGCGAATGGATCCATAAGCTCTTACGAGAGGAGTATCCACTGAAAGAAACCTGCCAGAGAGCAATAGCTATTGGTTATTTCTTGATAAAAGCTAAGCTTGTACAACATAAACAAACAAAATAATACAAGATAGACCATCTACATGAACAAAAAATTACATTCTGGCCGAAATTATGGAGAAATATGTATGGTCAAGGAAAATCAAGAGTTTGCAATGCACAATAAATTATTTTAATCCCATAAAGGAATACTTATCACAATAGAAAAGAAACAGTAATTTCCATGGAATAGAGCAACAAACAATTTACAAAGGTCTAAAGATGTCACAAACTGGGATACCAAAAGCAACACAAGAACATTGATCAATATCACTACAGTAGGTGGTCAAGATTCCAACCACACCCTATGCAGAAGTTCTGGTGATTCAAAAATTGGATGACTTTTAGATTGTAACCCATATCTAGCAACCATAATCCATGTTTCTATAACACATGGTAAACAAGCAACAGAGAAGTAGAGGAGTAGCATGCAACCCTAGTTTCAGTCAGACCAAGGTTGGGTTTGATCCAAACCGAAACTTTTTGGGACGACTGAATTGATTTGTACCAAACCTGGAGCCTACCCTTTTTAAAATGGAAAAGGCAAAAAAAGCACAAAACACTAAACAAGAGACATCAAAAGAAAAAACAAGTGGGAAGAACAGAGCTTTTACTGCAAAAAAAATTATGGGCAAGGTCCCCTCACAACAAACCTCTAAATATTTAGGCTAAAATTTGTTCAGTACCCTATAAACAGAAAAAAAAAACTATGATTTGTGAGCTTAATAATTATGAACAAAGAGTGGTTTGGGTCTGGATGCAGCAGTAAGACACCGCCCCATTGGGACACTGCAGATAAGCCCTCCCACTCGGATTGTGGGAAAAATTGACAGAGCACTAGATACAGTGCAAGCCAGCAGTAGAAGTGGAAAGAATCTCAATCGTAATGTAAAACAGAATGACAGCTCCCAGAAAGAAAGAAGTATTTGCCTAATATTCAAAAATAATAATGATAAAGAATAAGTATTTTATATGGCATTTATATTTTTCATAAAATTACAGTTTATGGTTGTTCTCAACATACATATATTTTGAATTTTATATGTTCGTTAGTTTTCATATATTTTCTTTAACCTTTTGAACATTTTAAGAATCTCAATTGCTGGCACACCTCCCCCACTTTGTCAAAACTACCAAACTCTTTGAAATGGATGGTATGATATGGAATACACATACTCAGTCACTACAGGGGAAATGATAAAATGTACTCAAACTGAACACTTAAAGATGACCATAGAAGTATGGCTATCATACTGTGGCAATCCTCAATCAGCACCATTTGCCATTGATTACCATCATCTAATTAGGAATAATCCTCCACTACTATATGGATCCAACCAAATCTAATATATCTCTATTGACAGAGATGTTACAATCCAATTCCCATTTTATATACTTATTGCTATGACAGCACCTGACTTAGCAAAAATTTGGTACGACAGTTGCACGTAGTCATGCAAATGTCCAAATAACAGTACTTGTATGCTTTCTTTTGATTGACAAATGGTTTGCAATGGAACCCCCGCCCCTAAAAGGAAAGCCCAGGCCAAATAAGCCTTAACAGAAACAAGAAACAGAAGAAACAAGACCTCTAAGGTCTGATTCGCCATGAACAACAAATTTGCTATATTACACCCAATAGCACTGGTGATGGAGAGCTTAAACAAAGATCAATTATACTGCAGATTACAAAATAAATCATATTTCCATTAACACAGCAAAAACTAACAACACCTCATTAGAGACCAACTCATCAATCATACAAGTTTGAGCCATACCACAGATACACAGGCACCAAACTGAACCTGAAAAAACCATCCCAGCTTCATATTGCCATTAGAGTTCAGCTCGGCCTACTGGGACCCCTCTGATACCACAAAGATTTCATCCAAGGCATGAAAACAGCAACCAAAAGATAATGTTTTTCTCACAATTCAGGGCACTGGTGCTGCTATAAAATGGCATAACAGATTCCAAATTGAAATACAACCTATTCAGCCAAAGATGTATGATAGAGCCATAACAGTTTATGATAAACAATACCAGCCAGGTTTTAGCATAATTGATTCTCCAGACCTAATTAAGGTAATACAAAGAGGAAGAACTAGATAGAGATAAGCCTCCTGTAGCTCCAATAATGGCAACACCACAAAGCTCATTTACAATCCTTGCAAGATATATTCTTCTCTCAAATCACAATGCTTGATATTCCCCAGAGCATGACAATCTCAAAGCCATTGAATGAAAGAACTTGTATTACAACCAAAGGTGCAGTTAGATTGATTTGAAAAGATATAGAGTTAATCCACTTCAGTCATGCATGTCATAATGCTTACATTAGATTTAACTAACTTAAGCATGCAGTGTGTTGAGATTGTATGCTAATCAATGAAGTTCAACTTTATGCTGAGTCTAATTCTTAGTTTGAAGTTACATATTTTGAATGCAGCAAATCTCTATATTTTCAGTTTCTTTGAGTAAGATATGAGTTTTTCCTTTTTTCTGCTCTTTTCATCCATTCTAATGGTTTTTAGCATAACCCTTTCATCCTTACAGGAAAATGAATTCAAAATCTTCAGAACCATGCATGAAAAGTCTAATGCAACCAAGCATTTTCGAATTTTCTGTATGAATCTAAAAACATAAAAGAAGTCAATCAATATAACTTTCTCACGTTATCTTTTGAATACTAAAAGCGTGCAAATGATAGCATGAAGTATCTTGAAAGTTATACTTGCATCAAAAATGCAATTGGTAAATCAAATGATAATGGATATGACCTCCTTATTGCCTTCCAATCTTTGATGGAGAAATGGTGGAAATCTTTAAACAGAACTGCCGATCCAACTCCTGCCATGCCTCTCATAATGTTCTGATGCAATCGTTCCATGTCCTTATCAAGCCCATCTGTTGAAGACGACTCAACAATACTGCCCTCATAACTCTTTGGTGAAAAATAACAACGTGGATATAATCTACAAGATTGAGGCTGACACTGAAGCCAATCTAAAGCCTTTATGTCTTGTGGAAGAGGTACCTGAAATCAATTATGAGGAATAGAATCTAACTATTAGGCAGGCAGTTAAATAATTACATCAAAACACTCCATTGCATTTCAAGAGAATGAAAGTAATATAAGAAAGCAGTCAAATGTGTGTTGCCTAAATATGTGTTTGATAACAATACATAGTTAACATATACATCTAAACTCTTAAGCAACAGACTGGTACAATTTTGTTGTTGAGAGCAGCATAGATTTAGCTCTAATGAAGGTAAGGGAGAAGACCAAACAAGATTTTTTTAACATATCCTTTTTCAGTGCTCAAAAGTTAAAAGTGATACAAAGATGACAACTAAGAAGCATTGCTCTTCTGTGAATTTTTATAGAAAGAAAATTGACTGTCAAATGGATGGACTAACTAAACATATTGCAAAGAACAATATATAACTCTAGTTTGTCAGGAATATATCAGTCAACATGTTAATGATAAATAGAACAATATTTAATGCTCAGGAAGTATGGTATTAAGGAAGTTAGAGAAAGGTTTTAACCTATAAAATGATCGAACACATTGAACATATTCACACTATTATGATAAGAGTTTCTTGTACTTTTCCTTTCTTCCAATATAGTAGCAGAGCCCAACACCCTTCATGGGTAGAGTCTATGTCACAAGGTTTGCGTTCGTGTTTGGCAACAATAAAATTCGGATGAAGTTCGGCAAGGGGAAAAAAATCGAAAAAAAAAATCGTGATTAAATTCGCCTTATATAAATTTGATTTTTTAATATATATATAATAAATATTAATATTATAATAATATATTGTATATTAATAATATCATATTATAATATATAATATAATATAAATATTAATTATTTATAGCCAATAAGGGCATGGTTCGGTGGTCAAGTCGCACGGTTGTTGTGGCGGCCACCAAGGTTCAAACCCCCGCTAGGCCAAAGAGCTCGCAGGATATGTGCCTTCGTTGGGTTGTCATGCTTGCAGGCTGTGGGCCTTCGCTGGGCCAACGAGCTCGCGGGTTTGAACTTGGTGATAATGCCTTGGGGACTGAGACCCCCTAGTAGTGGTCTCGGCAATAAAGCCATGGAAAGAGATCCCCCATAAGGGTCTCTCTAGGCTCGAACAAGACTAAAAACCCAAGTTACTCCAACAAAAAACAAAAAAAATATTAATTATTTATATATTATTAATGTATAATAATATATATTTATAATATAATAATAAATAGTAATACTATAATAATATATTGTATATTAATAATATCATATTATAATATATAAATATATATAATATAATATAAATATTAATTATTTATATATTATTATATACTAATAATATATAAATATATTATAATATTTAATATTTATAATATCATATAAATATATTATATTATTTAATATTTAAAATATAATATAAATATATTAATAATAAATTATAAGTGGCTCATGAACTAGACCCAACTACATTACATATGTTATGATTTGATATTTTTACTGATTTTATGTCTACTTGCTACTGAAATTGTTGTCCAAAGCCTACTTGCATGATTTTATCATACTGTGATCTTGTGATTCATGCCCCCACCTATTTTATCCAATAATAAGGATCGCAGCCCCTAAATTCCAGCAAATACCATAAATAAAGACATTAAATTTGCTAAGCCATGTTATCAAAGGCAGCGTTGTTTGGGAGTTATTGAAGTTTAATCAAAATTAAATTATAATTATTTTAAAGGCAGAAAAAAGACAAAAGTCAGAAAAAGACAAAAGTTAGAAAAAGCCAAAAGTCAAATTAAAATTAAATTATCAAAAGGCAGCGGTTGTTATTAAAGGGTATGACTCATTCAAAAGACAAAGGGTATTTGAGGGGTTGTGACTCTTTCCAAGAAGAAGATATATAAAGGGAGACATTCCATGAGATAGAAATAAGGAAGGAAAAGGTAATCAATCAAGTCTAATTCGAAACATCAATCAAGGGAGAAATATAAGAATCAATGAAGTGATTGAGAAAAAAGGAGTCAAGAGATATAATCATCCAGCAGAAATAAAGAGTTAAATATATAAGAAATGTACAGCAGGAAATTATTTATTGCAGCCATTCCACCATTCTATCATTCATTCATCCTATCATTATATCATTCTATCGTTCTATTCATAGCAGATTTCAGAGCAGTAATATATGTGACGAGTAATATCTTATATTTAGGGGTGAAGAACAGTAGTGACTATTTGTGAAAAATAGCAATCATTATCATTGAAGGACAGCGATCATAAAGAGTGCTTCAATCATCATCAAGTGAGCATCAAGAGAATATATCTAAAGACTAAGACAGAGATATATATACAAGTGTTAACAGCAAAGAAGGATATATTGCAATCCTTGAACTGAACTTGAAATCCATCAAGAGGTACACTGTATCAACCATCTAACAAATTCCTAAGCAATCCAATTGAATTCAGGAGATGTTTGCAGGTAGGAAGGATGGCCCTTCCCAGTTCACAAGAGATGAAGAGGTTAGCCCTCTCATGCTCTCATCAAGTCAGCCAAGTAGTGAGGGTGTGTGGCCCTACCATGGTTGGGGTGTGTGGCCCTACCATGCATGGTTTGGGTGTGTGGCCCTACCGTGTTCTTGAGCCTAATCAAGTAGGGTGTGCCTCTTCAGCTTGATCAAGGAGGGTGTGCCTCTAAGGTGGACTGGTAGCTGCAAGTATTCCCAAGGAATTCATTATGGGATTGGCTTGAGGGATTGTGTTATGATGGATTGAACCAAATATTGATTATGTTATGATTCTTATGAAGTATTGATCTCATTATTAATTATGCTATGATAGATGAATTTAATATGAATGATGCTATGAACTAAATATTATCTTAATTTATTGATCTTTAATATTTCTAATGTCCTTTTCTAGTAGTTATTATTGTATGCAGGTAAAGGAATCAGGAATATCCCAAAAGGGACATTAAATGTGAGTTGAATATTGTTTAATAGTTATTGCAGGCTTCATATTGCAGTAGTTATTGATTTGGGTTTTGTGGCTTGTATGCAAATCCCTTGTTCGATTCATAATATCTTGTCTATATGTGTTTTATCTAATTTCATCTTTGTGTTGTACTCGCATTTTTTCAGTTCCTGTTTTAGCTGAAAAGAGTGAGCATTTCCTAACTGTTTAGGTTTTCTCTATTAGAAAAAAAAATCATAAAACCTCGTCTTGTGCAGAAGTACTAAATAGCCTTGTGCCCTAGCCTGAGAACAAAAAGATAGGTTTTAATTTAAGTTTGTCTGCATTACATACTCAAAGAAACCTCATTAGTTCTAGGTTTACTTCAGTTTTTCTGCATAAGGGAATGTCATCTCGGCTCTGAATTCTGCACTCGATGCTCGGCAGTCTCTCAAAATCTCATCCTGGAACTCAATCTGAGTAGCATCTTGTTCAAGAACCTGGTTCCTGGGTGGCAAAACCGGTATACCAGGTCTATCACCTGCTGTAAACTGTGAAGCTCTCCGATTGGTGACCGACGCCTCACCCTCATCATCCCTGTACTTGTGCCTATCATCATGGTTTCTATACCCATTATTTCTTTCCCCGTGGTTCCTGTCACCATTGTGTCTATCATCTAAACTGCTGAAATTTCCAGATTTTAATATCTTCTAAAATATTCAATGTTTTGATAAAATAACAAAGACCCAGTTGAGAAAATATACTCTAATATTTAAATCACAAATACCCAGAAAATCCTATTGGCAAAATATGAAGATTTTTTTACATACTCAGTTTGCTGTTATGAAAAGTACAAGTCTGATATGAATGCAACTGCAGCAATAACTTTGATTCTCCTTGATTCTTCAAGAGGATGGATTGATACAATATTAAAATGTTGGTATTTGCCACAACGTGACTTTAAAGTGTGTAATCAACAATTAATTCGTCACAGCAGATATGCCTTTGATTTTCAATCAAGAATCTTCTCAAACCCTTGAATAATCTGTAGATAATCTCTTCAATAATGTACCATATGATTCCCATGTGCCAAGAAAGTATGCACAACTCAGCAAATAAGATATTCAGCAATGATAATCTTCAATCTGCTATCAAACCCTTGAAATACTTCATCAATATGCACAAATTGAACTCCTAATTGAAGCCCACAACCTGGCAATGATTCAGCTGATCTTTCACAGCCTCAAGATTGCAAATACATTGAAGATTGAACGTTCTGTTAGCACTTATTTTGACCTGGGGTTGATTTGTCATGATCAGGAGGTTTCTTCATCTGAAGCCTTCATCTTCTTGCCCAATTTCTCTAAGTGTTGGACCTCCTCAGCGTTTTTCAGCTGCAGCATCATATTTTCCTGAGGAGGAGGTCGTCGTCATCATCTTGTCTTCGATGATGATCTTCATCAGCATGTTCTTCGTCGACTTGTTTTTCTCATCGTCATCATCATATTTCAACTGTCGGGTGATATTTGCTTATTATCCTGATGATACTAGTGAGCTACAGTGCGCCCTCAGTTGCTTGCGGGGATGATTTTTCAAGTATCCGGTGATCTTCCGAATATCACCTTGCTCAAACATGATGACGATGTTGCCCCGATATCTTGAAGGGGTTATTCTCTAAGTTGTCGACCTGACTCGTTTTTTCCTAAGGGTCGTCATCATCATGATATTTCCAGTTATCATCCTGCTGCTTACGGAGGTCATCATATTTTTTTGCCTTCATGATATTTCGCCGGGGTGATATTTCTATCATCGGGTGATCTTGGTTATGATCATCCTGATGATGTTGTTGAAGAGTTCTAAGTGCGACCCGATATTCGCTGGGGTCATCATATTTTGAACGTCAGGATGATCTTAGTCAATATCATCCTGATGATGTTGTATCACTTCTTGTTCTTTGTTTCTCATCCCGATGATGCTGACGTCATCCGTATATCAGGGTGATATTTTTCTTTCTGCCTATCTGCATCATGATATTTCCGAAGGAAGGGGTGATATTTTCATATCACCCGGATATATGTTTGTTCGAACATCATGATGATGTTGATATCAAGGAGATATCCGCCTGCCGGCTTCGCGCATTATCTACTGGGGGTGATCTTTTCAAGCAGCATCATCATATTCAGTTATCGCCCCGATCTTACAGAGGAGCTACAGTGCAACCTGATATTTGAACGTCAGGAGGATATTTCCAAATATCCGGTTGTCTTCCGAATATCATGATGATGTTAATATGATGATGACGTCATCAAGGTCCGCGGGGGTCATATTTCTAACAACTGATCATCTTGAAGAGACCTCCTGATATTTGCAAACATGATGATGACGTCATCCGGATATGAGGAGGTGCGCAGTAGGCAGATATGATGATGACGTCAGCAGGATATGATGATGACGTCATCAGGATGTTCATCGGCCAGACTTTTGGAATAAGCTCAGCAGGAGGATGTTCCTCCGAAGGATCAGGTTGTGCCGATTATCATGAAGGGTATATTTCAAATATCATGATGACGTCAGGGTGATATTTCGAACAACAGGATATCATGCTGCTGGAGGATGATGATGATGAGGTCTATACTAGTGTCGTCAGGAGCAAAAGCGCCGACATGATATATGCTCATGACCTAGTATATAAAGTGTTATTGAGGTCATCGCGGGGTGCATGTGGGATATTGATATCCTGCATTTTCAAACATCATGATGATGAATCTCGGCGGGAAATGGTTGCGATTGCAGATTTGATGATCTTCCCAAGGCCGCGGGTTGGTGCGCCATTAATGGCGATTGTTGCAGAGGTATGGGCGATGGCGTGGATGGATCCTGTACCCGACTGGAGGTGTCAATCAACGGACAGGGGCGCAGGGCTCGAGATATCTTCCTGTCTCCTCCCCTACCTGCTGCATTCAAGTTTGGGCGCCAATCTGGTTGTGTTTGAGCGCCATTTCCATGATACTGTGTATCTGGCGAAATTTTGGTCAACCATGTAATTAATTGCTGAGCACCTACCTGGCTGTTATAAGCAGGTTGTGTTGTTCATTTGAGAGGTTGTTGAAAGTTGATGATTTTGGCTCTGTAATGCATAACAAGCTGATCTGGTTGCTCTGTACAGCTTACCTGTGAGTTTATGTATCTCTTGTTGTTTGTTTTTGGCATGAACCCACTGATTTCATGATTAAACTTATATGAGAAATGCTGTTTGGCATGTGTTGTGTTAATTCTGTCTCCAGTATTGCATGTATTCTTCTTCTGAATCTGGATGTTTGGTAATGTTTAGATTCTAGAGCATAGAATTCCTATGTTGACTGTCTGATCTTTTAACTTCTACTCAAGGGGTAGATTAAACTGTTTTCAGGTTGAACATTGGGAAGGGTATACTGCAGTAGGGATACCATAAGTAGAGATAACCTAACACTTTGTATTGGGAGATGTCTGTAAGGCAGATATCACATATGTCCCCTTGAAATCCGGTTTTAGCTGTTCATGCTGATCATTCACAGGTGTATGTCTACTGACTCCAGGCCCTGGATAGGCACCAATCATGCTTTGTTTTGTGTTATAACCATATCCAGCTTTGCATCCACACTTAAACTCCAAAGCAAAATCTAAAACCAACATTAGGACATTAGAGTTAGTTTTAGGAACCTCAGTCCTCTGTCTACAACTGCTAATAGGCCCAAAGCTAGCCCCTTTGCTCTTATCGTTCAGTTTTGGTCTACTTACAAGAGGACTATCTGCTTTCTGTCAGCATCCCAGCCTTGTATGCATATCCTCATGGATGTTGAGTAGGGAATACCCCCCTAGGTCTTGCAGAGCCTGAAGAAGAAGAGGAGATAAAATATAGAGTCTATCTCCTACACTGTTGACCCCCTGGCCCATAGATCCTGTTGATCACTGATGGCTACCTTGTAGGGATATTTGGGAATAAGCATCCAGTCTGGGAAAAAGTCAACAGAAATTGGCGACTCCGCTGGGGAATGAGAAGTAAAGGTCCTATCTAATCATCTCCAGTGATATATATGTGACCCATCTGAGTCAGCAACAGTAATCGACTCCGCTGGGGAACCTTGTGAAAGAACCTTGGTTTTCAGAAGAAAACAGTTCCTAGAAATAGGTGGCGACTCCGAAGTAATCTCCCAACCGGTCAAGGTAAAATTATATGCAGGGGAGAAGATCCCAACAAAATCCTCTATTTGAAGAGTTACCATTAACAAAAAGAATGATGTATAGAAGAAAGGGAACTGTCTCAGCTAGTCATGAGAGCTCCCCCAGAAAAAGTGATGAGGTACAAGATAACCCTAGGCCATCAGGACAGCATGCTCCTTATTTTTCAACTGCAGAAGCTGATATCCAAGGTGCATATGAGAGGCAACAGGGTGGTAGCATGAGAATGAGGTCAGAGGTGTTCCAAGAACGCCCTTTTCTAGACCCAAGTGAAAGGTTTGAGGAGGCAGAGTCTCTAAGGGATGATGAAGATGATGACCCAAATGGTATGAGACCATCTACCTCCAGACCTAAGGATGAACAGTTGGCTGAAGAAATCAAAAGCCTAAGAGCAGAACTAGAATACCTACAAGCCATGAAAATCAGAGATGATATACAGCAGAAAGTGCAAGCCTTGAGAACTGCCCAAAATAATTCAGTTCCTACTCTAGAGAATGCAAATATGCAAAGACATCAGCAAAGATATGAAATGCAACATCAGCATCATGATGACAGACAAAATGTGAATGATGCTAGGATACCACTAAACCATGCAGGAAACCAGAAGGCAAATAGAAATGTTAATGTTAATCAGCCAAACAGACAGCCCATGTAGCTAGATAGATTCAGGCAGCTGGTGTTTGATGGCATTCCTGGGTATCCTAACCCCATTGATAAGCATCTGAGGCTGCAAGTGCCTAAGTTTTCAGGAAACAATACAGTGTCAGGAGAAGATCATCTAAAGGCCTTCCAAAATGTCATGGATAATTTTGAGGTTGAGCATGAGGATGTTTTCATGAAGTCATTCATGCAATCCTTAATAGATGAGGCAAGAGAATGGTACAGGAATCTGCCTGACCGGAGCATATCATCATGGGATGATTTTAAAAGGATATTCAAGGAGCAATATGGTGATAAAACTGACCCTAGCTTTTTTGTAAACGAGTTCACCAGTATCACCAAAGGGTCAAATGAGCAGGTTGCAGACTTTAATGCCAGATTTACTAAAGTGTTGAACAAATTGCCACATCATATGAGGCCAAATGAACCAATGTGCATAATTTTGTATATCAATGCCTTTGATGCAAAGACTGCATATGGACTAAGAGATAAAGGTCCTGCCACTCTCAGGGATGCTTTCAGAATTGCAATAAATATTGAAAACAATAGGAAAGCATCAGGCAAGACCAATAGAAGGGATGATGTAAAAATTCTGCAGAATCCAAATAAGCCTCAGAACACTCAAGGTAGTACATCTGCTCCTGAAGATAAGATAGACAAACTGGCAAATGTTGTTAAGGACCTGAGCTATAGATTAGCTAGAAGTGAAAAAGGGATGGGTCCTGATAGGCAAGTCTATCAAAGGCAGGAAAAGAGGCCATCATTACATGATATGCCTTATAACACCAATTGGCATGATGGTAAGCCTGTATATCCACGTAACAACACAAATCAGAGGGCTCAACATGCCAAGGAAACTCCTGATCCCCTGAAGAAAACTATAAATATTGCTGATGATGCTCCGTGGTGTATAATCTGTCAGATGCCGCATTCACAGTCACAGTGCATGATTGCCCAATCTTTGTATGATAATGCTACATCTTGTAATGAGTGCAATGAGCCACATCATGTGCAGGATGATGATGTTAACATGATGTCCATAGGCAATGGATACACTCTGTATGATGCTGATGAGAAGACAGATCATCAACTTCAGGACTGCCAACAGTCCCCAGATGATGAAGATAATAAAGATAATTATGTGTATGCTCAGAACTCACACAATTTTCTGAGTAGCTTACAACGACCTTCTGATGAGGAAATCAGAGCCTTCACAGCTGCAGCAGTTGCTCAGGTCAAGAGCAACTACAACCTCAGAGGTAGAAATCAGGTTGGCAGCCCACATCAGCCAGAGGATATTTCTGCAGGTCAGCTGATGCATGGTCATAAAGGAACTGAACCACAAAAAAGGCAGTGGGTAAATAATAAACAGAACTTTAGACACAGAACAGGTCATGATTTTCAAGGACCAGAAAACAAAACCCCTCAGGCTGAAGATCAAAGTAGAGGTTCCCAAGACAAGAGTGATGATCAGGGAACTATGAAAATGAAAGCTAAGTCAGCTCAGGATAAAAGCAAGATTGTGGAGCAAGCTACAACTGTTGTACAAAACTATGCTCCATTTGATATAGCCCAGATCCTCTCTCAGGTAAAGGTCTCTGTTCCACTTATGGAACTCATGAAAGTGGAAGAGATCAAGAATAGGACAATATCCGTAATCTCAGGGGTACCTTTTCAAGCTAAGCAAAATGATCAGACCCAGGGTGAGAAACAGGTCATGTGCAATGAAGAAGATGAGACTCCTGAAGTCTATTTAGGAATGACCATGACAAAGTGTCCTTCACAGGTGGAACCATTTTATGTTTCCCTGGTTATAAATGGTAAAATAATTAGAAATTGTATGCTTGACTCTGGAGCATCTACAAATGTCATGCCTTTGGCTATCATGCAGCAAACTGGATTAAAAATTGACAAGGCATGTGGGAAGTGTTATGCAATGGATGCCAGAGAGGTACCAGTCATTGGAATCATGAAGGATGTGGATTTCAAACTGGCAGCATTTCCTGAAAAGAAATATAAAATGAACATAACAGTGGTTGACATCAAGCCACAGTATGGTATGCTGCTGTCAAGAAGATGGGCAGCACTAATAGGTGGAAGTATGCAGCTGGACCTATCATATGCCATGATTCCAATGAATGGCAGGGATGTCAAGCTAATTAGAGAGCAAAGATCATCAGAGACAGTGGAAGACCAAGAAGCAAATGAACAGATATGCTTTGTAGACACTGACTGTGATAACTTTAAGGTTGTCTCAGATGATACAGAAGACGAAAAGAAAAATGCCTGTATTGATGAGCTGGATCAGCAAGGGTTATGGACCATGTTTTTTGATGGAGCTTGTGCAAAAGAAGGCTCTGGAGCTGGAGTTGTTTTCCTGTCTCCAACTGGTAAGCTCCTCAAATCCTCTTTCTTGCTGAGGTTTGATTGCACAAACAATATTGCAGAATATGAGGCTTTACTCTTAGGCCTGAATATTGCTCTCAAACATGGAATTAAAATGTTAAGAGTATTTGGAGACTCTGAGCTGATTGTATCCCAAATCAGAAATAAGTATGCTGCAAAAAATAAAAGACTGAAGCAATACAAGCATGCTGTTTGGGATACTATTGAATTATTTGATGCATTTTCAATTGGCTGGGTAGAAAGGTCAAAAAATGTTATGGCTGATTTCTTAGCTAATATTGCAATAAGGCCAGATGACATCACTCTGTCAGGTGTCACAGATGTAGAAGTTAAAATTAGGCCTGCCATACCAGAAAACATATGCAGTTGGCAAGTTTTTAATGATGATAGGGATTTGCTGAAATTTTTGCACTGCATAGATGAGTATGAGAACCAACAGATTGATTTCCAAGCTTTTGTAGAAACTGTAGATGGAAAAGAGACTCTTGTAGGAAAAGAGATCATTCAGTTGAAGACTAACAAGATCCCTAGAGGGTTAGTGGCTTTGGAAAGAGCCTTTGACAGTAGAGACAAAATGGTCACAAAGAAATCCCCCACAAATAAGGAGGATTTAGAAGAAATAAATTTGGGGACATCTCAGGCCCCTCAGAAGGTATATATTGGCAAACAGCTCAAACCACACATAAGAAGTATGCTGATTGCATTGCTAAAAAAGTATAAACATGTTTTTGCTTGGTCATATGAGGACCTAAAAGCTTATAGGGAAGACTTGTTCCAGCATGAGATCCCACTGAAGCCTGAAGCTAAGGCATTCAGACAAAGGCAAAGGCCTATAAATCCTACCTTAGCTCCCAAGATGAAAGAAGAACTCAAAAGGCTCAGGGATGCTGGAATAATTGTGCCAATCAGACATTCAACTTGGGTGTCTAACCTTGTCCCAGTCAGGAAAAAGAATGGTGATATTAGGCTGTGTGTTGATTTCAGGAACTTGAATGTATCCTCTTTGAAGGATAACTATCCATTGCCTAATATGGAAGCTATGTTGCAGAAAGTGACTGGTTGTGAACTCCTATCCATGATGGATGGATTTTCAGGATATAATCAGGTAAAGGTAAAGGAATCAGAACAGTATAAGACTGCCTTTACCACTCCATGGGGAACATATGTGTATGTTAGAATGCCATTTGGACTAACAAACGCAGGTGCTACATTTCAAAGAGCAATGGATGTTGCTTTTGCAGGGCTGATTGATTCAATCCTGGCAGTATATCAGGATGACTTGACTGCCTACTCAAAGAAAGAAGAGCAGCATTGTATGCATCTGGAGCAGATCTTCATAAGAGCACTAGAATATGGCATTTCTTTAAACCCAAAGAGGTGTGCCTTTGGAGTAGTTGAAGGAAAGCTTCTGGGACACATTGTTTCCAAGGATGGAGTCAGGATAGATCCAGAGAGAGTGGCAGCTATTGACAGGATTCAAATGCCAAAAACTGTGAAAGGAGTTCAGTCCTTCTTTGGACAGATAAACTTTGTTAGAAGATTTGTTCCCAACTTTGCAGAGATCACAAGGAACATTTCCAAGATGATGAAGAAGGATGCAACTGTCAACTGGGAAAAGGAAGCAGCAGAATCATTTCAGAATATCAAAGAGGCAATTAAGATGGCCCCTGTTCTTAAATCTCCTGATTTTTCTAGGCCATTCCAAGTGTTCTCATTTGCTTCCTTTCATACTGTAGCTGCATGTTTGTTGCAGAAAAATGAAGATGGTTTTGAACAGCCCATTGCTTTCTTCAGTATGTCCCTGCAGGCCTCTGAGTTGAAGTATGACATTATGGAGAAGCAGGCATATGCACTAGTTAGAGCCATAAAAAGTTTCAGACCATACCTGGTAGGGTCATATATAATTGCATATGTGCCTCATGCTGCAGTCAAAGACATATTCACTCAGCAGGAGGTGACTGGAAGAAGGTGCAGATGGATAAACAAACTGCAGGAATTCAACATAGACATACAAGTTACTAAGTTGATAAGGGGACAAGGATTAGCCAAGATGATGGCACAATCAAACTTGGAAGCTTGCCAAGTTAATGCAGTCCAAGATGAGAATGTAAGTGTATCAGGATCTGAATGGTACAAGGACATTGTCTATTATTTGCAAAATCTGAATTGTCCTTCCCATTTCAGTGACAATCAAAAGAGGACTCTGAAGCTACAAGCAATCAGGTATGTTGTTGTTCAAGGTGAGCTGTACTGGAAAAATCCTGATGGTGTGCTGCTGAGATGTGTGGATAAGAACATGGCTAACAATATTTTGATTGACATGCATAAAGGATTGTGTGGTGGCCATTATACTGCCCAAACAACAGCTCATAAAATTCTCAGGGCAGGATATTGGTGGCCCACTCTCTTTTCAGATGCACAAAAGTTAGTAAGGAAGTGTGACCCTTGCCAGAGATTCTCAGGAAAGCTGAAATATAATGGTGCTTTACCCCTCAGAACTGTACCTGTGGATGCTCCATTCCAGCAATGGGGAATTGACTTTATAGGGGAAATTGCAGACAAATCAAGTGGGGGACACAGTTGGATTTTGGTGGCAACTGACTACTTTACCAAATGGATTGAGGCCATTCCAACTAAAAGAGCTACAAGTAAGGTGGTGACAAACTTCATACTAGAGAACATCATCATCAGGTTTGGAGTACCATTTAAGATAATCACTGATAATGCTATGTGCTTCAGATCAGGTGAGTTTGTTGATTTTTGCAACAGGTATGGGATAAATCTGTCATATACATCACCATATCACCCACAAGGAAATGGTCAAGCAGAATCAAGCAATAAGAGCATCATGAAAATTGTCAAGAGGATACTGGACAAGAACAAGAAAGCTTGGGACTCAAAGTTGAACTTAGCAGTATGGGCTGACAGAGTGACAGTGAAAAGGGCTATTGGGAAGTCACCTTTTGAGCTAGTGTATGGTGCATCAGCTAGACTGCCCATAAACAATCTCCTACCAGTTTATAGATTCATTCAGGAAAATGATGAAGACATTGAAGATCCCATGACAGAAAGAGTGAATCAGCTGGTTGCATTGGATGAAGACAGAAGGAAAGCCCACCAGATCAATCTCAAAAGACAACAGGATATGAAATATCAGTTTGACAGGAGAACTACAAAAAGGAAGTTTCAAGTTAATGATCTGGTGCTTATTTGGAATGCTAAAGATCAGGAAAAGGGTAAACATGGTAAATTTCAACCCTTATGGATGGGCCCATATCAGGTTTGCAATACTCATGGGGAGGATTCTTATTTCCTCCAGGCCCTAGATGGTGAAATTTTGGAATTGCCTGTGCATGGCCAATTCCTTAAGTCCTATTTTGCATGAATATCTAGTTGCTGTGCACATTTGTAAAATATGTATGTAGTGTAAATGCCTTGTACAGCTCGCGTTTTTTGCTTTTTGTCAGGTCTGCCCGGAGATCTGGTTCTCGCTGCAGGTTTTCTCCTGCACGTCCCCATTCGGAGCCACTGTTAGCACTTATTTTGACCTGGGGTTGATTTGTCATGATCAGGAGGTTTCTTCATCTGAAGCCTTCATCTTCTTGCCCAATTTCTCTAAGTGTTGGACCTCCTCAGCGTTTTTCAGCTGCAGCATCATATTTTCCTGAGGAGGAGGTCGTCGTCATCATCTTGTCTTCGATGATGATCTTCATCAGCATGTTCTTCGTCGACTTGTTTTTCTCATCGTCATCATCATATTTCAACTGTCGGGTGATATTTGCTTATTATCCTGATGATACTGGTGAGCTACAGTGCGCCCTCAGTTGCTTGCGGGGGTGATTTTTCAAGTATCCGGTGATCTTCCGAATATCACCTTGCTCAAACATGATGACGATGTTGCCCCGATATCTTGAAGGGGTTATTCTCTAAGTTGTCGACCTGACTCGTTTTTTCCTAAGGGTCGTCATCATCATGATATTTCCAGTTATCATCCTGCTGCTTACGGAGGTCATCATATTTTTTTGCCTTCATGATATTTCGCCGGGGTGATATTTCTATCATCGGGTGATCTTGGTTATGATCATCCTGATGATGTTGTTGAAGAGTTCTAAGTGCGACCCGATATTCGCTGGGGTCATCATATTTTGAACGTCAGGATGATCTTAGTCAATATCATCCTGATGATGTTGTATCACTTCTTGTTCTTTGTTTCTCATCCCGATGATGCTGACGTCATCCGTATATCAGGGTGATATTTTTCTTTCTGCCTATCTGCATCATGATATTTCCGAAGGAAGGGGTGATATTTTCATATCACCCGGATATATGTTTGTTCGAACATCATGATGATGTTGATATCAAGGAGATATCCGCCTGCCGGCTTCGCGCATTATCTACTGGGGGTGATCTTTTCAAGCAGCATCATCATATCCAGTTATCGCCCCGATCTTACAGAGGAGCTACAGTGCAACCTGATATTTGAACGTCAGGAGGATATTTCCAAATATCCGGTTGTCTTCCGAATATCATGATGATGTTAATATGATGATGACGTCATCAAGGTCCGCGGGGGTCATATTTCTAACAACTGATCATCTTGAAGAGACCTCCTGATATTTGCAAACATGATGATGACGTCATCCGGATATGAGGAGGTGCGCAGTAGGCAGATATGATGATGACGTCAGCAGGATATGATGATGACGTCATCAGGATGTTCATCGGCCAGACTTTTGGAATAAGCTCAGCAGGAGGATGTTCCTCCGAAGGATCAGGTTGTGCCGATTATCATGAAGGGTATATTTCAAATATCATGATGACGTCAGGGTGATATTTCGAACAACAGGATATCATGCTGCTGGAGGATGATGATGATGAGGTCTATACTAGTGTCGTCAGGAGCAAAAGCGCCGACATGATATATGCTCATGACCTAGTATATAAAGTGTTATTGAGGTCATCGCGGGGTGCATGTGGGATATTGATATCCTGCATTTTCAAACATCATGATGATGAATCTCGGCGGGAAATGGTTGCGATTGCAGATTTGATGATCTTCCCAAGGCCGCGGGTTGGTGCGCCATTAATGGCGATTGTTGCAGAGGTATGGGCGATGGCGTGGATGGATCCTGTACCCGACTGGAGGTGTCAATCAACGGACAGGGGCGCAGGGCTCGAGATATCTTCCTGTCTCCTCCCCTACCTGCTGCATTCAAGTTTGGGCGCCAATCTGGTTGTGTTTGAGCGCCATTTCCATGATACTGTGTATCTGGCGAAATTTTGGTCAACCATGTAATTAATTGCTGAGCACCTACCTGGCTGTTATAAGCAGGTTGTGTTGTTCATTTGAGAGGTTGTTGAAAGTTGATGATTTTGGCTCTGTAATGCATAACAAGCTGATCTGGTTGCTCTGTACAGCTTACCTGTGAGTTTATGTATCTCTTGTTGTTTGTTTTTGGCATGAACCCACTGATTTCATGATTAAACTTATATGAGAAATGCTGTTTGGCATGTGTTGTGTTAATTCTGTCTCCAGTATTGCATGTATTCTTCTTCTGAATCTGGATGTTTGGTAATGTTTAGATTCTAGAGCATAGAATTCCTATGTTGACTGTCTGATCTTTTAACTTCTACTCAAGGGGTAGATTAAACTGTTTTCAGGTTGAACATTGGGAAGGGTATACTGCAGTAGGGATACCATAAGTAGAGATAACCTAACACTTTGTATTGGGAGATGTCTGTAAGGCAGATATCACATATGTCCCCTTGAAATCCGGTTTTAGCTGTTCATGCTGATCATTCACAGGTGTATGTCTACTGACTCCAGGCCCTGGATAGGCACCAATCATGCTTTGTTTTGTGTTATAACCATATCCAGCTTTGCATCCACACTTAAACTCCAAAGCAAAATCTAAAACCAACATTAGGACATTAGAGTTAGTTTTAGGAACCTCAGTCCTCTGTCTACAACTGCTAATAGGCCCAAAGCTAGCCCCTTTGCTCTTATCGTTCAGTTTTGGTCTACTTACAAGAGGACTATCTGCTTTCTGTCAGCATCCCAGCCTTGTATGCATATCCTCATGGATGTTGAGTAGGGAATACCCCCCTAGGTCTTGCAGAGCCTGAAGAAGAAGAGGAGATAAAATATAGAGTCTATCTCCTACACTGTTGACCCCCTGGCCCATAGATCCTGTTGATCACTGATGGCTACCTTGTAGGGATATTTGGGAATAAGCATCCAGTCTGGGAAAAAGTCAACACGTTCTTCAATGGCTGATATACAGAAACCCTTGTCTTCTCCAGAAAACCACAAAAGCAAATTCAAATGATCATTCAATAATGAGGTTGATTTGCTTTTTGAAGCCCTTTTATAACTTCTCCAAATTAAGTGTATTTAATTTGCCTTTGAAGTCCACTTTTTAGGTTTTTAATAAAACTTTATAATATAAACTCATAATGGCATGTTTTTTTTCAATGAGGCATTAATTACTCATTAACTTAAAATGGCCCCACCCTTTATAAAGTTACATTATAACTTTATAATATACCTTTTTATCATTTAAGTGGCTCCAAACTCAACATTAAATTATAAAGTTAAATGATAACTTTATAATATATCATTAATAAATACAATATCATTAATGCCACTAAAATATTAATATCTCCTTAATTAAACATCATTTTCCAATTTCGTCTGAACTTGGGGGTTCACCATGACACCCTCTATGCATCCAACCATCTTACCAAAAACAGTAGGGGTCCATCTCTAATAACCTCTGTCGGCTAAAAATAGCAAGAGACTCCAATACAGGACCAGAGACCTCTAAACAACCTTATCACCAGCTAAAACTAGGGAACAACACTGAAATCACCACATGACCAGATACCCTGCTATAAATAGAAACTCTGGAAAGATGACTTACTATAAATAGTAAGTGTGTAGAACTGAGTCCAACGAAAACCAACCATAAACCCATACTGAGCTTTAATGAAGAAAACACACTGATCTCTGCCAAAAGGTTCTAACCATCTGAGTTAGCCTACGAGGCCCAGTGATAGGCTAAACCATCATAAAACAGGATCACACTAAAAAGGGGACATTACAGTCACGGTAATTGTTGTTGTTGTTATTGTCCTTGTTGTTTCTTCCATCCTGGGGTGCCAACTGCTCAAGAATATGAGCCAACTCTGCCTGTGATTCTCTCAACTCTTCCCGTGACTCCCTCATTTCCCTCTCCATAGCCAATTGACTTCTAGTTAGTGCATTTAGAATCTCACGCATGCTAGGTTCCTCCTGTTCTCTGTCACCCATCTCACATGGACTAGGTTCTATCACTGGTGGTAATTCACTTGAAAATGGATCTACTATGGGTACTGGATGCTCAGGTTCTTCTATCTGTGGTACCTGTGTTTCCTGTTGTAACCTGTTTCTCTTGGTATTGTAGTGGTGTGCCAATGACTGCATAGGTAACATAACTCAAATCTCACTGCATGTCTGTATCTGTATCATAGGATGGCAAGATCTTCCGCTCTGATACCACTGTAACATACACCCCTAGTACATGTTTTGCTCTGTATATTTTTGCTATGTGTTTTTTTTTGTGTTTTTGTTGTTTTGATGTTTAGGGTTTTATGGGTTTTGCTTGCATGTTTGATTTTGCATGAAATACATAGAATATGAACAATATACTGAAAACCCAAAAAAACTATTGCATAAATCAACAAACTAAATGTAATATCCCTTGCTCAAACTGACTTCTTGTAACTGATTTTTGGCTCAAGGAATATTATCAAACACTTTGTATGCAAAGTATCTACTTGTTGTTTCTGAGTTTCAGTTTGCATTTGCTTGTTTAAATTTGAACATAAGATGATGCCAATGCCTTGAAATGTATGTTGAATGATTAAACTACAAGTATAGCATGAGATGCAAATGTTTTTTTGTATTTTTCCAATTGCAATAAAGGACTTATGCAAGTACAAATCAACACGTACAGTCAACTAACATTATGACAAACACTTGGCATGCAATTTGTCATGCTGATAAGGGATGCTATAATGAAGGACATTACATCGAACAATGGCATGCAATTGATAACTCTTTTATTAAATGCAATCCCGAACACAATGATGCTAAGAAATACCAAGTCTCTTGGTTTACAATGGATATTCAATACAGTGCCAAAGTCTGATATCAATGATCACCTACAACTATATGCTTGCAAACTACTAATAATTACAAAAAGAACCTGGGGATAGTGGCGCTCAAACTACTGATGAAGAAATCAAGCAATACCCACTGAAAATGGATTCCTTCCAAGCCCAAATTGAAACCCTCTACCAGCCGCCCCTGTTCTGATATGGAATGAAAAATAAAATTATCTGTAGCCTCCTAGTCTCCTTTTTTGGCACCAAAAATGTTCACAAGGCACTCATAGATGGAGCGCTCCAGCTAGGGTAGGAAATCGATGCATATTGGGGCCTCCAGGAGTGAAGACATGGGTCTCTATGGCCTGCTATAACACCTGATAATGATTGATATAAAAAACTGAGCCTGTAGAATGCAATTGACCTTCCTTGATAACAAAATTTGATGAAGACTTCAGGCACAAAATGTCTCTAAATCGAACCTCCAATCGAACTTGGCAAAATTGGGCCTTGGCCACAAATTTTGGCACCAATGAAAGGACTGAAGTATCCCTTCCAATCTGCAACCTTTCGGAGGATATTTCACCACCTCAGTTATGCTAATCTACGGAAGTTTTCGTTCCCACGGACCAAGTAGACAACCTGCAGAAACCCTTGGCTCTACAAAGATTTATCAAATGCAAATGACAACTGATGCTTAGAAGCTTTCCTTGCTCTTCTTTTATACTTCTTCAATCCCACTTCAAGAAGCGTCTAGAATAATATATTATTTTATTTTTAGTGACTTCATGATATAAAATTTTATTTTAAGTCACTATATTAAATTAATTAAATATAAGGTTACCTTTTTATTTTGAATTAATTAATAACCTTATAAAATAATTAATTTAATAATTTCTCCCTTATTTCTCCAATTAGCCTTCGGGAGCAAAAAGGCTAAATTATCACCATGATGGCCACCTAGAAAGGGGACATTACAGTCCGCCCTCCCTGAAATTGCTTGTCCCCAAGCAATCTCAACTCAGGGTGCTGTAAGATCTCCTCACTCTTCCATCTGGCATCCTCTACCAGCAAGTCCCTCCATTTAATCAAATACTCTCTGATAACTCGTCTCCGCAACTGCCTCTCTCTCACCTCCAAGATAGCCTCGGGCACCAGAATCAATTTTCCCTCCTCATCCAAGGGTGGTAAAGTCGTGGAAGGAATCACACGATGTCCTAACGCCTTCTTGAGGTGTGACACATGGAAAACATTATGCACCCTGCTGTCTGCCGGCAACTCCAACTCATAAGCCACCTCGCCAACCTGCCTAATGATCCTGAAAGGTCCATAATATCGTGGCTTAAGCTTCTCTGCACCACTCCTCTTGAGAGTGGACTGTCTAAAGGGTTGCAACATCAAGTACACCATATCCCCAACCTCAAATGAACGCTCAACTCTCCTCTGATCGGCATACTGCTTCTGCTGATTCTGTGCCTTCTGTATATTCTCACGAAGAGCTCTCATAATATCCTAGTTTTCCTGCAATAAATCCCCAGCACTAGGCACTCTACTGTCACTCAGTAGTAAGTCAAGAAAGCTAGGCGCCTCATAACCCTTCTATTTCCCTGCAATATAGTTCCTGAGATATCCTTCCACCCATTTGTTAACAATCTCTGTCTGGCCATCCGTCTGCGGGTGGTAACTAGTGCTCGGAGTAAGCTCGGTCCCACATAATCTAAATAGCTCCTGCCAAAAATGACTCATGAACCAACTATCCCTGTCACTAACAATGCTCTGAGGTAACCCATGCAACCTGAATATCTCACGGAAGAAAAGTTTGGCTACCTGTGTAGCTGAATATGTAGCTGCGATCGGGAAAAAATGAGCATACTTTGTCAAACGATCAACAACCACATAGATGCAATCTCTACCCTAGGCTTTTGGCAAGCCTGTAATGAAATCCATCAATAAACACTCCCACTTCCTATCAGGAATTGGAAGTGGCTGAAGTAAGCCTGCGGGGTATGTGTGTTCCTATTTATTCTGCTGGCGAACAGGGCACTCTCTGATGTACCAAAGAACATCCGACTTGAGCCCTTTCCAAGTAAAACGCTCCCGAATCTGCCTGTAAGTCTTGAAGTACCCGGGATGCCCTGCCATAGGTGTATCATGAAAGGTTCTCATCACTGTGTTCTTCATCTTCGATCCTGGGGTCAAAAAGATCCTCCCTTTGTAAATGATAAGATCATTTACAACTGAATACCTGTCATCTTGTACTGACCCCTCAACTATGCTAGAAGCCCATGAGTCCTTGGCATACTCTGCCACAATCAAGTGTCTCCAATCCTCTGAAATCTCCACCATAGAGCTCAAATAAGGATGGCGAGACAAAGCATCAACAACTACGTTATGAGTCCCCTTGACATAAGTAATGTCAAAATCATATGATTGCAATTTACTCACCTACTTCTACTGACGATCATTGAGGTCCCGCTGTCCTAAGAAATGTCTCAAGCTGTTATGATCTGTCTTAATGCAAAACTTGTTGCCCACAAGGTAGTGCTTGAATTTGGCCAATGCATGCATAATGGCTAACATCTCCTTATCATAGATACAGTAGCTCCTCTCTGGACCCCGTAACTTCCTGCTTTCAAAAGTTATCGGATGCTTGTCCTGCATAAGGACTGCACCAATCCCTTCACCCGAAGCATCACACTGTAGCTCAAAGGGTCTAGTGAAATCTGGCAATGCAAGAACTGGGCAAGTAGTCATCAACTGTTTACATTTCTCAAAACATTCCTGTGCCTCAGTTGTCCAAACAAACGCCCCTTTCTTCATTAAATCTGTAAGTGGTGTTGCATGCCGTGAATATCCACTAACAAACCTGCGGTAGAAGCCACACAAACCCAAAATCCCCTAAGCTGAGTAAGATTCTCAAGTGTAGGCCGCTCAATAATAGCTTTGATCTTGTCAGGGTCCATACGCACACCTTTTGCACTAATGATATGGCCTAAGTACAGCAACTCTGTCATGCCAGATCGCATTTGGATTCCTTGGCGTATGTATTGTCCCCATTTTGAGCTAAGATATATTTGCTAGTTTTTGTTTCTATACGTGGAGAACCGGAAAGTTGACTCAACTTGTATTTTGCTTGAGTTTTATTATGTGAATAAAATAGAAAATGGAATCTTTAATTGCATTTTCTTCTAATCTATTTTTATGGAGTTTTGTGTGGAATAAGAAATTGCTCCAGGTGGGACCTATTTTATAATGTCATCAAATAAAGCCAATGTTGGAGGAGTGCATTTGCCCATGAAGGAAGATAGGTCCAAGCTATTTGAAATTCATTCAAACATTTTCCAAGGCTATCATAGAGATGATCGACTAGCATAGTGGAGGACTTGCATTGGATTGTGGTCCCATTTGATTTCAACGGCTAAAGGAAGGATTCGCCCAAGTCAAAAACATTTAAAATAATTGTGTGGGAATTCAATGCTAATAATGAGGCGGTTTCTTTGGATCATGCGCCCAAGAGATGGATCGATGCAATATATTTTAAATGTTAGAAAATAAATTTAGATACCAAGTAGAGGATCGGCGGCCAAGGCAAGGGATCATTTTAAATGCAAAATTTATTTATTAAATATTTGCATGTGGAGCGATTGGCATTAAAGAAGGATTTTAAATGTTTTATGAAGATTTTAAATGCCTTATTCCAGCCGTCCAAGACATGAAGATATTTTAAATATTTGTTCAAGAAAATTCAATGCAAGCATTCAATCGCATATGTTAGAGGACTTTCATTGCTAAAGGGGATCGATCCATGTGTGAGAAATGTATTTCATTTAAAATAATTGAAGATTGTTTTAAATGAATGAGTTTAGGTTGTAACTCATTTAATTTCATCAAGATCAGCTACAACCATTGAATATTGTTCAAAGCTCTCCATTTTCATTGGTGGAACTCAAATTTCATGACAAGACATCATAGAGGAGGATTGCTCATCCAAGGAGAAGTTAAATAGAGACTTCCATCTTCATTTGAAGATATGTTGAATCCGGTATGTGTTGTGACCTTTTACAACATCAACCCCAATTGCAAATTGGGTCCCCCTCTTTTTTTTTAACTTGTCTGGATTCTTGCTCCGGTCCCGGACTCTCCGACATGATTTCAGAACTGGCTCACCGGTGATCAAGGAAGTGAACACATAGGAACCCTCCTGCGTGTACTTGGAACCCATTCCGAACTGTCCTCAGGGAAGGGTTTTGTTTTTCCATCCTCAGGAAATGAACCCACTCCATTCCTAGCATGGAACTCAATTCTAATCTCGTTCCAAGACCCCATGTCCCACTCAGCAAATCATTCTCGGACTCCAGTCCAGGAATCCAGCCCGGAGGTCCAATCCAGGGTCTTGTCCGGAAGTGCCTATCCCGAAGTCTTGTTCAGGGAATTCATGCCCGGAATCCTGTTCTAAGGTTTATCCATATTCTTATCCCGACCAGGCCCGGAACTCAGCAAAGACTGCCACTCCTTGGCACGTTCATCTTTCCACCGCGGAACTCAGTCCCTGACCCGACAGCTCCAGTCCGGAAGTTCAATCTAAGGGATATCCTTCTGATCCCCAATCCGAGACTCAATCTCATATCATAACTCGGAAGATTCTCAATCAACAAGGTTTTCAAGAACTTAGTGCAAATTTCAAAAAGCAATCAGTGTTTAAAGTACCCCTCTGGAAGTGCACCTAGAATATTCCTGGTCGCATATTCCAGTACCTGCTGGAATATACGCCCAGGGAAGAAAATTATCCCTAGTCGCATAATCCAGCACCTACTAGATTATGCGCTCTAGGAAGTTTTTATTCCAAGTCGGAAAATCCAGCTGGAGGTGGAATTTGCTCTCCTGGAGGAAATTTGTCTAGGTCGCACATTCCTGACCCTCCTGGAATGTGCGCTCTTAGACAGTGGGATTCTAGTGCAATTCCTGAATCCAGACGGTGAGTACCTGCATGGAAAATTCACAATCTGATTGGAAGAAATCCCACGAAGATGAGAGATTCCTTGAGGAGGATGGAAGAAACGAAAACCCCGTATTTCGCCATGAAAATGGGAGATTCTTTGAGGAGGATGAAAGAAACGAAAACTCCGTATTTCGCCATGAATGTCATGTCCCCGTTTCCGGCCTAATCATCAAGTGTATAATGGATTAGCCTATTCGTCATTCCCAAAGGCTAATTCTAAGTAATGAGGGAATGAACTGGTTTTGACTAACTTAACCTTTTGTTTTGCAGGGGCAAAGTCAGAAACTTGTAAATTGACTAAGTCTGGGAGTAGTTTCATCAACTCCAGTGATCATCATTGCCAAGCGCACTCCTTGACAGATCAGGTTCACTTTGGCGCCCAACTTCCAAAGCTCATTTTAGCTCTCAGTATAGCATTCTACTGGAGGCGCTCCTTGTGGTTAACTTCCTCCAACTCAGTGGCCAGTTCTAAGACAAGCGAAGATGTTAGGACATGAAGTTTCAAGCTTAGGCGCCTAACCCTAAGAGTCTTGCCACTATGACATCAAATTGGCGCCTAAAGACCCATGGCATGAAATCAGCGCCTAGAACTAGAAGGCGCCAATGTATGAGTTCAAGGATCCTCTCTTGGAGCGCCTAGACTCCGGAGGGATCATTTGGGCGCCTAAACTGGAATCAAGGACCAAAAGTCTTCAGTGAATAATGGATAAGTGTTAAAGACTTCATTAGATGCATCTTCATGCCTCTACACCCTCAGATTGGCGCCTAGACTCTTTGCAATCCCCAACTTGGCGCCTAACCCTAGCAAGGCGCAATATCATCTCAAGCTGGTTAGGCGCTCACTTCCAGATGAAGCTTTCCAGCTCCCTAAACAATCAAGACTTGAAGAAACACCAAAGAAAGTCAATCTTCATGCAAGGCGCACTTCTGTGCCCATGAAACATCATTCTCGCACCCAACATCAAGTAGCACTTTGATCAGTTTTCAGTGAGCCCCTTGGGCAGATTGGATGAGAGAAGTATCATGATTCTCTTCTGGATCTCGCCAACAACCGTTAGAAGTTCTTTCCAGATAGGCGCAACCTCATGATGGGCGCACTTTGACACTCTAGATACTTCAACTTGGCGCCCAGTCAGAAGAACACTTGAAAGTGCGCCTAAGCTGAGATGGTTCAAGAAGTTACACAACTTGAGCTCTCATTGGTCGACAGAATGTCTTCGGGATCCATGTCAAGGTCTCTGGATAATCTCGCCAACTCAGAATGAGTCATCAGATGGCATATTCCCTTGGATATGCTTCTTGGAAAACGTGCCTTGGTTCCTCTTTGTGCATTGAGAAACGTGCCTTCATTGCCTTTGGAAGGCCTATAAAAGGAGTCCTCTCATTCATTGGCTATCTGTTCATTTGACAAAATTCTCTCTGCAAAGCTATTGAGCTTGTAATCTTGAGGCCTGCGAGTTTCAAGTGTTGGGGTGATGCTCCCTCAACTGACAAGGTGATGGTCCCTTGTGATATTGTGAGGTGTTGGCATTCAGTTGACATCATTGAGTTTGATTGAGTTGATCGAGTGTAGAAGTCATTGTAGACATCAAGGCTTCAAGGCTTTTCTTTTGTATTTTCATTGAATAAGTTGGCACTTCATGCTATTGAAGCATTATCTATGCAATAAGACATTTGCCAGATGATTAAATCAAACAATAAGACAAGTACCCAACTCTAAGGTTGATTCTTTCAAGTAGTTATCTTTGATGTATATCTTTATGTTGTTGAAGTGGTTGATGAATTGATAGCAAGTAAAATTGTTTAAGGAAAAATTTTCGTAGGACTAGTTGGGTATCTTACAGTGGTATCAAAGCTTGGATCCTACCAGCCTTTGGGAGTTTTCATGCAAGAAGGTAATCAACAAAGTGATAGAACGAGGAGATACATTGTGCGTGAACAACGAAGGCAGTGCCAGTGGACTCATCCTTACCCACAACAGGATACTCTTTCAGAAGCAATTGTGGCTAGACAGGCTAACATGGCTGAGGAAAGAAGTAGAAGTCCACCTGTTGATGGTGAACGTGAAGCTAGAGAGATGTTCAGGAACATGGCTGTTGGACATCAACAAACAGCTCAAATTCTGCAACAAGTCTTACAAACCCTTCAAAACATGAATCAGGGTGAAGCAGCTAGACAAGGTCGTAGAGATGCAGCTAGACAAGGTCGTAGAGATGCAGCTAGACCTGAGAGACAAGAAAGACATGTTGATGATGATGCTGGTAGTGCAGTGGGTAGAAGAGTTCGTACACGAACTCCCACAGTTGATAGGCCTTTAAGACCAACCTTCCTGCCACCACCACCTGAACAGGACAATGAAGCTGATGAAGAGTTTGATGAAGAAGAACCAAACAATTTTGAAGATGAGATAGCTCTCTTTGCAGATCTTTATGCCAGACTTCCAGAACGTGTTCGGGATATGATGACCTTCAATGAATATTGCCGACAGAAGAGGGAAGATAGAGACAGGCGAGGTAGAACTAGAGGCTTTCGTCCTAGACGGGAAGATGATACAAAGGAGTATAAAGAAGCCTTGAATCGAGTTCCCATCCCTACCTTTGATGGAAGTGGTAAGCTCAGTGCTAGGGCTTGGGTAAACAAGCTGGATACATACCTTTCACTTAAGCCTTTGACAGAGAAGAAGGCAATTCAATTTGCGATAATGCATCTTGAAGGATTGGCTTATGAATGGTGGCATCATGGCCTAGTCTCTCAACATCATGATAGGATAAATTCCTATGATGAGTTTGTAACCAAGCTGATTCAGAGGTTTGATAGAAAAGACACCGAAGTGTACTATCGCGAATTAGCTCAACTCAAGCAAGAAGGAAGGGTTGTGCAGTATGTTAATGACTTTCAGAAGATCGCAGTAATGGTACCTGATATGACTGACCGAAGAATCACTATGCTGTTCATTAAAGGATTGAACAATCAGATCAAGCCATTGGTAAAGGTACAAAGGCCTGCAAACCTGGAAGAAGCAATTGACTTTGCTCTAGATCTTGATACTACTCCTGTTTATCAACCTAAGAAAAAGTTCTATAAAGGAGTTAGCTCTACTCAAAGGAGACCCACTTTTCCTCAAAAGATGACTCAAGGTCCATCTGCAGCCGAAAGAGACGAGCTAAGAAGGAAGAAACTTTGCTTTTCTTGCAAGCAACCCTGGGAACCAAGACACAGATGCCTTGGTAAAGGTAAAGCACATCTGATTGAAGTTGTATCTGATGATGGAAGTGAAGAAGAGTCACTGAGTGAAGAAGAATCAATCCAAGGTGAAGAGGAGGTACAACCAACTCTTAATGTAGTTTCAGAAGAAACATCTGACAAAATAACATTAGCGACTATTTCAGGAGTACCTAAGTATCATGCCTTTCGCATAAGAGGAGTTGTGAAGGGTCAAAGAGTCACCTGTCTAATTGACAGTGGTGCTACTCACAACTTCATAGATGAAGGTTTGGTAGCGAGGCGGGGTCTAACAGTTGAAGACTTCGAAGGATTTCAAATAGCTGTTGCTGATGGATTCCTAATGAGTTGTACCAGAAAAGTGTCCCAACTGCAAATTCAAATGGGAGATTATTCTTTACAGGATGATTTCTATGTGGTTGGACTTGGGCATATTGATGTAGTACTTGGAGTACAATGGTTGCATTCGCTTGGAAGAATTGTCCAGGACTTTCAGAAGATGGAATTAGAATTCATGCATGAAGGAAAGAAGATCAAACTAAAGTCAGTGTCTGATGGAAATCCCAAAGTTGTCTCAGCAAAACGAATGGAAGCATTATTTAGGCATAATGACATTGAATGGGCAGCACATGTTTGCATCAAGGACAACCAAATCCTCTCTGCTGAAGAAATTTATCCTGCAGATATCCAGGCAATGTTGGATAAGCATGGTAAGGTGTTTAGGGATATACCTCCAGGAATACCTCCTGATAGAGGTTTTAAACATATAATTGAATTGGAGGATGGCTAAACCTGTTAACATTGCACCCTATCGGCATCCTCGGCATTTCAAGATTGAAATTGAGAAGACGATCAAGGAATTGATCGATATGGGGCACATAAGGCCATCATCAAGTCCATTTGCATCATCTGTGGTGCTAGTGAAGAAGAAGGATGGAACAATGCAGATGTGTGTTGACTATCACGCATTGAACAAGAAGACGATCAAAAATAGGTATCCAATACCTAGGATTGATGAACTACTTGATGAGCTGCATGGAGCAGTCTATTTCTCAAAGATAAATCTTCGATCCGGCTACCATCAAATTCGTGTCAGAGAGGAGGACATTCCAAAGACAGCATTCAGATGCCATTATGGGCATTATGAATTTATGGTGATGCCGTTTGGGCTAACGAATGCACCAGCTACTTTCCAGTCCTTCATGAATCATGTGTTCAACAAGCAGTTGAGGAAGTAACTGTTGGTTTTCTTCGACGACATCTTGATTTATAGCAAGACATGGGAAGAACATCTTCAACACTTAGACGAAGTATTGAATGTCATGGAGAATCAATCTTTGTATGCAAAGATGTCTAAGTGTGATTTTGGCTTAAAGGAAATTCTGTACCTGGGTCGTGATAGGAGCAAATGGTGTGAAAGTTCAAGAGGAAAAGATTGAAGCTATTCGCAATTGGCTAGTCCCCAGGAACGTATCTGAACTAAGAGGTTTCCTTGGCCTTTGCAGCTATTACAGAAGATTTGTTAGGGGATTTTCACAGCTTGCTGCACCCTTGACAAACCTAACAAGGAAAGGAGCTTTCATGTGGACAATAGAAGCTCAAGCTGCATTTGATAGGTTGAAGGAAGTGATGAGTACAACACCAGTACTGGCCTTGCCAGATTTTACTAAGTCCTTTGTTTTAGAATGCGACGCTTCAGGAGAAGGTATTGGAGTTGTTTTGATGCAAGATCGACATTCCATCGCATTCGAAAGCAAGAAGTTGAAAGAGACAAAAAGGTTGTACTCAACTTATGACAAAGAGATGCTGGCAATCATGCATGCCTTGGCTAAGTTCCACCAGTATCCAGTTGGATCTAAATTTGTGGTCAGGACCGATCACAACAGTTTGAAATACTTTCTAGGGCAGAAAGATTTGAACGGAAGACAGCAGAAGTGGGTTGTGAAGATACAGGCGTATGATTTCGACATTGAATATGTGAAAGGCAAGAAGAATGTGGTTGCCGATGCCCTGTCTCGAAGACCTGATGTTTGTGCCCTGAGCAAAGTTTCAGCCGATTGGAAGTCTCGGCTTCTAGTCGAATATTCCAAATCAAAATTTGCTTGTGAGATCATGGATGGAATCATTCAAGATGATAGGTACAAGGTGATTGATGATATCATCTATTATAAAGATAGAATCTATCTAGCTCCTGAGTCAGAATTGAAGCGACAAATTTTGCAGGCATACCATGATGATCCACTTGCAGGACACCCTGGTTACTTTAAAACCTACAGACAGATCAGGGAAAGATTCACTTGGAAGGGTTTGAAGGAAGAAGTTCTTCAGTATGTCAGAGAGTGTCCGACTTGTCAACAGAATAAGTCAGAGCATACATTTCCAGCAGGATTACTCCAACCACTGCCAATTCCTGAACATAAGTGGGAAAGTATCTCTATGGACTTCATCACAGGTCTTCCGAAGGTGAATGGAAGAGACTGTATCTATGTAGTTGTGGACAGATTAACCAAGTTTGCTCACTTCTTTGCAATCCTAGTTGAGTCATCAGCATTGCAAGTAGCTGAGTTATTCTTTCGTGAAGTCTTCCGACTACATGGCCTGCCTAAAACCACAGTCAGTGATCGACATAGCCGGTTCATCAGTGTTTTGGAGAGAGCTATTCCGACTAGCTGGAACTGACCTGACACCAAGCACTAGTTATCATCCTCAAACCGATGGACAGACTGAAATTGTAAACAAATGGCTTGAGGGATACTTGAGAAACTATGTGTCTGATCATCAGTGTGCTTGGATTAAGTGGCTACATCTGGGTGAATACTGCTACAACACCACTTTTCATATGTCAATTGGCATGACTCCCTATCGAGCTTTGTATGGATATGAAGCTGTTTCATTTGTTGATCTGGCATTGGATGACAGTAGAGCTCCCAGAGCAAGTGAATTGATGAAGGATACTCAGGATATTTTGAGAGTCCTTAAAGAAAATTTGCAAAGAGCTCAAAATCAACAGAAGTTGTATGCCGACAAACACCGAGTTGAAAGAAGCTTTGAAGTAGGTGACATGGTGTTTCTACGCCTTCAGCCATATAGACAGAGTACTTTGAAAAAGTCAGGTGCAGAGAAACTGAAACCAAGGTTTTACGGGCCCTACAAGGTGTTGAGAATAGTAGGATAAGTGGCATATGAACTTGACTCGCCAGCAGGAAGCCGCATCCACAATGTGTTTCATGTGTCATGTCTCAAAAAGGCACTAGGTCAACATGTGGTTTCAACTGATGAACTACCACCACTCGATGAAGAAGGAATGCTTGCACTTGAACTTGAAACTGTGGCAGATATAAGGGAGAAGAAATTTCGCAACCGAAGCATCAGAGAATATCTGGAGAAGTGGAAAGGGTTGCCAATGGAGGATGCTACTTGGGAAGGAGAAAAGATTCTGGAGCATCCTAACCTTCAATTGCTTGAGGACAAGCAATTCCGGGAAGGGGAGACTGTCATGTCCCCGTTTCCAGCCTGATCATCAAGTGTATAATGGATTAGCCTATTCCTCATTCCCGGAGGCTAATTCTAAGTAATGAGGGAATGAACTGGTTTTGACTAACTTAACCTTGTAAATTGACTAAGTCTGGGAGTAGTTTCATCAACTCCAGTGATCATCATTGCCAGGCGCACTCCTTAACAGATCAGGTTCACTTTGGCACCCAACTTCCAAAGTTCATTTTAGCTCTCAGTATAGCATTCTACTGGAGGCGCTCCTTGTGGTTAACTTCCTCCAACTCAGTGGCCAGTTCTAAGACAAGCGAAGATGTTAGGACATGAAGTTTCAAGCTTAGGCGCCTAACCCTAAGAGTCTTGCCACTATGACATCAAATTGGCGCCTAAAGACCCATGGCATGAAATCAGCGCCTAGAACTAGAAGGTGCCAATGTATGAGTTCGAGGATCCTCTATTGGAGCGCCTAGACTCCAGAGGGATCATTTGGGCGCCTAAACTGGAATCAAGGACCAAAAGTCTTCAGTGAATAATGGATAAGTGTTAAAGACTTCATTAGATGTATCTTCATGCCTCTACACCCTCAGATTGGCGCCTAGACTCTTTGCAATCCCCAACTTGGCGCCTAACCCTAGCAAGGCGCAATATCATCTCAAGCTGGTTAGGCGCTCACTTCCAGACGAAGCTTTCCAGCTCCCTGAACAATCAAGACTTGAAGAAACACCAAAGAAAGTCAATCTTCATGCAAGGCACACTTCTATGCCCATGAAACATCATTCTAGCGCCCAACATCAAGTAGCACTTTGATCAGTTTTCAGTGAGCGCCTTGGGCAGATTGGATGAGGGAAGTATCATGATTCTCTTCTGGATCTCGCCAACAACCGTTAGAAGTTCTTTCTAGATAGGCACAACCTCATGATGGGCGCATTTTGACACTCCAGATACTTCAACTTGGCGCCCAGTCAGAAGAACACTTGAAAGTGCGCCTAAGCTGAGGTGGTTCAGGAAGTTACACAACTTGAGCTCTCATTGGTCGACAGAATGTCTTCGGGATCTGTGTCAAGGTCTCTGGATAATCTCGCCAACTCAGAATGAGTCATCAGATGGCATATTCCCTTGGATATGCTTCTTGGAAAATGTGCCTTGGTTCCTCTTTGTGCATTGAGAAATGTGCCTTCATTGCCTTTGGAAGGCCTATAAAAGGAGGAGTCCTCTCATTCATTGGCTATCTGTTCATTTGACAAAATTCTCTCTGCAAAGCTATTGAGCTTGTAATCTTGAGGCCTGCGAGTTTCAAGTGTTGGGGTGATGCTCCCTCAACTGACAAGGTGATGCTCCCTTGTGATATTGTGAGGTGTTGGCATTCAGTTGACATCATTGAGTTTGATTGAGTTGATCGAGTGTAGAAGTCATTGTAGACATCAAGGCTTCAAGGCCTTTCTTTTGTATTTCCATTGAATAAGTTGGCACTTCATGCTATTGAAGCATTATCTATGTAATAAGACATTTGCCAAATGATTAAATCAAACAATAAGACAAGTACCCAACTCTAAGGTTGATTCTTTCAAGTAGTTATCTTTGATGTATATCTTTATGTCGTTGAAGTAGTTGATGAATTGATAGCAAGTAAAATTGTTTAAGTAAGGAAAAATTTTCGTAGGACTAGTTGGGTATCTTACAATGAAAATGGGAGATTCCTTGAAGAGGATGGAAGAAACGAAACTCCGTGTTCACTATGAAGATGAAAGATTCCTTGAGGGGATGGAAGAAACGAAAGATGGAAGAAACGAAACTCTGTGTTCACTATGAAGATGAGAGATTCCTTGAGGGGATGGAAGAAACGAAACTCCGTGTTCACTATGAAGATGAGAGATTCCTTAAGGGGATGGAAGAAACGAAGGATGGAAGAAACGAAAACTCCATGCCCCGAATCTTGTGTCAATGATCAAACCTCCGATGAAACAAACTAAAATTCACCCTTTGCCAAAGTTAAACTAAAGGAAAGGATAAGTCCTTAACCAAAATCCTGAAATCTGGACATGCAAGGACTAAAGCGCAAAATCCACCTTCTGCGGAATTGTGCGCCCTTGGAAGTTTTTTTGTCCAAGGCGCAAAATCCTGTTCCTCACGGAATGTGCGCTCTAGGAGAAAATTGTTCCAAGTCGCAAATTCCTTGACCTTGTGGAAATTGCGCTCTTGGACAACTGGCCAACAGGAGGACTCTCCTGACCCAGCCTGAGGATGCAACTAAACAACTGCACTCCGGAACTTGCCGGAAGATGTGCTAGATGGATTCCATTTCCATCCGCGGATGATTCCTGTCCAAAACAAAACAATAACCTTCATGAAATTCATCAAGGAAAAGATCTCCAAAACTTAGCAAAATCTGGACAAAAGAATTTGGAAGGAATCCCCTATTGGAAGAAATCCAAGACTAGAAGGAATCCCCGACGGGAAGAAATCCAGGACATCAAGGAATCCCCAACATTTAAAAATTCCCGACACGAGAAGAAATCCAGGACATCAAGAAATCCCCGACATTGGAAAATCCCCGACCAACTGGAATATGTGCTCTTGGACAAGTGGAATTCCAGGACTCCTTGGAATCCCTGACCTCAAGGAATCCCTGACCTGGGCAGCAGGAAATTCCTGTTGACAATGAAAAATGCAATCTGGACAGGAACGACTCCTGAACCAACTGGAAGTTGCTCCCTAACCTGGAAACTCCTCCTGTGCATGCCTGGTAATCCTGGAATGAAAGGAAAGGTTAGTCCAAGTGTGAAGGATACCAGGAAGTGAAGAAAAGCCGTTGTTTATTTAGGAATTCATAAGTCAATTTGATCAATTATGCAAGTTTAGTTCATGTTTTATCTTTTGATTGCATTGCATTTAAGGATCTTATTCATCATGACTACTCAAGGTTTCCCTTGTTTCGCAAGAATCCAGGACGAGGATGAGCTTCCATGAAGACGGAGCTCAAGGATGATCAAGGACTATCTCAAGCATCGTGGAGTTCCAATCCCAGAGAGGAGGACTACTTCCAACGCCAGACGAGGAGACTACATGTGAATTCCGCAAGAAGAAAAGAAAGATTCAGACATCTCAATGATACAAGGAAGGCAACGTCAAAGGATTCCAGTTCCGGACAAGAGGATCAATCCTTGGACAACCCGGAGGATGCACTTCAAGTTCACCATCCATCGAGAAGAACGAGAATCCACGCCAAGAGCAAGATCCGTACCGGTGCGAAGGAAGATACAGCAGGGATGGAATTTCAATTCCAAAGTACATAGCACCAAGACAAAATTCCATGGATCACTCCAAGAATTCCATCAGGATTGACTTGATTTCCAGCCTGGAAGGAATTCCACAGCAAAAGTTCCTTGACCCCCTGGAATTTGCGCCCAAGAAGAAAATCATTCCTGGTCGCAAAATCCTATTCCAAGTGGAATTTGCGACCAAGACAAAGGACTCCGGGACATCATGGAATTTGCGACCAAGGAGCAGGACAAACAGACAGTTGACTGGTCTCACCTACCTACCAAGCAGCTTAGTCAGCCTGGCGTTCAGGACAAGTGGCAACTTTTCATCCAGGGTAGGTGGCGTCCAGGACAGGGGGCAGCATCCCATGGAGCCTATGACATATTCATCCCTATCTCTTTAGGGTTTGCACGGATTTTCAGGAGATCAGATCTCCTCACCTCCTCTTTGTATTCTGCTTGCCTATATAAAGGCTGAGGGGCCTCATTTGAAAGGGTTTTCTTTCTTCTCTCATTTTTTATGCTCTTAGAGCAAGTAGTTAGTTAGTTGTTCCTTTCTGTTGCACTCATTTCTGGAGCAAAGGAACTTTGAAGAATCAGCAAGATTGTTGTAAGACATTCCCAAATCAATATATGGACATTGAAGATTGGTGTTTTTGATATTCTTTGGATTGTGGCACGGTTTTCTGACTTCTTTGAAGCAAATCATAAGCTCCAAGATTTAAGTTGTTTCATTTCTATTTTCTTTCAATATTTCATTAGTTAGAATGATGGCAATTATTACTGTTGAATGATTGAATCTGTTTGTTCATACCATTGGTGATCTGTGGCCTGCAAATCACTGTGCATGGTTAGCCTAAACTAATTCCAAGTCTAACTTCGACTGTTCTGCACGTTTCAGTTCCATGTCCCTTGCAGGAGCAGTCTGAAAATCCTTACTTCCCCTCAGAAGATAGCACCATCCCTACCTAGTTGTTGTCTCATGACGAAGCAGAGGACTGGTCCCAGTTTCCATCCTCAGCAGTAGTCTTTTCCATCAGTTGGTTTTCTGAACCCTCACTCATCTTTTGCATTTTTTTTTAATCTTTATTAAGATTAGTTTTCGAGAGTTCCTTTCATTCACAAATCCACGGAGTAAGGAGTGGATTCTATGTCCACGAAGGAGCAATCCCACGTAAGTGCCCCTCGTGATTACCAACAAATCACATCATTCCACTAAGTCTATCCCACACTAGTCAAGACCTGACATAAAAGGAACCTTGGAGCAGTCTCATTCGATCACATAGTTCAGCGTCTGAGAAGCTTTATTCAAGAGAGGATAGGATACTCAGTATTTTATTCTATTGTTGTGGTGTCACAAAAACATCATCAACAGTGTTGGTTTTTGCTTCTAAATCAGCATTAGGGTTTGCCAGTATCTAATGCACAGGCAGATTCAGCCAACTGAATACAGGAGGTTGCGTGAGCTCCTCCCCTTCACTTCTGGTTCTGCCGCACCAAGGGGCGTGTCCCTATTTGATAAAAGTATGACCTTGACTAGCTCAATGACAGAAAGATATAACTTGACAGCAACAGGCAGAATACTCTCACGTAAGGACCAAGATTTGTATAACAAATCACAAGGTTGGCAACATTCTTGGACATAATGTCTGGTTAAGGATGAGAGCATGCAGGGGTTTCCTACTTCTAATCCTACAACCGACAGATGGAAGGATGAGATGGTTTGAAATGGTGTTTGGAGGGATGGGACTTTCCTAGACCCATTGAACAGACAAATTCCCAAACCAGTGCCTTATCTGGGCAGCAGAGTCATATCTAAGACTATAAATGTCTCCCCATGACAACATAAATTCATATCCAGAGGACCTAAGAATAATGCTACTGCCTAACAGCAACACGTCCAAGAAAGAGTATCATTAATGATCATGCTTAACAGATCCTATGATGCAATCTATTTCCCTTTGTATCTGATCAAAAGCCTATTTAACCACTCCTTGAGTAGACGCAATAAATCAGACACACAGTATGCATACACTGAAAAACTTGGAAGTCCTTGACAACCTTGTTTGAAAGGAAAACAAATAACATACAGGAGACAATCAGAAACAATACACACACAGGTGTTTTTCATTTAAAATCAATCTGCATAGAAGGTCATCACAGAGAAAATCATCATTTACAATCCAAGATAGATTAGTACACCAGACTAAGGACCGAGTCTGTAGCAAAAAATGCCTTTCAAAATGTGAACAGCTTATGTTCAAAGTCAGAGCTGAAAGCCCAAAAAACATCCAACCCCTAAAATGTAACACAGCCAGACCATTTATACAGAACCGTGTACATTCAGCAATTAGTTACATGGCCAGAAGTCAAAAATTCGCCAGATACATTCCTTCCATTTGAAAATGGCCTTCACAGATTAAATGCGACAAACAGGGGGGATCTCGAGCTTTGCGCCGCCGTTTGAAAGTCTTCATCCACGATCAGGCAGCTTCACCGTTTGTACCATCGCCCATACCCCTGCACGACCGTCATTGATGGCTCAACCACCCGCATTTCACTTGGAAACTGTCGCAGTGTTCGAACAGAAGCCTCCCGCCAAAATGTGCTTTACTGAAGGTTCAAAAGTGTAGGGAAATTAATCCCACATACACGGTGCAAAGACCTCCTTATCACTTTATAAACATGGCCATATGCATAATAGGTGTCGAGCGCTTTTGCCACGCTCGACACACGCTCCTTCGCCCAAAGCCCCATCGCCCAGACCTAAGCCATCGGCCAACCCCGCAGATCTCCTGCCGACCTCACTAGTCTCACCGATGCAAACCACATTCCCCACCTCCGTCGGCGTGACTCCCTCGATCGGAGCATCCAAAAAATCCTCTAGCCGACCTCATGTGTTACACCAATGAAGCCCATCGCAATCCTCTGTCGGCCAGACAATTACCATCGGCGGACCCAAAAGCTTCCCCGCCGATGAACAAAGTCTCACCGATGACCACCCCATACACGCCCATCGCCAAGACAAAAACCATCGGCCAAGCCAAACGAACTCCCACCAATCTATCAAGTCCCTCCGATGGCTAAGCAAAATACACCCTCTTCGGCAAGACATAGACCATCGGCACAACAAAATTGACGCTTGCCGATCTCAAAGGTCCTGCCGACGAACACCCCAATCTTCCTCAAAACTTCCCATCGGCCAGAGATAGACCGTCGGCCAAGCAATCCACAGTTCACCCGATACACAAAGTCACGCCGACAACATACCACATCCGGGTCTTCGGTGAGACACACGTCGATGACATCTCATCGGCCAAACCTACGCCGTCGGCACAACTCAGAAATCCTTCGTCGATCGCACATGTTACGCCGATGAACACAACGCCTAAATCATCATCGGCCAGACTTAGACCGTCGGTCTAGCATGAAATTCCTCTGCCGATGAAGAGTGCTACACCGGTAACCTTCAAAACCCTCGTCGGCGAGACACACGCCGATGACTCCTCATCGGCCAAACATACGCCGTCGGCCCAACACTTGCCCGCTCACCCGATATTCTATGTCGTGCCGATGGCACATCAAAACCCTCGCTCCCATCGGCCAGACACATATCGTCGAAGCAACAAAAGGAACCCTGGCCGATAGCACTAGTCACAGCGATGACCAACAAGCCTCACTCTGCCCCCTTGTCGGCTAGACACATGCCCATCGGGAAACCAGAAAGAAGATACGCCGATGACAAAAGTCATCCCGGTGGCACATCACCACCACATCGGTGGAACCAAAAATACTTCAGCCGATAGATCAAGCTCCAGCTGATGGACAGGAATACCTAGGGTTCAATTGAAGAAACCCTCCAACAAGCAAGCTCAGCCACCAGGTCAAGATGAGCACCAACAAACAGTATGTTTTTTCTAACTATACTTTACTACTGAGATTTTCGATTTTCGGCTAGTTTTCAAGGAGACAACCCCTTGACTATTATGGTGATGACCCCATAATGATTTTTGAGATGTTTTCATGACAGATTACATCATGTTTTGAATTTGTAGGTTATTGTAGCTGTTGGGAGTGATAAGATATCATTATTAACCCTTGGTTTCATTGCTTCTAAGCCAAGGTAGTAATAGTAGAGTTTACAAGCATTATTGGGAAACTTTAAGGTCTGATTTTCCATCACAGTCAGCTGATCATAGTGTATTTCAGGGTTTTAGGAGCTATTTTGCAATAAAGAATACCTTGTGAAGACTTTGGAATCCATCGCTTGGCTAAGAAGGTCATTTTGGATGCATTTGAAGACATATCTTATTGGCTGGGTGGAAAAGACATCTACAGCAGTGTGGTCAGCTAACTGAACATTTATATCAGTCACATACATTTGCATATACACAGCTGTAGTAATCATCTCCAGGCTTATGGATCATTGTCTCATGTTTGTACATGACTATTGATGTTGTAGAAGACATTTGGCACTCATATTTGGTCATTTTTGTGAAGATATTAAGTCTGATAAGACTGATATCAGGACTAATTTCATGACAGCAGTACCTTTTTGTCTTGTGATTCCATTTTCAATCAATAATAATGCAAGGAGTTTGATGACTTCATTCATAGTGATTTGTATTGGTGTTTTACTTTAATGTGTGCAAGAAATCTTATCTAAAGTTGATCAATATTTTCAGTCATACATAACAAGGTCTCTTACAACATACAAGGACTTCTTGCTAAGAATCCCCAACACTGTATCCAAATGGGCGATATGTTCCTCCCAAGTTCTGTTGTATACCAAAATGTCATCAAAGAAGACTAATACAAACTTCCTCAGCTGTGACTGAAAGACCCTGTTCATTGTGGACTGGAAAGTTGCAGGGGTATTGGTTAGCCCAAATGAAATAACCACGAACTCAAAGTGTCCACAATGACATCTGAATGCCGTCTTCTCAATGTCCTGCTCTCTGACCCTAATCTGGTGATATCCCGATCTCAAGTCTATTTTTGAGTAGTAGCGAGCACCATGAAGTTCATCGATCAACTCGTCAATGCGAGGAATAGGGTACCTGTTCTTAATTGTCCTCTTATTCAACACCCTATAATCAATGCACATTCGAAGGGTACCATCCTTTTTCTTCACCAAGACTACTGCTGAAGCAAAAGGTGATTTGCTTGGCCTAATGTGCCCCATAACTAGCAGCAATCTCATCTTTTAGCCGCTTGGGGTGCCTATAAGGAGTGATCATCACGGGTTTAGCACCCTCCTCCAATTCTATTATGTGCTCAATCCCTTTGTTTGGAGACCTACCTAGTGGAATATCGCTGAACACCTTGGTGTGCTTGATCCTCAACTCCTATATGTCTGGGTGATAGACTGGTTTTTGCTGCTCCTCCTGTGTTGGCATCAGGACACACCCTGCTGCCCACTCAACCATGTCATGGCGCATGAGCCTCTCCATTTTTCTGAAAGATATCATCCTGCAACTGGTATCTCTGATGGCTTTTAGTACATGAGTCTTCTCGTCCACCTTAAACCTCATCTCCATCTCTCGTAGGTTAAGGGTAAATTCTCCTATGTCATGGAGCCATTTCATTCCCAAAACCATATCGGTCTCTCCCATATTTACCACATAAAAATCTGCCTTGAATTCAAATTTATTCAAGCGTATGGGGAGCTTTGAAATCATCCTGTCACACTTAAGAGTGTAACCATCAGCAACCTTCACTCTTATGCCTTCAAATTCCTCTGTCTGAATCCCATGCCTCTCAACCAACCTAGCATCGATGAAGTTATGCATGGCACCTGTATCGAGCAGGGTAATGATCTTCGGTCTAGCTAAGACCCCACGCATCCTGAATGATCCTTCATGCTGAATGCTCATGAGACGTGCCTCTTGAAGCTTTGCTTCCTCTTCATTTTCAGCCTCCATTTCATGCTTCTCTACCTCGTGTTCAGGCTTTCCTACCTCGAATTCCTCTTGATCAAATTGCTAGTCTGATTTTTCAGACTCACAATCCTCATAGAATGCCCACATTATTCGGTTAGCTTTGCCCTTAGGCCTCAAAGGACAGTCATGGTTTGCATCATAGGGACCCTTACAGTAGAAGCACAACTTTTTCCTTCGCAAATCATTGAATGTCTAATGATCTAAAGGTGTTAATGACTTTCCCTTTGAGTCTGAGGTTTTTTTTCCTTAGGAAATGTCTTGCTGTCCCTGAATGAAGAAGATCCCCTAGATCAGAACTCACTTTGAGGGGCTGCAAGTTCCATACTTCTAGCCTTTTTCATTGCCTCCTGCAGTGTCGTGGGATCAAAAGCCTTTATCCATCCTCTCAATGGTTTCAATAAACCCTCGATAAATAGCACAACCAATCTCCTCTCCGATATATTGGAAACCATAACTGATAATTTCTTAAATTCATCAATGTAACTCTCCAAACTCCCAGTCTGCTTAAGCTGGGCTAGGTCTCTAAAATATGTCTCTGGGTCTTTCTTATCAAAGCGCTCCACCAATCTATCAACAAACTCCTGATAAGAACTGATGCAGTTATGCTGCAATGTGTCCAATCCATGATACCACCAATCATGGGCTGCTCCCTCCAAGTGAAAGGTAGCGTATTTTATCGCATCCCTTTCTGTCGGATGATCTTCGGTACATCAGAGAGTGGGTTAAGTGGATTCACCTTTGCGGGTACTTCAAGACTTGCAGGGAAATTCGGGAGCGTTTTACTTGGAAAGGGCTCAAATCGGATGTTCTTCGGTACATCAGAGAGTGTCCTGTCGCCAGCAGAATAAACATGAACACACATACCCCGCAGGCTTACTTCAGCCACTTCCAATTCCTGATAGGAAGTGGGAGTGTTTATCGATGGATTTCATTACAAGCTTGCCGAAAGCCCAGTGTAGAGATTGCATCTATGTGGTTGTTGATCGTTTGACAAAGTATGCTCATTTTTTCCCGATCGTAGCTACATATTCAGCTACACAGGTAGCAAAACTTTTCTTCTGTGAGATATTCAGGTTGTATGGGTTACCTCCGAGCATTGTTAGTGACAAGGATAGTCGGTTCATGAGTCATTTTTGGCAGGAGCTATTTACATTATGTGGGACCGAGCTTACTCCGAGCACCAGTTACCACCCGTAGACGAATGACCAGATAGAGATTGTTAACAAATGGGTGGAAGGATATCTCAAGAACTATATTGCAAGGCAACAGAAGGGTTGGGTTAAGTGGATTCACCTTTGCGAGTACTGTTATAATACCACTTACCATCTCTACCATCTCTCGATTCAAATGACGCCATTTATAGCCTTGTATGGTTATGAGGCGCCTAGCTTTCTTGACTTACTGCTGAGTGACAGTAGAGTGCCTAGTGCTGGGGATTTATTGCAGGAAAACCAGGATATTATGAGAGCTCTTCGTGAGAATATACAGAAGGCATAGAATCAACAGAAGCAGTATGCCGATCAGAGGAGAGTTGAGCGTTTATTTGAGGTTGGGGATATGGTGTACTTGATGTTGCAGCCCTATAGAGAGTCCACTCTCAAGAGGAGTGGTGCAGAGAAGCTTAAGCCACGATATTATGGACCTTTCAGGATCATTAGGTGGGTTGGCGAGGTGGCTTCTGAGTTGGAGTTGCCGGCAGACAGCAAGGTGCATAATGTTTTCCATGTGTCACGCCTCAAGAAGGCGTTAGGACATCGTGTGATTCCTTCCACGACTTTGAGGGGCTACAAGTTCCATACTTCTACCCTTTTTCATTGCCTCCTGCAGTGTCGGGGGATCAAAAGCCTTTATCCATCCTCTTAATGGTTTCAATAAACTCTCGATGAATAGCACAACCAATCTCCTCTCCGATATATTGGAAACCATAACTAATAATTTCTGAAATTCACCAATGTAACTCTCCAAACTCCCAGTCTGCTTAAGCTGAGCTAGGTCTCTAAAATATGTCTCTGGGTCTTTCCTATCAAAGCGCTCCACCAATCTATCAACAAACTCCTGATAAGAACTGATGCGGTTATGCTGCAATGTGTCCAATCCATGATACCACCAATCGTGGGCTGCTCCCTCCAAGTGAAAGGTAGCGTATTTTATCGCATCCCTTTCTGTCATGGGTCTAAGAGTCAAGAGAGTGTCTAGCTTGTGAACCCAAGCCTGAGCTGTAACCTTCCCACTACCGTCAAGCATAGGCAATGTGACTCTGCTGGCGCCATACATCAAATCATTGTTTTGGTTTCTCGGTCTCCTATCTTGCCTTCCCCTGTAGTGCTCTCTCCTTTGACTTACAAATCTATCAAAGCTCATACGCTCCCTCACCTGTGGTGTCAACAACTCCCACTCATCGTTCGCTGCCATAAGAGTATCCACGAACATTTCTTCTCCCTCTTCTTCTGCATTTTCCTCTTCCTGTTCATTTCTCAAAAAGATAGGACGTGTAGGCCTATCTGCAGTACGAGAAGATGCTCGTTGTGCCCTGGGTGTCCCAACCACACTCCTATTGTCATCTTGTTCATGGTTTTGTCTTCCCTGAGGGTTCATTTGTTGTAAAATTGTAGTGAGTGCCCACAAAACATTTGCCACCTGCTGCTGACCTGTTGCCATGTGTCTAAAAATCTCTCGTGCTTCTCTTTCTTCATTGTTTCCCCCATTTCTACCTTCATTTCTGGGTTCATTGTCACCCATGGTGCTGGTTGAACCAATCTCTGTGCCACGCTGTCTCGCTGCTATAGCAGCTGATAAAGTGTCATGTTCAAGAGGTTGTGGCCACTGTTTTTGCTTCCTTTCTTCTCTAGCTGTATACCTCTTATACTTGTCACTTTGTTGCATTAATGGAGCCGATTTCAAACCCAAAGGATGGCAGGAAACCGCTCTGATACCACTATAATATCCCTTGCTCAAACTGACTTCTTGTAACTAATTTTTGGCTCAAGGAATACTATCAAACACTTTGTATGCAAAGTATCTACTTGTTGTTTCTAAGTTTCAGTTTGCATTTGCTTGTTTAAATTTGAACATAAGATGATGCCAATGCCTTGAAATGTATGTTGAATGATTAAACTACAAGTATAGCATGAGATGCAAATGTTTTTTTGTATTTTTCCAATTGCAATAAAGGACTTATGCAAGTACAAATCAACACCTACAATCAACTAACATTATGACAAACACTTGGCATGCAATTTGTCATGCTGATAAGGGATGCTATAATGAAGAACATTACATCGAACAAATGGCATGCAATCGATAACTCTTTTATTAGATGCAATCCCGAACACAATGATGCTAAGAAATACCAAGTCTCTTGGTTTACAATGGATATTCAATATAGTGCCAAAGTCTGATATCAATGATCACCTACAGCTGTATGCTTGCAAACTACTAATAATTACAAAAAGAACCTGGTGATAGTGACGCCCAAACTGCTAATGAAGAAATCAAGCAATACCCACTGAAAATGGATTCTTTCCAAGCCCAAATTGAAACCCCCTACCAGCCACCCCTATTTTGATATGGAATGACAAAATAAAATTATCTGTAGCCTCCTAGTCTCCTTTTTTGGCACCAAAAATGTTCACAAGGCACTCATAGATGGAGCGCTCCAGCTAGGGTAGGAAATCGATGCATATTGGGGCCTCCAGGAGTGAAGACGTGGGTCTCTATGGCCTGCTATAACACTTGATAATGACTGACATAAAAAACTGAGCCTGTAGAATGCAATCGACCTTCCTTGATAACAAAATTTGATGAAGACTTCAGGCACAAAATGTCTCTAAATCGAACCTCCAATCGAACTTGGCAAAATTGGGCCTTGGCCACAAATTTTGGCACCAATGAAAGGACTGAAGTATCCCTTCCAATCTGCAACCCTTCAAAGGATATTTCACCACCTCAGTTATGCTAATCTATGGGAGTTTTTGTTCCCACGGACCAAGTAGACAACCTGCAAAAACCCTTGGCTCTACAAAGATTTATCAAATGCAAATGACAACTGATGCTTAGAAGCTTGCCTTGCTCTGCTTTTATACTTTTTCAATCCCACTTCAAGAAGCGTCTAGAATAATATATTATTTTATTTTTAGTGACTTTATGATATAAAATTTTATTTTAAGTCATTATATTAAATTAATTAAATATAAGATTACCTTTTTATTTTGAATTAATTAATAACCTTATAAAATAATTAATTTAATAATTTCTCCCTTATTTCTCCAATTAGCCTTCGGGAGCAAAAAGGCTAAATTATCACCATGATGGCCACCTAGAAAGGGGACATTACACCAATGAAGACCCAGATTGAATTATAGCAAAATATGAATTATGGTAACATACCCATGAGCCAGTTTACAACTTCATACTGGGGCTGTAGCCGGACCAGCAACAAAGCCACAGGAAATCACTCTAAGCACCTTCACCAAGTGTGAGAATGTAATACAAATGCATGGAATAGGTCTGCAGACCCTAGGCGCCAAAAACCAATGTTTTAGAGTGCAAGAGATAACTGGAAATCTGTCCCAAAAGTCCCACGTCCAAGCTGGGAGGTACGGCCAGGTTGAATGCTACAAAACCCACTCAATACTCACTCCGAACTCCTTCTAATATCTATGTTTTGCCTCAGATGTCTTCTACAAAACCCCACGACCAAGGAAGGAGAGCAATGACACTTAAATCTGCCCTTGATAACCCACAATGTCACTCTACACAGTACGGCCTGTTGCAGCAGCTGTACGGCCTGCATAAACAATGTCTGCAGCCACTAAAACTCATCCCAAACACATAAAATATCTGCCATAAACCTTGTTCTCAGTTGCATACTGAAACACTACCAAAATCGGTCATTTCCGGCACTAAACTTCATCAAAATGTATTCTTCGAATGTCCAGCTGAAGCTCCTGAATGAAGCCTCCAAGTTGCTCTTCCTGATGTGATCTTCCACACACGAAGAAGAGGACTTATGCAGGGGTTTTCGTCCCAGCAAAGCCAAATCCAAACCTTTGAACTCCAAAGCCCAAGAAAGCACGAGAATATCTCATAGAGAGAAAGCCAAATCAATAGTCAAGCATGAATGAGCAAAATGAAGTCATTTTTTGCTTTTAATCTCTTCCTCAACTCCAACACGCAAGAAGAGTATTTTATTTTTATTTTAATAACCTCCTTATGTCGCCTCATCACCTTGGGTGCCCCTCTCCTAGGCAAGACACTTTTAAGTTATAACTTAATTTTGTAAAGTAACTTAACATTATAACTTAAAGTCATTTTAGGTCTCATAAAATAATATAAGTTAAATATTTAATTTGACTTATATTATATCAAATGGAGCTCTAGTCATATCGAGACCATGAACCTCGTGCATCGATCATCCACAATTGGCCTGCTATAAATAGTAAGTGCCCCTGTCCTGACTTACTATAAATAGTAAGTCCTTGAATTGACCACCTAACCATTGTTATTAGCCTACGGAAGTCATGTGATAGGCTAATCTCCGTCATCTGTGTGACTGGGCTAAATGGGGTACATTACAGTTGTTGAAGCTTTTCTGGATGAACTGCATAATCTATTGAAGATTTCATTTAGTTATCAAGTGAGCTACTTAGATCAAAGATTTTCACAGGAAGACATGTTATTGGATCTTTTCCGTGCATTGCATAGAAGTTATTAAAGCTTTTGTAATGTTCCAAGTGAGCTATCACATTTTCCATAGCTCACTTGAAACATTGGATGAAAACTTAAATGGATTCTACACAGTTTGTCTAGAAAATTTTGACAATGTATATGAATTTTAGAAAAAACATCTTCAGAGGAAAACATTTGCCAAAGCTCTTCTAGACAAAAACTTCTGTGCGGGTTAATCGGAAGAGCTTCGGCATATGTATAGGAATTATCCTACAGACCCCAATGGTAGTAATGGTAACAGTGTGTTAGTGAACAGATTTTGTCACCACCTATTTAATAAAGACTCGCCCAGTTTAGCAGTAACAAACTTCACCAACAGTTGGACAATTTTCATAAATTGCCCTTTGAATGTTTTAGAAGGTACAGCTCCCTTCGTAAGATGAAAATTTAGGTTTGTTGACACACTTTTAACCTGAAAGTGGGAAAGGCAATTTTCCACAATATGAAATTTAATCGAAACCACAATACACATTGTATTGCAGGCAAGAATCTTACTTATAATAATAGTTTATTATGGTCTTTTTCCAAATACACAAATGGAAGAAAGTCAATGAGTGAATCACTATAATTGAACTACCACATTTGCATCAGATTCTAACATACGAAAGAAGACACTCCAATGGCAATACAATCATAAAAGAAGCAGGTTATCAATATTTCATACAGAGAAATGCAGATATCGTAATCCAATGCACCACACACCAACATACGAAGAATAAATGGCTAATACACAGAGAAAATAATGAACCCACTGTCAACCTTCCTCTTGTATTTATGAAATCAATTAGAACAAAATACTCTATTCTATCCAAAAATGACACCACATGTACCGTATCAAATACAGTGTAACTTCTTTGTTTGCATTGATGGGAAACGAAATAGGCGCAGGGCTCTTGCTTGCCGTTTCAGATTTCTCCATGCCATGTTCTCCATAATAAAATTGCATTTCCTTCCAAGTTTTGTTTCCTTGTTTTAATCATCTGATTATGCATTAGTTTATGCTTTCTATTTATTTTTTTTATAAACATTGCAGTCCTAAGTAGAACTTGGATTGCTGTCCCCAGAGTTATCCTGACTCCTAGCAATCCGGACCGATGAAGCTATTAAATTCACCAAAGTTTATGACATCTTACAGTAACTACTATGTTTTCATATATATAATATATTCCCCTTTAATGCATATATTTCTTATTTTTCTTTCGTACATAATCCTTTGCCATCGACTCTGTACTTGTTAAACATTTTCCCTTAAAATGTTCCTCGCATTATATCCGTTGCCGTCGACTCTGTGCTTGTTAAACATTTTCCCTTAAAAATTTTCCTAACATTATATCTTAACGCAGCAAATTTATTTTCAATTAACTGACCTGAAAACGCAATATCCCGCTCTCAAAGGTAGGCGGACTGGATTTCAAATCTTTCACAGCAAACTGCAATGTAGCGACAGCCTCTGCAATTGTAAGAGCAGCAGGCAAAGTATGCGTTTGGCATATCTTTACAGGCGCCTCCGAGTTCCCTCCTAACCCCATGAACAAATCATTTCCCTCAATATTTTTGTCTGACATTCCCTGCAATATAATAAACCTCTTAGACTACATACTTAAAAAACATTTAGAGACACCAAATGCTTAGCATTCAAGCAGAGAAAATGACAGAACGATTACTTCACAAGCTGCTCGGGGTGCAGGAATTGAGGTGTGGACGGGATTCGAACCAATGACGCGGTTTCCGTCAGTTGATACAAATGTCCCCAGAGCATTTAGGCTCCTGCGTGCTAAAAACGATGCTCGAGGCCAAAAACTCCGCCTGCACAACGTCGTGGGCTCAAAACCGGCGACCTTTGTAACGCAGTACCGATTACTTTGAACACCACCCAACATTGAAGCTGCACTGAGCTTGCAGGAATGTTCTCGCCAGTATTTTGTGGAGTTCCGGAGCTTATCTGCTAGAATATAATAGAATATTTTAAACGTTCGTGAGGCCAAGACGGTCTTAATAGATAACTGACTGGTTATTTTAGTGTTCTGCACTGTTGATTGATTTTCTGCTATTTATTTTAATTGATCTCTCATACTTTCTCAATCTTATTCTTTTGTAACAGAATTGATAAAACAAGACCTTAATGTCACAAAAAAGTGTTTTGTACAAAAGAGGCATACTCCCTCCTCTCATTCTCCTTTTGGTCTCTTCCATCTACTTTCTCTTGGTGAAAAATTTGTCTTCTTGAAAGAGAGATCACAAGTTCAAATGGGGTAGGGTATGTATGCCTCATATTTGAAGCACGGTTAGGTGCCTCCTACATAATGGGAGTATGAGGTAGTCTCATATGTTATAAGCCACCGGCAGACCCAAAAACAGGCCGCCCGACATCGTAGACTATAAAAGGATCCATTTCCATTTCCTTTTCTCTCCCACGAGAGATAATATGAGTGGGTCCCAATTGGGCTATGAGCATCTTTGCTCTCCAAATGATATTTGCCCTTATATAGGCCTTTTGGTGGTGATCATACAAGGAGTTAAATTCATCGAGATAATATTTCTTTTTTAAGTCTAACATCTTTTCCCACGTAGACTTGCAAAATTTATTCACAACAAATATCTTTATTTCTTTGTTATTATTTAGACATGCATTCGAGTTGAAATTCTATTTATTCATTGAATTGATGTTTTATTTTATACAAGTTTTCTTTCTCATTCAAAACTTCTTTGATGACAACTCTGGGCCATATATTCATTTTTTTCAATATCCTAAGAGATGAACCATAGCAATTGTCCCAGTAGGGAATGTACGTGTTTCTGCTAAAAGAACCTCATAAGGAATTGAAGCCTTTATTTTGAGTTTGCTTGTGATCAAACATTTTTTAATCCTCTTTATTTGTCTCCATTTTGTTTTTAAAATTCCACTAGCTCACATTTCACACCCATAAAGCACCATCGGAATTACTAATGGCCCAAATGGTATCTGGATAGTTTTTCAATTTACTTATATTTTAAAATGCAAAAAGTGCTCTCCAACCTCCCAAAGTTCTCTTCCTTCTGCAAGTTTCCCAACTAAGATACTTGTTGAAGGCTATCTTAAAATATGTGTACTCTATAAGGTATTTGTTTTCTTTCTGTTGAAAGAGATTGTGATCTTGATCTTGATCTTGTTGGTGTTAACTTGCATTCCCAACTCCTTGTAAAAGTGCTCTATGGCATTTAAGTGCTCTTCCAACCCTTGAGCAAATATTGCAATCAAAATGAGATCATTAGTGTACAAAAGAAACCTCACAACATACTCTCCTAGAAGAACGCCAACCCCTTCTTGCAGATTCAAAGTAATAATCTATATACTATGTACAATTTCGTCCTCAACATGTCCATTTAATGTTAAAATAATCACTTTTACATCTCATAATGATTTGTATTTAAATAACACATGATGAGGCACTATTAAGATAAGGTCGTGAAGCTTCAATCGTTGCAATAAACACATAAAGAAGTGTTATTAGGATGAGTACATGAAATTCCAATCATTGAAACAATTCCAAGATCAATTGCTCTAAGACTATATCAACATATTTCATGACTACCTCATGAGCCAAGATGTTGTAGAGACATAACAGAATAATGTATCGAATTACATCAGTGAACTTCACCAAATTACATACATTTCAAGATGGAGTTCCTCATGAATGATGCACTGAGGAAAACATATTAGCATGCCTCCAAGATTGAAACAAAATCCAAGATGAAGCAAAAGCTCATGCCTTCTTCATCTACCACCACGCATAAGAATTAATGTGTGCATAGTAAACAAAATTCTTTGCACAAAAACAATGAATGTCACACCAAGGACATCAACTCATCAGCATAACAAAGGATTCAATGCCTACAAAATCAAAAAATGATGCAGGAGCATCACTTGTTCAAGAGCAATCTTGCATCAACCAAAAACATTTGCATTTCAGTTTGTTTCTTTTCATTTTCTATTCAGTTCAGTCAGTAGCAATTTCTGTATTTTGGTCCGCATTCTGCCACAGTTGCAGTTTAGACCTTGTGGAGATGGAATTAGCATGTTGATACATTCATCTACATCATATCCATTTTGCAAAGCATTTGGGTCAAGTACCGGAAAGTTATCAATATCAGAAGATCAACTATTTTCTCAAAATAGAGCATCCTAACAACCTCTGATAATTAGCTAAAGGAGAAGACTTGCAGAGCATTCCTCGACTTGTGGAGCCTAATGACACATCATTCATTGATCTTTGATCAATGGCCAACCTTTCCCGAGATCCACACATTATTCCATGCATTTGCAGAGGTGTTCTACATGATTAGGTCTGACCGATCCGTGTACACACGTTACAACTCTTCATTGGAGTTTGTGATCTTTCTTGGTCGACGCAGAGGAATCTTATGTTCTAGATATGATATATATTGATGTAATAGATCCTTAGGAAAGTAGTGGATCATAATAGATATAGTTGATAGTTTGGATTCTTTGCGAAGGAGCTTCAAAGCTATATCTTATGCATATTCTGATATTTTGTAACAGGCCTGTGAGCCCTAATTGTAAGCTCGCATGTTGCCGACCAATTTGTATTAGAATTCTATGATATACTGAATGACTGGACCTGCATTTGTTTCATATTTTTTAGTTGTTTCCATTGTGTCTACTCTTGTTGCATGGGCTGGACAATTCACTATGTGAACCCTCCTACCGTGACTGCACTAAGTGGTATCAGAGCGAAAGTTTGAATCTTTGGGAGAAAATTGAGTGAAGTTGGTGAAGGATTTCTGTAAGATCTTGTTGTAAGAAGATCACCGATCCAATTCAGGTTACTTGTGTCGCAACCGATCACCGATTGTGAGGTAGTTGTCACCTTGTAGCCTGATCGCCGAATTTGAGGTAGTTTGCACTTGATCCTAGGAAGATGCCGCCGAGAAGAATCCCTATTGTTGGAACAATGGCTGGTAGAATGGATGAGATGATGGAAATGATGAAAACAATGAGAATTCGATTGAATGTTGTCGACGGAGAGGATTGACACCTAGACCTAATGTTAAAAGTGAGGATGAAGAAGAATTTCAGTCTATTGAACAAATTGGCGAAACCCTAAGAGGTGAAGAAGAAGAAGAATTAAATCAAGTCAAGATGTTGCAAGCTATTTCGAATATTGGAAAGAGACCGAGAGTTGATGTACCGAATTACACTGGCAATTTGAACCCTGAAGAGTTGATTGACTGGATAAATGACATGGAAGAATACTTTGAGTATGAAGAAGTTGAAGATCCGGAGAAGGTGAAATTTGCAAAGACAAAGTTGAAAGGACATGTTGCTATATGGTGGAAATAAGTTTAGTAGGATAGAAACATAAGAGGAAAAGAAAAGATTACAAAGTGGGATAGGATGGTGACAAAATTGAAGAATCAGTTTATACCTGTTGACTATGAGTTGGAATTATTAAAGAGATTGCAAAACCTGAAACAAAAGGAGAAATCTGTGAAGGAGTATACTGAAGAATTTCATAAGATGACCATAAGGATAGGACATAGTGAAGCAAGCAAAGAGAAAGTGGCCAGATACATCAATGGATTGATATTGAACATTCAAGAAGAACTAAGTTTAGTGAGGATGACATCTTTGGAGGAAGCATATCAGTTTGCCCTAAAAGTTGAAGAAAAGTTGAATAAGAGGCATGATCATAGACAGAGAGGCAAAGGAGGTAAATATCAGCGAGGCAGAACATTTTCCAGAGGAGATAGATCATTTGCGAAACAGAACAAACAAGAGAACACATTCAAGAAGGATGATAGAGATAATAATGCTTACCGGAGAGATGACAGAAACTTTTACTGGAGAGGAAACCCTAGTGCATACCAGAATGAAGGATACAATAGAGAAGGAAGAGGATTTGATAAGAGAACATTCAGAGGCACTTGTTTCAAGTGTGGAGGTGAAGGACATAGAGCATTTGAATGTAATCAGGGGAGTACAAGCAAGAGAACAGAGAATAGTGGAAGACCAGCCTATGTTGAAGAAGAACCTGTTGGATCACCTAGTTCAGTTGGTAAACCAGAGAAGGGAGAATCATTTGTGATGAGGAGAGCACTATTTCAAACAGAGACAAATGAGTAACCACCGCAGAGGAAAAGTTTGTTCAGAACCAGATGCAAATCAGGAGGTAAATGTTGTAAAGTTGTAATTGATAGTGGTAGTTTAGAAAACCTAGTTTTAGAGGAGATGGTGACTAAGCTAAAGTTGGAAAGATTGAAACACCCTAAGCGCTATCAGATAGCATGGATTCAGGATGATCATAAGGTACTGGTGAGTGAACAATATTTGGTGAAATTTCATATTAGATCTTATCATGATGAAGTATTATGTGATATTATGCCTATGGATGTATGTGACATTTTGTTGGGTAGACCTTGGTAGTATGATAGAAAAGTTATGCATGATGGGAGAAAGAATGCATACACTATAAAATCAAATGGGAAGAGAATTACTTTGATTCCTTTGGAAGATGATCCTAAGAGTGAAGTATGTGGGAATGCTAGAATCTGTTTGGTAGATGGGAGGAAGTTCTTGGATGGTTTGAAACATGAGAATATGTGTTATGCTTTGATTCCTAAGAAGCCTGAAACATTGAAGCAGGAGACTGAAGAATCACAACTGGAAGAGATAACTAAATTATTGACAGAGTATAGAGACATCATATCAGACAATGTACCTGAAGGATTGCCACCAATCAGGAGTATTAGTCATCACATGGATCTTATATCGGGAGCTATTTTGCCTAATAAAGTAGCACACAGGATGACACCGGTAGAGAATGAAGAATTGAATAGGTAGATACAAGAGTTGTTGAGCAAAGGGTTGATCAGAGAAAGTTTGAGTCCTTGTGCAGTACCTGTAGTGTTAGCACCTAAGAAGGATGGAGAATGGAGAATGTGTACTGACTCTAGAGCAATAAACAAGATCATAGTTAAGTATACATTTTCCTTTACCTAGGATGGATGATATCATGGACTGTTTGAGTGGAGTAAAATATTTCACAAAGATAGATTTGAAGAGTGGATACCATCATATCAGAATCAGACAAGGAGATGAATGGAAGACTGCTTTAAAAAAATGAAGGATTGTATGAGTAGTTAGTGATGCCTTTTGGATTGACAAATGCACCGAGCACTTTCATGATGTTGATGAATGAAGTCTTGAAGAAATTCTTGGGTAAGTTTGTGATTGTATAGTTGGATGATATTCTGATTTTCAGTAAGACAAAATAGGAACATTTGTGGCATATTTGACAATTATTCCAGAGGTTGAGAGAAGAGAAATTGCTGATAAACATCAAGAAGTGTAGTTTCATGAAGGAAGAATTAGCATACTTGAGATTTGTGATTTCTACAGAAGGATTGAAGATGGAACCTGAGAAAGTGAGAGTAATTGTTGAATGGCCTACACTAGAGAGCATTGGAGAGGTTAGATGATTTCATTGATTGGCTAGTTTCTACCGGAAGTTCATTAGAAATTTCAATTCAGTTTGCAACCCTATGACAGAGACAATGAGAGGTGACAGAAAAGACTTTAAGTGGACATCAGGAGCAGATAAAAGTTTTGAGTTGTTGAAGCAAAAAGTGACAGAGCAACCTATTTTGGCATTACCGGATTTCAATAAGGTATTTCAAGTTGATTGTGATGCAAGTGGAAATGCAATAGGAGCAGTATTAAGTCAAGAAGGTAGAGCTGTAGCATATTTTAGCAAGAAGTTGAATGATGCAAGGAGAAGATATTCAGTTTATGATCAAGAGTTCTACGCCATAATTCAAGCCTTGAAGAAGTGGAGACATTATTTGTTGCCTGAGGAGTTTGTGTTGTATACATATCATCAAGCTTTGCAATATTTGAACAGTCAAGGAAAGTTGAATCAGAGACATATGAGGTGGGTAGAGTTCATGCAGAGTTATACATTTGTATTGAAGCATAGGAGTGGAAAATCAAACAAAGTTGCAGATGCATTGAGTAGGAGAAGGAACTTGCTGACAGAGATGAGAGTTGAAGTGATAGGATTTGATGAATTGAAGAACATTTATGAGGGAGAGACTGATTTTGCAGAACCTTGGAAGGCATGTAAGGAACCTATTGTGATAGATAGGAGTAAATGGTGGGACTATTTCATTCAAGAAGACATGTTGTTCATAGGAAATCAGTTATGCATACCTAGAAGTTCAATGAGAGATAATTTGATCAAAGAGAAACACAGTGGTGGATTGGCAGGACATTTTGGCATTGATAAAATAGTGTCTTTGGCGAGTGAAAACTACTATTGGTCTCAGATGCATAAGGATGTTAGGAAATTTGTGCAGGGTTGTAGAGTTTGTCAAGTTGCAAAAGGGAGTAGTCAGAATATTGGATTGTATAAACCTTTGACAATACCGAAGAGACCTTGGGAAGATATAAGTATGGATTTTGTAATGAGATTTCTAAAGACACAGAGAGGACATGATTCAATATTTGTAGTAGTGGACAGATTTTCAAAGATGGCACACTTCATACCTTGTAATAATTCAACTGATGCAGTGCATGTGGCTGACCTAATTTTCAAGGAGATTGTGAGATTGCATGGATTACCTGAGAGCATAGTTTCAGATAGAGACACAAAGTTTGTTGGATACTTTTGGAAGACCCTTTGGAAGAAATTGAAGACATATTTGAAGTTTAGTTCAACTTTTCATCCACAGACTAATGGACAGACAGAGGTAGTGAATAGGAGTTTGGGAAATTTGTTAAGATGTTTGGTTGGAGAAAAGACAGGAAGTTGGGATTTAATTCTTTCACAAGTAGAATTTGCATATAATAATTTAGTAAATAGGAGTATCGGAAGAACACCTTTTGAGATTGTTACTGAAGTGAATCCTAGAGGAGTTGCAAAATTGAGAGACATTGGCCTAGAAGAAAAGAGAAGTACAGAAGTTGAAGAATTTGCAAGACATATGGAGACAGTGCATAATCAGGTTAAGAAGCATTTGGAAGATATGAATAGCAAATATAAGGAGTAAGTAGATGAGAAGAGAAAACACAAGGAATTTGCAGTTGGAGATGAAGTGATGGTATACTTGAGAAAAGAAAGGTTTCCAGTTGGGACATGTAACGAGTTAAAGATGAAGAAGTTTGGACCTTGTAGGATACTCATGAAATTTGATTCTGGCAATGCATATAAAGTGAAACTACCAGAGACATTGGGTATTTCACCTATTTTCAACATTACAGACCTATATCAGTATCATGAAGCAGAGTTTAGTGTCAGCATGACATAGGACTTGAAGAAGCAGTTTCCACAACAAGCACCAGAGCAAATTGAAGACATTTTGGACAGCAGAGTTGGACGCAGCACCAAAGGAAGACAATACAAAGAATACCTTGTGAAGTGGAAAGGCAGACCAGAAGAAGATTCATCATGGATTTCTCAAGTTGAGGTAGACCGTCTTGGTTTTCCTCCAACCCCAGCAAAGTGAGGGACTCACTTTCAATAACTTGGATGTCTGATGCAGGAGCATCCCTGGTTCAAGAGCAATCTTGCATCAACCAAAAACATTTGCATTTTAGTTTGTTTGCAGTTTAGTTTATTTTTTTCATTTTCCATTTAGTTCAGTCAGTAGCAGTTTCTGTATTTTGGTCTGCATTCTGCCGTAGTTGCATTTCAGACCTTGCGGAGCTGGACTTAGCATCTTGATACATTCATCTACATCATATCCAATTTGCAAAGCATTTGGATCAAGTACCAGAAAGTTATCGCTATCAGAAGATCAATTGTTTTCTTAGAACATAGCATCCTGACAACCTCTAATAATCAGCTAAAGGAGAAGACTTGCAGAGCATTCCTAGACTTGTGGAGCCTAATTACACATCATTCATTGATCTTTGGTTTGTGGTTGACCTTCTCTGAGATCTACACATCATTCCATGCATTTGTGGAGGTGTTCTACATGATTAGGTCTCACCTATCCTTGTACACACATTACAGCTCTTCATTGGAGTTTGTGATCTTCCTTGGCTGACGCGGAGGAATCTTATGTTCCAGATATGATATATATTGATGTAATAGATCCTTAGGAAAGTAGTGGATCATAATAGAGATAGTTGATAGTTTGGATTCTTTGTGAAGGAGCTTCAAAGCTATATCTTGGGCATATTTTGATATTCTGTAATCAGGCTTGTGAGCCCTAATTGTAAGCCCGCATATTACTGGTGAATTTGTATTAGAATTCTATGATATACCGAATGACTGGACCTGCATTTGTTTCATATTTTTGAGTTGTTTCCGTTGTGTTTACTCTTGCTGCATGACCTGGACAGTTCACTATTTGAACCCTCCTACTGTGACTGCACCAAAAAAGGAAAGTAGTAGAGGGACAAGTGATGTTAATGACATCACACAAATGCTAGCAACAATTTTGAATGTCACAAACAATGATCCTTGATTATGCAATCTAAATCCAAGTAAGCATAAGTAAAATACACTAACTCAAATGCTACTTGTTTGAACATCAACACCTCTACCCCTGACATCTATAAGGAATGAGAGCATCTCTTCCATACCAAGTGTTTGATCAAAGGTCATCTCTTCCTTATCAATATCAAGAATGGGAGCTAGAAAAAATCATTGTACAAAATATAGTTAAGTGTGTAGGACTCACAACTAAAGTGTGCCCTTAGCCATACCCTCTGATTAGTTATAATACAAAGTAATAACATTTCCACTCATTCATCCTCGAGCAAAGTGAGGTTGCCTACTCTCATTATTCACTTGTCCATTTATAGTTAACCTCTTATAAACTCATGTAAGGGAGAGCAAAGACAATGGGAATCATGATTGCTCATTCAACAATAAGGAGATAGAGAGAAAGATTTTCTTACTTCCTAATCAAATAAGTTTTCTTTTATCCATTTCCAATTTGAGAGGAGAAATTGATAATAGGTTAGCCAATCAAGAAATAAATTTATTAGTTACTTATCAATGCAACAAGTAAAGCATGAATGCACATTCGACTATGGAATCAAGCCTATGTATGATGGATTCTTGTGATATTGCCACTCCATGTACATGATATTCTACTAGGCAACCCATACATTTATGAACGTGACAATTTCTATAGAGCTAAGCCATAGATATGGACCATTAAGGTGAGAGACCCCTTCTATAACATTATGAAATCCCTTTTGGGGACCAAAGTTAGTTTGGTGTCATCCAAGCAATGCCACAAGCTTATGTCACATACATAAAAGATTGTGTTGTGCATGGTTTGTCCAAACACACTTAAGCACAAGAATAAGCAGGCATTGGCAACATGTTAAAAGATGCATGGCATGTTGCAACGACAAGATATCAATTGACCAATGTAATGATGTGGAGATTTTTTTGACAAGCTCGCAAGTGTTTTAATACACTACATAGTAAATCATCATATTGACATAGTTTTAGGTTCTAATGTTATGCTATACTATAGATCCATTTGGGTCGAAGACGAGATCTAGTGTTAAATAAAATATCCCATCAACCAAGGAAAGATCAATCCAATCTCTTCTCTATGAGGCATTATAATAGTGCTCGTGCTAAATAAAGCTTGTTTGGGATGCCTCTAAATAGACTACCATGCACTAGGAAAAATAATATTTAAGCATCAATATCCTTTGTTGTGTTTTCATAGCCTATAGCACTTGCCCCAAGGAGTATAATACTTCCTCAAAATTGATTTGATGTTTGGTTATTCTTATGTTCATGTCAATTCTAATGGTATTCAAAAAAAGTTTTAAGTAAAAGAGGGACTATATGAATGGTTGGTTATGAATTTAAGCTTAAAGAATGTGCAATATAAATGGTATTCTTGGACCTTTTGCTAACTCCTTGATCATTTTTTACTCATATGACATCTTTATCTTCAACAAGACTTGGGAGGATCATGTTTAGCCTGTTGTTCATATCATAGACACCTCATGTTAGCATAAGTTCCAAATTAATTTAAGCAATTGTGTATTCAACATCATATAGATATAGTCCCTAGGCTACATATTTGAATGTGCAAGAATACAAGGAGATCTAGAGAAGATTTAAATCATTCAAGAGTGGTCAACTTTGCACAATCTTATAGAGATCAACAATTTTTTTAGACTTGTGGACTTCTATCGTGCGTTTATTCATGGCTTTGCATACATATCTTGACCACTTAATCAAATCACTCATGTGCCAAGGCTATGTTCCATTGGACACTTGTCCAATGAGATGCCTTTAGGGAGCCCAAACAATGCATTTATGTGCAACAAGTGTTGGCCATGATGGACATTGTACTACCCTAAGACATTCAAATCAATACATTAGATTATGCAATGTTGAGCACAATACTTGCCCAACATGGACATTTGGTCACATATCACTTAAATACTTTAAACTTTGTTCCACCTATGAAAAAAATTCTACACAATCATGCCAACTATCAATATAGGGAAGGAGACCATCAATCATTCAAATAATGAGCTACTTCACTTTCTACATTTACAAAGCAACTAGAGAATGCACACTATATGAAGTGGATGATCTACTTCTAGTAGTTTCACTTGGTCCTCAAACAAATAAATGGAAAAGACAACAAGGTCACAAATTGCCTTGGCTTCCCTCCTATTGACGTACCCATCAAAAGACTTGATAGACTATCCATTAAATTCATAGATATTCCTTTGAAATTTTTATCAACAAATATATTCTTACAAAGCCCTATTACATACAAGTTCAATGCTTATTTGAACAACTCTAGAGGGTTCAAACTAAGATGCGAGTATAAAATTGTTGCAACTATGGCTAATTCAACACCTTAAATCTCTATACAAATGTTAACATGCTCACATATATTCCTACACCAATTGCATTCTTCAATTAACACTCCAAAACATGATATTTCACTTGTGTGAATGCTTAAACAATCCAAAAGACCATATTGCAAACAAGAGTTGTTGGCACCAAAAGTAGGCCTTTATGACTTTATAGTTATGTAATTGTTTAAAGTCCTAATTTATGAGAGATGTGGTAAGTAATTAGGAATATTACTATAAAATAAGAAAGCTTTCATATTTATATGTTGCTTCCTATTCATTTGTAAATAGCTAGTTCTTAGAGAGAAGCTTTTGAGAGAAAAATTTAGTGAGGATTTGAGAGGAAACTTGGTTTTGAGAGGCAAGAGGAGAGGGTTTGAGTTGTCCCCTTAAACCATGTTTATGTAAATGTGTTCATTGTGAGAAAAATGAGAAGCTTATGTGTGTTGTTCATTCATGTGTAGTGTTTAATTATTATGTTGCATGTTTGTTGCACGAGTGTATGTTCAAATGTAGGTAATTCCATGGCAAACCAAGTATTGGGTCTTGAATCCACATACACATCGGGTGAGATTGCCCTTTGGGGTTGTTGGCAATGGCAATCAATGCTTAGATGTATAATGTTTGGCTAGTAGGGTCAATGTGTAGAGAGGGGTGAATCTAGTTGACATTTAGTTATTTTTTGGGATGTAATCAATGCTTTGCTATGGAGAATTTTCAAGGTATGAGGGTTTTACTTGTAGGTCTGGGTGTATTTTGTGAACTTGTTGTGTTGTTGGTAACATAGATATGGGAAATATTTCCCCCTTTTATTTCTTTGGCACATCTTTTATGGTTAAATTCATATTATGGAAGGTCTGTAGAATATTTTGGTCTGCTAGTGCATAATTTTGGGGATTTAATTTTTGTCAAATATGTTGGTTTTTGTTTCTTTTCATATTTTGTTGTGGTCTTATTTTGTTTGGTTTCATGCATCTACATATTATGCTAGAGGCATTAATGGTGATGGTTTAATTTGGATTATGTTCCTAAGCATGCAGATCTTTATTGGTTTTGGAAGCATTAATGTCGGCTCATGAATGCACAAGGAAGCAATGACTAGTGCACACAAGCTAGAATGGTGTAGTAGGATATATTTTATTGGCATTTCAATGTTTAGCTTCCTTCAATCCTTTTTGCCTTATTATCATTTATGACATATTACACAACAAAGGTTACACTATAGAGCTTCATTATGTTTTCATAGCCTTGAAAATAAGTGTCATACTATTCATTCAACATATTTTAAATAATGCATCAAGGATTTCATAATGAGATAGAGACATCAAGCAGGCAAGGCTAGGAATGATACACTGACATTGCATAATCTAAAGAGGAATAGTGTTGCAAGAATTTCTAATGTTTACTATTTATGCAAGGTGAGTAGCATAAAGCATAATAAATGATTGAAAAAACATTCTATAAATGCATGAGTAGAATAGAGGCATGCACAAGTCACACATGATGTGGCTCAATGTAGTGAGAAGGATTGGACTAAGGACTTAGAGACCACGACCTCATTTATCATAGTAGAGATTTGCATGGAACATCATAGATTTTAGAAATTATTCTATAGCAAAGGAAGACTATGAAATTGTAGACACCTAAAAATGTCTTTTACCATCAAACCGACTCTATACATCCCTAAACACACCAATTTCCCTTCTAACCAATTAATTAAATTTCTATTTAATTAATTATCCCTCCATTTCTCAAATTCACATCATTTTATCTCCAAAATTGAATTAATTTTATTAATTCAATAGTCCAAACCTTAGCCAATTGATTTAATAAATATGCAATATTTATTAAATCAATTTCCCCATTTTTACTAAATCTAATTAATTAGTTAAACCATGTTAACTCAATTAATTCAGCCTACTAATTGACCTATCCCTACCCTAGACAATTAAATAGCTATTATTTAATTGCCTACCTTAGCCTACCTCATCCTAGCCCTAGGATTAATTAAATAAAACCTATGTTTAATTAATTCTAACCTCTCATTTGGGTGGTCAAACCTAGTTTAACACCCTTCCCCACATCCTCCAAAATAAAAAATTGAAATAAATCCACATAAGTCAATTTTTTATTTAAAAACATCCCACATCACATTTAATTCCCCTTACAACCCCTTACCTCACCCATACTCATTTATTTCCACTTATCCCCAAATGAATTTTTAATTCATTTTACATTCCCCATATGAATCTTTAATTCAAAAATAATCCTTTACACCCATGCTCATTTAATAACTCATTTTCTCAAAATGAATAAAAGATTCACTTTTATTCCTAGCCCTCCATTCCTCTAATATCAAATATAGGCCCTCCACATCACTTTTATCCTCCACCATTGATCTTCCAAATCAATCTCCACCATTGGATCAAAATCCCTCTAAAATCTCTATAAATACAACATCTCTCAACCCATTTTGGCATCCAATCTTCAAGTAATGTTACCATGTCCAAATGTCCACTTGAGCTAGAATTATGAGTTGCACAATTAGGATAGCATTTCATATTAGAATCACTTATCTAGGGAATATCATGTCTTAGGAGCTCTTAGGGTGCAATGCTTCTTCCTCCCTTAATGAGATTGAGTCTTCATGTGAAGGTATAACTTTGTGTTATTTGCATTTAGTTTGTATTTTCAACTTTATTTGTTTTCTTAATCTACATTGGCATGGCTGGTGGGACCCACAAGGTCTGAATCTAATAATTTTTGTGAGTTTTTGTGCTCTAGACATATTCTTACATGTGCAGCGGCGCTATCTTACATGTGCAGCGGCGCTATCTCTGGCTTCTTTTAGCACTATTCTCTATTTTAGCACTATTTTGCGCAGCACATTTCTTGCTTAGGACTCACTCACATGTCTCTTTTCTTAACAATCTTCCTGCTATTTTTATGTCTTTCTACTCTCTGGTTTTGCAGGAATATTGACTGAACAAGGGGAGGTTATGCCAAAATTTCCATAAAATCTAAACATGCATGCTAGTTTCTATTTTGGCTTGTTTTTTTGTTTGTCAATGACTAACAATGCTAACGGGACCTCTTATGTGTGAAGCCTAACCCTCTGTTTTGGTTAGAAGATCTCCATTTAGCAGGACGGACAAGTTCAAACACGTATTGGCGCTATCTTCACCTAGAATGATGCTATCTTCAAACTGTGACCAGACCCTTTGACAACACGCAGTAGCACCTTATTACGCCTATATTAGCGCCATTTATTATTGTGACACCTTCTACATATCATTGTAGCGCTAAGTTATGTTATAGCACCTTCTATAAAGCATTGTAGCGCCATATTCTATTTTGGCGCCTTTTGTATTCAGTTTTAGCACAATCTTATAGATTAGCGCTATCTATATAGGGTGTCAGTTTTGCAGTCTGTTTTCTGTCACTATCACCATTTGTTGTCTGTAGTGGCGCCATTTGACCTCTGTAATAGCGCTCTTTCAGAAATTGACTTGGCTGTCTATACAGGTACTGACAAGTGTTTTTGCAGGTCACCAAAATCATCTCGAGGATACTAACAAGTTTTTGCAAGGTTCTTTCATCTTTGTTTAAAACACTTCAATTTGGAAACTTAAAATGAACCCTTGCATGTTAGCTTAGACACACATTTTGATTTGGTGCAATAAAATTGAACAAACAAACAAACAAATCTTTGTGTGTGTGTGTGTCAAACATTTAAATTTGGTGTTCTAAAATTCACAAATTGTGTGCCAACAACTATCAAAAACACTTTGATTTTGGGCTTTAAAAAGAACCACAAATTGCATCAATTGAAATCATTGGATTAAAAAGAAAAACAATCTGCATTCTTCACGCATATAATCAAGAAAATTAATCTAATTTGTGTGAAGTGTTTTCGTGGTTTATGTTTGTGGTGTGAAAAGTGTATGCTCTTCCCTCGCACCATTTGGTGACCTTAGGAATCAAAAGCTTCTCACAAAACTTGCATTAATCACCCCCAACATAATCCAAAGAACTAAAATGAACCATGTTTAGTGTGATGCAATCATAAAGAATATGTATGCTCTCCCCTCGCATCTTTGTGTGAACTTGGGGATCAAAAGTATTTTTGTGATTGTGTTGCTTTTGTTAATTCTTAGAGGGCCTACCACCCTGCTTCGAAAGGTGGGAACGACCCAAGCGGCAACAAACTAAAGCTAAGCTCTTTTAAGCCGCTATATAAAATAAGGTGTTTGTGACGAAAGTCATAGACAACAGGTGTTGTTTTGTTATACCGATAGCTAACCTCCCCCAAAACCCTCCAAGGCGTAACCCTTGGAGGCTGGGAGACTCCATAACCGAGAGTAGCGATGCCACACGTATAACCACCTAAACGAAAGCACTTACTACGAACCTTTGTTTAGCAAGCCAAAATCTTTCTATTTGTTGACGCATAAGGGAAACCTTTGAAGCGGCCCTGATTCATGCGGTTCTTAGCCGAGGTAACAGGGATAATCTAAAGGTTTGGTGAGGGACAAGCCTTATAAGAAACCTGGATCTTGGTATGCGTGAGAAGTGTGTGCAATTGTAAGGAGGAGCCGGTGCTACCAAGATCCTGGAGCTACCCGCTTTGAATAGGCGCAGCTAGGGGATTCAACAAATACTGTCATATCTTCGCCTTAGGTTGTGCAAAGTGCTTGTTTAACAAAATCACACGTCATTTCACAAACACAAATCTTGGTTATTCTGTGTTCTTGTGCTTAATTGTGTGTTAATGTGCTTAAATTATTTTCAAACAACTTGCCAAGAGACATTGAAAACCATTTGATCAAACTTCAATCAAAGAAAATCCAAATTTGCCATCAAAATCTATCTTTTTAGGACCTCGACCAACACTGCCCTGTATCAACGCCATCTCTGTCTAATTTTGGCGCCATTTCACCTGTGGATTGGTGCTATTTTTAGATTGACTTAGCTAAAACAGAGACCTATTCAGTTGTGATCTTCACCGTCTGCTCTGCCATAATCCATATTTACCTTCCAAAAATCTGACAACAGTCCATCCATTTTCTTCTCAAAATTTTCCAAATCATACCTTCACTTTGACCTTAGAGGATTAATCACTATCATTGTTGGACCCTTTGCTATATCAAACCTACCTCATTTCATATCCACTTACCTTCATTGATCTTTGCATACCTTTTGGACCAAACAAATCCTTGTCACAAGAAAATCATTCCAAAAATCCATAAACCCACCCAAAATCTCCCAAATCAAAACACCTACCAAAAAATCATCATCAACCAAAAAATCGTCATCCCTTTGAGCTAAAGCTAGATCTAGATTTCATCCTACACATCATATCTTGCTTGGAGAGTCAATAGTCTACCTTCCAAGTGAAAAAATCATCCTTCTTTGCGTAAGGTCATTAGTCTACCCCAAACAAAGAGAAACATCCATTTGTGCGACACAAATCTAGATCTTACCTAAGCTCAATTTGTTGACCATCAAATCCTTTCGAAAAAGCATCATCCTAATCCCTAATATCAAACATCAAAATCAAACATCAACAATCTCTTCAAAACAAACGTCATCCATCACCTACCTTTTGTCCAATTTTTTTTTGAAAAATCAATATCGTCCACTCGTACCACCCTTAGATTAAAACCTTTAGAAAGACATATCGATCTTCCACCACATCCTCTCTTCTACTCAATCGCACTACCACATTCATCTTTGGGTCCAACAAATTAATCCAAATTCTCTAAGGTCTCCATCCCCATTTCACCCCATCTCCAAAATCAAATCCATACACTTGCATGCCCATAACTAGATCACAACACAAGAAAAACCAAGCAATGGTAGAACAATACCAGGGCATAGGAATGCCTAACACCAATAGCAGCAACATACCCATCAATCAAACATACAACCCACCTACGTATTCTTACATCCCCCCTTATAATCCCAATGAAAATCCTTTCCATTTCTTACAACAACAACCACCACCACCACAAAACATCCCCACCATATCCCAAGATGATCTAGATGTCTTGACCTTCACACAAGACACTGATAACATGGACATGCTTGACAAAGTCCTAAGGTCAGATCCAAATAGATTTCTTGATTATCTCCTCAAAATTGGTGCCCAACCAGCCCATAACACGACTTCATCATAACCATCCACCTCTAACACCACTCCTACCACATCAAACACCCAAACATCTACATCAAACACCCAACCCATCATCTCTCAAACGTCAACACCCACCGTATCTACCACCAACACAACCTCTAATGTCACCACATCTACAATCCCCACAAGTGCCTCCATCCCTACCACCTCCCAACCCGTTACCACATCCACTACCACAACTACCATAAACCCTTTCATTCCCCAAATCACCTTGGGCATACAAGGAAACATCACACATGCAAGTACCTCTACGAGTGTGCCTCCACCCAACCCTCAAACCATAGCATACCTACGACAATTATTCTCACAACCACCTCATAATACGCCCAACCAATCCAACGTCCACCTACCCAACATCAATCTGTCCAATGTCACATATCCACATAACCCCATAACATCATCTACACAACATCAAACCAATCCCCAAATACCACCACATATTCTCCAACAACTCTATGCATATCAACAACATCAGGCACAAATCAACCAAAACACCAACCCGTAGTACCAAAACCTCAACCAAACAAATCCCCAACATCAAATCCCACCCCATCTCCAACATCTCACTAATCAACAGGCCTACACACAACAACCACAACCACCACAAGATCTCACAAACATGGTACAGGCCTTGATCCAAAAGGTAGACGAAATGCAAACTGGGGGCAAGCGCAAACACTATTCCTTTGAGGACATTTGCCCCTATCCATTTGATCGCAATGACAAGTCACGCTATTGGGGGAAGAACAAGAACACTTTGAACGACGGTGTCACGGATGTAAAAGCTGTCCAACATGTATAGAATCAAACACCTGCACATACCTATGCCACCAATGTAAATAACCAAAGGGGGCAAGCTAAACCACACAAACCTCCCACTACCACAACTACCATAAACCCTTTCATTCCCCAAATCACCTTGGGCATACAAGGAAACATCACACATGCAAGTACCTCTACGAGTGTGCCTCCACCCAACCCTCAAACCATAGCATACCTACGACAATTATTCTCACAACCACCTCATAATACGCCCAACCAATCCAACGTCCACCTACCCAACATCAATCTGTCCAATGTCACATATCCACATAACCCCATAACATCATCTACACAACATCAAACCAATCCCCAAATACCACCACATATTCTCCAACAACTCTATGCATATCAACAACATCAGGCACAAATCAACCAAAACACCAACCCGTAGTACCAAAACCTCAACCAAACAAATCCCCAACATCAAATCCCACCCCATCTCCAACATCTCACTAATCAACAGGCCTACACACAACAACCACAACCACCACAAGATCTCACAAACATGGTACAGGCCTTGATCCAAAAGGTAGACGAAATGCAAACTGGGGGCAAGCGCAAACACTATTCCTTTGAGGACATTTGCCCCTATCCATTTGATCGCAATGACAAGTCACGCTATTGGGGGAAGAACAAGAACACTTTGAACGACGGTGTCACGGATGTAAAAGCTGTCCAACATGTATAGAATCAAACACCTGCACATACCTATGCCACCAATGTAAATAACCAAAGGGGGCAAGCTAAACCACACAAACCTCGAAGATAATTTACACCCTTAGGGGAACCCATCGAGGACATCCTCGACAGATGTCTCAAGAAAGGTTTGATCACACTCCCACCTGTTAGACCCCGTCAAGAGAATGAACTCAAAGCCACGTGGTACAATGAAAATGACTATTGTGAATACCACCGCATTGCGGGTCATAAAACCGCTGACTGCATGCAACTAAAGCATTGCATCCAAGACCTTATAGATCAAAATCAAGTCACCCTCGATCAAAGCACCCAACCATTGCCAAACACCAACCTTAGAGCTTACAAGGATCCACTACCCAACCATAATAAAGCCTCCTCATCCAATCAAGCATACAACGTCACCCCACCACCCGTATCCTATGACTCTATCATGGGGCGGATAGAACCATCATTCCACCATGTCAACACAATCACCATTCGAGCACAAGCACCCGATTGCGCGGTCAGAACCCGTCGTGGCCGTGTATCCATCCGTACAGCCCCTACCACTGAACAAATGCCCGCATCCACATCCGATCCCCTACCCCCTCGTCCAACCATACGCCCATCACCAACCAATCAGTACAACCTCCTAAAGCATCTAGGAAAGATGCCGTCACAAATATCCATACTTGAGTTGCTCTGCACATCTCCCCTTCACCAAGACGTCCTCGACAAAGCACTCTTGGAAACTCAAGTACCCGCCAACTTGAATGTGACCCAATTCCAAGCCATGGTAGGACATATCACCGCACCTCACCATCTCACATTTTCAGAAAGGACCTTCCCGCTTCTGAACATCTACACAACGATGCCTTACACATCGAAGTCTGTATCCACAAACACATAATCAAAAGAGTCTTAATAGATGGTGGCTCTGGCCCAAACATATATACTATTAAACTATTAAAACACTTGGGGTACTCTGATGTGGTTGTAGACACCAACGAGTGCATCACATCGAAGGCTATGATGACACCAAAAGGCTATCTGAAGGCACCATCAAGCTTCCTATTCAAGTAGGATAGAAAATACTGGAAACAAAATGCCAGGTCCTTGATCTTGACGTCCCCTACAACATTCTTTTTGGCCGACCATGGATCCACGCCATGCAAGCTGTCCCATCCACATTCCATCAATGCCTCAAGTTCCCTCACAATGGCATGGAAGTAACTGTCTATGCCGATCCTCGCCCCTTTCAATACTGCAGTTTCTTGGAAGGCCACAACCAAACCTTCTGCCCATACAACAAAGCCACCACCAAAGACAATCCAACAACATCAACCTCATACATTGACCCTGCAAACATTGCCACCACTTCATCCCAAGCACCTCCACCACCTGAGGTCAAGATCAAGTTCAGCGACATGGGATGTGGGGAATATGACCTGCATGGTACCTTTTGTGTGGGCACATTACCCAATCCTAAAATGTTTGGCATCCCAAAGATAGAAGCAGCCAACACAGTCATCATCAAGTGCAAACCCTCACCCATCTTTGAGAAGAAACATCTCTTGGATCAGGATGTGCTCGAAGATATCTCATCCTAGCTATATAAAGACAAAGAAACAAAACAAGAAGCTCCCACCCTACCAACAGAAATCTATGGAAAAGGTTCAGAAATTGTCAAAAACATGGGTTACAAAGGACAAGGCGGTATCGGCCTTCATGAACAGGAGATCGTGGAACCACTTCAAACAATAAGAAACCCCTATACCCAAGGGTTAGGATATGGTCAAAGACAATGTATCCTCACTACCGGCGAATGTATCTTAGCCGAGGTTGCTACAGTCTTGCCTGAAGTCGACAACATTAATGAAACAGACCATCAAGACTCCTTTAGTGACTTTGCCGATTTCTTTGACTCATCCATATGCACCATCCACATAGTCACCACCCTAGCCTCGTCCTCCAATGACCTACCACTGGTATACCCAGAACTTATAGATTGGGACCAACAGGGACCTCCTGTCTTTGATGTAGCACCAAATGATGAGGCCATCGCTGAAATGATGGGGGTTAGAGATCACTTCCCCTTGGGAGATCACAGAGTAGGATACATCATGGAACTTGATACAAATGCCTATTTTAGGGAAACAACCCCTGCTTCCAGTCGTAAAAACATAAAAATAAAAAATGGATCTGATGGTGAAAATCGTTCTGCGGCAGTGTCAGATCCCAAAAAAGTAAAAACAAAAGAGGTATCTCTTGGTGAAAACCTCCACGAGGCACTAGGAGATGGAAGCATGGGCCTTCCCAAGATAGGTAAAGTTTATCCAGACAAATAACCTATCCTAGTCGAGCCAGCCCAAGAGATGAATCTTGGGACAGAGGAAGAACCGAAAATTACTTTCAGGGTAGAATCTCTCAGCACATAGGAACAGGAAAACTTCTTGACATTCTTCAAACACCGAAATTGCAATTTTGCATGGACCTATGTAGACATGCCAGGGCTAGATCCCGCGTTGGTTCTTCATCACCTTGTAGTACGCCTTGATGCGAAACCAGTAAAGCAGAAACTCAGAAAAATGAATCCTCAGGTGGCCCTCCTTGTCAAGGCAGAGCTAAAGAAACTACTGGATGTTGGGTTCATTCGCCCAATTGATTATCCTGAATGGGTTCAAACCTAGTACCAGTAGCCAAACCAGATGGCCGAATCCGCTGCTGCACCGACTTTAGAGACCTCAACAAGGCCTGCCCAAAAGATGATTTCCCACTACCAAACATCGACATTATAGTGGATCTTACGGTAGGGCATGAGATGTTATCCCTTATGGATGGCTTTTCAGGATATAACCAAATCAAAATCGCCGAAGAGGATCAGCATAAGACAACCTTCATATGCACATGGGGGACGTACTACTGGGTCGTAATGCTGTTTGGCCTAAAGAATGCCGACGCTACATATCAAAGAGCTATGACTATCATCTTCCATGACCTTTTTCACCACATCATGGAAGACTATGTGGACAACTTACTAGGGAAATCAAAGACCAGAGAAGAACACCTGGATGTATTGGGCAAGATCTTCGACTGATTAGAGCAATACAATGTTCGCCTGAATCCAAAGAAGTGTGTCTTCGGGGTCACCTCCGGAAACTCTTGGGATACATAGTCTCCATAAGAGGAATCGAAGTAGATCCTGCAAAGGTCAAGGCCATCACCGAAATGCCTCCTCTGAAAACATTGAAACAACTGAGAAGTCTGCAAGGTAAACTCCAGTCTATCCATCGGTTCATTGCCCAACTTGCTGATAAATGCCAACCATTTCAGCATCTACTCAGAAAAGATATAGCTTTTGTCTGGAACACTCAGTGTCAGGGTACCTTTGATCAACTAAAAGAATACTTGGCTAATCTTCCTGTATTAACTCCACCAAGGCAAGGAGAACCCCTCTTGTTACACATCTCCACAACAGAGATAGCTATTAGAGCCTTACTAGCACAACACGATGAACAAGGGAAAGAAAGAGCCATCTACTACATCAGCCGCACCCTGATCTCATATGAGCTAAACTACACACAAATTGAACGAGCATGTCTAGCCTTGGTCTTTACCTCACAAAAGTTAAGACACTATATGCTCAATCACAAGACCAAGCTCATCGCCAAGATTGACCCACTGAAGTATCTGCTAAACAGAGCTGCTCTTACTGGGAGAATGGCAAAATGGGTCATGATTCTCACTGAATTTGACATTGAATACACTAAGAGAAAGGCCATCAAAGGACAGGTTATAGCCGACCAACTGGCTGAAGCACCTATTCTGGTAGAACATCCTACACTAGCAGAGTTTCCTCACGAAGCCATCTTGACAATCACACTAGCCACAGACACATGGGAGATGTACTTTGACAGATCATACACATAGAGAGGCTCAGGGGCAGGCATCCTGTTTGTTACCCCTCAAGGCGATACCATCCCTAAATCCTTCAAGATCACATTCCCATGTACCAACAACGTGGTAGAATATGAGTCTCTCATCATAGGCCTCTGCATGGCAATAAAATGGAAAATTAAGAAGTTGACTGTGTATGGAGATTCTCAACTAGTCATCCGATAGGTAAATAATGAGTACAAGACCAAGGATGATAAGCTCCTGCCCTACAAAAAGATGGTCGATGACTTCAAAGATTACTTCGATGACATCCACTTCGAGCAAATCCCAAGGCTCAACAACAAAGCTGCAGACGCCATGGCTACCATTGGATCCTTGGTTGACATGAAGAAAGACATCAAGAAATGTGAGTTCCTGATAGAAGAACTCCCCATCCCAGCATACGATGTTCCTCAATCAGAACTAGTGTGCGAAGTCATTGGTCCCCTATCCCTGTGGTATCAGGAAACCTACCTATACCTCCACAATAATATTCTCCCCCCTAACCTATCCACGTCACAGTGAAAATTGTTCATCCGTCGAGCCTCCCGCTTCATCCTTGTAGGCTACACCCTGTACAAAAGGAGTCTTGATGGCACGCTTCTATGATGTTTAGACTCTAGGGAAGCTGAGGTAGCCTTGGAAGAGGTACACGCAGGCATCTGTGGGGCACATTCAAGTGGACCCGCTCTTTCTAAAAAGATCTTGAGGACCGGTTATTATTGGCCAACCATGGACAAAGATGCCTATCGATTTATCAAAAAATGTCTCCCATGTCAACAGCATGGCGATCTCATCCATGCACCAGCACAGGAGTTGCAACCCATCAAACATCGTGGCCTTTCTCACAATGGGGACTCGACCTCGTAGGTAAAATACATCCCCCATCCTCCAATGGCCATAAGTTCATAATCACTGCTACCGAGTACTTCACAAAGTGGGTGGAAGCAATACCACTCACCTTCGCCACTCGCACCCAAATCTCCAAATTCATCCTTCACTATATTATCTGCCGCTATGGTATCCCTCATTCCATCGTCACTAACAATGGAAAGCCATTCAAGAACCAAGAAGTTCGCACCTTATGCGAAAAATTTGATATCAAACACCATTTCTCTACGCCGTATTACCCCTAAGGAAACGGTCAAGTAGAGGCTTCTAATAAAACCATCCTCTGCATTCTCAAGAAGACGGTCAATGAAGTTGGATGCAACTAGCACCTCCAACTCAACCCTACCATATGGGCCTACCGCACAAGCATCCGCACCCCCACAGGAGCCACTCCATTTTCACTAGTATTCGGATCTAAAGCCATTTTACCTATTGAGGTCGAGCTCCCATCCTTACGAGTATCCTTGCAAAACATAATCTCTGATGAGGAATACAGAGTCGCAAGGTTGCATCAACTAGAACTACTGGATGAGAAATGCCTAAATGCGTTGAACCACCTGCAAGCATATCAAAACTGCCTCTGAAGAAGCTACAACAAGAGGATCAGAACCCAAAAATTTGAAGTAGGTGACCTTGTCCTTATGGAAAACTAGAAGAACCTACAAGAGCGTCCTAAGCAAGGAAAGTTTGAACCCAATTGGCTAGGACCTTATGTCGTCACAGCTAATTATGGATCAGAAGCCTATCAGCTTGCAACACCTGAGGGGCAGCCTCTAGATGAGCCGATGAACATCCTACATCTAAAGAAATTTTATGCATAACCCATCCGGTACCCCAAGTCAAAAAATTAAAAAAATAGAAAAACCAAAAAAAACCAAAAAATAAAAAAATTAAGAAAAACCTGAGTGCAGTAAAAACTTCCAGTGGTGAAAATCACTTCGGTGACGCCTTGGATAAGTACCATGGTGAAAACCTATTTCAGGCACCATGTGTAGTGGCCGGTTTTACCATCTAATAAGTCCTCTTTCCATCACATCACTCCATATCCCACACATCCCATGGCTTGGAATTCTGAAACATCCCATCCCAAGGCTAACTCATGGAACAAGGATCCTTGTAAGCTCCCCTTTGTACAACTAAAAACTAGAAAATCCAAAAATAATACAAAATCAGAAAATCCAAAAACACACAAAAATAGAAAATCCAAAAACACAGAAAATCCAAAAACAACACATCTCATCGCAAATCACCCCATACATCGATCTCGCTGCAAATCTCAATCATCAAAGGATACATCAATCCCCACCATCACACCCATCCCAAATCATTCCCACATCATCAAGTCATACCAAAACTACATATTCATTTCACCTGCATCTTGAAAGTACCTTGATCCCGTGGACACAGGGTATGTAGGCAATCTGGAATACGAAGGACGTTTCTAGTACTTAGGTACATAAGATGCACCCATCCAACCCGTTTGGATGGTCCCCATTCACTGAGCTTCCTAGATCTAATAAATGATACACACGCTACATATACACTCGAAACATGTCCCCTAACACAAAAATCATCAATCAACATACCAACCATAATCCTACACCTGGCCAAACTGTTCTTTTGCCCACCTTTCGAAAATCCCCCAATCAAATCCAACTGATCTGCGTCCTAGGATATATCTTTCCCACAATGGACAAAAATCTGTCATCCTATCAACACATCTCTTGGCAAAAGCACACAAAGGCTACTTGTATCTTTTTGTTGGTCTTTTTGATTATTGCTTTTTATCTTTTGTCTCACTTTAAGTCATCTCCAAAGCTACCTTGATCTCATTATATCATGGTAGGTGGTGGACAACACCTGGAGTAGACATAGTCATTGTTTCTGTATGATGTGCTTGTGGGTTGGTTTCATTACTCCAGGAATAGTATTCATATTTTGAAGCTTGGGTCGGTTCTAGCATGACGAGTCCCATTTGCATATATAGGCATCAAAACCTTATATGTACTATTCACACTCATTGCTATGAGTCCCCTTCCTAGGCTAGGCAATATTATACTACCTTGGGAACACATGAAATCAACCTATTGTTTGTGGGTCTAGTCCATGCAATGGTGGGATATATATCATCACCTAGGTTATTTCATACCTTTGTGAACTATATCCTACGTTGCTATAGTAAACTAAGAAATGCTTTCAATTAATCTTATGCAACTACTGTTACTAGCTCAAAATCATCATCCTAATCATTCATTCAACTATCCTATCTCGGCCTAGATTTGATAAACACTTACCCCCCAACCTATCCAATCCCCTCGCTAATCCCATTCCCTCACCATATCTCCACTCAACACATCTTGAACCAAACCAAATCCCCCCTCAATGACATGGTATCCCAGGACCTAACCATTCCCTCATTCCATCGCTCCCAATCCTACCCGTTCCCCATCCACCCACCCCTATCCTCTCCCCACCTAATCCCTTTTCTCACAGCCTTACCACTCAAGGTCAAACAAAGAACGTCATGTGTATCAGGACTTGATCATTTCACCTATCATCTAGTTCACATCCCACCCATCACCTAGCTTGCATCTCACATATCGATAATCATTTAATCTCATAATCATTTAGGTTCATTTTAGAATCGTTGAACTTGCATATCATATCATTAGGTTCATTTTAGAATCATTTAACTTGCATAATCATGTAAGTTCATTTTAACCATTTTAAATTGCATAATCATTTAGGGTCATTTTATAAATCATCACATTTACATTACATTCCATATATAATGGCATGAATCACTTGTGACATTTTATAACTCATCACATCATCACAATCATAATCATTTTAACTGCATGTAACAATCATCTAGCTACATATCCATATTTCCATTCATAACATGTGTTTATTTAGATAAACATACATTTCCATTGCATTACATTTGTGCATCCATAATAAATGTTTATTAATACGAACATTCATTTGCATTATACATCATATATTCCATAGATCACAAACCATGCATATATCAAAATAAGTAAACTATCATTACATCCATCATAGGTGCATCCATAACATCAAAAATAGTGCATGGCATAAACACAATGAATCCATAGCATATAAATCCATAAAGCATACTGCATCCATCACATAGGCATTATCATAATAGAGCATCATAAACAAATACATGACCATCAAAAAAACATCATATCATATATCATCATCGCCAAAAATACATCGCTCATATATACATAAAAAAATACCAAAGTCCTAATATAATACCTCTAAGGGCTAACATGATATAGCTATCACATGGAGGATCCTCTCTCTGAAGGAGTGGGAGACTCTGATCCTGGTTGTGGCTGTGGTCCTGTCTGTGGCTGTGGCTGCGGCTAAACCTGAACTTGTGGAACCTGCTGGGGCACGTACGAGGGAGGAGGCATCATCTGCTGAACCGACTGAACTGATCTAGATCTGTGTGACCTAGATGCCCTCGATCCATTGACCTGGCTGTAGCTTGGGGCACGCTACTCTACTGGCACTGCCGCATAATAGAGGCCCCGATAATACTCCACCCGCCCTCTGGTCTCTGTCAACTCCCCCTGTACCTGTGACAACTACCCCTGTACCTGGCTCAATTGTCCCTATAGCTAATATGACTATGTCTGTGCCTGAGATAATTCTGTCTGCATCACTGTCAAAACTGGGGCCAGTCCACCACCTGAAGCTTGTAGGCTACCCAATGTAGTCTCTACATGCTGTGCCCTGGCGAGTGCCGCATCTCACTCCCCTATCAAAGTGACTATGTCACCCTGAGCCTAGGCAAGCTATGCCTATAATGCAGCCACCTGTCCATATGATCCATCCAACAATGCTACTATGGCCCACAGTTGCTCCAACTCTACCTCTCGGCTCTCCAATGCCCCCTGTAGGCTCGCCACCTGTGCTCTCAGGGTCTCCATCTCCTTCTCCTCACTCTGAGGCTGCCGACGAGGTGTAAGCCTCTCAACCTCACCCTCTCCAGCTGTCCCTTAGGGGCTTGCCTGCTGCCCTACCTGTGGTGGGGGTAGCTCACCCCTATCCACCCTCAGCTGTCCCCCACGCTGCCGAGGTCCTCTAGGTTGTCACCCCACTCCAATCAGCACTTGCTCAACAGGAACCTGCTGAACAGGTGCCTATTGTCTAACCTGCTACTGGGGCACCTGTCTAGCTGCTGCCACCACCAAGACATCCATCGGATGCTGCCCCTCCTCTCCATCTACCCCTACCTCCACTAGGTAGTCTACAATAATCTCCTCCCCCTCCTCTAGGAAATCATCCCCCTCGAAGTCATCATCGCCATCATCATCTGAACCATCATCTCCTGCCCCCGCTACCTCCTCTGCAGGGACTGCCTCTGCCGGGTCTGTAAACCGAGTCGGTCACCACATCTGCCACCAAATATCATATGCAAGCATAGTACCTACATCTCTGACAGTGCTCCCCCAATCCCACCTCACTGGCTGTAAAGTTGCAAAGTCATCTAGAGCAACCTATGTCTGTATGGCTGTAGGCCAGAAGGGCGCATCTCGAGGGGTCCACGCAAATATGGCCATCTGCTGTGGCGTGTCCTGCCTCAACCCAAACTACAGCATGACCCGCGAGGGTAGATACATCTCGATGGTATGGTCTCCTCGACCCATCAGATACCGCTACTGAAACGTAAAAGACATGTGAATATCATCATCAGGCCATGGCTCCACCCCGATGTAAGGTCGCTAGGTCACCCGGATGATATCATCTAACATCCGCCTCCAGTACCGCACCTATCCAGTGTAAGTGTACTCTGCATCTTGATATAAAAAGACAAAGGCCTCAAAAGGCCGGCGATAATACCCACATGTCGGCCGGGTAACGGTGATGTGCTCCCAAATCCACACGTGTAACAGAGTGACCCCAAATGACAATGTTGAATCATGTAGATAGGCGACTGTATGCATCTCATGGTACAGCTGCCCCAGCATCGCCGGCCCCCAGGCATAGACAGTCTCATGCCTCACCATCCCCTCTATCATCTCCCCCCAGCCCACTGGAAAACCCTTGCCTCTCCTATTAGGCATCACCACCCTTCCGATCAAAGCACACAGGAATAAGGCAAAGGGATCTGCACCCACAGCCAATGTCCCCTCGTAGCTCATCTCTCGACCCTCTGCTGATAGCACAATGTGGTCCTCACCAAACAATCTGATCAGGGCCCTCTATCCCCTCATGTCATACCTCACTCGCCGACTGTGAATAGGTAGCTTGAGGATGCGATAAACATCCTCAAGTGTGATGGTAATCTCCCCGGTCGGCAACAAAAAGTTGCATGTCTCTGAGCGGTACCACTCCACCACGGCTGTCATCAAAGCCCTATGGGCTCGTAGCACTAGCATCGACGCCACTGTCAAGAGTCCCAATCTATCCAGTCAGGCCCGCATGGCATCATCAAAATGGTCAAACAATGCCATCACATATGGAACGAATCCTGCATCCACAACTTTCTGGTCAGAAATCTACCTATCTTCTTCCAAATGACCCCCTTTTTTCTAATGTTGAACGCCTAATTCATTATGGTGCCCAAACAAACCAAGCTTAGCTTCATTTTACAAATAGCACTACTAATTATTCTAAATGATGCTATTATAGATAATAGCGCCACTGCGCAATACACTTTGCGCTACTTCCAAATATTGCACTACTGCGCAGCATACTTGGCGCCATTTTGCCAAATGGTGTTGCCCTGTCATTTGGTGCTAATATGGACAATAGCGCCAATTCCACCAAAAGCGCAATATATCTATATTGTGCTAATCCCCTATATAGCGCTAAAATTAACAATAGCGCTAGTTCAAAACATTGCGCTACCCTAGCATGCATATGACGCTAAAACGCCAAACCCTAACCTTTTTCCAACATTGCGCTAATCCAAACAATAGCGCTAAAACTCTAGGCAAATGGTGGCAAACTGACCCATGCTACCCTGGTAGATAGCGCCAATCCAGAGGATAGCGCTAATCTGCTTACCGTTTGGTGCTACGCGCCCTCACCCTAATTCTTGAACACAAAAAATGCACGTAAACCAAAAAATCACAAAGTCAGGGTTAGACCCTACCTGGGGTCCAGCCTCCGATGCACTCTAAGGGCCCACTTTGCCTAATATAGTGGGCCATGTCATTCTTCCACCCCCTCTTTTTTCCTCTAGGGTGCAGATCTTAGCATTTTTTCTGCTATTTTTCTTCCTGCCATCTTCTTTTTCCATCCCCTATCCAACGTTCACTCCCGTCGCATCCTTTCGAGAACTCACCCAGAAGATTTTTATTTTCCCGTTGACCTCTTGAGGGGGCATCCCTTATCCATCTTATTCCTTCCTGACAGCTGGGGCATATTTTTTTTCGACCTGACGCCACTTCCCTCCTAGGTCCTGACACCACGTCAAAGAGGGGCAAATGTAGACACCTAAAAATATCTTTTACCATCAAACCGACTCCATACATCCCTAAACACACCAATTTCCCTTCTAACCAATTAATTAAATTTCTATTTAATTAATTATCCCTCCATTTCCCAAATTCACATCATTTTATCCTTAAAATTGAATTAATTTTATTAATTCAATAGTCCAAACCTTAGCCAATTGATTTAATAAATATGCAATATTTATTAAATCAATTTCCCCCTTTTCACTAAATCCAATTAATTAGTTAAACCATGTTAACTCAATTAATTCAGCCTACTAATTGACCTATCTCTACCCTAGACAATTAAATAGCCATTATTTAATTGCCTACCCTAGCCTACCTCATCCTAGCCCTAGGATTAATTAAATAAAACCTATGTTTAATTAATTCTAACCTCTCATTTGGGTGGTCAAACCTAGTTTAACACCCTTCCCCACATCCTCCAAAATAAGAAATTGAAATAAATCCACATAAGTCAATTTTTTATTTAAAATCATCCCACATCACATTTAATTCTCCTTACAACCCCTTACCTCACCCATACTCATTTATTTCCACTTATCCCCAAATGAATTTTTAATTCATTTTACATTCCCCATATGAATCTTTAATTAAAAAATAATCCTTCACACCCATGCTCATTTAATAACTCCTTTTCCCAAAATGAATAAAAGATTCACTTTTATTCCTAGCCCTCCATTCCTCCAAGATCAAATTTAGGCCCTCCACATCACTTTTATCCTCCACCATTGATCTTCCAAATCAATCTCCACCATTGGATCAAAATCCCTCTAAAATCTCTATAAATACAACATCTCTCAACCCATTTTGGCATCCAATCTTCAAGTAATGTTACCATGTCCAAATGTCCACTTGAGCTAGAATTATGAGTTGCACAATTAGGATAGCATTTCACATTAGAATCACTTATCTAGGGAATATCATGTCTTAGGAGCTCTTAGGGTGTAATGCTTCTTCCTCCCTTGATGAGATTGGGTCATCATGTGAAGGTATAACTTTGTGTTATTTGCATTTAGTTTGTATTTTCAACTTCATTTGTTTTCGTAATCTATAGAAATATTTATGGAGCATAAAAATTATAGATGTATGGTAGTGGAGATCATTATGAGCTATGCAAATCTTGTTTTATGGAGGCACAATTTAGAATATCATTAAGCATACCTTTTACATGTGAAAGTTTAAAGATAAGGATGAAGCGGGGATAACTTGTTTACAAGCTACATAAGGGGATATTATCATTTTTGTTTTATGTGCAAGTAATTTCAAGAAGGCATGTAGGTTCTATTGGAGGCTAAGGATGGCACAATAAGTTGTAGGAAGAGTTTGTGATTTGTGTAGTGATGCAATTTGTGCAACTGTGTAACATTGCACAAGAAGGAGTATTATGGAATGTGCATTGAGAATGCACAAAATATTGGTGTGATATTGTAATAACAAAAATTGAAGAAGGGAAAGAAAGGCGACGGGGGTGTGAAGAATGTTGAGCAGGTTGTGGAAGAGGGGATGGACAAGCCCCATGAGCAGCGAGAATCTATAATGGCTGAGGTGAAGGAGGATACTGAGGGCAAAAGTAGTACTTCCAAGAGACCAAGTATTCACAGATCCAATAGACTTGCTGGGGGGAAGACCCCTATTTTAAAATTTGTGGACGATTCCTCTACTTTTGACCTTGAGGATCCGGAGGAGGAAATTTAGATTAAGGCGGTGAAGTCAACTCCAGAGTAGGAGGGTGCAAGTCATTTCGACTTGATGAACAACTCCTACTATGATACTGACCAGGAGGATGTGGAGATTCTTGAAACCCTAGAGAAATTGGTTGACAATGTTAGGAAAGGAGACACCAATAATCAACTTAAGCAGGAATTAAGTGAAGTTAAAACTAAGCTTCTTGTAGTGGAGACCAAAGTTAAGGTGCTGGTGACCATGTGCCTGAAGGTGATACACAGAGTGGTGACTAATTTTACCATTCTTCAGGAAGACCACCAAGACCAGGATGCCAAAGATGCAAAGACTGTGAACAAGGAGGAGTTGTTGGAGTTCTTGAAAGAAGATTGGAATGTTCTTTTTAACTAGTTCTTACTTTTGGTTCTGCTTCTGGACTTGGTTCTATTTCTATACTGTTATGTATATCGGTTGTTATTTAGCTATTTTTGTGTTGTTTGTGGCCGCTGGCCAGTTTTGCCGCCTGTGGGGCTTTTGTTATAGGGATCTGCACCCTCATTGGTAGCTTATTGATATCAAAAACAAAAATTGAACCCTTTTGCACTTTCTTTTACCATGTTTTGCACTCATTTTAGTGTTCTACCCTTGCCTAGCCTACTTTATCATTACCCCTTTCCTTTTTTCCTTTCCCATGTTTTTTTCCATCTCCCATGTGTCCTTTCACCCTTAAGTGAGCCTTATTCCCATTTCCTAGGTGATAATTATCCTTTACCACCTTTATGTGTAGCTTCCCCTTCCCCTTGTTTCTTTCACATATCTCAAACCATGGATCAAATTCACTTGAAACAACAATTAATCATCACCTTATCACACTCTCTTCCTTCCCGTAAGATGTAACCTCCCTTGCGATATGGATCAAACATGTTCCACTAGTTTGAACCACTCTTTTCTAGCTTCCAAAATAAAATGTGAGGTTATCCTAGGCTGACTAACTCCATTTCCACTTTTTCCCACCTCAAATTCCCTCATTTCTCTCATAATCCCCATCCATAATCAAGTTTTCTATTGTGTTCTATTATTTTTTGTTGGATCTTTGGAGCCTTGGAGTGTCATTTTCCCTAGACTTTAAGGAGTCTTTCCCTCTCTTCCTTCTATTCCATCACCTTGGCCATTATCTCTTCCCAATTTCTTGACAATATCACCCAATTTCTACCTATTTCCATCCATTATCTCTCGCATTCCATCCCCCTTAGTCCTAATCCATTTCCCATACTTTTCGTTGTCATTTGATACCTTGTTTCCTTCTCCCATTGTCCTTTACCCATCCCACTTCCCATTCCACCTTCATATCCAAATTAGGGTTTGTGATTTGTGTTTCCATTTCCATCTTTATCATAGTTTAGATTTGATTATATTATTTCTATCTTTGTGTTTCATGTGGATCCAAGTTTGAATACCCACTAGAGGGATGACCAAGGTAACTACCTCTTTAATCTTTCCTGTTTGCAAGGTTTCTACATAAAAAACTTGTTTGCAAGTCAAATATGGGAAAATTTATGTGTTTCTAATAGGCATGACATTTACAAGAAGTGCTTAAAATCTTGAGATGAATAAACCTATAAATTTTAGGAAATTTTAAGAAAGTTGAATTATGCCCCACACAACTAACCCTACCTCAAATCAACTCCTCTAGGCTTCAAATTTCACAAGCAACTTTTTTCTACCATTTCCAAATTGCCCCTCTAATTTCATCAATTTTTGTTACTTGTATTAGGGTTTTAATTTTTATTTCTATTTTTCCTCTTTGTTAGCAGGTTACTTGATAGGGAACAGGTTTGATCGGAGGAGATTGCACATGATGCAGAGGTCAGAAGCTGATAGAAGACACATCCCTTGAATGTAATAGATATAGTATATATGTAGGAGTAGTAGAATGCAAGTAAGCAAGTATGATAGGAGAATAGGAGCATATTCTGATGTAATCAATGACATAGAAGTCATTTATGTTACTATGTCAGAGGATGAACAATGGATGTATGTATTTAATTGTTGCTAATATATCTATATGGAGTATGTCGATACCAGCTAATGATATGTGGTATCTTATGGTGATGTGTATGTGATGTTCAGTTTTGTTATTATTTATGTTTTGCTATCAATCTCTAGCTACCTAACCAGGGTATAAACTGACTACAAAGACTTGTCTGAGGATCAGATCTCTAGACTGGTATCCCTCTACATTTCTTGCTAACATTTGGTTCCATTGTCAAGACCATGGAAGAGGGTAGTTAAAGATTGAAAGCATAAAATATTTGAAGAAGTAGCGTAGAGTTCTGGAAAGGAGAAAAGGTGAGATAGGTGGGAAAGTTTTTCAAAGTGCAGAAGAATTCACATCTCCTTAGGTTTCTACCTCTGTGAGAGGGGGGCATGCACTTAAGGGAATGATAATGGGAATGGAGTAGGGTTCAGAAGGACCTTTCAAATGATGTGACTCTTCAAATAATGATTCCATGGGGTATAAAAGGACTAATGGAACATTGAATCAAACAAACCCATGGAGAAAGGGGAAAAGTAGAGGAAAAAAGAGATCGGTGAAGAAATCAAAACTAAAATGGAGATAAGTGAAGAAGAGAGATTGAAACAAACACTGGAGCGATAGGAGCATTGCCGCATAAGGATGGAAAGGGCACAAGAGATGGAAAAAGAAATAATGAGAGAAAGTGTGGAAGAATAGACAGAAGGATTTGATGAGCGTGCCGCTAAGGGTGCTACCTGAAGGGAGGAAGAGGACAAGCGCATCATGAAGGATGTTGCTGAGTGCACTAGGGAGGGTGTTGCTGGAGATAAGAGATCAGAAGGTGAAGGAATAGAGTACCCCAGTTAAGTTACATGTGTTTGAGAAGGTACTATTGAAGCAATGGAGCATATTTTTGTTTTGGAGTCTATTTAGAACTAGAAGGGAGTAACAAGGAATGAAATTAAGTTGTTTGATTTCATAGGCACCTTGAGGAATGAAGAATTGAAGTGGTTTAGGAAGACATGCCCAGACAGTGACAAAGAATGGGATGAGATCAAGAATCTATTTTTGGAGAACTTTGGAGTTCCGGATGTTCTGACAGAAGGAGTAAGTAAGATGAGAGATTTGATGCAATGGGAGAAAGAATCCATAAAGGAATTTGACAAGATATTCAAGGAGACAACTAGGAGATTGGAGAAACTGTTGACTGAGAAGTAGAAGATAAAGTGGTTTATTTCTGGAATAAGCCCTAAGATAAGATCAGCCTTAGATGGAAGGGTTTTTGAAACATATGCAGAAGCAGTGACAAAGGGCATGAAGTTCTTGGTTCTTAAAAGGTTTCCCATTGTCAGTAATGATGTAAGGGGTATACCATACTGACAAATGATGTAATGTAGAATAAACGTGGATATTTGTTTGTCGGTGATATAGGTGAGTGGAATGACCTCAACCTACTTTGTGAAATATTTAGTGGTGGTAATAATGAATTTATGGCCATTGGAGGAAGATGGGTGGATTTTACTGACAAGGTCGAGCCCCATTGTGGAAAGGGTCAAGGAGTACTGATAGGTTGCAATTCTTGAGATGGATCATGAATCAAGTCGTCATGCTACTAACATGGAAGGCATTTCTTAACAAACTAGTGAACATCTTGTTCCAGTGTTGACCAATAGTAGCATATTCTCAACATCTTCTTTGCTAGGGTAGGTCCACTAGAGTGTGAACCATAGATACCAACATGTACCTCTTGTAAGGTAGTTTGGGCTTCTCTCGAATCGAGACACCTTAAAAGGGTACCATCAAGACATTTTTGATATAAGTTGTCACTGAGGATAGTGAAACAGGCAGCTCGACGGATGAATTTGTGGCGCTGGGTGGAGGATAGATCAAGTGGGATAATGTTATCATGGAGGTAAAGGTATACGTCTTTATACCATGGGAATAAGGGGCCAATAATTTCATAGACTAGTTCAGATTGTGGAACATCATATGCTGGAGTTGCTAATTCTTCAATAAGGAACTCACACTGCTTGTTTTTTGGCATATCAACAAGAGACCCTATTGTAGCCATGGCATCTGTTGCTTTGTTGTTTAATCTAGGTACTTGTTTGAACTAGATCTCAGAAAAATACTCTTTGAAGTCATCTACTATTCTCTTGTAGGGTAGAAGTTTGTCATCTTTTGTTTTGTATTCATTATTCACTTGTTTGATCACCAGTTGAGAGTCACCATAAACAAGTAGTTTTTCAATTCTCCATTGGATAGCCATGTAGAGTCCTATGACGAATGTTTCATATTCTACCACATTTTTGGTATAAGGGAATGTGATTTTGTAGGATTTAGAAATGCAATCTCCTTGGGGAGTGATGAACAAGACCCCTGCTCTTGATCCACGATGTGTTTATGATCCATCAAAATACATTTTCCAGTTCGGTATAGGTGCAACTGTGAAGATGGATTCATCTAGAAATTCTAAAAGAAGGTGATCTGTTGGGATTGGTGCCTCAGCTAGCTGATCTACTATGATCTATCCCTTGATTTCTTTTATTTATGTATACTCAATGTCAAATTCACTTAGGATCATTACCCACTTACCCATGTAACCATTAAGAGATACTTTTGATAGAAGATACTTGAGTGGGTCTATTTTTGCAATTATCTTGGTTTTGTGATTAAGCATGTAATGTCAAAATTTCCTTTATGAAAAGATGATTGCTAATAATGCTCATTCAATTGGTGTATAATTAAGCTCATATCCCACTAAGGTGTGGCTGATGTAGTATATATCTCTTTCTTTTCCATTCTCACCATGTTGTGCTAATAAGGCTCCTACTATTGTTGATGTTGTCGAGATGTATAATAATAGGGGTTGATCTGGTTGTGGTGGCACGAGCACTGGTGGTGTTGTAAGATATTCTTTTAGTTGATCAAAGGCTCTTTAACAATTTGTATCCCATATAAATGCCACATCTTTATGGAGAAGATGTTGGAATGGGTGGTACTTATCTGCTAGCTATGCAATGAAGCATCTTATTGATTGGAGTTTTCCTTGGAGGCTATGAAGTTGCTTCAGGTTTCTTGGAGGAGGCATTGTAACTATAGTTTTCACTTTTGGTGGGTTGACCTCAATGCCTCCTCTGGATATGATGTAGCCCAAGAGTTTTCTAGAAGTAACCCTAAAGACACATTTTTTGGATCTAGGCATGTTGGGTCTTTCTCTCCGAATCGATAGAGGGTTTGCCAGTTCCAATGCATAGGCAGATTCGGCCAACAAATATAGGAGGTTGCGTGAGCTGCCTCCCCTTAACTTCTGGTTCTGCTGCACCAAGGGGGGTATCCCTATAGCTAAAGATTTAACTTTGACTCACCTAATAGAAATATTTAGCTTTACAATAACACGCAGAATACTCTCATGTTTGGACCAAGATTTGCAGGATAAATCACAAGGTTGGCAGTGTTCTTGGACATATCTAACTGGTTAGGAATGAGAGTATGCAGGGGTCCTATTTCTACTCCTACAACTAATAGGTTGAAGCTTTGAAAGGATTTGTTTTTTAAAGTTTTGGATGCAAGACAGGGGGTTTTGGATCATAACTACTACACAAGGGTAGACCGGTGTCTATCTCAGGGCAAGGAGTCAACTAGACGTATACAAGTGAATGATTTTCCCTGGCATTCAAGTTTTAAGGGGTTGGATTGGTATTTGCCTTACAAACACCACCTAAGAATAAGTATTTAGCTATCTCTACTTACAAATATCCCTGTTGCCATACATTCTTCTTCATACTTAACTTAAAATAGTTTAATCCACTCCTTAAGTGGAGGTCAAAAGTTAAGCATGCAATATAGAAATCTATATCCTAGAATCTAAGTAACCCTTAGCAACCAGATTCAAAAGAAGGGATGCATACAACAAATGGAGACAAATAGCTAAACACATGCAAAGAAGCATTTTTCATATAAAAACAACATGAAACTATACAGGTATGCAACGTGCATTCAAATGCAACTCATAAACTCACAAAAAGAGATAGAACAACCAGAAAATGCTCTTTTTTTGTTATTTCCTCCAAAAAATTGCCCAAGTCTTCAACAACCAAAAAATGAGTAACACAGTCCTCCTATATAGTAAGAACGTGTACTCAACAATTAATTACATGGTCTTATCGAGATGCTACCAGATACAATGCACCATCTAAATGGCACCCAAAATATTCAATGCAGCAGAGAGACAAAGAGGAAAGAGCAGGTGGGTTCAGGATATGAGCCGCCGACTGAAGATTTTTGCCCTCAATCAGGTAGTTGACCTGTCAATCAAGACCATGCCTCTGCAAAATTTGCCATCAATGGCCAACCTACCCGTAGCCTCTGGAAATGCAGTAGTTGCGTGCTTCACAATTCTTCCCGCATGTAATGCGACTACAGACACACAGGAAACCCCTCGCTTTGAAATTTTGAAACAGGACCGTCAATTCATTTCCTCCCGCCGAGATCTGTGGCTTCAATTTGATCGGGCAATCTAGTCACCAGCTTTAAAAAGTCATCAGTCAATGAAAACGTGCCACGCAGATGTCTTTTTGCTCCTTTGACTTTTCGCAGTGTGAAGATACATTTTACCTTTTTCGCCCATCTTTGCCTTTTCACCTTCAAATCTTTGTATATGCAGTTGTATATACATACAACTGACTTAGGACATGTGGCAGCCTGCCATTGGATCACCATCGCTAAGCATTGGCCTCTTCATCACCGATCCATTGCATCTTTTCTTTCATCTGAAGTTGTATATGCAATTGTATATACATACAATCACAAACATACAAGCGCGGACCCCAAATCTTTACAAAACAATTTGAAATTTCAATTGGGTATGGGCCTTGTATCTCCCTCCTTGTACATCGCCTTGTATATTGCACATACAATGCGCAATATACAACCTGCAGACCCCAAACCTTATGAAACAATTAGAAATCGCTATCGGGTCCGGGCATTGTATGTTCCTCTTTTGCATCTTTCATTGTATATCGCACATACAATGCGCTATATACAACCCGCAGACTCCAAACTGAAATCTGCCATAACACATTCTTCTTCGCGTCCAGGTTGTATCTACGCTTTGTATTTTGCATTGTATATACACATACATACAACCCGGGACATACAATTGCGCGGGCCCCACCAGGTTCTGAAAACTGTTGACTTTGACCACTCCCGCCTTGTATATTTATTTGTATCTACTTGTTGTATGTTCGATTGTATATTGGGAACATACAACCCCAATATACAATGGTGAACCTCACCCATCTCATAAATGTAGTTAACTCCCTTGCCGCGTTTGCTTGCACTTGTCCACTTGTATATTCCATTATATATGCCATTGTATGTTGGAGATACATACAATGCAAGATACAAAGGAAACTACCTTTGACTTTTCAACTCTGCACTTGTATGCATCTGCCAGGCCCGATTTGATAATATTTTAAAGTCTGGGATTGTATATTCTGCATTGTATATTCTTATTGTATATCGAGCATACATACAATCCCCTTTGCACATACCTGTGGGCCTGACCACTGTTTTCAACCCGATTTGAATCTTTTTGAGATCCTCCATTGTATCTTTCACCCATTGTATATCCAATATACAACAACATATACATACAATCTCCTGATACAACCGCAGAATATTCTAGAAATCTTGCGATATACAACCATATTTTTACCTCCAGAAATGCACCTGAATGACACATACAAACCCAATATGCATACAAAGATGTATACAACTGATTTTTCACTTTTCTGAAGCCGATTTAACTCCATTTTTGGGTCTGCCAATGTACATCTTCACTTGTACATACAAAGATACAAACGGCCATACACAAAGATACATGCATACAACTCTGAAGGCCGAAGAACTTAGAATTTTTTGGGTTTTTCATGAAAGGCCTACGAATGCAAATGGTCGAAACCCAAACCCAGGTGGGCACCACCATTGGCTCTGTCTGGAGACACATGCCTCTTGCAGGTATGGTGAGAACTCCAGATCTCTGGGATGCAGACCAGGTGCTATATCCATTGGGCCACAGAGTCAAACGTTGTACCAACCTGCATCACAGATCACACTCTCAAAATTTACTTGGCGGCCCAGGGCCACCAAAAAGGAAAAACCAGAATTTCCCTTTGTCAAATACCCTGTTTTCATCTAATTTCTTCAAATGAAACCTCAAAAAATTTAATTGCCTGCACCACCCTACTTTGCAATTGGTTGTGCTGCTGCCCATTTCTCTTTCTTTAACAAATCTACAACAAGCTTCATCAGCATACATTATCATCAGCTATAGAATGTCATCACCATATGAGTCACCAATGTTGCTTGGAAAAATAACAAACTCATATGAAACAAATGAATCCACATTAGAATTTTGCCCTTCTTCAAAAAATAAGAGCTCCTCTGTATTAAACACACAATATGTAGGCACAAGCAACATCTCATAATCAAATTCATCTTTATAAACACTCAGATATTCATCATCATTGCTCTCAACAATTTTATCATTAATGTCCACCTAGAATGTCTCAAGAGAAGGCATAAATAGCTCAGGGTGCAACCCTACGCTAAAAGCTTCATAGTCACCCCTGCAACCAATGCTATCCCCGTCTGTATCAACATGAACATCTGCAACTCGCCCATTCACATCTGAATAGTGACCCTGTTTTTCCTCTTCACCAATGCACTGATAATCAAAAGCAATTTTTTCAACCTCTGTACTATAAAGGTAGTCAAAATTTTCAAGGAAACACTCATATTCAGCATCCATATATATTTCATCATCTGAAAGGCTCACATACGCATTTGAATGCTGACAATCACTAACATATTCACTGTCGTCCCTCGAATCTGCATCTTCTATATTCAGAGTGAAGCTTTCCATATCTGCCTCATATAAATAATCAGGAATAACTAGGATATACCTATTACTACAAGACACAACCTCATGTATATCTTTCATTTGATCATTTGAAAGGCATTTTGCATCTGCAGGCTTCTCTTCTAGAGGCTGATAACAATCTTTGTCTTCAGCATTATAGGATGTGCCTACATTTTCTACAACATCTTCTTCATGTTTATGCATCACATCATGACTGCACCCATTGTTCTAAAATACATTCCCCTTTGCAAAATCATCTCTCAATGAACACACTGGGAAAGCTGAAATATATTCACTTTGATAACTATTTTGAAGGCTTGTAGTCATGAAACCTACTGGCATTCCATATTTCTGATTATTTTCAATATCCATAGCAAATTTGTAGGCCTGATGAAGTGTAGCTGGTTCTTTATCTCTCAATAAATAACTCATTTCTTCATCAAATGCAGCCAAATAAATTGCCAAGCACAATCCATTATTGGGTCTCATATATTCAGGAATCTGCTTGAGTAACTTAATAAATCTAAGATTAAAGGCTGGAACCAGTTCCTCATCTTCCTTTTGGATATTCATGAAATATATGATCAATGAGGCCAAATCAAATCTTTCACCAAACTGCTCTAGGAATGCAATTTCTAAATCTACCCATGAAGAAATTGAACACATAGGCAGGTCTGAAAACCAGACCCTAGCATCATCCTCTAATGACTGAACAAAGAGTCTCATTACTACATCTTCAGACTCTACCTCATAATCTTCTATCAAATTACAAAAATTTTGCAGATGTTTGTTTGTAGATTCGTAATTTAATCCACTATATTTCGGCAAACATTTTCTAATCCTATTGGGGATAACATTTGGGTAACCATATATTCCTTTGAAATTCAGGGCTTTATATTTTTCAATAAAAAATGGTCTTCTTTGAGAGCACAACCAGGACTGTTGCTCTATTTGAATCATTATTTTTGAATCAAAAGATGAATACCTGGAAATATGTTGCAGTTTTGATAGGTTCAATCAACAGAGTCACCACCTCTCACAGAGAGGACATAATTGTTGGCAAGAGACACTATATGGATTCATGGTTGTTGTCATTGATGGCAACAAAGGTCATTCCACATATCCGCAAGTCATGATATATCTCTACCGGAAGTCAGATTGAAGATTGTTGTGGTCCGGTGAACAAGAACAGAGCATGTGGCAAGGTCTGACAGATTGGTCCGGATCTCTCAGAGGAAGTGTCTTGGCACAGTGCGGATCTGGGGAAGTCAAGAGGACTATCTTGAGTAGTATATTCCAAGGATTTAGCCTCCGGAGATGGACAAAGAAAAAGATATGAGTAGTTGAGTACCGGATTCCTGAGAGACAGTGAAAACAGAGGAAGAACTGACTGACTGAGTATCAAACTACTTTCCGGATGTGTTACAGATGATGATAAAGGTTGCGGAGGCATGAATCATGTTTGGCCAACATAATTGATGATATCTACAAGTATATGCTTGATCCGCATTGCTTGGTGAGCAAGGATTCAGCCGACAGAACTAAGTTTGTAAGAAACTAGACTGTTCCGGATGCCGACTAGAAAGATGATGAAATTACTTGTGCGGATATATATAGAGGATGGATTTAGTTGTAAAGTGTGTGAGTGTGAAAAAGGATATGCGAACAAATCCAGAGTAGAGCAGAAGTAGCAAGAAAGATCCGGTATGTGAAAGGATAGCAGACTAAAGAACAGAGGAAAGATGAAGTGCAGCAGATCAGTATACTGAACTTAACCGGAACTGAACTCCAGCATATGCAGATGCTTCCAATCAGTTCAAGACTGTGATTCTTATCACTTTGTAAGACAGTGTGTCTTCTTGTAGGCAGTGAGCCTCTTGTGAGCAGTGTGCTCGGGCAGTGAGCCCTAATTGGCAAGTGCCATTTTTGTAATTTCCTATTCTTCTAACAGAGAATAATTCTTGGGTTAATCACCCCGTGGTTTTCTCCCTTAACAGGGTTTCCACGTCAAAAATACTGTGTCATGTGTTTCTTATTTCATGGTTAATGTTTTGTGTTTGATTTTATGCTGCTTCAATTAAAAGGAAAGTTCAATAAGGAAAATAATTAGGATAACTGATTCACCCCCCCCCCCTCTCAGTTATCAACAATTGGTATCAGAGCTAAGTTCCTCCTAATAGAGCCTAACAGCTTGAGGAAGATCTAGGATTTCAAATGGATGCATATGGTTTAAGGGAGCAACTCAAGACTGCCCTTGAGGATCTTGAACAGTCAAATTCTGAAGTCAGTGAATTAAAGGAAAGACTCAAACAGGCTGATGAATTCATGAGAGAATTAAAAGACAAATTAAGTCTCTCTATGAAAAAGAGAAAGGAGCTGCTTCAACAGTTGGCAAGACAAAGTGAAGAAAGCAATACAAGTGAGGAATTGACTGAGCAAACCAAGTTATGTGAAAAGTTATCAAAAGAAGTCATTATGTTAAGACATGAAATGGAATCAGGAACTATAAAGTTTACTCAAGAGATTGAAGAAAAAAGAAAGGCTGAAGACAATCTAAGACAATCTCTTAAAGAAAAATCAGAAGAATGCCACCAGATGGACAGGATTATCAGACACCTTGAATCTGATCTTGAAGATTCCAAAGATAATGAAGGAAAACTTGAGGATCAAATTGCCTCTCTCAAAAGAGACCTTCAAACAGCAAATGAATATAAAGAGAAATTCAAGATAAGTTCTGCTCAACTTGAAGTTCTTCTTGGAAGTCAAAAGAGGACAGATGACAAGTATGGCTTGGGATATGAGAAAGGAGAAAGCTCCGGATCCGGTCAGAAGAATCTTGGATCAGAAAATCCAAGGAGCAGGCCTAGAAGACCTCCGGTAAGACAGCCAAATGCTCAAAGATATCCATCCTTCAATGGATACTGCCACAGCTGCAACCACTATGGTCACAAAGCTAATCAGTGCAGAATGAGAATGAATCAGATTAATTCATCCTTCTCCGGACAGTGCTTCAACTGCAAAAGGTATGGACACAAATCCCATGAATGCAGAATTATGCAAGTAAACAAATCATTCAAAGGTAGATGCTTTACATGCAATAGAGTAGGTCATATGGCTAATCAATGCAGATCAAGGGGATATCAGTTAAATATGCAAAGAAATGTTATTTGCCAAATCTGCAATAGGTCCGGTCATAATGCTAAAGTCTGCAGAAACAAGAATCAGGACAAAAGAGGTCCGGTGTATAATCAGAATCAAGACAAGGGTAAACAAAAGATGAATGCGGATGAAGTTAGGAATCAGATGAGCAAGATTTGGGTGAAGAAAAGCTCAGAGAATGTAGAGGTTGGATCCGCACCAGATTCTGGTGCTGATATTTCTTCCGGAAATTAAAAAGTGAGCTCAGGCTCAGGGGGAGACTCAAAGAAGATTCTGTTCCCCCAGCCAAACAAGTTGTGCCGGATGTGGCACAAGATGCGGATTAAAGGGTTTGTAGATATAAGTCCTGAGATGCTTCAGTCAAGTTTTCAGAGGTCCGCATGGAGTTATGAAGAAGCTGTGTTCGATTAAGTTAGACCTGTTCAGGGAGGTGCTCCGGTATGATAAAGGATTACAAAAAGGTCCGGAGAGATCCGGAAGTGCACGATCTTGTCTTGCGGATTGGACAGAGTGTTTGGGATGTTCTTGTAATATGTTACCTAGATTTATTCATGATTTAAAGATCCGGATGATATTCAGTGATCAGGACTAATCCGGGATACTCCAAGCTGTCCAGACATGGTAAACCGGAATAATGCAGGTGAAGCATTTATTGCAGACAGATATTAGGGTTTGCGGAGCAATATAAGGGATTTCTCAAAAGTTATCTGCTCATTCTACACTTGAGAAGAAGCGAATAGTGGAGCTCTGCAACAAGGTTCATCAAGCACACCAAGGATCTCCTGCCGAAGCTATTGCATAAAGAAATCAATCCAACCACTCCGTGCAAACCGAAGGCGCATAAGGTATTCTTCGTTTTTCATTGCCTCACTGCAAATCTTTGAAGAATGGCTACTCCAAACATAGTTAAGATCTCTGATAGACCTCGCCCCTCATTCAAGAAACATCCCTACAAATCATTGGAGGTAGATCCACTAGGAGCCTTCTCTAGTGTTCCCCACGGAGTCTTACATACTGAAGATATTAGGGTTTACATACACGCAAACATTGAGGAATTTGGGGAATTCAAATTAAGAGACCTCTATCACAAGCAACTGATAGACAATGCTTTTGAGCTCAAACCAGAGTATAAGGGTATCCAGAAGAAACAATTTGAGCAATTCATTCATTTCCCTAGCTTTGAAGAAGATGAATGGGTCCGGTATGTACTGAGCAGGATGCATGACAACTTCCTTTGGCTAGATAGACCCTGTAAGATCACAAAAGAAGCAATTAGAGCAGTAACTGGTCTATACTCTTCCGGGGGGGTACCTATCCTCAAATCTGTCAAGAACAACGTTGTAACTGAGGCCACCGGATCAAAATATGATAAGAGGGCAATGACCATTGAAGATATTTCGGATCCGGATATCAAATATGCATCAATGATAATAGGATACAAGATCTATCACTCCAGCAGGGAGAATTCTGTATCCGAAACTGCAATATACACAGCATATGAAATGCTAAGAAAGAATGCAGATTATGATCTTTGTGAACTACTACTAAGCCAATTGATGGAAAATGTACAGAAAATCAAGAAAGACAAGAAGAACTCCTTTAAGTATGGTACTCTCATTGTATGTCTATTCTTTTACTTCATGAATGAGCTACCCGGAACAAGTGGATGGGTATGGCAGAATGACAAACCTGTTGCAGTCCAGATAAGAGACTATTTGCATGGACTTGGGGATGCAAAAGCGAGAAATACAGCTCTATGGGGATACTTCAAAAACTTTCAGAGCATGATGCAAGCAAGAGAGAGAATTCCCCAGTCTCTCATTGAGAAATACAAGGACTCAGTATGTTTTATGGTTGACACTGATCAGTGCCTAATGGAGGCAGTGGAGCCAAGGACTGTCTGGATCATGCCCATGGGGTATGAAGTTGATGAACAGATAGTAGAGCTGCATGTTCAACACATGCTAAGTCAGCCCAAAGATCCTAAGGCAGAAAGGTTTGGAACCTTTGAGGAGCTGAGCGTGAAATTACATGTAGAACTCAGGGAACCTGAGATTAAGAGAAAAGTGAGAAAAGAAGTAGAGCACATTGCTCAAGGCCTAGGCATCTCAAAAGAGGCACTTGATGCCAGCCGGGAAAAGAGGAGAAAGGCTGAGGAAGAAGAGAAAAGCAAAGAAAGTGCTCTGGTTGGAGCTCCCACCCGGACCAGATCAACAAAGAGATCTGCTCCTCCCTCAACCAAAAGTTCAAAACCGGAAGTCCAGGCATCCGGAAAGAGATCAAAGGCAAAAGCCACAAGGGCTTATGGAAGCCAAAAGGATGAAGAGGAGACAGAATCAGATGAAGGAGTAAGAGAAGTAAAGAAACAGAAAAAGAAAGGATCCGGTAAGCCCTCCACAGGCCAAGACAAGGAGGAAATGGCAGAGGTAACTGTTGAAAAGCCCACTCTGTCACTAGAGAGCATAATCAAGTCGGTCACGGTGGATGGAAACCTTCAACCAATGACTGAATCCTATGATGACTTCAGTGAGGCAGACCAAAAGACTCTGCAGGAAGCCACAGTTAAATATCTGAACACATACAATAAGGCTTTCATTGAGATCATATCTCTCATTCCTAAAAGCCTAGAGAAGGAAATGGAAGTAAGAAAGAATAATGCTCATGCCAAAGATCTTGAGATCCGGGAGCAGATAGCTATTCAGCTATATCCTCAAATTGATCCCAAGACAATGAACATGATCTTCAAGGACTGCAGAGATGAGTTCAGAAGTAAAGCCAGGATGAATCAGCTCATGCTTGGTGAGACTGACAAAGTGGCACAAGAGACAGAAGAGATCCTCCGGAAGGCCTTCAAAAGGTTCAATCTTCCTGTTGTAGAGGACTTAGGTGCAGAAACAGCTGCTGATTTGGAATCTTCTGTTCCGGAAGAAGTGAGCCATGAACAGACAAGTGAGGACTTGGGACCCTCTGCTCCAGAAGAAGTGGCCCATGAACAAGCAAGCATCTCTCCTCCGGTTTCCCCTACAGTCTCCGGATCCAAAGAAGAAGAGCAATTGCAGGAGAAGGAAGCAGTGGTGACAGACAAAGAGGTTGACAGTTCTAAGACTGCAGAAGAAAAGAAACATCTGTCTCCGGCAAGAGACACTGCACAAACTGTTCAACAATTTTTGAGCAAAGAAACTCTAGAGATTGATGAACCGGAGCTTCTAAAAGGTCCATTTGATTTTGACTCTCTCTCTCCGGTACAAACAATGAAGATAGCTTCATTTGCAAATGCCAAGGCAAATGAAAAGCTCCTGAAGTCTCATATGGAAGACTGTGAGTTGATAGAGGCTGCCTCCGGAGTACTTGTAAAGATCATGCCATCAATCCAAATAGATCCGACAGCCTCCACTTCCGGTAATCTAAAAACCTTAGTCAGCAGTATTGACACACATTTTAATTCTCTAGAAAAATCAGCTGAAGAAAAGGTCCGGAAGGAATTTTTGGATAAGAGATTTTCTGAAATATTAGAATTAATCTCTAAGGATAGGAAGATTGTAAGCATTGGAATAAAGAGCTTAGAAAATGCTCTTAAGGATGGCGGTGACATCTACAAATTTTGTATATCTTGGTCAAAGGCAACAGCTGCAATTGACAAGAAAATAAAAGAGGAACAGGACAAGCTTCAAAGCTTATCTCAAAGTTTTGATCCTCTCTCTTCCTCTATAATAAATCAAGAATGTCAGACTATTGCAGTCTTGAATGAAATAAAGAATCTTGAGAAGGAGAGGAAGAACATTACCAACCGGATGGGAGAACTTAGAAGGATTATAGTCCCTAAGTTGGAAACTATGCATGAGGCCATCAGTGATGCCCAGACCACCGCCCATACAAAAGATCCGACAGATCTCAGGCGGGCAGAAGCTTTTGCATTTTTGTTGAGTGGTCACATTTCAATCTTGGACAGAATGAAGCTAAGTTGGGCTACTGAAATGGTTCAACTGCAGACATCCTTTGCAGACATTCTGCAGTATATGTGAGTATGTAAATATGCGGCTATATATAGAAAATTTTTGAAAATTTTGGTGTGCGGACCCTACCCTTTGCCATTGATGTCAAAGGGGGAGTGAGGAGCAGTGAAAAATGAGGAATCCAACTCAGGGGGAGTTCCGGAAATTGTATATAAAGACAGAGCATCAGCAAAGGGGGAGCATAGTGTAAACACTTAGTCATTTTTCACTAAGTGTTGCCATCAATGCCAAAGGGGGAGATTGTTGGCAAGAGACACTATATGGATTCATGGTTGTTGTCATTGATGGCAACAAAGGTCATTCCACATATCCGCAAGTCATGATATATCTCTACCGGAAGTCAGATTGAAGATTGTTGTGGTCCGGTGAACAAGAACAGAGCATGTGGCAAGGTCCGACAGATTGGTCCGGATCTCTCAGAGGAAGTGTCTTGGCATAGTGCGGATCTGGGGAAGTCAAGAGGACTATCTTGAGTAGTATATTCCAAGGATTTAGCCTCCGGAGATGGACAAAGAAAAAGATATGAGTAGTTGAGTACCGGATTCCTGAGAGACAGTGAAAACAGAGGAAGAACTGACTGACTGAGTATCAAACTACTTTCCGGATGTGTTACAGATGATGATAAAGGTTGCGGAGGCATGAATCATGTTTGGCCAACATAATTGATGATATCTACAAGTATATGCTTGATCCGCATTGCTTGGTGAGCAAGGATTCAGCCGACAGAACTAAGTTTGTAAGAAACTAGACTGTTCCGGATGCCGACTAGAAAGATGATGAAATTACTTGTGCGGATATATATAGAGGATGGATTTAGTTGTAAAGTGTGTGAGTGTGAAAAAGGATATGCGAACAAATCCAGAGTAGAGCAGAAGTAGCAAGAAAGATCTGGTATGTGAAAGGATAGCAGACTAAAGAACAGAGGAAAGATGAAGTGCAGCAGATCAGTATACTGAACTTAACCGGAACTGAACTCCAGCATATGCAGATGCTTCCAATCAGTTCAAGACTGTGATTCTTATCACTTTGTAAGACAGTGTGTCTTCTTGTAGGCAGTGAGCCTCTTGTGAGCAGTGTGCTCGGGCAGTGAGCCCTAATTGGCAAGTGCCATTTTTGTAATTTCCTATTCTTCTAACAGAGAATAATTCTTGGGTTAATCACCCCGTGGTTTTCTCCCTTAACAGGGTTTCCACGTCAAAAATACTGTGTCATGTGTTTCTTATTTCATGGTTAATGTTTTGTGTTTGATTTTATGCTGCTTCAATTAAAAGGAAAGTTCAATAAGGAAAATAATTAGGATAACTGATTCACCCCCCCCCCCTCTCAGTTATCAACAATAATATCAACAAGGCACTTTTGTTTTCTGGATTCATCATGCCAGCAGAGCACCACATGGTCATTCCTTGGTCTTGCTGCAACAACTTCACTGGAAACTAGATTTTCCAGCCTAAATTATTCGACTCTCCCCAGCAGAGTTGCCACTTTGTTGGTGACTCGAATGGGCAAAAAGATAACACCTTTAAATCAACTCCCCAGCAAAGTCACCACTTTGTTGGGTCTTTCTCTCCGAATCGGTAGAGGGTTTGCCAGTTCCAATGCACAGGTAGATTCAGCCAACAAATACAGGAGGTTACGTGAGTTGCCTCCCCTTAACTTCTGGTTCTACGGCACCAAGGGGGGTATCCCTATAGCTAAAGATTTAACTTTGACTCACCCAATAGAAATATTTAGCTTTACAATAACACGCAGAATACTCTGATGTTTGGACCAAGATTTGTAAGATAAATCACAAGGTTGGCAGTGTTCTTGGACATATCTAACTGGTTAGGAATGAGAGTATGCAGGGGTCCTATTTCTACTCCTACAACTAACAGGTTGAAGCTTTGAAAGGATTTGTTTTTTAAAGTTTTGGATGCAAGACATGGGGTTTTGGATCATAACTACTACATAAGGGTAGACCGGTGCCTATCTCAGGGCAAGGAGTCAACTAGATGTATACAAGTGAATGATTTGCCCTGGCATTCAAGTTTCAAGGGGTTGGATTGGTATTTGCCTTACAAACACCACCCAAGAATAAGTATTTAGCTATCTCTACTTACAAATATCCCTACTGCCATACATTCTTCTTCATACTTAACCTAAAACAGTTTAATCCACTCCTTGAATGGAGGTCAAAAGTTAAGCATGCAATATAAAAATCTTTATCCTAGAATCTAAGTAAACCTTAGCAACCAGATTCAAAAGAAGGGATGCATACAACAAATGGAGAAAAACAGCTAAACACATGCAAAGAAGTATTTTTCATATAAAAACAACATGAAACTGAACAGGTATGCAACGTGCATTCAAATGCAACTCATAAACTCACAAAAAGAGATAGAACAACTAGGAAATGCTCTATTTTCGTTATTTCCTTCAAAAAATTGCCCAAGTCTTCAACAACTAAAAAATGAGTAACACAGTCCTCCTATATAGCAAGAACGTGTACTCAGCAATTAATTACATAGTCTTATCGAGATGCTACCAGATACAATGCACCATCTAAATGGCACCGAAAATATTCAATGCAGCAGAGAGACAAAAAGGAAAGGGTAGGTGGGTTCAGGATATGAGCCGTCGACTGAAAATTTTTGCCCTTAATCAGGTAGTTGACCTGTCAATCAAGACCATGCCTCTGCAAAATTTGCCATTAATGGCCAACCTACCAGCAACCTCTGGAAATGCAGCAGTTGCGTGCTTCACAATTCTTCCCACTTGTAATGCGACTGCAGACACACAAGAAACCCCTCACTTTGAAATTTTGAAATAGGGCCGTCAATTCATTTCCTCCCGTCAAGATCTGCGGCTTCAATTTGATCGGGCAATCCAGTCACCAGCTTTGAAAAGTCATCAACCAATGAAAACGTGCCACGCAAATGTCTTTTTGCTTCTTTGACTTTTCACAGCGTGAAGATACATTTTACCTTTTTTGCCCATCTTTGCCTTTTCACCTTCAAATCTTTGTATATGCAGTTGTATATACATACAACTGACTTAGGACACGTGGCAGCCTGCCATTGGATCACCATTGCTAAGCATTGGCCTCTTCATCACCGATCCATTGCATCTTTTCTTGCATCTGAAGTTGTATATGCAATTGTATATACATACAATCACAAACATACAAGCGCGGACCCCAAATCTTTACAAAACAATTTGAAATTTCAATCGGGTTCGGACCTTGTATCTCCCTCCTTGTACATCGCCTTGTATATTGCACATACAATGCGCAATATACAACCCGCAGACCCCAAATCCTTATGAAACAATTTGAAATCGCTATCGGGTCCGAGCGTTGTATGTTCCTCTTTTGCATCTTTCATTGTATATCGCACATACAATGCGCTATATACAACTTGCGGACTCCAAACTGAAATCTGCCAAACACATTCTTCTTCACGTCTAGGTTGTATCTACGCTTTGTATTTTGCATTGTATATGCACATACATACAACCTGGGACATACAACTGCGCGGGCCCCACCAGGTTCTGAAAATCGTTGACTTTGACCGCTCCCGCCTTGTATATTTATTTGTATCTGCCTTTTGTATGTTCGATTGTATATTGGGAACATACAACCCCAATATACAATGTGTGAACCTCACCCATCTCACAAATGTAGTTAACTCCCTTGCCGCGTCTGCTTGCACTTGTCCACTTGTATATTCCATTGTACATTCCATTGTATATGCCATTGTATGTTGGAGATACATACAATGCAAGATACAAAGGAAACTGCCTTTGACTTTTCAACTCTGCACTTTTATGCATTTGCCGGGCCCAATTTGATAATATTTTGAAGTCCGCGATTGTATATTCTTATTGTATATCGAGCATATATACAATCCCCTTTGCACATACCTGTGGGCCCGACCACTGTTTTCAACCCGATTTGAATCTTTTTGAGATCCGCCATTGTATCTTTCACTCGTTGTATATCTAATATACAACAACATATACATATAATCTCTTGATACAACCGCAGAATATTCCAGGAATCTTGCGATATACAACCATATTTTTACCTCCAGAAATGCACCCGAATGACACATACAAACCCGATATGCATACAAAGATGCATACAACTAATTTTTCACTTTTCTGAAGCCGATTTAACTCCATTTTCAGCTCCACCAATGTACATCTGCACTTGCACATACAAAGATACAAACAACCATATACAAAGATACATGCATACAACTCTGAAGGCCGAAGAACTTAGAATTTTTTGGGTTTTTCATGAAAGGCCTGTGAATGCAAATGCTCGAAACCCAAACCCAGGTGGGCACCACCAAGGACACCTTGTATTCTTCAACACGGTTAAATATATTAGCCAATACATCTAAGTACCCTTCTCTTGTTTTGATTTTCCCAATAGATCATCTACATAATCTTCCAAGATGTTGTGGAACATATCGTGGAAGATAGCAATCGTAGCCTATTGATATGTGGCCGCAACATTCTTAAGCCCAAATGGCATGACTACCCAAAAATAAGTACCCCATGGACAAATGAAGGAAATCTTGTGTTGGTCTTCTTCAACAATTCTAATTTGATTATATCCCAAAAAATCATCCATAAGAGATAACATCTCATGTCCATATGTTAAGTCTTCTATAATATCAATGTTTGGTAGAGGAAAGTCATCTTTGGGACATGCTTTGTTCAGATCTCTAAAGTCTATACATATGTGTATGCCCCTAGTGAATTTTGATACTAGAACTATGTTTGAGACCCATTCAGGATAATCGATGGGTTGAATGAATCCGACATCTATAAGTCTTTTGAGTTCAGCTTTCACTAGAAGTGTTATTTGTGCATGCATTTTTCTAATCTTCTGCTTGACTGGATTAGCATCATGGTATACTACCAAGTGATGTACTACTAATGAAGGTTCTAACCCAGGCATATCTGCATATGTTTATGCAAAGTTAATGCTTCTTTTCATAAAGAATGCTAAGAATTTTGTTTTTTTTGTTGGGGTGAGTGAAGTAGCTCTGAAGGTGATTCATGGTGACTCGTCTATACCTAGATTCATCTCTTGTGATTCTTCTACCAGTATAGGAGATCTATCTTGATATAATGTTGGTACCTAGAGGAGGTCAAGTCTCTCATCCTCTGGCACCTCAGAGAGGTTTTCACTAGGGGATACATCCTTTATTTCTAATTTTTTGTTTTTTTGATAGTGCAACATGGTGGTTTTCACTAGGGGATGATATGTGTTTTATTTTTATATTTTTGTGACTAAGAGACTTGGTGGTCTCCTTTAACTAAGCAGATGTGTTGAGATCTATGACGTATCCTACTTTATGGTCCCCTAGGGGCATGTTTTCTCTCACTCGCATGAGTTTTGTAATGACCTCATCATTTTGAACAATATCAAGTACAAGAGGCCCTTGTTGGTCCCAATATAGGAGTTGGGGGTATATGAGTGAAAGGTCATTGGATGATGATGTCATGGTAGATAGGGTATATATTGTATAAATGGATGTTTTGAAGAGGAGCTCGGCAAGTCTTCGAAAGAGCCTTGATAATCCCCTTAATTGGTGTTCTCGATAGCGGGAAAGGCCTTTGCAACCTTAGTCAAGATGTATTCCAGTTCTGAGGATATAGGCTCATGTTTTCCATATCCTAGACCTTGATTTCGGCGATTTCTTGTTGTTTGGATGGGCTCAATGATTTCTTGTTCGTGAAGGCCTAAGCCTCCTTGTCCTTTATAGCCCATGTTTTTCACAATGCGAAAACCATTTCCATATTTTTATATGGGTAAAATAGGAGATTCTTCATCTTCCTTTTCTTTGTAAAGCCAAGAAGATATATCTTCAAGAACATATTGTTCCATTATGTTCTTGCATTCAAAGGTAGGTGACAGATTGCATTTGATGACAACTGTAGATACAATGTCAGATTTTGGCTTGTCAAATGCTTTAGGGGATAATGGAAGTTGGCCCACACAAAAGACAATCCTTATACTGAGAGGGGGGTGAATTAGGATAAGACAATCCTTTAGTTTTTTAACACTTAACAACCATAACAATATCAATCACACGAGATCTAACAATTATGCAACACAAGAAGAAGACAAGATTTACATGGAAACCCTTTCAGGAGAAAACCATGGCAAAATATTGGTTATATAAAATTCTCTTACAAAATTTGTAGGCACCAACCTGCAAGAGACACCAATCCCTGCTCATAGAATTTGTAGGCACCAACCCATTGGAGACACCAATCCCCACAACTAAGCACCAACTCAGCAAGAGACACCAATCTCTTCTTTTGGTAGGCACCAACCTCCAACAAAATAAGATTCCACCTTTAGAATGTTGCTTCTTCAACAGATGATGGACTTTACGATCTCCTTCATTTATTCACTTAATGATTTCCCTCTTCTCATTAACCATAACATAAATGTACTTGCATGATCACATATGCTTGCATATCCTCTCAACATACATATCCTTCATAAATCTCTTACACTCACTCATATGTGTTTCATTATTGATTCACTCCATAAATTCTGTTTCATAAAATGCCTCAAGTTCACTTGTAAATCAACATTGAATCTACTAGTAAATCTTCCTTACAATTGCTTATAAATCTCCTTTAACTCAACTCATTAAGTCTGAGTATAAATTCTTCAAATCTGCTCATAAATCTCCCTCTTAACTTTTTCTTATAGATCTCCTTTAAGTCTGCTCACAAATCTCTCAGTTTGCTCATAGATCTCCTTTAATTATGTATCTAATTCACTCCATCTCTCATATATGCTTCTACTTTAAATCTGCTCTTGTAATTAATCTATTCTGTATTCAAATGATTTAAATTGTCTTGCTTCATTTACTTTCCAACTTCATCTTCTTTTATATCCCATCACACCTCTTTAAGAGAGGTGACTTATCACAAGGAGTCTGCCACATTTACACTTTAATTAAACTATAATTAAACCCACTAATCTCATGGGTTAGCCCAATATAACTTCTTTTTAATTTATTAATGTGAACACCAAGAATTCAGGTCAGCCAACATAGATGATGTCTTTTCTTCAAAAGGTGGCACTTCCTTGAGGGGGGTCAACCATATTTAATAATAAATAACTTTACTTTATTTCTACTTGTTGTGAGGTGCCATAATTTGTAAGTCGACCATCATTAATATTCTTCATAGAGACTTCCTTAACAATTTCTCCAATATCACCACACATATCAAATGCCTTTTGTTCTTCCTTGTCTTCAACAAGAACATCATCACAGAACTGCTCCTTTGACATCAATGACAATAATATTTCCAACATAAGTCATACTCTCCACATCCCATGTCACTTAATTTAACCTTGACCTTGAGAATGGTATCTTGTGGTTTGGAAGTGGATGCAATGTTGGATGGATTGATGTAATATGGAGATGATTTTGTGCCATTATTGACGGGACAAAAGTTTTTATCATGTCCTTCCAAGAAACTAAAATATTGGAAAGGATAGGGATTGACATAAATTGTGACTTCAGTCCCATTATGTGGAAACTTTAGGCATTGATGGAAGGTGGATGGGGTAGCATGCATAGCATGAATCCATGGACGACCGAGGAGGATGTTATAGGGGAGGTCAAGGTCAAGTAGTTGACATGTTTCCAAAATCTTTTGCCTGACTTGAATTGGTATCTTGATAGTTCCTTTTGATTGATGCTCTATGTCATTTTTTTATCATTAAGCACTGCCAGAGGGGACAACTCCCTTATACTAAATTTCTCCAATATCACCACACATATCAAATGCCTTTTGTTCTTCCTTGTCTTCAACAAGAACATCATCATAGAACTGATCCTTTGACATCAATGACAATAATATTTCCAACATAAGTCATACTCTCCACATCCCATGTCACTTAATTTAACCTTGACCTCAAGAATGGTATCTTGTGATTTGGAAGTGGATGCAATGTTGGATGGATTGATGTAAGATGAAGATGATTTTGTGGCACTATTGACAGGACAAAAGTTTTTATCATGTCGTTCCAAGAAACTACAATATTGGAAAGGATAGGGATCGACATAAATTGTGACTTCAGTCCCATTATGTGGAAACTTTAGGCATTGATGGAAGGTGGATGGGGCAGCGTGCATAGCATGAATCCATTTATGACCGAGAAGGATGTTATAGGGGAGGTCAAGGTCAAGTACTTGACATGTTTCCAAAATCTTTTGCCTGAATTGAATTGGTAGCTTGATAGTTCCTTTTGATTGATGCTCTATGTCATTATAACCTTTGATTGTGATGCTCTTACACAAGTCTTCAACATCATTAGAATACCCCAAATGTTTTATTAGTTCAAGAGTGAGATCTATGCCTGACTCACCATCTATCAAGACTCATTTAATGATATTCTTATGGATGCAAACTTCTATGTGTAATGCATCGTTAAATGGGATAGGTTGGTTGTGGATAAATATTTTATAGAAAATATGAGGTGATGTGGTCAAGAAAGGTGTCCCATTGTGGCTTGAAATTGATTTACATTAAGGTTATTAGGGATGCGAGTCTCTTGTAAATCTTTATCAAGGACTTCTTTGTGGAGGGGTGAAGTGCGGAGTAACTCCAAAATAGAGATTTGGGTTGGAGTTTTTCCAAGGTGATCAAGGATGTTGTATTTGTTTAAGGATGTGGTGGTTATGGGTGAGGCTTCAGATGAGGCTCCTTGAATGGTGATGTGCCCATGTTGAGTAGTGACAACATAATTAGGAATCTTAGCCTTTATGGTGATAGTGGCTAAGCGGTTGGAACATTATTCTATTTGACCCACGGCGGAATCAAAAGAAGAATGTGGAGGAACGATGTTATATGATTGATTTGAGCTAGTGGCCTTCCCTTTATCATGGTTAGGAAGTGGATATTTGTATGCACCTAAGTTCTCATTAGGTGACCTTTTAGGAGGATCATCAATTATATAATATCACCACAATCTATAAGGTTTTGTATACAATTCTTTAGTCTCATGCAATTGAATGATTTGTGGCATTTTAACTTATGGTATTCACAATAGGAATTTTTGTTGAACCATGGGGGTTTAAATTGATTATCTTCATAAGGATGAATAATGGGTAATTGGATTAAGTCAACTTTAATCAAATTATGCAAAACATTTTTGATAGGTTCTCTTAAATGTGTAAATTTTCTTCTAGGTGCGTTGTTTTGTCTTGGTGGCCCTTTAGGGATGCTGTCATAATTGTTTCTACTTGTGGATGGGTTGGATGGTGGTGGAGCTTTTATATTTTAAATATTTTTTTATTTCTATCACACCATTGTTGAGAGTGTTCTTGCTTTTGCCCCAAAAGCAGGGATTCTCATAGGATTGGTTTTTGTTATTGTTATTATTGTTATTGTTGTTGTTGTTGACTTTGTGGCTATTGTTTTTTTGTCATTGTTTTGTTTGTAAATTTTGATAGCCCCCTTTGTAACGAGGGCTCTTTCGATAGAGGTGCCTTTGTCAATAACTTCTTTGAAGGTTGAGGCACATTGGATTTGAAGGTGGAATCCCATTTATTGGTTTACGTTTGTTAAAAAAATATTAATCAATTACTTCTTAGGGATGGGCCAAGGGAGCTTTCTTGTGAGGCTTCTCCATCATTTCGAGAAGGTAGCAAAGGTTTCCCCATTCTTTTGTTTCATGTTGCAAAGATCCGTCATAGACACTTCATGTTCAAAGTTATAAGAGAAGTGATTGACAAATTTCTCTGCAAGTTCGTGGAATGTTTTAATGCTAGGGATAAGGTGTGTAAACCATTCTATAACTTGACCTACCAAGCTTAGAGGAAAAAGCATCATGAGATAAGTATCTTCATAGGAGACTTCTAAGCAAGCAATATAAGATTCCTTGAGGTGTTTTCGAGGATCTCCTTTCCCTTTGTATTTGTCAAATTTTGGAGTTTCAAAATTCTTAAGGAAAGGTGGCATGTTAATAGAATGATCAAAAGGATATGGACAAATATCTGTGAAAGAATATTGTTTCCTTTTATGCCCTTGTTGTATGTCATCCATTCTTTACATCAATTGTTAGACTAATTGGGTTATGTCGGTTGCAGGTGGTGACAAGGTGTCGCTGTACCTCATCATTTAATCTATTTTTTAGATGTCAAAGAACCAGGGCTGTGTCCACGACTGTCTGCAACTAGGGATTCTATAGTTACCAGTTTATTGCTAGTCCTAATTTTTAAAAGAAAGATTAATCTAACTACTTGTTGAATAAATGTAATGAATGCTAGAAAACAGAATGAAAACAGGAAATGTACTCAAAGCAAAGAAACAATAACATGCATCTATCTATTAAAATAGGAAACACCTTTATAAAAGAAAACTAAAACAATAAAACAGTGATACTAGCCTCCTACCCGAGTGGTGAGAGTGGGCCCTTGCTCCACACCCTTGAGGCTGAAGGCTATAGCTGGAAATCAGCACAAAAGATGATCAAAACTAAATTCAGTCCAATTCATTCATTTCTGCAGTCATGAAAATATGGCTATAACAAAACTGAGATCTCTGAGAATTAGAATAATTTTATCATTGTCGTTCTATTACTATTTCTGAGAGTATATATAAAAAAATGAGTGATGATATATCACTGAACTTATCTATCAGTCTTTCTAGGAGATGACACCATCTCTTATTTGTACTTAACTATCTAACTTATGAAAAATCACCATGCGAGAAAGGTAGACTTGAGTGGAACAGAAGTCCACTCAGAGGTCTAAGTTTAAGTCTTAATACACTTGGGCATCAAAGCCCTAAAAATAAGGATATTGGATTAGTTCAATTCGTAACTCATGCAAAATCTTTGAAAAGATAAAACTTCAGCAGTTTAACTGATAGTTGACCCTTCACCACTCAGGTGATGATTTGAGTGAAGTGAGGGGGTATTAGGATCACTGCTGAAGTGTCTGGTCGGCAGCTTTGCTTGGAAACATGCCCTGTTCTCAGGAGGCGCCGGAGATAGCTGTTCCTGCCTGTAGCTCTGAAGATACTCCAGACTCTCGTAGAGCTCCGGAGAGTCATTCCCCATATCTTCAAAACTTCAAGTGTCACTGTTCTTTGTTATTATCTTCGGAGATCATTGAAGATGATCTCCGGAGATGCACAAAATCACTGTTCCTGGCATCTACACCTATTGATTCAAAAAGAGAGAGAAATTCTACATTTTTCCATTAATCCCACGCACATTAGTCACCTAATCAGAAATTTTAATCTCAATTAATCTTTCTTAATTAATCACAAAATAGAACAATCTTGCTAACTTATTTGAGTGCAGACACAAGGAAGATGAACTAAAAAAAAAGGAAAAAGAGAGGCAAAAAGGTGTATTTCATGAGTGCAATTTGGCACTCATCATCCCTCCCATACCTAAGGTTTGGCAGGTCCTCCTGCTTTTCACATCCTGGATTTATTTTGGTGAAGCAATCTGTCAGTGAAGCTATACTCCTGGAGATAGGTTGTCCAAGTGGTTCTATTGGTGTTACCATTTCCTCTATACTTGTCAACTTGCTTCATCCAGTCTTACAATTTTTCATCTTCCAGCTGTTCTGTCCATACAGGGAGTGGTTCAATTATCAGAGGAGGTCTGAACTATCCACCTATCCATTCATGTTTATGTTTATCTATTAGTTTGGATATCATCTTTGCCTTTCTCATGAATAGTCTCAAGTTTGCAGGGGTGACCACCTCTCTAAGCTTCTACTATGGGGTCAAAATATTCCATCTCCTCTTTGCTACAACAAGTACAAGATTTGCTGAATTAATCATAAAAAGACCAAAGTCAATGGAGCATTCCTGCAAACTTTTCAGGTATAATGGCAATATGCTGGTTGCACTTGTAGGATGATAGATAAGGGACCTGAATTGGGTCTGAAAAGCAAAAGGATTGGGACATTCTTTTCTGATGAGGAAATCTGTTTTTGAATCCTTTTGAAGATGATCTTCCATCCTTTCATTCCAGATCTAGTGGTTTCTCATGAGGGACATGAATGCCTTAAGCTGGAATTCTCCCACAAAGTGATTAATTATGAAGGCTATATCATTAATGCAGAACCCATGTAAGTATAATTCACATAGGAAGTTTTTGTCTTCATCATTGCTCCTGGTGTAAGCTGCCATGAATCCTTCTACTGTTTCAGTATCCTCAGTTATGTCAGACAAGACTAAGGAGAGTTTCCTTTACAGTACCCTTTCCTGTAGGAACATTGAATAGCTGGCACTTGGAGACCTACAGGATAGAATTTCTAAGGAAAGGGAGGCCATTTGAATTATTTTGCTTTCCAAAGTTGCTATTCTTTCTGCTTTGGCAGTGACTGCCCTTTGTAATTGCAACATTGGCTTGGAGGCCTCAAATTCCCTACACCTTTCCTCCCAATGAAACAGGGCTTTGGGAATGTCAATGGGGATTGGACCCACATAGGCATCTGTTTGAATTTCCTGTTCATTGGTTGCCCTTGGGCCAGACAGTTCTTGAATATATTCTTCTTGGTCATCCAGTCTGTTATTGACCCAAGTTAATTGTTTATCTTGGCTTTGTACCTTGTCAATCAGTGCTGCTATTACTGTGAGGCCGTTGTCTCTGGCCATGGTGAGCTCGGAAACCTTTTGTGTTGTTTCTTTTTCCTTTTCTTCCATCACTTTTGCTGCCTCACATTTCTGTGCTTCCAACTCTGCCTCTTTCTCCTAGATGATTCTATCCTTGTTTTGGAGGTCTGTTTGGATATTTGCAATAGTTTGCTTCAGCTCCATCTCCATCTCCACTCTGACCTTCTTGAGGTCAGTAATAATCAAATTCTTTCCCCAGAGCATTCTTTTTAAATTTTCAATTTCTTCCATTAATTGTTGCTTTGTTGAAACATTGGCTTGGAGGCCTCAAATTCCCTACACCTTTCCTCCCAATGAAACAGGGCTTTGGGAATGTCAATGGGGATTGGACCCACATAGGCATCTGTTTGAATTTCCTGTTCATTGGTTGCCCTTGGGCCAGACAGTTCTTGAATATATTCTTCTTGGTCATCCAGTCTGTTATTGACCCAAGTTAATTGTTTATCCTAGCTTTGTACCTTTTCAATTAGTGCTGCCATTACTATGAGGCCATTGTCTCTGGCCATGGTGAGCTCAGAAACCTTTTGTGTTGTTTCTTTTTCCTTTTCTTCCATCACTTTTGCTGCCTCACATTTCTGTGCTTCCAACTCTGCCTCTTTCTCCTAGATGATTCTATCCTTGTTTTGGAGGCCTATTTGGATATTTGCAATTGTTTGATTCAACTCCATCTCCATCTCTACTCTGACCTTCTTGAGGTCAGTAATAATCAAATTCTTTCCCCAGAGCATTCTTTTTAAATTTTCAATTTCTTCCATTAATTGTTGCTCTGTTGAGATTTCTATATCCTCTTGGTCAGAGGGATGAGATAGAGTTTCTGCCTCTATTTCTGTGGTTGTTGGCTGATTATCAATATTATCCATGGCCACCTGCCCTATTTCTCCCAATGTATCCATGTGCCCTGTTTCTCCTTCTGCAGTGTTCCTGTCTTGAGGATCCTCTGTTGTTGCTGGCACTGATGAAGGTCCTGCTTTGTCCTCACATGTGCTCAATTCCAGGAGTGCCTCAGCGAGTAGGGCATTATCCTTCTTAGCTTGTGAGAGCTGCCTCTTCCTTTTGCTTCTCCGGAGCATAGGTGGGACTGGTGCCTCCGGAGCAGGTCTCCCTTCCTTAGAATCTGAGGAGATAGTAACAGTTGGTAAGTTTCCTATCTCTGAAGCACATGGTGGTGTTGAAACTGGACTTGACTCCACATGAACAGATGGTGCTGGAGAATTTTCACTTTGCTTCCTCTTCCTAACCAGAGGTACCTCATCTGAATCATGGGATGGTTCTTCAACCCACCACCTTTCCTCAATTCCCTGTCCTGACTTTTCCTCTGTTAATTCCTTAGGCCAAGATTCCTTAGGTAGAGTCATTTTTTGCCTGACTGATCGAGTCATGTATAGAGGTCATGTAGGAGCAGGTTCTGCAATTTGTTTGCCTTTCCCCTTTTTGTCAGGAACAGGGGCTGCAGATAATGTAGCCTCCTGTGAGGGTGATGTCCCTTTGTGAATAGCTGTGGAGGAGGCTATAGGCTCAGTTTCCTCATCCTGGTGAGAGGGAGAACTCTCACCTTCTGTTTGTGTTATCTCTGGTTCTTTGACCTGAGGGTTATGCTCAAGAAAGTTCTACAATAGTTCTTCTCCATTGGCCTGAGATAGGAAGTGGTGCTTAACTATCAAAAAGATGAGGCCATGATGTTTCATGGGTCCCTTACCCTGCTGGTATTTCTCTGCAGTTGCCCTGATGGTAGAATACAGGAAATTAGGGATATTTATGTTATATTCGGGGTGCCTATTTCCATGTCTGAGAAAAATCAGCATTTTCATTATGGGCCCTAAAACTATGGAGAATTGGCCATCACAGGTAAAGTACTTCATTAACCAGGTAGCAACAGTTGCCCAAAGGTTTGGGAGAGTGGATCTCAAAATTCCTTTGACCTCATTCTTATTCATATGCAATTGAATAGCAGGTTCACCACGAATAGAAATTTTTTTAATTAAATCAGTATATAAGGTTTTCAGGTGGTAGAACCTCTCATCTTGTTTGGGGAGTCCAGAAATGTGGCTGATAATTGTGGAGGAGAGACTAATTTGGTTTCCTCTCACAGTGGTCTGGTTGTCTCTTAAATTGCTAAGGAATTCGTCCACAATATCCTCCTGAAACCCTTCGAACTTGTCTAGGAAATCTAACCATCCAGCAGCCCTTAAAATGTTTGCTGCAGCTGCATCCTTCAGAAGACCCGCAGTATTTTTTGGCTCAGACTTTTTCTTGACCCCCATTGCTGAATTGATGGCACTTTCTGTGTTTTATTCTTTTACTTCCCCAATTTGCAGTCTATCTGCCCCTCTTATCTCTGTGGGCTCCGGAGTATTGTTCAAATTGCTCTATAGACTCCGGAGAGTTGTTTAATTTACCTTATGCTTCAGTCTATTTCGGAGGTTTGAATGAGGGATGCTATTGTTTTTAGGCTAGGCTTATGTAGATGGGTTAAGGGACCAAGGTAGCCATAAATGTAACAGACTGACAAGGCACTCCGGAGGTAAGGTGGCATTAAGGCACAGATGGCGGCATGCTTGGATGTGAAGAAGGAAATGACGGCGGAGGGATGTGTCATCTTGGCAACACCCAAAATAGAAAGACAGGACAGTTACTAATTAATGATTAATTAAAAACAGATTTACCTGGATCAATTTTAATTGTGAGGCGATGTACACGGGAGAAATGCTGCGTCATTTTGGAAACTGCACGCATCGTGGCAATTAAGCAGCGGCCTGAAATGACATCCACTTCCTACTTGCACGCGACCTGCAATCATTGCACTGAATGGCACTAAAATCCACGACCATGGGTGATGTCAGCACCGGCTCGTGGACACTCCTGCAATTATTAGTATTCTAATTTAATTATGCTTTGCGATGAAGTAGAAGATGAGTCATGATGACCTCATCATATGAGTTGTCTACTTTACCACCTGGAGAGGTGGGTCCCTCCCTTATTATGGAAACTAACGGTGTTATTAACAGAGCGCCGGAGGTGTTCCTAATTGGGAAGTGTTGGAGGTGCTCCTAATTGGAAAGCACCAGAGGTGCTCCTTATTGGAAAGCGCCAGAGATGCTTCTGCTTGAGAAGCGCCAGAGATGCATTGGGCCAATTTCTGGCAACTGATCATATCCAGAGCTCAATTATTTTAACTGTCCTGAAGAAGGGAACCACCATTTTACTGGTTTTCAACTCCCTTGGTCAAGAAAGACAACCATTTGCTGGTTTTCCATCTTTCTCTATTTTTTTTCATAAGGTAGCCATTGCTGGTTTTCAACCTCTCTCTCTTTTTTTTTTAGAATGTTATTCAATCCAACACTGTGACAGAGGAGGTATCCCCTATATCAAAACACAAATCATTTAGAAACTCTTCTTTAGTAGATGGTCTTTTGTAGAGCTTTATCCGGTGACCATTTACTAGAAATGTGTCTGTGCTCCCATCAATTGGTTGCAATAATACAATTCCATTTTCAAACACTTCCTTTATTTGATAAGGACCCAGCCAGTGAGTCTGCAATTTCCCTTTGAATTCTTTGAATTTAGAATCATAAAGAAGAACCCAATCTCCTTGTTGAAATGTCATCCTCTTAATATGTTGGTCATGCCATTGTTTCCTTTGGTATTGAACCAGTTCTGTTTGCTGAATGGCTTCTGTGTGAATCTCATTCAACTCGTTGAGCTGAAGAATTCTGTTCTACTAAATTGTAGACAATGGCAGCCCAACATCCAATACAGTTTTAAGTGTCTGGAGTTCAAATTCTATAGATAGTATAGGCTTTTTCCCATAAACTAATTCATATGGTGAAAACTTTGTTGTGGACTTCCAAGTGGTGTTGTAAGCCCAAACTGCTTCAGGTAGTCTATTAGCCTAATCTTTTCTGTTCATTGCCACTGTCCTTGTTAGGATATTCTCAAGTTCTCTGTTAGTTACTTCTACCTACCCATTTGCTTGAGGATGGTAAGGTGAAGATTTTCTGTGCTTGACTTGGTATAAATCTGTGAATGCCTTGATTACCTGTGAAGTAAATTGAGGTCCTCTGTCTGAAACTATTGATTTTGGGGCTCTAAATCTCAAGAAAATTTTATTGTAAAGGAAATCAACAACTTTTTCTTCTCTTGCAAATTGTAATGCTTGAAACTCAGCCCACTTAGTAACATAGTCTGTGCATACTAGAATATACTCCTTGCCTGATGATAGCGGTGAAATTGGTCCCACAAAGTCTAGACCCCATTGCTTAAATGGTTCCATCATGACTTGAGGATGTAGCAGCATTTCCTGGGTAAAGGTGGGCTACCCCATCTTTTGGCACTGGTCACAGTGCTGCACATACTTCTTTGTGTCTTTATGAAGAGAAGGCTAGTAGTAACTAGCTCCAAGGATCTTGTGGACTGTCCTGTGGAACGAGTAGTGGCCACTAGATGGTTCATCATGACATGCTCTCAACACATCAAAAGTCTCATCGGCCTTCAAGCACCTGCGTAGAATGAAATCAGGACCACATTTAAATAGTAAACCATTCAACCATTTGTAGGATAAACTTTCTTTAACCAAATGTTTTCTTTATTTTGAAGTAAAATGGGATGGATACAAGCCTATAGCTAAAAGATTAGCTATGTCAGCAAACCAAGGTGCAGTAGTGGATATGGCAAAAAGATGTTCATCTGGGAATTTGTCCTCCACTGATTGATCTCCTCCTGTATGCAATCTTGACAGAAAATCAACAACCAAATTAAACTTTCCTGGATTATCAACTATGGTAATATCAAATTCCTACAATAGCAATAACCATCTGATGATCCTTGCACCTACTACTGGTTTATTCATTAGGTGCTTAATGGCTGCATGATCAGTGTGCACGAATATTTTATATCTAGTGATATAATGCCTGAATTTGTTTATAGCATAGATAACTGCCAAGAATTCTTTTTCAGTTGTATAATTTCTTTCTACAGAGGTAAGGTTTTTGCTGATGTAATGAATGGCATGCATACTCTCTCCTTCCTTCTTTTGTCCTAAAACTGCCCCAATGGATTCATTTGAAGCATCAGTTTGTATGTGAAATGGTAAAGTCCAATTAGGTCCCCTTAAGACTGGTGTGATAGTAAGCTTCTCCTTCAAAGTTTCAAATGTTGATTGACAGTCTTTTGTCCACAGAAATTCTATTTCTTTGTTAAGCAGGGTAAACAGGGGGGCAACTATTCTGCTAAAATTTTCTATAAACCTCCTATAGTAGCCTACATGACCCATAAAACTTCTGACATCAGTCTAATTTTTGGGTGAAGGCAACCGTGTGATGACTTCTATCTTGTTCTGATCCACTCTGATCCCTTTTTTCTGAAATATGGTGTCCCAAAACAATTCCTTCCTCCACCATCATAAAACATTTCTCATGGCTAAGGGACAGTCAATTTTTATCACAACATTTTAGTACTTTTCCAAGGTTTGTGAGAGCTTCCTCAAAGTTATCCCCATACACAGTAAAGTCATCCATGTAGACCTCCATGCATTCATTAGCCAGTCCAGCAAAGATGGCTAGAACCAGTCTCTGAAATGTAGCTGGGGCATTGCATAACCCAAAGGGAAGAACTTTGTAAGCAAAGGTTCCCCAAGAACATGTGAAGGTTGTTTTGTCTTGGTCTTCAGGTGCTACTTGAATTTGATTATACCCACTGAATCCATCAAGAAAAGAAAAATACTTTCTCCCAGCAAGGTTGTCCAGAACTTGGTCAATAAATGGTAAGGGAAAGTAGTCCTTTTTTGTGGCCTTGTTGAGTTCTCTATAATCAATACACACCCTCCATTTTCCATTATTTTTAGGCACAATGACAAGGGGTGAGACCCATTGACTGTCTGAGATTGGATATATGAACCCTACCTGGAGTAATTTTTCTATTTCAGTTTTGACAATGTCCTTTAAGGCAGGATTCAATCTTCTTTGTGGTTGCCTGACAGGTTTAATATCCTCAATGTAGATATGATGGGTACAGATCTCAGGAGGTATGCCTTTCATATCTTGGTATTCCCAGGCAAAAGATGTTGAGTGGGAGACCAAAAGCTGGATAAGTTTTTCTTCCTGACTTGCTTTTAACTGAGTACTTATATTAAGTGTTTTCCCTGGCAGAATCATGACCTGTTTTGTTATTTGTTCCATAGATGTGGTAGATCCATACATTGGTGTTATGGCATTGAGAGGACAAGAATGTGGGAGTAACATGTGGAAGGTGGCTAAGTCCCTGTAAAAGGTTTCCCCACAAGGAATAGTGTTGGCAAGGGTACAATGAGAAGAAACAAGAAGTTCTCTCTGAGGATCTTGGACGAGTTCCATCACATCTTTATTGATTAGGATGTGAGTGAAGTCTTCCATTGTATCATAGTATACTTCTCCTAATTCTCCCAGATGTTCCCTAATGGTTACCATAGCTAATGATGCACTGTTGTCCATGTTATCCGGTTCATCCACCCATACTCTTCTTGTGTAATGCACCGATGGTTTAGCTAGAGGATACAGAGATATTTTCTTTAAATCTATCCCATTAGAAATGACCATATCTCCAGTTCGACAATCAATAGATGCTATTGCAGTAGCCAGCCATGGTCTTCCTAAAATCAACGGATACGCATTTCTCTGGTTTCTAGGTTCTAGTATTAAGAAATCTACTTGGAATTCCCATGAATCTATCACAACAGGTACATCAGTGATCACTCCCTTTGGAACAGCTACTGACTAATCAACAAGTTGAAGAATTGTAGTCATGGATTGGATATTTGATAGAGCGAACTTGTCCATTGTATGAACTGTCATCACATTAATTGCTGCTCCTAAATCAACCAGAACATTTGAAATTTCTACCCCCGAGATGAAAACAGTTATGACAGGGTTTCCAGGGTCTCCATATTTTGGGAGGAGAATTTCTCCCATCAATAGATCCACTACTTTCCCTTCCACTTGTATTGTGGAGGGAAAGCTTTTCTTTCTGCCCTGTGTTTTGATGCAATACTGTTTGATGAACTGATTTAGTTCCGGTACATCTCTGATGGCCTGGAGAAGAGGAATTTCAATGTTTAGCTGCTTGATTTCCTGCAAAAGTTTTGATTCCTGATTGGTTTGGATTTGTTTTTGTAGAATCTTTCTCTGGGGAGCATTCTGTTTAAGTTGTTCTAGGTATGGTGCTAGCTTTTCCATCTCTGGAGCATCTCCGGAGCTCTTATCAGAATTATGTTCAGGACTGTTCTCCAGAGCCGGCCTTTTAGGAGTAACTCCGGAGTTGTCTGTGGATGATTTTTCTAGCACTTTTTCGTTAGTAATCTCCTCTGGGGGTTGATTGGATGGATTTTCAGGTTCCTCGTCATTGGTTATTTCAACTATAGTTGGAGGAGAAGGTCTTGGGAATGCTTTCCCAGAACGCAGCTAGAGATTATTTGAATATATAGCATTAATTCCAGCCAAATTTTCTTGCTCTGTCATATAGACAGCTGCTCCCTGTTTATTCTATGGGTTTGGTATAGGTTGAGCTGGTAAAGGTGGTTGACTAACTGGTTCATTTTGTGTTTGACCCTGTGTGTTGGAGGATCCAGTTAGTAAAGCCTACTGTTGAGGTTGGAAACGTCTAGGTTGTCCTTGGTATTGTTGATGATATCCCTGTTGAGGACCCCATTGAGGTTGCATGTTTTGTGATCCAAACTGTGGTGGCCACTGTTGATTTCCCCAAGGCTAATTTTGCCAGTTTTGGTTTTGCCAATGTTGACTTGGCCAATCCTGCTATCCCCAAGGAGGATTATTTTGAGGGCCATATCAAGTTGGATTCCACTGATTATTTCCCCAATTAGAAGGACCCCTGTAAGAAGACTGGTTTGGATACTGATTATAAGGGAAATTTTTGGTTTGTTTTTGTCCCACATAGTTCAACTCCTCTTCTATCTCAACATTCTTTTTACTCAATCTTTTCAAGGCTAGAAGTTGACTACACTAACTGGTAGGATGTTCCCTATCACAGATCTGACAAATCTTTGATTTGTCCAAGGGACATTCTCTCAATAGGTGTTTGTTCCTACACCTAGGACAATAGATGGAGAGTGGTTCAGTTGCTCTATTTTGATCAGTTGTTCTGGTTTTTGCTTGAATCCCATCCAATGTGGTATTTAGTTGGACCAGAATGTCTGTTTTTAGATTTGCAATTTCCTCCATCAACTATCCTATCTCATTCTTCCCTTTAAAAGTTTTGGATGACCTTACTCCATCTTGGGTTATGGACTAGTTCCTGCAGAGTTCCTCTATATGAGGTATTTCCATTTTGTTAATGTTTGCTTTTCCCATTAGGTCTAGTGCCTGTTTTGATTCTTTATCCAATCCTTTTATAAACAGGGTTCTGGCCAAGGAGTGATCCACTGGATTGCCAAACCTTCTCAAGGCAAAATTAAACCTATCCACATAGTCTTCTAAGGATTCTTCCTCCCCCTGCCTAATTTTGAACAACTCCTCATTTTTATTACTGGATCTGCAATAATCTTGTTATTTTTCTAAAAACTCTGTTTCCATTTGATCCCAAGAATGGATAGAACCCTAGGGTAAACCCATAAACCATCTCATCGCAGAATCTTTCAGGGTTGAAAGGAACAATTTGAGTTTCTGGTTATCTGATCCATAGTCATAAGTTTGGCAGACTACTTTGAATTCAAACAAGAACTGATCCGGATCCTCAGAAGAAAGTCCTCTGATATTTGGCAGATGTGCTAGTGAGATATTCTTCATAGGAGCATTGTCTCCAGCAGCCAAAACAATAGGATAAGAGAAGGTTCTTGGAGCCTAATTTTCCTCTTCCCCATGATCATCATTTTCCATGTTTAGTACTGGTTCTTCTTCCTGAGGTTCTAAGAAATTATTTTCTACCAAAGAATCTACCTCAACTTCTTGTTGTAATTCCTGGATGTAATTGGTGTAATTGGCAAGTGGGATGTCTGGAGGATCTAAGGGATTGCTGTTTTGAAGTGCAGGTTCCAAGTTAAGATCTAGGTTTCCTTCTTCAACAGGATTTTGTACCACCTCACTGCTTTTGCCTATGGTGTGTTGTTGGGGTGTCTGCTTGATATATCTTCCTTTTAGATCCCTAGCTCTAACCATACATATCTATTCTAAAACCTGTTTTAACTCAGTGTCCCTAATTAACACAAACTATTCCCCAGCAACGGCGCCAAAAATGACAAGGTGTCGCTGTACCTCATCATTTAATCTATTTTTTAGATGTTAAAGAACCAGGGCTGTGTCCACGACTGTCTGCAACTAGGGATTCTATAGTTACCAGTTTATTGCTAGTCCTAATTTTTAAAAGAAAGATTAATCTAACTGCTTGTTGAATAAATGTAATGAATGCTGGAAAACAAAATGAAAATAAGAAATGTACTCAAAGCAAAGAAACAATAACATGCATCTATCTATTAAAACAAGAAACACCTTTATAAAAGAAAACTGAAACAATAAAACATTGATACTAGCCTCCTGCCCGAGTGGTGAGAGTGGGCCCTTGCTCCACACCCTTGAGGCTGAAGGCTATAGCTGAAAATCAGCACAAAAGATGATCAAAACTAAATTCAGTCCAATTCATTCATTTCTACATTCATGAAAATATTTCTATAACAGAACTGAGATCTCCGAGAATTAGAATAATTTTATCATTGTCGTTCTATTACTATTTCTGAGAGTATATATAAAAAAATGAGTGATGATATATCACTGAACTTATCTATCAGTCTTTCTAGGAGATGACACCATCTCTTATTTGTACTTAACTGTCTAACTTATGAAAAATCACCATGCGAGAAAGGTAGACTTGAGTGGAACAGAAGTCCACTCAGAGGTCTAAGTTTAAGTCTTAATACACTTGGGCATCAAAGCCCTGAAAATAAGGATATTAGATTAGTTCAATTCGTAACTCATGCAAAATCTTTGAAAAGATAAAACTTCAGTAGTTTAACTGATAGTTGACCCTTCACCACTCAGGTGATGATTTGAGTGAAGTGAGGGGGTATTAGGATCGCTGCTGAAGTGTCTGGTCGGTAGCGCTGCTTGGAAACATGCCCTGTTCTCAGGAGGCGCGGGAGATAGTTGTTCCTGTCTACAGCTCCGGAGATAGCTGTTCCTGCTTGCAGCTCCGGAGATACTCCAGACTCTCGCAGAGCTCTGGAGAGTCATTCCCCATATCTTCAAAACTTTAGGTGTCACTGTTCTTTGTTATTGTCTCCGGAGATCATTGAAGACGATCTCCGGAGATGCACAAAATCGCTGTTCCTGGCATCTACACTTGCTGATTCAAAAAGAGAGAAATTCTGCATTTTTCCATTAATCCCACACACATTAGTCACCTAATCAAAAATTCTAATCTCAAGTAATCTATCTTAATTAATCACAAAATAGAACAATCTTGCTAACTTATTTGAGTGCAGACACAAGGAAGATGAACTAAAAAAAAGGAAAAAGAGAGGCAAAAAGGTGTATTTCATGAGTGCAATTTGGCACTCATCAGGTGGTTGGGGCATGTTAGCTTGTTGTTGGCTGACGAGTTGTTGGGGGAAATTGGGTGGTGTTTGTTGTTGATTTTGTTGTTGTTGGGTGATAAGTTGTTGAAGGAAGTTGGATGGTGGTTGTTGTTGATTTTGTCGTTGGAGTTGTTGAAGGAATGTGTGATTGAAGTTTTGGGTGGAAGAGGATGTAGGGGGTTGTGTTGATGTGGAATATTGTGAATTGAATTGAGATGTGGATGTGGATGTTTGTGTGACATTGTTGAGTGGAGGATTCGATGATTGGGAGAGAAATTGGGATATGAATGCTATGGTATTTTGATCGAGTTGGGGGACACTAGTGGAGGTGGTAGTGTAAGTTAGATTTTTTGGGATGTTGAGGGTGATTTGTTGATTAGATGTTGTTGTGGTTGATGTTGATGTTGCAATAGTGGATGTAGAGCTTGGTTGTGTTGTGGTGTTAGATGTATTGTTGGATGGGGAAGGTTGTGATGGGTTGGTGGAAGGACTACTTGATATTTGGGCTCCATTTTGAAGTAGGAACTCTAGATATCTATTAGGATCAGATTGTAAAACTCAATCTAATAGTCCCATGGCATTGGGGTCTTGTGTAAATTCCATCACTTCTTGATCTAGATTTTGATTTTCTTGATTTTTGGAAGGAGAAATATAGGGAGGATCAACCATGATTTTGTTACTTGTGTCTCTCATTCCAAAATCACGAGGCATTCCAAACTCTCTATCAAGTTCCATATTTTTTTTTCTTAGCTTGTAGCCTTGTGGTTACAGGAATACAAAGAAATGACCCAAAATTAATGTTGGAATGGAAAATTATATGGGGAATGTTGGACCTTTAAACTTTGTTGATTTTCAAAAGATTTGGCCCAAGTGAAATTGATTGGTGGATGAAAGATGATTTGGTGTGATCAAAGGATGGTCTTGAATGATGAGTGATCAAAGGATGATAAGGGTGATTTTGATGATACCTTGTATAAGATTGATCAAGAGATGATTTTAAATCAAAAGAGACTTTAGGGAAAATCTAGATCTTTTGGATACCAAGAGGATTTATCCTCTCCTACTTAGGGTAGACAAGAGCCTAATCAAGAGAAGGATATAAGGATATTTCATTTGGGGTAGACAAGATGTACCAAGTAAAATGGGATTCTTGGAATTCACTTAGGAGTAGTCTAATCTCTTAAGATAACTTATCAAAGGTTGATAAGGGCTAATTTACACAAAACTTAAGATAAACAAGTTCTTAAGCCTAATGTAAATTAGGGGATGATGATAAGATCTAGATTTAACTTTAGCCAACTTTTGATTTGGGATAGATTTGGTTAAAGGATGATTTGATTTAGTGAGAGGGGAACTTTCTTTTGATAGGGGATGGATTTGGTGTTGATGAGGATTTGGTATGGTTTGAATTTGATGGGATGAAGGTCCAAAGTAGGTTAATAAATTTGCTATAGGATCAAAGTTTCTAAGGTTTCCAATTTGAAAATGGGATGATTATGGGGATGAAGAAGTTGATGAAATGGGTGACTTTATGGAGGGATGGTTTACTGAAATTAGAAATGGATGATATTGGGCCACTTTCAAAGTCTGCTAAGATCCTAAGGACAATCAAATTTATGATCATAAAGCTGTTATGTTTAGATGTCTAAGGTTACAGGTGAAGGCACTGATAGAGTCCATGAAGGTGCTGACAGAGGAAGCGTAGACGTTGGCAGAGGAAGCACAGATGCTGGAAAAGAGATTGTAGGTACTGCCAAGTTAAGCACAGACACAAATAGAGATAGCAAAAGTGCTGATAGTAACAATAGAACCAATGACAAGTTTAAATGGTTGATAGTTTGATTGCTCAAAAAAGGCACTGATATGGCTGACCGAGGCACTACCAAAAGCTATAGAAGCATTGACAAAGAACAAAAGTGCTAACAGAGACTACATAAGCACTGATAGGTTTGGATTAGGCACTGAAAGGCTCTAGTTTTTGAATGATTTTGTGTTTTGTTCAAGGGATTTCTTGGCAAGAGATTTGACAAACAATAAGACACAATGGCTGATTGTAATTTCAGGGAAGGCTGATAGGCTTTTATGGGTTTATCACATGAAGAAACTTCAAGCACATAAACATTCCATAAAATTATTCAAGTAGGAGTGATTTTGTAATGTGGGTCCACATGATAGAATACCTATCCATGTTCTTACCTAACTAAGAACACTTCACCCTAAGAGAATAGCTAGGGATAAGGGTGTTGCACCCAATACCTCTTTCCTTGGAGGCTTTTATGCCTTACCCAAAGAAAACTTCTATCTTTACTTCAAGGAGATACGATGGTGAATAACTTCAGGGGGTCATCCCCATCCCTTGCACCACACTAGAAAATGATCGATGGTCTTAACTAGGCTTGACAAGCTTCTAGGGGGCGTCCCAATATACACAAGGTATGAGGGACAAATTTTTGAACAAGGGATTACCAAGCATCTCGAATGGGGTCTCTATTAAAGTGAGTCTTTTTATTCTCACAATGTTTATATACCCCACCAGAACACGGGGTTGTTGAGGTCATCCTTTGGAGTAGGTGTATTGCCAAGCAGGCCTCTTAGGGAAGAAAACACTACTCATTTTTTATCCCCAAGATCACACGAAGTGTAAGGGGAGGGCATACGTGAAAGTAGTGCTTCTTTGAGGTAAAAAATAAAGGATTCATAAAAGGGCTTTTGATCCCCAAGATCACCCAAGGGTGCGAGGTGAGAGCATACATCTTAGTACATATCAAGACAAAGCATACAAGTTCTTTCCCTCTACTTTAATTAAGTGCAACTAAAACTAGTGGAAAAAGAATAGACTTTAACCGCGGGGTTGCATAAAATGTTAATAGTTTGTTAATGATATCTTGGTTAAACATTTAGGAGCTACAAAAAGCCAGATTAGTGTCCAAAAGATGATTTAAATTATGTTCTAACAAAAGCATTGACATAGAGCTTGAAGGCACTAGCAGAAGCAACCTAGGTGCTAACAAAAAGCACGAAGACGCTAACAAAAAGCATAAAAGTGTTGAAAACTGCACATAAGCACAAATAGATAATGCTAAGATGCTAAATGATAAAAGCTTAGATGCTAAAATAATCCTACAAATGCATTGACAGACAATCAAATGCGCTAAACAGAGAATCCTAAGTGCCAATCTAGAACTATAAAGTGCTAATACACAGTTTATACCTAAATTTACATATAATGGAATGCACTAAACCTACACGTGAAGATGCTAAACCTACAGGTGGAGATGCTGAATCAACAAATGAAGGCGTTGTTCTGACACAGAAACCAGAAACCCTACAAAAGATGTTAGCTTCTCTGACAAAACAGATGAACTAGATTAGTTCCTGTAAACACGGTTAGTTACGAAAGCATGATGTAAAGATTTTAGTCCAAAACAGAGTGTTGAAGGCTTAGAAATGATCATAGGCTAAAAAGACTTTCAAATTGATTAAAAAAAGGCCTAGATAAAACCTTAAATTCCATGCAAGATAGACTATTAGATCTACATGAAGATGTTAGAAGAGCTGCAAAACCCACTGTCAGTGAACAAAATCATAAAATTTTTAGACAATAGAACAAAAGCACAAATCTAGATTGTAGATACACTATTGTGGGGCACATAGGCACTAATGCAAGACTCTTAGGCTCTAATAGACTAATCCTAGGTGCTAATAGACTAGTCCTAGGCACTAACAAGTGACTCCGAAGTGCTAAAACTTCCTACAAAACATACTGTTAGTGGACAATTGAAGGCGCCAAACAGATTGTTGTAGGTGCTATTCCTTCCAAATTAGGTGCTAATCCACAACCGAATGTGCTAACTTGTCACTTGTACAAGGACACATGTAAATTTATTTTGAAAAAGTTAAATTTAGGGATGGTCCAGTCCCACCGGGCGTGCCAAATGAAGATGATCGAATGTGGAAGATGAGTAAAATACAAAAGTAAACACAAATAAATGGTTATACCTTGAAATATTCTCCATTCTAGTCTCCTTAATAAGGTGGAGGAAATGCATGCACCCAACTACAAATCCTAGCTTTACCCAATGTAAATGAATGTGGATTGCTCAAGAAATAACCAACATAATGAGGGTAAGGAATTTAGCTACAATTTGGCTACAATTTGGCCATAGTTTGGCTATGGAGATGGAAAAATTGTGAGAGCATAAGTTTTATGTTCAAGTATGAGAGTTGTAGAGTGAAAATGGCTTGGAGAGGCTTCTTATTTATAGATTTTTGAGGGATTTTGGATCAATGGTGGAAATTCAAAGATGAGATCCAAGGGTTGAGATTTTATAGTGAAATCAATTGATAGGGTTTCATCAACAAAGATGGGTGTTTCACATTATTTTGGAAATTTTAATTTAGCCTTGGGAAGGCTTTTCATTAATGAGGATGGAGACATGTGAATGAATTAAAAATTCATTTTATGGGTGAGTGGGATGAGATAAGACAAGTGCATGTATTGGGAAGGGTGAGGTGGAGACACATGTGAGCATAATTAATTAAATAATGTAGATTATTTAATTAATTATGGGGAGATGGGTTAATGAGGGTTAAATAGAGATTTAATTAATTAATTTGGATGTAGGTATTTGGTTGGGTTGTTAATTAAATAAATAAGATTTACTGAATTAACCAGGGATTGGCTATGGGTAAGATTGAATTAAATAAATAAATGGACTTTATTTAATTAATTAGGGTTAATGGCGAAGAGGGATGTGCTGATGTGAATAGGGGTTTTTCCTAAATAGTTTAGTATTTCCTAGTTAATTTCCCCTTGTGTGAATAAGTCATATTATTTAAATATTTATTAGTTAAATAATATTCACACATCACACATAATTCACATGTTAAGTTGACTTAGTGAGTCTACTAGATGTTTTTAGTTGTGTCTAGCTATTGATAATTGTCTATAGTTGGCATCTTATCCTATAGTTGTCTCATATCATAGGATTAAGACAATTGTCACATGACTACAACACCATACATCTCATCCTTGTCTTTATAAGCAAGGCATATCATGTACATTGTAACAATCTTTTGCATTCATCGATAGATAGAATTATTCTCTCATTTGACCTCTCTTGTGCTTTCATGAAGTCCTATATCTTGGGTGGCTATCGTCATAGCCAACTCTAAGATGGTATCAGAGCTTTAGGAGGAGTCACTTTGTGTTAGTCAATTTTTGAAAGATATTGAATGCAAATCATGGTGGATCTTGATAGTTGAGTATGCATCGAATGATGACATGGAGAATTAGAAAAAAATTTATAGAAAAATTAGATTTGGAGGATTTTCCTCTTTGTTGACTTGTAGCAGGTTGCAACATGCCTTTGTTTGAATTAGGTGGTTGATTCAACTTTTACATGTCATTTTCTATTATTAGAGGCATTTTTTTCATTATATCCACATCTTATGCATGTCAAAAAGAAAAATTATTTTTGGTTTTTTTTCGCCACATAAAAAAACCATCTGGGTGTTTGTTAGTTTTTTCATGTAGCAAACAGATCATCCACAAATTTAATCAAAAAATTTCTGCATGCCCCCTCTCGGTTGGCATTTTGGTCTTGACAATCCAACTTCAAAGGCTCATATCTTGCTCAATTTTGGCTCCTTTTTTCATGCAATTTTTTTTTATTTGGGCTAGAATTTCGTAGGCTTCATAGTGGTGCAATCAGATTTTGATTTTAGTGCCTGGATTTTCTAGAAATTGTAGTTTGTCATCGTTGTTGCTTAGCAATTCCCTTTTCAAAACTTCAAAGGCTTCATTCAGGTTCATACGGTAATATTTTCTCGTGATTTTTTTGAAAGTGCATAATTTTTTGAGTAGTTTCCAAGTCTGAAATCAGTTTGATCCAGTTTTGCTTAGAAATTGTACTTTCAATTTTAGCCTAATCTTGGCTTTTGTATTGTACCAAAATCAGAGCCCACTTTGTTGTTTTAGCTTGTGGAAATTGTAAATGGACTAATTATAAAGTCCCAAAATCATTTTTTGCTGGGGGGTTAATCTCATGTTTGAGTAAAATTTGGGGGTAATCTTGTGAGTTTTGATCTCTAATCATTTAAGGAGACATCAATGGGCTTCTACCATCAACATAAATTAAATTGCAGATATTGTGGGAGTAATCAACATGAGAAAGAGATGTGTCCTCACTTCTCACATCATCTTTTTCAATTCCTTGTTGAGATGTCTTCTCCTCCTATTTAGATCATTGCTCCACCATCACTTGTTGCTACATCAAAGTTCATAGATGCTTCTTTGAGAGCTTCTAGTGATTCTTTGCAACAAGATCATATTAGTCTTCCCGATCTACCTCACTGGGATTCCTATCTTGCAGACATATCATTCTTTATGGAGTCTCACATTGATGACTTGGATGACACATTTGAGGGGTTATCTCTCCTCTTTGATGATCATGATGTCATCACATCTTTGGTGTTTTTAGGTGCAATTGACTATTCTTCCTCTCTTGGTTCTACTTCTTTGATTGGTAATTACATTCCTAATTTGGAGAAAACATCTTTTTCCAGCATGAGGACATCATATTTGTATTCTGAGACACACATTTATTGATTTGGATTCCATTTTCATCCATGTTTTGGGAGTTGCTTCTACATCAACCATTGGATTTGTTTCTTTCTAAGGGGAGAAATGTTGTTTGCAAGCATTGGATTGTATTTTATCTTCAAGCATTCATTGGCACAAGAGATAATTCTTTGTGGGGGGGATCTATCATCTCACACTTGCTCTCCTATGGGGGATAATTGATTGTAAATATGTGTTGGATGTAGTTTTAGGGGGTCCTTGAGTCCTCCTTCCATCACATATTTCATTGCATTTGTTTTATGCATTCTCACTTTTGGAGAGGAGTTTTGTCCCAGGAGGTTTTCTCCTTGTCTCCACTTGATATTTGTTGTACATGGGTACCTAACATGGCCTATTAGCCGGGACCCATGATTGCATCTTTGCTTTAGTCAACTACTCCCTAAGTTGCACTTAAGGGGGGTGTTGGTGTGAATAGGGGTTTTTTTCCTAACTAGTTTAGTATTTCCTAATTAATTTCCCCTTGTGTGAATAACTCATATTATTTAACTATTTATTAGTTAAATAATATTCACACATCACACATAATTCATATGTTAAGTTGACTTAGTGAGTCTACTAGATGTTTCTAGTTGTGTCTAGTTGTTGATAATTGTCTATAGTTGGCATCTTATCCTATAGTTGTCTCATGTCATGGGATTAAGACACTTGTCACATGACTACAACATCGTACATCTCATCCTTGTCTTTATAAGCAAGGCGTATCATGTACATTGTGTTGGTGTTTCAATTCACACCTCTGGAATGCGAGTTGGAAACAGACAGCTATGCACAGATAAACTGCTCTTCTATTAGGAGGGGAAGTTCCCTCTTTGCTGATGATTGCTAAAAAGATAAAATAAACTAAATTTGCCTATCTTTTTTTTCTCAATTGCGAGCACAAGGTTATAAAACTCTATCACTACAACATAGGTTTTTCCTTTAACTTCTAACCACAGCTAGGCCTAAACTAAATGACACTTTTGACAACCTAAGTAAACTCAAAGCTTAGGAGTCAATAGTAAACAAGGAATGATTTGTCAACACAAAATCTCAAATATACTTGTTCCAGATCATATCCCAAGACTTATTGTTCTTTAAAGATGTAAACTGAAATTAAGAATATGCAAGCAACACATAAACAATAAACTAAATGAACTTGAGGCAAAGAATCAAAGCAATGAAAGGCGTAAGATTTCTATTCTCAATATTCAAAAAGTAGTTACAACTCCAGGACAATAGTATTGCATCAAAGACAGGCATTCAATAAGCAATCAAATAGTGGATTACAATGGGCACAAGGTGAACAAGCACTTGAATAACAACTTTGTAGGCTAGAATAGGCACATCAAATTATGCTATCACAACTACAGTTCCTCAATAATGGGAAAGGCTGCCCTTATTTATACTAAAACAAAGGAGTAGGGAACCCTAAAATCTCCTTGATCCTAGCTAACTAACTTGCCAACTTGCAATCTTTATTTCTATTCTAAGTAAAGATTACAACTAACACCCGCTTTAAAACAATCTGCTTTAAAGCAAAGAAAGCTCCAACTATTACATAGTGATTTTTTCTATTTAAAGGATGGATGAGATTTGAATGAAAACAAATGCTTTAAATAAAAAAGCATTGAGTTAAAGCTACTTTTTGAGTCCCATCCTTAGCTATATCACTGCCCCATTGGTGACATCATCGATTGATATTTTGGGAAACAATATTCTCCAAAAAGCTAGTAATCTCATCCTTGCCAGGAACAATGATACTTTCTAAGATGATATTCTGATTTTCTAACATATCTTCACCATCTGCAACCATCTGTAGGAATTTATGAACTTCATCCATAGCCTTATCAAACTTTACTGTCATAGTGGCAAAATGATCCATCTTGCCGGCACTGAGATCACCATTAAAACTGTTGCGGATGAGAGTCTAAAATTTTGTTTGTACTTCCCTGAGATCACATGGGGTACCATCTTCTTTCTCATATGAGAACCGGATCTGAGAAATAAAGGACCTCATGAACTTGAGAGCACTTTTCACCTTTTCTTTCCATTCCGCTAACTCTAAGGATATCCTCTCATGAGTTTCCACTGTGAAAAGGTATTATGCTTTCTAAGTAGAAACCTTCTTCTTAGTTTTTGCTAAATTGACAGAATCATATGCTACCTTCAAGTCAGAGATTATGATCTTGTTGGTCTCATGTTTCCATCGGCAAGTTTTATCAATAGTTAAACTAACATTTACCGCCGATGAATGAACCCGTTGTTTTAATTGTCGGGTGTTGTCATTCGTTTCATAACCACTAACGATCCTCGAGAACTTTTTGAAGAAGTGCCTCATCATAACTTAAACAAACATCCAAACACTTCATTTCACCCATGATGCCCAATATTTGGCATGTGAGGAAACGGTTATACAGACTGGTGGCAAAGGCTTTCCAAGTCTTTATTTAGGAGCGGTTATGGGACTCCACGACCATCACCAGCATCTCCATGTAGCCTATGCAAAGATGGGAGCTTTTGAAGCAGGATGAACAATGGATCTGTTGAGAAAGATTTAGAATCTTTCAAGTAAATACAATCGTCAGGAGTTCGAACGCGAGATTGATATTTTAAGAGAAGTACGACATCCGCATTTGATCAAGGTTATGGGAGCCTGTTTCGAGCGAGGTTGTGTAATCTGTGAGTATATGTCAAATGGATGTCTGGAAAATCACCTGAGCTCCAGAAAAGCCCGTCGGCCGCTCCCTTGGCACGCCAGAATTCGCATCGCTGTAGAAATTTGCTCCGCATTACAATATCTGTACAGTTTTAAACTAGATCCCATTGTTCACCGCAATCTCAAGCCAGGAAATATACTCCTTGATGAAAATTATATGAGCAAAATAAGCGACTTTAGTCTGGCTCATCTTCTACCACATGATTTACTCTCAGAATCAGAGCCAAAAGGCACATTTTGTTAGATGGATCTAGAATATCTTACAAGCGGCAAATACTCAACCAAATCTGATGTTTATAGCCTGGGAATTGTCATTCTTCAACTGCTCACTGGGAGACCGGCTTGGGGACTGGTAGAGGAGGTGGAACATGCTCTAGAATGTGTGAAATTGGAGCAGATTTTGGATCCTTCAGCCGGTGATTGGCTAGTTGTGCAGGCTACTCAACTAGCTTATCTTGCCTTGCATTGCACATGTCAGGTAAGAAAGAAGAGGCCGGACCTTGAACCGACTGTGATGAATATGTTGAATCAGCTTCGAAACACTGCCGTCCTTGCTTCAAATGCCGGTCATGTTCCCGGTATCTTCCTCTGTCCAATATTCAAGGAGGTTATGCAAGATCCTTATGTTGCTGAAGATGGCTTCACATATGAAAAGGAGGCGATACAAGGATGGTTCGATTGCAGAAAAGACACATTGCCCATGACAAACAAGAAACTTGTGCAGAAGAATTTGATCCCAAACTTCTCTCTGAGGTCAGCCATTCAACAGTGCCAAGAAAAAGGCGATCTCTACTAAATTCAAAATATCTTGGCATTTGGTTTTCCCCGTGACTAATTCCATTTTATTAGGTTGAAAGCCTTCCTTATGTGATTAGTACATGATGAATTATGTAGATGAAGGGCCCTTGGTTCCTCCTAACTCTTTCTTACAAAGTAGTTATTTCAAGTGCCTAAGTAAGGTAGTTACTCTAAGCGACTAGCTTTGTGAAAGAAAGTTAGTTATTCAAAATTAGGGCATTTATGAAGGTAGTTAAGTTAAGTAGTTTTAAAAAAGTGGTTGAGGTAGTTACCCTAAGTGGTTACTAACCTCACATATATATACTTCATTGTATTTCAATCAAAAGGGAGTTCCACTTTTTCACATCACAGTGTATGAAAGACTCGGATAGTATTATTCAAGTTCGAAAGCAATAAAGAAATGTTTTGAATGTGTGTTCAACTCAATTTCATGTGTTGTTATTGGTATTCATATGTTTAATCAATAATGATCATGTGCTTTCCTTTCAAAGTTGCATTGTGAGAAAGATATTTCGCATCAAGTTTTGGTATCTCTACTTGGATGCATGGGACTTAAATTCATGAGTGTAACTCTTATTTCATCACTACTATATGTCATGTCTTTGTTTTTGTTCTTATAATTCTAGAAAATCCAAATACCCCTATCATACGAGGGAGCTGCCCCTCTTCAACGTAGAGAGGAATCGACAAGACCTGCGATTCTTCAACTGTTTTGAGTAGGTTGTTGCTAATCCAAGGGCAAACGGAGTTACTCAAGAATATTATTTTAAAGCAACAAATCTGTTTACCAACAGATTTTTGGTGACTCTACTGGGGAAACGAGCTGAAGCGTTGGTGCCTTTTTATTCCTCAAGAATATACAAGTATCTCCTCAGAAAAGAAGATTGGTGACTCTATCTGAAAGAAGAATCCTAGAAGATGGTTTGGTATCGAAGAACCCAGATACATAACATGCAACTTCCTGAATCAGACAGTGATAGTGATGATGAAGATTATCCTTCTCCTACATCCTCTACTCAACAAAATCAAGTTCTTGATGACCCTAAGCAAGTAGAGTTTTTGAAGAATTTCTATGGTGGCATGCAACTCGATTCTAACCAGATTCATCCTTCTTTGCTTCAAACATTACAGAAGATTGAACAAAAAGATGGGAAGAAGACTTATTTTCTTGCTCTTGATCACAACTTCCTATCAGAGGAAATTCATACACCTGAAGAGAAAAGAAACTATACTGAGATATATCTTTCGCATGATGAGGACAACAACGAAGAGGCAAAGATTTTTCCTACAAATGAACCTGTATTGAAGGAAGTTTCTGAAAGAGACTCATCGGAACATGCATGTCCACTTAAGCAAAAAAAAGAAGAAGAAGTGATGAAGATAGAAGAAGAAGATTGTATGGAAACATGCAATGATGAAGAAGAAATCTATCTAGATGATATGTTCTTATCTTCTTTGAAGAATGTCACTCCTCTTGTGACAACTTGCTCCAGTTCGACAACTATGTCTTCCGAGGAAGGTTTCCATGACATGGTTAATGTTCAAGGAAATGCAGAAGAAATTTTTGACCAAAGTGCAAACAAAGATCACGAAGATGAGTTGCAAAGTGGTCTCTTGACATGCATGCGACCTGAGCAAGAGGAGGATGATGATGAAATAATACCGCAAGATCGTCTCAAGACTCTTGAAGATGATTTTCTTTCTAAAGAAGATGTCATCCTCTCTCCTTTATCACATGTTAAAGAAGAAGTCTTCCATGAACCTAAAAACAAAGATCTTAAAGGAGAAGTAAATAATTTCAAGACATCCATGCAGACCAAGCTTCAAGAAAATGATGAAGAAGAGAAGAATAAAGATGAATCTCATATAGCTTTTGTCCCAAACTGGTGTCTCAATACTTTTGATGATGACTTTCTATATGGAAAAGATATTCCTACATCTCCAATTGTTGAGGTGGAAAGACCTATTGATGAAATCAGAGGTATAATAGCTATTGGACAACTTTGTACTATAGAGGAAACCATAAGTGAACCCTTGCAAATATCTTCCTTAGCTTCTGAAATGGAGACCTTTACTTTTGAAGATATTGATAGAGTTTCAATTAGTGGTACAATTAATACAAAAGTCAAAGATCAACTTCAAAATGAAGATGACTCATCAAACATTCACTCTTTATCATACATGCACTTGGAGTATGAAGTTTTCAGATTTCATGAAGAATTCCATGGAGAAGAATCACCGAGTCCACAGAATATTGAGCAAGTTAAAATTGAAAGCTATGTAGATACATTAAAAAATGTCCATGTCATGTTGGAAGCACAATCTTTGTCTTATGGAGCATTTAAAGTTCATAGCAATCCTCTTTTCAAATCTTTAGATCAAGAAGAAACCCCTATTTCAGAGGATAGTTGTGGGAGTTGTGCCAACAATGAAGCAAGTAATGAGGTAATGGATGATCCAATGGAGGAATTCAATAAAATTAACTCTCATGATGTTTATGTCCCAAGTTGGTGCTCAAAAAGTTTAGACAATGAATCCCTCTATAGCCAAGGTGTCTACCTTAATCCTTTATTTGTGAACGAGTGCATTCCCACAAATGTTTCTCAAGTTGATATTCAAAAGCATGATTCAATGGGTGTGTCTACATGGATTTTTTCACATCACAAATTGTATGAAGGTTGTCCAATTCATGGGATAATTTATTGCAAACCAGATTATCAAAAAGATCTTTAGATAGAAGACATTGGTGTGCTCAACATGATGCACGAAGATATGTCTGAAGCTACACAGAGCAACACCAGTTCAATTTGGAAAGGGAAAGATTCAAATGCTTATAACGAGAAATGGTTGTTTGGCATACTATTCAAGGAGTCCTCATATTTCTCACATTTCATTTTTCTCACCATCCTGAAATGTCTACTGAGTCACCAAGTGCCACACCCGTGCACATCTCTTTTTCATACAGGGGCCTATTTTTCTCAGCCTGTTAATGGTTTCACATGATCTTCTTGAAGTAGTCTAAGGTAGGAATCACCTACCATGTACATAGGTTAATTAGGAGTTTTTGTTGTGTCTATCTTGTTTCAGTTTCTGTTAGTTTTTGTCGTTTGCCTCGTCTCTATGTGTCCTTTGTCATTTGTCCTTTTGTCTCTTTGGGTATCCTTGTTCTCTTGAACATCATGTTATATCTTGACTCTATTTACCCAATGGATTTAAGGCACTATTCATTTCCAGATGATTCTAGGTTCATCCCGCGTCCTTTACAGTCCTCATCCCCAGTTAGAATCAGTTGTTGGTCTCATGTTTCCATCGACAAGTTTTATCAATAATTAAACTAACATTTACCACCGATGAATGAACCCGTTGTTTTAATTATCGGGTGTTGTCATTCATTTCATAACCACTAACGATCCTCGAGAACTTTTTGAAGAAGTGCCTCGTCATAACTTAAACAAACATCCAAACACTTCATTTCACCCATGATGCCCAATATTCGGCATGTGAGGAAACGGTTATACAAACCGGTGGCAAAGGCTTTCCAAGTCTTTATTTAGGAGCGGTTATGGGACTCCACGACCATCACCAGCATCTCCATGTAGCCTATGCAAAGATGGGAGCTTTTGAAGTAGGATGAACAATGGATATGTTGAAAAAGATTTACAATCTTTCAAGTAAATACAATCGTCAGGAGTTTGAATGCGAGATCGATATTTTAAGAGAAGTATGACATTCGCATTTGATCAAGGTTGTGGGAGCCTGTTTCGAGCGAGGTTGTGTAATCTGTGAGTATATGTCAAACAGATGCCTGGTAGATCACCTGAGCTCTAGAAAAGCCTGTCGGCCGCTCCCTTGGCATGCCAGAATTTGCATCGCCACAGAAATTTGCTCCGCATTACAATATCTGCATAGTTTTAAACCAGATCCCATCATTCACCGCGATCTCAAGCCCAAAAATATACTCCTTGATGAAAATTATATGAGCAAAATAAGTGACTTCAGTCTGGCTCATCTTCTACCGCATGATTTACTCTCAGAATCAGAGCCAAAAGGCACATTTTGTTACATGGATCCAGAATATCTTACAAGCGGCAAATACTCAACCAAATCCGATGTTTACAGCCTGGGAATTGTCATTCTTCAGCTGCTCACTGGGAGACCGGCTTGGGGACTGGTAGAGGAGGTGGAACGTGCTCTAGAATGTGTGAAATTGGAGCAGATTTTGGATCCTTCAGCCGGTGATTGGCCAGTTGTGTAGTCTACTCAACTGGCTTATCTTGCCTTGCATTGCACATGTTAGGTAAGAAAGAAGAGGCCGGACCTTGAACCAACTGTGATGAATATGTTGAATCAGCTTCGAAACACTGCCGTCCTTACTTCAAACACCGGTCATGTTCCCGGTATCTTCCTCTGTCCAATATTCAAGGATGTTATGCGGGATCCTTATGTTGCTGAAGACAGCTTCACATACGAAAAGGAGGCGATACAAGGATGGTTCAATTGCGAAAAAGACACATCACCCATGATAAACAAGAAACTTGTGCAGAAGAATTTGATCCCAAACTTCTCTCTGAGGTCAGCCATTCGACAGTGCCAAGAAAAAGGTGATCTCTACTAAATTCAAAATATCTTGGCATTTGGTTTTCCCCATGACTAATTCCATTTTATTAGGTTGAAAGCCTTCCTTATGTGATTAGTACATGATGAATTATGTAGATGAAGGGCCCTTAGTTCCTCCTAACTCTTTCTTACAAAGTAGTTATTTCAAGTGCCTAAGCAAGGTAGTTACTCTAAGCGACTAGCTTTGTGAAAGAAAGTTAGTTATTCAAAATTAGGGCATTTATGAAGGTAGTTAAGTTAAGTAGTTTTAAAAAAGTGGTTGAGGTAGTTACCCTAAGTGGTTACTAACCTCACATATATATACTTCATTGTATTTCAATCAAAAGGGAGTTCCACTTTTTCCACATAACAGTGTATGAAAGACTCGAATAGTGTTATTCAAGTTTGAAAGCAATAAAGAAACGTTTTGAATGTGTGTTCAACTTGATTTCATGTGTTGTTATTGGTATTCATATGTTTCATCAATAATGATCATGTGCTTTCCTTTCAAAGTTGCATTGTGAGAAAGATATTTCGCGTCAAGTTTTGGTATCTCTACTTGGATGCATGGAACTTAAATTCATAAGTTTAACTCTTATTTAATCATTAGTGTTTGTTATTTCTTTGTTTTTGTTCTTATAATTCTAGAAAATCCAAATACCCCTATCATACGAGGGAGCTGCCCCTCTTAAACATAGAGAGGCATCGACAAGACCTGCGATTCTTCAACTGTTGTGAGCAGGTTGTTGCTAATCCAAGGGCGAACGAAGTTACTCAAGAAGATTATTTTAAAGTAACAAATCTGTTTACCAACAGATCTCAAATACCAGCTTGTCTTTAGCTATACTCTGCTCAAACCCCTGAATGCCTTGATGCATATCATGAGCATTGTATTTCAATGGATAGATCTATGAAAGTACAAATCTGCCTTTAGTTACAAACTCTTCCACCCAATCCTTCATGTGCCTCCCATAAATGACCAACTGATTTAGTTGCTGGTGATCAAACGATGATTCCAAAATCTAAGGAAGCAATAAGTTGGCTTGTGAAGTGCCTTGAAGAAGATTGGAAATATATTGCAACAACTGCCTATTTTCAGCCTTGAGGGCTTCTTTATCTTCCCCATCCTTCTACACTCTTTCCTTTAGATTATCTATTGCAACCTCAAAGAGATTCACATCCATGTTCCAGGTACTTCTACCAAGATTGGCTCTGACAACCTTGAAGTCATCAACCTCAACCTCATTGACATTCTTATTTTCTAGCGGTGTTGCAATTTCAAGAATAATTTCTCCATCAGCATTCTTCTCCATGTGAACTTGCTTTTTAAGTTTCTTTTCTGGTACGTCTTGGCAGACACTATCAAGTTCTGTCAAGTTCAAATGGTATGAAGGCTTTCTCCTCTTCCTTCCCAATATGTTCTCGAGCCAAGAAGAGGGATCTTTTGCTTGGCCGATGGTATTGGTCTGGCTGACAGGGGATTGCGGTGGCTTCATCGGTGTAACTGATGAGATCGGCAAAGGTTTGGATGGTTGGCCCGATGATGCATCTCTGGCCGATGGGGAAGCGAAGGTAGCGGTCGGCAAGACCATTGAGATCGGAAGGAGAATTCTGGGGTGTGCCGATGGCTTGGGTTTTGGCGATGGGCTTTTGGAGAAGGCTTATGCGTCAAGCGCGGCAAAAGGCGCTCGACACCTATTATGCTCACGACCATGTTTTTAAGGTATTGAAGGAGTCTCCGTGGCACCAATGTGGGACTATTATTCCTACACATTTGAAACTTCAGTAAAGTGCATTTTGGCGGGAACTTCTGTTTGAACGCAGCGACGGTTTCTAGGTAGGCCGCCGGTGGTTGAGGCCTTTAATGGCGACGGTGCAGAGGTATGGGCAATGGTACACATGATCATGTCACCCAATTTTTGAGTGAAGACTCCCAGATGGTGGCGCAGGGCTCGAGGCTTCTCTTGTCTGTTGCTGCAATAACTTATGAGCGCCATTCCTTTGTGGAGTCTGTATCTGGCGGATTTTTGATTTTTGACCATGTAATTAATTGCTGCGGGTACACTTTATAGGCAGACTGTGTTACCATTTTTGACGTTGTTGAAAACTGGACATTTTGGCTCTGTAATAAGATACAACTGGTTTTGGTTGCTCTGTGCAGCAAAACTTGCGAGTTTATGTATCTCTTGTTGTACGTTTGTGCATGAATCCATTCATTTCATGGTCAATTTTATATGAATAATGCTATGTTTGCATGTGTTATGCTGATTCTGTCTCCAGTTTTGCATGTATCTTTCTTCTGAGTCCAGGCATTCAAGGAATGTCTGAGATTCTAGAACATAGAATTCCTGTGTTGAATGTTTAATCTTTTAACTTCTACTCAAGGGGTAGATTAAACTATTTTCATATTGAATATTGGGAAGGGTATACTGCAATAGGGATGCCATAAGTATAGACAGCTTAACACTCTGTATTGGGAGATATCTGTAAGGCAGATATCATGTATATCCCCCTGAAATCCAGTTTTAGTTGTTCATGCTGATCATTCACAGGTGTATGTCTACTGACTCCAAGCCCTAGATAGGCACCAATCTAGCTCTGTATTGAGGTTATATACCATGTCTAGCTTTGCATCCAAAAATCAAATCAAACCATTTCATCCTTCCACCTTTTAGTTGTAGGAGTAGGATTAGGATCCCTGCATGCTCTCATACCCAACCAGACATCATGTCCAAGAATGTTGTCAACCTTGTGATTTGTTACACAAATCTTGGTCCATACATGAGAGTATTCTACCTGTTGCTGTCAAGTTAAATCCTTCTGTCATTGAGCTAGTCAAGGTTATACTTTTATCAAATAGGGACACCCCCCTTGGTGCGGTAGAACCAGAAGTGAAGGGGAGGAGCTCATGCAACCTCCTGTATTCAGTTGGCTGAATCTGCCTGTGCATTAGAAGTGGCAAACCCTAATGCTGATTCAGAAGAAAAACCAACAAAAATGGCGACTCTGCTGGGGATGGTGATTTGAAAATTGTTATTTTTGTCCTCCCTGGTGAAATATCTGTGTGCCCATCCGAGTCACCAACAAAAATGGCGACTCCGCTAGGGAGTCTTTCATGTGAATGATGATGCTCTGCTGGTGGTATGAACTCAGAAAAATATGTGTTGAGCTTTCAGCTGCTGTAAATTTTGTCCTCTCTGGAGAGGTGGCGACTCTACAAAAGATCTAAATGCACATGAAAAGTTGATGTGTGTTGTGACAAAAATGTGCTGTTCAGACTTCAGCATCTGTATGAGAAAAGGTACCTTGTTCCTTCCCCTTTATATTTGCTATTTTACTGCATAAGTTAGATGCCAGGGGAAACCTTAGGTCTTAGGTAGACAAAGGATGTCTAAGAGTAAGATTTTTATGAATCCAAGTATGAATTATCCCATACTCAGCGGTGAAATGTTGGATAAAAGAATAGAAGAGATAAGAAATAGGTTGATATTCTTAGAGGCTGAGCAGGCCCAGTTAAAAAACAATAACCCTGTTGTGTCTGCCAGTCAGAAAGATAAACCTCCTGCCACCCCTTTTGATCCTTTGTATGACCAATTAGATTTGTCATGGGTTGACTTAGACTATAAAGTAGAAACTATGCCTGCTAGGATATACTGTCAGATGCCCAGATTTAGTGGTCACAGTGTATGCAGATGAGAACAAGGTGTTTGACAAGAGGAAATATTGGTTTTCCTTTTCTTGGTGGCCTTAGGCCATCAAGTTTGATTGGTGATGCAGATCATGGTAACTTCATGACTCTATGCCCAATGGATAAGGCACTGATCTGCATCCCAGAGATCTGGGGTTCTCACTGCAGTCTTGCACCTGCACGTCCCCAATCAGAGCCACTGTTGGTGCCTGAATTCACTGTCAGTTAATTTAGCAATTTTCATGCAGGCACCATCTTGAAATATCCAAAAGGTTCTAAGTTTTGGCACCCCTTCAGTGTTTTTCAGCATCTGCATCTCATTTCTTGAGGAGGGCTCTTCGTCTTTTCTCCATCGGCATGCGTTCGTTTTTGTGTCTTTGACATTTTGGTTTGAACTTGAACCCTTTTTCTCTAAGTTCAATGGTTCAGCAGTTCGAGGTTAATTTTTCTTCTAACGGGTCGCATTATGCATTTGCCTTGCGCAAATATTGCATCGTTGAACCTCCCGCTTGAACCTTTTTGTTTTGGTTCAAGGTTCAATGGTTCGAAGCTTTTTTGCCTATGGAGTATTATTTTTGATGTTTGAACCATCGCGTTGAACCCTAGTATTGAACCCTTTTGGTTCGGGGTTCAACGGTTTGAGGCTTTGTGTTTGTGTTCGGTGAATGTTCTTTTTGAAGTGCTCCGTTCGGCATTGAACTTCTCGGTTGAACCTTGGGTTGAACCAGTTCGTGGTTCAACGGTTCAACAGTTCAGCGCTTTACGTTTTTGGTCTTATCGGAGTGATCGGCCTCATCAGCGAAAGATTTCTTGAGTGCTCCGATTGTTTTGGTCTGGCCGATGGATGTCCATCGGCGTGTGTTTGGCTGTCGGCGAAGCAAATTTGTGGCTCGCCGATGTAAGGAGTTTGGCCGATGGAGGAGCAGTGTGTGGCTGGCGAAGATGTCGTCGGCATGACCTTTGAGATCGGCAGGAAGTTTTTGGATGCTCCGATGGTGTGTGTTACACCGACGGAAGGGGAAGAGCCAGGGTCTATCGGCATGGGTTGTATTGTCGGGTGAACGGTGAAATGGTTGGCCGATAGACCAATCTCTGGCCGATGAAGGGAAGTGTTGTGTATGGTCTTCGGCGTGACTTATGTTGTCGGCGAGGATGGATTGTGGTGGGGCAATAGTGGGAGGTCTCGCCGATGAAGGAGCAGAGTATAATTCGTTGGTGCATCGGTGAGAGTGTGGTCTATCGGCAGAGGGATCTTTTGCTTGGCCGATGGTATTGGTCTGGCTGACAGGGGATTACGGTGGCTTCATCAGTGTAACTGATGAGATCGGCGAAGGTTTGGATGGTTGGCCCGATGATGCATCTCTGGCCGATGGGGAAGCGAAGGTAGCGGTCAGCGAGACCGTTGAGATCGGAAGGAGAATTCTGGGGTGTGCCGATGGCTTGGGTTTTGGCGATGGGCTTTTGGAGAAGGCTTATGCGTCGAGCGTGGCAAAAGGTGCTCGACACCTATTATGCTCGCGACCATGTTTTTAAGGTATTGAAGGAGTCTCCGCGGCACCAATGTGGGACTATTCTTCCTGCACATTTGAAACTTCAGTAAAGTGCATTTTGGCGGGAACTTCTGTTTGAACGCAGCGACGGTTTCTAGGTAGGTCGCGGGTGGTTGAGGCCTTTAATGGCGATGGTGCAGAGGTATGGGCAATGGTACACATGATCATGTCACCTGATTTTTTAGTGAAGACTCCCAGATGGCGGCGCAGGGCTCGAGGCTTCTCTTGTCTGTTGCTGCAATAACTTATGAGCGCCATTCCTTTGTGGAGTCTGTATCTGGCAGATTTTTGATTTTTGACCATGTAATTAATTACTGCGGGTACACTTTCTGGCCAATATAGGCAGACTGTGTTACCATTTTTGACGTTGTTGAAAACTAGACATTTTGGCTCTATAATAAGATACAACTGGTTTTGGTTGCTCTGTGCAGCAAAACTTGCGAGTTTATGTATCTCTTGTTGTATGTTTATGCATGAATCCACTGATTTCATGGTCAATTTTATATGAATAATGCTATGTTTGCATGTATCTTTCTTCTGAGTCCAGGCATTCAAGGAATGTCTGAGATTCTAGAACATAGAATTCCTGTGTTGAATGTTTAATCTTTTAACTTCTGCTCAAGGGGTAGATTAAACTATTTTCAGATTGAATATTGGGAAGGGTATATTGCAATAGGGATGCCATAAGTATAGACAGCTTAACGCTCTGTATTGGGAGATATCTGTAAGGCAGATATCATGTATATCCCCCTGAAATCTAGTTTTAGTTGTTCATGTTGATCATTCACAGGTGTATGTCTACCGACTCCAAGCCCTGGATAGGCACCAATCTAGCTCTGTGTTGAGGTTATATACCATGTCCAGCTTTGCATCCAAAAATAAATCAAACCATTTCATCCTTCCACCTTTTAGTTGTAGGAGTAGGATTAGGATCCCTGCATGCTCTCATACCCAACCAGACATCATGTCCAAGAATGTTGCCAACCTTGTGATTTGTTACACAAATCTTGGTCCATACATGAGAGTATTCTGCCTGTTGCTGTCAAGTTAAATCCTTCTGTCATTGAGCTAGTCAAGGTTATACTTTTATCAAATAGGGACACCCCCCTTGGTGCAGCAGAACTAGAAGTGAAGGGGAGGAGCTCACGCAACCTCCTGTATTCAGTTGGCTGAATCTACCTGTTCATTAGAAGTGGCAAACCCTAATGCTGATTTAGAAGAAAAACCAACACGCACTTCAAAGTCATCTGCACAATTAGCCCAAAAATCTTCAACTATAGGGGCATGTACATAATTTTGACCAAGGTGTGCTGCAAAAACACCATGGGGATCATATGAAAACCTCCTGTCAAATGACTTGAGGCCATACTTGGACAATTTGGTACCAATTACTTTGGCATCTGCTCTAGATCTATATCTGTATATACCCATCCCAACGAGAAAACTGAAAGTTATCTTGCACCTGCTACGCAAAAATGAATGAACTTCAAAGACTGGCCTCAGAAATTCCATGAACGCTACCTCATCCGTAGGATATCTTGGTAGCATGACTGGTTCTCCTGAGAAGCCATATACCCTGATGTAGGAGAAAGTGGGAAACTGGATAAACCAATTAGCCCACTCCACCATTGTCGATCTAGCATCAACTAAAAACCGTATATGCAACTCATTGTCAAGATCTCACACCGCATGCATAAGGAATGCATCATTTACCCTCCTATAATGTCATTCGGTCTCTGAAAACTCTAACTATGGGTAATGATGATATACATGTCGAATGTCCAGAGTTCCAACAACATTCAAACCTCTAAACTAACCTTGAAAGGCCATCAGATATACGAGGTATGAAATCATGTGGAATTCATAAGCTCTTTGAAAATCAATTATCTGATGGTGGAGACTATCATTGATTAATGCCGACTAGTCAAAGTATTATGTTCCGTCAACAATCTGGGACATGATGTAAAACATCCAAGGCTGAAATTTATTGGCTTCTGCTTGACTTGTTACCTAACTCAGTAGAGTAATCATTATAGTGTATTCTTCCTTGAACTCTCCACATCTAATGTTCTTTGGCAAAATATTCAACTTTTCCTTCAACCACTTTTGAGCAATCTTTTTTCTGATATTTTTCCTTGTCATTGTGCCACACCCTCTTGCATTCTTCAATGGAAATGACAAAGTTATCCTTCCACGATGGTATTGAAAAATATTTCTCAATGTCATTAGGCCTGAGGCAGCATAGTACACACCCATCTGCTGATTGGATTTCCCTTGTAACTAAATTGTAATGCTTAATACAAGTGATTACGAATTTAATGCTTTGCACTGTGATGGGGAATGAAGTTGCTAAAAGCAACCCGGAGTGACTCAGATTCCTGACGGAGATGTTTCCTGCATCTTCTAATACTTGCAAATTGAATGTTGGAAGCACCTTATGCAAATTTGTCTCGAAGGTCCTCATGTAATCATGAACCAATGTCATTTTAGGCTTGATTTCTATTGGAGAATATTGCATACTAAAAAACCTGAAGAATGCATGTGAACACCCCTATGTTTGGAAATATTTTGCATAAAAGGCTGAAAACTATTTGCTGATTTCTTTTAAAAAGCAACTTTTTGAGCAAAAAAGTTGGCATGTGGGTTTTGTAGACAATCCCATTTTGAAGCAACCCAGATCGTCGGATTATGAAAAAGCAGAGGATTTCCTAAAAAGTAGCAAAAAAGTAAATTTTAGAAAAACTAAAATTTTCCAATCTTCAAAAGGATGTAATTCCAGATGAACCCATTTTGATGAAAACTGAAAAAGATCTAGCTCTTTTTCTGGAAAATGATCCCCTAGAAAAATGGACCTTGAAAAAGCGTGCCTCTATGCTTCCTAATCTTGAAACCACGAAGAACACTGAAAAAGCACTCCATTTGGGTTCTCAAATCTTCATGAGAAGAAAAAGATGTTTTCTTCCTCTGAATGCAACCTACAAAAATAATGAATAAAGGAGGCCAAAAGCTTGTTTTATAGAACTTTAAGGCGAAAAAACAACTTTCGTTATGAAAGCATAAAACTTGAAGCTTATCCATGAAGAAAGCAACTTTTAAAGCACAAATCCAAATTGATATGCTTGCATAGGATAAATCACTATTTTATAGCTACCTATGGCTTCACGTGTGAGGATGATGAAAAATTGCTTCTTTGATGATGTCATCAAACACACGAGGTTGCAAAAGTGTTAGCCAATTTTCCATCATTTTTGAAACTTTGCACTCATTTCTGACTCTGGCGTGGCTTACCTTCAACTTCAACAAGATGACAAATTGTCACCATTGACTGAAAAAGCTAACTGATCATGGCATTTTGAAGCTTTATCAATTCTGATTTCATCCCCAACCTCGAACTGACGATCCGACGACGTTTGACTGTAAATTTATCTTCTGGGAACTGTCGCCAGACGAAGATCGGGAAAAGGCTAGGAGGAGGCATCGTTGGAACATGAAAAATTCTAACACTGGAAAACCTGGGCGCCCCTAGCCTCTAGGGGCGCCTAGGTTTTCATGCCCTAGTCAATTTTCAAGATTTTTAAATTTTGCTCACTTCTTATTTTCTGTGTGCGTTCCGGTGACTGTGGGACCCTGTTTGGCTGCCGAATCTCACCTACCAGAGCAAAAATGAGACTGATGATTAGGCAATCAGGCAAGCCTAATGAAAATTGAATTGATTGTACCTTCTGCTTGCCTTGGAAACTTGATCAGACTGATTTTCTGTGAAACTGACAGGGCTGATGGAGGAAGATCTACAAATTTTTGGAGAAAAACCAAAAATATTCTAACACTAGAGATGCTGGGCATCCCTAGCCTCCAGGGGCGCTTGGAATCTCATGCCTTAGAAAATTTTGATAATTTTCAACTTTTTCTATAGTTTACCTCATTTTGTGTGCCGGCATCTGCTTCTTATCATCAATTTTCTTAATCTGTCAGATAATTGCCACTGGATGAAGGATGGACTTGATAGCCTAAACATATCTGTGATGAATCCTAGCTTTTCTAGGTTTGTTGGCTGAATTTGACTGATTTTGACCACCCATAAGTGGTCTGACGAGACATTTTTAACATTTTTTGAGGAAACGCAAAAAAAATCTAACACTGGGAAGGTTGGACATCCCTGGCCTCCAGGGGCGCTTGGATTTTCCAAACTTAGTCAAATTTATGAGATTTTCAACTTTTCTTCATTCTCCAGCTTCATCATTCTCCATTCTCCATTCTTCGTTAGTTGACAGTTGCTCCGCAGTTCTTCACGTTCTAAACAACATTAAAACCATGAATCTGACCGCTGGAAGATGAACTTCCTCCATTAATGGCCTCAGAGTTCGTGCTTCACCTTTTGAAAAAGTAGAATTGACCCAGTAGAGAAAACTCGATCTTTTGCATATTCTGTTTGGATGACCTTGATCGTGAAGCAAATGAGCCAATCAGAAACATGCAGGGCTCTTGAATCAGAGATTCTATTTTTAGAAAATTTTGCCAGCATCTGTATCTCAAGAAACTGAGAAAACCTAAACTTAACGTCTATTTTTAGAAACTTTCTAAAAATAGAAAATTTCTATTTTTAGAAATTTTGACCTTTTGATGACAAATTTTTTAGACTTTCACAAAATGCCTTAATGAAGCAATTTTTTTTATTTGGCACAACATAACAATCTTTTGCATTCATTGATAGATAGAATTATTCTCTCATTTGACCTCTCTTATGCTTTCATGAAGTCCTAAATCTTGGGTGGCTACCATTATAGCCAACTCCAATAGGATGATTAATTAAATAAATTTTATTTATTTATTTAATTAATTTTGGATAATTAATTAAATAAAATGGTTTATTTAATTAATTTAGGGAGATGTCAAAAAATGGTAGTGTAGTGTACGTTATTTTTGGGTGTCTATAAACCTAATTAGCACCACAATGAAATAAATTTTGAGGCTGAAGATTGGGTCTTTGTGCAATTACAATCATATAAGTAGATGTTACTAAAAAATTAGAATAAGGATAACAAGCTTGTGCCTAAGTATTTGTTGAACACACTAGGATATTGAGAGGGGAGGTGGTGAATTAGTATCCAAACAAACTTCAAATCCTCCATAGTAGATTAAAACTTAAACTTTACAACATAAACATAAACAAGTAAGATCAACATAATGCATAACAACACATAACACCAGATATATGTGGAAAACCCCAAAAGGGGAAAAACCATGGTGAGGATTAACTCACAATATATGAAGCTCACTTTAGTAAAAGATTGGACTTTGTTTTAGAGCTACAACCCAAGGAAGCTACTACTCCCTGCCGACTTTGTTTTAGGGATACAACCCAAGGAAGCTACTACTCCCTACTGACTTCAAGTTTTATGGTCAATCCCAAGGAAGCTACAACTCTCTGCAGACTTTGTTTTAGGGCTACAACCCAAGGAAGCTACTACTCCCTGATCTGAGAACAAACTCAAAAAAGATTATAGCATGATAGTCCTACTGCCTAAAACTAACAATGAAGCTCACACCTTTGATGATTGAAATTCTACCTCTTCACTCCTCTTTTGATGATTGGATCAATTAGGCACACTCTTCACTTCTCTCCTGTCACAAAAATGTCTTCAAGATGAATCAGGACAACCCTTAGTACTTCTGCTCTTTCTCCTTCAGTCACACATCATATTCATATTTTTCTCTTCACACACTCATATTCTCATCTTCCCAATCATACCTCACCTAGATCAACTACCTCACCTAGATCAACTAGGTTTACAATATATACATGATATTACATTGATTACATTACAAGTTGGCCAATATAACAAGTATATTACAATTTACAAGTCAGCTAGAGATCAAACATCATGAAACATGTAGAGGGCAATCCCTAACATGAACTACAGCCAACTCTAGAAAGACAAAAATGCCTTGCAAACCCCAACACATGCTTAACTGGGTCCTAAACATTCTTCACAGTATCATCCTTCAAAGAACAACATCTGTATGCTTCACAAAATTGAATTAGGTCACCCTTAAGCAAGAACACATGAAGCTTGTAGCATAATGATCATATCAACTTGGCGGTACTAATGAAAGATTGAACATCACTTGCGCTTCTCCCAAATCAGTTGAACAGACATATACACCATCTCCAAACACTCCTTGAACTATGCACAATAAGAACTTTGTGGCATACATCACCAACATACCTTAGTCAGCCTCAACAACAATAACTCTTCACATACTGACTTGAAAACCTTGTGTGATACTGGATACACGAAAGATCTGCATGTGCTTCAATCTTGAGAGACATAAAGACATATATAATGTCCACATAAACTCATATAACTGATCTACAGATTCTCCAACTAGCGCAAGTACTCAAACATGTGTCCTGAGAACAATTAGGCATCTGGAACCATTTGTAGTGTACTGTTATTTAAAAATTGAACTTGCAGACCTCTAAATCACCTGATACTACAAAGTAGCATGCATTGAACATCACTTATCATGTTAAAAAAACCACATGAGCAAACCTTCACTTGCAAAGGAATGCAATCAACCTTCATCACCACATTATACTGATAGAGCATAAACTAGAACTCTATCACTTGTAACTTCCACTGCGGAGGAGCAAATGATCGGAAACTTTGGGTTTAGCACCTTTATAGCATACTAAACTTAACTTGTAAACCACATGACCATATCTTCTAATGTGGAGGAATGCAAAGGAATGCAGAGCATTTTACTGATTAGTCTTCCAGGCATCTTCATGCAACATCAACCTTTACCAACATTCAGAGACCAAAACTTTCTTGTATCAACACATACTTCCTTAGGAACAACATGAAGGATCATACAACATGCTTTAGGGCATCAACAACATCTTCTCAACCTCAACATAGCTTCTAATTCAAATCTTAATATATCATCATTCATCTTAATGCTTCTAATTCCCATCTTAATATATCATCATGAAATCATCTTTGCTGACCACAAACATGCTCAATACAACTTTACTTGACATTAATGTTGGGAATTAAGGTGTCTCAACCTTGGTAATTCCTTGCATTATTTATGATTGTATTTATTTATTCATTGCCTATGTTGTAAATTAATTGTAAATTCCATATTGTCATTTCGTGGGATGTGGCATGGTGATGTGTCATCCTATATGGAAGATGACAACTTGTAATTTTGTCCTCACATGAGGAGATAGGCATCCCACTTTGTGGTAGGAGTATTTTGCCATTTGTTAGCATCTTAGATGTTGTGTAAGGGAATGTTTGACCAAAACAATTATGACAGATTCCTATGACGAAGTTATGACTTGTAAGAGTCAAAAATAGAAGCTCGTAAGACATGTGTCATGAAGCATCTTTGAAAAAGGCATCTTTGGGCGCCCCAAGGTGGACTATGACATGTTGTAAGAGAATATGCTATTTATAGCCTGTGTATGACAGATTCTCTTACAACTGTAAGTTGTAACCGCTATGACAGATTCTATGACGTAAGAGTCGTAAGAGCATCTGTCATAGCCCATTTTGGAAATAGGTGACCTCTTTGGGATGGGACCTATGGACAAGTATCAGATACATTCTACAATGTTGACCAAGTGTCCTTAGGCATGGGTTTTGGGCCATGAGGCCAAGTTGGACGCCCATTCCAAGATAGAGCCAATTTTGCCTTGTATATTCTATATAAACATGTGGTTGGAGGAGGAGATGTAGTATGTGATTGACAGGTACTGTTATGCTGCCAGACTAACTCCAGACACGAGTGTCGAAGACTATTGGAGCTTACATTGCAAATGTATTGTAAACCATATTCAGTTTTGATAATACATTGTGCAAGTTTTTGAGTGTGGGGTTTTTTACCCGATAAGGGTTTTCCCCATGTTATATCTTTGTCTCTCTTCTTCTGTCTTCTTTCTGGTTCTATGTGTATTGCTACAATATCTCTGTTAGATGTTTAATGTTGCTGTAATTGTAAGGATTAAATTAAATTTGCATAGCGCTCTCCTCATTAGATTAGTGTAGGAAGCGATTTCCGCACACCTAGCTTCCTTTTAGTTGGTATCAAAGCCTAGCCAATTTTGGTCTTAGCTGTTGGGTAGGGGTTTTTTGAGCTGATCTTAAGTTGAGTGGGAGTTTGTGTAGAGTATTCTGAATATTATTGTAGCAAGGAGATGGCAAGCACATCTGGAAGGATAGAGGTGGAGAAATTCAATGGCACTAATTTTGAGCTGTGGAAGCTCAAGATGGAATACATGCTTGTTGATCGAGACCTCTGGCAAACTATCAATGGAACAAAACTAGCTACAATGTCACAAGATGATTGGGATCTAAAGGATTGGAAGGCTAAGGGTCTCATAAGACTTAGTCTTGCTGATTTTGTCCTGTTAAATGTCCATGAGGAGACTACTGCAAACTTGCTTTGGAAGAAGTTGGGAGATGTGTATCAAGCCAAATCCTTGGTTAACAAACTTTTTCTGAGAAAAAAGTTCTATTCCCTTCGAATGGAGGATCTGTTGCAGAACATATGAATGCTTTTAACATGCTAGTTGCACAATTGACATTTGTTGGTGTGAAGATGGAGGAGGAGGATCACTATATGACCTTGCTTTGTTCTTTGCCGGACTCGTGGGATCACCTTGTCATGGCTATTGGAAGCACCACATCCACATTCAAAATGGATGAAGTGGTTTCTTCACTGTTATCTGAAGAGATGCGGAGAAAGTCTTCTGAGGTAGCCAAAGAGGCTCTTGCAGTTCGTGGAAAACCCAAGGAGAAAGGGAAAAAGAAGGACAAGAAAGCTAAGAAGGGTAGATCCAAATCCCTTGGGAGATCCAAATCTCCTGAAAAGTCTAAGGCTCTTTGTTGGAACTGTGGCAAATCTGGGTATTTCTGAAAGGAATGCAAAGAGGAAAAGAAAAAGAAGAAGAAGAACCCAGATTCAGATTTCGACAACTCACAAGATGATGGTGATGCCTTCATCACAGCCCTGGCAACCCATGTATCTGATGATGTGTGGTTGATTGATTCTGGTGCATCATTCCACATGACCTTGCATTGAGACTAGTTCAATAACTATAAGGAGTTTGATGGTGGAAAGGTGTACCTGGGTGACGACTCTCATCTGAAGATTGTTGGTCGTGGAAGAGTGTCTATCTGATTCCTTGATGGATGAGTGAAGGGGATATCTGGGGTTATGCACATCCAAGGCTTAGCACAGAACCTTCTTTCTGTAAGTATGTTGAATGATGCAGGTGTGCAGGTTGTCTTTTTGAAAGAAGGATACAAGATGACTAGAGGAGCTATGGTGCTTGCTAAGGGTAATAGGAGAGGTACTCTATTTAAGTTGGAGGCATGCATTTCACAATGCAATATCTCTTTTGACTCAAGGAAGAGGGCAGCAATCACTTCATCCCCACCTTCTGAACGAGCAATGAAGAAATCTATTGTTTCTAGTTATGATGGTTGTAATCATGCCTTAGAAGGTAAACTTCCTGCTGAAAAGACAATGTTATGGCATAAGAGATTTGGCCACATTGGTGAGAAGGGTTTGTGTACCCTAAAAAATAAAAACCTCGTTGAGGGGTTAGATGATTGTAATCTTGAGTTTGACTTTTGCGAACATTGCATATATGGTAAACAAAACCGTGTTTAGTTTTATTCAAGTTCTCATAAGTCTTCTGGTGTGTTGGACCTTGTTCATTATGATGTATTTGGTCCTGTTAATGTAAAATATGTATATTTTGTATCGTTTATAGATGACTACAGTAGAAGGACATGGATTTATTTTCTCAGAAGCAAATCTAAAGTCTATAGTAAGTTTAAGGAGTTTGAGCCCTTTGTTGAAAATCAGACTGGTAAAAAGATTAAGTGTTTGAGAACTGACAACGGTGGTGAGTTATGTTCCACAGAATTTGATAAATATTGCAAGGAACTTAGGATTGAAAGACATAAGACAACTCCATACATTCACAGAAAAATGGAGTTGTAAAGAGGATGAACATGACACTGATGGAGAAGGTTAGGAGTATGCTTAGTGGAGTTGGCCTAGAACAAAAGTTTTGGGCTAAAGCTGTTGCCACTGCTTGCTATCTTGTAAATAGATCTCCTACATCAGCTCTTGTTGGAAAGACACCCATGGAGGTGTGTTCTGGTAGAAAGCCTTCAATAAGGCATCTTCATGTTTTTGGTTGTGAGGCATATGCACATGTGCCTAGGGAGGAGTAGTCAAAATTGGAGAACAAGGTTGTTAAGTGTATCTTCATTGGCTATGGTGTTGGTGTGAAAGGATACAAGATTTGGGACCCTGTGGCTAAAAAAGTGTTGTATAGCAAAAGTGTCATCTTCAGAGAGCTTACGCCTTCTTCCACTATTTTATAGCCAGAAGAAAAAGAAAAGAAAGAGGATGTTGTTCAGTTTCCTGCTACCCCTGAGAACACTGAACAAAAAGACAATGTTGGACCTGATGATGAGGAAAGCTCTTGCAGCTCAGATGAAGAAGCTGAACCTCAACCTCAGCTCTTGAGGAGGTCTACACGGATAAGAAAGCAACTTGAAAGGTTTGGTTTTACATTGCTTGATTCTAGTTCTGCTTTTGCTTTGCTTACTAATAGTGATGAACCTAGAATTGTATCAAAGGCTATGGACATGAAAGATGCAGGTTCCTAGAAGGAGGCCATGGAGGATGAAATGGCTTCTTTGGAAAAGAATCAAACTTGGGACTTGGTGCCTTTGCCTCTTGGACGGAAACCCGTTGGATGCAAATGGGTGTTCAAGAAGAAATTTGGTGCAAATGGCAGTGTTGAGAAGTATAAGGCCAAATTGGTTGTGAAGGGGTATTCACAAGTGGAGGATATAGATTATGGTGAGATCTTCTCTCCCATTGCAAAGCTGACATCCATTCAATTCTTGTTATCTCTTGCAGCAGTTTATGACTTAGAGGTAGAACAAATGGATGTGAAGACAACTTTCCTTCATGGTGACTTGGAGGAAGAAATCTACATGTCACAGCTAGAGCATTACATGTGAAAGGTAAATAAAATTTGGTTTGCAAATTAAAGAAGTCTTTGTATGGTTTGAAGCAGTCTCCTAGGAGATGGTACTTGAAGTTTGATGCCTTTGTGTTGTCTATTGGATTTGTGAGATTGAAATCGGATCACTGTGTGTATTATAAGTTTGATAGTGATCGTATTCTCATTGTTGCATTGTATGTTGATGATATGTTGCTCATTGGGAAGGGTAAGAATATGATTTCTAATTTTAAATCTTAGTTGTCAGCACAGTTTGAAATGAAAGATTTAGGGGCAGCCAGGTACATTCTAGGAATGGAAATCAGAAGAGAAAGAACCAACATAAAACTTTGGTTAAGCCAGAGTAAGTATGTGAAGACCGTGTTGGATAGGTTCAGCATGGCAGATTGTAGACCATTGTGTGTTCCTGTTTCTTTGGGGACAAAGTTGTCTATTGAGGATTGTCCAAAATCTCCTAGTGAGGTGGAGGACATGAGCAGAGTACCTTATGCTAGTGTTGTTGGTAGTTTGATGTATGCTATGGTCTGCACAAGACCAGACATTGCCCAAGCAGTGGGAGTCCTTAGTCAATTTATGGCTAATCTTGGACGGGTTCATTGGGATGCAGTTAAGTGAGTGTTTAGATATTTGAGGGGTACTTCTGAGTATTCCATACACTATCATGGTAATGCTACAGGACCTCCGCATTCTATTGATATTTGTGGATTTGTGGATTCAGATTGGCCAAGTGACATTGACAACAGGAGATCCACCAGTGCTTATGTGTTTACATTGTTTGGTGGTGCTATTAGTTGGATGAGTAAGCGACAACCTGTGGTTGGTTTGTCCACGACAGAAGCTGAGTATATGGTAGCAACTCATGCTTGTAAGGAAGCCATTTGGCTTAAGAGATTGTGTTCAGATATTGGTGTTGATGCAGGTCAGATTACGATCAGTTGTGACAGTCAGAGTGTGATTTACCTTGCAAAGAATCCAACTTTCCATGCCAGAACAAAGCACATTGATGTTCAGTTTCACTTCATACGAGACATGGTAGAGGATGGGAAGGTAAATTTGGAGAAGGTAGATACTTTGAAAAATGTTGCAGATGCATTGACAAAGCCAGTGGGCATAGAGAAGATTAGATGGTGTTCGGAGTTTATGGGCCTCTCGGCCTATAGCAGTTAAATCTTGTTATTCTATTGGTTCTTACAAGGTGTTCGACAAGTGGGAGAATGTTGGGAATTAAGGTGTCTCAACCTTAGTAATTCCTTGAATTATTTATGATTGTATTTATTTATTCATTGCATATGTTGTAAATTAATTGTAAATTCCATATTGTCATTTTGTGGGATGTGGCACGGTGATGTGTCATCCTACATTGAAGATGACAACTTGTAATTTTGTCCTCACATGAGGAGATAGGCATCCCACTTTGTGGTAGGAGTATTTTTCCATGTGTCAGCATCTTGGATGTTGTGTAAGGGAATGTTTGACCGAAACAGTTATGACGAATTCCTATGATGAAGTTATGACATGTAAGAGTCGAAAATAGAAGCTTGTAAGACAGGTGAAGACATGTGTCATGAAGCATCTTTGAAAAAGGCATCTTTGGGCGCCCTAAGGTGGACTATGACATGTTGTAAGAGAATATACTATTTATAGCATGTGTATGATAGATTCTCTTATAGTTGTAAGTTGTAACCGCTATGACAGATTCTATGACGGTTGTAAGAGTCGTAAGAGCATCTATCATAGCCCATTTTGGAAATAGGTGACCCCTTTGGGATGGGATCTGTGGACAAGTGTCAGATACATTCTACAATTTTGACCAAGTGTCCTTAGGTGTGGGTTTTGGGCCATGAGGCCAAGTTGGATGCCCATTCCAAGATAGAGCCAATTTTGCCTTGTATATTTTATATAAATAGGTGCTTGGAGGAGGAGATGTAGTATGTGATTGACAGGTACTATTATGCTGCCAGACTGACTCCATACATGAGTGTCAAAGACTATTGGAGTTTGCATTGCAAGTGTATTGTAAACCATATTCAGTTTGATAATACATTGTGCAGGTTTCTAAGTGTGGGGGTTTTCACCCGATAAGGGTTTTCCCCACATTATATCTTTGTCTCTCTTCTTCTGTCTTTTTTCTAGTTCTATGTGTATTGCTACAATATCTCTGTTAGATGTTTAATGTTGTTGTAATTATAAGGATTAAATTGAATTTGCATAGCTCTCTCCTCATTAGATTAGTGTAGGAAGTGATTTCTGCACACCTAGCTTCCTTTCAATTAATCAAGGCATGACATCCAACCATGAACATTAGTAACAAACCTTGAACATCAGAAACCAACCATGAACATCAGAAACCACTTATAACACACCATCAACATAGTATATCATCATCATAAGCATCCAAGCATAGTGTTGACATCAAAGACAACCACACGACCACATCAGTGACAAACTTAGATAACATATGTTTAAGGCTCATTAGTGTTGACATCAATGATAACCACACAACCACATCAGTGACAACCTTAGGTAACATATGTGTAACATTATTATGGCCTTTCTAAGGTTTCATAGAAGATCAACAGTGTAGCATACAAATTGGAGTTACCTAAGTCAACAAAAATACATTTGGTCTTCCATTTTCCTACACGAATAAGGTCATTGGACAAAGTGTTTTAACCCAAAAAAAGTTACTAGAGCTTGATGAGGAAAGAAAAATAGTTTTGGAATATGAGGGAATCCTTCAAACATGCACTAAGAGGTTATGGATAAGGGCGATTATAGAATATTTGATCAAGTGGAAGAATTCTCCTGTCGAAGATGGTATGTCACAAAATGAAGATTTTGTGCAAAAGAATCTATTGTTGATCTATGTTGAGGATATTGCTTCTCTAAAGAGGGGGCATGATATTGTTGCAAGGTGTACGCCCTTGGTCTCCTTTTTCTATGCAACACAATGCTTGGGTTCGTGACAAGGCTTAATCACCTCCTGTGGATTCATTAACTTTGGCGGTTGTGTCAGGCCTTAACATGTCGATCTTTTGGTGCAACGACAATCATCTTACTAATAGATATGCCCTTAACCCATTGATTTTATTGGGATATGTTTAGCCAACTTGTGGCTAGCATAACCCTTAATTATGTTATGCAATCATTTATATAGTCTTATATAGGTAGTTAGGTCATCGTAGGTAGCATCCATGTTATAATTATGGTATACATAAGAGGTAATGGTTAGTTTTTATCATAATATTGTGAATTCTATTATTTTTGAAGATATTTAAAGGTTTTTCCCTCGAAGTGGCCTATTATTATCTAGTTTTTGCATCTTATTCCTATTATATTCTTCTCTCATGCAAGTTATTTCACTACAATGTCATTTTTGCTATTCTCTATCTATGTGCTTGGGCTATCATGCCAACACTATTGGAGGGTAGTTTTCAATCTTGTGTTGTGATGTGACTTCTTTTATGTATTTTTCATTCCTTCTTTATGTTGTTCTTCCTCCATGTGCCTTTCCTCTTTATGTTGTTTCCTATCTTGGTTCCTTCTTTCTTTGTTAAATTTGGGGACAATGAAAAGTATTAGGGACTTACCACCCCTTTTAATGTTGACTTGAGTTTTAGCTCTTTATTTTTGTGTTATGTCCCATCAAGATTTTATTCCTTCTTACTTCCCCTTTTATGTATCCCTATCCTTCTTTCTTCATTCCTTTGTATCATGTGTTATTTTCCTCTTTTCCTTTGATTTTGTTACTTGTTGGACTTGCCTTCATATTTTTTTTATCTAGTGCATTTAGGGTTATGATATAGATTGATAGATTTTTTTATATTGCTAATTATTTACAAATATTATGCTCAATTGAGCATCAATATGAGGCTAATACAAGTTCTTACGGGCACAACCATGAGACCATTACAAGATCCTTTCGAGAAACCACACTAAAACCACTCACGCAATACCAAGAGTCACAACTTATAAATCCACTTATTTATAAACCACCTTAACACTAGAAGCCAACAATGGAAGTCCAAGAGTCACAACTTAGAAATCCACTTATTAGATATCCCTTTGGGATTTGAACTTGGGTCTTCACAATGAGAACTCAATTCTTTAACCAATTAAGATAAACCCCTTAGACATATTGGTATATTTCACTAATGATATCCCTAGTTTATGCACCAAAAGGACTAATGATTTTCCTAAAACCTTCTCCTTACATGCACTCACATTTGCATGCATTCATCTCCTTATATACGATACCTTGTCACTTTATTTTCAACTACACACTAACACTTGCCATGATTCATTCATCAACTTATTCATTTGGCCTTGGATATTTGAGTCCTCCATGTTTCTATTATAACTATTACACTCACTTAGCTTCTCTACACATTACCCTATACTAGTCATGTTTCTCATGACTAGGTTCATGTTTGTTATTTTCCCCTTCTATCTTTTTGATACCTAACATTCATTAGTAACCCCTAGAACCTTGTAGGTAGATCACTTCCCCATTTTATTCATCTAAAAGTGAATTTAATTAAGCATTTTGATGTCTACACTCTTGAGTAGAGACTTTGATCAAAGCTACGTGGGTGACATCTAAACAAAAAATATCCACAATCACCTAGTCTAATATTTGATGATGAGCACTTTCATCTGACTAGTTACATGGGGTTAGACTATGGAGCTAGAAAGGATAACTAAAAGAAGAGAAAGATGTTCATACTCTTGGGTGACATCCCAAAATAAAAAGCACACAAGCATGAGAAATGAAAATCAAAGGTAAATAAAAATTATTCAAAGGCAATAATTAAATAAAAGTCAAAAAATACAAAGCAAGTCTACAAAAGTGTAAAGAGAAAGCACCAAGTCACTCAACTAGCTTGATATGTTCTCACTTCTTCTCCCTTTCTATTTTTTATCAACTTATGAGTCATTGGATAACGTGAACTTTTGAGATTGGGTGCTTTCTTCTGCGATTATTCTAGCACTTGTGACCTAAGATTAAGCTTATACTCTAACATATCCTTCCATTCCACCATCTCTTTATTCCCTATATACACTTGACTCTTTTATTCTACCTCTCAAAATCCTTACCCACATTGACTACATCCTTGAACAATTCATGAAAATCCATTCATGTAGACACCTAAAAATGTCTTTTATCACCAAATCGACTCCTGGCATCCCTAAACATACCAATTCCCCTTCTAATCAATTAATTAAATTTTTATTTAATTAATTATCCCTCCATTACCCAATTTCACATCATTTTATCTCCAACAATTGAATTAATTCTATTAATTCAATAGTTCAAACCTTAGCCAATTGATTAAATAAATATGCAATATTTATTTGGCCAATTTCTTCCTCCTCACTAAATCCAATTAATTAGCTAAACCATGTTTAACTAATTAATTTAGCCTATTAATTGACCTATCCCTACCCTAGGTAATTAAATAGCTATTATTTAATTGCCTACCCTAGCCTACCTCATCCTAGCCTTAGGATTAATTAAATACAACCTTATTTAATTAATCTTAAACCTCCCATTAAGATGGTCAAATCCAGCTTAACACCCTTCCCCACATCCTCCAAATAAAAAATTGGAATATATCCACATAAGTCAATTTTTTATTTAAATAAGTCCCACATCACATTTAAATCTCTTACAACCCCTTACCTATGCCATGCCTCATTTATCACCATTTATCCCAAAATGAATTTTTAATTCATTTACCCTTCCCCATGTGAATTTTTAATTCACATATTTTCCATCTCACCCATACTCATTAATTCACCCTTTTCCCAAAAATGAATAAAAGATTCATATTTATTCCTAGCCCTCCATTCCTCCAAGATGAAATCTGTGCCCTCCACATCACTTTCATCCTCCACCATTGATCTCCCAAATCAATCTCAACCCTTGGATCAAAACCTCTCCCAAAATGTCTATAAATACAACATCCTCCAACTTATTTTGGAATCCAATTTTCATGTAATGTTATCATGCCAAAATATCCATTGAGCTAGTCTTTGTGAGTTGCCTTTTGGATAGAAGCATTTCACATTTGTATTCAACAATTAGGGTATATCTTATCTAGGAGCTCTTGGGTGCAAAGCTTCTTTCCCTTTGATGAGATTGGGTATTCTTATCTAGGTATAACTTCTTGTTTTGCATGCATTTAGTTTATGTTTTACCTTTGATTTGATTTTCTTAATCACATTGGCATGCCCGGTGGGACCCACAAGGTCCATATCTAATCCTTTTTTTTGTGAGTTTTGTTTTGGAGACGTGTTTTTGCAGGTGTGGCGCTATCTACCTTGCATAGTGGTGCATTTTAGCGCTATCCTCTATTTCGGTGCTATCTGACAGAACATTTTCTCTATTGAAATTCACTCATCTATTTGTCCAAACTCCTACTCTTCCTGTTGTTCTTCTAGTCTATCTTCTCTCTGGTTTTTTGCAGGTACCTTGAACGAAGGAGGGGGGTCATGCCAAAGTTTCCTTAAAGACTAAACATTAATTTTGGTTTTTATTTTGTCCTGGCTTTTATTCATTGGGCTAATCAGACCAAAAAGACCTCTTTTCTTATTAAGTCTAACCCTCTGTTTTGGTTAGGAAAGCCTCTGTTTGGCAGGACGGACAAGTTTAGGCTCGTATCGGCACTATCGGCACCCAGAGCGGTGCTATTTTTAAACTGTGACGAGACCCGTTAATCGCACGCGCAGTGGCGCCTTGTTATGATCAAAGTAGCGCTATGTTCTATTTTAGCGCTTTTCGTATATTATTGTAGCGTTATTTTCGGTTCTGGCACCTTCTATGTATTGTATTAGCGCAATCTTGTATTTTGGCGCGGTCTGTATCCTGTTTTATCGTTATTTGGTGAATCAGTGCTATCTATGTATATATCAACGCTATTTTTCTAGGGTGTCAAGTTTTAGGTTTGTTTCTGTCAGTAGTGCCATTACAGTCCATAGTGGCGCCATTCAGTATCTATTTTAGCGCTCTGTTTACAGGTTAACTTTGGGTTCTGTGCAGGGACTGACAAACTATTTGCAGGTTGTTTATCTTTAGTTTAAAACAAACACTTCAATTTGGACTTAAAAAGAACCCTTGCATGTTAAGTTAAACAACATTTTGATTTGGTGCAATAAAATTGATCAACAACCAACAAACAAATCTTTGTGTGCCTTAGCTTAAACAACATTTAAATTTGGTGCTCTAAAACTCACAAGTGTTTGCCAACAAATCCACAAACATTTCAATTTTGGGCTTTAAAAAGAACCACAAAGTGCATCAATGAACTCATTGGATTAAAAAGAACAACAATCTACATTTTTCACTCATCTAAGCAAGCAAACAAATCAAATTTGTGTGAAGTGTTTTTGTGATTATGTTTGTAGTGTGAAAAGTGTATGCTCTTCCCTCGCACCATTGGTGACCTTGGGAATCAAAAGCTTCTCACAACACTTGCATAAATCACCCCCAACATAATCCAAAGAAATAAAATGAACCTTGTTTAGCATGATACAAGCACAAAATATACATATGCTCTCCCCTCGCATCCTTGTATGAACTTGGGGATCAAAAGTATTTTTGTGGTTGTGTTGCTTTTGTTAATCCTTAGAGGGCCTACCACCCCGCTTCGAAAGGTGGGAACGACCCAAGCGGCAACAAGCTAAAGCCAAGCTCTTTCGAGCCGCTATATAAAATAATGTGTTTGTGACGAAAGTCACAAGCAACATGTGTTGTTGTCTCATACCGACAGCTAACCTCCCCCAAAACCCTCCAAGGCGTAACCCTTGGAGGTTGGGAGACTCCATAATGGAGAGTAGTGCTACTGCATGTATGGCCACCTGAACAAATGCACTTACTATGAACCTTTGTTTTATCAAGCCAAAAACCTTCTATTTGTTGACGCAGAAGGGAAACCTTTGAAGCGGCCCTGATTCATGCAGTTCTTAGCCGAGGTAGCAGGGACAATCCTAAGGTTTGGTGAGGGACAAGCCTTTGTGGAAACCCAGATCTTGGTATGCGTGAGAAGTGTGTGCATTTGTAAGGAGAAGTTGGTGCTACCAAGATCTTGGAGCTACCCGCTTTGAATAGGCACAGCTAGGGGATTCAACAAATACTGTCATATCTTCGCCTTAGGTTGTGCAAAGTGCTTGTTTAAGAAAATCACACATCTTTTCTCAAACAAAATCTTGGTTATTGTGTGTTATTGTGCTTGAAGTGCTTTAAGAAACTTTCCAAGAGATAATAAGAATCATTTGATCAAACTTCATATCAAAACAAATCCAAATCTGTCAACAAAATCCAACTTTTTCAGAGCCTTGACCAACACTGCCCTGTTTTAGCGCCATCTCTATCTGCTTTTGGTGCCATTTCACTTGTGGATTGGCGCTATTTGCAGACTGACTTGCCTGAAACTAAGACCAAGTCCATTGTGATCTTTAGGACCTGCTCTGCCATAATCCATAATCACTTTCCAAAAATCCGTCCATACCCCACTCATTTTATCCAAATTTTTCCAATCATACCATCATTTTGACCTTAGAGAATCAATCATTATCATTATTGGACCCTTTGCTAATGCCATAATCCACTCAATATCATATCCATTCATCCTCATTAATCTTTGCATACCTTTTCGGACCAAACAAACATCCTTGTTACAAGAAATCATTCCAAAATCATCTTGTTTCTTTCATCAAAACATATCCAAAATCTTCAAAAAACCCACACACCCATCAAAAAACCATCAATCAAAATCCAAAACTTGTTATCCCTTTGAGCTAAGGCTAGATCTAGATTTCATCTTTTACATCATATTTTGCTTGAAAAGTCATTAGTCAACCTTTCAGGTAAAAATCATCCTTCTTTGTGTAAGGTCATTAGTCTACCCCAAACAAAGAGAAACATTCATTTGTGCGACACAAAACTAGATCTTACTAAAGCTCATTCATTGACCATCAAATCCTTTCCAAAAACATCATCCTAATCTCTCATACCAAACATCTAGTTCACCCAAAATTTTCACCATCCAAATCAACATCAAAATCCCTTTCCTCAAGCAAACTTCATCTCTCATCTACCTTTTTGGTCCAAAATGTTGTAAACATCAATATCACCCACTCGTATCATCCCTAGATTGACACTTTTTTGGAGAATCATCTTAGAAGTGAGAAATCTATCCTTTATCACGCTACAATCACCCTTTCATCTTCCATTTCACTACCACATCCTCTTTTGGGTCCAACAAATCAATCCAGACTCTCTAAGGTCTCCATCTCCCTTTCATCCACCTCAAAATCAAATCCATACACTTGCATGCCCATAACTAGATCACAACATAAGAAGAATCAAGCAATGGCAGATTTTGGACAATACATGGGCATAGGAATGCCTAATACCAACAACAGCAACCTACCAACCAACCAAGCACACAATCTACCTACGGTCTTTCAAATCCTGACATATAATACAAATGAAAATCCCTTCCATTTCTTGCAACCACCACCACCACCACCACCACAAAATGTCCCCACTATGTTCCAAGATGATCTAGATGTCTTGAGCTTTACACAAGATGCTGATAGCATGGAACTACTTGACAAAATCCTAAGGTCGGATCCAAATAGATATCTTGATTACCTCCTCAAAATTGGTGCCCAACCACCCCACAACACGACATCGTCCCAACCATCCACCTCTAACATTAATCCTACCACATCCTCCCAACAATCTACATCAAACACCCAACCTATCATCTCACAAACCTCAACTCCCACCGTATCTACCACCACCACAAGCTCTAATGTCACCACATCTACAATCCCCGCAAGTGTCTCCAGTCCTACCACCTCCCAACCCATCATCACATCCACTTCCACAACTACCGTAAACTCTTCCATTCTGCAAATCACCTTGGGCATACAAGGGAACCTCACGCACTCAAGTGATTCCACAAGTGTGCCTCCACTTAACCCTCAAACCATAGCATACATGCAACAATTCTTTTCGCAACCACCTTTAAACACGACCAACCCATCCAACATCAATCCATCTTATGTCAACCCATCTAACGTCAACCCATCTAATGTCAATCCTTCTCATCTCACATATCTACAAAATCCCGTAGCATCATCAACACATCATAATCCCAACCCTCAAATACCTCCCCATATTCTCCAACAAATCCACGCTTACCAACAACACCTCACACAAACGAACCAACACACCACCCTGCAGTACCAAAACACAATCTCCCAAAACCTCCAACATCAAACACCACCCAATCTCCAACACCTAATCCATTAGCAAACCCACACACCTCAACCGCCACCAACCCCAGATCTCACAACCATTGTACAAGCCTTGATTCAAAAGGTAGACGATATGCAAACTGGGGGCAAATGCAAGCATTACTCTTTTGAGGATATTTGTCCCTATCCATTTGATCGGACATTGTACATGCCCCATTTCCCCAAGAATTTTGAAATGCCAAAATTTGACAAATACAAGGGAAAGGGCAACCCTAGGGATCATCTTAGGGAGTTTTATCTCACTTGCTTAGAAGTCTCAAACAACGATACATACCTAATGAGACTATTTCCAACAAGCCTCGGTGGTCAAGCTGCTGAGTGGTTCGTACATCTTCCCCTGGGCATTAGGTCTTTCCTTGAGCTCGCGAAAAAATTTGTGAATCATTTCTCCTATAACTTTGAGCATGAAATATCTGTGACAAACCTTTGCAACACAAAACAAAAAAGTGGAGAATCCTTCGCTTCCTTCTTGCAGAGGTGGAGAAGCTTAGCAAGCAAACTCCCTTGGCCAATTCCTGAAAAACAACTCGTCACCATGTTTGTGACTAACCTCAATTAGGAAATAGGGTTCCATTTACAAATCCTTTGTGCATCTACCTTTGAAGAAGTCATCGACAAAGGTACAACCATAGAACGTGCCCTCATTACCAAGGGCTCGATCAAATTATATGACTACAAGTCCAACAACAACAACAAACTCAACATCAACGTCCCCAATACAAACAACAACAACGCACAATCAAATGAAAAGCCACGCTATTGGGGAAAGAACAAAAACACCTTGAACGATAGCATCACTGATGTAAAATCCGTCCAACATGTACAGAATCAATCATCCTCCAATACATACACCGCCAATACAAATACCCAAAGGGGGCAATTTAAACAAAACAAACCGCGAAGACAATTCACACCTTTAGGGGAACCAATTCCAGATATCTTCGACAGGTGTTTAAAGAAAGGTTTGATCACTCTCCCACCTATTAAACCCCACTAAGAGAGTGAGCTAAAAGTTGCATGGTACAATGAGAATGATTATTGCGATTACCACCGCATTGTGGGACATAAGACCGCTGATTGCATGAAGTTAAAGCATTGTGTGCAAGACCTCATCGATCAAAACAAAGTCAATCTTGAGCAAAGCACCCAACCATCCCCTAATGCTAATCTAGGAGCTTACAAGGATCCATTGCCCAATCATAACAAGGCCTCCTCATCCAATCAAACCTATAACGTCACCCCACCTCCCGCCTTCTATGACTCTATTGTAGGGCAGATAGAACCATCCTCTAACCATATCAACATAATCACCATTCAGGCTCAAGCACCTGATTGCGCTGTCACAACTCATCATGGCCGCGTATCCATCCGCACAACCCCTACTACTGATCAAACCCCCGCATCCACATCAGATTCTCTACCCAATCTTCCATCTACACGCCCATCACCTACCAATCAGTACAACCTCCTAGAACATCTAGGAAAGACCCCTGCACAGATCTCCATACTTGAGCTGCTTCGCACATCACCGCTCCATAAAGATGTCCTTGATAAAGCACTCTTGGAGACTCAAGTCCCCGCCAACCTTAATGTGAATCAATTCCAAGGCATGGTGGGCCATATCGCCGCACCTCATCATCTCACCTTCTTAGAAAATGATCTCCTTGCATCCAAAAACTCACATAATGATGCCCTACATATCGAAGTCTGTATCCACAAACATATCATCAAGAGAGTCTTAATAGATGGTGGCTCCAGCCTAAACCTATGCACTCTTAAATTACTAAAGCAATTGGGATACTCGGATGTGTTGTAAACACTAGTGAGTGCATAACAATCAAAGGGTATGATGACATTGAATGACTATCTGAGGGTACTATCAAGCTCCCTATTCAAGTGGGACAAAAGATAATGGAAACAAAATGTCAGGTCCTTGATCTTGATCTCCCCTACAACATTCTTCTCGGCCGACCATGGATCCATGCCATGCAAGCGGTCCCCTCCACATTCCATCAATGTCTCAAGTTCCCTCACAATGGTACGGAAGTGACTATCTATGCCGATCCCCGCCCCTTCCAATACTACAGTTTCTTGGAAGGCCATGACCACACCTTCTGTCCATATAACAAACCCATCACCAAAGCCAATCCCACAACTTCCACCTCATACATCGACCCCGCCAACATTGCCACCACTTCATCCCAAACACCTCCACCACCTGAGATCAAGATCAAGCTCAGTGACATGGGATGTGGGGAGTATGACCTACATGGCACCTTTTGTGTGGGCAGGTTACCCAACTCTAAAATGTTTGGTACCCCAAAGCAAGAAGAAGCCAATATAGTGGTCATCAAATGCAAACCATCACCTACCTTTGAGTGGAAACATCTCCTGGATCAAGATGTGCTCAAAGACATATCATCCTAGCTATATAAAGATGAGGAAACAACCCAAGAAGCTCCCACAATACCAACATAAATCTATGGTAAAGGGTCAGAAATTGTCAAAAACATGGGCTATAAAGGACAAGGCGGTATCGGCCTTCATGAACAAGGGATCGTGGAACCTGTCCAAGCAACAAGAAATCCTTATACCCAAGGGTTAGGATATGGTCAACGACAACGTATCCTCACCACTGGCGAATGTATCTTAGCCGAGGTCGCTACGGTTTCCCCTAAAGTCGATAATATCAATGAAACAAGGCATCAAGATTCCTTTAGTGACTTTGCCAATTTCTTTGACTCATCCATATGCACCCTATACACGGTCACCACCCTAGCCTCTTCATCCAATGATTTACCCCTTGTATACCCGGACCTCATAGACTGGGACCAATGGGGACCTCTTGTCTTCGACGTAGCACCGAACGATGAGGCCATTGCAGAAATGATGGGGGTTAGAGATCACTTCCCCCTGGGAGATCATAGAGCAGGATACATCATGGAACTTAATATGACTTCCTACTTTAGGGAGACAATCCCTGCTTCCAATCGTAAAAATACAAAAATCAAACATGGATCTGATGGTGAAAACTGTTCTGCGGCAATGTCAGATCCCAAAAAGGTAAAAATAAAAGACGTATCTCCTGATGAAAACCTCCACGAGGCACCAGGAGATGGAAGTATGGGCCTTCCTGAGATAGACAAAGTATATCTTGACAGATCACCCGTCCTGGTAGAGCCAACTCAAGAGATGAATCTTGGGATAGAAGAAGAACCAAAAATCACCTTCAGGGCAGAATCTCTCAGTACACAAGAGCAGGAAAACTTCTTGGCCTTCTTCAAATGCAGAAATCACAATTTTGTGTGGACTTATACAGACATGCCAGGGCTCGATCCCGCTTTGGTTGTCCATCACCTTGCAATATGCCCTGATGCAAAACTAGTAAAACAAAAGCTCAAAAAAATGAACCCTCAGATGGCCCTCCTAGTCAAAGTAGAACTAAAGAAACTACTGGACGTCGGCTTCATCTGACCAATTAATTATCCTGAATGGGTTTCCAACCTAGTACCAATAGCCAAACCAGATGGTCGAATCCGTTGCTGCACCGACTTCCGAGACCTTAACAAAGCCTGCCCGAAGGATGACTTCCCACTACCCAACATTGACATGATAGTGGATCTTATGGCAGGACATGAGATGTTATCCCTCATGGATGGTTTTTTAGGGTATAACCAAATCAGAATTACCGAAGAGGATCAGCATAAGACAACCTTTATATGTCTGTGGGGGACGTACTGCTGGGTGGTAATGTTGTTTGGCCTAAAGAATGCCAGAGCTACATATCAACGGGCCATGATTGTCATCTTCCATGATCTTTTCCACCACATCATGGAAGACTATGTGGATGACTTGCTAGGAAAATCAAAGACATGGGAGGAACACTTGGATGTATTAGCGAAGATCTTTGACTGACTGGAACAATACAATGTTCGCTTAAATCCAAAGAAATGTGTCTTCGGGGTCACCTCCGAAAAACTTTTGGGATACATCGTCTCCAGAAGAGGAATCAAGGTATATCCCGCAAAAGTCAAAACCATCATTGAAATGCCTCCTCCAAAAACCCTAAAATAGTTGAGAAGTCTACAAGGGAAACTCCAGTCCATTCTACGGTTTATTGCTCAACTTGCCAATAAATGTCAACCATTCCAACATCTACTCAGAAAGGATACATCTTTTATATGGAATACTCAATGTCAGGCTGCCTTCGACCAGCTAAAAGATTATCTAGCTAATCCCCTCATTCTAACTCCACCGAGGCGAGGAGAACCCCTCCTGTTATATATCTCTACAACAAAGACAGCTATCGGAGCCTTACTAGCACAACATGATTAACAAGGGAAGGAAAGAGCCATCTATTACATCAGCCGCACCCTAATTTCATATGAGCTAAACTATACACAAATTGAATGAGCATGTCTGGCCCTGGTCTTTACTTCACAAAAACTAAGACACTACATGCTCAATCACAAGACCAAGCTCATCGCCAAGATCAATCCACTGAAATATCTGCTAAACAGGGCTGCCCTTACTAGGAGAATGGCAAAATGGGTCATGATCCTCATTGAATTCGACATCAAATATACTGAGAGAAAGGCCATCAAAGGACAGGTTATCACTGATCAGCTGGATGAAGCACCCAATCCTGCAAAATATCCTATACTGGCAGAATTCCCTGATGAAGCCATCTTGACAATAGCACAGGCAACAGAAACATGAAAAATGTACTTTGATGGATCATACACACACAGAGGCTCGGGGGCAGGTGTCCTGTTTGTTACCCCTCAAGGCGACACCATCCCTAAGTCCTTCAAAATCACATTCCCATGTACCAACAATGTGGCAGAGTATGAGGCTCTTATCACAGGTCTCCGAATGGCAATCAAATGGAGAATTGAGAAGCTAACTGTGTATGGAGATTCTCAACTAGTCATCCGACAGGTAAACAATGAATACAAGACCAAGGATGATAAGCTCCTACCTTATAAAAAGATGGTCGATGACTTCAAAGACTACTTTGATGACATCCACTTCAAGCAAATCCCAAGGCTAAGCAACAAAGCTGCAGATGCCATGGCCACCATCGGATCCTTGGTCGACATGAAGAAAGACAGTAAGAAGTGTGAGTTCCTGATAGAAGAACTCCCTATCCCAGCATATGATGTTCCTCAATCAGAGCTAGTGTGCGAGGTCATTGGTCCCCTATCCCCGTGGTATCAAGAAACCTACCTATACCTCCATGATAATATCATCTCCCCTAACCTATCCACCTCACAACAAAAATATTTCATCCGCCGAGCCTCCCACTTCATCCTTGTAGGAGATACCCTATACAAAAGGAGTCTTGATGGCACACTTTTACGATGTTTAGACTCTAGGGAAGCTAAAGTGGCCTTGCAAGAGGTACATGCGAGCATCTGTGGGGCACATTCAAGTGGACCCGCTCTTTCTAAAAAGATCCTAAGGACTGGATACTATTGGCCAACCATGGAACGAGACGCCTACCGGTTTATCAAAAAATGCCTACCATGTCAACAGCATGGAGATCTCATTCACGCACCAGCATAGGAATTGTAACTAATCATGATGCTGTGGCCTTTCCCACAGTGGGGACTCAACCTCATAGGCAAAATACATCCCCCATCCTCTAATGGACATAAGTTCATAATCACTGCTACTGAGTACTTCACTAAGTGGGTGGAAGCAATACCACTCACCTTCACCACTGGAACCCAGATATCCAAATTCATCCTCCATTATATCATCTGTCACCGACAATGGAAAACCATTCAAGAACCAGGAAGTTCGTACTTTGTGCGAAAAATTCCAAATCCAACACCATTTCTCCACACCATATTACCCTCAAGGAAATGGTCAATGCGAAGCTTCAAATAAAACCATCCTCCACATCCTAAAGAAGATGGTTAATGAAGCTGGCTATGACTGGCACCTCCAACTCAACCCCGCCCTATGGGCCTATCGCACAAGCATCCGCACCCCCACAAGAGCCACTCCATTTTCCCTGGTATTCAGATCTAAAGCCATTTTACCTATCGAGGTCGAGCTCCCATCCCTAAGAGTATCCTTGCAAAACATAATCAATGATGAGGAATACCGAGTCGCACGGTTGCATCAGCTTGAATTATTAGATGAGAAACGCCTGAATGCGTTGAACCACCTGCAGGCATATCAAAATCACCTCAGAAGAAGCTACAACAAGAGGATCAGAAACCAAAAATTTGAAGTAGGTGACCTTGTCCTTATGGAAAATCAGAAGAACTTGCAGGAGCGTCCTAAGAATGGAAAATTTGAGCCCAATTGGCTAGGGCCTTATGTCATTACAACCACCTATGGATCAGGAGCATACCAGCTTGCAACACCTGAGGGGCAGCCTCTGGATGAGCCTATGAACATCCTACACCTCAAGAAATTCTATGCATAACCCATCAAGTACCCCAATCAAAAAAACCAAAAAAAAAAAAATAATAAAATAGAAAAATCAAGAAAAAAACCCGATTGCAATAAAGACTTCCAATGGTGAAAATCACTTCGGTGATGCCTTGGATTGGTACCATGGTGAAAACCTATTTTAGGCGTCATGTGTAGAGGCCGGATCTACCATCTAATAAGTCCTCTTTCCATCACAACACTCCATATCGTACACATCCCATGGCTTGGAATTATGAAACATTGAATCCTATTGCCCACCCTGTAATATCTCACCCAAGGCTAACCCATGGAACGAGGATCCTTGTAAGCTTCCTTTTGTACAACATAAAATCAAAAGATCCAAAAACAACACAAAATCAAAAGATCCAAAAACAACACAAAATCAAAAGATTCAAAAATAGCACAAAATAAAAAAATCCAGAAACAACACAAAATCAAAAAATCCAAAAACAATACAAAATCAAAAAATCCAAAAACAATACAAAATCAAAAAATCCAAAAAATAATAGAAAAATTGTGAAAATCCAAATAATTCACTACAAATCATCCCCATACATCGATCTCTCTACAAATCACAAGCATCACTATCCATCAATCCTCACCATCACACCCATCCCAAACCATTCCCACATCATCAAGTCATGCTAGAACTACATATTCATCTCGCCCACATCTTGAAAGTACCTTGATCCCGTGGACACAGGGTATGTAGGTAGTCTGGAATATGAAGGAAGTTTCCAGTACTCAGGTACCTAAGATGCACCCATCCACCCCGTTTGGATGGTCCCCATACACTGAGCTTTCTAGACCTAATAAATGATACACACACTAAAATATGCTTGAAGCATGTCCCCTAATGCAAAAATCATCAATCAAGACACCAACTATAATCCCACACATAGCCTAATTGTCCCTTTGTCCACCTTTCAAAAATTATCCAACAAAATCTAACTGATTCGCATCCTAGGATGTATCAGTCCTACAATGGACAAGAATCTGTCATTCTATCAACATGTATCTTGGCAAGAATACACAAAGGCTATCTATATCTTTTTGTTGGTCTTTTTTGATTATTGATTTTTATCTTTTTGTCTCACTCGAGGTCATCTCCAAAGCTACCTTGATCTCATTATATCATGGCAAGTGGCAGACAACATCTAGAGTAGACATGGTCATTGTTTCTGCATCCATCAACATAAGCATCATCATAACCATATAAAACCATCATAAATAAACAAATAGGCCATCAAACAACATCATATCATATATCATCATCGCCAAAAATGCATCGCTCATATATACACATCAAAAAATAAATAACATGTCCTGATACAAGGCCTCCAAGGACCAAAATGATACAACTATCACATAGAAGACCCTCTCTCTAATCCAGTTGGGGATCCTGACCCTAGGGGTGGTTGTGGTCCTACCTGTGGCTGGGGTGGTGGCTGCAGCTGCGGCTGTACCTGTACTAGTGGAACCTGCTGGGGCACATGAGATGGGGGACCCATCGCCTGCTGAACCGACTGAACTAATCTAGATCTGTGTGATCTAGATGCCCAGGATCCACTGACCTGACTATAGCTCGGTGCATGCTGCTCTAAAGGCACTGCCACGTGATATAGGGCCCGATAATAGTCTGTTCATCCTCTGGCCTCCAACAACTGTCCTTGTACCTGAGATAACTATCCTTGTAGCTGATACGACTGTGTCTGTGCCTGGGACAACTGTGTCTGCATCAATGTCAAAACTGGGGCCATACCAGCACCTGAAGCCTGTAGACTGCCCACCATAGCCTTTGCCTGTTGTGCCCTGGCAAGGGCTGCATCCTACTCTCCAGTCAAAATCACTATATCCCCATGAGCCTGGGCTAACTGTGCCCGCAATGCTGCCACCTGCCCATCTGTGCCGTCCAATAAGGCCACTGTCCCCCGCAACTAAACCAACTCTGCCTCATAGCTCTCTAAAGCCTCCTGCAGGCTGGCTACCTGTGCCTGCAGAGTCTCAACCTCCTCCACCTCACTCCGAGCCCACTGATGGGATGTGGTCCCTCGAACCTCTGCCTCTGCCTACGGCCTTGCTGCAACAGCCTGCTGCTGCTGTAAAACCTGTGGTGGGAGCATGGCACCCCTGTCCACCCTTGGCTGTCCCCCACATCATCGAGGCCCTCCATGTCGTCGCCCCCTCCAATCTGAACCTGCTCAACATGTACCTACTGTATAGGTACCTGCTGTCTCACTTGCTGCTGGGGCACCTACCTAGCTGCTACTGCTGTTAGCACATCCATAGGCTGCCCATCCCTCCCAATCTCCCTCTCCTCTCCATCCCCTCCAACCTCCATGAGGTAATCTGCAATGATCTCCTCACCCTCCTCCAGGAAATCATCCCCATCATCCTCAGAATCCTCATCCCCTGATCCCGCCACCTCCTCTAGAGGGACTACCTCCTCGGTCAGATCAGTGAACCGAGTCAGTTGCCACATCTGCCACCATATCTCATATGCAGGAGTAGTGCCCGCATCCCTGACAGTACTCTGCCAATCCCACTGCAACAGCTGCAAAGCCGTAAAGTCCTCCAGAGCAACCCGCGACTGTATGGCTGCGGGCCAATAACGGACATCCTGACGGGTCCATGCAAAAATTGCCATATGCTATGGAGTATCCTGCCGGAACCCAAACTGTCGCATAACCCGCGATGGCAGATACATGTTGATCGTGTGGTCTCCACGACCCATCAAATAGCACTACTGAAAAGTAAAAGGAAGGTGAACATCATCATCTGGCCACGGCTCCACTCTAATATAGGGTCGCCAGGTCACCCGAATAACATCATCCAGCACCTGCCTCCAGTATAAAACCTGACCAGTGTATGTGTACTCTGCATCCCAATATAGGAACACAAAGGCCTTGAATGGATGACGATAGTACCCACATCTCGGTTAAGTGACTACGATATACTCCCAAATCCACACATGCAACAGAGTAACCCCGGCTGATAATGCTGAATCATAAAGATAGATAATTGTATGCATCTCATGATACAGCTGCCCCAACATCTCTGGTCCCCAGGCATACATGGTCTCATGCCTAACCATCCCATCGATCACCTCTCCCCATCCAACTAGAAATCCCTTGCCCCTCCTATCGGGCATCACCACACCACCAATCAATGCGCACAAGAATAAGGCAAAGGGATCTGCACCCGCCGCCAGAGTCCCCTCATAACTCATCTCCCTCCTATCTGCCGATAAAATAATGTGATCAGCACCAAATACTCTGATCAAGGCTTGCCGTCCCCTCCTCGTGTCGTATGTCACCTGACGGCCGTGAATAGGTAGCTTGAGGATGCGATAAACATCCTCAAGAGTGATAGTGATCTACCCAGTAGGTAGAAAAAATGTGCAAGTCTCTGACTGATACAACTCTACAACCACGGTCATCAGAGCTCTATGAGCTCACAACACTGGCATTGATGCAACTGTCAAGAGCCCTAACCTCGCCAGTCAGGCCCGAGTGGCATCATCAAACTGATCAAATAGCGCCATCACAGATGGCACGAGTCGCTCCTGCGAGTACACTATAAATGAACTCATATCCTGCATCCACAACTTCTGGTCAGAAATCTACCTATCTTCTTCCAAACCCCTCCTTTTCTTCTAATGTTGAAAGCCAGAATCATTTGGTGCCAAAATAGACCATACATGGTGCCATTTCTACCAATGGCGCTACCAGACTTCCCCCAAGGCACTAATTCAGATTATAGCGCTAATGCGCAAACCACTTTATGCCATTTTCAAGCATGGCATCACTGCACAAACTACTTTGCGCCATTTTCACAAATGGCGCCACCCTGCCACTTGGTGCTAAAATAAAGAATAGCGCCAGTTCTCCCAAAAGTGCACATATCAAATATGGTGCTAACCCTCTACATGGCGCTAAACATAAATATAGCGCCACTTCCTAAAATAGCTCTATTCCAGAACATCGCGCTACCCTAACATCCATTTGGCGCTAAAACACCAAAACCCTACCTCTTTCACACATGGCGCTACTACAGAAGATAGTGCCAAAACTCTAAACACATGGCGACAATCTGCCTCTATTCTACCCAAACGGATAGCACCAATCCAGAGGATGGCGCTAATCCACATACTTTTAGCGCTACGCGACCTTGCGATAGCGCTACCATTCCAAAACCCAATTCCTGAACACTAAAAATGTGACAATTAAAAAATCACAAAGCCAGGGTTAGGCCCTACTTGGGGTCTAGCCTTCGATGCCCGGCCAAATGATCAGAAACACTTAGAAATGTGTCGAAGTCGCGGGAATTAGGGGTTGCGCTCTGCCATCTCTCCTTCGCTTCTTCTTCTCAAGAGTTCAATGTGTGCAAATGTGGCACTCTTAGGGCCCACTTGTCTTAATATAGCAAGCCATGTCATCCCCCTGATCACTCTTTTTCCCCTCCAGGGTGCAGATCACAACCTTTTTCCTCCATTTTTCTTCCCATCATCTTCTTTTCCCATCCTCTATCCAACCTTCACTCCCATCATGTCTTTTCGAGAGCTCGGCTAATTTTTTTTATTTTTTTCGGTGACCTCTCGAGGGGGCATCCCTCACCCATCTTATTCCTTCCCGACAGCAGGGGCATATTTTTTTCTTTGACCTGATGCCATTTTCCTCCTAGGTCCTAACACCACGTCAAAGAGGGGCAAATGTAGACACCTAAAAATATCTTTTATCACCAAACCAACTCCCGACATCCCTAAACATACCGATTCCCCTTCTAATCAATTAATTAAATTTTTATTTAATTAATTATCCCTCCATTACCCAATTTCACATCATTTTATCCCCAACAATTGAATTAATTCTATTAATTCAATAGTTCAAACCTTAGCCAATTGATTAAATAAATATGCAATATTTATTTAGCCAATTTCTCCCTCCTCACTAAATCCAATTAATTAGCTAAACCATGTTTAACTAATTAATTTAGCCTATTAATTGACCTATCCCTACCCTAGGTAATTAAATAGCTATTATTTAATTGTCTACCCTAGCCTACCTCATCCTAGCCTTAGAATTAATTAAATACAACCTTATTTAATTAATCTTAAACCTCCCATTAAGATGGTCAAATCCAGCTTAACACCCTTCCCCACATCCTCCAAATAAAAAATTGGAATATATCCACATAAGTTAATTTTTTATTTAAATAAGTCCCACATCACATTTAAATCTCTTACAACCCCTTACCTATGCCATGCCTCATTTATCACCACTTATCCCAAAATGAATTTTTAATTCATTTACCCTTCCCCATGTGAATTTTTAATTCACATATTTTCCATCTCACCCATACTCATTAATTCACCATTTTCCCAAAAATGAATAAAAGATTCATATTTATTCCTAGCCCTCCATTCCTCCAAGATGAAATTTGGGCCCTCCACATCACTTTCATCATCCACCATTGATCTCCCAAATCAATCTCAACCCTTGGATCAAAACCTCTCCAAAAATGCCTATAAATACAACATCCTCCAACCCATTTTGGAATCCAATTTTCATGTAATGTTATCATGCTAAAATATCCATTGAGCTAGTCTTTGTGAGTTGCCTTTTGCATAGAAGCATTCACATTTGTATTCATCAATTAGGGTATATCTTATCTAGGAGCTCTTGGGTGCAAAGCTTCTTTCCCTTTGATGAGATTGGGTCTTCTTATCTAGGTATAACTTCTTGTTTTGTATGCATTTAGTTTATGTTTTACCTTTGATTTGATTTTCCTAATCACACTACACTTTCCATCTTTGATATTAGCACTATACCACATATTGCCTACTCTCCCACTACATATGCTATGACAACCATTGCATCCCTTTTACATCTTTCCCATTGTTTCTATTAGACATTATTGCATACATAAAGAAGTTGGAATAAAACAAACTCCTTGGCTGTCCTAGTGCATAAACTTGGGATTGCATTTTTAAATCTACTAGTCTACTTTGTGGCCCATGTTTATACTTGTGATGCCCCCCTTCTTTTCTATTGATATATTCCTCTTATTTACTTTTCCATACACTTGTTCCACTTTATTTTCTCACTTTATCCTTTGACCTTTCTATTTTAATCATTTGTTCATTTACTCTTACTGCTTCTTATTGCTTCTTCCTTCCATTTATCTTGATCTTTTATCCCTCTATTTCTTTACATATTCTTTGGTTTCCTTTCCTACTCACCTTCTTCTTGAATTGTCTTTTCGTTATTCCCCTTTGTTTGTGATTTGCTCTTTCACTTCTCCTTTCTCGATTGTATTACTTGCACTATGTTAATAAACCTGATGATGATCCATAGTTTAGTCCCTATTATATACTATTAAGATTGACTTCATCCACATAGGTTGGTGGTATTGATTGAGTTTCTTTACTCTTTGACTTTTTGTTAATATTTCTATATGGTCTTTTTCCTATGATTTCTTGATATCACCTTTTTCTCACTTGTGCCATTTCTCTTCTCTATGGGGAATTTCTTTTGCTTCTTCCCACACAAGGGACATTCACTTATTATTATCATTTTACTTCACCTTTACTTTAGATCTCCTATTCAATGTTGTCTTGTTCCTCTTTCCTCTTTGATACCTCTTTATCTATTCCACCATTACCTTGACTTATTATTGATCATGTACACTTGAGGGGATATTTGCCCACTTTCTTCCCCTTGTGGTTTATCTTCCTCCTATGGGAGCATGACCTTGGTGTCCCCTATATCATGTCTTCTTTCAATCCCTCTCATAGTGTGATCTCTCTTTTAGGGCATCATCTTGGTGTCCCCCCTCTTATAGTATCATACTTTCTTGTCCATTCTTCTCTCCTGGGGGCATGATCATGATGATCCTCGTCTTTTCTCATCACTCCCAGATTTTACTCTTAATTAATATCCTTTTTCCATTTGTTAGGATTAAGGTTCCATCAACCTTGTAAATCCTATGCATTTAATTACTCCTGATATTGTTTGTAAATCATTCATAAGGGATGAAGTATTCACCAAGTAGCGATCTTGTTTCAACTTCATGCTTGATCTTGATACCTGATGGATGATGGTTATCTAAGGGGGTGTATGGGGCTACCCCCCTACAAGGTTTGGGAGTTGCACACCCCGGTGGGGGTCTAGGGGCAACGCCCCCATAACCCATATTTTTTATATAAATTTATATTGTAAATCTAAACCATTCATCATTAGATCACATATTTGATTGTAGAGGTTATGTTGGCTTGTCTTTCCCTAGAAGGCAACCCATTTATGAGGATATTGTATTATAGCTATGTATGAGAAGAGTTGAGAGTGGAAAATAGGCGCTACTGGATTGAAGACTAAAGAGGAGATTGATAGTGTTGTATTGTAAACTCTATTGATGTTAATACAAACTAGTGCATCTCTTCTTGTGTGGAGGTTTTTTCCCAAAAGGGTTTCTCCATGTAAAAACTATATTATGTGTTTGATCTTCTGTTATGTTATTTCTTTGTGTTGATTTCACACTATGTCTATTTTGGTTCTGCACAGTTAAATATCTATATTACAGTTGTAATCATATTTCTGTTGATAGTTGTTTACCTTTATTTCTAACACCATTATCATCACTCCTTTTACTCTATGATCAATCAGGGTCATGATTTCACTTGTTCCCTTAATGACCTCTCCTTCTTAGGGGCATGACCTCACTTATGCCCATATTCTTTCTTTCATCTTCTTTTCCTCTTATCCTCTCATCAAAATACTTGAATTTTTTTTCTTTCCCCTTTATCTCTTTCCTTAAATTGATTGGATCTCATCATTATCACTCTCTTGACAATCAATTTTAGAAGGTATATACTTTATATCATTCTCTCACACTCACATTTACTTGATCCTAACCATGACCATGATGATTAGTCTATCTTATCATCTTGGGCATAGCTTGGCCTCTTATCCAATCGAGTGGATACCATATATATATTTTGCTTGGTAAACTGCTGAATTGGGGTCAGCTCCCTTTATATTAAACTTCAACCAAATTTAACATAGAAGTGAAAGTTCAACATGAGAACAATAAATTGTAAAAATAGGGTTCTTCCAAAATCCCTGTATACCCTCCAGCCACTACCACCTATTACATACTACTTTCTTCTATACTAACTACTAAGCCTTCTGTTCAATACATAGCATTATATTTCATTACATTTTAACATTAAAAAAAAATTTAAAAACTAGTGACTCCACCTTAGGCGTTATCATCTGTTGCATAATATTGCTCCAGAATTTCATTCATCCAGTCAAACTCCACCTCCAAGCCAGCGAGATTCTTCAAAAAGGAAAGCTCTTGCGTGGCTCTGCGATGATGACCATCAATTTTGTCTTCCCCTACTTCTGAGATAAACGACCACCAATTCATTGCATCGCCCACATAGTTCACTATGTGGAAATCACCAGCCAACGACACCCCTACACCATAGAAGGCTATACCCACCACCTCCTTCCAGCCACCTCTGAAATCTGGCTCAACTAATTCCTCTACCAGCTTCTGGATAGTGGGTTTCTCCTCATTTAAATCTAACATTACTGCTAAGAACATTGAAGACAAGTCGATATTAACCCTATATCTATTGCAATTAATCATGAAATCCTCTCCAAGAACACATTCGATGGCAAAGAGAACTATTGTACTTTTTGGTTTAAAAACCATTCCCATCCTCTTATTACTTATATTTCCTAAGAATGACATTTGTCTCTTCCTACAAACTAGTTGAATGGGAGTATCCATCGCTGCCACCACCAACCATGCAAATGGCCACCATGACAAATATAATGCCTTCCTTTGAGTTTCTCCATGAGCTTTAACTCTCCCCACATGCTTCGCCAACCTCCTCTCCTTGAATGGATCAGACAACCTGACAATAGGGTGATTTGGTGCCATCATTGTTCTTTTTCTCCCACACCAGATTGCTTGCGACTATGATGGCAAGATTTGCTAGTTTGTCAGCCTCCTTATTTCCTTTCGCAAGACATGATTAAAAACTACTCTTTCAAATCCTTCCACTAAACATAGGGATTTATTTAATAATATCTTTAATTTCCAATTTTCCATAGACCTTGATTGGAGGGCATTTATAACTATCATTGAATCCCCTTCCACATCCACCTTCAAAACTCCAAGGCAACGACATAGATTAAGGCCAAGGATTAGCACTTGAAACTTTGCTTCATTGTTGGTCCCTTGCACTAAATTCTTCGACGCCTTCCCAATAATATTACCTCTCCAATCTCTGACCAGACAACCAGTACCCAAGATACCTGGATTTCCTTTCGAAGCACCATCAAAATTCGGCTTTACCCAACCGTCTGTCAGTTGTGTCCACCTTGTCTCCCTTCTCCTTCTTTGGATATCAACATCACCAGCCCCATTAATGGGGGGATACCATATAATTATTAATAATATCATCACTTTTTATTTTTGGATTGGCTTGGCCTTGTTTGGAGTGGCAATTACATATAGCCCATACTTTAGGGTAGTAACTACATATAGCCAAGGGTAGCAACTACATAGCCAAATATTTTACCATTTACCCTCTTCCTTTTTTTATTGATCATCATTATCAATTCCATTTACCATTGGCCTAGCTTAGCCTTATTTCAAGTGGCTGCCTTACAACCCTTATCATCATGACCATTAACTAGTTTCTAGTATCCATATTCCAATTTTCTTGTATCTAGTTTCTAGTTTTTGATCCATCTTTGAAAAGGTGCCTTCTTCACAAGCCCCAACCACTCTCTCTTTTTCCTCTTTCTCCTTGGTTCTTGTGTGGATAATATTTTCATAAATTTCATATGCATCCATGATACGATAGCGTGTTTTATAGTCTAAGCCTAGATATATGCGTGTTTCCGTATGTTTTCTTTGCATTCCCTTATTTATATTGTGTACCCTTGTTGTTTTCATTTTCCATATGTTTGTTAGTTTGCTTTTGTTAGCATATAATGACTACTCTCTATAGATGCTTGACAAGAAAGGTACATGCATGTGAACAGAGATCAAAGACAAAAATTAAAGGTTTATATCTCTCCTTTCATATAATATCCTTGGTATTTTCATGATTATATATACTTTTAATATATTCTTACTTTAGTGAGATTCTTCCCCCTTAGAACATCACTAACTTGCCAAAGTAGGAGCAAAATGTAATAACAAAAATTGCACCCTTTTACAATTTTTTTTACTATGTTTTAAACTCATTTTAGTGTTCCCTTGGCCTATGTGTCCTACTCCTTTTTATCCCCTTACCTACCCTACTTTATCCTTATCCCTTTCATTTTCCCTTTCTCATGTGTTTTTCCCTCTCCCATGTGTTCCTTCTCCCTTAAGTAAGCTTTATTCATATTTCCTAGGTGATAATTATCCTTTTCAACAAATATTTAATGCTCTTCTTACCCCTTTATGTGTATCTTACCCTTTCCCTTGTTTATTTCATATATCACAAGCTATAGGTCCAATTCACTTGAAACAACCAATTATATTCATTTCACCTTCTCTTCCTTCCCATAAGATTTGAGCTTCCTCAGATACGGGTCAAACATGTCCCACTAGTTTGACCCACCCTTTTCTAGATTCCAAAATCAAATGCAAGGTTATCCTAGGTCGACTAACCCCATTTTTACTTGATCTCAACTTGAATTCCTTAAAAAAATATACAAATAGAGCCTCATTTCTCCCCATCCATAATCAAATTTAATATTATGTGCTATCATTTTGTCAGATCTTTGGCACCTTAGAGCATTATCATCTTGTTGGTGGATTACTTTGGATCCTTGGAGAGCCATTTTGTAACCATTTTTTAGCTTTACCCCAACCTCTATGGAGCCTTTCCCTCTCTTCCTTACATTCCATCACCCTATCCATTCCCTTTTCCCAATTTCACCCATTTTCATCCATTCTCCCTCTCATTCCATTCACCTTCAACTTTAAGTTGTTTCCCATACTTTTTGTTGTCATTTGATACCATTTTCTACCTTCTCCCATTGTCCTTTTCCCCTCCTAGTTTCCATTTCCCCTTTGTATCCAAATTAGGGTTTATGATTCATATTTCCATTTACATGTTTACCATAGTTTAGATATGAGTATAGTTTTGTCATGCTTATGTTTCATGTGGATCCATATTTGAATAACCCCCTAATGGGTTGACCGAGGCAACTTCCCATTTTATCTTTCCATTTGTAGGGTTTTTACATAAAAAATTATTTGCAAGTCAAATACACAAAAAATGTGTAATTTTTATAAGTGTGATAGTTACAAGAAGTGCTTAGAATCTTGAGATGATTAACCCTACAAATTTTAGGCAATATTGAGCAAGTTCAACTACACCAACTCACTTAATATTCCTACACCCAACATAGAATTTTTGACCCTAGGTCAAGATTTTTGCACCCCACACAATTGATCCTACCTTAGATCAACTCTTGCAGACCTCAAATCTCATAAGAAGCTTATTTCTATCATTTCCATCTTGCCCTTCCAATTTCATTAATTTTTGTCAAGTGTTAGGGTTTCACTTTTTTGTTTCTATTTATCCTCCTTTTGTTCTACTTTTGAGCAATAGTATTTCCCCAATTTCTCTATTTTTATTTATCACAAGAAGCTAGAACAACCTATGAAGGTCTTTTTATCACTATACCCACCTATTTTGTAAATTTTAATAGATTCTAACATAAAGTCAATATTACTACACCTGACATAGTATTTCTTACCCTAGCTCAATATTCCTACTCCTAGTGCATTTGACCCTACCCCCAGTGACATCCAAATATAATCTATAGCCTTTTGGAGTTATCATCAACTTGTTTCTAGTTGTTCATTTTTCTCTAGGTACAATTGCTTTAATTTGTTGTTTTCCTCCCTCCTTGGCATATCACATTTTTGCTTTCATTTTCCAATTTCTAGGATCAAACTCTTGTATCTCATCAATCAATACACTATTATTTATTTATTAGTGTTAGACTAAGTTAAAAAGTCTTATTTTTCACTAGTTTACACACTTAAGAAAAGGAAAACTAACCCCTTTTTAATCTTTTGTTTTTTTAGGTATGCACAAGATAGTGGTATACAACAAAAAAAATCTTAGAAATTACTATAGTTTGTATGAGGTAGTTTTGTTTATATTTTTGTTTGTGGTGGTGTCCATGTTTGCTTTCTCTCTTTTGTCAATTGAAATATGAAAGTGGATATAAAATGAAGAGTTGCAACATAATTTTTTGTGCACAAGTTGGTAAAGTTTGCAGATGTGTTCAATTGGGGATGCTTAACCATTTTGAATGCATTTCAAAATTGGAAATTGGCTTTTCATTTGTATATGATTGCAATACCTTTTGGTGCAACAAGTTGAGGTTTTCATAATCCTCTCATTTTATTTACTTTGTTAGAGTAAGCTTATCTGTGATCAATGTATAACGATTTGAGATTTTTTCCTATCATAATAGTTTGAGTTTGGTTGATCAGTTTGTTTACCTCTATTTGACTTGAATTCATAACTTACAATTGGAAGCGTATGAATCAAGTAAGTGGAATGTTGATATTTGGCTCCACACAAGAGTGGGTAGCATGGTGTGGGCACCCACTTAACAAGCTTTGTTTTGTGAGGCTATAAAGGGTTGGAGGCAATGTGTATGCACAATATCTATGCTTACATATTTGGTGGTCATAATGGTTGGTTATCCATGTAGTTTGGTGAGACAATCTAAATAACATATAGACATTCATAGACTAGTATGAAGAATTTTGATTCCACTAATTTTTGGATGTGACAGTGGTTGTTGACTCAGTTTTTACATTTGGTCTTTCTTTTGATTTGGTGGACTTGTTGAAGTATTTTATATTTTTAATCATTATCATGATGGAACCTTGAGTGGATATGTGCATTAGTGCTTCAGGATTTAACTGTGTGTGAGTTTTTTTCCTCAACGTTTCAGATCACACTCCATGATCCATCATCAGGAGATAAGAGAGCAAGAGAAAGCAAATGAATAAATTTACAAACCAATAGGGATAAATAGAAAAGAGAGGTGGTGCGGTAACCAAGAAAACTAAAGGGGACAAGAAAAAAAATTGAAAAATAAACTCAAAATCCAACATAGAAACACATACAAGTGTTGTCTCAAAAGTACATGCACTAAACCCAAACAAAAATCCTCAAGATAACAATAGAGTAAATAAATTAAGAAGAAAGAAACAACCAATATACATTAAGCAAACATAAATATCTATGTGCCAACTATATATATATATATATATATATATATATATATATATATATATATATATATATATATATATATATATATATATATGCAAACCCATATACATCTAAATATACAAACTATATATATGTATGAATATCGAAAAGACCAAGAAAGAAGGAAAATGCTATGAGTAAAGAAAAACATCAAAAATTATAAAGGGAATAAACAAAAGGTAATATTTTAAAAAATACAAAGCATGGGACCACAATATGCACAAAAGATTATGGTGGCAAGGAGACCAAAAGATATAAAAAATAAAGGTGTTAATATAAAAACTTTAGGAAGTTAAAATGAGTGAGAATAAGTATGCGAAACATTGTAGGTATAAGTACAAGACAACATGACAAAGCATATGGGGAAACCAATTGCTCGGGAGAAGAGCTACAAAAAACACTAACAAACAACAAGACAAGAACGAGTTCTAGAGGAAGGAACAACCAAAACACTAAATCCTAACTAAGAAAAGGGACTAAAACCCTAAATCGACAATTAAGAATAAGGAACGAAACTAAATGGTAGCAAAGAGAACAAAAAAACAAAAAATAGGAGCAAGAAAGAGGAAAGAAATAATGTGAATAAGTGTAAGAATAGATACATGAAGAAGTATAAGTATGGAGAAAGAGAAGAACAAGCGTATGTATAAGAACGATATAGGAGTAAGTATATGCATAAGGGTATGAATAAGTATATGTAAGAGCAACAAAATATATGCAAACCTATACATGCGAAAGAAGGACAAAATCACACGGGAAACAACTGGAGAAAGAGAACAAGAGATGAACTAGATCCACAGAAGGAAGAATACAAAACAAAAAGGAAAGCACCAATTGACGGAAAGGAGGAGAACAAAAGTCATCGGTGAAGGACAAAACCAATAAGAGGGGGATAAAAGAGGGGACGAGAGAAAGGACTAAATAGAGGAAAACAGGAGCACAAGATTGAAGAGAGGGTAGTAGAGACGAGATGAGGAGAGGTGGTGGAAGAGGGGAGGGAAAAGGGGAAGGAATGAGAGGAGTAAAGAAGAACAAAAGAGATTAGGAGGGAGGGTAGGAGGAGTTTCTAAGACAGGCTAAAAGGGGGTTCCAAGAGAAACTTAAACTCTAACCATCATCTCGATTGAGATTAGATGGGTGTTTATTAATCTCTATGGCCTCTTTAAGTTTTCTCTTGAAGTAGTTGTCTTTGCTAGCTAAGATTTGAGTGTCTTCTAAGAAGATGTGGTGTTTGGTTATGGAAGAATGTTCAGCAAGGGCGGATTTGAGGACCTGTTCATGTCTGATGTCTACACTATGCTCTTTGATCCTAGTGCTAAAGGAACATCCCGTCTCCCCAATGTAGGGAGTGTCACACGAGCAAACAATCTTGTAGACCCCAGAGTTAAGAAGGAGGTATTTGGGGTCTTTAGGGGAAGGGATCAGGTTTCTCACAGTGGAAAAGGGTTTAAAGGTACAAAGGAGGCCCTTTTTGAGAAGAATCTTAGAGATTTTGTTAGACATGCCTTCAATGTAAGGGAGGGTGGTGACAGGGAGGTTAGGGGGGTTGGCCTCCTTGGGATTAGAGCTTAGACGGGTCTTGGCTTGTTTAAAATCTCTCAGGATGTGTTGTCTTTTGTATCCGTTCAATTTAAAAACTTTGGTAAGGTGGGCAAGCTCTTGGTCTAATCTTTCTTCATCACAAATACGGAAAGCTCTAGTGGCTAAAGTTTTTAGGATCCCAGATTTTTGGGTAGGGTGGTGATGGGAAGTGGAGTGGAGGTAAAGGTCAATGTGGGTAGCTTTACGAAAAATGTGACGACCTAAGGAGCCATCTGGTTTTTTGATGAGAAGAATGTCAAGGAATGGGAGCTTGTTATCATTTTCAAGCTCTTTGGTGAAAGAGATACATTGGGCTATGTGGTTAATGTGAGAGTGGAATTCTTCAAGTTTCTCGGGGCCATGGGGCCAACATATATTGGTATCATCAACATATCATTTCCACCATTTTGGTTTGAGGGGAAAGGAACAAAGGGCGAATTCTTCGAAGTGCTCCATGTAAAGTTAGCTACAATCGAGGGGAGAGGGGATCCCATGGAAACTCCATCAAGATGCTCATAGACTACGCCTTGAAAAGTGAAAAAGGTAGATTGAAGGCAAAGTTCTACCAATGAGCCAATCTCATCATTAGTCTTGCGTTTGATTATTTCGATGCAGTCAGGATAGGGACCTTGGTGAAAAGGGAGACCACATCAAAGCTAACCAAGAGGTCATTCTCTTCTAACTTTTTATCTTTGATGAATTCTACAAAATGGGCAGAATTCTTGATGAAGGAACTAGACTTACCAACAAGAGGAGCAATGAGTTTAGCCAGGTAAGTGGCAAGTTTGTAAGTGGGTGAGCCAATGGTGTCCACAATTGGGCGAAGAGAGATGCCGAATTTGTGGATTTTTGGAACACCGTAGATTCAAGGAGAAGACTCTTTGGAGGGTAGGAGACATTTTTTTGTGGCATCATCAAATGAAGAAAGGGCAATGGCAGTTTTAACTTTCCTTAAAATTTTGGAGATGGGGTTGTGAGACAAGGTTTTGTGACTGCTACTATCAGAGAGGAGATCAAGCATTTTGGAGATATAGTCATGTTTGTTCATGATGACCATGGCATTGCCTTTGTCAGATTTAAGAATAACAAGATCATTATTGCTCAATAAACTCTTGAGGGCATGGAGCTTAGCTTTGGGAATGTTACACTTGGGCAACTTGGCATGCCTTAATGCGACAGCACAATGTTGTCTAATTTCTTCGGCCAAATCCTGAGGGAGAGAACGTGCAACACTCTCAATCTCAATCATGAAATCAGTGACGGGAACAAAGTGTGGGGAGATGGAAAAGCCTCAACCCCTTTTTACCTGGGGAGATGGCAAAGCCTAAAGCCTAAAAAGGGCCCCCTTCGTACCTTTAAACCCTTTCCCACTGCGAGAAACCTGATCCCTTCCCCTAAAGACCCCAAAGACCTTCTTAACTCTAGGGTCTATAAGATTGTTTATTTGTGTGGCACTCCCTACACTAGGGAGACTGGATGTTCCTTTAGCACTAGGATCAAAGAGCATAATGCAGATGTCAGACATGAACGGGTCCTCAAATCCACCCTTGCTGAACACTCTTCCGTAACCAAACACCACATCTACTTAGAAGACACTCAAATCTTAGCTGGCGAAGACAACTACTTCAAGAGAAAACTTAAAGAGGCCATAGAGATTAACAAACACCCATCTAATCTCAATCAAGATGATGGTTGGAGTTTAAGTTTCTCTTGGAACCCCCTTTTAGCCCGTCTTAGAAAATCCTCCCACCCTCCCTCATGATCTCTTTTGTTCTTCTTTACTCCTCTCATTCCTTCCCCTTGCCCCTCCCCTCTTCCACCTTCTCTCCTCATCTCATCTCTGCTACCCTCTCTTCAGTCTTGTGCTCCCATTTTCCTCTGTTTAGTCCTTTCTCTCGTCCCCTCTTTTGTCCCCCTCTTATTGGTTTTGTCCTTCGCTAATGACTTTTGTTCTCCTCCTTTTCGTCAACTTGGTGCTTTCCTTTTTGTGTCTTATTCTTCCTTTTGTGGATCTAGTTCATCTCTTGTTATCTTTCTCCAGTTGTTTCCCGTGTGATTTTGTCCTTCTTTCGCATGTATAGGTTTGCATATATTTTGTTTCTCTTACATATACTTATTCATACCCTTATGCATATACTTACTCCTATATCGTTCTTATACATACACTTGTTCTTCTCTTTCTCCATACTTATACTTCTTCGTGTATCTATTCTTACACTTATTCACATTCTTTCTTTCCTCTTTCTTGCTCCTATTTTTTGTTTTTTTTTTCTCTTTGCTCCCATTTAGTTTCGTTCCTTATTCTTAATTGTCAGTTTAGGATTTTAGTCCCTTTCTTAGTTAGGCTTTAGTGTTTTGGTTGTTCCTTCCTCTAGAACTCGTTCTTGTCTTTTCTTTTGTTAGTGTTTTTTATAGCTCTTCTCCCAAGCATTTGGTTTCCCCATATGCTCTGTCATGTTGTCTTGTACTTATACCTACAATGTTTCGCATACTTATTCTCACTCATTTTAACTTCCTAAAGTTTTTATATTAACACCTTTATTTTTTATATCTTTTGGTCTCCTTGGCACCATAATATTTTGTGCATATTGTGGTCCCATGCTTTGTATTTTTTAGATATTACCTTTTGTTTATTCCCTTTATAATTTTTGATGTTTTTCTTTACTCATAGCATTTTCCTTCTTTCTTGGTCTTTTCGATATTCATACATATATATAGTTTGTATATTTAGATGTATATGGGTTTGGATATATATATATAGTTGGCATATAGATATTTAGGTTTGCTTAATGTATATTGGTTGTTTCTTTCCTCTTAATTTATTTATTCTATTGTTATCTTAAGGTTTTTGTTTGGGTTTAGTGCGTGTACTTTTGAGACAACACTTGTATGTGTTTCTATGTTGGATTTTGAGTTTATTTTTCAATTTTTTTTCTTGTCCCCTTTAGTTTTCTTTGTTACCACGCCACCTCTCTTTGCTATTTATCCCTATTGGTCTACAAATTTATTCATTTGCTTTCTCTTGCTCTCTTATCTCCTAATGATGGATCATGGAGTGTGATCTGAAACGTTGAGAAAAAAAACTCGCACACAGTTAAATCCTAAAGCAATGATGCACAATACTATGGACTGTGGAAATCTAATGTCTATTCTTGAGTGGATATGTTGTGCATGCGTGTCCTAGTTGTGGTTGCCACATGAATTGTGAGATTTGAACCTTATTGGCAACATAAAATTTTAGGATTATTTTTTAAAAATATTTAAAGCTGACATATATGTTTTTTAAGAGTTGGGACTCTGGTTTTAATTTTGATGTTGCTTTAATAATTTGAATTCTTTGGTTGGTTTGGCTAAGCAAGGATGCACCCCATGTCAAAGAGATGGGTTCTACACAAATTTGGATGTACACTTGCAGTTGTTGTCAGACATTCTAGAGCTTTCTATCCACAATTTATTTTTCTTGTATTTTGAGGACAAATTACTTTATTTGTGTTAAGAGAGTGTTGGCACCAAATGTAAGCCTTTAGGACTTTATGATTATGTAAATTTTGAAGTCCTAATTTATGAGAGATGTGGCAAATTATTAGAAATATTATTGTAGAATAGGAAAAAATGCATATTTATATGTAACTTCCTATTCATATGTAAATTTGAGTTTTAGAGAGAAACTTTTGTGGGAAAAGATTGGATAGATGATTTGAGAGGAAACTTGGTTTTGAGAGGAAAGGAGAGAGGGTTTGAGCTGCTCCCTTAACCTAAGAGGCCATGTTTATGTAATCTATTCATTATGAGAATAATGAAAAACTTTTATGTGTTGTTCATTCACGTGTATTGTTCAATTATTATGTTGCATGTTTGTTGCATGAGTGTATTCTCATAACTATAGATATTTCCATGGCATATCAAGTATTGGGTCTTGAATCCACATTCACCTTGTGGTAGACAACCCTTTTGAGTCATTTCTAATGGGAAGCCAGTGCTCAGATGTACAATGTTTGGCTAGTAGGGTCGGTGTGTAGAGAGGGGTGAATTTAGCCAATAAGCATATTTTTATGTGTAGTTAATTCTAATAATTAGGTGTTTTAAAGGAATAATGACTATTTGTAAATGATTGAGAATCCTTAAATGGATATTCTTTCACTTGTTTTTTCACTAAGAAACCCAACATGGAAGGAAAAATCCAATAGGTATTCACTATAAAAAATAGTTGTACCATCTTGCTCCCTTAAAAAGGGACTCAAAAACACCTTTCCAGTATTCCACCACTTGCACCTAGTCAACTCCATGACATAATATAGCCTACTTATCCCAATAATCCATGACAATTAATTGCAATCATAATTTTGCCCACACTTGCTCATGAACATGAACATTGACACTATTTTTTTTTCTTAAAATAACAACTCTACTATGACTTCACTACACTACACATAATAACACAACGTTCACTCTCAATGTTGTAGCATGTACACACCACAACATCACATGAGAGAAGGATCCATAAAGTTTGTGGTGACGAGGAATCCACTTTGCTCACAAACCCATGAATTAATTTTCTTAATTTTGTTAAAACTACTATATGAATTTGCTTAAATATTCTTTAACCAAACTTATAAAATAATTGATGACTAATTCATTTATTCAAATAAATATTAATAAATCAAAGTTAACAAGTTCTCACAAGAGCATTTGTCACCTTGCATATATCAGTCTGTTACCATAACTAACATATAGGGAAGTCGATTATTTAAAAATAAATTTATGACTAAATAAATATAAGATGACATCATTTAATTATTTTACTAATTAAATCATTATAAATTTTGATCTCTTCTTCACCTCTAACATTTCGATTTGACTTAATTTTCAAATCATTTTTTTATTAATTGAAAAGTTCACAAAAGATAATTAAATTTGCAAGAGCGGGAGCTTATTTAAATTTGTGTTCATACTTAATCTCATTTAATTATTTATTTATCATCTAATCTATTTGATTGTCCTATAATAAAGTCACAAAATAAATATAAATTAATTCATCGATTATTTAAAATGTTGACAAAATTAATGACCTCATATCCAAACTATTTCTCTTAAACTAGCCAAACTCATTTGGAATAAATTGAATTAAATTAAAAACTCCAACTCATTTTAATTGTAAAAAATTGCTATAATAAGATATTAACTAGCATGCACATTTATACATAAATTTTTATTTAACTATTATTTATTATTTACTTATTTCTATTTAACTATTTTATAAAATAACCATATTACAAAACCAATTTAATTTAATTTAATTTGGTTACTTAAATTATCAACATTTATTAAATTCTACCAACCCTAAGTACCACAACTTAAGCATGCATTTTAAGAGAATATTTTTTTAATAACTTACCACTTAATTAAATTTTTTAAAACACATTAATTAAATTAAATTATATAAAAAATCAATGTTCAATTTAATTTAATCTCACAATTAACATAATTAAAATCTAGTTTATAAATAATAAAAAATACACTATTCAACTAACTTAATTAAATTCTAAATAATAATTAAATATTAGATATTAGAGCATCACCAATAAATCTTAAATATAATATGATATAAAATATTAACTATAATAACTTACTACACAATTAATTAAGTCACATCTATATATAAATAAATAATTTAAGAAGTCACATGACTAACTAAAAATAAATAAAAATCAAAGAATTAATTTGATCTCCAACATCTATTCTCTATCATATCTTTTAATTCTATCCATTCATATAATGACGACTTTAAAAGTCCCCTAATTCTCTTCATTCAATTCTAGCCATCCATTTTAACTAAATCTCAACCCTCCATCTTATCATCTACACATCTATAAATCAACCCCCATCTTCAACTATTTCAAGGGTGAAGAATTTGCATGTACATGTTGCTAGAATATTGAATAACTCAATGAACATTCACATCAATTTCATCCAAGCACATCTACAACAACAAAGAATGATTGAATTTATTGCAGAGAGTCATAAGTTTCACACAGGTATCAAATTTTTTCTGAAAAGTGGTTACGTTAAAGATTTGAATTAGTATAGTTGACTCAGAAATATTGTTTTTCAAAAAAATTTGACGCGCACTTTTTAAAGAAAAAATTATATCTTGCAATCTAAAAGAGGAAATTACATTCTATTTTTTGCAAATAAATAAAAATATTTAAATCTATTTTTTCTACAACATTTAAAATCAATTCACACATATAATTATATGTATATATAATATATACATATAATTTTAAAGTTTTTTTTAAAACACTTAAAATAATAGATGCATACATGTTTTTTTAATACCTAAAACAATATTTCAAGTGAATTATATTTTCGTTTCCCTTAACAATGAATGTATCTACGATAAATAAACCCCTTTGTTTATTACTAAAATACACTTCTATTTTTTTATGTATTCACAATTATGTTGAACAAAAGAAAACTTTTCAAATGCAATGTATTTTTCTTTTATAAAAAATTATACAAAGAAATCTCTTTTTCATACAATAAACATATAAGTAGATCTTTTATTTCACATGTTCCACATGCATAAAGAAATATAAATTAATCTATTTTCTAAACAAATCTAGAGTGTCGATATGCATAAATAGAGAAAGACATCATACACTCTCACAATGAAGATTTTACAATAGCCTTTTAGCTTTTAAAAAATGTTTCAAAAACTCATGTAAAATTTTCATAAAAAACACAAGTTCATCATCTTCGAAAACTTTGCAAACTTGCAAAACAAAGCTTCATATCCAAGCTAATAGAGGTTTTTTCACCTCCCAACCATAAGGCTTTCTCATAAACCCACTCCTGAGCTAGGAGGTCCTCATAGAAATTGGTTTGCACAACACAACAAAGGAATACACACACAAAACACAACACCCATGTGCTTAAATATCACATATGAATTTTATTAGTAAGATTCATACAATATGGAGAGTCAAGGGGACACACTAATCTCTTGGAGAAAAATAGAAATGACATCAAATCTCATTTCTTTTCCAACACCCACATACATCAAAACACATAATAATACTGCATTATCAATTTGCACCTTCCACAACATTATGATCATAAATCCACAAAGTATTTTTTCACATCCCATATGATATCACACATCAAATACAAAGGTATTAAATGCTTTGAACATGTCTATGGGGGATGGGGGCTAGGGGCCATTCAACATTACAACTCCTACATGAATACTCCTTATATCACTAAGAAACATAGTTTACACAAATATGCAAAGGCACTGATGTCTTAAATAAATGTAAGTTGAATATGTTTTTCCCTAAGAGGGTATCCACATCTTTTTCAACTTCATTACATGGGTAGCTCTTAACCCAATTGGGAAGATCCACACCCAAAACATATAACACCCATTCCAAATGAGTTTCAACACATAATACCAACACAAGAAGAGGGATTTCATGCAATAAGAACAATATTCATAAAAAAATCAACAAGATTTTAAACATAATTTCAACAATAAGTAACAATAATATATACTTTAAAGTGGCTTAAGAGCTTACCTCAATACTTAAACAAAATTTGAGAATCCCTTGATCCAATCTCTCAATCCCTTCTCCTCTCCAAAGCTCTACATCTCTTCCCATTCTTCTTTTCTCCAAGCAACTTGAAAATAAAATGTGATACATCTAAAAATAGAAAATCCAACCCTAAATAAAGCTTTAAGAAAAGTTTAAATAAAGGATAATTGTCTAGATACAATGAATCTAGGGAAAAGTTTGACTTTTCCATCAAAATTAGATTTTGCCTGTGGTCATTTATTTTTCAAGGAACTTTTCAAGGCTCTAGACTCTTCTAAAACACATTTTAAACACTCTAACATGGACCCATCTCATAGGTCATCACTTTATGGGTTTAATTTGACTCAAATAATAAGAAAAATAACATTAAAAGACCTCTAAAATTCTCTCTTAAGTTCAAATCCAAGATTTGACACTTAGGGGACTTAACCAAACTCCAACTTAACAATAATTAAAATAATTAAAAATTAAAAATTAATTAACAAAATTTCACACATAACACATTTACACAAAAAGACCTTAATCCCCTCTTAGGATAAGGTCTAGGTACACTAGGGAATCACAACATTGGTTTTTTGAGAACCTTCACAAATTTTTATTGAACATAAAAATTAACTTGTATATTTGTACCCAAACGACAATATATCCAAGATAATAGCTGAAGTGAAATTTACAATTAAATCAATATACACACCATAGATAAACATAATCAACCAACATTATCATGATTTAATTAAAATCTAACAATAAGTTTAATCCACTATCGAAATCACATTTACACACAATCACATAAAACACGTAGCATCCATCCAATTACATTGAGATTCATCATTGTATAGTTAAATATATTCTAAAATCAATCCATAACAATAAGATAAATATGAATTCTACACTTAGATATAGATAATGTAAACAAGTCTATAATCATTAGTTAACCAATTCATCATCTAAGTAGATAATCATCTAATATTCTAAACATCGTATCGGTGTCCACACAGTCTATAATCATAACAAAGTATAATAACATAAGTGTTATAAGCATATCAAGTCTTATCAAAATAAGATGTGCTCATAAGGAGGAGAAGTGGGCCTCGCACATAATATCTAGGATCACGAAAGGACTACAATAAGAGAGTCCATATATTTGAGCTAATCTAAGCTCTCTCCAACTTCACAAATATCTCATACTCTACCTATATCCTCCAAATATACCACAATAAGAATATTAATATAAGAGGAAGGGTCGACGAATCTACCAAGATGTAGAGAAACTCCTCCCATGTGAAGAAATAGCAAGAAGAGTAGTTTAATTTCTTAGATAATTCTTTAACCTAATTATTTTGTCTTGTATGGGACAAGTGTAACGATAGTCAAACCAATCACCTATACACTATCCGAATAGAGATAAGTTAGTGATTGAACTTGTCAAAGCTAAATTCAATTTTGCCGAAACCCATTATTGATACCTAGTCCTACAACTTACATAGGTCATAAATTTTGCATACAATCTTGATGTGAGGTGTTGTCTTTTTTGAAATTGCATAACCTTATGAGAAAATCCAAATATGTAAAATATCACACATTAAATAAAAACCTTATTTTATTTGTGACCTACAACAAAACTACATTTTCATGATCTCTAGAGCCTAGTTGTATCTAATTGTGTATGCAGAAAATGGAAATCAAATAAGGAACAAATGCATCAATCAACCTACTCCATATTCAACATCATATCAAGAGCAAGTAACTAACGAAAGGAAATGAAACAATATTACCAAATTAGTCCTTGTTGCCCTTGATATTTGATAATGATCTTCGAATTGATAATGTTGATTACTCACACTAGCAACATAACAATACTTGAAAGAAAGATGTGATTCTCAAAATGCTCTAAGATAGATCTCAGTAGGTGCCCTAGGAGAAAAATGACTTAAATGATGCTCTAATTTATATGATATAGGACAAATGGATGAATGGCCAAGATTAAATTAGGTATCAATAGCTAAGATCAAATGAGACATGGATCAATGATGGATGGACAAGATTAAAATGTGATGGATGGACAAGATTAAGTGAGACAACTTAAGGGAAGGATAAGACCTATCCTCATAAGGTCGGCTTAGGATTTTTAGATTTTTGTGCCAAGAGAAGGATAAGTGGGAAAAGATAATTAATTAAATAATAAAATTATTTAATTAATTATGGGAGAAAGTGGGAGCCAATAATTAAATAAAAAATAAAAATATTTAATTAATTATAAGACAAGTTAGGGGAATAACTAATTAAATAACTAAATTATTGGACAAAGGATATAATTAATTAAATAAATTATAAAAAAATATTTAACTAATTTTGGCTAAGGAAAATTAATTAAATAAATTTCCTTAGCCAAAATTAATTAAATAAATTTTTATTTTATTTATTTAATTAATTAGCTAAAGGGAAGGACAAGGCGACATGAAACGACTAAGATGGATGACAAGGTCAAATCTAGATGTCTATATTTTTCCCCTTTTTGAGATGATGTTGTGACCAAAAGGAAGTAGCATCATTTCAAAGAAGAAAAGGTATGGACGACCAGAAAGGGATGATAGGATGGGATGCCCTCTCGAGAGGATAGGCAGGTATTGTTGGAAAATTGTTGTCATTGATGTCAAAGGGAAGAAGAGGAAAATCACCAAAGGCCACTAATCATATCTTCAAATGAAATCATTGAGAGCATCAAAATGGCTGACTTCATGTTAATTATGGCATCGTTGAATTTAAAATTGAATTATTGTAAGGTTGAAATAAAATTATTATTTATTTATTACAGCTAACCCTTGTGAGGGATCACTTTCCTTGGTAGGCCGACTCCCTTGGCATAGTCGCCGCCTTTCAGGAAATTAAAATAAAATAAATTTAAATGTTTATAGAGGCTGACCCCCCTTAAGAAGTTGCTTCTCTTGGGAGAAAGCACCTCCCTTAGGACAAGTCACCCCTCTTGAAGAGATTGCCTCCCTTCATGAAGAGGCATTTGATGAGGTATAAAAAGAACATAAGGTGGAGTTAGAACAACAAGCAATGCAATGATAATCATTTGAATTTGAGCAGACTTAGAGCAGAAGTATTTAAAGGAAGACATTAGTGTGAAAATGTTACAAGCAGATTTGTGAAGGAAAGCATATATGGTGCATCATCTAGAAGCAGAAAACATGAAAAATTAGTCCATTTAAGAGCACAATTTAGAAGTATAACAACAGAAATAAAAATATGTTTCAAGCAGATTTTTTAAGAGAAAAATATTGTGAAGAAATGTTGCAAGCAAGTTTGTGAAGGAGAGTTTATGTATTGAGAATGATTGCATCAAAATTTTGAAAGAAAGTGTATCATCTACAAGAAGAGTTTGTGAAGGCAATTCAAATGTTCATCATCCATTGAAGAGGTTCATTTGGAAGTTGGTGCTTCTCAAAAGAAGAGATTGGTGTCTCTTGCTAAGTTGGTGCTTAGCAGTGGTGATTGGTGTCTCCAATAGGTTGGTGCCTACAAATTGTTTAACGGCGAAGATTGGTGTCTCGGTGCCTACAAATCATTTGTAAGAAACATTTTATTTTTATGACTAGATTTGGATAGCAGTTCCAAGAAGTCTTTTCATTGTGGTTTTTTCCCAAAAGGGTTTCCACGTAAACCTTGTGTTGCATAATTGTTAGATCTTGTGTGATTGTTATTGTTGTGGTTGTTAAGTTTTATATAAGTAAAATATTATCTTATATTGATTCACCCCCCTCTTAGTATAAGCATGTGTTCATCAATTGGTATTAGATTCGGTTCCTTCAGAGATTGTCTAACTGCTTGAAGGTAGATCTTGGAAACACACATGGCTAGTCAAGAAGGTTTCTCCTCAAATGGAGCTCCATTGTTTGACAGAACAAACTATGCATTCTGGAGCATAAGGATGCGAACTTATCTAATGGATCTTGTCTTTGATATTTGACAATCAGTAGTGAATGGTTACAAAGCTCCATTATCTCCACCAATGGATCAGACAGGAAAGAAAACTAGTGAGAACAATGCAAAAGCTATGAATGCAATCTTATGTGGTATATTAGAATCAGAGTTTGTCAAGGTGATGCATTGTGAATCGGCAAAAGAAATATGGGACAAAATTAAGAACATCTATGAAGGAGATGACAAAGTGAAGAAAGCCAAGCTTAAAACTCATAGAAGACAATTCAAGAGTTTTAATATGAAATACGAATAAAACATTGCATCCTATCTCCTTCGTGTGGATGAAATTGTGAATACCATTCAAGGGCTTGGTGAAAAGGTTGAAGAATCAATGATTGTGTAAAAAGTACTAAGATCTCTTCCCTTAAGATTTGATGCAAAAATTTTAGCTATTGAAGAAATGAAGGATCTAGTTAAATTAAGTATGGATGAATTGCATGGGATTCTCATGACATATGAAATGATAATGGAAAAAGAAGAGTTATCAAAGTGAGAAGCTGCCTTCAAAGCTTCAAAGAAGATGAAGAATAAAGAGCCTGAGCCAAGTGATAGCTCCAACAATGAAACAAACGAAGAGGAAGCTCATTTTGTGAGGAAGCTTAAGAAAGGATTTGATAAATACAAAGGTAAGTTGTGCTTTAAATGCTTTAATTGTGGAAAAGTAGGACATTTTGCTGCTAAGTGTCTATATGAAAAAATTGAAGTAGTAAGGATCAAGACGATTATAACATGAAGAAAGGTAGAAAACATCATCAATATAAAAAGAGATACAAACAGGGAAAACATGAGAAAAGAAGAACTTTCATAAGCACAAGAAAAATTTCTATTCCAAAGAGGAAAGTAGCTCATATGAAGAGAGTAATGAAAGTATCTTCGCTAGTGATAGAGAAGAAATTCTATTCATGGGAATTGAAACAAAAGGGATATCTTGGAAAGTGAAGACAAAAGAAAAGAAGGATTCAGAAGAGGAAGAAAATGCCAAAATAGATGGGGATGTAGATCTAGAAGAAAAAATCATTTGTGTCCTAAGTGAGATCAAGAAGCTTAAAAAGAAGAATCTAAAACAAAAGTTACAACTTCAGAAATATGAAGAAGAGGATCGTGATTCAAAAGAAAAATGTAACAAAGCCTTGAGAAATCAGAAAAAAATATCATTAACCTAAAGATTCAACTTGAATAGGCAAAAAGAATAGAGGAAGAGGTGAGAATTCAATCGAAGACAAAAGAAGAAGATTGTGAGAGGCTAGAGTCTGAAATTGTTTCCTTGAGAGAGGAACTAGAGAAAACAACTACTAAGTTGAACAAAAGCCTCAATTTTGAGAAAAGTACTGAAATCTTAGATGATATCATCAATTTCCAAAGGTCACCACTCATTAAGACTGGTCTTGGAAATGAAGAAAATCAAGGGAATGTCAAGGATGATCAAAATCCAAAGGCTACTCAATCACTGAAGAAGGTAAATGAAGAAAAGACAAAAGGCTATGCAAATGCTCCAAAAGTCCCATAAAAAATGAAAGCAACAAGAAGAAAGAAAATCATATCTCATAGAATACCAACATTCCTCCCAGAGACAACAAGGTTAAGTTTAGAAACTTTCTCCCTCCAAAGCAAGCTCACATGACTAGGTTATGAAACTCTTTCTTTGGTTATTGCTTTTTCTGTAATCTTTTTGGTCATGAAGCAAAGTAGTGTAGGGCACTTGCAAGAAATATTTTGGTTCATAAAGCAACGGAATATAGGGCACATACAAGAAATTTTTTTGCAAGGAACAAAAATGGAAGCCCTTATGGATTCTTAAATAGAAACTACCATTCATTTGCTCCTTTATTAGATTACACTATTGTGTGTTGTAAGTGCAATAACTATGGTCATACATCACACTTTTGTAGAAGTGATTTTGTGGAACTCCTAGACAAAAACAAGAAAGTGGATACTCTTCCTAAACAAAAGGAAGAACCCACAAAAATTTGGAAAAGGAAGGAGGAGAAAGAAAAGAAGGAGAAATCCATGCTTGTACAAATTGCCTTTCATGCTCAAAATGAAGGAAATCAATGGTACATTAATAGTGGTTGCTCAAGTTATATGACAGGGGACAAGAGAAAATTTCTCACTTTGAAAGAAGTAAATGGAGGTATAGTAAAATTATGAGACAATGCTACAATGAGGACAACTGGTAAAGGTGCTCTTAGCCTTGACAATGGAAAAACAAAAATTGAAAATGTCTTGTATGTTGAAGGGTTGAAGCATAATCTTCTAAGTGTTAGTTAAATGTGTGATCAAGGACACTCTCTCACATTTCATGCTGAAGGTTTTGAAATCAAGAAGGTGAGTACATGAAAACTAGTTGCAGATGCAAGTAGAACAACTAATAACCTTTACATCCTTAGTGAGATCAAAGGAGAAAAATGTTACATGGCGCAAGTAGATGAGAGCTTATTATGGTATAGAAGAATGGGTCATAAAAACTTTGATAATCTAGTAAAAATTAGTACTAAGAAAGCTATAAGGGATATGATAATGATTGTTAAGCCTTCAAACACTATTTGCAAGAAATGTCAACTTGAGAAACAAACAAGGGCAAGCTTTAAATCAAAGGAGTACTCAACATCAAAACCATTAGAACTTGCCTATACAGACCTCTGTGGGCCTACAGGACACAAAGTTTGCAAGCTGAGAGTTATTTTATGTTGCTAATTGATGATTATTCTAGAATGACATGGGCTACTTTTCTAAAAGAGAAATTCGAAGCATTTGAGAAGTTTAAGGCATTCAAAGCCTTAGTTGAAAATGAAACTAGTCTAAAAATCAAGTGCCTAAGATCGGATCAAGGAGGAGAATTTACTTCGAATGAATTTGAAGAATTTTGTGAGCATCATGGAATAAAGAGACATTTCTCAGCTTCTAGGACTCCACAACAGAATGGAGTTGTTGAAAGAAAGAATCAAACTGTTCAAGAGATGGTAAGAACAATGTTGAATGAATCTAAGTTGTTAGCCACATTTTGGAGAGAAGCAACTAATACAACAGTCTACATTCTGAACAGAGGGCAAATAAGAGTCAACAATAGTAAAACACATTATGAACTATGGAAGGGTAGACCAACTATAGTTAAGTACTTCAAAGTTTTTGGAAGCAAATGCTAAATAAGAAGAGATGATGATAATTTGGGAAAATTGACTCTAGATTTGATGAAGGCATCTTCCTTGCTTACTCTTCAAGAATCAAGCCCTATAGATGCTATAATAAAAGATTGCACTAGATTGTTGGGAGTGTAAATGTAAAAGTGGAGGAAGGAAGGTATCAAAAGGAGAGAGCACAAGAAATTGATTATCCAGAGGAATCAAGTTTCAAGGAAGAAAAAGAAGAAGAAGAAGAAGAAGATAAAAGAGAATAGATAGTATGAAAAGACACAAAGATGCCACCAAAATTTGTCCTAAAGAATCATCCAGAAAATCTAATTCTTGGTAATAAGGATATTGAAATATAGATTAGAAGAAGGGTAGAAAATACATATGAGCAAGAAAACTTCTCCTTGCTATCTAAAATAGAGACCAAGAACTTTGCAGAAGCATGCAAAGACAAACATTGGATCAGCGCTATGGAAGAAGAACTGAATCAAATTGAAAAGAATGAGACTTGGGAACTTATTCCTAGACTAAAAGACAAAAATGTGATTGGCACCAAGTGGGTTTTTAGGAACAAGATAAATGAAGATGGAAAAGTAGTGAGAAATAAAGCAAGATTAGTTTGTAAGGGGTATGTTCAAGTTGAAGGTCATGATTTTGAAGAAACTTTTTCTCCTGTTGCATGACTAAAAGCTATTAGAATGTTTTTGGCATTTGTTAGTTTTAAAAACTTTAAATTCTATCCGATGGATGTCAAGTCTGCCTTTCTCAATGGAAATTTAGAGGAAGAAGCATATATTGAACAACCAGAAGGGTTCCTCTTATCAAAAAATAAGGATTATGTGTGCAAACTAAAGAAAGCACTTTATGTGCTGAAACAAGCCCCCGAAGCTTGGTACTCAAGACTTGACAAGTATTTACAACAACAATGTTTCAAAAAGGGAATTGTTGATAGCAATCTTTACATCAAGACTGAAGGTGATGATGCATTGATTGTTGTGGTTCATGTGGATGATATTATTTTTGGAGGTAGTAGTGACAAAATGTGTTAAGATTTTGCTATGGAAATGTAAAAGGAGTTTGAGATGTCCATGCTTAGTGAGTTATCATTCTTCCTTGGGTTACAAATTTCTCAATCCGATAAAGATATTTTCATCTCACAAATGAAGTATATCAAGGAGATGTTGAAGAAGTTTAGGATGGAAGATTGCAAACTAGTGAGTGCACCCATGGTCACATGCTACAAATTAAGTAAAGATAATGAATCCCCAGAAGAAAATCAAACTCTATATAGGTCAATGATTGGGAGTCTACTATATGTGATAGCTTCAAGACCAAATATTATGCAAGTTGTAGGCATGGTAGCACAATCTCAACCAACACCAAAAGAAACTCATGTGCAAGCAGTCAAAAGAATATTTAGATATCTAAAAGGCACTTTGGAATATGGTTTGTGGTATCCAAGAGGTGAATATTTCACTGTAGAAGCATATACTGATGCAGATTGGGCTGGCAATATTGATGATAGAAAGAGTATAAGTGGAGGAGCATTATTTCTGTTGCAAGTATGTGTAGTCGGTATTGTCATTGATGTCAACATTTGTTGTCATTGGTGTCAACTTTGTCAATTGTGTGAAGTAATAAATGGTGCAAAAGTATGAGTAGTGAGTGTTGAGTGGATACTATCCCTGATGATGTAGTGAGTGTTGAGTGGATACTGTCCCTCATGATGAGATTGGTTGTTACAATGGTATGAATTGTTTGGTTTCTTTGTAGAGGTGCTGAAGATGTTGATAATATGTTTCTATTGGTTGGTTTCCAAGTGCTTTTGAGAAAATTTGATTAATAAAGGAAATAATGTGTTGAAGTGGCATTTTAGTTTACAGAGTAGTGTTCTGGTTTTGCTCCACATTTCATCTATGATGAAGATCTATCTTTGTGGTTTGGATATGTTGTTCAGAGATGTTATACTCTGAATTTGGTGTTTTGGTTCATTGTGTAAAGGAAGTTGTGTTCACTAGTATGAAGAATGTGTTTTTGAGTGTTGCAGAGATGTTTTGTGAAAAATGTCTTTGATTTGCATTTCTCCGCAAAGAGGTTTTAAGTATTATAGTTCTAGAATTGTGCTTATAAGGATTATATCTTTCTTCTATTAAATTTGTTCATGGTTTGGTGCTCCAGAAGTCGATTTCTAGAGATACAGTGTATGATAGAGATAATTAAGCATACTGGATAAACATGATAAGGTTGTGAGGAAAGTGAAAGTTGTTGTGGAGGAATTTGTTGGATTTTAGGATGTTTCAAAAGGTTCATGGAATACTCTAGAGTGCGTTAAATACTTGCATGTGGTTCGTAAGTCATCTTTGGATTTCAGGAAGCGTGCACTTAAAAGTTCATTGTGTTAACACGGGTTTGGCCGACCTTGGGTGTTTACACTAATTGTGGAGGTGCTTTGATGATTGTGAAAGAGTGAAGTGGCATGCTTGGATGAATTTAGGTCTGAGATAAGATGTGTTATGGTCCACCTTCATTCCTTTCCATTGCAGGAATGTTTAGGTCCAAAACTAATTTGAATTTTCTAGGTTAAAGTGATTTGCCGACCTGGGAGAATGATCTCAAGGTTGAAGAAAATATAAATTAGTGTCAAGGGATCATGATTGTGTGTGTGTGCATGGATGTGATGTGAGTAACAATGTGGTTGAATGTGTGGTGAAGTACAAGCCTTCATGTGTTAGATTATTGGAAGCTCAGTGAGTAGAAGGTGTCTACTATTCTTTAGTGATGCTGTGAAGGTGATGTTGGTATTGTGGTGAATATTAGTTTTGTATTTTGAGCTTCATTGGAAATGTACTCCATGCATATGTCAAATGCAATTATAACAGTTCAAATCTTAGCAATGAGCCACCTCTTCTATCTATTTCTTTCTGGGTAGTGAGCCCTTTGGCAGTGAGCCTTTCTTCTAGGCAATGAGCCCCTTTGGTAGTGAGCATTTCTTCTGGGTAGTGAGCTCCTTTGGTAGTGAGCCTTTTGTAATTTAGTGTTGATACTACTTTATATTGTGAGCTAATCCTCACCATGGTTTTTCCCTTCTTGGGTTTTCCATTTAAATTTGGTGTTCTCTTGTGTTTGATGTTGGTTTGATTCAGTTTTTGTTATCTACTTTTCATGCTTAATCATCATAACAATCTAAGGGTTAATTGAATCTATGTGGATCTAAATATGTGTGAGGGTTTTAAAATTTTAAGCTACAACTGATTCACCCCCCCTCTTAGTTGTCTTGTGCATTCAACACTTTCTTGGTAACAGTCCTGTATCTTGGTTAAGAAAGAAATATGATTTTGTTTCTCTATCCACAACAGAGGTTGAATACATAGCAACAACATCTTGTTGCACACAAGTTCTTTAGATGAAGCAAACACTAAGAGATATTAAGGTATAATATGTTCATCCAATTTCAATATTTTGTGATAACACAAGTGCAATAAACATTTCGAAGAATCTTGTTATGCACTCCAGAATGAAGCATTTTCCAATAAAATATCACTTCTTAAGAGAGAAAGTAGAAGAACAACAGGTCAAGTTGGAATACATTTCCACACAAGAATAGATTGTAGATATTTTCACAAAGCCCCTTCCAAAAGAAACTTTTGAATATCTCAAATAGAAGTTGGGAGTGATATCTTTCTCATCCAGTCATTTAGGAGAACTACAAATTTAGGGGGAGCTAATCACTACATCATCTTTCAGCTCCGTGATGTCATTTCCATTGATGTCAAAGGGGGAGAATTATAGACATGGGGAGAATTATAGTAAGGGGAAGAATTATGTTCCTATTGCATTCACAGATTATTTCTTTGGAAGTTGCCATCAATGACAAAGGGGGTGATTGTTGGAAAATTGTTGTCATTGATGTCAAAGGGAAGAAGAAGAAAATCAACAAAGGCCACTAATCATATCTTCAAATGAAATAATTGAGAGCATCAAAATGGATGACTTCATGCTAATTATGGTAGCACTAAATTTAAAATTGAATTATTGTAAGGTTGAAATGAAATTATTATTTATTTATTACAACCGACCCTTGTGAGGGATCACCTTCATTGGTAGGTTGAATCCCTTAGAATAGTCGCCACCTTTGAGGAAATTAAAATAATTTAAATTTAAATGTTTATAGAGGCCGACCCCCCTCAAGAAGTTGCCTCTCTTGGGAGAAAGTGCCTTGGAACAAGTTATCCCTCTTGAAGAGATTGCCTCCCTTCATGAAGAGACATTTGATGAGGTTTAAAAAAAACATAAGGTGGAGTTACAACAATAAGAAATGCAATGATAATCATTTGAATTTGAGTAGACTTAGAGCAAAAATATTTGAAGGAAGACATTAGTGTGAAAATGTTACAAGTGGATTTGTGAAGGAATGCATATATGGTGCATCATCTACAAGTAGAAAAAAAAGAAAAATCAATCCATTTAAGAGAAGAATTCATAAGTATAACAATAGAAATAAAAATATGTTTCAAGCAGATTTTTGAAGAGGAAAATATTGTGAATAAATGTTGCAAGAAGATTTGTGAAGGAGAGTTTATTGTTATAAATCTTGAACAAGATTGATAACCCAAAAACTTTATAAGAGAGATTCAAAGTTACATAAACTAAAATGCAAAATAGAAGCAAACCAGTATTCCGAGAGATGCAAATGTCAATGTGATAAAATTGCATTAAGAGCTTAAAGCTTCGTACAAAAGAATGGTAGAGTAACTAGACAATGCATTCAAGATGAAAAATACAAGCTAGGAGGTGAGTATATATAGACTAAGAGAGAGGGGAGAGGTAGAAAAGATGACCAATGGGAAGAGTCCACCACAATAGCCTAAAATAGGCAAGTGTAACTCCCATGGAAGATACCAACACCTTGCACCCACTCACACTAATACTCACTTAATTAACCCTAAGCAAGCTTAATAACATGTGTAGGGAAAACTTAGGAATATAGAAAAATAAATAACCCAACTAGGAAAAGAAAAACCTAGACTAATACCCCCCTTAAGTGCAACTTAGACCTAGGTAAAAAGATGGGTCTCGACAAATGAAGCCTGATGAGGTACCCATATACAAAAAATCCCCCCAAAGAGAGTAAAAGTCCCCCAGAAAAGAGAAAAAAGTCCCCAAATAGAGAGAGAAGAGACCCCCCCAGAGTAGAGAGGATCAAGACTTCGAGTGAGAGGACTTAAAATCCCCCTAGAAGATGAAGCCTCCAACACCCCCAACAAAGCTTGCAAATGAACATACTTGCTTTCTGTGAAGGGTTTGGTGAAGATATCGACAACCTGCTCATAAGTCAGACAGTAGCGAAGGTCGATGATGTGGCCATGGATGAGCTCTTGAATGTAGTACATGTGGACCTCAATATGTTTGGTCCACTGATAATGGACTAGATTCCATGAGATCTAAATGGCACTCTGGTTGTCACAAAATATGACTGATGGTTCTCTAATCTAGATACCAAATTCAGTGAGAAGATTCTAAAGCTAGATGGCCTCAGTGGCGACAATCACAACCCCTTGATACTCGACCTCACCAGAAGATAGAGAAATAGAAGACTACTTCTTACTTGACCAACAAATAGGACTTGAACCAAGTGAGAAGTTGTAACTTGAAGAAGACTTGTGATCCTGAGAATCGCCTGCCCAATCTAAATCTGTGTATCCCACCAAGTCAAGATCAATGCTCGTTGTGTAGTGAATCCCAAAACAATGAGTACCTTGTGGGTGCTCCACGTAGATCTCCTCTTGAAGGTCACTATGAAGAAAATCACTTTTCACATCCATCTGGTGTACTTCCCAACAATTGGCTGCAACAATGACAAGAACAAGTTGGATGAAGTTCATTCTGGCAACTACTGTAAAAGTCTCAGAGTAGTCAATCTCAAGAACTTGGTAGAATCGAACATGGTTCTAGATATAACAAGGACAGTTAATGGCCTCTTCCTAATACTATGGTGCAAGAGATTTGGAGTGAATCATGCAGTTCACCATTTCCTTCAAGGACCTATTCTTCCATTCTATAACACCATTCTACTGAGGATTGTATGGAACTGAATGCTACAAATCAATCCCCTTTGAAGTGTCAAACTGCTCAAAATGATGGTTGATAAATTCACCACCATTGCCAGTGTGCAAAACTTTGATGGATTTCCCAGATTGCTTCTCTACAAAAGTTTTGAAGTCTTGAAATTGATCAAATACCTCAGACTTCTATTTGAGAAAGTACACCTAAATATATCAAGAAAAGTCATCAATGAAGGTTAGAACAAATCTGGCCTTGCCGAAGGATGGATGAGGAAATGGTCCATCCGAATCACTATGAACTAACTCCAGTATCTGTGAAACTCTCCATGCCTTACCTTTGTCAAAATTTTCCTTAGGATGCTTACCAAGAATGCAACCATGACAAACACCACTTGAAAATTGAACTAAAGGCAACCCTGTGACCATGCTTTGTTGGTTGAGTTATTGCAAGTAGCGTAAGTTAAGATGGACAAACCGCTCATGCCATAATCTACTCACATCATCTGAATGAGAGAGAAAAATCAATGAAAGAGAATCAGGAACAAAGTGATGGAACAAATATAGCTAATACTGATGTTCTGCTCTCCCAACTGCAACTGTAGAACAACTATGCAACTCACGAATCACCACTAAATTAGGAGTGAACTCAACCCACTTTCTTGAACCTATGTGAGTGATCTGATATACTGAAATGAGACTAGTTGATAATGAGGGCACAAAAAGAACATCATGGAACGTTCCATCCCCCACATCAACAAACCCTCTCCCACACACCTCAACATGAGTGTTATCACCCATCAAAATAGAAAGCATAGTACACAGCTCCAAAGATGCAAGTTCTTCCTTAGATGAAGCCATGTGGTGCAAAGCACCTGAATCAAGAACCCAAGTGGATGGTTGTGAAGCAATTGCTACAAGGGCCTTGTCCTTTCCTTTCCCCTTGTTGTTATCCTTTGCCTCGTTAGACCCCTCATTAGAACTTTGTTTTATAGATTCAGGAACACTGCTATTATTCTTCACAAGAATGTGTGTCAAGTGATCAATTTGTTTCTTTAAACATTTATATTCATCATGACTGGTCTTTTACAATAGGCACATTTGACCTTCTCTTTCTTAGGATTTTTGCTATCAGAAAATTGGGTCTCATTAGGTAGTTTTGGGGCATTTTGTTTCTAATCCTTCTTCTCCTTGCTATTCTTTTGTTTCTTATCCTTATTGTTACTACTTTGTCACTTATGTTCTTTTGTACCTTGGTTGGCAGCCAGAGCATGTGACTTAGAGGATTTTAGAGTGCCCATCTAGATTAGATTATCCTACTCTCGTGTGAGAAATAAGATATTCACGACACCTTGTTAGGTGAACACAACCCAAGGGAAAAACAACGTGAAGTGTTGAACCTACATCCATATAGAAAGAAGTAAAAGAAACATTCTTACAACTATAGATAGGGTAAAACATACATGAATAGATGAGATCCAATTGTGATCATTATAACAAATAAGAACATTAAGAGAATTTCAAAGATCAAGTTTCAAACCAGCATTGTGTATTTTCTTAAAAGGAAACCAAGATACATATGTGTTAATAATATTTGATGAATCATATGAGATCAAGTAAATTACCTAGCCAGTAAGATTACATTACATATGATGATCACAACATTCTCCAACCGGAGTATCATACAATTGCACTTTACAATGTTAAAAGTATAATATTTCATCATGGATACAAATAGATAAATGAAAGTATACACCATACTCAAGAGCTGAAGAAGAAGGACAACCTCTACATAGCCATCTCAATCATAGATCACAAGTCCCCAATGGCGGTTGGAAACACCACCCAACCACATGGCTCCAAAAAGGTCCACTCCCCTGTGCAAGGAGGTAGTCACAAGGCCATCAACACCACTCACACAAGGGAGATAAAGGCTTACACACACGCAAGACACGATGCAGACACGACAACCAAGCTCACAAGCACAACACATCAGGACACACTATCCACACCACGGATGCAACTTAGAAAACCACAATAGAGAATAGATAGTAAGCAAGCATATGGGAGTGTAATCACATAGCTCGAAGGAATGGCTCATGCAGAACTGACTAGCTCATATGGATTCAAGACATTTGATAATGCTATGAAAAGAAGAAAATAGAATTATATTTCTGCCATCATATTGAATAGTTGGCAAATGCATTTGGTTTGTTTAACCATGTCCCGAAGTAGCTATTGGAGTGTTAAGAACCTTGAGTATGTGTTGGTTGCCTCAATGCAACAACAATAAGTTTCCAAAATTGTTGTAAGAGAAATTATTAAGAGAGATGTGATATGTTCCCGCCATTTAAAACAGGGCAGTTTTCATGTGGAGAGTATAGGTGGTGCTAAAAGAAGCAATCTGAAAGTTAAACTTGCACTATGGTAATATGCATTATTGATCTCCAGTATCGATTAAGGGACATGGATCAGAAGCATAATGAAGGAGAATTTGTCACATGTCAGACATAGAACTGTTGTGGCAGACATGTATGAAAAGGTGGAAGCATAGACATGGCACATGACTGTTTCACAAACTACCTAAAAGAAATGCGGTCACATGGACTGCAATGGTCGCAAGATATGCACAAAATGGATCTATTAAAATGGCTTAAGAAACTATTAAGTAATTGGTATTGACAGAAGTATGGCCTAATACCATCGCCCCGACCAACATAGAGAAGGCACGCGACTTTCTTGGAAGAATGACTTAGAGATACAATATCTCATGGAAGCAATCGTTCCAAGACACATACAAATTGATTTGTCTTAAAGTTTTAAAAAAACTATCAAGCAGTGCAAATGGTGGCGTAAATCCAAACCTCAAACCTACTGCCAATACCATGTTGCCGCGCCCAAAAGGAGATAAATTTGGTGAATAAAACATCCAATGCAACATAACAGTCTAAGGTAAGGCAAGCCAGCATAACAAACATGTGATCGATCTGTTTGATTAAATACCCCTTGTGGCTTGCTCTGGCAGCCACTCGAAGAATAAGGTAAACATGGACATTTATAGATTTTAACACAGTGCGTGGTCTTATGGAGACAATCACATTTCAGATTCAATGAGGAAGAGTTTGGTGTTTAAGATCAACATTCATGGAATTATTGCTTGCTCCACGGTCCCACACTGGAAGATTTAAAACAGAGTGTGGGTATCCATCGAATATGACACACAATAAGAACATATAGCAACATAAAACAAATGTAAATGCCCCTAGTAGTCATCGGTTAAGGAGAAGATGTCCACTTACTTGGAGATGTAAAAATTGCTGAGAATAGAGGGTAATCAGATGCTCCTTCTCTCACTTGTCCAGAAACCCTAGCTCTTTCCTTGTTTTCCCCCAATTTCTCCAGCCCCACCATTCACGTGAATGAATGAGTGTGTATGGGACAAAGTATCCCCCTCCCCCTTTCTTTCCCAAAAGCTTCCCCTTCTAATTTATCTCACTTTAACTTTTATCCTACCCCCAAGGCAACGAGGAAAAGACCTAAACATCACTCAAAAATTGGAGTTTATGAGGCAAAAAAAACATAAGACTAAAACTGACCCATCATCGGAGATCATGCAGAAACAACAGTATGATCACATCATGAACACACATCAATGTGAAATAGGAAATACACAATTATACACCCAAACAACCATAAGAATCATCTACAAAGCTATGCTCAGCCGATACAGACTCCATACGGACAAGGCAATTGGACGATACCTAGGTGGCGTCTGAGGGTAATAACAAGATAATCTAATACTCATCCCAACATAGAGATGATGACTAGGGTTAGGGTATATGGCCTATATGACTACCTCTAAGTAACCACCATTGAGACATAATTAGGCTCACTCAGACCTATGAAGCCATGTGGATTTGAAGCCATGTACTTGCATCGCTCGAAACACATTACAACATGTGCACATATACATCATATAATAGTTGAAGCATAAATAATCCACCTGGGAGGATTCTAACATCCGTGATCATTCGCATAGTGTACCAATGTCACGGTACCATCCTCTCCACGTGTACACCCAATCTCAATATGAATATGAAATCTAACATAACAAATCATCTTTTACACCATGATATAAAATCACATCACAACCACTCTAATCGTCATGTCTATTCATCATAACTTAATCATCATCAGGAACATCAACATAAGTAAAATGTCAGTGTCTCAACATCATATAAAGCCTAAATTTCATACCTTGGTGTTTACCTCGTACGGGCTAGGACTAGGGAGGCACTACATATTCCCCCCCAAGGGCTTGACTTACTCCTAGAAATCACAAATGCTAAACGCTAAAATGCAACCATAGCTCACATTAGTCCATGAAACTCAATAATAATAATAAAACTCAGGTGATCACAATCCTTTCGATATACCCAATTTTGTGCGATATGTCATAGTACCTAGGTGAAGAAGAAGCAAGGCACTCAATTCCATTTATTAGCATATAACAATTTTTATCTAATCAAAATAAAGAATGATTCCATAACATTCAATTTTCTCATAGAATCATTGTTTCAATAGCCAATTCGTTGCTCACAACTATCAGTTTCCCACATTTACGCTAGCATAAATCACATAATTTCACATAAATTGTAGTAAATTGCACTTTTCAATACACAAAGTTTTCAATTCTCTAACTTTCATAAGCAACCATCTCAAGAATAGAGCACACAAACACACATTGTACAACATGTTTACAAGGAAAACATCAACTCATATGCAGATACATCAAATACATATCTTGCAACTAAACAACCATTTTCATTCATCAACATCACAGGGATAACAACATAAGGTTTGCATATAGGTCTACGGGGACGCAACAGTCTCATCATAGAACTGCGTAACCAAATATCAGTGCCAAGTAACCAAAGCTTCAAGTATCAAGTGGAATGATGGTCTCGAGGCCACGCACCTGGGGGCCCCTCCATACATTTCCACAAATGACCTACCTCTTGTTTATATAAGGGGTTTAGCCTCCAAGCGATAGTCATCATAAGAACATAAATCACTAGGAAGGTAAGTGGATGATGACTAGCCCATACTAGCCCACACTTACCCCCATCCTCAAAATTTTCCCATGTCTGCTTCCTTATATACACTCAACCAGAGGTCACTCCATCGACATGGCAAGAAGAACAACACAACACAAGACCAAAATTTGAAAATAGAAAGAACCCAGCTTAGCCAACACAGATTTAAAAAAATACCAAAAGAAGAAGTTTCCAAAATCAACAATAAAATAAATAAATGTGCGCGCAATTTCAACAATAAAACAACGTAACCACAAGAGTCACGTGAAAAAGGAAGATTCAAAGATTTGTGGATAAGCTACTTATAGACAAGATAAATAAAGTCACCAATAACCAAAAGAAAGATCACAAACCATGAAATTGCACATTACGTCACAATGTGACTAACATTAAGTCACCAATAAGGAAGGAGGGAAATCACGGTCACTACATATGCCATGCAGACACAACTAATGCAATAACATCATGTAGGTAGATAGTATCAAATGTGCCTTCATGTATGACTACGTGGAATCGTGCCCTTCTCAAAGGTAGCACGTCATCATCACCAACACTATGTTGGAACATTAGTGTGGTGTGGCATCACATCTATTCGCATCATGTCAACCAGGTGTCGACACATGTAAATACCATAACATAGCATAAGTCCAAAGCAGCTCAATTAATACTCTGATATAATCAAAATTAAACATATATACATTTTGTATAAATGCCAACTCTATCATAGTGTCAATGTTTCCAAGTTACTACACATCCAACTCAAAATAAAATACCAAAGGTAAGAGCAAACCTGCACCAAGTAACATGGCCTCGAGCAAATCACATGCCCATACCAAACCATAACCAAGATTCCCAAGTTAGATGCCAATAGTATCATCAAGGAAACAATGCATGATAGAATAGCACTATGAACCTATCAAAGGTCCATTCACTAAGGAGAAGTAGGGGGTACTCTTGCATAGGAAGATATGGTTAGTTGGGTTACCCCAGACCAATGTCACAACATGTCACCATAGCTTCCTAAGTTCTTCCTCTCGACTACTTAACTCCACACATGGAAGGTCTCTAACTCCAAGGTTGGACCTTACAGGGTATACAAACAAGCAACCACACAAGCATGACTCCACCATACTTGTAGTTATACACTCAACCCATGGATGGATACCTAGTATCACAAGCTCATGAGTACACAAATCATGTATGGGATATTCACAACACATAGCAAGTACTCTCATAATAGGTATTCACATCCACAAGGTAAAACATAACACAGTTTTCCTTTATCGTTCATTACTTGGTGAAGGAGAACAAATTTCATACACAAAGTCACATAATAATTATCATCATAAAGGTTTCTAAGATGTCTATCTAACATCAATTCAAATTAATCTTTCTAAGGCATAAATGAATTCTAACCATACTTCACATTTAGAGGCAGTACAATACACCCCAACAAATACACCAACATTCTAGCATTTGCATACTAGGTCATATTCAAATCAAAATGACGTTACTTCAAATCACAAGATGGTGACTCACAACACATCACACATCATAGAGCTATTGATAAACCATATTACACTACATATGCACTACTAACCAAACACATATTTATCTAACACATGTTCATAAGATAGAGTCATACCAAGCATAATCCAATTAAAAGCTTAAGACCCTAATTTAGTATTTTACCAAAAGATACCAAACATTTTCTCCACACAAGGTATGCACAACTTGATAGCAAATTTACACAAGGTCAAAATCATAGAATGCAAAATTCACATTATGGAAGTACTTAACAAATGATTAACAATCACATAATTCACCCTTGTATCATTTTGAAAACATAAATTATTTCTTAGCAATACCACGCATATTACTCAATTGTACACCTCTTTCTTTCTTAACCTTTTACAATCAAAAGTAATGCAAACATACCCCAAATGACTTGCACTCACTAAAATTCCAAGCAAGATACGCTTCATGCAAGCATTTCTAGCTACCCAACCCAAGGGAGACAATGTCGATTTTCAAATGATAACAAGGGTTACGAATTCAAGAAGGTATGCAATTCTTATAGTATGATATATGCAAGCAAAGTACACAAGGCAAAAATTAATCAAACAAGCATTAAGACTTCATTATTCTTCCCAAAGGACAAAACATCATCACGTTCACAACCAAAAGCATAACACACAACACGGTGCACGCAAACCTAACTATTCCCACGATGCCAACCTCTAATCCCAACCACATAGAGTGCATACTAGGGAACAACTCCACACTCTACAAAATTACACAAGGGCGAGGAAGGGCCCAACACAACCCTCACAATCTAGACCAACCGACTCAAGAGGAGAACCGACAAGGAGGAACACAACCACCACAAAACACAAGCGAAAGAGTTTGATAATCGTGTGACAAAGCCACCATGATGACAAAACAAGATGGCTATTCCTCCAAGATGAAGGTTGGTTGTTAGTCCACAACCTCACTCTCGCAACCACACGCAATAGGATGAGGGTCACAATTATTTCAATCCACTCCATGTCGACCCAACAAACACGCAAAACCCTAGAGATCCCAATGTTGAAACATGGGCTCTGATACCAAATGTTATGCCCACATTTGCCATGTGGTCATGACATGAAGTACCAAAAAAATTTCCACCTGTCCCTAAAACCCTGTCGCACAAAGGCAGGGAAGGAAAACAAGGTGCGAAATAAGATATTCACGACACCTTGTCAAGTGAACACAGCCCAAGGGAAAAACAACGTGAAGCATCAAACCTACATTTATACAGAAAGAAGTAAAAGAAACATTCTTACAACTATAAATAGGGTAAAACATACATGAATAGATGAGATCAATTGTGATCATTATAACAAATAAGAAGATTAAGAGAATTTCAAAGATCAAGTTTCAAAACAACATTGTGTATTTTCTTAAAAGAAAACCAAGATACATATGTGTTAATAATATCTGACGAATCATATGAGATCAAGTAAATTACCTAGCCAGTAAGATTACATTACATATGATGATCACAACATTCTCCAACCGGAGTATCATACAATTGCACTTTACAATGTTACAAGTATAAGATTTCATCATGGATACAAATAGATAAATGACAGTACACACCATACTCGAGTTGAAGGAGAAGGACAACCTCCACATAGCCATCTCAATCACAGATCACAAGTCCCTAATGGCGGTTGGTAATGCTACCCAACCACGTGGATCCAAAAAGGTCCACTCCCCCATGCAAGGAGGTAGTCACAAGGCCATCAAAAACACTCACACAAGGGAGATAAAAGCTTACACACACGCAAGACATGGTGCAGACATGCCAACCAAGCTCACAAGCACAACACATCAAGACACACTATCCACACCAGGGATGCAACTTAGAAAACCACAATAGAGACTAGATAGTAAGCAAGCATATGGGAGTGTCATCACATATCTCAAAGGAATGGCTCATGTAGAACTGACTAGCTCTCATACAGATTCAAAAATTTGATAATGCTATGAAAAGGAAAAAAAATAGAATTATATTTCTGCCATCATATTGAACAGTTGGCAAATGCATTTGGTTTGTTTAAACATGTCCCGAAGCAACTATTGGAGTGTTAAGAACCTTAAGTATGTGTTGGTTGCCTCAATGCAACAACAATAAGTTTCCAAAATTGTTGAAGAGAAATTATTAAGAGAGATGTGATCTGTTCCTACCATTTAAAACAGGGTAGTTTTCATGTAGAGAGTATAGGTGGTGCTAAAAGAAGCAATCCGAAAGTTAAACTTGCACTATGGTAATATGCATTACTGATCTCCAGTACTGATTAAGGGACATGCATCAGAAGCATAATGAAGGAGAATTTGTCACATGCCATAAATAGAACTATTGTGGTAGACATGTATGAAAAGGTGGAAGCATAGACACGACACATGACTATTTCACAAACTGCCTAAAAGAAATGTAGTCACATGGATTGTAATGGTCGCAACATATGCACAAAATGGATCTATTAAAAAGGCTTAAGAAACTATTAAGCAATTGGTATTGGCAGAAGTATGGCCCAATACAACCGCCGCGACCAGCATAGAGAAGGCACGCGACCTGCTTGGAAGAATGACTCAGAGATACAATATCTCATGGAAGAAATGGTTGCAAGACACATACAAATTGATTTGTCTTAAAGTTTAAAAAAACTATCAAGTAATACAAATGGTGGAGTAAATCCAAACCTCAAACCTACTGCCAATACCATGTTGTCACACCCAAAAGGAGATATATTTGGTGAATAAAACATCCAACGCAACATAACAGTCAAAGGTAAGGCAAGCCAACATAACAAGCATGTAATCTGTTTGATTAAATACCCCGCGTGGCCTGCTCTGGTAGCCACTTGAAGAATAAGGTAAACATGGACAGTTATAGATTTTGACACAGTGTGTGGTCTCATGGAGACAATCACATTTCAGATTCAACGAGGAAGAGTTTGGTGTTTAAGATCAACATTCATGGAATTATTTCTTGCTCCACGGTCCCACGCTGGATTATTTAAAATAGAGTGTGGTTATCCATCAAATATGACACACAACAAGAACATATAACAACATAGAACAGATGTAAATGCCGCTGGTAGCTGTGGGTTAAGAAGAAGATGTCCACTTACTCAGAGTTGTAAAAATTGCTGAGAATAGAGGGTAATCAGATGCTCCTTCTTCTCTCAATTGTCTAGAAATGCTAGCTCTTTCCTTGTTTTCCCCCAATTTCTCCAGCCCCAGCATTCCCGTGAATGAATGAGTTTGTATGGGACAAAGTATCCCCCTCCCCTTTCTTTCCCAAAAACTTTCCCTTTTTTTTTCCTACCCCTTCTAATTTATCTCACTTTAAAATTTATCCTACCCCCAAGGCAACGAGGAAAATACCTAAACATCACCCGAAAATTAGAGTTTATGAGGCCAAAAAAACAAAGACTAAAACTGACCCATCACCGGAGATCATACAAAAACAACAGTATGACCACATCATGAACACAAATCAAGGTGAAATAGGAAATACATGATTATACACCCAAACAACCACAAGAACCATCTACAAAGCTATGCTTAGCCGATATAGACTCCATATGGACAAGGCAGTCGAACGATACCTAGGTGGCGTCCGAGGGTAATAACAAGAGAATCGGATACTCATCCCAACATAGAGATGATGACTAGGGTTAGGGTATATGGCCTGTATGACTACCTCCGAGTAACCACCATTGAGACATAATTAGGCTCACTCAGACCTATGAAGCCACATGGATTTGAAGCCCTATACTTGCATCGCTCAAAACATATTACAACATGTGCACATATACATCATATAATAGCCGAAGCATAAATAATCCACCTAGTTGGATTCTAACATCCGTGATCATTCGCATAGTGTGCCAATGTCATGGTGCCATCCTCTCCATGTGTGCACCCAATCCCGATATGAAATCTAACATAACAAATCGGCTAGTACACCATGATATAAAATCACATCACAACCACTCTAATCATCATGTCTATTCATCATAACTTAATCATCATCAGGAACATCAACATAAGTAAAATGTCAATGTCTCAACATCATATAAAGCCTGAATTTCATACCTTGGTGTTTACCTCAAACGTGCGGGGACTAGGGAGGAACTACACTTAATGTGAAGACAAAGATCTAGAAGAAAATATTAAGGAAGCATATGAATGCATCAAGAAGTTGAGAGAGCAAAATAAGAAGTTCAAAGAAAGATACAAGGAAGTAAATGAACAGCGTAATCAATCAAATGAGACAATCACCAATCTAAAAATGCAAATTGAGGAAAGAAAAAGAATTGAAGAATGCCTAAACGAAAAACTGAAAGGCAAATCTGAAGAATGCTCAATTCTTGAACAAGAAATTGTGGTCTTAAAGACAGAGCTAGAGAAAGCAAAGAATCAAGAAGACAAATTCAAGATGAGTTCCATCCTACTTGATGAAATGATTGCAAATCAAAAGGCTCCTAAGGATAAAGAAGGATTAGGATTTGAAAGGGGTCAAAGTGTAAAGGCAAATCAAACTTCAAACAATGCTAAGAAGAAGAACAATAACCAAAACAAGATTGAAGACAATAAGAATAATAACAAACAGGTTTGGAACCAAAAGAAAAATTCCAAGAGGCCACCTATCAAACAACCAACTGCACAAAGGTACTCTGGCTACTGTTACTCTTGCAATAAATTTGGACATAAGGCTATGGAATATAGAAGCAAGATGAATCAGAATGTTCAATCATTTTCTGGTCAGTGTTTTACATGTCAAAAATTTGGTCATAGAGCTAGTGATTGTAGAAATCAGATAATGAATGGTTATAATAATGGTATGATGTTTTCATCTTTCAATTGTTACTATTATACATGCAATAGATTTGGACATAAGGCTAATCAATGTAGATCCAGAATGAATAGAAGTAAGCTTGTTCAAAATGTCAGATGTTATGAATGCAATAAATTAGAACATATTGCTAAGTCTTGCAGAAGTAAGAATGTGAAGGTTGATCTAGTAAAGAAGAGTGATCCGGTGAAGAAGGTGGATCCGGTAGAGATGAGGCAAGAAATGGACAAGGTCTAGAAAAAGAAAGAACAAAATGAAGTGAAGGATGAGGGTGTGCCAGCCTCTAGTGTAGATGTTTCCTCGGAAAACTAAGTAGAAAGCTTTGTCTTAGGGGGAGTTTTAACATACAATCTTAAGCTCTTGCCAAAGATATGGTGTTGATGCCTTCAGCACATGGATATGAGATGTAGGTTGATATGCTTGATCATTGGAGATAAGAACAAAGGTGTATTAACAAGAAGAAAAACTGCTATGGCAGATGAACAGATAAATTTGTGCTTGTTGTCTAGAATAGAACTCAAAAAAGTGACTGAAGTATGCAAAGATGAACACTGGAGCAAAGCTATGGAAGAATAATTTATGCAAATTGAGAAAAATCAGACTTGGGAAATTGTCCCAAGACCAGCAAACAAAAATATGATAGGAACTAAATGGGTATTCCAGAACAAATTGAATGAGAATGGAGAAGTAGTTAGAAATAAGGCTAGGCTTGTGTGTAAAGGGTACTCACAAGTGGAAGGAATAGATTATGAGGAAACATATGCTCCAGTGGCAAGAATGGAGGCCATTAGAATGTTCTTGGCCTTTGCAGCTCATAAGGATTTCAAAGTTTATCAGATGGATGTGAAATTTGCATTCTTCAATGGGGAATTGGAAGAGGAGGTATACATTGAACAATCAGAAGGCTTTCAGTTATTAGATGATCCAAATATGGTCTACAAATTGAAGAAGGCATTTTATGGACTCAAACATACTCCTAGAGCTTGGTATGCAAGATTGGATAGATACCTGCTGCAGCAATGATTCAAGAAGGGCACTACAGATAACAATTTGTACTTCAAAATTGAAGAAGATCAAATCCTGATTGTGGAGGTATATGTTGATGATATAATCTTTGGAGGAAATGAAGGTATGTGCAAAAGATTTGTAGAAGAGATGCAGAAAGAATTTGAAATGTCAATATGTGGGGAAATGAATTTCCTTCTTGGATTACAAATCAGTCAATCAAAAAGAGGTATTTTCATTTCACAGTTAAAGTATGTTAAGGAAATGTTGAAGAAGTTCGGAATGGAAGACTCCAAACCAGTATGTACTCCTATGACTACTAGTTGTAAGTTAAGCAAAAATGATGAATCTCCTAAGGCTGATCAGAGCAAGTACAAATCAATGATTAGTGGACTGTTATACCTAACTGCTACTAGACCGAATATCATGCATGCAGTTTGCATTGTGGCTAGATTTCAAGCAGATCCCAGAGAATCACATGTTGTAGCGGTAAAAAGAATATTTAGATACTTGAAAGGCCCTTCAGATTTTGGCTTATCGTATCCCAAAGATACCGATTTCTCCTTGAGTGCATATACATATGTAGATTGGGCAAGATGTATAGATGATAGAAGTACAAGTGGTGGTGCTTTCTTTCTTGGAAGCAGACTAGTCTCATAGTTGAGTAAGAAGCAGAATTCAATGTCATTATCTACTGCAGAGGCATAATACATTGCAGCAGCATCTTGTTGCACATAGGTGTTGTGGATGAAGCAGAAAGGATATCAAAGTCTCAGATGATGAACCTATTCCTATCTTATGTGATAATACAAGTGATATCAACATTTCAAAGAATTTGGTAATGTATTCAAGAACAAAGCATATTTCAATCTGGTATCACTTCCTAAGAGAGAAGGTTGCTGAGAATAAGGTGAAATTGGAATATGTGCCTACTAAGGATCAAGTTGCAGATATTTTTACAAAGGCTCTTCCTAAGGATACTTTTGAGTATCTCCAATAGAAGTTAGGGGTTACTGCCCCTCCTTTTAATTAAATGCATAAGTCTGTGCATCTATCTGGAAAGCATTTTCAAGATACATTTTTAGTCTTGGAATGGTGTTGAAAGCTACTTCTCAAGGGGAGTAGGTAGTGGTTCTGCTAGTTGGTGTAGTCAAATGGAGCCTATTTTATGCCCCTAAGGGGTAGAGTGCAGAAAAGTGAAAGTAGTAAAGTTAGAGAAGATGCTTGCTGGTGTTCCAAGTGTTGCCCTTTACCATTGATGTCAAAGGGGAGAGAGTTAGAGTGGTTGAAAACCATAGTGCAAGAAAATGTGTTTATAAGAGAATAAAGAACTCCTCAGGCATGAGGAGAAGAAGTATGTGAAGCAAAGGTAAAGAGTGTAAATAGTAAGAGTTGCTATAGTCAGGGGGAGTACTACTGATTGCAGAGTTGTTGGTTGCTTTTGTTGTTGATGTGTTTTCAAAGAGTTGGTGTTGCCATCAATGACAAAGGGGGAGATTGCTAGAAGCTTGCTGGTATTGCCAATGATGTCAACCTCCAACAGATGGTTCACTTGGTTTCTAAGTGCTTTTGAGAAAATTTGAATAAAAAGGTGTGTTGTGTGACAGAGGTATGTTCAATGTTGTACTCTGCATTTCTTCATGGTCGAAGATATGCTTGTGTGATTTGGAAGTAATGATCAAAGGTGTTTAGAGGTGTTATTGTTGCAAGTATGGGCCTAACCGGTGTTGTCATTGATGCCAACATACTCTTGTTGCATTGATGATAAGGATTGGATGAACTGTGTGCTGAGGATATTGAGAAAATTAGTCCTAATTAGGAACATAGAAGAACAGTGAAGACAGTAAGGTAAAGATCCCAGCTAAGATGAAGATAAGACGATGCGCTTCAAAGGGTTTGCAGATATGTGTCTTGAGATGATCTAGTAAGGATTTCAGAGGTCCGCATGAAGATCTAAAGAAGTTGTGCCCTCTTCAGTAAAACTAGTTCTGGCAGGTGTTCAAAGGTGATAGAGTGACTCAGATAGGTCTGGTGAGATCCAGAAATGCAATATCTTGTTCTATGGATTTGGTGGAGTGTTTAGGAAGTCAATGTGAATTGACAAACCAATTGGTTTGTGGTCTGGAGGTCCGTAAACATCTATTCCAATATGACAGTGATGACAGACTGTGTTCTTGAGGTTCCAATTGAAGGAGAGAATGATTTTAGTAAATAGAAGTAGTGTGGATGTTCTTGGTGATTCAGGCAAGCTTGTGGAGATCTTTGGATTGTGTCCAGTTTGTGTTGTTGGTCCGCATTAAAGATTGAGCTTGTAATTGAAGAATTACTGCCAGATGATGATGTTCTTCCTAAGTCTGGCCGACCGGATGAGTTACACATCTTGTGGATGATCTTGAAGATGTTCTGTGAAGAATGCGTGTTCCTAATGAAATATTGAAGTCTCAGATCTGTGTGGCTGACAGTGTGTTGATCCGCGTGAACTATATTTGTAATAAGTCATGTTGTATTTATATATTTGCTTTGTAATGTATGCCGACTTGGATGATAATTCCCAAGTCGATGTCTTGTATAAATAAGGATTTGTAAAGTCATTTCAAATGTAACTGGAGGAGATGAGAGTGTGATAAAAAGGAGGAAAGTGAAAGGCAGAGCAGAAGTATTGGGCTTAAATGGAACTGACTCAAGCATGGTGAAGATGCTATTCTTCAGTTCAAGTATGTAATACTTATTGTTCTGTAGACAGTGTCTCCTATAGGCAGTGGGCCTCTTGTGAGCAGTGTGCTCGGGCAGTGAGCCTGGCATGTGCCATTTTCTTCTTTCTATTCTTCTAACAGAGAATACAATCTTGGGTTAGTCACCCCATGGTTTTTCCCTTAACCGGGTTTTCTACGTCAAAATCTCGGTGTCATTTGTGTTAATGTGTTTCTGCTCTTGAATTGTTGCATTACATTTCCATGATTAATTTATTATTATGCTGCTGGATTAAGAAAAGAATTTAAGTGATTAATTTGAAGAAAATATTAGACAACTGATTCACCCCCCCTCTCATTTGTCTGTCTTAAATCTAACAATTGGTATCAGAGCGAGGTTCTTCTCAAAGGTTCTTAACCACTTGAGGAGATCCAGGATGTCGTCCTACAAGGATAGTCCGAGGTTCGATGGAACCAATTTCTCTTTGGAAAAGTCGCATGGAATGTCACTTGCAATGTATGGGAATGCAGTATTGGATCATGGCTTCAAAGAAGTATACTCCTCCATAGAATGGTCCAAGAACAGTAGATGAAATCAGAGATGCTAAAAATAATCTACAGACTAAAGAAGCTCTTCTAAGTGCCTTTTCTGATTCAGAGCTAACAAATGTTGTTGACCTACAAACTGCTTTCGAGATTTGGAAAAAATTAGAACTTCTGCATGAAGGAGACAAGTATGTTAAATGTGCCAAGCTACAGAGTCTAAAAGGAAAATTTGAAAATCTGAAGATGAAAATATCTCTACATTTATGCCAAGAGTAAATCAACTTGTTTGTGGCATTAGATGTGCTGGTGGAGTCTTGGATGAAGATGAGATTGTTGGCAAAGTTCTCAGATCCCTTTTTGATTCTTACAAGTACAAGGTTGCTGCTATTGAAGAATTCAGATCTATTTCAGGTATCACAAGAGATCAATTGGTTGGTAAATTGGCTGCATTTGAATTGACTGAGTTTGGAGATGCCCCCCAAGATTGAATCTGCATTCAAAGCTAGTGCCTTTGTTAAAGCAAAATAAAAGTTTGATCCGGGAGAGAACTCTTCAAAGAAACTATCATGGTATGAGAAAGCAAGAAAAGACCTGGAAGAAGATGAAGCATAAGCTACTCAAATTGAAGCCCTTATTGCAAAAAGACTGCCAAAAGGATTCGGTAAGTATGAAGGGAAATTGCCTTTTAAGTGTTTCAACTGCAATAAGATTGGTCATTTTGCCTCAAGGTGTCCGAAAATATTTTCAAGGCCAAATTCGAACAGATCAAGGTTCCAAAAGAAATGTTACTATGTTAATGAAGATGATGATGATGAAGGAGTAACAGATGATGAATCAGAAACAGGAAACAAATCCGGAAGTGACTGGGTGTTTATTGCCATCAAGGAAGAAGATCCAATGCCCTCTGAATCTGCTAATCATAAAATTGTAGAAAGAGCTCTGGTTGCCCAAGTTGAAGAAAATGATGATTGGGTCATTGACAGTGGATGCTCTCACCATATGACAGGTGACAAAAATAAGTTCATAGATTTGGAAAGGTATGAAGGAGTGGTAAAATTTGGTGATAATTCTGCTGGCAGAATCAAAGGTAGAGGAACTATCTCTTTTGATGGAAAGCACAAAACCAGTAATGTACTGTATGTTGAAGGTCTAAAGCATAATCTTCTCAGTGCTGGACAGCTGGTGGACAAAGGATATGATCTTTGATTCAAGAATGAAAAATGCAAGATCTTTGAAAGTTCTAGAACAAAGATTGCATCTGGTACTCAAACAAAAGGTAATATCTTCCACTTAGTTGGTACTGGTAAAAGTTGTCTTTTTGTTCAAATTGATCAGAGTTGGTTGTGGCATAGGAGAATGTGTCATGTGAATTTTGATAATATCATTAAGATAAGCAACACTCAGGCTGTAAGAGATCTTCCAAGATTGGTAAAACCTACCAATAGTTTGTGCAAAGAATGTCAGTTGGGTAAACAAAGCAGAATCTCATTCAAAAGCAAGGAATAATCTTCTACCGGATTATTGGACCTAGTCCACACTGATCTATGTGGTCCGGCAAGAATCAGGAGAGTGCAAGGTGATAGATACTTCATGTTATTAATTGATGATCATTCTCGGATGATGTGGGTGACTTTTCTAAAAGAAAAATCAAAAGCTCTTGAGAAATTCAAAATATTCAAGGCTATGGTAAAGAATGAAACCGGATTAAAATTAAAATGTCTGAGGTCTGATAGAGGTGGAGAATTCACATCCGGTGATTTCATAGAATTCTGTGAGAAACATGGAATAAAAAGACAGTTGTCTGCTCCTAGGACTCCACAGCAGAATGGAGTAGTAGAGAGAAAGAACCAAACCATCCAGGAAGCATCTAGAACCATGATGATGGAAGCAAATGTTCCTTAGATCTATTGGAGAGAAGTTGTAAGCACTGCAGTCTATACTCTCAATCGAGTACAAATCAGAAGCAATACCGGTAAGACTCCCTATGAACTTTGGTTTGGCATCACTCCCACTATAAGGTATTTCAGAGTCTTTGGTAGCAAATGTTACATTAAAAGAGATGAAGATCTAGGAAAATTTGATGCTAGAAGTGATGAAGGAATATTCTTGGGTTATTCTACTCAAAGCAAAGCTTACCAGTGTTATAACAAGAGATTAAAGAAGATTGTTGAAAGTACAAATGTAAAGGTTGATGAATGTGTTGAAAAACCCTCAAGGTTTTATGAATATGATGAAGATGATCAAAATGATGTTTTTGTTCAAGAAGTCCAAGCTCCCTCTGAAATTCAGATTCAAACTGATCCGGTAAATCAGGAAGAAGAAATAAGTTTGAATGAACCTCTTCAAGAATCAGAAGTGCAATAAACTCCCAAAGTTCCCAGGTATGTAAGACTAAATCACTCTGAAAATCAGATCATAGGCGATAAAAGCAAAGGTGTACAAACAAGAAGAACGATTGCTCAAGATTCAAAAGAGTATTGTTTGATTTCAAAGATTGAACCTAAAACAGTGAATGAAGCTTGCAATGATGAAAATTGGACTAAAGCAATGGAGGAAGAGCTGATGCAAATTGAAAAAAATTACACTTGGGATCTTGTTCCCAGACCTAAAAACAAGAATGTGATTGGAACCAAATGGGTCTTCTGGAATAAACTGAATGAAGATGGTGAAGTAGTCATAAACAAAGCCAGATTGGTCTGCAAAGGTTACTCCCAAGTAGAAGGAGTTGATTTTGAAGAGACTTTTGCTCCGGTGGCAAGAATTGAAGCAGTCAGATTATTTCTTGCTTTTGTTGCCTCAAGGATTTCAAAGTATATTAGATGGATGTCAATTCTGCCTTTCTGAATGATGACTTAGAAGAAGAAGTTTACATTGAGCAACCAGATGGATTTCAAGTGTTTGATCATGGTGATATGGTTTACAAATTGAAGAAAGCACTGTATGGACTCAAGCAAGCCCCAAGAGCCTGGTATGAAAGATTGGATAAGCATCTTTTGAAGATTGGTTTCAACAAAGGTACTGCTGATAGTAATTTGTACTTCAAAATTGATCATGAAAATATCTTGATTGTTGAAGTGTTTATTGATGATATCATTTTTGGAGGAAGAGATAGTATGTGCAAAACCTTTGCAAATCAAATGAAAAGTGAATTTGAGATGTCCATGTTTGGGGAAATGAATTTCTTCTTGGGTCTGCCAATCACTCAAACAAAGAAAGGAATCTTCATTTCTCAGACCAAATATGTGAAAGAATTGTTAAAGAAATTTGGGATGGAAGACTCAAAACCAATTAATACTCCCATGGAAACCGGATGTAAATTGAGCAAAGATGATAACTCTCCTAAGGCTGATCAGAAAAAGTACAGGTCAATGATTGGAGGACTATTGTATCTCACTCAAACTAGACCTGACATTATGAATGTTGTTGGTCTTGTTGCTAGATTCCAAGTTGATCCTCGAGAATCTCATGTCATGGCAATCAAGAGGATTTTTAGATATCTAAAAGGGACAGTTGAGTATGGTTTGTGGTATCCTAGAGATCATGATTTCTCTCTTCATGCATATATAGATGCAGATTGGGTAGGAGATGTGGATGACCAGAAGAGTACCAGTGGTGGAGCATTCTTTTTGGGGAAGAGATTGGTTTCTTGGCTGAGCAAGAAACAAGAGGCAATATCTCTGTCCACTGCAGAAGTAGAATATATTGCAACAGTAGGTAGTTGCACTCAAGTATTGTGGAAGAAGCAAATGCTAAGAGACATCAGAGTGGAGTATGAGGAACCTATCACAATCTTTTGTGATAATTCAAGTGCAATAAACATATCAAAGAATCTGGTGTTGCATTCAAAGACTAAACACATATCCATCAAGTTTCACTTTTTAAGAGAGCAAGTGAACAAGAATAAAGTCAGATTGGAGTTTGTGCCTTCCAAAGATCAGATTGCAGATATTTTTACTAAACCTCTACCTAAGGACTCTTTTGAGTATCTCGGGGAGAAGTTAGGGGTTATTACCTCTCCGGTTCTGAATTAAGGTGCACTGTTGTGCATCAGTCCGGTGGATCTCACAGTCATATCTTGTGGTCCAGATTGATGTTTGGAAAGTTGTTACTCAGGGGGAGCAGCTTGTATGATTTTGAAGTAATGCAAGTATGTGCCCTTTGCCATTGATGTCAAAGGGGGAGAGAAGACATGTGAAAACAAGTGGTTGATGATCAAAGGAAGAGCAGTAAAGAAAGAGAAGACATGTGAGTGGTTGTTGTTGATAGGGGGAGTTGTTCTCATCTTGATGGTTAAAATAGTTTTTCACATCATATGTTGCCATCAATGACAAAGGGGGAGATTGTTGCAAGTATGGGCCTAATCGGTGTTGTCATTGATGTCAACATACTCCTGTTGCATTGATGATAAGGATTGGATGAGCTGTGTGCTGAGGATATTGAGAAAATTAGTCCTAATCAGGAACAGAGAAGAACAGTGAAGACAGTAAGGTAAAGATCCCAGATAAGATGAAGATAAGACGATGCGCCTCAAAGGGTTTGCAGATATGTGTCTTGAGATGATCCAATAAGGATTTCAGAGGTTCGCATGAAGATCTGAAGAAGTTATGCCCTCTTCAGTAAAACCGGTTCTGGCAAGTGTTCAAAGGTGACAGAGTGACTCAGATAGGTCCGGTGAGATCCAGAAATGCAATATCTTGTTCTGCAAATTTGGTGGAGTGTTTAAGAAGTCAATGTGAATTGACAAACCAATTGGTTCATGGTCTGGAGGTCCGCAAGCATCTATTCCTATATGACAGTGATGACAGATTGTGTTCTTGAGGTTCTGGTTGAAGGAGAGAATGATTTCAGTAAACAGAAGTAGTGTGGATGTTCTTGGTGATTCAGGAAAGCTTGTGGAGATCTTTGGATTGTGTCTAGTTCATGTTGTTAGTCTACATTGAAGATTGAGCTCGTAATTGAAGAATTACTTCCAGATGATGATGTTCTTCCTAAGTCTGGCTGACCGGATGAGTTACACATCCTATAGATGATCTTGAAGATGTTCTGTGAAGAATGGTGTGTTCCTAATGAAATATTGAAGTCTCAGATCTGTGTGGCCGACAGTGTGTTGATTCGCGTGAAGTCTTTTTGTAATAAGTCATGTTGTATTTATATATTTGCTCTGTAATATATGCCGACTTGGATGATAATTCCCAAGTCAATGTCTTGTATAAATAAGGATTTGTAAAGTCATTTCAAATGTAACTGGAGGAGATGAGAGTGTGGTAAAAAGGAGGAAAGAGAAAGGCAGAGCAGAAGTATTGGGCTTAAATGGAACTAACTCAAGAATGGTGAAGATGTTATTCTTCAGTTCAAGTATGTAATACTTATTATTCTGTAGACAACATGTCTCTTGTAGGCAGTGGGTCTCTTGTGAGTAGTGTGCTCGGGCAATGAGCCCTAATTGGCATGTGCCATTTTGTTCTTTCTATTCTTCTAACAGAGAATACAATCTTGGGTTAGTCACCCCGTGATTTTTCCCTTAACCGGGTTTTCCACGTCAAAATCTTGGTGTCATTTGTGTTAATGTGTTTCTGCTCTTGAGTTGTTGCATTACATTTCCATGATTAATTTATTATTATGCTGCTGGATTAAGAAAAGAATTTAAGTGATTAATTTGAAGAAAGTGTTAGACAACTAATTCACCCCCTCCTCTCAGTTGTCTGTCTTAAATCTAACAGTTATATCTAGAGTTTCAGCTTCTGGATCGTGTGGTAGTGGAAGATGTGTTTGACAGAGTGTTTGACTGTGAAGAAGGTTGTCTGGGAGAAATGAGATTGCTCCACATTTCTCTGCATCAAGGCTTCTTATCTTGTAGATCTGGGAATGTGCATATGTTGTCTATATCTACCTTCCCTTGAAGTTTCTAGTGTTGGGTTGCTCTGCAAGTTTAGTTATTGTGTTGGTGTTCAGTGGTAATGCATCCTAATGTGCAAAATGAAGACAATCGTTGTTTCAGGTGGTTGCGGCAATATTGCAAAAGATTATGATGATGTTAGAATATTCTGGAAAGTTGTATGGAAGTTGTGGAATGTGTTGTTGAGGTTCCAATATTGTTTTTGGACTTGGAGAGGCATGTATGTGGTTGCTTGCAGTGTTAGTTCAGGTTTGGCTGACCTGGCTTGCTAGCGCTATTTTTGGAGGTACCTCGTGGATTGTGGATGTGATGAGCAGTATGGTGATATAGATTTGGGTCCTAGTTAACCCTTGGCGTGGTCCACCTTCACTTATTTCCACCACAAAAGTGTTTTGTGCCTACTCATTTCGGTGTTGCACGTTTGAGGTGCACACGTTTCATTAAGGCCAACCTAATTGAGATTGTTTTAGGTCATGGATGGTATAAATACAAGATGAAGGTTGAGTGGAGAAACGTAGAGAAGATGATGTGAACATGAATTAAGGGTGATGAATTGAGTGGGAGCTTAAATTCTTATGACTTCCGAATATAGTGAGCAAAAGGTGTCTACATTTCAATTTGCTTGAAGTTGTTGGAGGCATTGAGCCGAAGTTTGTGGATGGCATAAAGTTGCAGTGGTGGATTTCCCCTATTGCCTTGAGATAGTGAATCTCTCTGTAACAGTCCTCTTCTATTCTCCTCTCTTTTGGACAGTGAGTCCTTCTGGCAGTGAGCCTTTCTTTTGGGCAATGAGCCTACTTGTATTCGGTATTGCTATTCATATATATGTGAGTTAATCCTCACTGTGGTTTTTCCCTTCTTGGGTTTTCCACGTAAATATGGTGTTCTTATGTGTTTGAATGTGTTTTCATTAATGTCTCATATGTTTATATTCTGCTAATGCATAATAAGAGTTTGAAGATTGGAATAACTTTGAGGGTTTAATGTTTTACTGTACAACTGATTCACCCCCCATCTCAGTTGTCATGTGCATACTAACACTTTCCTCCCTACATTCAATAGCATAGTGACCTATTCACCACATTTAAAGTAGGTTACCTCTTCCCTTCTTCTTTGTCCTTGACCTATTCCCTTATCATCTTCTCCTCTATTATTGTTGTGGTAGCTTTGTCTTCCACCTTGTGAATAATCATCATGGTAACTAGTGTAGGGTCTTTTATCTTGGGTTTGTGGCACCTTATGTTGTATTTTATTGATTGTTCTTTGGTTATCTCTCCATTGTGGTTGTTGGTATCTATGATCTTGGACATAGAAGGATCTTTCAATGAAACTTTTTTCTCTTGCCATCCCTCTATGGATGGACTCGTTATCCTCAAATATGTGGCCATACCATGGCTTGATTTCTTCTCTTACCCAAAACATTAGTGGTGGGAAATCATTTGTTTCATGTTCATTTCAAATTCCATAATATACTCTTTAACCTCCTGGCAGGTTATGCAATGTCTTCCCTCAACATCGCAACATGCTTCCTTCCTTTCAATCATGGGCATTCATTCTACAAGTAACCTTCATTTGAATAGTAAGTACATATTTTCTTCATACAGAGAGGTGAAGTCTTCTTGCAACTTTCTCCTTTAGCTAATATTTCTTGCTTTATCTTCAATTGCTCTAGTTCTATTTTAATTTTTATATTTGTTCACTCTCACCTTTCTCATTTTTCCTTTTCCAAGGCTACGTTTCAATTCTAGAAGCTAACCCTACCACCTCTATGTATGTATTGAAAATTCTTCCATCTAGCGATGTTCTAATCCCAGGTAACAATCCAAAACAAACCATTTAATTCTTTGTTTTTCAATAAGGGTTTCTTCTAGTTTCTTGACCACTCCTTTAAACCTTTGGTTAAATTCTTTTATTATCTCCCCTTTTCTTTGTATCATTTCCCTCATCTTAACGACACTTTCGGAGAGGACTTCTAGAGATTGGAAATTGTTTAAAAATTCTTCTGTTAGATTATCCCACTCTTTGTCATTTAATGGACACACCTTCATGTACCATTTAAGTTCTTCATCCCTTAACGTACCAAAAAAATCATGGAGCTTAATCTACTTATCCCTTAATCCATTTCTTCTCTAGGAAAATTCCATATCAAATATATGTTTTGTTGCTTCTTTGGTATCCTTACCAAAGATAGGTAGTTTAGTTTGATTATTTTCCATTATGGGAGTAGTAGGTTCTTCTAATTCATTGTTTTTTTGAGGTTTCTTCTCTATTCTCCTTTCTACCTTCTTTGTCTACTTCTAGTCGCTGAGGTCTCTTCTCCCTCAAATCTCTAGCACTCTTACTACACTTGACAGATTCTTGTTGTTTCACTAATTTGCTCACTCTACCTTTATCTCTAGGTAATTCAATATGAAATAAATCATCTGCCAAGATTTCCTCACACATGCACAAAATCTATTCTTGATGAATCTTCCTCCATCCAAAAGGGTCCACTATATAAATCCTTTAGAGAAACTCTTCCTACTTTAGATGACATGGGGGTGACTCTTGGTCTGGGGGGCTCATCTCCTCATAAGATCTTTTCACTTTAGGGGATGTATATACTTTAATAACTCATCATGGTTACTAGATTTTCTTTAATAAAACTTGAGTTATTGCATCCCTTTTCAAATGTTTTTATAGTGTATATAGCAAATTCCTAATTGCTGAAGACTTCATTTATATTTTTATTCTCATCTTCATTCCTTTCCTAAAATTCTAAGGTTTTCAACATTCTATCCCTTTGTATACCCATATTCCTACTCACCACATCATCCAAATACTCTACACCAAAATTTAGATGTTTTAATTTAGAAATTTAGGTTATTAACCCTTCATTAATGGTGACCTTTAGATTTCACGGATCCAAAGTAGAAATTAGTTCTTGAGTTAGAAATCAAATGGATGGGCACCCCTGCTTCTAGGCCCTAATTGAGCACTCCTACTTCTAAGCCCTCCCCTATCAACTCAATTGATTCTTTGTACTCCTTTAATTTTTCTGCCATCCACATCAAAATTTCTTTTGCTTTTATGATTAGGGTGATTGACTACTCTAATGTGTCATTGTTATTGACCTACACTATCTATTTTCCCTCTAATTGTAGACCTCCAATATTTTAGTAGAAACCCTCCTAGCATGCTCCAATTAGGCTTCCCTAGCCTTCTCAATCCTTTTTGGTATCTCTCCTCTCTTTCTTTAATTTCTTTCTTCCTCCTTTATTCATCAATTGTCATCTCAATCTCTTCAACAATTTCTCTCAATCTCTTGGAATCTCCTTTGGCCATGGGTGTTTTTTATTTCGTATTGTATTAATTTTGTTATTCATCTGCAATGGCTGAAACTAGACTTACTTTAGTGGTCACATATTTTCAAGATTCCCCCCCATTCCATTTGTCACCCTCTAGGTGCCTAACCCACCTAGGGCTAGGACCTAATGTCCACTACCGCACAACAATTTAATTGTTTCTATATATATTTGTAATCACTTCTCCCTAAAGAATTTCTCATCACAACACTATCCCTAGGTTTGGTCCTCTCCTTGCCATCGACAACTAGGGTCCCGACAATGGAACCAAATGTTGACAATAAATCATGGACCAAAGATCTATGATATTTTTATGTTAAGTTATATTTTACCCTAGTGCAATGGATAAGGAAGATAATCATAACATGTGCAATTGATTACAAATTAATGGGGTGGAATATAAAATAACAAATAAAATAGACATACATTCATACACCATTCCTACATATCAACTCCATATACTCCTCATATATTCATCATATCATAATATAATATCAAGTATCCATTACATTCATGCTTATATAGTCTTCTCTCACTACTTACATATATCTACTCTATTCTCTCATATCACATCTCACTTATCTCTCTATATTCATGATATGCTTATGTTTTATCTATTACATGTCATTATGTGGTACCTATATGCTCATCCTTACATATTAGGATGTGTCCCTATTCACATTTCTTCAATGTTGTCTCTCTAAGGTTGTTGTAAACCATTTGTATGTGTCACACTATTGTTCTATTGATCCGCGGTAACTCTATATGATTTAGATTCGCTAAGGGATGTGTTTATTTACTTCCAACATTTGGCGTCATTGCGGGTTTCCACCTTTGGCCTCCATTAGGCCACCCTTTCAAGTTTTTAAACTAATGGGAGTGGCTTGGCTCTATCTTGCTAGAACTATGCTAAAATGCCAATGTTGAATGGATGCTAGATTTCCAAGCCACCTTTCAAGAAATCAAGGAGGACATCTTAACACTCTAGTGACAATCAATCCTGATTATTCCTATCCCTTCTACATTTATTCATTCACTTCAAAGCATTGAGTAGTAAGAGTTTTGAAATATAAGAAAGGAGATGATGATGACTGATCAATGGAATTTATGAGTTGTTAAAAAGTTTAGGCACTATATTTTGCATAGTAAGATCTTTGTTGTGGTTCCCAACCTAATTGTGAAAGTGATGCTAATGTAGAGCAAGCTTAGAGAATGTAGAACAAGCTTAGAAAGGCACTATGTAGGAAGTCACAAATTGATATTGGTATAAGGTCTTGGTCTACTATTTTCTAAAAAATGACTGCCTTTCTAACCTTAATTCCACACATAGAAGAACCTTGTGCCATCAAAGTGCAAAATTCATGATCAATTTGGGTGTTTTGTAACAAAGGGATTATGATGGCATATGCCTTAGGCATCTCAACAAAGAAGAAGTTGTTAAAGTCCTTGGGTTTTCATGATAAACAATTCTACAACGCATTATATTTTAAAAGCAATTTATTATTGGCCATGGATTTTCAAAAATGCATATTTACATGTAAGGAATTGAAGGAATTGTCAGACCTGTCAATTCTCAATGCATAGAGAAATGAACTTGTCCATGCCATTATAGCTAGTTATTGAATATCAACCTTTTACTCAATGGGGGTTAGACTTCAACAAAGTTATGAATCAAAATTATTGTATCAATCATAAGTTTATTATGACTACAATGGATAACTCTACATGTTAGATTGCAGCTCAAGCCTACAAAACCTACACTATGGAAGTGGGAATCAAATTTCTTGAACATCAAGTAACCAGTTTTGGGATGTCCTATGCTTTTGTATGTGATAAAAACTTCGCTTTCTAACTTGCAATTTACTAAATGGGCCTACGAAAATAAGATAGTTCTTAAATTTTCTTCAAATTATAATCTATAAAGTAGTGGGCTAGCAAAATCTACTAATGAAAATTTGTAACATGTAATTAAGAAATTTTTAGATAAAAACCCTTGAAACTAGCATAACATGCTAAAATATGCTTTTTGGCCAGTTTAACCAATTTAGAAGAACAAAAAAAGGTTTCCCTACACACTTTAGTAGGCATCATGGGGTAGTTTAATGTTGGTTTGATAAAAGATCATGAGTGAAATCATTTAGGATTTTTTATTTGGTTTTGCTTTGGGACCGAGGTCGAGAGAAGAAAGGAGACCATGCAAAAATTTGCACATTTTTGGTTGGGCTCTTTTCAAATCTTTGAAATTATAGGTGAAAACACTTTTAGGTTATAAAGTTTAATTAGAAAAGCTATTCCATTATTTGTGAATGGGAAATTTATCAAACATTATTCAATTCCTAAGAAGTGTTCTTGTCCTTCCTTTCTATGTAATTATTTTTGGGTTTGCACTTGTTATTTTATTTTGGCTCACGTGTTGATGGAATCATGGGTGGAGGGTCCAATTAAGGACTATCCAACCACGTAGCCTTAACACAACAACTAACAATTAAAGCACAACCAAATTCAATTAACAATACAATCATACGAAAATGAATTGGAATCTATATATATGATCAACATTTTAAATTACATTAATAGTCTTTGCCACAAGCGTGTACAATCATTCCAGACCTCTGTAATGAAATAGCTTGCACAAGAATAGAATATAATAGGAAATATGTTGCAAATACTTGATAATAACAAGCCACTTCGAAGGGGCAAACCTCCAAATATCTCCATTGAGAACACAATCACAATATGATGATCATAAACTTACCACTAGCTCCTATATGTACCTAATTATGCCATGGGTGCCACCCAGGTTGACTTAGATACTTGAATATAACACCTAGGATGAACTAACTACCTATATTTGACTATAATAGTGATTATATAACTTAAGTAAGAGTTAAGGTAGCCACAAGCCGACTACTCATAACCTTATACACCCTATAGGATTAAGGGTGTATCATGCCCCCTCTTCAGAGAAGCATTGTCCTCAGCACTAATCAACTCTATATCCTTTTACACAAAATCCTCATTTTCCCATGTAGCATCTTTGACTAGAGAGTTCTTCCATTTTATCAAATATTGTGTGATTGCCCTTGTCTGTAGCCTCTTGGTGCGTGTTTGAAGAATTCCCTAGGATCCAAAACTATTTGTCCCTCCTCATTAAGCTTTGGTAACTAAGTTTGTTCTACAACCTTTTGCCCAATAACCTTCAAGCATGAAACATGGAAAACTAGATGAATTTTTGTTGACATAGGTAACTCCAATTTATATGCTACACTGCCAGTCTTTTGCAACACCTTATAAGGACCATAGTACTTGGGTGCAATCTTGTTATCTTTCTGTTGTTGTTTTAGATACATTTTCTTATATGGTTGTAATTGCACAAAGACCCAATGGTCCACTTCAAAAGTCCTTTCACTACGATGTTGATCAGTGTGTTTCTTCATTTTATTTTGTGCCATTGCCAAGTTCTCTCAGAGACTAGAAAGTAGCTCTTGTTGATGGTGAATGTGTTCAACTATTTGAACCTTTGGTTGTGGTTGCAATGAAGAGGTGCTTGAAGGTGGCTCTAGTACCCATATAGTTCCAAAATGGAGACATCTTAGAAGAAGTATAGAAGGATATGTTATACGACCAATCTACTAGTGGTAGCCATTGCACCCATATCTCTTGTTTATTTGAAGTAAAACGTAGAAGGTTCCCTTCCAAGTACTTGTTGACCACCTCAGTCTATCCATCAGATTGGGGATGATATGACAAGCTACAAACAAGTTGAGTGCCCAAACATAAAAATAAGTCAATCCAAAAATTACTTGTACATATAGGATCACGATCACTTACGATAACTTTTGGAGTCTCGTGTAGTTTTTGAATAGTATTCATAGAGGCTGTTGCTACAATTCTTGCTACCAATGGGTGTGCCAAAGCACAAAAGTGTGCATATTTGGTGAGCCAATCCACAACGACCATGATGGCATTTCTTTCCTTCCGATTTAGGCAAACCTATGATGAAATCCATAAATACCTCCTCCCACCATTGACTTGGGATAGATAAGGGATGCAAAAGACTTGGAGTCTTAATTGTCTCCCCTTTATTTTGTTGACATACCATGCATTCTATTACAAATTTGCGAACATCCCCTTTTAGCCCCTCCCAAAATAAATCTTGCTTTAGTTCTATGATAAGTTTTCAGGTATCTAGAGTGCCCACCTACCGGAGAAGCATTTAGTCCTTCCAACACCTTAAACTTGAGGGTTGAATTCCTATAAAAGTGCATGTCCTTGTACCATAAAACATTTCCTTTCTATGCAGATTTTTCTAACACACTTGAATCATGTCGATGTTTCTCAATGAGAGTTTAAGTATTTGTGTCCTACTCCCACTCTTCTCTTGCTTGATTTACCCAATCTTCTTGTAATATAAAAATGGCATACAAAAGTGACTCTATGGGTTCATCCCTCCTTGATAAAGCATCAACCATAACATTCTCCTTGTGTGTAGATCTTTTGCTCTACATTTTGTTTTAGTTCTGAGGCACCTCAGTATCAGCTATTGAACACATCTATAGCGTTGGTTTTTGGATTGCAATTGAGTGACATCATTTTGATCCTTTATCAGGTTTGGATCGGGCTATGACAGATCGTCAAAGTTGAAGCAACTGCTCGCTACATGGAGGCTTCTCGTAGCCTCAAGGAGTCGCAGGTTCCAACACATCAAAGAGTTGTGCCAAGGTGCCAAGTGTCCCAAGTTACTTTGGTAGGCCTGAGTCTTGAAAGATTCCAGTGAAGGCAATGGAAGTCGCAGATGTTGATACTTGGCGTTATGGCGCAAGTCTGAGACCTTAGTAGGCCTAACAACCCCTGCATGTTGCGTCAGGGCACCAAGTGTTGTTGAACCAAAATTCTGGTGGGTCCCCCTACTCCTAAGCAAGTTCAAGTATCAAAGCCTCCACTATTTCTAGGTGGCAAAGCCTCGCACCTCCAAGCCTTAGCAAGTCTGACACCATCTTCCAATTGCATTGAGACGCTAAGTATCGCGATGCAGCCTATAGCATGGCCTAGTTGCTTCAAAAGGAAGAGTCTGTAAAGAAAGCCAAGGGAAACATAAAGAGAGCCTCCATTCCTACCACTTGGCGCATCCACGCTTCCCCGCAATGAGATAGTTCTGACACACTTGAGATGATGCATTGTGATGCCAAGTGGCGTGATTCAACATAAGGTGGGCCCTGGGTTTCCAAGGGAAAGAAGCGGGCGAAGGTGAGACACTTGGCGCATCCATGCATGGTTTCAACAACGCATGCTTAACAACATCGAAGGGAAGTGCCATGATGTCCTGTGGCAACTAGACCCACCATATTGGTAGAGGCGGAAGAGGCCTGCGAAATCATTGATCAAGGAGCACAATATTTAATGGTCCAAAATTTATGAAGGACCTTTCAAAGCCAACAAAGGGATGTGATGCACCATCAACTGATTCAAATGAGTTAATAGGCCTCTAAGGCTTACGAGGGGGACACAAATGCAACCCAAGGCTTTCATAGGTGGGACAACCGTACAATGAAAAATCAAAGAGGTGGTTGGACCTCCTACAGTTTCTTGATGAATCTTCAATTCCTTGGATGGGCACCATTAAGGTGACATGACAGAGAAGGATGGCGAAATTAGGGCCATTTAATGACATGGTGCCAAAAGTAGATGTGTACATGTTTCCCGCTTGCGATCTCATTTTTTGAAGTACAAAATTGCTATATATAGTGGCTCAGTCGATGTAATAAGAGTTGGGCAGTGTTAAATCACTGAGCCAATTTTGGGGTTTGGAGAAAGAGTCAATATGCATTCTAGCCTTTGTGGGTGCTCTTTAGAACTGATTGAATGCTTTGTAACTCTGTCTTTGTGCGTCTTGTCATTAATTCTCAGTTCAATAATGAAAAAGAGCGAGATCATGTGCTTATTCTATGTCTATTGAGTCTTCTTTCAAGCTTCATGTATTGATGTGTGCCTTTGTTTTTACTTTAATGAATGATATTGGTAAATGGTCTCAAATCATGCCTTTGTGCTCTTTGAAGCCATGAGTTAGTGTTGTGAGTAAAGAAGGGAAACACTGTGCTATTGTTGCATCAATTTAAATACTATTTTTCAAAGCATCGCCTTATACTAGTTTCTTTCATTTAAAGTTTCTCTTCTCTTTCCTTCTCCACCACTTTTCAAAAGAATTAATGAGAATCTTAAGAAGAGCAGGGTTCTAAAATCTCAAAGGTTGTCTTGTGATTCACCAAAGAGTCTCATAGTCACAGGATTTCCCATACTGTGGTGTGTTGTTCATAACTAGGAGAGATCCTAAGAGTGAACACAAAAAGCCATCAACAATTTTCTGGCATGTTCGATGGGACTCAAACCCATAATCCCCTGCTTAGAAGTCAGAGTGTATGAGTAAAAGTCCCATAACAAGATCGATTGTTGCATTAAATCCAAGTCATTTAGTCACTTTATTGGTGATTATCCCTAGAAGAACAGTAGTACATCCAAATCCACCACTTATTCAAATGGTCATACCAGGGGCTCCTAGGACTTTTGTAAACTAGAATAGTGGCAATCCATTGATTCCATCTATATGACTAGCTACATGGGATCCCATCTCAGCTAACGCACTCAAGGCCCTACCCAAATGCACAAGTGAAGAATCAAGACTCTTCGAGAGCATCTTCAGAATGTAGCAGACATTTGTACAGTCCACTATGTGGCAAAGAAAAATGTTTCCTTAAGGTTGCTTGCAACATCATTCAAAGATAAAGCACTTGACTAGTATAGGTCTCTCTAGCCAAATTCGATAGGCTCGCGGGATAATCTAGGATATTCATTCTTCGAAAGATTCAGCGAGAAGAGAGATAGATTCTCATTGCTACAACAAATGATAATCATCTAAGAAGCAATCAAATTTAATGCCAGATTCCATAGGTATGGATATCATCTTTTATCTCAAAGCTTTTAATTTAGACATAGATGTTATGATTCAATCCTTAGGAGGACAAACACTCCTAACCGCCTATGAATTAACGGTAAGAGTCAAAAATAACCTAATAGATGCTAGAAAGCTTCCTCCTAGACCTCCCATGTCAATATTTTCTGAGGTATCATTACAAGAAGAGCCACCTAAGGTTGAGCCTCTCATACTCAATGCAAACCGGGCTTCTTCATCTATGTGTGTATACCCTTCTCCCAAAGCGCCAATAACTGCCCCTCAAGCCCCCCAAATAGTCTCAGAGATAGATGATATGAAAAGTATCTTGTAAAATTTTTAAAATGAGATTATTAACATCAAGAGATAACAAGCTTCAAAGCCAAAACACCCTTACCAGAACTACCAAAATCCCAAGCCTCAGTATCAACCTAATAGATAGAAAAACTCCCAAGGGGCATGCCCTTCTCAACAATTTGTGTCGATTCCTACTACATTACAACAAATCTGTCCTAACCTAGTGTGAGACATGGTCCAAGGGCAAAACAACATTACATAGGATTCAAATGCATGGTGTTTCCCCTGTAACGATGGTTATCTGCCCAGAGCTTGTCCGCGAGGCAACTTGCAACAAAAGATATCGGAACAGAGGCAACAAGGTTCCCATATAGAGGCCCAAACTAGACAATCTCCGTATCAGTCACCCGGAGTACAAAAAGTTGTTCTAGTGGCTCAGATACAAGGGATGTTCGTGCAACAGGAAGAAGAGATTGTTCTTGAGCATACTTTGTTTTCCTAGATAGAAGAAAAAGAAAAGGTGTTTGTGAATGATCCCTCTACTTCCAAGATTCCACAGGTGCAATCCAACTATTTCACTCGCTCCAAAATGTGAATGGTAGGCGATCCAGAAGCAGTTGTTCACCCAAAGGTAGTTCCTCAAAAAGGTCCGGTTGCTCCTAATTTTCATACACTTAATCATGGGATACCATTCTAGAATTGTGCAATGCCTACACAGAGTAATGGGATACCAAATGTCATAGCTGAAAGACCAAGATACTTAGGATATGTTCCCAAACTGCAGCTTCCTACTACACTCAATGTGGTAGAGCAACTCAAGAAAGCACCTACCAATATCTCCTTATGGGACATATTGTCTATCCCGAAACAAAAGACATTGCTCCAAGAGGCTCTCAAAAAAGAGGACCCACTATCAACAAGCTAGACAAATACCAATCCAAGGGAGAAGACAACACAACCTCAAAAGGTAGCTCAAGCCCCAGACTCTACTATCCTCACAAATGCAAAAACAAAGGAGAGTAAAGTTCTACTCTCTTCTATTTAACAGTGATAGTGGGCAAGAACTTGCTACACAATTGCATGATAGACTTTGATGCCAACACCATGGTGACGCCCAAAAATAGTGGATGCTCTTCAACTGAAATACGAGCCTATGGAGAAAGGATTCATGCAATTGGACATAAAGAAGGTGCAGATAGTAGGAGTCATCAAAGAATTGTCACTTATACTATATGCTTGCTTGAATATCACAGGGCAACAAGAGGTGGTAATCATTGATATTCCACTAGTCTTCGAACTATGCCTCTAGGTATTTCACTGCCAAAATCAAAGAATATATCTCGCTTGATTGGTCTCACCTGATCCTTGGGATAAAGTATGGCTCTAAGATGAAAATCCTATCAGAACCCCTCCAAAAGCAACACATCACTCATGAAGTGATGATAAATTTTGAACCAGCTCACACCATGCTTTCAAAAGAGGAAAGGTACATTATAGAGTTCTTGATCAAAAAGATGGAGGAAGCAATCGAACTGATGAGGAGAAAGCATTTATGTTTGAGGCCGTGCAGGCCAACCCCTACGAAAACTTTGACTCCACAGGGTTAGGAACATGCATAATTTATGATGAAGAGCAAGTAATACCAAAGGTAACCAGCTCATCCCGAGATTTTGTACATAACTCTAATGAGCCTGCACAACTATGGAAGTTGTACTTTGATGGTGCAAGATGCACAAAGGCCTATGCCTCCTATCTCCCAAAGGGAAGAAAATTCTTAAATCTATCTACTTCCAGTTCTGTTGCACCAATAATGAGGCCGAATACGAGGCTCTGATACATGGCCTCCTGCTAGTAGACAAATTGAAAATCAAACTACAGATGTTTGGTGATTCAGAGCAGGTCGTCAAATAGGTTAGTAGCATACCCATAGCCAAGAATGTCCGAATGAGATCATACCACCATAGAGTATGGGATCTGCTCAAAGTTTTTGAGGTTTTGAACATCGAAGTGGTCCCTAGAAGCCAAAACAACGAGGCCGATAGAATGGCTCAGATAGGCTCTCAATTTGATCTAGAAAGAGACCTTTTTGAGAATGAGAATGTGATCAAATCAATTGTCAAGCCTACTATAAAAGATAATGGGAATCACTGGTAGGTATTTGAGAGCAATGCTCAGATCATCCTATTGCAGACCAACTACAACCCAAGCTAGAAGAGGCTTATGAGGATCAATTTATGCAGCTAAAGTCAAATAAACTCTCGAAAGGCCTCATAACTCTTGAGAATCTATTTGACTCAGATGATTCCAAAAGAGAAAAGAAATTTTCCGCTAACAAGGAAGACTATGTAGAGCTTGAAGTTAGTGTCGGAAGGGTTACCACTCAGGCTAAGAGGTATAGACTAATATCCTTCTACAATAAATATGACAAAGTGATAGCATGGAGCTATGAAGACCTCCAAGGCTATTATAGAGGAATCATTCAGCACACCATTGAGCTAATGCATGAGTCAAAGCTAGTTCAGCGGAAGTAAAGGCTAGTAAATCCAAAAATTGAGCCTCTTATGAAACAGGCACTCAACAAGTTGATTGACTCAAAGATTATCTTCCCAATTAAACACTCCATGTGGATGTCGACTCTAATCCAAATAAGGAAAAAGAATGGTGAAATAAGGCTCTATGTTGACTTTAGAGACCTCAGAGAGGCATCTCTCAAAAACCACTACCCACTCCCTTCAATGGAGTAGATACTGCAAATGGTTGTTGGAACAAAGAGATTCTCTCTACTTGATAGTTTCTCCAGTTACAACTAGATTTGGCTCAAGGAGGAAGACCAATATAAAATTGCCTTTACCATGAAATGGGGCACATTGGCTTATGCAAAGATGCCTTTAGGCCTTTCAAATGCGAGAGCCACTTTCCAGCATGCCATGGATATCGCCTTCAATGAGTTAATCAACAAAATCATCTTGGTGTATCTAGACGACATCATGGTGTTCTCCAAGTCAAAAGATGATCATTTTGATCATCTGAAAAATGTTTTTCAAAGATGCCAAGAATTCGGGATATCTCTAAACTGGAAGAAATGTGTTTTTAGGTACCACAAGGCAAACACCTAGGGCATATAATCTCCAAATAAGGAATCTCCATCGATCCGGATAGGATCAAGGCCATTGTAGAGATACCTTTACCTGTAAATAAGAAGGTAGTCCATGTCAAGCTACACGATCTTTCCTCCAAGCCACCTCCTTCTTGGGAATCTTTCTATCAGGCAGTGCACGCGTATGATCCTTCCAAAATAATGACTTATGGCCTTAGGCAAGCCTTCAAAAGGAAGTACGGGAATGAAGCTAAGATTAAGGCCTACTAGAAATACGGGTAGGGGATTGCAGAGTTAGAAAAGGCATTCAGGGATGTGGAAACCAATGAAAATTGGGATGAATTATAGGACTGAGAGCATGATTCACCTGCCTCCTCCTATGATACAAGCAACAAACCTCCAAGGGTACGACCGAAGCATCTGCAGAAGTAGAAGAAGCTAAAGCGGCCTATGAGTCAGAAAAAGGTAGTGATACTGTAGAGGTATTTTTTGAGCTTCCACCTAAGACAAACTCTATCAAACACTCGCCCATTTAGTCTAGACATCTACGATACCTGGGGACCCTAGAGCGGAACTCGTTCATGCCCATCAAGTAGTGCAACAAACATACCAACAAGTGAGCCTAAAGGGTAAAGAACTATTAGAGTATATGCCACTCGAATCTGCAACACAGGTAACCCCTCCCACCACCATAGAATCACTACTGGTGAGCGTCACAACACAAGTCCCAACAAAGGAGGTTAGCATGTTCTCAAAAGAGTAATCGAAGAGGAAAAGAAGGAAGCTACAACTTCAAAAGGATTTGGAGAAGGAAGAAGAAGAAGGCGCGATCCCTGCGATCATGTAGGTAAGTGTTTCTCTGTCCCCTTCTATAATTCAGTTCACCCCTTCTATTATTGTGGCCACACCCTTAACTGTTGTCTGCCCAACCCTTGCATCCACTCCTATAACTCCTCCCATCTCATTACCCTTTAAAAATTCCTTTGGGATGCCTCAGATCCTTTCTCCCCCTACATTCTCCGCTTCCCCATCCTCACCTCTTTTGAGCCTCCCTCTATTCTCTCCATCCACGCTCACCGTCTTGCCCCATTACCTCTTAGAGCAGTTATGGTTTCATCCCGGCAATAAATTGACGCAGTCGAGATTGAAGAGCCTTATCAAACTGTCAATCAAGCAACAAAATCATACGATAATACAACTTGCAGCAGAAAACAATCCTCCTTTTATTGCAATCAACAAAGCGCAAAGTTACATTCAAAGTTCAATTACAGGGCATTTCACAGAGACCCCAATTTGACTTTTCCATCAACTATCTTATCCCCAATTCTTCCTTCAGAACTATCCAATCCGCTTAGAAACCCTCGTTTGAACATTACTTCCCCTTGTTCTAGTTTTCACTTTTCCTGTCATCACACACCCCTTCTCTTCTCTCTTCCCCTGTTCTCCAATTACAACAGTTCATTTCAACTTCCCCAGGGAACCATCTTCAAAATGATTAACTATCAAAGACATCGAGCCGTCGAAGAGACATCAACATAATTCTTCCCGAAGTTCCAAAGTCCCTTCGGTTTGTCAAGTCATCCGTCGGCCAACGCTCCATTAATCTCAACCAATCCCCGCTCTCCCTCGAGGTCAACACGGGACCCACCACATGATGCACGTGCCAGCGGGAGCCATCAATGGTCACGTATATCGGCATGTCGGGGGGACATCACAAACCTTCCACCGATACAAGAAAGTCATTCCAATGAAGATTTACAGCCTATGTACTGTGGACATGCCTTCCATCGATATTGAGGAGACTACATTCAAAGTCCCTCCGAAGTCATATGATCCCACCGACGGAACATAGCTTCACATCGGGTTATCGAAGAGACGCCAACTAAACTCCCGCTGAAACACATAATGTCACACCGATGAAGAGTCCATCGGTAAATCGAAGAGAGTGATAACTCCATCCCATCGAAATATGACTGTCAGGCCGAGGATGGAAAAACACCAATAAACGGGGACATGGTTCCAAAAATGAACTTCAATGTATCTAAAAAACACAACAAAATTGAGAAAAAAAATTTGCTTACGTACAAAGTGATGCGAATAGCTTGAGAGCCTTAGATGCTCCTGCATCAAACACCCCAGGAAGGAGAAATGTTCCATGAGTGGAGACTTAGGAACATTTAGGCCAATCTGGAATCGAAATTCCAAACTGAGCCAACTCATGTGCCTTCAACCAAGACGCTTCCTCCACTAATTTACCCTTCCAATGAACCAGGTACTCCATGTACTCTTTACCACATGTTTTCTTTGCAACCCTGGAATCAATGATCTCATCCACTTCTTCAATTTGCTTCTCAGGTAGCTGATTCACCCAATCTGTATTATCCGTGATATTTTCAAGCAAATGTGGTTGAGTACTTGTATCCCCTTCAAAATGTTTGTACAAGTCACTGACATTAAAGATAGGAGATATATCTACATGCTCTGGAAGTTCAACTTTATAAGCATTGGCTGAAAACTTGCGTAGGATCCGACCATGACCTATTTTCTTCCATTTTAACTTGTTATAGGTCCCCTGTGGAAACCTTTCCTTCCTCAAATGAACCCAAACCAGTTCCCCACTCTGAAATTCCTGCTCTCTCCTGTGACGATCAGCAAATCCCTTATACTTGGTTGTACTCTTCTCCAACTTTTCTTTCACCTCTTGATGCAAATCTGTAGTATACTCTGCAAAATCCTCTGCCACAACACTTGTTCTCACCAGGTCTGCATTATCTCTGAGTTCATCTACACCCCTAGGGCTGAAACCATACACCACATTGAATGGACTTTTTCCAATACTCCTGTTAACTGAATTGTTATAGGCAAACTCTGCCTGTGGCAACAGCAAGTCCCATTGGTTTGGTTTGTCCCCATCAAGCATCGAAGGAGATTACCCAAACTCCTGTTCACATCTTCAGTCTGACCATCTATTTGTGGATGGTAGGCTAAACTGAAACCCAAATGTGTGCCTAATTTCTTCCACAATGTGCGCCAGAAATGGCCAACAAACTTTGTATCTCGATCAGATATGATACTCTTTGGCAAGCCATGTAATCAAACTATTTATTTGAAAAACAAATTTGCTATATGGGAAGCATCACTAATTTTCTGACATGGAATAAAATGAGCTATTTTCAAAAATCTATCAACAACCACAAAAACATAATCATTACCTGTTTGAGTTCGAGGCAGTCCCAAAACAAAATCCATGCTAATATGTTCCCACAATCTCTCTGGAATCGACAATGGCTGATACAGTCTGGTATTTTACTTCATACTCTTTGCATGCTGACAAATTATGCATCCTTGTACCATTTTCTTGACATCAATGCTTATTCCTGGCCAATAATAACTCTCATTAAGCAGAGCTATTGTTTTATCTACTCCAAAATGTCCACCCAAACCGCCACTATGCTTTTCTCTGATTAAATTCTCCCTCATGGAGCCTCTCGGAATACATAACTTCTTTCCCTTGAACAACAGGTTCTCTTGAATAAAATACTCCAACCATGGAGTTCGACCCAATTCCACTAGATTCTTGCATGCTTTCCATGCCTCTTTGAAATCTGGATCTTGTTCATACAACTCACCCAAAGCATCAAAACCAACAACATTCACTTGCATCTCATTCAACAACAAAGTTCTCCTACTCAGTGTATCAACAACTCGATTGGATTTACCACTCCTATGTTTTAACACAAAAGAATAACTTTGTAAAAACTCAATCCACTTCATATGCTTCTGGTTCAGCTTACCTTGGCTATTTATGAACTGCAGGGCATGATTGTCTATATACAACAAATTCTTTTGGCAGCAAATAATGTCTCCACTTTTTGAGTGCTTACACAATTGCATAGAACTCTTGGTCATACACAAAATATTTCCTCTTAGCTTCATTCAATTTTTCACTAAAATACGCTATTGGTCTTCCCTCTTGGCTAAGAACTATTATTGTTCCACTTGCATCACAATCCACCTGGAACACTTTTCCAAAGTCTGGCAGCGACAATACCGGCTGCTCTATCACCTTACTCTTCAGTAACTGAAAACTTTTCTCTACTCGTCCACTTGAACTCTCTTCTAGTTCCTTTCATCATCTCTGTAATGGGAGCACTTATCCCACTGAAATTTCTTATGAACTTCCTATAGAAGCTCGCCAACCCATGAAAACTACGGGCTTGGAAAGTACTCCTTGGTGATGACCATTCAACAATAGCCTTTACCTTTTCAGGATCCATTTTCAATCCTTCTTCTGAAACTACAAATCCCAAGTACACTAACTCCTTTTTCATGAAAGTACGCTTTTTCAGATTCACCATTAGTTTTTCTTCTTTCAATCTTTGCAAAACAACCCTAATATGTTCTAGATGTTCTTTTGTTTTACTAAAAATTAAAATATCATGAAGGTAAACTATAACAAACTTACCAAGATAGGGCTTCAACACTTGATTCATCAATCTCATGAATGTACTGGGTGCATTTGTCAATCCAAACGGCATGACCATCCACTCATGCAATCCATCCTTCGTCTTGAATGTTGTCTTCCACTCATCCCCTTCACGAATTCTAATTTGATGATACCCACTTTTTAAATCAATCTTTGTGAAGTACCTTGCTACACTCAAACAATCCATTAAATCATCTATTCTCGGTAGTGGGAACCTATATTTGATGTTGATCTTATTGATTGCACAGGAGTCTGTACACATCCTCCATTAACCTCCCTTCTTAGGCACAAATACTTCAGGTACAACGCATGGACTGAGACTTTCCCTAATCAGCCCCTTGTCCAATAGCTCATGGACTTGTCTATTTATTTCCTCATTCTCTTGAGGTGTCATCCTATATGGTGCCTTGTTTGGTAAACTTGCACCTAGGATCAAATCCATACAGTGACTGATTTCTCTGACTGGCGGCAGTCCATCCGGCAACTCCATCATTATATCAGCATACTCGTCAACCAATTCTTGAATTTCTACTAGCAGCCTCTCCTCTTTTTCTGTTGTCATGTTTTGAAACAATTGGGCAACAAATGCATAACAAACACCATCCTTTTTTAGATCCTTCAAGAATGTCTTTCGTGAGACAAGACACACCCTAGAAGAAACTTCTGTATCTCCATCTTTATCCTTCATAGGATTCAGAACAAATTCCTATTCATCCTTCTTAATGGTATATGTATTACTCTTACCATCATGAATAGCTTCTCTATCAAATTGCCACAGTCTTCCCAGCAAAATATGATAGGCATCCATTGGTATTACATCACAGAGTATTTCATCCTTGTAATTACCAATCTGAAATTTAACCAAGCATTGTTCTCTTACCACTAATTGATGCTCCTTCTACAACCACGAGACCTTGTATGCGCTAGGATGCTTCATTCTTTTCAGCTTCAACTTCCTCACCATTTCTTCAGACACAATATTGTTTGTGTTGCCACTGTCTACAATTACTTTACAACATTTGTCGCCTGACTTGCATTTGGTTCTGAACAAATTTCTTCTCTGTATTGGTTTTGTTTCTGCCTTCTCAGGACTTATCAAAATATTTCTACCACTTCACCTTCTGCTTGGGCCACATGAACTTTGGCCTCTTTTCCTTTACCTCCACCTTGAACTTCCGGACATTCAAAAGACCTATGCCCGATCTCACCACATTGGTAGCATGTACCAGTGAAACCTTTGCCTCTTCCTTTTCCAAAATTACCTCTTCCTCAAAAAGAGTCTTTTCCTTGGAAGTTTCCTCTGCCTTCTATTTCCTGAGTTTGAGAGGTACCATCTTCTTCTTGTTTGGCAGAATATCCTCTCCCACCACTGCTTTGCCCTCTGCCACGAGCATTTCTGCCTCTACCCCTGTTATTGTTTTGTTGTTTCTTATTCAGCTTCTCTTCGGCTACCAACACACATTGGCAGGCCTCTTCTACACTCTACAATCTGAGCAATCTAATCTCCTCTTGTATGGACACCCGCAAGCCATTTAGATACCTTGCAACTTGCTCAATCTCATTCTTTGTGTGGTCAGCTCGAATGCTCAATCGGTAAAATTCTTGTGTATTCCTTGACACTAGATTCTCTTTACTTTCAAGTTCTGCAATTTTCTAAACATATTTATCTGATAGTCTACAGGAATGAATTTTGTCTTCAATTTGTTTACCATTCGGTCCCATGATCTTATCTTCTCCTTGCCTCTTCTTTGTCTATCAATCTGCAAATGATCCCACCACAGGGATGCATGCCCTTTCAACTTTGTACAGGCATATTTCACCTTCTTGTCTTCTTATGTACCTTTAAAGTCAAAGTACTTTTCCATCTCGATGATCCAATCCAACAATTCATCTGAATTTAAGTTACCATTATAGTCTGGAGGGTTAAAACGGGGTCTAGTATTTATTCTGTTAGGGCTCAGATGAACTTCTCTTCTCCTTAATCAAGTTTAGGTTACTTTTCTTCTCCTTCTACTTCAACCTGTTCCTCTTCAACATCACTCACGTCCTCGACATGATGACCTCTTCGTTGTGCAGTTTCAACGGCTTCAAGTCTGGTCGTAATACCCTCAACATCTCCATCAAGCCGCATCTCTTTGCGCCCCTCTTCCTCTGCCACGTCCTCTCTGTGCCATTTTACACAAGTCCTCTGCAGTTCCAGGTCTTCTTCCTTTGCTCACTTACCCACAACAAATTCCCTTCAGGACTTCATAATTCCTTTAACACTTTCTCCAGGAGCAAACCTGCTCTGATACCACTTGACGCATTCAAGATTGAAGAGCCTTATCAATCTGTCAATCAAGCAACAAAATCATACAACTTGCAGCAAAAAACAATCCTCCTTTTATTGCAATCAACAAAGCGCAAAGTTACATTCAAAGTTCAATTACAGGGCATTTCACAAAGACCCCAATTTCACTTTTCCATCAACAACCTTATCCGCAATTCTTCCTTCAAAACTATCCAATCCGCTTAGAAATCCCCGTTCTAAACATTACTTCCCCTTGTTCTGGTTTTCACTTTTCCTGTCATCACACACCCCTTCTCTTCTCTCTTCCCCTATTTTTTTTCTTGCCCTCTTCTCCACTTGCAACAGTTCGTTTCAACTTCCCTGGCAAACTGTCTTCATAACGATTAACTATCAAAGACATATCGAACCATTGAAGAGACATCAACAGAATTCTTCCCGAAGTTCCAAAGTCCCTTCAGTTTGTCAAGTCATCCGTCGGCCAACACTCCATTAATCTCAACCAATCCCCGCTCTCCCTCGAGGTCAACACGAGACCCACCACAAGATGCACGTGCCAACAGAAGCCATCAATGGTCAAGTATATCGACATGTCGGGGGGACGTCACAAACCTTCCACCGATACAAGAAAGTCATTCCGATGAAGATTTACCGCCTATGTACTGTGGACATGCCTTCCACCGATATCGAGGAAACTGCATTCAAAGTCCCTCCAAAGTCATATGGTCCCACCAACAGAACACAACTTCACATCGGGTTGTCAAAGGGACGCCAACTAAACTCCCGCCGAACACACAATGTACCACCGATGAAGAGTCCATTGGTAAATCAAATAGAGTGATAACTCCATCCCATCGAAATATGACTGTCAGGCCGAGGATGGAAAAACACCAACAAACAGGGACAAGGTTCCAAAAATGAACTTCAATGTATCTGCAAAACACAACAAAATTGAGAACAAATTTTTCTTATGTACAAAGTGATGTGGATAGCTTGAGAGCCCGAGATGCTCCTGCATCATAAATTAACATTCCATACAGGCTTCCGCAAGGAATCCCCTTTGTTGGGGGATTAATAAAACCTCCTGCGAGCTTCCACCAAAAAATGCAGTGTGTGAAAGGCAAAAATTGAGACAAGGAGACAGAAAGAGGGAAAGCACCCAGCCCAGTCCCATATAAGATCTCTGTATGACCTAGCACAACAGTCATTAATGATTGCACATATGATTCCCATTGTGAATAAGTCGTAGGACCAAATGTGCCTCGAAGACTAAGCAGTTGGGATGAACCTTGCTCACGTCTGCCCACAGAATCAAGTATAACTCATGTAGGAGACTCAAAAACCTATCACAATAGATTTCATCAAAGCAATCTGATGGCTAGAGAAGCGGCAGTTAGAGCTTGCCCAGTGAAAAGAACCTAGTGAATTAGCTACAGGGGGAGGTAAAGTATCAAGAGTTGGAAATTGAGAAACTGACTCACGAGAGGCAGGAAATGATCACTCCAGAGTGTCACGTGGCCTTACAATCCTATAATGTGTCTCTACAAACTGAGCTAGACAAAACCAAGCTAACCCTCGAAGGCTACAGGTAGAGGATTGAGGCAACGCAAGAATAAGAAAAGAAAAAGGTAAAAGAGCTCACATCACTTCAACTAAATTATGTAACACAAATAAGTCCATAGAAGCTCGACTCGCTGCCAAGAAATCTCAGATTGAGCAACAAAAGATGGAGATGCAGATTGTTGATGCCACAGCATAGATGATCCAATTGATAAAGGATCTGTATGCATCTCACTGGACTAGGATCACTACTAGCACCACGAAGCTAAAGGGGTACTACAGTCTATCTCAATAGCCCAGAAGCTCATTGACCAAGTGAAGGTCGAGGTTGATCAAGCTCTACAGACTCTTGCTCCCAAAGTAGCCCAAGCTCATAATGTAATCGAGAAGCTATGCAACCTACTAGATGAGTCTCCATTGTCATCTAGTGTGGATAATTGATACACCGCTGCAACGAAGTTAAATGAGGTCAAGAGCAGACACAAGGCCGACCTAAAGTGTAGAACCCAATTGGCCACATTAGAGCAGGTTTAGACAGAAATGAGAGGGCATATTGACTAATTAGTCCAGCTAGAAATGCCCTCTCCTTTCAAAGATAATGATATTATATTGAGTGAAGTGGACTATAGGGTGATGCTCGTGGGCAAACAAGGAGACCAGCCATCTTTTCAGGATTGGATATAAACATCGAGAATCACAGAGGTAGAGACAGTCCCTCAGCTATTGGCTCAGTTGGAGCATCAATTGAAGGTTATCATTGAGAAAATGCAAAGTATCTTCCACAAGGAGATAATCAAGCTAAACAGAGCTTTCAAGGCCTTCAAGAAGAAGGGCTAGCCCTCAGAGGATGAATGTGTCTTTACAAACTGCCTTGGCAAATTACCAAGGCCGATAACTCTCTTTCCAATTTTGAAGTATTATTTCCGTCGTTTCTTTTTGGAGTTTGGAGTTTGATGTGTGCACACACACTTCCCTGAAAGTTGCCAAGAACTGTAGAGCTTTCGCTCTACATTTTGTTTTTGTTTTGAGGCACCTCAACATCAAATGTTGAATGCATCTGCAACATCAATTTTTGGATCGCAATCAGGCTGCATCATTTTGAACATTTATCAGGTTTGGATCGCGTCGTGACGGGCCATCAAAGTTGAAGCAAGCGCTCACTACATGGAGGCTTCTCGCAACCTCTAGTTATCGCCAGTTTTGACAATCAAGGAGTTGCACCAAGGTGCCAAGTGTCCCAAGTTACTTTGGCGGGCCCAAGTCTTGAAAGGTTTCAGGGCAATGTAAATCATGGATGCTGACACTCAGCATTATGGCGCAAGTCAAAAACATTAGCAAGCCTGACAATCCCTTCGCATTGCACTACGGTGCCAAGTGTCGTTGAACCAAAACTATGACGAGTCCCCCTACTCCTAAGCAAATTCAAGTATCAAACCTTCGTTGTTGCTAGGTGGCAAAGCCTCACACCTCCGAGCCTTAGCGGGTTTGACACCATCTTTTGATTGCGCTGAGGTGCCAAGTGTTGTGATGCAACATATGGCGGGGCCCAATAGTTGCAAAAGGAAGAGTCTGTAAAGAAAGCCAACGAAAACATAAAGGGAGCCTCTGCTATTGCCACTTGATGCATCTGCGCTTCCCCATGATGAGACAGTTCTGACACGCTTGAGACGATGCACCACAATGCCAAGTGGCGTGATTCAACACAAGGTGGGCCCAAGGTTTCCAAGAGAAAGAAGTGGGCAGAGGCAAGACACTTGGCACGTCCACACATGGTTTCAACAAGGCAGGGCTAACAACATCAAGGCGAAGCACCATGCTGCCACGTGGCAACTAGACCCACTAGATTGGCAGAGGTGGAAGAGACATGTGGAACCGTCGATCATCGATCACAAGATCTAATGGTCCAAAATTTATGGACCTTTCAAAGCCGACAAAGGGATGCGATGCACTGTCAACTGATTCAGATGAGCTAGTAGGCTTCTAAGGCTTACGACAAGGACACAAATGCAACACGAGGTTTCCATAGGTGGCAAAGTAGTAGAGCAAAACATCAAAGAGGTGGTTTGGCCTCTTACAATTTCTTGTTGAATCTTCAATTCTCAGGACGGGCACCATCAAGGTGAAGCGATAGAGAAGGACTGCAGAGTCAGGACCATTCAACGCCATGGTACTAGAAGTAGATGTGGTAGATGTTTCCCACCCGCGGTCTCATTCTTTAAAGCACTAGATTGCTATATATAGTGGCTCAACAAAAGTAATAAGGGTTGGGAAGTGCTTAATCGTTGAGCAAATTTTGGGGTTTGGGGAAAGAATCAATAGCATTCTAACGTTTGTGGGTGCTCTTGAGAGTTGATTAAATGCTTTATAACTATGCCTTGGTGCCTCTTGTAATTCATTATCAATTCAATAATGAAAAAGAGTGACATCCTATGTTTATTCTGTTTATTGAGTATTCTTTCAAGTTTCATGTATTGATGTGTGCCTTTGTTTTCACTTTAATGAATGATATTGGTAAATGGTATGAAATCATGTCTTTGTGCTCTTTGAAGCCATGAGTTAGTGTTGTGAGTTAAGCAGGGAAACAGTGGCCCATTGTTCCATCAATTTAAATACAATCTTTCGATGCATTGCCTTAGACTAGTTTCTTTCATTTAAAGTTTCTCTTCTCTTTCCTTCCCTTCCACTTTTTGAAACAATTAATGAGAATCTCAAGAAGAGTCGGGTTCTAAAATCTTGAAGGTTATCCGATAATTTGCAAAAGACTCTGACAGTCACGATTTCCCATACTGTGGTGTCTTGTTCGTATCTAGGAGAGATCATAAGCACAAACACAAAAATCCATCAACAATATGATCTCAAAGTCATATCCCAACATCTTTGTGACTCATTTATGTTGTTCTTCAGATGTCAACCTTTGTTCCAAGAAATATTTGACTATCATGATCTGTCTTTACCTTAAAGTGTCTTCCCATTAGAAAAGGTCTCCATTGTTTGACTTCATGCTAGATAGCCAACATTTCCTTCTCATAAACTGACTTCAACAAATTCTTAGCTTTGAGTTGGTGACTCTCAAATGCTATGGGTCTTTCTTCTTGCATGAGTACTACTCTTATGTCATGTCCGAAAATGAATGTTTTAGAACTCTAGGGTAGCTAGGACTAGAGTTGTGCACACAATTCCTTTAGTTGCCGAAATGCCCTTGTAGCTACCTCATTCCATTGGAAGGAATCCTTCAACAAAGATGTGAGAGGTGATGCTAAGCTACCATATTTCTTTACAAATCAGCAATAATAACTTGTAAGCCCTAAGAAACCTCATAGGTTCTTGAGGGTCCTAGGAATTTTCCTTTCTACAATAGCCCTGAACTTACGAGGGTTCACCTTCACTCCCTCGTGTGACACAATGTGACCTAGTTACTCCACTTATTTGACTCGAAATACATGCTTGGATAACTTATCATACACTTGATGCTGCTCAATAAAGTCCAAAACTTGATTTACATTGTTGCAAGTGTTCCTCCCAAGTTTTACTATATATTAAGATGCCATCAAATACCCTGAAGATAGAGTTCATAAAACTTTGAAATGTTGATGGTGCATTAGTGAGACCAAAAAGCATTGCCAAAAATTCATAGTGGCCCTCATGGGTTCAAAAAACTATCATATGTAGATCCTCATCTTTAATTTTGATTTGGTGATAACCAGAACGAAGATCAAGTTCTATAAAATAAATAGCACCATCAAGCTCATCTAACAAATCATTAATTGCTAGAATAGGAAACTTATCTTTTATGGTGTACTTGTTGAGTTCCCTGTGATCCAAACACATTCTCAAATTTTCATCCTTCATGTGCACCATTACCATAAGAGATGAGTAACACTCTGACTATGTCTGATAATACCTACCTCTAGCATCTCCTGAACTTTCTTCTCAATATCACTTTTTTGTACATATGGATACCCATAGGGACTGATGTTGGGTGGTTGTCTCCCATATACTAGTTGAATGGCATGATCATGATCTCTTTTAAGAGACAATCCTTTTGGCATCACCCCAAAAACTGTTGAGTGCTTATCTACAACTACGTGTAGATCTAGTCGTGTAGAAGCCTTTCAGTGATATGCTTCTAATGAAAACAATTAGGCCACAAACCCATCTTCCCCCTTCTTAAGCATCTCTTTTATTTCGTAACAACTTACCATCTATGGATACTTGGCACACAACCCTCTTAGTTCTATTGTCCTTCCCTCTAATTGAAAGCACATGAATAGTTCATGGAAGTTCATCTCAATTGTTCCCAAAGTAGTAAGCCATTGCCAAAATAAAATCTCCTGCACCCACGAAGATAGAAAACATTAGGAAATCAAGATGATAATCTCCCATGGATAATTTAATGATATGGCATTTCCCTAAACAACTAACAATACCACCATATGTAATCAAGACCTAACATTCTAAAGTTGAATATATAAAACAATTTAGACAAGTACCCAACTTTTTCTTGATGAAGTAATGAGTGATTCTCAAATCTATCAACATTGTTACTCTCTTTTTCTTTAAGAAACCCACTACCTTCAAAATTTGTGTGGTACTAAAACTTGAAAGTGCATGACAAGAAATGATTGGTTGGGGATCTCCTAATTACTCGCCTGACACATTGCCCAAATCTAATATTTCATCATCATTTTTTTCCTCACTTGGCCCTCCAATGTAGAGCAATATATTTTCTACATATTTCTATCCTCTACTGTATTTGTTGGCATAGTTAAAACATAACCCTTTTGCATTTTTCTCTTCAATTTGTTAAGGAGTCAGTCTGGTGGGTTGAGGGAATGGATGTGTTGAAAAGCTGTTCTCTTTTATGCCATTGAACCCTTGCCTTCTTGGAATTAAAAAAAAATCTCTTCTACCTTGTGTGCTAGAACAAAAGACTTAAATATAGAATTAGTACTAAACATGCATACCTCATGTTGGATGTGATCCTTGAGACCACCTAGAAATAAGTCATTCGAGTTCTCTTCTATAATTGTATCTACTTTCACAAATAAGTCTTGAAATTGTTGAAAATACTCCTTGACTATTCTTGTTTGTTGTAATTTAGCTAATTGGCTAAAGTAGTTGTTTGCTACACTATTACCATATTATAGTTGTAACTCCTCCATAAAAATTGTCCATGTGACATTGACACCATTTTTCTTCCATTATACACATAGCCATCGATACTAAATGATTATTCTAGTTCTAGATATAAGGAAGCCATTGTCACCTTTTGCCAACTTGGAATTTGATGAACATTAAAAAAAATCTCTATTTGATTAATCCAAGTCAGTCAATCCTTGCCATCAAATTTGTGCATGTCCACCTTTGGTAACTAGTGTTAGCTTTTAGATTTGGATTAGCTGACCTAGATAATCCACCTTGATTACTTAAAACATCTAGTCGTGACCCCAATTGACTCTAGATGTAAGTGCTTAAGATTAACCAATGTGTTATGGATGCAAAATATCTCTTGTTATGGCATCAAATCTTCCTGCCAAGTGGTGAATATCTTCCTCACTTCTAGCAAGAATACCACAAATATCAAAATTGTTCAATGTAAAGTTTAAACACCTCCAAGATGAGCCACTCATTCTTCATCCAAAGCCAAGAGTATCCCAATACTATATTTTCTTCTCATACGGCCCATGCAAATTTGCACAAAAAAGGTTTTCCCCTACTCCAAGGAGAAAAGTTGTACTCCCAACCTTGAGTCCACATAAAACAAATGAAGCTGAACAAACCTCTTCTTCTAGCAAATACCCCCCAAAATGTCCAATGAGATCCAATAATAAAAATTCCTATCCATTTATGATAAGATTTAGAATGCCCTCAACTTTCCTCTTGTCACCCATAGTCTCTTGCAACACGAGTATTTTAGGTTTATTTCGTAAATCTAGTCCACATAGACCAACCTTCTTGTATTCACTACCCATGCCATGAATGTTAAGTAAAAGAATTAGCATGGATTAACCTTATTCAAGGATCAACATGTTCTAAGTGCCCCATCAATTGTTTTTTTGCTTTCCACAATTTATCTCCTATAAAATTATCGTTGGCATGTGAAGGATTGTCTCCCCCAAAATAAGATTGCATCCCCCTCTACTAGAATCCAAACAGAGATCCCCCTAAACTTCTACCACATCCAAAATAGCTACTTGTTTTTTGGATCTTAAAGTATATCTATTAGAAATCTTAAAGAGAATACTTACCATAGCATAACTCCAACAATAGACTAGGTAGTTTAACTCAAATAGGTTGAATCACTTTTTATTTATCTCCTTGGATCAAAACAAGGTGACCATTGTTTCAAGGACACAAACACAAGTCCCCAATACCACCTTCCCTACAAAATGTTCCCTATGTCTAAAACTAATCTAAAGGAAAAGGTCAACCACCCATGTGCCAATAAGTAGTAAGTAGCACATAGCCTAAAAAATAGGTCTCCAAACTACCTCTAATCATGTGCCCACAAACTTATTAGAGTAGATTCTTCAATAAAACCTTCTCGTTAAAGTTTTTGCTTCTAGATCCAAGATTTCACTTGTTAAAACATTGACACCTAATACAAGGTTTACATGACCTTCCCTGATGTTGATACACCTCTTTCTTTTCCTCCCCATAGTAGTACCAGCTACTACACGTGTTTCATTAGTAGATAAAAGTCCAAAAGAACCTCCGCATACAAGACTTACACCCACACATCTAGCCTCTATGCATCAACTCAATTCTGTGAGGAATTCTGTATTTTTAGTCATTTCTCTTTATCTAACTTCCAAATCGATCATTCCTACAAGCTCCAGTTGCCCGCTCAATAACAAATTAGCCTCATTTAACACCCTTATAAGGACACAAACCAACAATCTCAATGTCCAATTGAGCCATCTCCCGCTCAGAACACCACCTATGGATTAAATATGCACCAACCAAAAATATTTGCCCACTTTTAGTAGGGTCATGTGAATAGTGAAGTGATCATCTACTTCCTCCACGCAACCGCCCCAAACCATCGGCCAAGAAACCAATCACTACAATAGAACTAGTATAACAAGAAAAAGGAAAATGCTAAGGTGCAAGAAGTAAAGCCCGATATTACAAGTACAATGTAAGCCAATGGGGTAAATCCCCCGCATAACCAGAGATAGCTCAAGTATATACCATAAACAAGAAACTACTGAAACTACCAATAAGAAAAAACAAGGATCCAATGATTAGATTAGTGTTCTTGTCATTAATATTATAAATGATAAATTTCAAATTCTAAACAGTTGTGTGAAGAGGTTGCATAGAAACTTATCCTACATATAGTACACCTAGTTAAACATGGGTAATTGGTAACACTTATGCGAAATGCGTAACCCTCTAATTTACATCAAATCCCATCTTCAGTGCAACTATAACATACTGATATTTACATCCAAAAGCATCTAGTAAAGCAAATAACCATTATCAGACCGTAAAAGCATATACAGTCACTGATTGCTGCTACGGTTGGCTTATATCTTATACTGAAGAGTAGCAGTTTTAACACTAACCAATTTGAAACTAATTCTAAACAAAGGCATTTTAAAACTAATCAATTTGAAACTAAAAATAAATGAACGGCTCCAGCTCTTCCAATCAAATCACTATGATATATTGCTAATTAATATGCAGAAAGAGAGATGCATAAGCCCTAGACTAAACATCACCAGCAATAAATTCTATATTCAAAATTTAGCACATGCTTCCATCCAAGTAGCATGAAAAAAAACATTTTTAACATATCAAATGAGCAGCTACGATTGTGCCCTCAAAAATAAACCTTCCGGCCTGCATTTTCTGTCACTAGTCTTCATCCATTGGAACTTCTGGAACATTCCATCTATCTTCTTCGATTGTTTTATTGATAACAGAAACTGGAGATAGTAAAGTCAGTTAAAGAACACTTCAAATAATTTTAAAATAACCAAGAAAAGAAAGTGCAGCAAATAAGGTGAACAAATAATGCAAGAGTAAAAATTATACATTTATCAAACATAAATTATATGTTAGCAACCATCCACACCACAAAGTACTACTGTAAAATGAACTTGAATGCCAGGAGGACTACCTACAATACAACCATCTAAGAAAGCAGTAGGATGCATTACTAGGGATAACAAATTGTGCTGTGAGTTCAGGCAGTTACCGTAGTGACTAGGATGGTAATCCAAACAAATATAAGAAATGCAATGCAAGCATTAAGCTCTAAGCTTCACCAGCTCAAAATTTAAATAAATAAATAAAAATTGACTGGAAACACGAAGACTTATCAAAGAGATTAGGTTTGTAATGTAGTAATAGCATCTCCTCTTTGAGGAGTGTTCCATCAATATGACTATCAATGAAGTGTTGCAGCTTCCTATTATTTTTCAATTGAAACTGAGATCAATACTAAAATACATCGGTCGAAAATCATTAGATGCAGAGACAATTGTTTGCCTCGCAAGGATAAACACAAACACCAGAAGAAAGGATCTGAAAAGAAAGCTTCTTTTTTTGTGGGGAAAGCAGCGGTCCCTGTTGCTTCTTCAACTCTGCTTGTCTCCCCTCCAGTCTTCGAAAAGGATTGCGTGCCTGCTACATTCTGCTGTTGGTGCTCATCAACCAGGTCTTAAATCTGCTTTGTTTGGAGGTCCGATGACGGATGACTCTTCCTTACTAAAGCATCGTTGGGAAACATCCCGTTAGTTAAATTCAGACCAGGAAGACTATGCAGTTACCTTGCATGTAAAGCAATAGCAGACCATTACGAGGTGGAATAAAATTCGGAAGAGGTTGCTTGTGATGAGGTATTTAGTGTTAAGATTTTCATTAAGACTAGCACCAAGGGCATTAAGGTGTTTGGCCATTAAAATTTGGAAAATAAAGATTATCCAGTTTTCTTAGATGTGTTTTTTTCTAGTTTTCCTACTGCTGTAGACAGAAGAGCCACCTTTGAAGCAGGTCCTAGGTTCTTGGTCAAAAGCAACTTGTCTTAGCTTTCAAATCCTTGATTTTGTTCCTCATGTGAAAGCTCAATTGCAACTTCCAGATTCAATCATAAAAGTTGATGAATGATATCATGTCTTCTTATTTTCTTTCAAATCAACTTTCATTAGGGATAACTTCGCATGCATGGATATGCATTTCAGTTGATTTAGCATTCAGAAAATTGGTGCTTGGGAGTTGCATGAGCATATAAAATATACCTTTCCCTTTCAAAGGCTCAAAATGTGCATAAGCATGAACATATCCCCAATCACTCCACTCAAAAAGAAAATACCCAATACTAGATGAAAAAGATTTTATCATAGCTACCTGAGACATACACCCTGACCCACAGTACTAGTCTCTTGTATCAGAAATGCATCCGTCTCAGAGACACATGAGGGGATGTCTCCATACATTAGGAGACTTCAGATGACACACTTCTGATACTTTTCCAAGAAGCAGCCTGTGAAATTTGGAAAACTTCCAATCAAAGTTTTTTAAGATATATTATTATTATATTATATGAATTAAATTGATTTTTTTATTAAGTGCTAATAACTTGTTGACAACAGCTAAAATAACTAAAGAAAAACACTAATAAACATATAATGTCTAATTTTGCCATGAAAATTTACAAGATATTTTGAAGCACATATGTTCCTCATCAAAGCCCAAAGTGGACAGTAGTGAGAAGAGAAAATAATGAAGCTTACAAGCTCTATGTGCACAGAAGTTTTATAAATGAATTGAGGGGTACTCTATAATAGTACTGTGTGCTAAAAAAAACTACTGGTATTTATGTAACACTATCTTTTATGATTTTGATTTTTTTTTCATATTTTGCCTCCATGTGCCCCGTACCATGTCTTTTAAAAATGGCATTCCCATCCTAGTCTCCATCTCCAAATATCTATGGATTTTATGAATCCAAAGAAACCAGCAAAGATGCTCCATTATGTCGTGTTTATTGAATACAATCATAAGAAAACAATAAAAGGGTGCAACTAAAAAAGGTAATATTCCTAACTTATATACATTATCCCCCTATCAAATTTAAATTGAATTACACTCGTAAAAGCTATGGTATGAGCTTATATTTATTCTTTACCTAATCATGCACTCTACACTGGCAACTCACACTAAACCAGACCAAACGGTGGACTTTAGGGCAGGCTCTGGATTTCCAGAGCAAAAACGTGAATTAAAACAAAAGCATAGATATTTCTTTATATTAGTTGTATATGAAAACCTTCCTAAAAACCTAGGGTTTTCTCAGGATTTGCTTTTGTTGGAAATATTGTCATTAATGTCGAGAGTTTATCGACGAGACTATAGGCAAGGTCATTGTCATAGATATCAAAGGTGCATGGGCATGTTCTCATTGATGTCAAGAAGGTATTCATTATTGTTATCATTGATGAATGGATGAGATGGCTGTCATTGATGTCAAAGTAGCAATATCAGAGATATGAAGGCGTAAATGTTGTCATCATCATTCGGTGGAATGTCTAAGACGAATTGGATTGAAGTGTCTAAGGTGAATTGGATTGGAATGTCTAAGGCGAATTGGGTCAATCGTTGAGCAGAGGATGATAGAGAAGATAATGTTTAAATTAAAGATTTAAACATTGGTTTATATATATAGGCCGATTTTGTTAAGAGAGAATGCTTCACATATAAGCCAAAAAGTCTCAATCAAATTACTATGAGGAGCAATTAATGTTCCTAAATGCTGTCACGTCCCCATATCAAGACATTGTTAAAGTAAAGATTTGAACATGATAAAGATGGTTTGTAAAATATTATTTCGGATGATAGAAATAATTACATACATTATATATTATTTAATAAATAATATTATTGTATGAATATTTTATTATAATTAAAATATAATAGCCATATTATAAATAACAATATATAAATATAATATATTATAAATATATCTAATAATATAAATACGAATATTCTTATAATTATCTTACATTATAATATAAATACAAATAATATAATATAAATCATATATCATTTATTATGATATAAATGATATAGTATAAATAATATAAAATATGTAATATATCATTTATTATAATATAAATGATATAATATAAATATAAATAAAATAAATAAACATCTTTTAACCTATCCTCTTATGATAACGAAGTTACGTATGGTTAGAATTAGTATAAAGTAATAAAAATTATAAGAGGGTAAGTATGTCTTTTACCACCAAGCATAATAAGAGACATGCTTCTTTGAACATATCCCTTGAAAGGGAAATAAATAAAGGTTGTGAGATAGAAGGAAATTATCATCGGAAGAAAGAAGTAATAAAAGGAAATAAATAAATAGCTGTGAAGTGAATAAAGGCAATAAAGAAGCAACAGCATTAGAATTCATCAAAGACGCGGTAAGAAGATATCACAGGGAAGACACGGGGGCAGCCAAGGTAAGTCTGCAACTATCACAGGTACGTTGTTCCTTAAGTGTTTAAATATATAGTATAATATATTCTAGTATATATTGGTAAGATAAATAATGCATTCAAAAAATATATGAAATTAAATAAATAAAGATATGTTAATAGGCAAATAGCAGGAACTGATTTCATGATGATGAATAAGAAATGTAATGCTGGAATAATATAATTATGGTAGAAATAAATGAATTATGATTAGAAGTGAAATTAAGTATCTCATGCTTGAAAGTAAGTAGGAATGATATGAAACCATTTGTATGTTAAATTGAGCATAAAATGAATTATCAATGAAGCCTAGTATGAGGCTATCAATAAAGAATGAATTAATATGATGAATATTTATATAAGGATGAACATGATAATGAAATGTGATCATGCATTATATCATATAAATATATGATGGGCCAATTATGATATGAGGCCAAAAATGATAAAACATCATATGAGAATGTCCACAAGGACTAAGAAATCATAGGATTGTGCTATATCGAAGAGAAGGATTAACCTCATCATTAATCGTCTCGCTATCCTTGGTGTATGGGTAAGTTAGGAGAATGTATTTTAGACCTAGGTAACCCTCAAGTGGATGAAGAACACCGTGTGGGTATGAAGTCCCTTGAGCCAAGAGACGAAGAACACTGTGTGGGTGTGTAGTCCTTGGGGTAACGATGAGTTCCTCAATATTAAATGTGCCCAACGTGAGGTGACTCTTGGTGGGATGAAGAATGTTGTGTGGACATGAAGTTCCATCAAGCCAAATGGTGAAGAACTCTGTGTGGGAGTGAAGCCTTTGGGCCTATGTATGGGATGGTTAGTGTCTCCTTAATGAACCATGCCTATGGAGTTAGAGATGGATTAATTATAGGGCGACACACGATCCTCTCGAGGATAGAACATAAGGCCTATGAATATGAATTATGTGATTATGGAATTATAAATTATAGGATAAATATGGAAAGAATATGGATATATGTTAATTATGATATGAAAGAGAAAAATTTGGAATACTAATGTTTCCTTTTTGTAAGTTAAATTGTGCAAGGTTATGAACAGTTTGAGCTTACTAGAAGGGGACATTACAAATGCTGGCCGACTTCAAGTTAATTATGGCAGCACTCTAATTAAAACATCTATGCAAGAGCGGCCAACTTCAATCAAGTAATAAGAGATTTTATTTAATATGGCTGACCTTTCTCATAAAAGACAAATTAGTGTATTTGTTAAGAGGCCGACCTATTTAAAAGGCAGTGCTCCACATAAGACAAAGTGTCGTTATGTAAATCGTGGTACATAAAGGTGTGATTTGAGATGTTATGAAATGCGATTTGGTTAAAGATTATGACATATCATGAGAAGTGATCAAGTATTATTGGGTGGTGTGATTAAAGTTTAATAAGGCAGCAATTAAAGTTTAGAAGAGGTGTGATCTGTTTGAAGAGTCATTCTCTTTTATAAAAGACAAAACTATTCTTAAAGGGTCGCCTCCCTTGGAGAGATATAAAAGGGGAGTAAAAGTATGTTTTGAATTAGGCAGTTTTAATGATTTATTTCTGAGTTTAGAGCAGATCTAGAGGAAGAGAAGGGGCAGAATTCTATGAAGAATATTTTAGACTTGTTCTGAAATATATATCCAGCCTATGTGTGAAGAGAAAAAGGGACATTTGTAAGAGGTTATGGAAGAATTATAGAGAGGAATAAGGGCAGATTGAAGAGCAGTTTGTTGAGGGAATTTAGAGCAGATTATAAGGAAGAAATTTATGTGAAGAGATCTCCATATTGTGATCAGTTTTTGTGAAGAAAAGATATTGTGAGTTGTGATCAGATTTGTAAGAAATGTATCAACATTAAGAAGACATATCATCCATTCAAGAATTCGTAGGTTGGTGCCTTGCTAGGTTGGAGCTCAGTTGCGGGAATAGGTGTCTCCAGTGGGTTGCTGCTACAAACAGGGATTGGTGTCTCTAGTGGGTTGGTGCTCACAGATTGTACAACAGGGGATTGTAGTCTCCTGTAGCTTGGAGCCTACAAAGCTTGTAAGAGAAGTATATATATAAGCAATATTTTGCCGTGGTTTTCTCCCGTAAGGATTTCCACATAAATCTTGTGTTCTCTGTGTTACATAATTGATAGATCTTGTGTGATTGATATTGATATGGTTGTTAAGATTTGAAAAAGGTAAAAGATTGCATTATTCTAATTCACCCCCCCTCTAAATATTACCATGTGCTCATCAATTGGTATCAGAGCGGGTTCCTTCGGAGAAAGCTTAACCGCTTGAAGGTGGACCTTAAAAAGCACACATGGCTGGACAAGATGGATATGGATTTTCCTCAAATAGGGCACCATTGTTTGATGGAACCAACTATGCCTTTAGGAGCGTAAGGATGGAGACTTATTTGAATGCTCCAGGGTTTGACATATGGCAATCCGTTGAGAATGGTTATACTACTCCAGCAACTCCACCGACGAACGTCGAATAAGGATGGAAAGAAGGCTAACGAAAATAATGCCAAAGCTAAGAATGCTATTTTATGTGGTTTGTCTGAATTAGAATTCATAAAGGTAATGCATTGCAAATCTACCAAGGAAATGTGGGATAACCCAAATTGGGACTCTACTGATGCAGACTTTGTCCAAACCCAATCCCAGTTCCCAGTTCTTAAGGAATAGGCAAGATTTGCCAAGGAACCATGGGCCACCCTTAAGAGTGTGAAAATAGTCTTCATACAGAGAAAATGAAATGAGGAAAAATCATTTCGACAAAACAAAGATCTCCAACGACCCTTTGCTCTTCCGTTTTCGCTTAGCCCAATCTTTCAAGATATCAACATTGGGTCTAGCCCCTAAAAACTTACCCATCCAGGCATTAGCTAGCTTGGACGACAATCTGTTGAGAACTAAGTCAAGAATGCAAAGCCAAGACACCCCTAGCACAACCCCAGAATAAGTCTAAAAAGCTTTTCCATTACTATTAATCATTCTGCTAACACTCAAGTGAATGGCTTGTGTCTTATGCAAGCTGTTGTAGCATCTATCTGAAGTCCCCGACAAACATCCCAGCCAGGCAACAAGGCAGAACCCTAAACCTACAAATCAAAAGAACTCCTCACGTCCTAAGTCGTGACCACCTCTGGCAGCTTCACAACCTATTTTCCTAGCTAGGGAAAGAAACCACAACAGAAGATCCCGATAGATCAGAAGCCGCGCCACCAGAAGAACACTCTTTAGTCGTTGGAAAGAAGAGAAAAACCTTTTGCAACACGTTGTAGAGTTGAGGAGCCCCGTGAATCGACGAAGATGCAAAAACCTTCCCCTAAGATTTCTTCGTCTACGACAACATCCTTTGCGCCTCCAACCAAATCGCCACAAGGGTTTCCTCTACACCCTCATCGAAAGGAAGATGCCACTCATCAAGATCGTCCTCATCTCCCTCATTGTCATCTCCTTCCTAGTTGGAATCTCTCCCACCCTGCAAGAAATTCAAAAACCTACCTCCACTCCCTTTCCACTTATCGTCTCGTTTATTATAATACCATTATTTTGTTGGTTCACTTCCTTTCTATTGTTTTTAAGTTTTTCCTCGTCAACATAACTTATTATAAGGTCTTCAGTATTGGCTTTATTGTTATATTTCCTTTTTAATATCTATAGTTTACTTATAATATCCTTAAGAATATTATCTCTGTTAGCATGATATTGAGCAATATGTTGATTAATAATTTGTCAATACTAACCCTCGTTCATGGGGTCTTGAGGGTTCATTCTCCTCCTATAGACTTGTCAAAAGTAAAATGGGAGGCTCCTCCAAATTCCTATTTGAAGCTTAACTTTGATGGAGCCTCTAACGGTGACCTAGGCCCCTCACACATTGGTTTGTTTACTCAAGGATTTGAATGGTTTCATCATCTTCGCAGTTTCCAAGAAACTCAAGGATGGTACCACCAACAAACTAGAAGCCCAAGACTTAGTTCTAGCCCTTTCATTGGCTACAAAGTGCCCCTCTCAATGCTCATTATAAACATGATTAAGAACAAGAATATTACTAATTGGATGTTGTGTAATACTTTGCAAGAAGCTTGGAACCAATTGGATGCCATCCCCAACTATGAGATCAGACATTACTTCAGAGAAGCAAACAATGCAACAAATAGATTGGCTAATTTCGCTATTGATGGCTATCAGATCATGATCTCAAATAATTCAAATGATTGGCCTCTTGATGAGGCAATTTGGAGCACATAACAGACGAATGTTAATAAGTGATGGCAGCTTGGTGGGATTTCATTCATTGTTCTTGGTTTTTGTCTCCTACCCTCAATTCCAATGGCTTCCATTAGTCTACTCAATAAGTGGGAGATGGCCTTTAAAGGCAAGGTCACAAAGCATCAGCTTGGTGGGATTTTTGAGTTTAGTTGAGGCCTGATCTACCCGGCAATAGTCATTATTCTTCGTGAAGATTTCATCCAAGGAGAGGGTAGAACTCATGTCAACACAGACATAGCCATAGAATTTGTCTTGAGGCTTCAATCCTATCTTCATGACAAGGCTATGGTTCGAGCTTTGGTTGAATACTACATAAAGCCACAATTCACAAGGAATTTTCAGGCAGTCGTTGACTATGGTAAAGCGATGGCCAATGGCTGGAATCCATAGACTTATGTTCCGATGGGGGTCTTTCATGAGCTCATGGAAAGATATTTCTAATTGATTTGTGAGGTGGAACAAGTGGCTCCTCATCTTGCCCTTTGTTGGGGCCTTCTCCTGCCTAGGGCAAACTTTATTGTCATGAGGGCACCCCTATAGACGGCTATGGAGGTGGCAAGGTTGAACAGCATGCCAAAGATCAAGGCGACGATAAAGAGTTTGATCCGGGGGGCTAATCTTGACACACTAATAGTGGTAGATACTAGCAATGCATTTTCAAAAATCACTCTAAAGGTTGAGCTGGCATAGCCTAGGTCTAGGTGGGTGCTATTATTCTGTCATTTTGCCATGTGGTCTGTTCTCAACAATAGCTATATGGTGATCTATATACAAATGTGTTCGTTTGGTCTCTCTAATATGATATTGGGTCTGTGTACCATTGGGTTTAGGTTTTCTTCGTTCTGGGTTTTGGGTTCGGTGCTTGGTCTCTTGGGCTAGGTTGGTGATGGATATGGCTAGCAGCTTTTTTGTAATCTCTACATTTCCAAAGCCAAGCTCTAGTTTTTGTACTTAATATTCTATATTTGATATTCTGGTAGCAAAAATCATTCTTGGAAACAAATCGGTAAACCAAAACATAAAGATTTGTTCAATTAATTGGATAAAAGTTAGAATAGGATTAAGGAAAAGTAAGAAAAAATTCGCCAAGAAAAACTTCTATATATAATAAAAAAGGAGAAAATCACATCTAAATCACGATGGCAAGTTTTTATCTTTTTGGCAATAAAATCATGATTATCGGTTAAACCACATTGGCAATAAAATCATGATTATTAGTTAAATCACATTTTCTATGATCAAAATTGGGAAAAGGTTAGGTTAGGTTAGGATTAGGGAAACGTAAGAAAAAAACACCAGAAAAAGTTGTTATATATAACACAAAAAGGAAAAAATCGCATCTAAATTGTGGTGGTGGGTTTTTAACTTTTTGGCAATAAAATCACGATTATCAATTAAACTCACATTTTCTATGCTCAAAATCATTGACCAAGAGTTTATCAAGAAACCACAAATTTTCACTTCAAAAAATTGTTTTTTGGGGCAAGTCACAACTTATAATGACTTCTTGTGATTTTTTACCAATTTCGGTAACTATGGTACCATAAACAAAGCTCTAAATTACCATCAATATGCAATATGCAATAAAATAAGGGCTTATGTCAGCAAAGACTATTGTCGAGATCCATGATTTATACAATGCAATTTGGATATCCACTCAATCTATAGAATTTAAACGCAACCTTTCCATGAATCAATTTGCATCTAGCACAAAGTTGAACTCGTGTATTTATATAGTGTGTACTTACTGTTTCTAAACATCAAGGTCCTAGTATGGTGTGTGTCTTCCTTGTTTCTAAAGGTCCAAGGTTTAAGAAATGAAAGCCCTAAACATTGGGTAAGAACATTGCAAACATAAGTGCAATGTCTTAACATTAAATATGTCTAGGAATATTTCATCAAAACCTGGTACAAGAGGGGGAAACATGACAGCTAGGACCAAATAAAATGAACTTTCAATATTTCAGAGACAGTTATAATTTAAGAAAATACTATTTCTGCACTCTTCAATATTTATGTAAATAACTTACAAAAGTAATATTTGGCGTATGTATTGAATTGAAAATGTGGCAGGGATAAATTTTTAAAATGCTCAAGTACAGGAGAGAGATGTCCTCGAATTTCAAATCTTTCACTTCATCCAAAGGTGTTTTTCTGATGGATTGATAGAGCACAATACTGCTTCTGGAGGTTCTCTCTATGTATCTAAAAATTCTACAAGTTGTGATGCCTTTATTACCTCATTTCTTCCATAGGCATAATACCATGCACCAGAAGATTCATTAAAACTTAAAAGACACTGGCAAACTGAGTCTCAGCCCAGGCTAGATTCTCCTCGAAGATCGCTGGGGCTAATTTGCCATTTTACTACACTGTGTAAGTAAACCCCATCCCAAATGGCAACAAAAGATCCAGCTTTCCTCCTGGCCCTCACTAGACCAGTAAACTGAATGTGCTGTGTTGAAATATGAGTGATAACCATAAAAAAAAAATTACTTTTCTTGCTTTGCTCTCATTCCAAGTTTAACCACAGAAATGCATATTTAACTCATGAAAAGTATAACTGCAAAATAGTTATCGTCTTCAATTGGTCCCTCGAAGTTTATTAGTTGAACAATGAAATTAAGTATTAGGAATATAGATAAAGCATGTGAGAAAGGGCCTTTATTTGAGAGCAAATAAAAGCCTGCTCACAAGCTTTTTGGAGTTACAATCAACAGTCCTAGTTCTAACCTCAAACCCAGTATAGGTAAAGCTTAGCAAGCTTCACTTTCGAGGATGTGACATCCTAAATATTGTCAAGCTCGGCATACAATGGAAACAAAGGCATGCTTAACTCGTCGGTCAGATACACAAAAGCATAGTTCAGTGCACCATGCAAATGTGATTGCACTGGGAGACTGCCTTGATGTCATGGTTTTGTGAATGAGTTCAATGGCAACATGAGAGAGTCCTGGGTATTAATGAAGAACTTTGATTGTCAAAAGAAAACATATAGTCATGAACACTATCTAGGCTGTAAAAGATAGCAATACCTCATACAGGCCTGTCCTCTTTTGCACATAATATATGCAATCTTCTTCTTGAGCCCCCTTTCTATCTCTCTGGCATGGGGGAGCCATACAAAACGAAATGTCATGTTTGATTCTGAACTAGACGAGTTAATTAAGATCGATTATAAAGCTTGCATCCCATGCTAACAATGCGGTTTCAGTTTCTGCTACTTAAAATATTTTGCAGTGCGCATAAGGAAGGACCTACAAAAGTCTAGAAGAGGAAACAAGAGCAAAATAATTCAGAAAGAAGGTGAGAAGACTCTCACAAAGGCATCAAAAAGGATGACCTTCATTTAGTAGCCATGGATATGAGAAGGAAGAGTTGAAGGCATTCTCCATCTTGTAAGATGTGTAGAGAATAATGGATAACAGAACAAGTTCTTGATTTGTTTCTGGACAGCTATAGAGGAAGCATGTCACCCAAGCATAGAGAAGAAAGGGGGAGCTTTACAGTCAGGCGGAGCATCATAGAAAACAGGGAGAATCACATCATGAAAGAGAGAAATATGCTACATCCCTTTGCCATTGATGTCAGTTTGTTGTTGTATGCCTTGATAAATGGAAGTTGACTTGGTAAAATTAAATATATATCTTTAAGAATGAAGCCGACCTCATATAATAGAAATGACATTACAACTATGCAGGCCGACCCCATCATATGTTAGCGCCACCTTTGAGGAAAATAAATTAAACTTATTGTTTTTTATATAGAGGCCGACCCTTCCTAGTCGTCTCCCTTGAGGAAACCAAAACAAATTTAAAGGATGGCCGACCACACTTTGGCGCCAATTCAAAGGTATATATAAAGGATTAAATCGCCCAAGTAAAGGCAGCTACTAAAGCAGATTAAAGGCAGCGATTATCATTTACAAGGCAGTGCTCAAATGTGTGTGTTAACAAAGGAAAGTCACCCTTGGTGAGAAGTCGTCTCACTTTTGAATCAACATCTCCTTTCTATATCATATAAAGTGGAGAGAAGTGAAAGGAAAAAGAGAGTGTGTGGAATCAAAGATAAATCAGTCATACACCAACAGATTTGTGAAGAATAACAGCAGAAAGATAGATGGAATATATGCAGATTTGATAAGGAATACATGCAGATCTAAAAAGAGAAGTGTGTGGTGTGTAAGAAGATATATCATATAAACACATGCAGATTTGAGGAGAAGAAAATATTAGAAGATTATTCAAGGCAGTTGTTGAAGGAAATTTATTCTCAAGAAGACAAGACTTTGTTGAGTTAGAGGTTGGTGCCTCATATTAAAGAGATTGTTGTCTCCAGTAGGTTGGTGCCTACAAATTAAAGAGATTGGTGTCTCTTGTTGAGTTGGTGTTCAGTGACAAGGATTGGTGTTGGTGCCTACTAATTGAAAAGATTGATGTCTCTTGCTGGGTTGGTGCTCAGTAGTGGGGATTGATGTCTCCAGTGGGTTGGTGCCTATAAAGATTAACGGGGATTGGTGTCTCCTATAGGTTGGTGCCTATGAAGTTTGTAAGAGAGTTTTATATAAGCAATCATTTGCCGTGGTTTTCTCCCAAAAGGGTTTCCACGTAAATCTTGCGTTCTTCTTCTGTTCTTAAATGTTGATGTTATGTGATTGATATTGTTGTGGTTGATTAAGTTTTGAAAATGTAAAAAGATTAGCTTATATTGATTCACCCCCCCACCCAGTATAAGTGTGCTCATCAATTGGTATCAAAGCGGGTTTCTTCAAAGAATAGTTTAACTGCTAGAAGGAAGATCTCAAGAGCACACATAGCCTGCCAAGAAGAGATTCTATTCATGACGATAGAAACAAAAAATGATATCTTGGAAAGTAAAGAAAAAGAAGATATGGAGTTAGAAGAAGAAGAATATGACGAAAGTGAAGGTGAAGTTGATCTTGAAGGAGAACTTATTTGTGCCCTAAGTGAAATAAAGAAGCTCAAGAAAAAGAATTTGAAGCAAAAATTACAGCTTCAAGAGAACTATGAATCTAAGGCGAAAATGTCACAAAGCCTTGAGGAGTCAGAGAAAATGATCATCAATCTGAAAATTCAAATTGAAGAGGCAAAACGAATTGAGGAAGAGGTAAAAATTCAATTTAAGGCAAAAGAAGAAGATTGTGAGAGGCATGAGTCCAAAATTGTTTCCTTGAGAAAAGAATTAGAGAAAATTACTGCTAAGCTAAACATGAGCCTCAAGTTTGAAAAGAGTACCGAGATCTTGGTTGATATTATAAATGGGCAGAGATCACCACTTATAAAGATTGGTCTTGGATATGAGGAAAATCAGATGGCTACCAAATAAGACTCCAAAGAGCCTTCGAAGAAGGCAAATGAGGAAAAGACAAAAAAGCTATTCAGATGTGCTCAAAAGTCCTATCAACAAGAAGAAAGAGAATCAAGTCCCACAAAAAAAAAGCACTCCTCCAAAAGTTAACAAGGAAAAATTCAGAAAGTCCTTTCCTCCAAGGCAAGTTGCATATGACCAAGTTCCAACACTCTTTCTTTGGTTATTGCTTTTCATGTAATCACTTTGGTCATAAAGCAATAGACTCTAGTACTCATGCAAGAAATTTTGGTTGGAACAAGAATATAAGTCCTTATGGGTTCTCAAATAGGAACTATAATTCATTTGATCCTTTATTGGATTACAATGTCATATGCTGTAAGTGCCACAACTATGGACATACAACATGTTTCTGCAGAAGTTGTTTTGTAGAACCTCCTAGACAATGCAAGAAAGTAGATACCCTTGGCAAGCATAAGGAAGGACCTACAAAAGTCTGGAAGAGGAAACAAGAGCAAAATAATTCAGAAAGAAGGTGAGAAGACTCTCACAAAGAGATCAAAATGGATGACCTTCTTCATTTAGTAGCCATGGATTCTTGAGAAGGAAGAGTTGAAGGCATTTGAAGGCATTCTCCATCTTGTAAGATGCGTAAAGAATAATGGATAGCAGAACAAGTTCTTGATCAAATGGATAGGACAGAGAACTCCTAAACCTTAGGTATAGGTTCAAACTTTATCGAATAATTTTTTATGTTCTCAAAGTAGAAAATTCGGTATTTTCTTCAATAGCTTATTTAAAAGAGCTTCTACTTGTTCCACAAATGCCCCAATGGAATGTATGATTCTCCAAACTGGGTTCTTTTTTAATAAATATGTGTGCAACTTAAGGTAACATTTCTAGCCCATACAATCTATAAACATCAAGTATCTATTTGCTCCAAGTATGAATCGTAGCTATTTTTCTTCCACCATCAAAGGATCTGATTGAGATTGTTTAAGCACCTCATGTAATTGTTGAGCTCTTGCGAATTGATCGAGTAACTTTATCAAGATTGAAAGCAAACTGTGCAAAGTATTCAAACTCTTCAAGTTGAGCTAATTCTAATTTTAAATCAGGTACTTGATTCATAGCTTATATCTAAGCCGCAGATCCTACTCTAGATATGCAAAGATCACCATTAATGGAAACTTAATTTCCTCAATTGAATAGATTGACTGACAGGGAAATTTACCTGTCAGTAATGGAAACTATGCTACTGAAATATAAGTTGGGACATTGTAATGACCTAATATTAAGGCATAAACTTGTGCATCACGATTCATCCAAATATGATGGTTTTCGTCTAACCTACATGGAATATGACTTTCTAAAGAGTTTGAGAATACAGAATGAATTGGTTGTAATTGATTGATTTACAAATGAGCGAAAATGCTCAATATATACAAAGTTCAAGAGATAGATTAGCATTAACACAATTAGGCCGACATAGAAAAAATACTAATACCCTCCCTTAATGCTCAATCTATCAACAACCCAGAGAAATAACAGAGAAGGATGCCCCCTTCTTCTCAGAACGCTTCTGCAACAAAAGACAGGAGCCTGCCACTGACTCTGCCACTTGAGATGAGTCTGCCACCAACCCTCCCAGAAACTGCAGAACTTCTGGAAATAACCAAAAACAACAACCACCGTCCAACCTGAAGTTGGAGAACTGTCCCTCCCTGTAACCAGAGACACACCGAGAACAGCTGCCACGATTTTGAGGAAAAATCGGCAAACCCTCCAAACTTTTGCAGATGAGCATCCACTCCAAAACAGACTGCAAGAAGTCAGTTGTGCAGATGTGCGCCCCAGCAACTCCAGGTGCGACCAAAACAGACTGCAACAAAGCACGATTTTTGAGGATAAAAATCGATCAAAACCGGACACGATTTTTAAGGTAAAAAATCGATCAAAACCAAACACGAAATCCGAGACACGGATCAGAATACAAATCATCGTTTTTAAGGAAAAAACGGTAAAACCTGTCCAGAAACCAGAGAGACCTACGAAAACCCTGACTAGGGCATACAAGAGCATACGGAATTTTTAAGGAGAAAATTTATGAAAACCATACGGAATTTTTAAGGAGAAAATATATGAAAACCCAAAACCAATTCATCAAGGCGGCGATACTAAAAACTAGTCAGCATACGCTGCTTCCAGATATTATAGTTTCTGCTATTAAATCGCTGACTGCCCTCCAGCATCAAGTTGGTCAAAGACGCCATTTGCACGTCTCCCAATGCAGGAGAATGACAGAAAACTGAACAGCGTTGAGCAGAACAGAATCAAGTACAAAATCTGAGGCAGGTACAGTTGCACAGAAAACGAGGCACGAACTTCGAGGTACGGAAAAAAATCTGACAGGTACCCACGAAAGGTCTCGAAAAACCCAGAAGGAATATGCAATCGAAAAAAAAATTTCGTCAAATGCTGAGGGTACAAAACCCTAGACGAAAAATTTCCGTGCCCTAGGCACCCAGAAATTTTCGAAAAATGCAGAGATGTCGCGGCCGTTTCACTGTGCAAGGGCGAGACACAGAACTTTATCCTTCACAGACTAAAAAAAACACGAGCACAAACAGTGAAAAAACACGACCTCTTGGCGCGAAATCGCGAGGGCAGAAAGTCGTGCGGATTTTAATCAGTAGAAAGCCACGAAAAAACCAGAAAATGGAGGTCGTGGAGAACACACAGGTATCTCAGAACCCCCGCGCAGCGTTTTAAGAAGGATGCGACTTCTCCAGGCTCAAAATCGCGGGCGGGCAAAGAACAGAAGAAACGCCGAAAAAGAAAACGCGACTGGTAGAAACGTTCCAGGAGCCGCGAAGTGATTACCCAGGGTTTGCGCGGCCGAACCAGGAGCTGCGAAAAAACAAAGGCTCCAGAACCCTAACGGCCTGTGCAGAACACAAAGCACGACCTCTAAAGATCGCGGCCAACACCCGATCTGTAGAGCCCGCGGAGCTAACACAGACACAGCCTGCGAAAATCGTGCGGCCAAAAAGGCGTTCCAGGCTTGTATCCAATGACGATTCCGTTCCAACAAAAACACGACTGCTGAAGCGACCTGGTAAACCCGCGACCACAGAAGCGAGAAACACGAACCAAAATTTTGAACTTCAAAGAATTTCGGCGCCCAAAAACGAACCGCTCTGATACCATAAAGAGTTTGAGAATACAGAATGAATTGGTTGTAATTGATTGATTTACAAATGAGTGAAAATGCTCAATATATACAAAGTTCAAGAGATAGATTAGCATTAACACAATTAGGCCGACATAGAAAAATCAGGCCGACATAGAAAAAATACTAATACTTTCTTGCTATCAAGACATTTGTAATTTGTGATGTAATTGTTAGGTGTTGGGAAGGAAGTGAAGGTGAACGGATGGCTATTTCAATTGCAACAGCAACAGGAATAGGAATGGCGGCAACCTTGCCCAAGCCTCGTTTAACCTTATCCAATACTTCTTTTGGTCCTCTTCCATGGGGCAGAGAGACGGGGAAATGGAAAAGCACGAGAAGCTGGCTATCCTCCAACTTACTGGACACAAATCAGGGGAATTATAAAGGCTACAGTATGGTCACCTGTGAATCAACTGTTAGTACAGTAGCAGGTCCAACAGAATGGACACAAAAGACCTTTTCACTTCGTCCATTTGGAAGGGGTTGCCATACAATAACCCAATATATATATATATGAGGCAATTCCAGAAATTAGTCAGTTTGAAGTTAGTCTTACAAACTTGTTCATTCTGCATACTTCCGCAAGCTTGACTATAAATGAGAATGCAAGTGGCGATATTCCGCTTGACATGGAAGATGCCTTGAACTGGATTGTTCCAGAGGGAAACCATTATCGTCATCTGGATGAAGGGTATGATGACATGCCTGCTCATGTAAAGGCGTCAATGATGGGATGCTCACTAGTAAAATTTATGTGAGAGCACAAAGGTCTCATTTGGGTATTTGGCAGAAAATAGCCATTATGCAAAGAAATATAATAATAATCCCAAGCGGCTAAAAGAAATAAGGAAAGCGCTTAGGGAAGAAATTGCAAGACAAGAGTCATTAAGGAAGCGCCCCACAAGGATAATTAATATTATACAAAAACTGGAATTAAATAAAGATTTAAGTTGTCAAGAATAATCAATAGTCTTATGAAGGGTTGTGTCTCTTGAAAGGATAAGGTATAAAAGGAAGATCATTCAAGGAACAGGAGGCATCAATTGGAAAAGATAATTTTATATATGAATCTACTCCTTAAGGAGCATGAAACCTGAACTATAAATCTGAGGACAAAACCCCTCGTGATATTGCAATTAAGGGCGAAAACCCTTAATTACTATTGCTGAGAAAATGGACGGAAACCCATGATTCAGGCAGACCCAAAGACATTTCACAGGCAATTTACTAAAGAGAAATCATTGCAGTTTGGAGAAGATAAACAGCAGATATAAGGATAAGATTCATTCTACTAAAAAAAATATACATTCTAAATATTAATTCTGTATTACATTAAACTGTTGCAACTACAATTTCAGATGGATTTCATGTTCACAATTCATTTTGCAATTATTATTGTAAGGTAGGGTTTATTATATTTCAAGAAATAAGGAAACTCTAGAATGGGACATTACAAACATCTCTAGCTTGAGTCTCAACTATTGGTATAAGAGTCAGATTACCTCTGCCTAACTGAGAAATTAATTTAGCTACTGTTTCCAATAGTTAGGAACAGTGAAGCAAAAATCTGCAATAACTCACAAGTAATCAGCAGTCAGACCTATCGTGATCCAATCTGAATCAGATCACCCTTGGGCACAATTCTCAAGGTAGTAAAAAGTCAGAAATAACTCGGGATTTAATTGAGAGTTTTTTGGAAAATCTTGTGATTTAATCACAAAAAACTCACCCACACTTTGTTTTCTCTATTTTTATAATTTTTTCACCATTTTTTAGTTTCCCAATTCTTTTCTGATTAATTGAAAAGCACTTTATCTTTCGGTTTGCCAAGTAAATCCTGCAAAAGATTTTTGCTACAATGGTCGGGAATGTAAATAGAAAGCATCTCTTGAATAATCTTCCCAGCTAAGTGGTGTTCTTAATAAATGATACATTTGTTGATAAGCTTGAGCTTGTCTGGAGAGATCGTCATAAATCATTGATGTATGTTATAAAATTTGAAAGCATGAATGCTTGGACCTTTTTCCAATTCAAATACCATGATTTTCCTGAGACATGGAGAACCTTATGAGTTTTGCCACAAATTTTGCAACATAGTTGATATAAAAAACAACTATGTCTGCAACGTTTTGTATTTTACTGCACAAGCAGACTTACATGTATGTCGTTAGAAGAATTTGATACACAGATTAGAGTTACAAGATAGCAGAAAACTGGTCAAGTCACATGCAGAGATAAAAGTTTTTTTCCTGTTTATCCACGAAGACACAGATCACGAAATGCCTGGACCAAGGGATAGTTACTTTGACATGGGAGTACTGACAATACAATTAACACCAGTTTAATTAATGTTCAGTTGAATGTGTATTAGTTTGACTCTATGGTAGGTTGTGGTTGCAAACAGCGATGTGACAGAAAATCAGAGCATGTGGACTAATGCACGTTGTCAAGTGAAAGTTAGGAATTATCTAGAATCTGTTAAGTATTCTGTCTTAGATTAAAGGAGTCATTCAAGTCAAAGATATTCAGTATTCCCTTACATTATGAACAGAAAAATCTAAATCAAACGTGGCTTTAAAGAAGAAATTGAGATATTTTAGCCCCATGGTAATGGGGAATCCTAGAGCATCTAATGATATGCAATCCAGCAAATCATGTGCTAATGTTCTAACAACTTCTGAAGTAACAGAAATACCATTATTGCAATAATTAGATCTAGCAAGATGAGATTCTAGGGAGTATATAGATTGCTTCGTGTTTAATAAGGAAAGAGAGAGCATTAATAACAACACAAATAACGTGTTACTAGCAGACTATTAGATCATATAAAAGGATATCAGTTGACATGATGAGATCGACTTGTTTCTCGCCTCGATTTCGACTGTTATTCAATTCCCTCAGAATTTCAGGTGTCACCTGAAAAAAAACAATTGTTAATACCAAAATATATTTCATTCTCAGTAGCCAAGTCATGCCTGAATTTCTTTGGCTATTCAAGAAAACCAGTGTACTTACTAAATAATGTTTCTGATGCCGAACCAAGCACTCCAACGAATACTTTTGCTCCTTTGTCAATTCATTCTTATATCTGAAGTATTTTAACAAATTTAGAATCATTCCCCCAAAACTTAAGTTATTTTAAGTTTTGCATTTATAAAAGTAAAATGATAAACAACAAACAAATATGCAAAATTTAGTTTGATTTAATTAAGATAGCAATGTTCACTAGTCACCAAGAATGACCAACAGGATTAAAGGAAATACAATACTCCAAGCAAAAAATAACAATGAGTGCCTATTGAATCTCTAGTAGAGTGATACAAACTGACATTGAAGAAGTCATAAGGTAATAAAAAATGCTAAGGAGACAAAAAATTAAAGCAGCATATCTTAAAGATGCCAGTGACACATGTTATCTAACTATTCTTCAACATGTCGTTTGAGTATATACTCTTCTATGGCTCAAGCTACCCACCATTTGGAAGTAGGAGGTAAGAAGAACTGAAGTTGGCAATACGGGATGATCTCAATCTGAACATCTTCCTTCTGCACTGCGACATGTCAGATAAACAAGGTACTCAAGTCTGGAAATCCATAAATAGACAGCAGTATCTCCCATGAATTTCATAGTAGATAGGACATCTGCAAATGAAATGTTTTTCATCGTGAAATGTAATTTCATAAGAACAGTCCCCAAATTGTGCTAAAGGGACTCTTGGGTAGCAACATAGCATCTCGTTAGAGTATTGTGAGACCTGGATTTGACCATCTTCGAAGCACAGATAAAATTGGAAGTAGAGGATAAGCTTTGGTGTTAACAGCTCTCTGGAATCTGTTCACATTTGCCTTCACATAAGCTGATCCAATTTCAGTCTGAGATTGGAAGACAACCTTGCGTGTAGCAACACAGTTATGAAGCAACTCAAATGAAGATAGGTTTATGCCCATTTGGTGCTTGTGGTGTGGAAGCTTCATAGAAGAAGCATGCCCTGAAAAGAGACAGCATGCAATTAGTGTGAAGAATATGATGTCCTTCATTGATATTGTGTGAATATACAACAGTTTATAGAAGTGTTGGCTGGAATGCATGTTCCCATGATCAGGCAGTGTATAATGTGGACACCTGATTTGCCTAAGCACTCAGGAATACAACCAAACTAGGTTAAAACATGTGATATAGGCTTACTAGTCAGTAAACTAGTAGACTAGTACTCGAAGACTAGTTCACAAAATGTACAATGATATGTATTTATACAATAGGTTGTCAGCTAAGCCGTCCCAAAATGTTAACAAGTGCCATGCACATAATGTGTGCTTCCCATGTGGCCAAGGTGTGTACCATGTGTTGCATCCATGTGGTGCCGATTGGCTAACACGAACATGAGAAGAATACACAGCCACATATCAGATGCATATGGAGCCAAATTGTTCATGCTTGTGCTAATGCATGTGCTACCCATGTGCAGGTCTACACAAGGTGAAGATGTTGCATGAGTTGGCGACATTGTTGTTGAAGCTCAAGTGCAAATTCTTGATGCACAGAGTGACTAAAGTGTGCACACAGTCGTCTCTGCTCTGTCTTGCAATATCTTGTGCGGAGCTGTTCTGAAACGATGCTTCCACAGATGTGTGCAAAGCCATTCTGCTTGGAGCATGTGCAAATGCACACAAAGCCATTCTACCAACAGGATCTCCATGTGCAATGTACCTTGGCAGTAGGTGTGTGTGCAAAGGCATATTGCAGCATGAGCTGTGTAGAAGTTGAGCCACAGCACAGAAGTGTGTGATGCACAAAATTGCACAAAGATCACTCGCCCTTTCCTGTAAAGCGATGGCTTCCATTGTCCTGGTCATGTTGAACCATTGCACAATTGTGTCTAGATCACTTCCCCCTTTTTTGTAGAGAGGCAATCTCCATAGCATCTAGTGGGCAAATGAAGAACTTAGCTGATTTTGATTTAAAAAAATCTTGGTTGTGTTGAACTGTTGTGGAGTGATCCTCAGACCCTTTGCCCTTCCTTGTTGAGTAGTGTCAACACAAGCTGTCATGTCCCCTTTTTGAGCTAAAGAAATAATTTAATAATTTAAGTTGTCCAAAAAGTAACTTTATGTTATATTCTTAAAAGGCAACTTATGTTTTATTATTAAAAAGTTGTTTTTAAAAGAGAGTCGATTCTAGGACTGGGGGCCAAAACTGATATTTTATTAGATGGATTTTTTATACACTTCTAAAAATAAAGTTTTGGAGGGAAAAGGGGAAAAGAATATAATATTCAATTATATTCCCTCAGAGAGTCTATAAAAGGAGGAGTTTGGGCACTAAAGAAAATAATCCAGTTTATGAAATGAACCCCCTCTCTCTTGAGATCGAACGTATGTTCATCTTTCTGCTTAAGAATGAAAACCCTTTTGGCAAATGGATTGAGGACGAAAACCCTCATATTCATCTTAATTTCATCCAGAGATTACATGTGTGCTACCAGAGTTGGATTTGTAGACAAAAACCCTCATCTCAATTTGAGTGATTGCATTCAGGGGTCACCATTGGTGCTGAATGTTTCCAGTTTCTTTTGGTCTTTGGTGTTTGGTATTTGTTGCTTTGATGTTGTGGTTCCCAGATTTTTGGGTTAATGCCGAAGTTTCAGTCTAAGTGTAAGATTGCAGTTTGGTTTGAGGATTTCAATGTTATTCCAGTTTGGTGTCAAGGATTTCAATATTATACATTATTATCTGCTGTAGAGGAACCAATATTATATCAAATTTTTGAAGAAGAGATTTAAAGTTTAATTATCAATTGTTATACGATATTGTTGTTCCCTGGTTCAATCTACCTTGTGGGCCATTCGAAATCATTTGTGGGTGCTATACAATTTGTTGAGGCTATCGTGTTTTTTTCTAACAAGGATTTGCTTTATGAAACTGTCTTGTTCTACCAGCCTCCAAGTTATCACTGTTAATAATTTGCAATCTTTGAAGGTTTACGTATTTATCTTCGTTGCCGTACCATATGAATGTCTTGAAGCTGCCTGACAAAGTCTGACGTATGGGCTTCTGGTCTGCCATACAAGACAAAAAGGGATTTTGCAAGTCTGCCATACACATTTGAAGGATTCACATGATTTAGAGCTGCCATACAAATTACAAAGTGCTGTAGAATTTTTCCTAAGCTGCCAAAGGGGGAACAAGATCTGACACCAACCTGCTATACAGTATTTGTCTTCAGCTGGGCCCGTCATACCATGTCCTATGTGGTTGCCATGAGGTATTTTTCAGCTTCTGCATGATATCAAATAATTCGCACCTTTTATGGAGACTGCTTATATTACGAAAAGGAAATTGCATATTAATCTTGTCAGCTGCTTGATGATTAGTGGGGCTGAGTGAGGTCATTGAAGCTACTACCACTATAATATGATGGGTAGAAAGTATGTAGGCTGCCGTACTTCTTGTACCTATGTGTGGATGCTACTATTCTAGCAGCCCTACCACTGCCAGCAATATTAAAGTAAGTAATTTCAGTATTTTTTGATATATATTCAGATATTATCAGTTCTGGGGTTAGCTGTGATTTCTTGCTGCAGCATAGTGTTTGGGTTACAATTAGTGAACAGAGAATATTGATGGGTTTCATATAAATAATCCAGTACTAGTATTCCAATATTTCTTCTTGTAATTTCTGAGAGGTTCCACTTTTGCATGCATTGTAGAACTGGGTGGCTTGCCACCAGTAAAGTTAGTGTCCCAATCACCATATGCTCTCACTTTGCCCACATTGGGATCTTGGTGATCAGAAAGTGTGAAGGTTTATGCATTTTCTTTATAAATAATTGTAAAAATAAAAAAGTATCTAGTTCGAGACATTACAGAAGTGGGAAAAACCCATGGGTGTAATATCCCCAATGGGATCTGCCCTAACATTCCGAAATTAAATTTCTGAATTCTGCCCTAATTTTCTGCACTTTAGCTTTCTGCTCAAAACCCTAAATTCTGATTTTATTTTTCTGCTCTTAAACAAATTATTACAGCGAACTAATAGATGCCCAAACATGACAAATAAGCATGGCCATAGTTGAAATACTCACAAGACCCGCGAGTAATCGCGAGCTAGAAGCCCCTGCGAGTAACTCGCTCTAAAACTCGTGGCCAAGTTTTACCACATACTCGCAGCGATTTTTGGTAGAAAACGCGTGATTCCACGCCTAAAATCCCGATTCTGGGAACAAAAACTTGCCTAGGTTAATCCATTTAGGGCAATGATGCAGGTTTACACAATAGGTGTTTAGGGTGTCATTTTTTTAAAAGGGCAGATGGTCTGAATCTCCGAGGCGACTCGCTCGACCATGCCCGTGTGCAGAGATTTGAATATCGATCCATATTATTTATTTAGTTTGTTGCATATTGATCCATAATACATATGCACCCATAGGAGGTTCAAGGAATACGCTGATAGGAACAACCAACAAGTTTAGAAAAATTTCCGGCGTGAATTTTTTTTACAACGTGAGACAATTCCGAGCACTATAATGCTCACATATAAAAGCCTATCGGCTAAAATATCTTAATATAAAGATAAATATACATTGACTAATGTATTCACATTAATATATTTAATATTTTTAATTTATATTTAATATTTATAGATATTATATGTGTAAATAAATAAATATATACAAATATTGTATTTATAAACATATATTATATTTATTTATTAACGAAAAGTCTTATATATATTATTTATATATATAGTATTGATTTATATATGAAAGAAATCAGTAATACATTTTACAAATTTAGAAATATGTGTATTTTTTAAGAATATTTTTTAAAAATGATGCATTTTTAAGTGTTCGATAAGTTTGCCAAGTTTTTGCCAAGTCCGGAGTTTTTAAAAATTTTGAGTCTGTCGAATAATTGTCGAGTCCGAGTTATTCAACAATGAGCATGGCAATTGATGTTATCAAATGATATTCTTATCAAACATGAATTACACCATGAAATACACAAGATATACCCATCAATGTCACACAACAAGTCTGATTTTCAGAAAAGAGGTCTGCTGCTATAAACTAGAATATGAAGTCTGAAAATTACATCCAAGACAAGGGCTCAAACATGGCAAACATAGCCCGGAATGCCGCTGTCCAAATCAGACCTAATTCATAGGTTTGTACATACCAAAAGATGATGAAATGATGCTCCACAAACCCTCCAAAATGGCGGCGCTTGGGTGAATGATAGCGGCTGCTAGGGTTAGGGTTTGGAAACCCTCAACAATAATGAAATCGCCTCCAAAAGCAAGTCGCCCTTCTCACGGGTGGCACTCCAAGTTAGGGCAAAGCCATTATGCAATGTACTCACAAAATCCACCTCCAATGCTGATCCAAAAATCTGAATATGCAATCACGCTCCAATCCTCCAAAGGTCTCCAAGGAAGTGCAAGTTGAACACTGTAATGAGTCCACACAATGATGAGCTAGGGTTTCGTCCAACTCACCACATTCCTAAGGGTTTTCGTCCTTGGAATAAAGGCAAGCAATATTGCAGCCAAAGAGTATGAAACTCGAGAAAATATGAATGTGAATGATGATGAAATGATTTGCGAATGACCTTGTACTTATACACAATCCTTTTGCTCTCCTCAAGACCGACCTCCTCTTGGCAATTCTTTTGTTTTTATTTTATTTCTTCTCCTATAGGGTCGACCTCCCTTTAGGCGCCAAACATAGAGAAATATTTTATTTTATTTTTTATTATTTTCTCTTTCCATTCTCCAAGTGGGCGAACCACTTAGGCATATCATACATCATGATTTTGACCTCCAATTAGGTCGTCCTCCTCCAAGGGAATTTATCTTAATTTATTCTTAATTTTTCCTCAAACTCCCAAAGTCATTTCCATCATTTTTCTTCCTTCTTTCATTTTTTTTTCTCCCTTGGTCACTCATCTCTAGGGCAAATTATTTTAATTACTTTAAATTCTTCAATAAATCCACAAAATTATACAAAGCCATCCCTTATGATCAATTTGCCCTAATAAAATTGGCTAAGTATGAAATCTAGCCAATTAGGCTATTCCCTTAGCCCTCTAGCTTAGCCTACGGGAATGGAATAGGCTAGCCAACTTTGCTAGGTGATCACTCAGAAAATGGGGACATTACAATGGGTGCCAAAACAAGAAGTGGGACAAGTTGCGCCCTTTCTTGTAAAGCTATGTCCCCATTATGATGGAAAGACTCAAAGATGTTAGTGCAATTGTGTTTGGTGGTGCACATGCCTACTAATGACTTGTAGATTCGAAGCCGAAAGCTTTTACGAGCTAAGGAATCAATGAAGATCCGAAGCTGACGTACTCCTACCCAAGAACCAATCAAGGTCCAGAGTGTGTTGGCGTAGTTGATGTTTGAATCACAGTCCTAACCGTGCATGCTTGCAGAAGCCAAGAGTTTGCCCTTGTACTCTAGCACTGAAAAGGAGAGGGTGTAGTTGAACTTGTACATTCTTATCGAGGGATGTGTGTCCCCCCATACACAAAAATTGGAACACAAAGCAACAAATAGCCTTGATGCCAATCAAAGTTTGCAGACCCGCGGGACTCGCGAGTCCGGAAGCTTGCCGAGTCAACTAGGCACGGACTCGCGAGTCCCGACCAGGGACTCGCGCCTGTGCCAAGGACGTCTTATAACATTCAAAACCCTTGTTTTTTTCATTTTTTTTGCTCATTTCACTCTTCACACAGGTCTGCCATTGAAGTCAGCATGAAAAAACCTGAGAAAACGAGCTATAGAGATCATCACCGAGCTAGGTAACTGATCTATCTTATCTTTTTTTTTGTTTTTTTCAATTCAAAATCAGAAAAATCAAGAAAAACAAGGGGAAATGCTACCAAATTTTTTTTTTATTTCCCTTAATAACATACTTCCTAGTATTTCTAGCTAGGTTTTGCATTCTATTTTTTCGCAAATGTTTGAATCTCATTCTTTTGCTTATTTTTTACCAAACCCTTGCTGATTTTTTTTTTCATGTTGAACTTGAAACAGCAATGTCATCTTCAAATCCAAGGGGAACGAAAAAAGACCCTGCATGGAAGTATGGAATACCAGGAAATAAAAAGGGTGACGTGACATGTACCGAATGCAGTAAATCGATGACAAGAGGAGTAAACAAATTAAAATACCACCTTGCAAGAATACCTGGGCAAGGTGTGGATGGATGCCCTAGGGCGACTCCTGAGTTGATTAGAGAGATGAAGGCCCTTCTTGCTGACTATGTGAAGCAAAAAGATGAAAGACAAAAAACAAAAGATGCACTAGCAGCAGCGATGAGTGGATCCACTTCTACCCCAAGTATCCATCAGCCACATTCATCTTTTGGTGAGAGTCCTGAGGGTTCTTTCTCTACTCCTACTATTGGTGCTAGCCAGGGTCCATCAGGACCAAATTTATTTATTCCACACAATGTTCCAGGAGCGCAACCTTCACTTGAAGGTACAGGTTGGAATAAGGAAAAGCATCATGAAGTTAGAACGGCAGCAGCAAACTTTTGGTATTACAATAATTTACCTTTCAATGTGGCGAACAACCCATATTGGGAAGGTTTGGTGAATGCCCTTACAATTGCAGGTAAGGGGTTTAAGACCCCAACATCCAGAGATTTGAGTGGGCCATTGCTAGAGGAAGCCGTAAAGAATACACAAGTTGTGGTTGATGAGCAAAAGAAATTTTGGCGAAGAAAAAGGCTGCAGCATTTTATCTGATGGGTGGACAGATGGACGAAATAGGACTCTACTTAACTTTTTGGTGGCCTCTAATGGTGGATTGGTGTTCCTAAAGTCGATAGATGCCTCCAATGAAGTCAAAAATGCTGAGACTTTATGCAATTTATTAGATGGGGTGATCCAGGAGGTTGGGGTTGATAATGTTGTCCAAATTATCACGGACAACACAGCTGCAGGTAGACTACTTATGGAGAGGCATCCCACAATTGCATGGTCTCCTTGTGTTGCACATTGCTTGGACTTGTTGCTAGAGGACATTGGCAAGATTGGATGGGTCAAAAGTGTGGTTGAAGATGCCAAAAATGTTACAAAATTTATCTACAACCACACTTGGGTGCTTTCCTTGATGAGGAGATTCACAAATGGCAAGGACCTTGTGCGACCAGGAGTGACACGATTTGCTAGCCACTTCCTCACATTGCAAAGCATTCTTAGTGCCAATGCTCATCTCATGCAGATGTTTGTGTCCGATGAATGTAAGCAGTCCCCATTTGCCGCTAAACCTGAAGGGAAGAGGATTATAAACATAGTTTTTTATCAGACATTCATCAAAAATGCAGAGTTGATCGGGTAAGTAACAAACACAAAAATAAATTTTATAAATTATACATGATATTCTATTTGGCATTTGCTGTTTTTTTTTAGGGGTTAATTTTGTTTTACTTTTTATTTTTTTAGGTCACAGAACCCTTGGTGAGGGTTCTTCGTATGGTGGATGGAGACGGCATGCCAATGGGTTTCATATATGAGGCCATGGATAGGGCCAAGAGGCCATTTCACATTATTATGGCGGAAACAAACAAAAATATGAAATCATTTGGCGCATGATTGATAGGAGATGGACAAACCAACTCCACCAGCCGATACATGCCTTTGCCTACTTCTTGAACCCGAAGTTTTACTTCTCCGACACATTTAAGGCTGATGAGGAGGTCATGGCAGGTGTTGTCGGATGCATTGATAGGATGGTGCCTGATCCTAAGATGAGAGACAAGGTGCTTGATGAGTTGGAGGTGAGATTTGTTACATCTTATTTATGAATTTGCAATGTTCATTGTTGACTATCTATGAATTTTCTATATTTGATTTTCATTTAACTTTATTTTTAAATTTTATCTATTCAAGGTCTACAAGAGGGGAGACTCTTTTCCTCACAACAAGCAATTGAAAGGAGAGGAAAACAACAACCAGGTAAAACCGTAAAAGAAAAATTGTTCAATAGTATACTAGAAGATGAAATTAGAAACTCAGTTCTTACTTTTTTACTTTATTCTTATTCTTAATTTCTTAAAGTTAATACTTATATTTTTTAAATGTGTTTTTGTAGATTTATGGTGGGAGAACTATGGTGCTGGCGTGCCAAATCTTCAAAAGCTAGCCATCTGTGTCTTGTCGCAGCCATGTAGTTCTTCTGGGTGTGAACGTAATTGGAGTTTATTTGAGAACATTCAAACAAAGAAGAGAAACAAGTTGACCCAGCAGTGCCTAAATGATTTGGTTTTTGTTCGGTACAACCTTATCCTTCGAACTAGAAAGGTGGAGGGTGTTTCACATGAGTCCATCGACTTGGATGATATTGATCCATATGGTGAATGGACTATTGATGAACAAAATGATGATGCTGATGTCTTCCTTACTGATGAGGATCTTCCTGAAATGGAGAGAGCAGCAGCAGAAGAAGAAGAAGCAGCAGCATTCAAAGCAATGGCGGACAAAGACACTATTTAACAAACCTCTCCTAGTCCTCAATCTCCTCATTTGGATACTGTAGCAGCACCTTCTAGTTCTAGGCCTTCAAAATTGACTTTCATTAGGAGGGGAAAGAGGAGGATGTTATAGATATTAGATTATATTTGGTTGTTAATGTTTTCCTCATTTTGACATATATAATCATTATATGTAAACATCTATGATGCTGTTATACATTTTGAAAGTTTGAAACTATGATGAAATTTCAATTATTGAGTGTTTGATGATCATATGATGTGTAATCTTTGAATTATGACAAATTGATAATCAAATTAGGCTCTTATGTTCTCTAAATGCATTAATTTCTTTTGTTTTTTAAAAAAACTACGGGGTTTTTTTTTTTGCCAAGTCCTAGCCCGAGTTTTTGTCATGAGTCTGTGCCGAGTCCCGAGTCCGAGTCCAATTTTGAGCTGCCGAGTCCGCGGCAAGTCCGAGTTTGCAAACTTTGATGCCAATAATCCTATCATTGCCTAATGAAGTAGCTTGTTGGCACAGAATGTTGTAATGTGTTGTGCAAGTGTGCATTGATTGTTGTTAAGAAGAATGTGGCTATCCGGCATAGTGTGAATATGGTGTACTCAAACTGAGAGATCAACCCTCAAAATGAAACTATGGAGGCTTTGTGTGCTTCTTGTCTCAAGGAGAGATGCACACTTCTGATGTGTGCGCAGATGTTGATTGCTACGGAAGCAAAATTGCGAAGGCATGCCTTCTATAAAGATGTGCCTATGGAACAATCGAATGTTCTTCAACAGATTGTCGCAAATGTTATGGTTTGTGTGAGTTACTCATTGAAGATGTTTTTGCACTAAAAGAAAAAGCACGAATGCTACTCCTATTATCATTTCACAAATAGAGAAGTCGCTCTATCACTAAGTACAATGTGGATTATCACAAAATCCATTTTGTGGCCAGCGATAGTGTATGTACGGTTGCAACCAATCTAAGATTGGCCTAGCAATGCTAGTGGCCCGAGTGAAGGTCAAGACCTTGTAGTCGCCATTGTGTGTGTGCACAATCAAGCGACAAGATTTTGAAACCTTCTCCCTCGGCTTTGTTCGTATTCATAGAAGCAAGCATGAGGAAACATCATGAAACACAGAGAGCTCATTGTAGCTCCTGCAAACAACGGATGTTTTTGTCCTCGATTGTAGTGAAGCCACTAACAACTACAGCAGTGAATTCCAACTTTATGAGTGAAGTGCATGTTTTGTAGTTGCTATTTTTGACTTCAAAGAAGTTCAATCCTCAGATGTGAATAATTATTTCATTCCAGAAAGAATTATGAAAATTCCTGTTCTTGGAGAACATTCGGGCTTGCATCTTCATGTGGTTGTAATGGAAGTGCAAGTGCAAGAATGCCAAAGGCCTAGACAAATGTGTAACAACAAGCAACATGACATCGAGCCTTTACTCTCTAAAACCAATGATCCGATTTTGATCTCAAATCAAAGGACAGCCATGCACGTGGCAACAATGTTATGAAGTAGTTCAAATGAAGATAGGTTTACGTCCATCTGATGCTTGTGGTGTGGAAGCTTTATACAAGTAGACCATGAAAAGACAAAGCATGCAACTAGTGTGAAGAATATGATGTACAATAGTTCACAAAAGTGTTGGTGAGAAAACACATTCCCATGACCAAGCAATGAATGTGTACCCCTAATTTGCCAAAGCACTCTAAAGTACAACCAGACGAGGCTAAAAAATGTGATATACGGTTACTAGTTGACAAGTGTCATATGCATATGGTGCACTTCCCATGTGGCCAGGACTGTGCCATATGTCGAATTCGTATGGTGTCAATTGGATAACATGAACATGTGGAGGATATACAGCCAATGTTAAACATATGGAGCCAAATTGTTCATGCTTGTGTTGATGCATGTGTTGCCTATGTGTAAGTCTGCACAAGGAGAATATGTTGTTGAAGCTGGTAATGTCGTTGTTGAAGCTCAAGTGCAAACTCCTAATACACTGCATGACTAATGAGTGTGTGCACGGTCATCTTTGCTTTGTCTGGCGCTATCTTGCATGGAGATGCTCTCAATTAGTGCTTGCACAGATGTGGGTGAAGCCATTCTACTTAGTGCTTGCATAGATGTGTTCAAATCCACTTTGCCAACAAGATCTCCATGTGCAACATACCTTGGTGTGAAGTGCATGTGCAAGGGCATATTACAGCATAAGATGTGCTTAAGTTGAGGTGTTGCACAGAAGAGTGAGATGCTTGAAATTGTGCACAGATCATAAGTATTGTAAATTTCATTACAAATTGAAACTACTTAACTTTTTGTTTGGTGAGTTCAAGGGCAGCAACAAAAAACTCCAGAGGATAGCTATAAATTTCAAATGACAAGGTTATATTCTACAAGAAATACAATCCATAAGCTTAAATCCTAATGTCATAAACATGCCAATAATATGGTATACTTTCAGTGTAGATTAAGTAACCCAAAATCGTTACCATCAACAGATCTATTCCAAAATACACTTTTTCTTCCCAATGGTGATCAAGATGGTGTAAATATATAGTAAACTATTAAACAATGAAAAAACATTGAAGAGTGTCCAAATGAAATGTGAAGCGAAATTAAGGAATATTCCTCACCACACCAAAGCATGTTCCATTCACTTTAGGCATCTTTCTCTATCCCATTAAGATATAGAGCAAAACATGAAGCATAACCTACACCCTTAGATGCATCTCAAAGATGGAGACATTTCTTGAAGGCAAGTTTAGGTAACACTAGGATATTTTCCAACCATCTTTGACCAAAAGATGAACTTTCTTGAAGACAAGTTTAGGTAACACTAGGATATTCTCCAACCATCTTAGACCGTCATGGGATGTCTCCTTGAAAAATCCAAAGACTTAATAGTAGACATCGTCTCGGGAAGCCTATAACTACCCTTAAAAATCAACAAGAGAACAAAAATTAACTTACCTTTGTCTAACAGCTTAAGAAAATCATAGCCCCACCCAAACAGTCTCAACAACATTTGGAACTTACAAAAATTATATGAAAGATTTTTTTGTGCAAGGAAATTGTGGTTGTCTTAGGTCATCCTAGCTAGGGTCGGCTCCAACTACACCAACTTGGGACCAAGCAACAAGTTCAACCTTTTCAAACAACCCTTTAGTGAATGTCGGCCTCCCTAGGCCACCAACCAAGTCCATCCTGACCAAGGTGTCAACCACCCTTTCTTAACCTTAAAATGTCAAATTTGTCCTAAAAAGAAAATCCACTATTTTTTTTTTTTGAGACCTAATTTTCACTTACCCCAATAAAATTATTGGATAATATTTTGTTCAAGCTTTCCACAGCTGGGCCTAAAGTGGCAAAATGTTATGTACCTAGTGATATGATATTATAATGTATTTAGGTGGATGGAGATGGCAACATGTGGCACACATCCCTTAAGTTAGTTATATTGGGTCATGTGAACAACTTGTGTAATTAATTATATTAGATGATGAGTAGGCCTTCATTGGGTTTACCCCTCCATTATGTTATTAGGTGGTGGTCTATATAAAGGAGGTGATTATCATTATAAGGATATGTGTTGAGTATGATATTGTATTTGGTATCTCTTGTTGATATAGTGTGGAGTGGCTTCTTCCATAAGGAGTATTATACGGTGTTTCCCTACCTCAAGGATTTATTATATTTCTACATATATTGGATATTAGGGTATCTTGGCCCACAAACATCACGTGTTGTGTAAGATCTATCTTCTACATTGTATTATTTCAATTATTATATGTGACGATCTTGAAATGATTATTGATATTCATAATTGTGTAATTTACAAATGGAGAGAACTCCTTATAAAGGAAATTACAAGACGATGTTTCTAAAAAGAAACCATCGTTATCTAAAACAGAAATAGAAATAGCTAAAACAACTAAAACAGAAGTTACTAAAAAACAACTAAGTTAACAAAAGTAACTAAAACTAAGATGACCATTAAAATTACAATTAATATTTTAATACCCTCCCTTAATGGTCATAGTACAAACAAAAAACTAAATCAACCCATAATCAGATGGTGTGCTGGTCCTCAAAATGCAAAATATGCAGACTCCTCAGTATACTCCACCACTTGAGCACTTTGCTGAGACTCTTCCTGATTGGACTTCTCATCGGCCAACCGCTTTTTGCAAAACTTCTTGATATGACCAATCTTCCCACAGTAATGGGAAGTAATTGACTTCTTGGAGCCCTCCTCCGAATCGCCTTGTCCTTTCTGCTGAGTGGACTTGCCTTTGCCAACTTCCTTGGCAGTAAATGCTTGTTCAACACTAGGAGACTCACTGCTACTCCCAAACTGCTTCCTCCACCTATCCTGCTGCAAAAGCTTGTTGCACAGCTCATCAAACTTCAATTTAACATTGCTGGATGTAATGTTGAGAGTTGCTATGAAGTGCTCGTAGGAATGTGGCAAACTATTCAAAGTGATCACCACCATATCCTCCTCATCCATCTTACAACCAATGGCCTCCAGTTGGTCGTGAATATCTTTGATTTTCGTCAAGTGCACTTGCAAAGACACTTGGTCATCCATCATAATAGAGAACAACATTCTTCAGGAAGGAAGCCCTTCCCTTGTCTGAGGTCTCATGAAGATCTTTCAGATGCTTCCAGATCTCCACAGCAAACTTACCAGATGGTATTTCTAGTAACATCTCATCGGTGACAGATAATTTTACAAGCATAACTGCCTCCCTATTACCGTCATCACACTTGTCCTGATCCTTCCCAGCAGTAGTGGGACGAACGTCTGTACCTAGAACACGTTTATTCACACACCAGTACTCAAAGATGGTAAGCATCCTCTGCTTCCACGCGTTGTAATTCTTTCCATTGAACCTCTTAGTATTTTCCAACATAAAATTGGACAAAGACGCCATCCCTCCTATTTTCCAAAGCACGAAAAACGTGGTAACTCTTAGATCAGCTAGCACAAACCACGATTTTTCAAAAATCGTCTAAAAAGAGGCTCAGAAACTGTAAGATTTTTCACAAAAAATCCTCAAAAAACTTTAGCAAAATTTTTATAGAAAAAAATTTCAAAAAAAACTCTTTGCAAAAATTTTTATTTTTCCCAGAAAAATTCTGTCAAAACTGGCTCAAAAAATTAACCCTTCACGCTGCCATGAAATCTTGATTTTTATAAAATCGCCCAGAAACAAGAAATCTCGAGCAGAAAAAAAACGGATTTAGCTTCAGCAAACCCTCGAAACTACTTCTAAAAGCCCTCAAAAATCTCCAAACAAGATGCTGAGGTAAAACAAAATAGGCCAGGCGCTGATTTTTATGCGTTGCAGGTCCAAATGGGACCACAAACAAGGTAAAAAAGGGCACTTGCAGCAACCCGCTTTTAAGCATACAAACAACTGAAGAAAAAGGCAAACAAAATACCGCCAAAAACTCCAAATACCAAAGACCACAGGTTCCAAAAAGATCCACAACTTCCAAGAATAGCGAACAACCCAACAAGATCTACGACAACTCAGATCTTTCCAAATTGTGACCACAGAATAAATTTCGTCGATGAATTCGTAGCAACAATGCAACCTCTGCAAGCAAATGACTCTTGAGTGCGGACGGGTTACAGGAAAATCACGAAAAAGCCAAAATCGCGTCTTTGAGCACTCCAAAAATCCTTCAAAAGTTTGAAATTGTTACTAGCGACCAAATACAGAAGAACCCCGACTCATAGCATAAACGATTCAAGAAGAATTGACAGAATAAACCCGTCGAAGCCATTCAAAAGATGAGAAATGCGACCCACGAACAAAAAATCCAACAAAACATTGTAGAAATCGCACCCTGGAAAACAATCACGATCTCCAGAAGATTGAAAGCCAACTATAGAAGGAGATCCGCCCAAAAACATTAAAAACAATCGATGCCCACAAAAAGACAGAATCGCGATCACAGAAAAAAGACTTCAAAATCCGCAACCCGGCATAAAATGCAACCAGAAGCCCTTCAAAACGCTGAAACAAGGAGGGCGCCAAAAAATAAAATAATTTTCCCGCTCAACCGGGCTCTGATACCATGAAATGATTATTGATATTCATAACTGTGTAATTTACAAATGGAGAGAAGAACTCCTTATAAAGGAAATTACAAGATGATGTTTCTAAAAAGAAACCATCGTTATCTAAAACAGAAATAGAAAGAGCTAAAACAACTAAAACAGAAGTTACTAAAAAACAACTAAGTTAACTAAAGTAACTAAAACTAAGATGACCATTAATATTACAATGAATATTTTAATAGATCTTACCACAAAAAGTCTCACCCCCCACAAATGACTCTTTGTGTCATTTTTCCAGTTTCCAAATAGCTACTCCAAACTTTACAAGTTGACATCTTCTTGCTCGTGACTCCTTTTTTATGTGCATATTTTTCCTCAAAGATTCCAAAGTTGTAATCATATTCTAAATTTCTAATCAGATTTTTCTTACTGTACTAAAAATAGATTTTTTTTGTTTCCTCTTTTAATTGAAAATTATAGAAAGGCAAAATTGTTGTACTATTGCATCATTTTACACAATTTTGGGGGAAAACATTTTGTACACACACTATCTTATGAAGTGCCACATATTTAGAAAGGGGTTTTGCATCTTTAAAGAGCATTGTTCTCTCTTTTTGTGTGTGCAACACAAGGCACACTTGTGATTCTCATTCTTTTGCATGTCTCTACAAATTTATCACATGGTTGAACAATTACCTATCCTAACTCCACATAATTACTTTACTTCTTAAACTAAGATGGGTATAATCCTATGGAGTGAAGGATTGTAAAGTCACTACTAGTGCAGAGTTAATTGGATACTAAGCTTGAGTCTCAATCCAAGTGAGTTTGATATGATCCAGGGTTTCATTTCAAAATTCAAAACTCTTAGGTTGCAATTAGAGAATTGTAATATTAAAAAAGATGACAAACAATTAATCATAAGAATTTTGTATAAAAAATGGAAGGGCTATACTCAGTTTTTGTATCCAATTTTCATTCCACTAATGATGCATTGAGTGTTGCTTTCAAAATGCCTACTTTTGATGACTTTGTATGATCCAAGGTTTCATTTCAAAGTTAAAAACTGAAATAACCCACCCTGTTCTGTCTTTTATTTTTTCTGATCTGGGTCTGATTTTTCTCTATGTTTAGGGTTTTCTGTAGTTTAGTTGTAACCTGCTTGTGTTTTGGTGTGTTTGCATTTGACAAGGAAACACATGCAGACATATATTTGCAGAATACAACGAAATGGAAATACCCAGTTGCTCTATTTCATTTGAAATGCATTACAAATCATCTAGAAACAATACCCATATAGATATCTGTCAAAAACATAGCATTATGCACATACCCATGTTCGCTGTCATAAAATACAGGTCTGATATTAATGCAACAGCAGCTGAAACTTCATTTCTTCATTGCTCTTCAAGAGAATGGATGTGTACAACAAATAAAGTGTTTGTCTCTGCTACAGAGGTGTTTTTCAGCCCACACAAACCCAACGAACTGCTTGCAAACAAAAGGAAAGACACATACATGGAAACCCATGTCCCTATGCTGCTGGTACGGCCTTGCTGTGCACAAATGCCACTGGTAACAGCTTAAAACTCAGTTTAAACTGCCTCCTCTATAATCATCTGTCTTCGCAAACACCATTCGCCCAATAAGAGAAGGTGAAACAAGAGAAATCTGCCACTAAAGCCCCAAAAAGCCCTCAGCTGGTACGGCCAGGTACAGCAGGGTACGGCCTGTTTGTGGAGTCCAAAATGCACTTCAAATTCCTTCCAAAATCACGGCAAACACCTGCAATATGTTCATCTTGTGTAGATAATTATTATGGCAAAAGACTGATGTTATCTCCTCGAAAATGCCTCCGCGACTGATCTCCAAACTCCCAACTGAATGAAATTGAAGCAGAAATACAACCACTGGGTATGGCTGCTCAGAAGCACCCTTGGGTGGTCTCTCACACCTGTGGAATGCTGTCATTAATGGAGGGTTTTGTCTCCAAAAGCCATGGATAGTTTTCTCAAACCCTCGTTGTCTTTGCAGAGCAAAATATCATAAAATGTAGATGTCAAGAATGAATGTTTTTTTTTTCCTTTTGGCTTTTATATTTCCCTCCAAGAGGGTCAACCCACAATAAGGAGAAATAAACATTACAAATTCACTTTATTTCTCATGGAGGCGTCCAAGTCCCAAAAGGTGACTTTATTTGCGTTTTACAATTTTTACTAAGTCACCAACATTAGTATTATAAAGTCCCAATATTAAATTACGGACTTTAAAATGAATGGCCAAATGAACTCGGAATCCAATGAGCTATAGACCGTTGGAAAGGTCTCTACAAAACGCTCCACCTCCAATCTCAAATTTCCCCAACCGGTCAAAACCCTAACTTACTAAAAATAGCAAGTTCTAGCCAAAATGTCCAAAACCATCCAACAAACATTCCAAGAGTTCCCTAACCACACTGGTTAGTCTACGGGAACCAAGTATAGACTAACACCGCCTAGGAAAGAGGACATTACAAAAACTCTTAGCTTCCAATTAAAGAATTGTAATATTAAAAAGGATGGCAAACAGTTAAGCATAAGAATTTTATATAAAAAGATTGTAAAAAGATTGAAGGGCCACACTCAATTTTTGTATCCAATTTTCATTCCACTAAAGATGCATTGGGTGTTACTTTCAAAATGCCTACTTTTGAAGAATTTGTTGTGAGACTTACTCAAAAAAAAGACAAACTCATCCAAATGGGTGTTCTTTCCTTGAAAAATTTAAAGTTGTAAGTTATAATAAACTCAACTCTTGCTGGATTAAACTCTCTGTTATAATACTCCAAACACATGCCCTGAATAGATTATTGATTGCTTTGCAAACTCACACTTCATTTTGCACAAAAGGCGTTTTTCTTGCAAGATTTGCTTCAAATGAGTTAGATGTTCTTCCAATGTAGCACTGAAACCAAAATATCTTTCAAATACACTATGATACATGTCTATATGAATCATCTCAACACATCATTCACCTACATTGTAAATGAAGTAGGTCCAATACATAAACCAACATTTAGTACCATCTATTCATAACTTATTTTTTGAAGGCCATCTTCCATACGTCCTCTTACATATAAACTTTATGGTACCTAGATTTGAGATCCAAAACTATGAAGTACTCCACAATGAAGTTGGTCCAACAAGTCCTAAATATACGAGAGTGGAAAACTCATACTAATAGTGAACTTGGTCAAGGCACAATAATCTATGCACAAGATCCAACTTTGTAAAATACTTGGCATGATGAAGTTGGTCCAACAAGTCATCAATATGCAAGAGTGGATAAATGCTATTGATGGTGACCTTGTTCAAGGCACAATAATCTGTACACATTCTCAAAGATAGATCCTTCTTTTGTACCATGCCAATAGGCAACCCACATGATGAAGTACTTGTGCCTATGAGCCCTTTCTCCATCAACTCTTGGAGTTGTTTCATTACCTTATACTCTACAAAAGAAATTGCTTTTACAATGCAATGTTCGGTAGAGGAAATTTGGGCAGCAAACGAATCTCATTCTCTAGTTCACTCTTTTTGGTGGGAAAACTTTAGGTGCTTCAAACACTTCCTTAAAAGAATGAAATAACTCATCCAAATTGTTACATTTTCTGAATAATATGCAGAATATATTATTGAATGAATGATTAATTACAATGTGGAGCAACACTCTATTTAAAGGGAATGCAAGAATGTTTCTACACAGAGAAGTGAGAGTTTCACATGGAGATTATAGTTGGATAAAGCAGAAAAGATAAACTAAAAACAGAAATAGAAACTATACCTAATTGACCATTATAGAAACTATTTAATTTATTTTAATACCCCCCCTTAATGGTCAATTTACTAACTACAATAAGTTGCCCCCTAAATCTGATAACTGGTCCACGAGCATTTGAAAATATCAAGCAGAAGAGATGGCCTAAAAGGCGTACAAAGCAGACTCCTTCTGCTCAGAGTGCTCTGCGACATGGGCTGATGGTGTCGATTCTTCAAGCTTGGACTATGCAGCAGCCAAGCGTTTCCAGCAATCCTTTTTCATATGGCCAAACTTATGGCAATAATTGCACTAGATGTTTTTCTTCTTGGACGGGTCCTGTGATTGACCCTCACTGGATGACTGAGAGGGCTAATTGGTGCCCTTATTCTGTTGAAAGGACTTGGCAGTAAATGCCTGCTTTGAGGAGGAGGAATTAGCACTACTACCTAACTGTTGTCTCCATCGATCCCCTTGCAAGAGTTTGTTGCACAGATCTGAAAACTTTAGGGTAACATTAGTCGAAGTAATGTTAAGCGTTTCGATAAAGTGCTCATAGGATTGTGGTAGACTTTTCAAAGTGATGACTACCATATCTTCCTCGTCCATGTCCCGACCAATCGCCTCCAACTGATCACGGATGTCCTTGATTTTGGTGAGATGCTCTTGCAAAGACATTTGTTCATCCATCATGATCGAGAAAAGCATGTTCTTCAAAAAGAACGGACGGCTCTTGTCGGACGTTTCATGAAGATCCTTCAGTGAATCCCAGATTTATTTCATTGTTTTCCCAGACGGAACCTGAGGCATTGTTTTCCCAGACGGAACCTGAGGCAGCTGATCATCACCGCTTCACCATTTTGCTCATCGAATCTATCCTGATCTTTACCTGCTACTTGAGGGCGTGTAGATTTGCCCAAAACAAGCTAGTCAAGGCACCGATACTCGAAGATTGTAATCATTCGCTACTTCCAGGTGTTGTAATTCTTGCCGTTGAACTTCTGACTGCCTTCCAACATGATGTTGGACCAGGATGCCATCTTTCACGTTTTTCGAGGCACAGAAAAACGGATTATAAACTATGGCACAGAAAACAGGGCAGTAGACGGCACAACTCTAAGATAAGGGAACCTAAGCAGGTTACAAGGCACAGATCTCGAGACAAATCCAAACACGGATCTCGAGATTACGGAAAGCATAAGCTTAGAACATCCGAACACAGATTTCAAGACAGAAAGGAAAATAAGTATGCATCTTTGTTGGGCGCTTGTAGTGGACCACGGATTCCTTGATACTCAGCGCTCAACATAACACAAAACCTCTGACAAAACTTCCAACGAACCAATAGATTGAAGCCATAATCACTTAAAACAGTGATCAGAAATGTTGAAACATGTTTCTGCCGACCACTGGAGGAAGAATGGCGACTAAAGGATTAAAAAGCCACCTTTTTGAAAATCTTCCTAAACAGAATACAAATACAGACATTGACCGCCGAGAATCCCGTTTTTGGGCGCCAAAAACCACGACCAACCAGAAAAAGGAAAAAATGCAACTATAGGAACAGATTCACGACTTCATACTCGACCTCCAAGAATGAGGAAATCATGACAAGAATGCCAAGGAGGGATGCGCAGCCAGAAGAAGCCCTCCGCCAAAACAGAATCTCGTCTCATAAAAGGATGCCGACGTTTCAGAGTTTGAGCTCTTGAGCAAACAATGCGCCTCTAAAGAGCAACTTCACGGCAATTGGCAACGCAAAAGGGATGGAATCGACCAAGGCGCACACAAAAACGCCATGAAAAACACGAAAACCGCTACTCAAACTGCAAATTGTGACCAGAAAAGAAGAGAACGCCGCCCACGAACGCCAACGCCACAAATCTCCGAAAAATGCGACCCCTTTAAAAAAAACACTTCCAGCTCATCCCTTCAGAAAATCGCGATCAAACACTGAAAAATGGTGCCAAAAAAAAAAAGAATCCTGATCCTTTAAAACACGATTTCAAACCCATCGAAAAAGCTTCAAGGGCACAAAACACAGAATTCGCCCAAAAATACAACTCCTAGATCGCGACCAGAACACGAAGTCTTTCAGAAAGAATAACAAATGACCCCAGAAAATGACATTCGTACGACATACGGAAGAGCTCGAACCCGGAGCTCTGATACCATGTTACATTTTCTGAATAATATGTAGAATATATTATTGAATGAATGAGATTAATTACAATGTAGAGCAACGCTCTATTTAAAGGGAATGCAAGAATGTTTCTAAACAGAGAAGCGGGAGTTTCACAAGGAAACTATAGTTGGATAAAGCAAAAAAGATAAACTAAAAACAGAAATAGAAACTATACCATTATAGAAACTATTTAATTTATTTTAATACAAATCTTTCAACCCGCTATGAGCACCCTTAACCTTTGAAATATCTAGGTCATCCTCTTTCTTATTCTTCAAATCAAGTAAATAAAATTTCTTATTTGCTTGAATGAGTCGCTCAGCTTATTTGGTACTTGCCCCAGCAAGCTTAGTCTTGCTTTGACATGCCTTATAAATATAGCTGACCCATCCTTGATCTATTTGTATTTGTTTACCCTCCTCATTAAGATAGAATCCCTAAGATACAATAAAGGACTTCCAAAGAGAGCATCAAATGCACAAAGTGGAATAACAACTGGTTCAAATTGATCAGTATATTCTAAATTAATAACAAGCTTGACCTTACATTTCTTGGTCACTTGAATATTTACACTTTTCTTTGGCCAACCTAATGGATATAGATGCGGATGGTGTAATGAAAAAAAGAGGATAGAACAATGTAATATAACTTATAAGAAATATAATATATATGGATTGATATAAATATAAAATATAAGATGGAATGAAAAAAGAAAAGGGTACCTATACACAAGAGAGGGGATGTGAGCATACTAATTAATTAGGATTATAACCTATCCTCCCTTCTAAAATGCTTTGTCCTCAAAAGCATAGGAAGCCACAAACAACTAGTTTTACCATGAACCTTCCTCCTATGATAATTTTTTCCATTTAATTGGGCACTCCTTAATGTGCTTAGAGCATAAGGTCTTAGTTCATGTTTCCAAAATACTTCTACTCTAGGATAAATCGTCATCCAAAATTGAAAGCTCAAACTAAACTAGAGAAGGTGCCCTAACTTCTTTTTTGACATGAGATTTAGAAAACAACTACTCAAAAGGGATCTAAGGTGTATGGTACCTTACATTTTTCCGAAGTTGAAAAGAACCATAATATTTTGGAGATAATTTAAAGTTTCCACGACTTTGTTTTAACATTTTCTTACAGGGTTGGAGGTGCGCAAAAACCAATCAAGTTCAAATTCTCTCTCAAAACAATGTTGATCCTCTTCTTGTTTCATTACATGTCACACAAGCTCCAAAATTTCCTTTACAAGTTCAGTTACTGCATGAGATTCTTCTAGAAAATCATATATAGTAGGGACTTATACTTTAAAAACTATAAACTCCTCATATTTTGCTGGCTCATAACCATAAGGCAGTGAATATGTAATGTCCCTTACCCGACTTGCCCTAGAATTCACTTGTGAATTAGGTCTAGGGTTTCTTCTTTTGTAATAGGGTAACCTTGGGTTGAATAGATCACACGTTCTTTTGAATTAGTACCTGTAGCATCATGTATATTCAAGTCCATATTGCTACATGTTAGTTTTAATATCTAGTATTCATCAGTCCAACATAAACACACTTGCATTTTGAAACACATAGGTAAAAGAAAGCATTCATCATGCCAGGGGAGGGAAATACATAAGCTCTTAGTAGCCTAAGGCCTACCACAGTCCTATTGCCCGAACCCTTGACTCGGGCCTATGGGGGCTGGTCCTTTTGCCCAATCCCTCATCTCGGGCCTATGGGGGCATGTTCCAATGTGGGACCCCCATCCCTCCATGGTCCAAACCCTTGACTTAGGCCTATGGGGGCATAATGCCCAAACCTTTGTCTCAGGCCTATGGGGACGGAACCTTAGATGGGATTTATAGGCAATCTACTAAGGTTTATGCATTCTCCCTTCCTGGTTGAATCACAAACGCAATACATGCAATTTCCAAAAACATACAATTTGCCTTTATTATTATGAATGGTGTTATACAGTAATATATGATACAACATGAGATATATTTGTAATGTCCCTATGCCTATTCTTTAATATTTATATATTATAGTATTTGTTATAATATTAATAATATCTCTATATTATATTATTATATATGTTATTAATAGTATATATATATATATATATATTTGATTGCTTGCCAGTAGTTGAATTCTATTGTTATTTTATTATTAACATATATAATATATTACTATTCATTATCATTATAATATTGCTATTATAAATATATATATATATATATATTAGTGTTATTATAATACCATTATTATTGTAGTGTTATCATGAATATAATTTTTAATAATGTTTAATCGTGTCGATCTCTATCGGGACATCACATCCTTTATCTACTATATATATATATATATTCTTGAATCATTCCTCCCATTTGCTGTTGATGTACATATCTCTATATATTAATCTATGATATCTTTCCTACTTATGACTCAGAAATATATATATAATGCAGATCTAAATATATGTATTTATTGGATACTTTTTTTTTTATATTTTCTTCCGATGATCTTTTCCTTCTATCTCACAACCTTTATTTATTTCCCTTTCAGGGGATATGTTCAAAAGGCACGTCTCTTATTATGCTTGGTGGTAAAAGACATACTTACCTTCTTATAATTTTTATTACTTTATATTAATTCCCTTTTGTGGTAAAACTAGTTCTAACCATATGTAACTCCCTTATCATAAGAGGATAGGTTAAAAGATGTTTATTTATATTATTATTTATTTAGATTATATCATTATAATAAATGATATAGGATTTATATTATATATTTATATTATAATAATAATAATATTTGTATTTATATTATTAGATATATTTATAATATATTATTTATTTATATTATTTGTATATATATTATATCATTATAATAAATGATATATGATTTATATTATATTATTTGTGTTATTTATAAATATAATAATAATATATCTTGTTAATTGTATTAAATAAATATTATTTAAATATATTCCATTTATAATATTATTCATATCTTTAATTTGAATGAATAATACATATTGGATTCAATTATAAATTACTAATATAGGGACATGACAACCCTCCCCACTCAAAATTGCTTGTCCTCAAGCAATCACAACTAGGATTAAAGGATAAGTAATTTAATATTAAAGTATTAAAAAAATGGTAATAATAAATTTAATATTAAAGTTTATTTTTAAACGTTATAGTTATGTTTAATAGGGTTGTGGATCTAAGCACATGGTTATTATGATCACAAATTAATTAATTTATATATGTGTTTCTTGAAAATGCATCTATATGTATTTATACGACATATAATATTTATCATAGAAGCAGAAATCGTTTTTAAATCGTGATTTTTTATAAAAATCGCGAATCGGCGTCATTCACGATTTAAACCCTAGTTAAAATCGGAAAATGGTAAAAAACGCTAGTAGGGTTTTTAACTGCATGTGAGTCGGCAAAGGCATTTTTGTTAGGGGTTTTACCCGTTTGCTGCTACTTCACCTTTCGATGAAACTGCTACTTCGCCGTTCGCTGCTACTTCAATTACCAAGTCGCCGAATTGACAGAAAATACGATCTTAGAAAATACGCCGATAGGAACAACCCACGAGTTTAGAAAATCTTCCTGCGTTTATTTTTTTACGGCGTGAGACAATTACGAGCACTGTAATGCTCACATATAAAAAAGCCTAATTCGATTATATTAAACTTTTTATAAAAGTTCAGCTACCGTAGTTGTTTTCTAGGTTTTTTTAATTTATTTATTTAGATTTATATTTATTGTCTTTTTAATAAAATTTAATACATTCGTTTTAAACTTTTAAAAAACATTTTAAATACTACATATTATTTTATTTAGATTGAATTTTTATTAAGAAACTTAACTAAATAGTAAGTATTATTTTATTTAGATTGAATTTTTATTAAAAAACTTAACATTTAATATTATTATATATTTAAAAATGTAATATTAATATAATATTATTAAAATCAAATTTATATTAGGCAAATTTAATGACGAATTTTTTTTCGGGTTGCCGAACTTAATCCGAATTTATCTTCGTGGGCAGATAGGGAAACCAACGAGTTTAGAAAATTTTCCTTTGTGAAATTGTTTTACGGCGTGAGACAATTCTGAGCTCACATACAAAAGCTTAATTAAAATTCATTTCATATGTAGTTTTAAATCTTAAATATATTTAATTTCATTATTAATGGAATTTATATATTACATTTATATTATTAATACTTATATATTATAATATTAAAATATAATATTTATATTGATATATTTTAATATAGTATTATTAATATATAATAATAATCTAATATGATATATGTGGGTGGTTGGGAGGGAGCCTTGCCACCTCATCATGGGTGGCAAGGCCTAGACATATCAGGAGGATATGATGGTTCGTAGAGGCAGAGATTTGGCACGAGCGGAAGGGGTGGAGCATTCATTAAGGTTAGTGAGAGTCTGGGGAAGAGCTAGGAGTCGAGTTGGACGTTGAGAAGCTTCGGCAGGCCCTGTGATAAGTAGCCAGCGGAGGTTGCAATCCCTACAAGCTTTCTCCATCCGTTAGCAATCTAATGCCTTCGCATTTTGTGGTGATCGTTTCTGCAGAAGCCATCCGGTGTGGGGGAATGGACACCTCGGTTAGGCTTACCAATAAGAAAAGGCAGATGGCCTTTCTTGGTGCTGTTATGGACTTAAGACTGCAACGAATGCTTCGTTGCTCGGATGAGCTGATGGTCGGGGCGGTGAAAATGCTACTCGGAAAAACCTTCATGAATAACAGTGAAAGATATAGGGTGGATACCGATATTTCCTCACGAGTGTTGGCCATGCTCCTGGAAATTGAAACGAAGAAAGCAGAGGCAGCGACGATCATGAAAGGAATCTTCAACTCTGAGCATTTAGGAGACCTGGATTTCTCCCTACAGGTGGCTAGGCCAGGCGTTGGTATTCCACGGCCAAGAGACTGGCCTTTGCTCGCAGATCCAGGGGAGGTTATCAAACTATTTCTTTTCATTCTGGATTCCAGAGGCTTCGAGTTGGTGCTGATGAAGGAGCAGGCCGAGATAGCTGTGGATTTCATCAAAAGATCACTTGGGATGACGCCGGTGGATGGGCTCGACTAGGTTGAAGGCTTCCACAGGAAGCTATCTGACTATAGTGATTAGCGGTATTAGGTGCCTGTGCTTCCTTTTGTATAGACGAAGCAAAGTTTATACAGGCTTTCTAGTGATAAGTTTGTTATTAGTTATAGTTTATAGTTAGCGGGGAATACTGTGGGGTTAAAATATTAGTTCCCCTGTTTTGGTGGGTCTCTTGTATGGTCCTCTTCTCCAATCATGAATTCGCTGTAAGCTATGTAACTTTCTACCAGACTTTTTAATATAAATCAGTATTACGAATCAAAAAAAAAATAATCTACAATTTAACAAAATATGATTAATCGTTTCACTTTCCTTCTCACATAGGGCCCATCTGGAAGGACCATGGTACCCTATTTTTTCAAACCATTCAGCAGTGAGAATCCTCTTCTGTAGTGCAGCCCATGAGAATAGACCTGCCTTAGGAAGACAGTTTCTGTTCCAACATAGATCAATGGGAAGACCGGTGGAAGGGTTATCTATCCCTGAAATAACTCTAAAACCTTCTTTCGAATTATATACACCACTCTTTAAGGCAGCCCATATGATTATGTCCTCCCCATAACGTGGATTGAAGTTCCGTTCTTGTAATAAATGCTGGCTTTGGGTACTGGAGAAATAAGATCTGAAGACTGCTCTTCAAAATGATATCACAGAAGTATTTAATTCTTGGCAAAGGTCATGTAAAGAGGACTTATACAGTAAAATGAGATACATAATCCCATCTCTGTTAATATGGGAATTATGGAAGGAAAGGAACCGTAGAATTTTTCAAGATAAAAAGATGAACATTGAGAGATTTTTGAACAAATTAGAGGCAAATATAGTAGAATTACAAATAATAGAAATATGCTAGGACAATCTAGGATGGAATTCTCATTAGAAGACAACAACCAGAGGAAAAAGTGGTATGGTTTGAAAGTTCCACCCTGGATTGGTCCTAGCATTGACAATAAATCCTTATTAAGGGCAAACTGTAAATGGAAACCATCGGAGCAAGGGTGGATTAAGTTGAACTTTGATGGGGCAGCCAGGGGAAACCCGGGGGGTGGCGGGAATTGGAATATGTCTACATAATGCGGAAGGAAAGCTATTAGGAAGGATAGCAAAACCTATAGGAATAAAGACAAACAATGAAGCTGAAATAGAAGCTATAAGAATAGATTTGGCATGGTGCAAAAAATGGAAGCTTAAAAGAATAGCGATTGAAGGAGACTCATCTATAATAATAAATGCAATAAGATAGGGTAGAACACTAAATTGGAAACTAAATAGTGCTATAGAACAAATATTGGAAACTCTTGAAGATATAGGAGATTATACAGTGAATCACATCTATCGGGAGGGCAATACAGACGCAGATAAATTAGCTAACCTAGGAGCCGATGGGCAAGAAATCGAAGAAATTGATGTATGTGTGAGAGAAGTACACGGAAGGTGAAGAAAAGCGATTTCATAATAGGAAATCAAGTATAAAGTATAGTGTCACTAAGCTTCTACCTGTTAATTACTATGGGTGTCTTGCTGAATAAAACTACCTCTATAAAGTATAGTCACCAAAGATTTGAGAGTAGCTAAATAAATACATATGTTAGTAACTTCTCAATATGAATATCTAATGTTTAGTACTTTTTATGCAATATAAGATGAATATGAATAAGGTGAATATGAAATAATTCAGAATTATTTATAACCGTGTGGTGAGCAGAGTTGGTGTAGTAGATTCTTATCTTGCAGGAACAAAAAATTGTGTATTCATATGAATATAAACTAAAGATGATGTTATAACAGCAATAATCAGTCTATGATGAAAATGAATATGTAAAAAGTGGTAATGGTTTTGATTGCAATATGGCTACTAACACAAATGTCAATACTTGTAGCATCATAGTATAGTTAACTCTTTACTTGGACTAGCACATTGAATTAATATAGACAGAATCATAAAAATTTAGCTAGAAGAATAGAGGTGGTGGGATGCTATCCTATTTTGCAGGTTTACAGGGAAAGTATAACAGCTCATAAAAGCAGATACAAACACCAGAAGGCTTGAAAACAGATTAATGCGAGGGCAAGACATAAAAGGCAATGGCAAGAGAAAGCAATGGCACGACCACACAAAAGGACAGCTGAAAGAAAAACAAGATACATTATTTACAAAAGATAAGGAATTAGAACACGAAACATTGATAAGTATTTATGTATTGTAAAAGATGGGTATGCCCATCAGCTCGATTTATAAGAGCGATGTAATCAAAGTATAATAAAAGCCATGTTCTGAATCATGGACATATGCCTCCATTAACTTGTATCAGAAAGGGAATGCCCTTCTCATCTCCATCAAAGGGAGTTTGTAAACCTACGCTTGTAGGAATTCTGTACTTGCTAATATTTTCTGGACTCATGTCCCGGGCCAGACTGGAGGTTTTCTTCCCCATTCTTTCCTACCAGTGCCCGCACGAACGGAGGAAAAAATGTAAATTTATTGAAAATTAATATAATAAAATCAAGGCCTCGGCCGTTTACTGATCAAAAAAAAAAAATCTAATATAATATATATAGATAGTTATATATTATAATATTAAAATATAATATTTATATTATAATATAAAAATATTATATTATATTAATATATTATAATATAATATTATTAATATATAATAATAATATAATATAATATATAAATAGTTATATTATAATATTAAAATATAATAATAATTATAATATAATATATATAAATAGTTATATATTATAATATTAGAAAATAATATTATATTATAATATATTAATATAAATATTATATTATTAATATTTATTATAAATATTATTATTAATAGTTATATATTATAATATTAAAATATAATATTTATAATATATTCTAAAATTTTATATATGTATCCGATTTTTTCCCGATTTTTTCACGATTTTTTGAAAAAATCTTATACTTTTGATTTGCCGATTTTTTCCCCAAACGATTTTTGCTTCCTTGATATTTATAATATTAATTGAATTTACTATATGGGGTTATATATTATGATATAATCTTATAACTATTAAATAACATTAAGTTGAGATGAAAATAACTTTTTCAGATATATTACTTTATGAGAACTTAGAGATATTTACTACATATTTATTTATAAATTATATTTTAATTACTTTATTTTACTATTTCATTTAGTATATTTACTTAAAGAATTTTATTTTTATACAAGTTTTATTTATTTATTTATTTATTTATTTTTAATTAAGTATTATTCACAGGATGGCAGGATGACTACTCTGATACCACTGTAATGTCCCTTACCCCACTTGCCCTAGAATTCACTTGTGAATTAGGTTTAGGGTTTCTTCTCTTGTAATAAGGTAACCTTGGGTTGAATAGATCACACATTCTTTTGAATTAGTACCTGTAGCATCATGTATATTCAAGTCCATATTGCTACATGTTAGTTTTAATATCTAGTATTCATCAGTCCAACATAAACACACTTGCATTTTGAAACACATAGGTAAAAGAAAACATTCATCATGCCAAGGGAGGGAAATACATAAGCTCTTAGTAGCCTAAGGCCTACCACAGTCCTATTGCCCGAACCCTTGACTCGGGCCTATGGGGCTGGTCCTTTTGCCCAATCCCTCGTCTCGGGCCTATGGGGGGCATGTTCCAATGTGGGACCCCCATCCCTCCATGGTCCAAACCCTTGACTCAGGCCTATGGGGGCATAATGCCCAAACCCTTGTCTCGGGCCTATGGGGAGGGAACCTTAGATGGGGTTTATAGGCAATCTACTAAGGTTTATGCATTCTCCCTTCCTGGTTGAATCACAAACGCAATACATACAGTTTCCAAAAACATACAATTTGCCTTTATTATTATGGTGTTATACAGTAATATATGATACAACATGAGATATATTTGTAAGTCCCTATGCCTATTCTTTAATATTTATATATTATAGTATTTATTATAATATTGATAATATCTCTATATTATATTATTATATATGTTATTAATTGTATATATATATATATATATATATATATATTTGATTGCTTGCCAGCACTTGAATTCTATTGTTATTTTATTATTAACATATATAATATATTACTATTCATTATCATTATAATATTACTATTATAAATATATATAGATATCATTTAATTATATATATATATATATATATTATAATATTATTTATTAGTGTTATTATAATACCATTATTATTGTAGTGTTATCATGAATATAATTTTTAATAATATTTAATCGTGTCGATCTCTATCAGGACATCACATCCTTTATCTACTATATATATATTTATTTGTTTTTTTCCTTGAATCATTCCTCCCATTTGCTGCTGATGTACATATCTCTATATATTAATCTATGATATCTTTCCTACTTATGACTCAGAAATATATATATAATGCAGATCTAAATATATGTATTTATTGGATACTTTTTTATATATTTTCTTCCGATGATCTTTTCCTTCTATCTCACAACCTTTATTTATTTCCCTTTCAAGGGATATGTTCAAGAGGCACGTCTCTTATTATGCTTGGTGGTAAAAGACATACTTACCTTCTTATAATTTTTATTACTTTATATTAATTCCCTTTTGTGGTAAAACTAGTTCTAACCATATGTAACTCTCTTATCATAAGAGGATAGGTTAAAAGATGTTTATTTATATTATTATTTATTTATATTATTTGTATTTATATTATATCATTATAATAAATGATATATTATTTATATTATATCATTTCTATCATAATAAATGATATATGATTTATATTATATATTTATATTATAATAATAATAATATTTGTATTTATATTATTAGATATATTTATAATATATTATTTATTTATATTATTTGTATATTTATTATATCCTTATAATAAATGATATATGATTTATTTTATATTATATTATTTGTGTTATTTATAAATATAATAATAATATATCTTGTTAATTGTATTAAATAAATATTATTTAAATATATTCCATTTATAATATTATTCATATCTTTAATTTGAATGAATAATACATATTGGATTCAATTATAAATTACTAATATAGGGACATGACAGAATAGCATAATTTTGAGAGATGTATGATATCTGGTATTTTACCACCACTCTACTTAAGGAAAGGATTTAAACATTTGAATTTGTTTATAGTAAGCAAAACATCAAAGATACCCCTCTAAACACTTGTTAACAACTTTATTTGTCCATCAATTTGAGGGTGATACACTGAAATCATAGTCAAAGATATCTCCATCTAAACACATGCCTCTTTCCAAAAATTGCTTGTGAATAAGGGATCGCAATCACTTTGGGAAAACCATAGTTTGTAAATGTTTTTTAACCTAAGATTTCATAATATCTATTGCCGAACATGCTGCCTTTTTCCCAATAAAATGAGCATAATCTAAGATGGTTCACTGTCACTATCTTCTAGTATATGCAACCCACCATAACATCCATTGAAACTTCATCCCATTTTCAGTTAGGAATGTGCAATGGTTGTAACAACCTCTTAAAATATAATATAATGTTAAAATACTATGGAAATATAGGCATTTATTGATTATAATGAACATGTAATAACACACATTAGTTGTGTCTAATAAGATAACCTACACAATCCCTGCATATTAATAAATAGAGCATACACATTGGAGTGTGTGCCACACAATTGTCTCAATCTCCACAATTTCATTCTTCTAACACAACCCAGGCTATGGTACAAAATCACTCTTTCCCCTTTAACAAGTAACATATTCAGCCACATATTTTTGTACATCTGCTTCCACACCCTTCCAATAAAATAGTTGTCAAGCATTATAACATGTTTTAAGAAACCTGACAGGACCTGCAGTTTGGGTCATGGCTTTCCACCAAAACTCTGCAAATAAAATCTGAATTTCAAGGGTGTTAAATACAGTTCTTTACCCATCAAATATCATTTTTCACATGTTTTGGCCATTTATTAAAATTGTCGATAAAATTTCAACAATCTTCGCTTTTAACATAATCAGCCTAAACATCCTTTATTGATTCTAGAATAATCACTGAAATTGCATAAGTTGAATCTCCTTCATCTCTTCTGTATAGAGCATCAGCCACTTGATTATCTCAATCTTCACTTTTAACATAATCAGCCTGAACATCCTTTATCAATTCTAGAATAATCACTCTAATTGCATGAGTTGAAACTCCCTCATCTCTATTGTATAGAGCATACGCCACTTAATTATGTTTACTCTTTTTATGTAATATTTCAAAATCAAATATTTGAACCTTCACTACCACTTCTATTGTTTTGTAGGTAAGGTCCTTTGTTGTAAGAGATATTTTGACTATCATGATCCGTCTTAACTAGAAACTTATTTCCCAGCAGGTACTGCCTTGACTTTTCGAGAGCATGCATAATTGTTATCATCTCATTATCATAAATATCAATACCTAGCTCAACTGTCATATGCAAGAATACAGCTTCAATTCCTGTTCTTGATACATTACATTCGATAATAAATGGTTTTCAAAGATCTAGAGTTGCCTAGACTGATGTTGATGATAAAATCTCATTTAGCCTTTGAAAACTTTGGCCTGCTTCCATGGACCATGTGAAGGAGTCATTTTTTAAAAGATTTAACAAGGAATTTGGCCTGCTTCCATGGCCCATGTGAAGCAGTCCTTTTTTAACAGATTCGACGGTGATATGGGTATAATTCTTAGTGAATCAATAGTAATACCTTGCCAGGCCTATTAATCCTCCAACCTTTGAAATAGCTTTAGGGGTAGGCCATTCAACTATAGCTTTAACTTTTATAGGATCTACTTTCACACCTTCCTTCGAAATTATATGGCCCATGTATTCTATTTCCTTTTTCCCAAAGCTGCATATAGACATTTTAGCCTATTAATTGTTCAGCTTCCAAATTGATAAGACTTGGTCTACATGCTTGAGGTGGTTTTTTCAAGTATTACTAGAGACCAAGATATTGTCAAGAAAACAATAACACAAATCTGAGCAATAACAGGATAGAGAATCGCATCCACTGCAGATAAAAAAAGTTGTAGGTGCATTGGCTAACCCAAATGGCATGAGTTTGAACTCTTACTAGGTGTAGTAACACCGAGCTCCAGCAGTTTTTCCACGAAATTTTCTCTCTTTTCTACAGGGATGAGGATATTGATATTGCTTGCTATTAATCAAAGCGGATCCAGGTTGAACATCAATTACACGCTCCACATTCCTTTTTGGTGGCATTCCAACTAGAAAATCATGAAAAACTACTTTGTGTTTGAGAATAATTTTATTCATTTAGAAAATCATGAAAAACTACTTCATGTTTGAAAAATTCTATTCATTTCTTCAATATTAACATGTGATTCTTTTGGTGCTAAATCCATTGCATAGCACTTGGCCATAATTGTTGATGGTCCCTTGCATACCATATTCTCCATTTGATGGGATGATACTAACTTTGAGGGTAAAGGATTAAAACACTTCTAAGGTATAGTTTTTATCTTCCCATTTATTTAATAATTTGCTTCTCTAAGCTTCACATGAAAAATCCAAAAGGTTTTAACCATTTGCCTCCTAAAACCACATCAACTCCTCCCAAGGGTATTGCATAGAAATTGCTTTGACATTTATAGTCACCCATGCACAACTCAACCTTATGACACTTACCTTTACACAATATGTAATTACCATTTGCAATTATAACTACAAACCCCTCGGTTGTGTAAACAATTAAGTTTAACCACATGGCCAAATATAGAACTAAAAAGTTATGTGTGTTTCTGAAGTAAATCAAGACCATGATATATTGGTTATTAACATAATATTGAGTTTTCAAAGTTTTAACTTGTTGAACTTCTATTATTGCCACAACTAAGGTACTAGGTTGATCATTATCACCACTTTTGGCTTTAAGTTGCTTTCATTATCACAAACTTTATAATTTCTTTCAAGTTAGAGGATTTTAAAAGTCTCTTTCCTTTGTTACCTCCTATTTTCCTTGACTAATCTTACAGCAATGTGGAGGTCTATACCTGGTTCAATCCTGTTTAGATTCACTTTTCAAATCATTTAAGGGACGAATCATGAAACTATAAAGCTTTTCTTTGTTTACATTTTTTATGTTCCAATCTTCATGCTGTTGTAATTGCTTATTATCAAATTGTCAGGGCATGCAACACTCACATTTCTTCTCAAATTTCTGATTTTAATCTCCCTATGTAAGATTGAATTTATTGTTCTCCAATAATATTTGATATCAGGAGCTGATAACATTTCCCATTTTGATGTATATTCATCTAAAAATCTCTTTTGACAGATATGTGCCAGTTTATTAAAATAGTTTGTTTCAAGTGGCTAAAATCTTTTACAAAGGTCATTAAGAAGTTCATGCCAAGTTTGCATAAACTCTCTTCTCTTCACACCACCATATAAACCATTTGAATGTTGTTCCTTCCAAATGTAGGGTAGCTATTTTTATGTCTTCTTCATCAGTTTTAACTAGATTTAACTCTAAATGGGTATTGATTTTGGTACACCAATAAACAGTTTCATCTAGGTTGGTGCCACTGAAGTTTGTAAGGTCAATTTGACATTTATGTATACATATATGACCATAAATGTTCATAATCAACTTGTGAATTATTTATTTTATCACCAAAATTTAGTGGTTGGGCATAAACATGACTTCGATCGTTGTGAGAACTGAGAACTTCTTCATTGATTTTGGTCAAGATTATTTGTCTGCATCAATTGTCTCATCATCATTTCTATGTTATTTACCAACTCCTTCATCCCTATACCTTTGCTTCTATTCCCCCAATACTTGTGTTAATAATCTCAATATTAGTCTTTATTGTCTTTTAACTCATTGGAAAAAGTATAGTTATGTTGATGTATTACACTATATGTGTTATGTCCTTTTGCACCTGTCCAACTATGCTTAGAAGCTAAGTTACCAGTTCTGTACATAGGATCCCTAGATCCAAGTCTGTCCCTCACCCGACCTTATGACACTTACCTTTACACAATATGTAATTACCATTTACAATCATAACTTCAAACCCCTCGGTTGTGTAAACAATTAGGTTTAACAGTAACCACATGGCCAAATATAGAACTACAGGGTTATGTGTGTTTCTGGATTAAATCAAGACCATGATTTATTGGTTATTAATATACTCTTGAATTTTCAAAGTTTGAAATCGTTGAACTTCTATTATTGCCACACCTAAGGTACTAGGTTGATCATTATCACCACTTTTGGCTTTAAGTTGCTTTCATTATCACAAACTTTATAATTTCTTTCAAGTTAGCGGATTTTAAAAGTCCCTTTCCTTTATTACCTTCTATTTTCCTTAACTATTCTTACAGCGATGTGGAGGTTTATATCTGGTTCAATCCTGTTTCGATTCACGTTTTAAATCATTTTAGGGACAAATCATGAAATCATAAAGCTTTTCTTTGTTTACATTTTTTATGTTCCAATATTCATGCTGTTGTAATTGCTTATTATCGAATTGTCAGGACATGCAACACTCCAATTTCTGATTTAATCTCCCTATGTAATATTGAATTTATTATTCTTCAATAATAGTTGATATCAGGAGCTGATAACATTTCCCATTTTGATGTATATTCATCTAAAAATCTCTTTTGACAGATATGTGTCAGTTTATTAAAATCGTTTGCTTCAAGTGGCTAAAATCTTTTACAAAAATCACTAAGAAGTCCATGCCAAGTTTACATAAACTCTCTTGTAATTTCACACCACCATATAAACCATTTGAATGTTGTTCCTTCCAAATGTAGGGTAGCTATTTTTATTTCTTCATCAGTTTAAACTAGATTTATCTCTAAATGGGTATTGATTTTGGTGCACCAATAAACAGTTTCATCTAGGTTAGAGCCACTGAAGTTTGTAAGGTCAATTTTGACATTTGTTTTATACATACATGAACATAAATGTTCATAATCAACTTGTGAACTATCTATTTCATCACCAAAATTTAGTGGTTGGGCATAAACATGACTTCATTCGTTGTGAGAACTTCTTCATTGATTTTGGTCAAGATTATTTGTGTGCATCAATTGTCTCATCATCATTTCTAAGTTATTTACCAGCTCCTTCATCCCTATACCTTTGCTTTCTATTCCCCCAATACTTGTGTTTATAATCTCAATATCAGTCTTTATTGTCTTTTTACTCATTGGAAAAAGTATAGTTATGTAGAGTATTACACTAATATCTCTGTCATATGTGTGAATGTCCTTTTGCACCTGTCCAACTAAGCTTTGAAGCTAAGTTACCAGTTCTGTACATAGGATCCCTAGATCCAAGTCCGTTCCTCACCCAATTTGGGACCCGGTTCAGTCCGGCCAGGGAGTCATGCAACGGGCAGTATTTCCTCTATGGGTCCATCCCAGCTGAACCCAGGCAAACCCATAGTGAACCTGAAAGAATCCGTAGGAACCTAGAATGAAGCCTCATCATTTCAGGTGCCTTTATCTAATCATTTTTGCCATTTGACTTTGATTATGATGGATAAAAAATAACCCTGAAAGTGACTTATAAAATATTTGAAAGACTAAAAAAAACCAGTTTTACCTCATTGTGAATGTAAAACACAAAAACCATTCTTTCTTGCTGAACTTCCATTCTTGCTTGCCATGGCATGAATAGAGTTGAAGATTGATCATTGAAGGTTCCAACATGGTTGGTTTGCTATTTCTACATGTGTGCAAGAGCCCATTCACTGCCAAGGAGATCATAGAAGAAGATTTTTGAAAAAGAGGTATTTGTTTTGGATTTTTTTTTCTGCATTTATGTTTTACAAAAACACTCTCTTGTTTTGTTTTGAACTTCTTGTTTTGTTTTCATTCTTTTGTGAATCTACAGCATATGCTTAAAAAATTTACATAGTTAGAATATATATATATGTTTGTTTTCATTTGTTTTGAATGTGTTGTTTATCAATTTGTTGCCATGGGGATTACAATGGCAGCTTGATCTAACTCCATGAGCCAACCCCACTACAAAATCGGCCCAAACTCTCTCCTTTGGAAGTATTTTGAAATGGTACAGCTGATTCCAAGTGGTACTAGTTATGTTTGGATTTGTAATGAGTGTGGTGTCAAGTATTCAAGCTCATATGATTGAGTGAAAGCCCATTTGCATGGCATTCCTATATAGGGCATCAAAGCTTGCCCAAAAAAGCATGGTGTACACATTCCATTAGAGCAAGTCATCGCATATATTAATGAGCAAAAGAAAGGAGATGAAACAACATGTTGTAGATCAAATCATCCTTTAGAAAGGAAAGGATCTGTTGATGAGTGTTTTATGACTGCAACAAACATTAGAATAAAACACAGAGTATTCTATCCTCTCTTGAATAAAGCTTCTCAGACACTGAACTACGTGATCGAATGAGACTGCTCCAAGGTTCCTTTTGTGTCAGGTCTTGACGTGCATAGGGATAGACTCAGTGGAATGATGTGATTTGCTGGTAATCACGAGGGGGACTTACGTGGGATTACTCCTCCATGGACATGGAATTCACTCCCGGGACTCGGACTTGTGGGTGAATGGAATTCCCTCACAAGTGGACAACTTGGAACCTACTGCTTCCTCCAACAGAGAGACTAGGATTTTGCTGTTTCTTCCATGGGAAGGCCTTGATTTCACTATCTCTTCCACGGAAAGGCCTGGATTTCACTATTTCTTCCAAGGAAAGGCCTGGATTTCACTATCTCTTCCAAAGAAAACAAGGCGTAGGCTCATAGTTCCACTTCCAGATAGGGAATGATTTCCCAATGAGGCTCCTTACGGACTATTCCTAACGAAGACCTAAAAGAAAATGCAAATGATGGGGTAAGGGTTCAGGAATCTAATCAATGGAAATGACTGCTGTTGAAGATGGAAACTGGAACCAGTCCTCTGCTTCGTCATGAGACAACAGCTAGGCAGGGATGGTGCTATCTTCTCAGGGGGGGGAGTAAGGATTTTCAGACTGCTCCTGCAAGGGACATGGAACTGAAACATGTAGAATAGTTGAAGTTAGACTTTGAATTAGTTCAGGCTAACCATGCACGGTGATTTGCAAGCCATAGATCACCAATGGTATGAACAAGCAGATTCAATCATTCAACAGTAATAGTCTCCATCATTCTAACTAATGAAATACTGAAAGAAAATAGAAATGAAACAACTTAGATCCTGGAGCTTATGATTTGCTTCAAAGAAGTCAGAAAACCATGCCACAATCCAAAGAATATCAAGAACACCAATCTTCAATGTCCATGTATTGATTTGGGAATGTATTACAACAATCTTGCTGATTCTTCAAAGTTCCTTGGCCCCAGAAATGGAGTGCAACAGAAAGGAACAACTAACCAACTACTTGCTCTAAGAGCATGAAAAATGAGAGAAGAAAGAAGACCCTTTCAAATGAGGCCCCTCAGCCTATTTATAGGCAAACATAATCCAAAGGAGGAGGTGAGGAGATCTGATCGCCTGAAAATCCGTGCAAACCCTAAAGAGATAGGGATGAAAATGTCATAGGCTCCATGGGATGCTGCCACCTATCCTGGGCGCCACCTGTCCTGGGAAAAGTTGCCATCTGTCCTGTTGACTAAGCTGCTTGGTAGGTAGGTGACCAATCAACAGTCTGCTTGTCCTGCTCCTTGGTCGCAAATTCCATGGTGTCCTAGAATCCACTTGTCCTGGTCGCAAATTCCACTTGGAACAGGATTTTGCGACCAAGAATGATTTTCTTCCTGGGTGCATAATCCAGGGGGTCAAGGAACTTTTGTTGTGGAATTCCTTCCAGGCTGGAAATCAAGTCAATCCTGATGGAATTCTTGGAGTGATCCATGGAATTTTGTCTCGGTGCTGTGTACTTTGGAATTGAAATTCCATCCTTGTTGTATCTTCCTTCACACTGGTACGGATCCTTGCTCTTGGCGTGGATTCTCGTTCTTCTCGATGGATGGTGAACTTGAAGTGCATCCTCCTAGTTGTCCAAGGATTGATCCTCTTGTCCGGAACTGAAATCCTTGATGTGGAACTTGAAGTGTTGAAAGGACTTCTGGTCTTTCATGCGAAGTCTCCCGTTGACGATCTTGATGCTAACCCTTCCTGTGTCCTTAAAGTCTAAATTTTCTCTTTTCTTCTTGTGGAATTCACATGTAGTCTCCTCGTCTGGTGTTGGAAGTAGTCCTCCTCTCCAGTATTGGAACTCCATGATGCCTGAGATAGTCTTTGATCATCCTTGAGCTCCGCCTTCATGGAAGCTCATCCTCGCCCTGGATTCCTGCAAAACAAGGGAAACCTCAAGTAGTCATGATGAACAAGATCCATAAATGCAATGCAATATGAAAATGAAACATGAATGATTTCGCAAGTTTTAATCAATTTCACTTATAAATTCTTGAACAAACAAAGGATTTTCCTCATTTTATGGCATTCTTCACATTTTTCCTTCATTCCAGGGTCACCAGGCAAGGATAGGATGAAATTCCAGGTCGAGGATTCCATGAGGTCGGGGATTTCATGGAGTCGGGGATTCTTGCTGGTCGGGGATTTCTTCCAGTCCTGGAATGTGGATTCCAGTTGATCGAGGATTCCTTGAGGTCGGGGATTCCTTAAGGTCAGGGATTCCTTCTGGTCGGGGATTCCTTGAGGTCGGGGATTCCTTCTGGTCGGGGATTCCTTAAGGTCGGGGATTCCTGATGTCCTAGATTTTAAATGTCAGGGATTTTCAAATGTCGGGGATTTTCAAATGTCCTGGATTTCTTTCAGTAAGGGATTCCTTCTAAATTCTCTTGTCCAAATTTTGCTAAGTTTTGGAGATCTTTTCCTTTGAGGAATTTCATGAAGGTTATTGTTTCATTTTGGACAGGAATCACCCGCGGAGGGAATTGGAATCCATCTGGCACATCTTCCCGCAAGTCCCCGGATCAAGTTGTTCAGTTGCATCCTCAGGCTGGGTCAGGAGAGTCATCCCGCGATGCAGTGTCCCTTTCAATTTTCAGCGTTTCGATTAAGGACTTATCTCTTCTTTCAGTTTTGTTGCTTGGACCGGAATCTTTTTCACGAAAGGTGTACTTTGGTCGTCTTATAGAGGTTTGATCGTTGATGAGGGATCACAGACAAGGAGTTTTCCTCCGTTTCTGCAAGGAATTTCAATCCTCATGGCGAAATCTTCCAGACCAACAGACGGTGAAATTTTCATGCAGGTACTCATGGACAAGTCTGGGAATGTATGTCTACCAATTTGCAAAGTTCAGACTGGAAACAGGAAGGTGGAACTGGAAGGTTGGATCAGGGAGTTTATCCTGTAGGCCAGTTGTCTAAGGGCGCAAATTCCCACAGGTCAAGGAATTTGAGACCTGGATAAAAAACTTCCAAGGGCGTACATTCCCTAAGGAACAGGATTTTGCGCTTTGGACAAAAAACTTCCAAGGGCGCACATTCCCTAAGGAATAGGGTTTTGCGCCTTGGACAAAAAATTTCCAAGGGCGCACAATCCTACAGGAGGTGCATTTTGCGCTTTAGTCTTTGCATGTCCAACCTTCAGGATTTTGGTTAAAGACTTATCCTTTTCCTTCAATTTAATTTTGGCAAAGGGTAAATTTTAGTTTGTTTCATTGAAGGTTTGATCATTGACACAAGATTCGAGGCACGAAGTTTTCATTTCTTCCATCCTCAAGGAATCTCCCATTTTCATGGTGAAATTTGCAGAAGGTGAACTCTAGCTGCCTTACGGAGGTTCAATGGCGACACGGGATCCGGAACACGGAGTTTTCGTTTCTTCCATCCTCAAGGAATCTCCCATTTTCATGGTGAATTTTGCGGAAGGTGAACTCTAGCTGCCTTACAGAGGTTCAATGGTGACATGGGATCCGGAACATGGAGTTTTCGTTTCTTCCATCCTCAAGAAATCTCCCATTTTCATGGTGAAATTTTCCAACTAGACTGTGAATTCTTTGATTCAAGCATCTGCAGAGAAGTCAAGGAGTGATTTTCAGGCCAACTGCATAGTGCGGATTGGACAGGAAGTGGAGCAGGACACTCCTGATCCTGGGGCGCATAATCCAGTAGGTACTGGATTATGCGACCAGGACAAAAAAAAATCCCTGGGCGCATAATCCAGTACCTACTGGATTATGCGACCAGGAAGAAATTTCTTCCCTGGGCACATTCCAGTTGGTACTGGAATATGCGACCAGGAATATTCCTGTGCATAATTCCAGTCTTCTGAAGGGGTGCCTTGGATCATGTTTTTTCTCGAAAATGTTCTAAGTCGCGAAAAATTCTATTGATTTGGAAATCCTTCAAGTTATGATCTGAGGTTGAGTCCTGGATTGGGATCAGGACGATATCCTTTGGATTAGTCCTGCAGGAGTAGGGTTGCCGGCCCGAGAACTGAGTTCCATGATGGAAAGATGATCATGCCAAGGAGTGACAGGCTTTGTCGAATTCATGACCTTGGTTGGGATAAGAATCTAGATAGATCTTGAAACAGGATTCCGGGCAGGGATTCCTTGGAACAGGATTCAGGGATAGGAACTTCCGGACAGGACCCTGGATCGAACTTCTGGACTGGATTCCTGGACTGGAATCCGGATTAGACTTCTGGAACAGGATTCTGAATTGGACTTCCGGACGGGATTTTGGATTGGAACAGGAACTTCTAGACTGGGGTGTTGGAACAAGAACTTTTGGACTGGAGTCCTAGAACAGGAACTTCTGGACTAGAGTCTTGGAACAGGATTCCTTATTCATCACGGAGTCTTATGCTGAGAGCGAAGGATTTGGACTTCTTCTATGGAATGATGGATTCCTTCCATGGACCACCCAGATTTGATCGAGGAATGATAGGTAGGGCATTATTCATCCTCAGGAGAATCACTCTTTTATTCACTAATTCAAGCACTCCTAATGTTCCCTGTGAGCTGACTGCTCGGACATTCTTTCCTAGCTTCATGGATCAAGCCAAGAAACTGCAAGATCAAAACAAAAACGACGGTGAAAGCGAGCAAAAGAGGGGGTCCCCATTTGCAATGGGGTGATGTGTGAAAACGTCACAACAGGATCCCAACTAATCCTGAACCTATGGTAGAGAGCCACCGATTTTTTGCCACACCTGAAAAACAACCCATGGCCATTACACATAAAAGACCAATGGGACCATTGGAAATGGCATTTCACAATGAGTCTCGAGAGACTATTAATCAACACATTGAGAGATGTATCTATGCAAATGGATTAGTTTTCAATGTCGTTCACTCACCATATTTGGCAAGAAATGGTGAGAAAAATTAATGAGGCTCCAAAAAGGTACAAGAGACTGGTTTTGAGAAGGTATGTAGCACCTTATTGGAAAAGAAGGTGAAGCTTGTAGAGGATTCATTGAAGCTCATATGAGATTTGTTTCTTGATGGATGGATGGAAGGATGCAAAAAATAGTCATTAATCAACGGCATTGCAATGTCCCCTAAAGGGGCAATGTTTTTGAGAGCAGTGGATTGTGAAGGGAAGGTTAAGAATGTTTTATTTATTGTTAACATCCTTATGACAATCATTGTGGAAATGGGGCCTCCAAATGTTGTTCAAGTCATAACAGACAACGCCAAAAATTATAGAGCAATTGGTTTATTAGTTGAGAAGCTTTATTCACACATTTTTTTGACAACTTATGTTGTCCACTCCTTCAAACTTATGCTACAAAAGATTGGCACCAAAATTGATTTGATCAAACTAGTGTAAGCAAGGCTGAAGAGATCCGAATGTTCATCACCAACCACCACATGCTACAAGGCATACTCAGATCATTCTCAAAATTGGAAGAGCTGAATGTACGTGAAACAATATAAAATAGTAATTGTTTTTAACTTAATTATGTTTTCTTATTTGTTTTTGATTTTTTAAATTTTTATTTTCCAAAAGATTGTTGAGACTCGTTTCACCTTCAACACAATCATCTTGAGACGATTTGTGATGGTCTAGGAGGCACATTCTAGCATTGTCATCAACCAAAATTGGTCCATATGGAGGCAATCCAACACTAAGAGGGCAAGAAATATTAAGCAGATGATCTTAGATGACATTTGGTGGGATCGTGTTGTATCTCCTTAGTTTCACTGAACCCACTGTCAGTATGATCTGTTATACTAACATGGATAAGCCTTGTTTGGGAAAGATATATGATGAGATTGGCTCAATGATTGAGAAGATCAAGACCAACATAATTGAGAAAGAGCAAGATCTTGAAGATACTTTCTCCAAACAAGTGTACAAAATTATTGAAGCAAGATGGAACACAATGACCACCCAACTACATCTTCTTGCCTATCGAGTCCAAAATATTATAATGTTGAGATCCTTTCTATGTCAATGAGGTTGCACTATATAGAGATTCCTAATTCAAGGAAGGGTACAAGGTAGCATTTCATAGACTATTCCCGATCAAAATATGCAGGATGTAGTCAAACCTAAGTTTATTGATTTTGTACACTCAATGGTCAAAGCATTGAACCTCTTCATGACAAGTTCAAGTAGGATATTCACAATTGATATTGCTTCCATGGTCAAGCATTCCAACACTTGCAACCTCCTGCGATCAAAGTTTTATCGCAAGTTTTACAAAAAATAAAATTTAATCTAAATTTTATATCTCTAACTTTGTCTTAATAGGTTGCTAGTTCATCTGCATCTGAGAGGAATTGGAGCACATACTCCATCCACTCAATAAAATGCACGCGGCTGCACTCAAGAAAGGCAAAGGATTTAGTGTACATGCATTCCAACTTGCAAATCCTTTGCACAAACAAATTGGCTACAAAGAAGAGAACACAAGAATGTGGGATATCAAGCCGATGCATACTGACTTAAATGTTTCCACTTCCCAACACGCTGCACTTGGGGGGGAGCTAGATGGTGAGCATGCAAGTGCCAATGGCACTCTTGTGGTTCTTCTAATATACCAATACCTACCCTCATCTCATATTGATGATGATGGTGATATTTTTGAAGACTCATATGACGTTGAAGCCTAGTGGCTTATTGTTGACATTATTATTTTTAATTTTACTATTGAAAGTTGAACAATGAATATTTATCATGACATTCAAGTTTTAGTAATTGACATTGTAGTATTTTTAATTTTTATGGTGGTTTTGTTTAGTATATGTTGTCGTATTCTGAACTTAATTATTGCTGCAAATATGTATATATTTATGATTTTTATATGTTTTTGTATGGACGGACCCAAAATGAATCCAACCCCAACATATTTTATGGCAAAATCAGTGAACCAAACCCACAAACCCAAACCAAAGCCAGTCACATAGCTTTGAAGTTGAGTTATACTGATTCTTGGTATCTTTGCTTGCTTTTATACTATGTAATTTATTTAAATATCTATTTTTCTCTTTTAAGTTTTTACTAATCAAACTTATTAAATCTAATGACCATAACCCTATAGAAAGTTGAACCATTTAATTTGCCACTGCAACAACTACCAACTTTGGCTACTAAATTTACAACTGGATTCACATTGCACAGAAGGAAAAAATTTATGTTGAATTTGCAAGCAATTATAATTAAATCTGGATTTTTGTGATTCAGACTAAATTGATCTCCTCCAGCGTATATGTATCCTAAGCTCAAATCTGTGCTCTGAAGCATTTGTACTAAAGTCTAAAATAAAGAGGACATAACAATGGAATAGGTTGATAAAATCATAAAATATGCAATGAAATGAGTTATATTTATCACAAGGGAGGAGGGGATTTTAATACAGGGATGTGTCCCCTCAAAGATATCCTATACTAACTAATTAGGATCATAACAAATGGTTATAAGTTTACAAACAAAACCTTCTTGCAACTTCATCCAAAATCAAATTACACTAGGAGCTAGAATCAACAAGTGCATTTACCTTTGCCTTATTGCTTTGGACTTTGATTTTAGAGAGCTTACTCATCTCTTCTTGCTGCATTAGTAGCAATGCAACCCAATTTCTTGTTTACATCCAAACTGTCCTCTATCTCCAATTGCTTTCCATCAACCAAGGTGACCACAGATTTTTTATAGTTCCCTTCCACACGCCTATCTAGGTCCAAATAGGGTGTAATTTCCAGCACTTTACATTAGTATGTCCATTCTAACATAATGACTACATGATTCTTTGGATCCTTACAGACATCAAGTAGTAGCATTTTTCCTTGCCACTTATATTTGTAGAAATTTTTTGATTGATTTGTTGCTTCATAAGCTGATTTGTTGAATGATCTTGCTTAGATGATTCACCCTCACCTACTTTTCATCTACAATACACTATGATTGTGAACATGCTTCAACAAGATCCTGAAGCTTGATGTAGATGACCCTTTTCCTTATGTGTGGCTCCTAACCTTTATTTATTTTATGGTCATACCTTCTTCCTATAAGCCCAAGTTCATCAACATGGCTCTTCCACAAAATCCTGTGGTGTAATCCTGCACACTTTAGTTATTGCCTTGCTTGAAATACCGCAACCCAATGTTATGCAACAAGAACAACAACCACAACAAATATGACACGAAGATTTTAACATGGAATGACTCTGTAGGGAAAACTAATTGGAAGTGATAATTGCAAGGCTTTGTCTCCTTCCTTTGGCCAAAAGTAGTTACAAGGAGCTCTTGGTAGAGCCTATATAAAAATCTTCCATTGTTACACCCAAGATTCTCTCTTCTCCAAACCTCCTACATCTAATTTAACTCCTGACTCTTCTTCACACAGTCTCTTGCCTTTATGGGCTCATGTTTTCTTCTAGATGTCATACTTTGGATGTGCCCCTTCCTACTCTAAAGGACTTCCAAGCATTAAGTAACATGAACAATCATTCTTTTTGCCACTAATCTGCCTCTTTGTTGGAAACATCTAAAACTACCACAACTACTAAAACAAAACTGCCATGATACATACAAAACCGCCATGACATGTATGCAGCCATCACTGTCACATGCAAAACCGTCCTAACACATTCAAAACCACCTTGACAATAGCACAACTGCCACCCTATTGTTCTTGAGGTTGTCTTAAAAACTGTTTTGCATTCCAGTTGTGTTTCTGTCTGGGTTCTGGTTATTTGATGAAGTAACCTGTTATTTGGATCCTTTCACATCACATTAGCAAGAAACTAAGCGAAAAAGGCAAGAAAACGATCGATTCGACCAACTTTTTCAAAGAAATAAGTAAGGGGCCCATTAAAGAAAGGTGAGAATTGACCCTCTACAAAGCCTAACAAAACTCACATACCGTAAATCTTGGGAAAATATTCTTCTACTTTATAACTTATTTCAAATCTATGGAAATCACATAACCCTCTTCTGAATATTATTGTTTCCTTCAAATCTATGGGAAAATATTCTTCTACTTTATAACTTATTTCAAATCTATGGAAATCATATAACCCTCTTATGAATATTATTGTTTCCTTCAAACTTTGTCTAATTAGATCAAGATAGTTTTCCTCCTGTGTTTTTTATCATATCTGGACCGACAGACACTTTTTCCTCCACTCTACTCCAGCTCATAATCATTCTATGAGGTCAAGCATATAATGCCTCAGTACAAGAGATGCCTGTTTAACTTAGATGAGCGTCATTATAAGCAAATTACATAGAGGCAACCACTCCTACGAATAACTTTATTGTTCCAACTTCCATGGCATACACGTGAAAATATTTCTAAACCTGCACATTTAAACCTCTCAATTTGTCTAATACTCTCAAGATGATAAGGCACACCGAAGTTCAATTGCATCCCAGACCAGTGGAAAAGCATTTTCACTATTAAAGTTGAATGAAAAACATATACAACATTGACTACAAGCAATAAACAAAATGGAATTCACGTTGCTACAAAAATTATCAACTTTTATTCAAATGGCATGTGATGTAAAGGCACAAATGGAGAAAATATGAAAATTTCTTTGTTTTTAATGCTTGGAAAATATAGTGTAAAAGGAAGAGAGTAAATACCTTTGGACAAATGTTAAAAGGGATTGATGCCATATCACTGGCATGACACGTGTTTCATCCAAAAATTTATTGAAATGATTGACAACAGCATCAAGCACTCGATATGGTAAAGCATATTTCTTATCCAAAAGAAGTTTTATGAAGTAACTGCCAATACCAACCAAAATAGGATTAATAAAGATTAAAAAAAAAGTTTTATTTATGCCAGAGCAGTGCTACTGCTCACAAAAATAAATGTACAAACAACTAAATGAGTTGTTTATGTTCAGCATTTACAGTAATACCATATGTCTTCTAACTTTTTATTTAGCAAATGCATTAATTGAACATAGCCCCATCTTTTAATTAACATAAACATATTGCTCAAGATATAAATCATGCATGACAACAGCATTATTATATTGTGCATTTCTCTCATAGATGAGGACAATAAGTGTATGCCTAGCAATTTCATCAAAATGAAGGGAATTCTTATAAAATGTCGAGGTAAAGATAAATATAATCATCTGGTTTATATTAAGCATTTATAGCACGCCTTCCAATGTTTATTTAGCAACTGCATTACTTAAACATACAGTCCCATCTTTTATAAAGCATACAAATATTGTTCAAACTATTAATCCTACATGACAACTGCATAATTATATTGTGCATTTATACCATAGACGAGGACAATAACAAGTTAGAATACACTCATAGTATATGCCTGTTAAATTCATCAAAAAGTGACAGATTTTTTTTAAAAGTAAAAGTTCAAGATAAATATAATCATATGGTGCTCAATCCAGAAACACAATAGGTGATATGCCATATTCATTTAACCATTAGATTATGAGACCTTGTTGATTCAATGTGAATACTTCCATAAGGTAGGCACCTTTAAAGGGAATGTAACCAAGGCAGCAAACAATTAAAACCAAGAGTCTTTAAGACCCTAACTTATAAAGCAAAAAATGTACTTCAGCACATGAAGGCATATGTTAAGTTTGATAAATGATATGAGAATTCCCTATCTTAAAACTTGTCCATCAGTTCCATAAAATTGCATATACATATATATGTACAACCTAAAGATGACACAACAAAAGATACAAATGGTGCTATAATGTTCCAGAGGATTAGAAAATAGGACAAATGGGGATAAATTGTGCTAGCTCGTCAATCAATGGTTTCCTCACACTTTCCCAATACAGGATCTTATCATCCACATGTATCTGTGTTCCATGTTAGGAATAATTTCTGATGCTAAATTAACACTTTCCAGAACAGAACCAAATAGAGAGCTAAACAGAAAGAAAATAATGTGTTATGTAGGTCAAGATATCCAACCAAGGTGGGCTTTGATTCCATAAAAAGTACATGTATATGTCTAAATATTTTATCCACAGTAAACGTTCTGTGAAAATTTAAGTAAGACGTGACGTACAATATCTATTAATAGCATCAAACTGGCAGGAACAAATAACACCAAATACACATGAAGCCACTATTTATTACACAAAACCTCTTTCAAGTTTACCTATTTGTGCCACAATACTCCATTTCTGCTATTTTCATCAATCCAGCACTGCAATATAAATATCAAAAAAGATTCTTTCAGATGCAGGACAACCACCTAATACAAAAGATTGAAGATCCTGACAAAAAATACAGTTTTGGAATTCACCTAGAATGAAGTGAAGGAATTGAGACCTTCTGAATGACACTTCCAATGATAAATGCTTCCCGCAGATTGCAAGTGCGTGACTGCACATCCGAAAAAATATCCCAACTTAAAACCATGTATCATTTATTGAAATCAATAATATAGCAGGTCATTGACCAATAAATACAAGAAACTGATGGTAACGAAAAAAATGGCTAATTAACAAGCTAAACTCTGGAAAACAAAACCTTACAATTCATATTTTAAAAATCTCACTCAGGCAAGAACAACAATTCTAGTGATTCCCATTTTTCTTCTTCTAAATTGAACATGGGGGCAAACCTCCCCTTATAATGAGAACTGGCGCATGTAATCAAGATGACCCACATATGCCAGTAGTGGCAGGTATGCAATACAAATGTTCTTTAGTGCTATGCAATTCGTGAGTGCCAGATGGGAACCATGTAAGAACTTCAACAAGTATATGATGCATTAGTTAGACAGTCAATCGCACCAAGCTTTTCTATGACAACCTTGCATTCATGTAAAAACATGCATTTGGAAATGTAAATGTTAACACTAATGTTCTGACCTGCATTGAATCCACAGATTTACAAGTGCATAAAACAAAGCAAAATAATTGCAATATGTATGTATGATTACATATGCATGAATGTAAGTTTGTGTGTAGCTATTAATATATAATTTATAGTTTACATATATGCATGTATTACATACATAAATGCATGTGTATAATACAAATACATATACTGAATATGTGTATATATATGTCTATATGCATATATAAATGTATGTACATATGAAAATCGCATGCATGCATATATACAACAATGTGCATATGCACCTATTACAAACATATACATAAAACAATCTCATTTTTATGTAGACAGACGCACGTGTATTATAAATGTCTACCAACATGCACACATAAAGCCAAACTGCACAATTATGTGGCAAAAATGATTTATTTATACTTTAAAGTTTAAACAATAAATAAACTAATAAGTAATATACCAGGCAGGTCAACAGTAGGATAGAGGTGATAGGAATCTAGGATTTACATATATAAGTCAACAAACATGCACCACAGGTCATGTCTCTTGATAGCAACTCTTGATGGCTAACTCTGATTAATTAGATTCATGACACACCCTCCTATGTTCAAAAAGCTTTGACCTCGACTTATTATTAGAACATAATAAACAATAGTACTTTTCTAGCTTTCCACAATATGATGCATAGAATCTGTATAAATCCATCCTAGATGAATCTTAAGAGGCTTTGAATAGCATCATAAATTAACACGCAAATTGCCACAATTCAATTTTTGTTGAGATGAAATCATTAAAAATTCTTAGAACTTGGGTTAGAAGCCCATGTATGTCTCTTGTAATCATGATTATAATTATTAGTTTTTAACATCTGACTTGAATACTCTGTTGATGGTAAGGAGACCGAGATAGCTTAATCTTAGGTTCTATGAGACTTGCTGACTAACATACTTAATCTTTGCCACAGATCGTCAATTCAACAAAGTATCGCTATAGAATTGTTCTTTAGTTTTAATTCTTTTACAATTGAAGATTTAACATGTGTTTGATTTTCTTCTCTGTCAAAACGTAAATATCATCACTACAATTTCCTTGTCAAAAAAAGCCAACTTTTGAACAAACTCATCTCAGTTTTACACATGAGATGTTTAACTTGTGATATAAAATGGATTACTCACAAATGATCAATTCCTTCCTCTTGCTCTTTGGCTTGGCTTTTAATGACTCAATTTCTCAGCCTTCTTTTGTTCACAGGGCAAACCTTCTACAAGTTTGTAGTTGAAGTCAAACTACTGCTTGTATGCTTCACATTCAAAATAACAACATATTACATAACCTGAAATAAAAATATTCTATTTATCTATGTTGCACAGAGACTCGTCTCCGACCCCCTAGTACTCGTCTCGAACACTGGTACACGTCTTCCGTCTCGGAGACTTGACTGGGTGCGTCTCCCTTTGCAAGAGACTTCTGGTCGAGTCTCCCACTAGTCTCCAAGCACCCTGCATCAATAAAAAGGCGTCTCCATTTTTTTTTCTTTTTCTACCTTTCATTTTTTCCACTGTTTTCTCACAAGCTCAGTGGATTCTTACTCCTACAGACTTCAAACCTCAATACTAGTGTCTACAGTAATATATATACATTAAGCTATATTAAATTGCTACAAGTAAGCTATAAGCCTATAAGTAATATATATACAGTAAGCTATATTAAATTGGTACAAGTAAGCTATAAACTTAAAACTTTTACCAGTTCTCTTGTTTTAAAAGTTCAATGTCATGATATTTTCAGTTTTAATGTTAGCATATTAATAAATTAATAAAATTATTAAATTATATTTAACAAAAATGGTGTCTCCAAGTACCCTTGTCTCCTATTTTTCAAAAATGGACGTACCGGTACTGGTACCAGTCTCCCGTACCAGTACCAGTGCCAGTCTCCATGCAACCTTGCTATTTATAAACATAAATAGTTAAAACCAAATTTTTACCTCTAGTATACCTATAAACAAAAGCCACAAACACACAAAATATAATGACCAAGGAACTTCCCTCAAAAGCAAAGGATTGCGCCTGCAAATCTATAAAATAAAGGAGGAAATACTTCTCCAATTGGATATCGGTATCAATACAAAAATCGATTGATCGACAAAAGATGGAACAAATCCTAAACCTAAAAACATGAGTTACTCCACCCATGTTATTACATTAAAAATGGTAGACATCTATTATCACTAACTAGAACATTCTAGGGGTTTTGCTTGGTCTACAAGCTACTAAACTACAACTAGATACATTGAACCTAGTATACAATGCCAATGAAATCATTAAGTACAATCATAGAACAAATTATGAGCTTTATATCAAAATAGCTCATTATATTACATCTCAAAATATCGTGTTCGCCCTCCCCATTCAAAAGCTGTGTCCCCAAAGCTTGAGTACCAAAAGTAAGTTCTTCCATGCATCTTCCTCTCCTCTGGCTTATATGCTCCTTGATTAGAGATGATCATATGCAGCCATCTTGATAAGTAGAACCTTTGACTAAAGTCTATCTTGATGAATTGGATCAATTTGTTCACCATACTCTAATGTAATACAAAAAGGAATCATATGGATTTATGTATGGCTTAATGAAGATGCCATGAACCATCTTCAACATGTGATAATAAACATCACCTACGTAGATGTGTTGTGTGAATCATAATGACAGAATATGGATCAATCCAACCAGGATCAACATTAAAAGGCACTGAAGAGCATCATAAAGAAATGCTCAAGTTGTAACAACTTGACTATTGTTGAGATGAAATCAATGAAACGTTCTTATAACTTGGATTAGGAGTAGAAGTAAATCTTCTGCAATCATGATTAGAATTATTAGTTTTGATATCTAACTGATTCCCTTCACTCTTAATAGTGAGGAGGTTGATATGGCTCAACCTTAGGTTTCCTTGAGACTCGCTGATTAACATCCTTAACCTTTTGAAATAGTTCTTTGAATCAACAAAGAATCACAATTTAGCTTTTCTATAGTTTTTATTTCTTTGTTCAGATTTCCTTATTTGTAAAAATGTAAATACGATAGTTGTAAATCTCCTTATCAACCAAAATCAATTTTTGTTTGCACAAACTCATCTTTCAGACTTGATATAAAATGGGTTGTTTATGGTTTCATTAACAACCAATTCGACCATTTTACTCTTTAACTTGGTGCCCAACGACTAAATTTCTAAGCATTCATCTGTTTCCAAAATAAATCATTTACAAGTTTGTGATCAAACAAGGCTAAACTACCAGTCATATGTTTCACCTACAAAGTAGCACTATATTACACAACCTGGAATAAACAAGTTTTTTTAATAAATATCCCACCAAAGTTTTGTATGTAGTGTACTTGTAAGCACCAGAGGACACAATTGGCTGACTTGCAACCCTAAAAGTAAAAGATTGCACCTAAAAATCTAGAAATAATGGAAGACATACTTCTCCAAATGGATATTCCTCCAAAGGAGAGAACATCTCTTGTATATTGACAAACCCTGAACCTAAAACCATGGTATTCCACCCGTGGCATTATAATAAGAATGGTATCCACCTACTACCACTAACTAGAACATTCTATGGGGTTCGTAACTTTACAAGCTACCCAACTACACTGTGATGCACTAAACTTAACATACAATGACTATGAAATCTGACCATCAAATTATAAAGTACGTACAAAAAATGTTTAGAAACATGTCATGGCCTAGCCCATGGAAAGCCTTGTCCCTTAAACTTGAGGACTGGATGAGATGTGTAGCCACTTGAATGAGTAGAATCTTTAACAATATTCTATTTTGACAAACTGGAACAACTCGATTCACTATACTCTAATAAAGACGCACAAGGGTATCATATTGATTAAAGTATGACTTAACCAAAACACTAAAAACCATCTTCAATCTGTGCTCTAATGATGACGCCCAAGGGTATCTATAATATGGATTGAAGTATAGCTTAACCAAGACACCATGAACCATCTTAAATGTGTGATCAAAAACATCATCTGCATAGGTGTGGAGTGTGAATTATGGTAATTGAAAGAAAATATTCACAACATCTTGTGGATCAGATCTAAGTGACTAGAGAACAAAGAAAATATCCTTGTCTGCTAAAATAATAGAGGAAAATTGAGATAAAGAGCTTGTTTTGTTATTTGATTCTGACTTCCCTCGATGATCTCTTTCTCAATATTTTCCAACATTGCAATTACTTGTTAGAAGATTCACTTTGCAGGAAAGATGCTACATTAGAAAGAAATTGGAGGATTTTATTCACTTCTTGTACATAATCTTCAATTGTAAACTCATTGTGTCAACAAGAATCATCAATTGTAGATGAAAAATAATTTCCTTCATACAGAGAGCATCAATGAAAGAGAAGCTCGAATACATTATTTTTATTTAACAAGAAGATATCTTCATACAACTCAATGCAAGCATCTTCCAAAACAAGCCATGAATCCATTTATTTTCTATATTATTCTTTTACATAGAAATTAAGAAGGCATCTATAAAATCCATTATCAAATATATTTAGAACTTCTTTCAACAATTCTTGTCTAACCTTGTTTGAAGATGCCTTGCTCTTTTTCTACAACTATCTTTTTTTGGCCAGGGTTTGAATAATTGAATGGGCTTATAAAGAAAGTTGAAAGCTAGATTTTAGGGAAATTAGATCTATACTTCTTGCCAGTTAAAAAATACAACACATTATATACTTACATCTATATAATTTACAATTTTTTTTACTTCAACAAGGGTTTTGTGATTAAAAATGTCAAATTGCAAAGCCTTGGATAATGGGACTCTCATGCAAAACATCTCTAAAAATGAAGTCAAGACTGCCCTTTTTGATATAGCAGGGGACCATGCTCATGGTCCTAATGGTTTCTCAACTTTCTTCTTCCAACATTTCTAGGATCTTATGGGAGATAATATATTGGGTGTTGTGCAAGAATCTAGGAATTCTAGATTGGCCTTAAAATCTATGAATGCAACTTTTTTGACTCGCATTCCCAAGTAAAATGAAGCTCAACATCCAAAAGACTACACTTTTATGGATAGATGTAAGAAGCAAGCACTTTCCTACCATGTTGCCTTTTTTTAGGTTTTGGGTTTTTTCGCTTTGCATTCAAATAATATATGTCCCACTTGAAAGCACCTATGACATCTAGACAGAATATTTTCATAATCAAATGCATGCTTCCAAATCCTATCTTCCACCTAGAGCCATAGCTCATCATGTAAAACTTTTGAGATATCCAATTCCACCTAGATTCTTGTCGATGTTGAATGAATCAAACCACCCATCTTAGGGTCAATGGCCAAAAATTTACCTAAAATATTTCCTATTCCTTCGAAACATGCATCCACCTAGAACTGTAGAGGGAAATATGGAAGCCAAACCCATACAGGCATAATTGAAAATGTCTCTGACATCAGATTAAATATTGAGAACCATGGCTTGACCAACAAAACATTTTTATTCCACAACCGTACATCATTCTCTAAAATAAAGGATCTATCCTCTATAGATTGACACAACAAAACAAAAAAAAATCCTTGAGCGCTAGGATATATCTTTATCATGCCTTTAATCTTCTCCACCACCATTTAGGAATCCATGTATGTAAATCCACAAGACTAGGCCATAGAGCATTGAACTTACAGATGAAACCTTTCGCAAAGAACTTATCTTCCTCAAAAAGGGCTTCCTTACCCAACGAAAGGGCAGGATGCTCACCTATACACAAAATAATGTTTAAACGACACATTTGGGATGCTAAAACTGCCATAGTCTCCTAATCTGCATCTTTCAATGTCTCCAAATCCACCAAAAGCTGTTTTGCATCTGAATTTTCTAGCCCACTTGACACAAGCTTATCAAATACCTCTCGATTATTATCCACAAAGCCCTATTTACAAGATGCGACAGGAACCACAAGCGCCCAATTTGCGCACAATGAGGGGCCCAATCCTAACTTAACTGCCACACACCGATCCCCATGGAATAGTGTACCTCCTTCAACAACAAGTACTCCCAAAACCAAATTATTCTGCCCCATTACCACATATAGGTTCAACGTTAGTGTTTGCAAAAGAAAGAGCGGGAGCAGCCATTTGAATGGCAATTTTTTTTAATATTAATGTTTATATAAATTTGTTTTGTAAATATTACATTTGTCAAGTTTGGTTCATTCTACAAGAAGCTGCAACCTTCTACAAGTAGACCTGTCGTTTACAGTTCCATTAGGACAAGAACTTAGGGAAGTGGGCATGTGGGAGAAGGAAATGTAATGGACTGTGAAAAAGAAAGGTGAAGAGTGTAGAATGTCAAAAGGTGAAGAGTGTAGAATGTCAAAAGATGGAAGGGTGCAAGAGAATGGTGTGCAAGGAGAAAAACACTTGCATATGGTTATAAAACAAAGGACAAAAGAATGGATAAGGGACGTAAAATGATGTGAACGACAAAGGAGTTGTGGAACTAGGAGGAAAATATTGAGGTGCATTAAAGAGGAAAAGAGGAGCAAATAATGGGGAAAAATTAGAGGAAAAAAACGGATTACATGGAAGAGCAGGGGGAAAAAAAGTTGGGAACTGAAAAACGCACTATGGCAGTGATGCAAAGGACTAAGGGTGGGGTACGTGCTTTGATTTTGTAATAGTTATTTCATGAATAGACTCTAAGCTTCAAATATAAGATTTTAATTTTTTTATTTTCCTTTAAAAAAACTCTATTTTTGTAGTTTTGTCAATGAATTTTTTTTATATGCTCTTGTTGCTTGAAATCATTTTTTATCTTTAATTGGAGACAAGCCAAGTAGGCAAGTTTAATTTTTTAAAGTAAAACATTACTTTTGAATTAAATTCAAGAAATTTTATTTGGATTTCATTTTTTAAATTTTTTGGGAGTTATTTAAATTTTGGAATTATCTTTCCACAAGCCTGTCAAATAGGCAGAACACTAAAACGTTATGGTCATAGACTATGGCTATAAGCCAACAACAATCCTAATTGCCCATAAGCCATAAGCCACTCAAATAAAATGCAATAAAATTTATTTGGACCTCACTTTTAAAAAAATTAGGAGTCATTTAAATTCAGTAATTATCTATCCCGAAGCCTGTTGAATAGACAAAACATTAAAAAGTCATGGCCATAGACTGCGGCTATGAGCCAACAACAATCTAATTGCCTGCAAGCCACATGCCAATGGAAGAATAGACAGCACGCCAGTATGTTATGGTCGCAGACCATAGCTGCAAGCCAATAACAATCCTAATTGATTACAAGCCACATGATATATTGCTCTAGCAAATATTGTCAGTACAGCAGTTTTCTATAACATTTTACTTTCTCAATAAAACCAGGGAAATAACAAATTTGAAGTGTTTGTAATATGACTTGGGACTCCTGTGCCAATAACATTTACTGTGAGAGCGTCGAAGATATGAGAATTGCACGCAGAGCAAACTGATTTTCTTATCAAGTTGTTTATCTCTTTGTTCTCGGTTATATTTGAAATTTTGAGCAGAAGTAAGGAAAATGGCTGGAAGCAAAGAGCAGTTATTACAAACCAATAAATCCTCTAAGCCATGTTGCCTTCAGCACCATATGGTGGAGCGGTAATCATCTAAAAAGGAAGATCATATCCATATAAATCATTTCCCATCGTTTAGTATTAGTTTTATACATAACCAAAATAAATATCGTGCAGCAGTTTGGCTGTGGCCTATAGAGAGTTTAAGTGCCTGCAAAGGAAAGAAATAAGCAAAAGACTACCAAAATGGCATTTAACATAAAATAGGACTTTCCATATAGCGTTATTGTATCATGTCAATAGATATATTATTATATTGCTAATTTAGCTTATAAGTAAGATAAGCTAACTGTTGATGGTTGTTTTTAGACAAGTCAACAATAGAGTAAAACAATAGAGTATCCCACTCTCTCTTGAATAAAGCTCTTCAAAGGCTGAACTATGTGATCCAGTGAAGTAACTCCAAGGTTCCTTATTTATGATTCATGATGGGTTAACTCAGTGATTACATGTGATCTTGCTGATAATCACGAAGGGACTTACATTAGATTCTTCTTCTTTCATTTAGCTTGTTCCTCCTTCTAGTGTGGATGATGTATCAATAATAAAGAAAAGTAAAAGATAAAGGTTTAGAAAGACTAATCTAAGGCCAATGAAGTAAATGATGATGCATTGAACAGACAAACTCCTTGATAAACCTAACTCCACTTCCCCAAGGATGCCTACAACTACATGAAGTTGGTGCAATCTCCTAAGGTAAACGAATGGTTTTCAAATCATAAAGCTCGTGTAAGCACCCATCGGATGGCACAGCTCAAACAAGCATCCACAATCGAACTTAAACAAATGAGGCTCAGACTAGCTTTACACAACACTCCACCAGCGATGAATGTTAAAAGCATGAGCTAGGAGTTGATCAAATATTCAACACAAACATATATGCATTACATCAAAGAGCTGCTAATCTACTTCTAATCTACTTGAAACATCTCTCCACTTCATCAAGATACCAGAAATCATGTGATTTCACAAGACAACACTTAACACCACACGAGCTCCAATGTCTTTGCATTAATCTTAAGAAATATTTACAACAATATCAAGTCCTCTCAGAGAATTTCGAGAGTCTCTCCTACTCTACCTCTAAAATCTAATAACTACAAATGAGGCAACAAGGCCTTTATATAGTGGTCCAGAAATACAATGAATGGCTTAGATCATTTCATGTAGCCAAGGGCTTAGATCATGCCACCTCAGTAGGTAGTTACAACTTGCTATTTTTAGCACATGAGAGAGGCAATGAAGGCACGTTTTCCAAGAAGATAGGATAAGATGGAATCTTTTAGAGCATCTTCCACATGGACGTCCTCTTTGTCTTCTTGCTTGTCGAATGATGTGGTGACTTGTGATTGGGTTGATGATGAGTTTTTGCCATGTAGGTGCCACCTTAGCTTATTCCCAAATTGTATCATCTTGTGATATCTTTGATTTGATTGCTTTGAATGAACTTGAATTTGGGATGTAACTTGTTGATCTTGCCTTGTTCATCTTCTTGTAAACTAGATGTATGATAGATGTTGCTCATCTGGTTTAACTTTTGTAATGCTTCTTCTTTTGCAGGTAACTTGTAGATTGATCTTTGGATGCATCTTCTTAAAGAGTGAGTAGTAGAAAGTAGATGATGATAATGCTCGATTCATGATATAGAGTGGATGATCTCTCTTAGACTTGAGGATTTGAAGAGTCTTGAAGCTTGGATGGATGGATGTCCTTGTTATGATGATGAAATGTTCCTTGAAAAGGTCCTTTGAAGTGTAGATGTTGATGATGACATAGAATAGCTGATTTCTCAAGGATACTTGAATGCATTGGAGGAACTTGAAACTCTAAGATGTCTTTGGGATGCTTGATATTGATAAAGCTGATCCTTTGGAGTAGCTACATGCTGATCTTGAAGGTTGAAAGAACTTGAAGAAAAGTGGATGAAAGCCTTGTCGCTTGAACATGATGTAATCGATGAAGCATGTTGATCTTGAAGTAATCCAATATGATACCATTGAAGTGACTTCTTAGGACAGCTACATGATGCCTTATCCTTCTCTCATTCCTTGCTTGTCAAAGGTTCCAATCACTTTTCCTTAGATAATCCCTCAGCTCCAACCTTCTTGCTGCAACATAAAGAAAGAAACAACATCAATCCTCTGTCTTTATAACATCATTTCATAACACATAAGAATCATTTGCTTAAACTCTAAAGAAGATCAAAACATGAAAGCAATATAGAAAATAGAGCATTGAATAAAATCTTTGAATCTTCCTTTAAACTCTTTAACTCCTCCTTCTTGGCCCAGCAGATCAGAAACTAAGATCTTCTTAAACTTAAGTCTGATGTCCTTTACAAAGTGGCGCATTGGATAAGGATAGTGAGTTCTTCTTCTTCTATCCTTGGCGCAGCAGATGATGGTTTTGAGATCTCCTTGCAATCTTAATATACTTCAATCCTCCTACTTTAATGGCGCATTAGGCAGAGATTTTGGAGTCTTCTAAGGGTCAGCGCACTAGATGATTTTGAATCCTCTAAAAACTCTTAAAGCTTAAAACACTCTTAACCTTTCCCATCATTGAAGTGGCGCATTAGATGGAGATTTCAGATCTTAAGGTTTCGTAGAAGGCACAGCGGATGAGGATGTTGAACTTTCCTTGAATGCCTCACAAAACTTGTAGTCAACTTACCTTCTTCAAGCGTATTCTCCTTGAGGCGGTTTGATTACAAAGTTTTGATTCTTCTTAACATACCTTATTTCATCTCTTTGGCGCATTGGTTGAAACTTTTAGGCTCTCCTCCACATGAGATACAATTCCTTACCTCTTACTCCAAAAATTCTTAATACCTACTTGAAGGGTGTGTTATGCCTTAGGCGCATTAGATCAAACTTTTGGGATCTCCTTCTAAAATCAACAAAGTCATCCTTCAAAACTTATCTCTAAGTACTAGTGCATCAGTTAAAGGAATGGGTCTCCCCTTGAAACTCCAATCAAACTCCACATTTTGATATTTGCATCCGTCTTAATATGGCGCAGCAGATGAGGTTTTTAAGATCCTCTTTAACTTGTCTTGAAAATGACAAGTCTTGGGGCATCACTTCGAACATTTTGGATCTGCATTGAAGTCTGTCTTGAAAAGACAAGACTTGGCGCATTAGATAAGGATAGTGAGTTCTTCTTCTTGAAACTCCAATCAAACTCCTTGATACTTGCATCCAACTTATCCATTTTGGCACGATGGATCAAAGGTTTGAATCCTTCTTTTCATTTACTTACAAACTCAGCCTTGTCATAATGGCGCAATGGATCAAAGGTTTGAATCCTTCTTTTCATTTACTTACAAACTCAGCCTTGTCATAATGGTGCATTGGATGACCATTTCAGATTCTCCTTGTAAGCACATTTGGAATTAAACTTTACTTAAGACTTATCAAAGTGGCGCATGAGATGATGATCATAGGATTTTCTGATTTTAGCATTTTCTTGACAACATTTCTCCTCACTCAAATCAGATCTTTCATCATGGCGCTGGGGTTAATGCTTTTGATTTCTCCTTGCTTTGGTTAAAACTTGTTTCTTAAAACTCATCAACCCCTCCTTTTGATAAGGGCGCATTAGATAGGACTTTTGAGTCTCCTTGAAATACCACTCAAAAGCTCACCTTATCCTTCCCTTAAAAGAGCGCTCTAGATTGCAAATTAGATCTTCGCTTAAAAAGCCTTATCAAAATTAAATTGAACTCCACACCCAATGGCGCATTGGATTGAAGTTTTGATCTCTCCTTAAAATGCTTTCAAAACTTGATCTTAACTCCCTCCCATAGGGTGGCGCATTGGTTAGAAGTTTTGAATCTTCTTGAAAAATGACCAAAAACCTTAAGTCAAACCACCTTTAACAATGGCGCATTGGATCCATATTTCAGTCTCCACTTGAAAGCTCTTCTTTGATGATCAAAAATCCTTTCATTCTGGTGCATTGGTTCAACATTTTGTTCTCTGATTGAAAGCGCAATTCACCAAGATTTTGTGCCACATCCAAGCCTTGGCGAACTGGATCAAGTTTTCGTGCTCCCTTCAGTACTTAGCCGTTTTTCAGGGTCTCTCAAGTAAAGGTATATTAAAAAATATCTTTAAATATTTTTCAATATACCTTTTAGGATGTTTGGGATAGGTCTCGAATCCACCGGATTTAACATGCAAAATCTAGGATTTGGAGGATCCACCAGATTTCAGACTTAGTCAATTTTTCAGGATTTTCAGGATATCAGGATACCAGACTTAGCCATTTTCAGGATCTCAAACATACATCAGGATTGATCCCAGTGTTCATTACTTGGATGGAATTTGATCAAGACTCTTCATTACCGCAAGTTCATGTTCCAGATGAGACCTCCAGTTATAAAGCAAAAAACCTTCTAGGAGAGAGACTTATTGTTGGATTGGCAGAGGAATCGAACCTAAGACATCATCCAAAACTAAATGCAAAGCATCAGAGCTCAAAAAAAAGGGGTCCCCATTTGCAATGGGGCAATGTGTGATTTGGTCACAACCCTAACATATGACTCTTAAGAACCAACTCAACATGATAAACACAAATGATATCAGAACCATACAACAAATTCCACTGGTGGCCATTAAAAGAGAACTCTTTTTTTTAAATAAAAAGAACACTATAAACATGCCGTGAACCTAGTATGCTCTGTGAGATTTTTCAGAACTCTATGCTATGAAGGATTATTATATACTAAAACAGTTTACATGTCATCCAAAAAAAATTAATATGGCTTCAAACAATAGACAACTATCTCACCAAGTATTTTGGTCATACCTGACAAAGAGGCAGTAGAATTCCTTTGAAGAAGGCAGGCGGCTTGTACAATGATTTTTTCAAGGCTTGGTACAATGCAAAATGAAGTCGTTTACTTTTATTAATGTCTTCCCTGACTCGTGGAAGTAAGACAAGGTTACAGAAACGCTGGGCCATCTTCGCATTCAGATTCGACACAAAAAGTCGAGTTGCTTGGTACACTGCATTTGCTGACCATTTCTCTGGCTCTGTGATATATAATACCTCCTCCCAAAGGGAGAGTGCTGGTACAACCTTGAAAGCCTTTGGAATCTTACCAGTAGTGTAGCGAGACAGCAGTTTACCCACTCTGTCAGATTATAAAAATTCTAGATATCATTATGTCTATCAATAGACGTTGAAGAAAGGAACAAGAGACATGCAGAAAATTTCATGTCTAAAGAGATAATGCCCAAAGAACACGAACATGTCATACTTTGGTCAGAGGCAAAAGGAAGAGTACCCTTTATAGACATCAATGATTCTATCATCCAGAGGAGGAATTGGCCGTTCTTCTGAATGGTAACAACAACAAAAAATCAATAAAAAAGTAATGGAAAGTCTTTCAACATATTAATCAATGTTTATTACAGGAAGTAAGAATGCAAAGGTTCAGTATAAAGCAACAATATTCATTCAAATACAAATTCAAAGGTTCTTTCCAAGCATAGTCATACCATAACCACGTTTCTTATTCATTTCAAATGAAAACACTTTTGGACTACAAATGCATATTGCATAACAAAATATCCAACTGACAAAACAGATGCCAGAATATACCATCAACACTGACCATGATTTTCTAATGCCTCAATTTTGTTTGATTCTCAAAATTGACTTGGCCTTCTTTTTGCGCCTCTATTGCCCTTTATTTTCTCTTCATCTGTGAAACTTTTTGAATGCCTCCTATCTGATGATAGAATCCTGATCATACAAGCTCTGTTCAACCTTCCCACTAATTTCAGCCATTTTCTCTAATCTCATAAATCTTGTACTTTCTATGCTAAGTTATATTTTTCAATGTTGTTTCTATGGTATGAGACTTCTCAAGTGTTTATATAGTTCAATGATTGCTTTCGGACCTGGGTAAATCATTTTCTATTCTATTTTATAATAGTTTTATATAAGTGTCCCACAAGTATTGCTGAAAACTTAAGCACTTCTAACTTCCATAAACCTCAGTTCTTAAAAACTAAGAAATATGCCTAATAGCATAAACAAATTCACATGCTTTTATATCTAAATATGACGTATGGTGATGGTTTGCAAGAAGAATGACAATGTCTCCAAACTACAAAGAGCTAAATAAGCTCACCTTCTGAGATAAGTTTCTTTTACCTGTATTTGTTGATTTTCCAGATAAGTTAAACAAAATAAGATCCCAGGTCAGGATACCATCAAATCAAAATCAGGTATGAGGATGTTCCAAAATTGCCTTCAAAACACATACAGGTCCTTATAAATTTTTGGTTATGCCCTTGGTCTCACAAATGCTCATACATTTCAAAGTTCAATGAATTCTATATTCAATCAATTTTTGCATACATTTGTAACTTTGTTTTGATGTTCCTTGATGATATGCCCATCTACAAAAAAATGTGTGAAGATTATCTCCAACATGTTGATCAACTTCTACAACTTGTCAAGTAGCATCAACTTTACATGAATCCTTCCAAGTATGCTTTAGGAGTCCAAGAAGTGGAGTACCTTGGTCTTGCATTAAGGAGTGAAGGTGGATGCTAAAAAATCAAATCAATGATAGAATGGGAAGTGCCAAAAACCCTCAAGAACCTAGGGGGATTCTTGGGACTTACAAGATATTACCACAGGTTTGTCAATAATTATAGTCACATAGCAGCTCCACTAACAACTTTCTTAAAAGGGATGTGCATTTTATTGGAACAAGGAAGCAACAAGAATTCTAGAGAAGCTCAGGGAAGTTATGTGTACCATTCCAGTTTTAATCACTCCAAATTTCACCAAAACCTTCCCTGTAGAGTGTCATACCTCTAGGCATAGCATTCGTGCAGCTCCAATGCAATAATGCAAACCCATGACCTTTGATGAGAAGGAAATGTTGTCTATTCTACATATGGTGAAGAACTTTTGTCCTTACTTGATGGGAAGACACTTCAAAGTAAAGATGAATCTGACAAACTAAAATACCTCTTTCAAATGCAACGGGCCTACCAGAAAAAATATTCAATGAGAGCTTATCATCATTCATTCAAAATGTACACACTTAACAATAGGAAAATGAGTGTATAGCTTCTAGTGCAACTAGGAAATATAAAATATAAAATATTACCTACTTCACCTAGGATTATGTACATTATTGTTACATGACTGTGATCTCTGCAATGTTGTTGTGATCTCTGCCGCAGACCTCGATGCTTGTTTATTCGTGGCTCTTCACATTCTTGATAGTCCATTTCTTCTCCCAAGCTCCCTTGTTGCTCTTTAAGTAATAGTTCTATTTCTTTGCTTTTGGAGGGTAATTCTTTAATATAGTCTTCTATATCAGGTGGTTGTACATTAGGAGTCATAGTCATGAGGGTGATTTTCATATAAGTTAAAATAGTCAAGGGTGTTTTAAAATTGTCATTTAACACATTCTATAATATCGTGGGAGGGTGGAATTTTTTTAGACTTGTCGAAAACTTAAAGCAATAAGTTGCTTTTAAACTTTTTGCTATGCTCCCCCAAGTTTCCAGGACGGGGACGAGTGGGGACGGGGGGATGAGTAGCGGGGACGGCATTTTTTTGGCCATTTTTTAGGGGACGGCTACTAAAAAATAAGATTTTTTTTAAAATATAGGGAAATTTCAAATATTTATACGATAACATTGATAAGGCATTCATTATAGACGTTATAGAACCTTAAAAAATGAATACATAACAATAACATTACACTTGAACTTAGTTTTCAACTTGTCATGAGAATTGGCAAACAAATAAACAAAATTTAATTGTTTTCAATGACAATCTGCATATATATCATATCAAAATTACATCAAAATGCCCAAAGGCTGCAAGTTTCAACAACAAAATGACAAAAACATAGAGAATATATGGCTGTCCCCAATCAGCCTCTCCTAAAACTATTGTTAACCTCTTCAAACTGCTGTCGCTCCTCTTTCTCCTTTCAAACTGCTCTTGTTCACCAATGCAAAATGTGAAAATGAGTTATGTTTTTTTTTTTTTCTTTTTCGTTGATATGATCTCTATTTTAGGTTTAGGGTATGTTTAAAGGGATGTGGGGATCCTTGTGGCCCCCCCATCCCTTTTTTTAATTTAAAAAAATATGTTTTTTAAAAAAATCCGTTGCAAAAGTATTCGGGGACGCAGGGGACGGCTAGCCGTCCCCGGGACAGTCAGGGGACGTCCCGGCCGTCCCGGGGATGGCTAGCCTTCCCCTGCGTCCCCGAATTTTTAGGGGATGTCCCCGGGACGGTCACGGGACGGGGGGACGAGTAGGAAACGCGTCCCTGAAACGTCCCTGGTACGGGTACGAGGGGTTCTGGGGCAGGGGATGCGTCCCCGTGGAGCATAGATTTTTTGTGAAATCAATTGTCTAAAAATAAAAATATTTTTTGCAAAACCAAAAACAATTGCAACTTTCAGTATTCAAGGTAACTCTAGTTCACATTTACGGGTCAGTTGTCGCAATTGAACTATTGTACCCAATGCCTAATATAGCTGCAACAACAACGTATGTGGCTTCATCCCTATATATCGCTAGGGTGAAATAAGGACACTTTCATTTTCATTTCCTTCCATTACCTATTCGTTGCTATCGTAAGGCGTAAATCCGAATTGAAATAAATTTTGATTTCTTTCTAAGCAGGTGTCATTTCTAAGATGAAGCCTTCTCACATGCTGCCTATGTGCCACATACCTCTTTGCACTCACATGCTTTAAAGTTTCTTTCACGTACTAACGAGTATATAGGAAGGACGGGCTTCTTCCACGTACCGAGTATATCAAAAGGGTGAGCATATCGAGAGGTTTGTTATATCGGTCTGGCTGTTTATAGAAAAGGAAACCTATTGGAATGATAAGGAACCAATCCATCTCCAATTGATAGCTAAAGCCATAAGGTGTTGTGAATTGTATTGTCTCTAAGCATTATCGGTGGAACCCAGCTCTGAGGTGTGTAATCTTTGTAATCATGTCCACATTATACACCAATAGCATGTTATCTTTGCAAATTAATGTCAGCAACAAACAAGAAGTAGAGATAATTCCATAATGTTGACGTCAATACAAGCCCCTATTCATGTAGTTTTGCAACCAATACAAGATGTTGTGGCAAGAAATCAATAGACATTCGATACCTCACCAAAAAAGAAAGATGTCAACAGTAATGTTCCTACTTCAAGCAATTCAACTAAAAAGGCTGCTAAAGACAAAATGTCCTTGAAGAAGAATGTTAAGCCCCCTCATGCGTCATAGAAAAGTGTTGTAGAGAAGAAAAATGTTCATGTTCCTTCTTCAAGCAGTGTTGAGCCCCCTCATGTGCCACATAACAATGTTGTGTCTAAATCAAAAACTATGTTGTCAAAAGCCATCAAGGATACAACACCTATTAGTCATCCCATTGTTGAATCGCCACCTATTGTGCGTGTCTGGGAGACAATAAAACCAAATAAACATCGTCTTGGTCTAGGTAATACTGGTGTTGTGAATTTTCATGTATCAAAATATTCCAAATCAATTAAATTTGTGTCCAAAGGTATTCAAACTAATAGTCAAGTCTTCACATGTTGGTTAGACTTGTGAAATTGACAATTTGTCAACTCAATTAAAATCAACTTGCACTAAAACCCATCAAGTCCAAACTTGTTGTAATTGTGGATATCGAGGACATACCTCCCGTGGTTGTTTTAATCTCCATCCTTGTCTATCATGTGGTCAACACACATTCTGAAAAACAATTTTATATCAATGATCCGCCTACAAAATCAATGAGGCATATGCATTTTGGATGGATAGATCACTCCAGGGGACAAACAGAGACTTGCCTTTTGTCAAAATCCTATAGGAGAGTCCAATCCAACATTTCAAATGATGGCTCATCTCCTCCTGATGCAGATGCTACTATCGATCCAATTGCTAATAAACTCAAGACTGCAAATATTGTTGAACAATGGTATAAAAACATGTTGATCATGTCTACTCATAATGCGGATGTTGTTATCAATCCAAATAACAATGAGCTAAGCATTGCAAATATTGATACTTGTACTATTGAGCGACAACCTACTAAGAAAATTGTAGAGTTGCACTTAATTCCCACAGAGGATAACTATGCTCTTAGTCCCTGTGGAGTTGACAGAAGCAATGACTTTTTGTACCTGTGATTTCACAATGAGTGCATTGAGACCACCAGATATGCAACTTAGTACAAATTATTTGAGGCCATGGATACTACCTCTTGTTGATCATTCTTTTGCACTTGAGTTGTAAGTTGAAAACCTGAAAGGGCAACTTACAAACTCTTCCCATTAAGTTGTAAACCCGAGAGGGCAACTTAATGGAGACTCGTGATGAAAATCCGAGAGGCCGTCATTGAGTTGTGCTTTTCTATACACGAGTTCATGTATGTTGTTCTTTTTCCAAGGATCTTTACAATAGCTCTCCACTCTCATCTTACAAGATTCAGATTTCAAGTTCTTCGAGCATGGTACTTGGAGCAACATCAAGATTCGGACTTCAAGCTCTTCGAAAATGGTACTTGGAGAAACATCAAGATTCGGACTTCAAGCTCTTCGAGCACAATACTTGGAGATTGTTTGTGTTGTCCATTGAGGACTTGTCATTGCAACATATTGCAAATTGCAACATATTGCCACTTATCACTACAACATCTCAACAAATAATGTTCAGCTCGACACTTGAACACCTGAGATTGTATACTTCGTTTTGGTTTTTGATGACTATGCCATGGAGCGAGATCATCATATGCCTTTGTTTTTGACACAATTTTTCTTGCCACAAGGGCAATTTTTTTGTGTCGACATGTGTCTTAATTTGACAACATCGTGGGCAGCAACTGGTTCACGTCTTCAACTTGACAGAAAGTCAGGTCATTCAATGCATGTTTCAGCACACTTTTGGGTTACTCATGGGCACAATCAGCCAAGGTTATCTAGTTTTCAGGTCACATGTAGATGGCACACTTTTGGACTACTCATGGGTGCAATCAGCATGGATTCTCCAATTTTCACTCACAAAAGTGACAAAGACAAAAGTTGGACAACCTTCTTCTGCCAATTTCATCACTCAAAACGAAAATGGTGGTGACAATTTTTGAAGCAAATGGGTGCGATATTCTCTCAAAATGGGATATAACATCGCGAAAAGCTGACTTGACTTGGGAAAACAAACTCATGTCTAAATACCAAGTTGCTTTGTCGAATATATTTAATAAACATATATAATATTATTAATATATAATAATATTAAATAATATTATTTTATAAATATTTTTATATAATATATTTATTATATTTATAAATAATAAATTTAATACAAATATAAATATTATCATTTTAAATATTATTATAGAGATAATATAATATATTATTAAATATAATATATAATATATAAATATAAGTATTAATATAAATATTAATAATTTAAATATTATTATAATTATTAATTATCATAACACTAATATAAAATAAATATATGTTATGCGGGGGCTGACCCAAGTCTACAGCAATAATATATATGATTGTAAATAGTTTTATACAAACAAAGAAAGAGGAGAAATTGTCCGATTATATTAATAGAAGAAAGGGTGCGAATAGGAAGAGATACGATTATACAAAAGGGCAGCGACTGCTATATAAGGCGATTCACTATAGGGTGCAGCGAGGGCTATGGAGAGTTGAATATATATCAGCAGGCAATGAACAACTAAACTGGGGAAATATATATATATATATCAGCAGGCAATGAACAACTAAACTGGGGAATAGAAGGAAAAATATATAACAGAATATATAACAGAAATAAGAGAATACGATTAGGAATTAAAATTATATATATATATATCTTCTACGTACAAGACAATTTCAAGGAAGAAAGAGAAAAGAAGAATATATGTGGATTCTAAAGTGAAATACATACTGCTGACGTATTGGACTGAGTATAACAGCAAATATGGAAAAAGAACACAGGGATCAGTTCTGAGTTTAGAGTCTGAGAAAATCCTTGTAGGATATGGTGGTTGCCTGGGAAGTCAATCTCTGCAGATTTATACCAACACCACCATTGGAAACTATAAAGGAAGAAACAGAGGGAGAAGAGAATATCAATCAAAGGTAGAATATACATTATTCATTCAAGATCTAATCCACAGATATAAGAGAGAAACCAGCGAACAAAGGATATACAATCAGAGGAAGCAACATATATAACAACAATCTGTAAGTCTGATAACACAGTAGCAGTCAAAGAATCAGTATCCATCTCAGATTGCATTACTTATGTAGAAGGAATAGATGTAAACAAATAGAATATGAAATGCTAATATAGCTTAAATAATAATGCTTGTATTTATTATGTATCAATGTATTTTAGATGAAAATGATATTGAACCTCATCATGGAGGAAAGGTAGGAGACGTAGATAAGAGGGTATAAGGTTTCCATCTAAGTACCCCACTGTTGTGACCTGCTCACAACTCGCCCCATTGCAAATGGGGACCCCCAAATTTTCGCTTTTATTCTGGGTAGTTTAGAGAGTCTTAGTACTGAGTCTTGCTCAGTCTCCGTGCAAATGAAAGTCATCTGCCAAACAATTGAGAAACACTGAGGTCAATCCGGGCAAGCAAAAGTGATGAATCTTTGTCAAATTCGCGAAACAAAGGAATCAAAACTAAGAAAATGACTAGGTAATGGGAAGTGTGGAAACTGAATGCACTCATTTAGAATGTGCCCAAGGAAAAAGGAGGAAAATTCCTCTGATCATTCAGTATGCGTCCAGTTAGGGTTGATCATTGTGGGATCCAAACATGAAAATTTTGTCTCCTTAGTTGAAATTCATGAAAATACATTTGAAAACCTCGAGAAATTTGTCTAAGGAAGCGAGAATTGAAGGTGAAAAGGAAGAAATTTCTTGACTCTATTCAGTATGCGCCAAAGGGGGAAATTTCTTGACTCTATGCAATATGCGCCCAAGAATAGGAGGCACTTGAAAAATGCAAAAAATCATCAAATTGAAGAAGAAATTCGCTAAAAGGAAAACAAGTTTGGTAGAGTTTGAAAGAAAAAAAACCTAAAAATGTTCTAAGTCAAAAAGTGGAAATTTCTCATGAGCAGTCAGAATGCGCCCAAGCCTGTAGAGGAAAAATCCGCCCTAAAAGGTTGTCCTCATACATCACAAAAATCCGCTCAAACTTAATGCCAGTTGGCCCAGGAGGAAAAAATTGGAATTTAAACATGAAAAAAAAGTCATTAAAATGCAGGCCGACCTGCCCTAAAAGGTAAAGTGTTGAGCTATAAAAACAAGTTGTAATCTGCATTTCTCACTTCAAATCCAAAACAAAAAAAGCAGAAATAAGTGCAGAGCAGCAGCGAATTACAGCAGAAAATTTGTGAAGAGAAGGTTGAATTTTGAGAAAAGGAAGAAACAAGTAAGGTCTTATTTTAACATGTTTTCCTAGCGATTGTTAGAGTATTTTCAAGTGTCTCAAGATGATTTGAATGTTAAGAAGTTGCTTTGAAATTCATGATTTATTTATCCCACATTCATAAGGAGGTCGAAATTAGTTGTTGAATCCCCTTTATATCAAATGTCACATCATAGTACTAACTTAAGGTGTTTTCTAGGTAGATGATGAATGTGAAGGAATGCCAAGCCCTGATCAAGAGCGACATGAAAGGAGTTATGCCCGAGACGAAGATCACCTCGAGGTGAGGGAATTTGAGCGACACCAACTTGGGACACATCAACATCGACGAGATCAAGGAGTTGTACAAGCCTACTCATTCCAAGGTCATCACGGAAATGCTTAAGAACGGAATTGTCCAAGCCGCATGGTTTCCATCCGCATTGCCAAGTGCTGAGTTGATGTTAGAGTGTGCAAGACACTATGATCGCCAAAGAAGATGCGTTGTTACAAAGAATGGAGAAGTGTTGGCTCACTTGAGGAAAGAAGCTATTGCGGAGACATTCGACATTCCAAAGTACAAGAACACTTCGTATTGCACCAAGGAGCATGTGCAACAAGTGTATGATGCTGGATCAAAAGATTTCTTGCAAGAGTCAACAACAATTGGATGGTACAATCAAGATATCACCATAGCAAGATGCCAAAGAAGATTCACAAGTCAGATTTTCTTCCAGAGTATGGATACATGGTGATATTTTTGAGTAGAATAATGGGTTGTCTGCAATCATCAACATTCGAGACGTGGATGTTCTTCTACATGCAAGAAATTGTGAGAGGCAAGAAGATGATTGATTGGGCGGAGATAATTAGCAACAACATTGATGAGCAATTGACAAAGCTAGAAGAAACGAAGTCATTCTACATGAGCTCATATGTCATCTACATGTTAGCAAGATGTGAAAGATATGCCGGATTGACTTGTAGAAGCAATATTGGATGTGGCCCCGGACAATTCAAGGTGTATGATTGCTATCCACAATTGCAATTAAAAGCCATCGCCCACTACAGAAGAGTTAACGATGCCTTCTTCATGTTCATTGTGAGGAAATTGCAAGGAGATATTCATAAAAGGTTATCAAAGGAGGCCATGAATTTGGTGAAGAAGTATGGAAGATGGTATATTCAATTCCCAAAGTTCACCTACCTGAGAATTCAAGGATTTACATCTTTTCCCTACCGCTTGCCAAGGTATCCCACTGACAAAATGGTATTGTTGGAGGTGACAGGGCAATTGACAGCATATGACAAAATTCAAAAGAATAAGAGGAAAGCTGGAGTCAATTTCCCGATTGGAGTTGGAAGATTAGAAACTTGTTCATCATTGCAAGTTGCACTGAATTCAGAGCATAAGTTGCAAGCCTACAATATGGTACTTCATGATTCAAGGAGAGATGACTTTGATCCATTCAACACCATCCGGAAAGCATTTGGAAGGAGATACAAGCATAAGGAGCATCTTGAAGATCATTGGGCGATGCAAATGATGAAGAGGATATAAAGAATAGAAGATGTTCAAGGTTAACCTGGAATTTGGTGAGAGCATGCAAAGTATCTAACATTCCTGACCAATTGGAAGAAAATGATATATTCCTTTCACAAAGTCTATATGATGCAGAGAGGCCATTCACCATCAATTGGTCCGAAAAGGAAATTACACATGATGATGGTTGGATGCAATCAATCATAGCTTTTACAAGAAGGTATGCAGATCGCCAAGTACAGAAACTTCTTGAGAAATGTCACAACCTAACATACAACTTGATGGGAGATGTGGATTCACAAAAATCTCATGAAGCAAGCGATAGTGAATCTAGCAGTGAGCATGACAGTGAATCTGGTGGATATATTGATAGTTCAAGAGAAGAAGTTCAGCCAAAGAAAAGAAAGCAACCAGATAGCTCACAAGAAGAATGCAGCAAGAAGAAGAAATCAAGTTCAAGACATGAAGCTAGCATCTCCTCCAAGCAAGGAGAAGATCTTTCTGGGAATGCGAATGTGACATCTATAGTGGAAGATGAAGGAAGAGAAGATCAAGCAGCTCCGAATGTACAAAATCAGAGAGATATTCATGAGTCATTGGAGTCTACCTTGCATAAGAATCAAGTAGAAGAGATTCATTCAAGCCCACTAGAGAATCAGGATGCGGTTATGATTGAAGATGATGAAGAAAATCAAGGAATGGAAGCACCAAATGAAGAGTTTGATGAAGAAGTGTTGCCATCAATACCAGGAATTGAGATTCAAGAAGAGGCTAATGAGGATCTATCCGCTTTGCGAGAATAGTTGAGAGAGAGAGAGTGAAGGAAACTTCTATTGTGGAAAGAGAGCCAAAAATCAGTGTAGAAGAGTTGCTAAACAAGACAGGAAATGATAAGGAAAAGAAGAAGGCAACCAAACTCTCCAAAATCACAATGGATAGTTCTGGTTCAAGGAAAGTACACATTGCAATACCAAGAGTTGATAAGACAGTGGATGATATTGTTCCAGAAGATTATGATGTGACTACTTTTGACTTGGGTCCAACAACAGAAGATCAAGAAGTGGAAGAGTTAGAAGATTCTGTCACAGTCATCAAGGAAAGGTTGAGGCAAGAAAAGGAAAAGAGAAAGAAAATTTGGCATTCAAAAAATACATTCAGCAATTGATGAATCCTATTCGCCAACGTGAAGGAACATCAACACCGCCAGCCATGCTTTCACAAGAGTCTATTGCACATTTAGAAGAAATGAGATCATCATCCCAAGTGATGAAAGAATGGCTGGAGAGAATCAAATATAAGACTAATGGATTCATTGAAGAAATTGTTCAACAATATGAAGAAGTTTCAAAGCTCTTGGAGAGGATTCAAGTCATTTTAGGTGCATGTTCCAAGTTTGAAGCCATCAAGCAAAATCTCATGCCACATTTGAAGGATATGATGGATATTCCAAAGACAACCTTGGTGGATGGAAATGTGATTGAACAAGATTCATCATGTGATTTCTCTTTTTAGTATTACAATTTACATATAAAGGAGCAAATTCTTGAAAAGGTAGAGTGAAAGTGTTCGAGTAAGAAGTGCACTCCAAAGAATTCAAGGAAAAATACTCAATTCAATCAATGAAATGTGTGATCTTTCAAGAGAAATTGATATTGAAGATTTGAAGAATCACATACATGCATTTTACTTTGACAATATTCACAGCATCTCTAGAGAGCAAATGGATAACATTTCCACACTTTCTACATTCATGGGTGCAAATCAAGTTTGGATGACAGAATGGCAAAGGACACTTGTCGTGTACACAGCAGATTTGACAGCTGCAGAGAGAACCATTCAATATTCGCCAAGTGTACTAATTGATGACATTGCTGATATTGTTTCCAAGTTCATTGCATTTAGAAAAAGAGATAACCCAAGGGAGGCGCACCACATGGACAATCCTCATAGATTCCAACATGTCATGCTTATCATCTTGGAAAACATGCCTTCATTGCTCTTGGTTTCTTACTAAAAATAGCAAGTTGTTATAACTAACTGCTAATGTGGCATAATCTCGGCCATTGGTTACTCAAACCGATCCTAGCCTTTCATTGTATTTTGAGGACTATATAAAGGCCTCTTTCACTTTCATTTGTAGGGGTTGAGACTTTGGAGAATTGTTGCAAGAGCTCTTTGAGATAATACAAGACTCATTGGTTTGGTGATATTGTTTTGTTTCAAGTGTTGCATGGTTTCCAATTCCTCAAGCGTAGAATAAGTTAGAATAAGTTTTATTTTCAAGCATTATATTAGTTGATGGAAGTGATTATTGTTGTTTCATGGTGAAATCTCTAAGTTCATACCATTTGTGATTTGTGGCTTACAAGTTGCAGTGCATGGTTAGACTGAACTCAAACGAGCTTAACTTCAATCATCTATGTTTGTTGATACTTCATGAACACAAGTGATTTGAACATCATACATTACCTTAGAAGATTGCATCGTCTTTGTGTAGTTGTTTGATTTGGCGAAGCAAAGTCGGTTGATTTCACCTAGTCAGCAATAGTTTCTTGCATATAGGATTAGAATAGTTTCTCCAACCCTATATCCTTTTGCACATTTTTATCAATCTTTGTTAGGAATTAGGATCAAGAAATCCATTGCAATATCATACACCTTAAGTTGTAGTACTTAGAAATTTCAAGAAGTCTCCCTTTGAAAGTGAAACAAGAATTGCTTTGAACGATTGTGTAAGTCCCTTTGTGTAAACAGCATATCACATCCCACTACTGAGTTTATCCGTTGTTAATCACGTATAAGAAACCTTGGAGTGCTCTTGTTTGATCACATAATTCAGCATTCGAGAGGCTTTGTTCAAGAGAGGATAGAGCACTTGGTGTTTTGTTCTAATGTTGTTGTTGTCACAAAAACATCATCAACACCCACCTTGGATGGATGTCAAAGCCGTGCCATCAAGGCCAAGAGGGTCAAAGTCTCGCTCTTGGGCTTAGATTGGATAAACTGAGAACCCCACTACGATCCCCATACCATTCCTACCATGATGAGTTATTAACTGTAAGGGATAAGGCATAGATAGGGAAGCAAGACAAACACTCTACTAAGTACCTCACTTTGGTGGATGTCTAAGTCCTGCCACCAAAGCCAGGAGGGCCAAAGTTCCGCTCTTGGGCTTAGTATGAGTTGGCTTGGTCAAACCTATCATGTCCCTATCCTTATGCTCTAAATGTGTTTGATATTGGAGTTGTATTAGCTAACCCTAACAATGGCATTAGTTTATATGTATATATATGCACTTGTGTTTTCTATATAATGATTGCAGGATTTATATTCAAGAGCATAACAAAGAAATAACTACGTGTAAGTCATCTCCCTAACCCTAATTTATTATAATTGTGATTGTAGGGTTTAATCTAGGGCAAATCTAGATGGACATTACATGATAATTCCGAAACCCTAACCCTAACCCTAAACCTGGGTTATTTGAATTTTTAGGGTAAAATTAGTATTGTTCCAACAGGGGACATTACAAATGGGCGACACAAGGGCTCCAAAATAATGTAGAGTACCTTGCCTCAACTAGTCTACCAACTGCCACATATATAGATGTATTGTCTGTAACTATCTGCATAACATCATCCACTCCCACCTCCATCACCACCTCATCCAAGGTACACTATAGATGTACTTAGCAATATTCCTTGCATCTTCCACCACATTCTTCACCTAGCTTAATTTTGTTATGTCCTCAAAGAGAAGGTCAAGGCAATGGGTGACACAAGGGTTCCAAAATAATGTAGAGTGCCTCGCCTCTACTAGTGTACCAACTTCCACCTATGCAGATGCATTGTCTATAACTATCTGGATAACATCATCCACTCCCATCTCCATCACAACCTCATCCAACAAGGTACACAAGGTCTCAGCAATTTTTTACTTCACTAGAGGCATCAACTAACTTCAAAAAGACCAACTGTCCTCCTAAAGCCACTAAAAAGTTGATGAGTGTCCTATTCCTACCATCTATCAACCCATCAAATAAAATACTACAGCCTTTGCATTTCCACATCTATTTTTTGTTCCTCTACTAACTTATATGTGTTTTGGACCTCATCCTCCAATAATGGACCACTCAATTCAGAACTGCTTGGGTCCTTAAACCCTTTACTTGTTACAATCAATGCAGTAACCAACTCCTTCCAATAATGGCTCGAAGCAACATTAAAAGGAATACTATTGTAGTACCAAAATTTGGCACATGCCAACTTCGCTTCATGATGCAATTCCCTATACCACACTACCTTCCAATGAAGGTTGTGCACCAAGAGTGTTACAAGGAACAAAAAAACCAAAACTGTGGCTGCCTACACTACCTAATCCTCGTACTTGTGGCCCAAAGGAAGAAGAGCCCCCCATATCTACCCTTGTGTCTGACCCTATAGAATTGTGAAATGTGGGTGAAACTCCCATTGCCTCTGTTATCCTCTTTTTTTTCTCAAATGCCAAAAGGAGAGCTTTCACCTCATTGTAAACCTCCAAGTTGCTTCAATACATGGCATAACATCTCAACAAGGGACCCGTGCAAGGTGATATTTCAGACAATTTATATGTCCTCTCATTTCCTTAGTACAATGAATGCAAATAACCATTCCCTTTTATGGACCTCCTCTCTCTCATGTTTCTAGCAAGGGTCCTTTAGCTTGCCACCTTTCTTAGTTGTAGTCATGGATGCCATATTCTTTTCAAAAAATGGAAATCAAGCCTAGCAAAAGAGAAATAACAAAAAACCAAAATTAATACCGTAGGCGTAGCTCAAAATAAAATCATCATATACAAGCTATTCTTTTTTAATTTTAAATATCCTTAATGGATAGCCCATAACAACGATTTTTAGAATTTTAATGATTGTCACTAGCCAATAGTCATTAAAATTTTACAAATTGCTATCATGGGTTGTATACACTAGTGACAATCATTTATAAAATTTTAAACAATGATAATTAGAAAAAAAGTCTTTATTCTGCCCCCATTTATTGGATATCGAAATTAGTCTTGACCAAACTTTAAATTTTTAATAGACTTCCTTGAGTTTTAGAGCATCGTTGCATGTGTAAAATTGGAGGTCAAAATAGTTATACAGTTGAACTTGAAAGCATTTACTAGAGCTTTGTTTCAACTTTCTAGTCAATCTGTCCTAGATGATTTCAATATTCATTTGCTATAGAATGAACTACCTTGACAACAATACAATTTTAAGGATAAGGCAGCAAACCTTTTAAAGAAACAATGCTTGTAAATATTTACTTGTGCAACTTAAAAGGACATAGCTAGAATAATCTTGAAAATGAAAAAAATTTAAAACATATTGATACAACTATGCACCCTCAAAATCGTGCCCTAGTTCATTGTTGTGGTTCGCCGCTCTGCCCTCATGTCAGTCTAGCCAAAAATAATAAGCAAAAGGAATCAAAACGCGAGCCTTTTTAACATAATTGTCAACGTTTTTTGGTATGGTGCAAGTTTTGCAAGGTTTAACGGATTAATCATGAGTTTTTTTGTTAAAAATTGTTTCTATTTTTTTTAAAACCCATTGCGAGTTTTACCTCAAAATTACTCACCACCTCAAATTTCCGAAGAGTACTACGAATACTCGTTGGCTTTTTGATCTATGATGTTGATAGCCTTCAAAACCAATATAAGTTTCCCCTCATCATCCAAGGGTGGCAAATCAACTAATAGTGCAATATGCTAGCCAAAAGCCTTTGGGAGGCAAAACACATGGAAAACATTGTGAATCCAACTACCTACTGGGAACTCCAACTCATAGGCCACTTCCACAACTCTCCTCAAAACTCTGTATGGTCTATGAAAGTGAGGTTTGAGTAGTCCCACTTCGCTTAATGGAAGTCTGCCTATAAGGCCACAGGCATAGAAAGACCATATCTCCAAACTCGAATGATCTCTCAAAGCGATGCTAATCTCCAAATAGATTTTGTTGATTTTAGGCCTGCTACAAATGATCTTCAAGTGGCCTCAAAATGTCTTGGCTATGCTCCACCAAGTCCCCAATTGTTAATACCCTGCTATTAATAAATAACACATTAGTGAAGATGAGGACATCATATCCATATGGTGTAATAAATGGCGTCATTGTATTATAACATTGCTCTCCAAGATGCAACCACTTAGCTTGTGTTGTTTGTTGATTTGTGAAATAGTTCATCAAGCACTCTTTGACCCATTTATTTACTCTCTTTCCATCCATCCGTCTAGGGGTGATAGCTGGTACTAGGAGTGAGCCCAATGCTAGTTAAACTTAATAACTCTTACCAAAAGGAGCTAAGAAATCTGTTATTCTTGTCACTAACATTGGCCTCAAGGAAGCTACGTATAGCTGAAATACCTCTAAAAAATAGGTCAGCTACTTGTTGTGATCTAAACTCAGTAGGAATTGCAAAAAAAATGTGCATATTTAGTAAACTAATCCATTACAACAATACAGTACTTGCCACTTACCCTAGGAAGGCCTGTGATGAAATCCATGTATACTTTCCCATTTTTTATTAAGAATGGACAGAAGCTGAAGTAAACATGCTTGAAAAGTATGCCCTACTTTATCTTGTTGGCAAGTAATGCACTCTCTAATATGCCTAGGAACATCCTCCTTAAGGCCTTTCCAAGAAAATCTCTCAGCTGCCTATAGGTCTTGTAGAAGCCAAGGTGACCAGCCATAGGTGCATCATGCAAAGTCCTCATAATTTTCCCCCTCATCTTGGACTTGGGTACAAGGAAAATTTTGTTCTTATACAAGATAAAGACCATCTGCCACTATATATTTGTTATCCTTCACACTTTCATCTAAGATATTAGTAGCAAAAGTGTTCTTAGCATATTTTGCCATGATAGAATCCTTCCAATCAGCAGCAATAGAAGACATGGAGTAGAACGTAGACATGACCGAAAGAGCATCAACAACCACATTCTTTTTACCCTTCACATATTCTATGTCAAAATCATAAGCTTGATGCTTACTTACCCACTTTTGTTGCCAATCTTTCAAATCACGTTGACCAAGGAAGAATTTCAAACTATTGTGATTTGTTTTTACCACAAATCTGCCACTAACTAAGTATTGCCTAATCTTAACCAAAGCATGCATAATAACAAGCATTTCCTTTTCATAAATTGAAAATGTCCTTTCTAAAGCTTTTAATTTTTTGCTCTCAAATGCTATGGGATGACCCTTTGGCATTAACACAACTCCAATCCCCTCACCTGAAGCATCACACTCTACAATGAATGGTTGTGAGAAATCGAGAATGGCAAGTATAAGGCATGAGCACATTACCTTCTTAGTCTTCTCAAAAGCTTCTTGAGCTATCATTCCATACGAAGGCTCCCTTCTTAGTCATGTCAATCAGGGATCCTACCAACTATGAGCAACCCCTAAGGAATCTCTAATAGTAATTGCATATGCCAAAGAAGCCTCCAAAATGAGTCAATGTTATAGGGGTTGGCCAATCCTGAATGGCTTGGACCTATTGTTTATCCACCCAAACATTTTGAGCACTAATGATGTGACCCAAGTTTAGAATCTTTGTAACTCCAAAATCACAACTAGATGCTTTTGCAAAGAAGGCTTGTTGCTGCAATATCCCAAGGACTATTTCCAAGTGTCCCAAGTGATCTTCCCAAGTTTTTCTTTAGATCATATATCATCAAAGAATACCAAAAAAAATCCTCAATTGGGCACTGAATAGCTGGAGCATTTGTTAGCCCAAATGGCATGACTAAGAACTCATAGTGTCCACAATGACACCTAAAAGTTGTCTTGTGTGTGTCCTCATCGCGCTCACAGATCTAATGGTAGCCGGACTTCAAGTCAATTTTTGAAAAGTAAATAGCTCCAAGCAATTCATCGATCCTGGGAATAGGATATTTGTTCTTGATTGTGTTTGTGTTCAAAGCCCTTTAATTAATGTCGAAGGTATTCTACAACGGCAGCAAGGGGTGGAGTGTAATGGTGTGAGCGTGTTAAGAAAAACTCTTATTTTTTACCTTAAATTTGACAGCCATTTAGATGTCAAAATAATAATATTTAATAATTAGCATAATTTAAATTCAAAATTAGTCACGTGGAAAAACAAAGATATGTTGTCATAAACAAGAACTTTGGATAATAAAAAATAGAACTCAACAAAAATGTTAGAAAATGAAATATTATGTTGTATATATTAAATGAAAGGACAAGGTGTGTAATTTTGATTTGTTAATTTGAGATATTTTTTATTTATGTTTTGATTTGTTAATTTGAGATATTTTTTTATTTGTTAATTATAGTTGAAAAACTGATGGACATAGGGTTGAGTGAAGATATAGACCTTAATATAATAAAATAGTTGTAATTTATAATAAAGCAAATAAAATAACTTCAAATTGATATCTCTCGGCATTCTTTTAGATAGATTTATTTAAGATATCTATACTAGTCTATACACATCCTTATTGTATCATCCCTTTTCTTTACATGTACCACTAATAATGCTATTGGACTAGAACTAGGTCTAATGTGACCCATCTCCAACAACTCTTTGATGGCCTTCTCTATTTTCTCTTTATAAGTATGCAAATGGTGATAGGGGTGATCATGATGGGCTTAGACCCTACTCCAACTCTATAATGTGTTGGAATCCACTATCCAATGGCAAACTTAGAGATATATCACTAAACATGATACTATGCTTATCCGAAGTAGCCTAAATGTCAACAAGATAAGTGCAGTGCTTACCTAAAGGCAAAGTAGTAGGCTTGCCTTTTATCACAAAGCAACTAGCTGCCCATGAGACTTGTACATTACAAAAGGCCATTTCGATACTCTTAGATATGACCACTTGAGGTGACCCATCAGATATGCCTCTAAGTATCATCTCTTTCCCCTGAGATTTGAACTTCAGCTCCATGGACTGATAATTTTGGAAATTTCCCAAGGGAATGCAACCCTTGTATACCTAGAGGCTAGAACCGTGTGTGCTTCCCCTAGTCCCACAACGTAGAAATCACCACATACAGTAGGTTGCCGCCTTCTCCAACCAGCAGCCGCCAGTGGGGAAAGGTTGTTTGATCAGTGGTCCCAAGTTATTTTATCAGCTTTTGATGGAAAAGTTTTGATCAGATAGGGAAGATAGGGAAGGTAGGGCGGTAAAGTAGAAAGGATAGTGTCCTTTTTCTATATTAACTTCATGAAAACATATACATTCAAATCAAAGTAACCTCAAACATAGTACACATATGTATATACCACAAAAAACATGATAAATGAATCCACAACCATTTTGCTCTCCAACCCAGTACTTTAGAGGAAAAACTACAGAAAAAGAATTTATATTGTATAACATAATAAAATAAATCAATTGCTATACATGACTGTTTACAATGAATCGATGATATGGACATGTCTGTTTATACAGTTAAACAAAAAATCTGCAATGTATCAGGCATTCAAATTATTATCTAAGGCAGGGAGATTCATAATCAGCATAAAATGTGGCAAATTCTCTTCAACGCCATTTGAAGCATGGACCAAGACACCTAAACACCTTCAACAAAATTATTGGCAATTATATTCTCCATACCTGATGAAACTGCAGCGTCTTTTTCTCGGATTTTCTCCATGATAAGATCAGCTAAAGTACGCTGAGGACCAGCATTTTCTGACATGAATGCAGCCAGTACCTTCTCATCCTCCTCAGGAACATCCTGCCAGATGCAAGTCATTAGGAGTCAAAAATACTTGAATATTAAGTGCATTTTATAAAACATTAAGAAAAAAATGAACAGATCTTCTATCCAGTAAACATATTCAGTTTTCCATAATCAATTAAAAATCTGTGATGACAGGATCAAAATGATTTGGCCAATTTTAGATGATAAAATTAGAGACACATGATTTAATACACTTACTTCATACTCTTGACTAATTACACTTACTTCATACTCTTCATGGTGGCTCTGAGATTCTGAAAACCCATCAAAATCATCAACATCACTATCAGATTCCACCTTCTCTATAGCCAATGAAAAAGCCCTTTTTGTAGATGCCAAACCAGCCTCTTCATCCCTGCACGCCAGAGGTTAATACTGAAAACCTTATACAAGGAAATTTTTTAGTCACAATCACCTTTGACCAAAAACTGAAATAGATACCTCTCATTATCAACTTCCTTTTGCTGCTTGCGAGCCTCTCGCAATATTTTATTGCTGATACTTTGTGTCACATACTGTTTTGAAAACAAACAGATAGAATGAAATCCTTTTAATCCACAATGTATTATTTTGACACTGCTAGTAGTTGTGACATACTGTAAACATCAATTTCAAGAAGAAGCATGTATTCCACTATTTATTAAATCGGAATTTGTAACCAGGCAGTTTATATCACAAATTAGTATATATAATGATCTCACTATTTACAACTGTCACACATTCCAAAGAATACAAAGCATATACAAAGAAGAATATATCACTCAAGTTGGACCTTTGACAACATGATATTTTGTGTGAAGTTGCAAACATAAGAGCACATTATTTAGAGGGGCTTCCTAAATGTCCAATGCCTGGGTAAATGGACTAGATTCTGATCCATTGTTTCGTTGTGTTGACCTTAATAAATAGTACACTAAAGTGCTGTAAGTTCCAATGAGAACAAAAGGCTTCTGATGACTATGAACAAACTATACATATCAAAGAACAGTCGAATTAACTTGAACTCTAGTAGTCATAAATCAATTAGTTCTGACCACGGCATTGGAGTTAGAATTAGCATGTGTCAAATACACAAAATCTGAAAGAAAATTAAATACGCATCCATTTGTTGTACATAGTTACCATCAAGGGAACATGAAAATTACACGATGTCTTATTCCAGACAATTTTGATTCAAATATTAATATTTTGCAACGTATTCCTGGTCAAAAAGGGTATAAAAGACAATATCACTACTAGGCATTCCTTCATAAGGAGAGCCTCATACACCAATTTGGTGACTCACCTGACAGTAATCTAAAACACTACCTGTTATCCATAATTGGTAAAGAACAATTATAGCACTGCAGCTATATGTTTGATGTGAAAATCAAGCAAATTATTCAATATTCTTCATAAACTTCCAAATTTAGGAGACTGTAAATTAAACACAAGAACGATTATGAGTGCCAAAAACCTGTGAACGAAAAAACTCTTGCACTCAAAGAAGAATACGAGGGGCTATAGTTGTGAATGCCTAAATAACTACAGCCTTGCCTACCCAAATAAAGTGCTCCATGGACAAGAAAATATTCAATGTGAACTATGCTAGGCATCATTACTTGGGCATGAACAAAAGCATGAAAATACAAGCAATTGAGATTCCGTGTGCAAAATGATGTACATTTGCAAATTGTATTTTCCGTAACCTGCTGCTTGTGAATATGACCGCAGACGTATTTTCTGCCGATAATCATTCATTACAATGCCAATCTCATATTGAATATGACCCATAAGTAAACTAATATATGTGACACCATGAGAATTGAAAAAAGGGAGGAGAATAGCATATCAAATGTACGATAATGCAAATAAATGGAAATACCTCTTCATTTTCCTGTTGCTTGTGAACTTTACTAGGGCGTTGCTTGCGAGGTTTATCAAAATGTTCATCCATTTCCTGCCCAAGCGTAAACAAGTGTTTCGCTGAACCATCCAAATTCTTTCTCTTCTTCTTGTTTGAAGACGGAGCATTTTCTGGAACCATTTTGTTGCGACCTTCTCGATACTCAAGACAATAACTTCAGATTAGAATTTCCAGCCTCGGTCACCGGGTTCGCCGAATTTTATTGAGAATTTTCGATATCCGGCGAATCTTAAAAAGCCCTAAAAATACTTAAAATCGCCACTTAAAACGGCCGTACAAATTTTCAACGCTGGGATTCAAACAATGGCGAGTGAAATGTTAAGTGATCGTGGAGGAGCGAGTGGGCATGGAAAATGTAGGTGGAAAGAATACTAATTGCCGCCTCTGTTTGCTTGAAATTTCGGCATATACTACTGCGCCACCGCGGTTCTAAGCTCCTTATGCAATTTCTGCAGTCTTTTGCCAAGATATGGACGGCGCAGCATCAGCTACCTTCACGGTTCGAAGAGCCTCGGGTCTTCAACACTAACACCTTTGAGTTTGTTTAGGGTTTCATGCTGCGAACCCTGTTTGTCTCTCCTCGTAGTCGGGAGCATGTTCTTGAGAAAGGGACCGTATAATAGGAAATTTGAGACCGGATATATAATATAGAATAAACTACATCATAATCGCACAAATGCTTTTCTAATATTATAAACTACTAGGACTTGCATCTTAAGGAGCCCTATTACTATAACGAGTGCTTAAGAAAGCATAACACTTTGTTAAAGACCCAAGTTAAAGCAGGGTTTGACTTAGAGGAAATTTTATGGTTAAGCATATAGTATATTATAAAGAGTGTTATGTGGATCATTTAAACTCATAAGAGATGGATTCTTGTGAACTATAGCTTATAAATTAGCAATTGGACTCATAGATTCAATGGGCAGGATGAAAACTATCTCAAGAAATTATAGAATTTGTTAGATATTTTTTATTATTTATTAATTTATAAGTTATTTAATCCACTAAATTATTTTATCAATTCTTATTGAAATTTCATCACATTAACTATTGTCTTCTTTCATTTATATTAGTAAATTTCTTTTTACATTACATATCGAAATGAACAAACATAGTTGGGTAAAATTATATTTATATTTTTTAAGTTATCATTACTTTACATTCACTCGCTATAGGAGATCACTTATCCCTATAGATCAATTAAAAAAATGTGACCCAACTTTATGGTATTCTTTATTAAAATTTGTAATGAAAGTGTATTTAAATGTTGCCCTCTTTTAACACTTAAATTGATCTGATTAACCCTACAAACACATTACTATAATTCAACCCACAATAACACACAAATATATCCATACAAGACCCACAGCTTCATACCCACCAAAGATTCAAAAACCTTAATTCACATGTTTCTCCAACCATGAATTTGGGTATATATTAGGCCTATGAAAACAACAGTCAAAGTTCAACCTACAATTATACAGACATTTAAATATCTATCTACGACCCACTATCACCATTACTTTATAAAATATTGGAGCTATAAAAACGTATCAAATCTTCTGCACTGCCCATGAATGTAGTGCCATAAATCGAATTTTACAAATATCCATCAAGGTGAACTGCAACATTCACAAATATAATATGTAGTGAGCTAAGCTGGAAAAAATTAGTAGTTTACAGTAAAATCAAACTCTAAGTTCCCTATAGTACTCAAGTGAAATTAAGAGCTCTTACGTTGAAAGGAATAAGTTCAAATGGTAAAAGTATTGGAGCATCCATAAAGGAGCTCCAGGTTCAAAGCCTAGTAAATATGATAAACTAACACACACCGCCAAGTAGAAGTCGAGTGAATTTGACATAAAGAGGATAGGGCACCATTCATGGCAACTAAGCTGAAGTCTACCTCCAAGAAATAGGGAATTTACCAAATCAAAAAAAAAATCAAGAACTCCTACCACCCACAATGTTGTTGTATTCCATCCAACAAATATCAGCAATTTAATTACGAAGCATTATATGCCTACTTTAAAATATCCTAAACCCTAATAAAAATTATTAAAAAGTGCAGCCAATTTACAATACTAAAGCGAAAGGTACCTTACCATTTAGGTCGTGTGCAGATTCAGGAGTCCAATTAAAAGCCATAAAATTCGGCATGCCTAAATTGCCTCTATTTTTTTTAATTTCAGTTTGGCGGTGAGTGTAAAGAAAGACAATAGCCCGATTTAGCACAATTTTCATCAAATGATTTCACATATCCGTTAAAAAAAAGAAAAAGAATAAAAAGTGGTGACTGAAACTCATCTGAATTATTTGCTTTCAACCATTTTCCCTTTCCGTTTCTTTTGAAAAAAAAATAGAAATTGCAATATCCGGTAGGGGACATTTAAAGGACATGAGACTTCTTCTGCCACGATTTTTTCCCAACGTGAGAACAACCGACGAGTTTACAAAATTTCCCAACATGAATTTCTATTTTTATATGTCTGGGGAATCAAATCAAAAGGCCTATCTTCTGTGCATAAACATCACCATCAACCATCATATCCATCAACATCAATTAAAAAACATTGCATATAAAAAAATTGAAAATGCACCTTCAGGAATACAAAACCCAGTCAGAATACAAAAAAATGTTATTGTAATCTCCTTCAAATATCACAACTGCTATATACATCCAATTGGGCCCAAACACTTTTTTTCCCTTCTTTTTTGGGTCTTCTCAGAGGCTATCACTTTTAGGGTTCACCAATTTGTTATATCTGTGGTCTTATGGAGTTCAAAACCGCTTGAATTGAGCGGAGAATCAATCACGAGAAAATGGCCCGACTGTGTTACCCATATTACCCATTTTTGTGAAAGTAGTCTCGTCTATTTAAATCTGTGACAGTCCCATCAATCAATCAAAGGTAAAATTAAAAAAATCAGTATGGCGAAGTTAGCTCCTGACGTCAGATTTTGAATTTTAGTTTTGAGTCATATGTGGTGCTGACTTCTCACCAGGATTTCCCTGCTCTCTAGATCCTCTCACCGTCGTTGTCAATTCCTTTAGTTTCTTGGAAACTTCTGTGTAATTATAGCAAGATTTTCATTGCTGAAAGTTGTGGTCTGACTATAAATAGAGATGAGTTATAAATGGTTGATTATATGGCTCATTCACACTACTAATTGCTCAATAAATTTGATATTCAACAGCTGCCTAAGGCAACAGCTACAGCAACCATTAATTAAAATAACAATTTATTGTTAAAGTAAAAAAGTAAAGTGAATTTTTTTTTGGTTTTTATCATTTATGATATTCTTTGAAAAAATCAATGGTCAAGATGCTTTTCATGGTATTCCTTTTAATTTGAGTCATTGATCTATATAATTCATCATGTGCTACTCACATAGGGAAGGCTTTCAGCCTAAATATGGTTAATGAGTTTAAGTGGAAAACTACGCATTGAATCATAATAAAACATCACATAATTTGACATGATGTGAAAAACAACACCTTTTTGAAAGCAAATTATATGTTAAGTAAAACATTATAAAGTACAAATCAAAGAATGGATTAGAAGATATATTATAAAGAGTGCTATGTGGATCATTTAAGCTCATAAGAGATGGATTCTTCTGAACCATATCTCATAAAATATGGGTTAATGAGTTTTAAGTGAAAAACTATGCAGTTGAATCCTGATAAAACATCACAAAATTTGACATGATGTGAAAAATGCCACCTTTTTGAAAGCAAATTATATGTTAAGTAAAACATTATAGAGTACAAATCAAAGAATGGATTAGAAGATATATTGTTTCATTTGCCAATTTATTTACATAGAATAACGTTTAAAAGTAGGCTCATTAAATTTACAATATTGTTCTTGGGTATATACTTGTATGTGTTTTTTATGAATCTTTTGCACGTGATTGAAATTGATCTTTATTTCTCCCATATCATCATTATTTTACGTGTGATGTTGATATTATGCTATGTGAGTCCACTACAGGTTTGAATTTGAATTTCCTTTTATTCCTAAAAAATCGGTTAGAATGAAATTTCACACAAATCATTAGATGGACAAGTGTTATTATTCTAAGAGTATAGTGTAAAAAATGATTTTCTATTATTTTATAAAGTAAATTTGTAACATCACATTCCATAATGCTCAACAATTAACATAAGTATTCATCTTAATCAAGAATTAGAATACATCATGATTATCCAAATCAGAGTTAAACAAGAATGAATCATTATCATTTCAATAATTAAGCATGTTATTCTAAACCAGAATATAACAAAGCTTACAATTACAATATCCAATAACATCTCAGTAGTGAATAACCTTCACTATGCATATACAAAGCTATGCTCATGGCATCAAATATCAAATTATACATAATAACTGACTATCAAGTCATATAATGAAAAAACACTACATCTGGAACATATGACATATGTCTTCATAAGCCTCGGCTTGTATCATGCTTGGGAAGGAGAGCATCATCCAAGTGCTTTTCCTCTAACCATAGACCGGTGGTCCCCACACAACTTCGTACCTAGAAGTGGCCCTACCCTTCACGGAAGGTATAGATATAAGGAATTGTTAGGTTAGCCATCTGAGTATCTGGTGTTGTGTCTTTCATAATGCCTCTCGGTCACACAACTATAAATCCACTCTAACTATGTATGACACTATTGGAGACATTATGCCATCTGGAGCACTGTGGACCGACAATGCATGCAGAGACAGATGCATTACTTTGGCCAAAGATTTACATACATAAATGGTATGCAATGAACGTTGTTGTATGTCCACCACCTCGACTCAACTTATAAGCTGTCATGTCCTACAGTAAACATATTTTGACCCTTCTCGGTCTAGAACAGTTAAGTTCAAAATATCTTAGTCCATTCCTTGGGCATTTGACTTCTGTCTTGAAAACCCATTCTTACGGTTCTCATTGCTTAAGCAACCGGAAACTAGTGACTCCACGTCACTTTGTCCCACACTTGTATGTAGAAAAAGATTCAATCATGTTCTCAACACTTAACCATCTCAGCTTGGTGTTTACTTTATTTACCTCATTACAAGGTTTACATTTAGGTCATAATGTCAATGGGTGAACTTGTGGTGACTCATAGAGTCGATTCCCTTTAACAAGGTTCTATCTCAATAAACCTTCTTGATTCCAAATTCTTAAAGAAGAAACTTAGCCATTCAAAAAGAAGGCATTCATTTACTATTGCACAACAAGATATATGGTGACAAGGTTCTATTCTTGTAAAAGAACATTTCAAAGAATAACTTTCCCTTAATGAGATATGGCTCAAACCCGTAGGAGTCAAAAGATAATAACATGTCCACAAGAACCTTCTCGTTACCATGAGAGATCATTATAGTATCAAAATACACTACATACACAAAGGTATCATTACATGCAATCGAAGGTTTACATCTTTCACTTCGAGGTGATAAGTTTTAATATTAAGAGCAACGGCTCCATATGGTGCTTTCTACCAAGACTGGAACAGTCTTCAACATAATATGGATTGGCCTTAGTTATCATTGTGATTGAAAATCTAAACTACTGTAGAACTGTTGGCGTGTCAATTCACACCTCTGGAATGCGAGTTGGAAATGGATAGCTATACATAGATAAACTGCTCTCCTATTATGAGGGGGAGTTCCCTTTTTGCTGATGTTCGCTTGAAAGATAAATAAAAACAAATTTGCCTATCTTCTTTTTGATTCTCAACTGCGAGCACAAGGTTATAAAACTCTATCTTGCTGCAGAAGAGGTTTTTCCTTTTTAAAACTTCTAACTACAGCTAGGCCTAAGCTAAATGACGCTTTTAATCTCCTAAGTAAATTCAGAGCAAAGGGATTAAAAGTTAACAAGGAATGAATTGTTGTAACACAAAAAAACTTAAATAAATTTCTCCCAGATTCACATTATAAGACCCATTGTACTTTAATGATGAAAACTGAAATAAAATTTACACAAGCCACACATCTGATGACAAAACTAGATGATTTGAGATAGGAAATCAAAGCAAAAGGCATGCATGAGACTTCTATTTCAATATCATAAAGTTGATACAACTCTAGGACATCAATATTGTAGCAAAAGGTAGGCATACAATAAGCGATCAAACACTGGAGAACAGATAACATAGAATGAACAAGTAGCTAAAATAACAATTTTTGTAGGCTAGAATAGGCACAACAAATTTTGCTATCACAATTACCATTACTGTTACTTACTATGGGCAAGGATGCCCTTATTTATACTAAATCAAAGGAGTAGGGAACCCTAAAATCTCCTTGATTTACCCTAACTAACTTGCCAACTCGCAAGCTTTTTTTCTATTCTAAGACAAAGATTACAACTAACAAACATTTTAAAACAATTTGCTTTAAAGCAAAGAAAGCCCCAACTAATACAAAGTGATTTCTTTCTAAATAAAGAATGGATGAACTTAGGATGAAAGCAAATGCTTTAAAACAAAAAGCATCTGATTTAAAGTTGCTTTCTTTTGAGTCACATCCTCATCTACATTCTTGCTTTATGGTGATGTCATCCATTGATATAAATATATTGCCGCAGCTGCCTATTTTCAACCTTAAGGGTTGCTTCATCTTTTTTCAGATTATTTGTTGCAACTTCAAGAGATTCACATCTATGTGCCAGGTACTTCTACCAAGATTGGCTCTGAAAGCCTTGAAGACATCCACATCCAATGTTCTTTGGCAAAACATTCTACTTTTTTTTCAACCACTTTTGAGTAACCTTTTCTTATATTTTTCTTTATCATTGTGCCACACCCTCTTGCATTCTTCAATTGAAACGACCAAGTTCTCCCTCCATATTGGTATTGAAAAACACTTCTCAATGTCGTTTGGCCTGAGGCTGTAGAGCACACTTTCATCTGCTGATTGGATTTCTCTTCTGACTGAATTGTAATGCCTTATACAAGCAATTATGAATTTGATACTTTGCACTGAAATGGGGAATGAAGCTGCTGCAAGCAACCTGGAGTGACCTAGATTCCTAATAGTATTATTTCCTGCATCTTCCAAAGGATGCAAATTAATCACTTGAAGTACTATATGCAAGTCTGTCTTGAAAGTTCTCAAGTAATCGTGAACCAACGTTGTTTTAGGCTTGATCTTTGTTGGAGAGTACTGCATACTGAAAGATTTGAAGAATGACTGTGAACACGCCTATGTCAAAAAAATCTTAGACAAAAAGCTGAAAATTACTTGTTGATTTCTTCTAAAAAGCAAAATGTGAGCAAAAAAAGCTGGCACATGGGTTTTGTAGGCAATTCTGTTTTGAAGCAACCCAGATCGTCGGATTTTGAAAAAGCGAAAGGTTTCCTTAAAAAGTAGCAAAAAAGTAGATTCCCGAGAAAATAAAATTTCCCAATCTTCAAGAGGATGAAATTCTGGATGAACCCATCTCGATGAAAATTGAAAAAGCTTCGGTCTTGTTCTTGAAAAATGATCCCCTAGAAAAAAGGACCCTGAAAAAGCATGCCTCCTTGCTTCCTCATCCCAAAACTACAAAGAACATTGAAAAAACACTTCGTTTGAGCCTCGAATCTCGGTGAAAGAAAATAAAAATCTTCTTTTGGATGCAACCTGCAAAAGACAATGAAATAAAAGAGGCCAAAGCTTGTCTTTATAGAACTTTAGGGCATAAAAGTAGCTTTCTTTGTGAAAGAATAAAGCTTCAATCTTATCCATGAAGAAAGCATCTTTTAAAGCGCAAATCCAAGTAAATATCTTCGAATAGGAAGAATCCATATTTTATAGCTACCTATGGCTTCATGTGTGAGATGACGAAAAATATCTTCTTTGATGATGTCATCAAACACACGAGGTTGCAAAAGTGTTAGCCAATTTTTCCTTCGTTTCAACACTCTTGCACTCATTTTGACTCCAATATGGCCTATCCCTGACTTCAACAATATGGAAAGCTACCACCGTTGACGAAAAAAACTAACAAATCATGGTACTTTGAAGATTTATCAACTGTGATTCCATCTCCAGCCTCAAACTGACAATCTGACTGCGAATCTGACCTCCAAAACCTGTCACCGGACAAAGATCAGAAAACAGCTGCAAGGAAACACTGTCAATCATGAAATTTTTCCAAGGCATGAAAAGTTGGGCGCCCCTAGCCTCCAAGGGCGCCTAGTTTTTTGTGCCTTAGCCAATTTTTGGAAAATTTCAACTTTTTCAAATTTTTGATTTGCGTGCGCGTTCTAGTGACTACAGACCCCTGTTTGGCTGTTGATTTCTACCTGCCAGAGTAAAATTGAGTCTGATGATCTGGCAAACAAGCAAGCCTGATGAAAATTGAATTGATTGTACCCTCTGTCTGCCTCGTAAAACATGCCAAACTGATTCCCTGTGAACCTGACCGGGCTGACAGAGGAGGTTTTGTCATTTTCTGGAAAAACTAAAAAATATTCTAAGGCATAGAAAAGTGGGCGCCCCAGGCCTCCTAGGGTGCCTAGGAATTTGTGCCTTAGAAATTTTTTGTGTTTTTTAGAATTTCTTTCCATTCCTGATTTCTGTGCCAACAGGTCCTGTTCGATCATCATTTTTTTGTCGTTCGGAGGACTGTTGAGGTAGGACATGAGGTGATCTGAGCTGTCTGAACATACCTATGATGAAATCCCATCTTTTTAAAGCTTTCGACTGAGTTTGACCACCTGGAAACGGGATGACGAAGGTTTTTTGACGTTTCTTGAAAAACACGTAAAAAAATTCAAAGGCATGAAAAGTTGGGCACCCCTGGCCTCTAGAGGCACCTGGTTTTTTGTGCCTTAGCCAAATTTATGATTTCCAACCTCTGTTTGTAATTTGCTCCGTTTTGCATGCCAGCAGCTGCTTCATGTCACTGATTTCAAGGTTTCGCCAGTCAACTGCCACTGGATGAGGGATGGACTGGATAGCCTGGGTACATCTAATGTGGATTCTAGCTTTTTAGGGCCTGTTGACCAAAATGACTACTTTTGTCGACCCCAGAACCGTCCGATAGAGGCATTTCTAGCAGTTTCTTGAAAAATACAAAAAAAACTAAGGCATGAAAAGTTGGGTGCCCCTAGCCTCCAGGGGCACCTAGTTTTTTGTGCCTTAGTCAAATCTCATGATTTTTAACTTTTCTCCTCATTCTAGATCCATCCTGCTCCGTTTCTCGTTCTTCGTCAAATTGTTTGTCAGTTCTGCGTTAGCTGAACAGCCTAGAAGACTTGAAACTGATCTCCGGCAGATGAACTTCTTCCATTGATGGCTCTGGAGCTCGTGCTTCGCCTTCTGAAAAAGCAAAATTGACCTAGTAGAGAAAACTTGATCGTTTGCAAATTTCGTCTAGACCACCTTGATCGTGAAGCAAAATCAGCCAATCAGAACAAAACACAACACCTGAATCAGATATTTTATTTTTAGAAACTTTCTATTTTTAGAAAATTTTGCCAGCATCCGTATCTCAATAAACCCAAAAAACCTAATTTAACGTTTATTTTTAGAAATTTTGACTTTTTGACTTTTCTAGACTTTCACAAAATGCTTTAATGAAGCAAAAAAATTTGATTGGCTACAACAAGAACCTACTTAAATATTCAATACTCCAATGAAAATAAGACAAATGCAATAAACCAAAGTTATACCATGCGAATCGATTTACCTTGTGTCTTCCATTGTTGCCTATCTCTTCAATGATCTTTGTAGATTATGATTGAGCTCTCAGAAGTAGACTTCCTTGTTGTTTTAAGATGACAAAGAGAGAATGGCTTTTGTGGAGGATTATGCAAAGTGAGATAAACTACAATGCAACACTCAGATGAATGATGGAGATTATGATATGAAGCCATGGATGATGATTATGCAATGAGGATAATGAGATTACAATGTAAATGAGGGGAGCCAAAGGCACGCTTGATAGCGATGGTGGAATTTTTGCAGCATACGTTTTCTAAAGCTTGAGTTGTATGAAAATGGAGAAATGAGAGGTTCCTTTTATAGGCAAAAGAGGTTCAAATCCAAGTGTCAAAAGATCCACGATGGAGGAATGAGTCATGTGATGTGTACGGTGGAGATTGGACGAGTTGGGATGAGGGAGATAAAGGTGGAAGATGTTCCTCCTACGATGACAAGGTGGAGAGAAAGGTGTAAGCATGAGGCCACTTGTCACAATGCTCTCAAAGACCAAAAGACATGGGTCAAAGAAGGAGTCCTTTGTAGAGAGGTTGGAAGGAATCTCGGAACTAATGAGACATGTGTCTCTAAGTCTCCTTTGACTAAGATGACATGGAGGAACCAAGTTCTTGAGAATAGGAATGGTTGGAGGATAAATAGGACATGTGGTGAGGATAATTGTATAATTAAATATTAAAAATATTCAATTATGTGTGCAACATGATGAGGTGTAAAGTGAGGTGGAAGTGATGTGGATTTATAGCATTAGGACTTTGGAATGATGATTATTTAAATAATTTGGAAATATTCAATTAAGGATGCCTTCGAGGGATTTGGATGATTTAATTAAATAAATTAATTTTTATTTAATTTTTGGAAGATTAAGATGAATGTGAATCAGATAAATAAATTATGATATTTATTCATTGATAGAAGAATAAGAATAAAATAAATATTAAAATATTTATTTAATTCGACTCGAGCCATTTTTAAGTGTATACATTTTGCCCCTCTTTGAGACAATGTGTTTTATCACGTTGTTTCAAAGAATAATTTTTTTTAGTATGATACATGCCCCAGTTTGCCCCTAGTACGGGTTTGATAACGGTAGGATGCCCCCTCGGGAGATTGGTCGGGTTGGATTTGGTAGGACGGATGACAAACGATCTCACAACAAAGAAGAATTGTCAACACGATTGACAGGTGAAAGAATTGGATGATGGAGAATGAGAAACACGATGAAAAACATGTCATTCATGTGCAAGGTCAAACACCTCCAATTTAGGGTTCACTTGGCTACAAATAATGATGTGGAGCATCCATTCTACTCATTTGCACACTTGTCATTTGAGGAGAGATTATAGGAGCCCTAGTTTATAGCAGAGCAAAGTAGAGCAAAGTAGTCAGCGAAGATGGTGCAGATTCCAGTAGAGAACCACTGTTTTGAGAGGATCCAACGATTCAGGCGGCTAGTAGAGTACAAATCCCCGGTATGTATGCTTTCACATTTGGTCAAAGTGCATTTATTGTGGTCAAATTTTAGGTCAAAAGTCTAGGTTTTGAATGCGTCGTTTTGCTGTTTCTGCGCAAATGATAAATAGATCTGTACATATGCTCTGATTCGGTGCATATGAGCCTGGAATGGGCACATATATGAGTTTTTCACATTTGAAAGGCAGTTGTGCTCATATAGTTAGGGTTTCAGCGTATTCAATATGATAACGCGCATGCAAAAAAAGTAGCGCAAATGATTAGGGATTAGGCACATTTAGATTTTTCTATGCATTTGCCTAGGGTTTCGGCGCATGTATTGTGATGTTGTGCATCTGAAATAAAATTACGCTTTTGAATCTTGATTCCGCACATATGCCCAAATTTGCGCAAATGATTAGGGCTCCTACGCATATGGTATAAAGTTGTGCTTTTGAAAAGCAAAGCTGCACATATGATAAAAGTAGTTAATTACTTAGCTGATTTGGTTAAGTTGGCATCTCGATCGATGTTGGCCAACTGATAGGTCATCTTTGAGATTGACAGAATCTCAAAAGAGATGATAGGATAGGTTACTGATAGGATAGCTAAGGTAATTGTTTTGATTGATTGGATAGATATGCAGCTTAGTTGATTTGTTAACATGGTTTGTTATTGATTGCAGGAGGAGCTAGATAATGTGTTGATGTTGCGGGAGAGGTTTTTGGTTACACAGCTTCTTCGACCATACTTTACCGAGACTGACCACTTGGTCCTTAGATCAGTCAGATTGTGGTTTGTCTTCTTTATGCCCGAGGTGTGGGCGAATCTGGGATTATTGACTTCTCTTGGGGAGAGGTACCATAGCGAGACGTGCACATTTCATTTGCCTACTAGGGAGATGACAGTGACCTTGGAGGATGTGCATCGGATTCTTTAGATTTTGATACAGGGAGAGCTTGTTGAGTATGAGTCACACTCAAGAGTTGGATTGGCAGAGTGTAGACGTGTATTTGACGACACTAAGCTTGAGGAGATGGAGATCAGCTAGGCTGATATGATAGATTATTATGAGCCCCTGCCAACTATACTAGCAGGGTTGATTGAAGGAGTTGTTTGTCCAGATAGGAGATCTCGTGGATTCCAGGTTGGATGGGGGAGGACACTAGAGCGGATGATATTTAAGGGGACACGCTTCGCCTGGGGCCCATACATACTTGCACACTTATACCATGATCTGCATCAGTTTGTCTATGATGGAGCTACCAGTCTATCTACTGGTGTGTCATTATTACAGATTTGGGCATGGTTACACATAGCGGTCACACGATCGATAAGCATGGGGATCAGAGGCCATGATAGACCTTACTCTTACAGGTTCCAGGAGACTCTTTCCCAGCCTAAGCTGGGAAAGATTAAGCATTGGAGGCATGCACTAGATAATGTGGACACAGTTGAGTGGCAACCATACCTAGATTGTGAGGTATGGGAGGAGGACGATGCGGAGCTGCCTTATTGTTTTCAGACACTGTGGTTGATAGGGAGGACTCCCTATATCTTAGAGTGACACATCATTTCTCGTGTGCTCCAACAGTTTGGTAGAGTCTAGGGGATGCCCCAGGGGACTGCCATATTTGCTCAGACGCACAAGGAGCATCCATGGTGGGGTCCGACTGCATCATTTGAGACAGTGAGAGCAGACTTCCTATAGATTCCATATCAGGCGTGGGATCTATGGTGACACATTGTAGATGCAGGGATGACAACTGATTTTGCGGCCCACTTTACAGCTTATCCTATCCTGAGATACTCTAGTCCCGGGGAGTGAGCACCTAGGTTGGAGGATGAGGATGAGGACGAAGACGATGCTCCACGCCAGAGGAGGAGGCGAAAATGAGGTGGGAGAGGTGGTGGAGATGATGGTGGCGGGGGTGGCATAGGTGATGGAGGTAAAGGAGATGATGGAGGCCAGAGGAGAGTTAGATAGAGGGTGCCATAGGTACAGGCACAACCACAGGTGTAGGCATAGGGTCAGACATAAGCTCAAGTTGGATAGGATGATGAGCAGATTGTAGCCTTACGAGCCCAAGTGGCTCATCTTTAGGGGCAGGTCACACAGCTGTAGGGGATGTCAAGACAGCCATATTAGAGTGGGATACTACCATCCAGAGATATACTAGAGCATAGACCTTACTACAGCAGGTCAAGCAGACCACAGCATAGGGTCCTCGTGGGCAGATTGTTACAGATATGGTTCGAGCTGGGCATGAGATCTTTTATTGGAGATCCCTGTATGAGCAGGTAGTGCCCCCAGAGCAGGGGGTTAGTTGTTTCCATCTGAGCTTGTGCAACAGCTCTAGGCGCACACTATCAGAGAGTGGAGGAGTTATGGGGCCACTACCTCCTCATCCTACAGGTCCTACATGTTCTTAGCCTCAGCCTTAGCCTCAGCATCCAACACCTTCTGGAGGCAGTACCACTTAGGCATTCTTGAGACATGTATCAGTTTATATCATTTTTGTATACACCATTTTTGTCAGCTCAAGATACATATTTATGACATCATTGTATACTTGGACATTATTATTATTTTTATGATGATGAGTTTGATGGACTACATGCATGTGTTTTTATGGATGGATGTTATTTATATGATGGATGTTATGTATATGATGAATTGTTATCTATGTGTGTCTATTTGATGATTCTAATATGTTGATTCCATGATGTACATGACACTTATGATATGATGCACCTATTGATTCATACGATGACTAATATCTATGTGTAATGTTATGTGCAATGTGTTGGCAAGAGACACTGTGTGGCTTAATTGGTGTTGTCATTGATGGCAACAAAGACCACTCCACACATCCGCAGGACATGGTGTATCTTTACCGGAAGTTAGATTGAAGAATACTTTGGTCCGGTAAGCAAAAACAGAGCATGCAGCAAGGTCTGACAGTCAGGTCCGGATCTCTTAGAGGAAGTATCTTTGTAAAGTGCGGACTTGGGGAAGTCAAGAGGAATACCTTGACTAATAGATTCCAGGGATTGAGCCTCTGGCGATGAAAGAGTGAAGAGATATGCGCATCTAAGTATTGGGGTCCGGTTTGGCAGAGTAGACAGAGGAAGAACTGACTGACAGAGCATCAGAATTATTCTGGATGAGATATTGATGGTGATCAAGGTTCTTAAGGTATAATCCATGATTGGTCGACATGTTAGATGACTTATATAAGTATCTCGCATCACTTGGTAAGCAAGGATTCTGCCGACAGACTAGAGTTTGGGAAAATATTGACTATTCCAGATGTCGACTAGAAAGAGGATGAAATCCTTTCTACGGATATATATACCAGATGGATTTAGATGTGAAGGTGGTGTGTGTGTGTGTTGTGGTGTGTGAAGAAAAGTAGAAGAGCAGTACAGAAGTAGTAAGGCAGGTCCGGTATGTGAAAGGACAGCAGCACAGAAGAAGAGAAAGGATGAAGTGTAGTAGATTAGTATACTGAGACTAACCAGAACTAAACTCTAGCGTATGTGGATGCTTCTTATCAGTTCAAGTATCTTGTTACTTTCTTTATAACTTGTAGGCAGTGAGCCTCTTGTGAGCAGTGTGCTCGAGCAGTGAGCCCTAATTGGCAAGTGCCATTTTGTACTATTCTATTCTTCTAACAAAGAATACAATGTTAGGTTAATCACCCCGTGGTTTTTCCCTTAACCGGGTTTTCCACGTCAAAATCATTGTGTCATGTATACTAATGTTATTTCTGCTTCCATGGTAATGCTTGCTTGTATGATTTGATTCTGCACTAATTGTTAAAGAAGGACTGAAAATCAAAATAATTAAGATAACTGATTCACCCCCCCTTCTCAGTTATCAACAATTGGTATCAGAGCCAAGTTCCTCCAAACAAAGCCTAACAGCTTGAGGAAGATCTGGAAATTCAAATGGATATGTATGGTATGAGGGAACAACTTCAGTCTGCCCTAGATGATCTTGAACAATCTAATTCTGAAGTCAATGAATTGAAGGAAAGACTTAAATAGGCTAATGAATTCATAAATGAATTAAAGGGAAATTGAGTATCTCCATAAAAAAGAGAAAGGATCTACTTCAACAATTAGTAAGTCAAGGTGAAACCAATGATACAAATGAAGACCTAAAAGAGAAAACCAAGCTATGTGAAAACTTATCAAAAGAGGTCATTATGGTAAGACATGAAATGGAATGAGGAGTTATGAAGTTCACCCAAGAAATTGAAGAAAAAAGAAAAACTAAAGATGATCTAAGACAATCTCTCAAGGAAAAATCAGAAGACTGCCATAAAATGGATAGAATAATTAGACATCTGGAATCTGATCTTGAAGATGCTAGAGATAATGAAGAAAAACTTGAGGATCAAATAGACATTCTTAAAAAGGATCTACAAACAACAAATGAATACAAAGAAAAATTCAAGATAAGCTCTGCTCAACTTGAAGTTCTTCTTGAAAGTCAAAAGAGGGTAGATAACAAGCATGGCTTGGGATATGAGAAAGGTGAAAGCTCCGGATCCGGTCAGAAGAACTCTGGATCAGGAAATCCAAGGAACAGACCTAGAAGACCTCCGGTAAGGCAACCAAATGCTCAAAGATATCCATCCTTCAATGGATATTGCCACAACTGCAATAACTTTGGTCATAAAGCAAATCAGTGTAGAAGAAGAATGAATCAGACTAATTCATCCTTCTTCGGACAGTGTTTCAATTGCAAAAGGTATGGTCACAAATATCATGAGTGTAGAAATATGCAAATGAACAATTCATTCAACGGTAGATGTTTTGCATACAATAGAATGGGACATATGGCTAATCAGTGTAGATCAAGAGGATATCAGTCAAATATGCAAAGAAATGTTGTTTGCTACAATTGCAATAAATCCAGTCATATTGCCAAATTCTGTAGAAGTAAGAATCAAGACAAAAGGGGTCCAGAACAGTATAATCATAGCCAAGACAAAGGAAAGGGAAAAGTGAACGCGGATGAAATTCAAAGGGAGATGAATAAGATCTGGGTGAAGAGAAGCACAGAGAATGTTGGGGATGGATCCGCACCAGAATCTGGTGCTGATAATCCTTCCAAAAATTGAGTAGATGAGCTCTGGCTTAGGGGGAGTCACTAAGAAAAACAAATCCCCCAGCCAGTCAATTGGTGGATGAAATTGGCACATGAGAAGTTGCGGATTAAAAGATTCTCAGAGAAACATCTAAAGAAAGCTTGGTAAAGATATGGAAGATCCGCAGGAAGATTTGAAGAGTGTAATCTTCCAAGATTGTTCCAGTTTAACAGTCATCCGGTAAAATAGGATTATCACAGTTAGATCTAGTATGATTCAAATTTGAGGCATCTTGATCTGAGGATAGATCAAATGTTTGGGGAAAGTAAGATAATTTGTTATTAACCACCAAGGATAACTCTAAGTATATCTCAGTGATCCAGAAAAAGATCTTTCTCAAAATAAGAAGAACCAGGCAACCAAAATGACTTAAGTTGCGTATTTATTGCAGTGTGGATTTAAGGTTTTTATCATAAATAAAAGGGTTCGTTCGCTCGTCATTTGCACATTTGCATTCGAGAAGAAAAGAAAAGGAGCTCTGCAACAAATTGTTTCATATTTCTCAAAGATCAACCGTTGAAGTCGATTCATCCAACAAATCAATCCAGCTCACTTCGCAAACCCTAGAAGCGCAAAAGGTATTTTCCGTCGTTGAATATTTCTTTGTAAATCTTTTTGAAGATGGCTACATCGAATGTTGTAAAGATCACTGATAGGCCATGTGCTAAATTCAAGAAACATCCATATAAATCCCTAGAAGTTGATCCCCTAGGTGCCTTTTCAAGCATTCCGCATGGGGTTCTGCATGTAGAAGATGTTAGGGCATATATTCATGCAAATATTGAAGAATTTGGGGAATCTAAGATGGTTGATATCTATCACAAGCATTTGATAGATGACTCATTTGAACTCAAAACTCACTATAAAGCTATCCAGGACAAACATTTTGCACAGTGCATTCATTTCCCCTATTTTCCAGAAGATGAATGGGTCCGGTATATTTTGAGCAGAATGCATGACAACTTCATGTGGTTGAATAGGCCGTTTAAGATCACTAAGGATGCCATTAGGGCAGTAACCAGATTACACTCAACCGGTGGAATGCCTACTCTCAAATCTGTCAAAAACCAAATTGTAAGTGAGGCTACCGGATCGAAGTTTGATAAAAGAGCAATGATAATTGAGGATATCACATATCCGGATATCAAGTTTGCATCAATGATAATTGGATATAAGATATATCACTCCAGCAGGGAGAATTCAGTATCTGGAACTGCTGTATATACTGCTTATGAAATGTTGAGGAAGTATGCAGACTATGATCTTTGTGAGCTCCTTCTGAACCAACTCTTGGAGAATCTGCAGAAGATAAAGAACGATAAGAAGAATTCTTTCAAATACGGTGGTTTGATACTCTGCCTATTCTTTTACTACATGAATGAGCTACCTAGATCCAATGGATGGGTATGGCAAAATAACAGACCGGTTGTAATTCAGATCAGAGATTACTTGCATGGGCTTGGTGATGCCAAGGCACAAAACACAACACTATGAGGTTACTTCAAAAACTTCCAAAGAATGATGCAGGCTAGAGAAAGAATTCCCCAATCCCTAGTTGAAAAATATAAAGATACAATATGCTTTATAGTAGAAACTGATCAGTGCCTAATGGAGGCAGTGGAACCAAGAACAGTGTGGATCATGCCTATGGGGTATGAAGTTGATGAGAAAATTGTAGAGCTGCATGTTCAACACATGCTAAGTCAGCCCAAGGATCCTAAGGCAGAAAGGTTTGGAACCTTTGAAGAATTAAGTGTAAAAATCCATGTGGAGCTCAAACAACCAGAGATGAAGAGAAAAGTGAGAAAAGAGGTAGAAGAATTTTCCAAGAGGCATGGAATCTCAAAAGAGGCACTTGATGCCAACAGAGAGAAAATGGAAAGGGCAGAGAAAGAAAAGCAAGAAACTGGAAAAGAAAATGCTCCGGTGCAAGCCCCCTCCCGGACCAGATCAACCAAAATCTCTGCACCTACCACTTCCAAGGGTCAAAAGGCTTCAAAATCGGAAGCTCAGACATCCAGAAAAGGAGAGAAGAGAACCAAGAAAAAGGCAACAAGGTCTTACACAAGCCAAAAGGATGAAGAAGAGACAGAATCCAATGAGGAAGTAAAGAAAATGAAGAAGAAAAGGAAAACATCCAGTGAATCCTCTACCGAAGAAGTAACAAAAGAATTTGTTGAAAAGCCTACTCTGTGCATTGATGACATCATAAAATCAGTTACTGTGGACGGGAACCTTCAACCAATGGCTGAATTCTATGATGATTATAATGAAGCTGACCAAAAATCTTGCAAGAAGCCACAGTCAGGTATCTGAATATCTACAACAAGGCTTTTATTGAAATTATATCTCTTATTCCCAAAACCCTAGAAAAGGAATTAGAAATAAGAAAGAATAATGCTATGGCAAAGGATCTTGAGATCCGAGAACAGATAGCTATTCAGCTATACCCTTCAATCACTCCTAAGCAGAAGAACATGATCTTCAAAGATTGTAAGGATGAGTTCTGGAGCAAAGGTAGAATGAATCAGCTTATGCTAGGAGAAACTAACAAAGTAGCAAAAGAGACAGAAGAGATCCTTTGGAATGCATACAAAAGATTCAACATTCCTATTATAGAGGATTTAGGTGATGATCCCTTAGCTACAGATGTTGAAGAAGAATCTAGTGAGACAGTGGCAGAAGAGGTAAAGGAGACAGGTGAAGAAAAAGGTAAGGACTTAGATTCCTCTGCTCTGGAAGAGGAGGTCCATGATCAAGCAAACATCTCTCCTCCAGTTTCCACTGCTGACTCTGGATCTAAAGAAGAAAAAAGAGTAGAAGAAAAGATCAGTCAAGAAGCAGAGGAAAAGGAAAAAGAAGATGACAGTAATAAGGGTGCAGAAGGAGAGAAAACTCCAACAGAAAAGACCACATATGATAGTGGTAAGGCTGCAAAAGGGGACAAAACCCTGTCACCGGCAAGAGACACAGCAGAAGCAGTCGAGGAATTCTTAACCAAGGAGATGATGGAATTTGATGAACTGGAACTTCTTCAAGGACCCTTCAATTTTGACTCCCTCTCCCCGATTCAAACCATGAAGCTAGCATCCTTTACTTCAGCAAAGGCAAAAGAAAAACTTCTGAAGTCTCACATGGAAGACTGCAAGCTCATAGAAACTGCATCCGGTGTATTAGAGAAGATCATGCCATCTTTTTAGAAGGATCCCTCAGTCTCTTCATCTGGTAATCTCAAATCTCTAGTAAATAGTGTTAGCACACATTTTGAATCTTTAGAGAAATCAGCTGAGGTGAAGGTCTGGAAATAGTTTTTGGATAAGAGATTCTCTGAGTTACAAGGCTTTATAACCAATGATAGGAGAAATATGGCTATTGGGATAAAGAGATTAGAAAATGCTCTTAAGGATGAAAGAGAAGTATATAAATTTTGTATATCCTAGACTAAAGCAACAAAGGATATTGAGAAGAAAGTGAAAGAACAAAAGGATAAAATGTCAAGCCTCTCTCATAATTTTGATCCTCTCACTGTATCCATAATAAACCAAGAATGTCAAACTATTGTAGTCATGAATGAGATTAAGAAGCTTGAGAAGGAGAGGAAGAACATATTAAGCAGGATGGGTGAACTTAGAGGGATGATTATCCCTAAATTATAGGCCATGCATGAGGCCCTAACTGATGCCCAGATCACAGCTCGAACCAGTGATCCGACAGATCTTAAGAGGCCAGAAGCTTTTGCATTCCTGTTGAGTGGTCACATCTCAATTTTGGACAGGATGAAGCAGAGTTGGGCAACAAAATTTGCCCAGTTGAAGACATCTTTTGTAGATATACTTCAATATATGTAAGTGTATCATGTATTTATACTTATGCGGCTAAGTATAGTTGATTTTTTTGAGGATTGTTGGTGTGCGGATTCTACCCTTTGCCATTGATTTCAAAGGGGGAGTGAGGAGTAGTGAAAAATGTGGAATCCAACTAAGGGGGAGCTCCAGAAAAATGTACATTAGAACAGAGCATCAGCTAAGGGGGAGTGTAGTGTGACACTTAGTCATTTTTCACTAAGTGTTGCCATCAATGCCAAAGGGGGAGATTGTTGGCAAGAGACACTGTGTGGCTTAATTGGTGTTGTCATTGATGGCAACAAAGACCACTCCACACATCCGCAGGACATGGTGTATCTTTACCGGAAGTCAGATTGAAGAATACTTTGGTCCGGTAAGCAAGAACAGAGCATGCAGCAAGGTCCGACAATCAAGTCCGGATCTCTTAGAGGAAGTATCTTTGTAAAGTGCGGACTTGGGGAAGTCAAGAGGAATACCTTGACTAATAGATTCCAGGGATTGAGCCTCCGGTGATGAAAGAGTGAAGAGATATGAGCATCTAAGTATTGGGGTCTGGTTTGGCAGAGTAGACAGAGGAAGAACTGACTGACAGAGCATTAGAATTATTCTGGATGAGATATTGATGGTGATCAAGGTTCTTAAGGTATCATCCATGATTGGCTGACATGTTAGATGACTTCTATAAGTATCTCCTTGATTCGCATCACTTGGTAAGCAAGGATTCTACCGACAAACTAGAGTTTGGGAAAATATTGACTATTCTGGATGCCGACTAGAAAGAGGATGAAATCCTTTCTATGGATATATATACCAGATGGATTTAGATGTGAAGGTGGTGTGTGTGTGTTGTGGTGTGCAAAGAAAAGCAGAAGAGTAGTACAAAAGTAGTAAGGCAGGTCCGGTATGTGAAAGGACAGCAACACAGAAGAAGAGAAAGGATGAAGTGTAGTAGATCAGTATACTGAGCCTAACCAGAACTAAACTCCAACATATGTGGATGCTTCTTATCAGTTCAAGTATCTTGTTACTTTCTTTATAACTTGTAGGTAGTGAGCCTCTTGTGAGCAGTGTGCTCGGGCAGTGAGCCCTAATTGGCAAGTGCCATTTTGTACTATTCTATTCTTCTAACAGATAATACAATCTTGGGCTAATCACCCCATGGTTTTTCCCTTAACTGGGTTTTCCACGTCAAAATCATTGTGTCATGTGTACTAATGTTATTTCTGCTTCCATGGTAATGCTTGTTTGTATGATTTGATTCTGCACTAATTGTTAAAGAAGGACTGAAAATCAAAATAATTAAGATAATTGATTCACCCCCCCTCTCAGTTATCAACACAATGATCCTATATGCTTATATTTTATGATGACCTAATGCATATGTTGATGAATCTTAAATGCTATACTTGATGTTTAATTTTCTATGGATGATGATCTAATATGCAACTGTTATGAAAATGATATCTATGTTTTTTCAATTTTTGATGATAAATGATATGCATGAGACTTATGTGGATAAATGACATCACTACCATGATCTAAATGCTTACATGATAACTTAAACGCACTTAAATGATAAAGAACTTATGATTGACAATGTTTATACTATGCAAAATGACATGACTATATGAGACTGTTGCTAACAATCATGAATTAAATGTTTAATGAAACTAATGAACTAAAATGATATGGACTAATGATGGATACACTCTTAACATGCAAAATGATAATGATTTTTTTTAATGCCATGTATACTCAATCATAAATGAAAGAAACACTTAGAAGAATTTAGACTAATGATTTGGATAGATAGATAGATAACCTAGAAGAATATTTTGGATAATGAAAGAAATGATTTGGAATAAATGGATAATTTGGATAAAATGAAAGAAATTGACTTGGATCTTAAGACACTTGGAAAATGATAAATTATGGAATGTGTATAAATGGAATGAAATGCAAACCGATCATGCACAAATGAGGCTTTGTCATCTTGTATACAAGTATTTGAAGTATTTTTTTCATCATTGAGCTTTTAAAATGTTGTAAGAAAATACAAGCATCTAGGTATAATTAAACCATGATGACCTGAGTATCTTTTACATGGATTTTGATTTAGCAAGTTAATACAAGCATCTAGGCAAAATTGAACCTAGATGACCTGAGTATTGCTTGCATGTATCAACAAACAAGGATTGCACTCTTTCATGCTTAGACCCATAATGTCCTTGATGATCTTTTACTGATCATGTCGTTAGACAAGTCATCACATTTCTAAATATTTATCCACAAACAACAAACAAATGAAAATAATCATGTACCATCATAGCTCCTCTAGTCTTGGACATCCTCGAGTAACGTAGGAAACATGATAACAAAAAAAATCAAGACCTAAGTCTAACAAACATCAAATCTTCTTGCCATAGATATGTTTTCTTGCCATGAAAACAGATATAATCATTTTGATAGTTTAGGCACAGTGTTGTCTGATATAGATTGTTGTCTTGTGTTAAGCTTTTTGTTGAAAAGGTCTGTTTGTAATGTTGCATGTTGTCTAAAGATAGTATCACAATCCAGTTTGTTATCCCCTGAGATTTGTGACATTCAAGAATCCAATTCTCAACTAGGTCGAGGATTTGCCCCCAGTTAAATAGAGGATCTACTTATTATGGATGTAACATATGGACCGAATAGATGGTAAATTCGAAGCGACGGGCCCTAAGGGATTGACCTAGTGCCTCGAGGGCTCATTGATGATGGCCTTGCCTACGTGACAATGCAGAGGCAACAGCGTGGACTATGTGGACCTAAGTCCTAGGGGATGGGAAGCCTCGGGGGCCCATCGATGATGGCCTTGCCTACATGATAGCTCAGAGGCGACGTAGTTTGACAATGGTAGGTTGGTCTGTATTTCAATATTAAAGGTTTATACACTCTACAAATTTAGTTAATCAATCTTTCAAACTATTCATCTTGCCTTGTTGTGTAGTACTATTTCCATCTTATTCACTTTGTTTGTTGTGAACTCCGTGTGTCTTTTAAAACCCATTTTCCTCAAACAAGTGCTTTGGTGCGAAATAATCTCACATACATGGCTTCTCATCACAAAAACACTATGTTCCCTCCTAGGATTTATATGAAGAGGAAACTTTCTAAACCTAAATTAGTCTTTACACTACATGATAGAACAATTGGAAGTGTTGAAGGACCTCTTTACATTGTAGTGAAAGTAATGGACAAATCCACAAGAGGAGCCCTTATTGATCCTAATTGTGCGACTAATGTGGCTACGAAGGAGTTCCTTTATACATTTGATTTGATGCAAGAATCTTATGATCCTACTGACATGATGATTAAAACACATACTGGAGCTTTCCTTCCAGCCATAGGGAATATTACTTTATTGATCACGATATTTGAGAAAGTTTTGGAACAATCATTCGATATCATACCTACATCCAACCTCTTCCATATAAAATTAGGCCATCCATGGCTCAAGGCCATGAAAGTTGTCCCCTCAACAATTCATAAATGTGTAAAATTTCCTCTCAATGGAAGTGTGCATACTTTTCATCATAGCAAGTGGCAACCTATGGTTACTCGAAAGAACTTCAATCTTGATTACTTTTGGCCATGACCTATTGAACCTCCTGAACCATGACAAGATCAAATGTTCTTGGCATACCAATGATACAAAGTAAGTTTGATAACAAAATTGGCTGGACCTCCTCCCAAACAAATCATAAATGAAGAGCCACCTAAATTGAAAGAACCCCCTAGACTAAAAGTAAAGGGAGTCTTTGCTGAGGTTCCTCCTTCGTCATCCTTATAGGGATCGGGAGATACCCGTAAAGAACAAAACATTTCATCACAAACAGTTAGTCTAGCACAATCTTCCTCCTCTGAAATGTCGAAGACTATGGAAAATCATGACAATACTTTTGCAAACATCACCAAAAAAACAAAGGAATAGACAAGAAAGAGAACGGAGGAAGAGAAGACAAGCTTTAGCTTGACAACCAACACATCAACAAGAGAACATTCCACCATCTGACATTGGATAAACTAAGGAAGAGCTTAATGTTGAAGAACTAAATGATGATGATCTAAGTCGGGCAATTGTACCCTATGTACCTCTTTCCTCTTGTATTCAAGATTGGGAGGAAGATGATTTGTTTGATGACAACTACTAGTTTGGTTGTGTAAATAGGTAAGTATTTCTAGCCCTTCTCTTATGTGTTGTGTTCCCCCGTGATGTGTTATATGTTGTTTAGGTCTCCTAGGATGGCCCTTGATACTCTTGTAAGGTCAAGGATACCAAAAGACCACCTATGTTGTGATCATTCTTCTATTTGTTTCATCATTCTTCTATCTTGCCTCTCCTCTATTTTATTGTTGTGTGTCGTGCCTTAGGGGCATAGCATTACGGAGGGTGTTTTGGGGCATCCTCCTACATGGTATTCCTAAGGCACTTGTTCTCCTCTCTCATTTTTATTGTTTACCTTCTTCAGCGATTCTACCTAGTTGGCGGATGATGAAAACAAACAAATACTGATAAGGACCGTGTGTCCCTTCAGTGAGTAAGAAAAAAATAGACCTAGTCCATATATGAAGATGGGGTTGATATACATATATCTGACGCTTGACTAGTAGAAGCACTCCGTGTGATGCATCATGTTGTCTTATCTCTTCTAAAAAACCTTTGCAATACAGCTGCTCTGTGCTTTTTTGATTGTTTTGTATCTCACCTTGGTGTTACACTAAGTCCTAAGATACCTATAGTAATAGCCCAACGGCTATACTTGGGTCCGAACGCATCAGTGTAGCCTTGGTTTCTTGAATGTGATCTAATACAAGTATAGCTTTTATAATGTGATTTTCTAATCTTTGCATATCTTATCAAGGTGTTTGTGGGAACATTTGGTGATTGTAAGCACATGTCACCTTGGGGGCATGGGCTTTGTGAGAGCTCTTGTTCCCTTGCATGTTTTCTCTCTCCCTTAATGCGCTTGATATCGGTAAGAGACATCACCCACCTTAAGGTGGGGGCATACATAATGGTATATCTCTGATTATTTTGGCACTAACAAAGCATGTTTGTAAGCCCTCTTCATGAGGTAGGATGTTGTATCTCTTGAGCTAGTGCACATCCTTTTATACAAAGTCCTCATCATGAGGTAGGGTTGGATCTTGATCTATCCTCCCTTAAGTGTGTCTTTGGTGGTTGTTGTAGCATAAGCTCAACCGTCAGGTGTATTTGTAGTGTGTTTTAGATGGTGGGACTTATCGATAATCTCCTTCCATCACTCGTGTTTTCCATGTATAAGACGTATAGTATGTCTATGGCATGTTATGCGGTGTTCGTGTATTCTGTGTGTCTTCTTTATGTGTCTTCCCTCATGTGTGGTATCAAGGGTGTAGTGATGAGCTCCCCCCACACTCAGGTTTTGTTTGGCGTGTCTTGCCCCTTGTGTGGTATCAAGGGTGTAGCGATGATCTCCCCCCACACTCGGGCTTTGTTTGGCGTGTTTTCCCCCTGGTGTAGTATCAAGGGTGTAGTGATGAGCTCCCCTTATATTTTGGGTTTTGTATTGCATGTTTTTGGTAGTTTCAAGGGTGTAGTGATGAGCTCCCCCTGCCCCTTAGGTAGGATTTTATTGCATATATGAAAATGTTATATCAATGTATTCATCATGTTTTGCACGACTGGTCTAATGTCTTCATCATGTTTTACGTGCTTCCTACTGTATTCTCTATGTTTTGTGTGCTTCTTACTATCTTCATTGTGTCTTACGTGTCTTCAATGTGTCTTTTAGTGCGTACCTGAGATTAGGGACTAGAAATAGTTCCTCAACCTTTGTGTGTGCCTTAGCTTCATGTGCCTGGCGTGTTTAATGTGTTTTCAACTGTACTTTAATGCATGTATGGGTCGTAAGATCATACATACATTAAAGTGGGGGCTAAATGTTATGTCGTAAAATGTCCCCCTAGGACTTTTTAACTCCTAGTTTAGCTCTTAGGTCCCCTTAGTGTAATCGTCCATGTTTAAAACTTGTCCCGGAGAAAATTCCCCTGAAACCCATGTCAAACGGGGCTTAGGGGTCCACTTTAATGTTGAATCATGACTAAAAATAGGCCTCTAGACTTGTGCATCCATGCCCTAGTCTAGACCTATTTTTTAGGACCTAAATTTAAAAGTGTTATTTTATGACCGTTAAAAGGTTTCCCTTTGTCGGCCTTTTCAATTTGAATTATGAATGTTAGCGGGAATGCATATATAAACATGTTTAGGACTTCATTTTACACCTAGATGGATAATGCAAACTAGTGATATCGAGCTAAGGGATTCTAAAGCATTCATTGTGTTGTAGAGCAGATTTATGTTGTTATTGTGTTTGTTTATTGCAGATTTGGCTTCATCAATCCATCTCCTCATGGCATGAAAGAGATTCATTATTCAGTGAGGGTTTCACCTCCAAGGTGACATCTATTTGTGTTTCAATCAATATATCTTATCATTTGATTTTGCCTTTGTCCACCAAGGACACACACTCTATCTAAAAACGATGGTGGAAGGCTTGAATGCCATTCTGGGGCTTCACCAAGGCAAGCTCCTAAACACCACAACCCCCAACCCCTCTCTTGTGATTGCAGGTTGCAGGTGTAGGATCTTGCAGAGGAGTTGCAGGAGATCAAAGCAGAGGATAAAAATTCAAGATCTGAAGAAAATAGTAGAGAATATTCCCTTCTGGACTAGGGTGCCCACCCCAGTGTCCTCCCGATTGTTAGTGCTAGAAACTCTGAAGCATGTTGTTGTCTACATCACCTCACTATTCTAGATCTACAGAAAAAGTGGCATGTTGGACTAGGGCACCCGCCCCAATGTCCCCAAAGTTTCCACCTTCAAAAATCTGAATCTTGGTATGTTTCTAATAAGCATTTAGTGCCTTCCTATGCAGTCATTTGTCGTATCTTGTTTGTTTGTATATGGAATTGTATAATTAGGGTTTAAGGCTTAATCAGATTAGGGTTTGACATATCTAACAATCTAAACTATCTTTCCATATCATTCCTGAGTGACATCAACCTGTAGCTAAGTCCTCTCCCTCTGTAGTGACTTGGCTCGATTGTTGTCCTTTGAATGTTATTGGTGAAAAGCGGATTTAATTGAATTTACCATAACTACACTTCAACCTCATCCCCTTTTTTCGACATAACAATAGTGTGGTCAAGTGATTCTTTCAAATACTCGAGGTACCTTCCTAGGAAAGCACTTTTCAATTGTGGGGTTGATAACATTAACCCCATAGGTGGATTTTGATATCCAAGTGCTATGGTTCAGGATTTGTTTGAATGTTTTGTTGATTTTGCATAACTTGATTCCATTTGGAAAAATGTCATTACTCCCATTTCACGAGTAGAAGTTTAAGTAAGGGGGATTTTGAGATTTGCCATGGTCTTGCTCTACTTTATTGTTATTATGAGACCTTACTCTCTTATGTTGAATAGATCGTTCTTCCTCGAGAGTTCTAATTCTTTGGACTAGCATTGTAATAAGGTCGGTGGGCATTGCACTTCTTTGTGTCTCATCATTTCTTAGAGTTTTGTTCAAACCTCATGTGTTTTCCATTTTTTCTCGATGTTCTTCTCGAAGAGTGACTCGCAAAGCCTCTTGACCATCCATGGCTTCTTGCAAATGTCTCTCCATGTGTCTTAACTCATCATCTAGATGAGTATTTTGATTACTTGTCGAAGGTTGATCTACTTGATGGATCTCCGATATCACTTGCACCCTTCGTGCTCTAAGTTAAAGTGTAAAATCTTGTTCCCAGACAGGGTCGTTGAATGTTAATGAATGCCTAGGTTCTCTCTTATCACCTTCATAATCTGAGTCTTCATAATCATAGCAATTTGAGATGGGTGACATTGGATCAAGAGGCATGTACCTATTAAAAGAGAGAGTTTTAGGCTCCCTTGAAGGGAGATGCCCTAGGTGCAGTTCTAGTTCTGACATATTCAGGGGTGTCGTAGACACCTTAAAATAGATGGAAAGAATGAAGAAAAAGATAAAGATGATGGATGAAATGAGTGCAAAAATGACAATGAAAGCAAAAATGATCATGAATGGAAATGTGAAAATGATGTGTGAATGTGAGATTGTGGCTTGCTTAATGGAAATACAAAAAGCTTTATCAAAAGGGTTTTACTCTTCACATCGGGTTCACCAAAATATGTACTCTTCAAAACATGACACAAGTACAACCGTGGATGAGTCAGGTCTGACACAACACATGGACCTTCTTCTTGCTCCTGGGAACCTCCAAGTCACTCTCGCTCTCATGGAAAAATCCAATCGAGTGGAGGCAAGACTTTGGGGTTGTCCTATTCACTTGGGAGCAGAACCTCACGAAGAGCGAGCGACCTGATCAGGGGCCTATTGTTGTTTTGGATTTGTCTTGTTCTTTCTATGGTGGTTGTTGTTGAGATGACTATATGACCCAAAGGGTCACTTGTGGTTTGTCTCCTATTGGGGTTTCTGAGATTCTAGCGCCTAGATGGATCTTGATTTTCTTTGTTTATGTTTCTATTATGTTGTAGTGTATCTTTGAATGCTTGTATGTGTTGTTGAAATTATCATTCTTGTTCTATGACCTTGATGAAGTTTTGTTGTTCTTGTGTGGGTTGTGATCTTGGGTTTACTCTTCAATCTCCTCAAGGACTGCCCTCACCCACTCACCGTTGATTTCAGGGCACATTCAAATGCTTGGATAGAGAGAGTAAATTTGAGTTGTTCTTTTGACTTAGTGATGTGAACTAAGGTTTTTCTAGGTTTTTTTCTTGAGTTTGTTGACCTCGTGATGAAATTGAGGAGTTTTGACTTGTGTTGACTTTATGTTGACCTCGTGATAAAATCAAGGGTTTGTATGAACTTGTTTCACTTTTTGATGTTTTCTAATGTTTTTGGTATTTTGTAGTTTTTCAATGTATGCAAGCTATGATGTATGCAAACAACTTTTTTTGTTCTTTTCTCCAACTTTCAAAATAAAATGAATTATATTAATCTAGGAGTTGAAAGATGTATGCAAACTAATATGAAGTTACCTAATGTAATTATTCTATGTTTTTGTATTTTCAAGATCGATTTTGGATTAAACTAAGAATTGAAAAGTACATGAAATGAAACTAATATAAAATTGTAATTTAACTATTTAAAACAAGATAATCTAAGCAACATAAATTAACTTATCAAGGAAATCACAATGACGAGATTCCCATTCCAAGAGCAAGATTTGTGATTTAATTAGTATATTAAAACATGAAAAACCTAGAATATGGAGATGCATGAGCCTTCACTACCCTCATGAATCCTTTTGTATGGCAACCTCCTCGTCCTCCTGTAGCAGCAGGGTTCTCCTCTTGGTGGTAAGTTGGAAGGCAAAGCAATTGAATGAGCTCAATGTGAACTAAGAGCACTATGGCTTGAGAATTGGCAAGCGCAATGACGCTATGAAGCCTTTTAAGGCTTTGGAAAAATAACAATAATAAATAAAAAGGCACCTATTTCCTACATCAAGCATATGCATGCTAATTGGAGAGTAAAATCTAAGCAAAAGATGAATTGCAATAATGAATTTGCCTCCCATATTGCTTGGAGGAGGGGGTATTTCTAGGTTGGGAGAACCACGAGGGATGGGGATAATTAAGGAGTTAACTCTCTTGATTGGAGAGTTAACTTGCTTGATTGATCAGAAGACTAAATAGATTGGGGAGTGATAGGCTTGAGATAGCTTATCACAGGCTGCACAAATGGAGTTAGCATGAGAGGAAGAAGAGTCAACAATAACATATTGGGCTAAATTTGCATGATTGGGAGTGTTTATTGAGTTAATTATGGCCTCCTCCATGCTTAGCTCAAAATTGCATGCAAATGGGTGAAAATAGAGTCTTTTTGGGCTCAAATCAAAAGAGAAACTCGTGTTTAAAATCTAAAAGGGTCAGGCTAAGGTCACCCCTTTTAATAGGGAAGGTCACCCTGGGCGACCCACAAAGGGTGACACTTGGGTGAAGAAAAATAGTTGCCTATGCATGATGAAAGTTTTAAAGGGGGATTTGGCATCTGAAATAGGTGGTAGGATGAACTCAAACAGGGTCGCTCAGGGAGTTTTGGTCATTAATAGGGGTGACCCACAGAGGAGGAAAGTTGGGTAGAAATTAAAACATGGATTTGGTTTGTTAGATTGTCTAGAGGCTTCTTAGGGTCAGAGACCTTTAGAATGGGGTGCTGAAAGGTGGAATTAGTAAGAAAGGGTGAAAACTAAGCATGTACGAAAGGGATAGAATGCAAGAAAAGAAGAATTGACAAGGGGGAAAAGAATAATGGTTAGAAGAAAGAAGAATCAACAAGGAAAAAACCAACCAATATGTGTCACCAAGAGGAGTACTACTAAGAAGGCATTATTACTCATGCTTTCATGTACATGATTAAGATTACATATCACCATGGGGTCCTCGTGCAAGATCATGCATGTTTTTAGTGCTTACAGATACCAATGCTTGATCTATATTCTTGATGTGTATATTTGGACTAATGAGACTCTTATAGACGTGTGTGTACGTGCGTGTGTGTGTTTATATTATTGGAGTTTCAGCTTCATTGTTTTCATTTAATAACATGTTGGGTGGGTAGATCAGATTCCTTTAGTATGATTATTTTAAATGATTAATATTTATTTACGTAAATTTTGTCATCACTTCGACTATTATTACGCTTTGGACAAATGCAGGTAATTTTTGCATTGAGTGTGTAGGAAATTACACATATTGACCAATGAGTGAAATCTGGAGTAGATGACATGGGACACTTGGCAATCTCACCTCACCATCCTTGTGTTGTTAAAACCAGTGAAAACCTCATTCAAATTGATTACGATTCTGGATCCCCCTTGTGATAGACCTATAAATGTCTTCTTGTGTGTGTTTAAATTATCGCTTGTGTGATTTTGCTTATGCTTGGTATGTGTGAAATGATTTATGATGCCTTGGAAATCACTGAATTATGCAATCATTTTCTAGTGTAGGAGAAAAACATTTAAATGATTTATTAGGTGTTTGGAAAATCTTTAATTTGAAAAGGCATTTTAGTTAATTGCTTGGTATTTGAAATAAATTAAATTCTATTTGAAAGGATTTATTATAATTTGAATTATTGGGTTAGTGATTTTAGCTTTTAGAGAGTTAATTGGGGTTTAGCCTAATCGTGATTAGTGCCTTATAAGGAAAAAGGGCTTTGTAATTTATTTCATTATGCATTATGGGTTTTTGGGGAGCAAAATTGAAGAAAAAGGCTCATTTTCAAACCCTCTTTCAAAGATTTGGATTTTGCATCCTTGAAATTGCCTGAAACTGAAAGTTGATTGAAGGGATATTGTTTGAATTCAGAATCTGCATACATTGAGGTAATCTTTTGTTGACTTAAGTTTAAATTTGAATTTTTATTTCAATTTTGCTTGTTGTAGGAATTCTTTTTTTGGAAAACTAAATTTTCAACAAAGGTCATGTCAAAATTTTCTAAAACTACAATTTTATTTCAAAAGTGTCTTGTTGGGTAGATTAGACACAAAAGGGTATGTTTGTATTTTTAGTTTTTGAATTTCTTGGAAAACATGAAAAGTATGTGAATTTTCTTGTTTTGGCCTATCATATTTTGTTAAAAAAATTATGTGATTATTGTTGGGTTAATTTAGAACAAGAGGGTATTCTCAGATTTTTGAATTTCCTTGGTATGCAAAAAAGTGAAATTTGGGTGTAGGGTTTTGGGAAGGATGCTTCAAGATCTGCCAATGGCGAACCTTGGACATTCCTCAAATTATTTTATTTTATTTATAGATTTTTTGGGAAAGTCTAAATGTTTCATGATATGTGAATTGATGGACTTTCCTATATATTAAATTTTATAGTGCATTGGGAAGTGTTCCTTCGGGGTAGAAATACTCTTTTTTGATTTTTGGGCTCCTTGAAGAAGGATGACCCTGGATTGTGTGACTTGAGTAATTGACATTCACATTGAGGATCATAGGAGATTGGTGATGTCCTTCTAGAATCACTTGTTTGTGTACCATGCCCAATTAGATAATCGGCGCGTTAGACATAGGGTTGAGGTATAAGAATAGGGATGGAGTGGGCTCTCATCGCGTGCCACAATATGGGTGATTATTGGAAATAGCGAGTGTGAGTTTTTAAACGAGTTTAACCATATTCATATTGGGTAATTAAAATGTAATAAGATTTCTATGGAAAGACAAGGATGCTATCTATGATCTGGTTTGTTTGTAAAGAGCATGTCACCACTCTAGGAGTTGGTGAATGTTGGAGTATGTCTATACTCAAAATCTATGTGAAAGATGGGAATGCTATCTATGATCTGGTTTTGATTGTACTAACACTCTTTAGCCTACTTCTAGTATACCCGTCCTATCCTTTCTTTGGATTTGGTATCCGAATGTGTTTTGACCCTACATGTATGTTGTTGGATTATGTTGTTCACATATATATATGTGTGTTGGCATATGTTTCTACCTTTTTTGGCATGTATTGAAGGTGTGAGAATCCCTTATGTTTGATTATTGTGATGGCATTATGTTACGTTGGTTAGCTTGTGTGTCATTCATATTTTATATGCTTTTGACTGGTAATTATGCCACATGAGTGCAATATGCATTGGTTGGCATGTATGCTATATGTTTCCTTATATACTAGTGGTATTATGAGTTGCCACATGTGTGTTGTATGGTTTGATTGGCTTGAGTGTTGCCACAAATTCTTTGGATTGGTGTGATATGGCCTTGATAGTGGGTTTGCCATGATCATCTTCTTCATAGCTCAGGGTTTCCTAGAGTGGCATAGTCATCTATTGTGTTCGATGATGGTAATATAGTAGGGTGGTGAATAACATTTTCCCATTGGTCCTATTGAGACGATCTTGCAGGAGCTGGATGGTTCTTTGTTTATTTTGGGACAATTTGACTATATTGTATTATGTGCCTGCAGGGCCATTTTGGAGGTGATTTATTATTGATTTATATTCATGCTTTGTATATTTTATTCATTAGATCATGATCCTTCCATGTTTGGGAAGTAGGCTCCATCTTGTTGTAATTTTATGATGTCATTTGTTTGGGCATTTGTCATTTTGTAACATTATCTCATGTGTTGAAAATGGTTAACTGAGGATGTTGGAGTCCATTTTATATTTTGTACTTATATTATGCTATGTTTATCAATTGGGTTGTATTGTGCCCATATTTTTATTGAGATTTATATGTTTGGTTTTGCCCCGATTCGACGTTGGTGTCGAATAAGCGTGGCATTCCGTTTGGAATTTATCATATTTAGAATGTATGTTAGTGAACTAGAAATGTTATATATTTCTATACTTGATTTACTTTCATGCTTTGTGATTAGATAGCATGTTGGTTATGGTTGTTTTCTGGATTCCATGTGATTAGGATCCTTGTGGATGTGTTGTTTTGGTGGGGTGTCGTAGTCGACCCTTAGTTTGGCTTGTAGGATGAATGTCGACATTCCTTGGTGTGTTGGCATCATGTTGATTTTTTTAGCTTGTTGGATGTTTTTTTTGTGTTGTGAGATGTGTATGCTTGGTGTTTACCTTCCCCCTAGTGCTTTGTGGGTTGTGTTAGTTTACGTTTTGATCTCCCTCCTTGTTGGAGAGTGCTTTCAACATGCATGTTCCTTGCCAAACTTGAAAGGTCTTGGGGCTATTGTTTTTCCTTCTAAATGTTTGAAAGGAGTTCTTGAGTGTTTTTGGGGTTGGTAGTGGCCTTGGGGAGGCGTGAGAGTTGTTTCAGAACTTGTGCCCTTGCAAAATTTCTGTTCGAGCAATGTTCAGGGACACTAGCGCCCCGAGTGGACTCCAATGCCCAGGAAGGAATCTAGCACCAAGGAAGGACACTAGCACCTAATCGAGACACTAGAGCTAAGTTCTAGAGTCTCTGGGACACTTTTGTTACACATTGTCATCCTATTTCGTGCTATCCTTGAGCCTTCATATAGCAAGCATTTCCCAATGTTTTTTGGGGAAACTTTGTATACGAAAGTTGTTCCCCATGGTCCCATGAGTCCTCTCATATTTTATCTTGACTAGACATGGTGTATTTTGAGAGTTATGACCATTTTTTTCTTAGGAAGTGTGCGTCGTGTTGTGTCATTTAGCTGTCGTTGTTTTCAGGGAAGGTTATCTCCCTAGTGAATCCCCTTCTTGGGTAGGTTGTCTTGTGTACTTGGAGGTTGTGTAGTGTTATGTTGGGATGGATTTGAGGTGATATTTACCCTCATCCTATTCCATATGGTTGCAAGGGTGTGAGGTTGTGGTTTGGCATTCGACCTTCATCGTGGAGCATGTTCCATTCTCTAGTAGGGTTATCATGTTGGCCTTGTCACACAATTGGTATGTCTTCTACTTGTGTTGGTTGGTGTCTCTTGACCCTAAGTAGTCACCTTGGTTGTTTCGCATTATGTTCTGGAGTCTCGTTGTGGGATGCTCTGATGTTTCTAGTGCATGATTGTGTGAATGGGACATGTGCATGTCACAATTGCATCGTGAAAAACTTGTTCATCTTGTTTTTGTCTGCTAATATCTTAGTGTAACAATTGGGGCATTACATAACATCCCTCATTTGTAGTTTCTTTGTGAGTCTATGATGCTTTAATTCTATGGTAAAATTGGATAAGCTCTATTGACTTATGTTAAGTGTGAAGTGTTGATTTAATGCATTGTGTGCATAATGTGTGATTGCATTGTCATGGTTATCTATATAAAGGTGATTATATGGTTGTATTATTCTTAACACTGCTAGTAAGACATGTGTGACAAGGTTATGTTGTGCGACAAGTATAAGTATAAGGGAAGGTGAACTAGGTCCTGGTGTTAAAGTATTCTTAAATGATCCAATTGTATGGGTAACTAGTATATTTATATTTAAAAATATATATCTAAAGTACATCGACAGATATCCTTGTCGAGGAGCCTATTTTTTTTTATCAACTTATGGCACTCACCTCAAATCCTACAATTTGATATGTTCCTTCTACATGTGAAAAAATTAAGGTTCTACATGCACGAAAAAAATTAAGGAGGCAATATAAATAGATTGAACATGTGTCTTTTCATATGCCATTGTGTAACGTTTCTTTCTTTCATCTTAGTGCATAGTGATGGCTTCTATGAAACTCCATCCACCTTTCTTTCCATCCAGCATGTATTTTTTTTTAATTCCTTTCACCTTGTTTTTTTTAGTTTTTTTTTAATTTATGGAGTGACTATTTGTTTTTTTAATAAAGATTCTAGATTGGAATCTTATAAGTTTACATAGAAATTCTGGAATCTTTGAGCTCCCATTCGTGATGTGAATGTAGGAACGCCTCTCGGCGTAATTAATAAAAAATAGATTAAGATAAGTAACTAATTGAAAATAAATTAATTAGTGTCTTAGTTAATTTGTTTGAGTACATAGAAGTAAATCTATTTATTTATTTGATAATTAATCGTTAAGGTTAATTAGAAAATAAAATAAATAGGTAAAGCTAATTATTTATTTGATGCTTAGATTTTATTTTAAATTAATTATCTAATTAGATATTTATAGTTTCTAGTATTTTTAGAAATAAAATTAATGCAATTTGTATTTCAATTTACATGCATGTTTTTATTTTAGAATTTAGAAATATATAATAATATTTTATTACAATTTGTGAAAAGATTAATTAATTAATATAAGAAGAATTAATTTAATTTAAAATAAATAAATAACTAGTGTTAATTATGCGAGCATTACATTATTTCTTTTATTTATTTATTTTGGCAATTAATTTCTTTTGGGAAAAGAAATAAGTTTAATTATTGAATGTGCATGTCTATTTTAAGGATTTAGAAAGTAAATTATTATATTTATCTTATTTGTGAATTAGAAAATTATATCTTCTAATATTAGTTTTAAGTGAATTCTTTTATTTTGATAGAACTAGAAAAGATAATATTTAATATTATTGTTTTTAAAAGAATGTGTATGAATACGAATAAATATATTTTAATATTATTTTTAATTTTTTAAGAATATAATATTTACTTTTTAGGTTTTGTAAAAAGAGGAAAAGTTATTAAAAGAAGAGAATTAGTTTTATTTTTATTCTTTTTGGTTATCAATTTTATTATGCAATTTAGAAGAAGAGGAAAAAAAAGTTATGAAAGCTTAAAGATTTGGAAGTGCTTTTTATGAAGAATTAAAGAATTATTATTGTTTGTGGATTGTTTTTGAATTCGTTCTCATTGATTACCAAATTGTTACAAGGATTGAGGTAGGATTCTTATCATGGAACTTGGCTTTAATAATTATTTACTTTGGTTAATCAATGAATCTAGGCCTTTTGATGAACATGGATTTAGTTGTTGGTCATACTCTTTTTTTTTTTTTTTTAAAATCTGAATCCAAACAATTAGGTTTGACATTGTTCAATTGAAAGGAAACTAGTTGTTGTAGGTTGAAAACTAGGGTTGCTTGGAGAAGAAGAAACCTAGTGAAATTTAGAAGAATCATGTGATTTCTAAAATTCAAACATAAGTTTGATTTTGGACCGAATCTATATGTTAGGAGGATTCAAATTATATTTTTCATGATGAACCTTTTTTATTTGAAAATGGATTTTTGAAAAAAGTTATAACAACAGTAAAACTGTCATAAGGAGAGAAAAAACTAGTCTGTTACATCTTGAATAACTTTAGTTTTTGAAAATGGGCTTCTCTAAAGTTTTTATGGAAGGTTTGAAACTAAGCTTTTTAACTATTCTAAAATAGTAATTCATAACCAATTTTTTAATTTTAAGATATGTATTAGTTAGTGACTATCTATCGTTGTTGCTATTTTTAGAATCATGTTTTACTAGTGATTATATTGCCATTATAAAGTACATTAAAGAAATTTATTGTAGAAATATTCTATGGATTTTATATATCTCTATATTATCTTTCCAGCACATTTTAAAATTTATAAAAATGTTATGTTTTGATAAAGTTATGGATTTTTTAATAAAAACTATTTTTATGCAATATAAATACAAGTTGCTAGCATGAAAGACATGTTTAGTATATGTGTGATCTCCCAACATGGTTTGGTGAATTTGTACTTCTTATTGATCATGTTAAAATTATTATGTTGATACTAGTTGTAAGGGTGTGGGTATGAATTGGATCTTATTCCCTAGGCTATCAATACACCTAAGGATAGTGATCTTATGTTTGAGACTCCTTGGTGGATTTGTGTATGATAGTTTTGATTTCATGGTTGGAATATGGTTGGAATGTTTGACTTCCATTGTTACCTTTTTTTTTCCAACCTAGTTTGGGTGGAGATCATTTCTTTGTTGGGATAGTCTTATTATGTGTACAATGCTTTCTTTACTATATGTATAGGATGATATTCTCTTGTTGATGCTCATGTATATCCAACTTGGGATGGTAATTGTAATGTAGAAAATTGCATACCCTTGCAATTTCATGTTATATTTTGGTCTTGCTTTAGTGTCCATTCCATTAGCATGTTTTAGGGATCATTTTAGCCTAGCTTTAGCCTTTTCCTTCACTAGATTGCCAAATTTCTCTATCAAATTTTAATTTTTCTTGCTGTGTTGGGAACACGTGTTGAATTTTGTGCAATTTATTTAGGACTCTAGTACTATGCATAGATCTCTATATGATGCACTAGCGTCTGGTGAGTTCCAAAAATTTAAAATGTTGATTTCCCGCTCAGTTGCCTGCTGCTGTCTGTTGTAACGCTTAATTGTTAAAAAAATACCTTTAGCATCTGAATATGACCCTTTAGCTTCCTCAAAAACCCTTAAGCAAAAAGTAATTTTCAATCTCTGTCTCATTCTATCTCTCTTGTCTATGCTTGGCTGTACACATCTCCATTATTGGACTTGCTAAAGTTGCATCCTACTCAAATCTTTTTGGACAAATATAAGTGTTATTTTACTTTCTACATCATGTTGGTAATATTATTCTTATTTTTGCTTTGAATAATATTGCCGCATCTTCTTTATCATATTTCTCTCTATTTACTTTAGAACATATTTGTGTAGTCCATCACCTATGTTATCATATGTACACTAGAGTATTCTTCCTTGTAGACCAAGGTTGTTACTTATAGATTTATTTTATTGTCACTTCTCTTAATTCTTAGATGCACGTAGGATAGGAGCACACACTATTTTTTGATCTTTTTATCATTGTCTGCCATGGAGGTAGAAATACCAAAGTAGGGGTTTGACCTGAAGGCAAACCCCTAAACAACCCCAACATTTTCTTGTTGTTTTAGCATAGGTATTTAAAAAAATATTCAACTACATGAAGGTTTGCTAGTATTTCTTCACTTTGCTTGTCATTTCAATATTTCATTTAATTTAGTTAGTTTGGCTCTCTATTATCATTTAAATATTATTTGGTATCCCTTGGCTATCTACTATGTTGTTTTTGTTCCCTATTGTGCAGGTGAGTCTCAAATTTGGGAAAAAACTTAAATGTTTTTAGACTTTTTGGGACAACAGCATGTGGAAGGACTACAACACTTCACGCAGACGTCCATGCACCACACTGGTGGCTGAGATAGTGAGCCTCATCTTCTAGTGCCAAGTTCCTCTATTTATGCTATTTACAATTCTGAATCCAATTTTTCAATTTTGTATTTCAGTTTCCTATATATTAGTACCTTCTATTATAACCCTTATTAATGTAGTGCAGAAAGTAGAGGTATCACTTTTTATACATTACATTTTGGTGAACCTGCCTCTTTAACACAAAACTTCTTCCTTTTCATTCATTTTTCTTCAAAAACTGAAATAAATTTTTTTCTTTCCTCAAATTTTTTCCAGGGCACTAGCCTAAACCTCATTCCATAGCCCTAAAGGAGAAAAATGGTGACCTTTAGCTAGATTGTCAACTCCTTTATTAATAAAATTTATTAATCATGGCTTCTTCTAGTTCTTTCTCTTGGGAATCTTTGCATGCATACATCATGGACTATGAAATATTCTCTTGTTTCATTAATATTCATCCATATGTCTTAGATCATGTAGCTGCCATCTATGACATTGATATCTCATACATGGAACAAGTCCTAAAGGAGAAAAATGGAGGCCTTTAGCTAGATTGTCAACTCCTTTATTAATAATTTTTTAAAATCATGGCTTCTTCTAGTTCTTTCTCTTGGGAATCTTTGCATGCATACATCATGGACTATGAAATATTCTCTTGTTTCATTAATATTCATCCATATGTCTTAGATCATGTAGCTGCCATCTATGACATTGATATCTCATACATGGAACAAGTCCTAAAGGAGAAAAATGGAGGCCTTTAGCTAGATTGTCAACTCCTTTATTAATAATTTTTTAAAATCATGGCTTCTTCTAGTTCTTTCTCTTGGGAATCTTTGCATGCATACATCATGGACTATGAAATATTCTCTTGTTTCATTAATATTCATCCATATGTCTTAGATCATGTAGCTGCCATCTATGACATGGATATCTCTACATGTTCCATGTATGAGATCCTTTATTGTATATTTGATATTTCTAGCTTCATGGCTCTAATGAATGTCTCTCATTATATATTAGAAGACTTCACTACATTCATCTCCATGACTTATCATGAGACAGATGATAGTGATAGTTCTTCTTCCACTTCTACTACATCTTCCATAGTCCATGATGATTCCACATCTCTTCCTATTTCTCTTGCTCCTTTGGTTGCATGTTCAAGCTCCTTGGACATCACCAAGGATGCGGATACCTCTTTATATTCTCTCCCTCCTTTGGTTGCATGTTCAAGCTCCTTGGACATCACCAAGGATGTGGATACATCTTTATCTTCTCTCCCTCCTTTAGTTGCATGTTCAAGCTCTTTGGACATCACTAAGGATGTGGAGACCTCTTTCTTTTCTCTCCCTCTTTTGGTTGCATGTTTGAGCTCCTTGGACATCACTAAGGATGTGGAGACTTCTTTAACTTCTCTCCCTCCTTTCATTGCATGTTCAAGCCCCTTGGACATCACCAAGGATGTGGAGGCCTCTTTATCTTCTCTCCCTCCTTTGGTTACATGTTCAAGCTCCTTGGAAATCACTAAGGATGTGGAGACTTCTCTTCTCTCCCTCCTTTGGTTACATGTTTAAGCCCCTTGGACACCACTAAGGATGTGGAGACCTCTTTATCTTCTCTCCCTCCTTTGGTTGCATGTTTAAGCTGCTTGGACATCACTAAGGATGTGGAGACCTCTTTCTCTTCTCTCTCTCATTTGGTTTCACATTCCAATCCCTTGGACATCACTAAGGATGAGAACACCTCTTTCTCTTCTCTCCCTCATTTGGTTGCATGTTCAAGCTCCTCGGGCCTTTTCAATGATGTGGATACACCCTTTTCTTCTCTCCTCCCTTTGGCTGCATGTTCAAGCTCCTTGGAACTTTCCAATGATGTGGAGACACCCTTCTCTTATCTCTTCCCTTTGGTTGTGTGTTTAAGCTCCTTGGACCTTTCCAACGATGTGGAGACACCCTTCTCTTTTCTCCCCCCTTTGGTTACATGTTCAAACTCTTTGGACCTCCCAAAGGATGTAGAGATCTCTCTCTTCCTTCATCACCTATGAGGATCCTATCCTTATGGTTGACGATACTTCACCACATAATTCTCAAACTTCTATTGATAATCTTTCTTTTATGTGCCTTTGATGACTCTTCTTCAAGTGATGATGAGGCTCATGTTTTTATTGATCCTTTATCTTGGCAAGATGGATTCTATTCTTTTTCATCCCCTCCTCTTTATTTGGAGGATGAAATCCCTCTTGCAGAGAATTTTGATCATGTTAGTATCATTCATCACTTCCTTAACGTGACATCGAGAGAAAGCCCTTCTTTGATAGATATTGAGCATCATTCACATTATCCTTTATCTCCTATTTCAATAGATATTGATCATTATTCACATTATTCTTTATCTCCTACTTTGATAGATATTGAGCATCATTTCCATGATCCCTTATGTACTACTTCCCCTCTTACATCAAACACATCTCTTCTAGAGACCTTGGCCCATTACATTATATTTCTCCACCTCATTTTTAAAAGGCGTCACCATAAATTTCTAGTGTGGTACCTTGTGTTGCTCCTACATTTGCATGATTATGCTCTCCTTTATCTTCTAAGATTCTTTCATACCCCTCTCCAATTGGTATGGGAGTTCTCTTTCATTCGATGTAAATACAATGGCCATGGTGATCTATTGTGCCATGTAAAACATTTCTCCACCATATGCTTGACTCATACATGTGATGACTATATCTTGACAAAAGTCTTTCCTAGCACATTGAGATATATTGCCTTAGATTGGTTCTTCACTTTACCTACTAGTTCCTTACACTCATTTTCTAATGTTGCTCATGCAATCATCTCTCATTTTCAATATAACATGTAGCCTAGAGTCTCTCTTACACACTTGGCACAATTTAAGAAAGTTGTTGATGAGAGTGTATAGGCCTTCACTTCTTGTTTCTTTTCCTTCCTTATTTGATGGGGTAGTTGGCCCCCTGATGGCCTTCTTCTACCTCTCTTTCATGAGAACTTGCTGCCATATATCTAATAGGCTATGCTCTTTGAGTACTTTTGTCCTCTTTTTGAATTAGTTCTTCATTCTATTGAAGTTGATCAAATCTTTCTACAACGCCCTCACCTCAAATGTGATGATACACTTCTCCCTTCTTGTGATGACAAGTTGTTTTAGTCCATTGTTGGTGTTTCTCTTATAACTTTTCTATTCACTCATGTTGGAATTCTACCCTTGGAGAACTCATTCCTTCATTATCCTTGTGATGTGGATTTTTCTGAGTCATATGATTGCTTCACCATTGTATTCAATTGATTCTACTATAAATTTGTTGTGCTGCTACCTATTATGTGGCACACAGCTTTCTCTCTTTGCTTGTTGCCATTCATGGTTGTACAATTTCAAGTGCACCCACCTTATCTTTTTTCATGTAACAACATAACCTCTTTTATCTTTGTTGTCCTCACTCCTATTTGGGGGGTAATTGTTGCACATATGTTACCTAAGGCTGTTACTATTGTGGTTGTCATTGATGTCAACACGCAGGTTGGATACTTTGTTTGGGCTGTCATTGATGCTTATGTTGTTGGCGTGCTAACAATGATGTTGCTGATGTTTATAGTTGGATGGCATGCCTTGTTAAGGTTATATTGAGTATGCTTGTGGTTAGCAGAGATGATATCATGATGATATATTAAGATGGGAACTAGAAGCATTAAGATGAGGATTAGAAGTAATGTTGATGTTGAGAAGATGTTGCTGATGGTCTGTGGCATGTTGTATGCTCTTTCCTATTGATCCTAAGGAAGTATGTGTTGATACAAGAAGACTCTGGTCTCTGGATGTTAGTGAATGTTGTTGTTGTAGGAAGCTACTTGAAAGACTACTTAGTAGAATGCTCTGTATTTCTCCACATTTGAAGATATGATCATGTGGTTCAGGAGTTAAGTTAAGAAGGTTGTAAAGGTGCTACATTCAAGGTTTCACATCATTTGTTCCTCCGTAGTGAAAGTTATAAGTGACAAAGTTCTGATCTGTACTCTGGCAGAATAAAGTGATGATGAAGGCTGATTGGAATGCTTCACATTCCTATGGAAGTGAAGATTTGTACATGTGGTTTTGTGGACATGTTTAGGGATATTCAATACATGCTACTTTGCAGTTTCAGGTGATTTGGAGGTCTGCAAGCTCAGTTTTCAAATAACAGTGTGCTACAGGTAGTTCCAGATGCCCAATTGTTCTAGAGAACATATGTTTGAGTGCTTGTGCCAGTTAGAGAATGTACAGATCAGTTATATGAGTTTATGTGGACATTCTACATGTCTCTATGTTTCTCAGGTTTAAAGCACTTGTAGCTCTTTTGTGTTTCCAATACCGCACAAAGTTTTCAGGTCAACTTGAAGAATTATTGTTGTTGAGGTAGAATTGGGAATGTTGGTGATGTGCACCATAGAGTTCTTGTTGTGCAGAGTTCAAGAAGTGTTTAGATATGTTGTATGGGTCATGCCAACTCATTTGGGAGAAGAGAAAGTAATGGTTAATCATCCAAGAGTATCACCAAGTTGTAATGACCGATGTGCTACAAGCTTCATGTTTTCTTCCTTAAGGGCAACCTAAATCAATTGTGTAAAGCATGTGAATGTTATTCTATGAAGGATGATGCCGTGAAGGATGTTTGGACTAGGTTAAGCATGTGTTGGGATTCACAAGGTGTGTTCCTCTTCATGGTGTTGAGTGCAATTCATTTCAGGGCTTGCCCTCTACATGTTTCATGTTGTTTTATCTCTGGCCGACTTGTAATTATAATAATCTTGTTGTCTTTAGACAACATACAATGTAATCAACTTAATATCATGTATATATTGTAAACCCAGTTGATCTAGGTGAAGTATGATTACGAAGGTAAATGTGAGAAGCAGAATGTGGATGTATAATGCATTATGATGTGCGACTGAAAGAGAAAGAGCAGAAGTGGTAGATCCTGTCTGAATTCATCTTGAAGATATTTTTGTGACAGAAGGGAAGTGAAGAGTGTGCCTAAATGATTCAATCATTAAAAGAGGAGTGAAGAGGCAAAATTGGAATCATCAAAAGGAGTGTGCTTCATTGTCAGTTTCTGACAGTAAAAGGACTGTCATGTTGTAATTATTTCTGAGTTTGTTCTCAGTTCAGGGAATAGTTTCTTCCTTGGGTTGTAGCCCTAAAACAAAGTCTATAGGGAGTTGTAGCTTCCTTGGGAGTGACCTTAAAACCTTTCTTTAGGGAGTAGTTGCTTCCTTGGGTTGAAGCCCTAAAACAAAGTTAGTAGGGAGTAGTAGCTTCCTTGGGTTGTAGCCCTAAAAAAAAGTTGTAATCTTTTATAGCAGTGAGCTTCATATATTGTGAGTTAATCCTCACCATGGTTTTTCCCCTTTTGGGGTTTTCCACGTATATCGGGTGTTATGTGGTGTTGTTCTTTGTGTTGATCTTTCATGTTTCTATTATTGCTGTAAAGTTTAAGTTTTAATCTGCTTTGGAGGGTTTGAGATTTATTTGTATACTGATTCACCCCCCTCCTCTCAGTATCTAGGTGTGTCCAACAGTAGTGACAACTTGTTCTGCAAGAAGACACCCTATGGGTGTCCTTCCTATGGACACTCTTCTTTCTTTATCCCATCTCATTTACCTTAAAATTAATTGCATACACTTCTTTTATGCAATTATTTTAAGGGAGCATACATTTACCATTTTCACATTGTTTGCATGCTCCTTGAAGTGTTTATCTACCATTTTTACATTATTATCATGCTCCTTGAAGTGTTCACCCCCTGCAGTGTTGGTTTTTGATATGCTCCCTATGACGTTGGTAGTCTATGAGCCACCTATCATAATACAACTTGCTGGCATGTGTGCTTCGTATGACTTACCTTGTTACACCCATGGTCACCTAACATAACACAACTTGCTAGTTTGTGATCCATGAGGGTATTGTGATTTGCATGACCCCTAGCGATAGAGCAAGCTAGTGTCTAAGTCATGTACTCTCCTTCGTTTGTATTGATTGTTTCCTTGTCTATTTGTATGTCTTCTCTCCTCGAAGCAATCGATCGACTCATTATATTCTTCTATCCTCTTAAGAATTCCTCTATTTGTGTTTTTATTTCTTTTTGTTGCATTTTGGGGATGACGCATGGTATTGAGACAACCTTTCACATTGAGGTCTCTTTCACCTTGATGAATAAAAAAATTTCTTTAATTATTGTGTGTTTTTCTCCTCTATATATGTGTTGTTTATGTTTATATATGTTTATGACGCTCTGACACAATGGTTTAGTAGGTTTATGCCTTCTAACATTGATGTCTTGTAGGTTTTTGTTTTCTAACCTACTCTTTTTGTAGGTTCTCAGCCTGGGGGCTTGGTTCCTCTGCTTTAAGAGCTCTACATCCTCTATAGTATCCTTTTTGTGTATCCTTTTGTGATGTTATTTACTTTTAGTATTTCATTTAGTACTTTATCATAACTTAGCACCTAGTGTCATCAACTCGCTAAAGTGGGGGCTAAATGTAACGTAAAAAATCGCATGCCCTTGCAATTTCATGTTGTATTTTGGTCTTGCTTTAGTGTCCATTCCCTTAGCATGTTTTAGGGATCATTTTAGCCTAGCCTTAGCCTTTTCTTTCCTTACCAGATTGCCAAATTTCTCTATCAAATTCTAATTATTCTTGTTGTGTTGGGAACATGTGTTGAATTTTATGCAATTTGTTTAGGATACTAGCATTACGTGTGGATGTCCACATGACACGCTAGTGTCCCATGAGTTCCAAAAATTTGAAATGTTGATTTCCAGCTCAGCCGCTTGCTACCTCCTACTATATCGATCGGTTCTCAGAAAAATGCCTTTAGCATTCGAATCTAACACTTTAGCTTCCTCATAAACCCTTAAGAAAAAAGTAATTTTCAATCTCTCTCATTTTACCTCTCTTGGCTATGCTTGGCTGCACACATCTCCATTGTTGAACTTGCTGAAGATGCATGCTGCTCAAATATTTTTGGACAAATACAAGTGTTATTTTACCTCTACATCATGTTGGTAATATTGTTCTTGTTTTAGCTTTGAATAATAATATTGTTGCATCTTAATTACATATTTCTCTCTATTTACTTTGGCAAATCCTAGTGTAGACCACCACCCATTTTATCATATGCACACTAGAGTATTCTTCCCTATAGACCAGGGTTGATACTTATAGATTTATTTTATTATCACTTCTCTTAATTCTTAGATGCATGTAGGATATGATCACACACTATTTTTCTATCTTTTTACCATTGCTGTTGTGGAGGTAGAAATACCAAAGCAGGGGTTTGACTCGAAGGCAAACCCCCAAACAACCCCAACATTTTCTTGTTGTTTCAGATACAGGTATTTTGGGAGATATTCAATTGTATGGAGGTTTGCTAGTGTTTCTTGCCTTTGCTTATCATTTCAATATTTCATTTAATTTAGTTATTTTGGATCTATTTTATCATTTTAATATTATCTAGTATCCCTTGGCTTGCTGCTGTGTTGATTTTGTTCCCTATTGTGTAGGTGAGTCTAAAATTTAGGAAAAACCTTATGTTTTGTGACTTTCTAGGACAATGTGTGGAAGGACTACATCACTTCACGCAGACATCTGCACGTTGTGTTGGTGTGTGAGATAGTACACCTCATCTTCTGGTGCCAGGTTTCTCTATTTCTACTATTTACAATTTTGAATCTAGTTTTTCAATTCTGTATTTTGATTTCTTATAAATTAGTACCTTCTATTACAAACCCTATTTAATGTAGTGTAGAAAGTAGAGGTATCACTTTTTCTTTATTATAATAATGTGTTATCTCCTTGTGGAGTTGATTATTGTTATGACATCCTTGTGTCATGGTTGATTCTAGTTATGTGATCATGTCATGGTTGATTATATTTATATGTGACATCTATTGTGTCATGATTCCACTTGTGTGAGTAGGGAGGTGGTCATATGAGTAAGTGGTTTATGGGATTTATCCTAGAGCTTCTCGACAACTTATTATCTAAAGGGCTAGGATGGTTGATATATCCTGAATTTTGTTGGAGGTGATAAGATTAAAGAAGTAGGAGAGGTTGGATGTCCTAAGCATAGTTGGATACATCTTGACATCATCTTCTCTACTTTGGTCCCAACACATTGAGACATCATTCCATTAAGAAAGTTGTGAGGGCCACCCTAGTGTGGCTAATTTAATTGCATGATGGGATCCTATTATAGTGTGGGATACTCCTAGAATTTAGACATTGTGTATGGACTTGTGATCCTCTTGGATAAGTTATATTAGACGAATATGCCTAGATTAGAGTGGTGGATTTAAATGACGTGTTGGATTATGTTGATTAACATATTTGACTCACTTTGTATGTTATGGGGGTGTATTCACAAGATAGCTCGGTTATCATTCAACTCTGTGAGGCCGATTCTCATGGAGCATATTTGTTGGCACTATTGAGCCTATTATTGTTGATTCACCTAGATGTAAGACTGGTTGATTTTGGGAATTTATATTTCTTGTAATAGAATACCGTGGACAACACTTTGATTTGAGTAATTGAGTTAATTTGTTTATGAGGATGATGATTTAACTAGGAGGTAGTTATGCTTCCTTTGAGCCTTATATAATGAATGTGTGCTTGACTTGGATTAATTATATGATGACCAGAGATGATTCAATTACCTAGTTTATTTTATTGAAAATTGAATCAAGCTTGGGATTATGTTATTAAACAAGTTGAGGTGAATTGAAATCGGATATATGTGTTGATAGATCATTATGATGGATATGTGATGACATTAGGAGATATCGTGGAATGATGATTGAAATTGTATTGATATGTAATTGATATTCATATGGATTTTGATTATCATTTAGAGTATAAATGTTTTCATTGAATATGATTATAATTGGAATTTAATTCAAGTTGCTTCATCTATATATGCTTATTGGACGAATTGATGTGTGCAATTGAGATGTGCAGGTACCTTCCATGATCAATGAAATTCGGAGGTCAACTAGAAACCCATGTGAATCCCCTATGATACCTGACCTTAGTCTATATGGGGACTAAAGTCTTCTGTTAATGTATAATGTGTAATGTGATTTAATTACTATGATTAATTTGGTTTTTAAAATTGTGTGTAAATGTGAGTTGGCATGGGTGATGAGTTGTTGGTTTATGTGTCTTATTTTGAAATTTAAAATTTGGTGTCACTTTTGAGGGGCTTGAGAGGTCTTTTTCATGTATATTTTATTAATTTTAAGTCCCTAGGTCATGTACCTTGGGGTTGGGGGTCTTTTGGTGTTTGAAGTTTTGAAATTTGAGTGATTTAGACCACTCCCAAGTTCCTTGGGAAAAAAGTGGCGTGGGTAAGTTTTGGGAAGAGAGATGGTGGACTTGTCACCATCTCTTTCCATTCTCCTAGGTTTGGGGATGAGGGTTTGACCAAGTACCACCTCATCCCAAGGCTTCAAACATGTAGGAGCCCAACCTAGGAATATATTTGGAGAGGAGTGTACAAGTACACTCCTCTTCCCTAGGTCTCACACATGTGTGAGAACCATGAGGATTCAAATCACTCCTTGGGGTTTGAGGATTGGTTGAGAGGGATGAGATGGATTCCATGTGGCACCTTCTCATTTGGAGAGGAGGTGTGACATGCCATCCATTACATATACCCTCATTTGCAAATTGAGAAACACCTTGCATTTGTATTTTTCACTTGATGAGTTGAGAGTTTGAGAGTGAGATATTGGGAGATTTGAGAAGAAGGCTAGTGGAGATCTTGGAGGGACTTCACCAAAATTGTTCTTCACCAATTTTTGGGGAAAGTTTTTGTGAGGTAGGTTCCTTTCTTTGTGGATTAATTTGTGTTTTTGAATGGAAATGAAAAAATGGAAATGAGTGTATGTGTTGTTGTGTTCTTCTTATTTTTGTTTTCTCCATTATTGTTTGATGGGCTTGTTAGTTGTTTTGTTGGGTTGGGTATAATGTGTTTTGGGTTGGCTCCCCAAATGGTTGAGAGCAACCCATGTGAGGGGTTGAGGGAGGTAAGAATCCTTCTCAGGGAAAAGTTCACTCTCTCTCGAGAGAGATTTGGCATGAGTGTCATATTTTCTTTTGTGTGACATGAGTGCCATTTGGTGTATTAGTTCCATTTTTCCCCAAGGTAGAGCTTTCTACTCTACTCCCCCTATTTTGGATTCCTTCTTGGTATCTCTAGTGTGCATAAGCCTTGGTTGGGAGTATTGTGTGTTGTTCGTCTTGAGAGAAATGAATGATGTATTAGTTCTGGCATGCTCCGTGGGTTTCATAGTTAGCCTCCTAGCTTGGGGGTGGCTTGTGAGCAAGCCAACGGTTGGGAGGTGAGCACCTCTATTGGTCTTTGGATGGAGTTTCTTGTTTTGCAAGTTTTATGAAAATGGACCAAGAAAAGAGAAGAGTCTCCTATTGAGAAGTTTGAATCCTTGTTCAAGAGGAAATCATCTATGTGAAAGAGACTTATTTTGTATTGAGAACCTTGGGTTAAGTTTTGTAAATGTGGCTAAGAAAGCTTTGTAAATTGTAAAAATGTAGTTTATGGGTCACTATGTTGTTGTGGAATTATTTGGAATGTCAAGAGGTAGCATGTGTTTCCTACCATTGTATATTTTTCCTTTGCCCAAGTTTCAAAATATGTGACTATAGAGAAAATAATATATTCTCTTCCCCTTATGTAGAGTCTAGAATATTTTATATTGTTAGATATTTGAGTACTTTGTAGGTGGAAAAAAAATGTCTATCCTACTCTCATTTCCTTTTAACAAGTGTGATTAGTATTCATATGTGAGAAATATATTTGTGTATGGATAAAATGAATAGTTTCATCCCTTTAGATTTCAAAAATAAATACATTGCATTGTTGTGTTCCTAAAGGTATAGATGTATAAATGAAATACTTAATCTCATCTAACTCTACTAATGTATAAATTTAATGAAAACCAAACAAATAAGTGTGTTGGGTAAAGTAAGTGAATGTTGTTTAAATGCTTCCCTCCACCTTGCACTTTTAAAAATACTCTAACTAGAGAAAATAATATTAGACTCTTATAAATCAATGCCCTCTATTAAATGTTAAGATATGTACCTGTTTTATTTTTAACTTCATGTTTTTAAGTTCAATATATCTATATATATGTATATGTGTGAGATATATATATATATATATATATATATATATATATACAAATCTGTATTTAATATTTTAGCAACCTATTTTAAATCAGAATAGTATTATGTTTTGTTAATCATTTAATGGTTAATTATATTAAATATTCCTACAAACTTAAATATATTAATGGTTAAATTAAATAGGGACAAATTTATGTGTTTAATATAATAGTTAGGGTTGCAATTTATTGTTTTAAAGTTATAAAAAAAGAAAGGAAATTTTTTTTAGGGCTCTCACGCCCTGCCTGCACGCCATGGAGGTGGCAGGAGGGTGGCAAATGGGGACAAGTCCCCATACCCACAGTGCCCATAGCGCTGTGGGTATGGGACTCTGCCCCCTCCCATGGGGGGTCTCGGCCTGTGGTAGGCCGCGGCTCCCTTAAAGGGGGTCCGCAACCTGCACACAGGTCGGTGGACCTTCCCCTTCCCCTAATACTCAGCAATGCTTTAAATTTATTTTTATTTCTCTATTGGGTTATATGGGTTTTATGCATTTCAATCTTTTCATATGTTTATATTCAATGTATATTTATATATATAGAGGTATATATATCTCTGTATATATATATTCAGAGATATATACAACTACCTTGCTGTATAAAAAATAAAAAATAAAAATGAAATATATTAATATTCATAAATAAGTGTATATATATATATACTGATGTATATAATATATATATATAGTATTATACTGTTATATATGTTATATACACAACATATATATGTATGGTATATATACCTTCTTATATTGTGCATATGTGCTGCATTAGTTTCTATGGTTTACATAGATTTTGAGAAGATTATTTTATTGTGCAACTAAATAAAATGGAATATGAGAAAATAAATTAGTGGAGATGTCTTTGTTTAAAAAATAATAATAATAAAATAAAATAGAAAACTAAAATAGGGTGAAATTGTACTATCACCTCATTTTCTTCATACTTCCCTCTCCTCTTTCCCTCTTCCCTTTAATTTCAAAATGAGAATGAGTGTGTGAACAAGCATAAGGGAAGACTCCTTCTATAAGAACTTTTGGAGATTAGTGAGTTTCCCTAATGAGTTATAACCCTAATAGTAGCTTAATACTAGTTTGGTATACTTAAGATAAAATTAAACCTCTTAATGTTAGTGTTATAGTAGATGCAATTTATTGGTTAGAAAATGTATTACTTTTGGTAGATATAGTTGAATAAAGCACAAATATCATTATTGGAACAATCTATTATAAATTTTGATTTTTCAATTCTATTATAGGTTAATTAGTTTGAATTCCATAATTCAAAATAAATGGATAATATTTTTTTGTGAATTGAAATAAGTGAGTTGGCAAGCTTAATTAAAATTGTAAGAGTTGTTCTTCGTTCCTAAGGAATAATTTCCGTTTTGGTCAACTGTGATTATTTTTCACAAGCAATTAAATTAATTTAATTTTGTTAAACTTTATTTCGTTGAAATGGTTTAATTATCTTATTTGAGTTGAGAAATGCCATTGTCATAATGTTTGACTTAAATTATAGGCTAATCAAATATTAGATTAAAATTTCTTTCTACTTTAGTTATTTAACTTCTAAAAAATGTTCTTTTAAACTGTGAATAATTCATTTTATTCCACTATTCTTGTTACAATGTTATCTTGAAAGATATTTTTTTAATTATGTTATTAAATTAATATTTCTTGGAACATTGGAGCTAAAACATGCTAGGATTAGGTGTTTCCATTAAGGAAAGACCCACCTCCACTTTCACCTAGTGAACCTAGTAGGAAATCGTTCATATGAAATGTTCCCTTGTGGCGTCATGAGACATGATGCTGAACCCTTTATAGGATTGCCTTTATTTGATGCAAGGTGTGTTAGAGGAGCCTCACCACACCCAACTATCGAAATCCCCTTTCCCGCCTTGGGCAGTGTGCTCACCATGATGTTGTACATATAATGCAGGTGAGTACACATGTTAGGTGATCGTGTGATGCAAGAAAGTAGTACGCATTAGTGACGTTTTAAATAAAAAAAATGGTTCAGGTTTTCATATCTATATGCAAATGTGGGCATGACATTTGGTATCAGAGCTAGGTTTATGCAACTTTGAGAACTCTGGGTGTGTCTTTGTGTGTGTGTGTTGGGACCCACTTATGGTTGCATGTACTTATAAAAAAAATACTTGTTTGGTTCTAGCTTTGCTCTTGATAAAGTGGTAGGATACCTTGCATAGAGAGAGTTAGATTTTCCTATTTTTCTAAACCTCATATAGGACTTGATGTTTTAAACACATGAAAATGTGTGTTCATTATGCGTGGTCATTTCAAGGAGTTTAAAAGTCCTAGCTACCTTAGCATAAGTAATCCTTAGGGTGTTTCCTTAGAAGGTTCTATTAGGAAAGGAGTTGTTTAGTGATTAAGTTGTGTAAAGATTTACTTTCTTTTAGGAAGTGGAGCATGTTCAGCTTGAGCTGAAATTTGTTGACAACCATATGCATAATACCCTTAGGAATGAGGTTTGTATTGCAACGTTTGACTAGCAATAAATATTAGAGATTTCCCTTGTGGACTTTTGCATTTCACGTGGCTTGATGAAGACACTTGTATGAATTATCAAATACACTTGAATTAGTTAGTGGAATAGTGTGTATTCTACATGCAAGGGAAGTTCTTATTTGAAATAAGTTATCGACCTTGAGCAATGAATTTTGTGCCTTATTTCATTTATCTCTCACAATGTTACTGAGTAGTAATCTATGTGATGTGGAAACAAGTTCTATCTATTTTAGAAGGCTCTTGTTTGGAATACTAAGACAATTAAGGACTTTAGGTTACACTTGTCTTGTGTGAGAGTGTTAGTTACTCCTTTTGGATTCTATCCACCTTGATGTGTGAACATGATGATGACCTATCCACTTGTGCATTATGATCATATTATCCTTGTCTTGAGCATGATTAGAGTGTGCATATGATTGTATAGTGTATAAGGATCTCTCTATTATTGACCATCTTGTGTACCCTCTTGTTGGAGTGAAATAATAATAGCAATTAATAACCCATTTTCATCAATTAGTAACCCATTTTCATTGTATGAACCTAGTGACACCTTATGGGCCACTTTCACATAAGCTTCTTATATAATATGTGTGTCTTGTGTTTAGGTGATGTGGTTCTATGTCCTTAAGCAACATAGGGTGAAGTGCTTTAATCACCTTTACAAATAAACTCTAATTAATATTATTGATGAGTTTGGATAACCTTGTGGTAATTAAACCACACTAAGATATTCTAGAAATAAGAAATAGTGGAGTGAATAGAATACTAGTTACTCATGAAATATAATTTAGGGACAACTTGACCCTTTTTGTTTGAACTTTCTTCTTGACTATATATGTACCTATAATTATTGTTAAAGAATGTGGTATCTTTAGAAAGTGGATTATTTTGTGTGCATGGAAGGCTTGATTCAAGTTTAGCAATACCAAGATATTTTATGGAAAACAAATTAGGTGCTAATAGATGCTTGGAGGGTTGTTGCAAAAAAAAAACCCTTCTTTAGAACCTTTTGTTAATAAGTATGAAAGGAATCATGGTGATGCTTAATATGATCAAGTAGTGGTTGTAATTAGATAATTTTATGTCACCCCTTATATCTTGTACCATGAGCATTATGGCATATTGGAGAGTCTTGGAAATTAGTTCCTTGTGTAATTGGTTGCACAATCTTGCACCTTTGAATGTAATAGGTCTACATGAATTATTGCTTATAGATAATAATAGTTCTGGGTGTAAAGTTGCAAAGAGTAAGGGTGCTCCCTAGGCTATGTAGATAATGTGAGTGGCCACTTGGGTATTCCTCTTAGGAGATGTTGTGGTGTTGGGATTAAGTCTTAGGCATGCTGAGTGTGATAAGTGATTCCTAGAAAGTCTTGTGATTGTATATCTATCTGGTGATCTAAGGTACCCAACCAGAGGAGAAGGTGATGAGGTATAATTAACCTCATTTCATAATAAGTCATATAACCCTTTATGTGTCGTCCAAATTACCCAAACCATGCTAATTTACTAATTTTATGAGAAACATTTGTTTATTTTTGATAGAATGATGTACAAATCTTGTTTTCTAATTGATTTAAGTTTTCCACTAATGTTGACATGATTGTGTGTAAATGTCTGTGTATTTATGCAGGTTTTTATGAAGTGCCTAGTGGAACTTAAAAGCAACTGAAGTCAGCAATGCTAGAATCTCAGGGCACCGAAAATCTAGGAATACACGATCATAGGCTTTATCGGCAGTTCCTTTATTTTCTGTTACAAATACTTAAGACATTTTATGACTCCACTCGGAGCTTTTACTTTGTTGAACTTAATAGACATCTAGTTTAGTTAAAAGTCTATTTTTCTATTTAAGACTTTTTCAAGTGGCATTTATGCATCACCTGAAAATTAGGATTTTGGTAGTATAGATTATGGGTAATCTCAAAAATAGTTATGCTATGTTATGTTATGTTATGTTCTGATATACAACACAGAAGTAATGTTCAGCTATTATGTTCTGTGATAATTTTCTATGGAATAAAGCAACCACGTTTATTCTAAGTAATATTTTCTGAGCAATGGATATGCAAATGAAAATGGAGTTATTTTGGAGCTATTGAGATAATGCATGTGAATTTAATCGATAAGAAGATCTCCTAAGAGTTGGCCACTCAAAGGATATAGGATAGATAAGTGTTTTATTGTTGCGTAATTGTGATGTTCAATTCTATTAGTAAATGTTTTTGTTAGATTAATGTAACTTTCTATTTTAGCAATACTGTGTGTTCCTACAGGATATTGTGTTTAAGATAATAATCTTTCAGTTTTTGCTATTATGCTAAGAGTTTCCAGAGCATCTACTTCGTCTATAAAATCTATTATTAATTGTTAGCTCAAATTTTAATATGTTTTCAGTTAATAGTTAGATGCCTTTTTTAAAATTCATAGTTAAAAATGAATGTGTTGATTCCTAGTTAGTTTATATGCTTTCTAGATTAAGAGTGGTATGCTTTCTAGTTTAGATTCATTTTGTTAAAGGCTTGTTCAAGACATTTAGAAAACCATTGCTAAGATGAGATGTCTGAATCCATTCCCTATTGCAACCTGCCTTGGACACTACTCAATCGACATAATTGACATATTTCAACTAAAGTGTTAGGACCTCACAATAGCCTGTCACTTTTTGGCGCCGTTGTCGGGGACCCTTCTTTCTAGTGTTAATAGGAGAATACTTGGATAACTCTTTTAGTAAGAACAAAAATAGTTGTCAGACTTCTTTTTCTGCATGGTCAGAAAATAAGGTCCACACAGAAGATTCATACCAAAAACCCCCCCAATAGTAGTTCCAACCATAAACAAGGAGGTAAAAGTCTTATCTGAAGAACTTTGTTATGAATTGATTAGTTAGGATCAACCTGAGACTTCCCAACATACCCAGAAACTCAGCCATCAGACCAAACCTTTGACGAGGAAAGCATTCAACCATCAGACCAAATCTTTGAGGAGGAAAGCCTTCCTTTTAACATCATGGCTGATAACAATGACGACCCATTCAATGGAAGGAGAGCAAATTGTGGAGATGGTGACAAACCACGAAGAGTAGCCTGGACATTTACCTATCCTATTGCTCTCAACGAAGATGATGATGCACCCATGAAAAACATTTCACCTTCTGTCTTACCAACCTTTAGAGGGTTATCCCCCGAAGACCCTGACTAGTTCCTTTTTGAGTTTAAAGTCCTGTGTCAGATATACGACTACAAAATGGATAACCAAAAACTAAAACTCTTCCCCTCCACTTTGAGAGACTCTGCAATGCATTGGTTCATGGGGTTAGTTTCAGGATCAATAACCATGTGGGTGAAATGGAGACTGTCTTTTTAGACGAATATCAGAGCTATTGTAGAGTTAGCGATAGGAAAAAGGAATTGTTCAAACTAAGGCAAAAAGAAGATGAGAGCCTGGAAGATTACCTTGATAGGTTCATCATCTTATCCAAATGATGTGGGGAAGAGACAATGAGCCCAGAAATTCTAAAGAGCATATTTATCAAAGGAATTGATGAGGATGCTAGGAGAAGCCTAGACTTGATGGGAAAAGGAGATGTGTCCCAACTTGAACTTGGTGATATTGCTAAGTTATGTAGGAATTTTCTCGGACTCGTGGAGGTATCTGTAATCTAGTCTCTTGAGGGGCTCAAATGAAATTAGTAAACTACGAGAGGAAATAGCAAATTTGAAAACTAACATCCTTGTTCAGCTAAACACCACTTTGGATGGAATACATGCCAAAACACATAATCCTAAAACCTTATCCATCTACTGCCCTAGGTGTTGAAACAAACATATGTTAAGGGAGTGTCCTTTGGACAAAGCTGACAATTGTCAAATTTGTGAAAAGAATCATGCCACTGACCAATGTGAGATCCTGAGTGCAATCAAAAATTCCAAGAAAAGGTCATCTCACACTGAGGAAGAGATCAATTTTGTGGGCTAAAGACTTGGAGGGAATTTCTCTTATGGCTAGAATTTAAACACATCCTGGCGCCCTCCAAATAATTGGAATAATAATCAATGGGCAGTACCTTGGCCTCTAGCACCACCTAATTAGGGACCTTACCCTTGGGGACCACTTGAATGGGCAAATTAGTCCTGGGGCAACCCTCAATGGCCAAATCAGACTCAACAACAATGTTATCCCTAGAATCCTACCCCTCAATGGAATCAATCTCCAAATCAGTTCTATCATGAACTCAGGAGGATGCGCAATCCATAGTAGAACCTCTTGCCAGCCCCCCAAAACACTCAACAAAATGAGTAGGTCAACCAACCACAACTACCAACGCAACCTATCCCTAATCCAAAGAATAACTGTCAAGCCACACCAATGTATTCCATGGAGCAAGAAAACATGGCTAGAGTTAATTCTATCTATCATGGAAACTTGCAGTTGAGGTCAGGAAAAATACTCCAGCAGCCTACCATAGTTGAGATCCTTGATAAATAGAATGCAGAATCTACTGAAGGAACAAAGACACCTTCCATACCTTTAGATAAAAACCTTGGGAATAACCAATAAAAGCTTCCTCAACAATCCTCACCTAAAACTTTCAAGTTACCTCAAGAAGAAATTGTCAAACATTCAACAGATCTTCTAGAGAAGGATTCCACCTTGAAGAAGAGACCTAAAGCACCTTTTCCAGAGTGCCTCAAAGAGGCTCCCCTAAAAAACCCTCTGGAAATGACCTTACCCACTGAAACCTCATTAATACAAGAAATTAAATGACTCCATATCAAGATTCCATTGTTACAGGAAATTAAAGAAATTCCTAAACTAAACCAGCTAGTCAAACAGTTGTGCATAAAAACACCAGGAAGGAAAAAGAAACAGATTAACACTGTGCACATCAATGGATATTTAGTTGACCTTCTAGCTAGAGAGATCTCAACTCCAAAATATGGTGACCCAGGTAGTCCACTCATAACAGTGACAATCAACGAGGTAGCAATACCTAATGCACTCGTAGACTTGGGAGCAACCATTAACGTCATGACGATGGACATTATGGAAAACTGGGACTCACTGATCTACGTCCCACAACCACCATATTGCAAATGGCAAACCAGTCAATAGCTATTCCCAAAGGTGTTTTAGAAAATGTTCCTGTCAAGGTTGACAATTGGGAATACCCAATGGATTTTCAACTAATCTAGTCCCTCACACCTAAGGACAGTTGCCCATTAATACTAGGTAGACCTTGGTTGGCTATAGTTGTAGCCAAAATTGACTATAGAGTAGGAATGACCATTTCAAATGGCCCCAATAGAAAACAATTATCCTTGTATCCCCTTGCTCAACATGTTGCACATAAACAAGTTTGGGTTGATGAATCAAATGGATTTGACAAACAAGAGAATCTAGCCTCACTTGCTATGGTAGTCATCAAACAACACGGCAAAGAATTGGAAGATGAAATGGAAAATAACATGCAGGATCTTGCCATAGATTCAGATGATGAAAAAATTTTAGAAGTTGAAGGGCTTTTAAGACATCTGATTCACATTGATGATATCGAACACAGTTACACCACCTTTATAGCGTTACCTTGTCCTCTGGCTAATATCATTATGAAAATAGATCATTTCTTTGAAGATATTGCTAGATTCCATAGAATTATACCACATAGCTGTCCCCTTAACACCTTAACGAGAGAATTTCACACTGTCACCTTCAACTACCCCAGGACCAAAACTATCATGTTACTACCATGAAAAACCTTAAATATTAATAGCTGGTTAATAGAGGTAGATGAACTCAAGTTATTTGATGTTTTGGTAAATAGATCCAAAGCTTTTTCTTGGGACTACATAGACATGAGAGGGATACACCCAAGTGTTTGTACCCATCACATCTATATTGAAGATGTTAGACCTGTTCGTCAACCACAACAGAGACTCGACCCTAAGAAAATTGAAGTGATACAACTAGAGACTACAAAGAACCAAACTGATGTCAAAAATGTCTTAGAACATGCTAGATATTACCAAAGATTCATTAAAAACTTTAGCAAGATTGCAGCCCCCATGTTCTCCCTTCTCCAAAAAGATATAGATTTTGCCTGGACAACAGAATGCCAAACACCATTTGAGATTATTAAGGAGAAACTCATTTCTGCTCCAGTCCTATGAGGGCCTAATTGGAACCTCCTTTTCCATATTTACGCAGATGCTTCCAATGATTCCATTGGAGCAGTCTTAGGTCAGGAAGACGAGAATGGAGGGAAATATGCCATATATTTCATCAGCAAGAATTTGACCCCCACCAAACGAAACTACACCACTACGGAGAAAGAGTTCTTAGTTGTGGTTCATGCAATCAATAAATTTCAACATTACATTACAGGGTATAAAGTAGCTGTGTTCACAGACCATTCCTCTATCAAATACCTAATGAACAAACTTATAGTGAATGGAAGAATAATCAGATGGTTATTACTTCTCCAAGAATTCAATGTGACCATCATTGATAAACCCAAAAAGTTCAACGTAGTCACAGACTTCTTATCCCAGATCAAACAAGATAATGGAGATTGTGCCCCTATTCAAGATGAATTCCTAGATGAAAACTTATTTTCCATCTCCATTAAAACCCCCTGGTTTGTAGACATCGCCAACTATCTTGCTACCTTTGAGTTTCCACCATACTTTACATCAAAACAAAAGAAACACCTCATTAAGGAAAGTGCTCAGTTCAAATGGATCAATGGTATGCTATTCAAAAATGGCCCTAATCTGGTTCTACTTCATTGCATTAGGTCAGATGAAACCTACAACATACTTAGAGCCTGCCATGATGATCCCTCCAGTGGTCATTATTTAGCAAAAAGAATGTCTCACAAAATCTTAGGTGCAGGGTATTATTGGCCTTCCGTGCATAAAGATGTAAAAAAGTATGTTCGTCACTATGATGAATGCCAACAAGTAGGAAGACCTACTGCATCTAGCAAGATGCCTCTGCAGCCACAGGTGGTTTGTGAACCTTTTGAGAAATGGGGCTAGATTTTATAGGTCCCATAGATCCTCTGTCATAGGGTAAAGAATACATCCTAGTTTGTACCAACTATCTAACTAAATGGGTAGAAGTCCAAGCACTGAAAGTTGCTAGAGAGGAACAAGTTGCGGATTTCCTTTATAACAAGATCTTCCTTAAATTTGGAGCTCCTAGATCAATTGTCATAGATCAGGGACCCCAATTTATGTCTAAAGTTCTGTTAGCATTTACCGACCATTTTCAAGTAAGCCATAAGAAGTCATCTCCCTATCACCCACAAGCAAATGGTCAAGTCGAAGTCACCAATAGAGAACTTGAAAACATTCTGAAAAAAATAGTTTCATTAGGGAGAAGGGATTGGGTTAGGAAATTGCATGAGGTAGTTTGGGCCTATAACACAACCTAGAAATCAACCATTGGTCTCACTCCCTATGAATTAGTCTTTGGAAAGAAACCTCTTCTGCCTATTGAATTCGAATTACAAATGCTCATAATAGCAATGGAAGTAGGCTTGGACCTTGATCAATCTCAGATTGAAAGAGTCCTGCAACTTAGTGAACTCAATGAACTCTGTTTGGAAACCATTCACCAGACTGAGCTGGTCCAACAACAATGAAAGGATTGGCATGACAAACATATAAAATAAAGAGAGTTCCATAATGGTGATTGGGCACTGCTATTTGACTCCAGATACAAAGACTAAAAAGGTAAACTAAAAACTCATTGGCTAGGTCCATATGAGATTTATGAGGTATTCCCAAATGGAGTAGTGCAACTTAAACCCATCGATGGTGACACTCGAACACTCCTCGTCAGTGGTCATCGATTGTGGATCTACCACAAACCTATTAACAAAGAAGAATTCACAAGGATGGTGGAAATGCAAGGAGAGAACCAATGTATTGACTCTGCCTTGGTAGAGGAAAAATAATCTATGTTTTTAGCTTAAAAAAAACTATGTATGCATGATTATTTCAGAGCATTTTAGTCAAGTTATTGTATTTTCTATTTTTGTTACTTGTCTAAATTTTAGTATTGTTTTGCAAGACTTCATCTTTGAATAAATACAAAATTTTAGCGCATCTTTCAGCGATGCTCCAGAACTTTGTTCCTACTTTTCGGCTGCATCTTTCAATGATGCTCCGTAACTTTGTCCTGCATTCATGCTGCATCTTTCAGTAATGCTCCAGAGCTTTGTTCCTACATTTTAGCTGCATCTTTCAATGATGCTCTGGAACTTTGTTCCTTCATTCTAGTTGCATCTTTCAGTGATGCTCTAGAACTTTATTTCTTCATTCCGACTACATCTTTCAGTGATTCTCCGAAACTTTGTTCCTTCATTCCGGCTGCATCTTTCAGCAATGCTCTGGAAATTTGTTCCTTCATTCTGGTTGCATCTTTTAGTGATGCTCTGAAACTTTGTTCCTTCATTCCGACTGCATCTTTCAACGATGCTCCAGAATTTTATTTTGCATTCCGTCGACACCCTGCAGCAATGTTCCTGAATATTACACCCAACCATAGTTCTCCACAATGCTCCCATATGTTTGTTATACTCATTCCATGAGCATCTGCTCTCAATGCTCTCGATTTGTGACCCCTTCTTTGCAGATGCTATGATATTTTCAAAAGCATACCCATTTCTGCCACCAAACTTTCATGTACCAAAGCATTCATTAAAGGACTTATTCCTTGTGTCACCACCCCCTGTCATAATAAATCAAATTATAATGACTATTTATCGTCATTATAAATAAATTACCCCAACCACTCCATCATAATCATTAATAAATCCACCCAAAGCTTTCGCCATCCCATCCAAGTGGTGTATATATAATTGTCTATAAAGTCATTACGTCAACACAAACTGTGCGATGAACTTCACATCAAATTAGGACACAAGGTACATACACATTCTTTCTTAATTAAGTGTTATGTTGTGAATAAAATTAAATAAATTGGTATGTTCCACCTTTTTTCCAAATTTAGTAGATCCGTGAGAACTGTACTTTCACTAGAAGAGATGGCAGCACATGCATTCTATGCCATGTAGGGTAATAAGTAGACACAATGCAGATTAACACAATGAATTAATGGAGGTCACATCAACATTGTTGTAATATAAGTGGCCGTAAAGATTGAGTTTCATTTAGTCTGCATATCAGTTTGTTTGAAACAGTTACTCACCTTGGTGTACCGTGGCATTCAGTAAAAATTCAGCAGAGTTACCAGTAGGGGATAGTAGGGGGGAGCAAAACATAAATCTGAGCCAACTTCTGCTGACAATTTATTGGCGCTCAATAGTATTTCAAAAAAATTTCAAAGAGTGGGATGGCTGGACTTCATGAAAAAGTTTGAAGGGCATAATACATAGCTAGTTAAAGAGTTTGAGGATAATTTCTCAGATGGGCAGTCAATTGTGCGAGGAAAGAAGTTTAAGGTAAGTGCCCAAACTATTTCTAGTTTATTTGGTATAAAAAACAAAGGCTTGAATCTATTAGAAACTACAAATATTTCCTACCATAAATTGATAGAACTTTTCTTAAGAGAGGGGGAACCTTAATCATTATTAGTTGTGAATACCCAGGGGCAGAATAAACGGTTTCAAAGAATGTCCATTGCAGAGCCATGGAGAACTATAGTAGCCTAGATAATTAAGTATTTTACATGTGAAGGACAATGTGCTACTATCATGGGTCCTTCTGTTTGGTCATTCACCTGCACCATGGCATCGAAAACCTTGAATTGAGGGTTAATCTTTCCACCTTCTTAAGTGACTCCCTTATCCACATGATAGAAAGGTTCAAAATTGGGTTTGGGCCATTAAAACACCATGGCCTTATTTATTTAATTTGCAAGCATCAACTCCTCAAAAAGAGAAAAATAGATGAGAAATGGCAAAAATTTCTCAGGAAATTTGAAAACCCAGCACCCTCAATACATTTTGAGAGAGGTGAGTCATTCGGTTTGGTGGTGGAGAACCCTAGGGAACCTTCCCCTGTACCCCAACCTACTAGGGAAGCTTTCGAAGGGGAAGCACCGTAAAATCTTAAAAACCCTGCAAAACCTGAGGAGCAACCTAGACCATATAATGTTTGAGAAACTCCAGAAAAACAAGAAAATGTGGACTTAGTTGACTCTAAGAATGAAAATAGTCAGCCTAGAAAAAGGGAACAAAGGCCTAAGGTGAAGTTGCAAAAACCTCCCCCTCTAAGAAGAAGTAAAAGATTGGCTGCTGACTTTAGCTGTTCTGCAACATGTGACCAGCTGCCTATTCCTTAAAAGAAAAGGCGAGATAGGTAGCCAAGTGAGAATGTAGCTCAGCCAAGTGAAAATCAAGCCCTAGAAAATAAAAATACCCTTGAATCTAAGAAAGAGATTGTTCCACCTGAGAAGAATCAAGAGGAAATAAGAGAATAAGTTCCAAATTATGTATTTGTTGAAGAAGTAGAGGCTCAAGAAGACGAGCCTGTGGAAACAATTTCCACCACTCAGTAGTCATTAGATGAACACAAAACTGACACATCCCCTCAAAATCAACAATTATCCCCTCTGAACAATGTTAATGAAATAGAGCAAGGTCCAATAGAAGGAAATAATGAAGGACACGTGTCTAGAAATGATACAAAAATTGTTATCTCCCCTCTTCCCACTAATGTAGAAAATGAAAAATGTGACCACATGACAGTTGAATTGACAGAATTGAAAGAAGAAATTATACAGTTGAAGAGCAAACTCCAACAGAGTGAGGAACAGAAGCATATACAATAGCAGAAAATTGACACACAGACAAAACTTTTGCAACATAAGGATCAGGAAATAAGGACTCTAGGGATGCAGTTAGAACAAAAAGATAAATTCATTGAGGAATTACAGTCCCAGATAAAACAAATTAAGAAAGAAGATAAGGAACATTTGACCAGTCTGTCTGCAAAAGATGAACAAATAAAAAATTTGATTATCAAATTTGAACAATTCCTTAAGTCATTTGTGGAAAAACAAGAACAACAGAAACAAGAACTTAACACAACTCTTAGCAAAACTATAGAGCTGGAGCAAGAATTATAGGAAATCAATGTTAAACTAGCCATGGAATCAAAAGAGATGCAGACTGAACCAACCAAAATGGAATGATTTCAAATCCATATTCCTCCCATGCTGGCGAAGTGGATGGAAAAATGTTATTTCCTAAGGAAAGCTGGAGCAGGAAATGCTAGACTCAAACAAGAATTGGTATTGTTAAAGGAATCTTATGCTAGACTTTATCAAGCTAAGACTGATGCATGTAAAATTAGAGAATTGTTGCTATCTTGTAGGAAGCCATCTAGGTTATATTCTATGTTCCTTAATGAACAAGTGTTAAGATGGACGCTTTTAAGGATTTCATGTGATCTACCCTATGATCCTGATGACAAACAATTTTTAGAAGCATTCAAAGAGTCATCCCCTATTCAAAAGAATCTGTTGAGTGAATTCTTTTTGTATAATTTGTTGGTAGAAAAGTACAGTGACTTTTTTATTAATCTCATTGTGGGAGAAGTTTAGCTCAAGGCATTCATGTCAAACCTGCAAAACCAATTGAATTGGAAAGATACGACTAGAGAATACCTTCAAGTAGAGAGAACCGTGGGGCTTCACATGAGGCATCCTCATCATAAATCCTTTGCCTTCAAGGTTTAGTTCTGAAGAATCAAAAAGTATACAACCATGAAGGAAAAATATAATGAGAGCATAAGAATTTGTTTTGAAGATTTCATCATTAATGAGCCCAAATTAATAGAAAGACAATGGAATGCTTGTGAAGAAAGATATACTCCTCTACCCATGTACTTGAAATAGAGGGAGATGATTTCTCCCACTAATCTTAGATGGTCCTATAGAAGAGTAGAAGCTTTGATAGAAATACTACAGCAGCTTAAGACCAAATGGATTGGCATGGGGTACAGACCTCCATTGCTGCTTTAGTTGCCCCCTGCAACATTGGTAATTGCAGAGCAAGACCCCAGGGACTTACATGCATGGTAGATGAGGAAAAAATTACACAAAGGGTTTCTTAAGTATCTTGAACATTTAGATGAGGAAGCACATCTATGATCTCGGCTCAAAGTATGATTAACTAAACAGAAAGAGGGATGCATAAAGGCAAAGAGCCCATGGTCAGCAGAGAGCAGGAGGACCTGCTCCATCTTATAGAGGGGAGAGTGATGAGGTATAATTAGCCTCATTTCATAATAAGTCATATAACCCTTTCTGTGTCGTCCAAATTACCCAAACCATGCTAATTTACTAATTTTATGAGCAACATTTGTTTATTTTCGATAAAATGATGTACAAATCTTGTTTTCTAATTGATTGAAGTTTTCCACTAATGTTGACATGATCATGTGTAAAGGTCTGTATATTTATGCAGGTTTATATGAAGTTCCTAGTGGAACTTAAAAGCAATTGAAGTCAGCAGCACCAAAATCTCAGGGTGCATGAAATATAGGTGTTTAGGGTAAAATTTGGATTGTTTAGTTTAGTGTTTAAATCCTCCTTTCACCTGTCACATTCAAGGACCTTCGGATTGAGTGGCAGAGCACTATCAGGTCCTTGGTCACTTATAAATGTAGGGAAACTTGGATTAGGGTATTTGATTATCAATTTTCCTTATCTTATGCTTAATTACACATCAAAACCCTAATTATGCAAATATGAAAGTAAACAGATGAATAACGGAAAATGCTTCTGCAGAAAGATGTAAAATTACAAATGACTGTGCACCTATTTTTGGGGTTCCGAGGTAGAAAAGTTGGGGACTAAAGAGCGGGCGCCCAAGTCCAAGGCCCTACTTTTTGTCAGGATTTGGAAACAAGGTCTGCAACCCATATCTGTTGTCCCAGAGATTTTCCCGTCATGAAATTTTGAGGACTAATGAGTGGGTGCCCAATTCCAGGGTGTCCTTTTTCTTGCTGTTCTGTAATTCTGACACTCCAACATGCCCTCCTACAACTTCACTTTGTCTACATCATCAACCTGTAACCTACAATCATAAAACTTTGGGAGGGGGTTGTGGTGCTTAGGAGCTTGCCTCAGTCAAGCCCCGAAAGGACACTTAAGTCTTCCAAACACCTTTGTTAGATAGAGAGTGCGTGCCTAGGGAGGCAGAGGCAAAAGCCAAATGAATAATGATCACAAACACAATAAATTTCACCTTGTAGTGAATATCTCATGAGGGGAAGAAGCTCTTCATTCCATGAGGAAATGGATGCTCAAATCTACAAACACAAACACATAGACAACACAAATCTGCTCTTGTCACACAATGAAAGCCTTGAATCATCTTAAGAACATAATAGCTTGCTAGTAATCATCTAATTGAAATCTAATTTACAAATGAATGCCTAAACATGCTTTTATATGCAACTACAAACACTCCCACCAAGAATTTCGTAATTCAAACTTACCATGTCGGCATAGGACCCAAATAACGGTCACAAGCCGACACCCAAAAATTGGGACTACCCCAAAATAGGGCAGGACTAGGGCATGGGCGCCTAAGTTCTCCCCCCTATTTTGGGCAGGGTCATCTTAAGGAGTCCCCCTAGGTCCTATTTATCAAGACACTTCAGGGTTTTCTCATCGAGATGTTGAAATATGATGTAAAATGTCCTATATGCAGCTAAAAGACCTGGGAGCTAAACCTTATGAGCAAAAAGCCCCCAAGGGGACGTTTTCTGACGTTACAATAGGAATACATGATCATAGGCTTTATCGACAGTTCATTTATTTTCTATTACAAATACTCCACTCAGAGCTTTTACTTTGTTGAACTTAACATACATCTAGTTTAGTTAAAATTCTATTTTTCTATTTAAGACTTTTTCAAGTGGCATTTATGCATCACTTGGAAATTAGGATTTTGGTAGTATAGATTATGGGTAATCTCAAAAATAGTTATGATGTGTTATGTTATGTTCTGATATACAATACAGAAGTGATGTTCAACTATTATGTTATGTGATAATTTTCTATGGAATAAAGCAACCAAGTTTATTCTGAGTAATATTTTCTGAGCAATGGTTATACAAATGAAATGGAGTTATTTTGGATCTATTGAGATAATGCATGTGATTTGAATCGATAAGAAGATCTCCTGAGAGCTAGTCGTTTGAAGGATATAGGATAGATAAGTGTTTTACTATTGCACAATTGTGTTGTTCAATTCTGTTAGTAAATGTTTTTGTTAGATTAATTAATGTAACTTCCTGTTTTAGCATTACTGTGTGTTCTTACAAGATATTGTGTTTAAGATAATAATCTTTTAGTTTTTTCTGTTATGCTAAGAGTTTCCAGAGCATTTGCTTCATCCATAAAATCTGTTATTAATTGTTAGCTCAAATTTTAATATGTTTTCAGTTAATAGTTAGCTGCCTTTTTTAAAATTCATAGTTAAAAACACGTGTTGATTCCTAGTTAGTTTATATGCTTTCTAGATTAAGAGTGGTATGCTTCTTAGTTTAGATTCATTTTGTTAAAGGCTTATTCAAAAAATTAGAAAACCATTGCTAAGATGAGATGTCCAAATCCATTGCCTATTGCAAACTGCCTTGGACACTACTCGGTCGACATAATTGACATATTTCAACTAAAGTGTTAGGACCTCATGACAGCCTGTCAGAAGGGTTATAGATTCCTTGAACAAACCTACACAATTGTTGCTTGAAACAATTAAGGATGTTCCCTTGAAAGTAAATGCAAGAGTCTCCCTCTATGTTCTTTAATTCCATTTTAATTGGGTGTTCTCCCTAGTGTCAAACCTTCCTCTACGCTAAGAGTACGCTAGTATAGTCAGGGGATGAATGTGAAAAGGACCTTTGGGAAAATTGGTTTATCCCATGGTCATTGGGTTCCCAATTGGTTTCTCCACACACTAGGACCATAAGGTGCACTTGAACTTGGATCCTATATTCATATTAATTCTAGTAACCTAGTATTCCCTTTGATTAAAATACTAGGGCTAGTTGCTGACTTTTGTATACTCACATCATCATGGGTACTAGCTTTTGGGAGTACAATCTATATGGATCCTTAGCACCATTGGTGGATATAGACAACAGTTGACACGGTCGTGAATCTGAGCTTGATTGTGAACCTTTTTGGTTTAGTGACTTTCAACTCTACCGCTTGGAGTCTTACCAAGATAGCTGCTGTGATGCTAGTCACTATTGGAGTTAATATGGCATGGAAACTTTTCTACCATCTTGATAGCATGAGTAGAAAAGTAGGATGTGTAATATGTATTGCCTTCATACCATCATGATGATATAGAGGTAACTTGGCTTTATGGGATGGTGTTAGTAATACCCTCGAGAGAATTAGATTTATATCCCTACCAAGAAAGTACTAGACCATTTTCCTTATGTGATTCTTGTCATTCATTCCAAATCATGTCCTGAGTTGTAGGAGACATATGGTTGTAGGTTAGGATAAGATGTTTTATGATATTCATATAGTTGATACCACCATTATTCCTCTACCCTTTGGTGGCTATGATAAAGTCATGTGGTGTTGTATTGTGTAAATCTTTATGTGATGTTGGATTTTTTACTTATTTATTTAGTTATTTGCAAAATTACCTTGTTTGTGGAGCTTGCAGTCTTGAATTTCATTATCTTGGGTTACTTATCTAGTTTATTTTAAAATGTTCCTCTTGCCTCGAGGAATTGTTAATCTTATTTTGGTTTAAATTTTGAATGTTGCAATTGTTGCCACTTTTGAAACTTGTTTTCCTTTTTGGAATATATGTCTTTTAAAATTTTATTGGTGAATTTAATTTGAGATCTTATCTTATTATAAGCTTTATCATTTTGAGGCTTTTCTTAAAATCTATACTACTGGTACATGTGTAGTAATGTGACTCATGTGAAATACCACATCCATAAAGGGGTACTTGCTAGAATGTAAAGGGGAGTAGATGGTTGGGGTATGAAATTGTATGGTTAGTGGTGCAATCACGGTTAGGAGGATCCACTGAGTGAACAGTCCAAACCGTGTAGTAAGAGTAAACACAATGGAAGCAACTCAATTATAGAATGCAAATGCAGATTCAGTCATTCAATATATTATAGATTCAAATACAAACATGCCGGCAACATGCGGGCTTATAGATTAGGGCTCACAGGCCTGATTCTCCAATTACAACACATGCATAGGATATGGCTTTGAAGCACCTTATAGAAGAAAATCCTAAGACTAAAACTTTTTATTATAATTCACTACTTTCCTATGCATCTATTACATGATTATATATTATCTCCATATCATAAGAATCTTCTATGTTGACCAAATGGATTACAAACTCCAATGAAAGAGATGTAATGTGTGTACATAGCTAGGTCAGCCCAAAACATATGAAAATCCTCTGCAAGTGAATGAATCAACGTACGGATCTCAAGGAAGGTCGGCCATGTCCCAAACTATCTTGAATGATGTGTTATTTAGCTTCACAAGTTGTGTAAGTGCTCTGCAAGTCTTCTCCCTTAGTTGGCTATTCTAAATGCTCTGTTATGAGAAATAGTTGATCTTCTGATAGTGATATCTTTCTGGAAACTGATCCAAATGATCTGAATTTTGGATATGATATGCATGTTGATGTCTAGATGCTAAGTGCAACTTCGTAAGGTCTAAAATAAAATTACGGCAGAATGTGGACCAAAATACAGAAAATGCTACTGATTAAATTGACTGTACTGAATTGGAAAATGAGAGAAAACAAAATGAATGCAAATATTTTTGGTTGATGCAAGATTGCTTTGTAACCTGGGATGCTCCTGCATCAGACATCTGGGGTTGTTGAAAAAAATGAGTCCCTCACTTTGTTGGGGCTAGAGGGAAACCAAGACGGTCCACCTTAGCCTAATAAATCCAAGATGAATCTTCTTTCGGTCTTCCTTTCCACTTCACAAGATATTCTTTGTACTGCTTGCCTTTGGTGTTGCATCCAATTCTACTGTCCAAGATGTCTTCAATCTTCTCTGGTGCTCGTTGTGGTAACTACCTCTTCAAGTGATCTTCAATGCTATCACTGGATTCTGCTTCATGATACTAATAAAGGTCTGTAATGTTGAAAATAGGTGATATACCTAATATCTCTGGTATCTCCACTTCATATGCATTTCCTAAATCAAACTTTCTGAGTATCCTACATGGTCCAAACTTCTTTATCTTCAACTTGTTATATGTCCCTACTGGAAATATTTCCTTTCTCATATATACCATCACTTCCTCTCCAACTTCAAACTCTTTGTGTCTTCTCTTCTCATCTGCTTGCTCCTTATACTTGTACTGTTCATTTCTTCAAAATGCTTCTTAACCTGATTATGTGCTATCTCCATGTGTCCTACAAATTCTTCTTATTTTGCACTTCTTTTATCCTCCATACTGATATCTCTCAACTCTGTAACTCCTGTAGGGTTAGTTCTTGTCACAATTTTGAATGGTGTTCTTCTGGTGCTCCTATTTACTGAATTATTGTATGCAAACTCTGCTTGTGATAGAATCAAGTCCCAATTTCCTACCTTCTCTCCAACCAAACATCTCAACAAGTTCCCCAAACTCCTATTTACCACCTCTATCTGTCCATCAGTCTGTGGATGAAATGCTAAACTGAACTTCAAATCTATCTTCATTTTCTTCCAAAGTGTCTTCCAAAAGTATCTAAGGAATCTTGTATCTCTGTCTGAAATTATGCTCTTAGGTAACCCATGCAATCTCACAATCTCCTTGAAAAATAGGTTAGCCACACGAACTGTATCGGTTGTCTTCTTACAAGGTATGAAATGTGCCATCTTTGAAAATCTATCCACCACTACAAATATAAAATCATGTCCTCTCTGTGTCTTCAGAAATCCCAATATGAAATCCATGCTTATGTCTTCCCAAGGTCTCTCTGGTATTGTCAAAGATTTGTACAACCTAGTATTCTGACTACTTCCTTATATAACTTGACAAACTCTACAACTCTACACAAATTTTCTTACATCCTTATATATCTGAGTCTAGAAGTAATTTTCACTTATCAAAGCCACTATCTTATCAATTCCATAATATCCTGCCAATCCACCACTTTGTTTCTCTTTGATCAAATTGTCCCTCATTGAACTCCTAGGTATACACAATTGGTTTCCTTTGAATTTAACATATCCTTCTGAATGAAATAGTCCAACCACTTACTCCTATTTTTCACAATAGGTTCCTTACATGCTTTCCAAGGTTCTGTAAAATCTAGGTCTTCTTCATACATGTTCTTCAGTTCTTCAAATCCTACCACTTCAACTCTCATCTCTGTCAGCAAGTCCCTTCTACTCAATGCATCTACAACTTTGTTTGATTTTCTACTCCTTTGCTTCATTACAAATGTATAACTCTACATGAACTCTACCCATCTCATATGTCTCTAATTCAACTTTCCTTGACTGTTTAAATATTGCAAAGCTTGATGATCTGTATGCAACACAAACTCCTTAGGCAACAAATATGTCATGCCCACATTTCCCATGTGGTCACAACACACATCGCACATGTCATAGCCACATCTGTCATGTGGTTATGACACGAGATATGAAAAACTTTTCTCACACTGTCCTAAAAACCCCTTCGCATGCGTACGCATGCTCGACGGTGTTCTCTCATGGCGAAACACTATAATTTTCGGCAGGATATAAGTACAATTGCGTGCAACCAGACGCCTACAGATCAACAAGAGGGTCTTTACGATGCCGCTAACGTCATTGCAAGAGTGAGATTACCAAAGTTCCTAAATCTAAACTTCGGCAAATTCTGGCAGCATAACGCCTTACGGCGTTAGTGGGAATTACGCTGCACTCATTTACGCACGTGGTTCGCTGATCGACTAACAACTTCCCACGACGCCTTGTTCTGACTAAACCGACTAGTGATCTCCCTATTTAGTCATTTTTCAGCCAGGCACGGTTGTCTATCTCCTCTCTTGTTTCCTGAAACATACTCCTCCTACGACTTAGCATTTTCAACAAGGCGGTTCGTTTGCTCTCTCTTCCCTTTTCACTGGTTCTTAATTTTGATTGTATTTTTTTCGCCCTTACCTTAACTATTTCTCTGTTAATTTAGTGTGTTTATATTTTGGTCTCTCTCTCTTTCGTTTTCTATGCTTTCTTTATGTGTATCCGGTCCTTTCTTCATGATTTACGTAAATCAGGGTTATCACTGCAGCTATTGTTGATATTAAACCTAACTTCAGGATGGACTAGGTCACATAGACTGGTTTACTACTTCGCTAGACTCGGTCTCCTAGTCTTCTCCGATCACGGTATCTCCTCTTCGTTTGTATTAATTAAGCTTGTTCCTAAGCAGATTTAGCAGAAGGGTCCGTCAACTTAGTTCTCTTATGCCATGTGGGAAATGTCGTGCATTTTCTCCTCTGTGTTTTCCAATGTTAGTTTTTCTTCTTCGGACTCTCTTACAGGTTTACTTATGAGGTCGTTTACTACAGTTGGGATTAAAATGGCCACATGGAATGTCTGTGATGGCTTCTTAAGTTTATTTCCAGTGTTCTTTTAAGCAAGGTGACGTGAAATTTTTCCTCTTCATTTTCCGGGTGATTGAAATTACGTTGATAGTTGAAACTTCCGAGAAACTCTTTCCGGAGTATTACGGGGTATTCTTTTACGCTCTCTTTACATTATAATTTTATTTTCTCTTGTTTATAATTACTGTTGTTATTATTAATAATGACTATTAAGACTCTGATTGTGACTCGTATAACATTGTAAATAGATGTAGGAGGCTCTCCACTTTATAAAACCCTTACCATGGAACATAAATTCTTTGGTTGTTTTGTTCAACACTTAAGAAAACCTAACTGTGGAAATATCACCAAATCCCTGTTTAATTACGTTTGTATTCCACTAAAGACGAAAACATAATTCCCATATTTGAAACCCCTTTTTTTTTTGACATAATTTTGCACATCCCCTTGTTATGAATGATAGAGAGGGCCTCATTAAAAGGCCCAAGACACCTCTTCTATGTATATATATACCATATATATACAAATATATATATGTAATATATATACATATAGAACTATATAACTACATAAATCATTATTTATTTTCAATGCCCTTTCAAAAACATTATATATATATCTATATATATATATTTAAATATGACATATATTATGCCATCATATATATATATATATAGCTATATATATATATTTTGTTTTGTTACATATATATATATATATATGACATAGGTTATGCCTACATATATATATATATATACATATATATATATATATATATATATATATATATATATATATATATATATATATATATATATATATATATATATATATATTTGTTTTGTTATTTAAAGGAGCCAATGCTTAGATGTTAGGGCTAAAGAGCCCTAACATTTTTTTTTAAAACATTTTATACTTGCTGTGACAGAGTAATGGCGGTAGGGGACGGCCGCACAGAGGGTCGGAGGCCGCAAGTAATAGCGGCGGAGCCGCGGTGGACAATACACAGGCCGCAGAACTGCGGCGGTGGTGAATGTGGAGTCCGCGGACTCCACCGCGGACTGTGTAACAATAGGGGGTGTGGGGAGGGGCGGAGCCCCCACCCACATCCCACTACATGGGGTGTGGGTGGGGGCTCCGCCCCTCCCCAAACCCAAACTGCGAACCAACGTGGTGGTGGGGGGTTAAACCCCTTCCACCACCACTCCAAAAGTCTTTTGTTTTTTTTAACATGCTGTGTGGTGCGAAATACACCGCGCGAAATACACAGCGATTTAAATTTTTAATTCATTTCAAATCTCTGCCATTTTATTACAATTTTCCAGTGGGCATTTATATATGAAAAAATATATATATATCTATATATATATATATATATATATAATGTTTTATATATATATATATATATATATATATAGACTTCAATTTGCCCAAATACAGCAATATATTCAATATCTCATATTTCTGTTTAATTAATTAACAAAAATATTACATCTATATATATATATATACATACATCTATATATATATTGATGTATATATTTATATTTCATTTTTATCTTACCATACAAATGTCTCCATTACAATCTATTTTCATAATTCACATAATTTTCTCAAATTGACAAACAGAAGTACATACATGATGGATTTTCTCTAATCTTAACTGAAACCACTAATTATGGAGCATAAACTTACACATTTAAGACTGTCTTTTCCATTGTAACAATGAACTACAAATCTAACCTCCAACTAGTTAAGCAATTCCAAACTTTCAATTACATAAACAAACTCGGATTAGATTGCAATTAAGTAATGAACTCTTCCTTTCAGTAATACTTGAAACACAAATGAATTGCTACCTAACAAGGTTTACAAGCAACAAACTTGAAAATTTAAGTACATTCATATTACAGAATTTAAACCATGGATACAAACCACTAACTTCCCAGTTATGAACTTCCCTCTCCCAACCAATATACAACTGATAGCTTGTGACAACCAAGAAAAAGTCCATTAATAACAAGATCAGGGAGGTGATTTCCCTCACACCCAGAGTAACAATAAATTACACCAATAACAAGAGAGGTGCTCTCTCTTCAACTCTTATCAAATGAACCGGGCCTAATTCTCATGACAAAGAAGAATAACTGTTTCTTCACAAACATAACTCCTCCCAAGCCAACCAGAAGCTCCAAGAGAAAACCTGCGTATCAAAGACAAACAAAGAAGAAAACACCACTCATCTAGCTCTCCTCCCTTCCGTAGACCCGCAAGTGGGTCACCCCCAAGCTAGGGAGACCATACTCACACCTGGGTAACTCAAACACTCCACTTCACAACAGTAACAACAACAATCCCAAAGCACACAAACACCCGTGGGTACTTTACACAACACGGAAACTCAACTACAGTGAGTTTCATAAGGGGCAGGAGAGTGGACACACTCGACTCCAGAGTGTCACCCTGACAGATAAGTTAACCAATATAATTTCTCTTGGTCTCAAACCAAGTTTGATCACAAATTTTAAGAAATCTTAATATGACTCTCAAGTCAAAGATACAGTCACAGATACATGCCCTCAAGGCTTTCAACATCCCAAAAGATGGAAACAGGTATGCACCCGAGGAGGATCTCTCCTCCCCTACCCCAAACTTGATGAGCATTTCTCCCAAATGGGAGAAGCTCTGTCAAACAACCCGACAATAAACCCCAACAGAAAACAAATCTAACACAAAATCACACACATTACATACACAATCAGCTATACGAAACAATGGTAAAAATCAAACCAACCTTGCAAAGCCCTCCTAGAATGAAACTGTTGCAGAGTCTACAGAGTTCTCTTCCAACCTTAGCCACCAACTCCCTCTCCCTTCTCTATCCTACAAGCTAACCTTTCTATATTTTGTAAGACAAAAATGAAAGTTTCCCCCAAAATTCAACTAACTCCCTCTCATCCCAAAATTGGAAACAAATAACCAAATTCTTTTCAGTTTTGAGGAATGGGGAGGTGACACTTGTCATCTCCTCACTCTCCCCCAAAACCACTATTCTGTCCTGGTGGCTTATATCACTCCCCATTCCCAAGAGTACTCCTTATTCCTCTCCTCATGTGATTCCTCTTATGCATGGGAGAAATAAAAGGAGTTAATGGGGAAGAAGACAGGTGACCCATGCCCCTTCTTCCCTTCTTCACATGGGTGTCCCCACAGCACATGGGGGAATCTCACTATGGAAGGGGTGACTTTAAGTCAATCCTTCAATAATGGATGGCATCTCTTACCTTGGGGAATGTAGAGGGGATGGGTTGGGTGTTGGTACAACCCATCATGTCCCCTCCTACCTCAAATTTTCGCCACTTAACTTCAGGGGAAGGTTAAGTTGACTAGATGGAGGTTACTCAAGGGTTACCCATGCCAAATGGGCCCCTGGACCCATGGGGTATAACCCAGGGTGAACTTTAACCCATACAAGACACCCCTGGTCAAGGTAAAGCACAAGAAAAGGCCTCATAAATTTAAATAAAATAAGAAATTTCAAATTCAATCTCTTTACAACACAAATTATAAAATAATGTTACATGAGGGTAACCTAACCCACTCGACCATACGAAAGACCACATTACATCATTACATCAAACACAAAGAGATCTTGGTTCCTCGTGGAACCAGATCGGCTTAACAGGGAATAACAAATAACAAGGTGTGGAATGATCTCTGAAATCTGTGGTTCGATTAGTAATTCCTGCACACTAAATTACAAGATCAGTAACCACATAAAATCATCATAGCCGAAGCAACTTAAAAAAAAAAACATGCATTATCATGACATAGTACAATTTAACATAAATAAAATCATATTACAATTTTCCATCATCACCTAATTCATTTTTCTGAAATGTAAACTTATCCAAACATCACCCAATTAGTTTTTCCGAAAACATAATAAAGTTTAATAGTTTGACAATTCCGGGAACTGCTATCCCACAAATATAAAAAGTAACAATAACAGTACTGTACATAGTCATAACAACAGAAGTAAAAAGGGCGGTCCTCACAAAATAACGTCTCCACTTATTCAATGCTTGAATTATGGCATAGAACTCCTGATCATAAACTGAATATCTTCTCCTTGCATCATTCAACTTCTCACTCAAATATGCTACAGGTCTACCTTCTTGATTTAACATTGCTCCTATTGCATTTCTACTTGAAATACTTTGTTGAAATTTGGTAGTGCCAATACTGGTTGCTCTGTCACTTTCTGCTTCAACAATTTAAAACTTTTATCTGCTCTTGATGTCCAATTAAAGTCCTTTCTATCACCTCTCATTGTCTTTGTCATAGGGTTACATACTAAACTGAAATTTCTGATGAACTTACGGTAGAAACTAGCTAATGCATGAAATGATCTGACTTCTCCAATACTCTCAGGTGTAGGCCACTCAACAATTGCTCTAACTTTCTTAGGGTCCATCTTCAATCCTTCCACATAAATTACAAATCCCAAATATACCAATTATTCCTTCATGAAACTACACTTCTTGATGTTGATCAACAATTTATCTTCTCTCAACCTTTGCAATACTTGTCTCAGGTGCCACAAATGTTCTTCTTTTGTCTTACTAAAAATCAAAATATCATCCAAGTACACAATAACAAACTTACCCAAGAATTTCTTCAAAACTTAATTCATCAATCTCATGAAAGTACTCAGTGCATTAGTCAATCCTAAAGGCATCACTAATCACTCATACAATCCTTCATTTGTCTTAAAAGCAGTCTGTTGGTTCTCAAATCTGCAGATTGCAAAACCTTAAAAGTATGCTAGGCTTTATGAACAGGTTCTACAACTGATTTGGCCAACTAATGGAATCAACCATGAAGGTTGGAATTCCCTGCACTTCAGGGTCTACCTTGCCTAGGCAGGTGTACCTTTTTATCACCACTAAATATGAACTCCTCAAGACCGATTGGTGATGATTGAGTAAATTATAAATTTCATACAATTTTTTCAATTAAATCATCCTTTTCAACCCAATTCAAACTGGCATGAAATTTGAAAATGGATTTATTTCACCTGTATTAACCACTAGTCCTACTACTACAATAGAAAATTAAAATTAGATTTTGAAATATTATACAAGGAATGATTTTAAAAGTTGAATGATTGGTGCTTTTTCCTCAATTGGTCAACATAGTCCAAATGTGAATAGATATATGCCATCCCTCCAGCTACGATTCAATTTGTTTGGCACCACAAGGTCTATGACTGGCATAGACGTGCAAAAATGTCAATTATCTGGTTCCTCTTACTTTATCCAATTAAATTTCCCAGGTTACTGTGATTTACTTAGAGGAATTTATTTCTTTATTGAAGAAACCCAATAAACAAACCACACAAAATAGGAAAATGTTTTGACAAATCAAACATATACTTGATATATTGACTTGAATAACAAGGAAAACTGAATTGGAGACAACCATACAAAATTTTACCAATCAGTTCAACAAACAAATGACACCAAAATTTAGGCACCAAATTAATATATTCTTTCCATTACCGTGCTTTAGAAAATTTGCCTTTACACTGTCATGCTTATCCAAAATCAAATTCCCAAAGAGCTCCCCCGTGGTCTTGGTTTCCTTCTTATATGCATCAAAGGAAGCGACAAGATTTAGGCTGTTTACAAAAAAGTGTCTCTTCAGTTTCCCACCCCTTCACATTACAACTTCACATTATCTCTTTGCAAATGAAAATATTTGACTTCATCTTCCTTTGTCTTTGCATCCCCATGAACAATTATTTCGCCCATATATTTTTGCAATAATAGTCATAATGACTATTAATATTCCCTCTTTCACATTTACATTCACCATATTTCCTGGGTAAAATAATTACCCACTCCTCATCTCCCTAGGTGAAAATGTTTTTATATTCTCACCTTTCAAAAGCACCTATCCTGCACACTTTTCACCAAAAATTAATTTTTGCTTTTCAAATGTAAAAATACTTTTATTTGCAATGTATTTTATATTTTATGATTCCATATTTTTAGTAATCCCACCTCAATACCTTAAATCATTTCTTGCATTCTCGCGGTATTGCGGTAAATGTTTGCACAAATCTCCCGCAAGCCCGCATTAGTTTGCTTGGCTTGTCCACGGGGATGGGAGAAATATTATGAATTCACCCACTCACCCACACTGGTTCTAGGGTTTTTGAGTGGGGATGCGGGAAAGATGTCTCAGGGTCTTACATACATGTCTATCAGAGCATTTTCAACTATAATATCTGACAACAATTTCCCATCCATTATGCTTTGATAGATGTCCATACCCTGTTATTATTTCAACATCTCCATTCTGTGCATATCTTGTAATCATTTCATATTGTTAAACCAGATCTCTTTGAGGTATTTTGCCAAACTGTTCATAGGCTTTATCTAATGTAGCCACATCTCACATATATATCCACCAAAGCATTTTAAACTATAACATCAACAAATCCCTCACTCCAAAGCTGCCATATTGACACAGGTTGCAAGGATGTTAGCAAAGGTTGTGGATGAATTTATGTCCGGGGTTTACATTTGCTTGAGAGATTCCAAAAACCTTTACAATAAATCTATTTTGTGTGTATCCTGCCATCGTTACAATCTATGAAACCATATTTCTCTAAGGACTTTTATCAGATAGTCCATATGCCAAGGTAGTGACACATCACAATACTGTGGATTAGAAATACAATGCCTCACTATCACATTTTGAAACCTATGGGCGCACTGATATCACTTATCTTGGCATGATTTTTTAGTTTTCTGGTAATGAAGAAGAAAATTAAATGGCAAGATTTTGTCTTAAACACGCATCCAAGGTGTGAGGGGCACATCTTCTTTTGTAGAGGGAAATCTTATCTTCTAAATTCCTCCTCCTTAGTTGAGGTCAGGTTCCAAGAATAGGTGGAGGAGCCACTAGATAGTCTCCTTCTTACAACTCTCTATGAAAAGCCCCTCTTGGATAAATATGTTCTCATGAGAAACCTTCATTCGGCTACCTTCTTCCTTCATAACCTACATACCCAAGTGGAGATCCAATCACTTTACTTACAGTATGTCACTCCATATATTCACTCATGTCGAGCCTGATCATGAAAGCTTGAATCTACAGATTTACAATTGCCTCTGTTTTCTTCAAAGCATTAACATTAATAGGTTTTCCATGTGAGAAATCAAAGTGCAAACTGTTTTGAGCTACCAAGGATCCCTTTTGATCAATGTGATCATTAAGTATGGCCTCAAATGCATAGTTTAACATATGACTACAAGTATGATTGGGAGCAATAAGACCCCTCCTTTCATAGTCCACCTTACAAATAACTTCATCTAATTTTGGAAAATTGCAAAGGCATTTGATTCTTTTGACACATTTTGTGCCAAACAATTTGATCAGTGGGTGAATGAACGTGCAACAAATCATCTTTGACCCTTTCAAATTTTACCGAAACTACATCTCCTATTATCACCAAATAGAAATTACTATAATCTCCACAATGTTGAAGATGGGATTTGGCCTATTCAAGTGCTAGATGAAAAGCATATAAGGCTCGAACGTCTGACTTACGCCTTGGATGAGATGCTCCTATGGCAGGAAAGATTTTCATCATTCTACAAACAAGCCTGGAAAATTGGCTACACATTCCTTCATGTAACTTTGCATCATTAGCAGTTGAGAATATTTTCTCTATAGATGCTTCTATTCTCTCCATGAAAGCACAAGACCAAAGAATACAAGTTGTGCAGATCCTATGTGTGTCAAATCCCCTTTCTATTTGAAGACATTGAAGTTGGCTCCAAAATGAAGAGAACTTTGTTTGTGCCAACAAGAAGGAAATAATTTGTCCATTACATGTTTGAAGTGGGTAATCATCATAATTTGATTTTTGGCACTTTGCATTGTGACCAAAACAAGTAAGGTAGCCTCCAAAATCACCCTGAAAAATTGATCAAACTGTTTAGTGGCAAATTGGATTTGTTAATGTTTTAATGTTTTGATGTTTAAATCCTCCTCTCCACTTTACATTCAAGTATCTAGGGTCGAGTGGCGAGCACTATCATACCCTAGGTCATTGTGAGATGTAGGGAAACTTGGATTAGGGAATTTAATTATCAATTTCTCTTCTCTTATGCTCAATTGACCATTAAAACCCTAATTATGCAAATACGACAATAAACTGACGAATAACAAAAAATGCTCTTGCAGACGGAAGTAAAATAGCAAATCACAAAATACCTATTTTCGGGGTTCCGAGGCAGAATAGTCGGGGACACCGGAGTGGGCACCCAAGTCCAAGGTACCAGTTTCTTTGCGGGATCCAGACCTCCTTCTGACACTGATCAGCCCTGTAACTTCTGTTTCTAGAAATTCAGCTTCGGAGGACACTAGAGTGAGTGCCCAAGTCCTGGAAATCCTCCAGTGTCCTGCTTTTCTTCAGATCCTGAATCCTTGATGCCTTCCAATCCTTCCTACAACTTCACTTCTCCCAAATGCGACACTTGTAACCTGCAATCACAAGACTTGGTTTGGGGGTTGTGGTGTTTAGAGGCTTGCCTCAGTCAAGCCCCGGAGGACACTAAAGTCTCTGAACACCGTTGTTAGATAAAGAGTGTGTGCCCTTGTGAGGCAAAGGTAAAAATCAAAGGAATCAATGATGAAAACACAATATAATGTCACCTTGTAGTGAAGCTCTCATGGGAGGAAGATGCTCTTCACTCCATGAGGAAATTGATGCTCAAATATGCAAATACAAATACACAAACCACACAAGTATGCTCTTGCAACACAATGAAAGCCTTGAATCACCTTGAGAACACAATAGCTTGCTAGTAATCATCTAGTTGAAATCTAGTTTACAAATGAATGCCTAAACATGCTTTTATATGCAACTACAAGCACTCCCACCAAGATTTTCATAATTCAAACTTACCGTGTCGGCAAAGGACCTAAGTAACGGTCATAAACTGACACCCAGAAATTGGGCTGTCCCAAAATAGGGCAGGACTAGGGCGCGGGCGCCCAAGTCCTCCCCCTATGTTGGGTAGGGTACAACTCAAGGGGTCCTCCTAGGTCCCATTTGTCATGTTGCCTAGGGCTCATTCCATCGGGATGCCAAATTATGAACTAAGATGTCTTAAATGCATGCAAAAGACCCGGGAGCTAAACCTTAAGAGGGAAAAGCCCCCAAGGGGACATTTTCTGACATTACATTTAGCCCCCACTTTAATGTATGTATAAACGTGAGGCTAATACATGCATTAAAGTAAGGCCACAAACACAACAAACACACCAAACACATAGAAGACACGCCAATCGCATAGAAAATAGTAATAGGTACACAAAACACAGAGAAGACAGTTATAGTCACGCATAACACGGAGAATACAATTAATGCATAGTAGACACATTAATGCATGGAAGACATAAATGATATCTTGTCTTTTCTTTTTCTCATATATATGAAATGCAGATGCAAGTACTGGAAAGTAAACAAACCTCCCATAATACAAGATGCACTACCTTGGAGCGCAAGTCTCTGTATATATGGGGCAACACACATGCAAGACATGCAAAACCTCCCAAAATGCAAGAAGCACTACCCTAAGGCGCTGGTCTTAGCATATGGGGAAACAAACACGCCACACAAAACAAGCACGCCAAAACACACACACTTGAAGACATGGAGAAAACACGACAGACGAGTGATGGTGTGTTCCCTATTTCTAGGCTCATCACCATCTCAGGCACATTACAGACACACACCGATGATTGGGCTTCACCACAATAATTGCAAAAAACACGCTTAATGGTTGAGTTAGTCACAGAACTTTTCCCCGCCTCCATAGAGGACTTTTGAAAATGACAGGATGATGCAATCTACTATGAGAAATACACCATCCCCGCCTCTATAGAGGGCTTAAGAAAAAGGATATGCTTGATATCCTGTCTCCGCAGAGGGCTTACATGATTGATTGCAAACAAACTCAGGATGCATGATGCACTACCCTAAGGCGCAAGTCTTTGCATCTGAGGTTAAACATATTGCTAACATCTATAACAGATAGCTTACCTTATATATGCCCCCACCTTAAGGTGGTTGATATTAGTTATCGATATCAAGCACGTTAAGGTAGGAAGAAAACACACAAGGGAACACTGACTTTCACAAAGCCTATGCCCCTCGGAGGTGACATGTACTTTACGATCGCCAAATATTCCCACAAACACATCCCTGCAAGAAACATGTTAGTGTCTACAAGATCACGATAAATAACAACATCAATGCATATGATTAACCGCATAAAGAGCCAAGGTTATACAACAAATCCGGAGTTCGAGGATAACCATAGGGATATATCACGAAGCTCTTCAAATTGAGTACCACTAAGGCTAGATTCAAAGACAAACAAAGTTGCATAGAGCAACATTATTGTTAAGGTTCGTAAATGTGATAGAAACATCATCAAATTCACTACGCGGAAAGCACAAGTGCTTCCACTAGCCAAGTGTCGAATAAAATATACAACCCCATCATCATATTAGGAACTAAGTCCATTTTTTGATTGCTCTCGAAAGGGACACTAGGTCCACATCAGTATAAATGTTTGTCATCATCTGCTCGCTAGGTGGAAACACTAGAGGAAGGGAAACAATAAATAAGAGAGGAGAAACAAGTGTCTTAGGGATAGTCATGTAGGAGGGTGCCCCCAGGTCACCAACCGCGATGCTATGTCCGTAAGACACAACACACAATGATGAAATCAGAGAGAGAGGCAATATAGAAGAATGGTGATACAAATAGAAGAAGGTCACAATAGAGGCGGTCTCCTCGTATCCTGAACCGTACGGGAGAATCTAAGGTCATCCCAGGAGGCCTAAACAACATATAACACATCACAGGGGAAGCACATCACGAGAGAAATAAAGGGTTGGAGATACTTACCTGTAGGGTCTTCGTATTATATCTTGGAGCTCCAAACCTCATGGAGAGGTATTCGATCATATTCAATGCAAAATTTGAGTGATTCTTATGAAAATTTTGTTTGTTATCATATGATGCTTGTTCCTTAAATCCTTGTTTAAATGAGACTTTTTGTTGCTTATGAGGGGGAAAACCACTATTATTTTTGACTATTGATTGTCGTCTTGCTCTTTTTTGATTTTTAGTGAGTTTTCGTTGTTGAATCTTTCTAGAACAGTAACAGGAATCATTCTATACCATCTTGCTCATCTGTATCGATTGTTGTTCTTGCTTTTCTGATGCATTTTTATTATCTCTCGATCCATATAAGGATAACAGAGGAGCAACCTCAACATAAATTCTGTTTCTTCGAGGACAAGGTGGGTTATCCACTTGTTTCTTATCCACTTCAATCATTCCCACGATACTATCATAGTCCAAGTAATCATCCTTGTCTACTTCCACTAAACCCTGTTCCACCATATTTTTTTCAGTATGCTTAGGGAAAGGATTAGTGAAGATTTGTAAATTCTGATTCGGCAGAACAACTAACTTATTTCCATTATCATTCACACCCGATACCTAGATGATATTTAAATCAATAAGGTCTTGTATCTCATGTTTAAGATGCATACATCATTGAGTGTCATGTCCTTGCATTCGATGATAATGACAAAAGGCATTAGCATCAAAGTAAGGTCCTTGTTTACTAGGATCAACGGGCTTGGTCGAGGGAAGCTTCAGAATGTTATTACTCATAGCTTGGTTCATGATGGAATGATAAGACTTAGATATTGGAGTAAACTTTCTCAGTTGATATGATGCTTTATTTGGATTATATATAGCGGACACATTCATATTTGGTCCATTGATCTTGATGAAACCCCTATTATTATTCCTCTTAAATTTGTTTTGCGATGATCCACCCATGGATTCACCAACTTGAGCTGATGAGTTTTATTTTTCATATTGACTAGACGAAAGTTGATAATCATGAAGGGTGGTGCATAAATGTTGAAAGGAGTTATATTTCATCAAGAGAATCTTATCATGAATATTAGGTTGTAGATTTGTAATGAATATCTTTTGAACATCCTCATCTTTCATCTAATACTAAATCTGTGTATAAAGTCCTTGATATCGACTAATGAATTCAGTCAACTTTTCTTTCAGACTTTGTTTGCATTGAACCAATGCAATAAGGGTGAATTGGGGTTCGATGTTTGCTTGAAAATGTTGTAAAAATTGATCAATCAACTGTGAAAAGGAGTGTATTGAATTTGGAGGTAAAGAGCAAAACCATTCTAAAGCAGTATCTTTGAGAGATCGCGGGAAAAGTTTTGCTAACAAATCCTCTTCAAAATAAAAATCACTACGCATAGCTATAAATGCTGCCACATGAATATTAGGATCACCTTTTCCACCATATTTTTCAAAGAGGGGAGTCTCAAACCTCTCAGGCATAGGAGTTCTCAAGATTGCATAGGAAAGGGGATTACAGGCATGATATGTTGGTAGACTAGGCTGCAAAGAATTTGTCAAGTTTTTTACCTTTTGTTGTAAAGCAGTCATGCCCTGTAAAAGTTGGTTTAGGATGACATCATTTGGAGATGCAGTTTGTTGTGAGGAATTGGAACCAAAGTGAGGAGGTGAATGAGCTTGAGATACGGTAGGTGGAGGCTGAGAATATGTCAATGGTGGTTGGACATAATGATAGGTGGAAGATGGTTGTGAGTAAGTAATAGGTGGTTGGAAATGAGTGGAATAGATGGGTCGTTGAGAACAATTATGCATAGAGGAGGTCCCTTTAGAAACCAATTTCTGATAATCAATTCCCACAACTTTGTAATTAGTGCCATTAGATACTCCAATACCAGTGGTAGCATTACTACAAGCATTTGCATCAGTTGTTAAGATCGTTGGTGTAAAAGTTAGTATTCCTGTAGTCGGTATAGGTATGGATACTTGAGTATGAGATGGTGATAAAGTGTTATTTATTGCTTGTGCACATTTGGTCACTGACATGATATTGGTTTGTACAATATGTGCTAGACCACGAATTGCATTAACACCATCTTATCCTTCTTTTATCAATTCTCTTATATTGTGAATTGTAGGGACAACTTCTTCGACTATTCTCTCATTTTCCATAAATGATTGAAATTGTGCTAGCTCTTTATCTAATTTTTCTATTTTCTCATCAAATACATATCTTGTCGCCTCAATAGTATCATCAACATCATGAAAAGTTTGTTCTTCCATTGTACTTGTAATGGGTGTAATGTCTTGTAACATTTGGGTTTCTCCTTTTGTAAAGAAGGTTTTCAAAGTACCAACTTCTTCAAGAGCACTAGATCCCATGTGTCTTATGCTTCTTCTTAAAGGAATATTTCTCTTAGGGCAGCGAGTTATTAGACTCATGCAGCAATATGCTCAAGTTTAGGCTTAGGATATGTTGTCAATGCTTGATTTGTGACTTTTTCCAATGCAAATGAATGGAACAAAGAGTGTTGTAAGGATTTTGATCAAGGGCAGAAATTTATATGTCTGATATCAATCCAAAACAACAATATGATCCTTCTCAACACACTCTTGATGCAAATCCAAGATAATGCCAAGTCAAACTATAGTGAAAATATGTCAAAATAGGCACTTTTTTCACCAAAAACTCAATGCAAAAGAGCATAACAAAGGGTGTTATGAGGAAAGTGATGATGGAAAAAAAATTATATCAGTAATAATAGCCACTTAGTGTCAAAATATCCAACACAACACGCTTTTATTACCACTTAAGGTAAAACCCTAGTGAAATATAGCAAAAATAGGCTATTTTTCACAGTTTTTCAATTCCAAGACCTAGCAAAAGGGGTGTTGTAATGAATTTCAGAAGGTGCAGAAAATAAAATCAATGATATCAGTCAACTCAATCCATAAAATTTGTCACAACATGCTTCGAGTGCAAACTAGGTCAAACCCTAGGGCAAAATAACCAGAATGTGTAGTTTTTCACCAAATTTTCACCACAAGAGCCCGATAAAAGGGTGTTGTGAAGATTTTTAGGATGGGAAAAAAATGATTACCCTAACAATAGAAAATTAATGCAAAAATACTCTTCACAACACGCTTATGGTGCAAGTTTATAAAGTTGATAAGGTCAAATTTAGCGAAAATCGTTATTTTTGAAGCCCTAGGTTTGAGATGTTGAAGCAAAATGCTATGTGAATGTTTTGAGGTCTGATTTATGATGAAAATTAAATACTTTCAGATTTGAAAATAATTTTCAAGCTTGAACATGCAAAATGCCCATGCAAATTTAATGAAAATGCATCAAAATTGCTAGTTTTTGTTGAAATATTCTATGCAAAATTGCAAATGTTTTAAATCTAAATGCAAATTTACACTAAAATACAAGACTACAGCCAAATGCTAATTTGAATGAGCCTCTAAAATTAGTAGAAAAATCTGGAAAAAAAGGTTTTACCTACTAACCCTAGATTTTGGAATTACTAGGTTATATAAAATTGTCAAAATTTCCACAAAAACCTAGCAAATTAATGATGAAAATGCAAAGCAAAATTTTGAATTTTTATATTTTTCTATGGTTTATATTAGATCTGATGCAAAAATCATGAATTAGGAAAATTTAGAAAGAATTGATGTAATTTAGTATGCCCAACAATGTAATTTTTCTGAATTTTCCAAAATTTTCAATTTTTTTGAATTTTTCTCAATGCAATAAAATGAATGACTATATGAATGAATGAAATCAATCCAAATCTGAAGACACACACTCAGAAAGTTGCAATTTAAGTCCAAAACATGGGTTCACCAAAATGTTTAGTGGAAAATTGGATTTGTTAATGTTTTAGTGTTTTGATGTTTAAATCCTCCTCTCCACTTTACATTCAAGGATCTAGGGTCGAGTGGCGAGCACTATCATACCCTAGGTCACTGTGAGATGTAGGGAAACTTGGATTAGGGAATTTAATTATCAATTTCTCTTCTCTTATGCTCAATTGACCATTAAAACCCTAATTATGCAGATACGACAATAAACTGATGAATAACGAAAAATGCTTTTGCAGATGGAAGTAAAATAGCAAATAAAAAAATACCTATTTTTGAGGTTCCGAGGTGGAACAGTCAGGGACACTAGAGTAGGCACCCAAGTCCAAGATACCAATTTCTTTGCGGGATCCAGACCTCCTTTCGACACTGATCAGCCCTATAACTTTTGTTTCCAGAAATTCAGCTTCGGAGGACACTAGAGCGAGCGCCCAAGTCCTGGAAATGCTTCAGTGTCCTACTTTTGTTTAGATCCCAAATCCTGGATGCCTGCCAATCCTTCCTGCAACTTCACTTCTCCCAAATACGACACCTGTAACCTGCAATCACAAGACTTGGTTTAGGGGTTGTGGTGTTTAGAGGCTTGCCTTAGTCAAGCCCTGGAGGACACTTAAGTCTTGGAACACTGTTGTTAGATAAAGAGCGTGCCCTTGTGAGGCAGAGGCAAAAACCAAAGGAATCAATGATGAAAACACAATATAATGTCACCTTGTAGTGAAGTTCTCATGGGAGGAAGATGCTCTTCACTCCATGAGGAAATTGATGCTCAAAAATGCAAATACAAACACACAAACCACACAAGTCTGCTCTTACAACACAATGAAAGCCTTGAATCACCTTGAGAACACAATAGCTTGCTAGTAATCATCTAGTTGAAATCTTGTTTACAAATGAATGCCTAAACATGCTTTTATATGCAACTACAAGTACTCTCGCCAAGATTTTTGTAATTCAAACTTACCGTGTCGGCAAAGGACCCAAGTAACGGTCATAAACTGACACCCAAAACTTGGGGCTGCCCCAAAATAGGGTAGGACTAGGGCATGGGCGTCCAATTCCTCCCCCCTATTTTGGGCAAGGTACAACTCAAGGTGTCCTCCTAGGTCCCATTTGTCATATTACCCAGGGTTCATTCCATCGGGATGCCAAATTATGAACTAAGATGTCCTAAATGCATGCAAAAGACCCGGGAGCTAAACCTTAAGAGGGAAAAGCCCCCAAGGGGACATTTTCTGATGTTACACAAACATTCTCTCGGAGCCATGAAAATGCATAGACATGTTGACTCAGGATGATATGGGAGCATGGTCATCAAAAGGATTTGCATGACGCCATCGAGATAGAAAGATATTAACATTCAAAGTAGCTCACTTAGCCTTTTCTAAAACTGCACCTGTCAAAAAACCAACTGGAGCTCACCAAGTCACCTCCCTGAAAAAATACTAAATCTCTTCCCGGGAGGCTACCAATGGAGAAATTAGTTCATTTAGGCCCAATGAACACATGTGCAAAAGGGATTTTCTTCAATCCACTTCTTTCACAAAATATTAAAGGTCAAAGATGACCCCTTTGAAACCTTTTGGAAATGTAGATGTGAAAACGTGAAAAACTCCATTTGCTTTTAACATTGAAAAAATATCAAATCAACTTTTGAGGTTGTATAAATTCACATAGGGGCATATGAACATCCAGAGAATCACAAGAACCAATCCACCTATCTTAAATATCACCCAGACATGAAATATTGATTCGTACAAAAGGCAACTTTGATAGGCATAACACTGTGCAAACTGCAAATCTTACAAACTACATTTGCTTTTGCCTTGGTAAAAATATCAAACAAGATGCTGGGGATTTGAAAATGGACATAGGAACACTTTAACATAAGGAAAATTGTATGCACCAATTGGTTCATCATGAGAATCATCCAGCTTGTAAATATTGACCTCCAAAGTTGACCACTTTGGCAGATGTAACAATGTGCAGACAACAAACTCTTCCAGAACCCTCCAACTTGGTGCTTCAAAACCCTATCAAATCTAATCATAGGAAGCTGAAATCAAACATACACATTAACATATGACAAATGAATATAGTCACCAAGTGATTTGGCATAAAAGCGAACAGGCTTCCAATTATGATTCTCCAAAGTAGGCTACTGGGGCAGATTTCACAAGTGCATTTCTAAATGTTGCAATGAATTTTTTCATCATGGGCACTTCAAATTTAGAGAAAATTTGAAGGTACCAATAGTGCTCTGATTGGGGATGTATGCCCCTTGTGGGCATAATGAGAATTCAGATCTCTAGGGAGCAGACCGAGTGTTTTATTCATTGGGCAACAGTGTCCCATTTCTCCTATACCCTGAACTGGTATGATTTGAAAAATCACACCACTAGAAAAGAAAAGGCCTCTACTTACCTCTGTCATGCACCTTATTTTCATCTAACTGCATCAAGTCAAATTTGAAAGCACTATCACTACAAGCTTGAAAATAAACATCACCACTGGCATTTTGAAACACATCACTGTATCTTCCCACACCATCACCATGTGACAAACTTCCAACATGTTCATACAGAATGCAATAATAAGCATTTCCTATTTCATCATCATGTTTCACTGAAGCTTTTCCCAAATATACTGAGAAATTGAAACACTCATATGTTGCTTCATAGTTAGTATCACATTGCTGCAAACTCTGAGAATTATGCAAACAATCATCCAATATATGGAAAGAGAAACATTCATATACTGGCTCATTTGCATCATGACTCACTTCCATAGGAAATGTTCTGTTATCAACATTATTCCCTCCCATATGAGGATAAAAAAGATCAACACAATCAGACATTATAGAATCATAGGAAACTTCAAATCCCATGCTTTCTTTTGATACAGAACTCTCAAATTCATCTGTCAACAATTCTGAAATTTGTTCACTACTGAGTGAACATGCCTCCTTATTCACCCCACTGTTGGCACATTCTCTACTTTCATCATCTTTGCAAGTTATCATCTAATTTTCTTCTATCATCTCATCATACAATGAGCATGAAAAACATTGGAAAGCATTCCCAAATGTACATACCTATTCTTCACCAATTGTATCAGTCAATGGATGTGCTATTTATTCGATGCTAGGTGGACTTGCTCCTTCACTTGCCTTGTTGTTGATGCACTCCTCATGCATTGGGTCCTCAATAGTGTCTTCAATATTGCAGTCCTCCTCCAAAGTGAAGAGTTGGCCTTCCACAATTTCATCTTCATTCAAATCTTCACTTGCACATATTTCCTCTATTGGTTGATCAAAAGTGGCTGGAAATGTTGTAGTTTTGGGATGTCTTCTTACAAATGGGTTTTGTTCTTGACAAGGCTGATATTGCTGATATTGATACCCCTATTGCTGATATTGTTGATGCATACCTTGATGCATATATTGGTTAACACCTCCATGGTAGTATATATTACCTTGTCTATTTTGAAATGGAGCATGATATTGATACTGATTTTGCCATGTATACTGATTATATCCCTGATCCTGAATTTTTACTCCTCCTTGACCAGGGGGAAAAGGATATGAACCTCCAACAGGCTGATTACAATCAGATTGGTATTATGGTACATTTGAAATAACCTAGGCCCTCAACTGAAGCAACTCTTGCTCCAATTCTTGATGTTGTCTAATCAATTTTTGCCTCTCAATTTGTGCTTGAAATTGTTCCACTTCTATTCGGGGTGTTTGTTCCCCAAGCCTATGTTTTGAATATTGCTGGGCCATTTTATCATTAGGTTCCTTTCAATAGAGTCACCACCTCAAAGAGGAATGAATTTTATTTTCTGGGTCTTCTCCAGCAGTCATTCTCATATCAATTCACCACTACTACAACATAATCTTTATTCTAGGTCTGAAACTTCAATACCCTTTCATTCTTGACTCTTCCCAATGATAATCACTTATCTCCCCAGTAGAGTCACCATTTTGTTGGTTCTCAAATCTACAGATTGCAAAACCCTAAAAGTATGCCAGGCTTTATGATCAAGTTCTACAACTAATTTGGCCAACTGACGGAATCAACCAAGATGGTTGGAATTCCCTGCACTTCAAACTCTACCTTGCCTAGGCGGGTGTACCTTTTTATCACCATTGAATATTAACTCGTCAAGACTGATTGATGATGATTAAGCAGATTATGAATTTCATGCAATTTTGTCATTTAAACCATCCTTTTCAACCCAATTCAAACTGGCATGAAATTTGAAAATGGATTTATTTCACCTATATTAACGACTACTCCTACTCCTACAACAGAAAATTAAAATTGGATTTTGAAATATTATACAAGGAATGATTTTGGAAGTCGAATTATTAGTGCCTTTTCCTCAACTAGGCAACTGAGTCCAAATACAAATAGATATATGCCTTCCCTCTAGCTACAATTCAATTTGTTTGGCACTACAAGGTCTATGACTAACATAGACGTGCAAAAATGTCAATTATCTAGTTCTTCTTACTTTATCCAATTAAATTTCCCAGGTTACCGTGATTTTCTTTGAGGAATTTAGTTCTTTCTTCAAGAAACCCAATAAACAAACCACACAAAATAGGGAAATGTTTCAACAAATCAAACATATACTTGATATATTGACTTGAATAACAAAGAAAAATGAATTGGAGACAACCAGGAAAAATTTTACCAATCAGTTCAACAAACAAATGACACCAGAATTCAGGCACCAGATTAATATAGTCTTTTCATTACCGTGCTTCAGAAAATCAACCTTTACACTATCTTGCTTTTCCAAAATCAAATTCCCAGATAGCTCCCCCATAGTATTGGTTTCCTTCTTATATGCATCAAAGGAAGTGACAAGTTTCAGACTGTTTACAAGAAAGTGTCTCTTCAGTTTCCCACCCGTTCAGATTACAACTTTACATTATCTCTTTGCAAATGAAAATATTTGACTTCATCTTCCTTTGTCTTTGCATCCCCGTGAACAATTATTTCGCCCATATATTTTTGCAATAATAGTCATAATGACTATTAATATTCCCTCTTTCATATTTACATTCACCATATTTCTTGGGTAAAATAATTACCCACTCCTCATCTCCTATGTGAAAATGTTTTTATATTCTCACCTTTCAAAAACACCCATCCTACACACTTTTTCACCAAAAAATATTTTTTGCTTTTCAAATGTAAAAATACTTTTATTTGCAATGTATTTTATATTTTATGATTCCATATTTTTAGTAATCCCACCGTACTACCGGAAATCATTTCTTGCATTCTCATGGTATTGTGGTAAATGTTTACACAAATCTCCCACAAGCTCGCATTAGTTTGCTTGGCTTGTCCATGGGGATGCAGGAAATATTATGAATTCACCCGCTCACTCACACTAGTTCTAGGGTTTTTGAGTGGGGATGTAGGAAAGATGTCTCAGGGTCTTACATACATGTTTACCAGAGCATTTTCAACTATAATATCTGACAAATATTCCCCTTCCATTATGCTTTGACAGATGTCCATACCCTGTTATTATTTCAACATCTCCATTCTGTGCATATCTTGTAATCATTTCATGTCGTGAAACTAGATCTCTTTGAGGTATTTTGCCAAACCGTTCATAGGCTTTGTCTAATGCAACCACATCTCGCATATATATCTACTAGAGCATTTCAAACTATAACATCAGCAAAGCCCTCGCTCCAAAGCCGCCACTTTGACATAGGTTGCGAAGATGTTGGTAAAGGTTGTGGATTGCTTTATGTTCGCGGTTTACATTTGCTCAAGAGATTCCAAAAACCTTTACAATAAATCTATTTTGTGTGTATCCTGCCATCGTTACAATCCATGAAACCATATTTCTCTAAGGAATTTTGTCAAACAGTCCATATGCCAAGGTAGTGACACATCACAATACTATAGATTAGAAATACAATGCCTCACTGTCACATTTTGAAACCTATGGGCACACTCATATCACTTATCCTGGCATGATTTTTAGTTTGTTGGTAATGAAGAAGAAAATCAAATGGTAGGATTTTGTCTTGAACACGCATCCATGGTGTGAGGGGCACATCTTCTTTTGTAGAGGGCAATCTTATCTTCTAAATTCCTCCTCCTTGGTTGAGGCTAGGTTCCAAGAATAGGTGGAGGAGCCACTGGATAGTCTCCTTCTAACAACTCCCTACGAAAAGCCCCTCTTAGAGAAATATGTTCTCATGAGAAAACTTCATTCGACTACCTTCTTCCTTCATAACCTACATACCCAAGTGGAGATCCAATCACTTTACTTATAGTATGTTGCTCCATATATTCACTCATGTCGAGCTTGATCTTGAAAGCTTGAATATGCGATTTTACAATTGCCTTTGTTTGCTTCAAAGCATTAACATTAATAGGTTTGCCATGTGAGAAATCAAAGTGCAACTTGTTTGGAGCTACCAAGGATCCCTTTTGATCAATGTGATCATTAAGTATGGCCTCTAATGCATAGTTTAACATATGACTACAAGTATGATTGGGAGTAATAAGACCCCTCCTTTCATAGTCCACCTTACAAATGACTTCATGTAATTTTGAAAAATTGCAAAGGCATTTGATTCTTTTGACAAGTTCTGTACCAAACAATTTGATCAGTGGGTGAATGAACTTGCAACAAATCATCTTTGACCCTTTCAAATTTTATCGAAACTGCATCTCCTATTATCACCAAATAGAAATTACTACAATCTTCACAATGCTGAAGAAGGGATTTGGCCTATTCAAGTGCTACATGAAAAGCATATAAGGCTTGAATGCTTGACTTACACCTTGGACGAGCTGCTCCTAGGGCAGGAAAGATTTTCATCATTCTACAAGAAAGCCTGGAAAATTGCCTACACATTCCTCCATGTAATTTTGCATCATTTGGAGTTGAGAATATTTTCTCTATAGCTGCTTCTATTCTCTCCACGAAAGAACTAGACCAAAGAATACAAGTTGTGCAGATCCTATGAGTGTCAAAACCCCTTTCTATTTGAGGACATTGAAGTTGGCTCCAAAATGAAGAGAACTTTGTCTGTGCCAACAAGAAGGAAATAATTTGTCCATTGCATATTTGAAGTGGGTAATCATTAGGATTTGATTTTTGGCACTTTGCACTTTGGCCAAAACAAGTTAGGTAGCCTCCAAAATCACCTTGAAAAACTGAACAAACATTCTCCTAGAGCCGTGAAAATGCACAGACATGTTGACTAATGATATGGGAGCATGGTTGTCAAAAGGATTTGTATGACGCCATCAAGATTGTAAGATATTAACATTCAAAGTAGCTCACTTAGCCTTTTCTGAAACTGCCCTTGTCAAAAAACCAATTGGAGCTCACCAAGTCACCACCCTAAAAAAATACTAAATCTCCTCCTAGGAGGCTACCACTGGAGAAATTAATTTATTTAGGCCCAGTGAACATGTGTGCAAAAGGGCTTTTCTTCAATCCACTTCCTTCACAAAATATTAAAGGTCAAAGATGACCCCTTTGAAGCCTTTTGGAAATGCAGATGTGAAAATGTGAAAAACTCCATTTTCTTCTCACTTTGAAAAAATATCAAATTGACTTTTGAGGTTGTATAAATTCACACAGGGGAATATGAACATATAGAGAATCACAAGAACCAATCCACCTGTCTTAACTATCACCCAGATGTGAAATATTGATTTATACAGAAGCCAACTTTGACAAGCATAACACTGTGTAGACTATAAATCTTACAAACTGCATTTTCTTTTGCCCTGGTAAAAATATCAAACAAGATGTCGGGGATTTGAAAATAGACATAGGAACACTTTAACATAAGGAAAATTGTATGCACCAATTAGTTAATAATTAGAATCATCCAGCTTGTAAATATTGACCTCCAAAGTTGACCACTCTGGCAGATGTAACAATGTGCAGACAACACTCTTCCAGAACCCTCCAACTTGGTGCTTCAAAACCTTGTCAAATATGATCATAGGAAGCTGAAATAAAATATACACATTTACATATGACAAATGAATACACTCACCAAGTGATTTGGCATAAAAGCAAATAGGCTTGCAATTATGATCCTCCAAAGTATGCTACTAGGGCAAATTTCACAAGTGCATTTCTGAATGTTGCAATGAATTTTTTCATCATGGGCACTTCAAATTAGCCAAAATTTGAAGGTACCAACACAGTCTTCCATTCATCTCCTTCTCTGATTCTGATATGATGGTATCCACTCTTCAAATCTATCTTTGTAAAATATTTTTCTCCACTTAAACAATCCATAATGTCATCCATCCTAGGCAATAGAAATTTGTACTTAACTATGATCTTGTTGATTGCTCTAGAGTCTGTACACATCCTCCATTATCCATCATTCTTCAATGCTAACACTGTATGTACTGCACAAGGGCTCAAACTTTCTCTGATCAAACCTTTCCTTAGCAATTCTTGTATCTGTCTATTCAACTCTTCATTCTCTGCTAGTGTCATTCTGTGCGCTACTTTGTTAGGCAACTTAGCTCTAGGTATAAGATCCATGTGATGATTGATACTTTTGATTAGTAGCAATCCTTCAGGTACATTATCTGATATGATGTCTTCATACTCTGTCAGTAACTGAGTTATCTCCTTCGGTTGTGATTCTTTAGTTTCAGTCTTTAGGGTTTCAGGCTTCTTAGGAATCAAAGCATAACACATATTCATATGTCTCAATCCATCTAGAAATTTCCTTCCATCTATCAAATAGATTCTAGCATTCCCGCATACTTCACGTTTAGGTTCATCTTCCAAAGTTATCAATGTGATTCTCTTTCCATTAGATGTTATATTGTAGGTATTCTTTCTCCCATCATGTATAGCTTTTCTATCATACTTCCATGGTCTACCCAATAAAATATGACATACATCCATAGGCATAATTGTTGGATTCAGGACAGACAACTGAGAGGGGGGGTGAATCAGTTGTCCAAAACTTGCTTCTAATTCAAACACTTAAATCCTCTTGTTATTTAATAGCATATCAATTAATCACTCATGAAACCATGAAGCATAAACACCAGAGCAGATACACATCAACACATGAGACACCAAGATTTTGACGTGGAAAACCTGGTCAAGGGAAAAACCACGGGGTGATTAACCCAAGGATTATTCTCTGTTAGAAGAATAAGAAAAATAGATGGCACATGCTAATTAGGGCTCACTGCTCGAGCACACTGCTCACAAGAGGCACACTGCCTACAAGAGACACACTGTCTACAAAGTAACAAGTATCACAAACTTGAACTGGTGATTGACATCTTTACCATGCCTGGATCAGTTCCATTTAAGCCCAAAAACTTTTGTTCTACCTTTCGCCCTTCTCTTCGCTGCCACACACTCATCTTCATAGTCACACTTTGAAACGACTTCACAATCCCTTATTTATACATGACATCAACTTAGGAACAAACATCTAAGTCGGCAAACAACCACAAGATCTTTCGCAAGGTGTATAATTCATCTGGTCGGCCAGTCACAGAAAGAACACCAACAACCGGTGGTTATCCATCAAATCCAAACTCTAACTTCAATGCGGACCGCCAACATGAACTGGACATGATCCAGCAATCATCATAACCTTCCCTAAAACACCGAGAACATCTGCACTTTATCAGCTTACTGGAATTCTTCTCTTCTTCATCTAAAACTTCAAGAACACAGTCTGTCATCATTGTCATAATGAAAAAGGTGCTTCCAGACCTCCAAACCATGAACAAATCTAGTTGTCACTTCACACGGACTTATTCAACACTCCCTCCAATCCATAGAGTGAGATAATGCAATTTTGGAGCTCACCGGACCAATCTGTGACACTCTATCACCACTGAACATCTATCAGAACCGGTTCTACTTGAGTGACCATAACTTCTTCAGATCTTCATGTGGACCTCTGAAATCTTGATAGGAACATCTCAAGACTCATATTTACAAACCCTTTAAACCGCATCCTCTGATCCTCAACCTATCTTGGACTTTTACCTTGTCATCATCACTGTTCTTCACTATTCCTGATTGAGACTGATTTTCTCAATATCCTCAGCACACAGCTCATCTAGTCCTTCTCATTAATGCAACCTAAGTATGTTGACATCAATGACAACACCGGTTAGGCTCATACTTGCAACAATCTCCCCCTTTGTCATTGATGGCAACATATGATGTGAAAAACCATCAAGACAAGAACTTCTCCTTTCTGTCACAGCTCTCCCTAACAGCAACAACCCTTCACATGTCTTCTCTTCCTTTACTACTCCCCCTTGGATCATCAACTACTTGTTTTTCACATGTCTTCTCTCCCCCTTTGACATCAATGACAAAGAGCTCATACTTGTAATTCTAACACATCAGAATCATACCAGCTGCTCCCCCTAAGTAGTAGCTTCCCATCACCAATCCGGATCACAAGATATGACTGATATCCACTGGACTGATGCACATCAGTGCATCCTAGTTCATCACTGAAGGGGCAAAAACCCCTAACTTCTTCCTGAGATACTCAAAAGAGTCCTTGGGAAGAGGTTTAGTAAAAATATCTGCAAGCTGATCCTTGGAGGGCACATACTCCAATCTGACTTCACCCTTGTTCACTTGCTCTCTCAGAAAGTGAAATTTGATAGATATATGCTTAGTCTTAGAATGCAACACTGGATTCTTAGAAATACTTATTACACTTGAATTATCACAGAAAATTGTGATAGGCTCCTCATATTCTACTTGAATATCTCTTAGCATCTGCTTCATCCACAAAAGTTGAGTGCAACTTCCTGCTGCTGCAATGTATTCTACTTCAGTTGTAGACAGGGATATAGCCTCTTGTTTCTTGCTTAGCCAAGAAACCAACCTTTTTCCCAAAAAGAATGTTCCTCCACTTGTACTCTTTCTATCATCCACATCTCCTGCCCAATCTGCATCTGTATATGCATGAAGAGAAAAATTATGATCTCTAGGATACCATAGACCATACTCAACTGTTCCTTTTAAGTACCTAAAAATTCTTTTGATTGCCATGACATGAGATTCTCTAGGATCAGCCTGGAATCTCGTCACAAGACCAATAGCCTGCATTATATCTGGTCTAGTCTGAGTGAGATACAATAATCCTCCAATCATTGATATGTACTTGGTCTGATCTGTTTTAGGAGAATAATCATCTTTGCTCAACTTACATCTGGTTGCCATGGGAGTGTTCATTGGCTTTGAATCTTCCATTCCAAATTTTCTCAACAATTCTTTCACATATTTGGTCTGAGAGATAAAGATTCCTTTCTTTGTCTGAGTAATTTGCAGACCCAAGAAGAAATTTATTTCACCGAGCATTGACATTTCAAACTCACTTTTTATTTGATTTGCAAAGGTTTTACACATACTGTCTCTTCCTCCAAAGATGATATCATCAACAAATACTTCAACAATCAAGATATTTTCATGATCAATTTTGAAATATAGGTTACTATCAGCAGTACCTTTGTTGAAACCAATCTTCAAAATATGTTTGTCCAGCCTCTCATACCATGCTCTTGGGGCTTGCTTTATACCATACAGTGCCTTCTTTAATTTGCAGACCATATCACCATGCTCAGATAACTGAAATCCATCTGGTTGTTCAATGTACACTTCTTCTTCTAAGTCACCATTCAGGAAAGCAGATTTGACATCCCTCTGATACACTTTGAAATCCTTGAAGGTAGCAAATGTAAGAAATAGTCTGACTGCTTCAATTCTTGCTACCGGAGCAAAGGTTTCCTCAAAATCAATCCCTTCTATTTGAGAGTAGCCTTTGCAGACTAATCTGGCTTTATTTCTGATTACTTCACCAACTTCATTTAGTTTGTTCCGGAAGACCCATTTAGTTCCAATCACATTCTTGTTTCTAGGTCTAGAAAAGAGAACCCAAGTGTGATTTTTCTCAATTTGCATCAACTCTTCCTCCATTGCTTTGGTCCCATTTTCATCATTATAGGCTTCATTTATTGTCTTAGGTTCAATCTTTGAAATCAGACAACATTCATCTAAATTTTGAGTAATTTTCCTTCTAGTTTGTACACCTTTACTTTTGTCACCTATGATCTGATCTTCAGAGTGGTTTAGTCTTACATACCTTGGAACTTTGGGAGTTTCTTGCACTTCTGTTTCTTGATCAGGCTCATTCAGACCTATCTCTTCTTCTTGATTTACCGGATAAGTCTGAATCTGACTTTCAGAGGAGGATTGAGCTCCTTGAACCAGAGAACCATTCTGATCATCTTCATCATATTCATAAAACCTTGAGGGCTTCTCAATTCCTTCATCAACCTTCACATTTGTACTTTCTATCATCTTTCTCAGTCTCTTATTGTAACACCGGTATGCTTTGCTTTGAGTGGAGTAACCCAAGAAAATTCCTTCATCACTTCTAGCATCAAAGTTTCCTAGATCTTCATCTCTTTTAATGTAACATTTGCTACCAAATACTCTAAAATATCTCATAGTAGGAGTGATACCAAACCAAAGTTCATAAGGAGTCTTACCGGTATTGCTTCTGATTTGAACTCGATTGAGAGTATGGACTGCAGTGCTGACAACTTCTCTCTAGAACATCTGGGGAACATTTGCTTCCATCATCATTGTCCTGGATGCTTCCTGGATGGTCCGGTTCTTTCTCTCTACTACTCCATTCTGCTGTGGAGTCCTAGGAGCAGATAGCTGTCTCTTTATACCATGCTTCTCACAAAAATCTATGAATTCACTGGATGTGAATTCACCACCTCTATCAAACCTCAGACATTTCAGTTTTAATCCGGTTTGATTCTCTACCATAGCCTTGAAGATTTTGAACTTCTCAAAACCTTCTGATTTCTCTTTCAGAGAGGTAACCCACATCATCCGGGAATGGTCATCAATCAGTAACATGAAATATCTATCACCTTGCATACTCTTGATTCTTGTCAGACCACATAGATCAGTATGAACTAATTCCAATAATCCGGTAGAGGACTGATTGGTGCAGGAGCACCCGCACATGATCAGGATATAGGTCCGCATGATGACATACATGATCAGGATGTAGGATAGTTATCATCATGCTGACGGGGATAATCTATTTTTAGTATGTTTGACTTTATCATGTAATAAGGTCCACTGGACCGATGCTATGTAATAGTTCAACCTAGGAGTATGTGTAGGCAGTTAGAGGCAGTTAGAGATCGGGATAAGAGAGTCTGAGCTGTCCTCTCTCCCAGCCGCTTGGAAGCTCCCAGCCGCTGGGAAGTGATGTTAGTAGTACTCGAAGGATTTGTTATATATACCTTCGATCTGTAGGGTTTAGACATATAGTTTTGATATTGATGTACTGGTGTTGAGTAGATATTCAGGAGAGCAGTTCAGACATTGTGAAGCTGTATTCAGGACATTGAATTTCAATTGAATAAGATCTCGTCTTTTGCATTATCTGTTTACATCTGGGTTGTTTTCCTTTCCGTTTTGCAAGCTAATGACCACTTTCAACCCTTCCACCGGTTGATCCTGCAAATCGGTGGAATGGTCCTGTATCATAGCTTAGATTGCATTTGTGTTTTCTGTTTATGCATTGCATTGTTCAGGAGATCTGTTAGAAGCATGCTGTAAATCAGCCTAGCATCCTCATGTGCTAGGTCTAGAAGATAAGTTGCTTAGATTTTGGTTTGAAGGTGATCCGGCCCGGTCGTCACATGATCTTTGTGAAATTATGCGGTTGTGAGTGTTTTCATGCAGTGGAAGGATACACAGGAGTCTGCATGTGCGTTTCCAGTCGGAACGAGCCGCAACATCATCTGCGAATCCATCGCCATCAGGATCGGGTCATGAAGTTGGTGAAATTTGCATGTTGCAGGTGCATCATGATGTTTTGAGTTGGATATATACTCAGTGTATATATCGCAGTCAGGATCATCTCTCGGGGAAGGTCATCATCCGCATATCGCTAACGGATGCGGGTGTGAAAGTTGAGTTTTTTGGCTAAGTGTTGAAGAGTTCATCAGGATGATGTGTGACGTCATCGTCATCAGGATATGACGTCATCGTCATCAGGATATTAAGAAATCCCTCTATGCGGGTTTATCCTGTTGTCGCTATGTGGAAAGGTATCGGCGTAGGCAGGAAGTTGTATTAGCATCATCAGGAGGTTTCGAAGAACCGGATGAACAATATCATGATGCTGTTGCTTGTATCGTCGGGCAGTGAAGCATCGAAGGCAAGTTGTTGAAGTGGAACGTCATCAGGATATTTGGACAACCGGATATTTGGATATCCTGCTGACGAAGGTGATATTGAATATCATGATGATGCCGCTTGTGTTCGGCACCCGATGAACAATGCAACCGGAGGAGGTTCGCGCCTGTTGTTTATCATGATGATGATAGGCGACAGTCGAAGGAGGTAAATAGTAATCGACAGGAGGATATTTGCGATCATCCGAAATATGATGATGCTGTTGAAATGTGATGATGCTGTTGGTATTGTTAGGAAATATGATGATGTTGTTCAGCCGATAGAGAATTTTATCATGCTGTTTGCATTGTTGGCAGCTCCTTCCTGTTAGGTTGCCTCTGTTGCGTTTCACTCTGCATCATAGTGGTATCAGAGCAAAGGTTAGGATCTTTTGGAAAAGATAAGCAGGATGTCAGACGAAGAAGGAACATCTGAGTTTCCAACAAAGATGACCAACGCTGAGTTGGCAGTTCTGGTGAAGAAACAGATTGCGGAAAGCAGGGCCGTGAAGGCTCAGAATCAGGAGTTGAAAGATGAGTTAGCAAAGTTGAGGAGCAGAGTAGGTTCTGGTAGAGAAGATGATAGGGAAGAAGAGGATATCCCTAATTGGAGCGAGGAGGTCGTTCCTGCAGACCAGAGACCGCTGTTGAACGCCCTCAAGGCCATGGAGAGGAGAACCATGGATGTGAAGCTAGACTTGCCAGTGTTTACAGGTAAGATGGACCCTGATTCAGTAATGGAATGGATAGACTGTCTGAACAATTTCTTTGTGACAGAGGAGATACCAGAACAGCAGAGAGTGAAGATAGCACAGTCAAAGATGAAAGAAGCTGCCTTGACATGGTGGAACTTTGTTCAGGATGATAGAGTACAGGAGGGAAAATGTAAAGTTGCCACATGGAAGAAGATGATGGAATTGGTAAAGGAGGCTTATATTCCTTTGGACTACAGTATCCAGCTACACAAGAGGAAACAGAACCTGAAGCAGAAGGAGCTAGATGTCAGCTCATATACAGAAGAGTTCATGAAACTCTGTATGAAGACCAAGGTGAAAGAAAGTGAAGAAGAAAAGGTAGCCAGATACCTGAATGGACTGAGGTTTAATATTCAGGAAGATCTGAGTCTGCATAACCCAGATATAGTGCAGAAAAGTTTTCAGTTGGCATTGAAAGTGGAAGAAAAGCTGAAGAGAAAACAAGATCAGAACAACAGAGGAAGAGGAAGACAACAAAGAGGTGGAAGAAGTCCTTTCAGAGGCAGAGGACAAGGACAGGGATATCAAGGAGAGTCTAGTCAAGACAATAGCAAGGGCAACAATAGTCAGAGTCAGAGAGAGAATTTCAGTCAGCAAGGAAACTTCAGAGGTAGAAGACCTTACAGAGGAAGATCCCAGGGCAGAGGATCCATCAGGTGTTACAACTGTAACAAAGAAGGCCATATAGCCAGCAGATGTCCAGACAAGGCCACAAGCTCAGCAGGTGAAAGGAGGACAAATCTGGTCAATGAACCTGATAATCAGAGTAGGACAAGTTCTAATGATTTTTAGAGTGTGAATGCTCTGTTTACCCAGCTGACATTCTTTGCACAAACTATTTGTAGGTTTTACCAATTTTGGAAGATCTCTTACAACCTGAGTATTGCTTATCTTGATGATGTTATCAAAATTTACATGACACATCCTTCTATGCCATAACCAACTCTGATCAACTTGAACAAATAGACAACTTTTATTAGTACCAACTAGATGGAAGATATTACCTTTTGTTTGAGTACCAGATGCAATCTCAGTTCCAGAGCTTTCAAAAATCCTGCATCTTCCATTCTTGAACCAGAGATCATAACCTTTGTCCACCAACTGTCTAACACTGAGAAGATTGTGCTTCAATCCTTCAACATACAGTACATTACCAGTTTTGTTCTTTCCATCAAAAGAAATAGTTCCCCTACCTCTGATTCTACTAGCAGAATTATCACCAAACTTTACCATTCCTCCTTCATACCTTTCCAAATCTAAGAACTTGTTCTTGTCACCTGTCATATGGTGAGAGCATCCACTGTCAATGACCCAATCATCCTTTTCTTCAACTTGGGCAGCCAAATCTCTTTCTACAACCTTATGATTGACAGATTTAGAGGATATTAGATCTTCTTCCTTGATGGCAATAAACACCCATTCATTTCCGGATTTGTTTCCTATCTCTGATTCATCATCTGTTACTTCTTCATTATCATCTTCTTCATGAACATAATAACAATTCTTTTGGAACCTTTGTCTATTAGAATTTGACCTTGTAGATCTTTTCGGACATCTTGAGGCAAAATGACCAATCTTATTGCAATTGAAGCACTTAAAGGGTAATTTTCCTTCATACTTACCGGATCCTCTTGGCAGTCTCTTTGTAATGAGGGCTTCAAGTTGAGCTGTTTTTGCTTCTTCCACTTCCATGTCTCTTCTTGCTTGATCATACCATGACAGCTTGCTTGAAGAGTTTTCTCCTGGATCAAATCTTTGTTTACCTTTCACAGAGGCACTGGCTTTGAATGCAGATTCAGTCTTGGGGGGATCATCTCCAAATTCGGTCATTTCAAATGCAACCAGTTTGCTAGCCAATTGGTCTCTTGTGACAGTTGTATGGGCTTTGAATTCATCAATAGCAGCAACCTTGATTTTGTAGGCAGCAGGAAGGGATCTGAAAATTTTGCCAACAATCTCATTTTCATCCAAAACTCCACCAGCATTCCTAATTCCACATACCAGCTCATTTACTCTTGGCATAAAGGTAGTAATATTTTCATCATCTCTCATCTTCAGTCTTTCAAATTTCCCTTTGAGACTCTGCAACCTTGCACTCTTAACATACTCATCTCCTTCATGCAGAATTTCCAGTTTGATCCAGATCTCATAGGCAGTTGGTAGGTCAATAACATTTGAGAACTCTGAGTCAGTTAATGTGCTTAGAAGAGCCTCTTTGGTCCGCAGATTGTTTTCAGCTTCTGTGATTTCATTTAGAGTTGTCGGACCACCCTGTGGAGGTGTATACACTTTTGTGACCATGGACCAGTACGCCTTTCCCATACACTGCAAGTGACATTTCATGCGACCTTTCCAGAGAGAGAAGTTGGTTCCATCAAACTTCGGACTATCCTTCTTGTATGAAGACATCCTAGATCTCCTCAAGCAGTTAAGCTCCTTTTAGAGGAACTTGGCTCTGATACCAATTGTTGGATTCAGGACAGACAACTCAGAGGGGGGTGAATCAGTTGTCCAAAACTTGCTTCTAATTCAAACACTTAAATCCTCTTGTTATTTAATAGCATATCAATTAATCACTCATGAAACCATGAAGCATAAACACCAGAGCAGATACACATCAACACATGAGACACCAAGATTTTGACGTGGAAAACCTGGTCAAGGGAAAAACCACGGGGTGATTAACCCAAGGATTATTCTCTGTTAGAAGAATAAGAAAAATAGATGGCACATGCCAATTAGGGCTCACTGCCCGAGCACACTGCTCACAAGAGGCACACTGCCTACAAGAGACACACTGTCTACAAAGTAACAAGTATCACAAACTTGAATTGGTGATTGACATCTTTACCATGCCTGGATCAGTTCCATTTAAGACCAAAAACTTCTGTTCTGCCTTTTGCTCTTCTCTTCTCTACCACACACTCATCTTCATAGTCACACTTTGAAATGACTTCACAATCCCTTATTTATACACGACATCAACTTAGGAACAAACATATAAGTCAACAAATAACCACAAGATCTTTCTCAAGGTGTATAATTCATCTGGTCGGCCAGTCACAGAAAGAACACCAACAATCGATGGTTATCCATCAAATCCAAACTCTAACTTCAATGTGGACCGCCAACATGATCCAACGATCATCATAACCTTCCCTAAAACACCGAGAACATCCACACTTTATCAGCTTACTGGAATTCTTCTCTTCTTCATCCAGAACTTCAAGAACACAGTCTGTCATCACTGTCATAATGAAAAAGGTGCTTCCGGACCTCCAAACCATGAACAAATCTAGTTGTCACTTCACATGGACTTATTCAACACTCCCTCCAATCCGTAGAGTGAGATAATGCAATTCCGGAGCTCACCGGACCAATCTGTGACACTCTGTCACCACTAAACATCTGTCAGAACTGGTTCTACTTGAGCAACCATAACTTCTTTAGATCTTCATTTGGACCTCTAAAATCTTGACAGGAACATCTCAAGATTCATATCTACAAACCCTTTAAACCGCATCCTCTTATCCTCAACCTATCTTGGACTTTTACCTTGTCATCATCACTATTCTTCACTGTTCGTGATTGAGACTGATTTTCTCAATATCCTCAGCACACAACTCATCCAGTCCTTCTCATTAATGCAACCTAAGTATGTTGACATCAATGACAACACCGGTTAGGCCCATACTTGCAACAATAATATCACACAATACTTCATCATGATAAGATCCAATATGAAATTTCACCAAACATTGTTCACTCACCAGTACCTTATGATCATCCTAAATCCATGCTATGTGATATGGCTTAGGGTGTTTCAATCTTTCCAACTTCAGCTTAGTCACCATCTCCTCTGAAACCAAATTATTGGAAATACCACTATCAATTACAACTTTACAACATTTACCTTCTGATTTGCATATGGTCTGGAACAAAATTTTCCTCTGTGGTGGTTCCTCATTTGTCTCTACTTGAAATAGTGCTCTCCTCATGACAAGTAATTCTCCTTTCTCAGGTTTACCAACTGAATTAGGTGATCCAACAAGTTCTTCCACATGCTGTTATTCCACTGTTCTCTGTCTTCTTGCTTGTACTTCCTTGATGACATTCAAATGCTCTATGTCCTTTACCTCCACACTTAAAATAGGTTCCTCTAAATGTTCTCTTATCAAATCCTCTTCCATCTCTCCTATATGCCTCACATAGGTATTAATTAGGGTTTACTCTGCAGTAGAAAGTTTTGTCATCTCTCTGGTATGCACTGCTGTATTTGTCTTCTTGAATGTGTTATCTTGTCTGCTTTGCTCCATAAATGATCTTATTCCTCCAGAAAATGTTCTACCTCTCTGAAATTTACCTCCTCTACCTCTTTATCTCTCTACTCATGCTTCTTGTTCAACTTTTCTTTAACTTTTAAGGCAAATTGATATGCTTCTTCCAATGTTGTCATCCTCACCAAACTCAATTCTTCTTGAATGTTCAACCTCAGTCCATTGATGTATCTTGCCACTTTCTCTTTGCTTGCTTCACTATGTCCTATCCTAATGACCATCTTATGAAATTCTTTAGTAAACTCCACATATTTCTCCTTTTGTCTCAAGTTTTACAATCTTTTCAACAGTTCCAACTCATAGTCAACAGGTATAAATTGATTCTTCAACTTTGTCACCATTCTGTCCCATTTTATGATATTTTCTTTTCCTCCTATGTTTCTATCCAACTAAACCTCTTTCCACCAAATAGCAGCATGTCCCTTCAATTTGGTCTTTACAAATCTCACCTTCTCTGAATCTTCAATTTCTTCATACTCAAAGTATTCTTCAAGGTCATTTATCGAATCAATCAACTCCATTGGATTCAAATTGCCAGTGTAGTTCGGTACATCCACTCTAGGTCTCTTTCCAATCTTTGAAATAAATCTCAACATCTTTACTTGATCTGATTCTTCTTCTTCTTCTAGGGTTTCTTCATTTTGATTAGCGGATTGAAATTCTTCATCATCACTTTCAACATTAGGTCAAGGTGTCAATCTTCTTCAATAGCATCCAAGCGAACTTGCACTATTTTCATCATCTCCATCATGTCATCCATTCTTCTAGCCATAGTTCGAACAATAGGTAGTCTCCTCGATGGCATCTCTACCTAGAATCAAGTGTAACTGCCTCAAATTCAGTGATCAGGCTACAAGGTGACAACTGCCTCACAATCGACAATCGTTTGACAACACAAGTAGTCTGCCTTGGGTTTGGCAATCTGTTCACATCAAGATCTTACGAAATGCCTCCACAAACTTTACTCCCAAAGGATTCAAACTTCGCTCTGATACCACTTGGTGTAGTCACGGTTAGGAGGGTCCACGGAGTGAACAGTCCAGACTGTGCAGCAAGAGTAAACACAATGGAAGCAACTCAATTATAGAATGCAAATGCAGATTTAGTCATTTAGTATATCATAGATTTAAATACAAACTTGTTGGCAACATGCGGGTTTACATATTAGGGCTCACACATCTGATTCTCCAGTTACAACACATGCATAGGATATGGCTTTGAAGCGCCTTATAGAACAAATCCTAAGACTAAATTTTTTTATTATAATTCATTACTTTCCTATGCATCTATTACATGATTATATATCATCTCCAAATCATAATAATCCTCCGTGTTGGCCAAACAGATTACAAACTCCAATGAAAGAGATGTAACGTATTTACACGGATAGGTTAGCCCAAAACATATGGAAATCCTCCACAAGTGAATGAATCAATGTACGGACATCAAGGAAGGTTGGCCATGTCCCAAACTATCTCTAATGATGTGTCATTTAGCTTTGCAAGTCATGGAAGTGCTCTGCAAGTCGTGGAAGTGCTCCGCAAGTCTTCTCCCTTAGCTAGTTGTTTTGAATGCTCTGTTCTAAGAAACAATTGATCTTCTAATAGCAATTTCTTTCTGAAAACCAATCCAAATGATCTAAATTTTGGATATGATATGCATGATGATGTCAAGATGCTAAGTCTAGCTCTACAAGGTCTAAAATGAAACTACGGTAGAATGCAGACCAAAATACAGAAAGTGCTACTGACTGAACTTACTGTACTGAATTGGAAAATGAGAGAAAACAAAATGAATGCAAATATTTTTGGTTGATGCAAGATTGATTTGGAACCTGGGATGCTCCTGCATCAGTTAGATGAGGTAAATAGGACCAATGAGGGATATTCATAATTTTTTTTATTTCCCTAAGTTCTAGGTGGGCGTTTCTCATGAACTTTCCTTCTAGGGGCTAAATTGTAAGGAAGCTAAGATAGAGGAACAACTTCCTACACTAATCTTGAGGGGAGAGATATGCAAAACTTTTCAGATCTATACAATAGTTACATAAATAAACACAAATAGCAATCATACCATAACATAGTAATTATGTGGGGAAACCCTTTCGAGAGAAAAACCCCACACTCCAAAGCCGCTCAATATATTATTTAGTAATCAAGCAGATTAATATACATTGCAGAACAAGATTTCATAGGAGTATAACCAACCAAAGATCTAGAGGCAAATCAACATTTATAAGACTCTTATACACAACCTCCATCTCAATCTCCTGATATATAGGAGATACAATATAGTATACCGTCAATGGTAATTACAAAACCATGAGCCAAAACCACCCAAAAGTGGCACCAAAATTATCTCCAATCAAAGATGCCTTGTGATGTGCCAAATCACACACCAACATGTGTAAATCTCCCCTTTACATCTCTTTTAGGTGTCCAGCACATTTTCAAATTTCCCAAATTAGGAGGTCCAACTTCTGGAGGCCATAACTTTTGATCCGAGTGTCTGATTGATGAATCGTTTGATGCATTGGAAAGATCGTGAAAAGATCTATCAAGATATAAGAAGCTTCACTAGTTACAACAACTTTAAAGATTTTTAGGTACCTCTAAGTGCCTCAAATATGAGTTTAAAAGATAGCCATCTAAAATTTAGGAGTTTTGAAGTAGTTCAGTTTTAGTTGTTGCTCAAAACATGGATATAAATATATACTATGGATGAATGAAAGACAATCCCTTAGTTTTTCAAAATCATCAGAGATGTTTACTTGCAATTTTTCATGAATGCAAATGATGTTGGTCTAAGTTTTAATTCTTTAGAAATATGAAGTTTTGAATGGAGTTATTATGTGCTGCGAAAGTGATTGAATGTGACCTGAGTTAAGACAAGCTTCTCCCACGAGCTGGCCACTCGCGGGACTGCAGGATAGATAAGTATTTTCATTTCTGTGGATGTTTTTATTCAGTTCAAGATAGTTTATGTTTAGTTTCTGTCATTAACCTGCAAAGTGTGTTGTTTAAAAGTTAAACTGTTGTGTACTGTTGTTTGAAACTTTCTGTGTTGATTAGAAGTTTTTTGGTGCATCTGCCTTAGTTAGAATTACTATTTTCTGATAGTTAGAATTTGGAGTGTTTGCAGCATAGCAAATTGCATTTGTGAATTGTTAACATAGAATTTATCTACTTTCTAGTGTAGAATTTATATGCTTTCTAGTCTAGAGTTTTCATTCTTTTTAGTATAGAATTTGAAAGCTTTCTATAGAAGGATATAATTACTGTTTCATTTCATGCACTGTTTCAATCTTTTAGCAGAACTAGAAAACTATTTCTCAATGAAATATCCAAACTCCCTATTGCAGACAGCCTTGGACACTACCCTAGTTGATAACCTAATAATTTTCGTCTAAAGTGTTACGACCTTACGACAACCTGTCACTTTTTGGTGCCGTTGCCAGGGATACGTGATCTTTTCTAAGTGTTATTAGGACATGCTTGGGAATTTCTTGTAGTAAACACCCAAAAATAGTAACCAAACCTCTCTTTCTGCATGGTCAGGAAACAAGGCCCACACGGAAGATTCATACCAAAATCCCTCCAATAGTAATTCCAACCATAAATAGGGAAGAAGAAGTCTCAGTTGAAGAACTCAATTACGAATTGATCGAGCAGGATCAACTTGAGACCTCCCACCGTACCCAAGAAGTTTTGCCAGTTGACCCAATCTTTGAGGAGATAGTTATTCAACCAACCAACCTAGTCCTCGAGGAAGAGAACATTCCTTTTGACATTATGGCTAACAACATCCATAATGATGATATGGCGAGAAGACTGGCACCACGAACCTTTACCTACCCTATTGCTCTTAATGAAGATGATGATGCACCAATGAAAAACATTTCACCATCTATCTTGCTGACTTTCAAGGGACTTTCTTCTGAAGATCCAGACCAGTTCCTCTTTGAGTTCAAAGTATTGTGTCAAACATATGACTACAAGAATGACAATTAGAAGCTTAAACTTTTTCCCTCCACTCTGAGAGATGCTGTAATATGTTGGTTTATGGGGTTAGCTTCTGGATCAATAACTACATGGGATGACATGGAAAATATTTTCTTAGCAAAATACCAAAGTTATTGCAGAGTTAGTGACAGGAAAGAAGAGTTGTTCAAATTAAGACAAAAAGAAGATGAGAGCCTGGAAGATTACCTTGATAGGTTTATCTTTCTAACCAAACGATGTGGTGAGGAAGCCATAAGTTTGAAGATTCTAAAGACTATATTTCTCAAAGGACTTGATGAGGATGCTAGGAGAAGCTTAGATTTAATGGGAAAAGGAGATGTGTCCCAACTTGAGGTTACCGATATCTTTGAGTTATGTCAAAATTTTTCCCGTACTCAAGGAGGGATCCCAAAATCTAGCCTCATAAGAAGCTCAAATGACATAGGTAAACTACAAGAGGAAATAGTGAATCTAAAAACTGACATTCTTGTTCAGTTGAACACCACCTTGGATGGAATACAAGCCACAACATATAACCTTGAGACCTTATCCATCTATTGTACTAGGTGTCAGAACAAACATCTGTTAAGAGAATATCCTTTGGATAAGGCCGATAGTTGCCAAATTTGTGAAAAGAATCATACCATTGATCAATGTGAGATTTTGAATGCAATTAAGACTTCTAAAAAATGACCATCTCACACTGAGGAGGAAATCAATTTTGTAGGCCAGAGACCTAGAGGAAATTTCTCCTATGGTCAGAACTCCAACCCTACATGGTGACCTCCAAACCCTTGGAACAATACATAGTGGTTAGCTCCATGGCCTTCAGTACCACCTGGATGGGGATCTTATCCACCTTGGGGACCTCCTGAATGGATGAACTAAGCTTGGGGAAACCCCCAATGGCCAAATCAACCATGACATCCTCATAATCAACCTCCATAATGGAATCAACCACCAAATCAATTCTATAATGGTCCAAGAAGAATGCCAAATCCGCAACAAAACCTTCTTATAGCTCCTCAAAACCTTAGCAGAGTGAACAAGTTAATCAACCACCATTATCAGCACAACCTGTTCCTAATCCCAAGAATAGACGTCAAAATGCCTTAGTCTATACTGCTGATTAGGATAACATGGCAGGGGTCAATGCTATCTATTGTGGAAACCTTCAATTGAGGTCGGGAAAAACACTTAATCAACTGACCATTGTTGAAGTTACAGAGACCCAGATGAAGAACTTAACGTAGAACCATAGACTCTTCTTATACCTATAGAGCATGACTCCAAGAAAAATTAGGAGGAATCATCCCCACCTCAATCTCGGGAAACTCCAACACCTATCATAGAGCCATCTCAGGAAGAAGTTGCCAAACAACCATCGACGACATCAGGAAAAGATCCCATACTAGGAAAGAAAACCCAGGCACCTTTTTCGGACCGTCTCAGATCAAATGTTCATAAGAACCCGCTGGAAGTATCATTGTCTAATGAAACTACTCTGATACAAGAAATTAAATGACTCCATATCGAGATTCCTCTGTTACAAGTGATCAAAGAAATTCCCAAACTAAATCAGCTAGTTAAACAGTTGTGCATTAAAACACCAGGAAGGAAACTAAAATAGATTAATACGGTGCACATCAATGGATATTTGGCTGAACTTTTAGCTGGGAAAACCTTAACTCCAAAATATGGTGACCCAGGTAGCCCACTTATAACAAAACAATTAATGGGGTAGCAATACCTAATGCATTGGTGGACTAGGGAGAAACCATTAACATTATGACAGTGGATGTTATGGAAAAACTTGGACTCACTGATCTACGCCCCATGACTACCATTTTACAGATGGCAAATCAGGCCATAGCTATTCCCGAAGGAGTCTTAGAAAATGTCCCTGTCAAGGTTGATGATTGGGAATATCCAGTTTAGAAAACGTCCCTGTCAAGGTTGATGATTGGGAATATCCAGTAGACTTCCAAGATCTCCAATTCCTCACACCCAAAGACAGTTACCTAGTAATACTGGGTAGGCCATGGTTAGCTACAGTCATAGCCAAGATTGACTGTAGAGTAGGAGGAATGGTCATTTCACATGGTCCCACTAGCAAACATCTAAGTCTATACCCCCCACTCAACCTGTAGAATATAACCAAGTCTGGGTGGATGAATCAGATGAATCCGATAAGCAATAAAATCTAGCTTCACTTGCCATGGTAGTTATTAAACAACCTGGTGAAGAACTGGAAGATGAATTAGACATCTAAGATCTTTCCATAGGCTCAGAAGATGAAGAGACTTTAGAGGTGGAAGAAATTTTAGGACATCCAATCCACATTAACGACGAAGAACATGATTATACCAACTTCACAACTTGACTTTGTCCCCTGGCAAATATCATTTTGAAAATAGACCATTTCTTCTCAGATATTGCCAAACTCCATAGAATCATACCACATAGTTGTCCTCTCTGTTGCAAGTATGTGCCTAATTAGTGTTTTCATTGATGTCAACATATCCTTGTTGTCATTAGTGTCAACTGTATCTTATTCTATTACTTGTTTATAAGACTTGTATGTTGAGGATATTGAGAAAATTAGCCTCTCCGAAAGAAACAAGTGAGTTACAGAGAAGTGTAGTACAGATAATGATTTGTATGCTAAAGAACAGTCTTGTAAAATGATCTGCATTTATTTCTGCTTGAAGATCATGATCTGTGGATTGGAAGTACGTTAGAGGTATGTTTGAGGATGCTACATTCCAGGTTTGAGCCATCCACATGAAGATCTGAGTCAGTTTTGTTCACTAGAGTGAAACCTGCTTTTTCTGTAAGTTCAGTTGGGACAGGAAGATAGTATTTGGCTCTGCATTCCTCTACAATAAAGTATTTTGCTCTGCGATTCTAGAGGGAAGTTTGGGATGATGATAAGTGCCTACAGTTGCAATGGTTTGTGGTTTGGTGGTCTGCAAGCTATCTTTCTTTTATGACAGTTGAAGACAATGAAGTTCATGTGTTTTGGTGAGAAGATTCCTATGGATAAAGTGGTTAAGGTTCGTGTGGTTGCTCCTGATGATTATAACATGCTTGTGGATGTCTCCTAATCATGTTCCTATCTGGACTTTGGTCCGCATTAAGAAATTGAGATGGTGTGTGAAGATTGTTCCCAGATAATGTAGCATGTAACCAGTCTTGGCTGACCTGGTTGATCCCAGTGATTGTGAAGATCTCTGGAAGGTTGTGGAAGCATGTTGTGGCATGGAAGATCATATTTGAGTCCCAACTAAGGCATGACGTGATTCGCATTTCATTTCCGTTATGCGTTGTTGTAATAGGTCAGGACCTATTTTGTAAATGTTTGTAATACTGACCTTGGAGGTTGTTCCAATGGTTGATGATTGTGATGCCGACCTTGATGATCATTCCAAGGTTGATGTAGTGTATAAATACTTGTAGCTAAGTAATGGAAAAGGTGTCCTTGAGTGAAAATGAAAAGATATTAAGAAAGGTCCAAAAGTCAGAGCAGATAATAGGCAGAGGAAAGAAGAGGAAGAGTAGAGTAGAGGAAGAGTGGAGCAGGGGAATCATTGTACTTCAGTTGCAAATATAGAAAGGTGTTGATCGTGGAAGTGAGTCTGGTAGAAAGACACCAGTAGGGTTTAACAGCCCTCATGGTTTAATATCCCTTATTGTAATCTTGCTAGGTTTAGGGTTGAGGCAATGAGCCTGCTAGACCTAGTTGTTCTTCATGGCAGTAAGACAATATGTTTAGGCTTGTGGAGTGACCAAGCCTGAACATCATTATTTCAAGATTGTAATATATATTGAGAGTTAATCCTCTCTGTGGTTTTTCCCCACCTTGGGGTTTTCCACGTAAATCTGGTGTCTCTTGTGATTGATGTTGTACATGTGGTTAAGTTTTTGATTTCATGCACTCATTGTTAAATCATAATAATTGTGGATAAGTGATGAATGTTTAAATTGTAGAAAGTGTTTAAGTTTTTGTGACAACTAATTCACCCCCCCTCTCAGTTGTCTGGCGCATATCAACACTCTCAACACATTAACAGAAGAAGTTCACACTGTCACCTCCAATTACCCTGGAACCAAGACTATCATGTTATTGCTAGGAAAAACTTTAAATATCAATAGTTGGTTGACAGAATCTGACAAGTGCAAATTATTTGATGTTTTGATGAACAGGTCCAAAGCTTTTACTTGGAACTATATAGATATGAGAGGAATCCACCCAAGTGTTTGCACCCACCACATCTATACCGAAGACATTAGACCAATCCATTAACCCCAGTGAAGACTCAATCCTGCTCTCAAAGATATTGCCAAAACTGAAATTGAGAAACTCTTACAAGTGGGATTTATTTATCCTATTTTAGATAGCAAATGGGTTTCACCCTTGGTGGTAGTGCCAAAGAAAAATGGGAAATGGAGAGTGTGCGTTGACTATCAAGAACTCAACAAAGTGACCTACATAGATTATTTCCCAGTACCCTTCATAGACCAAGTTTTGGATAATCTAGTAGGAAGAAAGTATTTTTCATTTCTGGACGGGTTTAGTGGATATAACCAAATACAAGTGGCAGCAAAGGACTAGGACAAAACTACTTTCACCTGTCATTGGGGAACATTCACATATCGGGTTCTTCCCTTTGAGCTTTGTAATGTTTGTAACACATTTCAAAGAGCTATTTTGGCTATCTTTGCTGAACTTGTAAATGATTGTGTAAAAGTCCATATGGATGACTTCACAGTCTATGGTTCCACTTTCGATGAGGGTCTCAAAAATTTGGATAGAGTGTTACAACGATGTGAAGATCATCAACTATCTCTAAGCCATGAGAAATGTCTCATAATGGTAGAACAAGGTATAGTACTGGGACACCATATTTCAACCGAAGTGATAAAGGTTGACCCTAAGAAGATTGAAGTGATACAACAACTAAAAACCCCAAAGAATCAAACCAGCATTAGAAGTTTCTTAGGACATGCTGGTTATTACTAGAGATTCATAGAAAACTTCAGTAAGATTGTAGCTCCCATGTTCTCTCTTCTGCAGAAAGATGTGGATTTTACCTGGACAGAAGAATGTCAAAAGTCTTTTGACATCATTAAAGAAAAGCTTGTCTTAGCCCCAGTCCTACGGGGACCTAATTGGAAACTTCCCTTCCATATATATGCTGATGCTTCCAATGACACTATTGGAGTAGTGTTAGGACAAGAAGATGAGAATGGAGGGAAATATGCTATATATTTCATCAGTAAGAACTTGAACCCCATGGAATGAAATTACACCACCACAGAGAAGGAATTTCTAGCCATAGTTCAAGCAATAAACAAATTCCAGCATTACATCATAAGATACAAAGTGACTATATTCACAAACCATTTAGCTATCAAGTACCTGATAAACAAACCTTCAGTGAATGGACAAATAATCAGATGGTTATTACTTCTATAGGAATTTAATGTAACCATAATGGATAAGCCTGGAAAATTCAACGTAGTTATAGATTTTCTATCCCAGATAAAGCAAGATGATGGAGATTGTACTCCTGTGCAAGATGAATTTCCTGATGAAAATTTATTTGCTGTCTCCATTAAAACACCCTGGTTTGCAGACATTGCCAATTACTTAGCCACTTCTGAGCTTCCCCCAGACTTCACATCAAAACAAAAGAAATGCCTTATTCAGGAAAGTGCTCATTTTAAATGGATTAATGGCATGTTATTCCGATATGGGCCTAATTTAGTCCTGCGACGTTATGTCAGACCAGATGAAACATACAACATCCTTAGAGCTTGCCATGACAACCCATCTGGCAGACATTACTCTGCCAAAAGAACTTCCCATAAAATCTTAGGTGCAGGATACTATTGGCCCTCTATGCACAAGGATGTGAAGAACTATGTTCACCATTGTGATGAATGCCAACGAGTGGGAAGACCTATGACATCCAATGAAATGCCTTTGCAACCACAGGTAACTTTTGAACCATTTGAAAAGTGGGGATTGGATTTTATTGGTCCTATAGATCCTCCTTTGCAAGGAAAAGAATATATTATGGTCTACACAGACTATCTTACCAAATGGGCAGAAGTCCAAGCCCTCAAAATTGCTAGAGAAGAACAGGTTGCAGACTTTCTGTATAATATAATTTTTCTCAGATTCGAAGCCCCTAGGTCAATTGTCACAGACCAAGGACCTCAGTTTATGTCCAAAGTTCTGTTAGCTTTCACCAATCATTCCTAGGTAAGCCATAAAAAGTCATCACCCTATCACCCACAAGTAAATGGACAAGTAGAAGTCACTAATAGGGAGCTCGAAAACATCCTAACAAAAATAGTTTCATCAGGCATAAGGATTGGGCTAGGAAACTGCTTGAGGCTATTTGGGCTTACAATACAACTTGGAAATCCACCAATGGTCTTACCCCTTATGAATTGGTCTTTGGGAAGAAACCTTTTTTGCCCATTGAATTTAAACTCCAAACACTTAGAACAACAATGGAGCTAGACTTCGATCTTGATCGGGCTCAGGTAGAGAGAGTCTTGCAACTTAGTGAACTAGATGAACTCCGCGTAGAAGCCATTCATCAAACTGAACTAGCTCAACAACAATGAAAGGCCTAGCATGATAAACACATCAAAGAAAGAGAATTCCATTCTAGAGATTGGGCGTTGCTATTTGATTCCTAATACAAGGACCAGAAAGGTAAACTTAGAACTCATTAGCTAGGTCCATATGAGATTTCTGAGGTATTCCCAAACAGAGCAGTGCAACTCAAACCCATTGATGGTGATTCTCGAACCCTCTTAGTTAATGAACATCGACTCAGGATCTACCATAAACCTATCAACAAAGAAGAATTTACTTGACTGGTAGAAATGCACGGAGAAACACAATGTGTTGATTCTGTTTCGGCAGAAACAATACCATAAATATCTTGTAGTTTTAAAAAAAAAATTGGTTTGAACATGTGTATATGCATTTAGGAACAATTCTTCATATTTTCTTCTTAGTATCTGTCTAAATTTCATCTTTGTTTCACAGGGTTTCATCTTTTAAGACGTGTTACAAATTCTGGCACACCTGGTGATGCTCCGGAACTTATTGTCTGAGTAAGATCCATACCCTCACTTTGTTCCTACATTCTGGATGCATCTTTCAGTGATGCTTCAAAACTTTGTTCTTGCATTCCGGCTGCATTTTTTAGTGATGCTTTGGAACTTTGTTCCTGGATTCTGGCTACATCTTCCTCTAGAACTTTGTTCCCGCATTTCGGCTACATCTTCCAACGATGCTCCAGAACTTTGTTCCTGCATTCCGGCTACATCTTTTAGTGATTCTTTGGAACTTTGTTCCTGCATTCCGGCTGCATCTTCTAGTGATGCTTCAGAACTTTGTTCTTGCATTTCAGCTGCATCTTTCAGCGATGCTCCAAAACTTTGTTCCTGCATTCTGGCTACATCTTCCAACGATGCTCCAAAACTTTGTTCCTGCATTCCGACTGCATCTTCCAATGATGCTCTAGAACTTTGTTCCTGCATTCCAGCTGCATCTTTCAGCGATGCTCTGAAACTTTGTTCCTGCATTCTGGCTGCATCTTTCAGTGATGCTTCGGAACTTTGTTCCTGCATTCTATCTGCATCTTTTATCGATGCTCTGGAACTTTTTTCCTGCATTCTAGCTGCATCTTTCAGTGATGTTCTAGAGCTTTATTCCTGCATTTCAGCTGCATCTTTCAATGATGCTCTGGAACTTTGTTCCTGCATTCCGGCTGCATCTTTCAGCGATGCTCTGGAATTTTGTTTCTTCAGCCAGCTGCATCTTGCAAACGATGCTCTAAAATTTTGTGCATATCCCCCATATCCATTCCTTTGATATCTTCTTCCATCATTGTTAACTTGTAATTGTCATCCATGAAAATGATCCTATTATCTGAAAACACACCATTCACCCCACAATCCACTACAAACGCCATCATGAGTCTGACATCTCCGATCATAGTAAATGAACATTATTATGATAACCTTTCATCATAATAAATTTTAGCCACTCCATTATAATATCATATTAAATTCATTCCATTCAAACCAATTAGTACAGCCACCTAGGATGCTATTACGTTAGCAAAGACAAGCAACTTTCAAATCAATAACGGGACGGAAGGTACACACATCTTTTATTTTGAATAGATCATTTATTGTAAGTAAATATAGATAAGTTGGCATGACCCCTTTTCTTTACCAAATTTAGCAAATGTGTGAATTGTTCCTTCATTCAAGAAGGTGGCAGCTCGTTCACTCTATCCCATGCAAAGTCATAATTAACTGCTGAAAAGCCAAGTACCCTGAACCAACATTACTGAAATCCAAGTGGCCTCGAAACTTGCATTTCCTTTAATCTTCCTATCAATTTCCTGAGTAGTTTTACCACTTTGGGTGCTAAGATATTTCAGTAGCTTTTAAGCAATATGGGAGGAGCCAAATGCAAGTCTGAGCCAGCTTCACCAGATAAATTGCTAGAATTGGGGAATATTTCATAATTGTTTCAAAGAGTAGGATGGCTAGACTTCATAAAGCAATTTGAGGGACACCATGCATAGCTGGTCAAGGAATTTGCTGAGAACTTTGCAGATGGGCAGTCGATTGTGTGTGGGAAGAAATTCAAGGTAAGTCCCTGAATTATCTCCAAATTATCTGGTATTGGAAATGAAGGTATTAATTTGTCTGAAACTACAAATATTTCCTATCAGAAAATGATAGAACTTTTTGCACAGGAAGGGGAACCTGACCCATTATTAGTTGTAAATACTTGAGGGCAAAACAAGGGGTTTCAGAGAATGTCCATTGCAAAGCTATGGTGAACAACAATTGCATGGATTATTAAGTATTTCACATGTGAAGGGTAATGTGTCACAGTAGTTGGTCCCCCTTTTCGACTGCCCATTCATTTATGCCATGGTCTAGAAAATCCTGAATTGAAAGTTAACATTCCTACCTTCCTCAATGATTCCCTTGTAGGTATGATAGAATGCTTAAAAATTGGGTCTGGACCTTTGAAGCTTCATGGTCTTATACAATTAATCTGTAAATATCATTTTCATAGAAAAAGAAAACCAGATGAGAAATGGCAGAAATTTCTACAAAAAATTGAAAGCCATAAAACTTCAAGACAATTTGAGGTAGGTGAATCATCTAGTAGGGCAACCCAAGACATGAGAGAACTCTCCCCTGCACCCCAAGGTGACAAACAAGCTCCTAGTGGCGAAGCGCCGAAAAATCCACCAAACCCTCCAAACCATGAAGAAAGGCCTAAATCACATATTGTGCCTGAAACCCCAGAAAAATGAGAAAATGTGGATTTAGTAGACTTAGAGGAGGAAGGTGTTCAACCTTGTAAAAAGGAGAAGAGGCCCAAAATGAAACTGCAAAGACCTACTCCTCTGAGAAGGAGCAAACGGTTAGCTGATGAGCCTAGTTGTGCCACGGCCTATGAATTACCCCTAGTTCCCAAGAAAAAGAGAAAAGAAAGGCAGCCTTGTGAAAAAGTGACTTAGCCCGATGAAAATGTGTCTTAGATTGGTACAAAGGTAACTCAAACATTAGAAAGTGATGGACCCCCTGCATCTAGATGATCAATTGACCCATCTAAAAAGGACCTAGAGGAAAAAGGGGAAAAAGGACAAGAGGGAATCAGTGAACAACTACCTAATTATGTCATAGTTGAAGAAGAGGAGGGTCAAGAATATGAGACTGTTGAAACAACTTCTTCATTCTAGCAGCCAAAAAACATTCAGGAAGTTGATACAATGCTTGAAGAGAGACAGTTGTCTCCCTTAAGTAATGTTGATGATATAAAACAAGGTCCATCTGGAGCAATTAATGAAGAGCACATATCTGGCAATGAAACAGAAGTTTTGATTACTCCTCCCCCTATAGATGCAGAGGACAAGGGTGAGTCTATGACATTAGAAACAGAGAAATTGAAAGCAGAAATTGTGCAGTTGAGAAATAAAATATAATTGAGTGAAGAGCAGTTGAGTAGGCAACAACAGGAGAGAGAAGAACAAAAAGAGCTTCTAGAGCAAAAGGATCAAACTATTAGCGAGTTGCAATCCCAATTGCAACAAAGTGAAGAAAAAGATAAGCACCATCTGGATAGTCTATCTAAGAGAGATAAACAAATCAAGAACCTAACCTCCAACCTAGAATAGTGCCTGAAGACATTTGCAGAAGAGAAGGAGAAGCAAAAAATTGAAATAAATAAGGCCATAAGCAGAACTATTGAACTGGAGCAAGATTTACAAGAAATTAATATTAAGCCGACTGTGGAATCAAAAGAGGTTCAAACCAAACCAGCTAAAATGGAATGGTTTCAAGTCCACATTCCTCCCATGCTAACCAAGTGGATGGAGCAATGCTATTTCTTAAGACAATCTAGAGCCGAGAATGTTAGACTTAAGAGAGAAATAGTATTGTTGAAAGAGTCTTATGATAGATTATATTAGGCCAAGATGGATGCATGCCAGATTGGAGAGCTATTGCTGGCCTGTAGGAAACCGTCTAGATTATATTCCATCTTCCTTAATGAACAGTTGTTAAGATGGAAGCTCCTGAGAATCTCTTGCAATTTACCACATGATCTTGATGACCAACAATTCCTTGAAGCATTTAAAGAAGCATCTCCTATCTAGAAGAATTTATTATGTGAGTTCTTCATTCATAATCTATTTCTCGAAAAACATAGTGATTTCTTCATCAATCTGTTTGTGGGGGAAGTTCAGTTAAGGGCATTTTTGTCAAATATGCAAAATTAGATTCAGTGGCAAGACAGAACTAGAGAATATCTTCATGTAGAGAGAACTGTGGGACTACACATGAGGTACCCCAATTGGAAACCTTTTGCTTTCAAAACTCAGTTTAAGAGAACTAAGAGTTATGAACATATGAAAGAAAAATATAATGAGAGCATTAGGATCTGCTATGAAGACTTCAAGATTAATGGACCATAGTTGATTGATAGAGCTTGGAATGCCTATGAAGAAAGGTATACGCCCTTGCCTATGTATTTAAAAAGAAGAGAAATGATTTCCCCCACTAACCTTAGATGGTCATACAAAAGAGCTGAGGCATTGACAGAGATTCTTCAACAACTAAAGACTAAGTGGATAGGAATGAGATATAGACTGCCTCTACTTTTACAACCACCCCCTGCAGTCTTAGGGGTTACAGAACAGGAACCAAGGGACTTACATAACTGGCAGTTGAGAATCAAACTTCACAAAGGTTTTCCAAAGGTCCCTAACCATATTGATGAAGAGGCAGATGAAGTATATGATTTGAGCTCAAAATATGATGAATTGAATAGGAAAAGAGAGACAGAGAGACAAAGGATGCATCATAGAGCAGGAGGACCTACTCAAGGTTAGGAAGGGGAGGAATGATGAGGTATAAATAACCTCATTTCTTTGGTGGAACAAATAGCCTTTTTTGCATTATCCAATTCTCTAGCCTTGCCAATTTATTTATTTTTATAAGCAATATTTATTTATTTTTAATAAAATGTTGTACAAATCCTTATTTCCTAAATTGATTGAAATTAGCTTTTAAATGTTGATTTAATGGCATGAAAAGTTGAGAAATTGTGCAGGTTAATGCATTGCCTATAAAAGAAGTGGACATCATGCAGCTGTGGATGAATGAGCCGCAAGTTGAGGGTGCCATAAATTTTAGGCATGCATTAAATGAAGACTTTGTTTTAATCCTGTTATTTCTGTAGTTATCCAAAAGACATTATGGCTCCACTCAGAGTCCTTTTTATGTTCTAAAAGACAACAGTAGTAAAGACTCTATTTTTTAGTTATAAGACTTCTTCAAATGGCATTTCCCACCATCTGAAATTTAGGCATTTTGAAGTAGTTTAGTTTTAGTTGTTGCTCGAAACATGGATATAAATATATACTATGGATGAATGAAAGACAATCCCTTAGTTTTTTAAAATCATTAGAGTTGTGTACTTGCAATTTTTCATGAATGCAAATGATATTGTTCTGAGTTTTAATTCTTTGGAAATATGAAGTTTTGAATGGAGTTATTATGTGCTGCGAAAGTGATTGAATGTGACCTGAGTTAAGACAAGCTTCTCCCACGAGCTGGCCACTCGCAGGACTGTAGGATAGATAAGTATTTTCATTTCTGTGGATGTTTTTATTCAGTTGAAGATAGTTTATGTTTAGTTTCTATTGTTAACCTACAGGGTGTGTTGTTTAAAAGTTAAACTGTTGTGTATTATTGTTTGAAACTTTCTGTGTTGATTAGAAGTTTTTCGACGCATCTGCCTTAGTTAGAATTACTATTTTCTGATAGTTAGAATTTGGAGTGTTTGCAGCATAGCAAATTGCATTTGTGGATTGTTAACATAGAATTTATCTGTTTTCTAGTGTAGAATTCATATGCTTTCTAGTCTAGAGTTTTCATGCTTTTTAGTATAGAATTTGAATGCTTTCTGTAGAAGGATATAATTACTGTTTCATTTCATGCACTGTTTCAATCTTTTAGCAGAACTAGAAAATTATTTCTCAATGAAATATCCAAACTCCCTATTGCAGACAGGCTTGGACACTACCTCGATCGATAAATTGATAATTTTCATCTAAAGTGTTAGGACCTTACGACAACCTGTTATTAGCTAGGCAGATCACACTCTGACTGTCACAATAAACTGTCACTACACCTTGTTTTATTCTGATATCTAAACACAGTCTCTTAATCCAAATGGCTTCTTTACAAGCATGAGTAGCTGCCATATACTCAACTTTAGTAGTGGATAAAGCAACCACAACATGTCACTTACTCATCCAACTAATTGCACCACCAAATAAAGTAAATACATAAGCCCTGGTGGATCATTTGTTATCAACATCACCTGCCCATTCTAAATCAACATAACCATGAATATAAAGGGAATGCATGTCTCCTATCAAATTACCATGATAACACAAGGAATACTTTGAGGTACCTTGCAAATATCTGAAGACTCTTTTAATTGCATCCCAATGAACTCTACCAAGATTAGACATATATCTGGAAAGAACTCCCACTGCTTGGGCAATGTCTGGTCTAGTACAGACCATAACATACATCAAACTCTTGACTACACTCTAGTAAGGCACTTTGCTCATGTCTTCCATCTCTGATGGGGATGTTGGACATTATGAAGTAGATAATTTCATTCCAAATGTAAAAGGAACACATAATGGTCTACAGTATTGCATGTTAAACCTCTATAAAACTGATTTGACATACTTACTCTGACCAAGCCATAGTTTCCTTTTCACTCTATCTCTTCTTATTTCCACCCCAAGAATGTGTTTTATTGCACCAAGATCTTTCATTTTAAATTTAGTTGTAAGTTGAGACTTTAGTTCTGAAATCATTTCTTTCCCTTTACCAATAAATAACATATCATCAACGTGTAATGCAATAAACAAGAAATGATCACCATCAAATTTATAATAAACAAGTGACTGGATTTAGAATGCTCAAATCCCAAACTCAACACATATGTATCAAATTTTTGGTATCACATCCTAGGACTTTGCTTGAGGCCATACAAAGATTTCTTCAATTTACAAACCATATTACTTTTACCTTTCAACATGTAGTGCTCTGGCTGTGTCATATAAATATCCTCTTCCAAATCACCATGAAGGAAAACCGTTTTCACATCCAATTGCTCAACCTCTAGATCATAAGCAACAATAATAAAAAGAAAGAATCTAATGGATTTCATTTTTGCAACAGGTGAAAATATCTCACCATAATCAATACCCTCAACTTGAGAGTAACCTTTCAGAACCAACCATGCTTTGTACTTCTAAATACCTCTGTTTGAACCAATCTTTTTCTTGAACACCCATTTTCAACCAACAAGTTTTCGTCCTTCAAGCAATGGTACTAGGTCCTAGATGTATTATTCTTTTTCAAAGATGCCATTTCTTCATCCATAGCAATCTTCCAGGACTCTAAATCATACATACCTAATGCCTCTTCTATAGATCTAGGTTCATCTATATTAGTATTCAAAGAAGAAATACATCTCCAATCATTAGGTGAATACCTTTCAGGTGGTTGTCTATGCCTTGTGAGTTGGAGGTTCTTCCTCTTCTTCTGAAGATTCAGAGCTAGATGAGCTCTCCTCAACTTCTTCTCTATTTAGGGGCCTCGATTCAACTTTCTCAGGTGTAGATGGGAGTTGAATCACATATTTTTTTTCACTTTGTTTTGGTTTCAATGTAACATAAGAAGACTTAGTTTCTCTAAAAATAACACTTCTATTATATATTACCTTCTGTGCAACAGGGTCCCAAAGCTTATACTTTCACACCATGTAACTATACCTGATGAAGATACATTTCACAACCTTGTTCTCCTACTTTATTCACTTCTCCTTTGGCACATGTGCATATGCCTCACAATCAAAAACTCTAAGATGTCTTAGTAGCAGGGAGTGACAATAGCTTCAGCCCAAAACCTTTGTTCTAGACTAGCACCACTAAGCATACTCCTAGCCTTCTCCATTAGTGTTCTGTTCATTCTTTTTGCAACTCCATTATGCTATGGAGAATACAGAGTTTTCTTTTGTCTCTAAATGCCACAATATTTAAAGAATTTCTCAAAATTATTAGAGAAAAAATCACTACCATTGTCAGTCCTTAAAAATTTTATTTTCTTTCCAGTCTGCAACTCAACTATTGTTTTAAATTCTTTAAATCGACTAAAAACTTTAGATTTACTCTTTAGAAAATATATGCATGTCCTTCTGCTGTAATCATCAATAAATGAAACATAATATGTTGAATTTACAATGGAAGGAACATCTATAGGATGGAACACATCAGAATGAATAAGATCCAATACACCACAAGATTTATGATAACTTAAGTAAAACTGAATGTGGTTTTGTTTACCATAAATGCAATGCTCACATAAATCAAAATCAAGATTACAATCAATCAACCCTTCAAAAAGGTTTTTATTTTTCAAGGTCCTTAGATCCTTTTCTCCTATGTGGCTTAATCTCTAGTGCCATAACATAGTCTTCTTTGCAGGCAATTTTGATTCAGAAGAAAGAGCACCCTTAGATACCCACAAGCCACGACCATCCACTAAAAATGAAACCCTCTCCTTTTCCAATGAAATAGTCACATATTTACTTTTCACATAAGTACTCTTGCACTCAACAGTGCATGCATCAAGCTTATATAGTGTGCCAAGTTGGACACCTCTAGCGATCACCATAGCACTTCTAACCATCTTGCATCCTGTATCAGAAAAGACTACCTGCGCACCTGCATCTATTAGTTTGTTCACATATAATAAATTTCATGCTAATCCAAGGATATGCAACACACCATTAATCCTTTTTATTCTACCATTAGAAAATCAGATTTTAACTTTACCATGGCCAACAATATTTAAATGAGAATCATCACCCAAGTACACCTTACCTCCATCAAATTCTTCATATTCAAAAAACCAATTTCTATTAGGGGTCATATTGAAAGATGCACCTGAGTCAATTAACCATGCATCATTACCTGCATGAGTGACCAAAGTTGCAATGAATGCATCACCATATCAGACTCAGAATTAGAATCAAATTTATTCTTTTTCTTCTTCTTTTCTTCTTTATAGTCCTTACGAAAGTTTCTAGGCTTACCACAATTCCAGCAAATAACTTTGGACATTCTAGGAGATTTAGATCTCCCCTTGGACTTGGATTTGTCACAATTCTTTCTCTTCTTGCCTTTTTCTTTAGGTCTTCCAAAAACACTTAGGGATTCTTTGGTAATGATGGATACCATCCTCCTCATTTCTTCAGAAAGCAAAGAACCCATGCCATCTTCAAATTTCAAGATAATAGAAATGCTCCTAATCACCATAACAAGAGAATCCCACGAATCAGACAAATAACAAAGTAGGATCTGACATCTCTCTTCCTCATCCATTTTTACACCAAGTGATGCCAATTGAGCCACCAACATATTGAATGCTTCCAGGTGGTCTGAAATTCGTCCACCCTCTTCCATTCTCAAGGAATACAATTTCTTCCTCAAGAAAATCTTGTTCACTAAAGATTTGGCTTGATATATTTCACTGAGTTTCTTCCATAATTTCTTTGCATAGGGCTCTTCATGGACATTGATTAAAACAGAGCCTGTTAGGCATGATATAATTAGACCCTTGGCTTTACGGTCCATAACATCATATTCAGTAGCCAAAGTAGCATTTGTGGGCCTTGAAACTTTTTCATCAATAACATCCAACAGATCTCGATCAATTAACATATCCTCCTTCATCTTCCACATCTCAAAATTATTACCATAAAATTTATGTATCTCTATTCTCCCTAATGAGCTCGCCATTTGAAAATCCCTGCAATAAGATCACAAAGTTTCTTTTGCACAAGCTCCCACTCAAAACTAGATTAGTTCAAAAAACCTAACAACCCACAACTGAAACCAAAGGTGATCAAGCTCTAATACCACTTGTAAGGAAGCTAAGGTAGCATAACAACTTCCTACACTAATCTTGAGGGGAGAGATATGTAGAACTTTTCAGATCTATACAACAGTTACATAAATAAACACAAATAGGAATCATATCATAACATAGTAATTACGTGGGGAAACCCTTTCGGAAGAAAAACCCCACACTCCAAAGCTGCCCAATATATTATTCAAGAATCAAGAAGATTACAATATACTTGCAGATCAAGCTTTCACAGGAGTATAACCAACTAGATATCTAGAAGCAACTCAACATTTATAAGACTCTTACACACAACCTCCATCTCAAGCCCCTGATATATAGGAGATACAATATAGTAAAACGTCAACGATAATTACAAAACCATGAGCCAAAAACACCAAAAACTGGTGCCCAAATTATCTCCAATCAAAGATGCCTTGTGATGTGCCAAATCATACACCAACATGTGTAACTCTCCCCTTTACAACTCTTTTAAGTGTCCAACACATTTTCACATTTCCCAAGATAGGAGGTCCAACTTCCAAAGGCCATAACTTTTGATCTGGGTGTTCGATTGATGAATCGTTTGATGCGGCAAAAAGCTCGTGAAGAGATATATCAAGATAAAACTAGCTTTGTAGGTTAAAACAAATCTCAATCTATTTAGGGACCTCTAAGTGCCTCAAATATGAGTTCAAAACATTTTCTGGCAGCTTCTAAAAGTAGAAACTTTAACATTTTGCAATCCATATATGATATTGAGTCGAAACTCACCCGAGGTGTTTACTTGGCATTTCTGCACCTTTTGGGAAAATTTTGGATCCATCCAAACTCAAATGTGGAGTTACTAAAAATAGTAAGTCCTGCCATTTTTAGCCCTTTTGGAAACTTTGAAAGTTATAAACCATTCTTCTAGATAAAGGGTATTAAAAAGACCAAAAATGGGAAGAATAGTAACCTTTTGTAGTTGCAAGTTGGAGACACCTTTTATAACATAAATCCTTCAATGATCATGGGTAAAGTACTAGGAGAAGTAGGAAGGGATACTTGGGATAGACCCTGAGACTATCCTATTGCCTTTTAGATCTACATTACTTGCTTATTGATTCTGTTGTATATAAGGTTCAATGAATTCATCAACTGATCAGAAGTTGGGTCAATGGTTCTTCAACCACATGGATAGTTAGATTAGTTACTTAGATATATGGTTGTTTGAAAGTGCTATGGATCTTGTTAATCCTAAAAAAAATCTCACCTTATGAGTCTAGCAAAGTCTTTTCGATGACGAATGTAGTGAAGGCATGTGTGTTTATGCGTGAGCTAAGAGTTGTAAAATAGTATTGGTTGCAAGAAAAACATAAATGCTTGATATGACGATGTTGAATGCAATGTCTTGTTGGTTCCTTGGTTTGGACAACTCTCTTTTGTGTTTTCTTTTGTATTAGTTGAGCCTTTATTGATGACTAAAAGGAGTTAGGTATTTTGTTAGTTGTTAAGGAAAATAAAAGGGTTATATGGTTCTACGTTCCTTGGTGTAACTTCATTTTATGGGACCTGTTATCAATCTTGTGAGATTGTTAGGGGGATTAGATGCCTTATCCTATGTTGTTATGTTAGAATAGTTGTTTGATGTGAGTAATCCTCTTGATGTTTGGTTGCTCCTATCTTGGAGCAGATTATTATATAGAATGTTTGTTAGTTAGGTGACTATTTTTTTGGCTATTGCTTTCACCTTATCAATTGATGAATCCTTGTGACCCCTTTTTCATGTTGGATGACTCAAAAGTGGGTTAATCTACCCTTACCTTTTGTTAGTGTAGGTTTTCTATTTTCCATATGTTAGGGATATTTCTTTTTTCCTACACATATTATTTAAGCTTGCTTAGGTTTATTAGGTGTGGTTAATATGAGGACATGTGGTGAAATACATTATCTATATGTGTCACTCTCTCCCACACATGGGTAGTTGAGTTACACATCCTCTTTTGGCTTGTTGTGCCACCTCTCATAACCAATATTTTGTCCTTACCTGAGTAGGTTATGGGGTAGTTAGGTTTCTCACCCTCTTTTGGCTTTATGTGCCACCTATCATAACTTGTCTTTTGTCTTCACCTAAGGAGGTTATGCCACATGTTTTGTCATTTACGAAGTAGGTAAAACCTCCCACCTTTTATGGGTAGTAGGAGTTAATGCACCTCTTGGATGTATATGCGCTATTTTTGCTATATATACAACACTCTACTCTCACCTTCCCTAGTTCGGTGAAAGCTCTGTGAGAGTATTGAGAGTATTCTCAAATTCTCTTTCTTTGTCTCTATTTTTATCTCTGTTCAGAATCTATCTCCATTCTACTATTTTTATCTTTGATCATCTGTCGACTGAAGTACATGTGATCTATGACCGACATCAGATCTTAGCTTGATTCTCATTTCTTGAAGAATCTAACACCTTTTTTCTAACTTCCAGGAGGAAGTTTAGTCTTGGGGGTGAGGATGTGAGGTCCACCCTGGTGTGGCTAATTTAATTGCACGATGGGATCCTATTATGGTGTTGGATACTCCTAGAATTTGGACATTGTGTATGGACTTGTGATCCTCTTAGATAAGTTATATTAGATAGAGATGCCTAGAATAGAGTGGTGGATTTAAATGGCACGTTTTGGATTATTTTGATTAACATAGTTGACTCACTTTGTATGTTATGATGGTGTATTCACAAGATAGCTAGGTTTTTATTCAACTCTGTGAGGCCCATTCTTATGGAGCATATTTGTTGGCACTATTGAGCCTATTATTGTTGATTCACCTAGATGTACAAGACTAGTTGATTTTGGGAACTTATATTTCTTGTGATAGAATACCATGAACATCACTTTGATTTAAGTAATTGAGTTAATTTGTTTATGAGGATGATGATTTAACTAGGAGGTAGTTATGCTTCCTTTGAACCTTATATAATGAATGTGTGCTTGACTCAGATTAATTATATGTTGACTAGAGATGATTCAATTACCTAGTTGATTTATTGAAAATTGAATTAAACTTGAGATTATGCTATTAAATAAGTTGAGGTGAATTGAAATTGGATATATGTGTTGATAGATCGTTATGATGCATATGTGATGATATTAGGAGATATCGTGGAATGATGATTGAAATTGTATTAATATCTAATTTACATTCATATGGATTTTGATTATCGTTTAGAGTATAGATGTTTGCATTGAATATGATTATAATTGGAATTTAATTCAAGTTACTTCGGCTATATATGCTTATTGGACAAATTGACGTGTGTAATTGAGATGTGCAGGTACCTTCCATGACTAATGAAAATTCAGAAGTCAACTAGAAACCCATGTGAATTCCCTATGATGCCCGACCTTAGTCTATATGAGGACTAAAGTCTTTTGTTAATGTATAATGTGTAATGTGATTTAGTTACTATGATTAATTTGGTTTTTTAAATTGTGTGTAAATGTGAGTTTGCATAGGTGATTAGTTGTTGGCTTATGTGTTTTATTTTGAAATTTAAAATTTGGGGTCATTTTTGAGGGGCTTGAGAGGTCTTTTTCATGTATATTTTATTGATTTTAAGTCCCTAGGTCATGTACCTTGGGGTTGGGGGTCTTTTGGGCTTTGAATTTTTGAAATTTAAGTGATTTAGACCACTCCCAAGTTCCTTGGGAAAAAAGTGGTTGGGAAGGGAGATGGTGGACTTGTCACCATCTTTTTCCATTCTCCTAGGTTTGGGGATGAGGGTTTGACCAAGTACCACCTCATCCCAAGGCTTCACACATGTGGGAGCCCAACCTAAGAAGATATTTGGAGGAGAGTGTACAAGTACACTCCTCTCCCCTAGGTCTCACACGTGTGAGAACCATGAGGAGTCAAATCACTCCTTGGTGTTTGAGGATTGGTTGAGAGGGATGAGGTGGATTCCATGTGGCACCTTCTCATTTAGAGAGGAGGTGTTGTTGAATGCACAAGACAACTGATAGTGGGGTGAGTCACTTGTAACTTATAATTCCAAAAACCTCAAACACATTTAGATCCACATCAATTCAATTAACCCTTAAACTATTATGATGATTAAGAATGAAAGCAAATAACAGAAACTAAATCAACTCAACAACAAACACAAGAGAACACCATATTTGCATGGAAAACCCAAGAAGGGAAAAAACATGGTGAGGATTAGCTCACAATATAAAGTAGTATCAACAATGAAAAAATAATAGGCTCACTACCAAAGGGCTTACTACCCAAAAGAAAGGCTCACTACCAGAATAGAGAAGAAGATAAAAAAGATTGTTACAAGGAGAAAACTATCTCAATGCAACAGAGAATTCCACCGCAACACCATCAACACCTTCATAGTCATACTGAAGAATTGTAGACACCTTCTGCTCACCGCATCTAGTAATCTAACACATGAAAGCTTGTACTGCACCACACATTCAACCACACTGTTATTCCCATCACATTCATCATGCACACCTCCTTTCATGATCCATTGATACTTATTTATACCATCTTCAACCTTGAATGCATTCTCCAAGATCGGTAAATCACCTTAGCTTCACAAATTCAAATTAGGTTGGACCTAAAAAATTCCCGCGGTGGAAAGGAATGAAGGCAGACCACAACACACCTTATCTCAGACCTAAATTCCTCCAAGCACACCACTCCATGCTTTCACAATCACCGAAGCAAATCCGCAATTAGTGTAAACACCCAAGGTTAGCCAAACCTGTGTTAACACAATGAACTTTTAAGTACACGCTTCCTCAAGACAAAATACAACCTTGTGGACCATATACCAAGCTTTAACATAATCTAGAGTATTCCACAAACACCCTGAACCATCCTGAAATCCAACAAATTCCTCTGCAACAACTTTCAATTGTCGCACATCCTTATCCTATTTATCCAGTATACTTAACTATCTCTGTCATGCACTGTATCTCTAGAATTTGACTTATAGAGCATCAAACCATGAACAAATTAAATAGAAGAAAGATATGAACCTTATAAGTACACTTCTAGAACCACAAGACCTAAAACCACTTTGTGGAGAAATGCAGAGCAAAGACATTTCTCCCAGACAGCTCTGCAAACCTCTGCTAATCACAGTCTCCATACTAGTGAACACACCCCCTCTACACAACAATATAGCATGCAAAATACTAAATGTAGCATCTATAAACACCTTTAAAAAACATATAAAAACCACATGAAGAGATCTTCAATATATAAGAAATGCGGAGCAGAACCAGAACACTACCCTGCAACACAAAACATCTTTACAACACAGTGTTTTCTTGTTTTATCAAATTTTCTCAAAAGCACTTGGAAACTAATCATTAGGAACATATTATCACCATCTTCAACACTTCCTCATCATCGGAGACATCATCCACTTAACACCAAATACTCATAGTCTTGCAATAATTCTTATTCATATAGTTGACACAATTGACACCAATGACAACACAAGCTTGTTGACATCAATGACAACACCGACTGCACAAACTTGCAATAGGTGTGACATGTCAACCATTACATATACCATCATTTGAAACTTGAGAAGCACCTTACATTTTCATTTTTCACTTGATGAGTTGAGAGTGAGAGATTGGGAGATTTGAGAAGGCTATTGGAGCTCTTGGAGGGACTTCACCAAAATTGTTCTTCACCAATTTTTGGGAAATTTTTGTGAGGTAGGCTCCTTTCTTTGTGGATTAATTTGTGTTTTTGAATGGAAATGAAAAAAATGGAAAATGAGTGTATGTATTGTTGTGTTCTTCTTATTTTTCTTTTCTCCATTGTTGTTTGATGGGCTTGTTAGTTGCGTTGTTGGGTTAGATGTAATATGTTTTGGGTTGGCTCCCCAAACAGTTGAGAGCAACCCATGTGAGGGGTTGAGGAAGGTAAGAATCCTCCTTGGGGAAAAGTTCAATCTCTTGAGAGATAGATTTGGCATGAGTGTCATATTTCCTTTTGTGTGGAATGAGTGCCATTTGGTGTTTTGGAATTGTGATTTTGGTGGTGAAATGGTTATGGAGGTTTTGGAAGATTTGAAGAATAATGAAAATATGCATATGTGATTTTTGGTGTATTAGTTCAATTTTTCCCCAAGGTAGAGCTTTCTACTCTACTCCCCCTATTTTGGATTCCTTCTTGGTATCCCTTGTGTGCATAAGCCTTGGTTGGGAGTATTGTGTGTTGTTCTTCTTGAGAGAAATAAATGATGTATTAGTTGTGGCATTCTCCTTGGGTTTCATAGTTGGCCTCCTAGCTTGGGGGTGGCTTATGAGCAAGCCAACAGTTGGGAGGTGAGCAACTCTATTGGTCTTTGGATGGAGTTTCTTGTTTTACAGGTTTTGTGAAAATGGACCAAGAAAGGAGAAGAGTCTCCTATTGAGGAGTTTGAATCCTTGTTCAAGAGGAAATCATCTCTATGTAAAAGAGACTTATTTTGTATTGAGAACCTTGGGTCAAGTTTTGTAAATCTAGCTAAGAAAGCTTTGTAAATTATAAAAATGTAGTCTATGGGTCACTATGTTGTTGTGGACTGATTTGTAATGTCAAGAGGTAGCATGTGTTTCCTACCATTGTATATCTTTCCTTTGTCCAAGTTTCAAAATGTGTGACTATAGAGAAAATAATATATTCTTTTCCCCCTATATGTAGAGTTTGGAATATTTCATATTGTCAGATATTTGAGTACTTTGTAGGTGGAAGAAAAATGTCTATCCTACTCTCATTTCCTTTTTACAAGTGTGATTACTATTCATATGTGAGAAATATATTTGTGTATGGACAAAATGATTAGTTTCATCCCTTACTTTATATTTCAAAAATAAATGCATTTCATTGTTGTATTCTTGAAGGTATAGATGTATAAATGAAATACTTAATCTCATCTAACTCTACTAATGTATAAATTTAATAGAAACCAAATAAATAAGTGTGTTGGGTAAAGTAATTGAATGTTGTTTAAATGCGTCCCTCCCCCTTGCACATTAAAAAATACTCTAACTAGAGAAAATAATCATCAAGCTATTAATAAATCAATGCCCTCTATTAAATGATAAGATATGTAATTATTTTCTTTTTAACTTCATGTTCGTAAGTTCAATATATCTATATATATATATATGTATATGTGTGATATATATATATATATATATATATATACAAATCTATATTCATTATTTTAGCAACCTATTTTAAATTAGAATAGTATTATGTTTTTTAATCATTTAATGGTTTATTATATTAAATATTCCTACAAACTTAAATATATTAATGGTTAAATTAAATAGAGACAAATTTATGTGTTTAATATAATAGTTAGGGTTGTAGTTTATTGTTTTAAAAATTATAAATAAAAGAAAGGAAAGATTTTTTCTAGGGATCCCATGCCCTGCTTGCGAGCCATGGAGGTAGCGGGAGGGTGGCAAATGGGGATGGATCCCCATCCCCATAGCGCCCATGGTGCTGTGGGTATGGGGCTCTGCCCCCTCCCATAGGGGGGTCTTGGCCTGTGATAAGCCTCGGCTCCCTTAAAGGGAGGTCGCAACCCGCACACAGGTCGGCGGACCTTCCCCTTCTCCTGATACTCAGCAATGCTTTAAATTTATTTTTATTTCTCTATCTGGGTTTTTATGCATTTCAATCTTTTCATATGTATATATTTAATGCATATTTATATATAGAGGTATATATATATCTCTGTATATATATTATCAATGTGATATATATACATATCTTTGTATATATATATTCAGAGATATAAACAACTACCTTGATGTATAAAACAAATAAAAAATAAAATAAAATGAAATATATTAATATTCATAAATAAGTATTGGTATATATTACATATAGTTGTATATAATATATATATATATAGTATATATACTATATATGTTATTAACACAACATATATATGTATGGTATATATACCTTCTTATATTGTGCATATGTGTTGCATTAGTTTCTATGATTTACAGACATTTTGAGAAGATAATTTCATTGTGGAAATAAATAAAATGGAATATATGAAAATAAATTAGTGGAGATGTTTTGTTTTAAAAAATAATAAAATAAAATAAAATAGAAAACTAAAATAGGGTGAAATTACTATCACCTCATTTTCTTCATACTTCCCTCTCCTCTTTCCCTCTTCCCTTCAATTTTAAAATGAGATTGAGTGTGTGAACAAGCATAAAGGAAGACTCCTTTTATAAGAACTTTTGGAGATTAGTAAGTTGCCCTAATGAGTTATAACCCGAATAGTAGCTAAATACTAGTTTAGTATACTTAAAGATAAAATTAAACCTCTTAATGTTAGTGTTATAGTAGATGTGATTTATAGGTTAGAAAATGTATTACTTTTGGTAGATATAGTTGAATAAAACACAAATATCATTATTGGAGCAATCTATTATAAATTTTTATTTTTCAATTCTATTATAGGTTGTTTAGTTTGAATTCCATAATTCAAAATAAATGGATAATCTTTTTTTTGTGAATTGAAATAAGTGTGTTGGCAAGCTTAATTTAAATTGTAAGAGTTGTTCTTCACTCCTAAGGAATAATTTCTGTTTTGGTCAACTGTCCTATTGTAGGATTATTTTTCACAAGCAATTAAGTTAATTTAATTTTGTTAAACTTTATTTCGTTGAAATGGTTTAATTATCTTATTCGAGTTGAGAAATGCTATTGTTATAATGTTTGACTTAAATTATAGGCTAATAAAATATTAGATTAAAATTTCTTTCTATTTTAGTTATTTAACTTCTGAAAAACATTCTTTTAAACTGTAAATAATTCATTTTATTCCACTATTCTTGTTACAATGTTATCTTAAAAAATATTTTGTTAATTATGTTATTAAATTGATATTTCTTGGAACATTGGAGCTAAACCATGCTAGGATTAGGTGTTTCCATTAAGGCAAGACCCACCTCCACTTTCACTTAGTGATCCTAGTAGGAAATCATTCATATTAAATGTTCCCTTGTGGCGTCATGAGGTATAATTCCAAACCCTTTATAGGATTGCCTTCATTTGACGCAAGGTGTGTGAGAGGAGCCTCACCACACCCAACTATCAAAATTCCCTTTCCCACCTTGGGTGGCGTGCTCACCATGATGTTGTACATATAACATAGGTGAATGCACATGTTAGGTGATCATGTGATACATGAAAGTAGCACGTGTTAGTGACGTTTTAAATAAAAAAATTTTTGGTTCAGGTTTTCATGTCTACATGCAAATGTGGGCATGATAAAAGTTGTTCGAGGAATTGAGCTTGCTCTTTCTCACTATAAGCACCACATCATGTGAATCCCTAGTGCTCTTGATGGAAGAAGGTCCATATGATGTTTATGCATTGTTTTGACCAATCATCACTAGTAGCTAAGAGATCTTTGAGGATAAGACTTTTGGTCTGTTTATTAGTGTGCATGTTGTCCTACCCTGAGGGGTTGGGGTAGTGTGCTTTGTGGTGATATAGTTAACCTTTTTATATTATGTGAGGTAGTGGTACTTGGGTACACTACATAGTTGGAAGGTACACTCTTGATGGGTTATGGGGACCATGTGTGTGTCATGGTTGTGGATTCTTTGTGTGCTTTATCTTATATACGTGTCTTTATTGTTGTGATTTTGTAATGTATGATGTACTTGTATTTTATAATTGTTCTATGTAATTTTTTTATGCATGTTTTCTTTATGTGTGTGACTTGTGTGTTTGAGTTATGAATGTTTGGATTCTATTTTGTTGTATTCTATTTCTTTGTGTGTGTTTGTGTATTTAAAATTTTATATGTATGTTTGGATACTTATGTTGTGCTAAGGTTAGGATGCATGTAGTCCTACCTTAGGCATGTGTTCTTAGTAAGACATATAGCATCACGTGTGTAACATGCCATCTCATATTACTCAAAATTTACACACTGTTTAGAGTTAAAAAGAGGTGGGTTGATTTCAAGGGTTTATGCGAAATCCTCCTTTCACACCAAACAATCCAAGGGCATATCAACTGAGTTGAACCTCCAATTTGTGCAAGAGGATTCACCTAACATGTTGGGCTACCACTTGGGATGCTGCAGAAACTTAAATGTTGTCAAATAATGTCCCTATCTAATGCTCAAATGCTTTCAAAACCCTAATTCAGCAAAATAGTAAGCAAATTGATGAATTGCGACAAATCCTCTTAAGACAAGGTGAAGGGCAGAGATTCTTAACTCACTATTTTTTGAAGTTCAAAAGGTGGAAATGTCAGGGACACCAGGACTAGCGCCCAAGTACAAGGTACTATTTTCTCTGTAGAATCCAGATCTTCTCTTGACAGTGATCCTCCCAGTAACCTCTGTTTCTGTGCGTGCAACTTTGAAGGACACAGGGACTAGCGCACGTGTCCTGGAAAAGCTCCAATGTCCTGGAAAAGCTCCAATGTCCTGCTTTCTTTTAGATCTTGAATCCTTGTTGTCTGCCAACCTCTTCTGTAACTCCACTCTATCTAGATGCGACACCTGTAACCTGCAATCACAAGGAGTATGGGAGGGGGTTGTGGTGTTTAGAGGCTTACCTCGGTCAAGCCTCAGAGAGACATTCAAGTCTTTCGAACACCATTGCCAGATAAGAGTGCGTATCTTAGCGGGATAGAGGCAAAAATCCAAATAATAAATGATTGAAAACATAATAACTATCACCTTGAAGTGTAGATCTCATTGAAGGAAGATGCTCTTCATGCCATGAGGAGATGGAGTCAAATATGCAAATACAAACAAAATAACAATGCTTTGCTCTACAACACAATGAATATTTTGAATGCTTTATAATCACAAGTATACATAAAGTCCATCTAGTTTGCAAATGAAACCTAATCATGCTTATATATGCAACTACAAAGATTCCTACTGAGAATTTTGTAATTCAAACTTAGGATGTCAACATAGGACCCAAATAACAGTCACAAAATTGACATAAAAGTTTAGGGCTGACCTAAAATAGGGTAGGACTAGGGTGCTAGTGCCCAAGTCCACCCTCCCATTTTAGGTCAAGACTCATTAATATAGCACCCCCTAGGTCATATTTTCCATAACACTTAGGGGTTTTCTCATCGGGATTCAAAATTAACATGCAAGATGCTTATAATGCATTCTAAAGACCTGAGAGCTAAACCTTAAGAGGGAAAAGCCCCCAAGGGGACATTTTACGACATAACACACACATAATTAAGTGTAATTAAATGAATATGAAAAACATTAGTGTAATTTTTTTGTCATTTGCATAATTACAAAGAAATAAAAACATATCTTTTCTGAATATTTTTTAACCTTGAAATACATTATATTCAAAGATAAATCATAGTGAAAACATTCACTTTACATTTACATATATGTTGCACTTGGAAAAAAAATAATTTTTACATCATAATTCATTCATATGTCATAACATAAAGAATAAAATAAGGAATACTATCTCTGGAATCTTGATATCTGTCACTAAAGTCTCGGTAAGTCTTTTGTTGTAGAGGGAGAGCATTATCTGAGTGCTTTATCTCCAACCACAAACCGGTGGTCCCCCACACACCTTCCTTCTTAAAAGTGGCCCTACCCTTCATGAAGAGTATAGACATAAATAACCAACAGGTTTCCATCTAAGTCCTAGTATTGTGTCTTACATAACACAATTGACCATAAGACTCTAGACAATCTTCTAGCTAAGTATGATCATCCTGACAGGTTATGCCATCTAGACACTATGAACTGACTAATGCATCTTTGGCCAAAGTTTCTATATAAATAAACATTTGCAATAAATGTAGTCATAGACCCTGATATTTGCGAGAATGCAATAGGAGACTTGGAAACTATCTCATCTGATAGTTTTGACTTATTTGACTAGTAACTCTAGACATAAATAGTCTTGACTAAACTCAAATCCTAGTCAACTTGACTTAGAATTTGATCCTTAATCTGGGATATATATAGACAATGTGTATGTTTAGATGATTATAACTCTTCAGAGAGTCCCTAGTTGTATTCTCGCAAATATCAGGGTCTATGACTCCCTGTCATTCTACTCAAAGATTTAAAAATATTAAGCACTCTAGTGCTATAGGTCAAGTTGTCGACTCTATCAAGAAATCTTTTAATATAATCAGAGTATGACTTAGACTTATTTCTTAATTTATACCATCTTGATCTATGGTTTTCTCGACCAATTACTGTCAACCATAATTTACAATAGACTAAAACAAAGTCATAACCGACTTGAGAGTTTTAAGTTTTCTAAACCCTTCTGGTTGATTCTAGGGTTTTAACTTCTCTAACCCAAAATATCACAATATCTAAAAATTCTTGTTATCCAAAGATAGAAATGTATAGTAATACAACATGAATATAATATCCTCTATTCTTCTCTAGACCACTTAGATACTATTCGAATTCTCATTTCTTATAAAACATAGAATACAAGTATACTATCAATAACATAAACATTCTTGACTAAGGTCAATCTTATAATCCAAATAGTTTGAATTTATGATAAACATAGTATGTTACCTTCAATCACATTGGTATTCTTGATTTCACTATTCTTCATTATAGAATAGGTTGTGAACTCATGCAAGAGATCCTTCAAATATCATGAATATACTCCATCATTGTTGTTAAATACAATAGTGACAACATATCACTGTCATTGGATATTTTCTAATGATATCTATATCTTTTCTGTATGCTCTAAGATGAGAGAATAACTATCACAAAACTTTATGATCATAATCAATAAAATTTATATATATATATAAACATTTGAGATATAATCCATTCTATCTAGAGTCACTGGTCTCAACTTGCTAAGTCTAAACGAAGTTCTTGGAAGGCCCATTTTTGAAATCTAAAAGATAGAAACAAGTCATCAAGCCTATTAGCCATATCTTAGTGGCTAACAAATGACAAGTTCCTACACAACCACTATAGGAATTCTACAGCACGAAAAGATTCATAATTACTTAGCATCTCTGCTAAACTAGTACATTCTAGGTTTAATTCTTGTCGGCCTTTTAATTTGCAAAGGTTTACAAAACAATAATAGTAGCTTCTTACTGAGATCAAATAGCCTTTGGCCCACTACAGTTCATCAACTCTACGACCTAATAAAATTTAGCATTCTAAAACTATAGATAAACCACTACAGTCTCGGTCATTTAGGCATTGAAGGTAAATAAAGAAACATAGTCTCTATATGAAATGGTAATATGTCTTAACTAAGCACCAAAAGGATTTGAACTAGTTGGTCATACAAAATGTGATGCAGAGTGGCACAAGGGAAGCACAACACAAAGGTTTACTCTACTGTCCTTTGCCCACTCACCCACTTCAAACAGCCTTCAACCAAGCAACCAAAGGCACATTCAAGGGTGTATGAAGGGTTTGGTATCCTAGTGATGGCTCCACCTTCTAGGCTTCTCCAACACCTTAGGACATATCAACAAACACCTTCTATGTAGTTGGTTTGATCTCCAACTTCCCAAAACTCTTCAACCTATACCTTGACTAGTAAGGCTACTAGCCCTCCAAACTAGGTTTTCTCAACAAAACTTGACAAAATCCCAAAGGACTAGGCAAAAAAATGATGGAATTGAACACCCTTCAGGGGACCCTAACAAACCTCCAAATCTCCTGCTCCAACTCTACTCCAACAATCCAGAATGCCTACTAGGTCTCTAGGCCTAATTGATCAATTTAGGCTAGGTTACAAAGCAAGTGCTCAAAATTGGGTGCATAGGTTAGGGGAAGGAACTTGGAATGACTCTACCATCCCCAAACAACACAAATCCACCATTCATTCGCTCATCCTCTCAGGGTTTTCAAATACAACAATAAATTGCATAAATTCAGTCAAATACATAGAGATATTTGACCTAGGGCATCACATTAAAAATAGTAAATTGTATTTTCTCAGAAAATGCTTTTGGAATCAAGTAGTATACACCCCTAGCCTACATTTCACCAAGTGGCATGAAATTTCATTGGTGGAAATGCATTCTAGGGCCAAATTTGTGGGACTGTCTTAGAAAATAGGGTTTCTAGACCAGTTTTGAAAGAAAATTCAATAAATTTTGACTCCGACCACTTCAAGACCTCAAACTAGTTGCATTTGAACCTAGACTCTCTCTAGTTTCAGAAAAAGTACATTAGACCAAGAGTTTAGTTTGTACAGTCCGTACACAACAAGAAAAACAACAAAAAATAGTCAGTTTTCTTGATTTTTGTGCCCAAATTCTGTTAAAAAACTTTCTCCTCCGTACTGGAGCAAGATGTCCTCCATATCAACCTATCCAAGTTGGTTTACAACTTCTTCAAATAGTTTTAATAACCAAAATGAAGTTGCAACTGGTCAATGTGTCATTGACACCATTGACAACACTTGACAGTATGGAGTTTTTTCATTTTCCAAAGGATGGCGATTTGTTTTTCTTGTCCAATGGAATCAAAACATCCTCCATACTCCCAAAACATGATAAAACACACAAACAATAAAAAAAACTCAAAAACCAATCCTTAGACCTTCTAGGCCTAAGTGGCATAACTAGGGTCCAAATGGACTAAGAAGGATTTGAGGTTTATATAGTCACCCCAAACCTCTTGACCATACAAAATGGACCAAACAACAATGGCTAAAAGCCTTATTACAAAAAAAGAAAACATAACTTCTCAAAATGCATCAAAATGCCTTTAGGAACCAAGGTGCTCCTAGGTGCCCTGCACCATACACCCACTGTCAAAGAGAACTCAAGTCTCTTGAGTTGGAATGCTGTCAAATGTGAAACCTACCTTCTCAATGTCTGCCCTGCTCATCCAAGTGGCATCCTCCTGAGGTTTGTTTAGCCACTTCACCAAATAGTCATGATAGGTGTGCCTTCTAGTTTGTTTTGCAATCCTCTTGTCCAAAATGCACTCAATCTGAGTTGGAGATGAAGGAATGAGTTCCTGGAGTGTCTAATCAGTTTGATCTTCTTCAACAATAGTCTGAGGATTAGATCATTTATATGGATAAAGGTCTGAAACATTAAAAATTGGAGACAAAGCAATGCCATCCGGAAGTCTGATTTTATAGGCATTGTCTCCACATTTCTTGAGCACTTCACAAGGCCCAATCTTCTTCATGAGAAACTTGGTATGTTTACCTGTAGGGAGCCTCTCCTTCTTCAGATGGACCATTACCAAATCCCCTTCTTTGAACTGCAAATCCCTTCTTTTCCTATCAGCAAACTGTTTGTATTTCTGAGAAGTGGACAACAATTTCTGTTGTACTTGTTCATGGACATCCTTCATGACTTGAACGAAGTCTTCAGCCAAGGCACTACTGTTTTCTAGTCCTTTAACCTCCCTAAGTTCTAAAATACCCCTTGGGTGAGTGCCATAAACAATTTGGAAAGGAGACAGGCTGGTGCTTCTATTGACAGTGTCATTGTATGAGAACTCTGCCTGAGCCAAAATGGAATCCCAACTAGCACCTTGCTCCTTTGTTAGGCATCTTAGGAGGTTGCCAAGTGACCTATTAATCACCTCTGTTTGTCCATCAGACTGAGGGTGATAGGCAAATGAAAATGACAAGTTTGTACCTAGTCTCTTTCATAGTGTCCTCCAGAAGTGTCCTATGAACTTGGGGTCTTTGTCTGAGATTATGGACAAAGGTAAACCATGTAACCTGACTATTTCTTTGAAGAAAAGACCTGCTATGTGTGAGGCATCATGTGTAATTCTACATGGAATGAAGTGAGCCATTTTTGAGAACATATCTACAACCACAAAAATGCTGTCATGTCCATTCTTTGTCCTGGGCAAACCAAGTACAAAGTCCATGCTGATGGAATCCCAAGGCTTTGAAGGAATAGGTAGAGGAGTGTATAAACCTGCATTTGATGTATGCCCCTTTGCTCTTTGGCAAATTTGACAAGTTTCAACAAACTTCCTTACATCGGTTGGCAATTTTGGCCAAAAATAGTACCTCCTAACCAATTCTAGGGTCTTATCAATACCAAAGTGACCTGACATGCTGCCACAATGCTTTTCCCTGATTATATTCTCTCTAATAGATCCTCTTGGGATACACAACATGCTACCCTTGAAAAGATATCCATCTTGCAACAAAAAATTAGAAAAATCAGTATTATACCTTCCTGTCATGGCCTTGCAAGAGAGGTATGGTTCTTTGAAGTCCTCATCTACTGCATACTGATCCTTGATGGCTTGAATACCTGTACTTTCCAACTGAATAGTTTGCACAACAAGATTTCTTCTACTTAAGGCATCGGCTACCTTATTGGCCACTCCTTTCTTGTGTTTTATGGAGAAGGTGTATGCTTGGATGTACTCCATCCACTTGACATGTCTGTGATTCAAATTTTGCTGCCTGTTCAAGAAGCTTAATGCATGGTTGTCAGTAAAAACTATAAATTCCTTTGGCAATAAGTAGTGTCTCCATTTCCTCAATGACTGAACCATGGCATATAACTCTAGATCATAGGTGGAGTAGTTTTGTTTTGCCTCATTTAACTTCTCACTAAAGAATGCTACAGGCCTCCCATCTTGACTTAAGACTCCCCCAATAGCCCGCTTACTTGCATCAAACTCTACCACAAAGACCTTGTCAAAATTAGGTAGCACTAGGACTGGTTTTTCTGATTTTTTTTTCTTTAACAGTTCAAAGGCTTGGTTGGCCTCATTTGTCCATACAAACTAACATTTCTTGCCCCCTTTTATGGTGTCAACAAGTGGAGCACAAATGCCATTAAACCCTCTAATGAACTTTCTATAAAAGTTGCATAAACCATGGAAACTCCTTACCTCCGAGGCTGTTGTAGGTGTTGGCCAATTAAGAATGGCTGCAACCTTACTTGGATCCATTTTTAGGCTACCCTTGGAGATGACAAACCCCAAAAATATCAACTCTTCTTGTAGGAAGACACATTTGTCAAGATTGATTCTCAACGTCTCCTCTTGAAGCCTCCTGAGCACTTGATGGATATGCCTTATGTGGTCTTCCTTGTTGTCACTAAAAATTAGTATATCATCCAAATATACAACAATAAACTTGTTAAGGAAAGGTTTTAGCACTTCATTCATCAATCTCATGAAGGTGCTTGGTGCATTTGACAAGCCAAAAGGCATGACAACCCATTCAAATAGTCCTTCATTAGTTTTGAAGGCGGTTTTCCACTCATCCCCCTCCCTTATCCTGATTTGGTGGTAACCACTTTTTAGATCTATCTTGGTAAAACACTTAGCCCTACCCAAGCAATCCATTAAATCTTCCATTCTAGGCATTGGAAATCTATACCTGATGGTGATCTTGTTGATGGCCCTGGAATCAGTGCATAGTCTCCATGTTCCTTCCTTCTTGGGTGCAAGTACTGCAGGTACTGCACATGGACTAATACTCCTCCTGATAAGTCCTCTATCCAACAAGTCTTGGATTTGTCTTGCCACTTCAACATTTTGCTCTGGAATCAAGTTGTAGGCTGCTTGGTTTGGTAGGGTGGATCCAGGGATGAGATCAATGCATTGACTAATCTCCCTCTTTGGTGGAAGGGCATCCTTGCCTTCATCGGCTATCACATCCTGAAACTTCTCCAATAGTTCTTCCACTTCCTTTGGTCCAATCCTCCTAAGAGGTTGCTGTACTTTGACCTTCTTGGGATTCACATCTTTGGGCTTGATGACCACTGCAAAACATGGCACTTTCTCTTCCTTGAGGTTAGCCAAAAACGCTTTTTCACCTACCAACATAACTGAACTAGAAATGACTTTCTCTTTGCAATCATCAATCAAAGGAGTCATTGTAAACTTTTCACCATTCTTGGACAAATGAATTACATTGTTCTTACCATCATGTTGGGCACTTGTGTCATGTTGCCAAGGCCTTCCAAGAAGAAGGTGGCATGCATCCATATCCACTATCTCACAAAGAACCTTATCATGATATTCACCTATCTTGAATTCAACCCAACATTGCTCTTTCACCACAATTTGTTGTTCCTTGGTTAGCCAAAAGACTCTATAGGGGTTAGGATGAGGCATTCTTTCTAATCCTAACTTAGTCACCATTTCATTAGAAGCCAAATTTTTAGAAGAACCTGAATCTACTATTACCTTGCAAACTTTTCCTTTCACCTTGCAAGTGGTTCTGAACAAGTTGTTTCTTTGGGGGCTGCTCCTTGGTGGCTGGCATGATGAGTGACCTGTTAAACATGATGCACTCTCAACTCTCAGGTGCTGCAGACTTGGAAGAGGCTGTTTGATAACTTGTAGTGCTTTGATAGTCCTCTTCTTGAAGGAGTTGTACTCTTCTTTCTTTCTGATTTGCAGCAGTGTTTCCAATCTTCTCCGGGCACCTAAAGGACTGATGTCCAATCTGATTACAAGAGAAACACCTTCTAGTAAACACATTGGGACCTCTGCCCCCACTTCTTCCTTTGCCATTACCTCTACCCCTAAACTGACCCTTATCAGCACTATTTTTATCAGCCTGCCCTTGGCTGCCTTCTTGTGATCCGCCACCTTGGAGTCTAGAGAAATTATCTCTGTTTTGGAATCTGCCCCTGCCCCTAAAGTTCTGATTTCCTCTGCCTCTGCTGCTACTGCCAAAATCTCCTTTTCTTCTCTGCTTATCCTCAATCCTTAGTGCCATTTGAAAGCACTTATGGACTGTCTCTAGGTTAAAGAGAGTTAATTCATCTTGAATGGAGAACTTGAGGCCATTAAGATACCTTGCAAGCTTCTGTTTTTCATTCTCAGGCATCTTGGCTTTCAATGTCATCTTGTGAAACTCCTCTGTGTAGGTGCTCACATCCATGTCCTTTTGTCTCAAGTTGTGCAACTTCTTGTTCAAGTTGACCTCATAATCCTCAGGGACAACTTGCTTCTTGATTTCAAGTACCATCTTCCTCCATGTAGAGATAGGATTTCTATCATCCTCTATCCTCTCATTTTGAATAAAATTCCACCAACTCAAGGCTGGCCCTTTCATTCTTGATTTGGCAATCTTCACTTTCCAATTTTCTGCCACTTCTTCACATTCAAAATAGTTCTCCATTGCCTCAATCCAATCAAGGCACTCCTCTGGATTCATCTTACCAGGAAACATAGGTAAGTCTGCCTTAGTGTCCTTCCTACTCAACTTTCCAAGTGCATCTAGGAATTGTCTCTCTGACATGCCTCCTTGTGGCTCTTCCATTGGCACTTCTTCTTCCTCATCTTGATCCTCTTCATCTGAATCTAAGATGACTTTTGACTTCTTCTTCTTGTCTTTGTCTTTCTTCAACTTTTCTATCTCAGCCTCCATCCTTTTGTTCTTGGCTGCTTGCTCTCTCACTATCTTTGCCAATTCGGCATTGGTCACTCTTGAAGGGACTTCCTCCTCTTCTTCTCTATCTCCCATCTCTTTGATGGCTCTGATACCACCTGATGCAGAGTGGCACAAGGGAAGCACAACACAAAGGTTTACTCTACTGTCCTTTGCCCACTCACCCACTTCAAACAACCTTCAACCAAGCAACCAAAGGCACATTCAAGGGTGTATGAAGGGTTTGGTATCCTAGTGATGGCTCCACCTTCTAGGCTTCTCCAACACCTCAGGACAGATCAACAAACACCTTCTATGCAGTTGGTTTGATCTCCAACTTCCCAAAACTCTTCAACCTATACCTTGACTAGTAAGGCTACTAGCCCTCCAAACTAGGTTTTCTCAACAAAACTTGACAAAATCCCAAAGGACTAGGCAAACAAATGATGGAATTGAACACCCTTCAGGGGACCCTAACAAACCTCCAAATCTCCTGCTCCAACTCTACTCCAGCAATCCAGAATGCCTACTAGGTCTCTAGGCCTAATTGATCAATTTAGGCTAGGTTACAAAGAAAGTGCTCAAAATTGGGTGCATAGGTCAGGGGCAGGAACTTGGAATGACTCTACCATCCCCAAACAACACAAATCCACCATTCATTCGCTCATCCTCTCAGGGTTTTGTCAAATACAACAATAAATTGCATAAATTCAGTCAAATACATAGAGATATTTGACCTAGGGCATCACATTAAAAATAGTAAACTGTATTTTCTCAGAAAATACTTTTGGAATCATGTAGTATACACTCCTAGCCTGTATTTCACCGAGTGGCATGAAATTTCATCGGTGGAAATGCATTCTAGGGCCAAATTTGTGGGACTGCCCTAGAAAACAGGGTTTCTAGACCAGTTTTGAAAGAAAATTCAATAACTTTTGACTCCGACCACTTCAAGACCTCAAACCAGTTGCATTTGAACCCAAACTCTTGCTAGTTTTAGAAAAAGTACATTAGACTAAGAGTTCAATCTGTACAGTCCGTACACAACAAGAAAAATAGTGAAAAATAGTTAGTTTTCTTGATTTTTGTGCCCAAATTCCGTACAAAAACTTTCTCCTCCGTACTGGAGCAAGATGTCCTCCATATCAACCTATCCAAGTCAGTTTACAACTTTTTCAAATAGTTTTAATAACCAAAATGAAGTTGCAACCGGTCAATGTGTCATTGACACCATTGACAACACTTGACACTATGGAGTTTTTTCATTTTCCAAAGGATGGCGATTTGTTTTTCTTGTCCAATGGAATCAAAACATCCTCCATACTCCCAAAACATGATAAAACACACAAACAATAAAAAAAACTCAAAAACCAATCCTTAGACCTTCTAGGCCTAAGTGGCATAACTAGGGTCCAAATGGACTAAGAAGGATTTGAGGTTTATACAGTAAGCCCAAACCTCTTGACCATACAAAATGGACCAAACAACAATGGCTAGCCTTATTACAAAAAAAAAAACATAACTTCTCAAAATGCATCAAAATGCCTTTAGGAACCAAGGTGCTCCTAGGTGCCCTACACCAAAATGTAAAGGCTATTCGTCCTTATACACTCTCAGCAATAAACAAAGCCTATTGGCCTTACATTTACAACAGTAACAAAGCCTATCGGCCTTACTTATACATAGTAAAAACAAAGTCTATTGGTCGTAGTAATAAACAAAGCATGTCGGCCTTATACTAGCAACAGTAAACAATGCCTATCAACCTTATATATATGCAATATCTAGCTTATTGACCTGTTATACTTAGTAAGGAATAAACTGAATATATATACGAAAGATTTCTCAAACTAATAATAAGATTTCGAGAGAAAGAAAGAAACTATTTGTGATCAAAGGAATAAGCAAGATTTATCCTTCCTTCTATCTACAACGCACTCCAATCTTTCTTCTCCATCAATTTCCTTTATGGGAAAAACTTAGTACAATATTCTTTGTGTCTACTGCAAGTTTTTATGAGAAACTCCTATGCATTAGACTTATTTTGCATGTGCAAGATGATCACAATACTGTGGATATGATAATTGAGTTTACTCTCAGTACAGTACTTTTAGTAGATTAGATAAACATTTAAGGTAGAAACACAACTAATATGCATAAAAATAACAAAAGCTATACCTCACATGCAAATCCAATCTCATCAAGGGAAGTAGGAGCATGCACCCAAGAAAACTCCTAAGACAAAGATAATCCCTAGACAATGGATTCAAATGTGAAATGCTACTCTAATTTGCAACTCACTATTCTAGCTCAAAAGTGATTTGGACATGGTAACTTTGCATAAACTTAGATGATGAAAATGGCTTGAGAGATGTTGTATTTATAGGCTTTTGGAAGGGATTTTGATCCAAGGGTGGAGATTGATTTGGAAGATCAATGGTGGAGGATAAAAGTGATGTGGAGTGCCTAGATTCAATCTTGAGTGGATGGAGGGCTAGGAATAAAAGTGAATCTTTTATTCATTTTGGGAAAAGGAGTTATTAAATGAGCATAGGGGTGAAAGATTATTTTTGAATTAAAGATTCATATGGGGGAATGTAAATGAATTAAAAATTCATTTGGGGAAGAGAGGAAATTAATGAGTATGGGTTTGTAAGGAGAATTAAATGTGATGTGAGATGTTTTTAAATAAAAAATTGACTTATGTGGATATAATTCAATTTTTTTATTTGGAGGATGTGGGAAGGGTGTTAAACAAGGTTTGACCACCCAAATGAAGGGGTTAGGATTAATTAAACATAGGCTTTATTTAATTAATCCTAGGGCTAGGATGAGGTAGGTAATTAAATAATAGCTATTTAATTGTCTAGGGTAGGGATAGGTCAATTATAGGTTGAATTAATTAGTTAACATGGTTTTAACTAATTAATTAGATTTAGTGAAAAAGAGGAAATTGATTTAATAAATATTGCATATTTATTAAATCAATTGGCTAAGGTTTGGACTATTGAATTAATGAAATTAATTCAATTTTGGGGATAAAATGGTGTGAATTTAGAAAACAAAAGGGGTAATTAATTAAATAAAAATTTAATTAATTGGTTAGAAGGGAAATTGGTGTGTTTAGGGTTGTCGGGAGTTAGTTTGATGGTAGAAGACATTTTTAGGTGTCTACATTTGCCCCTCTTTGACGTGGCGTTCGGACCTAGGAGGGAAGTGGCGTCAGGTCGAAGAAAAATATGCCCCAGCTGCTGGAAAGGTATGAGATGGATAAGGGATGCCCCCTCGAGAGGTCGGCAGGAAAATAAAAATTTTCCGAGCGAGTTCTCGAAAAGGATGCGACGGGAGTGAAAGTTGGATAGGGGATGGGAAAAGAGGATGACAGGAAGAAAAATGGGGGAAAAACGCTGAGATCTGCACCCTGGAGGGAAAAGGAGGGGGGGAAGAATGACATGGCACACTATATTAGGCAAAGTGGGCCCTTAGAGTGTCACATTGCACACTTTTGACTTTGGAGAAGAAAGGACAAAGGAGAGATGGCTGACCGTAACCCCCAGTTCCCACGACTTCGACACATCTTCGAGTGGTTCCGAGAGTTTGGCTGGGCACTGGATGCTGGACCCCCGGTAGGGCCTAACCCTGACTTTGTAATTTTTTCATTTTACGTGCATCTTTGGGGTTTGGGATATGGGATTGGAGCGCGTAGCGCCAACAGCAAGGCGGATTGGCTCCATCCTCTGGATTGGCACTATCCACCAGGGTAGGGTTAGGGCAGTTTGTCGCCATTTGGGAGGTATTTTAGCGCTATCTTCCAGATTAACGCGATGTGTAGAAGAATAGTATTTTGGCATTTTAGCACCAAATTGGGGTAAAGGTGGTGCTATTCTCTGGAATAGCGCCATCATGGGGAATAGCGCTATTTTGAATTTTAGTGCTATTTAGTGGATTAGCACTATTTTAAATTTTAGCGCTATTTAATTAATTAGCGCTATTGTTTGAATTAGCGTAAAAAGGTATAGTGACGCTATTTGGAAAAATCGCGCCATGTATAGCGCGCAGTAGCGCTATTTTTTGGATTAGCGCAAAGAGGTTTGCGCAGTAGCGCTATGTTCTGTATTAGCGCCATTTAGAGGAAATTTTAGCGCCATTGTAAAAATGGCACAAGGGGTTGTCTGTTTTGGTGCCACATGATGCTGGCTTTTTAGACATTTAGAGGAAAAAGGGGTTGGTTTAGAAGAAAGGTAGACATCTAACCAGAATGTTGCATATGTAGGATACACAGCGATTTATATTGCAGTCACGAGAGCGACGAGTTCCATCCGTGATGGCACTGTTTGATGGTTTTGATGATGCTACGCGAGCTCGACTGGTGAGATTGGGGCTTTTGATGGTGGCGTCTATGCCAGTTCTGTGAGCTCATAGAGCTCTGATGACAACGGTTGTGGAGCGGTATCGCTCTGAGACCTGCAGCTTTTTGTTGCCGACTGGTGAGATTACCATTACACTTGAGGATGTTTATCGCATCCTCAAGCTACCTATTTGAGGTTGGCGGGTTCGATATGACACGAGGAGGGGGTGGAGTGCCCTGATCAGAGTGTTTGGTGCAGATCATATTGTTCTCTCAGCGGACGGGAGAGAGATGGACTATGAGGGGACATTGGCTGCGGGTGCAGATTCCTTTGCCTTATTTTTGTGTGCGTTGATTGGAGGGGTTGTGATGCCTGACAAGCGAGGCATGGGTTTTGCAGTTAGCTGGGGCGGGAAGATAGAGGGGATGGTGAGTCATGAGACTGTCTATGCCTGGGGACCAACGATGCTGGGGCAGTTATACCATGAGATGCACACAGTCACCTACCTACATGATAGAGCGTTGTCAGCTGGAGTCACTCTGCTTCATGTATGGATTTGGGAGCACATCCCAGTTACCAGGCTGACATGTGGGTATTATCGGTGGCCATTTGATGCCTTTGTGTTTTTATACTAGGATGCAGAGTATACATACACTGGATAGGTACGGTACTAGAGGAGGATGTTAGATGATGTTATTAGTGTGACCTTGCGACCATATATCAGCGTAGAGCCGTGGCCAGATGATGACATTCATCTCCCTTTTGCATTTCAGCAGTGGTACCTTATGGGTCAAGGAGACCATACTATAGATATGTATCTACCCTCGCGAGTCATGCGACAGTTTGGTTTGGTACAGGACACTCCGCAGCAGATGGCAATATTTGCGCAGACACCTCAAGATGTGGCCTATTGGCCTGCGGCCATACAGCCACAGGTCACCCTGGCTGATTTTGTGGCTTTACGGCCAGTGCAGTGGGATTGGAGGAGCACCGTTAGAGATGCAGGGACTACAGCTGCATATGATATATGCATCGGCCTACTCGGTTGATGGATCCAGTGGAGGAGGCGGCAGGTTCAGGGGGGATGATTCAGGTGATGATGGAGATGACCCGGATGGGGATGACCGCTTGGGGGAGGGAGAGGAGATCATTGAGGATGTCCTCATGGAGATTGGAGATGATGGAGATGAGAGGTTGGTTGGTAGGGATGGCCAGCCGATAGATGTGCTGGTGGCAGTGGTAGCAGGACAAGGGCAGGTGGGGCAGTAGGTACCTGTGCAGCAGGTTCCTATTGAGCAAGTGCAGGTTGGAGTAGGGAGATAGCCTAGAGGACCTCGGCATCGTGGGGGACATCTGGGGGTGGATAGGGGAGATCTGCCTCAACCAAGGGTAGCGCAGTAGCAGGCTATTGGGGGAGGGTAGCAGGCAGCAGGCCGGTCCTTCAGGGACAGCTGGGGAGGCAGAGGTAGAGAGGCTTACACCTCGTCGGTGGCCACGGGGTGAGGAGGAGGAGATGGAGACTTTAAGGGCACAGGTGGTGAGTCTGCAGGAGGCATTGGAGAGCTGCGAGGCAAAGTTAGCATAGGCTCAGGGTGATATAGTCACTTTGATAGGAGAGCGAGATGCGGCGCTTGTTAGAGCTCAGTAGGCAAAGACTTCATTGGGTAGCCTACAGGCTTCAGGCGGTGGACTTGCCCCGATGTTGGCAGTGATGCAGACATAGTTGTCTCAGGCGTAGTCACAATCATATCAGCTATAGGGACAGTTGAGCCAAGTATAGGGGGAGTTGACAGAGAGTAGTAGGTGGATGGAGGACCATAGGGGCCTGTATTATGCGGCCGTGCTAGCAGAGCAACAAGCACCGAGCTACAACCAGGTCAGTGGATCGAGGGCATCAAGATCACATAGATCGAGATCTATTCAGTCCATTCAGCAGACGATGCCTCCTCCCTCACACGTTCCCCAGCAGGGTCCACAGGTGCAGGCACAGCCACAGCCGTCGATAGGATCACAGCCTCGACTAGGGTCAGAGTCTCCCACTCCCTCGGAGAGAGGATCCTCTATGTGATAGTCATATCATGTTAGCCCTTGGAGGCATTTTGTATCGGGACACTTTATTTTTTGTATACATGAGCGATGTACATTTTTTTGTGGTGATTATATATGATGCGATGCTTTTTGATGGTTCATGATGCTTATGATTATGATGCTCTATTATGATGATGCCTATGTGATGGATGCAGTATTTATTTATGGATTTATATGTTATGGATGTGTTATGTTTATGCGATGATGTTTTTGATTTTATGGATGCATTTATGATGGACATGTATGTTTATGTATGAAAATATGCATATGTAGCTAGATGTTTATTAAATGCATTTATATGATGATGTAATGTGACTAAGTGGTTTATGAGATGATATGCAATGTGATGTATAATGTGCAACTAAATGATTCTAGAATGAACCTAATTATTATGCAAACTATCAGTTGTTAATGCAATTTATCTTAAATGATTTGGAATGAACCTAACTGACATGCATTTTAAACTGATTCTAAAATGAACCTAAGTGATATGCAAAAGGATTTTAAAATGAACCTGAATGACATGCAAAATGGATTAAAATGAACCTAAATGATATGAAATGGATTAAAATGAACCTAAATGACATGCAAAATTAAATGGATTAAAATGCACCTAAAATGATATGCCAAAGGATTTAAAATGAATCCGAATGACATGCAACTTAAATGGATTAAAATGCACCTAAAATGATATGCCAAAGGATTTAAAATGAACCTGAATGACATGCAACTTAAATGGATTAAAATGTACCTAAAATGATATGCCAAAGGATTTAAAATGAACCTGAATGACATGCAACTTAAATGGATTAAAATGCACCTAAAATGATATGTAATTAAATGATCATGACATGTAGCTAAATGATATGCTAGATGCAGTTTAGGTGGTATGCAAACTAGGCGATAGGTTAGATGATCCAGTCCTGATACCCATGATGTTCTTTGTTTAACCCTGAGTGGTGAGGCTGTGGGAAAGGGGATTAGGTGGGGAGAGGATAGCGGTGGGGGCGTCTAGAGGATGGCAGTGGGGAGATGAGAGGATTGTTAGGTCATAAGACACCACGTCATTTGAGGGGGGATTTGGTTTGGTTCATGATGTGTTGAGTGGAGATATGGTGGGGGAATGGGGTTGGTGAGGGAATTTTAGATGGGGGGGATAGGGTAGGTGATTATGAAATCTAGGCCCAGATGATAGTGTTGAATGAGTGATTAGGATGATGATTTTGAGCTAGTAATAGTAGTTGCAAAAGATTAATTGAGAGCATTTCTTAGTTTACTATAGCAATGTAGGATACAATTCATAAAGGTATGAAATGACCTAGGTGATGATGTATATCCTACGATTGCATGGACTAGACCCACAAATAATAGGTTGATTTCATGCATACCCAAGGTAGTATAATCTTGCCTAGCCTAGGAAGGGGACTCATAGCGATGAGTGCGAATAATGCATATAAGGTTTTGATGCTTGTATATGCAAATGGGACACATCATGCTAGAACCAACCTAGGCTTCAAGATATGAATACTATTCCTGGAGTAATGAAACCAACCCACAAGCACAGCATACAGAAATAATGACCATGTCCACGTTAGGTGTTGTCCGCCACTTGTCATGATATAATGAGATCATGGTAGCTTTGGAAATGACTTAGAGCGAGACAAAAAGATAAAAATCAATAATCAAAAAGACCAACGAAAAGTTACAAATAGCCTTTGTGTGCTCTTGCCAAGAGACGTGATGATAGAATGATAGATTTTTGTCCATTGTAGGAAAGATATATCCTAGGACGCAGATCCGTTGGTGTTGATTGGAGAATTTTTGGAAGATGGGCAAAAGAACAGTCTGGCCATGTGTAGGATTATGGTTGGTATGTTGATTGCTGATTTTTGCATTGGGGGACTTGTTTGGAGTGTATACATAGCATGTGTTTCATTTATTAGATCCAGAAAGCTCAGTGAAATGGGGACCATCCAAACGGGTTGGGTGGGTGCATCGTAGATACCTGAGTACTGGAAACATCCTTCGAATTCTAGACTACCTACATACCCTATGTCCACGGGATCAAGGTATTTTTAATATGCAAGCGAAATGAATATGTAGTTTAGGCATGACTTGATGATGTGGGAATAGTTTGGGATGTTTGTGATGATGGGGATTTGATGTATATTTTGATGATTGCGATTTGTAGCGAGATCGATCTATGGGGTGATTGTTTTAGATTTTCTGTGTTTTTTCTACTATTTTTAGATTTTTTGATTTTTGCGATTGTACAAACGGAAGCTTACAAGGATCCTCATTCGATGAGTTGGCCTTGGGATGGGATAGTATGGTTTGGGTGATGGAACTTGATGTTTCAGAAATCCAAGCCATGGGATGTGTGAGATATGGAGTGATGTGATAGAAAGAGGACTTATTAGATGGTAGAACCGGCCACTACGCATGGCGCCTGAAACAGGTTTTCACCATGGTACTTATCCAAAGCGTCACCGAAGTGATTTTCACCATTGGAAGTTTTTATTGCACTCAGGTTTTTCTTGATTTTCTGATTTTCTGGTGTTTTTGATTTTTTGATTTTTTGACTTGGGGTACCGGATGGGTTATGCATAGAATTTCTTGAGATGTAGGATGTTCATCGGCTCATCTAGAGGCCGCCCCTCAGGTCTTGCAAGCTGATATGCTCTTGATCCATAGTCAGCTGTGATGACATAAGGTCCCAGCCAATTGGGTTCAAACTTTCCTTGCTTAGGACGTTCTTGCAGGTTCTTTTGATTTTCCATAAGGACAAGGTCCCCTACTTTAAATTTTTGGGTTTTGATCCTTTTGTTGTAGCTTCTTTGGAGGCAGTTCTGATATGCCTATAGGTGGTTCAACGCATTCAGGCATTTCTCATCCAGTAGTTCTAGTTGATGCAATCTTGCGACTCGGTATTCCTCATTAGAGATAATGTTTTGCAAGGATACTTAGAGAGATGGGAGCTTGACCTCTATAGGTACAATGGCTTCAGGTCCGAATACTAGTGAGAATGGAGTGGCTTCTGTTGGAGTATGGATGCTTGTGCGGTAGGCCCAAATGGCAGGGTTGAGTTGGAGGTGCCAGTCATGGCCAGCTTCATTGACTGTCTTCTTGAGAATGCGGAGGATGGTTTTATTAGAAGCCTCTGCTTGACCGTTTCCTTGAGGGTAATACGGTGTGGAGAAATGGTGTTTGATGTCAAATTTTTTGCACAAGGTGCGAACTTCTTGGTTCTTGAAGGGCTTTCCATTTTCGGTGACGATGGAATGGGGGATACCATATTGGAAAATGATATAATGGAGGATGAATTTCAAGATTTGGATGCCCATGGTGAAGGTGAGTGGTATTGCTTCCACCCACTTGGTGAAGTATTCGGTAGCAGTGATAATGAACTTATGGCCATTGGAGGATGGAGGATGTATTTTCCCTACGAGGTCGAGTCCCCACTATGAGAAAGGCCACGGCGTTGTGATCGGTTGCAACTCCTGTGCTGGTGCATGGATGAGATCACCATGCTGTTGACATGGGAGGCATTTCTTGATAAACTTGTAGGAATCTTGTTCCATTGTTGGCCAATAATATCCAGTCCTGAGGATCTTTTTAGAAAGAGTGAGTCCACTTGAATGCGCCCCACAGATGCCTGCGTGTACCTCTTCCAAGGCTACTTCAGCTTTCCTAGAGTCTAAACATCGTAGAAGCGTGCCATCAAGACTCCTTTTGTATAGGCTGTCGCCTATAAGGATGAAGCGGGAGACTCGACGGATGAATGATTTTCTCTATGAGGTGGACAAATTAGGGGGGAGGATGTTGTCGTGGAGGTATAAGTATGTTTCTTGATACCACGGGGATAAGGGACCAATGACTTCATACACTAGTTCGGATTGAGGAACATCGTATGCTGGGATGGGGAGTTCTTCGATCAAGAACTCATATTTCTTGCTGTCCTTCTTCATGTCTACCAGAGATCCGATAGTTGCCATGGCATTTGCTGCTTTGTTGTTAAGTCTTGGGGATTTGCTCGAAGTGGATGTCTTCGAAGTAGTCTTTGAAATCATCGACCATCTTCTTATAGGGAAGGAGCTTGTCATCCTTGGTTTTGTATTCATTATTTACCTGCCTAATGACCAGTTGAGAGTCGCCATACACAATTAGCTTTTCAATTTTCCATTGGATGGCCATTCGCAGACCTGTGATAAGGGCCTCATACTCTGCTACGTTGTTGGTACATGGAAATGTGATCTTGAAGGGTTTAGGGATTGTGTCGCCTTGAGGGGTAACAAACAGGATGCCTGCCCCTGAGCCTCTATGAGTGTATGATCCATCAAAGTACATCTTCCATGTGTCTGTGGTTGGTGTGATTGTCAAGATAGCTTCGTCAGGAAACTCCGCTATTGTAGGATGTTCTGCCGGAATAGGTGCTTCAGCTAGCTGATCTGCTATAACTTTCCCTTTGATGGCCTTTCGCTCAGTGTATTCTATGTCAAACTCTGTGAGAATCATGACCCATTTAGCCATTCTCCCAGTAAGAGTAGCTCTATTTAGTAGGCACTTCAGTGGGTCGATCTTGGCGATGAGCTTGGTTTTGTGATTGAGCATATAGTGTCTTAACTTTTGTGAAGTAAAGATGAGGGCTCGACATGCTCATTCAATTTGTGTGTAGTTGAGCTCATATGAGATCAAGGTGTGGCTGATGTAGTAGATGGCTATTTCTTTCCCCTATTCATCAAGTTGTGCTAGCAAGGCTCTGATCGCTGTCTCTGTTGCAGAGATGTAAAGCAGGAGGGGTTCGCCTTGCCTTGGTGGAGTTAGGACATGAGGATTAGCCAGGTATTCTTTTAGTTGGTCAGAGGCATCCTGACACTGAGTGTTCCAGACAAAAGCTATGTCTTTTCGGAGTAGATGCTGGAATGGTTGGCACTTATCAGCAAGTTGGGCAATGAATCGTCAGATAGACTGGAGTTTTCCCTGCAGGCTTCTTAGCTGTTTCAGTGTTTTTGGAGGTCGCATTTCGGTGATATCTTTAACCTTTGCAGGATCAACTTCGATTCCTCTTCTCGAGACTATGTATCCCAGAAGTTTGCCTGAGGTGATGCCGAAGACGCACTTCTTTGGATTCAAACGGACATTGTATTGCTCTAACCTATCAAAGATCTTGGCCAACACATCTAGGTGTTCTTCTTTGGTCTTTGATTTCCCTAGCAAATCATCCACATAGTCTTCCATGATGTGGTGGAAGAGGTCATGGAAGATGATGATCATAGCTCTTTGATAGGTAGCTCTTGCATTTTTTAGGCCAAATGGCATTACCACCCAACAGTATGTTCCCCATGGGCATATGAAGGCTGTTTTGTGCTGATCCTCTTTGGCAATTTTTATTTGGTTATATCCTGAGAAACCATCCATGAGGGATAACATTTCATGTCCTGCCATGAGATCCACTATCATGTCGATGTTTGGTAGTGGGAAGTCATCTTTTGGGAAGGCCTTGTTGAGGTCTCTGAAATTAGTATAGCAGTAGATTCGGCCATCTGGTTTAGTGACTGGTACGAGATTTGAAACCCATTCAGGATAATCAATTGGGCATATGAACCCAACATCCAGTAATTTCTTTAGCTCTACTTTGACAAGAAGGGCCACCTAAGGATTCATCTTTCTAAGTTTCTGTTTGACTAGTTTTGCATCAGGGTGTACTGCAAGGTGATGAACCACCAAAGTGGGATCTAGCCCTGGCATGTCCGTATAGGTCCACGCAAAATTGTGATTTCTACGTGTGAAGAAGGACAAGAAGTTCTCCTGTTCCAGTATGCTAAGAGATTCAGCTCTGTATGTAATTTTTGGCTCTTCCTCTGTCCCAAGATTCATTTCCTGAGCTGGTTCTACCAAGATGGGTGATCTATCTGGATATACTTTGTCTACCTTGGGAAGGCCCATGCTTCCATCTCCTGGTGCCTCATGGAGGTTTTCACCAGGTGACACATCTTTTGTTTTTACCTTTTTAGGATCTGATACTGCCGTGGAACAGTTTTCACCATCAGATCTATTTTTGATTTTTATGTTTTTATGACTGGAAGCAGGGGTTGTCTCCCTGAAATAGGCATCCGGATTGAGTTCCATGATGTATCCTGCTCTGTGATCCCCCAAAGGGAAGTGATCTCTTACCCCCATCATTTCAGCGATGGCCTCATCGTTAGGTGCGATGTCGAAGACAGGAGGTCCTCGTTGGTCCCAATCAATGAGGTCGGGGTAAACTAGTGGTAAGTCATTGGAGGGTGAAGCGAGAGTGGTGACTGAGTAGATGGTACAAATGGATGAGTCAAAGAAATCGACAAAGTGACTAAAGGAGTCCTGAAGGCCCGTTTCGTTAACATTGTTGACATCTAAGGAGACCATAGCGACCTCGGCTAAGATACATTTGCCGGTAGTGAGGATGCGTTGTGGTTGACCATACCCTAACCCTTGAGTATAAGGATTTCTTGTTGCTTGCAGCGGTTCTACGATGCCTTGTTCATGAAGGCCAATACGGCCTTGTGCTTTATAACCCATGTTTTTGACAATTTCAGAGCCTTTACCATAGATTTCTGTTGGTATGGTGGGGGCTTCTTGCTTAGGCTCTTCATCCTTGTATAGCCAAGATGAGATATCTTTGAGTACATCCTGATCTAGAAGGTGTTTCTTCTCAAAGATAGGCGAGGGTTGGCACTTGATGATGACTGTATTGGTTGCCTCTATTTTTGGGATGCCGAACATTTTAGGATTGGGTAATGTGCCCACATAAAAAGTACCATGTAGGTCATATTCCCCACATCCCATGTCGCTTAGCTTGATCTGGACCTCAGGTGGTGGAGGTGCTTGGGATGAAGTGGAGGCAATGTTTGCGGGGTCGACATATGAGTTTGATGCTGTTGGATGGGCTTTAGTGGTGGCTTTATTGTATGGGCAGAATGTTTGGTTGTGGCCTTCCAGAAAATTGCAGTATTGGAAGGGGCAAGGATCGGCATAGACTGTGACTTCTGTGCCGTTGTGCGGGAATTTGATGCATTGATGGAAGGTGGATGGGACAGATTGCATGGCATGAATCCATGGTCTGCTGAGAAGGATGTTGTAGGGGAGGTTGAGATCAAGAACTTGACATTTTGTTTCCAAGATTTTCTGTCCCACTTGAATGGGAAGCTTGATAGTGCCTTCTGAGAGCTGTTCGGTGTCATCATAGCCTTTGATTGTGATGCACTCATTGGTGTCTACAACCACATCAGAGTACCCCAAGTGTTTTAGCAGTTTTAGAGTGCATATGTTGAGGCTGGAGACACCATCTATTAAGACTCTTTTAATGGTGTGCTTGTGGATACAGACTTCGATGTGTAGGGCATCATTATGTATGTGTTCGGAGTCAGGTAGGTCCTTTTCTGAAAAGGTGAGATGGTGGGGTGCGGCGATGTGTCCTACCATGGCTTGGAATTGAGTAACGTTCAAGTTGGCAGGGACTTGAGTTTGCAAGAGCGCTTTGTCGAGGACATCCTTGTGAAGGGGTGATGTATGGAGCAAGTCGAGGATGGAGATTTGTGCGGGTGTTTTTCCTAGGTGTTCTAGGAGGTTATACTGGTGGGTAGGTGATGGACGTGTGGTTGGATGAGGAGGTAGAGGATCAGATGTGGATGCAGGTGTTTGTTCAGTGAGAGGGGCTATGCGGATGGATACACAGCCACGGTGGGTTGTAACAGTGCAATCGGGTGCTTGTGCCCGAATGGTGACTATGTTGACATGATGGGATGATGGTTCTATCCGACCTACGATGGAGTCATAGGATGCGGGTGGTGGGGTGACATTGTATGCTTGGTTGGATGAGGAGGCTTTATTATGGTTAGGTAGGGGATCCTTGTAAGCTCTGAGGTTGGCGTTTGGTGATGGTTGGCGCTGTGATCGAGGCTGACTAGATTTTGTTCTATAAGGTCTTGGATGCAATGTTTTAGTTGCATGTAGTCAACTGTTTTATGACCCGCAATGCGGTGGTATTCACAATAGTCATTCTCATTGTACCACGCAACTTTTAGTTCATTCTCTTGACAGGGTCTAACGGGTGGGAGCGTGATCAAATTTTTCTTGAGACATCTGTCAAGGATGTCTTTGATGGGTTCCCCTAAGGGTGTGAATTATCTGTGAGGTTTGCGTGCTTTAGTTGGGCCCCTCTGGTTATTTACATTTGTTGCATATGTATGTGCAGGTGTTTGGTTTTGTATATGTTGGATGACTTTCACATCCGTGATGCTGTCGTTCAGATTGTTCTTGTTCTTCCCCCAATAGCGTGATTTGTCATTTGATTGTGTGTTGGCATTGTTGTTTGTATTGGGGGTGTTGTTATTGGATTTGTAGTAGTTGTTGTTGTTGGATTTGTGGTCATACAGTTTGATGGAGCCCTTGGCAATGAGGGCTCATTCGATAGTGGTACCTTTGTCGATGACCTCTTCAAAGGTAGATGCACAAAGGATTTGTAAATGAAACCCTAATTCCTGATTGAGGTTGGCCACGAACATGCTAACGAGTTGTTTCTTAGGAATGGGCCATGGGAGTTTGCTTGCTAAGCCCCTCCACCTTTGCAAGAAGGAAGCGAAGGCTTCTCCGTTCTTTTGTTTGGTGTTGCAAAGGTCTATCATAGACATTTCGTGCTCAAAATTGTAGAAGTGGTTTACAAATTTCTCCGCAAGCTCAGGGAAAGTCCTAATGCCGGGGGGAAGATGTACGAACCATTTAGCGGCTTGACCGCCGAGGCTTCGTGGGAATAGTCTCATTAGATAGGTATCGTTATTAGAGACTTCTAAGAAAGCAATGTAGAACTCCCTAAGGTGATCTCTAGGGTCTCCCTTTCCCTTGTATTTGTCAAATTTGGGTGTCTTGAAGTTCTTGGGAAAGGGGGCATGTACAGTGTGCGATCGAATGGATAGGGGCAAATGTCCTCAAAGGAATAGTGCTTTCTCATGCCCTCAGTTTGTAGGTCATCGACCTTTTGGATTAAGGACTGTACGACGGTTGTGAGATCCTGTGGTTGATGTGGTTGTTGTATGTACGCCTGTTGGTTAGTGAGATGTTGGAGATGGGGTGGGATTTGATGTTGGGGATTTGTTTGATTGAGGTGTTGGTATTGCGTGTTGGTGTTTTGGTTGATTGGTGCTTGATGTTGTTGATGCGCGTAAAGTTGTTGGAGAACATGTGGTGGTATTTGGGGATTGGTTTGATGTTGTATGGATGATGTTATGGGGTTATGTGGATACATGATAGTGGATGGATTAATTTTGGGTATGTGGACGTTGGATTAGTTAGATGTGTTGTGAGGTGGTTGTGAGAATAATTGTTGTAGGTATGCAATGGTTTGAGGGTTGGGTGGAGGCACACTCGTGGTGGTACTTGTTTGCGTGATGTTGCCTTGTATGCCCATGGTGATTTGTGAAGCGGAAGGGTTTATGGTAGTTGTGGTAGTAGAGGTGATGAGGGGTTGGGAGATAGTAGGGATGGCGGTACATGTGGGAATTGTAGGTGTGGTAGCGGTTGAGCTTGTGGAGGTGGTAGAGACGGTAGGTGTTAACATTTGAGAGATGGTGGGTTGGGTATGTGATGTAGATGCTTGCGTATTTGATGGGGTAGGGACGATGTTAGAAGTGGATGGTTGTGATGATGTCATGATGTGGGGGAGTTGAGCACCAATTTTGAGTAGATGATCAAGATATCTACTTGGGTCCGACCTTAGGATTTTATCAAGTAGGTCCATGTTGTTGGCGTCTTGCGTAAAACTCAAGACATCTAGATCATCTTGTGAAATGGTGGGGACGTTTCGGGTTGGTGGTGGTGGTGGTGGTGGTTGTTGTATTTGTTGTAAGTAATGAAAAGGATTTTCGTTGGGACCATATGGGGGGATGTAAGAGTATGTAGGTGGGTTGTATGTTTGATAGATGGGTATGTTGCTGCTATTGGTGTTAGGCATGCCAAACTGCCAATGTTTGGCCATTTCTTGATTCTTTTTGGGTTGTGATCTCGTGGTCGGCATGCACGCGTATGGGGTTGATTCCTAGAAGTAGAGTGAGATGAGGATGGAGACCTTAGAGAATCTGATTGATTGTGTTGGACCCAAGGATGGATGTGGTAGTGAGATGGAGTAGAGGAGAGGATGTGGTAGAAGATCGATATGTCTTTTTAAAGGTTTTAACCTAAGGGTGATATGGATGGGTGATATTGATTTTTTTGCACAAATTTTGGACCAAAGAGATAGGTGATGGATGATGTTTTGTTTTGAAGAGATTTTGTTGATGTTTGATTTTGATGTTTGATATGGAGGATTTTGATAGTCAACAAATTGAGCTTAGGTAGGACCTAGATTTGTGGTTGCACAAATGGATGTTTTTCTTTGTTTGGGGTAGACTAATGACCTTATGCAAAGAGGGATAATGATTTCACTTGGAAGGTAGACTATTGACTTTCCAAGCAAGATATGATGTGAAGGATGAAATCTAGATCTAACTTTTGCTCAAAAGGATGACAGATTTTGATGATGTTTTTATTTGGGAGATTTTGGAATGATTTTCTTATGACAAAAGGATTTTGGCTTGGTCCAAAAGGTATGCAAATATTCATAAAGATGAGGTGGATACGAAAATGAGATAGGTTTTGATGTAGCAATGGGGTCCAACAATGGTGGTGATTAATCCTCTAAGGTCAAAGAGAAGGTGTGATTTTGGAAAATTTTGAAGAAAATGGATGTACTGTTATCAGATTTTTGAGATGTGAATATGGATTATGGCAGAGAAGATGGTGAAGATCACAACTGGATAGGTCTCTATTTTAGGCAAGTTAATATGAGAATAGCACCAATCCACAGGTGAAATAGCGCCAAAATTAGATAGATGTGGCGCTAAAAAAAGACAGTGTTTGTCGAGGTCCTAAAAAGATAGATTTTTTCTGGCAATTTTGGATTTTCTTTGTTTGGAATGTGATCAAATGATTTGGTTTGTCTCTTGGCAATGTTGTTGTAAACAATTCAAGCACAATAATCACACAATAATCAAGATTTTGATTTGTTTTGAAAAAAAGATGTGTGATTTTTATTTGACAAGCACTTTGAACAACCTAAGGTGAGGATGTGACAATATTTGTTGAATCCCCTAGCTACGCCTATTCAAAGCGGGTAGCTCCAGGATCTTGGTAGCACCGGCTCCTCCTTACAATTGCACACACGTCTCACGCATACCAAGATCCAGGTTTCTTATAAGGCTTGTGCCTCACCAAACCTTTAGATTATCCCTGCTACCTCGGCTAAGAATTGCATGAATCGGGGCCGCTTCAAAGGTTTCCCTTCTGTGTCAACAAATAGAAGGATTTTGGCTTGCTAAACAATGGTTCATAGTAAGGGCATCTGTTCAAGTGGTTATACATGTGGCAGCGCTACTCTCCATTATGGAGTCTCCCAGCCTCCAAGGGTTACGCCTTGGAGGGTTTTGGGGGAGGTTGGCTATCGGTTTAACACAACAACACTTGTCGCTTGAGACTTTCATCCTAAATGCCTTATTTTATATAGCGGCTTGGAAGAGCTTGGATTTATCTTGATGCCGCTTGGGTTGTTCCCACCTTTCGAAGTGGGGTGGTAGGCCCTCTAAGGATTAACAAAAGCAATACAAACACAAAGATACTTTTGATCCCTAAGTTCATACAAAGATGCGAGGGGAGAGCATACGTATTATTTGTGTTTGCATCACACTAAACATAGGTTCATTTCATTTTCTTTGGATCTAGATTGGGGGTGATTAATGCAAGTTTAGTGAGAAGCTTTTGATTCCCAAGGTCACCAAAAATGGTGCAACGGAAGAGCATACGCTTTTTCACACCACAAGCAAAAGATCACAAAACACTTCACACAATTTTGGTTTTCTTGATTACATGCATGAGAAATGCAAATTGTTGTTCTTTTTAACCCAATGACTTGATTGATGCAATTTGTGGTTCTTTTTAAAGCCCAAATTGAAGTGTTTGGATTGTTGTGGCACGCAATTTTGTAAATTTTAGGACACCAAATTTAAATGTTTGGGCACACACACACACAAAGATTTGTTTGATTGTTTGTTTTGTTCAATTTTATTGCACCAACTCAAAGTGTTTGTCTAATCTAACATGCAAGGGTTCATTTTTAGATTTCCAAATTGAAGTGTTTTGCTAAACTAGAAATCAAACCATCCTGCAAAAAGCTTGTTAGTATCTGCAATATGACCTGCAACACACTTGTCAGTACCTGCACAGACAAAAAAGGTTAGTTTTTCAAAATAGCGCTAAAACAGAGGTCCGATAGCACTACTGCGGACAGGAAACAGACAGAAACTGACCCCTAAACAGATGGCGCTAATTCATACGATAGCGCTAATACAAGACCCGAAAGGCACCACAACAGAAGGTAGCATTACAATATTACAATGAAAGTGCTAATACAATATATAGCGCTAATACAAGATGACAATAGCGCTAAACTATAAAATAGTGCTAAAAGAGGACCCTGAAGGCGCACTGCGCGAATTGTCTGACAGTCTGTTTACACCTATGGATAGCGCCAATATGGGGGATAGCGTTGATACGAGGCTGAATGCGGCTGACCTGCAAAAAAAATGGTTTTAATACAAAAATGGAGGGTCAGGCTGCACATACAAGATGTCCCATTAGCCTTGTTAGTCAAAATAAACGAAAAACTAGACAAAAGAGAAGCCAAAATGCATATTTAGAATTTTATGAAAATTTTGGCATAATTTCCCCTTGTATTTTCTAATATTCCTGCAAAACAGAGAGCAGTTAAAGCATAAGAAGCAACAAGAAGATGATTAGAAAGGAGACATGTGAGTGGAGGTTAACACATTCAATGAGAAAAATGCTCCACAGGGATGGCGCTAAAACAGAGTATAGCGCCAATATCGTCTAGAGATAGTGCCACTTCATGGGGTGGATGGCGCTGCACCTACAAAACACGTAACTCACACCAAAAACTCACAAAAGATTGATTAGAACTAGACCTTGTGGGTCCCACCAGGCGTGCCAATGTAGATTAGATAAACATTTAAGGTAGAAACACAACTAATATGCATAAAAACAACAAAAGCTATACCTCACATGCAAATCCAATCTCATCAAGGGAAGTAGGAGCATGCACCCAAGAAAACCCCTAAGACAAAGATAATCGCTAGACAATGGATTCAAATGTGAAATGCTACTCTAATTTGCAATTCACTATTCTAGCTCAAGAGTGATTTTGACATGGTAACTTTGCATAAACTTGAATGATGAAAATGGCTTGAGAGATGTTGTATTTATAGGCTTTTGGAAGGGATTTTGATCCAAGGGTGGAGATTGATTTGGAAGATCAATGGTGGAGGATAAAAGTGATGTGGAGGGCCTAGATTCAATCTTGAGTGGATGGAGGGCTAAGAATAAAAGTGAATCTTTTATTCATTTTGGGAAAAGGAGTTATTAAATGAGCATGGGGGTGAAAGATTATTTTTGAATTAAAGATTCATATGGGGGAGTGTAAATGAATTAAAAATTCATTTGGGGAAGAGAGGAAATTAATGAGTATGGGTTTGTAAGGAGAATTAAATGTGATGTGGGATGTTTTTAAATAAAAAATTGACTTATGTGGATATAATTCAATTTTTTTATTTGGAGGATGTGGGGAAGGGTGTTAAACAAAGTTTGACCACCCAAATGAAGGGGTTAGGATTAATTAAACATAGGCTTCATTTAATTAATCCTAGGGCTAGGATGAGGTAGGCAAGGTTAGGCAATTAAATAATAGCTATTTAATTGTCTAGGGTAGGGATAGGTCAATTATAGGTTGAATTAATTAGTTAACATGGTTTTAACTAATTAATTGGATTTAGTGAAAAAGAGGAAATTGATTTAATAAATATTGCATATTTATTAAATCAATTGGCTAAGGTTTGAACTATTGAATTAATGAAATTAATTCAATTTTAGGGATAAAATGGTGTGAATTTGGAAAACGAAAGGGGTAATTAATTAAATAAAAATTTAATTAATTGGTTAGAAGGGAAATTGGTGTGTTTAGGGTTGTCGGGAGTTAGTTTGATGGTAGAAGACATTTTTAGGTGTCTACACTTTCCACACAAGTAAACGAAGACTCTAAGCTCTTCCTCTCATTGTGATAATAGAGTTCTTATTGTTAAGGCTGACTTCCACACATCTCTGCCTACCTCTCACATAGCCTCTTAAAATGCTTTAATCCACTATATCTCATAATGACTTACTTCCTAAAAACAAGCCTATCAAAGCTCTCTACTGCGACATGTAGATAACAAAGAGATTAATGGTCATTAAGGACTACTTTAAAATCAGTTTGAATCACCACTCCTTACTCCCAAGCCATTGTGGAGTGAAGGAGATTTAAGTGTTCATTAAGTCACGTAATAAATAGCATTGAATATGCAGTTATACCACGTTCCTTTTAAAATTCAACATCTACTAAGTACATAAGTAACTTATACTTATAAATCACATTATATATATATTGCATATACAACGTATACTAATGTCATTCTTTTTTATCACTTGACAAGATATGAAAATGGGGTTGAGGTATTCTCCTTATATATATATATTGCATATACAACGTATACTAACGTCATTCTTTTTTATCACTTGACAAGATATGAGAATGGGTCGAGGTATTCTCCCCCTCTCAATCTTGCGTAAATACCAAAAAAAAGATAGGTTATCATAATGAAATTTCCATTAGAAATTACCAGTAATGAGATAGTTTAACCACTAACATATATTCCCACTTGAATATAATCTATATTCAAAACACAAGAACTAATGACTATTGATTAATCCTTGTCGATGGTCATACTTAGTTCTTGACAAAACTTACACTAATGGTTCTTGATGACAAATCGATGACTATCGAATCGAAAACAAACTTAGACCAAATGGGTCAAACACAACTTACCAAACTTGAAGAGGGTTCACTAAACTATGCAAGCATGAGACTAAGATGGTGACAACCTGTTCTTATCCATACGTCTATTCACTTCTCTTTGATGATGCTCTCCCTCTCTTTTCTCAGAGGGTGGAAAACCTATTTCCTATTACAACTTGCATTCACAAAACTAGGATTAGTGCATTGTTAGTCAATCCATAAACATTATGAATAAATAATCTTAACATCATATAATCTCATGTCTAAATTCTAAACATATAAACATAAACTCATGATATCATAGATTTATCTTGACATTTTCACTTAATTTCAAATCATTAAATCATGCATAATCAACCACTAATTACATGTAAACTGTAAAAAGTAAAACATAGTCAAAATTAGGGATGTGACATATCTCCCCCATAAGATTCATCATCCTCGATGATCCAGTGTATCCAAAACAATAATATGAAAAAGTTTTTATTCAACTTTGAAAAGCATAAAATAAATGATTGAATCTATGATAAAATCATGATAATCTTCCCATGTGGCACTATCCTCTACATACTGGTCCCACTAGACCTTGCATTGAGTAACCTCTCTTAACACACAAGCGAAGCTTGTGAACTTCAAGCACCTTAAGAGGCTTGATCATGACCACTCCTGGGTCTTATACCTGTAAAGAATTCCAATCAAGAATATGATTATCACCTGTTATATACTTTTTCAAATATGAAACATGAAAAACATTAAGCATCTTGGCAAGTGCTGGTGGTAGAGTAATTTTGTAGGCAACCAGATTGATTGCTTCGAGAACTTCGAAGGGTCCTACATATCCAAAAGCTAGTTTGGAAAAATTTCTAAACTTTATGGAACTCTTCTGAGGTTTAACTCTCAAAAGAACTTTTTCTCCAACTGAGAAGTGCCTTGGTGTATGCTTGGCATCAATGTAACTTTTTTGTCTATCATTTGCTTCCGCCAATCTATTTTTGATCAACTTGATTTGTTCTTCCATTTCTGACAACATTTCTGGACCAATGCTAATCCTATCTTCTAGCTTATACTAGCTTATAGGAGTTTGGCATCTTCTTCCGTATAATGCTTCAAATGGAGCCATCTTGATAGTAGAATCGTAGGAGTTTTTATAAGTAAACTCCACAAGAGGTAGATACTCTTCCCACTTGTATTGTTGATCCATGCAATACATCCTCAACAAATCTTCTAGAACTTGATTTACCCTTTTAGTCTGATCATCTATCTCAGAGTGATAAGCCAATCTTATATTAAGTTGAGTTCCTAGCACTGAAAACAAAGTTTTCCAAAATCTTGATGTCATGTGCGCATCTCTATCTGAGATAATCTTCTCAGGAACTCCATGCAATCTAAATACCTCTTGCACAAACTTGCAAGCTAAAATGGGTGCTCCATCCATTAAATTCCTAGGTATAAAATGAGCTACCTTGGTGAGTTTTTCCACCACCACTAAAATAGCATCATGTCTATTTCAAGACATTGGGAGACCTTGCACAAAATCCATGCTAATGACTTGCCACTTCCACTCTAGAATATTGTGCGGATATAGAAGTCCTGCTGGGTGCTGATGCTCAACTTTGACTCTCTGGCACTCTAGGAAAATTGCTACAAATCTTGCAACATCATTCTTCATTCCTTTCCAGAAATAAAGAGGTTTCACATTGGCTAGGAGTTTGGTTACTCCAGGATGACCTAAATATGGTGCACAATGAACTTCCTTCCACACAAGGTTTCTTAATTCTGTCAAATTTGGAACATACATCCTTCCTCTGTATCTTAAAAGCCCATCTAGTTCAAAATAGAACCCATCATATCTCTAGTCTTGAGTATTTATAGAAAGAGCCTGCTTAACTTGCTCATAGAACTCATCACTTTAAGAATTTTGTCACACTAAATTCTTGAAGTTCAAGTGGATAGAGACAACTGAAGATATATGCCTTCGTCGACTAAGAACATCTGCTACTCAGTTCTCCTTGCCTTTGATATAATTTATCTCAAAGTCATAGTCGAATATCAATTCCAACCATCTTCTTTGTCAAGCATTTCGATGAGGTTGGGAAAATATATACTTAAGACCATGATGATCCAACTTGAACTCAAATAGCTTTCCTAGCAAGTAGTGTCGCCACACTTGCAAAGCATGCACAATTGCTGCTAACTCTAAGTCATGAGGAGCATAATTCTGCTCATATGCTCTTAGCTTCCTGGTTTCATAGGCTACCACTTTCCCGTTTTGCATAAGCACTCCACCTAAACCTTCATCCGAGGCATCAGTGATTACAACAAATTGATTTTCTAGATTAGGAACTTTCAATATTTGTGCAGTTGTCAACCTCTCTTTTAACTAATCAAATGCCTCCTAATATTTTTTTGACCACTCAAAATGCTTTCCTTTTCTTTGAAGCGAAGTGATTGGTCTTGCAATCTTAGAAAATTTCAAAACAAACTTCCTATAATATCTAGCTAACCCCATGAAACTATGCACTTCATGCACATTCTTTGGCACATGCCACTCAAGTATAGATTTGATCTTTGTAGGGTCTACTGAAATCCCTTCAGATGATATTATATGTCCTAGATATTGTATCTCTCTAAAAGAAAGTACACTTTGAAAGATTCCCAAACAACTTATGTTCTCTCAGTCACTGCAGAACTAACCACAAATGCTGCAAGTGCTCTTCCTCATTCTTAGAATAATTAAGAATGTCATCTAGAAACACTAGAACAAATTTATCCAAGCAATCTTAAAAAACACTATTCATCAAACTCATGAATGTTGCAGGGGCATTCATAAGTCCAAAAGGTAAAACCGTGAACTCATAATGTCCATACCTTGTTCTGAAAGCTATTTTATGAATATCTTCATCTTTAATTCTCAACTGATGGTATCTAGATTGCAGATTGATCTTAGAGGACACTAATGAACCACACATATAATAAAAAAGATCATCTATACGTGGTAAAGGATACTTATTCTTTATCATTGCTTTATTAAGCATACAATAGTCTACAGACAAAAAGTTCCATCCTTCTTTTTGACAAAGATCACTGGTGCTCCCTAGGGTGAACCACTAGGTCTAATCAATCCTTTAGCCAACAACTCCTGAAGCTGGGCTTTTAATTCCATCAACTCCATAGTAGTCACACGATATGGTGCCTTTGAAATTGGCTCAGATCCAGGTATTATATCAATAGGTAAATCAAATGCTCTCTTTGGAGGTAACCTCGGAAGTTCATCTAGGAAAACATCCTGAAAATCTTGAAGGAAAGGATAGTTCTCCAAAGGTACATTTTGATTACTAGGATCTTTTTGTACTTGCTCCATTCTGACTACAAAAGGTTGACAACCTTTTCGCCTAGCCCTCTTCAGTTGCATGGCAGAGATTGGTCTGATCTTAACTTCTCTTTGTGTGCCTTGCAAAAAGACTTTGTTTCCTACATCATCTAGACACTCAACTGTTTTCGTAAAACAATTGACATTGGCCCTATGTCTCCATAGCCAATTATTCCTAAGATAACATCATAGGAACCTAGGGGGGCTGCAAACAAATTCACTTCAGTAAAAAAACTACGAAGATCAATCTTGGCTTCAAATAGACATTGCTCTACCTGAGATTTAGTCTGGTTAGCATATTCAACTAACCAGGGTTTAGCCATATATCCAACTCTTCTAGGAAATTTACTTAATCCTCTTAGAGAAATAAAACTTTCAGTTGCTCCAGTATCAATTAAAATAGAAATAGGAACTCCAAACAAAGTACCTGTTGTCTCTATGGGAGTAATCTGGTACTCTGCCTAGCGATTGTCCAATGCTGCAAGGATCCTCTATTGAAAAGCTACTTGCTGGTAGGTAATGCGTTACCACACTGTTGAACTCCTTGGTTCTTAGTGGGACATTGACTTGCATAGTGATCTCCATCACAAGAGAAACATCCTCCAGGAGGTCTTCACTTCTTAGTAGGTTTGCTTGAATTATTATCATTCCTTCAGGTATTATCACTGTTCTTCTTGTCATTTTTGCATCCATCTTTGTTATTTTTGGAACCCTTGCCACTTCTCTTATTCACATCCTGTTTACCTTTCCTTTTCTTGAAAGGTTAAGAGGTTGGTGTCTTATTAAACCTCTTACGATTCTTTTCATGATATGCAAAAATTGACTTCAGTTTTTGCTCTTGCTTGATTGCCTTCTCAAAAACTTGGTCCATAGTGGTAGGACCGTGCACATCCACTTCTTCACCTATCTAGGCATTCAGATCCATGATGAATTTCTTGATTCTAAACCTTTCATCTTTTAGATATTGTGGCACATACTTCAGGAGATGAGTGAAATTTTCCCAATATTCTACCATTGACATATCCCCTTGTCGTAGATTCTAAAAATCTGTTAGCTTTTGATCAAAGAAAAGTTTTGGTAACCACCTCTAGTGAAATATGACCACAAATTGATCCCAGGTTAAGCTTAGAGAACTTAACCCTAGTTCCATTTTCTTGTTCATCCACCAAGTGGACACTTCACTTTCCAACTAGTAGGCACCCCATACTGCCTTGGTTATCTCAGAGTAATTTCTGATCTCAAAATACTTTTCCATCTCTATCAACCGAGCTTCTGCAGCTTTACACTTACTATTCCATCAAACTTGGGTGGTGTCACTTTCTTCGTGTCTCTTGACAACTCAGAGGCAAGTCTACTTCTCTTTTCTTCTTGAGACTTAGTCTTATCAACACCCTCCCTTTGTTCACTATGAATACTGGGTTCATGGACATATCATCATCCCCTTGATGTGAGTCCTCTTTTTCTCCTTCAGATCTGCCTTGACCCCTAACTTCTTGTTCTAGGTTTCCAAGCCTTTCCTTGGTTTCATTTAGCATGGTCAATATCTGATCCAGCTTAGCCATGGTTTTCAGAAGGATTTGACTCTCCTTGACTATCTTCAAGATTTGTTTGAGTTCAAACCATGATGATACTCTATATCACACCTGATATTTGTATCAAGCTATAGATTAAAATTTGGAAAGAATGCATCTCATTATTTCAAAATTCATCAATAAATCTAATCACAAAACTTAGATTTGTGCAAACAATCTCATCTTTATTATAGTTTATTCTTGGTATAAATACATCCTTATTTAGATAATTAACTCAACAAGACTACATCTCACTATCGGTTAAAGGATATTCCTTAGGTTCCTCTTCCCCATCAGAATCTAGTAAAACAAACTTAGAGGGTGGATGTACATGTAGGTACTCCTCCATCACCTCTTTTCCTAAAACAGGGGCATCGCGACCACACCCAAATGGCATGTCATGACTAGCAGAAGGTTTACTTGGTTTAACTACACAAGTAGGAACAATAGGTTTCTTGGCTAGTTTGAGGCATTGTTTCCTTTCTAGTCGAATATGCTTAAGAGTGTCAGTCAAAGTCTTAGAATCTTCCAGCCATGTACCCTCAGCATAATTAATATGCTCTTGGAGTTTTATCTCCTCAGCTGGTTCTTTCTTAACCATTAACTTGGGTAAATTCTAGGGAACATACTTCCTGGTAGTTTTCTTGGTTCTTCTCCATGCCATTTTGGCATAAAACCAATATCAAACATTAGCCAATCTGCTGAATGTTGACAATTTTTCCTTGTAGCGAGCACCTAGGTCCATGTGTTGAACCTGACAACTCTGATACCATATGTAGCATGCTGTCTCATATTACTTGGAATTTACACACATAATTACTAAGAAAGTAAAGGAACATGAAAAACACGAGTGAATTTTTTTATCATTTACATAATTACAAAGAATTAAAAACATATCTTTTCTAAATATTTTTCAATCTTGAAATACAATATATTCAAAGATAAATCATAGTGAAAACATTTCACTTTATATTTACATATATGTTGCACTTGGCAAAAGAATAATTTTTACATCATAAGTCATTCATATGTCATAGCAAAAAGAATAACATAAGGAATATTGTCTCTGGAATCTTGATATTTGTCACTCAAGTCTTAATGTGTCTTCTGCTATAGGGGCAGAGCATCATCTGAGCACTTTACCTCCAACCATAGACCGACAATCCCCTGCACACCTTCCTTCTTGGAAGTGGTCCTACCCTTCACAAAGAGTATAGACATAAATAACCAAAAGTTTTCCATCTGAGTCCTAGTGCTGTGTCCTACATAACACAATCGACCATATGACTCTAGGCAATCTTCTAGCTAAGTATGATCATCCTGACAGGTTATGCCATTTGGACACTATGAACCGACTAATGCATGCAGAGACAAATGCATCACTTTGGCCAAAATTTCTATATAAATAGATGTTTGCAATAAACGTAGTCATGTGTTCACAGACCTCTAACTTGACTTGGAAACTATCTCATCCTATGGTTTTGACTTATTTGTCTAGTAACTCTAGACATGAATAGTCTTGACTAAACTCAAATCCTAGTCAACCTTACTTAGAATTTGATCCTTAATCTAGGATATATATACACAATGTGTATGTTTAGATGATTATAACTCTTCAGAGAGTCCCTAGTTGCATTCTTGCAAATATCAGGGTCTATGACTCCCTGTCATTCTACTCAAAGATTAAAAAAGATTAAGCACTCTAGTGCTATAGGTCAAGTTGTCAACTCTATCAAGAAATATTTTAATTTAATCAAATTACAACTTAGACTCATTTCTTAATTTATACCGTCTTGATCTATGGTTTTCTTGACCAATTACTGTCGACCATAATTTATAATAGACTAAAACAAAGCCATAACCGACTTGAGAGTTTTAAGTTTTCTAAACCCTTCTGGTTGATTCTAGGGTTTTTAATTTCTCTAACCCAAAATATCACAATATCCAAAAACTCTTGTTATCCAAAGATAGGAATGCATATATACTCTAGTCTTCTCTAGACAACTTAGATACTATTTGAATTCTTGTTTCTTATAAAACATAGAATGCGAGTATACTATCAATAACATAAACATTCTTGACTAAGGTCAATCTTATAATCCAAATAGTTTGAATTTACAATAAACACAATACACTACTTTCAATCATATTGGTCTTCTTGAGTTCACCGTTCTTCGTTATAGGATAGGTTGTGAAATAATGCAATATATCCTTCAAACATCATAACATATACTCCATCATTGTTGTTAAATACAATAGTGACAACACATCACTATCATTGGATATTTTCTAATGATCTCTATATCTTTTCTATATGCTCTAAGATGAGAGAATAACTGTCATAAAACTTTATGATCATAATCAATAATATATATATATATATATATATATATATATATATATATGTAAACATTTGAGATATAATCCATTTCTATCTAGACCCACTAGAGTTCATCGACCCTACAACCTGATAAAGCTTAGCATTCTATAACTATAGATAAACCACTAAGTTCTTGGCCATCTAGGCATTGAAGGTAAATAAAGAAACACAGTCTCTATATGAAATGGTAATACGTCTTAACTAAGCACTGAATGGATTTGAACTAGTTGGTTATATAGAATGTAAAGACTATTCAACCTTATATACTCTCAGCAATAAACAAAGCCTATCAGACTTACAATTACAACAGTAACAAAGCCCATTAAGTCTATCGGTCATAGCAATAAACAAATCCTGTTGGCCTTATACTGACGACAGTAAAGAATGCATATCAACCTTATATATATATGCAATATCTACTTATTGACTTGTTATACACAGTAAGGAATAAAGACGAATATATTTACGAAAGATTTCTCAAACTAATAATAAGCTTTGGAGAGAAATAAAGAACTTGTTTGTGATCGAAGGAATAAGCAAGATTTCTCCTTCCTTCTATCTATGACATGCTCCAATCTTTCTTCTTTGTTGATGTCCTTCATAGGAAAAACTAAGTACAATATTGTTTGTGTCTATTGCCAATTCTTATGAGAAACTCCTATGCATTAGACTTCCTTTGCATGTGCACGATGATCACAATACTGTGGATATGATAACTGAGTTTATTCTTAGTACTTTCCGCACAAGTAAATAAAGACTCTAAGCTTTTCCTCTCTATGTGATAATAAAGTTCTACTTACTGTTAAGGTTGGCTTCCACGTGCATCTCTATCTACCTCTCACATAGCCTCTTAAAAGGCTTTAATCCACTATATCTCCTCGCGGATTACTTCCTGAAAACAAGCCTATCAAAGCTCTGTACTATGACATGTAGATAACAAAGAGATTAATGGTCATCAAGGACCACTTTGAAATCAGTTTGAATCACCACTCCTTAGTCCCAAGCCATCGTGGAGTGAAGGAGATTTAAGTGTTCATTAAGTCACGTAATAAATAACATTGAATATGCAGTTATACCACGTTCCTTTTAAAATTCAACGTCTACTAAGTATAAGTTTATACTTATAGATCACGTTAAATATGTGAATACATATATATTAACATAATATTGCATACACAATGTATACTAACGTTGTTTTTTTTTATCACTCGACAAGATATGAGAATAGGGTCAAGGTATTCTCCCCCTCTCAATCTTGCGTAAATACCAAAAAAAAGATAGGTTATCATAATGAAATTGCAACTGAAAATTACCAATAATGAGATAGTTTAACCATTAACATATATATTCCCACTTGATTATAATCTATATTCAAAACACACAAGAACTAATGACTATCGACCAATCCTTGTCGATGGTCATACTTAGTTCTTGACAAAACTTACACTAATGGTTCTTGATGATAAATCAATGAATGTCAAATCAAAAACAAACTTAGACCAAATGGGTCGAACACAACTTACCGAACTCGACGAGTGTTCACTAAACTATTGAAGCATGAGACTAAGATGGCAACAACCTGTTCTTATCCATACATCTATTCACTTCTCTCCGATGATGCTCTCCCTCTCTTTTCTTGGAGGGTGGAAAACCTGTTCCCTGGTTACAACTTGCATTTTCCAAACTGGGATTAGTGCATCATTAGTCAATCCATAAACCTTATGAATTAATAATTTTGACATCATATAATCTCATGTCTAAATTCTAAACATATAAACATAAAATCATGATATCATAGATTTATCCTGACATTTTCACTTAACGTCAAATCATTAAATCATGCATAATCAACTACTATTTACATGCAACTAAAAAGTAAAACATAGTCAAAATTAGGTATGTGACAACGTGAATGGAGATTCATATGGGATGCAAGTGGAAATTAATGTGGATGTTGGATATGGTCTTGGATGTATAGATCCAAGTTAAACCTTGTAGGGTTAAAATGACTTGTAGTTTTTATTTATGGTCATATTTGTCCTATTCATGTGATTGCATTCATATGTGTATTATATGCTAGAAAGGATGTGTTTATGTGCATTGAGAAATCTATTTCTTATATTGAAAATATTTTGGATCTATGGTTTCATGTGTATGCTTATATGCTAATAAATAAATGAACTAAATAAGATAATCACTAGTATTGTATTGTACCACACCTTTGTATTATGGATGGTGCTTCTTCACTTTGATTGATGGATGGGGAGGAAAGGGACATCCTCATGGTGGGTTCAAACCCTTTCTCAATTAGCAACAAGAGCATGGGAGCTTAGAGGATTAGCTTACAGAGTTGAGCTTGGAGTTCTTCAGATAATGTACATTATATATGACCACTTATAAATTTGTTGTGGTTGATTCATTGCTTATTGTATTCATTATCGTTGATGAGGGTTGTAGTATTTGACCCCTTGTATATCTTGGTTATTTAAAGATGCTATCTTCATTGATAAGTAATATATATGTACTTGGGAGACTTTCATATTATTTGAGATGTACTTATTGTTGTACTTATTATATTTAATGAGTTGGAGTTTTATATTGTGTGGATCTTATTTGGATATCTCTTGCATGTTTTGCACATTGTTACATTTAATATTATATCATAGAAGTTAATGGACGTTGTTGGAAGTTTATCATGTACCCTTTTGTTAGTATTGGGTGGTTAATTTTGGTTAATACTTAAGAATTTTGAGATTGCATTTTGGAGGTTGTTATAGTTTATCGATTCTCAATCTTGGGTGACTAAAATGCCTACTTATGAGTCGAAAGCTTCCATCTTTATTTTTATTGGTTAAACTTGTTATTTTGATCCCCATGTAACCAAAATTCAAACATCATTGTTGGGAACACGTGTAAACTCTTCGTTCTTAGCTTTTGGATCTCCATAAAAACTTGGGTTAAGTTTTGACTTTAACCACTAGGTGAAAGATTATTCATAAGTCAAATTTAATATTTTAGCTGCTAGCAAGGTTCCAACTTGATTTAAATATTTAGCTAATTTTTATTCTAATTTCATCCCAAAACTATGATCACGCCACTTAAATGAAAAGGGCTTCTATAAAGCTCTCCTAGATGTGATTTATACTTTATATTTAGTTAAAAGTCTTTAGTTTGTCCATGATCATCCTAGCTTCCTTAAGGTTCATTTGGCTTACCAGACTTGACACCTAATACTAATAGATTTAATCATAATCCAAATGTAAGGGAGAGTCTAAGGTATTACTCTCTAGATTCTAAGATATGAAGCTAGTGACGTTCTTGAAAGCATTTGGACCACTAAATTTCCAACACTTGGAACTCAATGGTCTTATCTTATGACTTAAGGAATTAAACCTAAAATGTTTCCTAGCTGGGAAAATCTAAACCCAAACATAAATTATACTATGTTTAACTTTGTCGTTAGCTCTAATTGGCATGTTAGATTTCAAATCTAGGTTTTAACTTCAATCTTGGGATGGAATGATTTTAGACCTAAACATGACTTAAATCTAATTTTAGTTTTATTAACTCTAGGTTGAATTGACCATAGTTGACCACTTGTAAATGGGGAAGCTAATAAAATAACACGGATTTACCATGGTTTACTTGAACTCAACATGACATTTAACTAGGTTGCATAATATCTTGGATTTGAACTAGCTTTAGAGCACTTTGGAAGTAAATTTTTTAAAAAAGGTGTGAATAAATATGAATGTGAAACACTCTTAAAACCTATTTTATGCCCAAATTAGTTGATGTTGAATAACTCAGGGCTTGTAGGACCTACCGCTACATAGTGTCATCTCACAACACTACTTGGAACACGTGGCGTGATCTCGCCACCCTTGACTACTAAAGTTAAACCATCCTTACCCAAAGAATCTAAAAAATGACTAAGTCATGAGTCTTAGGCATTTAGATCTGAAATACATTAAACCCCGATAAATCTTATTTCAGATATGGAATAGGTTTAGATCAATTATGATGTAAATTTATCCCAGAGGGATTCAAAGTAGATTTAGATGTGAAAAGGCTTTCTTCTTTGATGTAATTTCAAAGCCTTACTATAAGGAAGCAAAGGTGTGCAGAAACGCTTCCTACGCTAACCTTGAGAGGAGGGTTATGCAAATTTTAAATAAAATATTACAGAGATATTAAGAAACACATGAAATAGCATAAACATAATAACAATAAAACCATAACACAATGATATACGTGGGGAAAACCCTTTCGGGAGAAAAACCTCACACTCCAAAACCTGCACAATGTATTATCAAATCTTGAACTAGATTACAACACACTTGCAATGCAAGTTCTTACAGGAGTCTTCACCTCAACTCAAACTAGTGGAATTTCGGCAGCATTCCGACAGCATACAAACTTGCAAACTAACTCTCACCTCTCTCGATGACTATCTCAAAGTACCAATATATAATACATTGCATATGAGAACCTTCTAGAGATAAAGCATTTCTTTCTAGAAATATCTAATAAAATCTCATAAAAAACTCATCTTTATCTCCATATAAAGATACTTCTCAAAATAGCCGCTTTTCACCTATCATAAAATCTTCTATTTTTGGCTTGCTTTATTTTTATTTCCATGCAAGGTTGAGACACTTTTTTTTTCTTTGTTTTATCTTTTTATTTTTTTTCTATTTTTAAAATGCTTTATTTCTAACACTTACGAGACTCTAATTTTCCAATGAAAATATCTAGATAATACCTAGCACAATCTCATTGAATCATAAGGACGTGTGGTAGAATTTTGCAATGCTACCATATAGAATTGAACCATGTTTATCCACACTAGAAAATTCCAAGGAAAAGGCTCTAAAAATTCAGACCCAAAGAGGGGTTTTAAACTGTGATTTGATAAAATTTTGGCTCCACTTTTGGTTCAAAGAAAAGCTTGGTAAAAATTGGATGGAAGAGGTCTGAGAAGGTTTTGGATGTGAAACTTTTAGAATCTGGTTTACTTTTTCAGATATGGCTTTCAACAAGTAACCGATGGGAAAGGTATCAATAGTGGTGCGATGCTTTGAAAGAGTCACATCTCAATATCTCTCTGGTTTACAATCCATGTGGTTCTATTTTGTGCACGTCGAGATGATGCTACGATGGGTTTGCATGGGTCCACATGCAACCAGCCACTCACAACTCAACACTCGAAACAACTGAGTTATCAATGTTTTGAGATATCTAAATTTTATATCCAATTGAAATGAGCTAAAAGTGGATTTCAGATTCAATTCTAGTCTAGATCACTTCGCAAACAAAATAAGGAAAACTGGACTCTGAAATGAGTTTCGAACCAATCTTCCATAAACAGGTTTCAAATTTGATTTTAGATCCGTATTTTTTTAGACACCTTAAGTGTGAATTCAACGGAAAATGGATCTGAGGTATTTTCGAATTTGAAATCTCTTCTAACCTGATTTACTAACACTGGACGTCTGAAAGAGGAAAAATATTAGTAGGGCATCTGATAGATATCTCCATAGCGCAGTCATCTAACACGTGATATGATTTTACATCACTTGAAATGGACATATGACACAACTGCACATCGCAATAATCCAAAAATGAATTTAACAGGAGCGACTGAGGTAGAAACTCAGGCAACCACGCCCTGGGTAAATACTTGTGCAGGGATCTCCTGCCTCTTTATGACTTACATCCAGTTATACTAACTAGGTATTACAATGGAATTCACATCCAATTGTGGGGTCTCCAAGACTCATTTCACTATAACAGAATTAAATACATTAATGTACATCTAAGCGAATCTACCTCTTTCAGGATAAGAATAGATCATCTAACTTATGCATATATATATAAACTATTTAACCAGATAATATAAGCTACAAAGGGATTATAAACAATGACTTCAATGACATGGTTACATGTTGGGGTCCTCAAGTCTTCAAGATTTCTTTTTCTAAAGATGAATCCTCTTAAACAAAGATAGGCTTAGCAATCACAGATCACATGAAAGACACCAGAGACAACCATGCTCAAGGATGAGTACTCTAATTTTGTACAGATACTTCACTATTATCTTAAAAAATAAACAGATACAAATTCCCTTAAAAACTAAATTCATAGGTCTAGCACATCATCAATCTAGATACATCATTATAATGGAATCTTTTAACACCACAGCTCTGAATAACTATGTAATTTGCAAATGGGGTAGCAAGCTAAGTGGGCTTGATCTTGGGGGAAACTCCATGGTTAAGCGCGCTTGAGTCGGAGTAGTACTGGGATGGGTGACCTCCTGGGAAGTCCCGATGCTTCACCCCTGTGTGCATCACCTAGATGCAATGAGTGCTAAGTGGACCATTCATTAACATGAGAGATGGGTTCATGTGAACCACTACTCATGAAATATGGGTCATGTGTTTGACTCAAAAACTACGCAGTTAAACCTTGAAATATAATATCATAATTTGACATGCTGTGAAAAATACCTCCTACTTATCAATCATATAATGAGTTAGAGTAAATCCTACAACAACTAATATAGTTAACACGACACTATTCCAATATAGAAATTATGTCACCAATGGTCTCCTTTAGTATCTTTATGTATGGACATACAACCAAATCAAAGGAAGCAATTCTAATATTTTACTTAGCCACCCTCATAGTGAGTGACCAACTTCATACTAGGTAACTCAAATTTTAACCAAATGTTGCTACAAGTTAATGACTCTCAACCAATCTAAATTTTTCTCTACTTACTCCTCAAACATCTTGACATCTAAACCCTTTTCTGCTCATTCTTACAAGAATTCATCATGGTAGGTTTCCTATCTTAGACCTTGGTTCCCCCCTATAAGTAACTCAACATCTTGTTATTGAGCTAAAATGGTGATCTCCATTACCCCTCTCTCTCTCTCTCATGGATTTATAACATTATTCCCTTGATTCCTATGGACACTTGGTGCATTTTTATTAGCTCCTTTCTTTGATAAGTTTAGCATTTGTTAATAATTCCTTGATTCCTTGGACTTGGAAATCTTAATTCCTTTTCACTCTTGGTGTATTTTACTACATGTAACATATGTTATTCATTGATCTTTGGTCCATTTAGATTCTTTTTGAACTTTGTTTTGTTCACCACATATTCTCAAGGATTTTATTGTTTAGGTAATTATTCTTAGCAAACTCATTATCTCAATACTGGTGTTTTATGCAGAATGTTATCCTTTAAAATGATTCTCTTTGTGACTTTCACCACACCATTTGATGTGATACTAACTAATCACCTTGTCTTGTGCTTGGTTGCCATAGAACCGTCCTACTAACCCAATTACCACTTAGATGTAGGCACTCCTCTTTGACTTTGGTTGGCTTTCCACCTATGCCTTACACAACTAATGAAATCATGGCACCTTGTGAAATAAAATTGATGATCATGTTATTTACACATATTAGATTATTCAAGGTACACATCATATTCTCAAATTTATTACCACACAATGATAACATATACTCTTATCATTTAATACTTCAACAATTTGTTGATCAAAGAAGGAATTTATTTTTTATTTTAGATTAAACATTAATATTCTAACATTCAAATCATATATTAGATAATGGTATCTCTAAGAATCCTTGGCTAATCACATTATAAAATAGGACTTCAATATTTGTCTCTAGGGGTGCTAATCATGTAGCATTAATCTATAATATCTTATGTAGTCTTTGGCCAATAATATTTTCTAAGGTTTAAGTCCAAATTTCATATCTTGGGGTGGTAGTGATGGGTGGTGTGAGGCTCACCCTTGTGCAATAGGTTTAGTTGCACTATTAGACCTAATTGTATTGCTTCACCTAGACTTAGGATATGGTATATGGTATTGTGACCTTGTCCAATAGATGATATGGTATTATTGTGGATCTAATTATAAGGCAGTTGTGTACGACTTGAGTTTGTGTAGGAGATGTATGCCTTAATTTGGATTGATTGAATATCACTCAATTGTGCTTGGAAATGATCCTTAGTGAATTGCTGTGAGGCCACCTTTGTTACATCTCTTGACTGGATTTATTAGACTTGTTACCTATGGATTTATATTTTGACACTGAATATTATTGCAGACTGTTGATCCCATCCATTAGACTTATGATGGCATTATTCTATGATTGGAGTAGATAGATATATTGTTATATTATTGATGATGTATCTATACATGCTTAGGTTATATTCTACTTTTCTATGATAATTAATGTCTTGTAATTACATGATGCTATTAAATTTAAAGAATGAGCTATATTGAGTAAATGGATTAGTATATTGAATTACATTTTGTATGATCAGGACTATGTTCATTTGAAAGAGAATTGATTCAAAAATATAGTAAATTATACCATGTCTTATGGAATTGACCTAATTGAAATATATGAACTTATATGACATCGTGTGTGTGTAATTTGAGTTGCTTTGGCTTTGATATACATTGGACTATTGATGTGTGTGTGTAAGTGTGCATTTTAATTCCATGGCCAATTAAAATTGGAGGTCTCACAAGTAACCCTAGTTAATAATCCCTGTGATGCCTACCTAGTCTCCAAGGTGGACTAAGATTATATGTTATTTGAGAATGAATGTATTGTGTTAATAGTTTGTTTTGGTTTTATTTGAGTCTCCTAAGGTTGACCTAGGATGAGGTTGATGATGAGTGTCATCCATATGTCCATTTTCGCTCATGGGTTTTAGGGGCTACTTAAATGTTTATTTTTGAGTTTTTTTATGTTTATTTCATGTGTTTAAGGCCATAGGTCAAGTACCTATGGGTTAGGTACCTTATAGACTTCAAATCATGAGTTTTAACTCATATTTGACCATGGGAGTTAAGTAACAAATTAGGGCTTTGAGTTGAGGGTTGGGTGACTTGTCACATCCCAATCCCACTACCCTAGGTTCATGTAAGGGCTTGGGGGAATCACAAAGGCCTCACATGTGTGAGAACACATTGTAAGAGCTTTTGGAAAGAGAACCCCAAGTACCCCCCTTTTCCCCATCTCTCACACATGTGTGAGGAGAAGTGTGGGGAGGTGTGCTCTTGAGGAGGAATGAGAGGATGTCAAGTGTCACCTCCCTACTCCTCAATATCTCACACATGTGTGAGAGCACATGTGGGGAGATGTTCTTGAGAAAGTGAATGAGAATGTGACAAGTGTCACCTCCTCATTCATTGGGATGTTTTTTGAGACCTATTTATCTCCCTCTTGTTGAGGTGAGAAGGGTTTTTCTTTTTGGTTTTTGGTTTTGAGATATTTGGAAGGGATTTTGACTTGGAGAGAAGGTTTTGGAGCTAAGGAGATCTTGAAGAAAGATCTTGGGAGGCTTCCTCAATCATCTTCACTACTTGAAGCTTGAGAGGTAGTCTCCCAAGTAGGTTCAAGCTCTCTTGTTATATTGTATTTTTACATGATGTATTTTTGAAAGGCTTTTTGTGTATTTTGTGTTGTTGTTGTGTTGGGTTTATGGGTTGTTGGAATGATCTCTCCATGTGAGGGAGCTTACCTTGGATGGGGTTGAGAGAGGAGTGAACCTCTTCAGGGAAAGTCACTCCTTGTTAAGGGGATTTGGAAGGCATTGGCCTTGTTCTTGGTGTTTTTTTGGTGTAAGTTGGATAGGCAATCTAGTGCCTTGTTACCTTGGTATTTTGATTATCATTTGGTTGGCAAGAGTGCTCTTGTATATGGGCAAGTGCACAAAAATGAGGGACCAAAAGGGGGTCTTAAGATGCCACTTTTTTCTGAAATTATGAAAGACTGATGTTAGATGGGAGATTGAAGATAGTTACACTCAAAATTTAAAGATACAACAAAATCAAGAGTCGCAGTGCTCCGAATTTAGTTTCTAAACTACTATTTTTTTTGAAAAATGGTTGAGATTAAGGGTTCAAAAAGAGGGAGCACACAAATTGGTCCTATTTTCTCAAAAAAATATAACATAGCATCTGGTGTGCTCCCCCTAAATGTTAACTTTTTTTAGTATTTCAAAAATTGCTTTGGTGAGAAATTAACTAACACCATGTAGTTTATCCCTGATTTTTCTGATAATTTTTTCATGAATAATTGATTTTTACTAATTCTCAAAGTGGGTACATCGTGAAAAACAAAAAAATGAGCATGCTCCCCCCTAAAATTTTTGAAAACTAATCAAAAATCAATTTTTTTAATACGTGTAGAATGGAGTCTAGTTTCTAAAAATGTAATGTATTTGAAATTTTGATGAACGGTTAAAAAAAAGAGTCGAAAATACTAGACACTAGTTTTTGACAAAAAATAGATACACTAACAAAAGAAATTAAAGATGAAACCCTTAACATACTCAAAACATGAAAAAAAATTATATGGTTAGATAGCTAACAAAGAGATTAAGATTATGGTGGTATTTTTTTTAACTTTTCATTGAAAAAAGTGCAATCCTGATGGGGAGCAAGCTCCAGATTATGTGACTTTTGTTAGAATCTAGAAAAATACATCCTTAGATGACCTAAACATAGTCCAAGCCTTTGGGTTGGAAGCCCAAGGCAAATCCAATCCTAAGGCTTGGAAATTTCCAAGGCAAAGCATAACACGAGCACGTTATAATGCGCTCACGTTATGTGCTTTCACATAATGCAAGCATGTTATAATGTGCTTGTGTTATGCTGAACTAAAACACTCACTCCCTCCCCTCCTCTCTCCCTCCTCTCCTCTCTCTTTCTCACCTCTACTTCCCTCCCCTCTCTACATCCTACCCTCTCTCTCACTCTCTACTTCCCTCCCCTCTATACCTCCTATCCTCTCTCTCACTCTCTACTTCCCTCCCCTCTCTACCTCCTACCCTCTCTTTCACTCTCATCTTCCCTCCCCTCTCTACCTCCTACCTTCTCTCTCACTCTCTTCTTCCCTCCCCACTCTACCTCCTACCCTCTCTCTCACTCTCTACTTCCCTCCATTCTCTACCTCCTACCCTCTCTCACTCTCTACTTCCCTCCCCTCTCTACCTCACTCTCTTCTTCCCTCCCCTCTCTACCTCCTACCATCTCTCTCACTCTCTACTTACCTCCCCTCTCTACCTCCTACCCTGTCTCTCACTCTCTTCTTCCCTCCCCTCTCTACCTCCTACCCTCTCTTTGAGTCTCTGCTTGCCTCCCTTCTCTACCTCTGACCTTCTCTCTCACTCTCTTCTTCCCTCCCCTCTCTACCTCCTACCCTATCTCTCACTCTCTACTTCTCTCCCCTCTCTACCTCCTACCCTCTCACTCTCTTCTTCCCTCCCCTCTCTACTTCCCTCCCATAGCTACCTCCTACCCTCTATCTCACTCTCTTCTTCCCTCCCCTCTCTACCTCCTACCCTCTCTCTCACTCTCTACTTCCCTCCCCTCTCTACCTCCTAACCTGTCTCTCACTCTCTTCTACCCTCCCCTCTGTTGAGAATTAAGGTGTCTCAACCTTGGTAATTCCTTGCATTATTTTGATTGTATTTATTTATTCATTGCCTATGATGTAAATTAATTGTAAATTTCATATTGTCATCTTGTGGGATGTGGCACGGTGATGTGTCATCCTACATGGAAGATGACAACTTGTAATTTTGTCCTCACATGAGGAGATAGGCGTCCCACTTTGTGGTAGGAATATTTTGCCATGTGTTGGCATCTTAGATGTTGTGTAAGGGAATATTGACCGTAACGGTCATGATAGATTCCTATCACGAAGTTATGACATGTAAGAGTCAGAAATAGGAGATTCTATGACAGGTACAGACAAGTGTCGAAGAGCATCTTTGGGGAAGGCATCTTTGGGCATCCCAAGGTGGGTTATGACATGTTGTAAGAGAATATGCTATTTATAGCAAGTGTATGATAGATTCTCTTATAGATGTAACTCATTATGCTATGACAGATTCTGTGATGGTCGTAAGAGTCATAAAAGCATCTGTCATTACCCATTTTGGGAATAGGAGACCTCTTTGGGATGGGGTGACTTGAAAAGTGTCAGGAACATTCTACAAGGTTGGACAAGTGTCCATAGGCATGGGTTTTGGGCCATGAGGCCATGTTGGATGCCCATTCCAAGCTAGAGCCAAAACTGCCTTGTAAACTCTATATAAACAGGTGCTTTGAGGAGGTGATGTACTATATGTTTTACAGGTACTGTTATGCTGCCGGATCATCTCCAGATACGAGTGTCAACGACTCCTGTAAGAGCATTGGCTCTGATTTTTATTGTAATCTCTTTATTTATGTAATACAGTTGAGCGGTGTTTTGGAGTGTGGGGTTTTTCACCCGTAAGGGTTTTCCCCACATATATCTTGTGTCTCTCTTCTTCTATCATTCTTTCTTCCTTATGTGTTTGCTGCAATATCTCATGTTAATGGTTTAATGTTGCTGTAATAGTTTGGATAAATTTGAATATGCACTCTCCTCCCCTCATTAGATTAGTGCAGGAAGCAATTTTCACACACCTAGCTTCCTTTCAGTTGGTATCAGAGCCTGGCTAGTTTTTGGTTCTAGCTGCTGGGTAGGGGTTTTCTGATCTAATCTTAGGTTGAGTGGGAGTCTTGTGCAGAGTGTTTTGTATCTTATTGCAGCAAGGAGATGGCAACCACATCCAGAAGGTTAGAGGTTGATAAATTCAATGGCACTAATTTTGAGTTGTGGAAACTCAAGATGGAGGACCTACTTGTTGATCGTGACCTATGGGAAACTGTATCCGGTGTGAAACCTACAACAATGTCACAAGATGATTGGGACCTCAAAGATCGGAAGGCTAAGGGTCTCATAAGACTCTATTTAGCTAACTCTATTCTGTTGAACATCCATGAGGAGAAGACAACGAAGGATCTTTGGAAGAAGTTGGGTGATGTTTATTAGGCCAAGTCCTTGGTGAACAAACTCTTCCTGAAAAAGAAGTTGTTCACTCTAAAGATGGAAGATGGAGGATCTGTTGTGGATCACATGAATGATTTCAACATCATCATTGCACAGTTGACATCTGTGGGTGTAAAAATGGAGGAAGAGGATTGTTGCATGACCCTGCTTTGTTCTTTTCCAGATTCATGGGATCACCTTGTCATGGCTATCAGAAGCACCACTACCACCTTCAAGATGGAAGATGTGGTGTCCTCGCTGTTATCTAAAGAAATGTGGAGGAAGACATCCGAATCAGCTAAAGAGGCTCCTGCGGTTTGTGGAAGACCCAAGGAGAAAGGGAAGAAGAAAGACAAGAAAGCTAAGAAGGGTAGATCCAAATCTCCTGGAAAGTCCAAGGCTCTCAGTTGGAACTGTGGCAAGTCTAGGCATTTCTGAAAGGAATGCAAAGAGGAGAAGAAAAAGAAGAAGAAATCTCTAGATTCAGATTCTGATAAAGATGATGGTGATGCTTTCATCACAGCCTTGGCCACCCATGCATCTGATGATGTGTGGTTGATTGATTCTGTGCATCATTCCACATGACCTCGCATCGAGACTGGTTTACTAAGTATGAAGAGTTTGATGGTGGAAGGGTGTACCTTGGTGATGACTCTCATCTAAAGATTGTTGGTCGTGGAAGAGTCTCAATACGCTTCCCTGATGGACGAGTGAAGGGGATCACTGGAGTTATGCACATTCCAGGCCTTGCACGGAACCTACTTTCTGTAAGTATGTTGAATGATGTAGGTGTGCAGGTTGTCTTTTCAAAGGATGGATGCAAGATGACAAGAGGATCTATGGTGCTGGTAAAGGGTACTCGGAGGGGTACTCTGTTTCAGCTGGAGGCATGCACTTCATAGTGCAATAGTTCTTCTGACTCAAGCAAACGAGCTGCTGTCACTTCATCCCCACCATTTGAACATGCAGTGAAGAAATCTGTTGTAACTAGTTTCGATGGTAGTGCACATGCTATGGAAGCCAAGCTTCCTGCTAAAAAGACTATGTTATGGCATTTGAGATATGGCCACATTGGTGAGAGGGGTCTATGTACCCTGAAAAATAAAAACATCGTTGAGGGGTTAAATGATTGTAATCTGGAGTTTAACTTTTGCAAACATTACATTTATGGAAAACAAAACCGTGTTTAGTTTTACTCTAGTTCTCACAAGTCTTCTGGTGTATTGGATCTAATTAATTATGATGTGTTTGGTCCTATGAATGTTCCTTCAATTTCAAAATCTGTATATTTTGTATCTTTAATAGATGATTACAGTAGAAGGACATGGGCTTATTTGATCAGAAGCAAGACTGAAGTCTTTAGTCAGTTTAAGGAGTTTAAATCCTTTGCTGAAAATTAGACTTGTAAAAAGATTAAGTGTTTGAGAACTGACAACAATGGTGAGTTTTGTTCGGCAGAGTTCAATAAGTTTTGCAAAGAGCAAGGGATTGAAAAGCATAAGACAACTCCATATACCCCATAGCAAAATGGAGTTACAGAGAGGATGAACAGGACACTGATGGAGAAGGCTAGGAGTATGCTTAGTGGAGCAAGCCTTGAACAAAAGTTTTGGGCTGAAGCTGTTGCCATTGCTTGCTATCTGGTAAACATATCTCCTACATCAGCTCTTGTTGGCAAAACACCTATGGAGGTGTGGTCTGGAAAGAAGCCTTCAGTAAGGCATCTTCATGTTTTTGGTTGTGAGGCATATGCACGTGCCTAGGGAGAAATGGTCTAAGTTAGAGAACAAGGTTGTTAAATGTATCTTCATTGGCTATGGTGTCGGTGTGAAAGGATACAAGCTTTGGGATCCCATGACTGAAAAAGTGTTATATAGAAGAAGTGTTATCTTTAGAGAGCTAACACCTTCTTCTGTTGTTCTACAGCCAGAACAGTCGGAAAAGAAAGAAGATGCAGTTCAGTTTCCTTCTACCCCTGAGAAGACTAAACTGACAGACTAGGCCTGATGATGAGGAGAGCTCTAGCAGCCCTGGAATCGAAGAAGAAGAAGCAAAACCTCAACCTCAGCCATTGAGGAGGTCTACACGAACAAGAAAGCAACTTGATAGGTTTGGAAATTCATTACTTGATTCTAGTTGTGCTTTTACTTTACTTTCTAACACTGATGAGTCTAGAACTGTGAAAGAGGCTATGGGCATGAAAGATGTAGGTTCCTAGAAGGAGGCCATGTAGGATGAGATGGTTTCTTTGGAAAAGAATAAAACATGGGACTTGGTGCCTTTGCCTGATGGACGGAAACCCGTTGGTTGCAAATGGGTGCTCAAGAAGAAATTTGGTGCAGATGGTAGTGTTGAAAAGTACAAGGCTAAATTGGTTGAGAAGGGGTACACACAAGTGGAGGGAATTATTTATGGTGAAATTTTCTCTCTCGTTGCAAAGTTGACATCCATTAGATTTCTGTTATCTCTTGCAACTGCTTATGATTTAGAGGTAGAACAAATGGATGCGAAGACAACTTTCCTTTATGGTGATTTGGAGGAAAAAATCTACATGTCACAACTAGAGCATTACTTAGAGAAAGGTAAAGAAAATTTGGTTTGCAAGCTTAAGAAGCCTTTGTATGGTTTGAAGCAGTCTCCTAGAATGTGGTACTTGAAGTTTGATGCCTTTGTGTTGTCAATTGGTTATCTGAGATCGAAATCAGATCATTGTGTGTATTACAAGTTTGACAATGATCGCATTCTCATTATTGCATTGTATGTTGACGATATGCTGTTGATTGGAAATGGTAAGAATAAGATTTCTGATTTGAAGTCTTAGTTGTCAGCACAGTTTGAGATGAAAAATCTTGGGGCAGCCAGGTACATTCTGGGAATGGAGATCAGAAGAGACAGAGCAAACATAAAACTTTGGTTAAGCCAGAGTAAGTATGTGAAGACCGTGTTGGACAGGTTCAGCATGGCAGATTGTAGACCAGTGAGTGTTCCTGTTTCATTGGGAACAAAGTTATCTATTAGTGATTTTCCAAAATCTCCTAGTGAGGTGGAGGACATGAGCAGAGTACCTTATGCTAGTGCTATTGGCAGTTTGATGTATGCTATGGTTTGCACAAGACCAGACATTGCCCAAGCAGTGGGAGTCCTTAGTCAGTTTATGGCTAATCTTGGATGGGTACATTGGGATGTAGTTAAGTGAGTGTTCTGATATTTGAGGGGTACTTCTGAGTATTCCATATGCTATCACGGTAATGCTACAAGACCTCCACATTCAGTTTGTATTCATGGATTTGTGGATTCTGATTGGGCAGGTGACATTGACAGCAGGAGATCCACTAGTGCATATGTGTTCACAATATTTGGTGGTGCAATTAGTTGGATGAGTAAGCAACAACCTGTGGTTGCTTTGTCCACTATAGAAGATGAGTATATGGCTGAAACTCATGCTTGTAAGGAAGCCATTTGGCTTAAGAGATTGTGTTCAGATATTGGTGTTGATGCAGGTCACATTACGATTAGTTGTGATAGTCAAAGTGCAATTTGCCTTGCGAATAATCTAACTTTCCATGCCAGAACAAAGCATATTGATGTAGAGTTTCACTTTGTGCGAGACATGGTAGAGGATGGGAAGGTAAATTTGGAGAAGGTAGATACTCTGAAGAATGTTGTAGATGCATTAACGAAGCCAGTGGGCACAGAGAAGTTCAGATGGTGTTCGGAGTCTATGGGCCTCTCAGCCTATAGCAGTTAAATCCTGTTAATTCTATTGGCTCTTACAAGGTGTTCGACAAGTGGGAGAATGTTGGGAGTTAAGGTGTCTCAACATTGGTAATTCCTTGAATTATTTTCATTGTATTTATTTATTCATTGCCTATGATGTAAATTAAATTGTAAATTCATATTGTCATCTTGTGGGATGTGGCACAGTGATGTGCCATCCTACATGGAAGATGACAACTTGTAATTTTGTTGTCACATGAGAAGATAGGCATCCCACTTATGGTAGGAATATTTTTCCATGTGTCGGCATCTTGGATGTTGTGTAAGGGAATATTGACTGAAACGGTCATGACATATTCCTATGATAGTTTTATGACATGTAAGAGTCAGAAATAGTAGATTCTATGATAGGTACAGACAAGTGTCGAAGAGCATCTTTGGGGAAGGCATCTTTGGGCACTCCAAGGTGGGTTACGACATGTTGTAAGAGAATATGCTATTTATAGCATGTGTATGACATATTCTCTTATAGCTATAAGTCATTATGCTATGACAGATTCTATGATGGTTGTAAGAGTCGTAGAAGCATCTGTCATTACCCATTTTGGGAATAGGTGACATCTTTGGGATGGGGTGACCTGACAAGTGTTAGGAACATTCTACAAGGTTGGACAAGTGTCCATAGGCGTGGGTTTTGGGCCATGAGGCCATGTTGGACGCCCATTCCAAGATAGAGCCAAAACTGCCTTGTAAACTCTATACAAATAGGTGCTTTGAGGAGGTGATGTACTACATGTTTTACAGGTATTGTTATGTTACCAGATCATCTCCAGATACGGGTGTCGAAGACTCCTATAAGAGCATTAGCTCTGATTTGTAATGTAATCTCTTTGTTTACGTAATATAGTTGAGCAGTGTTTTGGAGTGTGGGGGTTTTCACCTGTAAGGGTTTTCCCCACTTATATCTTGTGTCTCTCTTCTTCTGTCATTCTTTCTTCCTTATGTGTTTTCTGCAATATCTCATGTTAATGGTTTAATGTTGCTGTAATAGTTTGGATAAATTTGAATTTGTACTCTCCTCCCCTCATTAGATTAGTTTAGGAAGCGATTTTCACACACCTAGCTTCCTTTCACACACACCTAGCTTCCTTTCACCCTCTTTACCTCCTACCCTCTCTTTGAGTCTCTACTTCCCTCCCCTCTCTACTTTCTACCTTCTCTATCACTCTCTTCTTCCCTCCCCTCTCTACCTCATACCCTCTCTCTCACTCGCTACTTCTCTCCCCTCTCTACCTCCTACCCTCTCTCACTCTCTACTTCCCTCCCCTTTCTACCTCCTACCCTCTCTCTCACTCTCTTCTTGCCTCCCCTCTCTACCTCCTACCCTCTCTTACTCTCTACTTCCCTCCCCTCTCTACCTCCTACCCTCTCTCCCACTCTCTACTTCCCTCCCCTCTCTACCTCCTCCCCTCTCTCTCACTCTCTTCTTCCCTCCCCTCTCTACCTCCACTCTCTCACTCTCTACTTCTCTCCCCTCTCTACCCCTACCCTCTCTCACTCTCTAATTTCCTCCCCTCTCTACCTCCTCCCCTCTCTCTCTCACTATCTTCTTTCCTCCCCTCTCTACCTCCTACCCTCTCTCATACTCTCTACTTCCCTCCCCTCTCTACCTCATATACTCTCTCACTCTTTTCTTCCCTTCCCTTTCTACCTCCCACCCTCTCTCACTCTCTGCTTTCCTCCCCTCTCTACCTCCTACCCTGTCTCTCACTCTCTACTTCCCTCCCCTCTCTACCTCCTACCCTCTCTCTAAGTCTCTACTTCCCTTCCCTCTCTACCTCCTACCTTCTCTCTCACTCTCTACTTCTCTCCCCTCTCTACCTCCTACCATCTCTCACTCTCTACTTCCCTCCCCTCTCTACCTGCTACCCTCTCTCTCACTCTCTTCTTGCCTCCCCTCTCTACCTCCTACCCTCTCTCATTCTCTACTTCCCTCCCCTCTCTCATTCTCTACTTCCCTCCCCTCTCTACCTCCTACCCTCTCTCCCACTGTCTACTTCCCTCCCCTCTCAACCTCCTACCTTCGCTCTCACTCTCTTCTTCCCTCCCCTCTCTATCTCCTATGCTCTCTTTCACACTCTACTTCCCTCCCCTCTCTACCTCCTACCCTTTCTCACTCTCTACTTCCCTCCCCTCTTTACGTCCTACCCTTTCTCTCACTCTCTTCTTCCCTCCCTTCTCTACCTCCTACCCTCTCTCACTCTCTACTTCCCTCCCCTCTCTACCTCCTACCCTCTCTCTCACTCTCTACCTCCCTCCCCTCTCTACCTCTCCTCATCATTCTTCCCATCCAATGAACTTTTGTGAATGATCTTGTTTCAATTTCATCCTCCCAATTTATATCCTCATCCCCTCTTTGCATGTCCTAGTTTTCTTGTTTCCATGTTCTTTGTTGATAAGGGAGAGGGAGAGACTAGGGTGGAGATGGAGAGGAGAGATAGGGTGATAGGGAGAGAGAGAGAGTCCTAGTTTTCTTGATTTCATTTCCTTATTCGATACCCTGGTGAGGGAGAGATAGACGGGAGAGATAGGGAGATAAAGAGCATGAGCAAGATGTCCAGAGAGATAGGGAGAGAGATTGAGAGGTAGATGGATGATAGAGATATAGGGAGATAAGGGAGAGATAGGGAGATAGAGGTTTAGGGTTTCTTAAGTTTAGGGGTTTTGAGAGAGAGAGAGAGAGAGAGAGAGAGAGAGAGAGAGAGAGAGAGAGAGAGAGAGAGAGAGAGAGAGAGAGAGAGAGAGAGAGAGAGAGAGAGAGAGAGAGAGAGAGAGAGAGAGAGAGAGAGAGAGAGAGAGAGAGAGAGAGAGAGAGAGAGAGAGAGAGAGAGAAGAGAGAGAGAGAGAGAGAGAGAGAGAGAGAGAGAGAGAGAGAGAGAGAGAGAGAGAGAGAGAGAGAGAGAGAGAGAGAGAGAGAGAGAGAGAGAGAGAGAGAGAGAGAGAGAGAGAGAGAGAGAGAGAGAGAGAGAGATTATTTAGGGTTTATGAGTTTAGAGTTGCTCAAGTTTAGGGTTTAGGGGTAGGGTTAAAGGGGAAATATTTATGGTTTAGGGGTTTATCCTTGTTACTCGAGTTTAGAGTTTAGGGGTCAGGGGCATTATTTAAGGTTTATGAGTTTAGGGTTGCTCAAGTTTAGGGTTTAGGGTTTAGGGGTTAGGGTTTAGGGGAATTATTTAGGGTTTAGGGTTGCTCAGGTTTAGGGTTTAGGGGTTTAGGGTTTAGAGAGAGATAGAGAGAGAGGACCAATAGAGATTGGGAGAGATAGGGAGATAGAGGTTTAGGATTAAATCTAGGGTTTATGGTTTAGGGGTTTGGGGTTTAAGGGTTCATGGTTGCTCGGTTTTAGGGTTTAGGGGTTAGGGGTTAGGGTTTAGAGGCATTATTTAGGGTTTGGGGTTTATGGTTTAGGGGTTAGGGGTTAAGGTTTAGAGGTTGAGGTTAGGGTTTGGAGAGAGAGGACCGATAAGGAGATATAGAGGAGACTAAGGGGAGAGATAGGGAGATAGAGGGTGAGGGACATGGCAAGAGACATAGGTAGAGAGATTGAGAGGTAGAGGGATGATAGAGACATGGAGATATGGGTTTAGGGTTTAGGGGTTAGGAGTTTAGAGGTGGAGAGATAAGGAGATAAAGGTTTAGGGTTTAGGGGTGTAGAGAGAGAGAGGGATATATATACACATATACATAAAGGTTTGCATAGATATATACTTATAGATATATACTTATACATAGAGAGAAAACATTGATACTTGTTTGCATGCATGAAAGTACAAAGGTTTCATGCTTCCCAAAATGTGCTCACGAAGCATTCCATCAGACCTTCATCACTAGCTTACTCTACCAGAACACATGCTGGTACTCTATCATGCATAACTTTCACAACAGAAGGAAAAATGATCTAAAAACTTGGAATTATCACCTTCACTACATCTTAAACATAATTCCAAACCGCATGGCCATATCTACAAATACGGAGGAATGCAGAGCTCATTCCATTGTCCTGCATAGAACATTTTCACAGAAGTGACACTATCTTCAAATAATCAATCAACAAAACACTCTTTTGGTATTGCAATCATCATGAAACGTGGAACAAACATACTACAGGCCATCAATAGCATCAAAAACACATTTGATCATCTTTGTGCTTTTAATTCCCATCTTAATATGGACTATATCTTCTCCATTCTCTTGTTGGATGGGACATGACATCCAACCATTAATTGTGTCTTCTTCTCTTGCTCTTCTTCTCACCGTTTCTTCTTCTCTTTCTCTTCTTCTCTCCAATCTACTTCTCCTACTCTTCTTCTCACTGTGTCCTTCTTCTCTTTCTCTTCTCTCTGAATCTTCTTCTCTTGCTGGATGGGGCATGACATCCAACCATGAAAACCATCATATCACCATGATAGTGTTGACATCAATGACAACCTAGTGACAATGTTGACATTAATGGACAACCCTAAGAACCATATGTGCAACAGATACTACTTGGTGCAATCACAGATGGGGTTTCAATGAAGGAATAGTCCAACCATGTAGCCTTATAGTTAATACAGTGGAATACACATATAAAACAAGTAAATGGGTTGGAATTTCATTCATTCGATGTCATAAACAAGTACAATATGCCTCACAAGCTTGTTGCATGGGCATTATCACCCTACATGCAAAGATATAGCATTGAAGCACCTCCCACAAAGCTACTATTCTAACTCTATTATGAATCTATTGAAAAATGCTATATCACCAACTTCCCTTCTAATGCATCTAAGAGATGATTATATAGCAAATCCCAGCTCAAGGGATGATCCACGTCTACCACAAGGGTTTCCAAATCTCAATGCCTTATGAAACATGTATGTTGGCCCTAAATCAAATGGTGATGCTCCAAATGTTGAAGAAACATGTTGTGGTTTTGAATGAAGGTGCCTCTGATCCAATTCTACCTTGTAGGATGTTCCAATTGGTGCTACAAGCCATGGGAAGGTGTTGCAAACTCTTTATGCCAAACTGAATGATGTTTACTCTAAATTGTGCAATCAGATGATGTTTCTGTCAATGATAAATTTCCGCGTACTAATGCAAAGCTCTTGAAATTTGGATATGATGTTCATGAGCCATTGTAGAGTCTTATTCCTATGCCACAAGTTGTTAAATGGTCATGCAGTGAAATGTGGTGCAATCTAATGAAACATCAACTAACTGAAATGCAAGAAAATAAATAGTTTTGGTTGATGCAAGATTTCCTTTCAACCTAGGATGCTCCTTCATCACTCCTATTCTGGGGGTAGTGACAACTTATTCTAGAAGTAGACACCCTATGGGTGTCCTTCCTATGGACACTCTTTTTTCTTGGGCATACATCTACCATTTTCACATTGTTCACATGCTCCTTTAAGTGTTTATCTACCATTTTTACATTATTATCATGCTCCTTGATGTGTTCACCCCCTATGGTGTTGATTTTTGATATGCTCTCTAAGACGCTAGTAGTCTATGAGATACCTAGCATAATACAACTTGCTGGCCTGTGTGCTTCATAGGACTTACCTTGTTACAGCCATGGTCAACTAACATAACACAACTTGCTGGGTCATCCCACAATAATGGGTTACACTTTTTGGCCAAACTTGACACTGAAATCAACATTTTGAACTAAATCTTCACTTTCTGACACCTATAGCCGCTAGATCGTTAGGAATTTGAAGATGATGCGAACTAGTGATTTGTGAAATTTTGTTTGTAGATTCTAAATATATATTTAAAAAAAAATTTGGAGTTAAATTTAATTTTTTTTTGTGTCTCCTTTGATAACTAGTTTTTAATAGTAAACAATATTTTTTTAAAGTGATGTGTATTCTGTAGCACATAACTTTTTTCTACAAAGGATAAAATTCTGATTCTTTTGAATTTAGCTTGGTAACACTGATATATAGGGCATGCATTTGGTTTCATAATGTTTTGTTGAATATTTTTTTTAATTAAGTTTTGAAGTCAAACCAATTATAATTTAGACATAGGCGTATTCCGTAAAACATAACTTTTTCTGTATGTATCAAAATTCATTTTTTTTTGTTTTGTTGAAACAAGGACATCAATACCTAGGGCATATATGTTTTTTAGATTTTTTTTTCACTAATTTACTAATTTTCCATGTGTGTAGAATAGAGAATTTGATGCTCGGTGAAAAAACTACATTCACAAGAAATAAAAAATAAATATAATAATATTTAAAATTATACTTTTTGGGAAGCTTATAATAAGGACTACATATTTACAAAACATAAATTTTAAATGAATTCATTTGATCCCCCAAAAGATAAATCAAAAGTGGTATTTTATTAGCATTTTGATAGGTGTAGAGGAGACTCCATTATAGGTATGGTTTAAAACTAACAGGGTTCTATCCAAGGGGGTTTAAATCTAAGGGGGTTTGATCAAACCATCTTTAATTAAAATCCTTTAATGGAACCTTTCAAGGCTTAAATCATTATATTTTCTAAAAATATGTGATTTCAACAAAAATCAGGATCTCCTAGAAAGTGTAACCCATTATTGTGGCAGCACCCTGCTAGTTTGTGATCCATGAGGGTATTATGATTTGCATGACCCCTAGCGATAGAGAAATCTACTGTCTAAGTTCTGTACTCTCCTTGGTTTGTATTGATTGCTTCCCTGTCTATTTGTATGTCTTCTCTCCTCGAAGCAATTGATCAACTCATTATATTCTTCTATCCTCTTAAGAATTCCTCTATTTGTTTTTTTCTTTTTGTTGCATTTTGTGGATGATGCGTGGTATTGAGATAACCTTTCACATTGAAGTTTCTTTCACTTTGATGACTAAAAAATCTTCTTTACTTGCTGTGTGTTTTTCTCCTATATAAATGTGTTGCTTATGTTTATATATGTTTATGATGCTCTAACGCAACGGTTTTGCAGGTTTATGCCTTCTAACATTGTTGTCTTGTAGGTTTTTGTTTTCTAACTGTACTTTTTTGTAGGTTCTCAACTTGGGGGCTTGGTTCCTTTGCTTGAAGAGATTTGCATCCTCTACAATTCCCTTTTTGGGTATTATTTTGTGATGTTATTTACTTTTAGTATTTAATTTATGTACTTTATCATAAGTTATCACCTAGTGTCATCAGCTCACTAAAGTGGGGGCTAAATGTAACATAAAAAATTGCATGCCCTTGCAATTTCATGTTGTATTTTGGTCTTGCTTTAGTGTCCATTCCCTTAGCATGTTTTTAGGGATCATTTTAGCCTAGCCTTAGACTTTTTCTTCACTAGATTACCAAATTTCTCTATCAAATTCTAATTCTTCTTATTGTGTTGAGAACATGTGTTGAATTTTGTGTAATTTATTTAGGAGACTAGAGCTATGTGTGGACATCCACATGATGTGCTAGTGTCCCATGACTTCCAAAAGTTTAAAATGTTGATTTACAACTCAACCGCCTGCTATCACCTATTGTAATGCTCAGTTGTCAGAAAAATACCTTCAGCATCCGAATCTGACCCTTTAGCTTCCTCATAAACCATTAAGGAAAAAGTAATTTTCAATCTCTCTCATTCTATCTCTCTTGGCTATGCTTGGTTGCACACATCTCCATTGTTGCACTTGCTAAAGCTACATGTTGCTCAAATATTTTTGGACAAATAGTGTTATTTTACCTTCTACATCATGCTGGTAATATTATTCTTATTTTTGCTTTGAATAATATTGCTGCATCTTATTTATCATATTGCTCTCTATTTACTTTGGAAAATCTTGGTGTAGACCACCACCCATTTTATCATATGCACACTAGAGTATTCTTCCATGTAGATCAGGGTTGATACTTATAGATATATTTTATTATCACTTCTCTTAATTCCTAGATGCATGTAGGATAGGAGCACACACTATTTTTCTATATTTTTATCATTGACAGTTATGGAGGTAGAAATACCAAAGCAAGGATTTGACTTGAAGGAAAACCCCTAAACAACCTCAATATTCTCTTGTTGTTTCAACTACAAGTATTTTGGGACATATTCAACCATATAGAGGTTTGATAGTGTTTCTTTCCTTTTCTTGTGATTTCAATATTTCATTTAATTTAGTTAGTTTGGCTCTATTTTATCATTTCAATATTATCTAGTATCCCCTGGCTTGTTACTGTGTTGATTTTGTTCCCTATTGTGTAGGCGAGTCTAAAATGTGGGAAAAACCTTATGTTTTGTGACTTTCTGGGACAACACATTGAAGGACTACAACACTTCATGTGGACATCAGTGCATTGTGCTAGTGTTTGAGATAGTGCACCTCATCTTCTAGTGCTAGGTTTCTCTTTTTCTGCTATTTATGATTCTAAATCCAATTTTTCAATTATGTATTTCAATTTATTATAAATTAGTACTTTCTACTACAACCCCTATTTAATGTAGTGTAGAAAGTAGAGGTATCACTTTTTATTCATTACAATAATGTGTTATCTCCTTGTGGAGTTGATTATAGTTATATGACATCCTTTTGTCATTGTTGATTATAGTTGAATGTGACATCCTTCATGTCATGGTTGATTATATTTATATGTGACATCTATTGTGTCATGATTCTACTTGTGAGAGTAGGGAGGTGGTCATATGAGTAAGTGGTTTATGGGAGTTATCCTAGAGCTTCTCAACACTTGATTATCCTAAGTGCTAGGATGGTTGATATCTTGAATTTTGTTGGAGGTGACAAGATTAAAGGAGAGGTTGGATGTCCTAAGCATGGTTGGATACATCTTGGCATCATCTTCTCTACTTTGGTCCCAACACATTGAGACATCATCCTCGTAAGAATGTTGCCTGAGGAATTGAGATTTCTCTTTCTCACTATAGGCACCACATCATGTGAATCCCCATTGATCTTGATTGAAAGAGGTCCATATGATGTTTATGCATTGTTTTCACCATCCATCACTAGTAGCTAAGAGATTTTTGAGGGTAAGACTTGTGGTTTCTTTATTAGCATACATGTTGTTCTACCTTGAGGGGTTGGGGTAGTGTGCTCTGTGGTGATATAGTTAACCTTGTTGTCTTGTGAGGTAGTGGTACTTGGGTACACTACATAGTTGGAAGATGCCCTCTTGATGGTTTATGGGGATCAGGTGTGTGTCATGGTTGTGGATTCTTTGTGTGCTTTTATCTTATATGAGTGTCTTTATTGTTGTGATTTTGTAATGTATTATGTGCTTGTATTTTATAATTGTTCTATGTACTTTGTTTATGCATGTTTTCTTTATGTGTGTGACTTATGTATTTGAGTTACGAATGTTTGGATTGTATGCTATTTCTTTGTGTGTGTTCGTGTGTTTGAATTTTATATGTATGTTTTGATACTTAAGTTGTGCTAAGGTTAGGATGCATGTAGTATGGGATGCATGTAGTTCTACCTTAGGCATGTGTTCTTAGTAAGACATATAGCATCACATGACTTGAGATATTCATATGGGATGTGAGTAGTGATTCATGTGGATGTTGGATTTGGTCTTGGATGTATAGTTCTAAGTTAAACCTTGTAGGGTTAAATTGACTTGTGGCTTTTATTGATGGTCATATTGGCTTGTTCATGTGATTGAATTCATATGTGTATTAGATGGTAGAAATGATGTGTTTATGTGCATTGATAAATCTACTTATTGTATTTGAAATGTTTTGGAAGATATGGTTTCATGTGTATACTTATGTGCTAATAAACGAATGAACTAAATAAGATAATCACTAGTATTGTATTGTACCACACCTTTGGATTATGGATGGTGTTTCTTCACTTTGACTAATGGATGGGGAGGAAAGGGACATCCTCATGGTGGGTTCAAACCCTTCCTCAATTAGAAACAAGAGTATGGGAGCTTAGAGGATTATCTTGCAGAGTTGAGCTTGGAGTTCTTTAGATATTATTCATGATGCACATTATATATGGCCACTTATATTTGTTGGGGTTGATTCATTACTTATTGTATTCATTATCATTGATGAGGGTTGTAGTATTTGAACCCTTATATATCTTGATTATGTAAAGATGCTATCTTTAGTGATAAGTAATAGATATGTACTTGGGAGACTTTCATATTATTTGAGATGTACTTATTGTTGTAATCATTATATTTAATGAGTTGGATTTTTATATTATGTGGATCTTATTTGGATATATCTTTTGCATGTTTTGCACATTGTTACATAATGGTATATCGTGGAAGTTAATGGAAGTTGTTGGAAGTTTATCTTGTACCCATTTGTTAGTATTGGGTTGTTTGTTTTGGTTAATACTTAAGAATTTTGAGATTGCATTTCGAAGGTTGTTATAGTTTATTGATTCTCAATCTTGGGTGACTAAAATGCCTACATATGAGTCTAAAGCTTCAAACTTTATTTTTATTGGTTAAACTTGTTATTTTGATCCCATGTAACCAAACTTCAAACATCATTGTTGGGGAACACCTGTAAACTCTTTGTTCTTAACTTTTGGCTCTCCATAAAATCTTGGGTTAAGTTTCGACTTTAACCAAGTTAGGGGTGAAAGATTATTCATAAGTCAAATTTAATATTTTAGCTACTAACAAGGTTACAACTTGATTTCAATATTTAACTAATTTGTATTTTAATTTCATCCCCAAACTATGATCATGCGACTTAAATGAAAAGGTCTTCTATAAAGTTCTCCTAGATGTGATTTATTCTTTATATTTAGTTAAAAGTCTTTAGTTTGTCCATAATCATCCTAGCTTCCTTAAGGTTCATTTGGCTTACCAAATTTGACACCTATACTAATAAAATTAATCATAATACAAATGCGAAGGGAGAGTCTAAGGTATTAATCTCTGGATTCTAAGATATGAAGCTAGTGAGGTTCTTGAAAGCATGTGGACCACTAAATTTCCAACACTTGGAACTCAATGGTTTCATCTTATGACTTAAAGAATTAAACCTAAAATGTTTACTAGCTGGGAAAATCTAGACCCGAACATAAGTTATACTATGTTTAGGTTTGTCTTTAGCTCTAATTTGCATGTTAGAACTCAAATCTAGGTTTTAAATTCAATCTTGGGATAGAATGATTTTAGACCTAAACATGACTTAAATCTAGTTTTATTTTTATTTAACTCGAGGTTGAATTGACCATAGTTGATCACTTGTAAATAGAGAAGCTAATAGATAACAGGTATTTACCATGGTTTACTTGAACTAAACATGACATTTAACTAGGTTGCATATAATATCTTGGATTTGAACTAGCTTCAGAGTACTTTGAATTTAATTTTTTTCAAAAGGAGGTGTGAATAAATATAAATGTGAAACTCTTAAAACTATTTTAAGTCCAGATTAGTTGATGTTGGATAACTCAAGGCTTGTAAGACCCACTACTACATAGTGTCATCTCACAACACTACTTGGAACAGGTGCCACCCTTGACTACTAAAGTTAAACCATCCTTACCCAAGGAATCTGAAAAATGACTAAGTCATGAGTCTTAGGCATTTAGATCTGAAATACATTAAACCCCGATAAATCTTATTTCAGATATGGAATAGGTTTAGAGCAATTATGAGGTAAATTTATCCCAGAAGGATTCAAAGTAGATTCAGACGTGAAAAGGCTTTCTTCATTGATGTAATTTCATAGTCTTAGGTTTGCCCTACGAGACACTACTTTTTCCAATGAAAATATCTAGATAATACCTAGCACAATCTACAATGAATCATAAGGACGTGTGGTAGAATTTTGCAATGCTACCATATAGAATTAAAACCATGTTTAGCCATACACTAGTAAATTCCAAGGAAAAGTCTCTAAAAGCCAGACCCAAATAGGGGTTTTAAACTGTGATTTGATAAAAATTTTGGCTCCACTTTTGGTTCAAAGAAAAGCTGGGTAAAAATCGGATTGAAGAGGTCTGAGAAGGTTTTGGATGTGAAACTTTTAGAATCTGGTTTACTTTTTCAGATATGGCTTTCAACAAGTAACCGATGGGAAAGGTATCAATAGTGGTGTGATGCTTTGAGAGAGACAATCCATATCTCTCTGGTTTACAATCCATATCTCTCTGGTTCTATTTTGTGCACGTCGAGATGATGCTACGATGGGTTTGCATGGGTCCACATGCAACCAGCCACTCACAACTCAACACTTGAAACAACTGAGTTATCTTCGATATATTCAATGTTTTAAGATATCTAAATTTTATATCCAATTGAAATGAGCTAAAAGTAGATTTCAGATTACATTCTAGTCTAGATCACTTCGAAAAGAAAAATAAGGAAAATTGGACTCTGAAATGACTTTCGAACCAATCTTCCATAAACAGGTTTCAAATTTGATTTTAGATCCGTATTTTTCTTAGACAACTTAAGTGTGAATTCAAGGGAAAATGGATCTGAGATATTTTCGAATTTGAAATCTCTTCTAACCTGATTTACTAACACTGGACGTCCGAAAGGAGAAAAATATTAGTAGGGCATCTGACAGCTACATAGTGCAGTCATCTAACACGAGATATGATTTTACATCACTTGAAATGGACATATGACACAACTGCACATCGCAATAATCCAAAAATGAATTTTAACTGGAGCGACTGAGGTAGAAACTCAGGCAACCACGCTTCTTTATGACTTACATCCAGCTATACTAACTAGGGATTACAATGGAATTCACATCCAATTGTGGGGGTCTCCAAGACTCATTTCACTATAATAGAATTTGATACATTAATGCATATCTAAGCTAATCTACCTCTTTCAGGATAAGAATAGATTATCTAACTTATGCATATATATAAACTATTTAACCAGATAATACAAGCCAACACGACTTCGATGACAGGGTTACATGTTGGGGTCTTCAATCTTCAATCTTTCTTTTTCTAAAGATGAATCCTCTTAAAGAAATATAGGGTTAGCAATCACATATCACATGAAAGACACCAGAGGCAACCATTCTCAAGGATGAGTGCTTTAGTTTTGTACTATTATCTTCTAAAAAAAATAGAGATACAAATTCCCTTAAAAGCTAAATTCGTAGGTCTAGTACATCATCAATCTAGATACATCATTATAATGGCATCTTTAACACTCAGCTCTCAATAACCATGTCATATGCATCATATATAATGAGTTAGAATAAATCTTTAGAACAACTCATATAGTTAACATCACACTATTCCAATATAGAAATTATGTCACCAATGGTCTCCTTTAGTATCTTTATGTATGGACATACAACCAAATCAAAGGAAGCAATTCTAGTGTTTTACTTAGCCACCCTCATAGTGAGTGACCAACTTCGTACTAGGTAACCCAAATTTTTAACCAAATGTTGCTACAAGTTAACAACTCTCAACCAATCTAGAATTTTTCTCTCTACTTACTCCTGAAACATCTTGACATCTAAACCCTTTTTCTGCTCATTCTCACAAGAATTCATCATGGTAGGTTTACTATCTTAGACTTTGGTTCTCCTCTATTAGTAACTCAACATCTTGTTATTGAGATATAATGGTGATCTCCATTACCCCCCCCCCTCTCTCTCATGGATTTATAACATTATTCCTTGATTCCTATGGACACTTGGTGCATTTTTATTAGCTCCTTTCTTCGATAAGTTTAACATTCATTAATAATTCCTTTATTTCTTGGACTTGGAAATCTTGATTCCTTGGACTTGGATTTAAGTTTAACATTGTTAATAACTCCTTGATTCCTTTTCACTCTTGGTGTATTTACTACATATAACATATGACATTCGTGAGCTTTAGTCCATTTAGATTCTCCTTGGACTTTGTTTTGTTCACCACATATTCTCAAGGATTTAATTGTTTAGGTAATTATTCTTAGCAAACTCATTATCTCAATATTGATGTTTTATGTAGAATGTTATCCTTTGAAATGATTCTCTTTGTGACTTTCACCACAACCATTTGATGTGACACTAACTAATCACCTTGTCTTGTGCTTGATTGCCATACAACCTTCCTACTAACCCCAATTACTACTTAGATGTAGGCACTCCTCTTTGACTTTGGTTGGCTTTCCACCTATGTCTTACACAAGTAACGAAATGATGGCACCTTGCAAAATAAAATTGATAATCATGTTTTTTGCACGTTTTTTATTGACATCTTAGATTATTCAAGGTACACATCATATTTTCAAATTTATTACCACACAATGATACCATATACTCTCTATCATTTAATACTTTCAACAATTTTATTGATCAAAGAGGAAATTTATTATTTATTTTAGGATTAAACATTAATTTTATAACATTCAAATCATATATTAGATAATGATATCTCTAAGAATCCTTGGCTAATCACATTATAAGATAGGGCTTCAATATTTGTCCCTAGGGGTGCTAATCATATAGCATTAATCTATAATATCTTATGTAGTCTTTGGCCAATAATATTTTCTAAGGTTTAAGTCCAAATTCCATATCTTGGGGTGGTAGTGATGGGTGGCTACATTACTCCCACCCTTTAGACTTCTTCATCCTTAAAGAACACAAATTCAATTACACCTAGTATTTGATGCAAATCATTATCTATTTCATCTTATGATCTATAAAACATAGAGGTTATGCCTCTTGTGAACACCAATAATAGATACACTTTGTGTTAACTCAAGTTTGGAACCTATTGTCCAACATCCCAAACTAAATGAAAAATACATTAAAAACATGTTTATTATCTCACAACCACATGGAATGATGAAAAATAGAGTATATACACAAGGAACAACATACAAGACACCAAATAATCCTAGAGAAAACCTAATTGGGTGAAAAAAACCCATAAAAATGTAGCTTAAGCACCTTATTCACTATATCAAGAATCTCTTACAAGTGTTACACCAATTTATAGGATTATTGGATATTTAAAATTACGTTCAAGCCTCTTCACACCTATTTTGTCAACCTTCAAGCCCCTTCACACAGGTATCACCTTTCACCTGATCATATAATTTGATCATCCAATAGGGTATTCCACTTGAGTCAATTCTTCACATGTTGAGTTTACAATAGTTATAATACTCCTATGTTCCTTTTAAGGTGCCAAAATAGAGAAAAGTATGTAATTTGAATAAATTCAAGTACAAAACCCTTCATCTCCCACTTTTTTGTCTCACATACACCAAAATTGTCGCTTCCACTAGATTGGTGATTATTTAGGTGAATGGGCCTTTTTCCACTTGTAGAAAGTTGCAAATTCACCATTATTTATTTTCTATTGTATTATGATATTAGCAACTTGCACAAAGAGTTTTCAAGATATTTCGGACCATCTTTTCTACCCTCCAAACAACTTCACCAACTATCATGCATCAAGATATATTAGTTTTATGATGATACAAATCTCCTAGTTGTGTCATCTATAGTGAACCCTCCAACTTGACCCCATTATCCATCTTCAGTGACATACTTATTGGATCATGCCTCCCCCCACTAGGAGGCTTTTGGTCACTAAAATATTAGGAAATGCTCAAATGTAAGAATCCCTTCCATACATCTTCCTTTGAAACCCACTCGACCTTACTCCAAATGTTGCCCTTTTAGTCATATCAACCATGTCTCATAATCACCACACTTGTTTTACTTCACCTTATTGTCACTTGTGTAATGCCATATTCCAATCACTCTTGCTCCTTAGGTGTAAAACCATATGTGGATGGTAAGATAACATCCTCCTCTTCATCCAACTTTGGAGGCTTGAACAAGCATAACTTGTCAACGTTGATAACTAACAATATCTTCATATATGTGGGCAAGTTTAGCCTAAAGGTGTTTTGTCCCACCTATTTTACAATCTCAAAAAAGGTAATATCTTAGTGGCTTAAGCTTCTTTAAAGGTTCTTGAAGCCTCTAATTTCCCAAGTATATCCACACCGTATCTCCAAAATAAAACTTATGCTCCACTCTATGTTGATCATGTTGGTGCTTCTACTTGACTCAAGGCTCCTTGAGCTTCTTTGTTACGAACCACACAAAAACTAATAGAAATATGTAATATATTTATAATAGATCAACCCTTGAGGTAGGTAAACACCATACAATGCTCCTTATTTGTAGGAAGCCACTTTGTGCTATATCTCATTATGATATCTAGCACATGCAATATTCTTAACATGTCTCATATACATCTCTTGCCTACATTATATAATAGTCAACTACCCACCACTACCACATACCCACACATGTGGGATAAATGATTCTATTCTAATTAATTAGTGGGATGAATTAAAAATAATATGCACCCAATACCTTATTTATTACTTCCTAATAGTCTATAATATCATATCTCTAGGTACATTACATTCCATCTCCCTTAGCATTCTTCATCGTTGAAACTTGAGAAAAAAATAGAGCTATTGCAAATTAGTACAAATATGATGCCATGCTCAATTAAATCGCCATCCACACTTAGTGTTCAAAGTGGCTTGTGCTTGATGGTGCCTAGATCCCATCTAGTGTAAGACTAAATTTAGGTGTCTTATCAGACTATCGAGTTATGTAGCAAAATGAAATCAACATAAAAGACAACACCACAACCACAACAACTTGTATTATTTATTCACCAACAACAATAAATTACAGGAGTACAAATTCAAGTTCTATAGTCATGCTTTTAAATCAAAACATCTGCCTCTTTACAGAGTGATTTGCAACATCTACATTCATCAGAAAAATTGAACTGAACCCCTAATCAAGACCAAATGAAAGTATTTATACTTCTCCAGGAAAAGAAGTTGAATTGTCATCATTCGGTTAAGAAACTGAATGAAATACTAGAACAAAAAATGAACCACCACCTTAAACATCCTTTGACGCACATCAGTCGCCACTGTATATATTCGACAATTTACATATTTTGGCTCTAAGACAACCATCGACAAAATTGACCCCTTCCATCCTTTTATCGGCTTATTGGCAATTTTCTGAGACCGCGAACTAGCCAATACTTATAGTTTTTCTTCTATCGGTGATTTATTCTCTCCATGAACTAGGACTTTAATTTCAATTTCCTTCCCTTGGCCATATCTTTAATCATGAAATGGTTATCGGTAAAGTGGATCGTCGAAACCAAAAAGTTTGCAAACTGGAGAGTTTACTGACAAAGTTCTCAAACTCTCAAATTCACTGACAATAAAAGAACTTTGGTCCAAATCTCACTTAAAGTACAATTGGAAAAAGTTCCCACCAACAAACTGAAAAGAAATTGGCAAATTTGAACAATTTGAGCTTCCCTTGAAGGGTTGGTCAGTGAAATCACCCATCAACGAAATGAATTGTCGGTGAACTGAAGAGTTTGCAAACTAGAGATTTTCTCGACAAGACTTCCCTTCGATAAACTTTGAAAATATGAATTATTCTTAAGATAATCAGAAAATTGCCCATCAAAGAAAATAAGTTGTCGGTGAATTGGGTAGTTCCTGAACTGAAGAAATCACCGACAAGAAATCACTGACTGGCTATAACAACCAATTTTTGCCCAATCTTCACCAAAATGAAACTAGGAATACCCAATAGGGTCTTTAGCAAGATGATGTCCTCAATTTATCCCAAAAATCTGAATTTGCTTCTAAAGTACAAAAACCAACACTGCAAAGAAAATAAAGCCAAACAACTTAGAAAAGAAACATATTTTTGGTGACACAGGATTGTCAGTGAGCCCGGATGCTCTTGCATCAAACACATTGGGTAAGAGAAATGTTCTTTGAGGCTACAACTCAAGAAAATTTTGGAAAGTCTAGAATAGAGATTCCATACTTAGCTAATTCATAAGCTTGTATCTAAGAGGCTTCATCAGTCAATTTACCCTTCCACCGGACAAGATACTCCATGTATTCTTTTCCCCTTGTTTGTTTAGCCACACGAGAATCAATCACTTGATCAACTTGTTCAAACTACTTTTCAAGAAACTAATGTCTCCATTCACATTTATCCTGAACATCTAAATTGAATCCCTCTTGTGTGCTTGACTCCCCTTTGAAAAATGGGTGAAATATCTATTCCTGTGGGAAGTTCTATCTCGTCAGTCATTGGATGAAAACTTATGCAAGACCTTACAAGGTCCAATCTTCTTCATTTTAATTTATTGTAAGTTCCCTGCGAGAACCTCTCCTTCCCACAAATGTGCCAAGACCAAATCTCCAACCTGAAACTCTTGTTCTCTCCTATGAATATCTACATGCTCCTTGTATTTGGAGACACTTTTCTCCAAATCTTCTTTCACCTGTTTATGTAAATCATGGATATACTCTGCAAAATCTTTAGCTACAGTACTCTTCCAAGTCAAATCAACACTCTCTCAATTCATCTACCCCTCTTTGGACTGTAACCGTACACAATGTGAAAAGGACTTCTCCCTACACTTTGATTGATTGAATAATTATAGGCAAACTCTGTCTGAGCAAAAACCAAGTCCCACTAGTTAGGCTTATTCCCTACCAAACATCTTAACAAATTCCCCAAACTTCTATTCACAACTTCAGTTTGACCATCACTTTGAGGATGGTATGTTGAACTAAAACCCAACTGTGTACCCATTTTCTTCCACAAGGTATGCCAAAAATGACCAACAAATTTTACATCTCAATCTAAAACTCTGCTCTTAGGCAACACATGTAATCTAACTACCTCCTTGAAAAATAATGTAGCAATGTACGAAGCATCATTACTCTTTTGACATGGAATAAAATGAACCATTTTAGAAAATCTATCAACAACAATAGAGATAGAATCATTACCTCTTTGTGTGCAAGGTAATCCCAAAACAAAACCCATACTTATGTGTTCCCACGGTCTTTCTGGTATAGGTAATGGTTGATATAAACCAGTATTCTACTTGACTCCTTTAGCATAGTGACAAACTCTGCATCCTTGTACCAACTTCTTCACATCTGCAGCCATACCAGGCCAAAAATAACCTTCACTCAATTGTGCCAATGTTTTATCCACACCAAAGTGTCCACCTAAACCACCACTACGCTTTTCTTTCAGCAAATTATGCCTCATTGACCCTTGAGGTATACACAATTTCTACCCTTTGAATAATAAACCTTCCTAAATAAAATATTCCATTCTCTACTGGATTCATACAAGCAGCCCACGCTTTCTTGAAATCAACATCATCCTTATACAATTCTCTCATAGAATCAAAACCAACTACATTCACTCTCAATTCATTCAACAACAAACATCTCCTACTCAATGCATCAACTACCCTATTAGACCTTCACTTCTATGTTTCAAAACAAAAGAATAAATCTATAGAAATTCAACCCATTTTATGTGTCTCTAATTCAACTTATTAATCAACTACAAAGCATGATGATCAGTATATAATATAAATTATTTCAATAGCAAATAATGTCTCCACTTCTTGAGTGCCTGTACAATTTGAAAGGAAGCTAGGTGTGCGGAAATCACTTCCTACACTAATCTAATGAGGGGAGGATAGTGTAAATTCAAATTTATCCTAACTATTACAAAAACATTAAACCATTAAAATTAGATATTGCATCAAACACATAAGGAAGAAAGAATGACAGAAGAAGATAGACACAAGATATACGTGGGGAATATACGTGGGGAAAACCCTTACAGGTGAAAAACCCCACTCCAAAACACTGCTCAACTGTATTACGTAAACAAAGAGATTGCAATACAAAATAGAGCCAATGCTCTTGTAGGAGTCTTCGACACTCATATTTGGAGATGATCCGGCAGCATAACAATACCTGTAAAACCTGTAGTACATCACCTCCTTAAAGCACCTGTTTATATAGAGTTTACAAGGCAATTTTAGCTCTATCTTGGAATGAGGGTCCAACATGGCCTCGTGGCCCAAAACCCACACCTATAGACACTTGACCAACCTTGTAGAATGTTCCTGACACTTGTCAGGTCATCCCATCACAAAGAGGTTGCCTATTCCCAAAATGGGTAATGACAAATGCTTCTACGACTCTTACGACCATCATAGAATCTGTCATAGCATAATGACTTACAGCTGTAAGAGAATCTGTCATACACATGTTATAAATAGTATATTCTCTTACAATATGTAATAACCCACCTTGGGGCTCCCAAAGATGCCTTCCCCAAAGATGCTCTTCAGCACTTGTCTGTACCTATAATAGAATCTCCTATTTCTGACTCTTACATGTCATAAAACTGTCATAGGAATCTGTCATGACCGTTTTGGTGAATATTCCCTTACACAACATCCAAGATGCTGACACATGGAAAAATATTCCTACCACTAAGTGGGACACCTATCTCCTCATGTGAGGACAAAATTACAAGTTGTCATCTTCCATGTGGTATGACACATCACCGTGCCACATCCCATAAGATGACAATATAAATTTACAATTTAATTTACATCATAGGCAATGAATAAATAAATACAATGAAAATAATGCAAGGAATTACCAAGGTTGAGACACCTTAATTCCCAACATTCTCCCACTTGTCAAACACCTTGTAAGAGCCAATAGAATTAACAGGATTTAGCTGCTATAGGTTGAGAGGCCGATAGACTCCGAACACCATCTGGACATCTCTGTTTCCACTGGCTTCATCAATGCATCTGTAACATTCTTCAGAGTATCTACCTTCTCCAAATTACCTTCCCATCCTCTACCATGTCTCACACAAAGTAAAACTATACATCAATATGCTTTGTCCTGGCATGGAAAGTTGGATTCTTCGCAAGGCAAATTACACTCTGACTGTCACAACTGATCGTAATTTGACCTGCATCAACACCAATATTTGAACACAATATCTTAAGACAAATGGCTTCCTTACAAGCATGAGTTGCATCCATTTACCCAGCTTCTATAGTGGACAAAGCAACCACAGGTTTTCGCTTACTCATCCAACTAATTGCACAACCAAACATTGTGAACACATATGCACTGGTGGATCTCCTACTGAAAATGTCACCTGCCCAATCAAAATCCACAAATCCACGAAAACAAACTGAATGCGAAGGTCCTGTAGCATTACTGTGATAACATATGGAATACTCGGAAGTACCCCTCAAATATCAGAACACTCTCTTAACTACATCCCAATGTACCCTTCCAGGATTAGCCATAAATCGACTAAGGACTCCCACTACTTGGGCAATGTCTGGTCTTGTATAGACCATGGCATACATTAAACTACCAACAACACTAGCATAAGGTACTCTGCTCATGTCCTCCACCTCACTAGGAGATTTTGGACAATCACTAATAGATAACTTTGTTCCCAATGAAACAGGAACACTCACTAGTCTACAATCTGCCATGCTGAACCTGTCCAACACGGTCTTCACATACTTACTCTGGCTTAACCAAAGTTTTCTATTTGCTCTGTCTTTTCTGATCTCCATTCCCAGAATGTACCTGGCTGCCACAAGATTTTTCATCTCAAACTGTGTTGACAACTGAGACTTCAAATTAGAAATCATATTCTTACCATTCCCAATCAACAACATATAGTCAAGATACAATGCAATAATGAGAATGCGATCATTGTCAAACTTGTAATACACACAATAATATGATTTCGATTTAAGATAACCAATTGACAACACAAAGGCATCAAACTTCAAGTACCACATCCTAGGAGACTGCTTCAAACCATACAAAGACTTCTTAAGCTTACAAAACCAAATTTTCTTTACCTTTCCCTATGTAATGCTCTAGCTGTGACATGTAGATTTCTTCTTCCAAATCACCATGAAGGAAATCTGTCTTCACATTCATCTGCTCTACCTCTAAATCATAAGCAGCTACAAGAGATAACATAAATCTAATGGATGTTAGCTTTGCAACGGGAGAGAAAATTTCACCATAATCAATTCTCTCCACTTGTGAGTACCCCTTCGCAACCAATCTAGCCTTGTACTTTTCAATACTGCCATCTACACCGAATTTCTTCTTGAACACCCATTTGTATCCAACGGGTTTCTGTCCATCAGTCAAAGGTACCAAGTCCCATGTTTTGTTTTTCTCCAAAGAAGCCATCTCATCTTCCATGGCCTCTTTCCAGGAACCTACATCTTTCATGCCCATAGCCTCTTTCACACTTCTAGGCTCATCCGTGTTAGTAAGTAAAGCAAAAGCACAACTAGAATCAAGTAATGTGTAACCAAACCTATCAGGTTGCTTTCTTGTTCGTGTAGACCTCCTTAGTAGCTGAGGTTGAGGTTTTGCTTCTTCTTCTTCACTTCCAGAGCTACTAGAGCTCTCCTCATCATCAGACCTCATAGGGTCTGTCAGTTTAGTCTTCTCAGGGGTAGAAGGAAATGAACCACATCTTCTTTCTTTTCTAACTATTTTGGCTGTAGAATAATGGAAGAAGATGTTAGATCTTTGAAGATAACACTTCTGCAATACAACACTTTTTCAGTCACGGGATCCCAAAGCTTGTATCCTTTCACACCAACACCATAGCTAATGAAAATGCATTTAATAGCCTTATTCTCCAACTTCAACCATTTCTCCCTAGGTACATGTGCATATGCCTCACAACCAAAAACACAAAGATGCCTTATTGAAGGCTTCTTACCAAACCACACCTCCATAGGTGTTTTGCCAACAAGAGATGATGTAGGAGATCTATTTACCAGATAGCAAGCAGTGGCAACAACTTCAACCCAAAACTTTTGTTCGAGGCTTGCTCCACTAAACATACTCCTAGCCTTCTCCATCAGTGTCTTGTTCATCCTCTCTGCAACTCCATTTTATTGTGGGGTATATGGAGTTGTCTCATGCCTTTCAATCCCTTGCTCTTTGCAGAACTTATCAAACTCTACCAAAAAAAACTCACCTCCATTGTCAGTTCTCAAACACTTAATCTTTTTACAAGTCTAATTTTCAGTAGAGGCTTTAAACTCCTTAAACTGACTAAAGACTTCAATCTTGCTTCTGATAAAATAAACCCATGTCCTTCTATTGTAATCATCTATGAAAGATACAAAATATATAGATTTTGAAATCGAAGGAACATTCACAGGACCAAACACATTAGAATGAATTAGATCCAATACACCAGAAGACTTGTGAGAACTAGAGTAAAACTAAACATGGTTTTGCTTTCCATAAATGCAATGTTTACAAAAGTTGAACTTGAGATTACAATAATTTAACCCCTCAATGAGGTTTTTATTTTTTAGGGTACACAGATCCTTCTCACCAATGTGGCCATATCTCAATGCCATAACATAGGCTTTTCAGCAGGAAGCTTGGCTTCCATGGCATGTGCACTACCATTGGAACCAGTTACAACATATTTCTTCACTGCATGTTCAGATGGTTGGGATGAAGTGAGAACAACTCATTTTCTTGAGTCAGAAGAACTATTGCACTGTGAAGTACATGCCTCTAGTTGAAATAGAGTACCCCTCCGAGTACCCTTTGCAAGCACCATAGATCCTCTTGTCATCTTGCATCCATCCTTTGAAAAGACAACCTGCACACCTGCATCATTCAACATACTTACAGAAGGCAGGTTCCGTGCAAGGCCTGTAATGTGCATAACTCCAGTGATCCCCTTCACTCGTCCATCGGGGAATCCGATTGAGACTCTTCCATGACCAACAATCTTTAGATGAGAGTCATCACCAAGGTACACCCTTCCACCATCAAACTCTTCATACTTAGTAAACCATTCTTGATGCGAGGTCATGTGGAATGATGCACCAGAATCAATCAACCACACATCATCAGATGCATGGGTAGCCAGGGCTACGATGAAGGCATCACCATCATCTTGTGACCTGTCAGAATCTGAATCAGGAGCTTTCTTCTTCTTTTTCTTCTCCTCTTTGCATTCCTTTCAGAAATGCCCAGACTTGCCACAGTTCTAATAGAGAGCCTTGGAATTTCTAGGAGATTTGGATCTCCCATGGGAATTGGATCTGCCCTTCTCAGCTTTCTTGTCTTTCTTCTTCCCTTTCTCCTTAGGTCTTCCACGAACCGCAAGAGCCTCTTTGGCTGATTCAGATGTCTTCCTCTGCATTTCTTTCGATAACAATGAGGACACCACATCTTCCATCTTGAAGGTGGTAGTGGTGCTTCTAATAGCCATGACAAGATGATCCCACGAATCTGGCAAAGAACAAAGCAGGGTCATGCAAGGATCCTCCTCCATCTTCACACCCACAGATGTCAACTGTGCAACAATCACATTGAAATCATTCATGTGATCCACAACAGATCCTCTATCTTGCATCTTCAGAGTGAACAACTTATATTTTAGGAAGAGTTTGTTTACCAAGGACTTGGCCTGATAAACATCACCCAACTTCTTCCAAAGATCCTTTGTTGTCTTCTCCTCATGGATGTTCAACAGAACAGAGCCAGCTAAACAGAGTCTTATGAGATCCTTAGCCTTCTGATCTTTGAGGTCCCAATCAACTTGTGACATTGTTGTAGGTTTCACACCGGATACGGTTTCCCATAGGTCACGATCAACAAGTAGGTCCTCCATCTTGAGTTTCCACAACTTGAAATTAGTGCCATTGAATTTCTCCACCTCAATCCTTTCGGATATGGTTGCCATCTCCTTGCTGCAACAAGATATAGAATACTCTACACAAGACTCCCACTCAACCTAAGATTAGCTCAAAAAACCCCTACCTAGTAGCTAGAACCAAAAACTAGCCAGGCTCTGATACCAACTGAAAGGAAGCTAGGTGTGCGAAAATTGCTTCCTACACTAATCTAATGAGGGGAGGAGAGTGCAAATTCAAATTTATCCCAACTATTACAGCAACATTAAACTATTAACATGAGATATTGCAGCAAACACATAAGGAAGAAAGAATGACAGAAGAAGAGAGACACAAGATATATGTGGGGAAAACCCTTACGGGTGAAAAACCCCACACTCCAAAACACTGCTTAATTGTATTACATAAAAAAATAGATTACAATACAAAATAGAGCCAATGCTCTTGCAGGAGCCTTCAACACTCATATCTGGAGATGATCCGGTAGCATAACAGTACCTGTAAAACTTGTAGTACATCACCTCCTCAAAGCACTTGTTTATATAGAGTTTACAAGGCAGTTTTGGCTCTATCTTGGAATGAACATCCGACATGGCCTCATGGCCCAAAACCCATGCCTATGGACACTTGTCCAACCTTGTAGTATGTTCCTAACATTTGTCAGGTCACCCCATCCCAAAGATGTCGCCTATTCCAAAAATGGGCAATGACAGATGCTTCTACGACTCTTACAACCATCATAGAATCTGTCATAGCATAATGACTTACAACTGTAAGAGAATATGTCATACACATGCTGTAAATAGCATATTCTCTTACAACATGTCATAACCCACCTTGGGGCACCCAAAGATACCTTCCCCAAAGATGCTCTTTGACACTTGTCTGTACCTATCATAGAATCTCCTATTTCTGACTCTTACATGTCATAAAACTGTCATAGGAATTTGTCATGACCGTTTCAGTCAATATTCCCTTACACAACATCCAAGATGTTGACACATGGAAAAATATTCCTACCATAAGTGGGATGCCTATCTCCTCATGTGACGACAAAATTACAAGTTGTCATCTTCCATGTAGGATGGCACATCACCGTGCCACATCCCACAAGATGACAATATGAATTTACAATTTAATTCTATTAGCTCTTGTCGAACACCTCCCAACATTCTCAACAGGATTTAACTGCTATAGGTCGAGAGGCCCATAGACTCTGAACACCATCTGAACTTCTCTGTGCCCACTGGCTTTGTCAATGCATCTACAACATTCTTCAGAGTATCTACCTTCTCCAAATTTACCTAAACCCATCCTCTACCATGTCTCGTATGAAGTGAAACTCTACATCAATATGCTTTGTTCTGGCATGGAAAGTTAGATTCTTCGCAAGGTAAATTGCACTCTGACTGTCACAACTGATCATAATTTGACTTGCATCAACACCAATATCTGAACACAATCTCTTAAGCCAAATGGCTTCCTTACAAGCATGAGTTGCAGCCATATACTCAGCTTCTGTAGTGGACAAAGCAACCACAGGTTGTTGCTTACTCATCCAACTAATTACACCACCAAACATTGTGAACACATATGCACTGGTGGATCTCCTGCTGTCAATGTCACCTGACCAATCAGAATTCACAAATCCATGAATACAAACTGAATGTGGAGGTCCTATAGCATTACTGTGATAGCATATGGAATACTCAGAAGTACCCCTCAAATATCAGAACACTCTCTTAACTGCATCCCAATGTATCCATCCAGGATTAGCCATAAATCAACTAAGGACTCCCACTACTTGGGCAATATCTGGTCTTGTACAGACCATGGTATACATCAAACTGCCAACATCATTAGCATAAGATACTCTGCTCATGTCCTCCACCTCACTAGGAGATTTTGGACAATCACTAACAGATAACTTTGTTCCCAATGAAACATGAACACTCACTGGTCTACAATCTGCCATGCTGAACCTATCCAACATGGCCTGCACATACTTACTCTGGCTTAACCAAACTTTTTTGTTTGCTCTATCTCTTCTGATCTCCATTCCCAGAATGTACCTGGCTGCCCCAAGATTTTTCATCTCAAATTGTGCTAACAACTAAGACTTCAAATTAGAAATCATATTCTTACCATTCCCAATCAACAACATATCAACATACAATGCAATAATGAGAATGCGATCATTGCCAAACTTGTAATACACACAATAATTCAATTTTGATCTCAGATAACCAATTGACAACACAAAGTCATCAAACTTCAAGTACCATATCCTAGGAGACTGCTTCAAACCATACAAATACTTCTTAAGCTTGCAAAACCAAATTTTCTTTAGCTTTCTCTATGTAATGCTCTGGCTATGACATGTAGATTTCTTCCTCCAAATCACCATGAAGGAAAGCTGTCTTCACATCCATCTGTTCTACCTCTAAATCATAAGCAGCAACAAGAGATAACATAAATCTAATGGATGTTAGCTTTGCAATGGGAGAGAAACTTTCACCATAATCAATTCCTTCCACTTGTGAGTACCCCTTCGTAACCAATCTAGCCTTGTATTTTTCAACACTGCCATCTGCACCAAATTTGTTCTTGAACACCCATTTGCATCCAATGGGTTTCCATCCATCAGGTAAAGGCAGCAAGTCCCATGTTTTTTTTTTCTCCAAAGAAGTCATCTCATCTTCTATGGCCTCCTTCTAGGAACCTGCATCTTTCATGCCCATAGCCTCTTTCACTGTTCTAGGCTCATCAATGTTAGTAAGTAAAGCAAAAGCACAACTAGAATCAAGTAATGTGTAACCAAACCTATCAGGTTGCTTTCTTGTTCATGTAGACCTCCTCAGTAGCTGAGGTTGAGGTTCTACTTCTTCTTCTTCGCTTCCAGAGCTACTAGAGCTCTCCTCATCATTAGGCCTCACAGGGTCTATCGGTTCAGTCTTCTCAGGGGTAGAAGGAAACTGAACCACATCTTCTTTCTTTTCTGACTATTCTCGCTGTAGAACAATGGAAGAAGATGTTAGCTCTCTAAAGATAACACTTCTGCTATACAACACTTTTTTAGTCATGGGATCCCAAAGCTTGTATCCTTTCACACTGACACCATAGCCAATGAAAATACATTTAACAACCTTGTTCTCCAACTTAGACCGTTTCTCCCTAGGCACATGTGCATATGCCTCACAACCAAAAAGATGAAGATGCCTTACTGAAGGCTTCTTACCAGACCACACCTCCATAGGTGCTTTGCCAACAAGAGCTGATGTAGGAGATTTGTTTACCAGATAGCAAGTAGTGGCAACAGCTTCAGCCCAAAACTTATTTTCGAGGCTTGATCCACTAAGCATACTCCTAGCCTTCTCCATCAGTGTCCTGTTTATCCTCTCTGCAACTCCATTTTATTGTGGGGTATATGGAGTTGTCTTATGCCTTTCAATCCCTTGCTCTTTGTAGAACTTATCAAACTCTGCCAAACAAAACTCACCACTGTTGTCAGTTCTCAAACACCTAATCCTTTTACAAGTCTAATTTTTAGCAAAGGTTTTAAACTTCTTAAATCGACTAAAGACTTCAATCTTGCTTCTGATAAAATAAACCCATGTCCTTCTATTGTAATAATCTATGAAAGATACAAATATATAGATTTTGAAATCAAAGGAACATTCACAAGACCAAACACATCAGAATGAATTAGATCCAATACACTAGAAGACTTGTGAGAACTAAAGTAAAACTGAACACAATTTTACTTTCCATAAATGCAATGTTTGCAAAAGTTAAACTCAAGATTACAATCATTTAACCCCTCAATGGGGTTTTTATTTTTTAGGGTATGCAGACCCTTCTCACCAATGTGGCCATATCTCAAATGCCATAACATAGTCTTTTCAGTAGGAAGCTTGGCTTCCATGGCATGTGCACTACCAGCAGAACCGGTTACAACAGATTTCTTCACTATGTGTTCAGATGGTGGGGATGAAGTGACAGAAGCTCATTTCCTTGAGTTAGAAGAATGATTGCACTATGAAGTGCATGCCTCTAGCTGAAACAGAGTACCCCTCTGAGTACCCTTTGTAAGCACCATAGATCCTTTTTTCATCTTGCATCCATCCTTCGAAAAGACAACCTACACACCTGCATCATTCAACATACTTATAGAAAGCAGGTTCCGTACAAGGCCTAGAATGTGCATAACTCCAGTGATCCCCTTCACTCGTCCATCAGGGAATTGGATTGAGACTCTTCCATGACCAACAATCTTCAAATGAGAGTCATCACCAAGGTACACCCTTCCACCATTGAACTCTTCATACTTAGTAAACCAGTCTCAATGCAAGGTCATGTGGAATGATGCACCAGAATCAATCAACCACACATCATCAGATGCATGGTTGGCCAGGGCTACGATGAAGGTATCACCATCATCTTGTGACCTATCAGAATCTGAATCAGGAGCTTTCTTCTTCTTTTTCTTCTCCTCTTTGCATTCCTTTTAGAAATGCCCAGACTTGCCATAGTTCCAACAAAGAGCCTTGGACTTTCTAGGAGATTGGGATCTCCCATGAGATTTGGATCTACCAAGGTTGAGACACCTTAATTCCCAAGGTTGAGACACCTTAATTCCCAACACAATTGCATAAAATTCTTGATCATACACAAAATATTTCTTCTTTGATTCTTTCAATTTTTGACTAAAGTATGCAATTGGGTTCCCTTCTTGACTAAGGACACCTCTAATCATTGTTCCACTTGCATCACAATCCACTTGAAAAACTTTCCCAAAATCAAGGAGTGCTAATACTAGCTGTTTAGTCACCTTACTTTTCAAAATTTTGAAACTCTTCTTAGCTGTTGTTGTCCACACAAACTCCTTATTACCCTTCATTGTCTAAGTAATAGGTGTACAAATCCCACTAGAATTTCAAATGAACTTCCTATATAAGCTCGCCAAGCCATGAAAATGTCTGGCTTCAAACATACTATGAGGTGAAGGCCAATCCACAATCGCCTTGACCTTTTCTGGCTCCATTTTTAGATTATCACCAGAAACTACAAATCCCAAATAAAGTAAGTCCTCCTTAATGAAACTACACTTTTTCAAATTTACTAGGATTTTCTCTTATCTTAACCTCTGCAATATTGCCCTAACATGCAGTAAATGTTCTTCCTTTGTCTTACTGAAAATCAAAATATCATCAAGATATACAATAACAAACTTACCAAGAAATGACTTTAATACTTCATTCATCAGCCTCATGAAAGTGCCGGGAGCATTCGTCAACCCAAAAGGCATCAGCAACCACTCGTAAAATATGAATTGTAATAGGGTCAACCCAAAAGGCATCAGCAACCATTCGTCAACCAAAGGTTTGAATTTTCTCTTTTCCCTTTCTTTGTATTTCCATTCGAACATGTTCCCACCATAGGGAAGCATGACCCTTCAACTTCGTGTAGGCAAACTTCACTTTCTTAGGATCTTTAATCAATTCAAAGTCAAAATATTTCTCCATCTGCAATATCTAGTTGATTAATTCTTCTGGATTCAAACTACCATTATAACTAGGAGGATCTGAATGAGGCTTGCTACTTATTTTGGACATTGCTCTAAAAAATATTCTTTCTCCAGTTCATTTCCTTCATTTGCATCATCCTCTCTCACTTCAACTTCTTCTCCATCCTCACTTACATATTCAACATGTACTCCTCTGCGTTGCGCCATCTCTATAGCATCTAATCATGCAGTTATTCCTCTCAACATTTCCACAATCGCCATATCTCCTCATGGTCCTCTTCTACCATGTCCTCTCTGTGCCATATCTTCTTCAGATTCTCTCCAGTTATAGGTCTACTCACTCTTCTTTGTCCACAACAAAAATATTAGAATCTCTTCTTTGACATGTCCATAGCCTCCCCAAGAAACTCGCTCTAATACCACTTCGTGCAGGACTAAATTAAGGGGTCTTATCAGACTACCAAATTAAGCAGCAAAATGAAATCAACATAAAAGACAACACCACACCCACCACAACTTGTGTTATTTATTCATCAACAACAATGAATTACATGAGTACAAATTCAAGTTCTACAGTCATGCTTCTAAATCAAAATATCTAGCTCTTTATAGAGTGACCTACAACATCTACATTCATCAAGAAAATCGAACCGAACCCCCAATCAAGACCAAATGAAAATATTTATACTTCTCCAAGAAAAGAAGTTGAACTGTTATCATTCGATTAAGAAATTGAATGAAGTACCAGAATAGAAAATGAACTACCACCTCAAACATCCTCGTTAATGAACATCAACCACCACTGTATACATTCGGCAATGTACATATTTTGACTCTAAGACAACCATCAGCAAAATCGACCCCTTCCATGCTTTTATCATCTTATCAATAATTTTTTTAAACCACGAGCTAGCTGATACTTATACTTTTCCTTCTATCGGTAATTTATTCTCTCCACAAACTAAGGACTTTAAGTTCAATTTCCTTCCCTTGGCCATATCTTTAATTGGCAAAATGGTTATCGGTAAAGTGGACCGTCGACAAACCAAAAAGTTCGCAAACTGGAGAGTTTGCTGACAAAGTTCTCAAACTCTCAAATTTGCTGATAATAAAAGAATTTCATCCAAAGCTCACTTAAAGTGCAATCGGTAGAAGTTCCCACCAACAAACTGAAAAGAAATTGGCAACTTTGAACAATTCAAACTTCCCTTGAAGACTTGGTCGGTGAAATCACCCATCGGCGAAATGAACTATCGGTGAACTGAAGAGTTCACAAACTAGAGATTTTCCTGACAAGACTTCCTTTCGATAGTCTTAGAAAATATGAATTGTCCTTAAGCTTAATTAGAAAATTGCCCATTAGATAAACTAAGTTGTCAACGAACTGAGTAGTTCCTGAACTGAAGAAATCATCGACTAGCCATAACTTAGCCAATTTTTGCCCAATCTTCACCAAAATCAAACCGTGGATACCCAATTGGGTATTTAACAAGATGATGTCCTTAATTTATCCCAACAAATCTGAATTTACTCCTAAAATACAAAAAACAACACTGCAAAGAAAACAAAGCCAAACAACTTAGAAAAGAAAACATATTTTTGGTGACACAGGATTGTTAGTGAGCCTAGATGCTCCTACACCACCATCCTAGATATGTTAGAAATGAAATTAACACTACTTCAATGGAAAACTGATTAAAAATAAATTTCAGCAATTTTTAAGTGTGCATTAACAATGGAGATTGTAACAAAACATAAAACCCACTACAGAAAAGATGTCAAACATGAATAAATCAACACAATGACACAGTGTTTACGTGGAGAAAACCCTTGCGGGTAAAAAACTATTCTAGGAAAGAGCCACAAGTTTGTATCAATCTCAACAAGATTGTACAATACATCAACTACACAATTCTCTCCACAAGTCTTCAATCCGACAACATTTCGACAATACTTGAGTACCTAAAATCTGTATTGCAGCAACAAATACATGGCAAATACTTATAGAAACATTTTCCAACTCATCCTAGGCATTCACCTTCTCTCTTCTAAGATTCTCCAACCTGTAAACATCAATTACCATCTTACAAGCATCTTACAGTTGTCCAAAAACAACCATGCAAAGATTGGGTGCCCAAGACTAAATCTGGCCTCTTATAACATCTTATGACACATCATAACCATCATAGATTCCACAAAAGAGTATCTTTCCAAGATAGGAACCTTGGGATAAATATAGCAAATATACAACTAACATATCCGTCATATGCGTCATAGAATCACAGAATCTTATGACAACTTGCAGCTGTCATAGATTCACTTAGCAAACATTATGACAGTTGTCATACATGCTAAATATAGTAGATTCCTCAAGGGAGCATGCCTACCCTCATTTAATTTGAGTTTTTACATTTGCCAATAGTAAAAGTCACTCCGTAATTACCTCCGGTTACTCTGAAATTACCCCTACCAGTGAAACTAGTACATCTCCTCATGGATGATTACAAATTACATATAATAAATGGAATAAATACAATATTGGGATTTACAAGGTTAATGGCACCTTATCCCAACATTCTCCCACTTGACATTATGCATTGTAAATAAACCCATAGGAAATCAAATGAAAATAATCAGGCACTAGAAACAAGGCCCATGGCCTCTCTGCACCACACGAACTTCTCTGTGCTTACAGGTTTAGTCAATGAATCTGCAACATTCTCTTGAATGTCTATTTTCTTCAGCTCAATCTCTCCATTTGCAACCAACTCTCGAACAAAGTGATATTGAACATCAACATGCTTAGTCCGAGAATGATACATGGGATTCTTCGCCAAACAAATAGCACTCTAGCTATCACAACCAATCTGAATGATACTGCAATCAAAACCAATACCTGTACACAGTGTTGGGAATTAAGGTGTCTCAACCTTGGTAATTCCTTGCATTTATTTTTGTAATGTAATTTATTTACTTAGCCTATGTTGTAATTTTGTTGCACATCCTATTTTTTCATTTAGTGTGATGTGGCACGGTGAGTTGTCACTCCACTTATAAGATGACTAGGATGGTCAACACACTCCATGTGGAGATAGGCATCCCTTTTGTGTGGTAGAGGTTTTCTGCCATGTGTCGATATCTTGACTAGTGTGTAAGTGAATCTTGACCGAAACGGTTATGACAGATTCCTATGACAGAATCTATGACATGTAAGAGTCAGAAATAGAAGGTTCTATGACAGGTGAAGACATGTGTCACAAGGCATCTTGGAAAAAGCATCTTTGGGTGCCCCAAGGAGGGTTATGACATGTTGTAAGAGAATATGCTATTTATAGCCTATTTATGACAGATTCTCTTATAGCTATAAGATATGTCAGAATGACGGATTCTATGACAGTTGTAAGAGTCGTAAGAGCATCTGTCATTGCCCATCTTGGGAATAGGTGACCTCTTTGGGATGGGGTGACTTGACAAGTGTCAGAAACATCCTACAGTCTTGGACAAGTGTCCATAGGCATGGGTTTTGGGCCATGAGGCCATGTTGGATGCCCATCTTAAGATAGAGCCATTTTTGCCTTGTATTTTATATAAAAAATAGGTGCTTTGGAGAGGAGATGTATTATGTGATTGACAGGTACTATTATGCTGCCGAATTATCTTTAGATATGAGTGTCAAAGACTCCTACAAGAGCATTGGCTCTGTAATTGTATTGTAAACCTCTTTGTTTAGATAATACATTTGAGCTGTGTTTTGGAGTGGGGTTTTTCACTCGTAAGGGTTTTCCCCACATATATCTTGTCTCTCTCTTTTTCTGTCTTACATTCTTGTGTATGTGTTTGCTGTAATATCTCTATTGTTGGGTTAACATTGTTGTAACTATAAAGATTAAAATAAATTTGCACTCATCTCTCCTCATTAGATTAGCGTAGGAAGTGATTTCCACACACCTAGCTTCCTTTCAGTTGGTATTAGATCTTGATCACCTTTGGTCCTAGTTGTTGGGTAGGGGTTTTTTGAGCTAATCTTAGGTTGAGTGGGAGCTTTGTGTAGAGCATTCTGTAATCCTGTTGCAGGAAAGAGATGGCAGGCACATCCGGAAGATTAGAGGTGGAGAAATTCAATGGAACTAATTTTGAGTTATGGAAACTTAAAATGGAAGACATTCTTGTTGATCATCTGTATCCGATGTAAAACCAACTGCAATGGCACAAACTGATTGGGATCTCAAATATCGGAAGGCTAAGGGCCTCATAAGACTTAGTCTAGTTGATTCTATCCTGTTAAATGTCCATGAGGAGAAGAGCACAAAAGACCTTTGGAAGAAGTTGGGAGATATTTATCAGGCCAAATCCCTGGTGAACAAACTTTTTCTGAGAAAGAAGTTGTATTCTCTGAAGATGGAGGATGGAGGATCTATTGCAGATCACCTGAATGCCTTCAACATGTTAATTGCACAATTGACATCAGTTGGTGTGAAGATGGAGGAGAAGGATCGTTGTATGACCTTGCTTTGTTCTTTGTCAGACTCGTGGGATCATCTTGTTATGGCTATTGGGAGCACTGCATCCACTTTCACAATGGATGAAGTGGTATCTTCGTTGTTATCTGAAGAGATGCAGAGAAAGTCTTCTGATGCAGCCAAAGAGGCTCTTGCGGTTTGTGGAAGACCCAAGGAGAAAGGGAAAAAGAAGGACAAGAAAGCTGAGAAGGGCAGATCCAAATCTTGTGGGAGATCCAAATCTCATGGAAAGTCCAAGGCTCTCTATTGGAACTATGGAAAAATTGGGCATTTCTGAAAGGAATACAAGGAAGAAAAGAAAAAGAAGAAGAAGAAGAATGCCCTAGATTCAGATTCTAACAAATCACAAGATGATGGTGATGCCTTCATCGCATCCCTGTCCACCCATGCATTTGATGATGTGTGGTTGATAGATTCTGGTGCATCATTCACATGACCTTGTATCAAAGCTGGTTCATGAAGTATGAAGAGTTCGATGGTGGAAGAGTGTACCTGGGTGATGATTCTCATCTGAAGATTGTTGGTCATGGAAGAGTCTCAATCTGATTCCCTGATGGATGAGTGAAGGGGATCACTGGGGTTATGCACATCCCAGGATTGGCACGGAACCTGCTTTCTATAAGTATGTTGAATGATGCAGGCGTGCAGGTTGTCTTTTCAAAAGATGGATGCAAGATGACTAGAGGATCTATGGTGCTTGCAAAGGGTACTCTATTTTAGATGGAGGCATGCAGTTCACAATACAATAGTTCTTATGACTCAAAGAAAAGAGCTGCAGTCACTTCATCCCAACCATCTGAACAAGTAGTGAAGAAATATGTTGTAACAAATTCTGATGGTAGTGCATTTTGTGTACCCAAGGGTGCTCATGCTTTGGAAGTTAAGCTTCCTGCTGAAAAGACTATGTTATGGCATTTGAGATATGGCGACATTGGTGAGAAGGGTCTCAGAACCCTGAAAAATAAAAAACCTCATTGAGTGGTTAAATTATTGTAATCTCAAGTTCAACTTTTGCGAACATTGTGTATATGGAAAGTAAAATTGTGTTTAGTATTACTCTAGTTCTCACAAGTCTTTTGGTGTATTGGATCTTATTCATTCTGATGTGTTTGGTCCTGTTAATGTTCCTTTGATTTCCAAATCTATATATTTTGTATATTTCATAGATGATTACATTAGAAGGACATGGGTTTATTTTATTAGAAGCAAGACTGAAGTCTTTAGTCGGTTTAAAGAGTTTAAAGCTTTTGCTGAAAATCATACTAGTAAAAAGATTAAGTGTTTGAGAACTGATAATGGTGGTGAGTTTTGTTCGGTAAAGTTTGATAAGTTCTATAAAGAGTAAGGGATTGAAAGACATAAGACAACTCCATACACCCCACAACAAAATGGAGTTGCAGAGAGGATGAACATGATACTGATGGAGAAGGCTAGGAGTATGTTTAGTGGAGCAAGCCTCGAGCAAAAGTTTTGGGCTGAATCTGTAACCACTACTTACTACCTGGTAAACAAGTCTCCTACATCAACTCTTGTTGGTAAGACACCTATGGAGGTGTGGTCTGGTAAGAATCCTTTAGTTAGACATCTTCATGTTTTTGGTTGTGAGGCATATGCACATGTGCCTAGGGAGAAATGGTCTAAATTGGAGAACAAGGCTGTTAAGTGTATTTTCATTGGCTATGGTGTTAGTGTGAAAGGATACAAGCTTTGGGATCCTGTGGTTGAAAATGTGTTGTATAGCATAAGTGTTATCTTCAGAGAGTTAACACCTTCTTCTGTTGTTCTACAACCAGAACAGACAGAAAGGAAAGAAGATGTGGTTAAGTTTCCTTCTACCCCTGAGAAGACTGAACCAACAGACCCTATGAGACTTGATGATGAGGAGAGCTCTAGCAGCTCTGAAAGCTCAGAAGAAGAAGCATAACCTCAACTTCAGCCATTGAGGAGGTCTACACGAATAAGGAAGCAACTTGATAGGTTTGGTTATTGACTGCTTGATTCTAGTTGTGCTTTTTCCTTGCTTACTAACACTGATGAGACTAGAACTATGACAAAGGCTATGGGCATGAAAGATGCAGGTTCCTGGAAGGTGGCCATGGGGGATGAGATGGCTTCTTTGGAGAAGAATAAAACATGGAACTTGATGCCTTTTCCTGAAGGACGGAAACCCATTGGATGCAAATGGGTGTTCAAGAAGAAATTTGGTGTAGATGGAAGTGTTGAAAAGTACAAGGCTAGTCTAGTTGCGAAGGGATATTCACAAGTGGAGGGAATTGATTATGGTGAAATTTTCTCTCCTATTGCAAAGATGACATCTATTCAGTTCCTTATTATCTCTTGCAACAACTTATGACTTAGAGGTGGAGCAGATGGATGTGAAGACAACATTCCTTCATGGTGATTTGGAGGAAGAGATTTACATGTCACAGCCAGAGCATTACATAGAGAAAGGTAAAGAAAATTTGGTTTGCAAGTTGAAAAAGTCTTTGTATGGTTTGAAGCAGTTTCCTAAGATGTGGTACTTGAAGTTTGATGCCTTTGTGTTGTCGGTTGGATTTCTGAGATCGAAATCAAATCATTGTGTGTATTACAAATTTTACAATGATCACATTCTCATTATTGCATTGTATGCTGATGATATGTTGTTAATTGGGAATGGTAAGAATATGATTTCTGATTTGAAGTCTCAGTTGTCAGCACAGTTTGAGATGAAAAATCTAGGGGCATCTAGGTACATTTTGGGAATGGAAATCAGAAGAGATAGAGCTAACAAAAAAACTTTGGTTAAGCCAGAGTAAGTATGTGAAGACCATGTTGGATAGGTTCAACATGGCAGATTGTAGACCATTGTGTGTTCCTGTTTCATTGGGGACAAAGTTGTTTGGTAATGATTGTCCAAAATCTCCTAGTGAGGTGGAGGACATGAGCAGAGTAACTTATGGTAGTGCTTTTGGCAGTTTGATGTATGCTATGGTCTGCACAAGACCAGACATTGCCCAAGCAGTGGGAGTCCTTAGTTGATTTATGGCTAATCCTGGATGGGTACATTGGGATGTAATTAAGCGAGTGTACAGATATTTGAGGGGCACTTCCAAGTATTCCATATGCTATCATGGCAATGCTATAGGACCTCTACATTCAGTTTGTATTCGTGGATTCTGATTGGGTAGGTGACATTGATAGCAAGAGATCCACCAGTGCTTATGTGTTCACTATGTTTGATGGTGCAATTAGTTGGATGAGTAAGCGACAACCTGTGGTTGTTTTGTCCATGATAGAAGCTAAGTATATGGCAGCAACTCATGCTTGTAAGGAAGCCATTTGGCTTAAGAGATTGTGTTCAAATATTGGTCTTGATGCAGGACATATTACGATTTGTTGTGATAGAGTGCGATTTGCCTAGCAAAGAATCCAACTTTCCATGCCAGAACAAAGCATATTGATGTACAGTTTCACTTCATGCGAGACATGGTAGAGGATGGGAAGGTGAATTTGGAGAAGGTAGATACTTTGAAGAATGTTGTAGATGCATTGACGAAACCAGTGGGCACATAGAAGTTCAGATGGTGTTCGGAGTCTATGGGCCTCTCGGCCTATAGCAGTTAAATATTGTTATTTCTATTGGCTCTTACAAGGTATTCGACAAGTGGGAGAATGTTGGGAATTAAGGTGTCTCAACCTTGGTAATTCCTTGCATTTATTTTTGTAATGTAATTTATTTACTTAGCCTATGTTGTAATTTTGTTGCACATCCTGTTTTGTCATTTAGTGTGATGTGGCACTGTGAGTTGTCACTCAACTTGTAAGATGACTAGGATTGTCAACACACTCCATGTGGAGATAGGCATCTCTTTTGTGTGGTAGAGGTTTTCTTCCATGTGTCGGCATCTTGACTAGTGTGTAAGTGAATCTTGACCGAAACGGTTATGACAGATTCCTATGATAGAATCTATGACATGTAAGAGTCAGAAATAGAAGGTTCTACGATAGGTGAAGACATGTGTCACAAGGCATCTTGGAAAAAGGCATCTTTGGGCACCCCAAGGAGGGTTATGACATGTTGTAAGAGAATATGCTATTTATAGCCTATTTATGATAGATTCTCTTACAGCTGTAAGATATGTCAGTATGACAGATTCTATGACAGTTGTAAGAGTCATAAGAGCATCTGTCATTGCCCATCTTGGGAATAGGTGACCTCTTTGGGATGGGGTGACTTGACAAGTGTCAGGAACATCCTACAATGTTGGACAAGTGTCCATAGGCATGGGGTTTGGGCCATGAGGCCATGTTGGACGCCCATCTCAAGATAGAGCCATTTTTGCCTTGTATTTTATATAAAAAAATAGGTGCTTTGGAGAGGAGATGTATTATGTGATTGATAGGTACTGTTATGCTACTGAATTAACTTCAAATACGAGTGTCGAAGACTACTGCAAGAGCATTGGCTTTGTAACTATATTGTAAACCTCTTTGTTTAGGTAATACATTTGAGCTATGTTTGGGAGTGTGGGGTTTTCACCCGTAAGGGTTTTCCCCACGTATATCTTGTCTCTCTCTTCTTCTGTCTTACATTCTTGTGTATTTGTTTGTTGCAATATCTCCATTGTTGGGTTAACATTGCTGTAACTGTAAAGATTAAAACAAATTTGCACTCATCTCTCCTCATTAGATTAGTGTAGGAAGCGATTTCTGCACACCTAGCTTCCTTTCACACAGTCTCCTCAACCAAATTGCCTCCTTAGAGACATGAGTAGTAGCTATATACTCTACTTCTATGGTGGACAAAGCAACTGTGGGCTTCCTCTTACTCATCCAACTCACTGCTCCTCCAAACAAAGTAAACACATAGCCACTAGTGGACCTTCGACTGTCTAAGTCACCTACCCAATATACATCAACAAAACCCTGTATGTCCAAAGATTTATTAGCACTATCAGTACCAAAATAAACCAAACAATAATTAGGAGTACCTGCAAGATATTTAAACACCATCTTCGCATAGTTCCAATGCTGTCTACCAGGGTTAGACATAAATCTGCTCAAAACTCCCACTGCTTAGGCAATATTTGGTCTAGTGCAAACCATTGCATACATCAAAATCCCTACAACACTAGCATATGGCACATTAGACATATCCTCAAGATCATCCTTAGTCTTTGGACACATATCTAACGAAAGCTTAGTACCAATGGGTAAAGGAACTCTAACTGGGTTACAGTCCTGCAAACTAAACCTCTGCAAAATAGTATTCACATACTTACTTTGTGACAACCAAAGATTTTTGTTAACTCTGTCCCTCCTGATTTCCATTCCCAAATATACCTTGCAGCACCAAGATCCTTCATCTCAAATACACCTGAAAGTTGGGCTTTAAGCTCACTGATCATACCCTTAGTATTGCTGAAAAACAACATGTCATCAACATACAAAGCAATAACCAATATAGAATCATCAACACAATGAATGTAAACACAATGATCCTCCTCACTTCTAACAAAACCCAATTTCAAAACAAATGAGTCAAACTTTTGATACCACATTTTGGGGGACTGTTTCAAACCATAGAGAGACCTCTTTAACCTACAAACCCAATGTTCTCTCCCTTTTACCTCAAAACCTGTAGGCTATTGCATATAAATTTCTTCTTCAAGATCTCCATACAAGAATGCAGTCTTAACATCCATTTGCTCAATCTCCCAATCATAAGTTGCATCAATGGATAAGAGAAATCTAATAGAAGTCAATTTAGCAACATGAGAGAATATCTCACCAAAAAATCAATCCCTCTCTCTGGGAGTAGCCCTTGGCTACCAGTCTAGCCTTGTACTTCTCCAATGACCCGCCTGCTCCAAACTTCTTCTTGAAGACCCACTTACATCCTATGGCCTTTCTTCCTTTGGGCAAATGAACAAGATCCCAGGTATTATAAGAGTCTAAAGCCATCATCTCCTCCTACATGGCTAACTGCCAAGACTCACTATCATCTACAGAAATAGATTCCCTGTAGGATCTAGGTTCATCGTTAGTACTCAATAAAGCATATACACAACAGAAATCTGGTGGGCTATACCTATCAACTAGATTATGTTGTCTTGTGGATCTCCTCAAGGGTGGAGTAAGAGACTCTACTTGTTCTTCTGCATGATCATCTGCACCAACTTCTTTTGTAACAATAGACTCATCTTCATCAGAACTACTTGAATCTTCTTCTTCTTCACCCCCCAATCCATCATTATATTCTTCCTGAGGTGCATCTTGCTGCTCTAAATCAAAGTGCACCTTCTTTACCTTTTCTCCTTTTTCTTTTGGCTGCTCAGGTTCAAAATAAGCTCTAAGTTCCCTGAAAATAACATCTCTAGAAAAGATAATCTTGTGGGTTAGTGGATTCCAAAGCTTATAATTTTTCACATTATCACCATATCCAATGAATGTACACTTTTTATCCTTTGTATCAAACTTAGATCGCTTTTCGTTAGGCACATGAACAAAAGCCTCACAACCAAAAATCCTTAAATGTGAAATAGAAGGTTTCTTACCTGTCCACACTTCATAAGGTGTCAAATCAAGAGCCTTACAAGGAGATCTATTTATCAAGTAGCAAGCAGTACACACAACCTCTACCCAAAAGCATTTATCCAAATGGGTATCACTAAGCATACTTCTAGCCCTTTCCATAATTGTTCAGTTCATCCTTTCTACAACACCATTCTGCTGTGGTGTATATGGAGTTGTCTTTTGTCTGATTATACCTGCATGCTTGCAAAACTCATCAAATTCCTTAAAGCAATATTCCCCTCCATTGTCAGATCTTAATATTTTTATCTTTAAACCTGATTGGTTCTCTACTAAGACTTTGAATTCCTTAAACTTAATGAAAACTTTAGATTTATGCTTCATAAAATAAATCCATGTAAATCTGGATACATCATCAATGAAGGTTACAAAATAATGAGATTTTCTGATAGATTCATTATCCACAGGTCCAAACACATCTGTATGAATTATCTATAATTTCTCTTTTGCTCTATTGCTTCATGAAGGAAATGATTTTCTATTTTGTTTACCAAACACACAATGCTCACAGAAATCAAAGTGCTTATCAAAATAAGAGAAACTGTCCAACAATTCTTTATTCTTAATAGTTTTTAATACATTATTGCTTGTGTGGCCCAATCTATGGTGCCACAACATACAAGTGTTTTCAAAAGCCTTAGAAACATAAGAGGCATTACAAACTATAGTGGCTTCAAGCTTAAACAAGTTCTCGAATCTCTTCCCTTTCACTACCACCAGGTTCCCTCTCACCAATCTGTAACCATGCTTGTCAAATGTCACATGCATTCCAAATCATTAAACATTGAAACTAAAATCAGGTTTCTAGCTAATCTAGGAACATGTAAAACACCAGGGAGGGTTTTAATCCTCCCATCACTGAAACACAACAATACCTTTCTTTCTCGACAATTGGATATGAAGAATTATCACCAAGGTAGATATTACCTCCATCATATTCTTCATATGTGGAGAACCATTCCTTATGCGGGGTCATATGAAATGAGCACCCTGAGTCAACCAACCAGTGATCATTAGAAACAACATTACATGTAGAAAGCAAAACTTATTCACCTGCAATCGAGGACTTATCCGAAGCACTCTCCCACTGTTTCTTGGGTTTTCTGTACTCCTTCTTCACATGTCCCCTTTTACCGCAGTTCTAACACTTAACTCTATTCTTTTTACCAGGAGTCTTAGACTGGCCCTTTGACTTGTCCTTAGCCCCTTTCTGATCTCCTTTAGGTTCCCTTTCCTTAGACCTTCCCCTGACACTAAGAGCATCCCCTGAACTATCCAAACTCTTCTTCCTCAATTCTTGTGACAGTAACACTGAAACAAGAGCATCCAACTTCAGATTCGTGAGGTTAGCAGTGATAGAAAGGATAACATTCTCCCAAGGCTCAAGTAAAGAACAAAGAAGTAAGATACATTTATCTTCCTCACTAACCTCAACATCTACTGAATCAAGTTGACTCAATAACAAATTAAAAGAATTTAAATTCTCTGCAACTCATTCACCTTCTTGTATTTTCATGGAAAACAATTTTCTTTTTAAATAAAATTTATTTACCATACTCTTGGCTTGATAGATCTCACCCAAACCAATTCCACAACTTGTGTGCGGTCTCCTCCTTTGCGACATTCAACTGGACAAATTCTGAAAGACACAACCGGATGGCTCCCCGTGCCTCCTTATCCAGTCTATCCCACTCATCTTGAGAGACATCGTCAGGTTTCTTCTCTTTTTGAACAACCAACCATTGGTTTCTTTCTTCCAACAAATCTTCCATTTTTAGCTTCCACAACTCATACCCTGTTCTGTTGAACTTCTCAATGTCCAATCGAGAGGTTGATGCAACGATGGATCCAAACCATAATAACAACATAAGATCTACAAAACAAATGCAACCAAATCTCCCCACTGCAACTACAGTTTCCACACTACCGCCCAAGAGTCAAATCTGGCCAGGTTCTGATACCAAATGTTAGAAATGAAAGCAACACTACTTCAGTGGAAAACTGATTCAAAATAAATTTCAGCAATTTTTAAGTGTGTATTAACAATGGAGATTGTACCAAAACATAAAACCCACTACAGAAAAGATGTCAAACATGAAGAACTCAACACAATGACACAATGTTTACATGGATAAAAACCCTCGCAGGTAAAAAAACTCCACCAGGAAAGAGGCATAAGTTTGTATTAATCTCAACAAGATTGTTACATCAACTACACAACTCTCTCCACAAGTCTTCAATCTGACAACATTCCGATAGCACCTGAGTACCTAAAATCTGTATTACAACAACAAATACATGGCAAATACTTATAGAAACATTTTACAACTCATCCTAGGCATTCACCTTCTCTCTCCTAAGATTCCTCCAACCTATAAACATTAATTACCATCTTACAAGCATCTTACACTTGTCCAAAAATAGCCATGCAAAGATTGGGTGCCCAAGACTAAATCTGGCCTCTTACAACATTTTATGATGTGTCATAACTATCATAGATTCCACAAAAGAGTATCTTTCAAAGATAGGAACCTTGGGTTAAATATAGAAAATATACAACTAACATATCCATCATATGCGTCATAGAATCACAGAATCTTATGACAACTGTTAACTATCATAGATTCACTTACCAAATATTATGACAATTGTCATACATGCTAAATATAGTAGATTCCTCAAGGGAGCACACCTACCCTCATTTAATTTGAGTTTTTACATTTGCCAACAGTAAAAGTCACTTCGTAATTACCCCTGCCAGTGAAACTAGTACATCTCCTCATGGATAATTATAAATTACATATAATAAATGGAATAAATACAATATTGGGATTTACAAGGTTAATGGCACCTTATCCCAACAAGATACATATTCCACTATACCACTCTAATCCTATTATGATCTGTAGTAATTCCTCCTTTCCTACTCTAAGTAGCCATTACTTTGATGATCCCATTGATGCATGTAGTTGCTCCTTTGGTTCCATGTATTACCATGCCTCTAAAATGATTTCCTCCATGATTGTTGTTGTGCTGCCTTGCACACACACCCCTATTTACATTAGAAAAATGTGGACCTGCTCTTTTGTTTTTTTTGCCTTTGTGCTTTGAATGACTGACTTATGTTTCCATCTTTTGCATCTTTTGTTGGTGGTAGGTTGGTATGTTGCAAGTATGTGCAATTAGTGTTGTCATTGATGTCAACAAGTTTGTGTTGTCATTGATGTCAACTGTATGAGCAAGAGATTATTGCAAGAGTATGAGCAGTTGGTATTGAGTTGGTGTTGTCTCTGATGATGAGGAAGTGCTGAAGATGTTTCTGGTGCTTGGTTTCCAAGTGCTTTTGATAAAATTTGAATAAAAGAGGAAATAGTGTGTTGTAGAGGTGTTTTGGCATACAGAGTGGTGTTCTAGTTTTGCTTCGCATTTCTTCTATGTTGAATATCTACTCATGTAGTTTGGATGTGTTGATCAGAGGTGTTCAGAGGTGTTACATTCAGAATTTGGTGTGTTGGATCATTGTGCAGAGGAAGGTGTGTTCACCAGTGGGTAAACTATGTATTGCAGAGGTGTTTGGGAGAAATGTTTTTGCTCCACAATTTTTTGTAGAGTGGTTTTAGGTATTACGATTTTAGAACTGTGTTTATAAGGTTCATATCTATCTTTAGTTGAAGTTGCTCATGGTTTGGTGCTCCGCAAGTTGATTTCTTGAGTTACAGTGTATGGCAGAGATGGTTGAGTATACTGGGTGTGTACTTTCTTTAGGTGAAAGTTGTTGCGAAGGAATTTGTTGGATTTCAGAATGTTTGTGGGATATTATAGATTGTGTTCAAGCATGGTGTGTGGTTTGCGAGTCATCTTTGGTTTGAGGAAGCATGTACTTAAATGATTATGGTGTTAACACAGGTTTGGCTGACCTTGGGTGTTTACACTAATTGCGGATCTACTTCGATGATTATGGAAGCATAGTGTGGCATGTATGAGTGAATTTAGGTCCAAGATAAGGTGTGTTATGGTCTACCTTCATTCCTTTCCACTGCAGGAATGTTTTGGTGCTAACATAAGTTGAATTTACATAGTTAAAATGCATTACTGACCTTGGAGAATGTTTTCAAGGTTGAATATAATATAAATAAGTGTTGAGTTGTTGAGGGATGTGAAGAAGATGTGTGTGATGAGTGAGATGTGAATTGTAGAGTTGTAGAGTGCAAATTTGTGTAGTGCAGTGCAAACTTTCATGTGTTAGATTATTGGATGAAGTGAGCAAAAGGTGTCTACAATTCATCAGTTAGACTGCAAAGGTGTTGGTGATGCTATGGTGGACTTCTCTATTGCATTGAGATGGTTTTCTCTTTGTAACATTCTTCTCTATCTTCTTTTCTATTCTGGCACTGAGCCCTCCAAGAGTGAGCCCTCGAGTAGTGAGCCCTCTAGCAGTGAGCCCTTGAGCAGTGAGCCCTCTGGCAGTGAGCCCTCCGACATTGAGTCCTATTGTATTCAGTGTTGATATTACTTTATATTGTGAGCTAATCCTCAAAGTGGTTTTTCCCTTCTTAGGTTTTCCATGTAAATCTAGTGTTCTCTTGTGTATAATGTTGATTTGGTTTAGTTTTTGTTAGTTTCTTTGATGCTTAATCATCTTAAAAGTTTAAGGGTTAATTGAATTAATGTGGATCTGAATGTGTGTGAGGGTTTTGGAATTATGTTACAACTGATTCACCCCCCTCTCATTTGTCTTGTGCATTCATTAATTGGTATTAGAGAAAGGTTCCTTGGAAGAAAGCTTAACCGCTTGAGGCAGATTTGGGATGGCGCACAAGAAAGATGTTCCCCTATTTAATGGATCAGACTATGCATTCTGGAAAATAAGGATGTAAGGTTATCTAGTTTCTCTTGGATATGAAATTTGGAAGTCTGTTGAGTTAGGATACACTATATCTAAGAATGGTCCAAGTACTGCTATTGAGATTAAGGCCTACAAAAATAATGGTAAAGCAAGGTATGCTCTTTTAAGTAGTCTTACTAATTCTGAATTGGTGAAAGTTATGAATATGAAAACTGCGAATGAAATTTGGGAAATGTTAGAAAGCATTTATGAAGGAGATGATAAGGTCAAGAAAACTAAAATGCAGAATCTGAAGATCATGTTTGAAACCCTGCAGATGTCTGAAGATGAAAACATCACAAGCTACTTGTAGAAGGTGGATGAAGTTGTCAATGGCATCAGAGGTCTTGGTGGAGAACTGGAAGAAAAAGAAGTGGTAAAGAAGGTACTCAGAACTCTTCCCAAAGCTTATAGTCATAAAGAATTTTCTATTGAAGAATTGTAAAATCTAGATCAATATACCAGAGATCAGTTGTATGGTTCTTTAACTACTTTTGAAATGACCGAATTTGGTACAAGTAGTGCAAAAGTTGAGACTAATTTTAAGGCTAGCAAATCAGAGAAGACTATGGAATTAGATCAGGAGGATTCTGATGATATGGAAGCCAACTTTGTGAGAAGAATGAAAAAGGGTACTGGAAAGTATAGTGGTAAGTTGTCTTTCAAATGTTTTAGTTGTAGAAAGATAGGTCATTATGCTTCAAGATGTTCAAAAAAAGCTATGAATAGCAAAAATAGGGAGAGTAAAGGTAAAATGATTAAGAAAAGTTATTATGTTAGAGAAGATGCAAGTATATCTGATGATGAATCTGATTATGAAGATCACGAGGATGGTGAGGTTGTTCATATCTTTAAAACATGATACTATTTCTGCTAACTCTAAGGAATGTATGAAGGAAAGGGCTCCAGAAGTAAGTATTATTGCTGAAGGCACCTTGATATCTTCTTTTCATGCTAGACAGGAAAATAACTACTGGATCATTGACAGTGGATGCTCTAATCATATGACTGGTGATAAGAGTAAGTTTGTTAAACTTGAAAAATATGGAGGACTAGTTAGGTTTGGTGATGATACATATGCTAAGATATGTGGAAAAGGTTCAATCAGTTTTGATGGCAAGCATAACATTGATGATGTTCTTTATGTTAAGGGTTTAAGAAATAACCTCTTGAGTGTTGGACAAATTTGTAGAAAGGGATATAATCTTATGTTTTAGGATGATGGCTATGAAATAAGAAAAGAGTCTCGAATTGTGATTGCTACTGGAAGGAGGATAGATGGAAATGTATATCAGCTCAAAGGTGCTGATGGTTATTGTTTCATGACTCAGATCAGTGAGAGTTGGCTATGGCATAGAAGAATGTGTCACATCAATTTTGATAGCCTAGTAAGAATAAGTTTAGTTCAAGCTATGAGAGATCTGTCAAATATTACAATGTCTATCAATGCTATCTATAAGGAATGTCAAGTTGGAAAACAAGAAAGAAAAAGTTTCAAAGTCAAAGATCAATCTTCTACCAGACTGTTAGAATTAGTGCATACAGATCTTTGTGGCCCTACCAAAGTAAGGAGTTTTCAAGGTGACTGGTATTTCATGCTACTAATTTATGATTGTTTTAGAATGTCATGGGTTACTTTTCTTAAATAAAAATCAAAAGCCCTAGATAAGTTTAAAGCATTCAAAGTCATGGTTGAGAATGAAATAGATATGAAAATCAAATGATTGAGGTCTAAAAGAGGTGGAGAGTTCACCTCCAATGAATTTAACATGTTTTGTGAGGATCATGGAATAAAGAGGCATTTATCTGCCCCTAGGACTCCTCAGCAGAATGGAGTGGTTGAAAGAAAGAATAGGACTGTTCAAGAAGCTGCAAGGACAATGATAAAAAAGAAAATCTACGATAAGTCTACTGGAGAGAAGCAATTCATACTACTATTTATATACTGAACAGAGTGCAAGCAAGAGAAAACAACATAAATAATTCTTATGAGCTATGGTATGGTAGGATTCCTATTGTAAAATGCTTCAGTGTTTGGAAGCAAATGCTACATCAGAAGAGATGAAGAAAATTTAGGAAAGTTTGATGCAAGGTCTGATGAAGGTATCTTTCTTGGATATTCTACTAAAAGCAAAGCTTACCAGTGCTACAATAAGAGGCTAAGAAAGATTGTTGAGAGTGCAAATGTGATGAAGACCTACAGAAGAATTCAGAGGTGAATGGATATGAATTAGATGAGTCTTCTTGCAGTGAAGAAGAAAAAGATAAGGAAAAAGAAGTGCAAATTGAAGAGGACGAAGCTTCGGAAAGGATTTCTAAAACTCCCAAGTATGTGCAGAAGCATCATTCAGAAGAACAGATCATTGGTGATAAGAGCAAAGGTGTATTGACAAGAAGGAAAGTTGCTGAAGAATAGGTAAATCTATGTTTACTTTCTAAAGTTGAACCTAAAACAATGATTGAAGCATGTAAGGATGAGTATTGGATCAAGGCTATGGAAGAAGAACTAATGCAGATTGAAAAGACTCAGACTTGGGAACTTGTCCCAAGACCAACAAACAAAAATGTAATTGGAACCAAGTGGGTATTCTGGAACAAACTAAATGAGAATGGAGAAGTGGTAAGAAACAAGGCAAGGCTTGTGTGTAAAGGCTACTCATAAGTAGAAGGAATAGAATTTGAGGAAACATATGCTCCGATGGAAAGAATGGAATCCATCATAATGTTTTTGGCTTTTACAGCACATAAGGATTTTAAAGTATATCAAATGGATGTGAAATCTACTTTCTTGAATGGTGAATTGGAAGAAGTATACATTAGAACAAGTGGCAAGATTTCAATTATCAGATAAACCAGATATGGTTTGCAGACTGAAGAAAGCACTATATGGATTGAAGCAAGCTCCTAGAGCTTGGTATGTAAGGTTAGGAAGGTACTTGTTATAGCTAGGATTCAATAAAGGTAACACCAATAGTAATCTTTACTTCAAAGTTGAAAATGATTACATTATTTTTGGAGGAAATGAAGCTATGTGTAAGAAATTTGAAGAGGAGATGTAGAAAGAATTTGAAATGTCCATGTTTGGGAAGATGAATTTCTTCCTTGGGATACAAATCAATTAGATAGATAAAGGTATTTTCATTTCACAATCAAAGTATGTCAAGGAAATGTTGAAAAAGTTTGGAATGGAAGATTCTAAACTAGTATGTACCCCTATGGTTACTGGTTGCAAGTTGAACAAGAATGATGAAACTCCTAAGGCTGATTAGAGTAGGTATAGATCAATGATTGGAGGATTGCTATATCTTACTGCTACTAGACCGGATATTATGTGTGTATTTTGTCTTGTGGCTAGATTTCAAGAAGATCTTAGAGAGTCACATGTTGTAGCAGTGAAGAGGATATTTAGATACTTAAAGAGCACTTCAGATCATGGCTTGTGGTATCCAAAGGATACTGACTTTACTCTAAGTGCTTACACAGATGCAGATTGGGTTGGTTGTGTAGATGATAGGAAAAGTACAAGTGGTGGTGCATTCTTTCTTGGATGCAGATTGGTGTCATGGCTAAGCAAGAAACAAGATTCAATGTCTTTATCTACTGCAAAGGTAAAATACATTGCAGGAGCATCTTGCTACACATAGGTGTTGTGGATGAGGCAAACCTTGAAGGATATCAAAGTTGTATATGATGAACCAATTCCTATCTTCTGTGATAATACAAGTGCTATTAACATTTCAAAGGATCCAGTGATGCACTAAAGGAAAAAACATATCTCAAACCGATATCACTTTTTGAGAGAGAAGGTTGCAAAGAATGAGGTGAAGATTGAGTATGTGCCTACAAAGGATTAGGTTGCTGATATATTCACTAAGTCTCTTCCTAAGGATACTTTTGAGTATCTTCGAGAGAAGTTAGGGGTTATTGCCCCTCCTTCTTTGAACTAGATGCATAAGGAGATGCATCAGTCCAGTGGATTTCAAGAATCATTCTTTGTTTTGGACTAATGTTGGAAGCTACCTCTTAGGGGGAGTAGGTAGTGTCTTTGTTGGTTATTGCAGTCTGGGGGAGTAAGTGTTGGTGTGCAGGCTATGTCAAAGGATATGTGTTGTGATTGCTAACTGTTACAGTTGTCATGTGCTACAAAGGGGAGTATGCAAAGAAACAAAAGAGAAGATGTTGCAAAGCAATGGTATGCAAGTACAAGTATGAGTAATGTATAAAGGGTAGAGTGAGAGAGAGATATGTCGGCCTTTGCCATTGATGTCAAAGGGGGAGAGAGAATAATGTGAAAAAAGAAAGAGTCAGTTGAGAAAAGGAGAGTAGTAAGATGAGGGGGAGAGAAAGAGAAAGAAAAAGAGTTGGTATGAAGCATAGTATTGAAGATAATATTGTGTTGATGGTTTTTCACATCATGTGTTGCCATCAATGATAAAGGGGGAGATTGTTGCAAGTATGTGCAGTTAGTGTTGTCATTGATGTCAACAAGTTTGTGTTGTCATTGATGTCAACTGTATGAGTAAGAGATTATTGCAAGAGTATGAGTAGTTGGTATTGATTTGATGTTGTCTTTGATGATGAGGAAATACTGAAGATGTTTCTGGTGCTTGGTTTCCAAGTGCTTTTGAGAAAATTTGAATGAAAGAGGAAACCGTGTGTTGTAAAGGTGTTTTGGCATACAGAGTGATGTTCTAGTTTTGCTCTGCATTTCTTCTAGGTTGAAGATCTACTTGTGTAGTTTGGATATGTTGATTAGAGGTGTTCAGAGGTACTGCATTCAGAATTTGGTGTGCTAGATCATTGTGTAGAGGAAGGTGCGTTCAAAAGTGGGTAAACTGTGTATTGCAGAGGTGTCTGGGAGAATTCTTTTTGCTTTGCATTTCTTTGTAGAGTGCTTTTAGGTCTTGTAGTTCTAGAAGTGTGTTTATAAGGTTCATATCTACCTTCAGTTGAAGTTGCTTGTGGTTTGGTGCTCTGCAAGTTGATTTCTTTAGTTACAATGTATGGCAGAGATGGTTGAGTATACTAGGTGTGTACTTTCTTTAGGTAAACATTGTTGTGAAGGAATTTGTTGGATTTCAGGATGTTTGTGGGATATTCTAGATTGCATTCAAGCATGGTGTGTGGTTCGCGAGTTGTCTTTAGTTTTGAGGAAGTGTGTACTTAAATGATTATGGTGTTAGCATAGGTTTGGCCAACCTTGGGTGTTTACACTAATTGCAGATCTACTTCGATGATTGTGGAAGCATAGCATGGTCTGTATGAGTGGATTTAGGTCCAAGCTAAGGTGTGTTGTGATTCTCTTTCATTCCTTTCCACCACTTGAATGTTTTGGTGCTGACTTAATTTCAATTTACATGGTTAAGATGCATTGCCGACCTTGGAGAATGTTTTCAAGGTTGAAGATAGTATAAATAAGTGTTGAGTTGTTGAGGGATGCAAAGCAGATGTTTGTGATGAGTGAGATGCAAATTGTAGAGTTGTTGAGGGATGCAAAGAAGATGTTTGTGATGAGTGAGATACAAATTGTAGAGTTGTAGAGTGTGAATTTGTGCAGTGCAGTGTGAACTTTCATGTGTGAGATTACTGGATGCAGTGAGCAGAAGGTGTCTACAATTCATCAGTTAGACTTTAAAGGTGTTGGTGATGCTATGGTGGACTTCTCTATTGCATTGAGATGGTTTTCTCTTTGTAACATTATTCTCTATTTTCTTTTCTATTATGGCAGTGAGCCTTTCTTTCTTTTGGGCAGTGAGCCCTTCAATAGTGAGCCCTATTGTATTCAATGTTATATTGTGAGCTAATCCTTAGCGTGGTTTTTCCCTTCTTAGGTTTTCCACGTAAATATGATTTTCTCTTGTGTATGATGTTGATTTGGTTCAGTTTATGTTATTTGCTTTCATTCTTAATCATCTTAAACATTTAAGGGTTAATTAAATTAATGTGGATCTAAATGTGTGTGAGGGTTTTGGAATTATAAGTTACAACTGATTCACCCCCCTCTTAGTTCTCTTGTGCATCCAACATGGTAATGGTTTTGCAAAAGATGTTATAAAAGTTTAAGTCGACAATCAAATCATTGAAAAGGTTTTAGAGTGTTTTCAATGTGAATTTCAAGTTTTTCTTTAGCCTTTGTGGATTTGTGGGTTTTCCAAAGACTTACAGATTTTTAAATTTTACTTTGAAGTCCTGAAGTCTCTTGAATTCCTACATCCACTATCACCACATTTTCATAGATTCTTGATGTTAGATCTAGGGCATACAACTGAGAGGGGGGGTGAATCAGTTGTACAAAAACTTGCTTCTACTTCAAACACTTAATTCTTCTTTGTTAGTTAATAGCATATTAGTTAACCATTCATGAAAGCATAATGCATAAACACAGGAGCAGATAAACATCAACACATTGGACACCAAGATTTTGACATGGAAAACCCGGTTAAGGGAAAAACCACGGGGTGATTAACCTAAGGATTATTCTTTGTTAGAAGAATAAGAAAAATGAATGGCACATGCCAATTAGGGCTTACTGCCTGAGCACACTACTCACAAGAGGCACACTACCTACAAGAGACACACTATCTACAAAGTGATAAGAATCACAAACTTGAACTGGAGATTGACATCTTTACCATGTTTGGATCAGTTCCATTTAAGCCTGAGATACTTCTGCTCTGCCCTTTGCTCTTTTGCTATGCCACACTCATCCACTCCACACACACTTTGAAATGAACTCACAAACTTTTATTTATACAAGGCATCAACTTAGGAATAATTATCTAAGTTGGCAATCATCCATAAGAGCATTCGCAAGTCGGCAATCATCCACAGGGACATTCGCAAGATGAATAACTCATTCGGTCGGCCAGTCTGAATAAGAATATCTTCATTCAGAAGAATATCTTCAATTCTGGGCTCTAACACTAATGTGGACTGACAACACAACCTCAACATGATCCAAGAACCTTCACAAGCTTGCCTGAATGACCAGGTACATCCGCACTTCCTCTACTCATAGGAATCTCTTCTCCTCTTCATCTGGAACTTTAGGAACATAGTCTATCGTGATTGTCAAACTGAAAAAGGTTCTTCCAGACCTCCAAAATTTATACAAACCAAGATGACACATCACAAGGACATCCCAAACACTCTTTCCAATCCGCAGAGTCTGATAATGCACCTCCGGATCTCACCGGACCTTTTTGTAACACTCTGTCCCTCCGGAGCATCTCCCAGAACCGGTTCTACTTGACCAATCACAACTTTTTCATATCTTCATGCGGACCTCTAAAATCTTAACTGGATCATCTCAAGACTCATATCTACAAACCCTTTAATCCGCATCCTCTGATCCTCAACCTATTGAGTACATTTGCCTTCTTCTCATCATTGTTCTTCACTGTTCTTGATTGAGACTAATTTTCTTAATATCCTCAGCACACAACTCATCCAAACCTTCTTACCAATGCAATATGAGTATGTTGACATCAATGACAACACTGGTTAACCTCATACTTGCAACAATCTCCCCCTTTGCCATTGATGGCAACATATGATGTGAAAAACCATCAAGACAAGAACTTTTCTTTTCTGTCACAGCTCCCCCTATCAGCGACAACTCTTCACATGTCTTCCCTTTCTTTACTGCTCCCCCTTTGATCATTAACCACTTGTTTTTCACATGTCTTCTCTCCCCCTTTGACATCAATGGAAAAGGGCTCATACTTGCACTTGTAACATATCAGAATCATACCAGCTGCTCCCCCTTAGTAGCAGCTCCCCATCATCAATCCAGATCATAAGATATGACTGTGATATCCACTAGACTGATGCACATCAGTGCATCCTAGTTCATCACTGGAGGGGCCATGACCCCTAACTTCTCCCGGAGATACTCAAAAGAGTCTTTGGGAAGAGGTTTAGTAAAGATATCTACAAGTTGATCCTTAGAGGGCACATACTCCAATCTGACTTCACCCTTGTTCACTTGTTCTCTCAAAAAGTGAAATTTGATAGATATATGCTTGGTCTTAGAATGCAATACCGGATTCTTGGAAATATTTATTGCACTTGAATTATCACAGAAAATTGTGATAGGCTCCTCATATTCTACTTTCATGTCTCTTAACATCTGCTTCATCCATAAGATTTGAGTGCAATTGCCTGCTGTTGCAATATATTCTGCTTCAGTTGTAGACAGAGATATTGCCTCTTGTTTCTTGCTTAGCCAAGAAACCAATCTCTTTCCCAAGAAGAATGCTCCACCACTGGTGCTCTTCTGGTCATCCACATCTCCTACCTAATCTGCATCTGTATATGCATGAAGAGAGAAATCTTGATTTCTAGGATACCATAGGCCATACTCAACTGTCCCCTTTAGATATCTAAAAATCCTCTTGATTGCCATAACATGAGATTCTCTAGGGTCAGCTTGAAATCTTGCCACAAGACCAACAACCTGCATTATATCTAGTCTAGTCTGAGTGAGATACAATAATCCTCCAATCATTGACCTGTACTTGGTCTGATCTGTCTTAGGAGAGTCATCATCTTTGGTCAACTTACATCCGATTGCCATAGGAGTGTTCATTGGCTTTGAATCTTCCATTCCAAATTTCCTCAATAATTCTTTCACATATTTTGTCTGAGAGATAAAGATACCTTCCTTTGTTTGAGTAATTTGCAGACCCAAGAAGAAATTCATTTCACGAAGCATTGACATTTCAAACTCACTTTTCATTTGATTTGCAAAGGTTTTACACAAACTATCTCTTCCTCCAAAAATGATATCATCAACAAATACTTCAACAATCAACATGTTTTCATTATCTATTTGGAAATATAGATTGCTGTCAGCAGTACCTTTGTTGAAACCAATCTGCACAAGATGCTTATCCAACCTTTCATACCATGCTCTTGGGGCTTGCTTCATTCCATACAGTGCTTTCTTCAACTTGCAGACCATATCATCATGATCAGACAATTGAAATCTATTCAGTTGTTCAATGTATACTTCTTCTTCCAAATCACCATTTAGGAAGGCAGACTTGACATCCATCTGATATACCTTGAAGTCTTTGAAGGCAGCATATGCAAGAAATAATCTGACTGCTCAATTCTTGCTACTGGAGCAAAGGTTTCTTCAAAATCAATTCCTTCTATTTGAGAGTAGCCTTTGCAGACCAATCTGGCTTTGTTTATGATAACTTCACCAACCTCATTTAGTTTGTTCCAGAAGATCCATTTGGTTCCAATCACATTCTTGTTTCTAGGTCTGGGAACAAGATCCCAAGTGTGATTTTTTTCAATTTGCATCAACTCTTCTTCCATTGCTTTGGTCCAATTTTCATCATTGCAAGCTTCATTTATTGTCTTAGGTTTAATCTTTGAAATCAGACAGTATTCATTTGAATTTTGAGCAATTCTCCTCCTTGTTTGTACCCCTTTGCTTTTGTCACCTATGATCTGATCTTCAGAGTGATTTAAAGTTACATACCTTGGAACTTTGGGAGTCTCTTGCACTGCTGTTTCTTGATCAGGTTCATTCAGACAAACCTCTTCTTCCTGATTTACCAGATCAGTCTGAATCTGACTTTTAGGAAGGGATTGAGTTCCTTGAATTAGAGCACCATCCTGATCATTTTCATCATATTCATAAAACCTTGAGGGCTTCTCAATTCCTTCATCAACCTTCACATTTGTACTTTCTATCATCTTTTTCATTCTCTTATTGTAACATCGGTATGCTTTGCTTTGAGTGGAGTAGCCCAAGAAAATTCCTTCATCACTTCTAGCATCAAACTTTCCTAGATCTTCATCTCTTTTGATGTAACACTTGCTACCAAACACTCTGAAATATCTCACAGTAGGAGTTATACCAAACCAAAGTTCATAAGGAGTCTTACCGGTATTGTTTCTGATTTGAACTCGGTTAAGAGTGTAGACTGCAGTGCTGACAGCTTCTCTCCAAAACATCTGAGGAACATTTGCTTCCATCATCATTAGCTTGGAAGCTTCCTGGATGGTCTGGTTCTTTCTCTCAACTACTCCATTCTGCTGTGGAGTCCTAGGAGCAAACAACTGTCTCTTTATGCCATGCTTCTCACAAAAGTCTATGAATTCACCGGATGTGAATTCACCACCTCTATCAGACCTTAGACACTTCATTTTTAATCCGGTTTGATTTTCTACCATAGCCTTGAAGATTTTGAACTTCTCAAAGGCTTTTGATTTTTCTTTTAGAAAGGTAACCCACATCATCCGGGAATGATCATCAATCAGTAACATGAAATATCTATCACCTTGCATACTCTTGATTCTTGTCGGACCACATAGATCAGTATGAACTAATTCCAATAATCCGGTAGAGGACTGATCTTTACTTTTGAAAGAGACTCGGCTCTATTTACCTAGCTGACATTCTTTGCACAAACTATTTGTAGGTTTCACCAATTTTGGAAGATCTCTTACAACCTGAATATTGCTTATCTTGATGATGTTATCAAAATTTACATGACACATCCTTCTATACCATAGCTAATTCTGATCAACTTGAACAAACAGACAACTTTTATTTGAACCAACCAGATGGAAGATATTACCTTTTGTTTGAGTACCAGATGCAATCTCAGTTCCGGAGCTTTCAAAGATCCTGCATCTTCCATTTTTGAACCAGAGATCATAACCTTTGTCTACTAACTATCCAACACTGAGAAGATTGTGCTTCAATCCTTCAACATACAATACATTACCAGTTTTGCTCTTTCTAGCAAAAGAAATAGTTCCCCTACCTCTGATTCTACCTGCAGAATTGTCACCAAACTTTACCATTCCTCCTTCATACCTTTCTAAATCTAAGAACTTGTTCTTGTCACCTATCATGTGGTGAGAGCATCCACTGTCAATAACCCAATCATCCTTTTCTTCAACTTGGGCAGCCAAAGCTCTTTCTACAACCTTATGATTGTCAGATTCAAAGGATATTGGTTCTTCTTCCTTGATGGCAATAAACACCCATTCATTTCTAGATTTGTCTCCTATCTCTGATTCATCATCTGTTACTCCTTCATTATCAGCTTCTTCATGAACATAATAACAGTTCTTTTGGAACCTTTGTCTATTGGAGTTTGACCTTACAGATCTTTCCAGACATCTTGAAGCAAAATGACCAATCTTATTGCAGTTGAAGCACTTAAAAGGTAACTTTCCTTCATACTTACCGGATCCTCTTGGCAATCTCTTTGCAATGAAGGCTTCAAGATGAGCTGTTTCTGCTTCTTCCTCTTCCATGTCTTTCCTTGCTTGATCATACCATGACAGCTTCCTTGAAGAGTTTTCTCCCGGATCAAATCTTTGTTTGCCTTTCACATAGGCACTGGCTTTGAATGCAGATTCAATCTTGGGGGGATCATCTCCAAACTCTGTCATTTCAAATGCAGCCAGTTTGCTAGCCAATTGCTCTCTTGTGACAGTTGCATGGGCTCTGAATTCATCAATGGCAGCAACCTTGATCTTGTAGGTAGCAGGAAGGGATCTGAGAATCTTGCAAACAATTTTAATTTTCATCCAGAACTCCACCAGCATTCCCGATTCCACACACCAGCTCATTCACTCTTGGCATAAAGGAAGTGATATTTTCATCATCTCTCATCTTCAATCTTTCAAATTTCCCTTTCAGACTTTGCAACCTTGCACTCTTAACAAACTCATCTCCTTCATGCAGAAGTTCCAGTTTAACCTAGATCTCATATGCAGTTGGTAGGTCAATGACATTTGAGAGCTCTAAATCATTTAATGCGCTTAGAAGAGCTTCTTTGGTCCACAAATTGTTTTCAACATCTGTGATCTCATTCAGAGTTGTCAGACCACCCTGTGGAGGTACATATGGTTTTGAGACCATGGCCAAGTATGCTTTTCCCATACACTCCAAGTGACATTTCATGCAACCTTTCCAAAGAGTGAAGTTGGTTCCATCAAACTTTGAACCATCCTTCTTGTATGATGACATCCTAGATCTCCTCAAGCGGTTAAGCTCCTTTTAGAGGAATTTGGCTCTGATACCAATTGTTAGATCTAGGGCATACAACTGAGAGGGGGGGTGAATCAGTTGTACAAAAACTTGCTTCTACTTCAAACACTTGATTCTTCTTTGTTAGTTAATAGCATATCAGTTAACCATTCATGAAAGCATAATGCATAAACACAGGAGCAGATAAACATCAACACATTGGACACCAAGATTTTGACATGGAAAACCCAGTTAAGGGAAAAACCACGGGGTGATTAACCCAAGGATTATTCTCTGTTAGAAGAATAAGAAAAATGAATGGCACATGCCAATTAGGGCTCACTGCCTGAGCACACTGCTCACAAGAGGTACACTGCCTATAAGAGACACACTGTCTACAAAGTGATAAGAATCACAAAATTGAACTGGAGATTGATATATTTACCATGTCTGGATCAGTTCCATTTAAGCCCGAGATACTTCTGCTCTGCCCTTCACTCTTTTGCTATGCCACACTCATCCGCTCCACACACACTTTAAAATGAACTCACAAACCTTTATTTATACAAGGCATCAACTTAGGAACAATTATCTAAGTCGGCAATCATCCATAAGAGCATTCGCAAGTCGGCAATCATCCACAAGGACATTCGCAAGATGAATAACTCATCCGGTCAGCCAGTCTGAATAAGAATATCTTCATCTGGAAGAATATCTTCAATTCTGAGCTCTAACACTAATGCGGACCGACAACACAACCTCAACATGATCCAAGAACCTTCACAAGCTTTTCTGAATGACCAGGTACATCCGCACTTCCTCTACTCACAGGAATCTCTTCTCCTCTTTATCCAAAACTTTAGGAACACAGTCTATTGTGACTGTCAAACTGAAAAAGGTTCTTCCGGACCTCCAAACTTTGTACAAACTAAGATGACACATCACAAGGACATCCCAAACACTCTTTCCAATCTGCAGAGTCTGATAATGCACCTCCAGATCTCACCGGACCTTTTTGTAACACTCTGTCCCTCTAGAGCATCTCCCGGAACCGGTTCTACTTGACCGATCACAACTTTTTCATATCTTCATGTGGACCTCTGAAATCTTAACTGGATCATCTCTAGACTCATATTTACAAACCCTTTAATCTGCATCCTCTGATCCTCAACCTATTGAGTACATTTGCCTTCTTCTCATCACTGTTCTTCATTGTTCCTGATTGAGACTGATTTTCTCAATATCCTCAGCACATAGCTCATCCAAACCTTCTTATCAATGCAATATGAGTATGTTGACATCAATGACAACACTGGTTAACCTCATACTTGCAACACTGGATGCCCAATGGAACCCTCCAATCTCACACTATGTGGGTTTGTGGGATTCCTGAGGACATCTTCCATTCTGTTATTTTGGTCCAAAGTCTGAATGTCTGGTTTGACCCCGCAATCATGTGAAAATATTAAAAATGGGTTACATAGAGATTTCATTGACTTCTTCCACCTCTCTTTTTATGTGTCACTACATTGTTCCACCTTTCATATCCCATTGTCTCACCTACCCATGATGTTCTAGTAATGACTCTCACATGTGAATCTAGCCTTTATAAAACTTAAATTTTCTTCCATTTACACCTTTGACAAAACAATTTCTTGATCTCCAATGATCTCTACAATTCCCAAACTTATGAAATCTACCATTAGAGCTCTTGAATTTGAATTTTCTGAGTTGGAGAGTGTGTTAGTGGATTGGAGTGGTTAGATTATGTTTTCAAAGTCTGGGGAAACTGATAAATTTTTTGGGGATACTGATAAAATTTTAGGGCATGTTCAAAGTTGATCTTTCTCATCATGATGTTTGAAACTAGTAATTTGTTCTCAATCTATCTTATCATTTTAAATAGAAAGCTCGATGTTTGATTAAATATTGTAGGGAGTTTAGTTAAATTGGTAAATAAAATCCTAAATCATATGCACTAAATTCCTTTTTTAAATTTTAAAAAGTATGTTTTATGCAAACCCTAGATCTCATTAAACTTGGTTTAATTTTATTGTTTCACTTCAAATTAGAGATCTATTAAGGCACAATTTTAATTTCAATGGTTTAGTTTAACTAATATTTAATATTATTTTGACTCCTACAAAATGGTGTTTCATGTTTCATAAAAATGGTTAAGTTATAGAAATATCTAGATGACCATTGAGATCTCATAGTTTATTAATTATCATATGTAGATTTGTAGGTATCCTAGGGACCTTTTCCAAATTTGAAAATTGGCTCTTACTTAGTCATGTTTGTGCTTAAATACAAGTTTTCTGAATCTCAAGATTGTCATGGAACTTTGGAATTTTGACTTTTTGTCCTAAACCCTTAAGTCCCAATGATCCTCACATCCCTATGTCAAGTCAAAAGAAATTTCAAATTTAGTCAAATACGTTACATAGCTCCATGAAGAAAGGTTTGCAAGAATGCAGGCTTTCTATGGACCTTTGGACTTCCAAGTTTTTATTATAAATATTGATGTCTTCATGAACCTCACATCTCTTCAATGTCCATATTTGTTTTAAAGTTGTGGGATTAGACTCAACTTTTAGACTTATAAATTTTAGTTTGAAATCTTTAAGTCTCGATGAACCTCATCTTTATTTAGTGGCTAAGTTATTGTTTTCAAGGTTCGAAGGTTGTAGGTTTCTTTAGGACATCTTCAACTCTTTTCTTCAGTCTAAAGTCTTGATGTTTTGATAAACCTCACAAAGTTTGCATAAGACATAAAACACAATAATACTTCAAATTTAAGGATTTATTCTATCTAACCCTTTGTGCTTATACATTGTTCAAATTTTGAAGGTTAAATACATGAATTCTAGTGCTAGATAAACAAAGTATGAAATCCAAGGGGTAATCCCTCCTTCCAAGCTTAATTCAACCCTTGATAAGTAATGGACATAGATTTGGGTCACATAGAACGAGAAGAATTCAAACAAAGAATGTATCAAAATGCTCCTACTGATAGAGAAAAAGGCTATGATAAATAATGGGATAGCTCAATCAACTAGTTTCGCAACCTCCATCCAATATCCATAACTAGTTATGACTTGTGCCAAATACTATGATGCTGGAGAAAGAAAAATAACTAGCACAAAAGGATATAAAAACTACTAAATTTAACTCCTAAGACCATCACTAAGATTTTTTAGATTCCCCATTACATTGCAATCATGTAGCTAAAGATGGATGATAGTATGGATTTTTTCAATGAAGATACATAGAGTTGATCAAAGCCTATGAATAAAAGGTAGCTGGAAAATCCAAGAAGTATTTGTCTCCAACCTCTGTAAGATAATGGTAAGGAGTGATTTTTAGATGGAAACTGGAGACATGGTGACATTATTGAACAAAATATTAGGACAACCAATAGCATCCACATGTACCCTACGGATGTTTAAATTCATATCTATTATCTTGAAGAATGAGGAGATGACTGATAAGTGATAATATTCATGACCAACTAACAAAAGTACAAGACCCCAAGAGGTTCTATATAACCTCATATTTGGTCTATGTAATGGCTAGAAGGGCTATGTTCCGTAGATTGATAAAAAGTTCACACAATTAGAGTGACCCATAGAGTCAGTTCAAGGTGTACAAATACTATCCCAAACTAATTTCGGAATGAAACATGAGACACTACAAGAGAGCCAATGATGCCTTCTTGTTCTTCCTAATCAGAACTATGGAGGGAGACTTGAATAAGAGGTTATTAATGGAGGCAAGAAAGGAAACTATTGCACATGGAAATTGGTTCATTCAATTTCCAAAATTTTCATATGTTAGAATAGGTTTATTTACTAGGGTGCCTTATAAGTTGGTAAAATTCCCAAGTGACAAGGTGGTGCTTTTTTAACTAATGAAGGAATTGTGTGAATCCCACAAGGACTTAAGAGAGAAGCATAGGGATGGGATACAATTTCCCAACATTATAGGAGCTTCTGACTATGCTACCTCACAAAATGCCAAGTAGTCAGATGCAAAGATCTAGATATACAACTTTCATTTGCATGATAAGAGGTAATCATTTGATCCTAAAGATAAAATGAAGAAAAATATGGGTTCTCATATGAAACATGTGCTACACCTAGAGGATTATTTGGCCAATTATAGTGATAAACATGAGGTTAGGAAGAGAAGATCTCTTGACTAATTTCCTATCAAATGAATCACTTTGGAATTGAGCAAGTTCTAGATCAAGTTTTAGATGATGGAAAAGTGCTAATGGATGCATATAATGATAAAGGCATCTCCCAACTTCCTATCACTCCTTTTGACTAGTCTATAGGAGAGGTGACATTTTTAGAGGATATTTACAGACAAGTTCTTGAGTTTAATAAGTGGTTGAAGAGGAAAATTCAAGAGCTTGAAGCTACAGGAGTCAAGCTAATAATAGGAGAATCCTCCAAGAAGAAAAAGGTCAAGAAAGTAAAGGAGGATAAATCTCAACAAAAGGAGCTCTCTAAATATTCTAAGAAGGAGAAAGAAGTATAAAATGAAAAGGAATTTGAGAAGGGAAAAAGGTCTATAAGAAGAGGATGGCTATTGAAAAGTAGAGAGGATCAAATGAGGAGGTTCCCTTGAATAGAAAGACAAATTTACCATAAAGTTTATGGGTATCTCCCAACAAACCTCTGTTGCTTTGCCTCCATCTATACTCTTAGCCAAATATCCAACCTACACACAAGCACCAATATTTCCATTATAAATCCTAATTTCTTTTGTTGTTCATCCTCCAATTTAGGCCACTATATCTAACATTCTTGCACATTATTTTAGAACCATTGTTCATCCTCCTACAAATAAATCTGATACAACCATTCTATTAGCTAATAAGGCTGAAGTCAACCAACCTATTTTTTCTCATTCCTTCTCAAATAAAGAGCCTATTGTAGAAAAAAGTATCCTAAATATTCATTCCTTAGGCTCATCCCACTCTTCTCCCACACCAAACTCTCCTCCTTGTTCAACATAGATAGAATTTCTCAACAACTAGAGGAACACGTAGCTTAAGTTGAGAAGCAAGTCCTTGGATATTAAGGACAAGAGGAAGTCAAAAGCTATATTAAAACTTAAGAGGAAGATGAGGAGAAAGGGCATGAACAAAAGAAAGAAGAAGAGGAAATAAAAGACCTTCAAGAAATGAAGGAAGAAGAACCCTCCATTAAGGAAGTTGATAAACTCATAGATGAAATACAAAAGCAACTAGAAGAAACAAAAAAATGATGAGGGTGTACTCCACCCAACACACCTAACAACAAAAAAAGAACAACCGTGATTTACGTGGGGAAAACCCTTCTGAGAGAAAACCCCAAACTAAAAAACAACTCAATATATTATTTAGAAATCTTGACAAGATTACAAAATGCTCGTAGAGAAAGATTCCACAAGATTTTCACCAACCAGAAATATGGAGGTAACTCAACATCTATCTTACTCTCCCCCTACCTCTATCTCAAGCACCTGATATATAAGAGATACAATAGAGGAAAGAGTTAATAGTAATTACAAAACCATGAGATAAACCACATAATCTCCAATCAAATATTCCTTGTGATGTGTCAAATCACATACCAACATATATAACTTCCCCCTTTACAGCTCTTTTATGTGTCCAACACATTTTCACATTTCCCAAAATGGGAGGCCCAACTTTTGAAGGCCATAAATTTTGATCCAGGTGTCCAATTAACAAACTGTTTGATGCATCAGAAAGCTCATGAAGAGATCTATCAAGATATAACCTAATTTGTCAGTTATATAAAATTTTAGGGAAAATTAGGGCCTCTAAGTGCCTCAAAATTGATTTCGTAACTTTTTCGGGAGTTTCAAAAACAAAAACTTTAATATCTTAAAATCTAGGCATGATCTTGGGTCTAAACTCACCTAGAATGTTTATTTGGCAATTCTGTAGCTTTTGAGAAAATTTTGGGTCAATTTGTGCTCAAATGTAGACTTACTAAAAATAGTAAGTCCTACCATATTTAGCCCTTTTTGGAAACTTTGAATGTTCCAAACCATTATTCAAGATAATGGGTATTCACAAAAACTAAAATTGGAAAGAATAGAAAATAAAGTCATTTTTTAAGGTAATGCAAGATTGCTCTTACACCTCTAGATGCTCCCGCATCAAAAAATTGAGAAATCCCCTTCATCTTCTTAGCTATAGGCACCTCCTCAAGGTGACTTTGATGCATCTTTTGTCCCCACCTTGATAGATACAATATCCAAAAGAGAAAGAAAATCATTAATCTAGTTACCAAAGACTTTTTGTCATAGTAGCTATGTGGTATACTCCCACATCCATGAAGAAGCCAAAATCATTATCTATTATCATCTTAGATGCCTCTAGTTCTATATGTTACACATATGGTTCCTAGGGTTGTCATTGATGTCAACACTGCCACTAGGTTGTCATTGATGTCAACACTGCCACTAGGTTGTCATCAATGTCAACACTATCATGGTGGTGTGATGGTGTTCACGGTTGGATGTCATGTCCCATCCAACAAGAGAAGAAGATACAATTCATGGTTGAATGTCATGTCCCATCCAACAAAAGAAGAAGATACAGTTCATGGTTGGATGTCATGTCCCATCCAACAAGAGAAGGGAGAAGATATAATTGATATTAATATGGGAATTAGAAGCACGAAGATGATCAGATGAATTTTTGATGCTACTGATGGCCTAAAGTATGTATGTTCCAAGTTCCATGATGTTTGGGTTATTGGAAGAATGTTTTTTTGTTAATTGGTTGAAGATAGTGTTGTCTCTATCAAGGTGTTCTGTGTAAGACAATGGAATGCTTCGCATTCCTCCACATTTGTAGATATGGCCATGTGGTTCTAGAATTGTGTTCAAGATGCAGTGGAGGTGATAATTCCAAGTTTTTAGATCATTTGTTCTTCTGCTGTGAAATTTATGCATGATAGAGGATCGACATGTGTTTTGGCATAGTAAGCTAGTGTTGAAGGCCTGTTGGAATTCTCTACATTCCTCTGAAAATGAATGATCAACCTTGCAGTTTTGAGGACATGTTTATGGATGTGTATTACATGCTTCCTTGTAGTTTCAAGGTCCTTGGTGGTCTGCAGCTCAGTTTTTCAAATGACAGCATGTTGTAGTGTGCTCCAGGTGACAAAATGTTCTTAGAGTTCATGATTAAAGATGTGCGGCACAATTATTTGATGTGTGGTGGAAAAGGAGTGTTTGGAGATGTTGTATGAGTCATGTGGACTCATCTAGAAGAGTTTTCATGAAGATATTTCTTGTTTCTAGTACTGCACAAGGTTTTCAAGTTGATATGACCATTATGCTTCAAGGTTCATGTGTTTTTGGTTAAAGCTGTCCTATTTTCAAATGAGTAGAGTGTGCGGATGTAATTCCTTGGTGTTTGAAGTTGTGAAGGATGTTTTGGACCTGGTTAAGCAAGTGTTGGTGCCTACAGGCCATGTTCCCTCTACTGGTGTAATGTGTGGTTTCACTTAGGACCTATCTTCTACATGTTTCATGTTGTGTGTTGTCTGGCTGACTTATAAATGTATTTTTCATGTTGTATTTGACTAACAAGCAATGCAATAAATGTAATAAATTGTATAAATTGTAAATCAAATTGAGTGAGGTGAGGTGTGATTGCTAGTTGATTGAAAATCTCGCAAGTAGATAAAAAGAAGAATAAATGTATTTTTGATGTGCAGCTAAAGGAGAAAGAGCAAAAGGTGTTGATGCTGTCTTGATTGATCTTGAAGACTTATATGTGACAGTGATCAAGTGTAGAGTGTACCTAACTGATCAAATCATCAGAAGAAAGTGTGAAGAGGCAGAAGTGCAATCATTAAAGGTATAAGTTTCAATATCAGTTTTCAGACAATAGAAGGATTATCATACTGTAATCTTTAGTAAGTGTATTCTCCATTCAAGGAGTAGTAGCTTCCTTGGGAGTGACCCTAAATCAAAGTTCTTTAGGGAGTAGTAGCTTCCTTGGGTTATATCCCTAAAACAAAGTTGTTATTTGAGCTTCATATATTGTGAGTTAATCCTCACCATCATTTTTCCCTTCTTGGGTTTTCCACGTATATCTGGTGTTATGTGTTGATGTGCATTGTGTTAATATTTCATGCTTATTATACTATGATGCTTAAGTTTTAATTTGCTCTGGATAAGTTGAAATTGTTAAAATTGAAGATTGCTTAGATACTGATTCACCCTGGTATCAGTATCTTGGTGTGTTCAACACTATATTTTAGAGATTTCCACCCATGTTATGGACAAGTATGAAAGAGATATGTTTCCAATTAACTATTAAATAATAAAAGTCAAATTGGAAAAGCAAACAATGAAAGCAAAAATATAGGGCATGTAGACAGTAGCATCCATAATTGTTTCTTACATTGATAGAGACCAAAGAGCAAAGAAAGAACAAAATCAACAAGTTGTAGAACTTACTACCTACATCAAGTAGTTAGTCATTCCTTTGTACGTTGTGGATAGATCTATTACCCCACGAGTTGTCATTTCCCAGTAAGAGGCTACAAACTTGGACAAAATGAAATACACAGCCTCAACCACTAAGGAATGGATAGAAGATCTATATGGCTATCGATGCAAGGTGATTGATGAATCCATCAGTATAAATTTAAAGTTCAAGTATGTAGGAGAAAGAATAAAAGGGCCGATGGAGGATTTCCAAGAGGAATTGGCCACACATGTTTAGAATTTTCCATGGATTGGTATTCTGTCAAAGATGAATTTTGAAGTCCTTGTGATAGAGGGAATTTTGGAGAAGGAAGACATCAATCAATTATATGTTGACTAAAATAATTGGTCTAAGGTTAGAGTTGCTGGAAGGAAGTATCACTAAGGTGATTGAAGCAAACAATGATATATTGGACACTTTAATAAGTATACATGAGTTGATCGATACCAATTCTTGTCACTATTACAATAAGGAGGATGAGGTCAATGATGTTGCTACTTTGAAGAAATAGATCTAAGGGTTGTAATGTTCTAGGATTTGCAACAACAACCTTTTGCCTTCAACTCTGCTTCCTTTGAAGATTGATGCCATTTAAGATCACTTTCAAGGAATTTAACAAAGGTACAACTAAGAGGTGCTCCCTACATTATAGAGTCTCTTCCACATATGACATTCACCACTTTAGGTTCACCTTTGTAGATGGACCAGACATGGAGGCCATTAACTAGGCTCTCATTGCTTTGATGGAATACAAGAGATGAGAGGTAGTTGTAGATGAGATTACAGTTGAAGATGTTAGAGATGAAGAGGATCTTAAGTGATGTTGGAATTTGGGCATTTGTATTTGTTATTAAATGATTTTGTAAAAGATCATAATTCCCTAGGATAAATTCTAGTTTGTTGAGGTGATTAGTTGTTGAATTATAAATTCATTTATAGAAAGTGTTCCATAAGAAGACAAAATGTCTTAAAATTTGTGCCACTCAAGTTGTGCATTAAATATAGGGATTGTTGAAGATTAATGTTGTGGATCTTTTTTCTTCCATTTCCACAAAAATTAAATCTTCTACAAATTGTAACCCTTGGATTTGATCAAATCATAACCATTGAAAGTTGTATTAAGGATGTTTCCCAAGTCTATAAATATGCAGTCATTTTCATGTATTAAGGGGGTTAAAAAATATTGATACTAGTGTAATTTTATAAAAGAAAATATAAATTTATTTAGTTTATCTCATTTGGAGGGATATTCTTACATGGTTTTCAAATGTTATATGATCCTATATTTTTCATGCATGTGATTTTATTAATATTTGATCAATTTATGTGTTTCATATCATTAGTATTTTATTTCTTGTGAAATACTGTGTGGTCAAACTAAACACTATTTTATGTCATCATTTATGGAGATATCTCATTGCTCTATGACAATAAATGGGTGTTTGATGTATCACTATTCTCCTAACCCTAAATTTGAGGAGTTAAAAAATAATTAAAGGAGATATCTAATGACTTCGTCCAGCTATGAGTTTAAGTTCCACAAAATTAGTATGCTCATAATTCTCAAGGCAGAGGATTCAATTATCTGAGGTAGAAAATAAAATGGAACACCAAGCCTAATAATGGTGGGGTGTCTACTCTATTAGAAAGTGATAGTTGGTCTAGATCAAGAGTTAACTTGGTGGATCTTACACTTCCAATATGGTGTAGGATACATAGGGCAACCACACATTCTATAGCTAAATGCCCTAAATTCTAGTTATCTTCTAACATATTTCAAAAAGAGATAAAATTTGGATGTCATCCTAGTTGGTGAAGATAAAAGTGCAAACTCAACCTCAACTAGTTACGAGACAATGATGGTGATAGAATCTTATGGATTTCTACTTGAAAGTGATAATGAGATAGATTTTGATCTTGATGAGATTCAAGTTTATTAGAAATATTATCAAGGAATTAATTACATTTTTAGAAGTAAAGGTAAGAGTCCTTTTACAACTACTCCTCCAAATAACTATCAAACACCTCCAGATTAGAAACCAAGCAATAATTTAGAAGTTCCCAAAGGGAGCAACGTCTTCATCATAAAATTAGAATACTAGGGGATCTATTCATATTGTTGTTGTCCCATGGATAAAGATGATTCTACTAAGATTGATTATAGTATCTTGGAAGTTCTGAAAAGGGTAAAAGTGAATATATTTTTTCTTTTTACTTGTTGCAACTACTTGGTATGAAATAAGCCTTGATAAATATTGTGGAATAACCAATGCCTAATGATGCAAAATGTAAAGAGAAAGTCATCGATCAAGCCTCTAACACTCATGTAGCAATTTATAAAGAAAAGATGGAGTCTCCTCCGTTTTTCTTTCTCCTACGATATTTTATAAGAATTTGCATAATTGTTTGGTTGATTCTAGAGCTTCAACTGTAAATGTAATGTCATTTTTAGTTTGCAATATGTTGGATTTGACTAAACAACTAAGTCAAGTAGAATGTAATTGTAACAATAATATACATAATCCTAGGAGTAGTAGGATAAAATTATATAATTTGTATTTCCTAGCTACACTAGAAGATGAACAGTCATCTAGATGATGAGTTGAACAATCATTTTCCTATTGTTAAATATGTACATTTTGAATGAATGAATATGAGATTTCATTGAATATCTTGATTCAAGTGTCTAAGTCCTATCCATTTTCATTTGTCAATATTTTTCTTTCATTTACATTTCTAGGCCTTATGTTGATATTAAAGCATTCATTGAAGTAGAATGATGATAAAAAAGTGCAAGTTTATATAGTGATTTTTTAGCGTGCATTCACTTTTATTTTTACTTTTCATTCATTTTGGAAATATTTCAATGTGCTATTTCTAATCTTATTATGAAAGAAGTAATATTTTCATCTATCTCAGTGTATATTTTCCTACAAATTGGTGCCTGTCAACAATAGAATTTTTTGTTGTCTCAATTTATTGCTATCAAGCATGACCAACAATAAACATCTTGTTTATTGAAGTTGTTTATCATGGTGTCGAGACTCCTTGACCCTGTTCCATACAACTTTCCCATGTAAGTCATTATAATTAGTCTCTTGTTCATACCTCATGCACTTCTATTGCAAAAGTTTCTATTGTTATCTCTATAAATTTAGATCAATCACCAAGATTGTGTCTATTCCCTATTTATTGTCAATCTTTTTTATTAAATTTATTTCATTTCCATTCTAACCTCTAGGATTTGGAAGAAGTGTTCCATCATAGTGTATATTAGAAGAACCTGTTATGTTGGAAAAAGTAACCTTGGGGGATTTTTCCTATTAAGGTTTAGCTCTCGGGTCCTGTAATTGCATTTAGAGAATATTGCATGTTATTTATGATTCCTGATGAGAAAACCTTTGGCTCTTGTGAAAAATAGGACCTAGGGGGCTGAACTTTAATGAAATCTACTCAAAGAGCCCTATTTTAGGTCTACCCTAATTTCAAATGTCAGTTTAGTGACTATTATTTGGGTCCTATGCCAACATCTAAAGTTTGAATTATGAAATTCTTAGTGGGAATCTTTGTAGTTGCATATATAAGCATGATTAGGTTTCATTTACAAACTAGATGGAAATTGGACAACTTTATGCATTCTTGTGATTAGAACATTCAAAATATTCATTGTGTGGCAGAGCAGAGCATTGTTATTGTGTTTGTGTTTGCAGATTTGGTATCCATCTCCTCATGGCATGAAGAGCATCTTCCTTCCATGGGATCTTCACTACAATGTGATATCAATTGTGTTTTTAATCATTTATCATTTGGATTTTTGCCTCTTTCCCACTGGGATACGCACTCTCATCTAACAACTGTGATCAGAAAATTTGAATGTCTCTCCAGGGCTTGACTGAGGTAAGCCTCTAAATACGACAACCCCCTCCCACACTCCTTGTAATTGTAGGTTACAGGTGTCGAGTCCCGTGGAGTGGAGTTGCAGGAAGGAGTAGCAGACACAGAGGATTCATGATTTAGAAAGAAGCAGGACACTAGTGCTTTTCCTAGACTAGGGTGCTAGTCCCCATGTCCTCCACATCAAAATTTCCAGAAACTAAAGTTATAGTGCAGATCAGTGTCGAAAGGAGCTCAAAACCCCTTGAAGAAATTGGTCCCTTGGACTTGGGCGTGAGTCCCCATGTCCTTGACTTCTCTGCCTTCTGAACTTCAAAAAATAGTAAGTTAAGTATCTTTTTCTTTTGTTCAAGTTTGAAAGGATTTGCCATAATTTGGTAATTTGCTTACTGATTTGCATAGTTAGGGTTTCTAAGTATAATTGAACATTAGATAGAGACATTGTTTGACACATCCAAGAGTCTACATCTTCCCAAGTGGCTACCCAACATGATACCTGTGACTTCTCTCACTTAGCAAAGATTCAACTCGATTGATAAGCCCTTGGAATGTTTGTTGGGAAAGGAGGATTACACATAAACAACTAAAACCACACCTCACACATTCACCATATTTTACCTCAGAACATTTTGGTGAACCCATGTTTTGAACTTTTTCACACATTGCTGAGTGTTGTTTGATAGATTTGTGTTTATTTATCTTATTGCATTTGAAAAATTACAAAAAAATTGAAAACTTTGAAAGAATTGGCATTTTAGGCTTACATTTTATCATAATTTGAAATATTTGGCATTCAAATTCATTAAATTTCTATCATTTTCATGAGATATAATTTAATTTACATAAATTCACCATTTAGAATACATTTTCATTGCATTTGTGTGCTTAATTTGACAAAAAATGCTTGAAATTGTGTATTTTTCATAAAAACCTAGTTTTGCATTAGTTAGGGTTTGTAGTCAAAATCTTGTTTCAGATTTTATTACCATTTTAAAACACTCATTAGGACTGATTTATAATAGTAGTATTGCATTATAGTGGTCTTCTTGCAAAAATTTCATGTCTAGGGTTTGAAAACCTTGCATTTTCACTAGATTTGGGCCTTATCGTCTCTCTAGATTTGCACCGTAGGCATGTTGTAAGGGATTTTTATGCATTAATTGGCTGTTATTATGGTTATTATCTGATTCCCATCATCATAATCCTTACAACACCCTTTCTACTAGGCCTTTGCATTGAAAAATTGTGAAAAATTGCATATTTTAGCTATATTTTCACTAGGGTTTGACCTTTAATGGCACTACAAGCATATTGTGACAGATTTTTTAGAATTAGGTGGCTATTATTACTGTTATAATTTTCTGTCCATCATAATTTTCCTTAAAACACCCTTTTTGATACTCTTTTGCATTGAGATTTGGTGAAAAATTTCATATTTTGGCCTATTTTCACTAGGTTTTGACTTATCACCACTCTAGAGTTGCTTCAAAAGCATGTAGTGAAAGATATTTTTGCATAATTGGACTGTTATTAGACATATTAATTTCTATCCATCTTGAAAAATTTCACAACACCTTTTCTCCTAGTGATTTGCATTGAAAAAAGTTGAAAAAATCAAGCATTTTAGGTCATTTTTTTTGTGATGCTCACAACACGCCCCATTTTACCTCTTAATAAAATGAGGACCCCTGCTGTGGCTATTGCTTATCACTTGTGTGTGGTCCTGCTTGGTGGTAAAAGAGAAAAGAGGTAAAGGTTACAAACCATGTGAAAATTGAAAAGATTTAGCATTAAGTGCCAGAGGGGAATAGAGGTGAATTCTTTGTCGAAAATGAATGAGGGTTGCTTTTTGAACCATGTTAAAATTCCCAATATTTTGTAAGATAGGCATAGAGGGGTTTGTATGTTGCATATACAAGGTCGTTTGTATGTGGAGGTGTTGTATAAAGTCACATTGGGTATAGTCGGGTTTTGTTTATCGTGGTAATTTGTATACATGTGATTAGTTGCTTTATTTTTTGCATACAAGTTAGACATGATAAATTTCAGAAGTGGAGTGAATAAATGGTTAAGTTCGCATTATATCTTGAGTTGTATGTTTGTTGAAAAGGAAAGATACAAAGCAATATACAAAGCAATATACATTCTGCGGACTCGAAGAGGATATAAAATATGGTTTTATTAAGGTAAAAAGGGTATGTCTCATTGTTTGCATGTTTCGGACATACATCTTTAGCATACATACAACATGGATTTCAAAGATAATTAAATCAAGTAAAAGTGATGCATCGTACCTTAATGTTTTTGGAAGTATGCATTCGCTTTATATACATGTATGGATCTGAAAAGGTTATACAATATGGTTAATAACAATGAGGGGTCCGAGATGATTGTATAAGAATTTGCATGTATGGGAGGCTGTGTCTAAGTGCAGATGCAAGTATTGTTGTTTCTAGAGATTTAAAAAAAAGAGTAAGTAAGGTGGGTCCCATAGGTTGTATCTCGCGGTTGTATATTGCATGGACATACGGATATACAAGAGCATATACAACCCGATATACAAGCAAAGATGCAAGGAATTGAGATACAACGTGGATTTCAAAAGGAAGTTCAATAAAGGTAAGGATTTGTATGTTTGGGCGATTATATGTTGATGACATGCAATCCCGATGTACAAAGAAATAAAAGGCACTATCGAGAGTTAAAAGGTAAAGAGAATTGATATGGATCACACTTGTATAAATGTTTGTATCTATTTCACATACATTGTGATGTACAAACAAAAGATACAAAGACAGATATAATGAAACGGGTAACATTGTTTATAATTTGATGCATGTGGGCTTGTCTATTAAAAGATACAAATTAACATACAAGAAACAATATACAAGTAGACATACAAAAGCATGCGATGTATGCAAAAAAGTGAACGAACGGATAGAATGTTTAAAATTAAAACATTGAAATAGAAAGCTGAAGCCGTAGGCGCATTGATTGCTGCAATTAATGCTGAACTAACATTGAAAATGGTAAAATTTAACAGGTTAGGGTAAATAAAGGGTTGTTTTCTTTCAGATTCGCATTGTTAAAATTAAAATTGCAGAAAGAGGAATTGCGGCATAAGCTGAATGAAAACTCATCGCAAGACAGAATTTCAGAAGTAGGAACAGAGGAAAAATGGTAAAGTCAGTCAACGGTTGTAAGGTTGAGCTATCAAAAAATACATGTATTTATCTTAAACACCGTTATAGTTCAGTTGATTAAAAATGCGAAGTGATTATCAAGTAATTTCATTTTAAAATAGAAGCAATTGTTAAAATTACTATTTCTGATAGTTAATTAGCTATTTTGGGTTAAGTAGTACAAAAGTCAAAGATGGAAAGGACAAACGGGGGGTTAGGGTAAATGTCAAAACAAAAAATTCATGGTAAAACCCTAGGTAGGAGAGTAAAACGACAAGTGAAAATGTGCATTTTTTACAGGATGGCCCCAAAACAAAAGAAGGTGGATACATGAGGTAAAGTTAAAAAAGAAAGGAAGCCGTACAAAGAAACAAAGGAGTTCCCAATACACAGAGGGTACCCTTCATTGATCAACATAAGCGGAGTAGGGATAGACACCAACATAGGAAATTATGACGCGGATGATGTTTTGCAAAAAATTACAGAAGCAAACGCTACATCTGATATGAAATGTATATGGGAAAGGGGATTGTATAGAGCTGCCAGTTTTCTATTAGATATGGAGGCCAAAGACCTATGTCTGGATTGCATACACTTATATAACCTAGCTACCAGAAGAGTAATACACCAGGATAGAGTCATTGCAGACTTGTCTACGGAGGGGATTGCAAGAACATTTGGTCTGGAAATACAAGAAACCATGGTAGACATTGATATAGATAATGAAGATTTCAATAACAATGAAAGGGATTGTAGAAGCAGGATCTTCTACAGTTGGTACAATGTTGAAAACAAACCTAAGGCGGTGGCAAGAGTACATAAGATCTTGCAAAGAATAGACTTCAAAGAGGAGATACATTTGATGATTACAATGTTAAGCAAACTAGTGGGATTAAGGGATGCCACTAAGTGTGAACCTTGGATGTTCACTGTTATCCAATTCATGAGGGAAGCAAAGGAGGAACAAGGACAAATTCACTGGGCTAAGGCTATAAGCACAACCATATGGAAACAAGCAATGTTAAGAAAGCAAAAGATGATGCCTTTCTATTTGTCCTCGTATGTATTGTACTCATGTGCAGCAATGGTTCAACCATATATATATGGGATTAACAGAATTGGGACCCTAGGGAATGGCCCAGACCAAAAGCTTGTATATGACCATTATATAGACTTACAGGAGGATAATGCACTGAGAAAATATGCTTTAGTTAATGATGTATTTTATACATACATGGTCAGAGTTCTGAGAGAAGAGCAAGATAAGAGGTTGTCTGCAGATGCAGAAGATACAATTGGTTTACATAGTTCTGGTATATTCAATTCCCAAATTTCACCTATATCAGAACTGAGGGCTTTGAAGGAAAACCTTTCATGTTACCTAGGTATCCTTCTAACAAGTTGATTGTTCTAGAGTTCTCAAGGTAGAATTTGAATGCCTTTAAAATGTACAAGAAGAAGTTTAGCAGAGGGAATCTTAAGTTACCTTGGGCAATTGGTAGGTACTCATGCTACAGTGAAGAAGTTGCTGGTTATTCAGAAAAGGAATTGAGATATTATGGATTTGAGGAATTTGAGTTGGCCAAGAAATTTGATCCCTTTCACAGAATCTAAAGTACAATTGATCCTAAATTCAAACATCAAATGCATATTGAGGATTTTTGGTCAGATTGTAAGAATGATAAAGAGGTAAGAAAGAGAGCTCATAAAAGATTAATAGTTGAACAAATGAAATCCATGGGGGAAATTTATGTACCCCCGGAGGTTAAAGAGGATGATAAAGTATTGCACCACAGTTATGAAAGTGCCAAGCTTGCTCCTATTGGAGAGCCTGATTGGTCACAACCATGGAACACATCTTTGGACACATTGTCTGAACCTATCATCTTGTTTTCAAAGACATGGTTGAAGGATAGAATTGAGGAGCTTAAGGCTGAAGGAGTGGAGATTACATATCCAAAGAAGGGAAAAAAGAGAGTGAGGGAGCATAGAGATGATCTTCAGTGCTTCTACGAAAAGAAAAGAAAGATGGTGGAAGCCAAGATTATTGAGAAGGACAAAACTGCTACTCTGATGGATCCTTATGCATTAGGAGTGACGGTAGAAGTATCATTTGGTACATTTGTAGAAGCAAAGTCATTAAGCCATGATATTAGTACAGAACAAGCATCGGCTTCCAGGGAACTAACAGAACAAAAGGTTAAGAAAGCAATACCAGTAGGCATATCCAAAGGGGAAACTTCAAAACAGAGTGAAGTTATGGGAGCACACCAGGTAGGGGATAAATTAAGTAGAATACCTAGTACATCTATCTCAGTAGAAAAAAGACAAACATATGCAAAAGTGAAAACAAAATTGGCTGAAGAAATGTTGCATGGGTCAAAAATGCATGAAGCCAAACAAGTTATTGAGATTGTCAACGTTGAGGATGACAGTAGTGGAAGTGAAGTCAAGGAAGTTGATCCAAGGGTGGGAGGAGAAATTGGCATGGAGGAAGAACAATCTAGTGAGTACTTAGGCGAAGAAGAAGAACAAGATGCTCAAACTTACATGAAGGTTGAACAGGGGCCAGTATCTGAACAAGAGAACATACAAAAGGGATTGGAGGCAGTGGATCCATTTGGTACAATGGTACCTCCAAAAATCATAAGGGACGTGCAAAATGTAGCACATGAAATAGAAGAATCTGAAAAGGAAGATGCACCTGAGGAAGTAATAAAGGAAACACCTACTCAAACTAAGGAAGAAATAAGAGCTAGGACTTTTGGTGTAGATGTGTTGAATATTCTGAACATGTATGGAGAACATAGCGAAGAAGAAAGTAATGTAGAAAGTAAGGATGAACAAAAAAAAGAGACAAAGGAATCTGATGAGATTATAGGTTCACCTTTACATGCAGAGCAAGTTGACATGCATGAAAAGATGCAAGAGAAAATTGAAACAACATGGGAGCAAATGGAAATAGGAAATGAGCCTGAAAGCAAAGAGGATACATAAAATAGTAGTAAAGATAATGTTGAACCTGAAAAGCAAGCAGAAGATGAAGACATGATAAATGCAGGTCAAGAAAATAAAGAGGAAGAAGAAAAGGAGCAATCAGAAAAAGAAGGTCCAGAAGAAGAAGATGAGGATGGAGGAGATATAGAGATTGAAGAAGATGATAATGAGGGTAAAAATAAATAGCAAAATGATCCAATGGTGCAAGAACCAGCCCCTCAACAATAGCCTCCTCCATAGCAACAAGAACAACCACAGCAGCAACAAGAGCAAGTAGAAGTAGAAAAGCCTCAAGAAGAGGTAATAAATGAAGAGAAGGCTATTGAAAGCACAAAAGAGGCTCCAACTTGGTTGGGTGTAGAAGTAAAAAGAGAAAAGGTAGAGGTGCAACTAGTACCCATTGACATCAAAAGTTTATTGGGAGATGTAACGCCAAGAAAAGAAAAGATAAAGGCTAGAACCATGTCAGCAATAAAAAGGGGTCCTGATGGATCCAGAACATTGAATTTAGCAATACCACAGAAGGATAAAGCAAAAGGGGAAATAACAATAGATGATTACAAAATCCTCAATTTTGATCTAGGTCACATCACAAGAGAACAACATATAAGTGAGTGGGAGGATATGCATCAGATTAGAACAGAAATGTTAAAGAAAGACAAAGATAAGCATGAATATCTAAAAGGACACATTGTCCAGTTACAACAATTCATTAAAGGGATATTTGATCCCAATGTTTCAATACCTGACTTACCTAGTGAAATAGCAGTGCTATCAAAGGAGGAAGTGAAAGATATGGAGAATAAAAGGTTTGAGGCTAACATTTTTGAAGAATGGTTCAGAGCATTCATGCAAGAAGGAGAAGAGGTGACTAAATAGGTAGTGACAAGATGGGAGTTGGCTGCCACATAAAAGAATAAATGCAGTGTTCTTGTACATAATTGTCAGTTTAGAAGGGAGGAGTGCAAGTTTGAATTGAGACAGCTAGTAGAAATTGAAGAAAGAGCAGATGAATTAATAAATGAGGGAGTCATTACTCCTCCGATGGCAAATCAAATACCACAGGCTAGATTGGAGTTGAGATTTGAAGAAGACAGTCTCAGAAGATGCATAACCATTGCACAAGATTTAGAGAAAATGGCAGAGGGCATGGTCAAGTTGCATAAAAAGATAGTTGAAAAGCTTATAGACCATGAATGTATGGACATCCCAACATATGAATTACAAAGGGTATTAACAAAATTCAAGGCCATCTTTGCACCATGTCTGGAAAATCCAGATGCTTATTTGAGTAAACAAATGATTGATTCAATAATGGAGGTGAGTGCCAAAGTAAAGAAATATAAGAAGAAGGTTGAGAGTTTAGGTAAAGAAGAGAAGAAATTAAAATAGGGGGTCATAATGCAAGAATATATATATGGACAAGAAGTCCAGGAGGAAATCACACCTTCATAGAAGGTGTCATGAATAATTTCAAAATATATTTGAAGGAGTAATAAAGTATCAAAAAGGCAAATAATACTAAAGAAGGAGTCAACTGAAGGTTTTCAGTGGGCAAGGTCAACAAAATAGAAGCAGTCAACGGGAATCCTATTTTGAAAAGATTCCAATGGCATCCTTTGAGGCATAAAAGATACCATAAGGATATTTTGAGAGGCGGTTAGAAATGAATGAACACCCTTGATTGAGAAAGTTTAAATTCTGACCATAGATTGAATTTTGTAATCGTAGCAGAATGCTGCTTCAAACTCTATATAAGAAGCTTTGCTATTTGTATTATATTTACACATGGATTTTTGAAGTATAGCTTGCACTTGTAATTTGTTTGAACATTTGAATAGAGAAGTATTTTAGTTTAGAAGAGGAGGTCGCCTATGTCTACACTAAGAAATGCACAGAATGTTTGGCTTCCTTATTGTATCTGTAAAATGTTTGTAAGTTTTCTAATGATTTGATTAATGAAGAAAAAAGGTCATTCATACATTGTAAATCCTATATGATTGTGTACCTTAAATACAAGTAAATTTGGGATTCTGCATCAATTTTAAGAGTGTTTTCTGACTCTTACTTATATTTGAAGTACTACCCCTTAAAAGCTTGCAATCTTGGATGTGTGTTCATGAAAATACTTAGGACTTCACATTTGGAGATTTAGTCTGTTGATTTGATCAAGTTTGCTGTATTTCTTACAATGCGAGTAATAGAGCATTTAGATCCTATAGTAAAATGATATTCAACTTAAATTTCTTTAACTTTTCCCCCAAACATTTGAAATAATTAGCTCAAACACAGAGATTTTAAGGAAATTGTCTTACATTTGAAAGAAGCATGAAGAATTGTGTTAATGTTTGACAATTTTCATATCAATTTGAAAGGAAAAACTTGTTTCATTATAAATCATACAAAGATTTGTAATACAATAGTAAATTTATGCAAAGGAATGAATAATTTGTTTGTTTTTACAACAATTTGCATAATTCGAGTCCAGTGAGTCACATATCATCTTAAATCAAGTAAGGCCCCTTGAATATTACAGTTTCACATTAACCTACTGAATTGTCCACAAGGTCAAGACCTGACCATACAGAAACTTGAGATTAAGAACTCTTAATCGATTTCTTCATATCTTTCAAGACAATTTAGGTTCATTTTGTAAATTCTAACTTTTGTTATGAATGTGTAAAAACAATCATCAACAATTTTCACACATAGTTTTGCATTCATATATCATGGATTCTCCTCGTCATTCATCTTTGGAAGATTTATTTGATTACATTATGAATTATGATATTTTTTTCAAATTCACTAATAAACATCCTCAAGTTTTGCATCAAATAGCCTACATCTATGGTATTGACTTGACCATAAGCACTACCTGTGATATCCTTTGAACAATAGCTTACTTTGAAAGCTTTCTCACTATCATGGGTGTTTTCCCTTCAATCTTGGAAAATCTCACTAGCTTCATTTCTGAAAACAACCATGGGGAGGGTACTAGTGAAGATATCATTCTCTCTCCCCCCTCATTTCATGTAGACAAAATGGACATTCTTTCTGAGACCTATGAAAATGACATAGCACTGGGTGATTCATCTAACAAAGAGACTTGTCCCAACATAACCCCACTTGGTGAGAATATTTTGGCACAAAAAGGAGACATCATAGACACATTCCTTAATATGAATCTACCATCCCTTCCTCCTCTACCTAGCCAAGATGATGCTTTGGATGATGCAGATTCCCTTTGTGAACATTTGCTTCAACTTGCTGAAACTGAAAAGTTACCACCTGATGTTCAAGAACTTCTCAATTACATTTTGAACAAAGAAATAGATAATGCACCTTTACTTGAACCTTCACATACCTTGGGTAACAATGAAATTTTACATGATATTGAAGAACAAACTATCCCTCCAACCCAAGGTATTCCAACACCCTATATATGGACCGAAATGGGTACTTTTTGGGTTCCTCAACAACCTCACGTATTTAAAAATGGAATTATAAGATCTCCTATAACTAACACAGGAAATTACAATATCCCCTCTCTACCATCATTCATGGATACCTTTCCTACAAGGATACCCTCACAAACTCATGAACATGTGGAAGAGAGAAGAAGAGATAAAGCTTTAACTATTAAAGTAAAGATCAAGATCCATGGTGACCGCTAGCCCAGTTGTCCCTACAGGTAAGTATTTCTAACCCTTTACCTCTGTCATGTGTTTCCCCCATGATGTGTTATGTGTTGTTTAGGCCTCCTAGGATGACCCTTGATACTCTCATAAGGTCAAGGATACTGGGAGACCACCTATGTTGTGACCCTTCTTCTATTTGTATCATCATTCTTCTATATTGCTTCTCCTCTATTTTCATTGTTGTGTGTTGTGTCTTACAGACATAGTGTTGCGGTTGGTGACTTGGGGGCACCCTCCTACATGACTGTCCCTAAGACACTTGTTTCTCCTCTCTTGATTTATTGTTTCCCTTTCTCTAGTGGTTCTATCTAGCAGGCGGATGACGGAAAACATTTTATACTGATACAGACCTAGTGTCCCTTTAGCAAGAAATAAAAAAATGGACCAAGTCCATACATGATGATGGGGTTATTATATATTATCCGATGCTTGGCTAGTAGAATCACTCCATGTGATCTTGACATTGTCTTATCGTACTTACAAAACATAACAATACTTCTGCTCCGTGCACTTTTTCTATCTTGAATCTTGCATTCCTCGGTTCTCTATGTGATTGATCATATGCATTGATGTTTATCATGATTATATGGACACTAACACTTTTCTTGTAGGAATGTGTTTGTGGGAACATTTGGTGATCCAAAGTACATGTCACCTCTGGGGACATGGGCTTTGTGAGAGTTCATGTTCCCTTGTGTGTTTTCTTCCTACCTTAATTCACTTGATATCGGTACACGACATCAACCACCTTAAGGTGGGGGCATATATAAGGTAAGATGTCTGTTGTAGATGTTAGCAATGTGTGTTTGTGAATCTTGAATCTATTGCAATCACTTAAGCCCTCTATGGAGGCAGGATATCAAGCATGTCCTTTTTATCTTAAGCCCTTCGTGTGAGGTGGGGATGGTGTATTTCTCAAGGAGAGTGCACAATCATATCATTTTCAAAAGTCCCCTACGGAGGTGGGGAGTGGTTTTGTGACTAACTTAACCCTTAAGAGTGTCTTCAGTGATTGTTGTGGTGAAGCACAATTGTTGGTGTGTGCCTGTATTGTGCTTGAGATGGTGATGAACCTAGGAATAGGTACACTCCATCGCTTGTCTGCCGTGTTTTCTCCGTGTCTTCCAAGTGTGTGTGTATTGCATGTTTGTTCCCAAGAATTGTCTAAAGACTGGTGGCGATGAGTCCCTCCTATGCTTTGGGATTTGTTTGGCGTGCTTGTTTTGTATGGCATGTTTGTTCTTAAGTGTAGTCTAAAGACTGGTGGCAATGAGTTCCTCCTACACTCTAAGATTTGTATGGTGTATCTGTTGCCCCATGTGCAGTATAAAGACTGGTGGTGATGAGTCCCTCCTGCATTTTGGGTTGTGTGTTTACTTTCCTTGTACTTGCATCTGCATTTCATATATATGAGAAAATGAAGAAAAAGAAAATCATAACTGTCTTCATTGTATTCACTGTATTTTACGTGTCTTCAATGTTGTCTTCTCCATGTTTTGCGTGCCTATTATTGTCTTCAATGTGTTTGGCGTGTCTTCTCCATGCTTGGTGTGTTTGCTTTGTTTGTTGACCATACTTTTAATGCATGTATTGGCCTTGCGTTTATACATACATTAAAGTGGGGGCTAAATGTTATGTCGAAAAAAGTAACCTTGGTCGCTTTTTCCTATTAAGGTTTAGCTCCTGGGTCCTATAATTACATTTAGAGCATCTTGCATTTTATTTATGACTCCCGATGAGAAAACCCTTGGGCCTTGTGAAAAATAGGACCTATGGGCTGCACTTTAATGAAATCTGAGCAAAAATGGCAGGGTGGACTTGGGCACTAGTGCCCTAGTCCAGCCCTATTTTGGGTCTGCCCTAATTTCAAATGTTAGTTTAGTGACGGTTATTTGGGTCCTATGCTAACATCTAAAGTTTGAATTATAAAATTCTTAGCAGGAATCTTTGTAGTTGCATATATAAGAATGATTAAGTTTCATTTGCAAACTAGATGGAAATTGGACAAATTTATGTATTCTTGTGATTAGAGGATTCAAAATATTCATTGTGTGGCAGAGCAGAGCATTGTTATTGTGTTTGTGTTTGCATATTTGGTATCCATCTCATCATGGCATGAAGAGCATTTTCCTTCCATGACATCTTCACTACAAGGTGATATCAATTGTGTTTTCAATCATTTATCATTTGGATTTTTGCCTCTATCCTGTCGGGATACACACTTTCATTTGACAATGGTGTTCAAAAGACTTGAATGTCTCTCCGGGGCTTGACCGAGGCAAGACTCTAAACACCACAACCGACTTCAATACTCCTTGTGATTGCAGGTTACAGGTGTCGAGTCTCATGGAGCAGAGTTGCAGGAAGGAGTAGCATACACAGAGGATTTAGGATGAGGAAAGAAGCAGGGCACTGGTGCTTTTCCTAGACTAGGGTGCTAGTCCCCGTGTCCTCTACATTAGAATTTCTAGAAACTGAAGTTGGAGTGCAGATCAGTGTCGGAAGGAGCTCAGAACCCCTCAAAGAAATTGGTACCTTGGACTTGGGTGCGAGTCCCCGTGTCCTTGACTTCTCCGCCTTCTAAACTTTAAAAAATAGTAAGTTAAGTATCTCTGTCCTTTGTTCCAGTTTGAAAGGATTTGTCATAATTTGATAATTTGCTTACTAATTTGCATAGTTAGGGTTTCTAAGTATAATTGAACATTAGATAGAGACATTCTTTGACACATCCAAGAGTCCATAGCTTCCCAAGTGGTTGCCCAACACGATAGGTGACTACTCTCGCTTAGTGGAGATTCAACTCGGTTGATAAGCCCTTGGAATGTTTGTTGGGAAAGGAGGATTACACATAAACAACTAAAACCACACATCACACATTCACCCATCTTTTCCCACAAAATAGAACCTTACATGGATGCTGTAGAAAACATGGTGAATACCTCCTAGGTTTGTTATTAAGCACGTGGAAGGTAACTTCTAGAGATAATAGTGAAGAAATTAAAACATAGTGTGAGCGTGAAGTATAATTTTTGGAAGTTGTATATTCCTGACCATTTTCTATTCTGCTAAGCCCTATGGAGCCAATTGAACCTTATGGAGAAAATGATGATTATGAGACTACTTTCATCCCATTGATACATATAGAAGAGGAGGTGGGAGATCTTGAAGATTCCACTTCAATGTTTAGCTAAATGAAAGTTTATAGTTATTAGAGAATAATAAAAGTGGAGCATCTCAATTTGGAGGCAATAGTTATCATGGACAATAATAATATGTATTGTCACAAACAATGAGAAACTAACCATGCTCCCATGCAAACACTAGAAAGCACATAAGTTCAAAGGTAAAATCCTAGCAAGGGTTTTTGAGACTAGTACTACTACAAAATGAAATACAATCGACATCTCCAACAACATCATTGCAACCTCTATTGCAGGCTTGGACTCCTCCAACATCACTTCTATGACTCTTCACATGCTCGATGGTTCATTCTCCCCCCAAACTAATAATTTATAGTCTTCAACTTTGATTTTTAGATTTAATTTTTGAGGGAGTATAAAACAAGTTTGGTGGTTTTCATTTTGGAGGCATATTTTAATATAGTCATGGGAGTGTTTTGAAATAGTCAAGTTGGTGAAAAATCTATTTAGTGGAGGTTAATTTACCCATATTGAAGGGGATATTTTAAGCAATATGTCAATTATTTAAAATCAAAAGACAAAAATCAAAAGAGAATTTATAAACCAAAATAGTCATAGTGTTTAGTATTTGAGGTACCTTTGGTTCACATTTATGAGTCAAGTTACCTAACACCTAACATAGATGCAACAATGACATTTGCGGCTTCATCCCTATAAATCATTGGGAAGTAATAGGGACATTATCATTTTCATTTTCATTTCCCTCCATTACCCATTCATCACTATCATAAGATATAAATCCTAACTAAAAGAAATTTTGATTTATTTTTAAGAAAGTGTCATTGATAGGATGAATCCTTTTCACGTGTTGTCTATGTGCCACATACCTCTCTACTAGCACATGATTTAACACCACTTTTACACTCCAAGAAGTATATCAAATGGATGAGCTTCTTCCATGTACCAATGGGTATATTAGAAGGGTGGGCATATTTAGAGGTTTGGTCTATTAGTTTGACAGTTTATAGAAAAGGAAACATATTGGAGTGATAAGGAACCAATTAATCTCCAATTGATAGTAAAATCCATAAGGTGTTGTGAATCGTATTATCTCCACAAATTATTGATGGAACCTGACTCAAAAGTGTGTAATCTTTGTCATAATATCCACATTATACACCAATGACATGTCGTCTTTGCAAATTAATGTTAGCCAAAAACAAGAAGCATAGATAATATTATAATGTTGATGTCACTACAAGCCCTTGTTCATGCATTTTTGAAACCAATACAAGATATTGCAACAAGAAATCAATAGGTTACAAAATCAACTACAAGATCAAATACTTGATGCCTCACTAGAGAATAAAGATGTTGTCAATAGTGATGTTCCTTCTTCAAGTAGTTCAAGTCAAAATGATGGTAAAGATAATTTTTTTTTTTGAAGAATGTTAAGCCCCTCATGTGTCACATAAAAGTGTTGCAAATGTTCATGTTCCTTCTTCAAGCATTATTGAGCGCCCTCATGTTTCACATAATAGTGTTGCAAAGAAGAAATATGTTGATGTCCCTTCTTTAAGAAATACAACTTGGAAGGTAGAAAAAGACAAAAAGTATTTAAACAAAAGTAATTAGCCCCTTCATGTGCCACATATAAATGTTGTCTAAATAAAAAACTATGTTATAAAAATCCATCAAGGATACAATACTTGTTAGTCCTCCCATTGTTGAATCTCCACTTGCTGTGTGTGTTTGGGAGACTGTTACACCCCCAAATTTTTGATCTTGGGCCTTATCCTCTTCATTGTTTTCTTCCAAGTCTCAATGCCTTGCCCTTCCTTTGGTTGCCTTAGTTAACTATAAAAGGTAGCGTGTGTTAGAGTTTTTCTAACTTAGTCACTGAATTCTTGTAGTTCACAACTCATGTAGCATGGTTATAGAGTTCCCTAACTCACCGACTCCCTAACCTTGCATTGCATAGTCAAGTCTTAACTTTATCTCTTGTGGTTGCTAAGTCAGAGGTTTTCAAAACTATGAAACCTTTGACTCAAGGTTCCAAAGTTCCAACATCTCATGGCTCCATGACAAGGAAGTGGTTATCCGGTTCCCGAGGCTCATAATGATCATTAAATGATAAGTATGAAACATGAAGGGAATGTCTTTTCAGAATTATCAAGAAGTGGGTAAATCTAAGGGCTACGTCCTTGAGGCATGAATTAAATGCCATGTCGACTCAGCATTTAAAATGATTAGTAATTTCCCTCCAGCACATGCAGTCTCTCATTCTCTTGCCAAAATTTTCTAAGTAATGCAGCCATCATTCCACCCGTACTATGCTATTATTCCTTCTGTATTTAGTTGTTCTCTACTCTGCAGCGGTAATGAAATTCAAATACCAGGGAGATTCCTGTGACTATGGAATTGAAAATATTTGGTTTGATGTTGGTGATACCAAACTTGGTCACATTGATTTAGAGAAGTTCTGGTCTCGTTTGCAACAAGAAGATAGGTCACCCATTGTAGAGAAGATACTATAAAGTGGTATGGCGTATGCAGGAGAGTTCCCCGTCTCTGTGCAGAGTGAAGAAATGGTCATGGCTTGTGCGAGAAGATACGTCCTAGAGACTTCTGAAATTAAGGCTAGAGATAGAACTATGTTGGGAAGAATTAATCCAGAAAGTATTATTCATGCATTGAAAATTCCTAAGAGGCAAGATTTTGAAGAAATGTCTGTGGCTATTCGAACGGATTTCTTTCAAGCTAACGAAGACTAGTGCAAGAACTCCATTGCACAAAATTAGTTGAAGTCAGAGAAGAAAGGTAAGTAAAAACTTAGAAGAGCTCATTTCAAAGATGAAATTTCAGACATGATTACTTTGCTGCATAGAGTAGTAGGAAGCAAGAATAAAAATTCTTTTGAGAAGTGGATGTGCCGTTTCATTTTGTTAATATGTAGTGAAGATAAATACATAAATTGGGCCGAGATTATCAGTTTTCATTTTAATGAGCAGTTAATGAAATTTCAGGAGACTTTAACCTTCCATATGTGTTCATACCTGATTTACATTCTAGCCAGTCAAGAGGTTGTTTGGGTTGGGTTGAGACCACATGGGTCTTTAATTCCAAGCACACCTATGTTTAGTTATTTTCCTCAGTTGAAAAAAGAGGTTGGAATGAAAGACTACCGCCGTGTAAATGATGCTTTCCTGATGTATATAGTGAGAAAATTAGATGTAAACCCAAAACTGAGAATTTCACCAGAGGCCGCTTCCCTAATCATGCAATATGGGAGTTTCTATATTCAGTTTGATAGGTTTACCTATCTAAGAATAGGGGGTTATGAAAATGCCCCAACAAAATTGCTAAGATACCGCAGTGATTTTGTCATTTTTTTGGAACTATGCAAACATATGTCTATGGTGAATGTTAAGTATCATAGTATGAAGAAGGGGTATGATTTTCCATTGAAATTATCCTCCTACACATGTAAAACAAATGAAATGGCCAGGGGAGCAGAACATGTTTTGGCTGAGTTCAATTTGCATTCCTTATCAATGAGGTCTTATTTTGATAGTAAAAACTATGTGAAGTAGAATTTTCATGGCTCTGGTTCCTATGAGCATCGCCCGAATTTAGAAGATTTTTGGGAAGATTGCATGGATGATAGGGAAGTTTAGAGGAGGAACTGTATGAGACTCACTTTAAGTCAAATTCAGGTTTTTGGTCTCTCTATTTACATCCTGGAGGGGGTAGAAGAAAATTTTGAAATCATTGATGAAGAGTATCAAACCATGGTGACTAAACCTCTTCCCTGAATAAATTGGTCTGAAAAAGAGATTGTAGATTTGAGGGTTCACTCTGCTGCTATGATAAAAAGAACTGAAGATTGGCTAACTGGGAGATGGCATGGGAATACTGGTTCACCACATGACTCCGGGAAGCCTAGAGCTAACAATTAGAGACCTGCAAAGAGTTTTGGTGCACGCGTTACATTATGGAGGCAAGAAGCTCTACAGTCTAGTTCCAATTATCAATCTGGAGGAGATGGAGAAAGGCCTAATGAAGCCTTAAAATTATAATCAATATGTGAATTGGATAGCATCCCTTCATCCACTTCTGCCAAGAAAAGTACTCTAGCCAAGCCACCGCCTGTGTCTTCAGATCCTATTTTTCAACACATTGTTGATGATGGTTCTTTCCCTCCATTTTTGGAGATTCCTTCTTCCCTCACAGCTGAAGAAGTGGCTATTTCTCTTTCCATTGATAATCAGGTTAATACTATTTCTACCAATGTCTGTACTGGTTTAGTATCATCCTCACCAAATTGGTTGATGAAGGCTGTAGATAAGAAGAGAAAATCTGTGCCCATTATTACAGTAGAGATAGATACAGTTACTAAGTTGCTACAGACCATTTCTAAGCCTAAAAAGGCTAGGAGAATGTCAAGGATGGTCAATGATGCTACTAATGGACACCAGAGGCTAGAAATTGCAAATCCTATGAGAGATTTGAATGAAGAAGATATTACTGAAGCTGATTATAAAATAAGCCACATCGATTTGGGTCCCTCTACTTTGGAGGGGGATTCATATCATGCTAATGTTTCTGTCAATGCTTTAATCAAAAGAGCTAAAGAAGAATATAAAGCTTCAGTCTCAATTTCTATCTTTAAGTAAATTTATTCAATCCATTGTATCACCCACACCATAGGAAGCATCCAATTCAGAAGTGATTGGAATTGATGGCAGCACTATTCAACAAGTTAAAAAGAATCAAAAATTTGCTAAGGCTGTTGCAGAATGGGTAGAAAGTTGTCTTGTGATATGTTATTCTTCTTGACCAAGATAATACAGAGTTACTCCCAAGTCCATGGCAAAAGAACAGAGTTGATCGGTGAGCTCCAGCAAGTGAGGAAAGAACAAGGTAGTACTTATGTACTTTCAAAAGAGGTTGCTGAACTAATAGCCTTAGACCCTATAACACTCATGAAAGAAGGTTTAGCTAATGATCCCTGTGAGATTGACCCATCTTGGGCTGATTCGTTGGATTGGAATCTAAATATGTATGATAATCTTATAGAGCAGATTAATAAAGCATTGCAAGATTACCTGGATGTGATGATTGGTATTCAAAGGGATTGCCAGACACTGGATGTGAATATCCTAGATGAATTTGTAGGAAATTTGCAGGACCCTAAAGATATCACTATGGAGGCCAAAGATATGCTTTATAAAGAACTTGCTGATCCTGAGACTTTTTCTGGTGAATCATTGGGCAAATTGGGTTTGATTCAGGTTTACCTTAGAGGATTCAGAAACAAAGATGAGCTCATTCAGGAAACTATGGCAGGAGTAAACAAAACTTTGACAAAGTTTAGAACTAGGCTATAGATCACCTCAACACTAGGGAGTAAGAACATCACAATTGTCATCACCAAATATCGAGAGTATAGATTAAGAGTAAAAGTACGTGAAGCAATGGCTGAAGACCAAGGTGGCAAAAGTGTCAAAGACCCCAAAGAAGGTGAGAGGGTGGCGAGTTGATTTTATTTTCTTTCATGCATTTCAAATATTTGGCTCTTGAACTTCTTGAAAAGACTTTATTTTAAAAATGGTTGTCCCCAAGAAACTGTTCTATTTCTAAAGACAGTTATTGTATGAACAATATAAATATGTTATAGGTGACATAGTATGGATCTTTCTTTTGGGCAAACTTTGATTTTCTCAAATAAGTTAGATATTTCTGATACTTGTTTCAATTTCTATCTCTTTCAATATAGAAAAGACATACTGTTTAGTGGTTCGAGCAGATATAGTCTTTGTGCTGTGGTGTTTGGATCATAATTCTTCTTATGTTGAATGTTATATTGATGGTTTTCTTTCTCTATATTGGAAGTTTCAGTTGGTGATCTTATTGCTGTGGATATCTATCTTTGAATAAATATGTCATGGTTATGAGAATTTAAATTCTTTATTTGAGCTGATGTTTGAAGTCTTTGAGCTCGTTATAATCATTTAATTCATTTAGATGTGTGGGATCTCCTTTCAAAGTTTTCTAGTTAAAAGCATTACCTTTTCTTACTTTCTGGTAAAAAGCAACATATAGTTTAATTCATTGTATATCATTTGAAGGTAGCTACCACCTTGTAAAACAAGTAGAGAGTTGGTTATATAACACAATTGTAACTTACTCAACCCTGGTTACATTTTTCATTTTTTGGGCAAGAGAATATAGAGTTAAATGAAAAATCTATAAACCAACAGATTTTTGGCAACTCTACTAGGGAAAACTTGTCAGATATGTGTTGTGAGTTGTTTTAATGGTTCTTCAGAGGCATAATGCCCCAATCCTTTAGCTTAACATAGATTGGCTTGTAGGTGATCAGGAAGATATTGTTGCTATTCTAAGATTACTTGCTTGGCAATACAAAAGAACCAATTTGCAATATCATCAATTTAATGAAGTATTAGAAGAAGAAGAGGAACTTGGTGAGATCATAAGAGATAACACTAGATGTTTTGAGAATGCTCAAGAAATTGTTTTTGTTGAAGCTGTAGCACCTGTACCGTGAAGAGAAAGAGTTTTTCCTATTCAAGCACTTCCAAATGACAGACGTAGAAACCTAGTGGCCAACCAAAGAAACCAGTTGAACAATCAACAAAATCTTCCATGAGCTAATCAGTAAGTGAAGTTGGTGATTCTATTGTATTAAGTTTTTATTGTTTAAATCTGGCTTCAAAAAGGTATACTAGAGGAGATAGAAAGAAAGGGGTTTGGGACGAAGATTTTGCATTATTAGAAGCTAGTAACTTCTCTTCTTCCCCACTTAATCAAAAGGTTAAGTCTAAGTCCATCAGTAGACCTCCATCCCCTCCTCCTAGTCAAAGCCCTACAAACACCTCGGCCACATCTTGTCAGGCACTTCTTTTGCATGAAATTGCCCTTCCTTTACAAGTAAACTTTCCTGTTCCTAATCCTCAAATTATGGCTCAGCCTCCACCTATCCCATGGGAAGCCACCATAGGTCCACTCAATCTTGGGGCCCAGTTACATGACTTGCCTAAAGGATCAGGGAAAATCATACCTAAATTCAAAGGAGATGGAAAAGTAACTCCGGAAGAACACATGCAAGCCTTTTTCGCTGCTTCTTCTATTCTTGTTGTACAACATGAAGATGTTGCTGTGAGGCTTTTTGTAGAATCCCTAACTGATGCTACCATTGATTGGTTTTATCACCTTCCCAATGGATCTATCAATGGCTGGGATATTTTGAAAATAAAGTTTGAAAGTAGGTTCAAAACTGCTAAGAATGAACAGACTCTTGTCACCCAATTGGCTACAATGAAGAAAGAAATACACGAGTCGATGAGGGAATTTGTTGCCAAATTTAATAAGCTATATAATAGAATACGTGAAAATATGAGACCCAGGGATGATCTATTGAAGTGTTTCTTTATTAATACTCTTCCTCCAGATGCCAGTTTTATCATTAAAAGAGAGGGAGCGGCTGATGTGTATGCAGCTCAAGAGAGAGCTATATCAATAGAGGATGATCTAAATATAGCCGGGAAGTGGAAAAAGGAGTTGCAGACTGGAAAACCTTTTGCTGTAAATTCTACTAATCTAGTTATACAAAGGTTGGTCTATGACATAATCACCTTAAAGAGAAAAATGCCAAAAGGACAATATCAAGATATACCAAGGAAAGATTATGTCCCTCCAGGTGGTTACAACAAGACTTTACATTTAACTGGTCCCTCACAAAGGCTCACTATTGAAAATGGACCCTCTACCAGTAAAGGTAATATGATGTGTAATTTTCATTTGACTTTAGATCATGATGGATACACTTGTCCCGAGATGGTTCAGTTTATGCAAATGCTCTCTACCAATGAGCACAATGAGGTACCATATGTGGAAGAACCCAACCAGTCTCATGATGCTAGCATAAACTTTTTTGAGTATGAATCAGACACTGAGTCTAGAGAAGATGTTTATATAGAAATTGATCCAAAATGTGCAGTCTTCATAAGGGGTCAGCAGGCTCAAAAAGGGACAGATCCTAAGGGGCAAACAAGTGGCTCACCTTTTACTCTAAAATATATCTTGTCTAGGCAAGCCGCTTCCATCTCTAAGAAGTCCGAGAATGCTACGCCCAAGAATACATCTACAAATGTACCATCGGTTCCTTCTCCTGACCCTCTTGTTGCTAGTTCATTTGATATAATTGAGTCATGTAAAAACACTAAGATTCAAATCTCCCAAGCTGAATATCTTAGACTTAATCCTTCTGAGTTAGATTAGTTAGTGAAATATATCAAACAAGAACCTTCTCCATTCTAGAGTAATGCTCAAGTATCAAGTATACCTGTCAATGAACAAGTTTTCTCAAATTCACATGAAACAGATCTAGGTCAACAAAACCCTTTTTCTAAACCAGAACCATTTTATGTCTCCCTTTACATAGCTGGTTTTAGATTAAGAAACCGTGTTATTGATTCTGGTGCTTTCGATAACGTGATGCCTGCTCAAGTGGCTAGGGCTCTAGGGTTGTCTTACACTCCCTCCCATGGCAAATGTTTTTCTATGGATGGTTCTCAAGTCCCAATTCTAGGACAAATAAAGGATACCCAAGTTGCTTTAGCTGCCTTTTCAAAAAAGAGGTTGAAACTAACCATCTTGGTTGCTGATATCCTTGCTAGTTATGGTATGCTTTTGAGTAGAAGTTTCTGTAGAGACCTGGGTGGGGAGATACAAATGGATTGGTCTCATGCCATAATACTACTAGAAGGAAAGAAAGTTCACAGTGTTGAAGTCAGGAGATCCAAGGGAAGATATTTTGTTTGTAGAAACTAGTCTAGGTACTTATATGTGCACATCCTCAGAGGAAGAATTTTCTAGCCCGATTAGTCCTGATGCAACAGATGAGTTATGGACATTAGAATTTGATGGAAGTTGCTCTAGTGCTGGTTCTAGTGCAGGAGTTGTTTTGATTTCCCCGGATGGCTATAGTTTCCCCTATGCTTATAAGTTAGAATTTGAAAATACAAACAATACTGTAGAATATGAAGCACTTCTACTTGGCCTAACCTTAGCCAAAGAAAGAGGCATAAAATAAATAAAAGTTAGAGGAGATGCAGAACTGATTGTTAAGCAAGTCAGGAAACAATATACAGTAAAAAATGGTAGGTTGAGACATTATAGAAATAAAGTTTGGGATTGAATTGAGGAGTTTGATGTCTTTTCTATTGAAGCCGTACCCAGAGACCTTAATGCCAGAGTAGATTCACTAGCTATGTCTACATCCTTGTTACTACCTCACCTAGACATTCCTAATAATGTGAACCATTGGCAAATGTTCAATAGTGATAGGTATATTATTGCATTCCTGGAGAAAGCTAAGGCCTTTGCCAACATATTCTTTGAAGGAAGTGATGATGTAAGTAATGATGTTTTAGAAGAGCACATCGATGCCCTTGATAGTGAAAAGTCTGAAATGATTCAATTGAAAGGTAACAAAATACCTAAAGGTTTAGTGTCTCTGGAAGATTTATTCAATAGACATGATCAATACTTGAAGAGGAAAAGTAAGGTCAGTATTGAATCATCTGCTGACTATGACCATGTCAATATTGGCACAAATGAAGACCCTAAGATAGTATGTATAGGAAAATGCTGTTCTCCTCAGGAAAGAGAGAAACTAATTTCTCTGCTCATAAGGTATAAGGATGTTTTTGCATGGTGATATGCAGATTTAAAGAAGTTTAGAAATGGAGAACTGCAGCACAAGATACCATTGAAACCTGGCACTACACCTTTTAGGCAGAAACAACGAACATATAATCCAAAGGTAGCCGAAGCTATTTTTAATGAGATAGATAAAATGCTCAAGGCCAAGATTATCTATCCCATTCATCATTCTACATGGGTAGCAAATATTGTTCCCATTAGAAAGAAAAATGAAGAAATAAGAATTTGTGTTGATTTCAGGAACTTAAATCAAGCTTCATTGAAAGATAACTACCCATTACTTGTCATGGATCATGTTCTGCAAACTGTTGTTGGTTCCGAGATGATGTCAATGTTGGATGGATTCTCAGGTTATAACCAAATTGAAGTAGCCCTAGAAGACCAGCATAAGACAACATTCACTACTCCCATTGGTGTGTTTGCCTATAACAAAATGCCATTTGGTCTTATTAATGCAGGTGCTACTTTCTAGAGGGCTATGGATCTTTCATTTGGTGATCTGAAAAACAAAATCATTGTGGTATATTTAGATGACCTAATAGTGTTCTCGAAGAAAAGGGCCAACCATATCCATGACCTAGAAATTATTCTTCAACGTTGCAGAGAACAAGGAATCTCATTAAACCCCAAGAAGTATATCTTTGCTATTACAGAAGGAAAACTTTTGGGACATATCGTCTCAAAGGATGGCATCAAGGTTGATCATGAAAGGGTGAAAGCTATTATGCAATTGGCATTGCCTGCAAACAAAGATAGTATTAGGTCATTCTTTGGCCAAGTGCTCTTCCTAAGGAGATTTATACCTAAATTTGTTGAGTTAACAAGACCCATAGCTAATATGTTGAGGAATCATCCGATCTTCAAGTGGAGTAATGAAGGAAAGAAAGCATTCAAAGATATAAAAGTTGCTATTGCCAATACACCCACTCTGGTATGTCCTGATTTCAGTAAAGGTTTCATTATATATTGTTATGCGTCAGAACATACTTTATCAACTATCCTAATGCAAAAAAATGAGAAAAGTATAGAAGCCCCTTGTCTCTTTCATGAGTACTCCTCTCAAGAATTATGAACTCAAGTATTCCCACTCGAAAAACATGCTTATTCTATTGTTAGAGCTTTAAAAAGTTTTAGGTTCTATATTCTGCATTCACATACCATTGTCTTTGTCCCGTTAAAGTGTTGTCAAGAGTATCCTCACGCAATAGGAAATTAGGTGTAATAAATAGGGGTCTTGGATAGCAAAAGTGTAGGAGTATGATGTAGATATTAGGCCTACTAATTTGGTCAGGGGCAAGGGTCTGTGTAAACTAATTGCAGAAAATAAAATTGATGAAGAAGAACAGTTACCTTTGGTCCTTTTCACTACTACAAATGATGAATGGTTCTCAGATGTTGCATATTTATTAACCTATGGTGACTACCCTACACACTTCTCAGCTAGAGGGAGAAGGAATTTGAAACTTAAGGCAAGCAAGTATGTTCTTTGGGAGGGAAACTTATATAAAAAGGAGTAGGTGGAACCTTTCTTAGATGTGTTGACAAGGAACAACAAAAAAGATTGTTGAAAGATTTTCATTATGAATCATGTGGAGGACATTTCTCTGCTTCTGTGACAACCTTTAAAATTTTATGCCAATATTTTTATTGGCTCGACATGTTTAAAGATGCTCATGAGTGGGTATCCAAATGTAAAAAGAGCTTGAAATTCGTTGGCAGACCTCATCTTGCAGCTTTGCCTTTGAAACCTGTGATGATTGAAGAACCTTTCCAACAATGGGGATTAGATTTTATCGACCCTATCAATCCTAGTTCAAGTGCTAGACATAAACACATCCTTACTGCTACTAATTACTTCACTAAATAGGTAGAGGCTATCCCAGTAAAGCAGACCACTTTAGAGGTTGTGTGCAATTTTTTGAAAGAGAACATCATAGTAAGATTTGACATCCCAAAGAAAATAGTCACTGATAATGCTAGCTCTTTTTCATCCTCTAAAATTACTCTTTTCTGCTACGAGTATGGCATTAGTTTGGGGTATTCTTCTGATTATTATCCTCAGGGTAATGGGCAAGCCAAATCTAGCAATAAAAACTTGATTTCCATTATTAAAAAATTGGTAGATGAGAAACAAAAGAGTTGGCATAAAAATTTGTATGATGCTCTATGGGTAGATAGGATCACTTATAAAAGAGCCATAGGTATGTCACCTTTTCAATTAGTGTATGGGATTGATAGCACTATTCCAGTTTCTTTAGAAATTTCAACTTTGGATTTACAGAAGGCTATAGAAAATGAAGAATTCCAATCTGCAATTGAAAAGAGGGTCATGTATCTAAATAAGCTGTAAGAGGAGAGAGAAGTAGCTGTGGACAGAGTAGCCAAACATCAACAAATGGTTAAAAGGATTTTTTATAAGAAGGCTAGGCAAAGAAGTTTTGTTGTTGGAGACTCAGTACTTCTTTGGGATAGAAGATGAGAACTAAAGGGAGCACACAAAAAGTTTGACTCTTTGTGGAGAGGTCCTTTCCTGATCAAGTAGGTTATTGGTGACAATTCTTTTCTGCTAACCTATCCAGATGGTACTCCTTTACCTCTTGCCTATAATGGGCAAGATCTGAAAATGTTCAACTGGTAGTAATCTCAAGTCTTTGCCTTTGTATCATAGTTTCTTTGTCTTTGTCTGTTGTGTTTTTTTTTGACTCTGTTTGCCCAATGGATAAGGATTTTTGCCATGATTCTGGATTCTCTACATCCCTACGGTCCTTGTCCCAATTCAGAGCTAGTTGTTACACCCCCAAAATTTTGATCCTGGGCCTTATCCTCTTCATTGTTTTCTACCAAGTCTCAATGCCTTGCCTTTCCTTTGGTTGCCTTAGTTAACTATAAAAGGTCGCGTGTGTTAGAGTTTTTCTAACTTAGTCATTGAATTCCTAAAGTTTGCAACTCATGTTGCATGGTTATAGAGTTCCCTAACTCGCTGACTCCCCGACCTTGCATTGCATAGTCAAGTCTTAACTTTTGCTCTTGTGGTCGCTGAGTTAGAGGTTTTCAAAACTATAAAACCTTTGACTCAAGGTTCCAAAGTTCCAACATCTTGTGGCTCCATGACAAGGAAGTGGTTATTCGGTTCCTGAGGCTCATAATGATCATTAAATGATAAGTACGACACACAAAGGGAATGTCTTTTTAGAATTATCAGGAAGTGGGTAAATCTAAAGGGCTACATCCTCAAGGCATGCATTAAATGCCACGTCGACCCAGCATTTAAAATGCTTAGTAATTTCCCTCCAGCACATGTAGTCTCTCATTCTCTTGCCAAATTTTTCTAAGTAATGCAGCCATCATTCCACCCATACTCTGCTATTATTCCTTTTGTATTTAGTTGTTCTCTACTCTGTAGCGGTAATGAAATTCAAATACCAGGGAGCTTCCCGTGACTCTGGAATTGGAAATATTTGGTCTAGTGTTGGTGATACCAAACTTGGTCACATTGATTTAGAGGAGTTCTGGTCTCGTTTGCAGCAAGAAGATAATAGGTCACCCATTGCAGAGAAGATGCTACAAAGTGGTCTGGCGCATGCAGGAGGGTTCGCCGTCTCTGTACAGAGTGAAGAATTGGTCGTGGCTTGCACAAGAAGATACGTCCCAGAGACTTCTAAAATTAAGGTCAGAGACGGAACTGTGTTGGGAAGAATTAATCCAAAAAGTATTATTCTTGCATTAAAAATTCCTGAGAGGCAAGATTTTGAAGAAATATCTGTGGCTATTGGAATGGATTTCTTTCAAGCTAATGAAGACTAGTGAAAGAACTCCATTGTGTGAAATTGGTTGAAGTCAGAGAAGAAAGGTAAGTCTCAATTGCCTCAAAAACTTAGAAGAGCTCATTTCAAAGATGAAATTTAAGACATGATTACTTTGCTGCATAGAGTAGTAGGAAGAAAGAATAAAAATTCTTTTGAGGAGTGGATGTGCCGTTTCATTTTGTTAATATGCAGTGAAGATAAATACATAAATTGGGCTGAGATTATCAGTTTTCATTTGAATGAGCAGTTAATGAAATTTCAGGAGACTTTAACCTTCCATATGTGTTCATACCTGATTTACATTCTGGCTAGTCAAGAGGTTGTTTGGGCTGGGTTGAGACGACATGGGTCTTTAATTCCAAGCACACCTGTGTTTAGTTATTTTCCTCAATTGAAAAAAGAGGTTGGAATGAAAGACTACCGCCATGTAAATGATGCTTTCCTGATGTATATAGTGAGAAAACTAGATGTAAACCCAAAACTGAGAATTTCACCAGAGGCCGCTTCCCTAATCATGCAATATGGGAGTTTCTATATTCAGTTCGATAGGTTTACCTATCTAAGAATAGGGGGTTATGAAAATGCCCCAACAAAATTGCCAAGATACCCCAGTGATTTTGTCAGTTTTCTAGAACTATGCAAACAAATGTCTATGGTGAATGTTAAGTATCGCAGTATGAAGAAGAAGGGGTATGATTTTCCATTGAAATTATCCTCCTACACATGTAAAACAAATGAAATGGCCAGGGGAGCAGAGCATGTTTTGGCTGAGTTCAATTTGCATTCCTTGTCAATGAGGTCTTATTTTGATAGTAAAAACTATGTGAAGTAGAATTTTCATGGCTCTGGTTCCTATGAGCATCGCCCGACTTTAGAAGATTTTTGGGAAGATTGCATGGATGATAGGGAAGTTTAGAGGAGGAACTGTATGAGAATCACTTTAAGTCAAATTCAAGTTTTTGGTCTCTCTATTTACATTCCGGAGGGGGTAGAAGAAAATTCTGAAATCATTGATGAAGAGTATTAAACCCTGGTGACTAAACCTCTTCCCTAAATAAATTGGTCTAAAAAAGAGATTGTGGATTTGAGGGTTCACTTTGTTGCTGTGATAAAAAGTATTGAAGATTGGCTAACTGGGAGATGGCGTGGGAATGTTGGTTCACCACATGACTTTGGAAACCCTAGAGCTAACAATCAGATACCTGCATAGAGTTTTGGTGCATGTGTTACATTAGGGAGGCAAGAAGCTCTATAGTCTAGTTCCAATTATCAATCTGGAGGAGATGGAGAAAGGTCTGATGAAGCCTTAAAATTAAAATCAATTTGTGAATTGGATAGCATCCCTTCATCCACTTTTGCCAAGAAAAGTACTCCAGCCAAGCCACCGCCCATGTCTTCAGATCCTATTTTTCAACACATTGTTGATGATGGTTATTTCCCTCCATTTTTGGAGATTCCTTCTTCCCCCGCCGCTGAAGAAGTGGTTGTTTATGTTTCCATTGATAATTAGGTTAATACTATTTTGTAACAATGTCAGTTCTGGTTTAGTATCATCCTCACCAAATTGGTTGAAGAAGGCTGTAGATAAGAAGAGAAAATATGTGCCCATTGTTACAGTAGATATAGATACAGTTGCTAAGTTTCTACAGACTACTTCTAAGCCTAAAAAGGCCAAGAGAATGTCAAGGATGGTCAATGATGCTACTACTGGACACCAGATGCTAGAAATTACAGATCCTGTGAAGGATTTGAATGAAGAAGATATTACTGAAGATGATTATAAAATAAGCCACATTGATTTGGGTCTCTCTACTTTGGAGGGGGATTCATATCATGCTAATTTTTTTGTCAATGCTTTAATCAAAAGAGATAAAGAAGAAAAGAAGGAGAATATAAAGCTTCAGTCTCAAATTCTGTCTTTAAGTAAATTCATTCAATCCATTGTATCACCCACACCACAGGAAGCATCCAATTCAAAAGTGATTGGATTTGATGCCAACACTATTCAACAAGTTAAAAAGAATCAATACTTTGCTAAGGCTATTGCAGAATGGGTGGAAAAGTTGTCTTGTGATATGTTATTCTTCTTGACCAAGATGATACAGAGTTACTCCCAGGTCCATGGAAAAAGAACAGAGTTGATCGGTGAGCTCCAACAAGTGAGGAAAGAACAAGGTAGTACTTATGTACTTTCAAAAGAGGTTGTTGAACTAATAGCCTTGGACCCTATAACACTCATGAAAGAAGGTTTAGCTAATGATCCCTGTGAGATTGACCCATCTTGGGCTGATTCGTTGGATTGGAAGCTAAATATGTATGATAATCTTATAGAGCAGATTAATAAAGTGTTGCAAGATTACCTGGATCTGATGATTGGTATTCAAAGGGATTTCTGGACATTGGATGTGAATATCCTAGATGAATTTGGAGGAAATTTGTGGGACCCTAAAGATATCACTATGGAGGCCAAAGATATGCTTTATAAAGAACTTGTTGATCCTGAGACTATTTCTGGTGAATCAATAGGCAAATTGGGTTTGATTTAGGTTTACCTTAGTGGATTTAGAAACAAAGATAAGCTCATTTAGGAAACTATGGCAGGAGTAAACAAAACTTTGGAAAAGTTTAGAACCAAGCTATAGATCACCTCAACACCAGGGAGTAAGAACATCATAGCTGTCATCACCAAATATTGGGAGTACAGGTTAAGAGTAAAAGTACGTGAAGCAATGGCTGAAGACCAAGGTGGCAAAAGTGTCAAAGACCCCAAAGAAGGTGAGAGAGTGGCGAGTTGATTTTATTTTCTTTCATGCATTTCTAATATTTGGCTCTTGAACTTCTTTAAAAGACTTTATTTTAAAAATGGTTATCCCCAAGAAACTGTTCTATTTCTAAAGACAATTATTGTATGAACAATATAAATATGTATAGGTGACATAGTATGGATCTTTCTTTTGGGCAAACTTTGATTTTCTCAAATAAGTTAAATATTTCTGATACTTGTTTTAATTTCTATCTCTTTCAATATAGAAAAGACATACTATTTAGTGGTTCGAGTAGATATAGTCTTTGTACTGTGGTGTTTGGATCATCATTCTTCTTATGTTGAGTGTTCTATCGATGGTTTTCTTTCTCTATATTGGAAGTTTTAGTTGGTGATCTTATTGCTGTGGATATCTATCTTTGAATAAATATGTCATGGTGATGAGAATTTAAATTCTTTATTTGAGCTGATGTTTGAAGTCTTTGAGCTCGTTATAATCATTTAATTCATTTAGATGTGTGGGATCTCCTTTCAAATCTTTCTGGTTAAAAGCATTACCTTTTCTTGATTTCTGGTAAAAAGCAACATATAGTTTAATTCATTGTATATCATTTGAAGGTAGCTGCCACCTTGTAAAACAAGTAGAGAGTTGGTTATAAAACACAATTGTAACTAACTCAACTGTGGTTACATTTGTCATTGTTTGGGCAAGAGAATATAGAGTTAAATGACAAATTTGTAAACCAACAGAGGCAATAAAAACCAACAAACATCGTATTGCTCTAGGGTATATAGGTGTTGTGAATTTTCATGTACTAGAATATTCCAAATCAATCAAATTTATGTTTGGGAGTATTTAGAATAATAGTCAAGTTGAGTCTTCACATGTTGGTCAGTCTTGTGAAATTGACAAGTTGTCAAGTCAATCAAAATCAACTTGCACTAAAACCCATCAAGTCCAAATTTGTTGCCATTGTGGATGTCAAGGACATACCTGCCATGATTGTTTTGATTTACATCCTTTTCTATTATGTGGTCAACACACAAATTCTACAAAACAATATTATGTTAGAGATTTACCTACCAAATTAATGAGGCATATGTATTTTGTATGGATAGATCATTCCACATGGAAAATTGAGGCTCACCATTTATCAAAATCCTATAGGAGAGTCCAATCCACCATTTGAGATTATGGCTTATCTACTCCTAATGTTGATGCTACTGTCAATATAGTTGATAATAAACTTAAGATCACATATATTGTTGAGCAATGGTACAAAAGTCTATTGGTCTTGTCTACTCATGATGCAGATGCTATTGTTGATCCAATTGATGGTGAGATAAGAATTAAAAATATGAATACTTGTAATATTGAGTGGCAACCTACTAAGAAAATTGTATAGTTGCATTCGATTCCAACAGAGGATAATTATGCTCTTAGTCTTTATGGTGTTCATAGCAATAGTGACCTTTTGTACCTATGATTTCCTATTGAGATATTGATAATGAGTGTAGACACCCTAAAATGACCGTGTCGTCGAATCACTTGCATTTCGTAATCTGTCTAATCACCTGCACACAACGTTAATTAAATAATCTAATTATTTAATTAATTTCACCAAATTCTTCTAAATCACATAATTTTGACATTAATTAAATAAATTCTCTTTATTTAATTAATTAAATTAAATTCCTCTAATATTCTTCCACAATTAAATAATGTTAATTATTTAATTATCCTCTTTCCAAAATTCAAGTCTCCATTAATTAGATAAACCCAATTATTTAATTAATTTATCACAAATTCTCTCTTGTCTATACTTAAATAATTTACATTATTTAATTAAATCAAAATCATTCTTTCAAAATCATGCATAAACAATTAAATAAATTTATTTATTTAATTTGTTTTCAAATCTTCTAAATTAAATAATTCCAATTATTTAATTATTTCTTCCAAAATATCTTCTCTAAATTTAAATAAATCAATTATTTATTTAAATTGCTTTTTCTTCTAAATTTGAGTTATCTCTAATATAACTCAAGCTTTCTATATTTAATAAAGCAAAATATCTTCTAGTTCTCATGCAAATCTCTTCTTCTTATTTTAAATCACTTAACTGATCATTACATTCTGTTAATTGCTTTAACTCATTCTTCTATTCTTGATAACTCTTCTCATGCAAAAGAAAGCAAGACACGTGTCTTCTTCTTATTCGTTGCACGTTCCTTAATTTATCTCCTCCGTTGATTCTTCTAAATATCTGGACCATTGATCGATCTCTGTTGAAACCTATATAAACCCCCCTCATCTCCTTCATTGAGCCTCTCTCTTCGATTGTATTCTCAGGCATACTTAACAGAGCTTTGAGCATACAAAACACGTCGATTGAGCAACCTTACGATCTTTTAACATTGATCTTTGAGCACATTGAGCACACTACTTGCTTGTTGCAGCTATGGTTTCGCAACTTGATTGAGCAATCCACACTTCTCCAAAAGGGAACAATACAGGTTTTGGTAAGAGCTTTCATTTGTCTTTGATTTTATGATAATGGCTTTTACTTAGATTGGTTCGCTTTATGTGATTAGTTTTTGGTTTTATTAGTTTAGATTTAATCAATTTTTTCTCATACATATTCTGGCACGCCCAGTGGGACCCACTAATCCCTTTGTTTCTTTGAGAAATTGTTTTTTTGAAGTCACAGTACGGTACAACGCAAATGACATTGCAAAGCGCTTTTGGCAGCATAATTAAGCGCTATTGGAGGCATTGTTCAGCACCCTTGGGGGCACTACGGCACTTCTGGCAGCACAGAGCGGCGCTTTCAGTATATAGAATGGCGCTTCCGGTAGCATAGTTTAGCGCTTTTGGCTAAATTAGGTTTTTGACATCATTTTGTGTTTTTGCAGGGTTTTCTCATTACTTATCTTTTTGATTTGTTTGACAAGCTGTTGTATTTGTCTTTCAAACCTACTTTTTGATAATTCCTAAGCTATTTTATTTAGGGGTATCTTTGATATTTGCGTTAATCTATTGTATTGCTACACTTTCTGAGTTTTTTTGGATTTCACGATTCAGATCTATCAGATATTATTTCTCAGAACAGTAGATCAACCATGAAATCCCATTTTGATCTAGTTATTTTGACAAAAGCTAATCTTTTTGTGATATGAGACCGTGCAGCACATTTGGTATAATATTATTGCGCTTTCGGATACACAGTAAAGCACTTCTGGACTTTTTTCGGCGCTTTTGGTATTATCCTTCGACGCTTCTGGTAAAAATTGCAGCGCTTTTGGCATAACAGTATCGCGCTTTTGGATACATAGTACAACGCCTCTAGATATTTTTCAGTGCTTCTGGTAATATTCTCTGACACTTCTGGTCTGTGTTAACAGCGCTTTTGGAAATACAGTAAGTCGCTTTCGGTAAGATAGTGTAGTGCTTTTGGTCAAAGTTGATTTATTTTTGCTAACTTGTGAATTTTTGGTGGAACTGACTGACTTGTTGCAGCTTCTTATTACTCACACAGAGCAAATAGGTGTTTTTAACATGTTCATGTAGGACGAGCGTTGAAGAATTTTTGATTTATCTCACTAAGTCTTAGAAAAACATTGCATGCTTAAGAGGATAATTGAACAAATCTTTTTTGCAAATCTAAGTCTTAGGAACATACTGCTTTTCTTAAGGGACAATGGACATGTATACACAAACACCTCAATTTTCTAAAGGACAATGGACATGAATGCCAAACACTTCAATTTCATAAGGGACAATTGACAACTACAAACGTGTGTGTGCCTAGTTTAGTTGCACCTTATTTTTCTTATAACGGGACAATTGAACCTTTGTTTGACGTGCTTGCTCTTACTTTTCTGTACTTCCTTTAGAAGGGCCTGCTTTTGGATTACGCTTCATCCAAAAGGGATGACCCTAAGCGGAGTTTTCCTTTGAACCACTATATAAGAGGGATAAGGCGAAAGCCAAGTCCTAACCGACGTCAGCCTTACCTTGTGGTGCCAAACTGAAAAGAGGTGTACTAGCTCTTTGTGGAAATGATTTTCACATTAAGCGAAGTGTTTGATACTCTTAGTAGGATTGGTTAAAGCTTTTAGTAGCTTGTCGCATTGCTCGTAAGGTGTTGGTCCCTCAAAGTCACTAAGAACCATTTTAGATAGAGACTACCCGACCTACCTCTGAACATTGCGGTAATCATCAGTGCAAGGGGAATCGATTTAAGCCCTTAAGATACTCACCATTGGCTCCCTTGAGAAGAGATAGTATTCCCTTGGACATAAAGCTCTTGTGACCTACTTGAGCTTTCCAAGGGGAGGGTGAGATATCCCTACCTATCGTCTCTCGCAAAGATACTAAATATCTGACACCTTTATGGAATGATATTTTTATCGACGGAGTATTAAGCTGTGAGCTGATCTACTGCAATGAAACCTTGTCTCTAGGGATAAAAAGTGCTTGTTATTGATTGCAATTGTCTTATACCTGTGGAAACATTGGGCTTGTTTGGAGCCTCGAACATACACTATTTGTTGTGTCAGTCCCTTCTTTGTGCCAACATTGTTTGCTGTGTTTTCTCTTGCCAACAAATCTAATCAGAAATAGAAACAATCCATCAGCATTTTGCCTTTTTGAAACATCAGACACTACTTCAGCACCCCTGGTATTACAGCAGCTCGCCTTTGGTAGTACAGTAGATCACCTTTGGCATAGCAGTAACTCGCCTCTGGTAAAACTCTACTTCAGCGTCCTTAGTATAACAATAGCTCACTTTTGGTCACTGTAGCTCACCTTTGGCATAGCAGTAACTCACTTCTGGTAGCTTAGTCCATCACCTTTGGTGTCACAGTAGCACGTTTTTGGTTGCACAGTCCTGCACCTCTGGTCAAACAGTATAGCACTTTTGGTCCAGTACTTTGTGCATCAGATTTTGTCCATTTCTCAAAGCACCTCACAGAAACCCAGCATTACCTTTCTTGTCCTATTGTATTCCATGGTAACCACTAGGCTCTAGCAAACCATGAAGTCCAAGCAAGTTGTCCCTAAGAAGCGCAAGTCGCCTCCTCGCACACCACAATCAGGTCATCTCAACATTACTCCCAAGGTTACTCCTAGTACACCCGCGGCAAAACCAATCAGCTCTCCGAACATGCCGCACATTGACGAACCAAGCAATCCTCAAGAGGGTAGGGTCCCTTTGGTAAGAACACCTCAATATACCACTGGCTTGCCTTCAGATTTTGTGCCACAAGGATATACTATTGAGAAAAATCCACCTCAAGAGGATAGGATCCCTTTGATAAGTACACCGTAGTACACCACTGGCTTGCCTCAGGATTTTGTCCCTCAAGGTTATACTGTAGATTTAGTCCCATCTCAAGAAGAGCGACACTTTGAAATAGGTCAATCCTCTCAAGAAAATGGGCAAGATCTTGATGAATTCATACAAGATCCTAGAGGTGTGGCTGCCTTTGACAAAATCCTTAGTGAGAACCAAGATCATTTCTTTCGCTTGCTTGTAGAGCAAGGCACCATGTTACCTCAAGATTTTGATTTATCCACTCTCAAGGAGAACAACAACACCCAAGATACCATACAAGCAGTGCAAACCATGTCAACGGTGACTATGCCCTTACCTACACAAGGCTCGCAGTATAGGAATCCCCTTTTTCAAAACCCAACAGAAGAGAGAGCCATATCACCGCTTCTGACTCCTATGGAGATCTATAAAAACCAACAAGAAACTCTCCAACGTCAAGCAGAGTTAGCTAAGCAAGCCACCTTAGCTCGATCGAATATACAACCACCTCCTAAAGTGTCCACACCGGTCGCAAGTGGAATCTTGGTTACTCCATCACGTGTGGGTTTCCCACCAAATTACAATATGGGGAACAATTATGTAGCCATGCAACAAGGGTCTCAACAAATGCCACCTCCTATATCATCACATCTTCATGTCTCTCAACCAATTAGAATCATGCAACCCCAACCACAACATTCTTCTACTCTCGTCCTTAATCAACCCCAATGACAACATTCTTCTACTCTCATCCTCAATCAACCCCAACCATCGCAAATCACATCTACCTATGTCCCTCCTCCACAACATTCATCCTCACTCAACTTCTTTCACACATTGCCTAGCCACTCTCAACATGCCAACATCAAGTTTCCCAAAGCTATGTGCCGCCATCGCAACCTAATCAAACGCACTTTAGCTTTCCTCCACCCAATTCTTTTCTTCAACCATCACAAAGCCAACATTCTTACCTAGCGCCACCTCCACCTCTTCCAAATCAAAGCCTCCAATTCCAACCCAATCTGAACCAAACATACAACTCGTATGATCCCAACCTATCTTACGACCCTTATAACACCAGTGTGCATGGCTTACACTATAATCTTCCATATGGGCATCCACAACCACTTTTTGGACAACAGGAGATGTTACCAACCCCTCCCATGACTATGGAGCTAAAAATCACAGAAGTTCAACAGCAGCTATCTGATCTTACATTTGGCCACACCAAGAAAACCTTCTCTTTAGAAGAAGTGTGTCCTTATCCTTTTGATCGGTCATTACCAATGATCCCTTTTCCTCAAAATTTCACTATTCCCAAGTTCGATAAATACAAAGGAAAAGGTGACCCAAAAGATCATCTTAGGGAATTCTATCTTGCTTGCTTTGAGGTCTCACATAACGACACATATCTTATGCGTCTCTTTCCTCGCAGTCTTGGAGGTCAAGCAATAGAATGGTTCTCACACTTACCCACGGGTATCAAGTCTTTCAACGAGCTAGCAGAGAAGTTTGCCACCCACTTTTCTTACAACGCGGAGCATGAGATTTCCATGACCGATCTATGCAACAATAAATAGAAAAATGGTGAAACTTTCATTTCTTTCCTTCAACGATGGAGACAAATGGCTAGCAAATTCCCTTTCAAGATTCTAGAGAAGCAGCTTGTTAGCATATTTGTGCAGAACCTCAACCAAGAGTTAGGTTTCCATTTGCAAATTCTTAGTGCTACAACCTTCAATGAAATCACATACAAGGGAATCAATATCGAAAAGGTCCTTATTGCTAAGGGTGTGGTCAAAATCTTTAAAGAAATGAAAGATAGCGCTCCTCATCAACAATTGAACGATAAACCCAAATATTGGAACAAAAACAAAAACGTGGTCAACGATGGGGTGGTTGATACTAAACATGTCCAAACGTTGCAAACACCACTGCAACTCTCCAAACCAAGTCAAGCTCCACCTCAACAACAGTAGCAACAAAGGCAGCCTTATCAAAACCAACAGCAACAACAACAAGAGCAGCCTCAACAAGATTACCCTCCGCAATGTCAGTTCACTCCCTTGGGAGTGCCCATCGAATCAGTCTTACAACAAGCTTTGCAAAAAGGGCTCATCACCTTACCTAATGCTCCCCCATATGGCGAGCCTATTTACAAAACTACACGTTACAGAGACAATGAATACTATGAGTTCCATAGGAGCAAAGGGCATCGAACCGCATCTTGCATGAAGCTCAAGCACCTAATCCAAAACCTCATCGACGGTAATCAAATCACTTTTGAGAATGAATCACCAGTTCAACACACGAACAAAGACCTTGATATGTACAAGGAACCATTCCCTCATCATGGTCCACCTCCTCCTCAGGATAGAGGTAAAGGTATCAATCATGCTTCCACGTCCTTCGATTCCATTATAGGTCGTTTTGAAGAGAGTCAAGTGTCTACCCTCACAATCAAAGGCAAATCTACGGATTGTGCTGTTACTACTCATTGTGGTCATGTCATCATTTGTGCTCCTACACCTAGGCTTCTGGTTCAATCTAATTATAATCTTGTCAAACATCTAGGGAGAACACCAGCACATATCTCTATTTTGGACCTTCTACGGTCATCACCTGCACATAGAGTAGTGCTAGAAAAAGCCCTCCAAGAGTCTTCCATTCCTAACAACATAGCGGTCGTGGATTTCCAAGCTATAGTAGGTAACATTGCTTCGCCCTACAATGTGGTCTTCTCTGAGAAAGATCTCCCATCCCATGATCCTTGTCACAATGATGCCCTACATATTGAAGTTCTCATCCATAAGCACAAAATCAAACGTATCCTCATAGACGGTGGTGCTGGTCTCAACATATGTTCTTTAAAGTTACTAAAGCAATTGGGATATTCTGAGGATCACGTCAACACTGATCATAGTATTACAATCAAGAGGTATGATGATGCTGAACGCTGTTCAGAAGGTGTTATCCACTTGCTTATACAACTGGGCCCTGTCATGCTTGAAACTCGGTGTCAAGTTCTTGATATTGAGTTGCCTTACAACATTATCCTAGGTCGCCCATGGATCCATGCAATGAAAGCTGTTCCCTCCACGTACCATCAGTCCCTAAAATTCCCATTCAATGGTACGGAGATCACCATCCCAGGAGACCCTAATCCTTTTGAATTCTGTTGTGTCTTACAAGGAAGCTTTAAGAATTGCAACCAAGTGTCTAAAAATGAAAAAGCCCTTGAATCCCCACTATATGTTGATCCTGAAACTCTGACGCAAGCCTCTATAAGTGAATCTACACCCCTCCCCAAAATCATAGCTCGCATATGAGATATAGGCTTTGGCACTTATGATATCTCAGAATCTTGTTGTGTAGGGCGGATGCCTTTATCTCCAAAATCTTACGGCCAACCACCCATTGCCAAAGTAACCAAAAAAGCAGCTATTCCTCCCCCAACATTCCTAACCCAATTCCAACATGGACGGTTATTGGAAGAGGAAACTATTGAGGATATTTCTTCTTGGCTCTATAAGGAGAAAGAACCAGTCACAATACCAGTCAAGCAATACGGCAATGGCTTAAGAATAGTAAAAAACATGGGCTATAAAGGCAAAGGTGGCCTTGGGAAACAGAATCAAGGAACTATGGAACCCATTATGGTGACAAAGAAGCTAGACAAGAAGGGATTAGGATTTGGTAAGAAGGTACCACACGCCTTGGACATCGAGTATATCCTCGATGAGGTAGCTGACACTTTTCCCACCGATTCGAGATCTACAGAGGATATCATCGATGACTCTTCTCTCCATATGACCAATCTATTCGCAGAATCCTCCATTTTTACGCTATCCTCCGTATCCTTAACTTTCACCACCAGCACCTAGAATGTCACACTTGTCTACCCTAAACTTATCGATTGGGACCAACAAGGGTCCCCCGTTATAGATGTATTTCAGAATGACGAAGCTTTAGCTAAGTTCATGGGACTTCAGGCAGGTATCCCTCTTGGCGATCATAAAGCAAGTTTTGTAATGGAACTAGAGCCAACGGCTTATTTTGGTGAGAATGCTAAATCCTCCAGTCGCAAAAGTACAAATAAAGAAAGATCTCTAGGTGAAAACCACACTGTGGCACCTCCTGATCACAAACTAGTAAAAACAAAGGATGTATCCAAAGGTGAAAACCCAACTGTGGCACCTGAGGATGGAGGATTTGACCTTCCCCTACCATCTAAGTATCAGGAGAAATCAACTCTCCTAGTGGAAGATTCTACAGAGATAAACCTTGGCACAGAACAAAATCCAAAGACCAAATTCCTAGCAGCATCATTATCTGAAACAGAGCACAGAAATCTTAACAACTTCTTCTTGCAACGAACCATCAACTTTGCATGGACCTATGCCGATATGCCAGGGTTAGACCCTAAGCTAGTAGTTCATTATCTCACAGTTGATCCCAAGGTGAAACCAGTCAAGCAAAAGTTGAGAAAGATGCACCCACAAATAGCTCTCTTGGTGAAAGTGGAAATACATAAATTATTAGATGCAAAATTCATACGACCAATCGACTATTCAGATTGGGTCTCAAACATTGTACCTGTGTCTAAACCCAATGGGCGCATCCACATGTGTAATGATTTTAGAGACCTCAACAAGGCATGTCCCAAAGATGACTTTCCACTACCAAACATTGACATTATAGTGGACTTGACAGCAGGTCACGAGATGCTTTCTCTCATGGACGGATTCTCTGGTTACAATCAGATAAGGATAGCAGAAGAAGACCAACATAAAACAACCTTTACTTGTCCTTGGGGCAATTATTGTTGGTGTGTCATGCCGTTTGGTCTGAAGAATGCAGGAGCAACCTATCAGAGAGCAATGATAGTGATCTTCCACGATCTCTTTCATCACATCATGGAAGACTATGTTGATGATATACTGGCTAAATCTTCTAGGGCGGATCACATACAGGTTCTAGGACAGATCTTCGACAGGCTCAAAAAATATCAAGTAAGACTCAATCCAAAGAAGTGTGTCTTCGGTGTAACATCAAGAAAGCTGTTGGGATACATTGTATCTCGTAGAGGCATCGAAGTTGATCCAGTGAAAGTAAAGGCTATAGTGGAGATGCCTCCACCCAAGAACCTTAAAGCACTAAGGAGCCTTCAAGGAAGGTTGCAGTCCATTCGGCGTTTCATATCACAGCTAGCAGATAAATGTAAACCCTTTCAACACTTGCTCCGAAAGGATGTCTCATTTCGATGGGACAGCAAGTGTCAGGCAGCGTTTGATCAACTTAAAGAGTATCTAGCTACAGCTCCTGTATTGGTTACACCAGTCACAGATAAACCTTTGATATTATATATCTCTACTACAAACTCGGCCCTAGGGGCCTTACTAGCACAAAATGATGAATCAGGAAAGGAGCATGCAATTTATTACATTAGTAGAACCTTGGTGGGATATGAGCTCAATTATTCACCAATGGAAAGGGCTTATTTAGCAGTAGTGTTCACCTCCCAAAAGTTGTGACATTACATGCTGAACCAACACACAAATCTGATAGCCAAGATTGATCCCTTGAAGTATCTACTAGCAAAAGCAGCTCTCACAGGCAGACTAGCTAAGTGGGTCATGATCCTTAGTGAGTTCGATATTGGTACATAGATCGTAAAGCAATCAAAGGACAAGCCCTCGCGGATCAACTAGCAGAAGCACCTATGAAAGATACACATCCTATAGTAGTAGACTTTCCTGATGAGAATCTATTCACTCTTTCCAACTCCATAATGTGGAAGATGTACTTTGATGGTTCCTACACACAGCATGGATCAGGAGCCGGCATCTTATTTGTTACACCTCAGAATGACTACATTCCAAAGTCATATCAGCTTGCATTTCCTTGCACCAACAACATTGCCGAGTATGAAGCACTCCTTGTAGGTCTCAATACAACAGTTCAATGGGACATCACATAATTACAAGTATATGGAGACTCACAACTAGTCATTCGCCAAGTCACAGATGAATACCAAACAAAGGATGAAAAGTCAGTCCCCTACAAGCAACTAGTGGATGCCTACAAACCACACTTTTCTAGCATCACATTTGAGCAAATTCCAAGAGAGCATAACAAAGCTGCGATTCTATGGCTTCTGTAGGGTCACTGATTGACATGCCTGCAAATACACTGAAGTGTGAATTCTTGATCAAGCAATTGTTGATACCAGCCGTCGATGTTCCCATTACTGAAATCATCTGCGAACTTGTTGGTCCCAATTCCCCATGGTATGAAGATATCTATGAATACCTCAAGAACAAAACCTTTTCCCCTGACCTATCATCCACCCAACGCAAAACATTTATCCGTTGATCCTCTCGTTACATCATTCTGGGTGATACATTATATCGCCAAAGTCTCGATGGTATCCTCTTACGATGTCTTAACGCGGAAGAAGTCAAAGCTACCTTACGAGACATACACGAAGGTGTTTGTGGTGCACATTCTACCGGTCCTAATCTTGCTAAGAAGATACTCAGAACAGGTTATTACTGGCCTACAATAGAGCAAGATGCTACATAGTTTGCTAAGAAGTGTCTACAATGCCAGCAGCATGGAGATTTGATTCACGCACCAGCTCATGAATTACAACCTGTGACAACTCCATGGCCTTTTTCTCAATGGGGTCTCGACCTCGTAGGACAAATCCACCCATCCTCCTCCAATGGCCACAAGTTTATCATTACCGCCACTGAGTACTTCACGAAGTGGGTGGAAGCCATTCCTATGACCTATATCATCAGTAAGCAAATAGCCAAGTTTATCCTAAACTACCTCATATGCCGGTATGGTATTCCCCAAGCCATTGTCATTGATAATGGGAGACCATTCAAGAACCAAGATGTCTGTGCCTTGTGCACACAATACAATATCCAACATTACTTTTCCACTCCCTACTATCTGCAGAGTAATGGCCAAGCTAAGGCTTCCAATAAAACCATTCTCAAAATCCTCAAGAAAACAGTCAATGAAGCTGGTCGTGATTGGCACTTGCAACTCAATCCGGCCCTATGGGCCTACTGCACTAGTATCAGAACACCAACTAGTGCCACACCATATGCCTTGGTCTTTGGCTCTGAAGCCATCCTACTTATAGAGGTCGAGATCCCATCCCTCAGAGTATCCATGCAGGACCTGATCGGAGGAGATGAGTATCACACTTCTAGATTAGCTGAGCTTGAACTACTGGATGAGAGGTGCCTTGCCGCACTTAATCATCTCCATGTCTACCAAAACCGCCTTCGGCGTAATTACAACAAAAAGATCAAAGAAAAATGGTTTCAAGTCAGTGATCTTGTACTTAAGGAGAATTAGAGAAATCAAGCAGATCGAGAAAAGAAGGGCAAGTTTGAGCCTAACTAGTTAGGCCCCTTTATTGTGACAACAACATATGGATCAGGAGCTTATACTTTAGCTACACCTAACGGCATTCCTCTAGATGAGCCACTTAATAGTGTCCATCTCAAGAAGTTCTATGCCTGATCCTCAGAGTATTCCAAAAAAAAAATACAAAAAAAACCGTCCTCTGGTGAAAACCTGGCAAATAGGTGCCTTGGATAAGTACCATAGTGAAAACCTGGCAAACAGGCGCTATGTGTAGAGTTAGCATCCATTGTCTATCGAGTCCTGTCAACTCCATGTCTAGTGCACAAAGTACGCCTTTCCATCCATCCATAATAAAACCATTGACCTTGTTTGCATTTCCATCTCCCTATCTAGTATAGCTTGGAAATTTGTCAATGTCCATCATCGTCTCCCCATGTCTTGATCTGTGTCTACAGTTAACACTATCTAGTTCTAGGTCAAAGCTTTCCATGTCTTCTTCGGCAGTCACCCATACAGTTTCCTCTACCAGAATGGGGGCAACTCTTTCCTTAACTTAGGTCTAGGATTGGTTCCTTGTTCGTGGTTCACAACACATACTTCAATGTCTTTCTCATTTCCACAGGTAACACCCTTTAACGGACACATCGCTCCTACGATAAGGATGTTATCTTCTCAACACTCTTTCCCACATCATCACACTAACCAGAACTACATATTATCATCGTCTCAATCTTAAGGTACCTTGATCCCATGGATATGGGTATGTAGGCAGTCTAGAATACGAAGGAAGTTTCCAGTACTCAGGTACATAAGATCCCCTCCTCTTCATCTTGACCCATCTCATCACTCCGTCTAGAACTACATATTTATCACTTTCATCTTTCATCATCGCGTGCCTTGATCCCATGGATACAGGGTATGTAGGCAGTTTGGAATATGAAGGATGTATCCAGTACTCAGGCACACACGATTCATCATTCTCCACCCGTCCCAATCCATTAGCATTCCATCCTTCTAGTCTTCTGTTTGTCAAAATCCATTCGCCTTGACTTGACTAACTCAAGCAGCAAGCTAGCGCATCCTTTCAAAGCAAAAGTCCTTAACAAACTTGAAGCAAAGTAGCTTCCTTCTAGAGTCTTCTACTGTCCTGCATACCGATTGCCAACATTAGCTAAATCCTGCTTAACCAAAGCCCTAGATCAACAAGTTTGTCTTCTGCGTAGTGTTCCATTGTCGAGACCAACACATGCATCTCCTGCGACATGTGGCATTTCCTGCAGCAAGACATTGTCTTTTTAGGTAGATAGCACCCTTTAACGGACACAGATTTCCTACGATAAGGCTGTTATCTTCCCTATCCAATCTATCCTGAGCAACCTCTTTGGCAAGAGAATATGTTGGCTGTATGTTTACTTTGTAAGATAGTCAATTTGTGTTATGGTTTATCTTTTGTTCCTTTATCCATTACCTACTCAAGACTACCTTGATTTATCTATAATCTTGGTATGTTGCGATGCAATACGGATTGGGGGCATAGTCATTGCTTTCTATGTGCCGTGTTTGAGGAATGATCTTTAGCATCTTTCTTAACATTATATTTATCTTGTGTGTGTTACAACCTAGCATCTTACATATTTAATACTCTTCTTGCATTTACATGTATTGAAGTTTATTTTATGTTCAAGACTATGGCTTATTCACATGTTCCAACAAGGTTATGTTATGTCTAAGGGATCTAAGTTCAAAACCACTTGCTTGTAGAGTCAACATCCACGCACTTGAATATTACTGCACCTTGGTCTCTTATACCTTGGTGGCGAACTATCCACGTGCTATATCAAAATAAGGATTGCTCTTTATATACAAAAGCGAAACCATTGCAACAAGCTCCTTCATCCATTCCCACAACCTTTATATCATTTTCACTACAAAGATCGATCAACAGTCTCTGTCTCCATCTCCTCCTGTTCTTCTCTCTGGTGCATATCTGCAAAACCCACATGTCAGATATCACTAGTCATCACATCTATATCATCATATATCTCTATCATCATACATCTATAAGCATCATATAAGCAACATATGTCATCACCTGAATCCATAATCATACATACATATCATCACATCCATGACATCAAGGAATGCGTACACAAAAGCATGAACAACAAGTGAGCCGAATAGATCATCATATTTATCATGTAATGGTCATCATAATACAAAATGTCTGTGTCTACATCAATAATACAAAGTGTGTATACATCCAAATATACATCAAAATAGTACATCAAGGCTATCAAGAGCCCGCAAAATATACATCAGAATGCATGCAGGCATCTGTCCAAAATGATACAAATGGTACAATGTACAAATGTCCATCGTAATACAACTATGGAATAAATATGATACAATACAAATGTGCATGCCCTAGTGGGTAGAGCTGCCCTCTTGCTGTGGCCCCTGTCCTCCCCCTGTGCTCGGTGGAGGTCCCCCTGCTGCTCCTCCTCCTCCCCCTGGTGGTAAAAATAGTCCTCTAACTGAGGACACTAACTGCCCTATCCTACGGGATCTGGATGCCCCAGATCTGCTCCTATCTCTGTAACTTGGTGCCTGCTGAGCTGCTGGCACCACACCCACATACAGACCCTTGTAATACTTTGCCTCCCAGCCAACTGATACTAGCTCTCCCTGCACCCGGACGAGCTCGCTGTATAAGGTCCTCTGATCTGCACCCAGTGCACGGCGTGCCTCCTCTCTCTCCTGCCTCACCCTAAAGAGTGTGGCCTCTGCTGTCAACTGCAGCTGCACCTCTGCATCCCTCTCCCGTCTAGTCTGGGCTAGTTGCCCATCATCCCCTGCCAGTGCTGGTGTTGCCTGTGCCTGTGCCTGTAGTGCTGCCTGCATTGCTACCTGTACCTGTGCCTGCACCTGGGCCTGTACCTGTGCCTACATACCAGCCTGTAGCTATGCTAGGGCTATTTGTGTTGCTGAGGCTACCTGTGTCTATGTCTGGGCCGTGGCCTCTACCTGCCTCGCCTCTGCCTGCGCTGTATCTCTATCCCTCCTCAATCGTACCATTCAGAGATCTAAACAAGTCCTCCAGGCTATCTCCTCCTGCAGCAGTCGCTCGGCTCTCTGCAAGTTAGTCTCTATGACTAGACCCACTGCCTCCACCATCTCCACCTTTGCCTGCTGGCCGCTGCCCTCTTCACCTGCCTGCTGCCTGGCTGCTTTGGCCTGCCGTCTCATCCTAGCCTCCCCTCTGAGGACTAGTACCTCCCCCACTGCCCCTGCTACACCTGGTGTAGTCAATCTGATCGGCCTGTGAGTTTGCCAATACTGATCATACTCTAGCAGCGTTCCTGGGTCTGCCAGCCCAGAGTCCCATATCCCATCTCACGGGGATAAGTCCCCGTACCTCTGCCAAAGCTGTAGCCACTGGGATCTCGGCGTCCCAGTCTCCAACCTCCCTCCGCATCCTAGCATGTGTGGCCTCCCCCACGGGTAGTCCCTGCGGTAATCCAAACTGCCTAAGAACTCGCTTTGGCAGGTACCTCTCTATCATATCTATCCGTCTCCCGAATAGATAATGAGCCTGTCTGCAATACATGAGTTGCTCATGCTTGTCATCCCACTCCCCACATAGTAGCTAGGGCCTCCATATGAATAGGTCCATCTCATCGATCTACCGCCTCCAATGGCTAACCGACCCCATCCTCTGGTGAGTAATCACCCCATCATATAAAAATGCATAGGGCTCGCCTTTGTCTTGATGGCGCTATGCCATGGGTCGGATCACTAGAATATGCTCCCACGCCCATACCTGTAATAAGGTCACCCCTGCTAAGAGGCTCCGGCCTGTCTTGTACACCCAATGGTGCATGTCATGATACAATTGTCCTAGTACACAGGGGCCCCACGCATATTATCTACCATGTGTGAAGATCCCTGATAGCACAGTCCCCCAGCCAACTGATAATCCCCTGGATCTCCTATCAGGACACAAGAAGCCACCAATCAATGACGCCACTATCCATCTGATCCTATCACAGAGTCTCGAGATGTCTGCCCATCGAATCTCCCCGTCATCTATCCACAGGTCATCTGTGCAGAAGACCTCTACCATGCCTGCCTCGCCCTGTGTCGGGTCAAAGTCCACTATCTCTCCATCAATCTGAATCCGTAGGATCTTGTACACGTCCTCCAGCGTCACTGTTGCCTCCCTCATCAAAAAGTGGAATGATGAGGTCTCACTGTGATATCTCTCTACCACTGCTGTCACTAGGGCGAGATTCACCCTAATGTGTGTCAAGTGGGCCACATGCAACAGTCTCGCGTGCTCCAAGAATGCGTCCTCCTCCCATGTCAACTGTACTACCTCGTGTGCAATCGCGTGGTGTCGCTCTCATGACATTAGTGGTGGCAAAATCCTCTGCATCCATAACAACTCACTTGTCAGTTCTTCTATAACTAATCCCTCAAAATCCTATCTACCCATATGCTATGCTATGCAACCCCCAACCATCCCTTTCCTCTATTGACCCCTAGGATAGGCATTCCTTTTTTCACCCCACACTTATAATTTTCTTCTACTCAAGCCAAAAGCGCTTTGTTTTTACAAAAGCACCGCACTATCTATCCCAAAGCGCTGCACTGTGTATCCCAAAGTGCTGCATTTTTTATACCAAGTGTGCCTTGTTTACCAAGTGCGCCGTGCTATGCTACCAACCGCGCCACTCTGTTTTACTAGAAGCAACTCGATTTCTACTATCTCCTACCAACTGTGCTATTCTACCCTACCCAAGGCACTGTGGCATACTACCAATCATGCTGCGGCATACTGCCAAGTGCGCTGCGGCACTGACCTACAAATCATTAGCGCTGTGATTTTACCAATAGCGCTACAACCCCTACCAACCGCGCTGCGGCGCGCCAAAAGCACCATAACTGACTACCATACGCACTGCAACTCCCTTAAGCGCTTTTGGCTGACATGGTAACCCTGCCTAGACCTAGCCCTAAACCACCCTAAAATGCTAAATTACAAAGGGGTTTTTGACCTCTTACCGCTGTCGGAGCTCCTGCTGGCCTCCTGTAGGTCCGCACCAGCTTTGCCCGATGTCTGTGCGCTGGAATCGGCATCTCTCCTCGCTGTCTACTCAACTCTCTCAACCTAGTTTGGAAGCTCTCCTCTCTAAATTTAAAATCTCCTAGGGTGCAAATGAGGATTGTGGTCCCCATGGGACCTATTTATAGTGTCCCACCCTTAGTTTTTCTTCCCACCCCTTTCTGCTTTTCCTCCTACCTAGTCGCGCACTTTTCTAGTCAAGCGTCAACACTGTTCCTCTGTTGCTTTCCTGTCTTCCCGCTCGAGGGGGCATACGCTAGGGCAACTACCTACACTGGGGCAACAATAAATTGTATCACCTTCAATAATTAATTTCTTTGACACAATGCTATAAACTGCATTGCATTAAAGAGGGGCAAAATGTAGACACCCTAAAATGACCGTGTCGTCGAATCACTTGCATTTTGTAATCTGTCTAATCACCTGCACACAACATTAATTAAATAATCTAATTATTTAATTAATTTCACCAAATTCTTCTAAATCACATAATTTTGACATTAATTAAATAAATTCTCTTTATTTAATTAATTAAATTAAATTCCTCTAATATTCTTCCACAATTAAATAATGTTAATTATTTAATTATCCTCTTTCCAAAATTCAAGTCTCCATTAATTAGATAAACCCAATTATTTAATTAATTCATCACAAATTCCCTCTTGTCTATAATTAAATAATTTACATTATTTAATTAAATCAAAATCATTCTTTCAACATCATGCACAAACAATTAAATAAATTTATTTATTTAATTTGTTTTTAGATCTTCTAAATTAAATAATTCCAAGTATTTAATTATTTCTTCCAAAATATCTTCTCTAAATTTAAATAAATCAATTATTTATTTAAATTGCTTTTTCTTCTAAATTTGAGTTATCTCGAATATAACTCAAGCTTTCTATATTTAATAAAGCAAAATATCTTCTAGTTCTCATGCAAATCTCTTCTTCTTGTTTTAAATCACTTAACTGATCATTACATTCTGTTAATTGCTTTAACTCATTCTTCTATTCTTGATAACTCCTCTCATGCAAAAGAAAGCAAGACACATGTCTTCTTCTTATTCGTTGCACGTTCCTCAATTTATCTCCTCTGTTGATTCTTCTGAATTATCTGGACCGTTGATCGATCTCTGTTGAAACCTATATAAACCCCCCTCATCTCCTTCATTGAGCCTCTATTTTCGATCGTATTCTTAGGCATACTTAACAGAGCTTTGAGCATACAAAACGTGTCGATTGAGCAACCTTACGATCTTTTAACATTGATCTTTGAGCACATTGAGCACACTACTTGCTTGTTGCAGCTATGGTTTCGCAACTTGATTGAGCAATCCACACTTCTCCAAAAGGGAACAATACAGGTTTTGGTAAGAGCTTTCATTTGTCTTTGATTTTATGATAATGGCTTTTACTTAGATTGGTTCACTTTATGTGATTGGTTTTTGGTTTTATTAGTTTAGATTTAATCGATTTTTCCTCATACACAATTAGCACACTCACCACAAAATATGTAGCTCGATACAAAATATTCAAGGCTATGGATATTGCCTCTTGTTGATCATACTTTTGTACTTGAGTTGTAAGTTGAATACTTGAAAGGGTGGCTTACAAACTCTTCCCATTAAGTTGAGAACTTGAAAGGGCAGCTTAATGGAGGATTGTGATGAAAACCCAAAAGCACATCATTGAGTTGTGCATTTTTATACATAAGTTCATATATGTTTTTCTCTTTCCATGGGGCTTTGCAACAACTCTCCACTATCACCTTATAAGGTGGAACATCAAGATTTAGATTTCAAGTTCTTCAAGCATGGTACTTGGAGAAACATCAAGATTTAGATTTTGGGCCCTTCAACCATAGTACTTAGAGACTGCTTGCATTGTCCATTGAGGATTTTTCAATATAGAAAATTATAAATTGTAGCATATTTCCACTTAGCAAGTAATGTTTAGCTCAACACCTGAAGACCTAAGATTATACACTTCATTTTGGTTTTTGATGACTATGCCATAGAGTGAGATCATCAGATGCCTTAATTTTTATGAATTTTTTCCTACCATAAGAGTAGTTTTATGTGTCAACACATGTCTTCATTCAAAAACTTCAAATACAACAAGCAATTCACATTTTTAGCTTGACAAATAGTCATGTCATTTAGTGCATGCTTCAACACACTTTTGGTTTACTCATGGGCATAATCAATTATCTAGTTTTCAAGTCACATGGTCTAGCTAGAACACTTTTGGACTACTCATGAGTGAAATCATCCTGGATTCTCTAGTTTTCACTCACCAAAGTGACAAAGATAGAATTTGAATAGCCCTCTACAAATTTCATCACTTAGAGTAGAAAATGGTGGTGAAAATCTTCATAGAAAATAGTGTTGAAAACACCAGGATACTGAGAGGGGAGGGGTGAATCAATATCTAAAAAAACTTCAAATCCTCCGGAGCATATTAAAACTCAAGCATTACAGTATCAACATAAAGATGAAAGATCAACATAATGCACATCAACACATAACACCAGATATATGTGGATATCCCAAGAAGGGAAAAACTATAGTGAGGATTAACTCACAATATATGAAGCTCAAAATTACAACTTTGTTTTAGGGGCTACAACCCAAGGAATCTACTGCTCCCTACTGAATTTGTTTTAGGTCTACAACCCAAGGAAGATAATACTCCCTAAAGATTTTGTTTTAGGGTCACTCCTATTGGGTTTTTCCAGTTGATTGTCTGAGTTCCCCTAAAAAGTTGCCATCTTCAATTTGTGCATTTTATTTTCTATATAGGAAGCATAGTCATATGGCTCCCTAGTCTCTTGATCCTAAATATTCACTTCCATCATCATCATCAGATAGATGGGCATTCTATCTGAAGAGTCCCTCCCAAGAACCTGGCACAGACTGTGGTAGGTCTTCACAAAATAATGCATGAATAAGGAACACTAAAAGGGCTCCTCGTCCCAGTCTGATATCTTCACCAACTTGCCATCAACTCCTCCCGGCGGCCTGTGTTTGGCCAAGTTGAAATCTCTATATGCACTCTTGACAGTCTGATACTTTTTCTTCAATGCACCTAAGTCAATCAGTTTACTAGTTGTAGGGTTTAAGTTGAACACAGTGGCAATGTATCCCTTTGTGAACTTGATTATTTTTGTGCTGTTCCCTACCAAGACTATCCTTGTTTGAGGATCATACCTCTGTGCTATTGCCCTCACTAGGTCTAAATTAGGAAATACATTAGGGCAAATTAGCTTGGCCAAATCCAAGTGCCAACCATTACAGACTGGGGCCTTATAAACCATTCTACGATGCCAATGTTCAAATAAAATCCAACGAGGAACAGGCAATCGGGTATCCCTACAGTTATAGTAGAAGTTGAGGAATTTATCATTTGGCCCACCAGGACCATGCAAATTCAAGGCATGTTTGGCAGAGCCTAGGAGTTGGATCATAAGATCCTCATCCAAACTATGCTTTGAGGTGGAGGCTTGACCAGTTTGACTCATTTTTTCTGACTATTTATATCAAACTAGGGCTTCTTATCCTTTGTAATTTCCAACTCTTTCAATCAAGTAATCAACTTAAAATATATCGGGCATAGTCAGACAGAGTGAACTTACTAGTTTATTCTTGCAGAAGTTTAAATTTTTTTCTTTGCTCACCTGAGAATCCGCTGTGTGTCTGAACTCTGTTTGTGCTTGAAGAAATGATGCAAAAAATCCTAACTTTTCTCCTTTTGAAGCTTCGTGGCATAGGCTCTGAGGCATTAATGGAGGTAGCCTTAGCCTTAATCTCTCATTCGTGTCATAGGGCACCTTCAATGTTCATCATAGAAATTTAAACCTACACCATTGATCTGAGTTTTCCTTTGTGAGATCCACGGCCATCATTTACCCCCTAAATTTGAGAATATGGGTCATCATAGTTGAAAAGTCTTTAGCCAATAAGAACAAGCCAAATCATATGTACTTCCTTCGCTGACCACATCATCTTTTGTCCGATCGGGACATGTGGCACTATTTTGCAGTCGCAGCCAAAAATGGACCACCACTTACCTACCTTGTGTGGGCGTGATAAATCCTCCACACATCCATCTTCCATTTGCTTTTCACTTCTTTATTAAGTTAAGGGCACATGTCGCCATCTTGCGACCGCACGACAAATATTCTCTCTTGGTAAGATTCCCTTGTGGTCATGCGCAACCATTAGATTTGGATTTTCTTGCAGATCACTTCTTAGACTAACATTTGGTGACACATGGTTGCATGGGGTAAGATTCTTCAACAAAGAAGCAGGAAGCCCAGACTCTTGACAGGTGTCGCCCTGTCGTAGCCACACAATGGGATGATGATGTCACCTATGATGCACTGCGACTCTGTAAAATACATTTAGATTACACTTTATAACCTATGCGAGGACTTAGGACTTAAATTTAATTCTTCACAAGTTATAAGGGGTAAGACTAGGACATGGGGCCAATCACCTAATGAATATAGAGGCTTCAAGTTATAACTTAAGGGATTGGGAACCTACTATAGGTGGTCAACATGGATTTAGAAGATAAAGTGTATGAGGCTTAGAAACTTAGGCTTAAAGGATTTTGAAGGTAAAGAATTGCAATTTTATGAACCTAAAACCCTAAAACCCCCCGCAGGTACCACGATTGGCTTCGACTGGGGACGTGTAAGCTTTTAGGTTGCAATGAGAACCATTGGACCTCTAGGAGCAGACTAGACAAAACCAAAAGGAATGAACTATACAAAGATATACACAACCTACAACCTACACTCAATTATTTTACAGTGTGCACAGAGAAGAACTTACTTATGAAAAGTAAGGTTTCAGGAATTGTCCATGCACATGCAACTCCTAAAATTCATCGTCTAGTCCTTGGAGAAAATAGGAATCCTCTCCATGAGTATTGCTTATCAAATAAGGGTCTACCCATAATGTTTCAAATTTTCTATGTTTGCCCTTGTCCTGGTTCCTAGAATTCCATACAAGAACCAAATCATTCACTTAGAATTTCCTTTCTGAAGTCTTCTTATCAAACAAATACTTCACTTTCTGTTGTTTCTTGATATTGGTCTTCTGTGTTTCTCTCCTAACTTCATCCAGTGCAATCAACTGATTCACTCTCTCAACCATTGGATCTTCTATATCCTCATTGCTTTCTTGAATAACTTGTACACTGGCAAGAGATTATTTACTGACAACTTGGCCTCAATACCATATACCAACTCAAATAGAGACTTACCAGTTGCTTTTTTCACTGTTACCCTATCATCCCATAGTGCCAACTTCAATTTTGAATCCCATACTCTTTTGTTTTTATCAATTATTCTCTTAATTATCTTCATGAGACTTTTGTTACTAGATTCTGCTTGACCATTTCCTTGAGGGTGATATGGTGAAGCATGAGACAAAGTGATTCCATAACTGTTGCAGAAATCAACAAACTCACCAAATCTGAAGCACATTGCATTATTTGCAACCAATTTTGCTGGTACCCCAAATCTGATTATTATGTGTTCTAGGATAAAGTCAAGCACAATCTTACTTGTGGCCTTCTTGGTTAGAATGGCCTCAATCCATTTGGTGAAGTAATTTGTAGAAACCAATATCCAACTGTGTGCTCTGCTTGACTTTTTTGCTATTTCTCCTATGAATTCTATTCCCCATTGCTGAAATGGAGCCTCCACTGTTATAGTCTTAAGAGGCAATGCACCTGCATACTTAAGTTTCCCAGAAAATCTTTAGAAAGAATCACATTTCTTGACCATCTTATGTGTATCAAAGAAAAGTGTTGGCCACCAGTATCCTGCCTTGAGAATTTTATGGGCAATAGTCCTAGTTGTATAATGCCCACCACACATCCATCCATGCATATCAGTTAAAATATTCATGGCTTGATTTTCATCTACACATTTGAACAATTCACCTTTAGGGTTCTTCCAATATAATTCACCTTGGAGAATAACATATTTGACATGTAATTTTAGTGTTCTCTTTTGGTTGTCACTCAAATGAGTAGGACAATTCATATTTTGCAAATAATACACAATGTCTTTGTACCAATCTGACTTATACATTTCACAAACTTGATCCTAAACTACATTTACCTGGCATGCTTCCAAATTTGATTCTGTAGTTAGTTTAGCTAAACTATATCCCCTTACCAATTTAGTAATCTGAATCAAAATATTAAGCTCTTGGATTTTATTTATCCATCTACATCTCCTTCTAGTCACTTCCTACTGGGCGAATATGTCCTTAACTGCTGCATGTGGCACATACACTACGATATGAGCTTCAACCAAATAAGGTCTGAAATTTTTGAGTGCCCTGACCAAAGCATAGGCCTGTTTAGTAGTAAAAAGAGGGTTTTCCAATTTCAAGGGTTTATGTAGAATCCTCCTTTCACTACAAACATTCCAAGGGATTTTCAACTGAGTGCTTCTCCCATCGATAGGAGAGTCATCTATCAGATTGGGTTGCCACTTGGTTTTCTACTGGGAAATTTAGAAGTTATCACACAATCTCACTAATTAATGCCCTTATGCTCTTGAAAACCTAATTTAAGCAAAACAGTAATTAAATCTGTGAATTACGACAAATGCTATTGGAATTAGACAAAGGGTAGAGAACCTTAACTCACTATTTTTAGTAGTCTAAAAAATAGAAATGTCAGGTACAATGGTGATAGCCCCCTAGTCCAAGGTACTACTTTTTCTGTGGATTCCCGATCTCCTTCCGACACTGATCTCTGCTGTGTATTCTATTTCTGATGATTTGACAGTGGAGGAAAATGGTGATGGCGCCCTTGTCCCGAAATCCCGTACAATGTCTGCTTCTTTTCAGATCTCAAATCTTCAATGTTTCCCTATCTTCCCTGCAACTCCACTTTCTCCATATCTAATACTTGTAACCTATAATCACAAGGAGTGTGGGAGGGGGTTGTGGTGTTTAGAGGCTTGCCTCAGTCAGCCTCGGAGAGACATTCAAGTCTTCCGAACACCGTTGTCAAAGAGAGAGTGCGTATCCTTGTGGGATAGAGGAAAAAATCAAAATGATAATGATGATAAAGCACAATAAATGTCACCTTGATGATGAAGGTCTCATGGAAGGAAGAAGATCTTCAATGCCACGAGGAGAAGATGTAATCCAACCTGGAAAAACAAACACAATAACAATGTTATGCTCTACAACACAATGATATCACAAAAATCTTAAGTATGCATGAAGTTCCCAATCATCTTCTAGTTTGCAAATGATAACCTAACATGCTTATTTATGCAACTACTAAGATTCCTGCCAAAAATTTCATAATTAAAACTTATGATGTCAGCCTGGAAACCAAATAACGGTCACAAACCTGACATTTGAATTTAGGGCAGACCCAAAATAGGGTTGGACTAGGGCGCTAGCGCCCTTGTCCACCCCCTATCTTCGTTCAAGGATCATTAAATTAGCACCCCCTAGGTCTTATTTGTCACAAGACCCAAGGGTTTTCTCATCGGAAGTCTGAATTATCATGCAAGATGCTCTAAATGCAATCTAAGGACCTAGGAGCTAAACCTTAAAGGAAAAAGCCCCCAAGGGTGCATTTTTTTGACATAACATTTAGCCCCCACTTTAATGTATGTATTAAATGTAAGGCCAATACATACATTAAAGTAAGGCCAACAAACACAGCAATCATGCCAAGCATGGAGAAGACACACCAAACACATTAAAGACAATAACAGGCATGCAAGACACGGAGAAGATAGTTATAGTCACGTAAAACATGGAGAATACAACATTGAAGACATGCAAAGCACAAAGAATACAATGAATGTAGTGATTATATTATTTTTGATTTTTTCCATATGAAATACAAGATGCAAGTACAAGGAAAGTAAACAAACAAATCCCAAAAAGTGTAGAGGAGCTATTCACCACCGGTCTTGCATTTTTTGAGAACAGACACACCAAACAAAAATCCCAAGGTGTAGAGGAGTTGTTCACCACCAGTCTTGCACCTTGAGAACAAACATGCCATACACACACACACGCTAAAGACACGGAGAAAATACAGAAGACAAGCGATGGAGTGAAACTATTGCTAGGTTCATCACCATCTCAGGCACATTATAGGCACACATCGATGATTGGGCTTCGCCACAATAACTGCTAAAAACATGCTTAAGGGTTGAGTTAGTCACAGAACCACTCCTCGCCTTATGATGAGGACTTTTGAAAATGACAGGATAATGCAATCTCTCCAAGAATTACACCATCCCCGCCTCACGACGAGGGCTTAAGATAAAAGGATATGCTTGATATCCCGCCTCTATAGAGGGCTTAAATGATTGCAATTGATTTTCAGATTGTTCAAATACACTTTACTATCATCTAAAGCAGATAGCTTACCTTATAGATGCCCCCACCTTAAGGTGGTTGATATTGTGCACTGATATCAAGCATGTTAAGGTAGGAAGAAAACACACAAGGGAACACGAGCTCTCGTAAAGCCCATGCCCCCCAGAGGTGACATGTACTTTACGATTGCCATATGTTCCCACAAACACATCCCTGCAAGAAAAGTGTTAGTGTCTAAATCATGATATACAACAATACATATGATACACTACATTGAAGAGCCAAACAAGGCGATATTCAGGATAAACAAAGTGCGCGGAGCAGCAGTATTGTTAGTGTTGTTGACAAGATAAGATAACATCGACATCAACATCAAGATAGATAAATCACGAAGTGATTCCACTAGCCAAGCGTTGGATAATTTGTTACAACCCCGTCATCATATATGGACTAGGTCCATTTTTTGATTACTCGCAAAAGGGACACTAGGTCCATATGAATATAATATGTTTTTCGCCATCCACCAGCTAGGTGGAAACACTAGAGGAAGGTAAACAATAAATCAGAGAGAAGAACAAGTACCTTAGGGATATTCACGTAGGAAGGTGCCCCCAAGTCACCAACCACAATTCTGTGTCCATAAAACATAACACACAACAATGAAATCAGACGAGAGGAAATATAGAAAAATGATATGATACAAATAGAAGAAGGTCACAACAGAGGTGGTCTCCTAGTATCCTTGACCTTACAAGAGAATCGAGGGTCATCCTAGGAGGCTTAATAGCACATAAAACATCATGGGGGAAGCATAACATGGAGATAAAGGGTTAGAGATACTTACCTGTAGAGAGGTTCATGCTAGAAGTAATCATCGAGGAGGTCATCATCCCCCCAAATCCGAATTGTAGATGAAAGAGGTGTGTAAGGTTGTTCCATTTTATCTTTCTAATGTATTTTGATTATCTCCTGATCTTTGAAGGGATAATAGAGGAGGGACCTTAGCATAAATGCCATCTCTCCATGGACAAGGTAATACTTTAGTATTTTCCTTATCCACTTCTATTATAGCAACTATATCATTGAAGTCTAGATAGGCATCTTGATAGTAGTCATAATAAGCTTGTTGTTGTGTGAGATACCTTTCCGTATTCATCAATGCTTCCTCTTGGCTAGGGAGAGCATTGGGATGAGAGGAAGGTAAAGTGTTGTTAAGAAGTGTGGATGTTGTATCACTATCATCATCATCATGAGTTTTAGCTATTGATTCCGATCCATTAAGAGACTTTTCATACTCATCATTCTCATTGTGGTATGTTAAGTCTTCTAATTCCCGAGGGTATGTATTCATGAGAGATGTGTAATTGTATAGATCATATCGAGGCATAACATTAGTTTTTACAATGTGTGCTAAACCTTGAATTACATTAACACCATCTTGTCCTTCTTTTATCAATTCCCTAACATTATGAATAACAGGTATAGCTTCTTCCGCTATCTGTTCATTTTCCACAAATGCTTGAAATTCGGCTAGCTCTTTATCAAGTTTGTCTATTTGCTCATCAATTACATGTGTTATCACATCAACAGGGTACTCAACATCATGAAATATTTGGTTTTCTATTGTAGTTGTAGGAGGCATGATGTCTTGCAAAAGTTCTATCTCTCTTGTTGTAGGGAAAGTGTCATTGATTTCATCATTTTGTGCTATTATATCCTCATGGGAAGAATCATTTTTGAAAGAATGACTAGAGGACAAGTTTATGTCATCATCACATATAGTAGATATTGAATGCATAGGAGAGTTACTATCACCATTATCTTTTTCATTGCCACTCATGAGGGTTAAAAATTGGTCAAAATCAAGATCTTTGATAAATGCATGCAAAGATACCATAGAATAATGACATGAAGGTGCCATGTGTTGTTTCAAAATGAGTGTTAAATCATATTTTCAAGATCTTCAAAACTTATGCAAAAGGTAAATGCAAAAGTGATGTCGAAATGCTCTAAAATGCTTGATTTTTCAACTTTTCTCAATGCAAACAAAGAAGAGTGTTGTAAAGATTTTAAAGAGGGAAATAAAATTATATGCCTAAAAACAGTCCACTAATTCAAGAATACATTTCACAACATGCTTTTGAAGCAACTCTAGAAAGTCGATAAGCCAAAACCTAGTGAAAATAGGCCAAAATATGCGATTTTTCACCAAATCTCTATGCAAAAGAGTAGGGAAACAGGTGTTGTAAGGAAAATGATGATGGAAAGAAACTTATGACAGTAAAAAAAACCACCTAATGCCAAAAAATCCGTTACAACACGCCTATAATGCCACTCTAGATCAAACCCTAGTGCAAAAATAGCAAAAGTATGCAAATTTTCACAAAATTTCAATGCAAAGGACCAAAAGAAAGGGTGTTGTAAGGAAATTGAGAAGGAGCAGAAGATAATAACCCTAATAACAGCTAATTAGTGCAGAAAAATTCCTTACAACATGCTTGGAGTGCAAATCTAGCAAGACGATAAGGCCAAATCTAGTGAAAAATGCAAGTTTTCAAGCCCTAGATATGAAATTTCGCAAGGAGGCCACTATGATGAAACACTAAAATTAGGAATCAAACCCAATGAGTGTTTTAACAAGGTAGTAAAATCTGAAACAATATTTTGACTACAACCCTAGCTCATGCAAAACTAGGTTTTCATGAAAAATGCAAAATTTAAAGCAATTTCTAACAAATCAAGCATGCAAATGCAATGCAAATGAATTATAAATAATGAATTTATATATTTTGTATCAGATCTAATTCAAATAACAGAAATTAGTTGAAATTAGATGGCAATTAATTCAAATTTTACAAAAATGCAAGCCTAATATGCCAATTTTTGCAAATTTTCCAAATTTTTCATTTTTTTTTGTAATTTTTTAAATGCAATATTGAAAACAATGAATTGAATGATAATGAATTTTAGCTCTGATGTAAAAATTAGAGAATTAATGAAATACAATTGTATGAATGCAAACTATGTTAAAAATCAAACCCTAGAATGCAATGTTTTTCAATTTTTCCAAATATATAATTTTTTTTGTAAATTTTCGAATGCAATAGAATGAATGAATGAAAATCTATCAAACAACACTTAGCAAGGTGCAAAAAAATTCAAAACACAGGTTCACCAAAATGTTTAGTAGTAAAAAGAGGGTCTTCTAATTTCAAGGGTTTATGTAGAATCCTTCTTTCACTACAAACATTCCAAGGTCTTTTCAGCCGAGTGCTTCTCCTATCGAGAGGAGAGTCATCTATTAGATTGGGTTGCCACTTGGTTTTCTACTGGAAAATTTAGAAGTTATCACACAATGTCACTAATAATGCTCTTATGCTCTTGAAAGCCTAATTTAAGCAAAACAATAATTAAATCTGTGAATTACAACAAATGCTATCAGAATTAGACAAAGGGTAGAGAACTTTAACTCACTATTTTCACAATCTGGAAAATGGAAATGTTGGGGAAAATGGTGATGGCGCCCTAGTCCAAGGTACTACTTTTTCTATGGATTCTCGATCTCCTTCCAACACTGATCTTTGTTGTGTCTTCTACTTCCAGTGATCTGACAGTGGAGGACAATGGTGATGGCGCCCTTGTCCCAAAATCCCACACAGTGTCTGCTTCTTTTCAGATCTCGAATCTTGAATGTTTCCCTATCTTCCCTGCAACTCCACTTTCTCCAGATCTAATACTTGTAACCTGCAATCACAAGGAGTGTGGGAGGGGGTTGTGGTGTTTAAAGGCTTGCCTCAGTCAAGCCCCAAAGAGACATTCAAGTCTTCTGAACATCGTTGTCAGAGAGAGAGTGCGTATCCTTGTGGGATAGAGGCAAAAATCCAAATGATAATGATGATAAAGCACAATAAATGTCACCTTGATGATGAAGCTCTCATGTAAGGAAGAAGCTCTTCAATGCCATGAGGAGAAGATGTAATCTAGCCTACAAAAACAAACACAATAACAATTCTATGCTCTGCAACACAATGATATCACAAAAATCTCAAGTATGCATAAAGTTCCCAATCATCTTCTAGTTTGCAAATGATAACCTAAACATTCTTATATATGCAACTACTAAGATTCCCACCAATAATTTCGTAATTAAAACTTATGATGTCATCTTGGAAACCAAATAATGGTCACAAACCTGACATTTGAATTTAGGGCAGACCCAAAATAGGGATGGACTAGGGTGCTAGTGCCCTTGTCCAACCCCCTGTCTTCATTCAAGGATCATCAAATTAGCACCCCTAGGTCCTATTTGTCACAAGACCCAAGGGTTTTCTCATTGGGAGTTTGAATTATCATGCAAGATGCTCTAAATGCAATCTAAGGACCTGGGAGCTAAACGTTAAAGGAAAAAGCCCCCAAGGGTACATTTTTCTGACATAACAAGGCCTACCTTTTCATAATGTCATATTTCAATTCTTTTGCCTACAAAGACTTGCTAAAAAAGGCAATTAGTTGTTCAAATCCATCATCATTTTTTTGTAATAAGCATGCAACAATTGTATGAAATGAAGTAGAAAACAATTGGAAGGGTTTAGAAAAATTAGGAGACTTTAGAATAGGGGCTCTCTTGATAGCTTCTTTGATGTTTTGAAATGATTGAATTGCCTCACTTCCCCAAGCTACAAACTCACCCTTCTTTAAAATTTTAGATATAGCCTTGGTAATCTTTGCAAATTTAGGAATAAATCTTCTGACAAAGTTAATTTGTCCAAAGAATGACTAGATGCCTTTAACTGTCTTGGGCATTTAAATTTTATCAATTGTTGCAATCCTCTTTGGATCAATTCTAACTCTATCCCTAGACACTATGTGACCCAAGAGTTTTCCTTCAGTTACTCCAAATGTGCACTTTTTGGGGTTCAGAGAGATGCCATATTCTAGTGCCCTAATAAAAATCTACTCTAGATGCATACAATGTTGTTCTTCCTTCTTTGAATAAGCAGTTAAGTCATCCTAATACACAACTAGGATAGAATCAATTAAACCTACAAAAGCAACATCCATTGCTCTTTGAAAAGTAGCACCAACATTTGTCAACCCAAATGGCATTCTTACATAGACATAAGTCCCCCATGGATTCATAAAGGTAGTCTTATATTGTTTTGATTCTCTTACCTTCACTTGATTGTATCCTGAAAATCCATCCATCATGGACAGGAGTTCACACCCTATCACCTTTTGCAACATAGCTTCCATGTTGCTCAAGGGGTAATTATCCTTCAAAGAAGACACATTCAAATTTCTAAAGTCTACACATAGTCTTATATCTCCATTTTTCTTTCTTACTAGGATAAGATTTGACACCCAATTCCAGCATCCCTAAGATTCATAAGTTCTTCCTACGTTTTTAGAGCTAAAGTGGGATTAATAGGCCACTGCCTTTGTCTGAATGGCTTATCTCTAGGCTTAAGGAGAATTTCATGCTGAAATAAATCCTCTCTGTTGCAAGTATGTCCCTAATCGGTGTTGTCATTGATGTCAACATATCTTTGTTGTCATTAGTGTCAACTGTGTCATATTCTATTACTTGTTTAGAAGCCTTATGTGTTGAGGATATTGATAAAATTGGCCTCTCTGGAAGAATCAAGTGAGTTACAGTGGAGTGCAGTATAGATAGTGAGTGTATGCTAAAGAACAATCCAGTAGATTGCTCCACATTTCCTTTTGCTTATAGATATGGGTCTGCAGATTGGAAGTTGTTCAAAGGGATGTCTGAAGATGCTAAATCCTAAGTTTGAGCCTCCGGTGTGAAGTTATGATAAAGTTGCATTCACCAGAATAAAGCCTACTCATTCCAATTATTCTCTGGTGACAGGGAGAAAGTATTATGCTTCGCATTCCTCCACAATAAAGTATTTTGCTCTGCGGTTCTAGAGGGACGTCTGAGATGATGATAAGTGCCTACAATTGCAGTTGTTCATGTTTTGGTGGTCTGTAAGCTATCTTTTTTTCTATGACAATTGAAGACAGTGAAGTTCATGTGTTCCAGTGAAGAAGATCCTATTGTTAAAGTGGCTAAGGTTTGTGCGGTTTCTCTTGGTGATTATAACATGCTTGTGGATGCCTCCTAATCATGTTCCTATCTTGACATTGGTCCATGTTAAGGAATTAAGATCATGTTTTGAAGATTGTTCCTAGATAACGTAGCATGTAACCAGTCTTGGCCGACTAGGTTATTTCTAATAACTCCATAGATTCCTTGAAGATTGTGGAAGCATGTTGTGGCATTGAATATCATGTTTGAGTCCTAGCTAAGGCATGGCATGATCCACATTTCATTTCCTTTGCATAATGTTGTAATAGGTTAGGTCCTATTTTGTAAATGTTTGTAATGCCAACCTTGGAGATTGTCCCAATGGTTGATGATTGTGATGCTGACCTTGATGATCATTTTGAGGTTGATGAAGTGTATAAATACTTGTAGTTGAGTCATGGAAAAGGTGTCCTTGAGCAGAAATGGAAAGATAATAAGAAAAGTCCAAAAGGTAGAGCAGAGAAGAGGCAGAGCAGAGAAGAGGCAAAGCAGAGTAGAGGCAGAGCAGAGTAGAGGAATTATTGTACTTCAATCACAGACATAAAAGGGTGTTGATCATGGCAGAGAGCCTGGCAGTGAGCTTCCAGTAGGGATTAACAACCCTCAGGGTTTAACAACCATTATTGTAATCTTGCTAGGTTTAGGGTTGAGGTAGTGAGCCTGCTAGACCTAGTTGTTGTTCATGGCAATAAGCCAGTATGTTTAGGCCCGTGGAGTGACCAAGCCTAAACATGATTATTTCAAGATTACAATATATATTGAGAGCTAATGCTCTTCGTGGTTTTTCCCCACCTTGGGGTTTTCCATGTAAAATCTGGTGTCTCTTGTGTTTGTTATTGTTAAGTTTCTGACTTTATGCATTTATTGTTAAATCATAATAATTGTGGATAAGTGATTGATGTTTAATTGCAGAAGTGTTTAAGTTTTTGTGACAACTGATTCAGCCCCCCTCTCAGTTATCCAGGGAATATCAACACTCTCTATATGCTTTCAAATCTTCATATGACTAGGCAGAGACATCTTTGTATTTTCTTAGTAAGTCTATCAACATTGCCCTTATATGTGGTTTCAAATGTTTACCTATGTAGACTTTCTTTGGAGCATTTGTGTACCCAAGTTTACCTCCTTGAGATCTTCCATGTGAGGGGAATAAGTCTTGGTAGTCAACTGATCTCTATTATTAAATGCTCTTTCTAAAGCCACTAACTCTCCTGGGATCTTATTGGTCTTAAGTTGTATTACTTCTTTTCCAAAAAGGGTATCTTTCCCATCCACAACTTCCACAAAGTTTTGGAAATTAATTTCCTAATTTTCATACTCATCAACACAATGTAAAAACTTTATCAAGTCTTTATCATCCTTAAAGACTTGCCAACTACATATGTTGTCTGGCACCACTAGTCTGATTTTAATCTCAACATTTGTAATATCAGATAATGTGATATTATCTAGCCTAATGGCTACATTAGCCAGGAAATCTGCCATAAAATTCTTTGTCCTTTCTATCCAATTTATTGAGAATGCATCAAACAATTCAATAGTATCCCAAACAACATGTTTATATTGTTTCAACCTTTTATTCTTTGAAGTATACTTATCTCTTACTTGGGAAACTATTAATTTTGAATCTCCAAACACCCTTAACATTTTAATGCCATGCTTAAGAGCAACATTTAATCCTAGCAACAAGGCTTCATATTCTGCAATATTATTTGTGCAAGCAAATTTCAACAGAAAGGAGAATTTGAGGATCCTACCAATAGGAGATAGAAATAATACTCTTGCACCATAACCCTCTTTCGAGCAAGCACCATCAAAGTACATGGTCCATAAGCTATTCCGATCTTTCTTTTTTTCAAGCTCTTCATTAATAGGCTCCTTATTTTCATCTTGATCCCATGACATAACCTTGAAATTCTCACAATCTATATCCACAAAGTAGATTTGAACTTCTGGTTCTTGATCTTCAACTGTATCTTGTGCTCTTTCCTCTCTAACCAGCTTGACATCCTTACCATTCATGGGAATCATGGCACATGATAGATCTAATTGCATGCTTCCTCCAATCAATGCTGTCCACCTCCTAGACAATAACATACCATATTGTGGCTTGATATCAACTACTGTCACGTTCATTGTATAGGTTTTTTCTAGGTAGGCTGCAAGCATGAAGTCCACATTTTTCATAATCCCTATAACTTGTACTTCCCTAGCATCCATGGCATAACACTTTCCACATGCCTTGTCTATATTCAATCCAACTTGTTGCATAACATCCAAAAGCATAATGTTTGTTGAAGCACCTGAATCAAGCATACAATTCCTAATCACCTTCCCATTAACAACAGGGGACACATAAAATGGTTCTACCTAAGAAGGGAATTTTGTTACTGTTGTTCCCAAATAAACTTCAGGGATTTCCTCTTCATCAACACCCACTTCTTGGATATTGCTATGATCTTAGCAATGTTACCACTCTGACAAGACACCCCCGAGATCAAGGCCAATGCCTTATTTCTGTATTCCTCAATTTTCATCATTTCCATAAGTGGAATTGAGACTTTCATTTGTGACAAAGATTGAGTTAGGTCAAATGGAGCATAATTTTGTGTAATAGTTGTAGCTTGACCCACATTCTTACTCTTCTCATAAGTCTATCCAACCTTAGCTTTTGTGGTTTTCTAACTATCATCTATGACATGTGAACCTTTAGTCTTTTCTCCATTCTGAGAAACCTTACCCTCTGAATTCTTAGCATTTTGATTCAATCTTTCTTTTGAATCTATCTTATTGTTATTACTTTGTTTTTTCTATGGCTCAGGGTCTTTGTGCTTATGTTGAGGTTGTTTTACAAAGATGCCTCCTGGCTAGCCTGAATCACCTGCATGAGCTTTGTTCCTAAGGTTGTAATTACTCTTAACCTAGGCTACTGCAGCAGCTATAAGAGCTCTAATTTCTTCATCAGAAGGCCTTCTTAAATTAACCAAAGGAGTATGTGATTCTTGGACATAAACTTGATGATCCACATCTTCTTCATCTGAAAAGACCTACTGACAAGTTACATCCTTGTCACATCTTCTCTCATCTACATCTGTTTCTAGATCTACCTCATCAGAAGAAGAGTAGTCTCCACTTGCAGAAAGCATGTTGACATTGTCATCTTCAATGCAATGAGGTTCATTGCACTCATCACAAGCATTAGCATCATAATAAAAGGATTGGGCGATCATACATTGTGAATATGAATGAGGCATTTGACATATTATACACCATGGAGTGTCCTCCACAATGTTAACAGTCTTCTTCAGGGGATCAGGAGTTTTTTTAACATTCTAAGATCTTTGATCATTTTTGTTATTAGGAATAGGCTTACCATTGTGCCAATTTGTATTGTATGGCATATCATGCAACTGAGGTCTCTTTTCTTGCCTCTGATAGGTTTGCCTTTCTGGACCAAGTCCTTTTTGATTCTTAGCAAGTTTATGATGCAAAGCTAATGGAGGATCTCAACACAATCACCAATGAACAATCTTTGCAAATTTGAAACCTTAACTTGGTTATTTGCTCACCAACTCTTCAACTTCCCTAGTAGTACTCCAAACAAGGTTTTTCCACAATAACTTTCAGAGAAAACCTCAAACCTAGAAACCAAACATCATTCTAGATACCCTTTATGCCCTTTAGCAACATATCAAAATTTTGGATAGGGTTGTTTTGGAACAAAACCCTCTAAAATTGACTATTACAGTTCAACATTAGGCCAATTAGGATAGGAAATGGGGTATTTTTGACATAATTTGAAGGAAACAACTCCAACCCATGAACTAAAAACTGTTTTGGATACCCATTATCCTCTTACACAACATACTTCAAGTGCCGATGGAGGTTCTTTGGACCAAGACCTTCAAAAATTACCTTTTCTTCTGAATATTAGACCAAAAACATAAGGAAATCTGACCTAGGGCATCACCAAAACACATGAAAACCAAAACCCTGGAACCTGCCATCTTGGAATAAGTAAATACACACAAAAATACTCCATCTCACAAGATTTCAGATTTTTCCACCATGGGAATGGTGAGAAATTACATTTTGCAGTCCACTATAAACCCTAACTAGGGTTTTGGACAGTTTTCAGTAAATCACCTATAACTTTCTCCAAACTCAATGAAAAACCACCAAACTAGTTGAAAATGAAAATTGATTCATTAATCTACAAGATACAATCATGTGCAGGTCACAAAATTTTTGTATAGACCATACAAAATCAAGAGAACAGGCAAAAACGTGGTAAAACTTAGAAAATTGTGTTTATTTCTTCATCAAAATTTTCATTACATGTTCTCCACCCCTGTGGTCGACCATACAAAGGAATTTTATAATATTTATAACCATTACCCACCAAAAACTAACTACCTTTTGAAATCCAACCGTTCAACTTCCACTTACATCAATAATTGCAACTTTTTTGCAATATTTACAAAAATGACTCAACATGACCTTAAATGACTACACCTATGCAAGAACAAGTCCAAAATGGTCCCATAGACCTTATTACATGAACAAGAACAAAAAATAAAACTAAAAATGACATAATGGTCTCATGGAGGCATGAAATCCACTGGGTACTCTTGCATCAGTTTATAATTTAGATCCTTGAAAGCAGTTGTCAATTTGTCCAACTTATCTTCGGATGTGGAGCTGTTATTGTGAACATTTTGAATTTTTCTGTTTGGATTCTGTAAGATCCTCACATCATCCCTTCTATTTCCTTTACCTGATGCTTTTCTATTATTTTCTATATTAGTTGCAATTCTAAAAGCATCCCCGAGGCTGACTGGACTTTTATCTCTAAGTTCATATTCCATCTTAGCATCAAAGGCATTTGTGTACAAGACCATACACATTGGTTCATTTGGTCTCATATGAGGTGTCAATTTATTTAGAACTCTAGTAAACCTAGCATTGAAATCAGAAACTGATTCATTTTACCCTTTAGAAATACTTGTGAATTCATTAATAATAAAACTAGGGCCAGTCTTGTCTCCATATTGTTCTCTAAAAATCCTTTTAAAATCATCCCAAGACGTAACACTTTGATCAGGTAAACCTCTATACCATTCTCTGGCTTCATTAATCAAAGACTGCATAAACAATTTCATGAAAACATCCTCATGCTCCACCTCAAAATTATCCATGACATTCAGGAAATCCTTCAAGTGATCTTCTCCTGATACATCATTGTTTCCTAAAATTTTTGGCAATTCACCCCTGATATCATTATCAATAGGGTTAGGGTACCCAGGAATGCCAGTGAAATCTAACTGTCTAAATCTATCTAGTTGCATGGGTCTTCTACCAAACTGGTTGGAATTAGCATTCCTATTTGCTTTAATATTTTGATTTCTTACATTATTTAGTGGTACTCTATTATTATTTGCATTTTGTCTTTGATTATTTTGTGGATTTTGATTCACATGCTGATTAAGACCTTGATTATCCCCAAGGATGTTTTGGTCATTTTGTTGGTTTTGAACCTCATTTGCCTATTTGTTTCCTGACACATTTGTATTATTTAGACTGGGAATTGAATTCTGATGAGTAATTCTCAAAGCTACCACTTTTTGTTTCATATCATCGCTTATTTTTAGGGCTTATAAGTAGTCAAGTTTTTCTCTAAGGTTCCTAATCTCTTCTGCTAACTCATTGTCTCTTGGCATGGAAGAAGATGGTCTCATGGGGTTATTAGTGCCTCTTGGAGATTCTGTATCTTCAAATCTATCTGGGGGATCTAAAAAAGGACATTCTTAAAACACATCAGATCCAAATATCAACCCATCACCTTGCTATTTCTCATAAATCTCCTGAATATTAGCTTTTACGGATGAAAAGTGTTATTGTTACTCAGGAAACCTAACATTATTCTAAGAATCATCATTATTCTTAGGACTTGGTGAACCTTCATGACTGGGTTGAGCAATTCCTTTCTTTCTATACATTTTCTTTGGTAGTTCTTGGAACAAAGGATTTTGCAGGGATCTTCTCCCCTGCATACAACTTCTATTTTATCAGCTAGGAGATTTTGCTTAGAGTTGCCACCCACTAGTGGGATTTAAACTTAAGTTCCTTTTCAACTTCCCAAATGAAATCTGTTGGGTTTTTCTAGCTGATTGTCTAAGTTCCCCTAAAAAGTTGCCATCTTCTATTTGTGCATTTTATCTGCTATATAGGAAGCATAGTCATACGGCTCCCTAGTCTCTTGATCTTGAATATTCACTACCATCATCATTAGAGAGATGTGCATTCTATCTGAAGAGTCCCTCCCAAGCACCTGGCATAGATTGTGGTAGGTCTTCATAAAATAATGCATGAATAAGGAACACTGAAAGGGCTCCTCTTCCCGGTCTGATATCTTCACCAACTTGCCATCAACTCCTCTCGACTTGTGTTTGGCCAAGTTGAATTCTCTATATGCACGCTTGACAGTATGATACTTTTTCTTCAATGCACCTAAGTCAATCAGCTTACTAGCTGTAGGGTTTAAGTTGAACACAGTAGCAATGTATTCCTTTGTGAACTTGATTATTTTTGTGTTGTTCCCTGCCAAGACTGTCCTTGTTTGAGGATCATACCTTTGTGCTATTGCCCTCACTAGGTCTGGATTAGGAAGTACATTAGAGAAAATTAGGTTGGCCAAATCAAAGTGCCAAGCATTATAGATTGGGGCCTTATAATCCATTCTACGATGCCAATGTTCAAATAAAACCCAACCAGGAACATGCAATCAGGCATCCCTACAGTTATAATAGAAGTCAAACAATTTATCATCTGGCCCACCAGGACCATGCAAATTCAAGGCACGTCTAGCAAAGCCTAGGAGTTGGATCAGAAGATCCTCATCCAAACTACACTTTGAGGTGTAGGCTTGACTAACTTGACTCATTTTTTCTGACTATTTATATCAAACTAGGGCTTCTTATCCTCTATAGTTTACAGCTCTTTCAATTAAGCATTCAACTTAAAATACATCAGGCATAGTCAGACAGAGTGAACTTACTAGTTTATGTTTGCAGAAGTTTAAATTTCTTTCTTTTCTCACCTGAGAATCCACTGCATGTCTGAACTCTGTTTGTGCTTGAAGAAATGATGCAAAAAACTCTAACTTTTCTCCTTTTCAAGCTTCATGGTATAGGCTTTGAGGCATTAATGGAGGTAGCCTTAGCCTTAATCTCTCATTCGTGTCATAGGGCACCTTCAATGTTCATCATAGAAATTTAAACCTGGGCCATTGATCTGAGTTTGCCTTTGTGAGATCCACGACTGTCGTTTACCCACTGGATTTGAAAATCTAGCTCATCATAATTGAAAAGTCTTCGGCCAATAAGAACAAGCCAAATCATATGTACTTCCTTTGCTGACCACATCATCTGTTGTTTGATCGAGACACATGGTGCTATTTCATGGTGTCGCAGCTAGAAATGGCCCACCACTTACCTACCCTGTGCGGGCGTGATAAAGCCTCCATAAGTCCATCTTTCATTTACTTTTCACTTCTTTATTAAGTTGAGGCCACGTGTCACCATCTTGCGAACGTGCGATGAATATTCTCTCTTGCAAGATTCCCTTGCGATCATGTGCAATTGTTAGATTTGAATTTTCCTACAGATCACTTCTCAAACTGACATTTGGTGGCACACAGTTGCACGGGGTAAGATTCTTCAACAAAGAGGCAGGAAGCCTAGATTCTTAATAGGTGTTACCCTGTCGTAGCCACATAGTGGGATGATGACGTTACCTATGATGCACTGCGACACTGTAAAATACATTTATGTTACACTTTATAACCTATGCAAGGACTTAGGACTTAAATTTAACTCTTCATGGATTATAAGGGGTAAGACTAGGACATGGGGCCAGTCACCTAATGAATATAATGGCTTCAAGTCAGAACTTAAGGGACCGGGAACCTACTATAGGTGGTCAATAGGGATTTAGAAGATAAAGTGTATGAGGCTTAGGAACTTAGGCTTAAAGGATTTCGAAGGTAAAGACTTGCAATTTTACGAATCTAAAACCCTAAACCCCCCATAGGTATTTTGTTTTAGGGCTACAACCCAAGGAAGCAACTACTCCATAAACTGAGAATCAACTCAATAAAGATTACAGCATGACAGTCCTTCTACTCTCTGGAACTAACAATGAAATTCACACCTTTGATGATTGCAATTTTGCCTCTCCACTCTGCTTCTGATGATTTGGTTAATTAGGCACACTCTTCACTTCCCTCTTGTCACAAAATGTCTTCAAGGTGAATCAGGACAAACCTTATTGCTTATGCTCATTCTCCTTTAGTCGCACATCATAATGCATATAATATTCATATTCTATTCTTCACATACTCATTCACAATCATACTTCACCTAGATCAACTAGGTTTACAATATATAAATTACATTGATTACATTACAAATCAGCCAATACAATAAGAATTTATTACATTTTACAAGTTGGCCAGAGATCACACAACATGAAACTTGTAGAGGGAAATATCTAACATGAACTACATGCTACTCTAGAAAGAGACACACGCCTTGTGGATCCCAACACATTCTTAGTCTGGTCCTAAACTTCCTTCACATCAACATCCCTCAAGGAATGAAATCTGCACACTTCACAAATTTGAAATAGGTCACCCTTAAGCTGGAACACATGAAGCTTGTAGCACATTGGTCTTTGCAATTTTGGTGGTACTCATGAATGAATAACCATTACTTGTTCTTCTTCTAGATGAGTTGGTAGGACCTACACAACATCTCCAAACACTCCCTAAACTTCACACAACTAGGCAAGAGCATAACCCGACAACATCAACATTCTAGAGCACAACTAGTTTTGGAGAGAGTAGAAAACACCTTGCAGAGCAATAGGAAACATCACAAGATCATTAGGATCATCCTACATCAGCCAATTTACCATTTCAAGTAGCAACAAGTTGGCACACATCATCAACATATATTCTGAGAAACAACTAGGCATCTAGAACTATCTATATCACTTCTGTCATTTGAAAACAAAGCTTGCGCAGCTCCAAATAACCTGATACTCATATAGATGCACTCATACACTACTTTGAACATATCCTCAAAACCACATGAGCAAATATTCACTTGCGGAGGAGCGCAGAGCATTCCAATCAGTCTTCATCATCACATTATATTACTAAAGCACAGACTGGAACTCAGTCACTTGTAACGTTCACTGTGAAGGAGAAAATGACCTGAAAGCTTGGATTTAGTACGTTTACAACATATTGAACATAATCTCTAAACCACATGATGATATCTTCAAATGCAGAGGAATGCGAAGGAATGTAGAGCATTTTACCAGGTAGTCTTCTAGGCAACTCTCTGTAGCAGAAACCTTCACCAACTTCTAGAGGCCATAACCTTTATATAACAGCACACACAACCTTAGGAACAACATGAAAGATCATAAAACATGCCATAGGTCATCAACAACATCTTCTCATCCTCAACATAGGTTCTAAATCCCATCTTAATATATCATCATTCATCCTAGTGCTTCTAATTCCCATCTTAATATTTCATCATGAAATCATCTTTGTTGACCATAAACATGCTCAATACAACTTTACTTGATATTAATCAAGGCATGACATCCAACCATGAAAATCAACAACTCATTATGAACGTTAAGAACATCACTGAACATTAGCAACCCTAAACATCAGCATCATCACTGCATCTCTGTTACTACACTAGTACATCATCATCACAAACTGAGTGCTGACCTCACTTTTAAGTGTTGAGATCAATGAAAACACATATTGCCAACAATCTCTCCCTTTGTCATTGATGGAAACACACATACACCTACTCATTCTCCCCCTTAGATGCACATTTCTCTTTCCCCCTTTGACATCAAGGACAAAGGGCAACTACTTCTCCCCCTTAGGACATAAACTCTCCCCCTAAGGTACACATTTTCTTCACTTTCTCCTCCTTTGATGTTCATACACTTTTTCTTGAAGCAACTTAGTGACTCCCTCTATCAAAAACAACCACTACCTTCTCCCCCTGAGAGGTAGCCACCATCAGTCTAGGAAAAAGATATAGCATGAACTCCCCCTAGATAGATGCACCAACTATGCATCCAACTATGCATCTAGCGAGAAGAAAGAAGGGCAATTACCCCTAACTTCTACCGGAGATACTCAAAAGTATCCTTTGCAAGAGCCAAGTTGTGAAAATATCTAAAATCTGATCCTTTGTTGGAACATATTCCAACTTCATTTCCTTATTTGCAAACTTCTCTCTCAAAAAGTGATATCTGATTGATATATGCTTGGTTCTAGAATGCATCACTAGATTCTTTGAAATATTGATAGCAATTATGTTATCACACAAAATAGGAATAGTCTCATCATACAACACATTGATATCCTTTAAATTTTGCTTCATCCACAACACTTGTGTACAATAGGATGCTATTGCAATATACTCTGCCTCTGTAGTTGATAAAGACACTAAATGTTGCTTCTTGCTTTGCCATGAAACCAATCTGTTTCCTAAGAAGAATGTACCACCACTTGTACTTCTTCTATCATCAACACAACCAAACCAATCAGGATTAGTGTAAGCACTTAGATCATAGTCATTACCTCTAGGATACTATAAGCCATAATCCAGAGTTCCCTTCAAGTATCTGAATATTCTTTTCATTGCCTTCTCATGTGTTTTCTTAGGATTAGCTTGATATCTGGCAACCACACATACTACATGCATAATATCAAGTCTAGAAGCAGTTAGGTATAGTAATCCTCCAATCATAGATCTATAAATAGTTTGATCAACCTCCAGAGACTCATCATTCTTGTTCAAGTAACAACCAGCAACCATAGGAGTACTTATTGGTTTGGAATCTTCCATACCAAACTTCTTCAACATCTCTCTAACATACTTATCCTGAGAAATCAAGGTACGATCATCTAGCTGAGCAATTTGAATTCCAAGGAAGAAAGACATCTCACCAATCATAGACATCTCAAACTCTTTCTGCATCTCCTCTGCAAACCTATTACACATATCATCATCTCCACCAAAGATAATGTCATCACCATATACTGCAAATATTAATATCATATCTCCTTCTTCCTTGATGTAAATATTACTATCTGTGGTACCTTTCTTGAATCCTTGCTGAAGTAAGTACTTGTCCAACCTAGCATACCAAGCTCTAGGAGCTTGCTTGAGTCTATACAAAGCATTTTTGAGTCTGCATACCATGCCTAGATCCTCTGATAACTGAAAACCATCAGGTTTCTCAATGTAGACCTCTTCCTCTAGATCACCATTCAAAAATGTTGACTTGACATCCATCTAATAAATCTTTAAATTCTTGTGAGTAGTAAGGGCAAGAAACATCCTAATTGCCACCATCTTGGCTACCAGAGAAAAAGTCTCCTCAAAATCAATACCTTCAACTTGAGAATATCCCTTACACACCAATCTTTCTTTGTTCCTCACAACTTCACCATCTTCATTCATCTTATTCTGAAATACCCACTTTGTTCCTATGATATTCTTATTGGTTGGTTTGGGAACCAATTCCTATGTCTAATTTTTCTCTTTCTAATTCAATTCTTCATCCATTGCCTTCAACCATCCATCATCTTTGCTAGCATCAGAAAAGGTTTTGGGCTCTACCTTTGATAGTAGACATAGATTAACTTGCTCACTTGCTTTTGCAAGCCTCCTCTCGGTCAACACACCTTAATTCTTATCTCTAATGATCTGATCTATTGAATGGTTCATCTGAACATACTTTGCTAGAGTCTTAGGGATTTTCTCTGGTTCTTGTTCCTTCTCTTCTTTCTCTTCTTCTTCTTCAATGTAGGGAAATGTACCAGATCCACAGTCCTCTGGTTCTTGTGAGATCAGTTACAAGTCTTCATCCACCTTGACATTTTTGCTTTCAATCATCTTTCCCAACCTCTTTTTGTAGCATCTATAGGCCTTACTTCTAGTTGAGTAACCAAGAAAGATCCCTTCATCACTTCTTGAATCAAACTTTCCTAGGTCTTCTTCATCTCTTCTAATATAGCATTTTCTACCAAAGATCCTAAAGTATCTAACAATGAGAGGTCTTCCATACCATAGCTTATAAGGGGTCTTAGTGCTATTGACCCATAGTTGTACTATGTTAATCAGATAGACAACAGTGTGAACTACTTCCTTCCATTACATGTTAGGTAGATCTTCATCCTTCAACATTGCCTTAGCCATCTCTTCCATAGTCCTACTCTTCCTTTCCACTACCCCATTTTGCTAAGGGGTCCTAGGAGCTGATAGATGTCTCCTAATACCATGATCTTCACAAAACTTTTCAAATTCATTTGAAGTAAACACACCTCCTCTATCGGACCTCAAACACTTGATCTTATCATCCATTTCATTCTCAACTATAGCTTTGAAAATCTTAAACTTATCAAAAGCTTCTAATTTTTCTATTAAGAAAGTAACCCAAGTCATTCTAGAATAATCATCAATAAGCAACATGAAATACCTTTCACCTTGTTGACTCTTTATTCTTGCCAGACCACATAGGCTAGTATGAATCAGCTTTAATGACATTGAAGAAGAATACTCCTTGATCTTGAAATTTGTCTTTGTCTACTTTCCTTTTTGACAATCCTTGCATAATGTGTTTGCAGGCTTGGTTATCTTGGACATATCTCTTACTGTATGAATAGAATTGATCCTTACCATATTATCAAAGCTGATGTGTCCCATTATCTTGTGCCATAGCCAACACTCACTAGATTGAGCGAATAAGCAGGTTCTTCCATTTACCTCCTTTAGATGATAGATATCAACATATGTCTTGATGCCTTCTACAACTAATTTTCTGGACCCTGCCTTCCTGATTTCACAACCTTTGGCATGAAAGGTAAGATTGTATCCTTTACTGCACATCTCACTAACATTGAGAGGATTATGCTTTAGCCCTTTGACATAGAGAACATCTTGTTGTGCCTTGCACACACGCCCCATTTTGCCAAATGGAGATCCCCTCTTTTGCTTTGGCTTGAAGTCTCAACCTTTGTTGCTTATGATGATGAGAGGGTGAATATGTGCTTAGAATGTAGGATGTGCTTCAAATTTGAGTATTTTGCATATTTGATGTCTTTTGTGATGATTTGGAAGTGTCTTGAGTGGTCTTATACTTGAAAGATAGCCATTTGTTGCCTTTTGCACTGAAATTGGGTGTTACTGCATTTTGCTCCAAAATCCTGTCACTGGATATTGCCCTTGAAACTGCTTCTATAGGATGTGTCATGTTGAAATTCCTAGTTTCTAGGTCTTAGAGTTGCAAAATCATGTCAAATTCCACAATATTTCACTAAGGGTTTCATATACTTTCATCCTATCGCATGGTCGTGAAGCCCTAATTTGGCTAAGTCTGAAACCCTAAAAACCTTGAAAAATGGCTAAGTCTGAAATCTGGTGGAACCACAAAAATCTAGAATCTGCATATGAAATCCTATGGATCTGGAACCTATCTCAAACATCCTGAAAGTATATTTAAAAATATCTGAAGTATTAGAAATTCATTTCTTATACTTAAATATATTTTTAAATATACTTTCACCCTGACCAATTCAAAATCTGGCACTAAAAATGCCTCTTACTACACTTTACGCTAAAATTGCCTCCTAACAACCTTTGCACTAAAACCATCCCTGTCCGACTTCCCTCAATCTAGCACAAAGTTGGTCACATCAAAATTCTGGGCTGACTTAACACTTTACATCTTGGGCTAAAAATACCTTTTACTGACTTGCGCAGAAATCGCATCACACTGCCTTTTGTCAGAGGAACCCAAAAGTCGCGCAGGTCAGTCGGTGCCAAAATTCATGCTAAGTCAATTAGACCCCAGATCAGTGCTAGCGCTAAAAATAGACCTCATGGACCTGCACTGGAAACTACCTTCACTGACGTTAGTGAGTTGACTTCAAATCTAGCGCTAGGTCAGTGGAAGCCAAAACCCGCGCTAACCAGTGCAAGCTAAAACCAACACTAAATTCCCTTCCGACTGACTTTTAGTCAGTAACCCCCAAAATCAACGCCAGGTCAGTGACACCCAAAAACCACGCTTTTTGACATTTTGGCTTAGAAATTACGTTTTTCAAGGTACAAATCAGATTTTCTTGATAGATTTGAATTGCACAATCATTTGTCACATAATGATGAACATTTTTAGCATGTTTCTGTGGATTTTGGGCACGTTTTATGACAATTAATGCTACTTCACATGAAAAGTCAGTGACCCCCAAAAATCTTGCTTTTTACAGAAAAGGCTAGAAAAACATGAAATAAATGTCTCCAAATGGATTTTAATGACCACAAAAACTTCCCAGATCAATGTATTAGCCAAATGGGTACAAATGCAGAAAATCATGTGAAAATCACTAGATTTAAGAGGTTGTTCATAGAGAAAGTGACATTGACAATGAGCTGTTCCTGACTGATCTATGGCTGCAAGTGGACATATCTTGATCCAAATTGATGGAAAATGATTGTTTATGAGGAAATTGATGCATTACCTTGTTGATTGCAAGTCTAAGAGAACAAAGGAGCCAATTGGAGTGATCTTGGAAGGATGAACACACAGATGTATCTTGCTAACCCAAAATTGCAGAATCAACATTCTATCAACCAAATTGCTGATGCACATGCAAAAGGAAGTCAATATGATATCCAAGATAATGGAGATGAGCTACAGGAGCTAAAGACATAAAAGATCAAGTCTACTTCATTGTTGTTCCTGCAGATCCAGTCCAATGTCCAAGACATGCATATAGCTGTCCCAGCAGTCTAGTCATTAAGAATCAGTCTAGCAAGCATCTAATTGAATACACCTTCACCAAAAATTTGCCACATAATCCTCTTGATCCAGTCAACACTTGGAATCCCATGAATCCACATCAACTCATATTTTCAAGTGTCATGTAACTCTATTTTGGCTTTATTAGGCCTTGAAAATTGACTTTTCATCATGTACCACCAAATGGGTATCCATTTTGTCCAGATTCGATGTATCTATAGGCTGTATTTTGCCTTTTTTTGAAAGGACAAATTTAAATCTAAAAATGCAACAAACTAATGTATCTCATTAAATACCATGTAATCTAGACCCTTGGTGTTGAGTTAATCTCCACCATCCATTGAAAAACTCAGTATGGTTCCTTGTCTGTAAAAGGGCCATCATTCTCTCATTGTAACAAGGAAGAATTGATAATGAATTGTTGAGACTTTGCGCCAAAATACAATCAATACAAAGCAAGTTTTGTAGGTTACTGGGAATTTGCATCATTGTGTTGTCTCATTTTGGACTTCATGGTTCATGTCAATCTGAAATTAGTTGATATTCAATTGCATTTGTGATTAATCATTTAGATATTTGATGTATTTCCTATCCATACTATTAATGACTTGTTGATTATATGTCATTGTGCATGGTTAGTCTGGGCATATTTTATGAGATAATTTTGATTGTATGAATTCATTAAGCTGCGCCAAGGATTGGGTGTTTGATGAACCCTCTACAATTTGAAAATTATTGCATTTCCTTAGAAGATTACACAATCTCTATGGTATTGTGGGCTGCCTGGTTAAGCAAATATTTGTTTACTATTGGGAATTTGTCTATCTGTCTAGTTATCATTTCTACAATTGTCTATAGGATCTCTCTTATCCCTTCTCTCTCTCTCTCCCTTTCTTTTACATTTTCTTTACATCAAGTTTGGTAGATTTAGGATTTGAGCAGCATCACATCGATCATTTGCTGAAATTTTAGACTTCACAGTCTATACCATCTATGGTTTCTACATATACATTGCTGTCATATCATATAAACCCTATGATTATATGTAAGACCCCTTGTTGGCACAACTAGACATCCCATTGAGATATTCAAAGAAAGTTAAGACCTAGCTATATTATCCTTGGAGTAGTCTTACCTAGGGTAGGATACTTTTCAAGAGAGGTGTGATACCAACAATCATACTTGCATTGTTGTGTGCTAAAAACACCATCAACAGAATTGGTGCTAGAAGGAGGGCAAAACCAAGATTGTAATGCATGCTTTCAGTTTTGTTGATTCATTACATATGCTGAAATGAAATGAATGTACATAAAATTCTGATCCAATGGATACGCAGAAGGGTTGTAGTCATGAGACTCTATCATTTTTTAGAACACTGTCACAATAGTCATATCATGAAGAGAATTTCAAAGTTAATATCCCACTTTTCAAAGAAGTGTTAGATAGGCAAATCAGGGTGAAGTATATATCCTCCATTTACCTTGGTTGATTTTAGTTCCCCTCAGGTCTTCACTGTACATGTCAGAGAGTTGCATGACAAGATTGATTGTTTAACTTTCCTCCAAAGATTGGATCTGCAACTTAAAAGGACTGCTCCCTATCTTTGAGATTTACAAGCCTGAAGTGGGATATAGGAATGACAGACATATTCAAAACAAGATGACACATGGAGGAGTTGTAGCACCAATGGATGCCAATGCATTTGATCATGTCTCAGTTGAATGCATCCAAAGAGTTGATGTTGTAGGACCTATAAATCTATTCACAAATGATCATAGCCAGGAAGATAGGTTGCACATTGGGAAAATTTAAGTTCCTCAAGCTATTCATCAAAATACATACCAAGATGAGAATGATGATGGCATATAATGCATGTGGTCTATAGGTCATCCAACTAAGGAGTATATAGTCCCAACATGGTTGAAGCCTAGTTTTTCAGTCACAGGACAAAGAATAGAGCAATGTACAGGATCAAATTTATGCTACTAAAAATGTTGACAAGATAGACATGTTGATTGTCAGGAACACTGGGAGGGGGGGTGAATCAGTGTTCTATAAATCTTTTCTTACACTTTTAATTTTAACCATTTCAAAAGAATAATCCAATAGAATCAAAATATACAACTAAACAACATCCACAAAAGCATGACACATAACACCAAGATTTTATGTGGAAAACCCAAAATGGAAAAAATAATAGAGAGGATTAGCTCTCATAAATATATTGCAATCTTTACAAAATGATGTTCAAGCTTGGTCACTCCACGGGCCTAGAACATGCTGGCTCACTGCCATGATGTACAACTATGTTTAGTAGGCTCACTGCCTCAACCCTAAACCTAGCAAGATTACAATAAGGGTTGTTAAACCCTGATGAAGGCTCACTGCCTTGTAGATGAACACTTACTTCCAATCGAATTACACATAAGAATTGAGTACTACTTAAGCATCTGCCACTATGCCAGGGTGCAGTCATTTAACAATTGTATTATGAATCCCAAATCTTCGTCGCTACTGATCTTCTAACTTTGTTCCACTATTCACATCCTCGCATCACACACATATACTTCCATAGCACACACACAACCAAAGATCATCACTCTTATATATATCTGCCTCATGATTTAATCCATAATCAGGTTGGCATCCAAGAAGTGAAACGTGTACATAGAAAGATGTACCTTATCACTCAATCTAATGTACTATGTGTCATACGGACCCAAATATTCTCCCAAGTGTGTTCATATAGGTCGGCTCTAATCATTCAATTACTTACATAGATCCTCCAAACATTAACTCTTCTCCGTACAATGATTTATATACTTGTCGGCCTCTTTCTTAAGAGTATGCTTAACAACTTCATCTCTTGACTTACAACTTTTATTGAGGATCTCAAAACACCTTCCAAAACATATCAAGGACTCTTTATACATTTCCAATCCCACCCTTAGAACCACAAGGCATCATATCATCTTGCGAAGAAATGTGGACCATTAGAACTCAGACTCTGTCTCTGTCAAACTCTGTCAAACACTATTCTGATACTTAGCAGCTTGTAGCTATCCTTCCAGTGAACTTTATATCTCCTAACTTTGGAATAAGACACTTCATATAAGTGTTTACAACACCTCAAAACCACATAACAAAATAATTGTCTGCAGAGGAATGCGGACCACTGCACTAGACCATGTTCACTATTCCTTCTATACCTTTGCTTACCCAGACTTAGACATTTCTTCAAGATGACTTCTAGAGAGGATCATGACTTAATATCTAAGGCATAACACTATCAAACACCAACTGACATCATACCTGAACCGCATCTGCAAGTCTTTAGTTGCAGAGGCATACTAGCTGACTTACTCTCTTCCACTCAGAATACCTTCCATACTCAGCCATTTTCTGTCACCCAGACCTAGAATCCAACATGTTCTTCTAGAGATATCTCTTCATGTCATGGAGATAGGTTCTCTAAGCCTTGTTGCCATCAATGACAACATATAAGTCAATACTAGAGTAGTGCCTCTTGCCAACAATCTCCCCCTTTGGCATTGATGGCAACACTTAGTGAAAAATGCTTAACTGCTCCCCTTTACTGTACACAAATTATTTTCCTACTCCCCATCAGATGATTATCCATTTTTCACTGATCTAGTTCTCCCCCTTTGACATCAATGGAAAAGGGTGTGATCCAGAGCCAAAAGTTTGTCAAAATTTCAAAAATTTGTATATTCTGCCGCATATTTACAAGTGCAATCTTCATTTTAATATTACATGTATTTAAGAACATCATTAAATATGTTTTTGATCAGTGTCCACTCAGCATCCTAACTTTTCTTTGCATTTTCTAGAATCTGAATTTGACCGCTGAGAAGAAAAACTAAGGCTTTTGCCTTTTTAAGATCAGAAGTTGTGTCCGCTTGGACAGCTAACTTGGCCTCTGTAATAAGATTTGTCATTGAGTCTAGCTTTGGACAAACTAACCTTTTGAGTTGTCCCATCTTGCTTTTTATTTGGTACTTTTGATTTGTTAAGTCAGTCAATTCATTGTGAATATTAATGACTTCTATTTCTATCCTTATGACTGACTCTACTTTCGGATCAAATTTCTCAGAGATATCCAGCAATTTTTGTTCCAAATCTTTGATCTTTTCTTCAATCTTTTGAGTAGTTTTAGGCCAAGACAAACAAAACTTGTACATATCTCCAGCATCTTTCATAGCTTTTTAAATGCTGGCTATTGTATTGTTTAATGTGATTTTGTCCTTTTCTATCATTATTTTCAATTCCTCTAATATTTTCTCGTCAAATTCTTGCCTTACCTTTGTTTCTGTAGATTTCTTAAAAGATTCAAATTGTTTACTTACCGAATTTATCAGCCCCTTCAAATGACTTGATGAGAGCATGGATAAATCCCTTTTGAAGGTGGGTAGTAGCTTTTCTAAGATTCCTAATGCTTCATCAATCAGTTCACTATCCTCAATATGTGATTTTAGCATCTCTTCTTGAACAATTGAAATCCACTTAAACTTTTGTGCCAGAGACATTGTATCCAGATTTATTGGGCCATGCAGAAAATCTGGTTCATCCACATCTTGTTTCTCTTTCTCTAGCACTTCTTTCTTTGATGCAGCAGTGTCTCTTGACACAGTAGGCACCTCTTCTTTCTGATTTTGTTCTAGATCATATAATTCCATATTCTTATTGGTTTCCTCTGCTTGTTCAAGTGGAAGATTTACTAGTTCTTCCTTAGTTTCTCCTCTATTAGTATTATCCTCATTCTGTTGTGCCAGAGAAGTTCTCACTTGAGAGTCATCTATGGGCTCCTCTTCCTTAGACATTATGCTAGCTGTATTAGTTTGTTGATCCAAATTTATTTCTGGAGTAGATGAATTGATAGGAACATTAGTTTCTTCATCAACACTTGTAGTGGGAAGATTGTGTTGCTTCAAGGCTTTCAAGATAATCTCTTCTGTTTCTTTCACTACTTTGTCAGTTTCACCTATCATTAACAAATTCATCCTTGTTTTAGTTCTAAACTGATCCTTGGTCTCCTTGAAGATTAAATTTTCTTCCTTTGTAGTGATTTCCGGATATAGTCTAGTCAACACATGTTTTCTTAGCTCAATATCTTTAGCCCTGGCATTCTCCTTTCTAATGCTCAAAATATTTTCTAGACTTTCTAGGAGATCAAAGATGATCTCAATGAGGGCTTTGCTAAAAGTGTTGAGATATTTTATAGTGGCTCCCTCCAAACTCCTTTTGTCTTCTTTACCATATTCATCAAAGTGCTTAATCATGGGTTTTAGATTCCCATTTACAGTGACAACCGTTACTATATCTGCAAGTGTTGGGAGTATTTTCTGTCTCTTGTTGGACTTCTCTTCTTTGAAGAATTTTCCTTTGCTACTTTCAGAGGCTTTAACAGCCTAAGATTTCATCTTCTTGACTTCTTCATCTGACTCAATCTCTTCTTCATCCTTTTCACCAATACTAACATATAACCTTTTTCCTTTCACTTTTTGCATCTTAATTTGTTTGGTAGTAGACTCCTTTGAAGATTTCTCCATGTTTAATGATGATGTAGTACCAGATGGAGTGGCAGAGCTTCTGGTGGTCCTCTGAGTCCTTTCTAGTTTGTTATGCTTTAATTGAGATTCCTCTAGAATCTATACTGGCTCATCCTTTTTCTTCTCTTCTTCTTCTTTCTCTCCCTTTTCCCTTGCCTCTTTTAGTTGTTCCTTGGTAATGCCATATCTTGTAGCGATCTCTTCTACTTCTTTCCTCACTTTTTTGGAAGATTCAGGTTTCCTGTGTTCAACATACAGTTTCACAGATATTTCTTCATATGTACCGAATCTTTCTTCTTTTGTATCCTTAGGTTTACTTAACATATGTTTGGCATAGTTGTCCAATATATTACCACTTACTTCATACCCCATGGGCATGATCCAGACTGTTCTGGGCTCAACAACCTCCATTAGACTTTGGTTCTTGGTAACCATAAAATAGATACTATCTTTGTATTTCTCAATGATTCCATTGGGAATTCTTTCCCTAGATTGTATCATGCTCTGAAAGTTTTTGAAGAATCCCCATAGGGCTACTTTTTGTTCATTTTGACCACCTAAGTTGCTAAGACATTGTCTTATTTGAGCAGCTACTGGTTGATTTCTTAACTAGATTAAACCCTTGTGATTAGGAAATTCATTCAGAAAGTAAAAGAACAAGCACATAATGAGCATACCAAATTTGAAGGTATAAATCTTACTTTCTTTGATTTTCTTCAGATTATGCATCAGCTGAACCCTCAACAATTTGTACAAGTCATAATCAACATTTTCTTTGATCATCTGATATGTAGCGTAAATTTCCATACCTGAGACAGAGTTTTCTCTATTAGAGAAATAGATCTTGTACCCTATCACCATTGAAGAAAATTTCACAGCGGGATCGATGATATCTTTTATTGTCATTCCCCTGTTATCAAATTGTGCTCTAGTAGCTTCTGTGACTTTTAACTGCCTTTAGCAGTGGCATACCTCCAGTAGAATTTAATCCGGTAACTGCTTGGATTGCATCTTTTGTTATCTTGAAGGGTTGCTCCTTTCCCAACCACATAAATTCATCATGGATTCTACTTAGCATGTAACGCACCCATACATCTTCAGCAAATGTGGGGTACTCAATGTATTAGATGAATTTCTTTTCTTTCAGATTCATGTGCTCTTTCTTCAGGTTAAACTGATCATTACTCAGGTGATTTTGAAATAGATCTATGAAACAGGTTCCTCTGATTTCCTATAGGGCAACATTAATGTATGCCCTAACATCTTCAACATATAAAACTCTGTGTGGAATACTTGAGAATGCACCCATTTGATCGACTTCAGTTGCTTTATGAGGATGTTTCTTGAATTTGGGTCGAGGACGTTCGGTAATGTCTACTATTTGAGGAGTTGCCATAGCGATTCAATAGATTTACAATGAGAGTATCTGCGGTAAATACCTTGAGATGCTGAGATTGGGTTTCCTTCACCTGAATCAATCTGAGCTTGAATCTTCGTTGCGCCTTGAATTCTTGCTTCAATCTCTCTTTGACGTCTGAAAAACTTTGAATGCAAGGTGAATTTGAGACCAAAAGACTTGCCTTTTATTCTTCGCACTTGACCTGATTGTCATAAATGCTATTTTTAAAAAGCTGCCTGACTTATTTCTAATGGACACAGTCAATTAGAATTGCTCCATAAAATGTCGCATCAGCTTATTTTCTTCTAGTTTTTCTTTTAGAGGATTTGTCTTGTTAAATTCTACCAAGAATCTCTGTGCTAAAATCCAGCACAAACTACCTGGCTAGGGAGTTTAGATTTCCAATACTGCTCCCCTGAGCCAGTGCCCACAACTCATTCTTCAAAGAGGGTATCCACATCAGATGTTGGTGTGGATCTCTCCTTAATTAAAATTACTTCCTTATCAATCCATATTTTGTCCATTTCTTCCTTGGTTTCAATCGAATCAACTTTCTCTTTTCCTTTATCATTTATCTGCTCTATTTTCCTTTCTTCAGAATAGTGTTTTCTCTTCACATTTTTGCTTCTGCTAAATCTTTCAACATGTCCAAATTTGTTGCAATTGAAGCACATCACATTCTTTTGTCTTTGATTCCTTCCAGAATTTGATCTACATTGATTTGACATATGTCCAAATTTATGGCATGCAAAACATTTTCCATTGAATGGTTGACTGTTCCTTGTATTTTGAAAGTTAGTTCCTATAGAGCTTCTACATTCATTTGATCTGTGTCCCATTTTATAGCAAGAATTGTACCTAACAGAGTTATGACTTACTTTACTTCTATATACAACAACTTTATGACCAGTTCTATTGCAAGTGAAGCATTTACCTTTGAATGATTGTTCATTCCTCCCATTGTTGAAACTTTTCCTGATCTGATTTCTACATTCATTTGCTCTATGACCAATTTTCTTGCAATTGAAACACTGACCAGAGAATAATGGATTCTTTTGATTCATTCTACTCCTACACTGAGTAGCCCTATGACCAAACTTATTGCTTGAATTACAATAACCATTGAAAGATGGGTACCTTTGAGCATTTGGTTGTCTGACTAGAGGTCTTCTTCTTTGATTTCTAAACTGGTATCCTTTGTTTTGCCTTGACTCAGTGCTCATTTGACCAGAGTTTGGACTTTCTCCTTTCTCAAATCCTAAACCATGTTTGTCATCAACACTCTTCTGGCTAGCAATCATTTCATCAAGCTTTGCAGTACTTATCTTGAATTTTTCTTCAAAACTTCTAGCTTTTTCTAGATCTATTTTTAAGCTTAAAATCTCTTTTTCAAGTTTTGCACAATCTTTTGATCTATTTTTCATAATCAAATTTAGATCATCTTATGCTCTTCTTCTTTGTGTAATTTCTGCTTCCAAATTATTTAGGGCTTCATTTTGCTGATAACAATTGGTCACTGACTTCTTTGTATTTGTCTTTAAATTTCTTGACTTGCTCTTTCAGCTTTAAGATGCATTCATCAGCTTGTTGCAAGTTTTCTTTCAGATCCTTGACCTCTGCTTCAAATTTTTTAAGATCCATAAGAGCTACTTCTAGTTGGCTGTATCTCTCATAATCTCCATACCTTCTTGCTACCATGATCATATTATCCCAGATCTTCCTTAAGCTGTTAAACTTTTTCAAAGGAACCTTGCTCTGATACCAATTGTTGATTGTTAGGAACACTAAGAGGGGGCGAGGGGGGGTGAATCAGTGTTCTATAAATCTTTTCTTGCACTTTTACTTTTAAACATTTCAAAAGAATAATCCAATAGAAGCAAAATTAACAACTAAACAACATCCACAAAAGCATGACACATAACACCAAGATTTTACATGGAAAACCAAAAATGGGAAAAACCACGGAGAGGATTAGCTCTCATAAATATATTGCAATCTTTACAAAATGATGTTCAGGCTTGGTCACTCCACTGGCCTAGAACATGTTGGCTCATTGCCATGATGTACAACTAAGTTTAGCAGGCTCACTGCCTCAACCCTAAACCTAGCAAGATTACAATAAGGGTTGTTAAACCCTGATGAAGGATCACTACCTTGAAGATGAACACTTCCTTCCAATTAGATTGCACATGAGAATTGAGTACTGCTTAAGCATATGCCACTATGCTAGGGTGCAGCCATTTAACAACTATATTCTGAATCACAAGTCTTCATCGCTGCTGATCTTCTAACTCTGCTCCACTATTCGCATCCTTGCATCACACACATATACTTACACACCACACACACAACCAAAGATCATCACTCTTATATATATTTGCCTCATGATTTAATCCATAATCTGGTCGGCATCCAAGAAGTGAAATATGTACATAGAAAGATGTACCTTGTCACTCAATCCAATGCACTATGTGTTGTGCAGACCTGAATCTTCTCCTAAGCATGTTCATATAGGTTAGCTCTAATCAGTCAATTACTTACATAGATCCTCCAAACATTAACTCTTCTCCACACAATGATTTGTATACTTATCAGCCTCTTCCTTAAGAGTATGCTTAACAACTTCATCTTCTGACTTACAACTTTTACTGAGGATCTCAAAACACCTTCCAAAACATATCAAGGACTCTTTATACATTTCCAATCCTACCCTTAGAACTGCAAGGCATCATATAATCTTATAGACAAATGCGAACCATCAAAACTTAGACTCTATCTGTCAAACTCTGTCAAACACTATTCTGATACTTAGCAGCTTGTAGCTATACTTCTGGTGAACTTTAGATCTCCTAACTCTAGAATAAGACACTTCATATAAGTGTTTACAACACCTCAAAACCACATAACAAAATACTTGTCTGTGGAGGAATGCGGACCACTTTACTAGACCCTGTTCACTGTTCCTGTTATACCTTTGCTTACCTAGACTTAGACATTTCTTCAAGATGACTTTCGGAGAGGATTAGGACTTAATCTCTGAGGCATAACACTATCAAACACCAACTGACATCATACCTAAACCACATCTCCAAGTCTTTAGTTGCGAAGGCATACTAGCTGACTTACTGTCTTCCACTCAGAATACCTTCCATACTTAGCCATTTTCTGTCACCCGGACCTGGAATCCAACATGTTCTTCCGGAGATATCTCTTCCTGTGATGAAGATAGGTTCTCTAAGCCTTGTTGCCATCAATGACAACATATAAGTCAATACTAGAGCAGTGTCTCTTTCCAACAAGACAATGAATCAGACCTGACATACAGTCATGTTGAGGATGTAGATCAGCCACAAAATGCCTAAAAAATATCAAGTTCCAAGCAAGAAATTTCTGCTGCTGAAGTATAGAACAATAGTTCAATTCAGTGTGCTAAAAATTTTGAGTCTGAAACTAAGTATGAGCAACAGATGGATCAAGTGAAATAGAAGCAAGAGAAAGAAGAAATTGGTCCTCAAAATGAAGAATAGTCATGGACAACAATGCAAAAAATTGTTCCAGTTGACACACTTGAGCCACAATCAGATTGTTTGATGAAAAGTGATCAAGCTCCTAAGTATATCAGCACAGTGCATCACAAGGATTAGTCATATCAGCCCAATACATTTTCTATAGTTACTTAGCTGAGTCCAATGGACAAAATTTGGATGATACATCATTACAAGGTGACATTGACATTAAGGATCCAGTCATAGAGGATGTAAGAGACTTTATTGCTGCTACAGACTATGAACTTGCAGTCTAATATCAAACACCAGCTAAAATAGGAAGGTTGCTGATTGATGTAGATAAAGTTTTATTAGAACATGTGATTGATTTTGATTCAAGTATCTCATATGTTCCTCATGCTGATCCTATCCACACTTGTAACAAAGAAGATCTCCACATGGTTGATGTTGACCTAGTAGTGACAGATGAAAGAAAATGTATGCAATCTGACAATAAAAATTAAATAGTCATGCAAAGTGATGGCCTGGAAGATTTTTCATGTCAATTACTTGATCACATCATCGAGTTGGTATCAACAATGAGAAAGGATATGCTACTGCATAGGAATTCACCGCATATGATAGAATTTGCTTTGGCCGATTCATGTAGAATACATCCAGATAATCCACATTCTAAAGAAAGTTGTCTAGAATTCCTATTTGCTTGGGAGATTGCTGAAGCATTCAGTGATCTAGAGATATCTGATGCACAAGACATGGCCTAGCATGAGCTGACGTCTCTTGAGGATGAGAAAAAAGGTGGCATGATCCAACAAAGTGATGAACTTACATCTCTGACTGATAGTACTACAAATCAGGATGTATCTTCCCTCTCTCCACTCAGTTTTAATGGGTTCAATTATCAATTTGATTATGGTGATTTGGGTAAGACAACTTGCATCTGGATTGGCCATGGCCCTAACAAACTTCCCCAACTACTGATCCTGCATGCTTGGTACCTTGAACATGAGCCCAACCTGCCCATACCTTACTTTTCAGAGTACAAAGATGAATTTGCCAGACTCAGGACATTGACCTGAAACTTGTTACTCTGCATGTCCTAAGAAATAAATCCTAGGGGAGCGTAAATGGTTGCTGTCCAAAGCTTTTGTACATAGTTTTGCTTGTTTCTAGATAGGTTTTAGCTAGTAGTATGCTATTTTAGATTAATTTCTGCTTTCTACTTTTGCTTTCTGTAGTTGCTAGGTGTTTGTTTTCGTTTAGTTTAGTTGTCCTTTCCTACTTTGCTTTTGCTTGTTGCGCTTCCTTTTTTGGGGTATCCTTACTTCCTGAATGTGGTGGCAGTTGTGTAGTCATGCAAGCGTTCCTTTGTCAGGTAAGAAATCTAGATTATTTCTTTGAGAAACTAAGGTTTCTGCTTGGGTCCTACTGTGAGTTCCACTATTGCACTAGGGAGTATGATGTTTGTTCATTGGAAATGAATCATTAGTATCTTTTACACTCTTAAGTAATCTTGAGGCACCTAAGTGAGTTTTGGTGATATTGCATAAAGTGAAAAATCTAAGGTCCACCTTTGCCACCATCGAGAGTCCACACCCAGCTAGCTGAGTTATCAATGTAACTAGTGCTTTCAAAGGCATGCGTTGCAAGGGTAGTGGTATTGCATTGTACTCTGCCAAATCTAAGCTTAATGAAGTATCAAAGAATGAAAATGGAAGAAATGCAAAATCACAATCACACACTTTAACTTAGCTAGATGGATAGTCAAGTATACTCTATCGGGACTATGGATGCCTGACCGATAGTAGGGCTCTGCTTGAGTGGAATTATGAGACAAACCCGTCGGGGCTATAGATGCTCGCTAGCAGTGGGGTAATGTCTAGGTAGTTAATGAGGTGTGTACTAATCACGTAGCTTAATGTAAAGGATCTGGGATGAGCTTGGTCACTTAGGGATGGGAATTAATGCAATCACACACACTTAGGTTTTTAGAATATGGATGGTTGCACCTTGCTATTGTTTTTTGCTTCTTTGATAAGGTATCATGTTGTCTTGTTTGGCATGTGGGAAACCAGAGATTCTAGGTTTGAAGCTGAAGTCTATCTTAGAAACGCTCTGGAGCATTTCCCTAGCAGAGTCACCATTTGTTGTGTCTTGCACACATGCCCCATTTTGCCAAATGGAGACCCCCTCTTTTGCTTTGGCTTGAAGTCTCAACCTTTGTTGCTTATGATGATGAGAGGGTGAATATGTGCTTAGAATGCAGGATGTGCTTCAAATTTGAGTATTTTGCATATTTGATGTCTTCTGTGATTGATTTGGAAGTGTCTTGAGTGGTCTTGTGCTTGAAAGATAGCCATTTGTTGCCTTTTGCACTAAAATTGGGTGTTACTGCATTTTGCTCCAAAATCCTATGTCACTGGATATTGCCCTTGAAACTGCTTCTACAAGATGTGTCATGTTGAAATTCCAAGTTTCCAGGTCTTAGAGTTACAAAATCATGTCAAACTCCACAATATTTCACTAAAGGGTTCATAAACTTTCATCCTGTCACATGGTTCTGAAGCCCTAATTTTGCTAAGTCTGAAACCCTGAAAACCCTGAAAAATGATTAAGTTTGAAATATGGTGGAACCACAAAAATCTAGAATCTGCATATGAAATCCTATAGATCTAAAACCTATCTCAAACATCCTGAAAGTATATTTAAAAATATTTAAATAATAAGAAATTTATTTCTTATACTTAAATATATTTTTAAATATACTTTTGCCCTGACCAATTCAAAATCTGGTGCTAAAAATGCCTCTTACTACACTTTGTGCTAAAACTGCCTCCTATCGACCTCTGCACTAAAATCATCCCTATCCAACTTCTCTCAAACTAGCACAAAGTCGATTGCATCAAAAATCCGCGCTGACTTAACACTTTACATCGTGGGCTAAAAATACCTTCTACTGACTTGCGCAGAAATCGCATCGCATTGTCTTTTGTCAGTGGAGCCCAAAATTCACGTAGGCCGGTCGGTGCCAAAAGTCACACTAAGGCAATTAGACCCCAGATCAGCGCTAGCGCTAAAAACAGACCTCACGGACCTACGCTAGAAACTGCCTTCATTGACTTTAGTGAGTTGACTTCAAATCTAGCGCCAGGTCGGTGGAAGCCAAAACCTGCGCTAGGAAGTGGAAGCTAAAACCAGTGCTGAATTCCCTTCCAACTGACTTTTAGTCAGTAACCCCTAAAATCAGTGCCAGGTCAGTGACACCCAAAACCCACGCTTTTTGACATTTTGGCTTAGAAATTGAGTTTTTCAAGGTACAAATTGGAGTTTCTTGATTGATTTGAGTTGCACAATCATTTGTCACATCATGATGAACATTTTTAGCATGTTTTTGTGGATTTTGGGCACATTTAATGACAATTAATGCTACTTCACATGAAAAGTTAGTGACCCCCAAAAATCCCATTTTTTGCACAAAAGGCTAGAAAAACATGAAATAAATGTCTCCAAATGGATTTTAATGACCACATAAACTTCCTAGATCAATATATTAGCCAAATGGGTACTTGAAAATGGTAAAAAATGTAGAAAATCATGTGAAAATCACTAGATTTAAGAGGTTGTTCATAGAGAAAGTGACATTGACAATGAGCTGTTCCTGACTGATCTATGACTGCAAGTGGACATATCTTGATCCAAATTGATGGAAAATGATTGTTTATGAGGAAATTGATGCTTTTCCTTGTTGATTGAAGGTCTAAGAGGACAAAGAAGCCAATTGGGGCTATCTTGGAAGGATGCACACACAGAGGTATCTTGCTGACTAAGAACTGCAGAATCGACATTCTATCAACCAAATTGCTGATGCACATGCAAAAGGAAGTCAGTATGATGTCTAAGATGATGGAGATGAGCTACAGGAGCTAAAGACATAAAAGATCAAGTCTACTTCATTATTGTTGTTGCAGATCCAGTCCAATGTCCAAGACACACATATAGCTGTCCCAACAGTCCAGTCATTAAGAATCAGTCCAACAAGCATCCAGTTGAATATACCTTCACCAAAAATTTGCCACATAATCCTCTTGATCCAGTCAGCACTTGGAATCCTATGAATCCACATCAGCTCATATTTTCAAGTGTCATGTGACTCTATTTTGGCTTTATTAGGCCTTGAAAATTGACTTTTCATCATGTACCACCAAATGGGTATCCATTTTGTCCAGATTCGATGTATCTGCAAGCTGCATTTTGTCTTTTCTTAAAGGACAAATGCAAATATGAAAATGCAACAAACTGATGTATCTCATTAAATACCATGTAATCTGGACCCTTGGTGTTGAGTTAATCTCCATCGTCCATTGAAAAACTCGGTATGGTGCCTTGTCTATAAAAGGGCCATCATTCTCTCATTGTAACAAGGAAGAATTGATAATGAATTGTTGAGACTCTGCGCCAAAATACAGTCAATACAGAGCAAGTTTTGTAGGTTATTAGGAATTTGCATCATTGTGTTGTCTCATTTTAGACTTCATGGTTCATGTCAATATGAAATTAGTTGATATTCAATTGCATTTGTGATTAATCATTTAGATATTTGATGGATTTCCTATCCATACCATTAATGGCTTGCTAATTGTATGTCATTGTGCATGGTTAGTCTGGACATATTTTATGAGATAAGTTCAATTGTATGAATTCATTAAGTTGTGCCAGGGATTAGGTGTTTGATGAACCCTCTACAATTTGAAAATCATTGCATTTCCTTAGAGGATTGCACAATCTTGGTGGCATTGTGGGCTGCTTGGTTAAGCAGAGATTTGTTACTATTGGAAATCTGTCTATCTATCTGATTATCATTTCTACAATTGTCTATAGGATCTCTCTTATCCCTTCTCTCTCTCCCTTTCTTTTTGCATTTTATTTACATCAAGTTTGGTAGATTTAGGATTTGAGCAGCATCACATTGATCATTTGTTGAAATTTCAGACTTCACAATCTGAACCATCTAGGGTTTCTGCATATACATTGCTATCATATCATATAAATCCTATTATTATATGTAAGACCCCTTGTTGGCATAGCTAGACATCCCACTGAGATATTCCATTCAAACTAAGACCTAGCTGTATTATCCTTGTAGTCTTACCTAGGGTAGAATACTTTTCAAGAGAGGTGTGATATCAACAATCATACCTGCGTTGTTGTGTGCCAAAAACATCATCAACACATCCGTAGTCCCATTCTTCCCACCAATAGTTATAGCACCCTTTCCATAGATTTGTGTTGACTCATCACCACCAAACTTAATAGCTCCACAATTCCACTTCTCAAGATTGATAAACTTCTCCTTGTCATCGGTCATGTGGTTAGAACAACCACTATAAATTACCCAAGTATTGGCTTCTTCTTTTGTATGAAAGGCAGTCCATAAAACCATTGATTTTTCATTATCTTGATTGTTATGCAAGGTATCTGTTATGTAGATAAAAAAGAGGGGAAGAGGGTGTTATGGATGATTTAGTTTAGATCCTCCTTTCACTACACACTTTCAAGGATAGTTAACCAAGTTGAATCTCAACTTTTGCAAGAGGATTTACCTACAGGTTGGTTGTCACTTGTAATGATAGGGAAATTTCCAAATTAATGATTATTGTGTTAATTTAAGCCCAGTTATGCTCAAAACCTTAATTATTGAAAAATCATAAATAAACAGATGAATTCTGACAAATGCTCGCACACAGAGATACTAGGTGAAGATTAGATTCATACCAGATTTCAAAGTTTGAGATTCAGAAATGTCGAGGATGGAGGGACTCCCACCGAAGTCTAATGTAGTATTTTTATTGGGGCTTTCTAGATCTTTTCTGATGCTGATTATCATTGTTCTGTTAATTTCTGACTCTGCAAACTTGGAGGACACAGGGACTAGCACCCTTGTCCCAATTCTTCTCTTTTCTGCTCTTTTCTTCAAATCTAGGATCCTTACACTCTACAACAATCCTCTGCAACTCCACTCTATAGAATATGACACCTATCACCTACAATCATAAGAGAGGGGTTGGGGGGTTGTGGTGTTTGGGAGCTTGCCATAGTCAAGCCTTGGAATGGCATTCGAGCCTTCCAACACTGTTGTTAGATAGACAGTGCATATCCTTGCAAGATAAAGGCAAAAACAAATTGATAAATGATTGATTAAAGGACAAATAGATTTCACCTTGGAGGTGTAGCTCTCACATAGATGAAGATCCTTCACAACATGAGAAGATGAAGCCAAATCTGCAATAACAAACATAACAACAATATTCTACTCTGCAACACAATGAACACATTGAATGCTCTAAAATCATAAGTTTTCCAAAATATCATAATCATCTTCTAGTTTGCAAATGAAACCCTAAACATGCTTATATATGCATTACCGCTTTAATTTTGTAATCTGAACTTAAGATGTCGGCAACAGACACTTTTTAACGGTCTCCAACCGACATTCAAATTTTGAACCCCACCAAAATAGGGCAGGACAAGGGCGTGGGTGCCCTTGTCCTAGGACCTATTTTAGGTTAGGGTTTAGGCTCATATATGTCCTTCAAGCCCCTTTTGACATGGGTTTGAGGCCATTTTGTCTCAGGAGTAAATTCTAACATGCATGATGAAAAACAAGGGACCCGAGAGCTAAACTTAGGAGGTAAAAGTCCTATGGGGACATTTTATGACATAACATTTAGCCCTCACTTTAATGTATGTATGATCTTACTAGCCATACATGCATTAAAGTATGGTCAAAACATAACAAACATGCTAGGCACTTGAAGCTAATGTATACACAAAGATTGAGGGACCATTTCTAGCCCCAAGTCTCAAGTAGACATTAGAGAAAACATCCTGCAAGCACACCAAAGACAGTGAAGATAGTAACAAGCATGCAAAACACATAGAAGACAGCAACAAGTACACAAGGCATGGAGAAGACAGTATTGAAGACATGCAAAACATGATGAATATAATGATATTTCTTTTTCATTTTAATATATATATATATATATATATATATATATATATATATATATATATATATATATATATATATGAATGTAGATACATGGAAAGTAAAAATGCAACATACAACCCCAAAATGTAGGAGGGGAATTTCACCACACCCTTGAGACTACATATGGGAGAGAAGACAAACAAATGAATCCCAAAGAGTAGGAGGGGCATTTCACCACACCCTTGAGACTACACTTGAGAACATGCACGCCATATAAAACCCAAAGCATAGGAGGGGCATTTCACCACACCCTTGAAACAATGCTTGGGAGAAAACACACCATACAAATCCCGAGTGTACGAGTGCATTTTGCCACACCCTTGAAACTACACATGGGGGAAAACACATGGAAGACACACGGAAAACACAAGCACCATATAGCATGTCCAAGACATACTATACTTCTAAAACACAACAAACAAGGTGATAGAAGGAGCTTATTGTTAAGTCCTCACCATCTCAAGCACTCTATAGGCACACCTGCCAGTTGGGCTTATGCCATAACAACCACCAAAGACACACTTAAGGGAGGATAGTCTCAGATCCAACCTCGCCTACTCGGAGGACTTTTGAAATAAAAAGGATGTGCACTATCTCAAGAGATATACCATCCTCACCTCCACAGAGGGATTTTGGATAAAAGGATATACACGATATCCTACCTCCGCAGAGGGCTTTTTGATTGCAATATAGAATAAAGATGTGCACTCACGCCAGAGATACAACATCCCACCTCCACAAAGGGCTTACAAACATGCTTCATTAGTACCAAAATCATCAAACGTGTACCGATATCAAGCATGTTAAGGTAGAGAGAAAACACACAAGGGAACATGAGCTTTTATAGAGCCCATGTCCCCAAAGGTGACATGTGCTCATGATCACTGAATGTTCCCACAAACACATCTTAATCTAAGAAAGACATGAAAGTTATGCATGAAAACAAAGAAGCCAAGGCCAAACATACGGGTTCGAGTCTGAGTATAGCCATGGGGCTTACACTGTAGGCATCTCAGAATCGAGTGTAACAACAAGGCAAGACACCAAAACAATCAAAGTGCACAGAGCGGATGTATTGTTATGATTTGTTAGCAAAGATAAGACAACATCAAAATATCACACAGAGTGATTCTACTAGCTAAGCACCAGATATATAAATCAACCCTGTCTTCATATATGGACTAGGTCCATTTTTGCTTGTTTGCTGAAGGGACACGTGGTCCGTATTAGTTAGTTGTTTGTTTTGCATCATCCGTTGACTAGATAGAATTAGTAGAAGAAGGTAAACAATAAAATGAGAGAGGAGAACAAGTGTCTTAGGAACAATCACATAGGAGGATGCTCCTAGGTCATCAACCACAATGCTATGCTTCTAAGGCATGACACACAACAATAAAATAGAGGAGAGGAACAATAGAAGAATGATGAAACAAATAGAAGAAGGGTCACAATAGAGGCAGTCTCCCAGTATCCTTGACCTTACAAGAGTATCAAGGGTCATCCTAGGAGGCCTAAACAACACATAACACAATGCTGGGAGATCACAACAAGAATCTAACAACATATATATCTAGGAGGAGGCCACCCTTGAGAGCAACTATAATAATTGCTACAACAAGTGTGGCTTAAAGAGGGAGAAATACTTACCTAATTTAATGGGATACATCCTGGTGGACAATTCTTGTCTATCAGCCCAGGATATCTCACATGCCGTTTCAGTGTTGTTGATATTGTATTAATATTGAGTCTAGGATGATGAGAAGCTTTAGTGGGCTTCAAAGAACGGTACCCAATATCGACTGTGTAGTAAATTCCAACAACTTGTAAAGGCACTCTGATTCCTTGTTGATTTACACCACATCCATTACCTACATAGTCACAATTTTTGTACAAAATCTGAAATCCACGACCATAGAGGGAATCCATTTCTTTAGAGGAAGGTGAAGCCTCGTAGGTCTCATAATTTGTAGTATAAGTAAGGGTATTCTCTTTGTTCACTACCAAGCAGGCTTTGGTTTTCTTAGGTATTTCCAAAGATTGCTTAGATGAGATCGATGCGACTTTTGATGTGTCAGAGTTATTAAGTTTATATTTCCTTGGTTTGGAAGGAGTAAAATCTAATGAACCCCAATCGTCACCAAAAAGTACATTCGATGGTGTGGAGTCTTGCACAATATTATCTGTAGCAAGAGATGTTGATGAATAAATTCATAAATTATTTAGGTTTTGCTGATTGTTAACTTGTTTTTGTGTTTCAATATGTAAACAATTATCTAGTTCAGGATCGGCTTCCATGGTGTAGAGTTTGTTTTGATAAATAAACTTTATTATTCGATGAAGGGTAGATGGAACTGCCCCCATGGCATGGATCCATGGTCTACCTAGAATCATATTATATGAAAGCAAACTAGACATAACATGAAAAAGGGTAGATACTGTCACGGGTCCAACCTTTATAGGTAAAGTTATTGTACCCACGGATTCTCCCAATGTTATCAAATCCACAAATGCTAATTCTATTTGGTTTAATTAAGGAGGTGTCAATCTTAATCCTATGTAACAAATTAATACTACAAACATTAAGAGTCAATCCATTATCAATCATAACTCGCTTGATCAATTTCTTATCTATCATGACAAATATTATAAGAGGATCATATTGGTTTTGAACTTTGGATGATCGTAATTCATGCCGTTGAAACAAAATATCTGTTTTTTTTCATGCATACAATCTAACAAGCTGCTACATCATTCAACCTAACAGTAGGTGGTACAATCACCTTCTATAAAGCTTCTTGGAGCATTCCATGGTATGTAGGTGATGTTTGTATTAAATCCCAAAGAGAGATCTTAGCCAAAGTAGCACGAAGATGCTTGACAAGATCATATTCTTGACCTCTTTTAGGAGTGTTTAGAAGTAAATGGAGGGGTAAGATGGTAGTTTTAGTTTCAAGGGTAAATACTCCTTTCACTACAAACATTCAAGGGCATATCAACTAAGTTGAATCTCTACTAATTGAGAGCATTCACCTAATAGGTTGGTCTGCCACTTGGAACGATGTGGAAACTTAGATGTTATCAATCAATATCTCAATCTAATGTTCAAATGCTCTTAAAACGCTAAGTATGTAAAATAGTAAGCAAATTGATGAATTATGACAAATCTTTCAGATTAAGATAGTAGGCAGAGATTAATAACTGACCATTTTTTGAAGTTCAGAATGTGGAACAGTCAGGGACACCTCCACTAGTGCCCCTATCCAAGGTACTATTTTCTGTACAGAATTTGGATCTTCTCCTAACACTAATATTCACTGTATCTTTTGTTTCTTCCCCAGAAGATGTGGACACCTACAATAGTGTCCTATTCCAATGTCAGATGTTCTTCAGGGTATTAGAAGCTCTTCAAATGCTGATTACCATTGCCCAGGTTCTTTCAAGATTTGCAACTCTGGAGGACATTGCCACTCGCACCCGTGTCCCGAAACGTTCAACTCTGTCTTCTTTCTTTCAGATCCTGAATCCTTATCGTTTGCAACCTCCTTCTAGAACTCCACTCTATGAAATTTGGTACCTCTAACTTGCAATCACAAAGGAGTGTGGTTGGGGGTTGTGGTATTTAGAGGCTTACCTCAGTCAAGCCCTAGCAAAACATTCAAGTCTTTCGAACACCGTTGTTAGATGAGAGTGCGTATCCCTGTGGGATAGAGGCAAAATCTAAATAATAAATGATTGAAAACACAATAGATGTCACCTTGATGATATATCTCTCATGGAAGTAAGAAGCTCTTTCATGCCATGAGGAGATGGAGTCAAATCTGCAATCACAAACATAATAACAACAAAATGCTACTTTGCAACACAATGAATGCCTTGAATTACTTTTGCATAAAGTCACAAGTTCACAATGTCCATCTAGTTTACAAATTAAGTCCTAAACATGCTTATATATGCAACTACAAACATTCCCGCTAAGAATTTTGTAATTCAAACTTGAGATGTTGGCATAGGACCTAAGTAATGGTCATAAAACTGACATTTAAATTTAGGGCAGATCCAAAATAGGGCAGGACTAGGGTGCTAGCACCCAAGTGAACCCTCCAATTTTTGTTTGGAGATCATCAAAATAGCACCCCCTATGTCCTATTTGCCATAAGACTTCAGGGTTTTCTCATTGGGATTCATAATTATCATGTAAGATGCTCTAAATGCATTCTATGGACCCAAGAGCTAAACCTTAAGAGGGAAAAGCTCCCAAGGGGACATTTTCTGATATAATAGGGAGTAAGATGATATGATGGAGGGAACATGGGTTGAGAACATGGAAAATAGATAGGCACATGAGGTGCTTTGTTTGTTATTATAGGTGTTGTATGTGTGAGCAATCACATTGTGGTGTGGTTGTTGTTACACATTTTGAACACCTTGATTTCTTTGAGTGATTTGTCTTGCATAGTTTATGATGTAATCCAGGGGTCGAGGTGGTTTTCGATCTCCTTAAACCATAATCACCAGTTTTAAGCAAGTAGGTACATTAGGTGCCAAAACACAACCCTTTTAGGAATATTGCTACACTTATGCAGTAATCCCTTGGTGGGTGGAATAAGTCTATTAGTGAAGATTGAATTAACATTGTTTTCCTCTTTATTATGCTCATCATCTATCCCTAAAGGATTTAATGTGAGAGACCTTTTCTCATCCACTAATGCTTCATCTTGGTCAGGGAGAGCATTGGAATGAAATAAAGGTGAGGTGTTGTTAAGAAATTTAGTGGTGATTGTATCATTAGTGATGTCTAAGGGACTTAAAGGAGGAATAGGATAACATATAGAATCATCATCATCATATGTTTTAGCTATTAGTTCCAAAGCATTAAGAGAACTTTCACACTCATCATTCTCAATGTGTTTTGTCAGATCTTCTACTACCGAAGGGTATGTATTCATGAGAGATGTGAAGTTGTCAAAATTAGATACATAGTCAAGGATTTCAAATGAAGAGCATTTAAATATATCCTTACGATACATAGCTTGTATATAAGTGAGAACATGAGGATTCATATTAAGAAATTTGTAGAAATTCTCAATTTTTTTGATATATGCATGTAAAGATAACAAAGGGTAGTGAGATGAAGATGCCATAATGAAATGTCTTGTAACATCAATGTCCAATAAGATCTAGTAATACAGGACATGCAAAGCTCTATGATACTTAACACACCCTAGGTGTGTGACTATTTCACTCCTAAGAACTTGTTTGAGGGAAAGGGATAAAATGACACACAAAGTCCACAAAAAAAACAATGGGTAGGAGGAAACAGTACAATACAACAAGGCCCAATTGATGATTTTATGTATTTAGATTGAATGCAATGAAACAACACAAATTATGCTTGTTCATGCACCTAAAATGTTTCACTTTTTTCACTTTTTCTTAATGCAAATGCATAAAATATGTAGCATTGTGATGAAATTGATGAGGGGTAGCAAATTAGAACCTTATTATCAGTCCAATAATTCAGCAAAAATTTTCACAACACATGTATCATGCAAATCTAGGTGAAGGATATGTCAAAATCTAGTGAAAATGCAAGGATTTTAAACCCTAATTGTGAAATTAAAGGCATGAAACTATGAAAAGTGATGTATGAATGGACTATAATCAGATTTATGATGTCAAATAGCTCAGATCAGATCTGAAAATGATGTCAAGATCCTACAATGTTCAATGCAAGTGCAATTTTAAGAAGAAATGAGTGAATACACTAGTTTTTGTTGAATTTGACTGTGTAAATGCAAAATTTGAGATGAAAATGCAAAGACACACAAGGATGCAACACTACAAAAAAAATCAAATTTGAATGAATGTCAAAGATGAGTAGTAAAATCTGAAACAAGATTTTAACTACCAACCCTAGGTTTTGGAATCACTATGTTATGAGAAAAATCCAAAATTTCAAGCAAACCCTAGCAATTTTAGTGTAAAACTGTAATGTGAAGGATTGTAGGATGATTAATTTATGAAATTTATATCATATCTGATGTAAAAACTATAGATTAGATTAAATTCAATGTAATTGATGCAAACTATGCCCTAATGCAAGCCTAGGATGCTAATTTTTTTCAAAATTTTCAAATTTTTTTTTTCAATTTTTTGCAAGATTTATGAATGTAAAATGAAGTAAATGATATGTATGAATGAAAATATGAAGTACAACACTTAGCAAGGTAAAAAATAATTAAAACATGGGTTCACAAAAATGTTATGTAGAAAAAAAAGAGGGGAAGAGGGTTTGATGGATGATTTAGTTTAGACCCTCCTTTCACTACACACATTCAAGGACATTTAACCGAGTTGAATCTCAAATTTTGCAAGAGGATTCACCTATAGGTTGGTTGTCACCTGTAATGATAGGGAAATTTGGAAATTAATGATGATTGTGTTAATTAAAGCCCAGTTATGCTCAAAACCCTAATTATTACAAAATTGTAAATAAGCAGACAAATTTTGACAAATGTTCGCACACAGAGATACTAGGTGAAGATTAGACTTATACCAGATTTTGAAGTTCAAGATTCAGAAATGTCAAGGATGGAGGGACTCCCACTGAAGTCTGATGTAGTATTTTTATCAGGGCTTTCTAGACCTTTTCTGATGCTGATTATCACTGTTCCATTAATTTCTGAGTTTGCAAACTTGGAGGACATAGGGACTAGCACCCTTGTCCCAATTCTGCTCTTTTCTACTCTTTCCTTTAGATCTAGAATCCTTACACTCTGCAACACTCCTCTACAACTCCACTCTATAGAATATGACACCTGTCACTTGTAATCACAAGAGAAGGGTTGGGGGGTTGTGGTGTTTAGGAGCTTGCCTCGGTCAAGCCTCAGAATGACATTTAAGCCTTTCAACGCCATTGTTAAATAGAGAGTGCATATCCTTGCAAGACAGAGGCAAAAACAAATTGATAAATGATTGATTGAAGCACAAATAGATATCACCTCAGAGGTGTAGCTCTCACATAGATGAAGATCCTTCACAACATGAGTAGATGAAGCCAAATTTGCAATAACAAACACAACAACAATATTTTGCTTTGCAACACAATGAACGCCTTGAATTCTCTAAAATCATAAGTTTGCCAAAATATCATAATCATCTTCTACTTTACAAATGAAACCCTAAACATGCTTATATATGCATTCCTACTTTAATTTCATAATCTAAACTTAAGATGCCGGCAACAGACACTTTTTAACAGTCTCCAACCGACATTCAAATTTGGGACACCACCAAAATAGGGCAGGAGAAGGGTGTGAGTGGCCTTGTCCCAGGACCTATTTTGGGTTAGGGTTTAGGCTCACAGATGTCCCTCAAGCCCTATTTGACATGGGTTTCAGGCCATTTTGTCTCAGGAGTAAATTCTAACATGCATGATGAAAAACAAGGGACCCGGGAGCTAAACTTAGGAGGTAAAAGTCTTAGGGGAACATTTTACGACATAACAATATCAGACTTTTTACAATTCCCAAAATCATCCTTTTTGTCACCAACATTCAAGGCCATGAAAAGTTTTTCATCATTTGAATCATCATGATCCTCATCTTCTGAAGAACAACTACTCTCTATGGAATGCAGACTTCTTTTGAACTTATCTCTCTTGTTACTATCCCTTGATTCTTTGAAAGGACATTTAGAAGCAAAATGACCAATTTTCCCACAATTGAAACATTTGAAAGGTAACCTACCTTTGTATTTTCTGGTGCCCTTATTCAATCTTCTTACAAAGTTTACCTCTACCTCATCAAGGTCATCATCTTGATCAGGTGCTTTATCTTCTATCTTCTTACTTGTTTTGAATGTTACTTTCTTCTTTGGAACACCTTTGTCAAATTCTCTCATTTTAAAGTTTGTGAGAGAGCAAAACAATTGATCTACTATATATATATTCAAATCTTGAGTCTCCTCAATAGTAGATACCTTATGACTATAAGATTTAGGAAGAGTTCTCAATACCTTCTTCACACTCTCATCTTCTTTCACTTCCCCACAAAGACCTCTAATTCCATTGACTATTTCATCCACCCATAGCATGTAGCTAGCAATATCCTCATCTTCCATCATCCTTAGGGTCTCAAATTTGCTCTTGAAGATTTGCATCTTGGCTTGCTTCACTTTACTATCTCCTTTATAAATTCTTTCAAGTTTTACCCAGACCTCCTTAGCAGATTTGCAACCCATTACCTTCACAAGTTTTGAATTAGCTAGCCCACTCATGATAGCACTCTTTGCCTTGTTATTATTCTCATACCAAATGATCTCATCTACATCTGTAGGATCACTAGCAGGAGTAGTGTAACCCTTCTTGACTGATTGTCAAATACCATAGCCTAGAGAAGATAGATAGTTTTCCATCCTTAGGTTTTAGAAGGAATAATTTGTTCCATCAAACATAGTTGCCTTGTGAGATCCATTATGAGCCATCCTGGACCTTCCTTAAGTAGTTAACCTTCTTCTAAGTAACATGGCTTTGATAGCAATTATTGAACACACCAAGATATTGAGAGTGGGGGTGAATCAATATCTAAACAAACTTCAAATCCTCTGGAGTAGATTAAAACTCAAGCATTACAATATCAACATAAACATGAAAGATCAACACAATGCACATCAACATATAACACTAGATATATGTGGAAAACCTAAGAAGGTAAAAACCACAGTGAGGATTAACTCACAATATATGAAGCTCAAAATTACAACTTTATTTTAGGGGCTACAACCCAAGGAAGATACTACTCTCTATTGACTTTGTTTTAGGGATACAACCCAAGGAATCTACTACTCCTTGAAGACTTTGTTTTAGGGTCACTTCCAAGGAAGATACAACTCCTTGCTGACATTATTTTAGAGCTACAACCCAAGGAAGCAATTACTCCCTAAACTGAGAATGAACTCAGTAAAGATTATAGCATGACAATCCTTCTACTGTCTAAAACTAACAATGAAGTTCACACCTTTGATTTGCCTCTCCACTCTACTTCTGATGATTAGATCAATTAGGCACACTCTTCACTTCCCTCTTGTCACAAAAATGTCTTCAAGATGAATTAGGATAGCCCTTATTACTTCTGCTCTTTCTCCTTCAGTCACACATCATAATGCATATAATATTCATATTCTACTCTTCACATACTCATTCATAATCATACTTCACCTAGATCAACTAGGTTTACAATATATACATGACATTACATTGATTACATTACAAGTCAACCAATACAATAAGAACATTGCATTTTACAAGTCAGCCAAAGATCACACAACATGTAACATGTAGAGGGAAAGCTTTAACATGAACTACACACTAATCTAGGAAGAGACACATGCCTTGTGAATCCCAAAACATGCTTAGTCTAGTCCTAAACATCCTTCAAGGAATGACATCCACATGCTTCATAAATTTGAAATAGGTCGCCCTTAAGCCGGAACACATGAATCTTGTAGCACATTGGTCTTTGCAATTTTGGTGGTACTCATGAATGAATAACCATTACTTTTTCTTCTTCCAGATGAGTCAAAAGGACCTACACAACATCTCCAAACACTCCTTGAACTCCGCACATCAACAAATTTATGGTGTACGTCATCAACAATCCCTAGTCATCTAGGCAAGAGCATAACCTAGCAACATAAGCATTCCGGACCATAGCCAGTTCTGGAGAGAGAAAAAAACACCTTGCGAAGCAGTAGGAAACATCACAAGATCATCTTCCATCAACTAATTTAGTATTTCAAGTAGCAACATGTTGGCACACATCATCAGGATATATTCTAAGAAACAACTAGGCATTTAGAACTATCTATATCACTTCTGTCATTTGTAAATAGAGTTTGCAGACCTCCAAATCACCTAATACTTATATAGATTCACTCAAAGACTACTCTGAACATATCCTCAAAACTATATGAGCAAATCTTCACTTGTGGAGGAATGTGTAGCATTCCAATTTGTCTTCATCATCACATTATACTACCAAAGCATAGACTGAAACTTAGTCACTTGTAACTTTCACTGCAGAGGAGCAAATGACTTGAAACCTTGGATTTAGTTCCTTTACAATATATTGAAGATAACCTCTTAACTGCATGATCATATATTCAAATGCAGAGGAGTACAGAGCATTTTACCATATAGTCTTCCAGGTAACTCTCTGCAATAGAAACCTTCACCTTCCAGAGGCCAGAACCTTTATATAATAGCACACACAACCTTAGGAATAATAGGAAGATCATACAACATGCCATAGGTCATCAGAAACATCCTCTCATCCTCAGCATAGCTTCTAATTCCCATCTTAATATACCATCATTCATCTTAGTGCTTCTAATTCCCATCTTAATATTTCATCATGAAATTATCTTTGCTGACCACAAACATGCTCAATACAACTTTACTTGACATTAATGAAGGCATGACATCCAACCATGAACACCAGCAATCCACTATGAACATTAGGAACATCACTTGACACCAACAACCCTAAACATCAGCATCATCACTGCATCTCTGTTACTACACTAGTATATTATCATCACAAACTGAGTGCTGACCTCACTCTAATTGTTGATTTATTGACAACACATATTACCAAAAAATAGGTGTGGTATTCTCTCAAAATTGGATATAACATAATGGAAAGATAACTCAACTTGAGAAAACAAACTTAGGTCTAAATACCAAGTCTATATCTTTGTTCTTAAAAAATTGTACTGACTGAATATGATCTTTCATTGAATATCTTGCTTCTTGTCTAAGTCCCATCCATTTTCATTTGTCAATATTTTTATTGCATTTAGATTTTTGAGCCTTATAGTATCTCAATTCGATAAAACATACATCAATATAGTTGGATAATTAAACCATATTCATATGCAATGTTATGTATGAAAAGTGGGAAGATGGTAGATAGTGTCAAGTCTATCAAATCAAACCCTTCTTTCATAATAACATTCAAGGATAACAACTGAACCAAGTCACTACAGATGAAGAGGACATAGCTATAGGTTGATTTACTCAATAATGATATGGAAAGATTGATTAGATTGAGAGTTTTGTCAAACCCTAGATTCAATAAGCCTCAAACCCTAATTATAATGAAATCAGGTATAAACAAATAAACTGCTACAGATCACTAGATAGGAAAACACTCAGGAAAGATTAGAAACTTACCAGAAGTTGGATTTCTAGAGGAAAAGACTTTTCATACTATGGGGTAGGCACCCAAGTTTGATAGGGCAACTTTTTTGTGAATTCGAAACAATGATCAGTGTCAGATGATGTTCAGTTCTAGAGTTTAGGATGAATCCTATCGGGTGGACTATGGGGTGGGCACCCTAGTTCAGTATGGTAGAATTACAACAATTTTTCTCCAGAACCTAAATCCTTATCCTTTAAATTTCTTCTTTGCATGTGCACTTTACCAAATCCCGCACTTGTAACCTACAATCAGAAAGAGAGGGGTTTGGGGGTTGTGGTGTTTAGGAGCTTGCCTCGGTCAAGCTCTGGAATGATATTCAAGTCTTCCAACACCATTGTTAGATAGGGTGCATGACCAAGGGAGGGAAAAGGCCAAAGCAATGATGAAATAAAATGATTGAAGCACAAATATATGTCACCTTAGAGGTGAAGCCCTCATGGAGATGAAGATCCTTCAAATCATGAGGAGATGGATTGATGAAGCCAAATATGCAATAAACAACACAATTCTACTCTAAAACACAATGAATGCCTTGAAATTTCTTAGTTCAATATCACAAGTTCACATTATCCATATAGGTGTAAAATGAAGACATAAACTCACTTATATATGCATTCCCAGTGACTTCATAATTTTAAATTGAAAAGGCCGATAGAGGGAAACCTTTTTAAAGGTCCTATGTCAACACATTTAAATTTGGGTCCCAACAAATCATCCTAGACTTGGGTGCGGGCGCCCAAGTCCCAAGGCCATTTTTAGTCTTGATTAACATTTAAAGTGGGCCCCTAAGTCCCATTTGACATGGGTTTTAGGGGAAATTGCTCTGGGATAAGTTTTAAACATGTAAAGTGTAAACACAGGGACCCAGGAGCTAAACTAGGAGGTAAAAAGGCATAGGGATACTTTTTACTCCATAACATTTAGCCCCCACTTTAATGGACGTATGATCTTACGATTCCATACATGCATTAAAGTACAGTCGAAGCACATCAAACACATAAAACATGCTAATCACATAAAGCTAAGGCATACCCAAGGGTTGGAGGACTATTCCTAGCCCCCAATCTCAGGTAAGCACTAGAAAACATGTGGAAGACACACAAGACACATGAAGACAATAAGAAGCACACAAAACATGGAGAATATAGTGGAAGCATGTAATGCATGAAAAATACATGAGAGACGTCATGCAGTACTTGAAGAATACATGGAGAGAAGACATGATTAAGCAAATACATACATATATATATACATACATATATATATATATACATATATATATATATATATATATATATATATATATATATATATATATATATATATTTCTAAATAAACGATGGGGAGGGAGCTCGTCGCTACTCGCTACCATAAAAAACATGCAAGACATATAAAACAACAAGGCATGCCAAACATGTAGGGAAGACACACGGAAAACATAGAATACACGAGTACCACATAGTACATCATCGACATACTACACGCTTATACATGGTAGACATGAGTGATAGGTAGGAGCTCATAACTACTCCACTATCTAAAACACGCCAAACACACCTGACGATTGAGCTACACTACCACAACTGCCAAAGACACACTTAAGGGTGGATGACTCAAGATCTAATCCCATCTCCATAGAGGACTTTGTATAAAAGGATGTGTACTAGCTCAAGAGATCTACCATCCTGCTTTCCATAGGAGGGCTTTGTATAAAAGGATACACACTAGCTCAAGAGATACATAATCCCACCTTGCGATGAGGGATTTCTTTCTTGCATTTTAATAAGGATGCACACTAGCTCAAGAGATACACCATCCCGCCTCATGGTGAGGGATTTCAAACACGCTTTATCAGTGTAAAAGTAATCAAACAAATGCCATTATAAATGCTCCCACCTTAAGGTGGTTGATGCCAATTGCCAATATCAAGCACATTAAGGTAGACTGAAAACACACAAGGGAACAAGAGCTCTCGCAAAGCCCATGCCCCCAAAGGTGACATGTGCCACAATCGCTGAATGTTCCCACAAAATGAATTGCTAAGATAATCAAAAAGAGATAAGGTTAGAAAATCTTACTCTAATATAATAACTAAATCAATTCATGAAAGCTATGCATAAATTATCTATTAGATCACATGAAAAACCAGGGCTACACTTGCGGGTTCGGAACCAAGTATAGCCATTGGGCTTATACTACATATATCTCAGAACTGAGTGTAATAACAAGGTGAGATACAAAACCATTCAAGGTGCACGGAGCAGATGTATTGCAAAGGTTTATTAGAATAGATATGACAACATGATAGATCACACAGAGTGATTTTACTAGTCAAGTGTTGGATATATATATCAACCCCATATTCATATATGGACTGGGTCCATTTTTTCTTACTTGTTGAATGGACACATGGTCCTTAACAATATTTGTTTGTTTTCATCATCTGCTAACTAGGTGTTTCAAGTATGTGCTAATCGGTGTTGTCATTGGTGTCAACTGTGTCTTCTGATGAAGTTGTTGTTTGATTAAGTTGTCTTGCTAAAAGTGATTTGGTTTCTTTTTAGAGGTGCTACAGATGTTAAGAATATGCTTTTGTTGTTTGGTTTCCAAGTTCTTTTGAGAAAAAAATTGATTAACAAAGGAAATATTGTGTTGAAGATGTGTTTTGGCTTAAGAGAGCTATGATCAAGTTTTTCTCCGCATTCCTTCCTAATGGAATATCTAAGCATGTGGTTTGGATATGTGATTTAGAAGTGTTTGAAGATGCTAAATCCAGAATTTGGTGCTCTGCATCTTTGTGCAATAAAAGTTATGTTCACTAGTTTGAGAACAATGTTTGACAGTGTTTGCAGCGTGTCTGGGAGAAAGTATTTTTCTTTGCATTTCTCTGCAGAATGGTTTTAAGTGTTATAGTCTTGGATGTGTACTTATAAAGTCTATATCTTTCTTTAGTTCAAAAGGTTCATGGTTTGGTGCTTTGCAAGTATATTTTTTAAGTTACAGATGATGATAGAGTGTGATATAGCTGGTTAAGTACTTTGGTGTGAAGTTTCTTCAGGTGAAAGATGTTGTAAATGAATTTGTTGGTTTTCAAGTGCTTGTGGATGTTTCTAGATTATGTTTAATCTTGGTGTGTGGTCCACATGTCATCATGTGATTTTGAGGAACTATGCATTTAAAAGGTCGTGATGTTAACACAAGGATGGTCGACTTGGTTGTTTACACTATTTGCGCTTGTGCTTTGGTAAAAGTGAAAGCATGATGAAGCATGTAAGAGTTGATTTAGGTCCATACTAATGTGCGATGTGGTCTGCATTTGTTCCCCTCCTCTATGGGAATGTTGAAGTCTAGACCTAATTTGAACTTTATGGGTTACGCTATGTTACCGACCTTGGAGAATGTTTTCAAGGATGATGATGGTATAAATAAGTGTCAAGAATTCATGAATGTGTGAGTGGGCGAGGGACATGGTGTTTGTGATGGGAATTTGATCAAGTGAGATATTTCATGTGTTAGGCTACTAGATGTAATGAGCAGGTGTCTACTATTTTCAGTGATGCTGCGAAGATGTTGTTTGTGTTGTGATGGATATTGAGCTTCATTGGAACTAAACTCAATGCATAGGTTAGATGTAACTATATCAATTCAAAGCCCAGCAGTGAGCCATTCTTCTCTTCTTTCTTTCTTTCTCAGTTCAAAGCTTGGTAGTGAGCCTTTGTAATTCAGTATTGCTACTACATTATATTGTGAGCTAATCCTCACCATGGTTTTTCCTATAAAATCTAGTGTTCTCTTGTGTGTGGTGTTGTCATGATTCAGTTTTAGTTATTTTCTTTTCATGCATAATCATCATAACATGTGTAAAGGTTAATGTGGATCTAAATGTTTGTAAGGGTTTGAAGTTTTGTTACAACTAATTCACCCCCTCCCTCTTAGTTGTCTTGTGCATTCAACAATTGGTATCAGAGCCGGGTTCCTTTGAAGAAAGATTAACAGCTTGAGGTAGATCTGAGATGGCGCACAAGAAATAGATTCCCTTGTTTGATGGATCAGACTATGCACTCTAGAAGGTAAGGATGGAAGCCTTTCTAATTGCTCTTGGTTATGAGGTCTGGAAATCAGTCAAGTCTAATTACACTATACCTCAGAATGGTATAAGTACTAAAGATGATATCAAAGCTGCTGAAATAGATGGTAAGGCACAACATGCTCTCTTAAGTGGACTTACTAATTCTAAGTTGGTGAAAGTTGTGAATTTTAAGACTGCTAATGCAATTTGGAAAAAGATGGAAAGTGTTTATGAAGGAGATGATAAAATCAAACAAGCTAAAATGTAGAATTTGAAGCTCACTTTTGAGACCATGTGAATGTCTAAAGATGAAAACATTACAAGCTACTTATAAAAGGTGGATTAAGTTGTCAATGACATCAAAGGACTTGGCTGAAGTATAGATGATAAAGAAGTGATATTGAAGGTACTCAGAAATCTTCCTAAAGCTTACAATCATAAGGTTTCTTCCATTGAAGAATTACATAATTTGAATTAGTTTACCAAAGATCAGTTGCTTGGCACCCTAACTACTTTTGAAATAAGAGAGTTTGGCACAACTAGTGGAACTGCAAAGGATGAAACTACTTTTGAAGGCTAGCAAATCAGAGAAGACTGTGGAATTAGATCCAGAAGACTTTGATGAAGTGGAAGGTAACTTTGTGAGAAGGATGAAAAAGGGTACTAGAAAGTTCAGTGGTAAGTTGCCTTTTAAATGTTTTAGTTGTGGAAAAATAGGTCATTATGCTTTAAGATGTCTAGACAGAGCTCTGAGAATTCAGAATAGGGAAAATGGAGGTAAGATTGTTAATAAAAGTTACTATATTAGAGAAGATGCAAGTATATCTAATGATGAATCTAATTATGAGGATGATAATGAAAATGAATGCTTATTCATAGCTCGAAGAGATGAAACTATTTTTGCTAACTTTGGAAGCTGTGTAAATGAAAAGGGACCGGAAGTACGTATTAACCATGAAGGCACTGTAATGTCTACTTTTCATGCCTAAAAAGAAAAAGATGACTAGATCATTGATAGTGGATGCTCAAATCATATGACATGTGATAAGAGTAAGTTTATTAAACTTGAAAAATATGATGGTGGATTGGTTAGGTTTGGTGGTAATGAAGCTGCTAGGATTTGCGGAAAAGGTTCAATCAGTTTTGATGGAAAGCATAACACTGATGATGTTATTTATGTCAAAGGTTTAAAGCATAATCTCTTTAGTGTTGGATAGATGTGTATAAAGGGTTACAATCTTATGTTTTAGGATGATGGCTATGAGATTAGAAAAAGCTCTGGAACAGTAATTGTTGTTGGAAAGAGGACAGGTGGAAATGTTTATCATCTCAAAGGTGGTGCTAGTTATTTCCTTATGACTCAAATCCATGAGAGATGGCTATGGAATATGAGATTGTGTCACATCAATTTTGATAGCTTGGTAAGGATAAGTTTAGTTCAATCTATGAGAGATCTGCCAAAGATCATAAAGCCTATCAATGCTGTCTGCAAGGAATGTCAGATTGGAAAGCAAACAAGAAGAAGCTTCAAAGTCAAGGATCAAACAACTACTAGTCTATTGGAATTGGTACATATAGATCTTTATGGTCCTACCAGAGTAAGGAATTTTCAAGGTGACATGTATTTTATGTTTTTTTATTGATGATTGCTCTAGAATGACATGGGTCACTTTTCTTAAGCAAAAATTAGAAGCCCTAGATAAGTTTAAATCCTTTAAAGCAATGGTTGAAAATGAAATGGATATAAAGATCAAATGTTTGAGGTCTGACAGAGGTGGAGAATTTTCTTCTAATGATTTTAACATGTTTTGTGAGAATCATGGGATAAAGAGGCATTTATCTGCCCCTAGGACTCCTCAGTAGAATGGAGTGGTTGTTAGGAAGAACAGGACCATTCAATCTAAGATGCAAGGATAATGATCAAAGAAGCATACCTATCAGAAGTCTACTAGAGAGAAGCAATTCATACTATTATCTACATACAGAACATAGTACAAGTAAGGGCAAATGACACAAAGACTCCCTATGAGCTATGGTATTGAAGGATTCCCACTGTTAAATATTTAAAAGTTTTTGGAAGCAAATGTTATATCAGAAGAGATGAAGAACTAGGAAAGTTTGATGCAAGGTGTGATGAAGGTATTTTCCTTGGGTACTCTAACAAAAGCAAAGCTTACCGATGCTACAACAAGAGCCTAAGAAAGATTGTTGAAAGTGCGAATGTTAAAGTTGATGAAGACATACAAAAGATCCTAGAGATTAATGATTATGAATAAGATGAGTCTTCTTCCAGTGAAGAAGAAGCTAAAGAGAAGGAAGTATAGTTTGAAGAACAAGAAGCTCCGGAAAGAATACCTAAAACTCCCAAGTATGTGTAGAAGCATCACACTAAAGACCAGATCATTGGTGATAAGAGCAAAGGTGTATTGACAAGAAGTAGAGCTACTAAAGAATAGGTAAATCTATGTTTACTTTCTAAAGATGAACCTAAAATAATGGTTGAGGCATGCAAGGATGAGAATTGGATCAAGGCTATGGAAGAAGAACTAATGCAAATTGAGAAAAATCAAACTTGGGACTTGTCCCAAGACCAAAGAACAAAAATTTGATTGGAACTAAGTGGGTATTCCAGAACAAATTGAATGAGAATGGAGAAGTGGTAAGAAATAAGGCAAGACATGTATGTAAAGGCTACTCACAAGTGGAAGGAATAGACTATGTGGAATATTATGCTCTGGTGGCAAGAATGGAGGCTATTAGGATGTTTTTGGCTTTTGCAGCACATAAGGATTTCAAAGTATATCAAATGGATGTGAAGTTTGCTTTCTTGAATGGGGAACTGGAAGAGGAAGTGTACATAGAGCAACCAGAAGGATTTCAGTTGTCAGATAAGCTAGATATGGTTTGCAGGTTAAAGAAGGCATTATATGGATTGAAGCAAGCTCCTAAAGATTGGTATGCAAGGTTAGACAGGTACTTATTAAACAACAAGGATTGAATAAAGGCTCCGTAGATAGCAATTTGTACATCAAAGTAAGTGGAGATCAAATTTTGATTGTGGAAGTGTATGCAGATGACATAATTTTTGGTGGAAATGAAGGCATGTGTAATAGATTTGTAGATGATATGCAGAAAGAGGTTGAAGTGTCAATGTGTGGGGAAATGAATTTCTTTCTTGGATTACAGATCAACCAGATAGATAAAGGATTTTTCATTTCTTAGTCAAAGTATGCAAAAGAGTTGTTAAAGAAGTTTGGAATGGAAGATTCTAAACCTATTTGTACTCCTATGGTTATTGTTATCTCTTAGATTTGCACCCTTGCTGCAGTTGTCAAACTTCAGCAATCTGGAGAAACATGGGAATGATCTCGAAGTGTGGGACCTTGCGAAATGAGATCAGACCTCTGAGAAGGCTAGATTCCTTAATTGGTTATCAACTAAAATCTACTGAATTTGCAGAGGAAAAGGGAGAAGGAATGCTTTTAAATGAAAGATAAACATAAAAACTTTGAAAATAAAGAGGTGATTCACCGAGTTGAATAGAAGTACCCTCACAGTATTGAGAAAATGCACAACATAACCAGATACAACAAGTAGACATACACAAATTCAACTGATTTTAGCAGAGGTAAGAAACACAATGATTGAGAGGAACAAATATGTTCACAAACAGTCACATGCAGATTTACACTAAAACCAAAATCAATAAAAGAGGTAAAAATAACTTGCATATATTCAATAATAAGGCATAGTTACAATAGAAGAAAGCTTTGTTTGGAAACAGAAAGACTCAATGCTCAAAAATTTTCCAACCCTATCTACATTTCATCTTATGCATATATAGCATTTCAATCTAACCTAAGTCGGTTACAAAAAAAACTTGCTCCATGAGTTGTAACAGGAAAATATCTATGACAGAAGGGATCTGCAAGAATTTATGGCGTAAAAATATATGGAATAGGGTCAGGTGGGAGATATTTTGAGTCTTCAATGCAAGCTGCTAGATCATCGACCCCCTCTGATAAATGCAACAAATATCTGCGTTTGTATCTTGCTAAAAATGACTGCTGAAATGTCTACCCGATCAAGCATGCAAAGCTAGATTCAAAATTTGAAAGTGAGAATATTCTGCTCAAAGTCCGCCAAATGAAAGAGGAGGCAAAAATAAATACTTTTGCCTTTTGAAGCATGTCAAAAATCCCCAGAATGAAGGAGATATGGGTGGTCAAAGTAGCGGTCAAACTGCACTTGTATATCGCGCTGCACATGCAAACTACTTTGTATGTTTTGCCTTGTATGTTCCCTTTGTATGTGTAAAGATACAATTGCAACATACAATCGTGGGCCTTTACTTTTGTATCACTTTTTTACATGTATGCCCCTACCACGTGTCATCACCTGATTGGTCGTTGAGCAGGGCCTAAGACCATCGCTGAAAAATTGCATCTTCTTATCGGCGGTCGGAATGACTAAAAACAGAGTGGATGATGCACTCTGGTCTCGCCAAAAACCATTGCATCATCCTTTGTATATCTGATTGTATGTGCAAACATACAATCGTGAAATACATACAATATGGAACTCAAAAGATAATGAAGCAAGTTGAAATTGACGTCAGGTCCAGCTCTTGTATGCTACCTTTTCTCATATTGCACCTTTGGACCTTGTATATGCAATTATACAATAAGAACCCAAAAATGATTATATGCTGCATTTGATCTCCAGTCGGGTCCGGGCTTTGTATGCTTCTCCTTGTATGTTCCCTTTGCATATCGCATTATACAATGTGAATATACAAGGAAAACATACATACAACTGCAGTTGTACATACAACGTGGAACTCAAAAGATTATCCATCAGAATGAAAACTTGAAATGGTTCTGGCCCTTGTATCTCCGCCTCTTTGTATGTGCAAACATACGAGCATTTCAACATGCAAACTATGGACTTAATGCTAAATATGCCAAATTTGATTTTCAAGTCAGGTCCGCCTTGTATATCGCCGTTGTATCTGACCTTTATATATCTCATATACAATGCGAAATATACAAAGGAAAACTGCATACAAACCACTTGCATGCAAATATTTATTTCGCCATATACATGTGACCTTGGTATATTGGTTTGTATATATCCTTTGTATGATAAAACATACAATGCGAACATACAAAGGAAAAGATGCATACAACAACTCATACCTTTATTGACCAGAAAGCATATAAATTTCGGGTCCGGACTTTGCATCTTCCTCCTTGTATCTTTTATTTGCATAACGCATATACAAAGTCACTTGTATATAAGATACAATCACCTTTGTATCTACAAAGCAGACCCCACCCTTTGTATCTTTTGTGATGTACAGTGCCCTTGTATCTTTTGCTTTTGCACATTGGCCTTGTATCTTGCCGATATACATTCGCCTTTGTATGTCGCCGATGTATCCTTGTATATTTTTTCCTTACATGTCCCCCTTTGTATCTTGGACTTGTATGTCACCGATATGCATTTGCCTTTGTATGTTGGCTCTGCATATTTGCCTTGCATCTTTTACTTGTATGTCTGTCTTGTATATTACCTTTGTATGTTTGCTAATGTACATTGACTTTTGCATATGGCCTTTGCATACTTGCCTTGTATATTACCTTTGTATCTGTGGTTGTATATATGAACATACAATGCGAATATACATACAAGGAAACATACAAGGGCGAATGTACATGCGAATATACATTCAAAAATGCATACACAAATACTAAACATGAAACTAAGAAATCTCTGCGATGGAAAATACTTGAAGCTAAAAGATTTCTGGGTTTTTCTGGGTTTTTGGCACGGATTCTCAAGGTGAGATTTTTCAGATTTTCTACAAGGCACAACATGAATATTTGAAGGATCTAAGCCCTGTAGGGTCATTTTCTAAAAGATTTTCAAGGAAAATACAAGGTGAATTATTTAACTCTGGGCAGAGGAAAGTAGGTCAACATTCTAGCGAGTTCTATGGAATGTTTGCCTGCTAAACAATTAGACTAGTGGCCTTAAGCATCCATTGGGCATGGAGCCAAAAAGAGACTGCAATACTAGGTAAGCTACCGAGCCAAAATAAAAAACAAAAAGCAAGCATGTATCTCCTAATGAGAATACAACAAAGTGCAAGGGCACTTATTGAAAAGAAACCTAAAACTGAAATAAAATCTACTCTAATCCTAAACTAACCAATTAGAGGTGACCTTAAACAAATCCATTAACTGGTTCTTGAAAGTAACTACCCTTCCTTAGCGATTTACAATGTTCCTCATGCATGTGGGCAGTTAAAAAGAGGTGAGGGGGGAATGGGCATATGACAAAATGAAAAAACACCCCCCACAAAATAGAGATAAACTCACCTATCCACCTGGACTGATTGCTAATGCTGCTAACTTGTGGTGAATAAATGGGCTAATCCCACTCATTTTGATGCTCAACTTCATGCTTAGAGGTAAGCATGACAAGTAGTGACTCTTGTTGATGTGTCTCCAGTTGGGCTAGATGCCTGATTAGGCATCCCCTTGAAGTGACATGCAAATCATCATGTTTGATCTCATTTCTCTGCTCTAATTTATTCTCTTCTTGCTCTTCATTTGGTATGATGGTGCCTCCTGTTTGACTCTCATGTTGCTCTTGTGTGTGAAACAACTGACTTGGGACTTCATGGTTTTCTCCTTCTTCCTTCAAAGAACCCAAGAAGGCTGATATAATGTCATCATGGCTGTATTCCTCACACCTTTCTGCTTTTTGTTCAGGGCTGTCCTGGTTTATGGCCAAGGTTGGACAAGAGATAAGACAATTTGAAAGCTCAAAAATGATATCATTATATTCATCTAGCATGATAGTTTGCCATGTTGATTCCTCCTCCATGGTCAATGGAACATCCTCTTTTATTAGGACAGCCAATAGCTCATCAAAGCTATCAGCTCTTAGAAGACTTTTATAAATAGCTGGCCCAAGCTCAAAATTTCCATTATTACTCAAAGAAGTGTCCTCCAAATTAAGCCTTTCCTCTTCAATAAAGGAAGGCAAAAGTTCAAACAATGAGGTAGCCTCTTCCTGCAGACTTTCATTTGCTATATCAGCCTCAAATTCTTCTGTACAACAGAAAGGAAGCTCCTCCAACCAACTAAGATCTTGCAAATCAGCGTCATCAGCCTCAACCTACAGCAATTTGTCATCATTTTTAGCGTTCTCTTGTTGCTGCATATCCACAACCAGCTGCCTACTTTCTTCATGTTCAACATAATCAAGTAGCTCATGAAGTAGGGCAGCATAATCCATTTCTGCAGTGATCTTAACAACCTCTTCCCCCATGCCGCCATCCTTTGACTGCAGCTCTACTGGATTGTGTTTAAGTTGCCTCTGCAGCTGAAGGTTTTCTCCGTGCACTCTTTGCATTTCAACCTTGTTTGCTTGATCGGATGCATGAGAAAAGGCTTCAAAAGAACTAAAGTCTAGAGGACTCAATCCCTTATTTGGGTTAACATTACTCATGTGCAATAGGTTCAAACAATTCTATCTTTGTGAGTGTAGGAACAAACTGCTTCTCGTTAGTTTTATCTTCTTCCACCTCTTCTTTTGGCTCATCTTTCCAATTATCTTGGTAGACAATAGGTCTACCCTTGAGGATTGAAATAGCATCAGGGAAAGAGGCCTGAATATCTTCTTAAATTTCTTGGAGGGGAAAGGGGTCTAGACAAATTTGTTCCTGGGGAGTAATAATCTGATTGTGCACAGGAACAAGGATTTGTGGAGAGATATAGGCTTTGAAGCCTGGAAACTTGTGGAGTCTAGGTTGCTCTTAGTTATGAATTGGTTGTTTCAATGGATGAGACCCTCTAAAACTTGGAATATTCAATTTAGGAGACTTAGGAGGCTCACCTTGCTTGAAGCTTGGTATTCTGAAACTGGAAACCTGTTCTTGAAAGAATGGATTTGGAAAAGAAATAGCTGATTGAGTTTCCAACCTTTAAAATGGAGTCAACACAAGCCTCTTTTGTTCTTCTTCTGCTAGCTGGATACTAGAGCATGTTTTCATTTGTGTGTTTGGTGGAGGGTCTTCACAGGGTGAAAAAGATGGCCCTTTCCAACTTGGAACCTTAAAGGTAGAAGGCTGCTTGAAACTTAGAATTATGATAGGCTTGGATTCTACAACCTTTTCCTCTTCTTGATATTGAATTGGTATGAGAGGATTGGCCTTCCCAAGGTTTGGCATTTTGTAACCAGGATGCTTGGTCCAAGAAGGCTGCCATGATAGAGAAGTTTGAGCCACTTTCATAGATTCACTTTGGTTTGAAGGATGGACTTGTTTGAAGCTAGGAATAGGCTCCTGTGAAGGTTGAGGGCCTCTAAAACTTGGAATTTTAAAACTGGGAGGTAGTTTTGGAGGTACAGATGGATTATCCTGACTGAAGCTTGGAATTTTAAAATTTGGGGCCTCTTCCGCAATAGGCCGAGCAGGTGTTGTCCTTAAAGCAAGGCTCTCCTGAAAAACCCCTTCTTATGCCTCTCGCTGCTGGTCACGTTTTAACCTTTCTATAAATTCATCAGCCTCCTCCTTTAGATTTAGGTACAACTTCTTGAGACCATATAAGCTTATGATGTTGATATCATAAAACCACTGAGGCCGACTATACCTTGCTTCTCTTTTTTCATTGTCCAAAAGTCTATCAATCTTCAAGAAACTGCTCATGAGCTCATTGAAAGCATCAATATTCTCAGGGGCAACATCTTGAGTCAAATTAGGAGGGTAGTTGCACTGGTTAGGATCAAAGTAGTCTTCTTGGGGTTGATAATAAGCATTATTAGGCTGCCAAGAAGACTGAATCGGGGTGGGAGGGAGGTAAGCATCATGAGGATGCTGATATTTTGTAGCAGGGCTGTATGGCATAAATTTAGAGGCATTTAGGGCCTGGTATTGCTGATATGGGGGCCAATAGCTTGTATTTGGATAAGGGGTAGGGGAATAGCCATGATTCCCGTAAAATTCTGACATTTTATAACATCTAAATGTTGGATAATCATAAAAATGTCAGAATGGAGTAAAAAGGTATGCAACCAAAAAGGAATTGGATACATACCAGAGAGGGAGTTGCCAGGTGATTGAGATGCTTCTAGAAGCTGAATAGACCAGGAAAACCACCAAAATCCTGATCTTTGATGAAATTTTAGGTGCTTGGACTACTGGAACCAGCTAATTCGTTCAATAGAGTCGCCATGGTGTTGTTTGTATTGCCTCCAAAGGCTGGTAATACTTGGAGAAATACCAAATCTCTTAGTATCTTGATGAGAAGTTCATCGAACTAGTCCCACTGAGTGTGCCAAAAACTGTTATCTCTCAGATTTGCACCCTTGCTGTAGTTGTCAAACTCCAGCAATGTGGAGAAACATTGGAATGATCTCGAAGTGTGGGACCTTGCGAAATGAGATCAGACCTCCAGAGAAGGCCGGCTTCCTTAACTGGTTATCACCTAAAATCTACTGAATTTGTAGAGGAAAAGGGAGAAGGAATGCTTTTAAATGAAAGATAAATAGAAAAACTTTAAAAATAAAGGGGTGATTCACTGAGTTGAATAGAAGAACCCTCATAGTACTAAGAAAATGCACAACATAACTAGATACAACAAGTAGACATACACAGATTCAACTGATTCTAGTAGAGGTAAGAAACACAATGATTGAGAGGAACAAAGATGTTCACAGACAATCACATGCAGATTTACACTAAAACTGAAATCAATAAAAGAGGTAAAAATAACTTGCATATATTCAATAATAAGGCATAGTTACAATAGTAGAAAGCTCTGTTTGGAAATAGAAAGACTCAATGCTAAAAAATTTTCCAACCCTATCTACATTTCATCTTATGCATATATAGCATTTCAATCTGACCTAAGTCAGTTACAAAAAAAATTCACTCCATGAGCTGTAACAGGAAAATATCTATGACAGATAGGACGTCCATCTGCAAGAATTTATGGCATAAAAATATCTGGAATAGGGGCAGGTGGGAGATATTTTGAGTCTTCAATGCAAGTTGTTGGATCATCGACCCCCTTTGATAAATGCAACAAATATTTGCGTTTGTATCTTGCCAAAAATGATTGCTGAAACATCTAGCCAATTAAGCATGCAAAGCTAGATTCAAAATTTGAAAGTGAGAATATTCTTCTCAAAGTCTGCCAGATGAAAGAGGAGGCAAAAATAAATACTTTTGCCTTTTGAAGCATGTCGAAAATCCCTAGAATGAAGGAGATATGGGCGGTCAAAGTTGCGGTCAAACTGCACTTGTATATCGTTCTGCACATGCAAACTGCTTTGTATGTTTTGCCTTGTATGTTCCCTTTGTATGTGTAAAGATACAATTGCAACATACAATCGCGGGCCTTTACTTTTGTATCACTTTTTTACATGTATGCCCCTGCCACGTGTCATCACCTGATTGGTCATTGAGCAGGGCCTAAGACCATCACTGAAAACTGCATCCTCTTATCAGCGGTTGGAATGACTAAAAATAGTGCGGCCGATGCACTCTGGTCTCGCCGAAAACCATTGCATCATCCTTTGTATATCCAATTGTATATGCAAACATACAATCGTGAAATACATACAATATGGAACTCAAAAGATAATGAAGCAAGTTGAAATTGACGTTAGGTCCAGCCATTGTATGCTACCTTTTCTCATATTGCACCTTTGGACCTTGTATATGCAATTATACAATACAGACCCCAAAAATGATTATATGCTGCATTTGATCTCCAGTCGGGTTCGGGCTTTGTATGCTTCTCCTTGTATGTTCCCTTTCTGAATTTGCAGAGGAAAAGGGAGAAGGAATACTTTTAAATGAAAGATAAACAGAAAAACTTTGAAAATAAAGGGGTGATTCACCGAGTTGAATAGAAGAACCCTCACAGTATTGAGAAAATGCACAACATAACTAGATATAGCAAGTAGACATACACAGATTCAACTGATTCTAGCAGAGGTAAGAAACACAATGATTGAGAGGAACAAAGATGTTCACAGACAGTCACATGCAGATTTACACTAAAACTGAAATCAATAAAAGAGGTAAAAATAACTTGCATATATTCAATAATAAGGCATAATTACTGTAGCAGAAAGCTCTATTTGGAAACAGAAAGACTCAATGCTCAAAAATTTTCCAACCCTATCTACATTTCATCTTATGTATATATAACATTTCAATCTGACCTAAGTCGGTTACAAAAAAAATCGCTCCATGAGTTGTAACAGGAAAATATCTATGACAGAAGGGATGTCCATCTGCAAGAATTTATGGCGTAAAAATATCTGGAACAGGGGCAGGTGGGAGATATTTTGAGTCTTCAATGCAAGTTGCTAGATCATCGACCCCCTTTGATAAATGCAACAAATATCTGTGTTTGTATCTTGCCAAAAATGACCGCTGAAATGTCCAGCTGATTAAGCATGCAAAGCCAGATTCAAAATTTGAAAGTGAGAATATTCTACTCACAGTCTGCCAAATGAAAGAGGAGGCAAAAATAAGCACTTTTGCCTTTTGAAGCATGTCAAAAATTGCCAGAATGAAGGAGATATGGGCGGTCAAAGTTGCGGTCAAATTGCACTTGTATATCGCTCTGCACATGCAAATTGCTTTGTATGTTTTGCCTTGTATGTTCCCTTTGTATGTGTAAAGATACAATTGCAACATACAATCGCGGGCCTTTACTTTTGTATCACTTTTTTACATGTATGCCCCTGCCACGTGTCATCACCTGATTGGTCGCTGAGTAGGGCCTAAGAACATCGCTAAAAAACTGCATCTTCTTATCGGCGGTCAGAATGACTAAAAACAAAGCGGCCAATGCACTCTGGTCTCGGCGAAAACCATTGCATCATCCTTTGTATATCCGATTGTATATGCAAACATACAATCGTGAAATACATACAATATGGAACTCAAAAGATAATGAAGCAAGTTGAAATTGACGTCAAGTCTAGCCCTTGTATTCTACCTTTCTCATATTGTACCTTTGGACCTTGTATATGCAATTATACAATATGGACCCCAAATATGATTATATGCTGCATTTGATCTCCAGTCGGGTTCGGGCTTTGTATGCTTCTCCTTATATGTTCCCTTTGCATATCGCATTATACAATGTGAATATACAAGGAAAACATACATACAATTGCAGTTGTACATACAACATGGAACTCAAAAGATTATCCATCAGAATGAAACCTTGAAACAGGTTCGGCCCTTGTATCTCCGCCTCTTTGTATGTGCAAACATACAAATATTTCAACATGCAAACTGCGGACTTAACATTGAATATGCCAAATTTGATTTTCAAGTCGGGTCCGCCTTGTATATCGCCGTTGTATCTGACCTTTATATATCACATATACAATGCGAAATATACAAAGGAAAACTGCATACAAACCACTTGCATGCAAACTGCTTATTTTGGCATATACATGTGACCTTGGTATATTGGTTTGTATATGACCTTTGTATGTTAAAACATACAAAGGAAAAGATGCATACAACAACTTATACCTTTATCGACTAGAAAGCATATAAATTTTGGGTCCGGGCTTTGCATCTTTGCCTTGCATGTTTGACTTTGCATCTTCCTCCTTGTATCTTTTATTTGCATATCGCATATACAAAGTCACTTGTATATAAGATACAATCGCCTTTGTATCTACAAAGCGGACCCTACCCTTTGTATCTTTTGCGATGTACAGTGCCCTTGTATCTTTTGTTTTTGCACATCAGCCTTGTATGTCACCGATATACATTTGCCTTTGTATGTTGCCAATGTATCCTTGTATCTTTTATCCTTGCATGTCCCCCTTTGTATCTTGGACTTGTATGTCACCGATATATATTTGCCTTTGTATGTTGGCTCTGCATATTTGCCTTGCATCTTTTACTTGTATGTTTGTCTTGTATATTACCTTTGTATGTTTGCCGATGTACATTGACTTTTGCATATGGCCTTTGTATACTTGCCTTGTATATTACCTTTGTATGTGCGATTGTATATATGAACATACAACGCGAACATGCATACAAAGAAACATACAAGGGCGAATGTACATGCGAATATACATTCAAAAATGCATACACAAATACTAAACATGAAACTGAGAAATCTTTGTGATGGAAAATACTTGAAGCTAAAAGATTTCTGGGTTTTTCTGGGTTTTTGGAAAAGATTCTCAATGTGAGATTTTTGGGATTTTTTGCAAGGCACAACACGAATATTTGAAGGATCTAAGCCCTGTAGGGTCATTTTCTAAAGGAGTTTTAAGGAAAATACAAGGTGAATTATTTAACTCTGGGCAGAGGAAAATAGGTCAATAGTTACTAGTTGTAAGTTGAGAAAGAATGATGAATCCCCTAAGGCTGATCAGAGCAAGTACAGGTCAATGATTGGAGGATTACTATATCTGACTGCTACTAGACCAGATATTATGCATGCAGTTTGTCTTGTGGCTAGATTTCAAGCAGATCCTATAGAGTCACATGTTATGGCAGTGAAGAGGATTTTTAGATATTTAAAGGGCACTTCTAATCATGGCTTGTGGTATCCAAAAGATACTGACTTTACTCTAAGTGCTTATACAGATTCAGATTGGGTTGGTTGTGTAGATGATAGGAAAATTACAAGTGTTGTTGTATTCTTTCTTGGTGGCAAAGTAGTGTCATGGTTAAGTTAAAAGTAGGATTTAGTGTCTCTATCTACTGCAGAGGAATAATACATTGCAATAGCATCTTGTTGCACACAGGTGTTGTGTATGAAACAAACCTTGAAGGATATCAAAGTTGTGTATGATGAGCCAATTTCTATTTTCTATGATAATACAAGTGCTGCTAACATTTCAAAGAATCCAATGATGAATTCAAGGACAAAGCATATTTCTGATGCAGGAGCATCCCTGGTTCAAGAGCAATCTTGCATCAACCAAAAATATTTGCATTTTGTTTGCAGTTCAGTTTGTTTCTTTTCATTTTCCAGTTCAGTTTAGGCAGTTCAGTCAGAAGTAGTTTTTGCTTTTTGGTCTGCATTCTGCAATAGTTGCATTTTAGACCTTACGGAGCTGGACTTAGCATCTACATTCATTCATCTACATCATATCTAGAATTTAGAGATCCATAGATCATCACCAAAAAGATATCGCTATCAGAAGATCGACTATTTCTCAGAATAGAGCATTCTGACAGCCTCTGATAATCAGCTAAAGGAGAAGACTTGCGGAGCATTCCTTGACTTACATAGCTTAATGACACATCATTCAATGATCTTTGGTTCGTGGCTGACCTTCCCTGAAGATCCGCATGTTATTCCATTCATTTGAGGAAGTGTTCTATGAATTTAGGTCTGACCTATCTATGTACACACGTTACAACTCTTCATTGGAGTTTGTGACCTTCCTTGGTCGACGCGGAAGAATCTATTGATCCGGAGATGGTATATATTGATGTAATAGATCCTTAGGAAAGTAGTTAGATAGTTATCAAGTAGTGATTCACATAGAAGTATCTAATAGTTTAGATTTCTGTGAGGAGCTTCAAAGCTTTATCTTACACATGTATGTGATCAGGCCTTTGAGCCCTAATTTTAAGCCTGCATGTTGCCGACCGATCTATATTTGAATTCTTTGATATACTAAATGACTGAATATGCATTTGTTCCATTTCTCTGATTTGTTTCCGTTGTGTTTACTCTTGTTGCACGGTCTGGATAGTTCATTCTATGAACCCTCCTACCGTGACTGCACCAAGTAGTATTAGAGTGAAAGTTTGAATCTTTGGGAGTGAATTGAACGAAGTTGGTGAGGGAATTATGTAAGATCTTACTATGGATAGATCACTGAATCGAGGCAGGTTACTTATGTTGCAACCGATCTCCAATTAAGAGGTAGTTGTCACCTTGTAACCTGATCGCCAAATCTGAGGCAGTTTACACTTGATCCTAGGAAGAATGCCGCTAAGGAGAGTTGTTGCTGTTGGAACAATGGCTGGTAGAATGGATGAGATGATGGAGATGATGAAAATAATGCGAATTCATTTGGATTCTATTGAAGAAGATAGGCAAAGAGGATTGACACTGAGACCTAATGTTGAAAGCGATGAGGAAGAAGAATTTCAATCTGTTGAACAAACTGGTGAAACCCTAGGAGGTGATGAAGAAGAAGAATCAGATCAAGTAAGGATGTTGCGAGCTATTTCAAAGATTGGAAAGAGACCTAGAGTTGATGTGCCAAACTATATTGGTAATTTGAACCCTAAATAGTTGATTGACTGGATAAATGACATGGAAGAATACTTTGAATATGAGGAAGTTGAAGATCTGGAGAAGGTGAAATTTGCAAAGACAAAGTTGAAAGGACATGCTGCTATATGGTGGAAAGAAGTTCAATTAGAAAGAAATAGGAGAGGAAAAGAAAAGATTACAAAGTGGGATAGGATGGTGACAAAGTTGAAGAATCAGTTTATACTTGCTGACTATGAGTTGGAACTGTTGAAAAGATTATAGAACCTGAGACAGAAGAAGAGATCTGCGAAGGAGTACACTGAAGTATTCCATAAAATGATCATAAGGACATGACATAGTGAAGCAAACAAGGAGAAAGTGGCTATATATATCAATGGACTAAGATTAAACATTCAAGAAGAATTAAGCTTGGTAAGGATGACATCTTTGGAGGAAGAGCATATTAGTTTGCCTTGAAAGTTGAAGAAAAGATGAATAGAAGACATGATCAGAGACAGAGAGGCAGAGGAGGTAAATTTCAGAAAAGTAGAACATTTTCTAGAGGAGATAGATCATTTGCAGAGAAGAACAAGTTTGACAGCCCATTTAAGAAGGATGACAGAGATAACAAGGCTTATTAGAGAGATGATAGAAATTTTTACCAGAGAGGAAACCCTAGTGCATACTGGAATGAAGGATACATAAGAGAAGGAAGAGGATTTGATAAGAGAACATTCAGAGGTACTTGTTTCAAGTGTGGAGGTGAAGGATATAGAGCATTTGAATGTAATCAAGGTAGTACAAGTAAGAAGACAGAGAACAGTGGAAGAGAAGCCTATGTGGAAGAAGAACATGTTGGATCACCCAGTTCAGTTGGAAAACCTGAGGAAGGAGAATCACTTGTGATGAGGAGAGCACTATTTCAAGTAGAGACAAATGAGGAACCACCATAGAAGAAAAGCTTGTTCTGAACCAGATGCAAATCAGGAGGTAAGTGTTGTAAAGTTGTAATTGATAGTGGTAGTTTAGATAACCTAGTTTCAGAGGAGATGGTGACTAAGCTGAAGTTGGAAAGATTGAAGCACCCTAAGCCTTATCAGATAGCATGGATTTAGGATGATCATAAGGTACTGGTGAATGAACAATATTTGGTGAAATTTCATATTGGATCTTATCAAGATGAAGTCTTGTGTGATATTATGCCTATGGATGTTTGTCATATCTTGTTGGGTAGACCTTGGCAGTATGATAGAAAATCTATACATGATGGGAGAAAGAATACATACACTATAACAACAAATGGAAAGATAATTACTTTGATTCCTTTAGAGGATGATCCTAAGAGTGAAGTATGTGGGAATGCTAGAATCTGTTTGGTAGATGGAAGAAAATTTCTAGATGGTTTGAGACATGAGAATATGTGTTATGCCTTGATTCCTAAAAAGCCTGAAATATTGAAGGAGACTGGAGAGACACAACTAGAGGAGATAAGGGAGTTTCTAACATAGTATGAAGACATTGTTGGAATTAGGGCTAACAACTAAGAGGGGGGTGATGCAGAGCACCTAAGACTGTAGGAGCACACTTCAAAACTTCAATGGAAGGTCTCTCAAGGTTCACTATTTTTTTCTAGAGGCTCAAGCTTCTCATGATGAGGGCTTTAGCACAACACTTATACATGCTCATGACATAAAAGAGAGTGGGCTTCAAACCTCATGTCTCAAGACTCCTAACTCAGTCTAAGATTCCATCCAACCCACTATGCAGGGTCTGTAGGACAGCAGTCTCTACTATGTCTTCCAAAGACTGTCACAATACTACTACTCCATTAGAGAGACAGTCACAGTATCCTCCTTGGAATGATTTCCATTGGGACAAACTCAATCTCATACCATACTCCAAATTAATAACATGCCAAACCCACCTAAGGCCTTGACAAATCAATAACATGTCAAACATACCTAGTGTCTTCCTTGGAATAACTGTCTTCAGAGAGGACTGACAGAGTTTAATGCAGGCATAAAGAATAGGTTTCATGTAGGAGTTTGTCTTACCCTCTATCATAGGATCATTGCTAGATCTAGAGCATCTTGCATCATTGACAGTAATTGATATGTCACAAAATCTCCACTTCCACAGTCGGTGGTCATCACCTAAATTGCTACTGTCCTTCTCTAAGTTCCAACACAAGACTCTGCAAGGTCATCTACATGGTAAACTCAACCCAAACCATCCTCCTACCTCTAAAACATTCACAATACCTTGTATTAACTACTATACAACCCATTCCACTAATCAGAAATAGAAAAGATCAGTGGAATGAGGAGAAATCCATCGGGTTGTTCAGGAAAACCCTAACTCAGGGTTTAGGACAGCCTAACACAAAACAATGATTTTATCACAATTAATTTACTATCAAGACCTCAAACAAAGTTTAAAACAAAGGTACTTCAATCCTCTAACCTTCCATTATAAACATGGGCTATGACTATTCCGTACAAGATCAGGTACAAACTGATAACAGTAAATAAACACAGAAAAAAACATAGAAAAATAGGAGAATGGACGTTTCTTTACTTCTATTTTTACTTCAATCTTCCTTCACTCTAGTAAATGAATAGTTTCTTGGCTTTTTGAAGCCTGTCTTGATGCCCTCTACATGCTTGAGGGTAGTTGAACTGATGGAGGGAGTGAAAAACTGTTCAACTGCCCGGTCTACAACAAATTACAGTCTTGTAACTGTCCTCTTTAGGACCGTAATGATAGTTTTATGTATAAATGATGCTTTCTAAGATTTTGTTAATCTTGGACAAGGTTCTAACACCTTTCCAACCTTTGACATGCCTCTAACCACAAGGATTTCCTCCTACACACATTAGGAGGGCTACAAACTTATATGACTCCCTTTACAATATGACTGTCCTTCGTAGGACTTACAACATGAGAATAGGTTTTAGATATTTGGACATAGTCCTATTACAAGAATGACATTCAAGCCTTATTACAACATGGAGATGGTCTCAAGGACCTTATTAAACCAAAACAAACTACTTGAAGATCAAGTAAAACCTAGACATCTTGGTGCTCCTGCACCATACTCCCCAGCATGATGAAAACTCTTGTCCCAAGTGTTATGGGTTCTTCTCCAAACGTTCTTCAATCTTGTTGAAATGTTCTTCTGACTGGTGATAGGAAACATGAACTCTCCAAGGGTTATCCTTCTCCTTCTCCAACCTGCATGGCTCCTACAAACAGTGTTAGCATCATAAAACTTGTTTTGGTGTCCTTGTATAGGACCCTGCTGCTGCAATGCTTTTGTTCTTCCCATTTGGAGGTTTTGATTTATTCCTCCCTATACTATCTGTTGTTTGCCTTCCTTCTTCTGCCTCCTTATAGGGTAGTCAATGTCCCCAATCTTGACATAACTCAAGTCCCAAACTTGTTGTTCTTTAGGACTGTATTCCACCTTCCTCTGCTGCAACTGTTCCAGCTGTTTCCCATCATCCTTAACCTGCACATTCAACTGCAATTTCTCTCCAAAACAGATAGTAACATGTTCCTTCTTGTCTTCACAAGGTAAAGGTACTAGTTTAAACTTTTTCCCATCTTAATGCACCAAATAGTTATTAGTATAACCATCATGAATTGTCCTCCTCAAGTGTTGCCATGGTCTACCCAAAATTACATGCCCACATGTCATTGAAATGACATCACATAAAATAGAATCATGATATGGACCAATGGAAAAATCAACATATGCCCTCTGATTAACCATTACTTGCTATTCTTGACTTACCCAAGTGGTATTGTAAGGACTAGGATGATCAAATGTCTTCAATCCCAACTTGTGCACCATTTCCCAAGAGACTAAATTATCATGTGAACTTGAATCTATAATCAACTTGCATATTTTTCCATGGCTTAAACAATTAGTTTTAAAAATGGATACCTGTGGTGTTTGCTACATTTTTCCTTTTTCCACCATGAGCATTTCTCCAACCATTACTGGAGAGGCTAATGACATTTCCTGGTCTTCTTGCTTCTCCTCTTCTTGTGCCAAATGAACTCTTCTATCCTTGCTCTTATCAGCATCATCCTTCTTAGGACATTTGAAAGACATGTGTCCCACTTCATTGCAATGATAACATCTGCCTATGAATAATCCTCTACCTGATCCAAATCTACCTCCACCTCTATATCCACCTCTCTGATCTACAAAAACCTCTTTGCCTTTCTCATTGTTGTTCTGTACTTCATTAGTAGGTCTGCCCCTACCTCTATATCCTCTTCCACTACCTCCTTGCCTTTCTTGCTTCCTCTTCACCCTCTCTTCAGTCCTTATGGCTAACTGAAAACATTCTCCAAGTGATTTTGGTATAGTCAAACCAATCTCATCTTGCAAGTTATACCTAAGCCCATTAAGGTATCTTGCCACTTTTTCTTCTTCATCTTCCAATCCTCCTCTAATACTAAGCTTATGAAATTGCTTAATATAGGACATAACATCCATGTCCTTTTGTTTCAAATTCTGCCTCATCCTCTTTGTTTGAATAGAGTAATCAGATGGAAGAAACTGATCCTTCATCCTACCCCAAGAAGTGATTCTTGTTCCACCTCTAGCCACTCTTTCTGTTTGCACACTACTCCACCATGTAAGTGTTGTCCCTTTCAGTTTTGTTTTTGCAAATTTAATCTTCTTCTCATCACTCATCTCCTCATACTCAAAGTTTTTTTCAAGGGAATCTATCCAACCTAATAACTCTTCACTATCCATCTTCCCTTGATAGATAGGTAACTCTATGTTTGCCTTTGTTCCACTACCTTGAACTGCCTTCAGCAATCTCACAAATTTCTTTTCTTTAGGATCCAGTTCATCCTCAGGAGGATTCTCATCTGCCTCCTCATCTCCTTCTGAATCATTTTGTTCATCCCTTCTAGGATTCTTCTCCAATGCTTCCAACCTTGCCAAGATTGATGCATTCTCCCTTCTCACTTGTCTTAACTCTCTTTCACTTGCAGCATCTTGTTCTCTTCTATCCCTCAACTCTTTTTCTCTTGCCTCTAAGGCTTCTCTCAATTCATTGTTCTCTCTAGCCATTTGATTTTTAGGGGCCATCTTCACACTTTCACGAACCCTTACTATTTCACAAGATCCTACCACTCCCTCAAGGATCTACTAGTGGCTCTGATACCAATATGATGCAGAGCACCTAAGACTACAGGAGCACACTTTAAAACTTCAATGGAAGGTCTCTCAAGGTTCACTATTTTTTTCTAGAGGCTCAAGCTTCTCATGATGAGGGATTTAACACAACACTTATACATGCTCATGACATAAAAGAGAGTGGGCTTCAAACCTCATGTCTCAAGACTCCTAACTCAGCCTAAGATTCCATCCAACCCACTGTGTAGGGTCTGTAGGACAGTAGTCTCTACTATGTCTTCCAAGGACTGTCACAATACTACTACTCCATTAGAGAGACAGTCACAGTATCCTCCTTGGAATGATTTCCATTGGGACAAACTCAATAACATGCCAAACCCACCTAATGCCTTCCTTGACAAATCAATAACATGTCAAACATACCTAGTGTCTTCCTTGGAATAACTGTCTTCAGAGAGGACTGACAGAGTTTAATGCAGGCATAAAGAATAGGTTTCATGTAGGAGTTTGTCTTACCCTCTATCAAAGGATCATTGCTAGATCCAGAGCATCTTGCATCATTGACAGTAACTGATATGTCACAAAATCTCCACTTCCATAGTCGGTGGTCATCACCTAAATTGCTGTTGTCCTTCTCTAAGTTCCAACACAAGACTCTGCAGGGTCATCTACATGGTAAACTCAACCCAAACCATCCTCTTGCCTCCAAAACCTTCACAAGACCTTGCATTAACTACTATACAACCCATTCCACTAATCAGAAATAGAAAAGATTAGTGGAATGAGGAGAAATCCATCGGGTTGTTCAGGAAAACACTAACTCAGGGTTTAGGACAGCCTAACACAAAACAACAATTTTCTCACACCTAATTTATTGTCAAGACCTCAAACAAAGTTTAAAACAAAGGTACTTTAATCCTCTAACCTTCCATTATAAACATGGGCTATGACTGTTCTGTACAGGATCAGGTACGGACCGATAACAACAAATAAACACAGAAAAATAGGAGAATGGACGTTTCTTTACTTCTATTTTTACTTCAATCTTCCTTCACTCTGCTAAACGAATAGTTTCTTGGCTTTTTGAAGCCTGTCCTGATGCCCTCTACATGCTTGAGGGTAGTTGAACCGATGGAGGGAGTGAAAAATTGTTCAATTGCCCGGTCTACAACAAATTACAGTCTTGTAACTGTCCTCTTTAGGACTGTAACGACAGTTTTATGTCTAAATGATGCTTTCTAACATTTTGTTAATCTTGGACAAGGTTCTAACAGCTTTCCAACCTTTGACATGCCTCTAACCACAAGGATTGCCTGCTACACACATTAGGAGGGCTACAAACTTATATGACTCCCTTTACAATATGACTGTCTTTCGTAGGACTTACAACATGAGAATAGGTTTTAGATATTTGGACATAGTCCTATTACAAGCATGGCATTCAAGCCTTATTACAACATGGAGATGGTCTCAAGGACCTTATTAAACCAAAACAAACTACTTGAAGATCAAGTAAAACCTAGATATCTTGGTGCTCCTGCACCAAGGGGGTGAATAAGTTGTCTTAAAATTTTAATCTTGCTATAGTTAATTTCTTCTTTACAACTTCTTAATAGATTAATGATATAATCATGAAAAGCAAGAATCAATAACTCATGAGTAGAAACACACTTGACACCAAGATTTTTAACGTGGAAACCTGGTTAAGGGAAAAACCATGGTGGGGGTTAACCCACAAAGATTATACTCTATTAAAAGTATTAGAAAAGAGGAAGGCACATGCCTTCGGGCTCACTACCCATAGCTCACTGCTCAAGAGAGGCTCACTGCCTAAAAGAATGATTACAAAAGGATTATAGATTGTTTTAATTGATGAATAGAATCTGCCAATGCCAGAATTCAGTTCCGGTTAAGCATAGAATACTGATCTTACACACTTCATCTTTATTTTTCCCTATTTACTGCTCTGCCATAATCCAGACCTCAAATTTCTTCTCTTCCACACCTTAATCTTCCTTTTTTGCACTTACTCCATTATCGCACATCATATACATACCAATACACTCGAATCCATTGCCTATATATAACCGCCTCAAGAAATTCAATCACCTTTCTGTCGGCCTTATGAAGAACTTAATCAAACAATACAAGTGCTCTGTTATGTCGGCTGAATCCATACATCAATATTGATGTGTACCAAAAATAACACTTGCAGATCAACATACATGTCAGCCACTAACATTATATCCCATATGCAACTCACCAAGACACTTCTACTAGATCCGCACAACGATCTAACACAAGTCAACCTGTTCTTCACTAAACTGTTCTTGTCATATTAGGACCCGGTACTTAGATGCTAATAACTTTTAATCCCTTTGTCACCAGAGGTTGAAATCTTGGATTTAGATTTTCTTGACATTCCTCTACACTCCCTCAGATTTGCAACACACAATGATTAACTGGAGAGATCCGCTGACCAAAATACTGAACTTTGCCATATACCCTATTCCTGTCTATCCAGACTGGACAAATCTTGGAACTGACTTTCGGTATGATCTGATACTATACTGCGGATGTGTGGAATGGACTCAGTTGCCATCAATGACAACACATGGCATGCCTTGTAGTGTTTCTTGCCAACAATCTCCCCCTTTGGCATTGATGGCAACACTTAGTGAAAAATGACTAAGTGTCATGACTGACTCCCCCTACTGTGTACACTTATATATTCTTCCACTGCTCCCCCTTTGATGGATTCTTCCTTTTCTTTCATTTTTCACTATCTCTCACTCCCCCTTTGACATCAATGGCAAAGGATGGAATCCGAAAACCAAAATTCACCCAAAAATTTTGTATACAATGCCGCATATGTACAACCAATCCTTAAGTTATATTTACATATACTTAAGTACATCTCCAAAAACATTCCTCAGCGGGGCTAACTCTGTATCCCAACTCTTCTTCATACTAATCAAAGTTGTAATGTGGCCATTGAATAAAAAATGCTTGTGCTTCAGCTTTCTGGAGGTCAATGGGATCACTTGTTTGAGTAGTAGTTTGGGCTTCTGTTGCAGCATTGAACATTGCTTCTATCTTAAGGGAAATCAATCCCTGGAGCTCACCCATTCTTGCTTCAATGTTATCCTTTTCTCTTGTCAATTTCTTTATTTCTTCCATTAGGCTGATTGCTTGACACTCCTTACTTGTCACTAATACTATCAACGGATCAAAAGCTTGGGACATACTTGACAATTTTTGTTTGGAGTCCTTTATTTTATCTTCTATATCCTCTATGACTTTAGGAGTAGATAAACAAAACTTATATATACTGCCTCCTTCTGAAAGAGTATTTTGAATATTCTTTATACTATTATCTAGCACTAATCTATCTACCCCAATCATGCCTTTAAGTGCATCAAATCTTTTGTTATTAAATTCATTTTGAGCTTTAATTTCTGTAGATTTTTCAAAGGACTCAAAGTGTGTACTTATAGAATTTACAAGGCTCTTTAGATTTCCAGAGGGAGAATTAGATGGATTCTTCTGGAATGTTGGCATTATCTTCTCCAAAATACCAAATGCAAGGCCTAGCAGCTCATTGTCCTCTATGTGATATTTCAATACCTTTTCTCTTGCCTTGGCTTGTGTGAAAGATGCTATCTTCATCATTTGGACCGGAGAGAGAGCCAGGTTGAGTGGTCCTTGAATCAGTTCAGGTTCATCAAACTCTAGCATCTCTTTACTCAGAAAACTCTTCATTGCATATGCAATGTCTCTTGCCACAATTTATGGACCACCTTCCTTTCCTTGGGTTTTCTCAGTGATAGGACTATTTTTTTTGGGTGCATCAACATTTACACCATCTTCTTCTGCTTTATCTTCCTTACCTTTGACTTCTTCTTTCTCTGCTTCACCTTTCTCTATGTTATCTGCAGGGGGATTCTTTCCTTTGTCCTCACCATTTGAAATCTATTCTAGAGGATCTTGTGTAGCAGCAATATTCTCATCATTGTCTTCTTTTCCGGATTGATCAGGAAGAGTTAGAGTATCTCCTGCATCATCAATTTTATCCACCATCTCTGTATCTTCCTTGTTTATTTTCTCCACTTCCGGAATAGAGGAGTCATCTATTCCATATTATTGCTCATCCTTCTACTGCTCTTCTTCATCTGGGACTAGTGTGTCATCAGCAGGCTCATCTGACACAACAAAGAACTTGTTCTTGTCCAATGCTTTTCTCAAGATTTGTTCAATTTCTTGAACTATTTCATCTATCTCTCCAATCATTAGTTTATTCATTCTCTTCTTTCTCCTAAATTCATTTTTGACCTCTTTGAAGATTTTGTCTGCTTCTCTGCTGGAGATTACTGGACATAGAGTGGTCAGTACATGTTCTCTTAACTCCATATCTTTTTCCTTGGCAGCTTCTTTCCTAATTTCCAATATATCCTTCAGACCTTTTGGAAATTTTGACAAAATTTCTACCAATGCTTGATTGAACACATTCAAGTACTTGATAGTAGCTTCTTCCAAGAGTCTTTTGTCAGCATTATTGCAAAGATCATAGAACTTAGTTAATGGTTTTAAGTTCCCATCAACAATGATTGTCTTGACAATGTTTTTCATAGAGGGAATTTTCTTCTCAGCATCAGCTTCTGATTTTTGTCTCTTTATTGTCTTCTTGCTTCCAAAAGGCTTCTCTTCAGATACTTTAACAAATTTAACACCTGTGGCCTTTAGCTCCTTTAGTTCATCATCTGTATTTGTCTTCTCTTCATCCTTTTCTTCCAAACTTCCATATGGCATTTTTACCATTACTTTTGTTCTTTTCTTTTCCTTACCAGATGATTTGCCTTCCAGATTTGTAGGTTTAAGGGGAATAGAGGTAGCAACAGAGCTTCTAGTAGTCCTTGAAGTGGAGGATGATTCCACTAGAGCATCTTCTTGTTTCTTATCCTGTTTCTCCTTTTCAGCCTTTTCAATTCTTTCTTTGTTTTGCTTCACTGCTTCCTTGGTTAGGCCAATGCTTTCAGCATACCTTTCAACTTGCCTCTAAACTTTTCTCTTGATCTCTGGTTGCCTGAGCTCAACATGCAATTTTAGACTTAGCTCCTTATACATTCCAAACCTTTCAACAGAGGTGTCTTTTGATTTTCTCAGGAGATGTTGAGCATACATGTCCAATATCTTCTCATCAACCTCATAGCCCATAGGCATAATCCATATAGTTCTGGGTTCCACAACCTCCATTTGGCACTGATCTATGTCTACCATAAAGTAGATTTCATCCTTGTACTTCTCAACTACTGACTTAGGGATTCTTTCCCTAGAATGCATCATATTTTGAAATTTTTTAAAGTAACCCTAGATTGCAGTCTTCTGTGCACTTGAGTCTCCAATGCTAAGTAGATGATCTCTTGTTTGCCATGCAACTGGTATGTCATTTGTCAAGTGCACACCTTGTACTCCAGGTACTTCATTCATAAAATAGAAGAACAAACATATAAATAGGGAACCATATTTGAAAGTGTTTTTCTTATCCCTTTTGATTTTGCTCAAATTTTCAATCAGTTGGTTCTACAACAACTCACATAGGTCATAATCTACATTTTCTTTCAACATTTGATATGCTGCATATATGGTAGTTCTAGAGATAGAATTCTCCCTGTTGGAGTGGTAAATTGTGTAGTCAATCACCATAGAGGAAAACTTAACATCCGGTTCTATAATATCATTGATGGTCATTGCCCTTTTGTCAAACTTAGCACCAGTAGCATTAGTCATTGTCTGGTTTTTCATGACTTTTAGCATGGGTAATCCACCAGTTGAATTTAACCCAGTTACAATCTTGATAACATCCTTTGTAATCTTGAATGGTTTCAATAGCCATATGAACTCATCATGCATTCAGCTCAAGATATATCGAACCCACTCATTCTCATCAAATGTCAGAAATTTAATGACTTGCAGAAAATGTTTGCTTTCTAGGGCTTTGTATTCTAGTTTTAATTTATAGCTATCATCCCTTAGGTAGTTGTTAAACAAATCTAAGAGTTTCAAGTTTCCAAATTCATCTATGCTACAGTGGATGTATGCCCTAATATCCTCAACATGGAGAACTCCGTATGGGACACTAGAAAATGCTCCTAAAGGTTTGATTTTGACTGATTTGTATGGATGCTTCTTAAATTTTGGCCGGGGCCTTTTAGTAATATCAACAACAAGAGGAGCGGCCATTGCAAAAGATTAAAAATTCAAGGCTTCACAGATAAATACCTTTTTCTTCCACGGAGTTAGGGTTAGCGGATGAATTTACCGGTCGCACTTCAAATTCTTAAAATCTTAGCTCAGATGCTCTTCTTCTTGCTATCTTTGAAGGCAAAGTGATTCAACTGAAGAATGAACGACCTTTTTATACTCCGCAAAACCTAATTTTCCTTTGTAATAAATGTTCTACCCTAACACATCCGGTTACACTGTTTCTGCATATAGTCAATCTTCAATTGCTCTACTAATCGTCATATCCACTTTTTATCTTCCAGGAATCCTTTCAAATGATGTATAATAATCCAAGTTATTTTCTCTCATTGTGCCAAATTTAGGCACCCACTTACTGGCTGGTGGAATTAGATTTTATTGCAGCTCCCCCTGAGCTAGAGCTTCTTGTTTAATTGCTGGAAGGATTATCAACACCTGATTCTGGTGCGGACCCATCACCATTGTTCATTACACCTTTCTTCACCCAAATTTAATTTATTTCAATCTAAATCTCATTCGCATCCACTTTGCCCTTTCCTTTGTCTTATTTTTGATCTCTATTTACTGAACCTTTTCCATCATTGTTCCAGCTTCTACAGAATCTTGCAATATGACCAGACCTATTACAATTAAAGCATACAACATTTCTTTCCTTATTTACTTGATTCACTCTTGATCTGCACTGATTGGCCATGTGCCCAAATCCATTGCAAGAAAAATAGTAGCCATTGAAGGAATTTCCATTTCTTCTATTGTTAGAGTTAATTATTATCATATTTCTACATTCATTGGATCTATGACCATACCTCTTACACTTGAAGCATTGACTGGAGAAGGATGGACCACTTTGATTTACTCTGCTTTTGCACTGAGTAGCTTTATGACCAAATTTACTGCAATTGAAACAATTTCCATTAAAGGATGGATACCTTTGAGCATTAGGCTATCTTACTAGAGGTCTTCTAGGTTTGTTTCTCCCATTCCTTGATTGAGAATTTCTTTATCCGGATTTAGAGCTTTCACCTTTCTTATACCCAAGACAATGCTTATCATCAGCCTTCTTTTGACACTCAAGTATTGCTTCAAGTTTGGCTGAGCTTATCTTGAACTTCTCCTTGTATTCATTTGCAACTTCTAGGTCATGTCTGAGAATGACATTTTGCCTTTCAAGTTCTCTCTCATTGTCTCTTCTTTCTTGTAGATCAGACTTTAGATGGCCAACTATTCTATCTAATTTGCAACATTCTTCAGTTTTTTCTTTTAGAGTTTGATTTAGGTCTTCTTTAGTCTTCTTCTTTTGCTCAATTTCTTTGGTTAGCCTCATTACCCCAGATTCCATCTCATGTTTTAGAACAGAAACTTCTTTTGTCAACTTCTCACAATCCTTTGTCTTTTCTTCCAAAGCCTCATTCATGCCATTTTCTTTAGTAAGATTAGCTAGCTGATGAAGTAGTTCCTTCCTTTTTTCCATTGATTTATTTAGATTATCTTTTAGCAAGTCAATGCAATCATCATCATCCTTAAGGTTCGCTTTCAACTCATCTATTTCTACTTTGGACCGATCAAGATCTTTTAAAGTCAATTGAAGTTGTTCTCTGAGTGAACCCATTGAAATTCCTTCCCAGATCTTCCTCAAGCTGTTAGGCTTCTTTCAAGGAACCTTGCTCTGATACCAATTGTTGGAATTAGGGCTGACAACTGAGAGGGGGGGGCGGTGAATCAGTTGTCTTAAAATTTTAATCTTGCTGCAGTTAATTTCTTCTTTACAACTTCTTAACAGATTAATGATATAATCATGAAAAGCAAGAATCAATAACTCATGAGTAGAAACACACTTGACACCAAGATTTTTAACATGGAAACCTAGTTAAGGGAAAAACCATGGTGGGGGTTAACCCACAAAGATTATACTCTATTAAAAGTATTACAAAAGAGGAAGGCACATGTCTTCGGTCTCACTGCTCAAGAGAGGCTCATTGCCTACAAGAATGATTACAAAAGGATTACAGATTGTTTGAACTGATGAATAGCATCTGCCAATGCTAGAATTCAGTTTCAGTTAAGCATAGAATATTGATCTTACACACTTCATCTTTATTCTACCTTGTTTACTGCTCTGCCATAATCCGGACCTCAAATCTCTTCTCTTCTGCACCTTAATCTACCTTTTTTGTACTTACTCCATTATCGCACATCATATGCATACCAATACACTTGAATCCATTGGCTATATATAACCACCTCAAGAAATTCAATCACCTTTCTATTAGCCTTATGAAGAACTTAATAAAACAATACAAGTGCTTTGTTCTGTTGGTTGAATCCATACATCAATATTGATGCGTACCAAAAATAACACTTGCATATCACCATACATGTTAGCCACTAACATTATATCCCATACACAACTCACCAAGACACTTTTACTAGATCCACACAAGGATCTAACACAAGTTAGCCTATTCTTCATTGAACTGTTCTTGTCATATTAAGACCTGGTACTCAGATGCTCATAACTTTTAATCCCTTTGTCACCGGAGGCTGAAATCTTGGATTTAGATTTTCCTAACATTCCTCTACACTCCCTCAGATTCACAACACACAATGATTAACTGGAGAGATCTGCTGACCAAAATATTGAACTTTGCCATATACCCTATTCCTGTCTATTCGGATTGGACAAATCTTGGAACTGACTTTCGGTATGATCTGATACTATACTATGGATGTGTGGAATGGACTTAGTTGCCATCAATGACAACACATGACATGCCTTGTAATGTCTCTTTCCAACAGACATCATATCAGATAATGTACCTGAAGGATTGCCATCTATAAGGAGTATCAGTCATCACATGGACCTTATACCGAGAGAAAGTTTGCCTAACAAAGAAGCACGTAGAATGACACTGGTAGAGAATGAAGAACTAAATAGACAAATACAAGATTTTTTGAGGAAAGGTTTGATCAGAGAAATCTTGAGTCCTTGTGCAGTACCTGCAGTGTTAGCACCGAAGAAGGATGGAGAATGGAGGATGTGTACTGTCTCTAGAGCAATAAATAAGATCATAGTTAAGTATAGATTTCCTTTACCTAGGATGGATGATATCATGGATTGTTTGAGTGGAGAAAGATATTTCACAAAGATAGACTTGAAGAGTAGATACCATCAAATCAGAATTAGAGAAGGTGATGAATGGAAGATTGCTTTTAAGACAAATGAAGGATTGTATGAGTGGTTAGTGATGCCCTTTGGATTGACAAATGCACCGAGCACTTTCATGAGATTAATGAATGAAGTCTTGAAGAAATTCTTGGGTAAGCTTGTGATTGTATACTTAGATGACATTCTAATTTTCAGTAAGACAAAAGAAGAACATTGTGGCATATTAGACAAGTTTTGCAGAGGTTGAGAGAAGAGAAATTGATGATAAACATCAAGAAGTGTAGTTTCATGAAAGAAGAATTGGTATATTTGGGATTTGTGATTTCTGCGGAAGGATTGAAGATGGACCCTAAGAAAGTGAAAGCAATTGTTGAATGGCCTACACTGGAGAGGATTGGAGAGGTTAGATCATTTCATGGATTGGCTAGTTTCTACTGGAAGTTCATCAAGTTTTTTAATTCAATTTGTAACCCTATGACAGAGACAATGAGAGGTGACAGAAAGTATTTTAAGCAGACATCTGGAGCAGATAAAAGTTTTGAGTTATTGAAACAGAAAGTGACAGAGAAACCTATTTTGGCATTACCGGATTTTAATAAGGTATTTCAAGCTGATTGTGATGCAAGTGGAAATGCAATTGGAGCAGTATTAAGTCAAGAAGGTAGACCTGTAGCATATTTCAGTGAGAAGTTGAATGATGCAAGGAGAAGATATTTAGTTTATGATCAAGAGTTCTATGCCATAATTCAAGCCTTGAAGAAGTGGAGACATTACTTGTTTCCTAAGGAGTTTGTTTTGTATACAGATCATCAAGCTTTGCAGTATTTGAACAGTCAAGGTAAGTTGAATTAGAGACATATGAGATGGGTAGAGTTCATGCAGAGTTATACATTTGTGTTGAAGCATAGGAGTGGAAAATCAAACAAAGTTGTTGATGCATTAAGTAGAAGAAGAAACTTGTTGACATAGATGAGAGTTGAAGTGTTGGGTTTTGATGAATTGAAGAACACATATGAGGGAGACACTGATTTTCCAAACCTTGGAGAGCATTTAAGGAACCTGTTGTGATAGATAGGAGTAAGTGGTTGGACTATTTCATTCAAGAAGATATGTTGTTCAAAGGAAATTAGTTGTGCATACCTAAGATTTCAATGAGAGATAATTTAATCAAGGAGAAGCATAGTGGTGGATTGGTAGGACATTTTGGCATTGATAAGACAGTGGCTTTGGTAAGTGAAAACTACTTTGGCCTCAGATACATAGGGATGTCAGGAAATTTGTGCAGAGTTGTAGAGTTTGTCAAGTTGTAAAAGGGAGTAGTCAGAACAATGGATTGTATAAACCTCTGACAGTACGGAGAGACCTTGGGAAGACATACGCATGTATTTTGTAATGGGATTGCCGAAGACACAGAGAGGACATGATTCAATATTTGTAGTGGTTGACAGATTCTAAAAGATGGCTCATTTCATACCTTGTAAGAAGACAACTGATGCAGTACATGTAGCTGACCTATTTTGCAAGGAGATTGTGAGATTACATGGATTACCTAAGAGTATAGTTTTAGATAGAGATACAAAGTTTGTTGGATACTTTTGGAGGACACTTTGGAAGAAGATTAAGATAGATTTGAAGTTCAGTTTAACTTTTCATCCACAGACCGATGGACAGACAGAGGTAGTGAATAGGAGTTTGGGAAACTTGTTGAGATGTTTGGTTGGCGAGAAGATAGGAAATTGGGATTTGATTCTTTCACAAGCAGCGTTTGCATACAATAATTCAATAAATAGGAGTACCGAAAGAACACCTTTTGAGATTGTGACTAGAGTGAATCCTAGAGGAGTAGCAGAATTAAGAGATATTAGCATGGAAGAAAAGAGAAGTGCAGAAGCAAAAGAATTTGCAGATCATATGAAGACAGTGCATAATTAGGTGAAGAAGCATTTGGAGAACATGAACAGTAAGTATAAGGAGAAGGCTAATGAGAAGAAAAGACAAGGAATTTGAAGTTGGAAATGAAGTAATGGTGTACTTGAGAGAAGAAAGATTTCTAGTTGGGACATACAATAAGTTGAAGATGAAGAAGTTTGGACCTTGTAAGATACTCATAAAATTTGATTCAGGAAATGCATATGAAGTGGAGTTACTAGAGTCATTGGGTATATCACCTATTTTCAACATTACAGACTTATACCAGTATCATGAAGCAGAGTTTAGTGACAGCATGGAAGAAGACTTGAAGAAGGAGTTACCACACAAAGTACCAGAGCAGATTGAAGACATTTTGGATAGCAGAGTTGGACGCAGCACTAGAGGAAGACAATACAAAGAATATATTGTGAAGTGGAAAGGCAGACTAGAAGAAGATTCACAATAGATTTCTCAAGCTAAGGTGGACTGTCTTGGTTCTCCCCTAGCCCCAACAAAGTGAGGGACTCACTTTTTCAACAACCTCAGATGTCTGATGCAGGAGCATCCTTGGTTCAAGAGCAATCTTGCATCAACCAAACACATTTGTATTTTGTTTGTAGTTTATTTTCTTTCTTTTCATTTTCCAGTTCAGTTCAGGTAGTTCAGTCAGAAGTAGTTTCTGCTTTCTAGTCTATATTCTGCAACAGTTGCATCTACATTCACTCATCTACATCATATCCAGAATTCAGAGATCTGCACATCATTACCGAAAAGATATCGCTATCAGAAGATTGACTGTTTTCTCAAAATAGAGCATCCTGACAGTATCTGATAATCAGCTAAAGGAGAAGACTTGCAGAGCATTCCTTGACTTACGGAGCTTAATGACACATCAAATGTTCAATGATCTTTGGTTTGTGGTCAACCTTCCCCGAAGATCCGCACATTATTCCATTCATTTGAGGAAGTGTTCTATGCATTTAGGTCTGACCTATTAGTGTACACATGTTACAACTCTTCATTGGAGTTTGTGACCTTCCTTGGCCAACGCGGAAGAATCTATTGATCCAGAGATGATATATATTGATGTAATAGATCCTTAGGAAAGTAGTTCGAGAGTTATCAAGTAGTGATTCACATAGAAGTGTCTAATAGTTTAGATTTCTACGAGGAGCTTCAAAGATTTATCATGCGCATGTATGTGATCAGGCCTTTGAGCCCTAATTGTAAGCCTGCATGTTGCTGACTGATCTCTATTTGAATTCTTTGATATACTGAATGACTGAATCTGCATTTGTTCCATTTCTCTAAGTTATTTCCATTGTGTTTACTCTTGCTGCATGGTTTGAACAGTTCATTCTATGAACCCTCCTACCGTGGCTACACCAATTTCAATTAGGTATCACTTTCTGAGAGAGAAGGTTGCAGAGAATGAAGTGAAGCTTGAGTATGTGCCTACAAAGGATTAGGTTGCTGACATATTCACTAAGACTCTTCCTAAGGATACATTTGATTATATCTGGGAGAAGTTAGGGGTTATTGCCCCTCCTTCGTTGAACTAGATGCATAAGGAGATGCATCATTCTAATGGATTTCAAGATTCATTCTTTTCTAGACTGATGATTGGAGGCTACCTCTGAAGGGGAGTAGGTAGTAGTCATGATGATTGTTGCAGTCAGGGGGAGTATTCAGAGAAGTGAAAGAAAAAGATATTTTAGAGAAATAGTGAATAGTGCAAGTATGTGCAGTATCATGAAAAGGGAAAGTTGTGACACCCTTTGCCATTGATGTCAAAAGGGGAGAGAGTTCATGTGAAAAACAAAGGGAGAGAAAGAATAATCAGTGATCAGAGAGAGAATAAGATGTGCAAAAGAAAGGGGGAGAGTGACAAAGTTAAAAAAGATTAGTGTAGAGTTGTGTCTTGATGGTTTTTCACATCATGTGTTGCCATAAATGACAAAGGGGGAGATTGTTGCAAGTATGTGCTAATCGGTGTTGTCATTGATGTCAACAAGCTTGTGTTGTCACTGGTGTCAACTGTGTATTCTGATGAGGTTGTTGTTTTTTGATTAAGTTGTCTTGCTTAGAGTGATTTAGTTCCTTTATAGAGGTGCTAAAGATGTTGAGAATATGCTTCTGTTGTTTGGTTTCCAAGTGCTTTTGAGAAAATTTGATTAACAAAGGCAATAGTGTGTTGAAGATGTGTTCTAGCTTAAGAGAGCTATGATTGAGTTTTTCTTCGCATTGCTTCCTAATGGAATATCTGAGTGTGTAGTTTGAATATGTGGTTTAGAAGTGTTTGAAGATGCTAAATCTAGAATTTGGTGCTCCAGATCATTGTGCAGTAAAGTTGTGTTCACCAGTTTGAGAATAGTGTTTAATAGTGTTTGTAGTGTGTCTGGGAGAAAGTATTTTTCTCTGCATTTCTCTACAGAATGGTTTCAAGTGTTGTGGTTTTGGATGCATGCTTAAGGCTATTTATTTCTTCAGGTCAAGTGGTTTGTGGTTTGGTAGCACTCAGCAAGTACATTTTTTAAGTTGTAGATGATGACAGAGTGTGATATAGCTAGCTAAGTACTCTGGTGTGAAGTTTCTTCAGATGAAATATGTTGTAAAGGTATTTGTTGGTTTTCAGGTGCTTGTGGATGTTTCTAGATCATGTTTGAGCTTGGTGCATGGTCAACATGTCGTCATGTGATTTTGAGGAAGCATGCATTTAAAAGTTCATGGTGTTAACACAAGGATGGCCGACTTGGTTGTTTACACTATTTACGGTTGTGCTTTGGTGAAAGTCAAAGCCTGATGAAGCATGTAAGAGTGGATTTAGGTCTATGCTAATGTGTGATGTGGTTTACATTCGTTCCCCTCCTCCATGGGAATGTTTAGGTCCATACCTAATTTGAATTTTATGGGTTAAGTTATGTTACTGACCTTAGAGAATGTTTTCATGGATGATGATGGTATAAATAAGTGTCAATAATTTGTGAATGTGTGAGTGGGCAAGGGACATGATGTTTGTGATGCAAATTTGATCAGGGTAGTGAGAGATTTCTGTTGAATATAAGGAATATTGAGAGGGGGTGAATTAGTATTCCACAAAACCACTTCTTAACAAGTTTATTAATCCAATTTCCAAAATCAATAACAGGAAAACAGATTAAGCATAAGAATAGCAACCATAAAGACATAACACATGGACTCCATGATTTTTACGTGGAAAACCCAAAAAGGAAAAAACCACAGTGAGTGTTAGCTCACAATATATTATGATAGCTCAATACCAAATTACAAGAAGGCTCACTACCTTAGGGCTCATTGCCTAGGGCTCACTTCCCTATGAAGAAATGCTCACTACACAAAGGCTCACTGCCAAGAGAAAAGAAGATAGAAGAAGGATTGGCTCACTACCAGAAGATGAACTGTTGTAAATGCATCTACCATATGCTGGATCATAGTTCCATTGAAGGCTCAATATACAAATTCAAAGGTCTTCATCTATTATGCCCTGCTTCTCAACTCAACTACATGTACCCTATTTTTATTTCTCTACTCTATACTCTGCTCATAATCCTTCACACTTCAAATTCGCACACTACACACCACACACAAAACCACTTCTTAACAAGTTTATTAATCCACTTTCCAAAATCAATAACAGGAAAGTAGAATAAGCATAAGAACAACAACCACAAAGACATAACAGATGGACTCCATGATTTTTACATGGAAAACCCAAAAAGGGAAAAGCCACGGTGAGTGTTAGCTCACAATATATTATGATAGCTCAATATCGAATTACAAGAAGGCTCACTACCTTAGGGCTCACTACCTAGGGCTCACTTCCCTATGAAGAAGTGCTCACTACACAAAGGCTCACTGCCAAGAGAAAAGAAGATAGAAGAAGGATTGGCTCACTGCCAGAAAATGAACTGCTATAAATGCATCTACCATATGCTGGATCATAGTTCCATTGAAGGCTCAATATACAGATTCAAAGGTCTTCATATATTATGCCCTACTTCTCAACTCAACTACATGTACTCTATTTTTCTTTCTCTACTCTGCACTCTGCTCATAATCCTTCACACTTCAAATTCACACACTACACACCACACACACACTTAACATCACAATCCATCAAGTATTTATATCTGCAACAAGATTCATTTAATAATTAGGTCGGCAAGCTAGACATGAAATGTGTATATAATGTATTTTACCTTGTCGGCTTGATCATGTGTACAAATAGTAATGTGGACCAAACCAAACATATAATGATCTTCATATAGGTTGACATCAATCATACAACCACTTATATTTATTATTCAAACAATATATCTTCTCTGCATATGGATTATTCATGCCTATAGGCCTCTCTCTTAAGAATGTGCTTGGCCAATTCATCTATCACATCAAAAATCTCACTGTGGACCACAAGAGACTCAAGGATTCATAACCAACATCCATTCTTGACCCCTTAGCATACCTCCAAAACTGCGAGACAAATTATGCAACTGCAGAGGAATGCGGACCCTTTTTCTCTAGCACTGTGCACTGTTCCTATCTTAGTTCTGTTTTCCTGGACTTAGACATTTCATAGTATGAATTCTAGAGGATATCAGGTCTTGAGCACTGGAACAAATCATCATCAAATAGCTATGAACAACATACCTGAACCACATATAATGATCTTCTATTGCGGAGGCATACTGACCTAATCTTTGTCACTTACTCTGTATACTGTCCATACTTCATCATTTTAGCCTTCCAGACCATAATACTTTTGTGCCTTGTTGCCAAACCAAGTTGGGCTTCTGGAGTAATGTCTCTTTGTCATGCTAGTGAAAATACTTTACCTTGTTATCATCAATGACAACATGCAATTCTTTGTCAAAGTAGTGTCTCTTGCCAACAATCTCCCCCTTTGGCATTGATGGCAACACTCAGTGAAAAATGCTTGTATTTGCTCCCCCTTACTCTGTATTCCTTCTCTCTCTCTTAGATGTTTGCCCATTTTTCACTGGTCTTCTTCTCCCCCTTTGACATCAATGGCAAAGGCGTATGTACAAAAAGTCAAAATTGTGTCAAAACTGCAAATCTGTCATACTCTGCCACATATGTACATATACAATCTTGAACTCAATTAGTTATAAGTGAGAGGATGTCCTTATACACAATCTTTAATTGTGCAATCTCTTCATCCCACCTTTTCTTGGTCCTTTCCAAAATATGAATGTGATTGTTTATCAAAAAGACTAATTTTTCTGCCTTTTGCACATTTGAGGGTGTGTTAATTTGTGAAGCTGCCTGTGCTTCTGCTGCACGATTTGTCATGATCTTAATTTTTAAGCTTAATACCCTTCTCAACAAACACATTTTGTTTTTAATTTCTTCCTATCTACTGAGCAAATTGCTTATGTTGTTCTGAATGTTTTCAACTTATGTTTCTATGCAGCTAATTGAGTCAACTACTGGATCAAAGGTCTCATAAATATTTGTGAGTTGAAGCTCTATGCTTTTGAATTTCTCATCCATTTCCTTAGTGGTTTCAGGCCAAGATAGACAAAATTTATATATTTCATAGGCTTCCTTGATTGCATTTATCATATTCTTAATGTTGCTCTCTAATAGAATTTTGTCACTGTCTAACTTGGTTTTTGATACTGCTAATCTTTTGTCTTCATATTCCTTTTTAACCTTAATATCAGTAGAATTTTCAAAGGATTCAAAATGGGTACTTACAGAATTTATAAGACCTTTGAGATGAGTAGTTGATGATGTTGATATATCCTTCTGGTATGAGGGGATTAACTTCTCTAGAATGCTCGATGTCTCATTAATGAGTTCATTGTCCTGTAAATATATTCTTAGCATTTCTTCCTGAGCCTTAGCTTGTACTATTGGTACTAGTTTGAATTTCTCCATAGGAGACATAGAAGCCAGATTTATTGGTCCTTGTAGAGTCTTGGGTGATTATGGAATTTGTACACTTTGTTGTTTTTCCAAAAACTTTCTAGCATAGTCAATAGGAGTTTGGTCTGCAGCAGTGTCTCTTACCACATATTCATCACTAAGTGTAACTTTTCTTCTTTTCTTTTCTTTTAATGGATGTTCTTCCTCTACTTTGATAGTGGCTTCTATACTGGATGAGATCCATGTCCTTTTCTTGTGACTAGATACATGTTTTTTCTTTTCATCTTTCTCATCTTTTCTATCTAGAGTGTTTGACTTCCATTCCACCAGAGGTTTTAAGGATCTTGATTCTTCTGCTTTGGTTTTTTCCTTGCTTGTTTGTTCATCAGAAATTTCTCTGAATACTCATATTCTATAGATAATTCTTTGTATGTTCCAAACATGTCTTCTTTGAGATCTCTTGGTTTCTTCAGTAGTTTATTAGCTAATTTAGTCAGGATATCTTCTGCAACTTCATACCCTAATGGATGGATCCATGCAGTTCTTGGTTCCATAGCTTCCATGAAGCATTTGTCTTTACTCACCATGAATACAATGTCATTTTCATATTTCATCACTACCTTTTCAGGTATCCAGACCCTACATATCATTCTCTTTTGAAAGTTCATGAAGTATTCCCATAAAATTTCATTCTGTTTGTCTGCATTTCCCAAACTTTGCAGATGATTTCTTATTTGATTTGCTATTAGTGTATGATCAAGCTAGACAATGCTTCCCAAGCTGGGTAGCTCTCTTAGGAAGTAGAAGAGTAAATAGGTAATCAAAGTTCCATATTTGAAGGGATAATTTCTCTTTTGTTCTTTGCAGGTTCTCCATTAATTCACTCTAGAGAAATTCACATAGATTATAATCTGTATTATTTTTTACCATATCATAAGCTGTGTATATAGCTGATGCAAACACATAATTTTCTGAGTGAGAAAAGTATAATTTGTATCCAATAATCATTGATGCAAATCTGATGGTCGGATCCTTGATATCATTTACTATGAGAGCTTTCTTATTAAACTTGGCCACTGTTAGTTGCATTACTAAATTGTTCTTTATTTTCTTTTTGCCTGGGATCCTTCTGGAGGAACTCAGACTAGTTACAACTTTGATAGCTTCTTTCGTTATCATACATGGGTCATCGAGCCACAAAAACTCATCATGAATCATGCTGAGAATGAACCTAACCCATGTATCATTTGGGATCGCAGGAAAATCCAACTAGGTGTCCAATTTATTTTCTCCCAGAACTTTATATTCATTCTTCAACTCAACATCAATAGTAGCTAGTTCATCCAAGTATAATTTGCTAAGATTCATGTGATCGTATTCCTCTAGGTTGGTATGAATGTATGCCCTAATATCTTCCAAATGCATAATTCCATGAGGAGTGATTGAAAATGCTCCTACACAATTATTTTCCTGTGGTTTGAAGAAATGTCTCTTCAACTTGGGGTAGGGTTTTTCCGTTATCTCGATTAATTGGGGAGTAAACATTTTCTGGAATAATTTAAACAACACAAAGGGGTTTTCAAGCTATAAATACCTTTTCCACCAAATTAGGATTTTTCTTCACTTGAAGTCAACTTGATTTGAATTTCTTTGGAAAACTCTGTAGGCACTTGGATTCTTTCTTTTAATTCTCCTATATGCTTGAATGGTGAAATACAAAGTGAATTACCTGTCAGATGAACCATTTTTTATCCTTCGTAAGGATGACCTAGTCATCACAAATGCCCTTATTAAAAAGTTGTCAAACACATCTCTACAGAATGTAGTCTACTAGGATTGCTCTGTAATGTTCCACATTTGATCCTTTTCTTCTGAGTTTCTTTCAAAAGATTTTTCATATGCATCTTTTCAATATACCCTCATGCCGGATTCCAGCACTGACAATTTGGCTAGGGGATTAAGATTTTCATTGCAGCTCCCCCTGATCTAGAGCCCACAAATTCACTTCCCAGAGGAAGTATTTGCACCAGATGCTGGTGCAGATCCATCCTTGACTTCAATCACATCTTTCTTGATCTAGATCTTGCTAATTTCCTTCTTAGTTTCCACTAGATCAACTTTTTCCTTTCCCTTATCATTCCTCTACTTTGTTTTCCTTTCTTCAACATAGTAGTTTCTTTTCACATTCTTGCTTCTGCAAAATCTTGCAACATGTCCAAACTTGTTGCAATTGTAGCATACCACATTCCTTTGTCCTTGATTCCTTCTATTGATTGGATTTGATATGCATTGATTAGCCATATGTCCAAATCTATTGCATACAAAACACTTTCCATTGAATGATTGAGTATTGCTTGTATTGTAAGAACCATTTCTTACCAGACTTCTGCATTCATTTGATCTATGACCAATTTTCTTGCAATTGAAACATTGACCAAAGAATGATGGAACATTCTGATTTATTCTACTCCTACACTGAGTAGCTTTATGACCAAACTTATTGCAATTAAAACAATGCCCATTGAAAGATGGGTACCTTTGAGCATTTGGCTATTTGACCGGAGGTCTCCTAGGTCTTCTTCTTTGATTCCTGAATTGGTTTCCTTTATTTTGCTTCATCTAAAAGTTTTCTTGACCTAATTTTGAACTTTCTCCTTTCTCAAATCCTAAGCCTTACTTGTCATCTGAACTCTTTTGACTAGCAATCATCTCATCAAGTTTTGCAAAACTTATCTTGAACTTTTCTTCATATCTCTTAGCTTTTTCCAAGTCTATTTTTAGGCTCACAACTTCTTTTTCCAATTTGAAGCATTCTTCTATCTTGCCTTTTACCATCAGATTTAGATCTTCTTCTGCTTTAGCTCTTTCTATAACTTCCACTTTCAAATCATCCAAGGTCTCATTTACTGATATCAATTGTTCACTAACATCTCTATATTTTTCTTTGAATTTCTTGACTTGTTCTTTTAGCTTTAGAATGCATTCATCAGCTTCTTGAATGTTATTCTTCAGATCCTTGATTTCTGCTTCAGATTTTTCAAGATCAATAAGAGCTACTTCTAGTTCAACATTGTTTGAGAGATTTCCAAATCTTTTGGCTGCCATGAGTAAACTTTCCCAGATCTTCCTCAAGCTATTAGGCTTCTTCCAAGGAACCTTGCTCTGATACCAATTGTTGAATATAAGGAATACTGAGAGGGGGGGTGAATCAGTATTCCACAAAACCACTTCTTAACAAGTTTATTAATCTAATTTCCAAAATCAATAACAAGAAAGTAGAATAAGCATAAGAACAACAACCATAAAGACATAACACATGGACTCTAGGATTTTTAAGTGGAAAACCCCAAAAGGGAAAACCATAGTGAGTGTTAGCTCACAATATATTATGATAGCTCAATACCAAATTACAAGAAGGCTCACTGCCTTAGGGCTCACTGCCCAAGGTTCACTGCCCTATGAAGAAGTGCTCACTACAAAAAGGCTCACTATCAAGAGAAAAGAAGATAGAAGAAGGATTGGCTCACTGCCAGAAGATGAACTGCTATAAATGCATCTACCATATGTTGGATCACAGTTCCATTGAAGGCTCAATATATAGATTCAAAGGTCTTCATCTATTCTTCCTTGCTTCTCAACTCAACTACATGTACTTTATTTTTCTTTCTCTACTCTGTACTTTGCTCATAATCCTTCACACTTCAAATTCACACACTACACACCACACACACACACACTCTTAACATCACAATCCATCAAGTATTTATTTTTGCAACAAGATTCATTTAATAATTAGGTCGGCAAGCCACACATGAAGCGTGTATACAATATATTTTACCTTGTTAGCTTGATCATGTGTAAAAACAACAATGTGGACCAAACCAAACATTTAATGATCTTCATATAGGTCAGCATCAATCATACAACCACTTAGATTTATTATTCAAACAATATATCTTCACTGCATATGGATTATTCATGCATGTCGGCCTATCTCTTAAGAACATGCTTGGCCAATTCATTTGTCACATAAAGACTCTCACTGCGGACCACAAGAGACTCAAGGATTCATAACCAACATCCATTCTTGACCCCTTAGGATACCTTCAGAACCACAAGACAAATTATGCAACTGCAGAGGAATGCGGACCCTTTTCTCTAGCACTATGCATTGTTCCTATCTTAGTTCTGTTCACCCAAACTTAGACATTTCATAGTATGACTTCTGGAGGAAGTCAGGTCTTGAGCACTGGAATATATCATCATCAAATAGCTATGAACAACATACCTAAACCACATATAATGATCTTCTACTGCGGAGGCATACGGACCCAATCTCTGTCACTTACTCTGAATACTATCCATATTTAGTCATTTTAGCCTTTTAGACCAGAATACTTTTGTGCCTTGTTGCCAAACCAAGTTGGGCTTCTGGAGTAATGTCTCTTTGTCATGCTAGTGAAAACACTTTTCCTTGTTTCCATCAATGAAAACATGCAATTCTTCATCAGATCAGTGTCTCTTGCCAACACTTTCATGTGTTAAGATACTAGATGCAGTGAGCAGAAGGTGTCCACTATTTTTAGTGATGCTGCGAAGATGTTGTTTGTGTTGTGATGGATATTGAGCTTCATTGGAACTAAAATCCATGCATAGGTTAGATGCAACTGTATCAGTTCAAAGCTTGGCAGTGAGCCTTTGTAATTCGGTATTGCTACTACATTATATTATGAGCTAATCCTCACCATGGTTTTTGCCTTTTACGGTGTTCTCTTGTTTGTGGTGTTGTCATGATTCAGTTTTAGTTATTTGATTTTTATGCTTAATCATCATAACATGTGTAAAGGTTAATGTGGATCTAAATGTTTGTAAGGGTTTGAAGTTTTGTTACAACTAATTCACCCCGCTCTTAGTTATCTTGTGTATTCAACACTAGGTAGGATCACTGAAGAATGTAAACAATAAAATGAGAGAGGAGAATCAAGTACCTTAGGAAAACCACATAGGAAGATGCCCCCAAGGTACAACACACAATAATAAAAAGAGGAAAGGAAATATAGAAGAATGGTCACAACAGGGGCGGTCTCCCGATATCCTTGACCTTACAAGAGTATCAAGGGTCATCCTAGGAGACCTAAAAAACACATAACACATCACAGGGGAATACAACACAATGCTAACAACATATATATCTAAGAGGAGGCCATGCTTGAGAGCATCTAGAATAGGTGCTACATCGCTTGTGGCTAAAGGAGGGAGGGATACCTAATTCAATCAGATATTTCCTAGTGGACAATCCATCTCCATCATTGTTGGATGTATCTCATGTAGTTTTGGTCTTGTTGATATTATATTAACATTAATTTTAGGATGATGATAGGCTTTGGTGGGCTTCAAAGAATGGTATCCAATACTGGTCGTGTAGTTAATTATAGTAACTTGTAAATGTACTCTGATTCCTTGGTGGTTTTCGCCACAACTATTTTTTATGTAGTTATAATTTTTGTACAGAATTTGAAATCCATGACCATAGAGAGAGTCCATCTCTTTAGAAGATGGTGAGGTCTTGTAGGTTTCATAGTTTGTAGTATAAGTAAGAGTATTTTCTTTGTTTTCTACCAAGGAAACTTTAGGTTTCTTAGGTGTTTCCAAAGATTGCTTGGATGAGATCTATGCGACTTTTGATGTGTCAGGATTAGAGTTAATAAGTTTATATTCCCCTGCAAAGGAAGGAGTAAAATATAATGGAGCCCAATCATCACCCAAAAGTGCATTCGATGGTTTAGAGTCTTGCACAACATTATCTATAGCAAGATGTATTGATGAATCAACTCATAAATTATTTAGACTCATATGATTGTTAACTTGTTTTTGCGTTTCAATATGTAAACAATTATTTGGTTTAGAATCGGATTCAATAGTGTGGAGCTTATTTTCATAAATAAACTTTATTTATCAATGAAGGGTAGATGGAATTGCTCCCATGGCATGAATCCACGGTCTACTAAGAATCATATTATATGAAAGAGAACTAGGCATGACATAAAAAAGGGTAGATAATGTCACGGGTCCAACCTTTATAGGTAAAGTTATGGTCCCCAGGGATTGTCTACCAACATTATCAAAGCCACCAATGCTAAGTCTATCCAGTTTGATTAAAGGTGTGTCAATCTTGATTTTATGTAGTAAGTCAATGACACAAACATTAAGAGTCGATCTATTGTCAATCATAACTCGCTTTATCAACTTTTTATCTATTGTGACAAATATTATAAGTGGATCATATTCATCTTCAACTTTAATTGATGGTATTTCATGTTGTTGAAATAGAATATCCATTTTTGTTGCGTGCATACAATCTAAAAGAGATGCTACATGATTTGGCTTAACAATAGGTGGTACGATCACCTTTTGTAAAGCTTCTTGGAGCATTTTGTGATATGTAGGTGATGTTTGTATGAGTTCCCAAAGAAAGATCTTAGCAGGAGTAGCATGAAGCTACTTAACAAGATCATAATCTTGGCCACCTTTATGAGTAAGCCGAGGTGGTTGAGGAAGCATAGTTTGAGAAGATGGAAGAGAGACAGGCACATGTTGTGCTTGCTTACTTTTCTTGTTATTATAGGTGTTGTATGCGTGAGAAATCACATTTTAATGTGGTTGTTACGACATATTTTGAACACCTTGATTTCGTTGAGTGATTTTTCTTGCATAGTTTAGAATGTAATCTAGGGGTTGAGGTGGTTTTTGATCACTTTGAACTATAATCACTAGTTTTAAGTAAGAAGGCACATTAGGTACCCCTTGCACAATCATCTTAGGAATATTACTACACTTTTCTACTATCCCCTTAGTGGGTGGAAGCTATCTATTAATGATGATTGAACTAACATTGCTTTTACTTTCTTCATCCACCAATGCTTCATCTTTTGGAGGGAGAGCATTGGAATGAAGGGAAGGTAAAGTGTTGTTTTTATATCTTTATGGATTTCACAAGGGTTTGAACATACAATCAAAGAAGAGCTATCCATGGTCATTTCTTCCTTAGAGATATCCAAGGTAGTTGAACATTCAATGTGTTGGGTCTTTCTCTTTGAATCCACAAAGGGTTTGCTAGTTCCAATGCACAGGCAGATTTGGCCAACAAATACAGGAGGTTGCGTGAGCTGCCTCCCCTTCACTTCTAGTTCTACCGCACCAAGGGGGTTATCCCTATAGCTAAAGATTTAACTTTTGACTCACCCAATAGAAAGATTTATCTTTTCAACAACAGGAAGAATACTCTCATGTTTGGACCAAGATTTGCATGATAAATCACAAGTTTGGCAATGTTCTTAGACATATCTATCTAGTTAAGGATGAGAGTATGCAGGGGTCCTATTTCTACTCCTACAAACTAACAGGTTTGAAGTTATGAAATAATTTGTTTTAATGTTTTGGATGCAAGACATGGGGTTTTGGATCATAACTACTACACAAGGGTAGACTGGTGCCTATCTCAGGGCAAGGAGTCAACTAGACGTATACAAGTGAATGATTTGCACTGACATTCACGTTTCAAGGGGTTGGATTGGTATTTGCCTTACAAAAACCACCCAAGAATGAGTATTTAGCTATATCTACTTATAAACATCCTTGCTTCCATACATTCTTCCTGTTAGATTTCTACCCAAGAATGCAAGTGATTGAGAGAAAGCAAAATAGAAATCAGATATGAGCCAAATAAACTGTATTCAACTCAAGAGAATGCAAAGCAATACAATAGAATGAGATGCTCATATGAGAGCAAGAGGTGGGTATATATAGGATATTCCACCCAAGAGACTAAAAACACAACCAATATGGGATAAAGTGAAAAAGTCCCTAAGTAAACTTAACCTAGTGTGAAGAGAGCTAAAGCAGAGAACAAGCTAAGAAAGAGCTAGATAGCAAAGTAACCCTATTCACACTAACACCCCCCCTTAAGTGCAACTTAGGGGGAAATGTTGACAAAATGCAAAGATGGGTCCTGGCAACAAGGCCTAATGAGGTACCCATGTACAAAGAATCCCCTCAAACAAAAAAGGAAGGAGAAAACCCAGTGGGAAAAAACTCCCCCATGAGATGATAAAGCAGGAAGGGCTAATAGACCCCCCAGAAGAGATGTCACGCACCCCCAAGAGAGACCGAAGATGAACATACGTGCTCTTAGTGAAGGGTTTGGTGAAGATATCTGCAACCTGGTCTACTGTAGGACAATATTGCAAATCAATGACCTGCTCCTAAATCAGCTCCCTGAGAAAATGTATGTGGATCTCGATGTGTTTGGTCAGCTGATGATGAACTGGGTTCTTTGAGATCTGGATGGCACTCTAGTTGTCACAGTAAATGACTGATGGCTTCTGACAAGTGATGCCAAGTTCAGTGAGGATATTTTGAAGCTAGATAGCCTCAGTGGTGGCATTGATAGCCCCCCGATACTCAGCCTCAGTCAAAGAAAGAGCAATAGCATGTTGCTTCTTGCTCTGCCAACAAATGGGACCAGAACCAAGGTGAAAGTTGTAGCTAGATGTGGACTTGCAATCATCAAGATCACTAGCCCAATCAGAATTAGTGTATCCAACCAAGTATGAACCTGTGCCAGATGCATAGTGAATCCCGTACTTGTGAGTGCCCTGTATGTAGTGTAAGATGTGTTTGGCAGCCTTCCAATGAAGCTCATGTGACTTCATCATGAAGCGTGAAACAATGCCAACTACAAATGAAATGTCAGGGTGAGTATGAGTCAGATAGATGAGGCTACCAACAAGCTGACGATACAAAGTGGCATCAGCAAGTGGTGTGGAACACTTTGCCTCAAGCCTGACTCTGGACAGAAAGGGAGTCGGTGTAGGCTTACAATCAGCCATGTGAAAATGAGCCAAAAGATCAAGAGCATACTTGGACTATGCAAGAGAGATCCCAGAAGAGGTCTGAGTGATCTTAATCCTAAGAAAATAGTGCAAGAGACCCAAGTCAGTCATGGCAAACCTATCATGCAGAGAAGTCTTGACACTCACAATGATGGATGAAGTGCTCCTAGTGACAATCAAGTCATCAACATAGAAAGCCAAAAAAAGAAGAGCATCTTCCTGTCTCAAGATGTAGACATTTGGATTTGAGTGGCATCGAGAGAACTCAACTGAGAGAAGAAAGGAGTCCATCTTGGCATACCAAGCCTGTGGGGCTTGTTTGAGGCCATAGAGAGACTTCCTCAGTCTACAAACTAGTGAAGAATCCTGAACGAACCCCTATGGCTGCTCCATGTAAATCTGCTCATGAAGATCCCCATGAAGAAATGCACTCTTCACATCCATCTGATGTACAACCCAACCGTGAGCTGCAGCAAGAGCAAGTATCAGGTGAATGGAGTTCATCTTGGTGATGGGGGCAAAGGTCTCAGTATAGTCAATACTAAGAACCTGAGAGAAACCTTTAGCCACAAGTCATGCTTTGAACTTGTCAACTGATCCATCCACTACAAATTTGGTCCAGTAGATCCACTTACACTGAAATAGTTTTCTTCCCTTAGGAAGTGGAACAAGATCCCAAGTTTTGTTCTGAATCAAAGAGTTGTACTCTTCCTCCATTGCTGAATCCCACTCAACAATACCTGATGCTTCATGAAATGATTATGGATTTGAAGCTGTGGCAATGTAGGAATGTGGAATGTCCTGATGTTGTGACCAAGTCCTTTGAGCATCTGAAGGATCCCCAACAAGAGTACCTACTGACTCAAGTGTCTGACGAGCCCAGCGAGGCATGTGAGGAGATGGAGGAGAATCCCCATCCTCAAACTCTGAACTCTGTGAAGAGGAGGAGGAAACCTCATGTTCAACTCTGTGAGTAGAGGCAGCTGGAGGAAAATCATTGGAGTCACTATCTGAATCCGTGGTGGAGGAAGGAAGAAGAGAGGATGAGCTAGGAGAGCTTTCCTCAAACTGCACACTTTGCTCAATGAAGAGCTCATGTGTCTCAGGATCCAAGAGCGATATCCTTTGACACCATCGGGATAACCAACAAAGATACAAGGCTGACTCTGAGGTTCCAAGGCCTTATGCTTCTCTAAATGAATGTGAGCCCATGTAGGAGAGCCAAAAACTCTGAAGTGCCAACAACATGTTTCTTGCCACACTAGGCTTCAAAAGGAGTCATTCCCTTCAATGCCTTATGCGGAACTCTATTCTGGATGTGAGCAACACAGTTGATAGCTTCTGCCCAATATTCAGGTGCAAGGGAGCGTACGTGGATCATGCAACCAGCCATCTCTTTCAGGGACCTATTTTTCCTCTCGGCCACACCATTCTGCTAAGGTGTATAGGCGACAGTATGCTGAAGATCTATCCCTTCAAGAGTGAAAAATTGTTCAAAACGGTGGTTCACATATTCTCTGCCATTATCAGTGCAAAGAATCTTGATAACTTTCCCAGACTATTTTTCAGTGTGAGACTTGAACTCCTGAAATCTATCAAATGCTTCTCCCTTCTGACGAAGAAAGTAGACCCAAGTTTATCTGGAATAGTCATCAATGAATGTGAGTAAGTAGCAAGCCTTGCTGAAAGACAAAGATGGAAATGGACCCGCCACATCACTGTGAACTAGCTCAAGGACTTTTGAAGCCCTCCAAGCCTTCCCTTTGTCAAACTTGTCCTCAGGATGTTTTCGTAAGGCACAACCTAAACAAACTCCATCTGAGAAACTGATCTTAGGAAGACCTGTGACCATATCTTGCTTTCTGAGTTGTCAGAGATAGCAGAAGTTGAGATGGCCAAACCACTCATGCCATAACTTGCTCACAGAATCTGAATGAGTGAGCAAGGTAGTCGAATGTGAATCAGGTACAAAATGAGAGAAAGCATACAGTCGAGACTTGTGATCAGCCTTACTGACTGCAAGAAATGCATTATCTTCAAGACTCCTGATGGTGACATAATCAGAAGTGAACTCAACTTTTCTACCATTCTGGGCAATCTGATAAACTGAGAGAAGGTTAGCTGACAAATTAGGTACACAAAGGACATCCTCAAAAGTACCAGTGCCAGCATCAATAGAACCTTTCCTGATGACTTCAACAGGAGAGTCATCCCCAATGAGAATGTGGGGCACCGAACAAGGCTCCAACAAGGAAAACTGTTCTCTGATAGAACCCATGTGATGTGAGGCACCCGAGTCAAGAATCCAATGCTAAGAAGAATCTGCAGTAGCAACTAGTGCAGTTGCTTTCCCTTTGCCTGATTTTCAAGGAGTAGAGGTTTGTTGTGAAGAAGGCAGATTAATGTTGTTCTTTTTCAAAAGATAATTCAGCTCATCGATCTGCTTCTTATGACAAAAGTGTTTCTCATGACCAACTTTCTTACAGTAGCAACAAGTTGGTCTTTCCTTCTTTTGATTGTTCCCCTTTGAAGAAGAGGAAGAGGAGTCTACCATTGAGGCAGACGAAGACTGTTCTTGATCTTTCTATGACTTCTTCTTGGACTTCTTTTGTTTCTTGTCAGGTTTCTCTACTCTTTCTATTCCTTCGACTAACTAGCCAATAAAGCCTGAGATTGAGATGGCTTTAAGAGCCCCATGGAAAGAAGTTTACCTTGTTCTTGCATTAACAATTCAGAGAATGAAGAAAAAGAAGGCATTTTATATGTAGAGCCCATAATCAATCTATGAGTATGAAAACTGGAAACAAAAGCAGCATATTCTAGTCCAAGTTTGTTAAGAGTACTCAAGACAAGTTGAATGTCCTTTTTATCTATGCCACATGCTTTATATTGTGCTCTCAAATCATTTACTTTTGTTACAAAGTCCTGGATGTTGTCAAAAGACTTAGGATCTAGGGCCATTAGTTGATTGTCAATTTGATATCCCCTAACTTCATCAGTTGTCCCATAGAGAGTTTTTAGTTGTTCCCATGCATCATGTGAATTATCTTTTCCATCAAGTTGAAACATTATATCTAGAGAAACTAAACTCCTTAGACAACCCAGAGCTTTTGTTTGTTCAAGCATCTAGAGTATTTTTTCCTTAGCATCTGAGGGTTCAATTATCTTTTGGTCAACATAGGGTGTGTACCCTTGTTACATTAAGAAGTTCCATGCATTTTCTTTCCATGTATTGTAGTTGTATGGAGTTAGTAGTGGAAACTTAACATTACCCATTGTGAAAGGAAAAGAGAGCAAGAGCAGAAGGAGTTGCACAAGCACAATCACACCAAGAGACCCCCCTGAATTACTCAATGAAGAAACCCCCCCAAGCAAAATGATTTGGCACTTTATAAGTAGTGCAGTTACAATGGCCACTAGCAAGAGAACGCTGAGTGGACTTGACTTCAATGCTTTTACAAATCCTCACAAAATGAACATATACTAAAATTACAATTTTGGGACAAACCTAAATGAAATTAGAAGTACCACTGCGAAGTACATAAAAAACATGCACTTTCAAAAAAAGAATTGCCTCGATCTGAGGCTGTATGCAAAAGTTATGCACTTTTGAAAGTCCCAAAACGAGAATTACATAGAGTCACATGTGAGAATCTGAGATTACTAAAAATTTCGTACACTAAAATCAAAAAACAATTGTACCAACATGTAGAGCACGAAACATTAGCCAAAATAAAAAAAAGAAGCTCACAAATCAGAGGTCGAGAGTCCAAGTTACAGCCTTTGGAACTTGAACTATAATTTCCAAAATGCCAATGGAGAGGGGGTCTGCTGTAGCTTTTTGATGTCTTTTTTGCAAAATATATAAGCTTCTTTCAAAAACTAACAGATACCCAGATGGTGTTTTGGTGCTGTGAACAAAACCCAGAAGATGTTTTTCTTTTTGATCTACAGAAGATGTGACTCTAATGAAAAAAACATTTTTAGCACCAAAAAAATCACCCCAGCAACCAAAAAATAGCATGCAAAGGCTGAATCAGCTACCTAAGACAAACAAAGGCATGCTGCAACCTGCAAGATTGATCAGAATAAATAAAATGCAAGCCAATTGTTAGATTTTAGCTCAAAGAGTCTTGAGGAAGCTCTGGAAAAACCTGCACCTGGCAAGTCAAAATATGAACCCCCCAAGAAACTAGAGTTTTCTCCACACTTTTCTATTTCTCCAGATCATTAGAAGATGCAAGAGAAGAGCATACTCATGTGCTTCAAAAAACAACTCTACACTCTCAGATTTCTAAAAAAAATGCTAACCCACAACTCATAGCCACTTTGATACCATGTTAGATTTCTACCCAAGAATGCAAGTGATTGAGAGAAAGAAAAATAGAAATCAGATATGAGCCAAATAAACTGTATTCAACTCAAGAGAATACAAAGCAATACAATAGAATGAGATGCTCATATGAGAGCAAGAGGTGGGTATATATAGGATATTCCACCCAAGAGACTAAAAACACAACCAATATGGGATAAAGTAAAAAAGTCCCTAAGTAAACTTAACCTAGTGTGAAAAGAGCTAAAGCGAAGAACAAACTAAGAAAGAGCTAGATAGCAAAGTAACCCTATTCACACTAACACTTCCTCATACTTAACCTAAAACAGTTTAATCCACTCCTTGAATGGAAGTTAGAGATCAAGCATGTAATACAAAAATCTGTATCCTAGAATCTAAGTAACCCTTAGCAACCAGATTCAAAAGAAGGGATGCATACAACAAATGGAGACAAACAGCTAAACACATGCAAAGAAGCATTTTTCATATAAACACAACATGAAGCTGAACATATATGCAACGTGCATTCAAAATACAACTCATAAACTCACAAAAAGAGATAGAACAACCAAGAAATGCTCTGTTTTTGTTATTTCCTCCAAATACCCAAGTCTTCAACCCCTAGAAAAATGAGTAACACAGTTCTCTTATACAGCAAGAACGTGCACCCAGCATTAATTACATGGTCTTTTCAAAACTCTGCCAAATACAATGCACCATCTAAATGGCATCAAAAATATTCAATGTCTAGGCAGAAGAAGAAGAAGGGAGAGCAGTTGGAATTGGGATGTGAGCCGCCGACTGAAGATTTTCTCATTAAAAATGGTAGATGGCCCGTCATTCATCGACCATGCCTCTGTAAATTTGCCATTAATGGCCAACCTACCCATGGCTTCTAGAAATACGACAGTTGCGTGCTCTGGAAATCTTTCAATTTGGAATGCAACCGCGAACACACAGAAATCCCCTTCTGCTTTGAAAATTTGAAACAGGCCGTCGATTTCCTCCTCATCGCCAAGATCTGTGGCTTCAAATCATGCTGAAAAGTCATCGACCAATGAGATTGTGCCACGTAGGCGCCCTTTTTCCATCGCTAACTTTTCCCTCTCCCATTTTACCTTTTTCGCCCATTTTGCCTTTTCTTTGCCTTCAAACCTTGCATATGCAATTGTATATACATACAACTGACTTGGACATGTGGCCGCAGCTAATTGGTTCTCCATTGCTGTGTATTTGCATCTTCATCGGCCATTGGAAAGACCTTAAAAGGGGCCGCCGATACACTAAGTCTCACTGAAATCCTTTGCATGCGACCCTTTGTATATCGGATTGTACATGCAAACATACAATCACAAATATACATACAATGTGGAACTCAGAAGATTATTGGCTATATTGGACTTTGGAACAGGTCTGGCTTGTATGTCTTCTTCTTTGTATTTCGGCATATACAATGCACTTAACATACAAACTGTGGACCCCACCGCTGAATTTCCCAGATTTGACTTCGCAGTCGAGTCTGGCTTGTATGCTTCATCCTTGTATCTTGCTCTTGTATCTTTGCAATGTACATTTCCTTTGTATATCACCATTGTAGCCCGATTTAATAACTTTTGAGATCCGAGACTTGTATATTAGGCATTGTATGTTCAAATTGTATAAGTCACATACATACAACCCCCTTTGCGCATCCGCGGGCCTGCCACTGCTTTGAACTCGATTTGAAACTTCTTTGACATCTGCGTTGTATATCACTCATTATATATTTGATATACAACAACATATACATACAAGCATGGAATATTCCAAGAATATACCATATACATCCACTTTTGCACGCCCAGAATTGCACCCAAATATCACATACACACCTTTATGCATACAACGATGCATACAACTAATTTTTTCACCATTTCTGAAGCTGATTGAACATTCTTTCGGGTCCGGCCATGTACATCTGCACTTGCACATACAAAGATACAAATGGCCATACAAAGATACATACATGCAATTCAGGAGGCCGAGGGACTTAGAAATTTTGAGGGTTTACAATAAAAAGACCAATAGATTTTCAAGCTCAAAACCCTAACCCTAGGTGGGCACCACCATTGGCTTTGTCTGGGGATGCATGCCTCTTGCAGGCATGGTGAGAACTTCAGAACTCTAGGACGCAGACTAGGTGCTATATCCATTGGGCCATAGAGTCAAACGTTGCACCAACCTGCATCACAAATCACACTTTTTAAAATTTACTTGGTGGCCCAGGGCCACCAAAAAGGAAGAACCAGAATTTTCCTTTGTCAAATACCCTGTTTTCATCTGATTTCTTCAAATGAAGCTTGAAAACATTTAACCATCTGCAACACCCAACTTTGCAATTGGTTGTGTTGCTGCCCATTTCTCTTTCTTTGACAAATCTACAACAAGCTTCATCAGCATACATTATCATCAGCTGTAGAATGTCATCATCATATGAGACACCAATGTTGCTTGGAAAAATAACAAACTCATATGGAACAAATAAATCCACACCAAAATTTTGCCCTTCTTCGAAAAATAAGAGCTCCTCTGTATTAAACATGCAATATTCAGGCACAAACATCTCATAATCATATTCATTTTTATAAACATTCAGATATCCATCATCATTGTGCTCAACAATTTTATCATTAAGGTCCACCTGGAATGTCTCAAGAGAAGGCATAAATAGCTAAGAGTGCAACCCTACACTAAAAGCTTCATAGTCACCCCTGCAACCAACACTATCCCCAACTGTATGAGCATGAACATCTACAACTCGTCCATTCACATCTGAATAGTGACCCTGTTTTTCCTCTTCACCAAGGCACTGATAATCAACAGCAAAAGTTTCAACCTCTACACTGTAAAGGTAGTCAGAATTTTCAAGGAAACACTCATATTCAACATCCATATATATTTCATCATTTGAAAGGCTCACATATGCATCTGAATGCTGACAATCACTAACATATTCACTGTCATCCCTTGAATCTGCATCTTCTATATTCAGAGTGAAGCTATGCATATACACCTTGTACAAATAATCATGAATAACTGGGATATGCTTATTGTTGCAGGACACAACTTCATGTATATCTTTCATTTGATCATTTGAAGGGCATTTTGCATCTGCAAGCTTCTCTTCTAGAGGCTAATAACAATCTTTGTCTTCATCATTATAGGATGTGCCTACATTTTCTACAACATCTTCTTCTTGTTTATGCATCACATCATGACTGCACCCATTGTTCTGAAATACATTCCCCTTTGCAAAATCATCTCTAAATGAACACACTGGGAAAGTTAAAATATATTCACTTTGAAGACTATTTTGAAGGTTTGCAGTCATGAAACCTACTGGCATTCCATATTTCTAATTGTTTTCAATATCCATAGCAAATTTGTAGGCCTAGTGAAGTGTGACCGGTTCCTTATCTCTCAATAAATAACTCATTTCTTCATCAAATGTAGCCAAATAAATTGCCAAGCACAATGCATCATTGGGTCTCATATATTCAGGAATCTGCTTGAGCAACTTAATAAATCTAAGATTAAAGGCTGGAACCAGTTCCTCATCTTCCTTTTGGATATTCATGAAATGTATGATCAATGAGGCCAAATCAAACCTTTCACCAAACTGCTCTAGGAATGCAATTTCTAAATCTACCCATGAAGAAACTAAACACACAGGCAGGTCTGAAAACCAAACCCTAGCATCATCCTCTAATGACTGAACAAAAAGTCTCATTACTACATCTTCAACCTCTACCTCATAATCTTCTATCAAATTACAAAAAATTTGCAGGTGTTTGTTTGCAGACTCAGAATTCAATCCACTATATTTCAGCAAACATTTTCTAATCTTATTGGGAATAACATTTGGGTAACCACTTATTCCTGTGAAATTTAGGGCTTTATATCTTTCAATAAAAAATGGTTTTCTTTGAGAGCACAACCAGGACTGTTGTTCTAGACTCATTATTTTTTGAATCAAAAGATGAATACCTGGAAATATGTTGCAGCTTTGATAGGTTCAATCAACAGTCGTCACCTCTCACAGAGAGGACAGAATATCAACAAGGCACCTTTATTTTCTGGATTCATCATGCCAGCAAAGCACCACATGGTCATTCTTTGGTATTGCTACAACAACTTCACTGGAAACTAAATTTTCTAGCCTTCAAATCACTTGACTCTTCCCTAGTAGAGTCACCACTTTGTTGGGTCTTTCTCTCCAAATCCGCAAAGGGTTTTCCAGTTCCAATGCACAGGCAGATTTGGTCAACAAATACAGGAGGTTGCGTGAGCTGCCTTCCCTTCACTTCTAGTTCTGCCGCACCAAGGGGGGTATCCCTATAGTTAAAGATTTAACTTTTGACTCACCCAATAGAAAGATTTAGCTTTTTAACAACAGGCAGAATACTCTCATGTTTAGAACAAGATTTGCATGATAAATCACAAGTTTGGCAATGTTCTTGGACATATCTAACTGGTTAAGGATGAGAGTATGTAGGGTCCTATTTCTACTCCTACAAACTAACAGGTTTGAAGTTATGAAATGATTTGTTTTAATGTTTTGGATGCAAGACAGGGGGTTTTCGATCATAACTACTACACAAGGGCAGACCAGTGCCTATCTCAGGGCAAGGAGTCAACTAGACGTATACAAGTGAATGATTTGCACTGGCATTCAAATTTCAAGGGGTTGGATTGGTATTTGCCTTACAAACACCACTCAAGAATGAGTATTTAGCTATCTCTACTTACAAACATCCCTGCTGCCATACATTCTTCCTCATACTTAACCTAAAATAGTTTAATCCACTCCTTGAATGGAAGTTAGAGATCAAGCATGCAATACAAAAATCTGTATCCTAGAATCTACGTAACCCTTAGCAACCAGATTCAAAAGAAGGGATGCATACAATAAATGGAGACGAACAGCTAAACACATGCAAAGAAGCATTTTTCATATAAACACAACATGAAGCTGAACATATATGCAACATGCATTCAAAATGCAACTCATAAACTCACAAAAAGAGATAGAACAGCCAAGAAATGCTCTATTTTCGTTATTTCCTCCAAAAAATTGCCCAAGTCTTCAACCCCCCAAAAAATGAGTAACACAGTTCTCTTATACAATAAGAATGTGCACCTAGCATTAATTACATGGTCTTTTCAAAACTCTGCCAAATATAATGCACCATCTGAATGGCACCGAAAATATTCAATGTCCAGGCAGAAGAAGAAGAAGGGAGAGCAGGTGGAATCGGTATGTGAGCCACCGAATGAAGATTTTCTCATTAAAAATGGTAGATGGCCCGTCATTCATCAACCATGCCTCTGTAAATTTGCTATTAATGGCCAACCTACCCGCGGATTCTAGAAATATGACAGTTGCGTGCTCTGGAAATCTTTCAATTTGGAATGTGGCTGCGAACACACAGAAATCCCCTTCTGCTTTGAAAATTTGAAATAGGTCGTTGATTTCCTCCTCATCGCCAAGATCTATGGCTTCAAATCATGCTGAAAAGTCATCGACCAATGAGATTGCACCACGTAGGCACCCTTTTTCCATCGTTGACTTTTCCCTCTCCCATTTTACCTTTTTCGCCCATTTTGCCTTTTCTTCACGTTCAAACCTTGCATATGCAGTTGTATATACATACAACTGACTTGGACACGTGGCAGCAACTGATTGGTTCTCCATCACTGTGTATTTGCATCTTCATTGGCCGTTGGAAAGACCTTAAAAGGGGCCACTGATACACCAAGTCTCGCCGAAATCCTTTGCATGCGACCCTTTATATATTGGATTGTACATGCAAACATACAATCGCAAATATACATACAATGTGGAACTCAGAAGATTATCGGCTATATTGGACTTTGGAATAGGTCTGGCTTGTATCTCTTCTTCTTTGTATTTCAGCATATACAATGCACTTAACATACAAATTGCGGACCCCACCGCTGAATTTTCCAGATTTGACTTCACAGTCGGGTTCGGCTTATATGCTTCATCCTTGTATCTTTCTCTTGTATCTTTGCGATGTACATTTCCTTTGCATATCGCCATTGTATCACCACCTGCCAGGCCTAATTTAATAACTTTTGAGATCCAGGACTTGTATATTAGGCATTGTATGTTCAAATTGTATAAGTCACATACATACAACCCCCTTTGGACATCCGCGGGCCCGACCACTGCTTTCAACCTGATTTGAAACTTCTTTGAGGTCCGCGTTGTATATCACCTATTGTATATTCGATATACAACAACATATACATACAAACTTTTACATACAAGCACAGAATATTCCAGGAATCTACCATATACATCCACTTTTGCACACCCAGAATTGTACCCAAATATCACATACAAGCCTTTATACATACAATGATGCATACAACTAATTTTTTCACCATTTCTAAAGCCGATTGAACATTCTTTCAGGTCCGGCCATGTACATCTGCACTTGCACATACAAAGATACAAACGGCCATACAAAGATACATACATGCAATTCAGGGGGCCGAGGGGTTTAGAAATTTTGAGGGTTTACAATAAAAAGACCAATAGATTTTCAAGCTCGAAACCCTAACCCTAGGTGGGCACCACCACAATGAAAGGAGGAAGATCGAGGGTCTCCACTTCTAGGAGATCTATTAGATTAACCTTAGAAACCTCATGTAGCATGTGATTGTTAGATGAACACCTATTAACTACCCATGGAGGATCCTTTTTGAGAGGAGGCTCTTCATTCGCTAATACTTTCTCTACCAAAGGGATAGCATTGGAATGAAGAAATGATAGGGTGATATTAAGGAATATATCAATGATTTCATCTTCTTGTGCCAATATGTCCTCACAAGTGGGAACAACTTTGGGAGAAGAATTATAGGGTGAAATAGGCAAAGCTAGGTTACCAGCACATGTATAAGAGACTAGATCTAAGGCATTATCATGAGTTATGGTGCTGATAGAAGAACTTTCACAATCATCTTTCTCATGAGTATTCATGGAGATGTATTCAGTTAGATCTTCTAATATCAAAGGGTATGTATTCATGAGAGCTATGAATTTGTCAAAATCAGATACATAGATTTAAAATGAAGAGCATTTAAATATAGTCGTATGATACATGGATTGTATATGAGTGAGAACATGAGGATTCATATTAAGGAATTTATAGAGTTTTTCAAAGTCTTTAATATATGCATGTAAAGATACCAAAGAGAAATGAGATGAAGATGCCATAGTAGAATATCTTGGAATAGAAATGCACAATAAGATCTTTTCATTTATCAAACATTAACCAATATGAGAGACTTTTGTACACCACAACACTAATTTGAGGAAACTGGGTTTTTGAAACTTGTTACCAAGAACAAAAACACACTAGTGTCCTTACAAATGGAGTGATTAATATGTAAAGAGTGCTGAAAAAAAGGTAATATAGACCACTTTTAATATTTATTTCAAAGAAATGTTAGAGAGGTTAAATTGCTTATGTTGAAATATACATTGTGTATTTACAAACATCTAAAATTTTCAAAGTAAAGTATGAAATGATGCAAAATTTTCAAATGAGCACTGAAAATATGCTTTAAATCATTGCTAGATCTGATTTGAAAGATGTTTATGATGTAGCAGCAAAATCTGAAATTAGATTTTGACTACAAACTCTAGTTTTTGGAATTACTAGGTTATATGAAAAATGTAACTTTTTAAAGCAAAACCCTAGAAAATGAGATCTTCAAATGCAAGATATGATATGACGAAATGATGAATGAATGTAATAAAGATCAGATTTAATGCAAAAATTAGAAAATTAAATCTTTTTATGACATGCAATGCAAAATATGCAAAACTATGCCTTAAATGCAAGTCTAGAATGCTTGTTTTTTCAAAAAATTTCAAATGTATGCAAAATTTTCCAATGCAAGATGATAAATATGATATGAATGAATGCAAGGACTGATTACAACACTCAGAAAGATGCAAGTTCAGTAAAAACATGGGTTCACCAAAATGTTATTTATGAAAAGTGGGAAGATGGTAGATAGTGTCAAGTCTATCAAATCAAATCCTCCTTTCACAATAACATTCAAGGACAACAAATGAGCTAAGTCACTACAGATGAAGAGGAATTAGCTATAGGTTGATGTACTCAGGAATGATATGGAAAGATTGATTAGATTGAGAGATTTTTCAAACCCTAATTATAATGAAATCAGGTACAAACGAATAAACTGCTACAGATCACCAGATAGGAAAATACTCAACAAGGATTAGAAACTTACCAGAAGTTGGATTTCTGGAGGTGAAGGCTTTGCAGACTACGAGGTGGGTACCCAAGCATGATAGGGAAACTTTTCTATGAATACAGAATAGTGATCAGTGTCGGATGATGTTCAGCTTTGGAGTTCAGGATGAATCTTGTCAAGAGGACTATGGGGCGGGTACCCTAGTCTAATAGGGTAGAATTATAGAAAATTTTCACCAGATCTCCAATCCTTATCCTCTGAATTGCTTCTTGTTGGTTGTGATGTTAGTCACAACAACAAGAATAAAAGTTCACATAACAAATCTTTATATCTTGAAAAGTATGATCAATTTAGGATAAATTGATGACTCCAAGTCTCCATTGATCAGGTCATGATCGTCTGATGTTACTCAAAGGTTGATGTGATATGTTGTTTTCCAGCCAAGGGGTCTTACATTGTTCTCCTACTAAGAATTGATGTCTAAACATCTGGTCTTACACCTGTTCCCTATAAATTACTTCACAAACAAGATTATTTCTACTGCATACAATAGATGATGATGATATTTTCTAAGTTTGATCAATTCTTCTGAACATCAACTATTATGACTCAATTTTCACTTTTGCACTATGAATTTGTCTAAATAATGTGCCTTCAAGCTAATATTGGCATGATTACTGTTAACATTTATATGTATTTGCATGAGATTTCCAATTTTACATGCTGATTAACTCAAATATGCTAAGAATATTCAATTTCTTTAAGGATATCTGCATATTTCTATGTGTTTGCTTAGGATTATCTATGTATTTGCAATTGTAATGGTGATTGTGATGAAATTAATCAAAACTATGTGAAATGCTTTCTAATTCTACTTAAATTAAATGAATCTTCAGCTATTGGTCCACATACACTCTAGATACTGTCATGAAAGGAAGAAAATCAAACCATAGGTTCACCAGGGTGTTCCACAGCTAAGTATGGTTGATGCAAACTTTGATGGAAAAGAGACGAAGACAATATGTACAACATGAATTGCACTCCACGGGACACAACAAATCAAAGCACAAGCCAAGAATTCATCTACAGATTACCCAAAGTATATGATTGTGTGTAACCTAGATCTTCACTTTCATTAAGTATGCAAAAGACATGTACATCTACAATCAACTTTGAAATTAGTCCTAAGAAACTTCAGCAATCTAACTTCAATTAAGTTTTGAATAATGATACAATGTGCACTCCATCTCCTTTTATAGGACAAAGAGAGGAGGCCGTTACATTGATCCAATGATCAAGATTTGTCTATCTAAATCAAAGGTCTATATCTCTTTTGACTTAGTCAACAGATATCAAACGTGGCACAGGTTGCCATTTGGCAACCATCTGGTGGGACTTGGTCACTTCTTTGTCTCACTATGCATGTGACCCTGTCATCATGCATCCTTACTTAGTTTTCTTCTTCTTCATCTTCCTCATCATCTTCATCATCTTCATTCTCTTCATCACTGTGAGGATCATCTCCTACATGTATGATAATTGTCTCTCTAATGGGTTCATATGCCTACAGTATTCATTCAATCTCTCCCCCATCTTGGACTCTATCTCTTACTGCAACATGCTTTTGGGAATGGAATTGTGTCTGTAGAGCGGTCCATTTGCTCTTTCTACTATTTAAGGTCTCATTATATGCTTCCACCTTGGCCTTCATCCTTATAGCCTTGTTAACTACATCCTCTATCAAATTATGAAGAGGGTCATCTGTTGCTTTCTTAAAATTATTTTGGAAGGCTCCAATTGTAAAATCAGCATCCTAATTTTCTATCTTTCCTTCTACATTACCTTCTAGAGCTTCCAAGGTATTTGCCTCCTCAACCATAAGATGATGCAGTTTAACATTGATATCCCTCAGCTTCGCATTACATCTTTTCAGGCTATCACTCCCGAACCTGGTATCCTCATACCATATGCCTAATAATTGTGTTGTATTGTTATCAAATACCTAATTATATATGAGCACCTTCATGTCAATGCACCTCATCTCAGCCATGGCATCTAGATGTTTATCTACTTTGATGGATCTCTGGGAAACCTCCTTTTGAATTTTATCTACTTTACTCCTCAATGTATTGAGAAAGTTCCAATTGGATAGGGAGGTCCTTATTACCTTCTCTACTTCCGACATGAAAAGAATAAACCAATTGTCTACCACATTAGCCTTATGCTTCATGATGTCCAACCTTGTTACCTCATCTTGAGATATGATGGTTAATGGGTTAGCTGTGTCGATTGGCATGTGGTTAGGGTCAATTAACCCTTTTATGAATGTATGCAATTGGGAAATATGCTCCTTGTGCATTTTATTCTTGTCCTTATCCTTTTTCACACTTTTCATCAAGGAGTCAATAATATCTTTGGCCTCTTGGCCTTCCTGCTCCTCAGTAGCAAAGCCTAGATCAATATTAGCTATCTAAAATTCATCAATGCTTATTTCTCCTTTTGCCTTATCTGCTATTAGTAGAGCTACCCGAGTTGTCCTCCTACCTGTGGTAGGATCTCTCTTGATGGTGGATGTAGGCCTAGCCTTCCTTTTAGGCTTGATCATATCTGTTGAAAATAGTGCAGCAACATCAAACTAAGGCACATCACTATCCTAGGGTGGGTTTATTTCATGCTGCAACCAATATGGTCTATCACCTGTGGGTCCCTGTCAATCAGTTTGCTCAATGTGACCATCCTGAGAGTCTACATTCTATTCTACCCTTGGTGGAGAAGTCTCTTTTCTCTATTCATCCTCATGCATTTTCTCATGAGGGATCTCCTGTTGTGTAGGAGGTTCTTGTGATGCAGTTACATTTTGTTCCTGTATATTCTGTTGCACTTGATCTTCATAAGGATTTTGGACATTTTGATCTATTTTATCTGGGTGATCACCCTGATCATCCTTGGTCACATTCTCTGTTTCCTTTTGTTGATCACCACCTTGTTGAAGACTCTGTTCTTTATCTTGGGTTTTATCCACTTCCTTTTCATTTGTTTCTCTTTCAGGTCTTGGTTCCTTATCCTAATTGTCATTCTTATCAGGCATCTCTTTATCACCCTTCCTATGTATATTAGCTTCCACTTCTTCTTGTTTCAGAGGTGCATCTTTACCTTTCCCTTGATCCTCATCACCTTGATAAGCTAGGTCTATTGTTGCAGGGCTGGTGACTTGATCAACCAAGTTTGTCAATCTGATTTGTTGAGGTATCACCTTAGGGTTATCTTCTTCTATTTCTTCCATTTCAACCTCCTCCTGATGGATTTCCTTTTGAACCAGGGGAGTGCCATGAGGGGTCATCTTTGTATTTTCTACCAATGTCTCCATAGAGTGAGCATAAACATCATTGACTGCATCATCATCAGACAAGTCCACTGTATCATCGAATGGAAAAGGTGGCACCTTCCTTGCACTGTGCATCTTTTCTCTTTGTTCCTTTACCCTCTAAGTCTTAAAGTGCACTATATCAGGTATGGGAACTTCATGTTGCAAGTTCTTCAAGATGGATCATCCCACAATAATGGGTTACACTTTTTGGCCAAATTTGACATTGAAATCAACAATTTGAACTAAATATTCACTTTCTGACACCTATAGCCACTAAACCATTAGAAATTTGAAGATGATGTGAACTAGTGATTTGTGATATTTTGTTTGTAGATTCTAAATATATATTTTTTAAAAAATTTGGAGTTAAATTGTAATTTTTTTTGCATCTCCTTTGATAACTAGTTTTTAATAGTAAACAACATTTTTTAAGTGATGTGTATTCCGTAGCACATAAATTTTTTTATACAAAGGATAAAATTATGATTCTTTTGAATTTAGATTGGTAACACTGATTTATAGGGCATGCATTTGGTGTTATAATGTTTTGTTGAATATAATTATTTTTTATTAATTTTTGAAGTCAAACCAATTATAATTTAGACATAGGCGTATTTCGTAAAACATAACTTTTTCTGTATGTATAAAAATTCAATTTTTTCTTTTTTGTTGAAACAAGGACATCAATACCTAGGGCATAGATATTTTTTAGAATTTTTTTTCTCTAATTTACTAATTTTCTATGTGTGTAGAACAGAGAACTTGATGTTCAGTGAAAAACCTATATTCACAAGAAATAAAAATAAATATTATAATCAAATTAAATATATTTTAAATTATACTTTTTGGGAAGCTTATAATAAGGACTAAATACTTACAAAACATAAATTTTAAATGAATTCATTTGATCCCCCAAAAGGTAACTCAAAAGTGGTTTTTTATCAGCATTTTGATAGGTGTAGAGGAGACTCCATTATAGGTATGGTTTAAAACTAGCAGGGTTCTATCCAAGGGGGCTTGAATCTAAGAGCGTTTGATCAAGCCCTCTTCAATTAAAATATTTTTAATGAAACCTTTCAAGGCTTAAATCATTATATATTCTAAAAATATGTGATTTCAGTAAAAATCAGGATGTTCGAAAAAGTGTAACCCATTATTATGGCAGCACCCAGATACCTTCACCACCTGCTCCTCTCTATAGAATGGGACTTATGTCCACATTTCCTCTCATCACCTTCTTTTGTTTCTTTTGTGGTGGTGTTGGGACCTTCTTCTTTTTCTTTCTGATCAAGAGGTCATCATCTGAGGGTTCTTCCTCCTCTTCTATAATAATAGGGGCAGGCTTTGCAATAGCTTTATTTTGTTTTGCAGGAGTATGAGGTGATGTTGCAGTTGATGTAGAAGCTACATTTTCTTTTGGTTGGGGTTGTCGAATGACCATCACCCTGAATGCTTGGTTCCCTTTCTTGTTTTTTCTTTGCTGCCTTTCTCCATTTGATTGCCTCTTCTCCTGGAGAAAATCATCATATTCTTCATCAAATAATTCCTATCTCTTTCTTTTATTATCCACAGTGAGGACTACCCCTTTATTCTTCAGCTGGGTGACCTTATTTTCTACCCATTCCTTGGTCAACTACATGACCTTTTGAGTTATCTAGTCCAAGGAAGTTTCTTCTAGCTGATTCCACTCTAGAGCTGATATGGTATCATTGTATACCTTTTTGTCCTCATATTTCTGGTACATGATCTTACCATCATCTTCATGTAACTGGGCAGGAACTGGCATGCAATCCAAAGTTTGTATCTGATTCAAGGTGAGCCTATGGTAACCTCTCCTTCTAACCTCTACCTCATCATCATAATCAACCCAGAAATCTTTAATGTGCTTTTGATGCATAGGCTTCTTATGCAATTCCAACATCCGATCATAAGGATCATATGGCATGGCCAATGAGAATGGCTGCAAGTGCATCAATTTTAATCCTCCAATTACATCATTGACACTTTCCCTATTAGGGCTCATATACCAGCCAATCATGACTAGAAACAAGACATTTGGTATCTTTCCCTTTTCAATGTAAGCCTCCACTGAGGGTAGAATCTGCCTAACAAACTCCATCAGGATGACCTGATCATTTGGATATCTTGGCAACATGAGAGGTTTCCCAGTGAAGCCTTCCATTCTTATGTATGAAAATGTGGGGAATTGGATAAACTAGGCCCCATGCTTGTATATGGCAGCTTGTGCCTCTACACTCAATCTCTTTGCTCTGTCTTATTCCATGGTTTTAACAAGGTGCATAGAGAATGAATCATTCACCCTCCTCTAGTGTTGGAGATACTCTCTTCTTTTTAGCTATGGGTAATGATCCCAGATGTTCACATCCCCAGGGTTACTTCCAACCCTACCTACTGTCTGCAATCCATTGAATGTGCCTCTAAATGCACAAGCATATACTACATATGAGGTCATATGGAACATGTTCACTTTCCCTCCTAACCTCCTCATTCCCTCATCTAGGCTATCACTTATGATTTCATCCCATAGGGGTTTGCTATCAAAACATTCTACCATCTTGATAATACCATATATCCAATTCCCAAAAGCTCTAGCATTTTGTTTCCCTGTCATCCTGCTAAGAATTGTCATCATGTAATGGTATTCAGGAGCAAAATAAAACTTAAAGAGATATACAGGTAATTTGGCGGAGACTTTGTATGTGCTACTCTTGGATCTCCATTGATACATGATCCTCCTAGCTTCTTTCTATTTGCTATTATATTCCTTTTCCAATTTTCCCAGGTTTAATCGAAGCACATTAGGGCCATTAGGCAAATTAAAGGCTGAGGTGATGCCTACAACTAAAAAGTCTGCATAAATTCTGCCATGTTTTTCTACTTTTTTGGTCTCTGCATTGTAGTTCTGAGCACATTCCACCACTAGCTCAGTGGCCTCCATTGCATACAGAAATCTACCCGCATTCCACATTCTCAAACTATATATGCTCATAAGCAGGGGTTTTCCACTTCCCTTTTCTAGTCTTTCTATCCATGCATCAAGATCAGTACTCCCTTGACGTGTATCATTGATTTGTCTATATCTAAATGCCACTCCCTCTGGCTGCAAGTACATAGGTTTCAAAAATTCTGTCTCAGACCAGTTCTTTCTGACTTCCATTAGATCCTACAATAAAACATGCATATTTTACCCTTACGTGTCATGTGCAGCAGTGGTTTACTGATCACATGCATTTCATGGTGATAATTCTAATCAGTCTACTTTATTTTATGCATCATCATGTCAATTAACACTGTTAAAAACCATTTTTACCTTGTCATTCACCATAAACGACAAAAGAGGGTTTTTACGTTACATACCTGACAATCGCCTCCCTTTTATAGTATGGGTGATATCCAGATCAACGTGATCCCGTCACAATTACCTTTCCATTTCGTTTGAATGTGTATCCGTTTGTTTGCAAGTTGTAGTGATGCTTTGATATCTCTGGACCTCTGTAATTCTCTATTTAACATATGGTAAATTCAAAATGAACCCAAATTCTTCACTTTTAACTGATTAACATAACAAATTAGGGTGTACTTAGTGTCTTTTATTCATGTCCATTGATCAACACATGATGTTTGTAGATGTTGACAAGTGGCGGGCGTGTATTTAAAATTTAAAGGCTCGACCTACCATCGGGATTGCATTTAATGCAGAGGGTGATCTTCGCGGAGATCAGGGATATTTGAAAACATGATGGATATCCAACATATGAGGGTGATATCACCTTTAGGATGGTCAACTGTTGACCAACGACCGAAGTCGGGTCACTATACCTTTGTAAATATCGTGATAATACATTGTATCAATATGATCAGGTGGATATGCCACATGGCATCATTTAATTGGTCACTAGAAATCTCTACATCTCAGGTCATCTAGGGTCAATATGAGGGATATAAGGAAATATCCGGATGCCTAACACTTATGAAATATCACCCTACTTGGGAAGGTGAGGATGACATCAGCGGTCTATAAGGCTTTCAAATAGTTCAAGGAAATGACATCATTGTCATATTAGTTAAGATCAGGGATGTTTCGAAACATGACCCTCTAGGTCCAAGTCATGATGACATCATCATCTCATCGCGTTATCTTTGTATCAGGTTAAGATTATGTCATTGTCATATTAAGAAATATGACAGATGTTTGGAAATGTGACCCTTCGGGTGTCAGGCATACTGATGATGTCATTGTCATGTCTAGTTCTTTTATAAATCAGAACAAGATGATGTCATAGTCATATTTGTGAAGGGTGATATTTTGAAACATGACGAACATTCAAAAATGTGACCCTCCGGGAATATGCATGCGCATCTGACGAGTAAGAACTCCTTCACACTTAACTTTGACATTCGCATATTGAAGTATATGCGGATATCAGGTGATCTTCATATGTCAGGGTCATCTAGTGAATATGACTGATATTAATGAATGTGACCCTATGAGGAATATCAGGTTTGACCGAAGTTTGACTGGTCGTAACTTTTCATCCTTAAGGAATATCAAGGTGATCTAAAAGGCAAACCTGCTTAGAATTTTGCACTCTATCAAATTATGAGATTTATGAAGGCATCTTTTGACTTTGACACTTGACCTTTTCTTGTGAGTCATATGCATGTGCAAGGGTGATATACTTAACTGACTTTTGCCAAACTACCCAAAGCAAGAAAGAAAAGAACAAGCAGAAGCAAAAAGTTGGGTCCCTATTTTGCTAAGGCAAAATGGGGCATGTTGTGCAACCACATAACACTTCTCTACACCTGCACTTCACCAAATCCCACACCTGTAACCTGCAATCTCAAAGAGAGGGGTTTGGGGGTTGTGGTGTTTAGGAGCTTGCCTCAGTCAAGCCCTAGAATGAAATTCAAGTCTTCCAACACCATTGTTAGATAAGGTGCGTGCCCAAGGGAGGGTAGAGACCAAAGCAATGATGAAATAAAATTATTGATCCACAAATGGATGCCACCTTATAGGTGAAGCCCTCATGGAGATGAAGATCCTTCAAATCATGAGGAGATGGATTGATGAAGCCAAATCTACAATAAACAACACAATTCTACTCTACAACACAATGAATGCCTTGAAATCTCTTAGCTCAATATCACAAGTTTGCATTATCCATCTAGGTGTAAAATGAAGACATAAAATCACTTATATATGCATTCCTACTAACTTTCATAATTTTAAATTGAAAAGGCCGACAGAGGGAAACCTTTTTAAAGATCCTATGCTGACACATTTAAATTTGGGTCCCAGCAAATCAGCCTAGACTTGGGTTTAGGTGCCCAAGTCCCAAGGCCATTTTTTGGGCTTGATTAACATATAAAGTGGGCCCCTAAGTCCCATTTGAGATGGGTTTTGTGGGAAATTGCTCTGTGATAAGTTTTAAACATGTAAAGTGTAAACATAGGGACCTAAGAGCTAAACTAGGAGGTAAAAAGGCATAGGGATACTTTTTACTCCATAACATGAAACTAGATTTTGATCCATGCATACAATAATATATAGATATCCAAGTGGTTTACATTCTTAATGCTTATGGTATGATACTTAGCAAAGATTCGTCCAAGACTTTGAATGGATATAGAGAAACATTTTCAAACATGTGGCTCCCATGTAAGGGTCTACCTAATCAGATCCAAATAGAACAATAACCCAAAATTAAGGACTTGATCAAATAATATAATAAAACTAATTAAATTTTGTACTTAGAAATAAAATTGGGTGTTCTATAAAGGGTGAATGTACAAGAAGAAATCATGCATTCAAGTGTCATGTAGATTAGTATAACCTAGGAAGCAGTTGCATAAAAACATTTTTAGGTCTCTAAATATGTGGATGTTAAAAATATTTCACCCAATACTAAATTATTAATATAATATAATATAGATTCATTACTTGATGATGAAGATGGATTTGTCATGAGTTTTTAAGAATCTATTAAGAATTTTACTCAAGAAAAAGTTAGTGTGGGCACATAAGTCCTAATGGTTGATCTTTTACTACTTAATTGGTGTCAAATTCATAATACTTCTCACTCAAAATTAGCTTTTTCTCTTTTCTTATTAGCCATATACTAGGTACAAATCTTAGTAAAGTCCTTTGATCTCAAGTGTTTTCCCAAAGGTAGTAAGGTTTTTAAAATAGACCAAGTATAGTCAAGAGATACATATCTAGATGTCATCCAAAAAATAAAGAAGCAATCCAAGATAAGAAAAATGCAAGTGGTTCATCTATACTAACACATAAAAGGAAACAAACAAAAGATTAGCTACAGACTTAGAAATTGATGGCTCCAATTCAAGGCAATGGTTTGGTTCTAGGGTAGAATTAACAAATCCTCAAGGAAAGTCCTTCTTGGCTACCTTTCAACTTTAGTTTTATTGTACTAACCCATAGAAAGTATGAATCTCTCATCCATGGGCTCCTATTAGTGCATAAGAGGAAAATAAAACAATTGTAGGTGTTTGGAGATTTCAAACTCATAATCAAACAAGTGAAAGATCAATATGCTTGTAATGACAAAAGGCTAGTAGCCTACCATAATGAAGTTTGGAATATAATTGAAGACTTTGATGCTTTCAACATCAAGGTAGTACCTTAGAAAAAGATTCATACTATTGATGCTTTGGAAATATTATCTAGTACTCTCGAATTTATCTCACATTCAAAACTAAATAGGTTTTTAGTTGAGTTGATGCCTATTCCCTCAATACTAGATAACATACACAATTTCAAGTTTATGAAGATGATAGTCACATCCTAGACTTCATTACTAATACAATCATTTTTTAGGCTTAAATAATTGATGAATTAGATAGATATGAGATGGAGGTATATGAAGAAGGGATAGTCAAACTAAAATCCAATATAATACCTAATGAAATGGTTTAGCTAGAAAGATTGTTTGGATTAGACTAGATTGATAATTCCAAGAAGTTAACTAGTTTAGGTGGAGAATACCATCCTTATAAAATGGGAAATGAAGAAGAAGTTAGGAGCACTTGCCTTGATAAAGAATGCACTGAAGAGGAAAGAACCAGCATCATTTAAGAATTAAATAATTATCATGAAGTAGTAGCATGGATTTATAATGATCTAAAAATATTTAATACCTCCATCACATCATACAATTCCATTGAAACTTGGGGTCAAGCCATTTTGGAAAAAGTAACGGCCTATCAATGCCCTCCTAGAACCCCTTATTTTCAAGGAAGTCCAAAAGTTTTTATTAGCACGAATAATTTGTCTAGTAAGGAACTAAACTTGGGTTGCTAATCTTTTTCTAATCCGCAAAAAGAATGGTGAAATCATATTGTGTGTTGAATTCTATAATATAAAAAAAGCTTCTGAAAAATATAACTATCCATTTCCATATTTGGATGAAGTAAAACAAATCATGAATGGACCCTAGATGATGTCTTTTATATATGGATACTCAAAGTATAATTAGATAATGGTTGACTATGAAGATCAATTAAAAACTACCTTCTCTACTAAATGATGAACATTTACCTACCGAAGGATGCCTTTTGTATTCATAAATGCAGGGGAAACCTTTCAACAAGCCATGAGCATATATTTCAAATACTTGGTAGACAAAGGTATCATTATCTACATGGATGATTTAACTATATTTTTAAAGAAAGCGGGCAACCATGTTGCTAATTTAAGAAAGGTGCTCCAGTACTGTAGCGAACATGGAATTTACCTTAATCCAAAGAAGTGCATCTTGGAGTCACTAAAATGGAAACTACTAGTTCATCTTATTTTTAAAAAGGGTATTTCTATAGACCTAGAGTAAGTGTAGGTCATCCTCAGGACCCCCTTTCCTAATAGAAAGAGGGATCTAAAGTCTTACTTTATAAAAATCAACTTTATTCACAAGTTTCTTATAGGTTTTGCTAAGATCATAAGACCGCTCATTGTAATTCTCAAATAAGATGAAAAGATAGAATGGGCCATTCAAGCTAAGGAAGCATTTTATAAAATTAAAAGGGCCATTATTGAGGCCCTAGTCTTGATCAACCCTAATTATACCAGGTCGTTTCACATCTACTCTTTTGTTTCTAAACATACATGTGTTGAAATCATAACAATGAAAAGAACAAGGTGATGAAAGACACATAGCCTTCATGAATTCTCTATTTCAAGAAGTTGAATTGAGATATCCAAATGTAGAGAAGAAGGTGTATTCTTTGGTGAGGGTTATAAAGAAATTCAAACATTATATCTTAAGAATTAAGATATTCAATGTTGTCCTTAATTAAGTTATCAAGACTTTTCTGATACAAAATGAGCTACACGAAAGAAGAGGCAAATGGGTTACTATTTTACAAGAATTTAATTTGGAGACACTAATGATGAAATTGGTCTATGGGTAGGAACTTATGCAAATAATAGTTGAAACTAATCTATAGATTGTATGTTAGTAGTATACATTAGACACCATAATGCAAGATGAGTGGTATGTAGACATAGTATTTTATTTGCTAAACAATAGGTGTCAATAACTTAAATTCAACTCAGTGAAAATCCCTACACTTGAAAAGTAATAATTTTATTATCAAGTTTGGATTTCTATATTAGAGGAGCCATGATGATGTTTACCTCAAGTGTCTTGGTAAGGACAAAGCACATCATGCATTAGAATAATTCCACAAAAGGTTTTTGGGCATGGCATGGTTTAGGTGTGGCAACAACATATCAAATACTATGAGCTAGTTATTATTGGCCTAGAATATTAAGGGATGCTCATGCTCACATTCATACTTTCCACACTTGTTATACTTTAGTTAGCAAGGAAACAAATCCAATGTTATTTATACAACCTATCATAGAGATGCATCGCTTTTCTTAATGGGGACTAGGTTTAATTGGAATGATTAATCCTCTATCATCAATAGGTCATAGATACATAATTACTACCATAGGATGGACTGAAGCCCAAGCAATTAGAAATTATACTATAGAAGTGGACAAAATTTCTTGAAGAATATATCATTACTATATTTGGAATGACATTTTCTCTAGCATGTGATAATGGCCTTGCTTTCTCTTCCATTAAATTTTTTTAGTGGGCTTATGATAACAAGGTTTTTTTTTTGAACAATTATCCCTAGGGTAATGGTGCGGTGGAGTCTACAAATAGGAACCTATTAGAGGTTATTAATAAATTGCTTGACAAAAGTCTTAGCAAGTGGCATGATTAGTTGAAGTTTACTTTGTGGGATAATAAGACTAGAGTTGATATTGCCTTGGGTACTTCACCCTATCATTTAGTCTATGGTTTGGATCCTATTTTCCCTATTAGCCTTCATATTCTCACCTTACAATTCATGCAAGATTATTTGGAAGTAGATAATAAGATAGAGGCTAGGATGCTAAACTTACTACAACTAGAAGAAAAATGTGACATGACCTTAGAAAACTTTGTCAAGAACCAAGGAACAGTTAAATGATGGTTTGATAAGAGGGATAAGGTAAAATCCTTCACTATTCTAGACTTGGTATTATACTAGGATTAGGGCCATGAAAAGAAGGGCAAACTTGCAAAATTTGATAGATTATGGTTAGGATCCTTCCAGATAGAAAACATTTTGGGCAACAATGCCTAGGGCTTTAGACGTTAATTAGAGAAGTTATCCCATTATTTGTCAATGGGAATTCCTTAAACACTATTTCTAAGATTAGGTAGGTCTAAGCCCTGCCTTGTATATAGTATAGGTTCTTCTTTTGCTCTATTTATTATTGTTTTAGCTTGCTTAGTTGTTGTTGTTAGTTGGTTAGTTAGTTTAGTTTTCTATTTATGTTTTGTGTTCATTTTGTTTTCTTTAACTTCTTGGTTAGTTGGTTGCCACATTATTATTTTTCCTTGCTATCCTTAGTCTTATAGTCCTGCTTTGCTAATTAGGTACCTATTTCTTGATGAAAGAGGAATGTTTGTGATTGTCAACAATGGGACTACAGTTGGTGACTTATTTTTAAACATTTTTGGTGAAAAATTAGTCATTGAATTAGTTGTTTCAAATCATATCAGTTATATTAGATTGCATGTTTTCTAGTCTAATTGGGGTTAAGATAAATTTTAGTGCTTTTGATGTGTTTTCCTGAAATCTTACATACTTACACATACTAATATTTCTTGGGTGTTTTTGAATTAGTTGTTGTAGCTAAGTGTCAAGTGAAAAATCCAAATATCTTCACCTTTTTTATTGCCACTATGATCCCCAACCCAAGAACAAGCTCCATTGCTTTTGAGTTGAGACAACTTCATGAATGTGCTTCAAAATAATATCAAACGAAAAAAGAAAAAAAGTGAAAAGAAAAGAAAAGACATAAATATCAGAAGAATTTAACTTGTTGAGTGATTTAGGTAACCTCTACTAGGGCCTTGGATGATAGTAGAGATATATCTATAGTGAGATGATAAATAACTTCATCAAAGCTATCTATGCCTGTCTAGCAGTAGAGCAATGTCCAGGTGATCAATGATCATGTCTACTCATATTCTAAGAGATCCCTAATCTTTTGAAGGTGAGATCAATCTATATAGCTTGACTCTTGGTTTGTAGTGATAAGTTCTAGCATGCTTTAGGAAAGGTAAAGAATAATGATAAGTTTTAGAATCATTTGATGTTGTATTATGAAAATTCTTCTCTTCATTAGTCTTGTACTCATGCATTTTATGGTTGTATTGAAATAGAGATTCTAAGTTCTATTGATTCCCAAAAATGCACTTCCTTAATCCTAGAGTATTTCACCTACTTCCAGGCCAAGGGTGTCATCAGGAAGGGGAGAAATAGGACCATCCATACATTTAGGATGGTTAAGGCCAACTAACAAGAGTGGGTTTTCTCTCCTACACTTCGAGCTAAGCTTAGACTCGAGAGGGTATTCCTCGATGTTTAATAATAACCAAATGAACAACTAAAAACTAGTGGCTAAACCTAACCCATTGACTTGGTCCCAAATATTATGATGTAGGAGCATCCCAGGTTGCAGAGTAATCTTGCATCAACCAAAAAATAGTTGCATTCTTTTGTTTTCTTTCATTTTCCTATTCATTTCATTTTAGTTCAGTTCAATTCAGTCAGTAGCAGTTCCAAGATTTTGTACCACATTTTTCTGCATTATCATTTCAGATCTTATGGAGCAAGACTTAGCATCTAGACATCATCATGCACATCATATCCAAAATTTAGATCATTTGGATCAGTTTCTAGAAAGATATCGCTATCAAAAGATCAACTATTTTCTTAGAACAGAGCATTCAGGCAGTCTTAGATAGTCAGTTGAAGGAGAAGACTTATGGAGCACTCCCATGACTTGTAGAGCTAAATGAAACATCATTCAAGGTACTTCAGGACTTGGCTAACCTTCCCTAAGATCTGCACCTTGTTTCATTCACCTACGGAGGAGTACAAGTTACTTAAGGCCGACCTATCCATATACACATGTTACACCTTCATTAGAGACTGTAATTTCTTCCTAGGGTGACGTAGAGGATTTCTTGATCTTGGAGATGATATATAATAATGTAGTAGATGCCTAGGAAAGTAGTGAATCATAATATGATGTTTTATCCTTAGGATTTTGTTCTGTAAGGCCTTCAATGCCATATCTTCCTATTCTGTAATCAGGCCTATGAGCCCTAATTTACAATCCTGCATGTTGTCGACATATAAGTCTTTTGAATCTATGATATACTAAACATCATAATCTTTCATTGCAATCCATATTGAGTTACTTTTCTTATGTTTACTCTTGTTGCATGACCTGGATTGTTCACTCTGTGGACCCTCCGACTGTGACTACACCAAGTGGTATCAGAGAGAAGTTTGAATCCTTTGGGAGTGAAGTTGGTGAAGGCATTCCATAAGATCTTTCTATGAACAGATCATCGAACTTGAGGTAGACTACTTGTGTTGTGAACTAATTAGTGATTGTGAGGCAGTTGTCACCTTGTATCTTGATTGTTGAATTTGAGGCAGTTACACTTGATCCTAGGAAGAGATGTTGCCGAGGAGAATACCTGCTATTGGAACTATAGCTAGAAGAATGGATGAAATGGTGGATATGATGAAAATAATGCGAGTTTGATTGGATGCTATGGAAGAAGATCAAAGAAGAGGACTTACACCTCGACCTAATGTTGAAAGTGACGATGAATAATTTCAGTCCATTGATCAAAATGAAGAAACCCTAGAAGAAGAAGAAGAATCAGATCAAGTGAAGATGTTGAGAGCTATTTTGAAGATTGGGAAAAGACCTAGAGTGGATGTACCAAACTATACTAGCAAATTGAATCTAGAGGAGCTAATTGATTAGATAAATGACCTAGAAGAATACTTTGAATATGAAGAAATTGAAGATCCAGAGGTGAGATTTACAAAGACCAAGTTGAAAGGACATGTTGCTATTTGGTAGAAAGAAGTACAGTTGGATAGAAACAAGAGAAGAAAATAAAAGATAAAAAAATGGGATAGAATGGTAACAAAGTTGAAGAACCAGTTTATATGTGCTAACTATGAGTTGGAATTATCAAAGAGATTGTAAAACCTGGGACAAAAGAAGAAATCTGTGAAGGAGTATACTGAAGAATTTCATAAGATGATTATAAGGATAGGACATAGTGAAACAAGCAAAGAGAAAGTGGCAAGATACATCAATGGACTAAGATTGAACATTCAAGGAGAACTGAGTTTGGTGAGAATGACAACAATAGAAGAAGCATATCAGTTTTCCCTGAAAGTTGAAGAAAAGTTGAACAAGAAGCATGAGTAGAGACAGAGAGGTAGAGGAGGTAAATTTTAGAGAGGAAGAACATTTTCCAGAGGAGAAAGATCGTATTCATAGAAAAACATACAAGATATCACATTCAAGAAGGAATATAGAGATAGCAGTTCATACTGAAGAGATGATAGAACTTTCTGTTGGAATACAATGGATCATTGAGGGGGGGGGTGAATTAGTGATCTAATAAAACTAATTCATTTATCAGCCCAATAGTGTAAATTCAATTAACATCAACATGCCAAAGACATAGAGAGAAACAAAATCTTCAAACATGAAACCATGACACAAGTGTTTAAAGTGGAAAACCCTAAATAGGGGAAAACCACTATCCAACCTCACCAAAATCTTTATTAGGTCTCACTGATTACATTTGTGTCTCATTGACAAATGATCTCACTGATGATGCACTAATAGGAACACCTATTCCTTTCACCAACTCTAAAGATTTCAGGAGCACCAACACCTACATCAAGAACACCAACTCTGGACAAACTAGGAGCACCAACTCCAAATACAAAACATGAAGATATACATAGGACTACTCTATTTACAATAATAATAAAGGTTATAGATGAATTCTATAACTCTTACTCAATCACGCATCTACATTCTTAAATCAACATCTCAATGGAATCTTTTTACAAAGTAATGAAACGATACATTATCCTGATTACAATAACATCATGAACTACATAGCAACACCTCTACAATGAACACAGTTTGCCATTGTATCTCAATCTACCATTATTATACTCTACACGAACACATCTCTTTGCATACCTAGTCTTTGTCTGTCTACATAGGAAAATAATCATTTATCTTTACTCATATAGGAAGATTATCTCTTTCCATTTGAGCTAATTCTATATCTTTCTTATACATTCTACCTTGACCCTCAAACTCTACAATAGGCCATCACCTTTAGTCATCTCTGCATTTCTTTGTTGTTCACTCTTATTATCCTAGTCTGTGCATTATACCTTAAAAGTGCTTACAACACAACAACATGCTCTTATGCATTTCAAACTAACAAATACAAGAATGAATCTACTCTTAACACCAATAGAGACGTAGTATCAATATACATTAGATTTGATGATCAAAAGGCCCTCAGACATACCTTGTTCTACTTGTCATTCTCACATTCCTTTCATGAAACCTCTACTCTATTCCAGCTAAGCATTGTAACATAGTTCTGTGACAAATTCATTATACAAAACAAATTACACCCAGAATACCTTACATCTTTCATACTATCTAATCTCTATCATCAAGGATCCCTCTCATACCATCTAACAACATAGAAGCCTTCTAGGTTATGTGCATGTCTCCTTTTCATAGATAGAGTTCTATTGTTGTTTCTTTATAATCCAAAACACATCACTCTACATATTCTGTGTTTCATATAAAACACTATCTCTTACATCAAAAACCACTTCTCAAAAAAATCTCCAAGCATCAACAAAGATTAGGGTTTTAGTTTATTACAAGACAAAGAATAAAGTCAGTTAAGACAACTAACTGAATTGTCTTCATAGAAATACACTCAAATGACCATCAATTTCAATCATAGGTGAATATTGAGAGTTTAAATATAAACCATGGATTTCATGCTTCACACCTTGAAGACTTTCAATAAACACTGTAGATCTTATGTTCGTGCCCAAATATAAACTTTTCACCGTATAGAACCAGTTTCCCTAGGGAGGGGGCCAGTCAAAACATGCCATTGAACCCTTTAAATTTGTCACTTAAGTAACTATTACCGCCTATACCCAGTCAACTTCAAATTATGAGAAAAGTAACCTCCTATCACTAAAGGTTTTTTGACTTATAGTCTAGGTTTAAACTATTGAGACTTGGGGTTTTTAGGAGGTATCAAACTTTTAGAAATTAGGTCTTTAGGTATTTATTAAACCCTAATTTCTTGCATTACACAATATAGATAGGAAACACTCTGATGCAGAGGACAATGAACAAAGAAGATTTGTGATTTTGAAAGATTAGAGAACCTAGGGTTTGAAAGGACTTATACCTAAGATAATATATGTGAATTCTCAATGCTTGATGGAAATATCAATTCAATGATTCAACTGATGCTAGAACATATACTGATCATGCCTTGATCATTCTTCACATATCACTCTACACTCTTAGATATTCTATCACTGACATATCCTTTGAGCATTATGACAAGCTTTTACCTTTGACATCAAGTAAGAAAATGGGCAAATCCAACTATGAGTTCACCAAATCTAACTGAGTTAGGTTTGCACTTTAGAAACATGAATGCATACAAACATGGATGCACACATTAGAAACATGAATGCATACCTCCAAACTGTCTATTGCCACTTGCCCACATTTCATAACAAGCAATTCAAGCATGATACTACCAATCAAATTAATCAATTGAGAAAACCATGACATGAATGAACTCCTTTTGTTTATCAAGAACCTTCAGTCACTCCAAATGCAACTAAGATCATCCTTTCATTGATGTCCAACTGTAAGAGCTGAGGTCTCTCCAAATCCAACTATCATGAAGAACATACAAACTGTCATGTACACCATGCACAAGCAAGCTTGAAATCTTGATCAAGATCATCTTTGACATGAAGGACACAACTCCTTTAATTACCTGACAATACTATACATTGGGACACAACTCCTTTGATCACCTAACAACACTATACCTTTGGCATCAATGACAAACATCAACTCAAACAAAAGAACAAACTCCAACTTTTGACATCAATGACAAATATCAACACTTTCTATCATAGAGAAAACCCTAATTCTTACTGGAGTGATGGATACAAAAGAGAGGAAAGAGGACTTGATAGGAGAACATTCAGAGGAACCTATTTTAAGTGTGGAGGTGAAGGACATAGATAATTTGAATGTCATTAGGGAAGTACAAGCAAGAAGACAGAGAACAATGCAAGAACAACTTATGTAGAAGAACCTACTGGATCACCTAATTCAATTGGAAAACCTGAGAAAGGAGAATCACTTGTCATGAGGAGAGCACTATTTCAAGCAGAGACAAATGAAGAACCACCACAGAGGAAAAGTTTGTTCCAGACTAGATGCAAATCAGGAGGTAAATGTTGTAAGGTTGTAATTGATAGTGGTAGTTCTAATAATTTGGTTTCAGAGGAGATGGTGACTAAGCTAAACCTAGAAAGATTGAAAAAACCTAAGCCCTATCAGATAGCATATATTTAGGATGATCATAAGGTATTGGTGAGTGAACAATGTTTGGTAAAATTTCATATTGGATCTTATCATGATGAAGTATTGTGTGATATTATGCCTATGGATGTATGTCATATATTGTTGGGTAGACCATGGAAGTATGATAGAAAAGATATACATGAAGGAAGAAAGAATACCTATACTATAAAATCAAATGGAAAGAGAATTACCTTAATCCCTTTGGAAGAGGAGCCTAAAAGTGAAGCATGTGGGAATGCTAGAATTTATTTGGTGGATGGAAGGAAATTTTTAGATGGTTTGAGATATGAGAATATGTGTTATGCTTTGATTCCTAAGAAGCCTGGAACCCTAAGTACAAAGACTAAAGAATCAGAACTAGAGGGGATAACTGAATTGCTAATAGAGTATGAAGACATCATATCTGATAATGTACCTAAAGGATTGCCACCAATCAGGAGTATCAGTCATCACATGGATCTTATACCTGGAGCTAGTTTGCCTAATAAAGAAACACATAGAATGACACCAACAGAGAATGAAGAATTGAATAGATAGATACAAGAGTTGTTGAGAAAAGGTTTGATTAGGGAAAGTTTGAGTCCTTATGTAGTACCTGCAATGTTAGCACTGAAGAAGGATGGAGAATGGAGAATGTGTACAGACTCTAGAGCAATCAACAAGATTATAGTTAAGTATAGATTTCCATTGCCTAGGATGGATGACATTATGGATTGTTTGAGTGAAGAAAAATATTTTACAAATATAGACTTGAAGAGTGGATACCATCATATCAGAATCAGAGAAGGAGATGAATGGAAGACTACTTTTAAGACAAATGAAGGATTGTATGAGTGGTTAGTGATGCCTTTTGGATTAACAAATGCACTGAGTACTTTCATGAGATTGATGAATGAGGTTTTGAAGAATTTTTTGGGTAATATTCGTATTGTATATTTGAATGATATTTTGATTTTCAGTAAGACAAAAGAAGAACATTTGTGGCACTTGAGACAAGTATTGCAGAGGTTGAGAGAAGAGAAAATGTTGATAAATATCAAGAAGTGTAGTTTCATGAAGGAAGAATTGGTACACTTGGGATTTGTGATTTCTATGAAAGATTGAAGATGGACCCTAAGAAAGTTAGAGCCATTGTTTGAGTGGCCAACACCTGAGAGCATTGGAGAAGTTAGATCATTTCATGGGTTAGCTAGTTTCTACCAAAAGTTCATTAGCAATTTCAATTCAATATGCACACCTATGATAGAGACAATGAGAGGTGATAGAAAGAATTTTAAGTGGACATCAGGAGAAAATCAAAGTTTTGAATTGTTGAAGTAGAAAGTGATAGAGCAACCAGTGTTAGCATTACCAGATTTCAACAAGGTATTCCAAGTAGATTGTGATGCAAGTGGAAATGCAATAGGAGTAGTGTTAAGTTGAGAAGGTAGAACTGTAGCATATTTTAGTGAAAATTTGAATGATGCAAGGAGAAGATATTTAGTTTATGATTAGGAATTCTATGCCATAATTCAAGCATTAAAGAAGTGGAGACACTATTTACTTCCTAAGGAATTTTTGTTGTATATAGATCATCAAGTTTTGCAATATCTAAATAGTCAAGGGAAGTTAAATCAGAGACATATGAGATGGGTAGAGTTCATAGAGAGTTATACATTTGTATTGAAGCATAGGAGTGGAAAATCAAACAAAGTTGCAGATGCATTGAGTAGAAGAAGAAATTTGCTGGCAGAGATGAGAGTTGAAGTATTAGGTTTTGAAGAACTAAAGCACATGTATGAAGAAGACCTTGATTTTGTAGAACCATGGAAAGCATGTAAGGAACCTATTGTGATAGATAGAAGTAAGTGGTTGGATTATTTCATTCAGGAGGATATGTTGTTCAAAGGAAATTAGTTGTGTATACCTAGGAGTTCAATGAGAAACAATTTGATCAAAGAGAAGCACAATGGTGGATTAGTAGGACATTTTGGAATTGACAAGACAATGGCTTTGGTAAGTAAAAATTACTTTTGGCCTCAGATGTATAAGGATGTTAGGAAGTTTGTGCAGAGTTGTAGAGTATGTCAAGTTGTAAAGGGAAGTAGTCAAAATACTGGGTTATACAAATCTTTGATAGTACGAGAGAGACCTTGGGAAGACATAAGCATGGATTTCATATTAGGACTATTGAAGACATAGAGAGGACATGATTCTATATTTGTAGTAGTGGATAGATTTTCAAAGATGGCACATTTCATACCTTGTAAGAAGACAAATGATGCATTTCATGTGGCTGACCTATTTTTCAAAGAGATTGTGAGATTGCATGGATTACTTAAGAGTATAGTTTCAAACAGAGATACAAGATTCATTGGATAATTTTGGATGACAATTTGGAAGAAGATGAAGACAGATCTAAAATTTAGTTCAACATTTCATCCACAAACTGATGGACAAATAGATGTGGTAAATAAGAGTTTGGGAAACTTGCTGAGATGTTTGGTTGGAGAGAAGGTAGGAAATTGGGATCTTATTCTATCACAAGTAGAGTTTGCATACAATAATTCAGTGAATAGGAGCACAAGAAAGACACCTTTTGAGATTGTGATAGGAACTAACCCTAGAGGAGTGGCAAAGTTGAGAGATATTAGTATGGAGAATAAAAGGAGTGTAGAGGCAAAAGAATTTGTAGGACACATGGAGACAGTGCATAATCAGGTTAAGAAGCATTTGGAGGAGATGAACACTAAGTATAAGGAGCAAGCAGATGAGAAGAGAAGACATAAGGAATTTTCAATGGGAGATGAAGTAATGGTATATTTGAGAAAATAGAGATTTCTAGTAGGGACATATAATAAGTTGAAGATGAAGAAGTTTAGACCATGTAGGATACTCAGAAAGTTTGAATCAAGAAATGCATATGAAGTAAAGCTACTGAAGACATTGGGCATATCACCTATTTTCAACATTGTATACCTATATCAGTGTCATGAAGAAGAAACTAGTGACAACATTGAAGATCATTTGAAGAAACAATTACCACAACAAACACTAGAGAAAATTGAAGACATCTTGGACAACAGAGTTGGATGTAGCACCAGAGGCAAATAATACAAGGAATATTTGGTAAAGTGGAAAGGCAGACTAGAAGAAGATTCATCTTGGATTTCTCAGGCTGAGGTGGACTGTCTTGGTTTTCCTCTAGCCCAAGGGACTCACTTTTTCAACAACCCCTGGTGTCTGATGTAGGAGCATCCTAGGTTGCAGAGCAATCTTGCATCAACCAAAAAATATTTGCATTCTTTTGTTTTCTTTCATTTTCTAGTTTATTTCAGTTCAGTTCAGTTTAGTTCAATCAGTAGTAGTTCCAGCATTTTGTACTACATTTTTCCGCATTATCATTTCAGAGCTTGTGGAGTAGGACTTAGCATTTAGACATGATCATGCACATCATATCCAAAATTTAGATCATTTGGATCAATTTTTGGAAAGATATCGCTATCAGAAGATCAACTATTTTCTTAGAACAGAGCATTTAGACAATCTCAAACAGTCAGTTGAAGGAGAAGATTTGCAAAGCAATCCCATGACTTGTGGAGCTAAATGAAACATCATTCAAGGTACTTTGGGACTTGTCTGACCTTCCCTAAGATCCGCACGTTGTTTCATTCATATGCGGAGGAGTACAAGTTACTTAAGGATGACCTATCCGTGTACACACGTTACGCCTTCATTGGAGACTGTAAATTCTTCCTTGGCCGACGTGGAGGATTTCTTGATCTTGGAGATGATATATAATCACGTAATAGATGCCTAGGAAAGTAGTGAATCATAATATGAGGTTTTAGCCTTAGGATTTTGTTCTGTAAGATGCTTCAATGCTAGATCTTCCTATTCTGTAATTAGCCCTGTGAGCCCTAATTTACAAGCCTACACATTGCCATCATATCAGTATTTCGAATCTATGATATACTGAACATTAGAATATTTCATTGTATTCCATATTGAGTTGATTCCATTGTGTTTACTCTTGATGCATGGCCTAGATTGTTCACTTTGTGGACCCTTCGACCGTGACTACACCATATTGTCACTAAACCAAGAACAATTAGCTACCTTGATACCTCAATTTAGCTGATTGCTACACCCTGTAGATGTACCAACAAATTATAACAACACGATATCCCTTGAGATGAATCCAATTAATATTACATACACAAGTACAAGGTACAAACTGGTGCAGTGCACCTAGGACATTTTTATGTCATTTATTTGAAAATTCTAGTTGTTAGAGACTAAATAAAGTCTTAGATAAATGTAATAAAGCCATTTGAGGCATAAACATGTAGTGGAGGTTGAGAATAGTCAGTTTTCCTTAGTGGTGTCTGCAGTCATCTAAACTAGGACAGTCTAATATTCGTAAATCAACTTTTTATAAAAAAATTAGTCAGTTTAGGCTATTTTTAGCCTTTTCCCACGATTGGGAAGGATGTAATAAAGGAAATTCATGGTAAAGACAAGAGGGAGACCTCTCTCATGATAATGTATTGTAATTTGATGAAGTTTTAGGGAGGAGAATGGAAAAAATTATTGTTTGTTGTCCCTTATCTCTATTTTTCTCTTTTTCTGTTGTTTCATTCATTTTCCCTGAGTCTGTACAATGTAGTCATACATTCTAAATCACAAAATGTTGAAAGGGATGGTTTTACCTTTGTTTTGAACCAAGTATGGAGGGATTTCATTAACATTAAAGGATACTATCAAACATTTTATTGCTACTGTTCTGTTTTCTAGTTTTATCACTATTTTTATGTTGTTCCCCTTAACTGTACATTCCCGTACTACATAGTCAAGGGCACATTTGATCAGAGTGGTGTAGTAGATGTTCTTACCTTCCATTTGAGTCAAGTTGCAGGAGTTTTCATGGTGGTTTAAGCATTTTATCATTATTTTTGTAAAAGGAGGTCTCAAACCCTTGTTTTAAAGGTTTTAGAGAGGTTTTTGTTTTCCCACTCCATATTGCTGTGTTAGAACCCCAAAATAGGTGGAGTGAGCTTAAGATGGTGTCTTTTTTGATGGATTTTATGTGCAGGAGTAGAAGACAAGTGAAAGTTGGAGTTTGGGGATATGGAAACCTCCTTGTATCATGTTTAAGGCTAACTAGTGTTGGTAGAAGGAAGATTTGATCATAGAATGAGTTGAAATGATCTCAGACCCTAAAAATTGGTGAAATTCATCTATTTGTACCCTATTGGATCCTCTAGAATAGGAGTGAAAAGTTTTTCTTTGAGTTTGTGGACAATTCCTTTGTAAAAGTGGGCTAATTGCCCTCTAGGACAGCAGGAATAGTCAAAATTAGGGGCTTGTGTTCCAAAAGACCCCAACCTACATGTTTAGTATGTGATGTAACTCCATAATGGGTACTTGAAAATGTATTTTGTTAGTGGGTTTGTCATGTCTTATGAAAGTTATGCTTCAAAAACCTTGCTGACAGGGCTACAAGGAAATAGGTCAGTTTATGAAGGAAGTGGTACAAGGAGGTACCCTTAGTGCATTTTGATGGTTTTGTGAGCTTGGGATAGTCAAACCTAGAAGGTCTAGGGTCCCTAGAAAGTTAGGAAAAGTCCCCATGTATATGAACCTAAAAATGGGGTTATTGTGTAGTTGTGAAACCATGGAGAATGAGTGGACAGTCATGTCCTGTTTAGAGTCAAGTGTTGCAGCTTGGTCCACTAGGGCCTAAGAGATTTGTTTGACCTGCCATCCCCTATATCCTCTTTCCTCTTTTGAAGTTGGTTGTGACCCCTTAGTGGTCATTGTGGAGTTAGCTCTGCATCGCAAACACACATGAACATGATTCACAAATGATTTGAACTATTTTGGATTACTTAGAATGAATCCTTTGTTATGATACTGAATCATGAATAGTGTGTGAAACCTAATCTAAATCTACTCCTACTCCTACTACTAAAGATGAGGGTTTGATAAAAGAGAGGTGATTGATCCTTCCCCAATATGGATTGGTGCCTACTCCACTGGGCAACAGAGTCAAGAATATCAAAGAGGAAGTAGATGAATCTAGCAAAGGATCAACATAACTGGATATGCATTTACATACAAATCAGAGAAACATTACATGTAACAAACATACTTACTAATCCAAAGAAAGACTACAATAACCCATATGAAATTAAGAAGAGACCATTACAGAAAACTTGCAATGCATTAGATGAGCTATCATGCATACATCAAATCTTCATTGCACTCATACCAGCAAATATGGTAAGAGAAAGTACATAACTATGATTATATATTCCCCTAAATCATTACAAAGTCCCATGGAGACATATCATTACATGCAGATGTGCTTTACAAATACTTCCTATGATCTACTAGATGCATTCCCTCATTTGCATCTTGGACTTTTTCTTTAATTGATGCCCTAAAATCACCTGAGGCACTTGTAGACTAGAAAATTGGTTTAGAGACCAACCAATTGGCTCAATGACCAACAAATTTCAAATGAATACAACATTTTCCTTTATAGACTAGAGCAATGCCCTAATTTGCATTAAATGTTCTACTATCTCCTGGGTGGGAATCACCTACCCCATCTTGAATTTGCATCAACTTCACCACTTACCTATGCCTTAGCATTTGAATTGTGTTGAATTTGCATCGACTTCACTGCTTACCTATGCCTTAGCATTTGAATCACTTTGATGGCACCTCAGGTACATGCCTAATGCAATCAAGTTTAACCATACCTATTTATGAGGCTCAACAACTAAAATTGATGTCTCAGCACAACTGTAAGGCATGCATCTAATCACGACATTGGTTGAACTATAGTAGGAGAGTGTGACTGATTTGAAGTCGCTTGGTAGGATGCCAAATTGCCACCTAACCCATATAAATGGAACCATGTCTTCCCTACAAGATTTAGAGACTTACTGATTCATCAACATCAAATTAATGGTGTATAACCTTCCTTTCTATAGATTTGAAAGGTCCTTCATAATTTGAGGCCATTTTGATGCCTCACGAAGTCTCTGCTGCCATGTGGAATCAAGGTGCAATGCCTAAGGAAAGTTGAGGAATCCTTGTTGAGGATAGTACGAGAAAAACATGTGGTAGCCCAAAATAGGCTCACTGTTTCATTTGTTTCCATCAGCTTCCCCTGAATGGGCCTCACCATAGCCAACCTGGATGATGCTGATTAATGGTACAAGTGCCTTGAGGTATCAGATTTAATTCATTAAAGTGTACCATGGAAACACCATGTGTATCTCCTTTATACTTCCTTTGGGCTCCTCATTGTATCACATTGGTCATTGGATCCTTGAGTGATCAGATGGTTTGGAAGCCATTCATTGCCTCTACTATGTGGTAGGTCCACCTGCCATGTGGAAACTTGGCGCAATGCCTAGGGTGTGTTAGGCCTATCCTTAATGAGGATGTGCATGGTGTTGTTGCGTGTATTTGGGAAAAGGTCTTTGATACACAATGCATCCATTTGAATCATCAGGCCCATTGAATAGCCTCAACTCCACATGGAAACAAGGCACACCATCTTAAAAGAGTCAAACCTGCCACCCTTTTGAGGTGTGTGGGACTGACATGTAGCATTGTAGGAACCACCTTGGGGCTCACCTATTTCCATTCCCTTTATGGGGATACAAAAATAACTGGGCCTCACCACCTCTGATTCCTCATGCCATGTGGCGCAAAGGTCCACATTGAAACTTGTGTTAGTTTTGTTACCCTAAAATGGAGTGAGATTCAGCCACATGGTACAAAAAGGCACCTGAACACTTGAAGCTTTATGGAACATGGGAGGGGTCCACCACAATGTGAGTTAGTGTCACTTGTCCTAACAATGCCTCAAGTTACTAGTGTGAGGACTGTAACCTTTTGGAGGTGCAAGACTCAACCACATGATGAGTCAAATACATGACTCAATTATTTCTATATATTCTCTATTTTAAGACTTTGACTTTACCCTATGGCATATATATATATATATATTACTGTGATTATATTCATCTTTTGGATGAATTATATGCATGCTTAGTATTTATTTCTCTAGATGAAATCTTTTGACTGAGTACTGTGAATTATATTTTCAAATGCATATTTTATGGAATTCTTGTCCAAGTTTTGTGTGATTGCATGAGAAATACAGCGAAGGGCTTTCCAGAGGCCTCTAGATCCCTCCGAAGCCACTTCCTGCATGAAGAACCCAGACCACAGAGAACTTTAGATTCTTATAGCACTACAAGAGAGTCATCCACCCCTTCAGTCAATGACTAATAAGGCCAATTTAAGGGTCATTTAAGAATCCATTGAGGAAAACTCAACAATACATCTAGCTGTTCATTTAAATAAACAAAACTTATTGACAACTCCAAAATTCCAAGTCCACATGTCACTTTGTTTTATGATAACTGTTCAGTAACCATCCGTTAGTGCCAACGCCACTTCAAGGATCTACTTAACTGTTGATAGTTAGATTGATATGAATTCTTAATCTAAAGTTTGATTGCAAAGGAACTGCTAATGTATTAAATAAAGTAACTGGTTCAATCCAAGTTCGTTGTAGCTAGGAACTAGTATAGTTATTGCTTTGAATAAAGGCTCAGATGTATAAGTAGGAGCCTAGTAGTCTCATTTAGTTAGTTCCATTTTTAGTCAAGTATTACTATTTTTTGTCAAGGAGCAAGTCTTCCTGTTCACTCGTGTATCTATGCCTATTTGGGATTATCTTTAATGCATATGAAGAGGAATTTTTGTTGAAGTTGATTGAGTTCAAGAGGACCATCTCCAGTTGGGAAAGTAGAGCCTACTTCCCCTGTAATGCCTATCCATGAAAATTTGTCAATAATTAACAATAATAAATTAATTTAGAAAGAAATAATGAAAATATAATACGATGATAGGAGAATATTCACTTGTTGAAACTTAATAAAAATACACATTTTGATTAAACATAAGTTTAGTATCATTCATTGTAATTGCAAATTTAAGATATAAACATTTTAAACAATTATACACAATTACAGTAAATGTCATATAATCATCCACTCACAAAGTGGGAAATTACTTCCTCAGCTTTAGTATCTTGCACAATTAACAGACCTGGATCTGCACACTAAATGTAAACATTAGTTTCACATAATCAATAGATATACATAGCAGATAACAATGTACAAGATAATGAGACTAAGGCCCTAATGGGCCGATCTAATGTCTCGGGGGATCATGATGGCCTTGCCTACGTACATGTAGTGTAGAGACTTCATAGTTTGAAGCAACTAGTCTTGCAACCATAAGGTTGACTTAGATACAATAACTCATAAGAAATCTAGTTCATCACATAATATTTTCTAAATTATCTTTCAAGTTATAGAGAGTACATGCAATATTTATATTTATGAGTAATCCCTACAGGGGTAAAATAAGGAAGTTATAACAACAACAAAAGCATTCCAACCATTCTCTATCTCAACACAACATATAGAATGCAGAAAATAGACAATGTTTTTACTCAACTTCCAAAGATGCATGCTATTTCATATATATACAATGAAGACCAATCTCAAGTAGTGTTAAAATAGATAAAATTCATCTCGGATGCTATTTCATTCAATTTAGACACTACCATAGAAATTAGATTTGCTATTTCACTTCAAACAAAATAAGGTTCAAAGATAACACAATGCTAGTCTTATTAATTTCAGTATTTCCACATAATATATGCTAGGGAAAGATAATATAGTCATTTCTACAATCCCAAGTATTATATAATCATGATATGAGACCATTCAGATATTTCTCAACTAGCACAATAGTAGCTATGTTGTGTATCTAACACAATAAGTTTTAAAAGATATATATATATATATATATATATATATATATATATATATATATATATATATATATATATATATATATATATATATATATATATATATATATATATAGTTCCAATGATGAATGTTTTAACCTGAACAACTATTGTCCTGAGAAGAATTCAAGCATCAGGTATATGTTAGGTTTTAGAGGGAAAGAGTCAACGATTTTGTAGATTTAATAGCTACAACAAAGAGGGCGTAGAAATGGCCATCACTAATTGATACACATCTCGAACTAGACAAACTAGGTAATGCTAATTTTTGGATATGATTTACATAACTAAGTGGTACACCTTATATAAAAATATTAGAGAAACCCAGTGCAAAAATATAGAGTTATTGGTGATACAACAAACTATATTAACAAAGACAAAATGGGTAAGAAATAGACAGTCACTAAATATTACATATCTCCATAACAGCAAACTGAGTAAAGCTGATTTTTGGATATGATTTCAATGAGTAGGTGGAATACCACATATAAATTTTATTAGAGAAACCCAGTTCTTAGAAACAAATTTATTACTGACGCAATAGACTAGGGTTCAGAATCTTCAGACTGGTTGAATTAACATCCTGATATATGATTGGAGATTGGTTTCAAGAAAGTGACCCCTAAGGAATTAAAAAAAAATGAAATATGAAGAAGAGAATTCACAAACTAACATAAAGCTTGCATATAAGAGAAATTTATTTCAAACAACAAATCAATTCCATAACTCAGTGCATACCCGGAATTATACTGCTATCCAATCTTCACCAAAATTTCCTAACTCGCATCCATTTTTCCCCAAATCTTTTCTTCTCAAGAAACTAGATCCATCCATTTTATTCCCTACCATATCAATATATTTTTTTTCTAATGTATCTTTCTTTTCTCACCTCATATATTTCTTGATCTTTTAAAACTGAACAACATGACTTCATATGCCAATCTGGACACCCATTTTATTATAAACTAAAAATAGATTAGAATAATTTTAAAACATAATTTAATTACTAAGATCCTCTCTTGAATTACATAACTGCCATTTCTTGCAAGTGACAGAATAAAATAATTCTTTATAAAATATGTAAATATAAAAGCATAATATGACAATGAATGATTTTCTTTTGAAAACAATATTAAATCATCTAAATAATTATTTTAAAACAAAGCAATTAATTAATTATTCTCAATAAAATATCATAATTAATAAATAGGGTTCAGGTATCCTTACATCCGCAACTAGGAGGAGATCACTTAGTATTTATTTTGTGTTTCTTTTTATATTTTCTATTTACTATCAATATACTATGAGTTAATATTAGGTATTGCATTCTTCCTTTGTGTCAATTTGTAGACATTTAAATACCTGCAGGTTTGACCTTTAATTCTAAAAAATACCAAAAAGAAGTAATTGTTTTTTATATTAGTAAGCTGCAAACTCAGGTACATGTCCCGGGTGCATAAAAAGAAGTATTGTTATTCTGTGAACCAACACTATTTTATTCAGAGTATTTCATTGTTGCAGATTGATAAGATACACTTTGATGTAATTAATCTAAGTGTCATTTCAAAGAAAATAGAATAGTTTCCATTAAAGCATGTGTGTTTCCTTCCAAAGCAATTAGAGTAGTTTCAATTTCCAGCATGTGTGTTTCTTTTAGCAAGTATAATAATTTGAATTCTAGTAAGATTCTGTTAGTAGCTGATACAATCCATCCATCCCACAAGATTTAGATTCCACTCCAATCCCCACACAAGAGAATCTTATTGTAGATAGCTCTAGACACCTCCAGATAGATAAATTAAATGATGAATTAAAGACAGCTATAATGACCTCATCATTCTTGGCGTCATTGCCAGGGAAATAATCTATAAATCATTGTAGGTTAATGTGTTGGTAAGATTTTTGAATGAGTGCATTATGGATCCATCAATTTATTAGAAGACCTAGGGATGTCTTAGTTGATTCATAAGGCAAACCATGTTGGAAGAATGTCCTTGGGAAGATGTTTTTTCATTGATACTGCTACTGGCAACATGAGCATGAGCACAAGGTACATACAGTAAGGCATTACAATGTTGTCATTGATTTCAACATTGTATTTTGGCTTGATGCAGATCAATTTGATTTTCTACTTTGCAAGATGGTTTGATCCTTCATAGAACACTAAATTGCAAGAAGGTTTGATCCAAAGTTTGATCCAGTAAGGAAACCTATTATGTAGTTTGGCTAAGTGTCAACTCTGGATTTCTAAAAGTTATAGAGCATCCGGTATTTTGGTCTGCATTTGTCCACTGTTGAAGATTTTGCTCTATGGCTCTAGTATATTGTTGTTGGTTGATAGATGCTTCTAAATCTAGAATTTTGTACATTTTTTATATATGGTTTGAAAGTAATGAGTAACAGAAGTTTGACTTGACAGAACATAGTTGTTTCTAGTACAGAGCAGGTATGTAGGAGAGTTTGCATTCCTCCACGGTTTGGTTTCTAACTTTGTGGTTTTTAGGGAATGTTAATAGATGTGAATAGAGTGTGACTCCCAGTTTCATGTTGATTGGAGATGTATGAGTCAGTATATGGATCTACATTTGAAGGGTTTTTGTATTAGGTCTTCAGTAGTGCTGACCTATTAAGTGTGAAGTTATGTGGAAGGTAAATATGCTTTGCGGAGTTAAGTGGGAGCTATTTTAGGTTCATGTCAACCTATCTCAATTTGTTTCAAATTTTAAATCTTGGCGCGAAGCGTGTGTGTAATGGTTTGTGGCCGACAAGTTACATTTTGATATTTTTCCCGTTACACTCAATTAGGATGACCTAATTGATGTTATGCTTGTAGTAGATATATATGATAGATCTTTTTGATGTTGTGAATATATGAAAGATGAATAGAGATATGTGTGTGCATGAATATTATCAGAAAGTTTGAGTTAGTGTGTGATTGTGTGAGGCAACAAGTGCTTGTGAATGCTGATTGAGAAAATACAGAGCAGAGCAGTGTGATCAGTTTGAAGGGTTTTGTTTATGTAAATTGAGATTCATTGGAATTGTATTTCATGCATAAGTTATATGCAATTGTAACAGTTCTGGCAGTGAGCCACAACTCGTCTTATATCTCTTTATTTTAGGACAGTGAGTCCTTTGGTAGTGAGCCACATGCAGTGAGCATTCTTGGATAGTGAGTCTGCCAATTGTATCAACCTTAACCAGTTTCCTTATTATAATATATTGGAGCTAATCCACACCATGGTTTTTCCTTTTTGGGTTTTCCATGTAAAAATCTTGGTGTTCATGTGGTTTGAGTTGTTTCTGAATGCTTCATGCTTTATTTCATTTGCTACAATTAAATATGTTAAATGGATTGGATGTTTAATGCTTAAATGATAAAAAGGAATACTAATTCACCCCTCCCCCCTCTTAGTATTTTGGGTGTTCAAAAATTGGTATCAAAGCCAAGTCCTTTGGAAGAAGCCTAACTGCTCAAGGAAGATCTTGGAGATTGAACACATGACAACTAGAAGATTACCTATTCCTCCGAAAGAGATTCCTATTATTAATTTAACTGAAGAAGATGGTATGCTTGACAAGATAGGAGAACTCAATGCTACTCTTGAAGATCTTGAAAGAATTGAAAATGAAAACAAAGATCTGAAAGAAAATGTCAAGGAAGCAAATGAATACATTAGGAAATTGAAAGAGCAAATCAAGAAGTTCAGAGAAAAGCATAGGGAGGTAAGTGAACAATTGGACAAGCAAATGAAACCATCACCAGTCTAAAAGTACAATTTGAAGAAAAGAATTGAGGAATGTCTTAATGCAATTGTAAAAAGAAAATCTGAAGAATGTACAAGGCTTGAACAAGAGGTTGTGAATCTGAAATCTAAGCTAGAGAAAGCAAGGAGTCATGAAATTTTTTTCAAGATGAGTACTACAAAGCTTGATGAAATGATTGCAAATCAGAAAGGTCCTAATGATAAAGAGGGTTTAGGATTTGAAAAGGGTGAAAGTTCAAAATTAGGTCAAACATCAAATGCTAAAAATAATAGGAAGAATGGCAAATAACTCTGGAATCAAAGAAACAAAGCTAGAAGACCACTAATCAGACAACCAAATGCACAAAATTACCCATCTTTCAATGTTTTTTGTCATTCTTGCAATAAATTCAGACACAAGGCAATAGAATGTAGAAGAAGAATGAATTAGAATGTTCCATCTTTCTTTGGTCAATGTTTTACAAGCTTGGTCATAGAGCTAGTGAATTTGCAGAAGTCAAATGATGAATGCCTATAACAGTGGTAGAATGGTTCAATCTTTCAAAGGCTACTGTTATACATGCAATGGATTTGGGCATAAAGTTAATCAATACAGATCTAGAATGAATGAAAGGAATACTGGTCCGAAGAATGTTATATGCTATAATTGCAATAGGCCTAGACACATTTCTAGGTTTTGCAGAAGCAGAAACATGAAGAAGGATAAACTGATAGAGAGAAATGAATCAGTGCAAAAGATTAATCCTATAGAAACAAATAAGGAAATGGAAAAGATCTAGATAAAGAAGGAAGAAATAGAGGTTAAGGATGTATATGAAGTTACATCTGGTGCACAAGTTTCCTCTAGAAACTAAGTTGAGAGCTTTGGCTCAGGGGGGGCTCTAATGAAAAATATTTCATCCCCTACCAAAGAGAAGGTGTTGATGCTTCAACACAAGGATATGTGGTGTAAGTCAACATGTTTGAACTATTGAAGAAAAATTTGGTAGAAAATCTCATAATGCAGAAGTTTACAGAGCATTTGAAAGTGACTATGTATATAGAGAAAGGTTTGACAACTTTATTGTTTGAAGAATTTAATGCAAATTAGGTTAGATCTAAAAGGTTATAAAAGGGATTTTACTTAGAAAAATCATTCACAAAAGCATTCAAAGAGAGCTGAGAGCAAAAGAAGAGATCAAGGTGATTTAGAGTTCATTGCATCTAAACCCTAGTTTGGAAAAATGAAGAAAAGGTATTTTTAAAATTTTTCAGTTAGCCCTAATTTCACAAAGATCATTGTTTTTGAAGTATTCGTTAGTATTTTAAATGGCAATTCCAAGGGTTATTGAGATATTAGAGAAACTTCAACCTAAATATAAGAAATTCCCCACTAAATCAATTGAGGATGATCCATTAGGAGCCTTTCATCTATTCCTCATGGGGTTCTATCGACTGAAGATATTAGAATTTATATTCATGGAAAAATGGAAAAGTTTGATCATAGGAAGTTAGGTGATATTTGGTTGAAAGAACTTAGAGGAGATGATTTTGCCTAAAAACCTAAATACCAAAACCTAGTTGTAAAGAAACTTGATGTATGGTAGTGGTTTCCAAATTTTTGTTTTGATGAAAAATGGGTTAGGATAGCTCTACGCTGATTTCATGACAAATTTGTATGGTTGGATATGCCAAGAATGATAACAAAGGAAGTGATAAGGGAAGTTACAGGTCCGTGCTCCACCAAACATGTTCTAGGACTAAAATCAATCAAGAATGAGGTAGTAATGGTGTTAACAAGTACTACCTTTGACAAGAGAGCCCTCACAGTGAATCCTTTTATCATAGGAAGTTAGGTGATATTTGGGTGAAAGAACTTACAGGATAATATTTTGCACATAAACTTGAATACCAAAACCTAGTTGTGAAGAAACTTGATGTATGGCAGTGGTTTCCAAATTTTTGTTTTGATGACAAATGGGTTAGTATAGCTCTAAGCTGATTTCATGACAAATTTCTATGGTTGGATATGCCACGAATGATAACAAAGGAAGTGATAAGGGAAGTTACAGGTCCATGCTCCACCAAACATGTTCTAGTACTAAAATCAATCAAGAATGAGGTAGTAATGGTGTTAACAGGTACTACCTTTGACAAGAGAGCCCTCATAGTGAATCCTATCCAGAATCCAACGGTAAGATATGTTGCTATGGTGACAAGTTATAAGATTTACTTTACCAACAGAGAAAGTTAAGTTTCTGCCACCACCATCAATATGGCTAATGAGATGCTCAAAAAGGGTGTAGATTATGATCCGTGTGAGATATTAAGACAATAATGCAAACAAAAGAGAAGAAGTATCCTTTCAAGTTTGGAACTCTTGCAATTTACATACTTTTCTACTTTTTGCAAGAGCTTCCTAGAACCCAAAATATAAGATGGATGTAAGGAAGGCCTGTGGTGCATCAAATTGTAGATTCAATAAGAAGTCTTTGTGACTCCAAAGCACAAGCTAATGCCTTTACTGCATTATTTGCATTATTTTATATAAAGATATAGGCAAGAGAAATAATTCCAAGGAAAATGGTTGAGAAGTATCAAAATGATATTACATTTTTGGTTTCCATTGATGAATGATCTTATGATAGTGATAACTCTCAAGAAAAAATCCAAATCACTTGAAATTTTGATATGATGTAGATGACACTATGTAGATGCGAAGTCCTATTCCATGATCTCTAATATGAAGATGCGAAAAAATGTTGAACTACAAATCACTGAACTAAATTGAAATGAAAGAAAAGAAATAAATACAAATGTTTTTGGTTGATGCAAGATTGCTCTACAACCTGGGATGCTCTTGCATCACAAATGGAGGCACACTGAGAAACTCAGAGCGTATAAATCCAAGCATGAAAATGATGAAGAACTGAGAATAAAAAACAATTGGAAGAAGAGGAAAAAGACAACTTGAGGACATGAATATTTCAGGTACTTAAACCTCATGAATAGGAGCTCATGATTTTGTCTTGTCTCCTATGGAACCTGATGTAGGAGCATCACTCTTCCTCGTAATTTTGAGTTTTTTATGCTTTCGTTGTCTACTATGGAGATGGGATCCTAAGGTGAGTGCAAACTAACCTAATTTTCTCCCAATCCCAAGTCCAAAGGACCTCAAGATTGGACTAGATCACTACTATGCTTCCTATCAACTAATGCACCCTATCTAAACACACTAGTGATTATTTGTCCTAATGGAGATGAAACTATACAACCCTAACTTAAAATTGCACTAAGCTTAGATGGATGTTGATCACTCAAATTGGCAGAATGTCTTTACATATGATGGCTTATAAAAAATGGAGGTGGAGGCCTCAATTTATAGATTTTTGGGTATGGAAATGGAGGGCTATGATCAAATTGGGAGATCAAGGGCTCAAATTGCTTGAGGATCCTCAAGCAAGGAGAATTGAACAAATGACATGATTAGATTGGATGAGAATTTTGCTTCAAGATTCAAGGGATGATCAAAGGATGAGATTGCAAGTTTGAATGGATGGATGGCTAGGATTGGGTAGGTGTATGACATGTAAGGCCTCATTTATGAAAAGGTAAGGCTTGGATTTAGTGAAGAATTTTAAATTGTATGGAGAGGACAAGTGGAATTTTAAATTAGAGGAGTAGTGTCCAAATAGTGCCATGTGTAATTTTAAATTTGCATGAATAGCGACACTTGGAGTGGGATGGAAGAAATAGGACAAGTGTACACATTTTGGAAGATTTGGCTATGCTTCCAAAGTACCAGTTGTCATGTACATGGAATGCTAAGTGGACTTCTAGAAACATGGGGGTTTGTAATGAAAAATTAATTAAAATTAATTCATGTGTACATGTTTTAGGAGAAAATAATGATGATTACTAAAAGTAATCAAAAGTGGACAAAATAAGAATTAAATAAATATGGTCATTTATTTAATTTTTGGAGTGTGAATTATGAACTATAGTCACAAAAATATTTAATTTTTGAACTATTGTAGAGGAATTTGATTTTTGTGAAAGAGAAAAGGTGTAGGATAAATTAATGAAATAATTAAAAGTCATTTAATTAATATTTGAGTTAGATAGAATGATGTAGGTGGGATGGATACAGATTGTGTAAGTGGATGAAAGTGGTTATGACCATTTTCTGATGTCTACATTTTACCCCTCTTTGATATGGCATCATAGCTGTTGCGGTTGATGGGATATCAAAGAATCTAATTTTTTTGATAAATATGCCCCAGTGAGTGGATAGGAGAGGAATGGGTGACTAGGTGATGCCCACTTGAGAGATTGACGAAAAAAATTATTTTTTTTGTCGATGTCTTAAAAAAGGAGGAAAAGAGGGAAAAGGGGTCCCGAGACAGAAGAGAGAAGGAAAATATGTGAAAGGGAAGAAAAAATGGTGAAAGGAGAGGAAAAAATAGGGTGGGTAGGGGAAAACTTAGGGTTGGGGGGCTATATATAGGCTAAAAGGGGGCCCATAAGGCTCATTTGTCTTTTGTGATTAGCCACTTGTGAGTAGAAGAGTGAGTGTGATAGGATGGTTGGCATTCCATGAGAAGAGTGAGTGAGCAGCGAGTGAGAGAGTATCTATGACCAGTGGCAGTAGGTGATCTAGTAGGTGTTCTAACCTACTTTGTGACTTTTGGATTGGGTAGGTTAGGTGTGAAAATTAGGGCAAATTGGGCTTCAAAATTATTTCAGCGCATGATTAGCAAAGTGGCAACCATTTTAGGAAAGAAGCACCTTTGGGCAGAAGTGGCGCACCTTTGGTAGAAAGGGCACGCCTATGGTTAGAATTGGCATGCCTTTGGTAGAAGGGCACACCTATGGTTGAAATTAGCATGCCTTTGGTAGAAAGGTGTGCCTGTGGTTGAAATTGGCGTGCCTTTCACAGAAAGACATGCCTATGGTTGAAATTGGCATGCCTTTGGTAGAAAGGTGTGCCTATGGTTGAAATCAATGCACCTTTGGTAAAAGGGTGTGCCTATGGCAAGAATGGGCGTGCCTATGTTAAAACAAACGTTAACAAAGTGTTTTCAGGATGGTGTAAGATTATGAGGATGTGCTTTAGTCTCAAGAGAGGTGGCCACTGATGTTTACATTGTGGCAGTAGCTAGATTCCATGGACAAGTTCTTTTTGTGGATGGTGGGGCTTCAACATATCGTGGAGATGTACGCATACGTGCAGATAGGGAAATGATGACCACTCTAGTGGAGAGGTGGTAGACAGACTGATGTGCCTTCCTGTTACCCATAGGGGAGTCGATGATTACACTGGAGGACGTATGGAGGATCTTGTGGATCGCCATACATGGGGAGAGAGTGGTGTATGACCATGGATGGGGAGTAGGATATGTGGACTAGGTGTTTACTCCAGGATGAGTGCCATATGGCAGGGATCGATCGGAGATGGTATATAGTCAGGCTATGAGAAAGGGCCTATATTGGTTGCCCTTATTTGTGGCTATATGGATAACAGGGACCTTGGTCCCAGACAAGTCTAGTTGGCTAGGGAGTGGTACTATTAAAAATGATCAGGGATGGCATGGTCTATACTTGGGGGCCATGTGTACTGGCCCATTTGTATCATGACATGGATGTGGTAGTTTACAGGTGATTGACAAGCCTAGGGTGTCGTGTGAATTTGCTACATATATGGGTGTGGGAGCACATAGGGGTGACTCGACCATTGATAGTGTGAGATAGACCGAGTCATCAGACCTTCATGTTTGCATATAGGGGATAGGTGATCCATCACCATGTTGGGGACATGAGGTATTGGAGGCAAGTGATGGATGATATAGTGGAGTTTGTGTGGCAACCATGGAGAGAGGTGGAGTGGTGGTTGGAGGATAGGGAGAAGCTGGGTTATGTGTTGCAGTCCTGATATTTGATGGGGCAGACATAGCTGATTATTAATATGTATCTTCTAGAGCAAGTACAGTGACAGTTCAACTTGGTACAGGATGTGCTACAAGTAGATGCAGTGTTTGCTTAGGTACATATGGTGTAGAGGCAGTGGGAATTGGCACCTAATCCATAGATGGTGATAGTAGAGTTTGATGGACTCCAGCCACAGGCATGGCATGCGAGATGATAGGTGGAGCATATGGGGACTACCCCATAATATGATTAGTGGTGGGCCTAGTAGAGGCCAATAGGCTCATGATCCTAGTGGGATATGTAGCACTAGATAAGGTAGTGGCAGATGAGGATGATGAGGAGGATGATGATGGGGATGAGGAGGGAGAGGAAGAGGTGTGGATAGAGGAGATGGATGTGGATGAGGAGGAGGATGGCAGAAATGCAGGAGGTGATGGGGGCGGCAATAGTGGAGGTGATGGTGACAGATCATAGCTGGTGAGAGTACAAGCCTTGAAACAGTAGTTACAGGCACATGTAGCCCAACTACAGGGACATGCCAGAGATAGGGGTTCTGTAGAGTTGGCAGGAGTATAGGCTATGGTGCAGCAACAATAGACACAGATAGCCTTTGGTATAGAAATTTTGTAGTTTTGATAAAATTTTGCCTCTGGAACCCCCACCTTTCCCATTGATGTCAAAGGGGGAGAAGAAGATCAATGAAAAATGGGCAACATCTTAGGGGGAGAAGGAATATAGAAAAGGGGAGCAGTCAAGATAGTCAAACATTTTTCACTATTGCCATCAATGCCAAAGGGGGAGATTGTTGGCAAGAGACACTGCTATGAGGAAGATTGGAATGTTGTCATTTATGGAAACAAGGCAAAGAAGGTACATCAGCATGACAAGAAGACATCATTCTGGAAGACCAACTTGCATTGGCATCAAGGCACAAAAGTATTCAAGTCCGGAACCAAAATGACTATGGATAGTGTTCAGAGTAAGGGATAGAAAGTGAAGCAGTATGCCTTCGTAGAAGAAGACCTCCTAATGTAGATCAAGTATGATGACTCATAGCTATGTGATGATGATTCAGTCTAGTATTCAAATCTTGACTTCCTCCGGAAGTCATGTGAAGGAATTATCTAAGTCCAAACAAATAGAGTTAGACAAAGATAGTGAACAGGACATAGTATAATGGTCCGCATTCCTTTGCAAATGCATATTGTGCTCTGCAGTTTTGAAGGTATGCTAAGAGTTTAGTAATGAACATTGGATGTGATTTGTGAGGTCCCATTTGGTCCACAATGTGAGTTGTGATGTGATAGATGAACTGATCAAGTATGTTCTTAAGGAACAAGCTGACAGGTGTAGTAAATCCTTATGCGGAGAAGTTATAGCATCTGGATAATTAATCTAAGTGATTATATGATTGGGGCCAACCTATGAGAAGATTTGTACATGTTTTTCTGAGTCTACAATGTAGAATAAACATAAGATTAAGTCGACAGAGTACAACTCTTTGTTCACACGTTTCAGGTTTAGCTTGCTAACCTGATTGAGAGATAAATCTTGTTGCGGATATATATATTCGATGAATTTCATTTTTGGAAGGATGTATGGGCAAAGAGGTATTATGTGTATGAAACATGCAAACATAAGGCAATAATTAGCAGAAGAAGAGAGATCTTATCCCTGAATAAGAGTAGAGTAGTGAAACAGGGCAGACAAAGATGAAGAGTGTTGAATCAGTCTTTTTGTGTTTCATTGGAGCTATAACCTTGCATGTGTAGATGTAGTTTGAGTAGCTAACCTTGGCAGTGAACCATTCTTCTTTCTTCTTTCTTTCTCTAGGTAGTGAGCCTGTTTTGGCAGTGAGCAGTTTTCAGGGCAGTGAGCCTTATTGTAATTCGGTATTGTGCTATATTAATATATTATGAGCTAACACTCACCGTGGTTTTTCCTTTTTTGGGTTTTCCACGTAAAAATCATGGTGTTCATGTGTTATGTCTTTGTGGTTGTTGTTTCTATGTTTATTTTGCTTTCATATTATTAACTTTGGAAATTGGATAAATAAATTTGAGAAGTGGTTTTGTGGAATACTGATTCACCCCCCTCTCAGTATTCCTTATTATCAACAATTGGTTTCAGAGCCAAGTTCCTTGGAAGAAGTCTAATAGCTTAAGGAAGATTAGGGGTTCTGTAATCATAAAAGCAAGAAGAATTAGAAATTATGAAAGAAACAAGGAACTAGAAGTAGTGCTTATTGATCTTGAAAAATCTAAGGCAGAAATCAGAGATCTAAAAACAAATATTCAAGAATCTGATGAATGAATCCTAAAGCTAAGAGAGAAAGTTAGGAAATTCAAAGAGAAAAGCAATGAGATGAATGATCAATTAGATGAAGCTCAAGAGTTCCTAAATGGGTTGACACTAGAAGTTGAAAAGAAGGAAGAAATTGAAAGGCATCTGAATCAAGTTGTTAAAGATAAATCAGAGGAATGTGAAAAATTGGGCAAAGAAGAGCTACTTCTAAAATTTGATCTGGAAGTAGCCAAGAGCTATGAAGAAAAGTTCAAGCTAAGTTCTACAAAGCTTGATGAAATGATTGCTACTCAAAAGAGTACTGATGATAAGCAAGGTTTGGGATTTGAGAAAGGAGAAAGTTCAAAATCTGATCAAGCAAATTCTGAGTTAAAGAAAAATAGAGGGAACCAATTCAAAAATCAAAAAAGAAGACCTAGAAGACCTCCAGTTAGACAACCAAATGCTCAAAGGTACCCATGTTTCAATGGTCATTGTTTTAATTGCAATAAGTTTGGTCATAAATCTACTCAATACAGGAGTAGAGTAAATCAGAATGTTCCATAATTCTCTGGTCAATGTTTCAATTGCAAGAAAATTGGTCACAAATCAAATGAATGCAGAAATTTGGTAAGGAATGGTTCTTACAATGCAAGGAATAGTCAATCATTCAATGGAAACTATTTTACATGAAATAGATTTGGACACATGGATAATCAATGCAGATCAAGGATGAATTCATACAGAGAAAGGAATCAAGGACAAGGAAACATTGTGTGCTACAATTTCAAAAAATATGGACATACTACAAGAGTCTGCAAAAGCAAAAATGTGAAAAGAAACTACAATATTGAATACAGGAAAATAGAGCAAAGGAATGACAAAGGGAAATAAAAGGTTGATCTGGTTGAAACCAAGAAACAAATGAGCAATATTTGGATCAAGAAAGATGTGATTGAAGTCTGGGATGAATCCGCACCATCATCTGGTGCAGATACTTCCTTTGGGAAGTAAATTAAGAGCTCTAGCTCAGGGGGAGTAGTGTTTAAAATCCAAAACCCCCAGCCATAAAGTGGGTGCCAGAATCTGGTACGAAGGTATATGATGGAATTTGATGTGACAAATCTCTTAAAATGAAAACTCGAAGAAAAGAAGTCAATTGCAGAGCAATCTTGATTGACTATATCTATCAAACAAGACATGCAACTTTTTGGGAATGAGCATTTATGACAATTTAGGTCAAGTCATGCAAAGGATAAAAAGGGACTTGTTTGATTTCAAAATCACTTTGCATTTAAGATATCAGACATTCAGGAGAGACTAAGACAAAACTTGAGTGACAACAACTAAGATTTGAAGGATTCAGAGTGATTTAGATAAAGGAAACCCTAGCTCAGCAGAACAAGGTATTTTCGTTCAAACCCCATTTGTGAGTCTGTTAAAATTATAAAATAGCAACCCCGCAAGTTGTTGATATTACTAAGCGAGCAAGACCCAAATTCAAGAAACATCCCTTCAAAGCAACTAAAGTTGATCCAATGGGTGCATTTTTGAAAATACCATACGGAGTTCTATATGTGGAAGACATTAGGGCATATATCCATGTTTCCCTAGATGAGCTCGGTGGCAACAAATTCTTAAATCTCTACTTGAAATTTATGAGCAATGATCAATTTGACCTAAAGGAAGAATACAAAGTCTTAGAAGAGAACAAATTCATCTAGTATGTAGAGTTTCCTATATTCACAGAGGATGAATGGGTCTGATATATCCTAAGTTGAATTCACAATGAATTCATGTGGTTAGGGCAGCCCTTCAAAATCACCAAGGAAGCAATTAGGGCAGTAACGAGGTTAAATTCCACCGGAGGTGTACCCTTGCTAAAAATTGTGAAGAATCAAACTATTACAGAGGCCGTTGAAACCTAATTTGACAAGAGGAAATTAACCATAAATGACATCACAGACCATGCGGTAAGATTTGCTTCTATGGTCATAGGCTACAAAATCTATTTCTCAAACTAGGAGAACTCTGTCTCCGGTACTGCAATATACACCACATATCAAATGGTCAAAGAGAAATACTAAGTATGATTTGTGTGAGTTGCTGAGAATCCAACTACTGGATAATCTAAACAAGATCAAGGAAAGAAAAAACTATCCATTCAAATTTGACACACTAATCATCTGTCTATTCTTCTATTTTATGAATGAGTTGGCAAAGATGAAGAATCTGTTCTGGTTAACTAGAAAACTTGTAGCTGTCCAAATTAGAAATCTTTTAAGTAGCGTTGGAATCCATGATGAGAAAAAGGAATCCCTATGGGGGTACTTCAAAAAATTTCAAAGCATGATGCACTCAAGAGAAAGAATCCTTGAGAAAATTGTTGAGAAGTATAAGGATACTATATGTTTTATGGTTACAAAAGATCAATGCTTGATGGACACTGTGGAGCTTAGGAAAATCTAGATAATGCCAATGGGTTATGAAGTGGATGTAAAAATATTAGATAACTATGCTCAACACATGCTGAGTAAACCCAAGGACAACAGAGAAGAAAGTTTTGGAACCTATGAAGAGCTATCTGTGAAACTTCATGTTGAACTCAGACAACCTGAAATCACTAGGAAGGTGAGGAAGGAGGTAGAAGAAGTTGCATTGAAATATGGTTTCACTAAGGAACAAGTCAAAGAAGCAAGAGAAAAGAAAGAAAGTGAACTAGCTAAGGGTTTGGAGGAGTTTAAAAGGAAACAAGAAAAGCCTGAAGCACTTCAAAGGTCTACAAGAATCTCTGCTACTTTTTTCGGTTCCACACCATCTACAAGTGTGGAGAAACCATCCAAGAAATTCACTGACAAAGGCACAAAGAGACAGAAAATGAAAGGTAGAAGGATGTATTTTAGTATAGGAAAAACTGATGAAGAAGTGAAAAAGATACAGAGGCCTTTGGAACCCGCATAAAGAAACCCTCCTGTAAGGGTAAGACTACAAAAAGACAAAAGCAAGATGTGCCTCTGACAGAGGAAGCAACTATAAGTATTGAGGATGTCTTCAAATCTGTAATAGTAGATGGAAATCTAAAACCAATTGCACAATTGTATGATGAATATAATGATCTAGATAAGAGGATCATTGAGATTGCTATTGTAGAATACCTAAACATCTACAACAAGGCCCTAATTGAAATAGTTGATGATCTTCCACATAGCCTGGCAAGTATAATGACTACAAGAAAGGAAACTGCTATGGCTAAGGACATTAAGATAAGACAACATACACTAACAGAGCTGTGTCCAGAGATTACTCTTGAAGAAAAAGCCAAAATCTCCAAAGAAATCAAGGACGCATTCAGAACCAAGAAAAGAATGAACTCACTAATGTTAGGAGAAATTGATAAAGTGGTCAAGGAGACTGAAGAGATCAATTTAGAGGTGCTAAAGAAATATAATATCCATACCATCTATGATAATGAAGAAACAAATGCTGGAAATGATACATCTGCTCCGCAAATACATCTCGATCAGGAAATAGATAAAGGTGTCAATGTGACTGAGGAGAAAGAAGTTCCCGCTGAAACAAGATTATCTCTGGAACATCAAACTGAAGATAAAATTAACAAGGAGAAGAATGAGGAGGAACAAGTAAGGGAAAATCCTTCACTTGAACAGAAGGACGACTCTAATAAGGACATGGAGCAGAGCTTAAAAGAAGTCTCTACTGCACCAAGAGTCACTGTGGAATCAGTTAAAGAAATTTTGGAGAAAGAGAAACAAGTTTTAGATGAGCCTGAGTTTTTGTATGGTCCAATAAACTTGGACACAATATCCCTTGTTTAAAACTTAGATTGGCATCAATTGCATAGGCAAAAGCAAGAAAGAAAATGCTGAAATCTCACATGGAGGATAGTGAGCTCATAAGTGAGGCATGTAGTATTTTGGAGAAATTGATGCCAACATTCCAGAAGGATACATCTATGTCATCAGAAAATCAACTCAAAGGACTATTAAACTCTGTAAGTAAACATTTTGAATCCTTTGCGAAATCCACAGACATAAAAGTTAGGCAAGAATTTAATAAGAAAAGATTGAATGAGCTGAAGAAAATGATAGTTGATGATAAAGAAGCCGGTGATATGTATAGATTTTTCTTATCCTGGTCAGAAGCCACTAAGGAAATAGAAGTGAAGATCAAGGATTTAGAGCTGAAATTGGAAAATATTTCTAAGACATTTGATCCGGTGACAGAATCAGTAAGAAGCAAGGAAAATCAAGTCATCTGTGAGGCCTACCTTTTTCACTCCCTTAGTTTGATCATTTTATATTACTGTTGGAGACCTATTTTAGACTTTTGGGACTGTTGATCTTGATATGCAGGACTATTAGACTATATTCTTTACCTTTGATTTATTATGTTAGCATGATTGTGATGAGACTAGATCTTGATTTGATTCACTGACGATGATTTAACATGTGATTTGCTTTATGACATTATTGAGATACTAGATATGTGATTAATGTTATGGATTTATTATGTGATGTTATCTTGAGATGGATTATTGAAATGCAAATTATGAATATATTGTGATGCGATTTTATGATGCTTTATATGATCATGCAATGATGTGAGTGTATGTTTTACTTTGCTTTGGCTATGATATACATGTTGGATTAATTTTTTGTTTAAGTGCGCAGGTGTTCTAACTAAGCCACAATTAATCAAAGATCATCCCACACACTTTGTAAATTCTTGTGTAAGCTGATCTAGTTCCAAGAGGAACCAAGATCAACTATGTATGCATGATGAATTTTTTCGTAATGTTGTTGTGTGGTGTTGTTTGGGTTAGGTCTACCCCTTTTATATTTGATTTTTATTTAATGTTGTAGAGATGTAAAGTTCATTTGATTTTTATTTTGAGATTATATTTTTGAGACCCCTTTTTATGTGATTTTACTCACCCTATGATGCTCAAAATAGGTTAAAAGTGACCCTGGGTTGTACCCCTAGGGTCTAGGGACCATTTGAGCTTGTATAACCTTAGGTAAACTCCCATTTGGTCACTTTAACTTCACCCTGAAGTAAAGTGACGAAAATGGAAGTTTGGCAAGGAGTGGAAGGGTGGGTCAAACACTCAACCCCATCCACTCCTCTTTCCAAGGTTGGGGGAGTCTTCAAGACCCCTAAATTGTGGAGGAATCAACTCCAAGCCTCTCCCACAATTGGTGAGGGTACCTTGGGGTTTTGTGGGCTTTCATAGGAGGAGATGATTGGGGCACTTGTAGTACCCAGTCCTTCTTTGGCTCCACTTTTCTCTCCCACATGTGTGAGAGAGCACAAGTAGATGGGGCAAGACTTGGTGGAATGGGTGAGTGACATGTGTCACCACCACATTCCATGAAACTTGCAAGTGGTTGTGTGGAGGAGTGAGGAGGTGACATGTGTCACCTCCCCATTCCTCAAGGATCATGAAGAGAGCCTATTTTATTCCCTCTTGAAGAGAGGGAGAGGGTTGTTGAATCATTTTGTAATTTCGATTTTTATTTGAATTTTGGGGAGAGAGTTAGAGGACATTTTGGAGGCTCAATTGGAGGAGTTGGAGGTGGAGTTGGAAGGGCTCTTCTCAACTATCTTCCTTTTGGGATATTAAAGGTAGGATTCAAGGCTTTGACTTTTCCTTATGTATTTACTTTTCATGTGTGATGCTTTGTGTGCGTGTGTTTAACATTTGTTGTTGTGGGGAATTTTGTTATGAGTGTTGTGAGAACCTCTCCCTTTGGCGAAAATGCTCAACATGTGTGGGGTGGAGGAGGAGTGAACCTCCTCGGGGTCACATCCTAGTTTTGTGGTATTTTAGCCTTGAGGGCAAGATGAGAAAATGAGTATTTTTGAATGGCTTGAGAGCCATGGATAATTTTGTGAAAAATGACATTTATGTGAGGGCTTGAGGCCTTGTGAAAATTAGCTTTGGGAGTTATTTGGAGTGACACTCTTGAGTTGAGTGATGTCCACTCCCCTACCCTATTAAACTCATTTTTGGTGAGTTTTGTTTTGTGCAAGCCATGGGTGTTCTTCTTGGTTCTGTGTTTAGTGTTTTTGTTGTGAAGTGGTGTGAGTGTTCCTTGTGTGAGGATGACCTCCAAGCTTAGGGGTGACTCATGAGTGAGTCTATGGTAGGGAGGAGAGTAGTTTTAGTGGCTTCTTCCCCTTCTATGTGTTTATTGCAGGTTTAATGAAGTTAGGATCTTGGAAGAAAAAAAGAGACTTTTATCTTTAGTTGTCATTTTGGCTATTGTGAGCCATGGCCAAGATTGGCCTTTGTGTAGTTTCTCTCTAGAGAGAGAGAAAGAAAATTTCCTTCTCTTATGATGTATAGTATTAATGGTATTATTTTTGTATTGAAAATACTCTAGTGTAGAAGTTACAAAAAAAAAGGATAAGCTCCTTGTGTATTTGTTGTTACAATACAATTATTTCAATTTCCTTATGCACGTGCTTCAAGAAAATGTATATATATGAGTTGCTGATTTTTATTTATGAGTTTGTAAAAAAAAGAGATTTGTCAAATAAGGGAAGATATATGTCTATGTTACTTGTTGTTATCTTTGGAAGGTTGTATTTAGGGATGTATAGAAATTAATTAATTGGTTAGAAGGGAAATTGGTGTGTTTAGGGATGTATGGAATTGGTTTGATGGTAAAAGATATTTTTAGGTGTCTACATTTGCCCCTCTTTGATGTGGCGTTAGGTTGAAGTAAAATATGCCCTAGCTGCCGGGAAGGAATAAGATGGATAAGGGATGCCCCTTCAAGAGGTTGGCAGGAAAATAAAAATTTTCTGGGCAAGTTCTCGAAAGGATGTGACGGGAGTGAATGTTGGATAGGGGACGGAAAAAAAAGATGGCAGGGAGAAAAACGGTGGTGTAGACACCCAAAAATGACCAAGTCGTCGCACTACTTGCATTTTGTCTAGTCTGTCGCATCACTTGTATTTCATCAATTTCTTCCAATATCACCAAATTCTTCTAAATCACATAATTGCAACATTAATTGAATAAATTGTATTTATTTAATTAATTAAATTAAATTCCTCTATATTCCTCCAAAAATTAAATAATTTCAATTATTTAATCAAATCATTATCCTTTTTCAAAATTCAAGTCTCCATTAATTAAATAAATCCAATTATTTAATTAATTCATCACAAATCTCTATCTTATCTATAGTTAAATAATTTACATTATTTAATTAAATCAGTTATTCTTCTAAATTTAAATAAATCATGCAAATTTATTTAAATTATCTCAATCCTTATGTCCTCTAATCTTGCACAAACAATTAAATAAATTTATTTATTTAATTTGTTTTTTCCTCTAAAAATAAATAAAATCAAGTATTTTATTTATAATCTTCATATTCCTCTAATCTTGCACAAACAATTAAATAAATTTATTTATTTAATTTACTTTTTCCCCTAAAAATAAATAAAATCAAATATTTTATTTATAATCTTCTATTCCTCTATCATGCACAAACAATTAAATAAATTTATTTATTTACTTTCAGTTATCTTCCAATTCCTCTTAAAATATCTTGTTAACTTATGCACAATCAATCTTATTTTTAGAATTCTAAAAAAGGCAAAATTACAAGTTGAGTTATCTATTCAATCAATCTTGTTTTCATCATATCTTAATAAAAATATCCTTGTGGATTGACACATGTCGTGTGCACATTCATCATGGTTATTTGATTTATCTCCTCCGTTGATTCTTCTGATTTATCTGGACTGTTGATTGATCTCTGTTGAAACCTATATAAACACCCCTCATCTCCTTCACAAATCCTCTTCAATCACTTATTCTCAGGCATACTTAACAGCGTTTTGAGTATACATCGCATCGATTGAGCAACTTCACGATCTTTTGACATTGATCTTCGAACACTTGTTTGTTGCAACCATGGTTTCGCAACACTATTGAGCAATCTACATTCATCCAAAGGGAACAATACAAATCTCGGTAAAAGCTTTCATATTTCAGAGTAGACCAAATGGCATGACACACCAACAATAGTTTCCCCATAGGCAAGTAAACATTGTTTTATGTTGATCTTCTTCTGCTATCCTTATCTAATTGTAGCCAGAGAATCCATCCATGAGAGAAAGCATTTCATGACCCATGGTCAAGTCTACTATGAGATCAATGTTTCATAATGGAAAGTCATCTTTGGGACATGCTTTGTTTAGATCTCTAAAGTCATTACACATGCGGATGCACCCATTAGGTTTAGACATAGGTACAATGTTTGAGACCCAATCTGAATAGTCAATAGGTCGTATGAACTTTGCATCTAACAACTTCTGTATTTCCACTTTTACCAAGAGAGCTATCTGTAGGTGCATCTTCCTTAGCTTTTGCTTGACTAGTTTAACTTTTGGATCAACTGTGAGATAGTAAACAACTAGCTTAGGGTCTAACCCTGGCATATCAGCATAAGTCCACGCAAAGTTGATTGATTGAATAGATAACTCAACTTGTAATTTTGCCTTTTTTAGAGTTCTAAAAATAAGACAGATTGTGCACATGAGTTAACGAGATATTTTAAGAGGAATTGGAAGATAACTAAAATTAAATAAACAAATTATCTGGACCGTTGGTTATTTGTTTTATCTCCTCCGTTGATTCTTTTGAATTATCTGGACCGTTGATCGATCTCTGTTGAAACCTATATAAACTCCCCTCATCTCCTTCATAAATCCTCTTCGATCACTTATTCTCAGGCATACTTAACAGCGCTTTGAGCATACATCACATCGATTGAGCAACTTCATGATCTTTTGACATTGATCTTTGAGCACTCTACTTGCTTGTTGCAACCATGGTTTCGTAACACTATTGAGCAATCCACATTCATCCAAAGGGAACAATACAAATCTCGGTAAAAGCTTTCATGTTTAATTGATTCATAAGTAATGGCTTTTATTTAGATCAGTTCTTTTTATGTTATTGGGCTTTTGATTTAATTAGTTTAATTTAGTCGATTTTCCTCATACACATTCTGGCACGCCCAATGGGACCCACTAATCCCTCTTTTTCTTTGAGAAAGTATTTTTTTTGAAGTTACAATATAGAACAGTGCAAAAAGACACAGAAAATCACTTTTGGCAGTATCGTGAAGCGCTTCTAGAGGCACAGTACAGCACCCTCGGGTGATACTGCAGCGCTCCTGGTAACACAGAGTGACACATTTGGTAAAACAGTCTGGCGCTTCTGGTAGTATCATAAAGCGTGGTTGGCAAATTAGATTTTCTGACCTTGTTTAGTGATTTTTTAGGGTTTCTCACATTTCTACCATTGATTTGACTGACAAGCTGGTTTATTTGTCTTTCAAACTGTTTGATATACTTCCTAAGCTGACGTATTTAGGAGTATTTTTTAATATCAAAGTTAAACCATCTTTTTTTAGTATCCTTTAGGTTTTCTTGATTCCAGGGTGTAGATCTATCAAATATTACTTGGCAAAACTTCAAACCAACCATGAAACCATGTCTGGATGTAATTATTTTGATAAAGTATATCTTTTTCTGGACCTGAGTCTCATGCAGCGCTTTTGGATATACAATACTGCACTTTTGGTAGAACAGTAAGTTGCTTTTGGATCTAGAGTAGCGCTTCTAGTAGCATACTAAGTCACCTATGGTCTACATCAGATTGCTTTCAGAAACATAGTGCAGCACTTCCGGTTCACAGTAAGTCACTTTCGGTAAGACAGTACAGCGCTTTTGGTCAAATTGTTTTATTTTTTGCTAACTTGTGAGTTTTTGTGGAACTAATTGACCTGTTGCAGTTTCTTATCACTCACACAGAGAAAATAGGTTTTTTTAACATGTTCATGTAGGACAAGCTTTGAAGAAATCTTGATTTTTCTCACTAAGTCTTAGAAACATATTGCCTTCTTAAGGGATAATTGAACAAATCATTTCGGCAATCTAAGTCTTAGGAACATACTGCTTTTCTTAAAGGGACAATGGACATGTATGCAAAAACACCTCAATTTTCTAAGGGACAATGGACATGAATGCCAAACACTTCAATTTCATAAAGGACAATTGACAACTACAAACGTGTGTGTGCATAGCTTAGTGGCACCTTATTTTTTCTTATAACGGGACAATTAAACCTTTGTTTGACGTGCTTGCTCTTACATTTTAGTACTTCCTTTATAAGGGCCTTCTTTTGGATTGCACTTCATCCAAAAGGGATGACCCTAAGCAGAGTTTTCCTTTGAACCACTATATAAGAGGGATAAGGCGAAAGCCAAGTCCTAACCGACGTCAGCCTTACCTTGTGGTGCCAAACTGAAAAGAGGTGTACTAGCTCTTTGTGGAAATGATTTTCAGATTGAGCGAAGTGTTTGATACTCTTAGTAGGATTGGTTAAAGCTTTTAGTAGCTTGTTGCATTGCTCGTAAGGCATTGGTCCCTCAAAGTTACTAAGAACCATTTTAGATAGTGACTACCCGATCTACCTCCGAACGTTGCGGTAATCATCAGTGCAAGGGGAATCAATTTAAGCCCTTAAGATACTCACCATTGGCTCCCTTGAGAAGAGATAGTATTCCCTTGGCCATAAAGCTCTTGTGACCTACTTGAGCTTTCCAAGGGGAGGGTGAGATATCCCTACCTATCATCTCTCGCAAAGATACAAAATATCTGACACCTTTATGGAATGATATTTTTATCGACAGAGTATTAAGCTGTGAGCTGATCTACTGCAATGAAACCTTGTCTGTCTTATACCTGTGGAAACATTGGGCTTTTTTGTGAGCCTCAAACATACACTATCTGTTGTGTCAGTACTTTTTTTCCACTTGTTTGCTATGTTTTCTCTTGCCAAAAACAAATTCAATTAGAGCCATAACCAAATCTCTCAAAATTTTGCCTTTTAGAACATCAGACACTACTTCAGCGCCCCTGGTATTATAGCAGCTCGCCTTTGGCAGTACAGTAGATCACCTTTGGTATAACAGTACCTCGCCTCTGTCTAAACCTACTTCAGTGCCCTTGGTATAACAGTAGCTCGCCTTTGGTATAGCAGTACCTCACCTTTGGCAGCTCAGTCCATCGCCTTTGGTATTACAGTAGTACGCTTTTGGTTGCACAGTCCTGCGCCTCTGGTCAAATAGTATAGCGCCTTTGGTCCAGTTACTTGTGCATCAGATTTTGTCTTTCTCAAAGCATAAGCAGAATCTTAGCATTACTTTTTGTCCTAGTGTTTTCCATGGTAACCACTAGGCTCTAGCAAACTATGAAATCCAAGCAAGTTGTTCCTAGGAAGTGCAAATCACCTCCTCACACACCGCAATCAGGTCGACTCAACATTACTCCCAAGGTTACTCCTAGGACACTCGTGGAAAGATCTACCAACTCTCCCAAAATGCCGTAGCTGAACCACCCTAACACTCCTCAAGAAGGTAGGGTCCCTTTAGTAAGCACATCGCACTATACTACCAGCATGCCTCAGGATTTTGTGCCACAAGTTTATACTATTGATCAAGTCCCATCGCAGGAAGGTAGGGTCCCTTTGGTAAGTACACCTCAATACACCATCGGAATGCCTCAAGATTTTGTTCCACAAGGTTATATCATAGATCAAGCCCTACCTCAAGAAGAGTGACACTTTGAAATAGGTCAATCCTCTCAAGAAGATGGGCAAGATCTTGATGAATTCATGCAAGATCCTAGAGCCATAGCCGCCATTGACAAAATCCTTAGTGAGAACCAAGATCATTTCTTTCGCTTGCTAGCAGAGCAAGGAGCTAAATTACCCAAAGATTTTGATCTATCCAATCTTAGCGAGCCTAACAACACCCAAGATACCCTAACGGTAGTCCAAACCATGTCAATAGTGACCACGACTCTACCTGAACAAAGCTTACAAGGGAGAATGATTGAGAATCCCCTTTTTCAACAACCAACAGGAAAGAGAGTCGTATCACCACTTCTGACTCCTATGGAAATCTATAAACACCAACAGGTGACTCTTCAACTTCAAGAGGAGTTAGCAAGACAAGCCGCTCTACCTAAATCAAACACGCAAAACCCTCCTAAAGTGTCCACACCTATCACAAGTGGAATATTGGTTACTCCATCATGACTAGGTTTCCCACCAAATTACAATCCAAGGAACAACTATGTAGCCATGCAGTAAGGGTCTCAACAAATACCACCTCCTATATCATCAAATCCTCATGTCTCTCAACCAACCAGGGTCATGCAACCACAACCACAACATTCTTCTACGCTCATCCTCAATCGACCTCAACCATCACAAATCACTTCTACCTACGTTCCCCCACCACTACGATCATCAGCGCTAAACTTCTTCAACACATTGCCTATCCACCCTCAACATTCCCAACATCAAGTTTCCCAAAGCTATGTTCCACTATCGCAGCCTAACCCAACGAACTTTACCTTTTCGCCACCAAACTTGTATCTTCAACCTTCACAAAGCCTACATTCTTACCTAGCGCCGCCCCCACCTCCTCCAAATCAAAGCATCCAATTCCAAACCAATCTAAACTCAACATACAACATGCATGACCCCAATCAATCATACGACCCTTACAACACCAATGCCCATGGTTTACACTACAATCTTCCGTATGGGCAACAACAACCACTTCTAGGACAACAGGAGATGTTTCCAACCCCTCCCACGACTATGGAGCTAAAACTTGCAGAGGTTCAATAATAGCTATCGGATCTTACGTTTGGCCACACCAAGAAGACCTTCTCTTTAGAAGAAGTGTGTCCTTATCCTTTTGATCGGTCATTACCCATGATCCCTTTTCCTCAAAATTTCACTATTCCCAAATTTGATAAATACAAAGGAAAAGGTGACCCAAAAGACCATCTCAGGGAATTCTATCTCACTTGCTTCGAGGTCTCACATAACGACACTTATCTTATGCGTCTCTTTCCTCGCAATCTTGGAGGTCAAGCTATAGAATGGTTCTCCCACCTACCCACGGGTATTAAGTCTTTTAACAAGCTAGCAGAGAAATTTGCCACCCACTTCTCCTACAACACGGAGCATGAGATTTCCATGACTGATCTATGCAACAACAAACAAAAAAATAGAGAAACTTTCATTTCTTTCCTTCAATGATGGAGACAAATGGCTAGCAAATTCCCATTCAAGATACTCAAAAAGCAGCTTGTTAGCATATTTGTGCAGAACCTCAACCAAGAATTTGGTTTCCACTTGCAAATTCTTAGTGCTACAACCTTCGATGAGATCACATACAAGGGAATCAACATTGAGAAGGCCCTCATTGCTAAGGGTGTGGTCAAAATCTTTAAAGAAATGAAAGACAATGCTCCTCATCAACAAACAAATGATAAACCAAAGTTTTGGAACAAGAATAAAAATGTGGTCAATGATGGGGTGGTTGATTCTAAACATGTCCAAACCTTGCAAACACCGCTGCAGATTTCTAAACCAAGTCAAGCTCCACCTCAACAACAACAACAACAACAAAGCCAACCTTATCAAAACCAACAGTGACAACAAGAGCAACCTCAACAAAATTACCCTCCGTGGTGTCAATTCACTCCCTTGGGAGAGCCCATAGAATCAGTCCTACAACAGCTTTTACACAAAGGGCTCATCACCTTACCCGATGCTCCCCCATATGGCAAACTTGTTTACAAAACTGCATGTTACAGAGACAATGAATATTGTGAGTTCTATAGGAGAAAAGGTCACAGAACATCATCATGCATGAAACTTAAGCACCTAATCGAAGATCTCATCGAAGGCAACCAAATCTCTTTTAGAGATGAAACCCCAGCTCAACACACGAACAAGGATCTCAACATGTACAAGGAACCATTCCCTCACCATGGTCCACCTCCTCCTCAAGATAAAGGTAAAGGTATCAATCATGCTTCCACTTCCTTTGACTCCATTGTGGGTCATTTTGAAGAGAGTGGAGTGTCTAGCCTCAGATTCAACAACAACTCTCTGGATTGCACTGTTACAACTTGTCGTGGTCATGTCACCATTCGTGGTCCTACACCTAGTCTCCCAACTCAATCTGATTATAATCTTGTCAAATATCTAGGGAAAATGCCTGCACAGATCTTTATCTTGGACCTCCTATGGTCGTCACCTGCACATAAAGTGGTGCTAGAAAAAGCCCTCCAAGAGTCTTCAGTTTCTAACAATATAGCGGTCGCAGATTTCCAAGCTATAGTAGGTAACATTGCTTCATCCTACAATTTGGTCTTCTCTGAAAAAGACCTCTCTTCCCATGATCCGTTTCACAATGATTCCCTTCATATTGAAGTTCTCATCCATAAGTGCAAAATCAAACGTATACTCATAGATGGTGGTGCTGGTCTCAACATCTGTTCTTTAAAGTTACTAAAGCAATTGGGATACTCTAAGGATCATGTCAACAATGATCAAAGTATTACAATCAAGGGATATGATGATGCTGAGTGCCACTCAGAAGGCGTCATCCACTTGCCTATACATCTGGGCCCCATCATGCTTGAAACCAGGTGCCAAGTCCTTGACATTGAGCTGCCTTACAACATTATCCTAGGGCACCCATGGATCCATGCAATGAAACCTGTTCCCTCAACATACCATCAGTCTCTAAAGTTCCCATTCAATGGTATGGAGATAACTATCCTAGGTGACCCTAATCCTTTTGAATTCTATCGTGTCTTACAAGGCAGCTACAAGAATTGCAACCAAGTGCCTAAAAATGACAAAGCCCTTGAATCCCCACTATATGTTGATCTTGAAACTCTGACGCAAGCCTCTACAAGTAACCCCAATCCTCTTCCTGTAATTAAAGCTCGCATCTGTGATATAGGCTTTGGAACATATGATATCTCAAAATCTTGTTGTGTAGGGCGGATGTCTTTATCCCCTAAATCTTATGGCCAACTACCCATTACCAAAGTAGCCAAAAAAGTAGCTATTCCTCCCCCAGCGTTTCTAACCCAATTCTAATAGGGACAATTTTTGGAAGAAGAAACCACTGAGGACATTTCTTCTTGGCTCTATAAAGAGAGAGAACCAGTTACAATACCAGTCAAGCAATATGGCAATGGCTTAAGGATAGTCAAACACATGGGCTATAAAGGTAAAGGCGGCCTTGGGAAACAGAATCAAGGTACTATGGAACCCATTATTGTGACAAAGAAGCTAGACAAAAAGGGTTTAGGATTTGGTAAGAAGGTACCGCACACCTTGGACATCGAGTATATCCTCAACGAGGTGGCTGAAACTTTTCCTGCCGATTCGATGTTTACTAAGGATAGCATCGATGACTCTTCCCTCCATATGACCAACATATTTGCAGAATCCTCCATTTTTATGCTATCCTCCGTATCCTTAACCTCCACCACTAACACCCAGAATGTCACACTTGTCTACCCTAAACTTATCGATTGGGACCAACAAGGGTCCCCCATTATAGATGTATTTCAGAATAATGAAGCTCTAGCTGAGTTCATGGGACTTCGGGATGGTATCCCTCTGGGTGATCATAAAGCAAGTTTTGTAATGGAACTAGAGCCAATAGCTTATTTTGGTGAGAATGCCAAATCCTCCAGTCGCAAAAGTAAAAATAAAGAAAGATCTCTAGGTGAAAACCACACTGTGGCACCTCCCGATCACAAAACAGTAAAAACAAAGGACGTATCCAAAGGTGAAAACCCAACTATGGCACCTAAGGATGGAGGATTTGACCTTCCCCTACCATCTAAGTATCAAGAGAAGTTAGCTCTCCTAGTGGAAGATTCTACAGAGATAAACCTTGGCATAGAGCAAAATCCAAAGACCACATTCCTAGCAGCATCATTATTAGAAACAAAGCACAGGAATCTTAACACATTCTTCTTATAGAGAACCATCAACTTTGCATGGACTTATGCTGATATGCCAGGGTTAGACCCTAAGCTAGTTGTTCACTATCTCACAGTTGATCCAAAAGTTAAACCGGTCAAGCAAAAGCTAAGGAAGATGCACCCACAGATAGCTCTCTTGGTAAAAGTGGAAATACAGAAGTTGTTAGATGCAAAATTCATATGACCTATTGACTATTTAGATTGGGTCTCAAACATTGTACCTGTGTCTAAACCTAATGGGCACATCCGCATGTGTAATGACTTTAGAGATCTAAACAAAGCATGTCCCAAAGATGACTTTCCATTACAAAACATTGATCTCATAGTAGACTTGACCGCAGGTCATGAAATGCTTTCTCTCATCGATGGATTCTCTGGCTACAATCAGATAAGGATAGCAGAAGAAGATCAACATAAAACAACATTTACTTGCCCATGGGGAAACTATTGTTGGTGTGTCATGCCGTTTGGTCTAAAGAATGTGGGGGCAACCTATTAGAGAGCAATGACAGTGATATTCCACGACCTCTTTCATCATATCATGGAGGACTATGTGGATGACATACTAGCTAAATCTTCTAGGGCAGATCACATACAAGTTCTAGGATAGATCTTTGACAGGCTTAAGAAATACCAAGTACGCCTCAGTCCAAAAAAGTGTGTCTTCAGTGTAACATCAAGGAAGCTGTTGGGATACATTGTATCTTGTAGAGGCATTGAAGTAGACCCTGCAAAAGTAAAAGCTAGAGTGGAGATGCCTCCACCAAAGAACCTCAAAGCATTAAAAAGCCTTCAGGGAAGGTTGCAGTCCATTAGGCACTTCATCTCACAACTAGCAGATAAATGTCAGCCATTTCAACACTTGCTTCGAAAGGATGTTTCATTCCGATGGGATTATAAGTGTCAAGCAGCATTTGATCAGCTCAAATAGTATTTGGCTACACCTCCTGTATTGGTTCCACCAGTTGTTGATAAACCTTTGATATTATACATCTCAACTACAACTTCAGCCCTTGGGGCTTTCCTAGCACAAAATGATGAAACAGGAAAAGAGCATGCAATTTATTATATTAGTAGAACCTTGGTGGGATACGAACTCAATTATTCACCAATGGAAAGAGCTTGTTTAGCAGTAGTGTTCGCTTCCCAAAAATTGCGGCATTACATGTTGAACCAACACATAAATCTTATAGCCAAAATTGATCGATTGAAGTATCTACTAGCAAAAGTAGCTCTTACAGGTAGACTAGCTAAATGGATCATGATCCTTAGTGAGTTCAACATTGAGTATATGGATCGCAAAGCAATCAAAGGATAGGCCCTAGCAGATCAACTAGCAGAAGCACCCATGATAGATACACATCCTATGGTAGCAAACTTTTCGGACGAGAATCTCTTCACTCTATCCAACTCAATAATGTGAAAGTTATACTTTGATGGTTCCTACACACAGCACGGATCAGGGGCCGGCATCTTGTTTATCACACCTCAAAATGACTATATTCCAAAGTCATATCGGCTTGCATTCCCTTACACCAACAACATTGCTGAGTATGAAGCACTCCTCATAGGTCTCAATACAACAGTTCAATGGGACATCACAGAATTACAAGTATATGGAGACTCACAACTAGTCATTCGCCAAGTCACAGATGAATACCAAACAAAAGATGAAAAGTTGGTCCCCTACAAGCAACTAGTGGATGCCTATAAACCACACTTTTCTAGCATCACATTTGAGCAAATTCCAAGAGAGCATAACAAGGCTGTGGATTCTATGGCCTCTGTAGGGTCACTAATTGACATGCCTACTAATACACAGAAATGTGAATTCTTGATTGAGGAATTGTTGATACCAGCCGTCGATGTTCCCATTACTGAAATCATCTACGAACTTGTTGGTCCCAATTCCCCATGGTACGAAGATATCTATGAATACCTTAAACATAGTACATTTCCCCCTGACCTATCATCTACCCAACACAAAACCTTTATCCGTCAATCCTCCTGTTACATCATTCTGGGTGATACACTATATCACCGGAGTCTCGATGGTATCCTCTTATGATGTCTTAATGTGGAAGAAGCCGAAGCTACCTTACGAGACATACACGAAGGTGTCTATGGAGCACATTCTACTAGTCCTAATCTCGCTAAGAAGGTACTCAGAACAGGTTACTACTGGCCTACAATAGAGAAAGATGTTGCACGGTTTGCTAAGAAGTGTCTACAATGCCAGCAACATGGAGACTTAATTCATGCACCAGCTCATGAACTATAGCCTGTGACTACTCCATGGCCTTTTTCTCAATGGGGTCTCGACCTCATAGGACAAATCCACCCATCCTCATCCAATGGCCATAAGTTTATCATTACTGCCACTGAGTATTTCACGAAGTGGGTTGAAGCCATTCCCATGACCTATATCACCGGTAAGCAAGTAGCCAAGTTTATCCTTAACTACCTCATATGCCGGTATGGTATTCCCCAAGCCATTGTCACTGATAATGGGAGACCATTCAAGAATCAAGATGTCCGTGCCTTGGGCACACAATACAATATCCGACATCACTTTTCAACTCCCTACTATTCGTAGAGTAACGGCCAAGCTAAGGCTTCCAATAAAACCATTCTCAAGATCCTCAAGAAAATAGTCAATGAAGCTGGTCGTGATTGGCACTTGCAACTCAATCCCGCCCTATGGGCCCATCGTACTAGTATCAGAACACCAACTGGTGCCACACCTTATGCCTTGGTCTATGGCTCTGAGGCCATCCTACCTATAGAGGTTGAGATCCCATCCCTCAGAGTATCCACACAGAACCTGATCAGCGGAGAGGAGTATCGCACTTCCAGGATTAGCTAAGCTAGAACTACTAGATGAAAGGCGCCTTGCCGCGTTGAATCATCTCCATGTCTATCAAAACCGCCTCTGGTGTAATTACAACAAAAAGATCAAAGAAAGACGCTTTCAAGTTGGTGATGTTGTCCTCAAAGAGAATCAGAGAAATCAGGTAGATCAAGAAAAGAAGGGCAAGTTTGAGCCTAACTGGTTAGGTCCCTTTATTGTCACAGCAGCATATGGATCAGGAGCTTATACTTTAGCTACACCTAATGGCATTCCTCTAGATGAGCCACTTAATAGTGTCCATCTCAAGAAGTTCTATGCTTGATCCTCAGAGTATTCCCAAAAAAAAAAGAAAAAGCAACAAAAAATCTAAAAAATCTGTCCTCTGGTGAAAACCTGGCAAACAGGCACCTTGGATAAGTATCATAGTGAAAACTTGGCAAACATGCACTATGCGTAGAGTCAGCATCCATCATCTATCGAGTCTTGTTCATTTCTTGTTATCACAACACATTTCATCCATCCATAATAAAACCATTGACCTTGTTTACATTTCCATCTCCCTATCTAGTATAGCTTGGAAATTTGTCAATGTCCACCATTGTCATCCCACGTCTTGATCTGTGTCAATAGTTAACACTGTCTTGTCCTAGGTCAAGCTTTCTATGTCTTCTTCATCAGTCATCCATGCAAATTCCTCTACTGGAATGGGGGCAACTCTTGCCTTAACTTAGGTCTAGGATTGGTTCCTTGTTCGTGGTTCACAATGCGCTCTTCAATCTTTTCTCCTTTCCGCATATAGCATCCTTTAACGGACACATCGCTCTTATGATAAGGCTGTTATCTTCTCAACACTTTTCCTACATCATCACATCAACTAGAACTACATATTATCTCTTCTCAATCTTAAAGTACCTTGATCCCATGGATATGGGTATGTAGGCAGTCTAGAATACGAAGGAAGTATCCAGTACTCAAGTACATAAGATCTCAAACACCTTGACCTTTCTCATCACGCTATCCAAAACTACATATTATCTCTTCTCAATCTTAAAGTACCTTGATCCCATGGATATGGGTATGTAGGTAGTCTAGAATATGAAGGAAGTATCCAGTACTCAGGCACATAAGATCTCAAACATCTTGACCTTTCTCATCACGCTATCCAGAACTACATATTATCATGTTTCATCTTTCATCATCGTGTGCCTTGAACCCATGGATACAGGGTATGTAGGTAGTCTGGAATACGAAGGATGTATCTAGTACTTAGGCACACATGATCCATCATTCTTCACCCACCCCAATCCATTGCCGTGTCACCTTTCTTGTCTTCCACGTATCGCAATCCATTCGCTTCAACTTGATTAACTCAAGCAGCAAGCTAGCGCATCCTTTCAAAGCAAAAGTTCTTAGCAAAACTTAAGCAAAGCAGCTTTCTTCTGGAGTCATCTACTATCCTAACTATTTTGATTACCAACATCAGCTAGTTCCAGCTTAACCAAAGCCCCAGATCCATAGGCTTGTCCTCTATAAAGTGTTCCATTGTCGAGACCAATACACGCGTCTCCTGCGACATGTGGCATTTCAGGCAGCAAGACATTATCTTTTTAGGAAGATAGCACCCTTTAACGGACACATGGCTCCTATGATAAGGCTATTATCTTTTCTATCCAATATATCCTAAGCAACCTCTTTGGCAAGAGAATATGTTGGTTGTATGTGTACTTTGTAAGTCAATCAATTTGCTTTTTGGTTTATCTTTTTGTTCCTTTTCCAATACCTATTCAAGGCTACCTTGATTTATCTATAATCTTGGTAATGTTGCGATGCAGTATGGATTGGGGGCATAGTCATTTGCTTTTTGTGTGCCGTATTTGAGGAATGATCTTTAGTATCTTTCTTAGCATCATATTTATCTTATGTGTGTTACGACCTAGCATCTTACATATTAATATTCTTCTTGCATTTACATGTATTGAAGTTTATTTTATGTTCAAGACTATGGCTCATTCACATGTACCAACAAGGTCATATTATGTCTAAGGGATCTAAGTTCAAACTGCTTGCTTGTAGAGTCAATGTCTATGCACTCGGATATCACAGCACCTTGGTCTTTTATACTTTGGTGGCGAACTATCCACGTGCTATATCAAAAATAAGGATTGCTCTTTATATACAAGGGCAAAACCAATGCAATAAGCTCATTCATCCATTCACACAACCCTTATATCATTTTCATTGCAATGATCGATCAACAGTCTTTGTCTTCCATCTCCTCTTCCTTCCCTCTGGTGCATATCTGCAAAACCCACATGTTACATATCACAAGTCATAGCATCTCCTCTCTTCCTTCCCTTTGGTGCATATCTGCAAAACCCACATGTTAGATATCACTAGTCATATCATCATACATCTCTGTCATCATACATCTATAAGCATCATATAAGCAATATACATCATCACATAAATCCATAATCATACATACATATCATCACATCCATGTCATAAAGAAGTGCATACACAAAAGCATGAACATCACTAAGCGTAATATGTCATCATATATATCATGTGAAGGTCATCATAATACAAAGTTGTATGTGTCTACATCAATAGACCATCAAATATACATCAATAACGTACATCAAGGCTATCAAGAGCTCGCAATCTATACATCAAGATGCACGCAGGCATCAGTCCAAAATGATACAAAATGATACAATATACAAATGTCATACACTAGTGGGTCGAGCTGCCCTCTTGATGTGGCCCCGGTCCTCCACCTGTGCTAGGGGTAGGTCCCCCGGATGGTCCTCCTCTCCTTACTCCTCCTCCTCCCCCTAGTGGCACAAATGGTCCTCTCACCGAGGATAATGACTGCCTTGTCCTGTGAGATCCTGATGCTCTGGACCTTCTCCTATCTCTGTAGCTAGGCTCTTGCTGAGCCGCTGACACCACACCTGCGTAGAGCCCCCTATAGTACTCTACCTCCCTGCTGGCATATACTAGCTCTCCCTGCACCCAGACAAGCTCACTGTACAGTGTCCTTTGGTCTGCACCCAGTGCACGGCGTGCCTCATCCCTCTCCCTCCTCACTATATGTAGAGTGGCCTCTACTATCAATGGTAGTTGCACCTCTGCATCTCTCTCCCTCGTCACCTAGGCTAGCTACCTATCATCCACTGCTGGTGCAGGTGCAGCCTACGCCTGTGCTTGTACCAGTGCTTGTACTCGGGCCTATACCTGTACCTGTATCTATGTCTAGACCTATGCCTGTGCCTATCCTAAGGCTGCCTTGGCCTGTCTTGCCTCTGCTCTGGCTGCATTCCTGTCTCTCCTCACCTGCACCATCTGGAGCTCTAAGCATGTCCTCCGGGCTATCTCCTCCTGTAGCAACTGCTCAGCCCTCTGTAAGTCGGTCTCTACGACCAGGTCCTTAGCCTCCGCCATCTCTACATCTACCTTTGAGCCTCTGGCCTCCCCGCCGGCCTGCTGTCTAGCCTCTTGGGCCTGTCGCCTCATCCTCGTCTCTACACCTGGGACTAGTACCTCTCCCACTACCCCTACCACCCCTGGTGTAGTTAGCCGCACTGGCCTGTGTGTCTGCCAGTACCTGTCATAGTCTGGCAGTGTCCCTAGATCTACCAATCCTGTATCCCAATCCCATCTCACAGGGACAAGTCCCTGCACCTCCACCAAGGCTGTAGCTACTAGAATCTCTGCATCCCAATCCCCAACCTCTCGTCGTGTCCTGGCGTGTCACCTCCCCAACTGGTAGTCCCTGTGGCAACCCAAATTGTCTGAGTACCCGCTCTGGCAGGTATCTCTCTATAGTGTCTGTCTGTCTCCCAAAGAGGTATCGAGCCTGTCTGCAGTACATAAGCTACTCGTGCTCATCCTCCCACTCCTCACAGAGTAACCATGGCCTCCATATGAACAGGTCCATCTCATCGATCTGCCGCCTCCAATGGCTCACAGATCCCAGCCACCGATGTGTGATGATGCCCTCATACAGGAATCCATACGGCTCTCCCCTCTCCTGACACTGTGCCATAGGTCTGATAACTAGGATGTCCTCCCACGCCCATACTTGTAATAGAGTAACCCCTGCTGAGAGACTCCTGCCTCCCTTGTAAACGTAGTCATGCATATCGCAATATAGTTGTCCAAGCACACATGGCCCCCATGTGTACTGTGTCCCATGTGTGAACATCCCTGATAGTACTATGCCCCATCCAACAGATAGTCCTCTAGATCACCTATCTGGGCACAAGAAGCCGCCAATCAGTGAAGCCACTATCTACCTGATCCTATCATAGAGTCGTGGGATGTCTATCCACCAAATCTCCTTGTCATCTATCCTGAGGTCATCTATGCAAAATACCTCCACCATACCTGCCTCGCCCTGCGCCGGGTCAAAGTCCACCCTCTCTCCATCTATCCTAATCCTGAGGATACGGTACACATCCTCCAGTGTCACTGTAGCCTCCCCCGTCAGAAAGTGAAACAAGCCTGTCTCACTGTGAAATCTCTCTACAACTGCAGTCACTAGGGTGAGATTCACCCTAATGTGTGTTAGGTGTGCAACGTGCCACAATCTTGCGTGCTCTAGGAATGTGTCCTCCTCCCATGTTAGTTGTACTACCTCCTGTGCTATAGGGTGATGTCGCTCTCTTGACATGAATGATGGCATCATCCTCTGCATTCACAGCACACCACTTGTCAGTCAGTTTAACCATTCCTCTACAGTCCTACCAACTTCTACCCTATGACGCAAAACCCTCAGAATGGCTCTTCCCTTGCTCCAACTAGGGTCATCAACCCTTCGGTCAACCCTAGTCTCTTACACTCTTCTAGTCTAAACCAAAAGCGCCTTGTTGTGCACAAGTGCACTACCCTGTCTTACCAAACGCGCCTTACTGCTTAGGCAGAAGTGCTACACTATGTTACCCCAAAGTTGACTTGTTTTACAAGTGCACTACGCCATGCTGCCAATCGTGCCTCACTGTACTACCAAAGGTGACATGATTTTTTCTATCCCTTCCAACCGCGCTAGCCTACCCTACCACGTACTACACTACGCTACTAGATGCACTGCAAGACCCTACCAAAAGTGCTGCGGCGTGGCTGCCAAAAACCAAAAGCGCTGCGGCTTTGCCAAAAGTGCTGAGTTTACCTACCACAAGCGCTGCGTTGTGCCAAAAGTGCCTAGGATGACTACCAGATGCGCTAAGATATCCTAAAGCACTTTTGGCTGACCTAAGTGACCTCCCTAACCCTAGCCCTAATCTGCCCTAAAACATCAAATTCAAATGAGGTTTTCAAGCACTTACCGCTACCAGAGCTCCTTCTGGTCTCCCGTACGTCCGCACTCACTCTGCCCGATGCTTATGCATTGGAATCAACATCTCTCCTCACTGTCCACTCTTTCCACTCAACTCTCTCACTCTAAGTTTGGAGGCTTTGCACTCTCTAAATTTAGAAGCTCTTCGTGTGCAAATGAGGAGTGTGGTCCCCTTAGGGCCTATTTATAGTTACCCTCCCACTTTTTTCCCCATCCATTCTGCATTTCCTTCTCCCTTCTCCAACACAACTTCTAGTCGAGCGTCAACCCAGTCCTTCTGTCACTTCCTTGTCTTTCCGCTCGAGGGGGCATACACTGGGGCAACTACCTACACTGGGGCATCAAAAATTGTATCATGTCTTCAATAATCATTTTCTTTGATGCAACACTGTAAACTGCATTGCATCAAAGAGGGGCAAAATATAGACACCCAAAAATGACCAAGTCGTCGCACTACTTGCATTTCGTCTAGTCTGTCGCATCACTTGTATTTCATCAATTTCTTCCAATATCACCAAATTCTTCTAAATTACATAATTGTGACATTAATTGAATAAATTGTATTTATTTAATTAATTAAATTAAATTCCTCTATATTCCTCCAAAAATTAAATAATTTCAATTATTTAATCAAATCATTATCCTTTTTCAAAATTCAAGTCTCCATTAATTAAATAAATCCAATTATTTAATTAATTCATCACAAATCTCTATCTTATCTATAATTAAATAATTTACATTATTTAATTAAATTAGTTGCTCTTCTAAATTTAAATAAATCATGCAAATTTATTTAAATTATCTCAATCCTCATGTCCTCTAATCTTGCACAAACAATTAAATAAATTTATTTATTTAATTTTCTTTTTCCTCTAAAAATAAATAAAATCAAGTATTTTATTTATAATCTTCATATTCCTCTAATCTTGCACAAACAGGAAGGATGTTGATTTTTTGCTCTGCATGTCGAGCTAGGGCTTTCATGCCCTAGCCCGATCCTCTAGTTTTTTCCTGGTCGTGCGAAGTGTGGGGAGTGCATGCGTTTTGGGGAGGTCCGGGGTTGTGTTTTTTATCAGTGCAAAGTTTTTTCAGCGGCATTGGTGTCTCTTTCTCCCTGAGCGTGCGGGGGTTTTGTGCCTGGTTGGTTTGGGTCTACAGTTCGAAGGTAGTGCTGGGTGGTGGATCGGTTAAACCCTAGTGGTGGTACTTTTTTCTTGGGGGCCTGCTTGCCCACCTTGGATCTTGTTTAGTTTCAATGCCGATCGGGGAGTCTTCAGGGGCTAGTCCCAAGATGGATTTTCGCTCAGCAGCGGTTGGTGCAAATTCTCCTTTGCACGCTTCGAAGGTTTTTAATAATAACTTGTTCTCACCAGATCCAGGGTTGGTTGGTTCGGGTTTGTCTGGTGGTACTCAGATTACAAAGATCAATGGATGTCTTGAACGTTGTGAGGAGAGGCCAAAATTGGTTATCCCGCTGGAGATGATTGCGGAAGATATTGATTATTATTCAAAGCATGCATTGCTGTGCAAGTTTATGGGGATGCGGGTTTCTTTACAATTTCTTGAATCATGGGCCCAACGGACTTGGATGCCAGAGGGAGAAATGGAGGTTATGCTTTTAGCAAATAACTTTTTCATGGTTTCATTCAATTGCTTGGCAGATCACAATAAGGCCTTTGAAGGAGGCCCCTATTTTCATAATCAGATTGGATTATTCATTAAACCTTGGCATGTGGGATTCAATCGTGCTGAAGAGCTTCCGAACCGGGTTCCAGTGTGGGTTCGGCTTCCAAGGTTTCCTGTGGAATGTTGGCGGGATGACGTTTTACACTTGTTAGCTTCAATGCTAGGAAAACCAGTTGGTGCTTCACAGCAGACTCAAGTTAAAAAGGTGATGACTTTTGCTCGTATATGTGTTGAGATTGATTTAAGTAAACCCTTGCCAGATTCGGTGGATATGTGTGCAGGTCCTTACTCTTGGGTGTAGCAGTTGGACTATGAGACTCTTCCTTTTCGGTGCCGTCTCTGTCATGAATATGGACATTTACAGAGGAGATGCCCTAAGGCTAGGCCTGTGGACTCCCAGCCTTCTCAGCCTCCCCACAATCCCCCTAGAGTTGAAAAGGGGAAGGAACCCATTCCTGGTGATGTGGATGGGGCTGATGGTTTCGTTCCTGTCAAGGCTCGAAATAGGAATCGAGGTCAAAAGAGGACTTTGAAGGAAAGGCAGGATGAAGATTCTTTCAACAGATTTGAAGTTTTAGATGATCTCAGCCAGCAGGAAGTGAATCCAGGCTTGGTGAATATGGATCAGGGTGCTTCAGGTATAGGATAGGAGGGCCTTCTTTCTGAAGCTACTCAGGTTTTGCAGGATTATAGGGCTTTGCAAATGGACACAGATGTTCAAATGGAAGTCCAGGTGGAATCGGTTCCTATTATAGTAGGGAAGAAGGGTGGTGAGGATGGATCTCCTCTTGTTTCAAATGTAGGTACTGAGGGGGTGAAGATTAATAAGTCTTCTTCTTCTCATTTGGGTCTTCATCAAAAGGATCCAAAAAAAGGGGCTGGGGAGAAGTCTTCCAAGCTTGGTAGAAAAAAAGATTTGGATAAGATTAAATTAACAGGGGAAACTTTGGTAGAGTCAGGGTCTGTTAAGACTCTGGATTCTCATTTTTCAAGCCCCTTGAAATGATTGTTCTATCCTGGAATGTAAGGGGCTTGAACAGTGGCCCTCGACAAAAAGCTATTCATGATTTGGTTAGAAGTCAATCTCCTGATGTTCTTTTCCTGCAGGAGACTAAGTTATCAGTGGAGTGTATGTTTGGTTTAGTGCCTAAGTTGTGGGGGAGTGGAGAGTGCCAGTGTATTGGTGCTCAAGGGTCTGCTGGAGGAGTGGCTTGTTTATGGAATCCTCAGAAGATCCGCCCTCTTTGGTGGTTGTCCTTTCAGTCTTCCATCTCTATGATTGCTTCTTGTTTTGAGACAGGGGAGTCTGTTCTCTTCTCCAATATCTATGCGCCTACTGAACTTCAGGGTAAACAACTATTGTGGTCCCATATCCGGTTTGTCCGAAGCATGGTTCCTTTCCATCCGTGGATTATGGCTGGAGACTTCAATGCTATTTCTGAGTTGGCTAAGAAGATGGGTGGTATTGCGATGCTTGAGTCTTCTGCACTGCTACTTCAGGATAACATTTCAGCTTTAAATCTGGTGGATATCAAGCCCATTAATGGCCAGTTTACTTGGAATAATCAGAGGATTGGGAATAACTGCATTGCGGAATGACTTGACCGCTTTCTGGTTTCTTGCTACTGGGTTGGTGGGTTGTGGTCTTCTAGCTCTGAAATTTTGGATTGGAGGGGATCAGATCATTGGCCTATCAAGCTGGCTATTTCTTCAGCTCGTGTGCCTCGATCTCCTTCTTTCAAGTTCCAGCTTATGTGGTTGCGTGACTCCTCTCTCCATGACTATATTGTTGAGTGGTGGAGGTATGGTAGACCTGCTTATGGTACAACAATGTACACTTTTGCTAAGTTACTTCAATTTGTCAAGTATCAGCTTAAACGTTGGAATCGACAGTGCTTTGGAAACATTTTCCATGCTAAGACTGCTACCCAGGCTGAGTTGGATGGTATTACGAGGTTGATCAGGGAGGATGGAGTGACTAAGGACCTGCTTCGGGAAGAGACTAGGGATTTGAAAGCATTGGAAAAGTGTGAGCTTTGAGAGGAAATTTTTTGGAAACAAAAGGCTCGGATTGAGTGGCTTCAGGAAGGGGATAAAAATACCACTTTTTTCTTCAACTTGGTGAAAGCCAGGAGACATGGCAATTCTATTTCTACTCTGGTGAATGATAGGGGTGAAACTCTTTCTTCTTTGTAGGAAATCACATGTGAAGCTATGCAATATTTTGCTTCTTTATTTAGGGAGGACTCGCAGGGGGTTCTAATGAGGAAGCTCAGGTCCTTTCTTGTATCCCTTCTTTGGTTTCTAGGGAGATGAATGAGCATCTTATGAGTGATATTTCAATTGAGGAGCTAGAGGGGATCATGTTTCAAATGAAGAGGGGGAAAGCTCCTGGCCCTGATGGTTTCCCGATTGAGTTCTTTCAAGAATTCTGGGAGATTATCAAGTTGGACTTGTTGGCAGTTGTTTAGGAGTCTCATAAGAATAAACAGATGTTACGGGCTTTGAATTCTACCTTCCTTGCTCTCATCCCAAAGTGTGATGGGGCGAATAGGTTAATTCAATTTCATCCTATCTCTCTTTGCAATGTGATTTATAAAATTATCTCTAAATTGATTACTGATAGGTTATAAAAGTGGCTTAAAGTGCTGATTTCTGAGGAACAGAGTGGTTTTGTGGCGGGACGTCAGAGTCTGGATGGGGTTGTTATTGCAACTGAAACCATTCACTCTATGGCTAATTCCAAAGATAAGGCAATGTTCATCAATCTTGATATGGCTAAGGCTTATGACCGTGTTTGATGGTCCTTCTTTCAGAAGGTTCTTGGTGCTTTTGGTTTTGGGGATGTGTGGATTTATTGGGTTATGAGTTGTGTTACTTCAGTCTCCTTCTCTGTGTTAATAAATGGTGAGCACTTTGAGCTTTTTGGTGCCTCTCGGGGTTTGCGGCAGGGTGACCCCCTCTCTCCTTACTTGTTTCTTCTTCTTGTTGAGGGTCTGGGACACTTGATAAGAAGGAATGTGGAGTTAGGTTTCATTCAGGGCTGGGGGTGGGGAGGTGGTTTACCTCCACAATCTCACTTGCAGTTTGTTGATGACACTGCGTTGATGGGTATGGCTACAATTAGGGAAGCTTTAAATTTGCGCAAGGTGTTGGATGTTTATCTTCTAGCTTCGGGCCAATTGATCAATGAAGATAAGTCTTCCATCTTTTTCTTCAATACTCCAGGTTCCATTCAGAGGCGAATTGCTCATATCTTGAGATTTTAGACTGGGGTTCTCCCTTTGACCTATCTTGGTATTCCCATCTCTATTGGAAGACTTCCCAAGGAGTCTTGGCAGAATATTTTGGATAAATTTTGTGTGAAAGTTAATCATTGGACCCATCGTTGGTTGTCCTTTGCGGTCGTGTTCAGTAGCTCAAGTCTGTGGTGCAGGCCCTCCCCATTTATAGATGTATGATTCAGGTGGCCCCTTTGGGTTTTGTTAGGGAATTGGATTCCTTAGCAAGACAATTTTTATGGGCTGGTAGCTTATTGTCCTCTAAATGGAGCCTTGTTAGATGGGACATTGTTTGTAGCCTGAAGCAGTTTGGCAGCCTCGGGTTAAGGCAGTCATCGTTGTCAGGGATGGTGTTGGCTGCTAAATTGTATTGGCAGTGGTGTGTGGAGCAGGATGGGATCTGGGCTAGGATATTAACTCAAAAATACTTCCCTGGGATCCCTCAAATTGATATTCCTCGGTATCCACTGGTGGGGAAAGGCTCGGTGATTTGGAGTATGCTCAAGAAAGGGGCTACTCTGGTCAAGGATGGTTTATTTTGGATTTGTAAAAGAGGGACAAAAGCTCATTTTTGGTCTGATTCTTGGGATGGTTTTCTCCCATTGTTTCTCAGTTTCCTAATTTGGTGACTCTGTGCTAGAGGTTCTGTGAAGTTGGTTGGTCAAGGGTGAGTGACTTCAAGTCCTTTTCTTCTCATGGGCAGTTGGTGGTGGCAAGATGGAAGAATCCTGATGAGTGGCCTGTTGTTGGTATGGAGGAGGAGTGTACTGAGCTTCATAGTATCCTTTCTCGTAGACGCTGTAGCTCCCTCCAGGAAGGGGATGTTCTTTCTTGGTCTCCTAATCCTAAGGGTGTCTATACTGTTGCTCCTGGATATCAGGTGTTGTTATCTAACCAGCTGGAGGGGGTGGAGGTTCACTGGTGGAAGAAAGTGTGGAATAAGCTTTCTTGGCCGAAGTGTAACTACTTTATTTGGACTTTGGCTTGGAATAGGTGCTTGACTTGGGATAATATTTAGAAGCGGGGTTTTCAAGGTCCTTCTATGTGTGTTATGTGTGGATGTGGAGAGGAGGACTCCTCTCACTTGTTTTTCCGTTGTCCCTTGACTTTGCAGCTTTGGCATCTTTGGTGGGAAGTTTGGAAAATCCCCTATGTCCATGCTTCATCCCTGGTGGATTTTTGGAGTAGTCTGGGTAGACCTCCTTCTATGGCCTCTTTCTTGCAAGATGTGTGGTATGCTGGGCCTTCCTTCATACTATGGCAGATTTGGTTGGAACGGAATCGCAGAATATTTCGAGGTGAGAAGTTGTTGATTCAACAAGTTTGGCACAAAATTATGAGTATGATTCGGGAGACGGTGGAATCTAAGTGTGATGTGGTGTTCCCTTTGGAGAAAGGAGATGCTGAGTTGGTGGATAGATTGGGTATTCAGGGGTTGTCTCCAGCTTCTGCTTGTGTCAGGAAAGGAAGGCGAGTGAAAAAGAAAGTGCAAAGGGTGGGAAGATGGCTTCCCCCTCCATCTGGCATTCTGAAGCTCAATACTGATGGTTCTTCAAGGGGCAATCCTGGGCCTGCTAGGATTGGTGGGACTGGTAGGGATTTTTCAGGATTGGTGGTTTTTTTCTACTCTGTTCATGAAGGATGGCAAACTATCAACCTTATGGAAGGTTTGGTGATCGTCTATGCTTTGGAGAGGGCTTATGCTTTGGGATGGCGCAAGGTTATCTGTGAGTCTGATTCACAGGTTTTGATTAATTTGCTGAATATACAAAAGGTTTCTGATGTTAGTTGGTAGTTGGCTATGATGGTGCAACAAATTCTGTAGAAAAGTTCTTTGATGGAGATGGTGTCTTTTGTCCATATTCCAAGGGAGTGGAATAGGGCAGCAGATTGTTTGGCTAAGTGGGCTTCTGAGCATTTAGATGGTTGGAAGATTGATGAATGGGAGCAGGTTCCTCATGAGCTCCGATATGCCTTGGAGAAGATTCTTGCTGAGGATGGGAATGGTATTGGTGAAGGATGATGTTGTTTCATGCTTTGTATGGCTGTTTCTTATGGATTACTAGGGCCTTGGCCCTTTGATGCTTTGTAATGTTCTTTTCTGAATTTCAATAAAGTTTTTACCCCTTTTATAAAAAAAAATCTTGCACAAACAATTAAATAAATTTATTTATTTAATTTGCTTTTTCCCCTAAAAATAAATAAAATCAAATATTTTATTTATAATCCTCTGTTCCTCTATCATGCACAAACAATTAAATAAATTTATTTATTTAATTTCAGTTATCTTCCAATTCCTCTTAAAATATCTTGTTAACTCATGTGCACAATCAGTCTTATTTTTAGAATTCTAAAAAAGGCAAAATTACAAGTTGAGTTATCTATTCAATCAATCTTGTTTTCATCATATCTTAATAAAAATATCCTTGTGGATTGACACATGTCGTGTGCACATTCATCATGGTTATTTGTTTTATCTTCTCCATTGATTCTTTTGAATTATCTGGACCGTTGATTGATCTCTGTTGAAACCTATATAAACTCCCCTCATCTCCTTCATAAATCCTTTTCAATCACTTATTCTCAGGCATACTTAACAGCGCTTTGAGCATACATCGCATCGATTGAGCAACTTCACAATCTTTTGATATTGATCTTTGAGCACTCTACTTGCTTGTTGCAACCATGGTTTCACAGCACTATTGAGCAATCCACATTCATCCAAAGGGAACAATACAAATCTTGGTAAAAGCTTTCATGTTTAATTGATTCATTAGTAATGGCTTTTATTTAGATCAGTTCTCTTTATGTTATTGGGCTTTTGATTTAATTAGTTTAATTTAGTCGATTTTCCTCATACACAGGCGGAAAAAGGCTAAGAACTATACCCTGGAGGAAAACAGAGGGGGTGGAAGAATGACATGGCCCACTATATTAGGCGAAGTCGGCCCTAAGAGTGCCACATTTGCACACATTTGACTTTTGAGAAGAAGGAGCGAATGAGAGATGGCCGATCGCAACCCCCAGTTCCCGTGACTTTGACATATTTCTAAGCAATTCTGATCATTTGGCCGGGCACTAGAGGCTGGACCCCAAGTAGGGTCTAACCCTAACTTTTTGATTTTTTGTGTTTTACGTGCATTTTTTGTGTTCGGGAATTAGGGTTAGAGCGCATAGCGCCAAACGGTAAGCAGATTAGCGTCATCCTCTGGATTGGCACTATCCGCCAGGGTAGCATAGGGTGGTTTGCCGCCATTTGGCTAGAGTTTTAGCGCTATTGTCTGGATTAGTGCAATGTTGGAAAAAGGTTAGGGTTTGCCGTTTTAGCGCCATATGCATGTTAGGGTAGCGCAATGTTTTGAACTAGTGCTATTGTGGATAGTAGCGCTATTGTTAGTTTTAGCGCTATATAGGGGATTAGCACAATATAGATATATTGCACTTTTGGTAGAATTGGCACTATTCTCTGGAATAGCGCCAAATGATAGGGCGACGCCATTTGATAAAATAGCGCTAAGTATGTTGCGTAGTAGCGCAATATGGTGGATTAGCGCAAAGTATATTGCACAGTGGCGCTATTTTCTATAATGGTGCCATTTAGAAGAATTAGTAGAGCTATTTGTAAAACGACACTAAGCTTGGTTTGTTTTGGTGCCAAAATGAATTGGGTGTTCAACATTAGAAGAAAAAAAGGGGGTCATTTGAAAGAAGATAGGGAGATTTCTGACCAGAAAGTTGTGGATGCAAGATACACACTCATTTATAGTGTATTCGAGGGAGCAATGCGTGCCATCTGTGATGGCATTGTTCAACCATTTTGATGATGCTATGTGGGCCCGACTGGCTAGATTGGGCCTCCTAACAGTGGTGTCGATGCCAATGTGACGAGCCCATAGGGCTTTGATGACAGCTGTGGTGGAGCGGTACCGCTCAGAGACATGCAGCTTTTTGTTGTCGACCGAGGAGATTACCATCACACTTGAAGATGTTTATCGCATCCTCAAGCTACCTATTCATGGTCGGCGAGTGAGGTACGACATGAGGAGGGGATGAAGGGCCCTGATTAGAGTGTTTGGTGAGGACCATATTGTGCTATCAGCAGATGGTCAGGAGATGAGCTATGAGGGGAGATTGGCTATGGGTGTAGATCCCTTTACCTTATTCCTGTGTGCTTTGATTGGAGGGGTGGTGATGCCTAATAGGAGAGGCAGGGGTTTTCCAGTGGGCTGGGGGGAGATGATAGAGGGGATGGTGAGGCATGAGACCGTCTATGCCTAGGGGCCAGTGATGTTGGGGCAGTTGTACCATGAGATGCATATAGTTACCTATCTGCATGATTTAGCATTGTTAGCTGGGGTCACTCTATTACATGTGTGGATTTGAGAGCACATCACCATTACTCGGCTGACATGTGGGTATTATCACTGTCTATTTGAGTCCTTTTTGTTTTTATATTGAGATGCAGAGTACACGTACACTAGACAGGTGCGGTACTGGAGGTGGTTGCTAGATGATGTCATCTGGGTGACCTGGTGACCTTACATTGGGGTGGAATTGTGGCCTGATGATGATATTCACATGCCTTTTATGTTTCAGCAGTGGTATCTGATGGGTCGAGGAGACCATACCATCGAAATGTATCTACCCTCGCAGGTCATGCGACAGTTTGGGTTGAGGCAGGACACGCCACAGCAGATGACCATATTTGCGCAGACCCCTTGAGATGTGCCCTTCTGGCCTGTAGCCATACAAACATAGGTTGCTCTAGATGACTTTACAACTTTACGGCCAGTGAGGTGGGATTGGGGGAGCACCGTCAGAGATGCAGGTACTACGCTTGCATATGATATTTGGTGGCAGATGTGGCGGCTGACTCGGTTTATGGACCTGGCAGAGGTAGTCCCTACGAAGGAGGTAGCAAGTGCAGGAGATGATGGTTCAGATGATGATGGAGATGATGACTCTGAGGGGGATGATTTCCTGGAGGAGGGGGAGGAGATTATTGCAGACTACTTAGTGGAGGTAGGGGTAGATGGAGAGGAGAGGGTGGTTGGAGAGGAGGGGCAGCTGATGGATGTGTTGGCGGCGGTAGCAGCTAGACAGGTGCCCTAGCAGCAAGTTAGATAGTAGGCACCTATTTAGCAGGTTCCTATTGAGCTTGAGTGCAGATTGGAGTGGGGCGATAGCCTAGAGGACCTTGGTGGTGTGGGGGATAACTGAGGGTGGATAGGGGTGAGCTACCTCCACCACAGGTAGGGTAGTAGACAGTAGGGCAATAGGCAGGCCCCTCAGGGATAGCTGGAGAGGGTGAGGTTGAGAGGCTTACACCTCGTCAGCGGCCTTGGGGTGAGGAGGAGGAGATGGAGACCCTGAGAGCACAGGTGGTGAGCCTGTAGGAGGCATTGGAGAGCCAAGAGGCAGAGTTGGAGGAGCTGCGGGCCACAGTAGTATTGTTAGATGGGTCAGATGGACAGGTAGCTATGTTACAGGCACAGCTTGCCTAGGCTTAGGGTGACATAGTCACTTTGACAGGGGAGTGAGATGCTGCACTTGCTAGGGCACAATAGGCAGAGACTACATTGGGTAGCCTACAGGCCTCAGGTGGTGGACTGGCCCCAGTGCTGACAGTGATGCAGACTCAGTTGTCCTAAGCACAGACACAGTCATATTAGTTACAAGGACAGCTGACTCAAGTTCAGGGGCAGCTGTCACAGGTACAGGGGGAGTTGACAGAGACCAGAGGGTGGGAGGAGTATTATAGGGGTCTTTATTATGCGGTAGTACCAATAGATCAGCATGCACTGAGCTACAACCAGGTCAATGGATCGAGGGCATCTAGGTCACACAGATCTAGATCAGTTCAGTTAGTTTAGCAGACGATGCCTCCTCCCTTGTATGTGCCCCAGCAGGTTCCACAGGTGCAGGTATAGCCATAGCCACAGCCGTCGACAAGACCATAGCCTCGACTAGGGTCAGAGCCTCCCACTCCCTCGGAGAGAGGATCATCCATGTGATAGTTATATCATGTTAGCCCTTAGAGGCATTGTATCAGGACACTGTATTTTTTGATGTATATATGAGCGATGTACATTTTTTGTGGTGATTATATATGATATGATGCTTTTTGATGGTCCATGTGTTTGTTTTTGATGCTCTATTATGATTATGATGATGCCTATGTTGATGGGTGCAGTATGCTTTATGGATTTATATGCTATGGATGCATTGTGTTTATGCAATGCAATGTCTTATGTTTTTTATGTTATGGATGCACCTATGATGGATGTAATGACAGTTTACTTATTTTGATATATGCATGGTTTGTGATCTATGGACTATATGATGTATAATGCAAATGAATGTTTAGACTAATAAACATTTATTATGGATGCAATAATGTGATGTAATGGAAATGTATGTTTATGCTAATGAACACATGTTTATGTATGGGAATATGGATATGCAGCTAGATGATTATTAAATGCAGGTAGATGATGATGTAATGTAACTAAATGTTGATAAGATGATATATGGAATGTAGTGTAAATGTGATGATTTATTAAATGAACTTAATGATTATGCAATTTTAATGATTTCCAAAATGGACCTAAATGATATGCAACTTAAATGATTAAAAATGAACCTGAATGATATGCAACTTAAAATGATTTAGAATGAACCTAAATGATGTGCAACTTAAATGATTAGAATGAACCTAAATGATATGCAACTTAAAAGATTGTAAAATGAACCTAAATGAAATGTAAGTTAAATGATTTTGCAAGTAAAATGATTCTAAAATGAACCTAATGATATGATATGCAAGTTAAATGATTCTAAAATGAACCTATTGATATGAGATTAAATGATTATGATTTGTAGCTAGGTGATATGCGAGATGCATGCTAGGTGATAGGTGAGATAATCAAGTCCCGATACACATGATGTTCTTTGATGGACCCTGAGTGGTGAGGTTGTGAGAAAGGGGATCAGGTGGGGAGGGATAGGGGTGGGTGGATGGGGAACGGGTAGGATTGGGAGCGATGGAATGAGGGAATGGTTAGGTCCTGGGATACCACATCATTGAGGGGGGATTTGGTTTGGTTTAGGACGTGTTGAGTGGAGATACGGTGGGGAAATGGGATTAGTGAGGGGATTGGATAGGTTGGGGGGGTTCGTGATGGGATAGTTGAATGAGTGATTAGGATGATGATTTTGAGCTAGTAACAGTAGTTGCATAAGATTAATTGAAAGCATTTCTTAGTTTACTATAATAATGTAGGATACAGTTCACAAAGGTATGAAATGACCTAGGTGATGATATATATCCCACAATTGCATGGACTAGACCCACAAACAATAGGTTGATTTCATGCGTGCCCAAGGTAGTATAATCTTGCCTAGCCTAGGAAGGGGACTCATAGCAGTGAGTGCGAATAATACATATAAGGTTTTGATGCCTATATATGCAAATGGGACACATCATGCTAGAACCAACCCAGGCTTCAAAATATGAATACTATTCCTGGAGTAATGAAACCAACCCACAAGCACAACATACAGAAACAATGACTATGTCTATTCCAGGTGTTGTTCGCTACTTACCATGATATAATGAGATCAAGGTAGCTTTGGAGATGACCTAGAGTGAGACAAAAAGATAAAAATCAATAATAAAAAAAGACCAACAAAAAGATACAAATAACCTTTGTGTGCTTTTGCCAAGAGACGTGTTGATAGGATGACAGATTTTTGTCCATTGTGGGAAAGATATATCCTAGGATGCAGATCAGTTGGATTTGATTGGGGGATTTTTGAAAGGTGAGCAAAAGGATAGTCTGGCCATGTGTAGGATTATGGTTGGTATGTTTGATTGATGATTTTTGTGTTAGGGGACATGCTTCGAGTGTATATGTAGCATGTGTATCATGTATTAGATCCAGAAAGCTCAGTGAATGGGGACCATCCAAATGGGTTGGATGGTTGCATCTTATGTACCTAAGTACTGGAAACGTCCTTCGTATTCTAGACTGCCTACATACCCTATATCCATGGGATCAAGGTACTTTCAAGATGTGGGCAAAATGAATATGTAGTTCTGGTATGACTTGATGATGTGGGAATGATTTGGATGGGTGTGATGGTGGGGATTGATGTATCCTTTGATGATTGCAATTTGCAACGAGATCTATGTATGGGGTGATTTGCGGTGAGTTGTGTTGTTTTTGGATTTTTTGATTTTGTATTTACAAAGGGGAGCTTACAAGGATCCTCATTCCATGAGTTAGCCTTGGGATGGGATAGTGTGGGTTGGGTGATAGGACTTGATGTTTCAGAATTCCAAGCCATGGGATGTGTGGGATATGGGGTGGTGTGACGGAAAGAGGACTTATTAGATGGTAAAACCGGCCACTACGCATGGCACCTAGAACAGGTTTTCACCATGGTACTTATCCAAGGTGTCACCGAAGTGATTTTCACCATTGGAAGTTTTTATTGCACTTGAGTTTTTCTTGATTTTTTGATTTTTTTTTTTGATTTTTCTATTCTTTTGATTTTTTTGACTTGGGGTACCGGATGGGTTATGCATAAAATTTCTTTAGATATAGGATGTTCATTGGCTCATCCAAGTGTTGCAAGCTGATAGGCTCCTGATCCATAATCGGCTATGATGACATAAGGTCCTAGCCAATTGGGTTCAAACTTTCCTTGCTTAGGATGCTCTTGCAGGTTCTTCTGATTTTCCATAAGGGCAAGGTCACCTACTTCAAATTTTCAAGTTCTGATCCTCTTGTTGTAGCTTCTTCTGAGATGGTTTTGATATGCCTGTAGGTGGTTCAATGCATTCAGGCATTTCTCATCCAGTAGTTCTAGTTGATGCAACCTTATGACTCTATATTCCTCATTAGAGATTATGTTTTGCAGGGATACTTGTAAGGATGGGAGCTTGACCTCAATAGGTAAAATGGCTTCAGATCTAAATACTAGTGAAAATGGAGTGGCTCCTGTGGGGGTGCGGATGCTTGTACGGTAGGCCCATAGGGCAGGGTTGAGTTGGAGGTGCTAGTCATGGCTAGCTTCATTGACTGTCTTCTTTAGGATACGTAGAATGGTTTTATTAGAAGCCTCTGCTTGACCATTTCCTTGAGGGTAATATGGCGTGGAGAAATGGTGTTTGACGTCAAATATTTCGCACAAGGTGCGAACTTCTTGGTACTTGAATGGATTTCCATTGTCGATGACAATGGAATGAGGGATACCATAGCGGCGGATGATATAGTGGAGGATGAATTTGGAAATTTGGGTGCCAGTGGTGAAGGTGAATGGTATTGCTTCCACCCACTTGGTGAAGTACTCGGTAGCAGTGATTATGAACTTATGGCCATTGGAGGATGGGGGGTGTATTTTCCCTACGAGGTCGAGTCCCCACTATGAGAAAGGCCATGGGGTTGTGATGGGTTGCAGCTCCTGTGCTGGTGCGTGGATGAGATTGCCATGCTGTTGACATGGTAGGCATTTTTTGATAAACCGGTAGGCGTCTCTATCCATGGTTGGCCAATAATATCTGGTCTTGAGGATCTTTTTAGAAAGAGCGGGTCCACTTGAATGTGCCCCATAGATGCCTATGTGTACTTCTTCCAAGGCTACCTCAGCTTCCCTAGAGTCTAAACATCATAGAAGCATGCCATCAAGACTCCTTTTGTACAAGGTGTCGCCTATAAGGATGAAGCGGGAGGCTCGACGGATGAATGATTTTCGCTGTGAGGTGGATAGGTTAGGGGGGAGGATATTATCATGGAGGTATAGGTAGGTTTCCTAATACCATGGGGATAGGGGACCAATGACTTCTCACACTAGTTCTAATTGAGGAACATCATATGCTGGGATGGGGAGTTCTTCTATCAGGAACTCACATTTCTTGCTATCTTTCTTCATGTCAACCAAGGATCCAATGGTAGCCATGGCGTTTGCAGCTTTGTTATTGAGCCTTGGGATTTGCTCGAAGTGGATGCCATTGAAGTAGTCTTTAAAATCATTGACTATCTTTTTGTATGGCAGGAGCTTATCATCTTTGGTCTTGTACTCATTATTTACCTGCTGGATGACCAGTTGAGAATCTCCATACACAGTCAGGTTCTCAATTTTCCATTTTATTGCCATTCAGAGACCTGTGATGAGGGCCTCATATTTTGCCACATTGTTGGTACATGGGAATGTGATCTTGAAGGATTTAGGGATGGTATCTCCTTGAGGGGTAACAAACAGGACACCTACCCCCGAGCCTCTGTGTGTGTATGATTCGTCAAAGTACATCTTCCATGTGTCTGTGGTTGGTGTGATTGTCAAGATAGCTTTGTCAAGAAACTCTGCTAGTGTAGGATGTTCTGCCAGAATAGGTGCTTCAGCCAGTTGGTCGGCTATAACCTATCCTTTGATGGCCTTTCTCTCAGTGTATTCAATGTCAAATTCAGTGAGAATCATGACCCATTTTGCCATTCTCCCAGTAAGAGCAGCTCTGTTTAGCAGATACTTCAATCGATCAATCTTGGCAATGAGCTTGGTCTTGTGATTGAGCATATAGTGTCTTAACTTTTGTGAAGTAAAGACTAGGGCTAGACATGCTCGTTCAATTTGTGTGTAGTTTAGCTCATATGAGATTAGGGTGCGGCTGATGTAGTAGATGGCTCTTTCTTTCCCTTGTTCATCATGTTGTGCTAGTAAGGCTCCAATAGCTATCTCTATTACGGAGATGTATAACAAGAGGGGTTCTCCTTGCCTTGGTGAAGTGAGCACATGAGGATTAGCCAGGTATTCTTTTAGTTGATCAAAGGCATCTTGACATTGAGTGTTCCAGACAAAAGCTATATCTTTTCAGAGTAGATGCTGGAATGGTTGCATTTATCAGCAAGTTGGGTAATGAATCGACGGATAGACTAGAGTTTTCCTTGTAGACTTCTCAGTTGTTTCAATGTTTTTGGAGGAGGCATTCCGGTGATGGCCTTGACCTTTGTGGGATCTACCTTGATTCCTCTCCTAGAGACTATGTATCCCAAGAGTTTTCCAGAGGTGACCCCAAAGACACACTTCTTTGGATTTAGGTGAACATTGTATTGCTCTAATTAGTTGAAGATCTTGGCCAAGACATCCAAGTGCTCTTCTCTTGTCTTCGATTTCCCTAGTAAGTCATCCACATAGTCTGCCATGATGTGGTGGAAGAGGTCATGGAAGATGACAGTCATAGCTCTTTGATATGTAGCTCTGGCATTTTTTAGGCCAAATAGCATTACGACCCAGCAATATGTTCCCCATGGGCATATGAAAGTTGTCTTATGTTGATCCTCTTTGGCGATTTTGATTTGGTTATATCCTGAAAAACCATCCATGAGGGATAGCATCTCATGCCCTGCCGTAAGATCCACTATTGTGTCGATGTTTGGTAGTGGGAAGTCATCTTTTGGGAGGCTTTGTTGAGGTCTCTGAAGTTGGTATAGTAGCAGATTCGACTATTTGGTTTGGCTACTGGTACTAGGTTTGAAACCCATTCAGGATAATCAATTGGGTGAATGAACCCGACATCCAGTAGTTTCTTTAGCTCTGTCTTGACAAGGAGGGCCACTTGAGGATTCATTTTTCTGAGTTTCTTCTTTACTAGTTTTGCATCAGGGCGTACTGCAAGGTGATGAACAACCAACGTGGGATCTAACCCTGGCATGTCTGCATATGTCCATGCAAAATTGTGATTTCATCATTTGAAGAATGCCAAGAAGTTTTCCTATTCCTGTGTGCTAAGAGATTCTACCCTGAAAGTGATTTTTGGTTCTTCTTCTGTCCCAAGATTCATCTCTTGGGCTGGCTCAACTAGGACAGGTGATCTGTTTGTATAAACTTTGTCTATCTTGGGAAGGCCCATGCTTCCATCTCCTCGCACCTCATGGAGGTTTTCACTAGGAGATACATCTTTTGTTTTTACTTTTTTGGGATCTGACACTGCCGCAGAACAATTTTCGCCACTAGGTCCATTTTTTTTTATGTTTTTATGACTGGAAGCAGGGGTTGTCTCCCTGAAATATGCATGCATGTCAAGTTCCATGATGTATCCTGCTCTGTGATCTCCTAGGGGGAAGTGATCTCTAATCCCCATCATTTCAGCGATGGCCTCATCGTTTGGTGCTACGTCAAAGATAGGAGGTCCCTGTTGGTCCCAATCTATGAGTTCTAGGTATACCAGTAATAAGTCATTGGAAGACGCAGCTAGGGTGGTGACTGTGTGGATGGTGCATATGGATGAGTCAAAGAAATTGACAAAGTCACTAAAGGAGTCTTGATGGTCTGTTTCATTGACGTTGTCGACTTGAGGGGAGACTGTAGCAACCTCGGCTAAGATACATTCACTGGTAGTGAGGATACGTTGTCTTTGACCATATGCTAACCCTTGGGTATAGGGGTTTCTTGTTTCTTGGATGGGTTCCACGATCCCCTGCTCATGAAGGCCGATACCGCCTTGTCCTTTGTAACCCATTTTTTTGACAATTTCAGACCCTTTACCATAGATTTCTGTTGGTATGGTGGGAGCTTCTTGTTCTGTTTCTTCATCCTTATATAGCTAGGATGAGATATCTTCGAGCACATCCTGATCTAGGAGATGTTTCTTCTCAAAGATGGGCAAGGGTTTCCACTTAATGATGACTGTGTTGGCTGCTTCTATTTTTGGGATGCCAAATGTCTTAGGATTGGGTAATGTGCCCACATAAAAGGTACCATGTATGTCGTATTCCCCACATCCCATGTCGCTGAAATTGATCTTGACCTTGGGTGGTGGAGGTGCTTGGGATGAAGTGGTGGCAATGTTTGCGGGGTCGATGTATGAGGTTGATGTTGTTGGATTGGCTTTGGTGGTGGCTTTGTTGTATGGGTAGAAGGTTTGGTTGTGGCCTTCCAAGAAACTGCAATATTGAAAGGGGCGAGGATCAGCATAGACAATTACTTCCATGCCATTGTGAGGGAACTTGAGGCATTGATGGAATGTGGATGGGATGGATTGCATGGCATGGATCCATGGTCGGCCAAGAAGAATATTGTAGGGGAGGTCAAGATCAAGGACCTAGCATTTTGTTTCCAGTATTTTCTGTCCTACTTGAACAGGAAACTTGATGGTGCCTTCAGATAGCCTTTCGGTGTCATCATAGCCTTTGATTGTGATGCACTCACTGGTGTCTACAACCACATCAGAGTACCCCAAGTGTTTTAATAGTTTAAGAGTGCATATGTTTAGGCCGGAGCCACCATCTATTAAGACTCTTTTGATTATGTGTTTGTGGATATGGACTTTGATGTGTAAGGCGTCGTTGTGTAGGTGTTTAGAGGTGGGAAGGTCCTTTTCTGAAAATGTGAGATGGTGAGATGGGGTGATATGTCCTACCATGGCTTGGAATTGGGTTACATTCAAGTTGGTGGGGACTTGAATTTCCAAGAGTGCTTTGTCGAGGACGTCTTATGAAGAGGTGATGTGCAAAGTAGCTTGAGGATGGAGATTTGTGCGGGTGTCTTTCCTAGATGCTCTAGGAGGTTATACTAATTGGTAGGTGTTAGACATGTGGTTGGACAAGGGGGTAGGGGATCGTATGTGGGTGCAGGCATTTGTTCAATGGTAGGGGCTGTGCAGATAGATACACGGCCACGACGGGTTGTGACAGCACAATCGAGTGCTTGTGCCCGAATGGTGATTGTATTGACATGGTGGGATGATGGTTCAATCCACCCTACAATAGAGTCATAGGATGCGGGTGGTGGGGTGACGTTGTATGCTTGATTGGATGAGGAGGCTTTATTATGGTTGGGCAGTGGATCCTTGTAAGCTCCGAGGTTGGCGTTTGGTGATGGTTGGGTGCTTTGATTGAGGGTGACTTGATTTTGATCTATAAGATCTTGGATGCAATGCTTTAGTTGCATGCAGACAGCGATTTTATGACCTGCAATGCGGTGGTATTCACAATAGTCATTTTCATTGTACCACGTGGCTTTGAGCTCATTCTCTTGATGGGGTCTAACAGGTGGGAGTGTGATCAAACCTTTCTTGAGACATCTGTCAAGGATGTCCTCGATGGGTTCCCCTAAGGGTGTAAATTGTCTGTGAGGTTTGCATGGTTTAGTTTGCCCCCTTTGGTTATTTACATTGGTGGCATAGGTATGTGCAGGTGTTTGATTCTGTACATGTTGGATGATTTTCACATCTATGATGCCATCATTCAAAGTGTTCTTGTTCTTTCCCCAATAGCGTGATTTGTCATTTGATTGCGTGTTGGCATCGTTGTTTGTATTGGGGGTGTTGATATGGGGTTTGTTGTTGTTGTTGTTGTTGGACTTGTGGGGTTTGTTGTTGTTGGACTTGTAGTCATACAATTTGATGGAGCCCCTGGCAATGAGGACCCATTCGATGGTGGTACCTTTGTCGATGACCTCTTCAAAGGTAGATGCACAAAGAATTTGTAAATGGAACCCTAATTCCTGATTGAGGTTGGTCACAAACATGGTGATGAGTTGTTTTTCAGGAATTGGCCATGGGAGTTTGCTTGCTAAGCCTCTCCATCTTTGCAAGAAAGAAGCGAAGGCTTCTCTGTTCTTTTGTTTGGTGTTGCAAAGGTCTGGCATAGACATTTCGTGCTTGAAGTTGTAGGAGAAATGGTTTACAAATTTTTCTGCAAGCTTAGGGAAGGTTCTAATGCCTGGGGGAAGATGTGCGAACTATTTAGCGGCTTGACCGCTGAGGCTTCTTGGGAATAGTCTCATTACATAGGTATCATTATTTGAGACTTCTAAGAAAGTGATGTAGAACTCCCTAAGATGATCCCTAGGGTCTCCCTTTCCCTTGTATTTGTCAAATTTAGGTTTCTCAAAGTTCTTGGGGAAAGAGGGCATGTACAATGTGCGATCAAATGGATAGGGGCAAATGTCCTCAAAGGAATAGTGTTTACATGCCATCTACCTTTTGGATCAAGGCATGTACAACATTTGTGAGATCTTGTGGTTGTTGTGGTTGGAGTGTGTAGGCTTGTTGATTAGTGAGATGTTGGAGATGGGGTGGGATTTGATGTTCGGGATTTGTTTGGTTGAGGTTTTGGTACTACAGGTTGGTGTTTTGGTTGATTTGTGCCTGATGTTGTTGATATGCGTAGAGTTGTTGTAGAGTATGTGGTGGTATTTGGGGATTGGTTTGATGTTGTGTAGATGAGGTTGTGGGGTTATGTGGATACGTGACATTGGATGGATTGACATTGGGTAGGTGGACGTTGGATTGGTTGGATGTGTTGTGAGGTGGTTGTGAGAATAATTGTTGTAGGTATGCTATGGTTTGAGGGTTGGGTGGAGGCACACTCGTAGAGGTACTTGCATGTGTGATGTTTCCTTGTATGCCCAAGGTGATTTGTGGCATGGAAGGGTTTATGGTGGTTGTGGTAGTGGATGTCATAACGGGTTGGCAGGTGGTAGGGATGGAGGCATTTGTGGGGATTGTAGATGTGGTGATATTAGAGGTTGTGTTGGTGGTAGATACGGTGGGTGTTGATGTTTGAGAGATGATGGGTTGGGTGTTGGATGTGGATGTTTGGGTGTTTGATGTGGTAGGAGTGGTGTTAGAGGTGGATGGTTGTGATGAGGTCATGTTATGGGGTGGTTGGGCACCAATTTTGAGGAGATAATCTAGAAATCTATTTAGATCCGACCTTAGGACTTTTTCAAGCATGTCCATGTTATCAGTGTCTTGTGTGAAGGTCAAGACATCTAGATCATCTTGGGATATGGTGGGGATGTTTTGTGGTGGTGGTGGTGGTGGTGGTTGTTGTTGTTGTAAGAAATGGAAAGGATTTTTATTGGGATTATATGGGGGGATGTACGAGTATGTAGGTGGGTTGTATGTTTGATTGATGGGTATGTTGTTTCTGGTGGTGTTAAGCATTCCTATGCCCTGATATTGTTCTGCCATTGCTTAGCTTTTCTTGTGTTGTGATCTAGTTATGGGCATGCAAGTGGATGGATTTGATTTACGAGGTGGAGTGAAATGGGGGTGGAGACCTTAGAGAATTTGGATTAATTTGTTGGACCCAAAGATGAATGTGGTAGTGAGATGGAGTAAAAAAGAGGATGTGGTGGAAGATCAATATGTCTTTCTAGAGATTTTAATGTGAGGGTGGTATAAGTGGACGATATTGATTTTTTGCACAATTTTGGACCAAAAGATAGGTGATGGATGACGTTTGTTTTGAAGAGATTGTTGATGTTTGATATGAGAGATTAGGATGATGTTTTTTCAAAAGGATTTGATGGTCAACAAATTGAGCTTAGGTAAGATCTAGCTTTGTGTCGCACAAATGGATGTTTTTCTTTGTTTGGGGTAGACTAATGACCTTACGCAAAGAAGGATGATTATTTCACTTGGAAGGTAGACTATTGACTTTCCAAGGAAGATATGATGTATAGGATGAAATCTAGATCTAGCTTTAGCTCAAAAGGGATGACGAATTTTGGATTGGTGATTTTTCGATGGGTGTTCTGATTTTGGAAGATTTTGGATGTGTTTTTGGGATTTTGGAATGATTTCTTGTGACAAGGATTTTTGTTATGATCCAAAAGGTATGCAAAAGATTAGTAAGGATGAGTGGATGTGAAATGAGGTAGGTTTGCTATAGAAAAGGGTCTAACAATGATAGTGATTAATCCTCTAAGGTCAAAGTGAAGGTATGATTTGGAAAATTTTAAGAAGAAAATGGATGGACTGTTGTCGGATTCTTGGAAGGTGAATATGGATTATGGCAGAGCAGATGGTGAAGATCACAACTGAATAAGTCTCTGCTTCAGGCAAGTCAATCTGAAAATAGTGCCAATCCACAGGTGAAATGGCACCAAAATCAGATAGAGATGGCGCTGATATAGGGCAGTGTTGGTCGAGGTCCTAAAAAGATAGATTTTTTATGGCAAATTTGGATTTTGTTTTGATTGAGATTTTATCAAATGGTTTTCAATGTCTCTTGGCAAGTTGTTTGAGAATAATTAAAGCACATTAACACACAATTATGCACATGAACGCACAATAACCAAGATTTTTGTTTGTGAAATGACATGTGATTTTGTTAAACAAGCACTTTGCACAACCTAAGGTGAAGATATGACAGTATTTGTTGAATCTGCTAGCTGCGCCTATTCAAAGTGGGTAGCTCCAGGATCTTGGTAGCACTGGCTCCTCCTTACAAATGCACACACTTCTCACGCATACCAAGATCTAGGTTTCTTATAAGGCCTATCCCTCACCAAACCTTTAGATTATCCCTGCTACCTCGGCTAAGAACCGCATGAATTGAGGCCGCTTCAAAGGTTTCCCTTCTACGTCAACAAATAGAAGGATTTTGGCTTACTAAACAAAGGTTCGTAGTAAGTGCTTTCATTTAGGTGGTTATACATGCGGCAGTGCTACTCTCCGTTATGGAGTCTCCTAGCCTCCAAGGGTTATGCCTTGGAGGGTTTTGGGGGAGGTTGGTTGTCAGTATAACAAAACAACACTTGTTGCTTGTGACTTTCATCCCAAACACCTTATTTTATATAGCAGCTTGATAGAGCTTGGCTTTAGCTTATTGCTGCTTGGGTCATTCCCACCTTTCGAAGCGGGGTGGTAGGCCCTCTAAGGATTAACAAAAGAAAAACAATCACAAAAATACTTATAATCCCCAAGAGAGCATATGTATTTTTTATGATTGCATCACACTAAACATGGTTCATTTTAGTTCTTTAGATTATGTTGGGGGTGATTAATGCAAGTTTTGTGAGAAGCTTTGGATTCCCAAGGTCACCAAATGGTGCGAGGGAAGAGCATACACTTTTCACACCACAAACATAAACCATGAAAACACTTCACACAAAATTAGGTTGATTTTCTTGATTATATGCGTGAAGAATGCAGATTATTGTTCTTTTTAATTTGATGATTTCAATTGATGAAATTTGTGGTTCTTTTTAAAGCCTAAAATTGAAGTGTTTTGATAGTTGTTGGCACACAATTTGAATTTTAGGACACCAAATTTAAATGTTATGACACACACACATACACACAAAGATTTGTTTGTTTGTTTTGTTCAATTTTATTGCACCAAATCAAAATGTGTGTCTAAGCTAACATGCAAGGGTTCATTTTAAATTTCCAATTGAAGTATTTTAAACCAAAAATGAAGGAACCCTGTAAAAACTTGTTAGTATCCTCGAGATGATGTTGGTGACCTGCAAAAACACTTGTCAATACCTGCACAGACAGCAAAGTCAGTTTCAGAAATAGCGCTATTACAGAGGTCAAATGGCACCACTGCAGACAGCAAATGGCGACATTGACAAAAAACAGACTGCAAAACTAACACCCTATACAGATAGCACTAACCCATCAGATAGCGCTAATACCAGACACAGAAAGTGCCAAAATAGAATATGGCACTACAGAATTATACAAAAGGCGCTAATAAAATCAATAGCGCTAATACAATAGAAAGAAAGCACTAAAGGAGAAAATAGTGCTAAAATTGGTCTAAGAATGCACCACTACACAACTTGTCAGATGGTCTAGTCACAGTCACAGATAGCGCCAATCTGGGCGTAGATAGTGTCGATATGGGTCTGAGTGCGTCTGACCTGCAAAAAGGAGTTTTTTTCAAGTGGAAACAAAGGTTAGGCTGCACCAAAAAAGGTCCTGTTAGCATTGTTAGCCTTGACAAAAAGGAAAATAGGACAAAATAGAAGCCAACATGCATATTTAGATTTTTGAAAATTTTGGCATAACTTCCCCTTGTATTTTCCAATATTCCTGCAAAATAAAGAGAAAATGAGATAGAAAACTCAGTAGGAAGAAGAGGGAAGAGACAGACACGTGAGTGGGTCCTAAGAAAGAAAAGTGCTACGCAAAATAGCGCTAAAACAAAGAATAGCGCTAAAATAAGCCAGATATAGCACCGCTAAAATACTGGAAATAAAATGCCAGGTCCTTGATCTTGACCTCCCCTACAACATTCTTCTTGGCCGACCATGGATCCATGCCATGCAAGCCATCCCATCCACATTCCATCAATGCCTCAAGTTCCCTCACAACGACACTTGTTAAAACACATTTAGAGCACAAAAACTCACAAAAAAAAGGATTAGATTCAGACTGTGTGGGTCCCATCAGGCATGCCAATGTAGATTAGGAAAACAAATGAAGTTGAAAATACAAACTAAATGCAAATAACACAAAGTTATACCTTCACATGAAGACCCAATCTCATCAAGGGAGGAAGAAGCATTGCACCCTAAGAGCTCCTAAGACATGATATTCCCTAGATAAGTGATTCTAATGTGAAATGCTACTCTATTATGCAACTCATAATTCTAGCTCAATAGAGATTTGGACATGGCAACATTACTTAAAAATTAGATCCCAAAATGGGTTGAGAGATGTTGTATTTATAGAGATTTTGGAGGGATTTTGTTCCAATGGTGGAGATTGATTTGGAGATTAATGGTGGAGGATAAAAGTGATGTGGAGGGCCTAGATTTGATCTTGGAGGAATGGAGGGCTAGGAATAAAAGTGAATCTTTTATTCATTTTGGGAAAATGAGTTATTAAATGAGCATGGGTGTGAAGGATTATTTTTGAATTAAAGATTCATATGGGGAATGTAAAATGAATTAAAAATTCATTTGGGGATAAGTGGAAATAAATGAATATAGGTGAGGTAAGGGGTTGTAAGGAGAATTAAATGTGATGTGGGATGTTTTTAAATAAAAAATTGACTTATGTGGATTTATTTCAATTTTTTATTTGGAGGATGTGGGGAAAGGTGTTAAACTAAGTTTGACCACCCAAATGAGAGGTTAGGATTAATTAAACATAGGTTTTATTTAATTAATCCTAGGGCTAGGATGAGGTAGGCTAGGGTAGGCAATTAAATAATAGCTATTTAATTGTCTAGGGTAGGGATAGGTCAATTAGTAGGCTGAATTAATTGAGTTAACATGGTTTAACTAATTAATTTGATTTAGTGAAAAGGGGGAAATTAATTTAATAAATATTTCATATTTATTAAATCAATTGGCTAAGGTTTGGACTATTGAATTAATAAAATTAATTCAATTTTGGGGATAAAATGATGTGAATTTGGGAAATGGAGGGATAATTAATTAAATAAAAATTTAATTAATTGGTTAGAAGGGAAATTGGTGTGTTTAGGGATGTATGGAGTCAGTTTGATGGTAAAAGACAGTTTTAGGTGTTTACAGTTTCTTTTCAAAAAATTTCATCTATTTAGCATACCCTTCTTTTGTAAAAAAATAAAAATAAATAAATATGAATGTTGTCTCTATGGGAATTCCATTGGAGAATATACTTTTCTTTGCAGCATTTCTCATTTAAATACCTGTTATATATACAACATATATATATATATATATATATATATATAAATGCGTTTAAAAAAAAAGGGGCTTTTGATAAATAAGTATATACACAATAAGTATACCTCCATGGGAGGAATCCATGGAAGCCCTTTTCCAAAACCTGCAACACAAAGCAACAAAGAATGAGAGGAAGTGTAGAGGAAAAGAAAATGATAGATTAGAGAAAATGGAGGCTAGGGTTTTCTTTTCAATCTCATAAGGAAATTATTTGTTTAATGTGGGGAGCTTTTAGGGCTTGAATGTTTTAAAATTAGTTTTTATTGTTTTTCCCTCTCCTTCTAATTTAGACCCTTTTGTTATTTTATTTTAAGAGGGGATTTAGGGAAAATTTAATTGTGGGTGTGTTAATTATTTAGTAAAGATAAAATTTACTAGTTATTTCTTTTACTAGAGGGTAGGAAGAAGTATTCTAGCTAATTTTTTAAATGGGATAATTTACGTTTAGTATTTTGATTTAAGGGAAAATATATTGTTTTAATTTAATTAAATTGAGGTGGGATTTATTTATTCTATTTAATTCTATTTAATTTCCCTCCTAATTTAACTATTGAGAACGTAATTAATTTTAATCGATTATTTTAATTAATTGCATGTTGTTGCTTAACTATAGAGGTTATTATTTTATTTCTTGTGATTTAATGGTTTAAATTTATTAATCCTTGTGCATTAATTATTTAATCAACTAGGTCATTTAATCGAAATTAGCAAACCTAGGAAACCTTTGATTAAAATTTTGCTATTAGAATAGACCCTATTCACGCCCGTGAGGCATTATGTTGCCTAATTTTTTTGGGAACTAGGGTTAATTTAATTTGGCAATTTTAAACCATGTGTAGAGTTGAATTTATCGTTCCCACAAACTTGTTGATTTTAATTATGTTGTTATTCAATTCCTTTATCCCATTGAAATTAGTCTTTCAATTTCGACTCGTGTTGGAATCCTTCCACCCACTTAGGTAACTGAGGGTTAGGATCTGTCAATTCTAACCCTAATAGCAATGTTTCTCACGTCGCCTTGACCCCCTTAGTCAGCCATCATCACATAGGGGAATGCACATGTGATCACATTTCCTGAATTTGATTGATATGTTTAAGCCTTATGTGTATTGGCACTGAGCACGCTGACACGTGCGAGGGGTTTCTAGGGATGCGTTGAAATTTTTTGATATTTTGTGTCATGACCACATGTCAAATGTGGACATGACACGTGTGTTGTATGTTGTGACCACATGGGAAATGTGGGCGTGACATTTGGTATCAAAGCCTAAATTTAAACACTGGGCTTGTTTGGACACGTTACTTATTTCACAAATTTGATTAATTCATGACTACCTTGTTCTTGTAGGATGCCACCTAGAATGAGGCGAGCATGTTCACACTGCACTGAGTCCGTAGAGGTACATAGTAACTCATTAACTGAGAGTCAGGGACCACCGACACCACAGGCACCACCTGCACTTGATATATGACCACAGATCTTACAGGCACTACAGGCAGTGCTAGATAGGTTACCACTGGCTGCAGTTGAGCCACGTATCAAGCCCCACGTTGATCTGCAAGAGGAGCCATGTGAGGAGCCATGTACTGAGTCACGTGTAGAGCCCCGCGTCGAGCCATGAGTGGCACCACATGTGGAGCCTTATGTTGAGATACCTGACACGACAGTGGAGGAGGTTGGTTCAGCTTACAGATCTCGTAGCAGGAGCCCTCTGCATCATGCTAGGCAAGAGGAGGCAGTGAGAGTAAGGCAGGGTTTTCACAGGCCTTATGGTTATGGTGTGGATGAGCCTATCTAAGGACACATAGACCGTGGGGACCCCATCATGGATTTGCTGAGGCTAAATCCACCTACCTTCATCGGGACCACAGAGGGAGCTGAGGCGGAGGCTTGGCTTATCAATTTAGACAGGTGCTTTGCATTGCGTCCTTATGAGAGCAACATGAAGGCACATGTGGTAGTTTACCTCTTGAGATATGCAACAACAACTAGGTGGTGCACTGAGGAGTGCAAGCGCCACTTATCTTTGGATACACTTTCATGGGACACATTCATTGAGCACTTTAATGCGCGATATTTGTCAGACCATTATAGGCAGTGTTAGATCAATGAGTTCCACAACTTGCAGTAGAGAGGGCTTACGGTTGCACAATATGAGGGTAGGTTCACAGAGCTGTCATGTTATGTGGAGTATCTCCATGATGAAAAGCTTCTAGTTTACAAGTTTATCAGAGGTTTGAATCAGGGGATATTAGGGCCTGTGTGCATGGCAGACCCCTAGACCTTTAGTGAGGTTGCCGAGAAGGCATATATAGCAGAGAAGATCTAGAAATGAGGTCAGAGTTCACACCCTCAATTTCAGGATTGTAGCTAGTAGCAGCAACAGAATTTTTGTAGACCACCACCACCACAGAGAGGAGGATTTAATTCTCCATCTTTACCTCCTAGGCCTCCACAACAGCAGCAGCAGTAGTATCAGCAGAGGTCTACACCCCAGCAGAGGGCACATGGTGGATAGAATCGAGGTTAGCAGCAGCAGTGCCTGCATAGGGATCAGAGACAATAGGGACCACCTGCGGGACCCACGAGATCATAGCAATCTTATAGGGGTTCTTAGGGGTCCACAGGATGGATTGGACAACAACAGAGTAGTAGGACTTAGACTAGATAGGTATAGGCTAGGGACCATGCTATGTATGTGGTGGGGTAGGACATTTGGCCAGAGAGTGTCCACAGGGTTTTACGACAGGGGGACAACCTCGTACAGGAGGTTCAGAGCAGATAGTTGGTGATGCGGGTAGATCCCAATGTATGTTTGTAGTGGTTGACAACTGCTAGGCTAATTTTTAGGCCTCCGTGATCGAGACAGAAGGTATGATTGGGGATGTTCCCATTTCTATTTTATTTGACTCTGGTGCTACTAATTCATTTATATTTACATCGTTAGTGGAGCGTTGCAGGATGGTGGCCTCTAGACAGGATGTTAGGTGGGAGGTTGAGTTGGCCACTAGGGCCAAGATGTCAGTAGATGCTTTGGTTCAAGATTGTGAGATCTCTTTGGGGGCCTTCACTACATTATGTAACCTTAGGGTTATGCCTTTGGGATCCTATGGTGTAGTTTTAGGCATGGATTCGCTTGCAGCTCATAGAGCCAAGCTAGATTGTCATTGAAAGGTGATTAGCTATTTAGATGATCATGGCATGTTAGTCGAGGTAGTGGGCATTCAAAAGCCCCATGGTAGTTCGTATGATATCCGCTTAGCAGCTTAAGCACTGCATGCAGAAGGGATGTTAGTTGTTTTTCATCACTGTTAGTGATAGATCAGAGGATGAGCTAGAGGCATCTTTAGATGACCATCCTATCTTGAGGGAGTTCACCGATGTCTTTCCACCAGAGTTACCAGGTATGCCTCCATGCATAGAGGTAGACTTCCATATTGATTGAGTGTCAGGTGTAGAGCCAGTGTCTCATGCACCCTATAGGATGACCACACATGAGCTCAAGTTGCAGTTAGAGGAGTTGCTTGAGAAGGGACACATCTGACCTAGCGTTTCACCATGGGGCGCACTAGTTATCTTCGTGAAGAAGAAGGATGGGTCTCTTCATTTGTGCATGGATTATAGGCAGCTTAATAAGGTGATAGTGAAGAATCATTATCTGCTACCTAGGATTGATGACCTTTTCGATTAGATGTAGGGAACCAAAGTGTTCTCTAAGATAGACCTGAAGTTTGGTTACCACTAGTTGCACATCATAGAGGTAGATATCCATAAGACCGCTTTCTGGACTTGTTATGGCCACTATGAGTTCACTATGGTACCCTTCAGCTTGACGAACGCCCCTGCAATGTTCATGAGTCTCATGAACAGGGTGTTCCACACTTAGATCAGTTCGTGATCATTTTCCTTGATATTTTGATCTACTCACGGACTGAGGAGGAGCATGAGGATCACTTGTGTCAGGTTTTGCAGTGCTTGAGAGAGCAACAACTTTATGGCAACTTGGCGAAGTGTGCCTTTTTTAGGACCGAGGTATAGTATTTGGGGCACATCCTATCTAGCGATGGTATCTCCATAGATCCATTGAAGATCAAGTCTATCAGGGATTGGCTAGCACCCACCAGTGTGACAGAGGTCAGGAGTTTTATGGGATTAGTTGGTTACTACCATAGATTCATAGAGCACTTTTCCAGGATAGCACACCCCATCACTCCCCTTCAGCGAAAAGGGAAGAGTTTCATTTGGACTAAGTAGTACGAGAGGGCCTTTGGGGTCCTCAAGGAGCATCTTATCAGTGCTCCCATCTTAACGGTTCCTGATCCTGCAAAGGATTTTATGGTTTGTATAGATGCATCACTTGAGGGTTTGGGAGCTGTGCTTATGCAGAGTGGTAGAGCGATTGCGTATGAGTCATGAAAGCTCAAGACACATGAGCTGAACTACCCCACTCACAATTTAGAGCTCACAGCAGTGGTTCATGCTCTTGTTCGTTGGAGACACTTTCTATTGGGTCATCGCTTTGAGTTTCATTCAGATCACCACAGTTTGTAGTACATATTCACACAGTCAAATCTAAATGCCCACCAGTGGCGTTGGATGGAGTTTCTTTGCGAGCATGACTTTGATGTCCACTACATAGAAGGGAAGGAGAACATGGTAGCTGATGCATTGAGTCAGAGGCGCCACGAGATCCTGACCTTGACCTTGAGTGTGGACTTGAGAGAGCATATCATTCAGCATCTACCTGAGGATGAGTGGTTTCTTGAGGTACAACAGGAGATCTAGTCACAGAGGGCCCTTATGGGCAAGTTTGTAGGATATTCCCTTGAGGCAGATGGGTTACTTAGACATCAACAGTGCATCTATGTACCCCGTGCAGGTGGCATTCATGCAATAGTTCTTTTAGAGGCTCAGAGCACCTTATGCAGCACACCCATGGGTGAAAAAGATGCATGCCGACTTGAGACAGTTATACCATTGGGCGGGTATGAGATGAGATATTGTAGAGTATGTTGCTCGATGCCTTAAGTGCCAGAGGGTCAAGACTGAGCATCAACATCCAACGGGTCTTTTATACCCTCACGAGATACTTAAGTGGAAATGGGACACCATTCGCATGGATTTCATTGTTGGTCTTCCTATGTCATCTCGCCGCCATGATGCCATCATGGTGACAGTTGACAAGTTGACCAAGGTGGCACATTTATCACCTGTACGCATGACGTACAATGCACCATCAGTGGTGAGAGTATTCTTGGAGGAGATCGTTATATTACATGGGGTAACTCACCATATCATTTCTAATAGGGACTCAGTGTTCACATCATCCTTTTGGAGGTCTTTGTAGTAGGCATTGGGCACATAGCTCAACTTCAGTTTCACTTATCATCCTGAGATAGATGGACATACAGAGAGGGTTAATCAGTTTCTAGAGGATATGCTCCATATGTATGTTATGGATCACCAATCTAGATGGGAGGAGTATTTGTATCTAGTTGAGTTTACCTACAACAATGGGCATCACAGCTCTTTGGGTATGTTTCCTTTTTAGGTCTTGTATGACAGACCTTGTAGGACACCTTTGAGTTGGGACCTATTGATGATTGTTTTTACACATTCATAACAAAAGTTAAAATTCACAAAGGAACCTTAGTTGTCTTGAAAGATATGAAGAATTGACTAAGAATTTTTAATCTCAAGTTTCTGTATGGTCAGGTCTTGACCTTGTGGATAATTCAGTAGGTTGATGTGAAACTATAATATTCAAGGGACCTTACATAAATTAAAGTAATTAGTGACTCACTGGACTTCAAACTATGCAAATTGTTGCAAATATCAACAAAGTATTCATTCTTTTGCATAAATTCACTATTGTATCACAAAGCTTTGTATAAATATTAGTAAAACAAACTTTGCCTTTCAAATTAATATGAAAATTGTCAAATATCAATGTAATTCCTCGTTCTTTATTCAAATGTAAGACAACTTCCTTCAGATTTTTGAGTTTAATCTAATTAGTTTTCAATTGTTGGAGAAAAGTTAGAGAAACTCAAATTAAAGTACCATTCCATACATGATCTAAATGTTCTACTACTCATGTTTTAAAGAATATAGTAAATTGAACAACTCAACACATTCAAATCTACAAATGTAAAGTCCTAAACATTTTCATGAACATACATAGGAGATTGCATTCTTTCAAAGAATAATACTTCAAATACAAGTCAAAATCAGAAAACACTCAGTAATAGATGCAGATTTCTGAGTTTACTTATATTCAAAGCACAAAGTCATATAAAATTTACAATGTAAGAATGACTTCTATTTCATTGATCAAATTACCAGAAAAACTTACAGACATTTTTATAGATACACTAAGAAGACCAGACATTCCACATACTCCTTAATGCAAACACAGGTGACCTCCCTTTCTAAACAAAAAATAATATCTTCTCTATTGCAATAAACTTTGACAAATTACAAGCTCAAGCTAAAATTCTAAAATCCTTGTGTAATATGATACAAGTAGTAGAGCTTCTTATATAGACTTTGAAGCTTCATACTGCTACGGTTACAAAACCCAATCAACGGTCAGTATTCAAACTTTCTAGATCAATGGTGTGAATCAATTCCTAACCGTTTCCAAAATATCTCCATGGTATCTTTGCTCGCCTCAAAGGATGCCTTTGGAATCTTTTCAAAATAAAAGATGTCCGCCGACTTTTCTTATTTGTTGACTTTGGTCGATGATACCCTCCAATTACATTCTTACTTAACACATCTTCTTTTCAATATTCTTCTATTCTTTCAGGTATTCTGCAAAATTACCTATCACTCCCTTGATAAAAGCATGATCACTCTCTTGGCTTTTTGCCCATGCAAATTCCTGTGCTTTGACTCCATCTTGCAACTTCTTCTCTTTTGTCTCTAAATCCTTAACTCTTTTCTGGTATTTCCTGATCTTAGCACCTATTTCCATCATTGAATCAATCATTTCCGTGCTAAGATGTGCTGCGGGTTTCTCTAAACATGGTGAAAATATTGCTTTAAATTCTTTCATAGCCTTTTCTAATCCATATGCAGGTACCTCTAGGCATTCATGCCCAATGAGTTTTTCTATCATTTTCATGTGTACCTTTAACATACTGTCCATGACCTCTTCTAGGTCTCTAGTATTTATTATGCAATTTCTAAGAATTTCTTCCTCATATTTTAATTCCAACTTGGCCTGTGGCAATTGATTGACCATTTGAGGAGTAATAGCTCCTTCAATTATCAGCTCTTCTACTCTGTCCTCTATTTCTTCAAGTTGCTTTATTTCTGATCTACATTCCTCTTTTTTGAATTGGCAGCTGTGTAATATAACATTGAATTTGTTCTTTTCTACCAAAGGCATATCCCAATTTGATGTTGCTTGCCTTGTTACTTCTTCTCCTTTCTGTATGAGGCCTTTTAACCACTTATCAAATATGTTGGCTTCAATCTTCTTATTTCCCATCTCCTTTACCTCCTCCTTAGATAACACTTCCATTTCATTAGGCAATTCTGGTACATTAGCACTGGGATGAAACATCCCTCTGATAAATTTCTGTAATTGGACAATATGTCCTTTCAAATATTCCTATTTATCCTTATCTTCCTTTAACATTTCTGCAGTGGCCTGATGGATGTCCTCCCATTCATTTATATGTTGTTCTCTTGTCATGTGGCCTAGATCCAGATTAAGTATTTAATAATCCTCTACTGTTACTTCTCCTTTTGACTTGTCTTTTTGTGGTATGGCCAGATTCAACATTCTAGATCCAGAAGGACCTCTTTTGATTGCTGACATGGTTCTGTCTTTTCTCTTCTCTTTCTGTGGTGTAGAACCACCTAATAAGCTCTTGATACCAATAGGTACCAACTATACCTCTACCTTTTCTCTTCTGACTTCCGAGCCTAACCAGGTTGGAGCCTCCTTTGTAATCTCTGCAGCTTTTTCTTCATTGATCGCCTCTTCTTGAGGCTTCTCCATTTCTGCTTGTTCTTGTTGCTCTTGTTGTTGTGGAGGGGGTTGAGGCTGAGGGCCTTGTTTTGGAACAAGTGGATCATTCTGCTAGTGTGACTCACTCTCATTATCATCTTCCTCTATTTCAGTGTCTCCTCCTTCTCCATCATCCCCTTCTAGATTCTCTTTCTCTAAAGACTCTTTTTATTCTTCCTCTTCTTTATCTTTCTGCTCTATATTTTCCATATCCATACCTTCTTTTTGTTCTTTATGTTCAATATTACCTTCAGCAACATTTTATGTATTATCTCTGCTTTCCTCAGACTTACATGATGTCTCCATTGATTCCTTTGTTGGTTCACCTTGTTCCTGCACCTTTTCAAGTATATTTGTTTGTTCCATCTGTGAAGGTGAACCTGTGATCTTATCAGGTTCCTCTGTATCCTTCCCCTTTTCATGCTTGCTTTCTGTATTCTTTTCTTTTGCTGTATTCTTTTCTTCTTCACTATGCTCATCATACATATTTAGAATACCCAAAACATCAGCATCAGAAGCACTTATCTATGTTTCCTTCTCAGTCTGGGCTAGTGTTTCCTTTACTACTTTTTCTAGGGTATCCTCTTTCTCAGACTCCTCTATCTGTTGTGCTACATCTTGCACATCTTTTATGATTTTAGGTGGCACCAATGTACCAAAAGGATCCACTGCCTCTGACCTGCCCTATACATTTTCCTCTTCAAACTCTTGGCTTTGTTCTACTTCCATATATCCTTGAGTATCCTATCCCTCTCTTGCACTAGAATACTCACTTGATTCTTCTTCATCTTTCCCAATTTCTTTTCCTACACTGGGATCTACCTCCCTGAATTCACTATCACTACTGTCATCTTTTACATTGATAGTCTCACTTACCTTTTTGGCTTCATGCAATCTTGACTCTTGCAGCTTTTCTTCAGCCAACTCTTTCTTAACCTTTGTATACTCTTTCCTTTTCTCCTCCAATGTGGCCTCACTAGGTATGCCACTCAATTAGTACCTACTTTTTGTGCACTTATAACATCACCTTGTTTTGATGTTTCTCCCTTTGATGTTTCAACTACTATAGCCCTCACGATTCTCTGTCCTATTGGCCTCTTAGCAGCTTGGGTTTGCTCTGCACTGATGTCATGGCTAGATGATTCTACCTCTATAAATGTGCCTGAAGCTACTACCACTGTCACCCCCAAGGCATATGGATCCATTAGGGTGGTATTCTTATCTTTTTCAATAATATTTGCTTCTACAATCTTTCTCTTCTTCTCATAAAAGCATTGGAGCTCATCTTGATGCTCCCTTACCCTTTTCTTACCTTTCTTTTGAAATGTGGGCTTAATCCCTTTAGCCTTGAGTTCTTTTATTTTATCCTTCAACCATGTCTTAGAAAATAAAATGATTGGCTTGCATAATGCATCCAAAGATGTATTCCATGGCTGTGACCAATCAGGCTCTACAATAGGAGCAAGCCTGGCACTTTCATAACTGTGATGTAATAATTTATCATCATCCTCAATTTTACGAGGCACATAAATTTCTCCAATGGACCTCATTTATTCTAATGTCAGCCTTTTGTGTGCTCTTTTCCTCACTTCTCTGTTATTTTTGCAATCTAACTAGTAGTCCTCAATGTGCACTTGATGCTTAAACTTGGGATCAATGGTTCTTTGGATCCTGTGAAAAGGATCAAACTATCTTGCTAGTTCAAATTCCTCAAAGCCATAATACCTCAATTCTTTTTCTGAATACCCAACCACTTCCTCACTGTAGTAGGAATATCTACCAATTGCCCAGGGGAGCTTGATGTTTCCTCTTCCACACTTCTTCTTGTACATCCTAAAATCATTCAAATTTTTCCTTGAGAACTCTAATACAATCAGCTTATTAGATGGATATCTGGGCAACATAAATGGTTTTCCTTCAAAACTCTTAGTTCTAATATATATAAAGTTCTAAAATTGTATGTACCAGGAACTGTGTAATCCAATAGTATCCTCTGCATCTTCAAATAACCTTTTATCTTTCTCTCCTCTCAAAACCCTTACCATGTATGTATAGAATACATCATTCACTAAAGCATATTTCCTCAATGCATTATCCTCCTGTAAATCTGGATAATGGTCATAGACTAGTTTCTAATTTGGGCCATTCCCTATGGTCCCAACTCTATCAATTCCAATTATGTACGGTTGAATCATAGATGCACATGAATATAATACAAATGAGGACAAATAAAATGGCATCATCTTCTATTTTCTCAACATTGTTTGTTTCCATATGGCTGTGCTGATAGCCTTAGCCCATAGAATTTGTCCTTGTTCTTTCTTTGCTTCCCTCATGAATTGAATGATAGTGAACATCCAGGGTTCACATTTAGTTGCATCTCTCAAACCTACTAATCTACTCAACATTGTGATCATCAGATGTATTTCTTCCCTGAAGTCTATTCTGTGCATGTTCTTTGGCACTCTTGCTATAGCCTTAGGTTTATTCTCTGCATTGTAGTAGCTGTAGAAGATTCTACTCTTACAATCTCTTTCATTATTGTTGAAGTCATTTGTGTATTGGTCAATATCTATGTCCATCATTTCCTCTTGAATTTCTAGACCAAATTTCCTCGCTATCCCTTCTGTGGACAAATCTACAATGATGCGGTCCTCATGTATTACCCTCCTGGTAGCTAGATCATATTTATTTATGCATTCCAGAACTAGGTCTTTAGCCTCCATGGCTAATGGGAAACTTGTAGCTTTGTATAATCCTCTTTCCCAAATACATTTCATGTCAGGAGTAGCATCCACTGCTGTAATTTTATGTAGAACATCATCGGCATCATAATTTCCTATACTTGTATTTGTTCCTACCCTGCTCGTACTGATTAAGGACGGATATCCTCTGTGCACTAGTAATTCCTCTTTTTCCATTTCCTTGCATGGCTTTCTTTCTTTTTTCACTTTTTCTTCACCCCCTGGATCCACTTTCTTCTGTTTTGGGGCCATCCTATGAAGAAACGCATATTTAATTTGCTAATTTACTTCATTTACCTAGGGTTTTACCATGGATTTTTACATTTTACATTTACCCTAACCCTTTTTGTCTTTTCCCGTTTTAAAATTCATGCTTCTTAACACAATCAACTAATTTTCCTAATCAGATACAGTAATTTATCATTGACTTGCATTTTAAATGAAATTACTCTAACCAATTCACATTTTTTGATTAACTGCATTGTAACAGCTTTTTGAGAAACATACTTGTATCCATGATAGCTCAACTCTACAAGCGTTGACCCACTTTACCATTTTTCAAGCCATTCCCGTTATGAAATTCTGTCCAGCAATGAACTTTCTATTCAATCTGTGCAATAGTTCTCTTTCTCTACAATTTTAGTTTTAATGATGCACTTCTGAAAGAAAAAGAATTTTTATTTACCCTAACATGTTAAAATTCATCGTTTCAATGTTAATTATCATTAAATGCTGCATTCAATGCGCATACGACTTTGGCTTTCTATTTCAACCTTTAATTTTGAATATTCTATCTGTTAGTCTGCCCTTGGCATACATATCATTTTTGTACGTCTCCTTGTATAGCATTTTTTGTATATCACTTTATATGTCGTTAATATACAAGCCACATATACAATGGGTTATAAAACAATGTTACCTTTTACATTATGTTCAACTTTGTATCTTTCATTTGTATGTCGCAATGTATATAAGATAGATACAAACCATCATACAAATGCAACCTATACAAATCCTTTACCCTTTCATTTCCCGACGGTGCACTTTACCTCTTTGTATATCGGGATTTTATGTTATTAATATACAATCTTTCATACATACAAAGCATTAACCTTATTTCTTCTTCTTTTGAAATCCGCGTTGAATCTTACCTTTCCATTTTTTGTATCTCCATTTTGCATCTCTACTTGTATCTCCAACATACAACTATGAGACACCATCGTGGGCCCCACTTCACTTACCCACTTGTATCTTATCAAAGCAACAATAATTGTATCTGTACTTAGATACAATCTCTCATATATGCAAACTTTTATACAACCATTTTGGAATTTTCACTTTTATTAACCGTATTGCATAATCGTTTCGGGTCAGTACATGTATACTAAGCGAATGCATACTTACTTGAAAAACGTTAAGATACAATGCATCGCTTACACCAGATTTGAATAACTTTTGGAATCTATAATTGTATGTATGTTAAAGATGCAAAACCGAAACATACAAACATACAAACTTCATGAAATACCTTTTCTCACCTTAATAAACCACATTGTATACCTCCCTCGAGTCCGTGAATGTATATCACCTTGTATAGAGAGATTGTACTTAGATTGATCATACATACAAACCCACATACAACGTGGACCTGACACTTTATTCATTCCACTTCTGAAAACCTATCGGGTTCGACTTGTATACAAAGGATACAAACATTAAGCATATGCATGCAAATTATCAAGATACAAAACCCGATTGTACTTAGCATGACTTATACAAATACTTCACATACAAACGACTTTGTATATGACATACAAACCTCTAAATAATGCATTTTACCAAAAAACACATATATCTTGTAGAATATTGGGATTTTTTTACTAGTTTAAAAAACAACCTTTACTCATTTTTCACAAAGAATTCACCTCTATTCCCTCGTGGTACTTAATGCTAGATCTTTTCAATTTTCAACATGATTTGTAACACTGACCTCTTTTTCCCTGTACCACCAAGCAAGACCACACACAAGCAAAAAGCAACAGCCACAGTAGGGGTCCTCATTTTGCTAAGAGGTAAAATGGGGCGTGCTGTGAGAATCACAACAAGACCGTATTGAGGACAGGGTTGCAATAGGGCCAGAGTTGGTTCAGGATATGGAGCAACAGGTGACCTTGATTAGACAAAAACTTCATGAGGCATAGGATCGACAGAAGAAGTATGCCAATGATAAGAGGATAGATTGGAGCTTCTCGATTGGGGATAGAGTATTCTTGAGAGTGTGACCGCACAACAGTCCAATCCATTTTGGAAAGGGCTCTAAGCTCGCACCATGGTTTGTTGGACCTTTTGAGATCTTGGAGCGGATAGAACCCATAGCCTACCATCTAGCCTTGCCACCTAGCCTATCATGCATCCACGATGTTTTTCATGTATCTATTTTGCAGCGTTACATATCTGATTTATCTCATGTATTACATTGGAGTGCTCTATAGGTAGAGGTGGACGGGCAGTTGGCTTTGGAGCCAATTCGCATATTGGCTTGTCAGACGCTGGGCCTTCGAGGTCGAGAGCTGGACCAAGTTAGGGTCCAGTGGGACATGTACGATGAGGTCACGACGACATGGGAAGATGTAGCTAGATTAAGGGCACTTTATCCTCACCTCTTTGACGACTTCTAGGAGAAAGTTCAGTCTTAGGGGGGAGGATGTGAGGCCTACCTTTTTCACTCCCTTAGTTTGATCATTTTATATTATTGTTGGAGACATATTTTAGACCTTTGGGACTATTGATCCCGATATGCGAGACTCTTAGACTATATGTTTTACCTTTTATTTATTATGTTAGCATGATTGTGATGAGACTAGATCTTGATTTGATTCACTGATGATGATTTGACATGTGATTTGCTTTATGACATTATTGAGATACTAGATATGTGATTAATGTTATGGATTTATTATGTGATGTTATCTTGAGATGGATTATTGAAATGCAAATTATGAATCTATTGTGATGTGATTTTATGATGCTTTATATGATCATGCGATGATGTGAGTGTATGTTTTACTTTGCTTTGGCTATGATATACATGTTGGATTAATCCTTTGTTTAAGTGCGCAAGTGTTCTAACTAAGCCACGGATAATCGGAGATGATCCCACACACTTTGTGAATTCCTGTGTAAGCTAATCTAGTTCCAAGAGGAACCAAGATCAACTATGTATGAATGATGAAATTTTTGTAATGTTGTTGTGTGGTGTTGTTTGGGTTAGGTCTACCCCTTTTATATTTGATTTTTATTTGGTGTTGTAAAGATGTAATGTTCATTTGATTTTTATTTTGAGTTTATATTTTTGAGACCCCTTTTTATGTGATTTTACTCACCCTATGGTGCTCAAAATGGGTTAAAAGTGACCCTGGGTTGTACCCCTAGGGTCTAGGGACCATTTGAGCTTGTATAACCTTAGGTAAACTCCCATTTGGTCACTTTAACTTCACCCTAAAGTAAAGTGACGAAAATAGAAGTTTGGGAAGGAGTGGAAGGGTGGGTCAAACACTCAACCTCATCCACTCCTCTTTCCAAGGTTGGGGGAGTCTTCAAGACCCCTAAATTGTGGAGGAATCAACTCCAAGCCTCTCCCACAATTGGTGAGGGTACCTGGGGGTTTTGTGGGCTTTCATAGGAGGAGATGATTGGGGCACTTGTAGTACCCAGTCCTTCTTTGGCTCCACTTTTCTCTCCCACATGTGTGAGAGAGCACAAGTGGATGGAGGCAAGACTTGGTGGAATGGGTGAGTGACATGTGTCACCACCACATTCCATGAAGCTTGCAAGTGGTTGTGTGGAGGAGTGAGAAGGTGACATGTGTCACCTCCCCATTCCTCAAGGCTCATGAAGAGAGCCTATTTTAATCCCTCTTGAAGAGAGGGAGAGGGTTGTTGAATCATTTTGGAATTTTAATTTTTATTTAAATTTTGGGGAGAGAGTTAGAGGAGATTTTAGAGGCTCAATTAGAGGAGGAGTTGGAGGTGGAGTTGGAAGGGCTCTTCTCAACTATCTTCCTTTTGGGCTATTAAATATAGGATTCAAGGCTTTGGCTTTTCCTTATGTATTTACTTTTCATGTGTGATGTTTTGTGTGTGTGTGTTTTACATTTATTGTTGTGGGGAATTTGTTATGGGTGTTGTGAGAGCCTCTCCCTTTGGAGAAAATGCTCAACATGTGTGGGGTGGGGGAGGAGTGAACCTCCTTGGGGTCACATCCTATTTTTTGTGGTATTTTAGCCTTGAGGGTAAGATGAGAAAATGAGTATTTTTGAATGGCTTGAGAGCCATGGGATAATTTTGTGAAAAATGACATTTATGTGAAGGCTTGAGGCCTTGTGAAAATTACTTTTGGGAGTTATTTGGAGTGACACTCTTGAGTTGAGTGATGTCCACTCCCCTACCCCATTAAACTCATTTTTGGTGAGTTTTGTTTTGTGCAAGCCATGAGTGTTCTTCTTTCTTCTGTGTTTAGTGTTTTTGTTGTGAAGTGGTGTGAGTGTTCCTTGTATGAGGATGACCTCCAAGCTTGGGGGTGACTCATGAGTGAGTCTATGGTAGGGAGGAGAGTGGTTTTAGTGGCTTCTTCCCCTTTCTATGTGTTTATTGGAGGTTTAATGAAGTTAGGAGCTTGGAAAAAAAAGAGACTTTTATCTTTAGTTGTCATTTTGGCTATTGTGAGCCATGGCCAAGATTGGCCTTTGTGTAGTTGCTCTCAAGAGAGAGAGAAAGAAAATTTCCTTCTCTTATGATGTATAGTATTAATGGTATTATTTTTGTATTGAAAATACTCTAGTGTAGAAGTTACAAAAGAAAAAGGATAAGCTCCTTGTGTATTTGTTGTTACAATACAATTATTTCGATTTCCTTATGCATGTGCTTCAAGAAAATATATATATGAGTTGCTGATTTTTATTTATGAGTTTGTAAAAAAAAGAGATTTGTAAAATAAGGGAAGATATATGTCTATGTTACTTGCTGTTATCTTTGGAAGGTTGTTTCAAAAAAAATATACACAAGTGTATGTTGCTGTTCGTATCTTACAAAAAAAAAAAGATAGTTTATGAAATTGTTTCTTTTCAAAAAATTCCATCTATTTAGCATACCCTTCTTTTGTAAAAAAAAAAAAAAAAAAAAAATGAATGTTGTCTCTATGGGAATTCCATTAGAGAATATGTTTATAAAAATCTGAAATATATATATATATATATATATATATATATATATATATATATATATATATATATATATATATATATATATATATATATATATATATATATATATATATAAGAAAATTTATGCATAACCATTTATATAAATTTTCCATTATTTCAGCTTGCTGGAAATCAGTGGGATATAGAGAAAACTGCTTATTTAAATGTCATATATATATATATGTAAAATAATGAAATTGTGTATAAAAAAATAAAATTATAATCGGATCTGAATGTTGTTACTACCCCCATCGTCGTTTAAGGGTTTTGAAATTGTTTTAGGGCAAACAAAAAAAAATTAAGGGTCTGTGTGTGGACGGCGGCCATAGGCTACCGCCCACACTTAGCCGTGTGGATTGTCATAGTAGGGGTGTGGGGAGGGGGTCGAACCCCCACCCACACTCCCATGGGTATGGGTGTGGGTGGGGGTTCGGCCCCCTCCCCACATCCTTTTCCTTAAACAAAGAACATCGAAACACAGATCCGTTGAAACCCTTGGTAGCAACGCTCAATCAGATGTTCCACCATTTGCCATTTGGCCTTCAACCATATGCAACCTCAAAATAATTTTCATTGTTTTATGCATATTAAATATATATTTAATGCTTTATATATATATATATATATAAAATAGGTATTTAAATGAGAAATGTTGCAAAGAAAAGTATATATATATATATATATATATATATATATATATGCATTTAAAAAAAAGGGGATTTTGATAAATAAGTATATACACAATAAGTATACCTCTGTGGGAGGAATCCATGGAAGCCCTTTTCCAAAACCTACAACACAAAACAACAAAAAATGAGAGGAAGTGTAGAGGAAAAGAAAATGATAGATTAGAGAAAATGGAGGCTAGGGTTTTCTTTTCAATCTCATAAGGAAATTATTTGTTTAATGTGGGGAGCTTTTAGGGTTTGAAAGTTTTAAAATTAGTTTTTATTGTTTTTCCCTCTCCTTCTAATTTAGACCCTTTTGTTATTTTATTTTAAGAGGGGATTTAGGGAAAATTTAATTGTGGGTGTGTTATTTATTTAGTAAAGATAAAAGTTACTAGTTATTTCTTTTACTAGAGGGTAGGAAGAAGTATTCTAGCTAATTATTTAAATGGGATAATTTAAGTTTAGTATTTTGATTTAAGGGAAAATATATTGTTTTAATTTAATTAAATTGAAGTGGGATTTATTTATTCTATTTAATTCTATTTAATTTCCCTCCTAATTTAACTATTGAGAACGTAATTAATTTTAATCGATTATTTTAATTAATCGCATGTGGTTGCTTAACTATAGAGGTTATTATTTTATTTCTTGCGATTTAGTGGTTTAAATTTATTAATCCTTGTGCATTAATTATTTAATCAACTAGGTCGTTTAATCCAACTTAGCAAACCTAAGAAACCTTTGATTAATTTTTTTCTATTAGAATAAACCCTATTCACGCCTGTGAGGCGTTATGCTGCCGGTTTTTTCTAGGAACTAGGGTTAATTTAATTTAGCAATTTTAAACCATGTGTAGAGTTGAATTTATCATTCCCGCAAACTTGTTGATTTTTATTAAGCTGTTATTCAATTTTTTTATACTATTAAAATTAGTCTTTCGATTTCGACTCATGTCAGAATACTTCCACCCACTTAGGTAACTGAGGGTTAGGATCTATCATTTCTAACCCTAATAGCAATATTTCTCACGTCGCCTTGACCCCCTTAGTCGGCCATCATCACGTAGGTGAATGCGCATGTGATCACATTTCCCTAATTTGATTGATATGTTTACGCCTTATGTATATTGCCACCGAGCATACTGACGCGTGCAAGGGGGTTTCTAGGGATGCGTGGAAATTTTTTGATATTTCATGTCATGACCACATGTCAAATGTGGACATGACACGTGTGTTGTATGTCTTGACAGCATGGGAAATGTGGGCATGACATAATCAACTTTCATGATGACCTGAACAATCTAATAAGTGAGGGATAAAATAAAAAACAAAATATTTTAGTTAAGAAGAATAATCAGTCCTAAGCTAGATTCTATGTTTAATCTAGCAGCTGAAGCACAAGTAGCATTACAATTTGACACACCCTCTGATCTTCATAAGGCAGAGATTGTAGTCTTTCTACTTAGTGGTCATATTCAAATTTTGGATAATGCCAAGAAAAGATGGGATGGTGAATTGGCCCAAATTAAGATCATTTTCAATAACATCCTTGAGCACATGCAGAATAAAGTTGAAGATTGCACTTGTATACATATGCGGTAAAGTATAGAAAATTTTGTAGTTTTGATAAAATTTTGCCTCTAGAACCCCCACCTCTGCCATTGATGTCAAAGGGGGAGAAGGAATATAGAAAGGAGAAGCAGTCAAGACAGTCAAACATTTTTCACTAAGTGTTGCCATCAATGCCAAAGGGGGAGATTGTTGGCAAGAGATGCTGCTATGAGGAAGACTAGAATGTTGTCATTGATGGCAAAAAGGCAAAGAAGGTACATCACATGACAAGAAGACATAATTCTAGAAGACCAACTTACATTGGCATCAAGGCACAAAAGTAGGCCAAAATGACTAAGTATGAACAGTACTCAGAGTAAGGGACAGAAAGTGAAACAGTATGCCTTCGCAGAAGAAGACCTCCTAATGCAGATCAAGTATGATGACTCATAGCTATGTGATGATGATTTAGTCTAGTATTCAAATCATGAATTCCTCTGGAAGTCATGTGAAGGAATTGTCTAAGTCCAGACAAACAGAGTTAGGATAGAGACAGTGAACAAGACATAGTATAAGAGGTATTATGTGTGTGAAACATGTGAAGATAAGGCAATAATTAGCAGAAGAAGAGAGATCTTATCCCCGAATAAGAGTAGAGCAGTGAAACAGGGGAGACAAAGATGAAGAGTGTTGAATCATTCTTTCTATGCTTCATTAGAGTTTTAACCTTGCATGTGTAGATGTAATCTGAGCAGCTAACCTTGGCAGTGAGCCATTCATATTTCTTCTTTCTTTCTCTAGGTAGTGAGCCTGTTTTGGTAGTGAGCCTTTCTTGCAATGAGTAGTTTTCAGGATAGTGAGCCCTAAGGCAGTGAGCCTTATTGTAATCCGGTATTGTGCTATATTAATATATTGTGAGCTAACACTCACCGTGGTTTTTCCATTTTAGAGTTTTCCATGTAAAAATCCTAGTGTTCATGTGTTATGTATTTGTGGTTGCTATTTCTATGTTTATTCTGCTTTCATATTATTAACTTTGGAGATTGGATAAATAAATTTAAGAAGTGGTTTTGTGGAATATTGATTCACCCCCCTCTCAGTATTCCTTATTATCAACAGTTCTGTGAGGCCCACCCTTGTGCGTCTGGATTAGTTGCATTTGTAGACCTCATAGATGCAGACTTTCTTGACTCTATTCTCTTATTTTGATTTGGTTATATTTAGTATGCTGTGACGTGACTATATCCTAACTTTATATTGCATTGATGATTATTGCAATATGGCATTCACTTGATGCTATTAGAGATATTAGTTGTGAAATTAATTGATGAAATGGCTATCTGATTTTGATCTTGAGTAGTGTTTAGAATTGTAGTGAAAGTATAAATCTTATTAATGATGCTATGTGATTTTAATAATGTTTTAAATGATTATGCGATATCGTGAGTGTATGGATTTCCTTGCTTCGACTATGATGTATATGGTGGATTAATCTATTTTTTCAAGTGCGTAGGTGATTTTCTAGGCCACGAAAAATTAGAGATCGATCCCACACCTAATGTGATTCCTGTGCTAGACCGATCTAGTCCCAAGAGGGACCAAGATCATGTGTGAATTGTATGATGCTTTTGTTGCAAGTATGGGCCTAACTGGTGTTGTCATTGATGTCAACATACTCCTATTGCATTGATGTCAAGGATTGGATAAATTGTGTGCTGAGGATATTGAGAAAGTTAGTCCTATCAGAAACAAAGAAGATCAGTGAAGATAGTGAATCTCTATGAAGTGAAGATCCCAGCTAGATGAAGATTAGAGAATGTGCATCAAAGGGTTTGTAGATATGTGTCTGAAGATGATCCAGTCAAGATTTGAGAGGTTCACATGAAAATATGGAGGAGTTATGGCCATGAGAGTAAAAATGGTTCTGCCAACTATTCAGAGGTGACAGAGTGACACAAATTGGTCTAGTGAGTTCAGGAAATACAATATCATGTTCTGTGGATCTGGTGACATGTTTGGAAGGCTAATGTGAATTGACAACTCAATTGGTTTGTGGTTTGGAGGTCCACAAGAAATCCTTCTAATGTGACAGTTATGGGCGACTGTGTTCTTGAGGTTCTAGATGTAGATGCAAATGATATTAGTAAGCAAAAGTGGTGCAAATGTTCTTGGTGGTTCAAGCAAGCTTGTGAGGGTCTCTAGATTGTGTCCAGTTCGTGTTGGTAGTCCGCATTGAAGAATGAGCTCGTAATTGAAGACTTACCTTTGAGTGATGGTGTTCCTCTTACTCTTAGCCGACTGGATGATTTGCGCATGTTGCGGATGATCTTGAAGATATTTTTCCTTGAAGAAGATTGAAGTCCCAGTTATGTGTGGCCGACAGTGGAGTAATGCGCATGAAGATTTTGAAATAAGTCAAGTTGTATTTTTGTAATTGCTCTGTAATAAAATAAGTGTATGTTGTGCCAACTTTGATGATCATTCCAAAGTCGATGTCATGTATAAATAAGAGTTACAAAGTCATTCAAAATAGATTTTGTAAGGAGGAGAAGATAGTAGTGAAGAGGAGCGAAAAGGAGAGAAGAGGTGTTGAGCTTAAATGGAACTGACTCAAGCATAGTGAAGATGCTAATCTTCAATTCAAGTATGTAATACTTATATTCTTCTGTAGATAGTGTGTCTCCTGTAGGTAGTGGACCTCTTGAGAGTAGTGTGCTCGGGCAGTGAGCCCTAACTGGCAAGTGCCATTTTATTCATCTTTATTCTTTTAACAGAGAATGCAATCTTGGGTTAGTCACCCCGTGGTTTTTCCCTTAACTGGGTTTTCCACGTCAAAGTCTTGGTGTTATATTGTTGAATTTGTTTCTGCTCATGAATTATTGCATTATGCTTCCATGATTGAATCTTTGATATGCTGTTGAAATATAAGAAGGCTTAAAGTAAATAAAGAACAGGTTTTTGGTAACAACTGATTCACCCCCCCTCTTAGTTGTCTATCCTAAATCCAACAACTTTTGTAAATGTCTACATTTTATTATTTGGCTTAAATTTCACCTCCTTTATTATTATTTATTGAGTGCTGTAAAAATATGTGATTGAATATACACCACTTGGTGTCTTTTATTTTTGATGGCCATTTTATGTGATTTTCTACTTCCTAAAGTGCTTATTATGGGCTAAAATTAATCCTAGGTGTACCCCTAGGGTCTAGGGCCCATTTGAGCATGCCAAACCCTAGGGTTACCTCTGTCTAGTCACTTTTACTTCAGCCTAAAGTAAAGTAACGAAATTCAAATTTGAATTGGAGTGGAGGATGAGTCATGCCTTGAAACATGACCCATTCCCCTTTCCAAGGAATGGAATCCCATCACCTTAAAGACTTGGGGAGTCATCAAGACCCCCAAGTGTGTGGAACCTTCCTCCAATGCTCTCACACATGTGTGAGAACATCTTAGAGTGAAGGGGATTCCTTTAGAGAATAAGGTGATGACATGTGTCATCCCTTATCCTTTTGGAGCCCATTTTGAGAGATGCCACCTCTCCACCTTTTCTCTCACACGTGTGAGAGCACATGTGGAGAGGGTGAGGTTTGAATGGATGAGAGAGTGACACATGTCACCTCCACATTCCATATTCCTTGCAAGTGGTTGGGAAGAGGAAGGAGAAGGTGACATGTGTCACCTTCTCATTCCTCAAGGCTTTGGAATGAAGCCTATATCATTTCCTCTTTGCGAGAGGAAAGGGGTTCTTTTCATTTTCTTGTTTTTGGCTATCTTTGGAGGTGTTTTTGGAGAGAGTTAGGGAGTTGGAGATCTTGGAAGGAGGCTTGAAGGAGAAGGTTGGAAAGCTCTTCTACAACCCTCTTCTGTTATTGGGCTTTCTAAGGTAAGCCTCAAGGCATAAGAGCCTTTCTCATGCATTTTATTTTTATTGTGTGAATGAAATTGCTTTGTGTTTTGAATTTGTTGTTGTGTTGGGTTTTATGGGTGTTTTGAATGAGACTACCATTCTTGGTGTGTCCATTCATGTGAGGGGTGGGAGAGGAGTGAACCTCCTTGAGGTTACCCTCTTTGTATTGGCATAGTGTGGCCTTAAGGGTATTTTTGCAAAGTTTTGGTGGTTAATTTTTATGGCATGATTGCCTTGGTGTGATATATTTCATGGAGGAGATTTTAGGCTTGAGGCCTTGTTTTGGAGTATTATAATTTTCATGGAGGTATTTTTAGGCTTGAGGCCTTGTTTTAGAATCATGAGATTTTGGTTGTAGGAGTGAACCTCTTGAGTAGAGTGATGTCCACTCTCCTACCCCCTCAAATCCATTTTTATGGATTTTGTGTTGTTTAGGTCTTATGGGTGTTCTTCTTGTTGTTATGTGATTGCCTTTGTTGTGTTGTGGTATGAGACCCATGTAAAGATCGACCTCTAAGCTCGGGGGTGACCCACTTGCGGATCTATGGAAGGGTGGAGAGTGTTTTGGTGGCTTGGAGTTTGCATTTTTGTATATGCAGGTTATTGTTGAGCATTGAAGCTTTGAGGGTGTCTTATGACTTATGTTTTTTAAATTTTATTTGGCTGTTGAAGCCTTAGCCATGTCGACTTGCTGTAGAAATTTGGTATGAGAGAATGAGCTCTCTTATATGTGTTGTAGACTGAATATTTTACCCATGTATGTGAGTATTTGATGAATGTGGAGTTGTTGTCCTTATATTAAAAATGATTGTAACAAAAGTTGTGACTACTTTATGTTGTTTATGTTTCAAAAAGAAAAGAAAAAAATGCATTTATGGTTGCTGGTTTGCATCTATTGTATATATATATATATATAGGTAGGTAGGTTGAAAGGAACTTGTCACTGTTCAAATAACATTTATGCATTAGAAAAATTTATTTAAGCCTTGCTGGAAAATTAATAGTATTGTTTTTTTTTTTAATAAAAAAAGAAGATGGTGTAATCTTCGAGAATTATTATTATGAGAAGTTTGCATAGATGCCCTTACCTATGTGTAAAGATATGCCATTATGTTCCTTTAAATGTATATGTTAAAATGCTGGTTATTTTAGGCTGAGTGTGTGTGTGTGTGTGTATATAGGTATAAATATTGTCATATATATATTTAAGACATTATTATTTTATCTGTTAATATATTTTCAATTGCTGGGAAATGTATTTTGACAGTAGGATAAATTTTAACAAAATGGACTTTGTATTAAAAAAGAATATATATATAATTGTAACTGGGTAAAGATGTTATGCAAAAAAAAACATATATATAACTGGATGAATATATTCAGTTCCTTCCTGTGATATATATATATCATCTTAATAATCGAATGACAGATCGAATGTAAATTGCTGAGAACAAATGAAGAAGAGCAGAATATTATATTATTGCTAGGTAAATAGCCCTTGCTGGGTAGCATTTTTTTTTAGTCTTCCTTTTTTATAAAAAAAAACAAGGGTTGTGCAGAGCTGAGGGTTTTAGATAGGTGGGGGGGGGGGGACGGACCCCCCACTCCCTTTCTTTTTTGCAGATCCAAATAAGGCACAGGGTGCCTGGTTTTGCCGCTGCCATTGTAGCTCTCTAGTTTTTTTTACTAGAGCCCAAAAAAAAAAGAAAAAAATAAGGATATCCATTTTAGTATAAAAAAAAGAGAAAACAAAACCAGATTCAAAGAAAGAGATTTTTTTAAAAAAAATATTATACCTCAAATGAAAGAAAAGAGGAAAAGCAAATGGGCAAAATTGCACGGTGTATATCTCTATGCATGCATCCATGGCTGCGCCTTCTCAACGGAAAGAAGAAATTAGGGTAGAAAAGATAGAATAGAGAAATGTGAGAGTAAATAGGAATGAGAAAGAAAGATTAGGGTTTATTCATAAGAAAATGTTATTTTATTATGAGAGCTTTTAGGGTTGAAGACAAGAATAGAAGGAAAATTAAGAATTAGAATAATTTTATTTATTTCATTGCGAACGTGTATTTTATTCCCCCTCTTTTTTTGAAATGGAGTTGTTTTTTATTGATTTTTTTATCCTTTTGGTTGAGTGGGTTAATTACCCCTAGGTTTTTTTTGTTTTCATATTAGTGGGTTGATGTAATTGTTATTTATTTATTTATTTAGATGAGTGGGGGTAAATTTATCTACCTTAGGCTTGGAATTTATCTAGTAGGGTAATTTTAATGTGAGGATTTGATGGACTTTCTTATAAATATGTTAGGTAATTATTTTCAACTAGAGATTTAATAATGTATTGCATGGAATATATATGGAGGTTTTAATGTTTGCATTTGTATTTAATTTTGGTGTAGGTTTTTATTATTTTAAATTAATGTCAAGGTAATTATTCTAAATAAGTTTAAATTTACTAGAACTTTCTAATTCCTTATTTAATTGCCTTTTTGATTTATTGAGTTAAGTGGGAAATCATGTGGAAAATTTGTTTAATTTAAATTTTTATAATTTTGAATTTTGCCTTTTTGTTAATCCTTTTTTATTTCTTGCTTTAATTTATTTAAGTAGGGTTGTTTGATTCTATTTGTTTTTATTTCTTGCTTTAATTTATTTAAGTAGGGTTGTTTGATTTTTGCTTTTCAATTTCTTGCCTTAATTTATTTAAGTAGGGTTGTTTGAATTTTACTTTTTATTTTCTTGCTAGAGACTTAATATTGTAATCAGGGGATTATAATGGGGATTTAATTTTTGCATTGGGAAATATTTAGGTATTAGATTATTATATTTTAATTCTATTAATGCCTTGACTATTGCATTGTTATAAGAGAAATTTTTATTTCTTAACACTCATAGTGATGTAAAACATTTTAATTTATTTAAGTAGGGTTGTTTGAATTTTACTTTTTATTTTCTTGCTAGAGACTTAATATTGTAATCAGGGGATTATAATGGGGATTTAATTTTTGCATTGGGAAATATTTAGGTATTAGATTATTATATTTTAATTCTATTAATGCCTTGACTATTGCATTGTTATAAGAGAAATTTTTATTTCTTAACACTCATAGTGATGTAAAACATTTTAATTTTCTAAAGAAATAGTTGAAATTATTATCGTGGAAATAGGTATTTTAATTGTCCATATTTAATATTTAATTTATTTTAGTGGAATGGGTTAATCGTCTCTTTGTCCTTTTATTTTATCTAGGGATTTGATATGGTAATGAGGGGACTTTTAATGGGGATTTAAGTTATTACAATTGGGAGTATTTTAGGTGTTAGATTATTATTATATTTTAATTAAATGCCTTTAATGGTGTAGACTAATCTAATTATTTTTAGTGGTATGAATAAGATTAATTAGCGTAATTACCTTATTTGAATGGAAGGGTTTGGTGTTTTAATTAAATATTTTTATGAATGCTCTAGAGGCGTTATGCTGCCGAATTTTTTCAGGAATTAGGAATGGTTACTTAAGTATTTTATTTTTGCGTTATCTTAATATTTTAATGGTTTATGCATTGGAATTATGTTTTAGGTGAATTTTATTTTTAATCTAATTATGCTAGTGCTAGGGATTTAGATTTTGACACATGTCAAAATCCCTCCATCTCACTTAGGAACCTTAGGGTTAGTTTCATATTCAAACCTAACCCTATTGGCGATGCTCCTCGCATCGCATAACCCCCTAGTTGGCTTACATCTCGTTGGGGTTGCGAAAGGTGTTCGCAATACCCCATTGATCGATAGACTTGTTTGCGCCTTTGTGCACATGTCACCGAGCACGCTGATGCGTGTGAGGGGGTTGCTAAGGATGCGTGGGGAAAATTTTTGGTATTTCATGTCATGACCGCATGACAAATGTGGACATGACACATGTGTTGTGTGTTGTGACCACATGGGAAATGTGGGCATGACATTTGGTATCAGAGCCCATGTTTCAAACACTGGGATCTCTGGGTGTGTATTAATGCAGAGTTGGGCCGATAATAGACCATGCATACTTGTGTTGCATGTCTAACTCTAGCTTGTGCAACGATGAGTTCATAAGACACCTTTCGTGGGAATAATTTATTTTCCCTCAATTTTTGTTTTCGCTAACTCCCATGTACGACTTGGTGTTGTAGGTATGTGGGGAGTGTATTCGTGATGAATAGAGTGATTGAAGGACTAAACAAGTCCTGAACTTGAAAGTTAGTTAGCACCTTGACCTAGTGCTATCCTAAGAGTATGGTATCAGATGAGTTTTGCTAAGTATTGTTTCAAGCTTAGCCTCGCTCCCTACCCTAGTGTTGGTGCATTTTGATCCTTCTTTAAGGGTCGTGATAACTTATGGTAAGTACACCCTTGGACAAGTGTTTTTATGATAAAGTTTTATTCCTTTGGCTACCTGAAGGTTGCCCTAATGAATGTTGAGTTGTGTTGTCCTACCTTGTAGGAGGAAATGGATGTATTGAGTGGTACACTATCTTAGACAAAGACTCGCGTACCCTAATCATTTATTGGATCCACTTGGTGACGTCTAGTTAACCTTGTATCTTGGGGTAAGATGTGCCTTGTTTAAATGCCCCTCTGACTGGGATGCAACGGAGTTGTGAACCTTTAGTTGTCCTTCGCCTTGTTGTAGGATTAAGTCATCCTGATGAGTGTGGTGGTCACTCAAGGAGTGAATAGATTGGTACATTCTCTTACAAAAGTCACTTGGTACCTTCATTTGGAGGATGGTGAAGTGGATGTTAAAAGAGTTCAGCATGTAAAGCCTTTATGACTAAATTCTTGGGTTTTGCTTCTTGTTTTTTTTTTATGAAAGGTTGAGTAGTGGCTTGAGGACCACTTCGTGATTGTGAGTCTTGTGACTTTTGTTGTGCCATGTCAAGTAAATCCCCTTGCAACATGATGGTGTCTAGTGGATAATTGAGCTATGTGTTGACCATGCATTAATTCATAACGTGCTTTGTGCATTAAGTATAATTGCCTCGCTAGTTGATGGTTAAAAGGTGGTGTATGTGCTTGAGGATGGGACATTTTATGATAGTCAGGGAGTAGGATCTAGTTGCAAGTGTGATTTCATATCTATAAATAAATAGCAATCTAAATTGCACCTTGATCCCTCCCTTACCACCTAATTTTACTAAAAATTGCTTACCTTTATGTTGTGATAGGGTGACGAGTTCCCCTTGAAGATGTACATAGGCTTTGGTGCTTGGAAGGTTGTAGTGAAGCCTTGTGATGGGTGGTAATAAAGCAAGTTAAGTTTAAGTTTTGGTTGTCCTATCAGCTAATGTGGAAGCCCTCTAAGTGGTATCTTCTTGAACTATTATATGTTAGATTCTAGTGACTCTTGAGGTGAGTCCCTTGTGCAACTGATTGCATGATTCCTTGAAGGAAATCCTAATGGTTATAAATATATTATTTTTATGGATTACAATAAGTCTAAGTGTTGAGTTGAATACGGAATCACACACCTTACTTTAGGGTAATGGATGTGGTTTATCCCTTATAGGAGTATCTTGGAAATGTTGGGATTGTAAGGATGTGAGGGGAGATTAAGTCCATGCTGAGGATAATAGTTAGTTGGTTGTGATACCTTTTGGGTGTTAGTGGTTGGGTGTTGTGATCAACCCATATGATCTACATAGATACATTCGATGGGTTATTTTTCGGACGATATAAGGCCATGCATGGAACTTAAAAGGAGTTTGTGAGCCACCTTGAAAAAATATTAGAATTTTGGAAGTTGGTAATTTTAGTTGGATTTTAGTAGTATCCATGAAGATGTGGTTGTGTGTTCCTTACTAGGAAGCATGAAGGAACCCACTTCAAAGGTGACTCTTGGGATACATGGCTTTTGACAATCTTTTCCAAGCATGTCCTAGGTTGCCTCAAAGTTGTGGGTGTGTGTAGTTGGGTTGTTTCATGACCTGGGTTAAGAGCGTGACCACTATCCCTATCCTCTCATTTGTTACTATGTTATATACATATAATGTTGTAATGTGTAATTTTGGTTAAATTGTTGAAGTTGATTATCTACTTATTGATGAAATTCTATTGTTTTCAAAACCAACAATTTGAGTCTATTTATTTGGGCTACTTAGCCGACTTACTTTCTTGTAGTCCTCTTACCTCAAGGACTTGTTTTATTGTACGCCGGTCTAAATTTGGAATGTTGGATTTGGTGCCACTTTTGATATTGACTTATCTTTTAAATTTAAATAATCTTTTGGATCTTAATTCTTTTGAATTTTATTCATTAAACTTTTTAAGACTTATATTTTGCAAGCTTTTACTTTGAGGATCTTGTTATTGTTGGTTTTGCTGGTACCTGTGTAGTGTTGTGAACTATGTAACCTATGCTACCCATAAGGGGTGCTTGGTGAGAGGCATCTGGGAACAGTCAGTCTTGGTTGGCGCCGTAAGCTCGAAGTCATTTAGTGGATTGCTAGTGGTGGTTGGACCTTGTGTCATGTTGAGAAGTGTTTTGGTGCTATCCCATTTTGGGAGGACAAGTCTTTATGATTCAAGAATGGTTGCTAGTAAGGTTCAAAGGAGTTGATGGGTTGGAAAACCTTTAGATCCTTCTGTTGTTATGTGGATCTACTATCCACGTGATGTTGGCTCCCTTGTTTTAAGAGGCTTTGTGATTGCTCTGATCGACTAGAAGTTGGACCCGCATGATTTGTAGTGGTATAGGTGTTCAGCTTCACCCCTTGATGCTAGGGATGATTGGACATGTTTGGTTCCTACTTGTTTTGTAAGCCTGATTTAGGCAGTCTAGTAGGGACCTGTGGATCGATGGGGTGGTTGAGACTTGAGAGTCTCATACTTTTGTTTGGGATCTTGTGTGTATATCTTAGCATCGGTGGTAAGTTGAGTTGATGCATGGTTGGGGATTGAATGTTGGTTTTGGGGCTAGTCGGTTGACCCAGCTTCCTTTTGGTTGCTCTATGCTAGTTAGGTTTCTAGAGGAATAAGAGAGACTTGGGGTATGAGTTAGTTAAGTTATTGTTGAAAGCCTCTCGTAATGATAACCTTCTGGGTAGTCCCCACCATGCTTGACCTTGAATTACTTGGCAGTCTATCCTTGGGCATCTAATGCTCTTGTGTCTATTTAGACTCATAAAGTGTTGGAGTATGTGTCGTGTTAGATTCTTGACCCCTCCTAGTCAGAGGAGGGTATCCTTGAGATTATTTCCAGGTATTACTATTAAGTTCTTTTGGTTCCTTACCTTTATGTCGAAATCAATGAGTCCAATGCCATTTAAGATTGGCTTATAGGTGGGTTACTCTATGATTCTTCCATGTTAACTTCCAGGAGGAAGTTTAGCTCTAGGGGAGGAGGATGTGAGGCCCACCCTTGTGCGTCTGGATTAGCTAGATTTGTAGATCCCATAGATGCGGACTTTCTTGACTCTATTGCCTTATTTTGATTTGGTTATATTTAGTATGCTATGACGTGACTATATCTTGACTTTAGATTGCATTGATGATTATTGCCATATGACATTCACTTGATGCTATTAGAGATATTAGTTGTGAAATTAATTGATGAAATGGCTGTGAATTTGATCTTGAGTAGTGTTTAGAATTGCAGTGAAAGTATAAATCTTATTAATGATGCTATGTGATTTTAATAATTTTTAAAATGATTATGTGATATCATGAGTGTATGGATTTCCTTGCTTTGACTATGATGTATATGTTGGATTCATCTATTTGTTCAAGTGCCCAGGTGATTTTCTAGGCCACAAAAAATCAAAGATTGATCCCACACCTAATGTGATTACCGTGTTAGACTGATCTAGTCCCAAGAGGGACCAAGATCATGTGTGAATTGTATGATGCTTTCATAAATGTCTGCATTTTATTATTTGGCTTAGGTTTCACCTCCTTTTTTATTATTTATTGAGTGTTGTAAAAATATGTGATTTAATATACACCACTTGATGTCTTTTATTTTTGATGGACATTTTATGTGATTTTCTACTTCCTAAAGTGTTTATTATGGGCTAAAATTAATCCTAGGTGGTACCCCTAGGGTCTAGGGCCCATTTGAGCATGCCAAACCCTAGGGTTTCCTCTGTCTAGTCATTTTTACTTCAGCCTGAAGTAAAGTGACGAAATTCAAATTTGAATTGGAGTGGAGGATGAGTCATGCCTTGAAACATGACCCATTCCCCTTTCCAAGGCATGGAATCCCATTACCTTGAAGACTTGGGGAGTCTTCAAGACCCCCAAGTGTGTGGAACCTTCCTCCAATGCTCTCACACATGTGTGAGAGCATTTTGGAGTGAAGGGGCTTTCTTTACAGAATAAGGTGATGACATGTGTCATCCCTTATCCTCTTGGAGCCCATTTTGAGAGATGCCACCTCTCCACCTTTGCTCTCACACATGTGTCAGAGCACATGTGGAGAGGGTGAGGTTTGAATGGATAGGAGAGTGACACATGTTACCTTCACATTCCATATTCCTTGCAAGTGGTTGGGAAGAGGAAGGAGAAGGTGACATGTGTCACCTTCTCATTCCTCAAGGCCTTGGAATGAAGCCTATATCATTTCATCTTTGTGAGAGGAAAGGGGTTCTTTTCATTTTCTTATTTTTGGCTATCTTTGGAGGTGGTTTTGGAGAGATTTAGGGAGTTGGAGATCTTGGAAGGAGACTTGAAGGAGAAGGTTGGAAAGCTCTTCTACAACCCTCTTCCATTATTGGGATTTCTAAGGTAAGCCTCAAGGCATAAGAGCCTTTCTCATGCATTTTATTTTTATTGTGTGAATGAAATTGCTTTGTGTTTTGCATTTGTTGTTGTGTTGGGTTTTATGGGTGTTTTGAATGAGACTACCATTCTTGGTGTGTCCATTCATGTGAGGGGTGGGAGAGGAGTGAACCTCCTTGATGTCACCCTCTTTGTATTGGCATATTGTGGCCTTGAGGGCATTTTGGTGAAGTTTTGGTGGTTAATTTTTATGGCATGATTGCCTTGGTGTGATATATTTCATGGAGGAGATTTTAGGCTTGAGGCCTTGTTTTGGAGTATTATAATTTTTACGGAGGTATTTTTAGGCTTGAGGCCTTGTTTTGAAATCATGAGATTTTGGTTGTAGGAGTGAACCTCTTGAGTAGAGTGATGTCCACTCTCCTACCCCCTCAAATCTATTTTTATGGATTTTGTGTTGTTTAAGTCTTATGGGTGTTCTTCTTGTTGTTATGTGATTGTCTTTGTTGTGTTGTGGTATGAGACCCGTGTGAAGATCAATCTCCTAGCTTGGGGGTGATCCACTTGCGGGTCTATGGAAGGGTGGAGAGTGTTTTGGTGGCTTGGAGTTTGCATTTTTGTATATGCAGGTTATTGTTGAGCATTGGAGCTTGGAGGGTGTCTTATGACTTATGTTTTTTAAGTTTTATTTGGTTGTTGAAGCCTTAGCCATGTGGACTTGCTATAGAAATTTGGTATGAGAGAATAAGCTCTCTTATATGTGTTGTAGACTGAATATTTTACCCATGTATGCAAGTATTTGATGAATGTGGAGTTGCTGTCCTTATATTAAAAATGATTGTAACAAAAGTTGTGACTGCTTTATGTTGTTTATGTTTCAAAAAGAAAAGAAAAAAAATGCATTTATGGTTGCTGGTTTGCATCTATTATTAATATATGTATATACATATATACATATATACATATATACATATATATATGTATATATATACACATATACATATACATATACATATACATATACATATACATATACATACATATACATATATATATATATATATATATATATATACATACATATATATATATATATATATGTTTAAAGGAACTTGTCACTATTCAAATAACATTATGCATCAGAAAAATGTATTTAAGTCTTGCTGGAAAATTAATAGTATTGTTATTTTTTTTATATATAGAAAAAAGATGGTGTAATCTCCCAGAATTATTATTATGAGAAGTTTGCATAGATGCCCTTACCTATGTGTAAAGATATGTCATTCTGTTCCTTTAAATGTATATGTTAAAATGCTGGTTATTTTAGGCTGAGTATATATATATATATATATATATATATATATATATATATATATATATATAGGTATAAATATTGTTATATATATATATATTTAAGACATTATTACTTTATATGTTAATATATTTTCAATTGTTGGGCAATGTATTTTAACAATAGGATAAATTTTAACAAAATGGACTTTGTATTGAAAAGAGAAAATATATATATATATATCATCTTAATAATCGATCGGCAGATCGAATGTAAACTGCTGAGAACAAACGAAGAAGAGCAGAGTATTATTATTGTTGGGCAACATTTTTTTGAGTCTTCCCTTTTTATTAAAAAAAGGGTTATGTAGAGTGTGACGGCTATGCCACCGCTGCCACTGCTGAGGATTTTAGATAAGTGGGGGGGGTGGGGATGAACCCCCACCCCCTTTCTTTTTTGCAGATCCAAATAAGGCATAGGGTGCCTAGTTTCGCCGCCGCCACCATAGCTCTCTGGTTTTTTTACCAAAGCCCAAAAAAAAGAAAAAAATAAGGATATCCATTTTAGTATAAAAAAAGAGAAAACAAAACTAGATTCAAAGAAAGAGATTTAAAAAAACAAAATTATACCTCAAATAAAAGAAAAGAGGAAAAACAAATGGGCAAAATTGCACTATGTATATCTCTGTGCATGCATCCATGGCTACCCCTTCTCAACCTACAACAAAGAAGAAAAGAAAAGAGGGAAAGAAGAAATTAGGGTAGAAAAGATAGAATAGAGAAATGTGAGAGAGCAAATAGGAATGAGAAAGAAAGATTAGGGTTTATTCATAAGAAAATGTTATTTTATTATGAGAGCTTTTAGGGTTGAAGATAAGAATAGAAGGAAAATTAAGAATTAGAATAATTTTATTTATTTCATTGCGAACTTGTATTTTATTCCCTCCCTATCTTTTTGAAATGGAGTTGCTTTTAATTGTTTTTTTATCCTTTTGGTTGAGTGGGTTAATTACCCCTAGATTTTGGTAAACTTTTTAATGTGACCTGCGACGCTGGTGCGACACGCCCTCCGGTTCCATGTGAATGCTTTTGCCTAGAGCAATGAACCAGTGAGGCCACAACACGAGGGACCTCATCCCCTAGCAAGAAACTTCAAACTCGCGAGCTCGTTGGTCCAGCGAAGGTGTAAAGCATGCGAGCTCATTGGCCTAGTAGGGGTTTGAACTCTAGTGGCCGCCACTACAACCGAGCAACTTAACCACCAAACCACACCCTTATCGGCTTTTTGATTTATTGAGTTAAGTGGGAAATCATGTGGAAATTTTATTTAATTTAAATCTTTCTAATTTTGATTTTTGCCTTTTTCTTAATGCTTTTTTATTTCTTGCTTTAATTTATTTAAGTGGGGTTGTTTGATTTCTATTTTTTAATTTCTTGCCTTAATTTATTTAAGTAGGGTTGTTTGAATTTTGCTTTTTATTTTCTTGCTAGAGACTTAATATTGTAATCAGGGAATTATAATGGGGATTTAATTTTTGCATTGGGAAATATTTAGGTATTAGATTATTATATTTTAATTCTATTAATGCCTTGACTATTGCATTGTTATAAGAGAAATTTTTATTTCTTAACACTCATAGTGATGTAAAACATTTTAATTTTCTAAAGAAATAGTTGAAATTATTATCGTGGAAATAGGTAGTTTAATTGTCCATATTTAATATTTAATTTATTTTAGTGGAATGGGTTAATCGTCTCCTTGTCCTTTTATTTTATCTAGGGATTTGATATGGTAATGAGGGGACTTTTAATGGGGATTTAAGTTATTACAATTGGGAGTATTTTAGGTGTTAGATTATTATTATATTTTAATTAAATGCCTTTAATGGTGTAGACTAATCTAATTATTTTTATTTAATCCTTGTGCTTGTTCGGAAAATTGTGATGTGGGTATGAATAAGATTAATTAGTGTAATTACCTTATTTGAATGGAAGGGTTGGGTGTTTTAAATTAAATATTTTTATGAATGCTCTAGAGGCATTATGCTGCTAGATTTTTTTGGGAATTAGGAATGGTTACTTAAGTATTTTATTTTCGCGTTATCTTAATATTTTAATAGTTTATGCATTGGAATTATGTTTTAGGTGAATTTTATTTTTAATCTAATTATGCTAGTGCTAGGGATTTGGATTTCGACACATGTCAAAATCCCTCCACCTCACTTAGGAATCTTAGGGTTAGTTTCATATCCAAACCTAACTCTATTGGCGATGCTCCCCATGTCGCATAACCCCCTAGTTGGCTTACATCTCGTTGGGGTTGTGAAAGGTGTTTGCAATACCCCGTCAATCGATAGACTTGTTTGCACCTTTGTGCACATGCCACCGAGCACGCTGATGCATGCAAGGGCGTTTCTAGGGATGTGTGGGAAAAGTTTGTGGTATTTCATGTCATGACCACATGACAAATGTGGACATGACATGTGTGTTGTGTGTTGTGACCACATGGGAAATGTGGGCATGACAAGTTCTAATGTTATTGTTTTCAGTCTTGAAGACCAATTGAAGCTGAAGAGGAGCTTAGCTTCTCCCTTGTCACTGCCTTCATAAACATATCCACTAGATTGTCATCTATATGTATCTTTTCCAGCCATAACTGTCCATCATCCAACATTGACCGAATAAAGTGATACATAAGCTATATGTGTTTGCTCTTTGAATGTAAAGTAGAATTCTTTGCAAGCTATATGGCACTTTGGCTATCTGTAAACAAATAATTGTTAGCATGTTTTCCCAATTCTTCTATGAAAGATTGCAGCCATATCATCTCCTTGTTTGCCTCTGTTGTAGCTACATACTCTACCTCTGTGGTGGATAAAACAACCACCTTTTGCAACCTGGAGATCCAACTCACCACTGTCCCACCTACAATAAAGACATAACCTATAGTACTCCGCCTGGTATCAATATCCCCTACCAAATATGAGTCCACATAGCCTGCTAAATTAGTATTAGAGCCCCCAAAACATAAATATTTATTGGATGCACATCTCAAATATCTGAGAATTCATTTTATCGCATTCCAATGCTCCAATCCGGGATTACTCATATACCTGTTTACGACTCCTACAACATGTGCAATATCAGGTCTCGTGCATACCATGATATACATTAAACTCCCTATAGCTGAAGCATATGGTACCTTGGACATTTTTTCTTCCTCTTGTGTCTTTGGACACATCCCCTTAGTCAATTTCAAATTACTAGGCAAAGGTGTGCTGACAGCTTTTGCATTCTCCATATGGAATCTCTGCAATACCTTTTCAACATAATCAGCTTTAGATAGAGTCAATTTTTTGTTTTTTATATCTTTGCAAATTCTCATACCAAGGATTTTTTTACTGCTCCCGAATCCATCATAGCAAAAGATTTTGCTAACTATTATTTTAACTCACTTATGTGATCCATGTTAGACCCCGCTATAAGCATGTCATCAACATATAAACATAAAATAATGTAGTTGTCATTATCCAACCTCTTAAAATAAACACAATGGTTAGAATTACATTAACTGTAGCCATGCTCAGCCATAAAACTATCAAATTTCAAGTACCATTGTCGAGGTGCTTGTTTCAAGCCATATAAACTCTTCTTTAATCTACACACCAGTTTCTCCTTACCTTTGACCTCAAATCCTTGGGGCTGTTCCATATATATCTTCTCCTCCAAATCACCATGGAGAAAGGCAGTTTCCACATCTAGTTGTTCCAAATGCAAATCTTCAGCAGCCACAATACTTAAAATAGTATGAATAGAAGTTGTTGGTTCTTTCTCTCCAGATCGGCAGAGGGTTTGCCAGTTCCAATGCACAAGTAGATCCGGCCAACACATACAAGAGGTTCCATGAGCTGCCTCCCCTTCACTTCTGCTTTTGTCACACCAAGGGGGTATCCCTATTTTCTAAAGATGTAACTTTTGACTCACCCAATGGCATAAAGATTTAGCTTTGTGATAATAGGCAGAATACCCTCATTTTGGGACCAAGATTTGTGTGATAAATCACAAGGTTGGCACTGTTCTTGGACATGTATCACTGGTTGTGGATGAGAGTATGCAAGGGGCCCTAATCCTACTATCCTACAACTAATAGGTTGGAAATATGGAATGATTTGAATTTATCTTTTGGATGCAAGACAGGGGGTTTTGGATCATAATTACTACACAAGAAGCAGACTAGTGCCTATCTTAGGGCAGGGAGTCAACTAGACATATACAGGTGAATGATTTGCACTGAAATTCAAGTTTCAAGTGGTTAGATTGGTTCTTGCCTTACAAACACCACCCAAGAATGGGTATTTGACTATCTCTACTTACAAATATCCTAGTTGACATACAATTTGCACCACACTTAACCTAAAACAGTTTAATCCATTCCTTGAATGGAAGTTAAAAGATCAAGCATGCAATATAGAAAACTTATATTCTAGAATCTAAGGAACACTTAGCAACCAGATTTAGAAGAAAAGAAACATGCAACAAATGGAGACAGATAGTAAAACACATGCAAAGGAGCATTGTTCATATAAAATAGCAGTGAAACTGAATAGGTGTGCAACATTGCATTTGAAATGCAACTCATAAACTCCAACAGAGAAAGAACAGCCAAGAATGCCTTGTTTTTCATTATTTTCACAAAAGTTGCCCAAGTCTTCAACCAAAAACAAAAATGAGTAACATAGTTTGCATTTTATAGCAAGACTATGTACTCAGCAAAAATTACATGGAAATTCAAAATTTCTGCCAGATACAATGCATGATCTGAATGGCACTCAAAATATTGAATGCAGTGTGCAGAGGAAGAGGAGGGAGTAGGTGGAATCAGGATGTGTGCAGCTGTCTGAGGGTTTTCCATTAAAACCAGGTGGTTGGCTAGTCAATCATCGACCCAAACCTCTCCAAATCTGCCATCAATGCCAACCTACCTGCAGCCTTTGGAAGTGCAGCAGTCACATGCCTCTGAAGTTTTTCCTGCCTGAAAAACTACTGTAGATACAAGGAAAATCCCTCGCTTGAAGTTTTAAAATATGGATTGTCAATTTCCCTCCTATCACTAAGATTAATGGCCCAAAATCACCTTTAAAAAGTTGCTAGCCAATGAAATCACGCCATGTAGGTGCCTTTTACTTTGCTGACTTTTCGCAGCTCAAACATGCATTTTTGCCCTTTTTGCCCTTTCTGCCTTCAAAACCCTTGTATATGCAAAAGAAAATGCATATACATACAATTGCATGCATACAAGGCGCAGACCCCAAATTATTACAGAACAAATTGAAATCACACTTGGGTCCCGCCTTGTATCTCTCTACTTGTATATCCTCTTTGTATATTGCAGATACAAACGCAATATACATTTTGCGGATTTCAAATTTTTATGAAGCATTTTGAAATTGCTTTGAAATCCAGCCTGTATCTAACTCCCTTTGTATATCGGCATATACAATGTGATATACATGCAATGCACAACATACAATGGTAGAATCATCCAAGAATCTGCGATAGATTCCTCAATGTATATGCAAGCTCGATATGCATTCAAAGATGCATATAACTCAATTTTCTCACCATTTTCAAAGGCCGATTGAAAAATCTGCAAGCCTGCCAATGTATAACTGCACTTGCATGTATATACAAGCAGTCTTGTATATACAAAGACACATGCAAAAACTAATTTTTTGTAATTTTCAACTGCAAAGGCTGAAAGACAGAATTTTTTGGATTTTTCAGGAAGGTTTCTGCGAATTCAAATGCTTAAAATCCAATGTTGCAACAGGCACCATCATTGGCTCTGTCTGGGGATGCATGCCTCTTGCAGGCATGGCAAGAACTTTAAAACCTCTGGTTTCACAGATTGGGCCTTATCCATTGGGCAACAAAGTCAAACATTGCACCAACCTGCATCACAAATTATATTTTCAAACATTATTTTGGCGGCCCTGGGTAGCCAAAAATAAAAAACTATTACCTTTTCTTGTCAAATGTCTGATTCCAAACTGCATAATCCCAACCACAGCTGAAAACATTAAAATAATCTACCCACGTGCTGATCTTGTCAATTATATGCTTTACCATTTTTGAAAGCTTGCCACTGTCAGTACTACCTCTGTCACTATGCATCTTACAATCAGACATATGACCATACATAGTAGAATATGTTTCAGCATTAGATAACATATGTATTTTATATTCTTCAAACAGTATATCATCATATCGCATTTGGCAATACTCATTATTTACCTGGCTATTGCACATCACCATGCATTCACTCAGCTGATCCATAAACTCAAAACATTCAGAATATATGAGACCATCAAGGTCATCACTTATATCACATATTGACATTGAAAACAAAACCTGATCCACATAGCCATCATTGCACACGTCTGAACCAACTGATGCTGAACATTCATTATCCACAATTTGCAAATCAGTATCATCATTTTCAAACAAAGGGTTAATTCTACACCAATGAAGGTCATGACTCACAGCATCAAATGCATCTACAGGCTCATCATAAAGGGGATTCACACTCATTGCAAAGGCCTCTGATTCTTCTTCATGACAATCCATCTTTTTTGCAACATTACTAAACCTAAAGTCATAAGAAGAACAAACCTGATCCATGAACTAATCATGGATATCATCTTTATCATCTGATTGCCCCACACACAAGTGAATGCACTCTGAAGTTGAACTATCCATATTAGTTTTCATCCCTCTAATGCTTCCTGATGAAACTGATATCAAGACTCTTGATCCATATGATCACAACTTTGCACAACTGGATCATTTAAACATGAATGTTTCTTTATGAGGACTGGCATACAAATATTACTTAAAAAATCATTATTGTCAACTTCATTTGTTGGGAAAATCAGGACATCCTCTTCAAAAGAATCATCATTAATTTGGAATGATGCATAAATAGGAATAATAGGGATGTGAGTGCTTTGACATTCATCTTCAACACTTAAATTATATCTTTCATCAACATTGGTGGCTGCAGGGCAGCGAAAATTTTTAGAGAAATAACCCTTTTGAATTCCATACCTCTAATTGTTTTCAATGTCTATTGCAAACTGATGTGCCTGATGCAATGTGGTGGGCTCCTTACCTCTCAATCTATAGCTCATTTTCTTATCAAATGCTCCCAAATAGATAACTAGGCACAATGCATCATTAGGTCTCATGCATTCTAGAATTCTTCTCAAAGCCTTGATAAATATGAGGTTAAATGCTGGAATCAACTCATCCTCTTCAATATGGATATACATAAATCATTAATAATTGCATTTTCAAAAATTCTTTCACCATATTGTTCTAGAAATGCAGATCTAAAATCTTGCCAAGAGCTGACAGAGTATGCTGGAAGATAGGAGAACCAGTCCCTTGCATCTTCGTCTAGAGATTGAGTAAATAATCTCATATCTTCATCTTCATGGTCAACCTCAAAGTCATCTATCACATTTATAAACTACTGCAAGTGTCTCTCAGTTGATTCACCTTTTATACCATTGGATTTGGGCAAATACTTTCTAATTTTGGATGGAAAAGCATTTGGATAGCCATAAATGCCATTGAAATTGATGGGCTTATATCTGTCAATGCTGAAACTTCTTTTATTACATGGTTGGGACTGATTATTACACATTTTTGCATTTGACACCTCACAAGGGTGCATGGGCTGATAATACATCTTTATGTGTTTTTGCAACCTTCTTCTCAACTCAGATTTTCAATCACAACAATGACCTTAGGCCTTTAAAATACAAACTATTATTTCAACTTGCCTAAAGTCCTCTAAATGAGTCTTTTAACAATATTGCATACTCCTTTTGAAATACAAATTAGGTTCTTACAAAAGCATGCAATCTTTCACTAACATTTCCCTTTTAACCAGTGTTGTTTCACCAAATAGGGAGTCTTTTAAACTTATAAAATACCTGGATACATTGCAGTAGCTGCAGATTCTTTTCTCTGACTGAGAGAATAAAAATCTAACACCTTTTTTGTCCTTTATTAGGTTCTTTATATGCAGAGTCACCACCTCCTTGGCAGAGGAATGAGCTTCAAACAAGCTGAAGTTGAAAATTGATTTCTTGTCTTTCTAGGTTCTCCCACAATAGAGTCACACATAAATTTTTTCTTTTGCTGCAACAAAACACTTCCAGGTCTGATTCTTCAATCTTTTAGACTCATACTTCATGGATATGACATTGTCTCCCCAGCAGAGTCGCCATTTATGTTAGTTCTTTCTCTCCGGATTGGCAGAGGGTTTGCCAGTTCTAATGCACAAGTAGATCCAGCCAACACATACAGGAGGTTGCGTGAGCTGCCTCCCCTTCACTTCTAGTTTTGCCACACCAAGGGGGGTATCCTTATTTGCTAATGATGTAACTTTTGACTCACCCAATGACATAAAGATTTAGCTTTGTGATAATAGGTAGAATACTCTCATTTTGGGACCAAGATTTGTGTGATAAATCACAAGGTTGGCACTGTTCTTGGACATGTATCACTAGTTGTGGATGAGAGTATGCAAGGGGCCCTAATCCTACTCCTACAACTAACAAGTTGGAAATATGGAATGATTTGAATTTCTATTTTGGATGCTAGACAAGGGGGTTTTGGATCATAACTACTACACAAGAAGCAGACTGGTGCCTATCTCAGGGCAGGGAGTCAACTAGATGTATACAGGTGAATGATTTGCACTAACATTCGAGTTTCAAGGGGTTAGATTGGTGCTTGCCTTACAAACACCACCCAAGAATGGGTATTTGACTATCTCTACTTACAAATATCCTAGTTGACATACAATTTTCTCCATACTTAACCTAAAATAGTTTAATCCATTCCTTGAATGGAAGTTAAAAGATCAAGCATGCAATACATAAAACCTATATTATAGAATCTAAGGAACCCTTAGCAACCAGATTCAGAAGAAAAGAAGCATGCAACAAATGGAGACAGATAGCAAAATACATGCAAAGGAGCATTGTTCATATAAAACAGTAGTGAAACTGAATAGATGTGCAACATTGCATTTGAAATGCTACTCATAAACTCCAACATAGAAAGAACAGCCAAGAATGCCCTATTTTTTGTTATTTTCACAAAAGTTGCCCAAGTCTTCAACCAAAAACAAAAATGAGTAACACAGTTTGCATTTTATAGCAAGACTGTGTACTCAGCAAAAATTACATGGCAATTTAAAATTTCTGCCAAATACAATGCATGATCTGAATGGTGCTCAAAATATTGAATGTAGCATGTAGAGGAAGAGGAGGGAGTAGGTGGAATCGAGATGTGTGTAGCCTTCTGAGAGTTTTCCATTAAAACTGGGTGGTTGGCTAGTCAATCATTGACCCAAACCTCTCCAAATCCGCCATCAATGCCAACCTACCTGTAGCCTTTGGAAGTGCAGTAGTCGCATGCCTCTGAAGTTTTTCCTGCTCAAAAAATAGCTGTAGATACAAGGAAAATCCCTTGCCTGAAGTTTTAAAATATGGACCATCAATTTCCCTCCTATCACAGAGATTAACGGCCCAAAATCACCTTTGAAAAGTCGCCCACCAATGAAATCGCGCCACGTAGGTGCCTTTTACTTCTCTGACTTTTCACAGCTCAAACATGCATTTTTGCCCTTTTCACCCTTTTTGCCTTCAAAACCCTTGTATATGCAAAAGCAAATGCATATACATACAATTGCATGCATACAAGGTGTGGACCCCAAATTATTATAGAACAAATTGAAATCACACTTGGGTCCCGCCTTATATCTCTCTACTTGTATATCTTCTTTGTATATTGCAGATACAAACGCAATATACATTCTGTGGATTTCAAATTTTTATGAAGCATTTTGAAATTGCTTTGAAATCCAGCCTGTATCTAACTCCCTTTGTATATCAGCATATACAATGCGATATACATGCAATGCGCAACATACAACGATGGAATCTTATAGAAATCTACGATAGATTCCTCAATGTATATGCAAGCCTGATATGCATTCAAAGATGCATATAACTCAATTTTCTCACCATTTTCAAAGGCCGATTGAAAAATCTGCAAGCCCACCAATGTATAACTGCACTTGCATGTATATACAAGTAGTCTTGTATATACAAAGACACATGCAAAAACTGATTTTTTGCAATTTTCAACTGCAAAGGCCGAAAGATAGAATTTTTTGGATTTTTCAGGAAGGTGCCTGCGAATTCAAATGCTTAAAATCCAATGTTGCAGCAAGCACCATCAGAAGTCATCTTAACAACTGGAGAAAAAATCTCATCAAAATTAATGCCCTTTTTCTGTGCAAATCCTTTTACAACTAACCTGGATTTAAATCTGTTCTTACCTCCATCTTCTTCTTTTAGCCTATAAACCCATTTGTTTGGTAAATCTTTTTTACCTGCAGGTAACTTGCATAATTCCCAAGTCTAATTTTTTAGTAAGGAGTCCATTTCTCCTTCCATTGCATGTTCCCACTGAACCTTTGTATCCACCGCCATAACTTCATCATACCCTTCTGATTCACCAACATGTATTAACAAAATAGAATACAAAGAGGGAGAAAACTTGTTGGGAGGTCTACTTGTCCTTGTTGACCATCTAACATTCACTGGAGTTTGTGGTATTTTCTATTGTTGTTACGGAGCATGAAGAATCACTGGAAAATCGCTATCTGAAGTATCATCCAGCTACACACAACCCTTTTCCTTTCTTCTCATGCTACTGCAAATGATCTTTATACAACACCTCATTGAATACAACATCCCTACTTCTCACAATTTTTAGATTTTCAACATCCCAAAGCCTATAACCAAATTCATCAATGCCATATCTAATGAAAATACACCTTTTGATTTTTGCATGTAGCTTGGTTCTATTTTCAGAATCTACATGTGCAAATGCTTCACATTCAAAGGTTTTAAGAAAAGAATAACTCACCTTCTTACCTGTCCATGCTTCCTCTAGATTACAACAACCCAAAGGAACTAAAGGACCTCTGTTAATTAAATATGCAGTGGTATTGATAGCCTTTCCCCACATGTTTAAAGGCAGCCCAACATGCAATCTCATGGTCCTTGCATGCTCCATTATTGTCCTATTCATGCGCTCAGCCACTCCATTTTCCTGTGGAGTCCCTGGAACTGTTTTCTGCCTACGAATTCTATTAAAGGAACAATAATCCTCAATTTTTTTTTCTGCAATACTCACCACCATTGTCAGATCTAAGACATTTCAGTCTTTTACCTGTCTCATTCTCAACCAAGATTCTCCATTTCTTAAGTGTTTCAAATACATTAGATTTCTACCTAAGGAAATAAATCCAAACATTTCTAGTTGCATCATCTATGAATTAGCATAATACTAAGAGATACCGAGAGAAGATACCTGAGCTAGTCGCCATACATCTGTATGCACAAGCTCTAACTTTTCATCTTTCTTTTGCTTCCCATCCTTATGAAAACTAACTCTCTTTTGTTTGCCATACACACAAATTTCACGAAAATCCATATTAATATATTTCAGACCTAGTAAAACTTTCTTAGAATGGAGTACCTTCATACCTTTTTCACTCATATGCCCAAGTCTGTTATGCGACAGTGTTGTCTCAAACCCTACAACAACTATTTCAATCTTTGCCTACAAACCTGCAACAACTATTCCTAAACTTGTTTGATTTTTCTCTATAGCAACTAAATTAGAAGGAACAGTATGACTTGTACAAAGATATAAGGTGTCTACTTTCACACCTTTTGCTACTATTAAGGCACCTCTTGTAACCTTCCAATTTTTATCAGTAAATGTAACAATGTAACCTTCATCACCTAGCTGCCCTACTAAAATTAAATTACTACTCAGCCTTGGAACGTGCCTTACCTCTTGTAGTAGCCAATGATTCCCATTCTGCAACCTAATCTTGAATCTTCCCTTTCCAAGAATCTAACAGGGTTCATTATCTCCCAAATAAACCAGCCCAAAATCTCCTTGGACATAATCAAGAAAATAACTTCTATGGGGCATAGCATGAAATGAGGCCCCTGAATCTAAAACTCATGAATCATCTGTTGCAAGTATGGGCCTAATCGGTGTTGTCATTGATGTCAACATACTCCTGTTGCATTGGTGTTAAGGATTGGATGAGTTATGTGCTGAGGATATTGAGAAAATTAGTCCTATTAGAAATAGAGAAGAATAGTGAAGACAATGAAGCTCTATGAAGTGAAGATCCCAGCTAAGATGAAGATCAAAGGATGCGCATCAAAGGGTTTGTAGATATGTGTCTAAAGGTGATCCAGTAAAGATTTGAGAGGTCTGCATGAAGATTTGAAGAATTTATGACCATATGAGTAAAACCAGTTCCGGTAGATGTTCAAAGGTGACAGAGTGACACAAATAGGTTTGGTGAGATCCGAAAATGCAATATCTTGTTCTGCAGATTTGGTGGAGTTTTTAGGAAGTCAATGGGAATTGACAAATCAACTGGTTCATGGTCTGGAGGTCCGCAAGAATCTATTTCAATATGACAGTGATGACAGTCTGTGTTCTTAAGGTTCCAGGTGAAGAAGAGAATGAGTTCAGTTATCAAAAGTGATGTGGATGTTCTTGGTGATTTAGGCAAGCTTGTGGGGGTCTTTGGATTGTGTCCAGTTTGTGTTGGTGGTCCGCATTGAAGATTGAGCTCGTAATTGAAGAATTACTTCCGGATGATGATGTTCTTCCTCAAGTTGGCCAAGCGGATGATTTACACATCTTGTGGATGATCTTGAAAATGTTCTGCAAAGGATGACATGTTCCTCAGGAAGATTGAAGTCCCAAATATGTGTGGCTAACAGAGTTATGATTCGCATGAAGTCTTTGTGTATTTTCTCTATAATAAAATAAAGTGTGCCGACTTTGATGATTATCCCAAAATCGATGTCTTGTATAAATAAGAGCTGTGAAGTCATTTCAAAAGGATCAGAGGTGAAGATGAGAGTGTGGTAGAGAGGAGAAGAGCAAAAAGTAAAGCAGAAGTATTGAGCTTAAATGGAACTAACTCAAGCATGGTGAAGATGCTATTCTTTAGTTCAAGTATGTAATATTTATTATTCTGCAAACAATGTGTCTCCTGTAGGTAGTGGGCCTCTTGTGAGTAGTGTGTTCAAGCAGTGAGCCCTAATTGGCCTATGCCATTCTATTCCTTTTATTCTTTTAATAGAGAATACAATATTGGGTTAGTCACCCCATGGTTTTTCCCTTAACTAGGTTTTCCACGTTAAAATCTTGGTGTCATATGTGTTAATGTGTTTCTGCTCTTGAATTATTGCATTGTGTTTCCATGATTGATTTATTATTATGCTGCTGAATTACAAGAAGGATTTAAGTGGTTAATGAAAGGAAAGTTTTGGGACAACTGATTTACCCCCCCTCTCAGTTGTCTATCTTGAAACTAACATCATCAACATTATCTAGGGAAAGAATCAAAGCATCATCTTCAGACTTATTACTTACCACATTTGCCTCCTTATTGCCTTCTTGTTTGTCTCCTTTATTCTTTTGAGACCAGTAATCTTTCTTCAGATGACCTAGTTTCCCACAGTACCAGTAATCCTTCTGTCCTCTAGATTGGGACCTTTTGTCCTTTGATTTTCCTTGTGACTTCCCATGACCTCTAGAACCTTTTCCTCTCTCTTTTGGTCTGCCTCTTCTTTTTGCATTCAAAACACTGCCTGATGTCGATCCACCTGAGATTTTCTATCCCATTTCCTCGCTAAGGATAACACCAACAACATCATCAAATTTTAAAGTATTTGAACCACAGACAGAGTTACTTACAACCAATACCAAGCTATTCCATCTTTCTAGCAAAGAACATAAAACCAAGAGAGCCCTCACCTCTTCATCAAACTTCACTTTTACAGAAATTTCACTTTTATAGAAGTTAACTCACTGATAATCGTATTAAACTCATTTAAATGATCTGTCACAGATCCACCTTCAATCATTTTCAGATTAAACAAATGCTTCATGAGAAATACCTTATTTGAGGCTGAGGGTTTTTCATACAATTTTGCCAAATCTTTCATCAATTCATCTGTTGTCTTCACTTCTGTTATATTGAATGCCACAGATGGTGCTAGGCACAACCGAATGGTTCCCAGTGCCTTTATGTCCAAAAGTTCCCAATCCTCATCAGTCATTACTACCAGTTTCTTGGCTTTTCCTTCCAACGGCCTCCATAAATCCTTTTGATAGAAATAATCCTCCATCTGCATCTTCCATAACTGATAGTTCTGCCTATTAAATTTATCTACCTTTAATTTACCCTCGTCTGCCATTGCTCCCACTTAACCATGAGACTCCCACTCAACCGTGAGACCTTGCAGATGATAATCGAACACAACCCGCTCTGATACCACTTGATAAGAATTGCATGGATAAAATATCAATTCCATGCAGATAAAGATTAAACAGAGGAATGAAAAAATTACACAGAAATAGAATAGTGATAGACAATTTTAACGTGGTTCACCACAACTTAGGCTATATCTGCCAACAGAGAGTCTAATATTATTATCCAACAAATCGAACTAATTACAACCAGCAATCCTTGCAACTCAATATTGTTGTAAATGCTACAATACAATGTCAATGGAAACCCTAACCCTTAGCTATTTTGATCAAGACTTATGTTAGTTACAAAATAGGGTTTTTTATGTCGGCCAATAGAAAAATAACTCTTGATGCCTTTATAAAATAATAGGCAATTTTTGCTTCGGGGGCATTGCCCCTGAGCCCCCAGCTAGGGGCATTGCCTCGAGTAGCTCCCGCTAGGAGTGTTTCCCTGAGATCCCCATCGTGAGCTCCACCCCCAGGCCCCTGCCGGGAGGATAAGTCCCCCGAGCACTACAAGAGGGGCTCTGCCCCCTGCATCCCCCAATTAAATAATTTGGGTAGAAACCACGCTGATAAAAGTGGGGAAAATCTAGCCTCTGAGTTAGATTAGGCTCCATATAACAAAAACCCTCTCCTTTTATGTTATCTTAGATCTATTTAAGCCTTCTCTCTGTCTTATATAGGGTTTTTCCATTCTAATAGACCTCTTAATGATTAACAGGGTTCTTCAACATTTCACAAAGTTTTACAAAAGTTCGGTAGACCTTTATTATGCATGTACAAACTTTCTAATGATATTTCAGGTCCGTGGATCTCAGAAACACACCTATAACATATGCAGACCTCTTCATAGGACTTACAAAGACCTTACCTACTCCTTTAAGCTTTGTTAAAGACCTTCAAATTAGTTCCTAGTGTTTAAAAGATATGTATACCTCTTCAAATTCTGTAGAATATAGTGAGGGTTATGTAAGAGGCAATGATGGTCTTGGTCTATTTTCTCCTTTCTCATAGATCTTTGTACACAATCTTGAGACTATTTTGTGCCTGTTTACTATTTATGCTATTTCACAAAACCTCTAAAAGACTGACATGATTTATTAGGGTTCCTTGACATGCTCTTTAGGGTTTAACATGGTTTTAGACTTGTTTGTAACACTTGTATAGAGATATCTTAATCATTCTTCAATGATATCACTACCCATGGAGCAAGTACCCTGTGCATTTGGGTCTATCCATTTCATTCCTTCTCCTTGCAATTCTTTTTCTTCTTCTTGTCAACATTATCAACATTACTAGTGTCTACCTCCTTAAATTTCCACTGTGATCTTTCTTTGTCTTAATCCTGAGGTCTAAACCTTTACCATTTTTAATTTTAGGTTTGTCACACTTCTCTAGACTCTCATCAAGCCTATCTATGCATGTTTTAAACCTCCAAAGATCTTCAAACTCTGTATGGTCTTGTAGACTATCAAATAGGCCTGTAGAATGTAGTGATAGTCTTGATCTCTATCTTCATTCTCACCTTCTATGACACTTCTTGATAGACCTCTACACTGTTATACCATTACATTGCATATGCTTTCCTCTTCATATTAACAATGGAACTTTAGAACTGTTCCAACATATTAACGAAATGGTTCTCATAATGCTTGAAGTTCTTGAGACATGCATTGTATTATTTTCAAAACCCTAGAATTATGGAATATTTATTGTGTCTTCTTACTAACATATGAAATACACAATGTGTATGTCATCAAATTGGTAAGGCTAAAAAAATATTTTTACTCCTCCATAGTCCTTTTCTTAATCACAAGAAGCATTTGAGTTTAAAACCTCTGGTATGCTCCATTACACAAAACAAGAAACTTGCATGTTAGAAGAAAAGTTACAAACCTCTCTCATTGACCTAAACCCTAAAAACTTTACTTAACCTTAAGCCTTAGACTCAAAACTTTGAATCCTTTTCAAAATAGAACTCCCTCAAAATGGATGTACATGAATTTTTGAGAATATAAGGTTTATGAAAACTTTTGACTCTAATATATGGCTAGACATGACCAAATGAGCACATTTTTTATTTTTTGTATTACAAGAAACCCCCTTTAGACCTTTCAAAACTATTTAGGACATTTTTAAGACTCATAAGATATGGTTAATATTTGTTAAGGGTAGCCTATAGATAAGGATAGAGCTTCTAAAGGTTCAAATGTAGAATGCATTATGAGGACAGTCCTTGTGACTGTAGGGCAGTATCAAAGTAAAACAAATTTAGAAGACAATTTTTAGGAAGGGGCGGTCTTTAACAATTTAGAAGGATATTTTTTTTTATGAAAACATAGTCACCTCAAGGAGACAATCCACCATGTATGCTCATGTAGGAGGTTTCAAAAATGTAATGAGCTCAAGGAAGGGATAGTGAAAGATCTCATAAAGAGCAGTTTGAAAGAGTTTGTATAGTCATTAGGCAAGACAAAGCATGAAGACGGTGCACTAAGGACAGTCAAGTCACCATAAAGAGCTTAGTATTTAAAGTTCAGGAAAGAATGACATAACATTGCAAAGTATCTGATAGTGGTGATAAAGGATAAGTTTTAAGGAATGCAATGGACAATGGCAAGAATAGAGTTTAAGGACAAATCTTCAAGAAAGGTGGACAGAGCACAAAGACTTAAAATCATGAAGCAAAGTCATGAAGAGGTCAGTACTCATGATAGGTGATAAGTTCTTAAGGGAAAGACATGACAATGTTAAAGAGGCCACAATACATAATGTAGTCACCTTAATTGGTCAAAAGGAAAGTCTTCACCAATGTATTAAGGATCAAGATAGGACAGTGTCCTTCGAGGTTTTTAATGGCAATGAACAAATATAAGAGATAGTGCAGTGAAATAATGGAGGACAATAACTTCTTGAGTAAAGGACCAAACAAAAATTAAACAACAGTCACCTTTGAAGAAGACCGTCAAGAGACAAACAAGATGATTTGCAGATGTAAAGGTAGAGTTAGTATTGTATGAAATATTCAAAACCTTATTCTACACCTTAAGGAATCAATTTTCACTTCAAACCTCATGAAACACATGTCCTATTTTCATGTTGGGGCAATTTTTAGGAAGTTTATGGTAATTATGGAGTAGTGGCAGCAATTCCAAGTGTCTAGGAAATAGTTTGGGATCTTATAATCAGTCAATGCCACCTATAGTAGTAGTAGGAGCCTTTCAAGCAAAAATAAAAACTTTTAATTAGTCAATGCTAATTATCACTTAAGAGTTAAGACTCAGAACCAATAACAAAAACCATTTCAATTTTAATTGTATTCATTATTGAATAGGTTAAAAGACCAACTTCCACCATGCCACCATGAAACTATATATCTACATAATCCTAACAAGTTTCATCAATATCACTATTTTTTAATTCAGAAAGCAATAGTAAGCATTTTTCCATACAGTCCCCTTTTAATATGGATAACAAAAGGCAAGGATACTTAGATAAAGCCTCTGCTCCCTAAAATTCTAGATAGAAGGGGGTAGCATTAATATCAGTAAAAAGACTATTCTTTTACACTAGTAAAATCTTGTCTGAGTTGGAGAGGCAACACATGGCCAGAGAGCAAATTTGCTAGAAAAGATTACATATTATTTGTAGGGGAAAGGTATAGGGTGCACAAGAAACCCCACCCAAACTCAGAAAAGTATGGCCCAAAATCATAAGAAACCCTGCCACAGACTAGGGAAAGAGGTTGACTGGGAAATGAGAAAGAAGATGCAGTGGGGATGTCCCCTAAACTAATCATTCCTTGCAAAGAGAGCCTAAGGACATTCCTACTGTATCCTTGTAAACTAAGGGACACATTTACCAGGAACATGCCCCCATTGAACATACAGTAAAAATAAAGATTACGAAAAAATAACAAGTTATATTCATTGTATGCCTCATAAATATGGATAAATAAGAATACTAAACTAAGGAATATCTTACTATTTCCAAATAGGTGGCAGCTTCTTGACCCTCTTGTAATATCTTGCCAACCTATGGACTCTACTCTCCACTAAAATCAAGCAGAACTTATAATCCTTATCCTTGCGATTCCTCTCAAGATGTTTCCTTACTATAACTACCTTCTTATTCAGATGATATAGATCCTTTGGTATTTCTGGTGCAAGGCCTGCAAAAATCCTCATCTTAGGAAAAATACTATAAAAGTTCATGTAGCCATACATAATAGGTTTCTAAGCCAGTCATCAAAAACTAGAATGTCAAAATTTATAAATAAAGCCTAAAACTCAAAGTTAGATACCATGTGCATTCAGAATTCATAATATCTTACTGCCTGTCACACTCTTGACTTGAGCAATTCCATGGGAGTCATGAAGAATTACACCAATTTGTGATGGTGTCAACCCTTCTTCACAAACTTGTAGATATTCTCCTCGATCTGAAGAAGAAAAACATCAAGAAGATTATGCGCAGTTTGCATTTGTCTAAGAGAATTAACAGTTGCACATAACCATCACTCATACGAACAACATGCAAAGCAAGAGCATGTACAACAATCTGCAAAGAAGATTGGAATGCCAAGTTAGACATTTAACATTCCCATAAAATTAGCAATTGCATAAAAGAATGTTAATGAATGACTAAAAGTGAACAATATGATTTTGCCTTTAATATAATGGAGCCAATATAATAAATATTAAAAATTTAAAAGTAAATCCAACTTAAATGAGGGAGAAAATACTATATGATCAATTCAAAGGTCTGTATAACCATCCAAGTAGTATCACTAATTATATAAGCCATAAATTCATCTCATATGTAGATAAGACAAATAATTAAGATATAACCATTAATTTTAAATACCATCACTTGCAACTTACATCTGGAGCTGAAATCTTCAGCCAACTTGGGGGAGTCCTCTTGTAGGGTAGTGTTGAAGAGGAAATACCTTTTCTACAATGCGAATCAGCCCATAAAAATAGAATAACTTATTTTAAAAATTGATCTCTCATTACATAACTAGTATAGAATGCGACTTGATGAGATATAGTACTGTCAAAAAAGAAATGACACTTACAATTTAACAAAAGATTTCACCCATTGAAACCGTTGTGCCAAAAACACAACAATAACAACACTGACTTAGTGTAACTCATCCTTCACAATTAAAAAAAATATTTTGCACTTGTGTTCAACCCTAATCCATGCAAGTATTTATAGCCACATCAGTATAGGAAACTACTAAACAGTATTACACTACAATGGGTATAAAACCATGGGCAGGAAAAACCTGCCTATAGGGACCTTCAAAAAAAATTAGGAGCACAACTAATTGTGGCAGCATGTATTGTATGTATTGAGTGTAAAACTTACACAATATACTACATACAACATCACTCTCTGTTCTATAGGATGAACCTGTATACACCTAAAAGTGACACGACTCTGTCTAAATAAATATTCTTATCCTATTCGCACACATTCTCTCAACCTTCCTCAACCATTGATCTTCTTATTTATTCTATACCATTGATCTTCTCTCTCATGAGTCTATAAATACAACTCTTTTCCTCCATTTCAATCATCCAAGCTTTTAGTAAACTTACTCTATAGAATTCACAGCGCGCCTTTGGCACCAACACCATCTCCATAGCTTACGATTACCCTTTTTATTGTATTGAAGCTCATTTTCATTACAAGAAGTATCATAGCCATTTCTCCATTGCCATCTTGAAGAACAAAGCAAGGAAGTGCACTTTCTGAGGGCTTCATTCATACAAAAGATCGATTGAGACTAGGCAAACAATGGAAGCCACGAAGTAATAAGGTTTGCAAGGTTTGTTCTTTGTTTTAAATCTTTGTTATTGCATATTTTATTGATTTATTGGGTTATTTATTAATCATTGATATATTATCCACATTTTCCCGATACATTTTCTAGCACGAATGTGCAACTTTAACTAATAGATGCACCGAACAAACAAAAGTGCAGCTACTTATCACGCATGCACAACTTCCTAATAGATGCACTGATTCATATAACAGATGCATGGAAGTAGCGTATACACCGATTCATAATGGAAATGTGCCGAACTGCAACAGTTGCGCGGTTTCAGGAGGTACATGCACCGAAATGCGATTCAACGCATTCATTCAAGCATGTTTTCCCTAGCATTTATTAGCCTAATAAATGACCCTAGGTGAGTTTTGTCAAACTACATACTGGTGGTCTTGCCTCAGCTGGCCACTCAAATCATCGAACGTGCTCAAAGTGGTACTCCTCATGTGGAATATCCATATCTATACCGACTGCTCTAGCTCCTGTGCTCTCCTAAGTTCTGAGAGACCTATAAAAAAAAGCTAAGTGTCCAAATGACTAGGATTGTGGACCCAACTCATATATATAGCAAGTGAACCCTAACTGGTTGTGTGGCGACCGTGACTACTTCCCAAGCCCGTTTCCTACCATTTCTCTAAACCATAACCCATTTTTCGCGATCCTAACCTATTTTTCATCTTCTTCATCACGAGATTGTCCATCTCATGTCCTTCTACCTTTTCTTCCCATCCAATCTCCTTAGGGGGCATCCTATCATCGTAACTTGTACCAAGGGCAAACTAGGGCATGTATCATTATTAGAAAACTTGTACTTCTTTGAAACAACATGATAAAACACATTGCATCAAAGAGGGGCAAAATGTATACACCTAAAAATGACATGACTCTGTCTAAATAAATATTCTTAATATTTATTTCAGTTTAATTCCTCTATCAATAAATAAACAAATTTATTTATTTATCTGATTCACATTCCTATAAAATTAAATAAAATCATTTATTTAATTAAATCCTTCATATTCCTCCAAATTAAATAAATTCATCTAATTAATTAAAATCCTCCAAGTTCTTCTAAATTAAATAATACTAAATTATTTAATTAATTCTTCCAAAATTCCTCTAAATTAAATAATATCAAATTATTTAATTGCCTCTTCTAAATTCTAAAGTCATTCTAAATTAAATAATGTCTAATTATTTAATTAGTTCTTCTAAAATTAATATTCTCTATATTTAAATAAATCAAAACATTTATTTAAATTATTTTTTTTCCTCCAGAAATGGATTAACACCAAAATTAATCCATGCAAATCCATGTGTACACTTAATTAAATATTTTAATATTTAATTATTTGTTCCCTCACACATGTCCTATTTCTCCTCCACTTCAAATCGGTTAACTAATCAATCAATTCACTTAACTGATTAGTCTATTCTGTTAACTGATCAATCAACTTAGTTAACTCCTTAATCTATTTTTGTTAACTCCCCTGTTGCATGAAGGAGCAGGACACTTGTCCTCTTCCTATTCGTGCACATCTCTCAAATATTCTCAACCGTTGATCCTCTTGTTCATCCTCAACCATTGATCTTCTCTCTCATGAGCCTATAAATACAACCCTATTCCTCCATTTTAATCATCCAAGCTTTTAGTAAACTTACTCTGCAGAATTCACAGCGCGCCTTTGGCACCAACACCATCTCCATAGCTTGCAATCACCCTTTTTATTGTATTGAAGTTCATTTTCATTACAAGAAGTACCATAGCCATTTCTCCATTGCCATCTTGAAGAACAAAGAAAGGAAGTGTGTTTTCTGAGGGCTTCATTCATACAAAAGATCGATTGAGACTAGGTGAACAACGAAAGCCATAAAGTAATAAGGTTTGCAAGGTTTGTTCTTTGTTTTAAATCTTGATTATTGCATATTTCATTGAGTTATTGGGTTATTTATTAATCTTTGATATATTATCCACATTTTCCTGATACATGTGCAATAACAAAGATTTAAAACAAAGAACAAACCTTGCAAACCTTATTACTTCGCGGCTTCCATTGTTCGCCTAGTCTGAATCGATCTTTTGTATGAATGAAGCCCTTAGAAAGTGCACTTTCTTGCTTTGTTCTTCAATATGGCAATGGAGAAACGACTATGATACTTCTTGTAATGAAAATGAGCTTCAATATAATAAAAAGGGTGATCGCAAGCTATGGAGATGGTGTTGGTGCCAAAGGCGCACTGTGAATTCTGTAGAGTAAGTTTACTAAAAGCTTGGATGATTTAAATGGAGGAAAAGGGTTGTATTTATAGACTCGTGAGAGAGAAGATCAATGGTATAGAATAAATAAGAAGATCAACGGTTGAGGAAGATTGAGAGAATGTGCGTGAATAGGAAGAGGACAAGTGTCTTGTTCCTTCATGCAACAAAGGAGTTAACAAAAATAGATTGAAGAGTTAACTGAGTAGATTGATCAATTAACATAATAGACTAACCAGTTAAGTGAATTGATTGATTAGTTAACTGATTGGAATTGGAGGACAAATAGGACATGTGGGTGAGAGAACAATTAATTAAATATTAAAATATTTAATTAAGTGTGCACATGGATTTGCATGAATTAATTTTGGTGTTAATCCATTTTTAAGAGGAAATAGAAATAATTTAAAATGACCTTAGAATTTAGAAGAGACAATTAAATAATTTGACATTATTTAATTTAGAGGAATTTTGGAAGATTTTAATTAAATAATTTGGTATTATTTAATTTAGAAGAACTTGGAGGATTTTAATTAAATAAATGAATTTATTTAATTTGGAAGAATGTGAATCAAATAAATAAATTGATTTGTTTATTTATTGATAAAGGAATTAGACTGAAATAAACATTAAGAATATTTATTTAGATAGAGTCATGTCACTTTTAGGTGTATACATTTTGGCCCTCTTTGATGCAATGTGTTTCATCACATTGTTTCAAAGAATAAGAATTTTTGATAATGATACATGCCCCAGTTTGCCCCTAGTATAGGTTACGATGATAGGATGCCCCCTTGGGAGATTGGATGGGAAGGAAAGGTCGAGGGCGTGAGATGGACAATCTCACAATGAAGAAGGTGAGAAATAGGTTAGGATCACGAAAAATAGATTATGGTTTAGAGAAATAGTAGGAAACAGGCTTGGGAAGTAGTCACGGTCACCACATAGCTACTTAGGGTTGCAAGTCTATATATAGAAGCAGGGTCCACAATCCTAGTCATTTGCACACTTGGCATTTGTTGATTGGTCATTCAGAGCTTAGGAGAGCACATGAGGTAGAGCAATTGGTATAGATATGGATATTCCACGCGAGGAGCACTACTTTGAGTGTGTTCGACGGTTTGGGCGGCCAGCTAAGGCAGGACCATTGGTATGTAGTTTGACAAAACTTGCCTGGGGTCATTTATTAGGCTAATAAATGCTAGGGAAAACATACTTGAATGAATGCACCGAATTGCGTTTCAGTGCATGTACCTCTCGAAACTGTGCATCTATTGCAGTTCAGCACATTTGCATTATGAATCAATGCATACGCTACTTCCGCGCATCTATTATACAAATCAACGCATCTATTAGGAAGTTACGCATGCGTGATAAGTAGTTGCACTTTTGTTTGTTTAGCACATCTATTAGTTAAAGCTACGCATTCGTGTTAGAGTTACGCATCTACTCAAAAGGTCGGTGCATTTGCCTGGATCGGTGCATTTGCCTTGATACTGCACATTTGCAGCCTAGTTCGGTGCATTTGCGTTTTGATACTCAGTTACTTAGCAAAATTGACTCAATTGGCATCTTGATCGATGTGTCAATTGATAAGCGATATCCAAGATTGATAGAATCTAGACAAGAGATGATATGCTTGTTTTGATCAATTTGATATGTTAAGTAAGTGATAGGATAGTTTGATAGTTGAACAGGTTTACTTTGATACAGTTATGGTTGATGCATTGTTGTGTTGATCATAGGAGGATATTTCAGATGTCCTGATGTCGTAGGAGCAGTTTCCCTTGCCACTGTTGCAGCGTTACATGCTTACAGAGGTTGACTGGGTGGCGCTTGGTGCTATGGGTTTGGATTATGTTTGCTTTATGCTTGAGGTTCATGCGAACCTCAGTTTGCTGACTACTGTAGTGGAGCGCTTTCATAGTGAGGATGGGACGTTCCATCTTCTGACTGACGAGATGACTATTACGCTGGAGGACATTTACAGGATCTTCCACTTACCTATCTAGGGTGAGCTTGTGGAGTATGACTCGCAGTGATATGTTGGGCTTGCTGAGTGCCAGAGGGTCTTTGATGATCCTGATCTTCGCGATCAGGTGATCTCCTGGCAGGATATTTATGACTACTATGACTACTTCCTAGGGATTGTGGCAGGATTGATCAGGGGTGTGGTATGCCCCGATAGACGATCTCATGGGTTCCCCATTGGCTAAGCTAGGACACTGGAGAGGATGGTTACAGAGGGCACCCATTTTGCATGGGGTGTCTATGTTTTATCTCACTTATATCATGATATGCACCAGGTGGTTTACCGCAGAGCTACCAACTTATCTGTAGGCATCTCTTTGTTATAGTTCTGGTTATGGGAGCACATAGCCATGACTCGGCCGATTTACATGTTTTCTAGGCAGCGAGGGGAGTCTTACTCATATGGTTATGTAGGTGTAGTTTCCCACCATAAGTTGGGAAACCTTGAGTACTGGAGGCATCAGCTGGATAATTTGGATAGGGTTATTTGGTGACCTTATATAGACTGTGAGCCATGGGATGATGAGGATGACGAGATTCCTTATTGTTTTTAGACTCGTTGGTTGATTGGGTAGACTCAACACATCCTAGAGAGACAGATTGTTAGTTAGGTTCTTAGGCAATTCAGGAGGACACATGGTCAGCCACAAGGGCATGCTTTGTTTGCTAAGACTTATACGGAGCACTTACGATGGGGCCCTGTTGTGTCATATGAGGAGGTGAGAGCAGATTTTCTACAGATACCATACCAGGCTTGGCTTATGAGGTACGATATTGTGGATGTGGGCATGACTCATGATTATGAGGACTGGTTTACAGCACACCTATTCCCTAGATACTCGGGACCAGGAGAGTCAGCTCCTCAATTGGAGGTGGAGTCAGAGGAGGAGGATGGTGGAGGCAGGAGGAGTCGAAGGAGGGGGAGAGGAGGACAGGGAGATGGGGTGGTAGAGGAGATGATGGTGGTAGAGGAGATGATGGAGGGGATGGTGGAGGGGGGTAGACAGAGACAATGGCAGAGAGTGGGGGAGGGCCCATCTCAGTAGCAAGTTCCACCTCAGCAGGTTTAGGAGGTGACGGCCCCATAGGGACCGTAGGTTCGGGTGCAACCTGACCCACAGCAGTAGGGACAGGTGGCAGTAGTTACTATGCTACAAGGTCAGCACAGCTGCAAGCTATAGAGTCTTGTAGGGAGGCAGATGCAGGAGTTATTGTTGGCATCATTGCAGAGCGGGATGCCACCTTGGCAAGGGTACATGGATTGATAAGGGGAGAGAGACGCAAGACTGGCTAGGGTGCAGGCCTTGACAACAGAGAGGGACACGACTATAGCTTCCTTGGGTACAGACATGGCCACAACTTTTTTGGTTACACAAGTGACACAGGCCCAGGCCCAGGTTACACGGGTGTCAGGAGAGCTAGCTAGAGCTCAGGTATAGACCGAGTATTATAGAGGTTTGTATCACGGGGCGGTACTAGCTGATCAGAGGGCACCTAGTTACCAGAGCTAGTCAGTGGGAGTGTCTACGCAGAGGGCAGGGGGAGCACACTCGGGAGTGTCAGTGATGGGCCCACAGTAGTTTGGCTCAGGCCGCGGTGGAGGAGGAGGTGACAGCGCTGGGAGTAGCGCCCCACGATAGCAAGGTTAGCTGCTACATGTACCAATTTTTTTTTCTTATGTATACATTTTTGATGGCTCATGGATAGCCTGATATGTATATTTATCTCATTTTGCACAGTTTACCAAGACATGTATCATTATTTTTGTGATGTATGTATTTCCCTTTTATGACTTGACTCATAGATGATGGACTTTGACATTATACATTTGGACATATTTATGTTATATTTATATATGATGATGCAGTTATTGATGGTCTACATGCATTATGTGATGTCTTATGGATGCACCTTACTTTTGACATCTATATGATGATGCACATGTTTATGATACTTTATATGTAGTTACTTTGGCCTATATGAATGATGTTTATGCGATGATCATGGATGTAGCTTATTTGTTATGTTTATATCCTATGTTTTTGATATTTTTCTAATGGGATATTATGCATGCAACTATGTTATGAAGACACAAATGTATATGGATGATTTTAATGCACCTATATGTATGCACCTATGTGGTCACATTCTATGATGAGCTAATGCAGACATTGTGATGATGGCTATGTTTTTGATGTTTTCTAGTTAAACTTATGTTTATTTATGTAGATATATGTATGCAAATAATCTAATCAAGTTAATGACTATTTTACTTAATGCAAGATGATAACAAACTGATGACTTAATGCACCTACATGAATGTAAATGATCTAATCAACTTAATTACTATTTCACTTAATGCAAGATGATAACAAACTGATGACTTAATGCACTTACATGAATGCAAATGATCTAATCAACTTAATGACTATTTCACTTAATGCAAAATGATTTCTATGTTTTTGATATGTCCAAGTGTATGCAATCAAAGTAGAAAAGACTCGATAGGAGACACAAAGAGAGATAGAAAGAGAACTTTGACAGAAGCGATAGAAGAACTCACAAGCTTTTGTAAACTCTGACACTGTGAACAAAATCTTTATTGAGGGATGGTATGCAAAATGTAAATGGATGTATATATGGATGTATTATGGGTGTGGATATATGTCATCTAAGTATTTTGAAGTGCTTGTTTCATCATTGGGCACTTTTTTTTTGTGTTTTTGAAATGTTGTAAGAAAATACAAGCATCTTGGTAAAATTAAACCAAGACGACCTGAGTATTACTTACATGGATTTTGATATAGCAAATTGATACAAGCATCTAGTCAAAATTGAATCTAGATGACTTGAGTATTTCTTGCATTTCAACAAACAAGGATTGCCCCTTTTCATGTTTAGACCTTTGAAGTCCTCAGTGATCTTTTGCTGATCATGTTGTTAGACAAAAGTCATCACATTACTAAAGATTAATCCACAAACAATAGACAAAGAAAAATGATTATGCCCCCATCATAGCTTCTCTAGTTTTTGACATCCTCGAGTAGTATAGAAAGACATAATAACAAAAATCAAGACTCTGTAAGTTAACCTTCCCAAAAACACAAAACATTCTTGCATTAGATGAGTCTTCTTGCCATAATTTAGATAAAATTAGTTTGAGTGTTTAGGTACTTGTTTGCTTTGCCTTGGATAGGTTGATGTATTGCATCAAGATTTCTATTTGGAAGCGTGCTTTGTTGCAGTTGCATGTCAAGTGAAAGGTATCATAATCCTTATTGGTGTCCTCTTAGAACATGTGGCATTCAAGAATCCAATTCCATAACCAGACCGAGGACTTGCCCCCAATTTAGACAAAGGATTGATTTATTATGGATGAACTGACAACAGATATGAAGAAACGGGCCCTAAGGAACTGACCTAGTGCCTTGGGGATGCATTGCTAAATGGCCTTGCCTACGTGATGACGCAGAGGCAATGTAGTTCAGGGTGAACTTGGTATACCTAAGACCTAGGTGATGGGAAATGGTGCGTATGCAGACAGACCAGCAGATGGGTGAAAAGGGGTATGGAATTGATGGGGAAGGGAACAAACCTCAGGGGTGCATCGATACAAGATGCCCTTGCCTATGTGATAAATCAAAGGTGACATAGTTTGACAATAGTTCAGTGGATTGGCTCAAGATGGATCACACGATGGACGTAAGCCTAGATTGGCAGCTGTGATAGCAGAAGGCGATAAGGAAGAGCGAACAACAAGCCATGGTAGGTATACTGATGTGATCGGGTGGATGTTGTTAGGAGGTATGAATGAGGAACAAGGTTAAAAAAGATGGAGAAGGTGGTTTATCACAAGTAGTGCCTATTTACCAGGTTTTCACCACTTGCTTTTATTTGCACGATAGCCAAAATACACATGACGCTTATTTGCCAGTTTTTCATCATGGTATCTATCCAAGGCGCCTGTTTGCCAGGTTTTCACCAAAGGACAATTTTTTTGATTTTTTTGTATTTTTTTAATTTTTTTGTATTTTTTGACTCCCTTGCATTGGGGTTTAAGTGTAGAACTTGCAAAGATGCATGCTGTTGATGGGATCATCGAACAGTTCACCTTCATATGTAGCCAATTGATAAGCACTTGACCCATAGGCAGAAATGATGACATAGGGACCAAGCCAGTTGGGTTCAAACTTACCTTTCTTTTCTTTGTCTTGCTGATTGCGAGGATTTTCCTTAAGCACTAGATCACCAACATTGAATACCCTGGAACAGACTCTGTGGTTGTAACTTCTAGACATCCTTTGTTGATAAGCTTTGAGATGGTTAAAGGTCTGTTGCCTTCTCTCTTCCAGTAGCTCTAACTCTTGAAGTCTGGATACTCTGTATTCTTCATCAGATATAAGGCCTTTTAACAAAACTTGCAAGGATGGGATCTTGACTTCAATGGGTAAGATGGCTTTAGATACGTAGCCCAGAGAGTATGGTGTTGCACCTGTGGGTGTGTGGATACTTGTGTAGTAGGCCCACAGCACGGGATTCAATTAGATGTGCCAATCACGGCTAGCATCATTGACAGTCTTTTCAATATTTTTAAGATGGTTTTATTTGATGACTCCACCTGGCCATTTCCTTGGGGGTAATACGGGGTGGAAAAGTGGTGTTGGATATGGAATTTGTCACACAGTTCTTTAACATCTTAGTTTTTGAATGGTCATCCATTATCAGTGATGATGGATAAAGGGATACCATAGTGGCAAATGATGTAGTTCAGGATGAAAGAGGCAATCTATTTGCCTATGACATTGGTGAGGGGTACGGCTTCAATCCACTTCATAAAGTACTCGGTGGCGGTGATTATGAATTTATGGCCATTGGATGATGGAGGGTGGATCTTCCCCACTAAGTCGAGTCCCCATTGATAGAAAGGCCAAGGAGTCATTAAAGGTTGCAACTCCTATGCTGGTGCATGTATCAGGTTTCCATGGATTTGGCATTTCTTGCACCTCTTTACAAAATGATACGAATCTTTTTCCATAGTTGGCTAGTAGTATCCCATGCGTATGAGTTTCTTAGCTAGGGTAGGACCCTTAGAGTGGGTCCTGCATATACCATCGTGCACTTCACTCAGGGCAGTTTGATATTCCTTGCTATTGAGACACCTAAGGAGAGTACCATCGAGACCTCGTCAATATAAGGTATTGGCAATAATGGCGTAATGAGATGCTTGGTGAATGAAGGTTCATTTTTGGTTATTAGAGAGATCAGGTGGTAGGGTATTCTTTTTAAGATAGGCAAATACTTTTCTGTATAGAGGAGAATCAAATCCTACAATGTGGCAAATGATGTGGGATTCGGGAGTGTCGTATGTAGGATGGGACACCAGCTCTACCAAGAACTCATAGCGTGATTGGTTATCAGGAATGTTAAGGAGAGATGCAGTCATTGCCATGGCGTCTATTGCTTTGTTCTCTATCCTTGGTATTTGCTCAAAAGAGATCTCAACAAAGTATTATTTGAAGTCATCTACCATTTGTTTGTATGGTATTAACTTCTCATCCTCTATTTGGTAGTCATCATTCACTTGGTTGATAACCAGCTGTGAGTCACCATACACCTGAAGTTCTTTGATGTTCCATTCAACTGCTAGCTTGATGCCAATGACTAGGGCTTCATACTCCGCCACATTGTTAGTGCAAGGGAATAGTAGTCTGTATGATTTTGGAATGGTGTCGCCATTAGGTGTGATCAACAAGATATCTGTCCCGGACCCATGCTGAGTATAGGAGCTATCAAAGTAGAGTTTCCAGGTTGTTGTTATACAAAAGATGGACTCATCTGGAAATTCGAAGCTCAAACGGTTATCATCTGTTAAAGGTGCATCTGCCAGTTGATCTGCAAGTACTTGACCTTTTATTGCGCGCTTGTCTACATACTCGATGTCAAACTCACTAAGAAGTATGACCCATTTGGATAATCTACTTGTAAGGACAACTTTGTTAAGAAAATACTTTAGTGGATCAGTTTTTGCTACTAGCTTGATGGAATACGATAGCATGTAATGTCTCCATTTTTGCAAAGTGATGACCACAGCAAGGCATGCTCTTTCAATTGGTGTGTTTTATAGATCATAACCAACTAGTGTTTTGTTGATGTAATAAATTGCATGTTCTTTCCCTTCATGGTTTTGATGTGTAAGGTGAGCTCCCAGAGCTGTTGGTGTGGCAGAGATATAAAGTAGTAGAGGCTTACCCTAGATAGGTGGCATCAATACAGGAGGTTTTATGAGATACTCTTTTAACTTTTGAAATGCCTGTTCGCATGAATCATTCCATTTGAAAGGAATGTTCTTATGTAGGAGATACATGAATGGGCGACATTTGTCTGCCAATTGAGAAATGAACCTTCTGATAGATTGTAGTTTTCCCTGTAGAGACCTCAGTTGACTGATATTTTTGGGAGGTGGCATTTCCATGATAGCCTTCACCTTAGCTAGGTCTACTTCGATTCCATTTGCAGACATGATATACCTTAGAAGCTTGCCAGATGTGACTCAGAATACACAATTCTTTGGGTTGAGGCGTACATTGAACTGCTCCAATCTTGTGAAGATTTTTTCTAATACTGCTAGGTGTCCTTGTCTTGTGAGTGATTTTACCAAGATGTCATCTACATAATCTTCCATTATGGTGTGCATCATGTCATGGAAGATTGTGGTCATAGCTCTCTAATATGTTGCCCCTACATTTTTCAATCCAAATGGCATGAAACACCAACAGTAGGCACCCCATGGACATGTGAATGCAATCTTGTGTTGGTCCTTAGGTACAATTTTGATCTGGTTGTATCCCAAGAAATCATCCATTAGTGATAGCATAGTGTGCCCTACCATGAGATCTACAATAATGTCAATGTTTGGCAAAGGGAAATCATCTTTTGGACAAGCTTTATTCAGGTTTCTGAAGTCATTACATAGTCAAACTCTTCCATTTGGTTTGGCAACTGGTATTTTTACCATGAGGGCAACATGTGGGTGCATCTTCTTGAGTTTCTTCTTAACTGGCTTAGCTCCTGGAGCTAAGGACAAGTGATGCATTATGAGATTTGGATCTAGTCCTGGCATATCCACAAAGGGAAATCATCTTTTGGACAAGCTTTATTCAGGTCCCTGAAGTCATTACACAGTCAAACTCTTCCATCTGGTTTGGCAACTGGTACTATATTTGAAATCCACTCAAGATAGTCTATTGGTTGGATGAACCTGACATCTAGCAACATTTTTAGTTCTTCTTTTACCATGAGGGTGACATGTGGGTGTATCTTCCTGAGTTTCTGCTTAACTGGCTTAGCTCCTAGAGCTAACGACAAGTGATGCATTATGAGATTTGGATATAGTCTTGGCATATCCGCATATGACCAAGCAAAGTTGATTTGTTTCCTTTTGAATAATTCAGTGAACTCTTGCTTTTCTTGTGCAGTTAAAGATTGTGCCATATGGATCATCCTTGGATTGTCACCTGTGCTGACGTTGATCTATTCTATTGGTTCTATCAAGATTGAAGATCTCTCCTAATGTGTTAGATTGGGAGGAGATTCAAGCCTTTCATCCTTCGGTGCCCCAGAGGGGTTTTCACTGTTGGATACATCTTTCATATTTTTACTATTTTCATGATCTAACACTGCCATAGAGCAATTTTCACCATTAGATCTTTCTTTCATTTTTATATTTTTGAGACTGAAAGGCTTGGTACTCTATCCAAAATAAGCCATGTCATTGAGTTCTATGGCATAGCCAGCCCTGTGATCCCTTGCGGGTATATGGTCTCTTAGCTCTAGAAAGTCTATGATGGCTTCATCATTTTGAAAGTTGTCGAGCTCAAGGGGAGTGTCTTGTAGGTCCCAATCTATGAGTTCTAGATGCACTAGTGGTAGAGGGTCATTGGGTTGGTTTGGTTCAAGGACATTGATGGTTAATATGGAGGAGTTAAGGTGGTCATTATAAGCATTGACAATGCCTGCGATGGTACTCTCCACAAGTTGATTTGTCAAGTGCAGTATTATTCTTTCCTCATGAATCTCACTATCATTATTATGCGGATCGAAATCTAAAGGTCTAGCCCTTGGACTTTGTCCCTCATTAGTTGCATGGGTAGGGTCATACTCATGGACCACATCTATGTCTTTTTCATCACAAGATAGTTCAGAGACACTACCCATTCATATTCATTGGAGTCAGTCTCACTCCATCCTAGTAGTTGGTGAATTTGATCTACTAGATTAGTAGCAGATGTTTCTAGTTGTTTGCCTTTATGCTTATCTGTTCCTTTGGTCTTTACCTTGCCCATGTACCCTAGTCCTGTAGTGTCTTAGGCTATTAATGTATGAGGTTGGATAGGTTCGGTGACACCTTCCTTTCTTAATCCGATGAGCCCATAACCTTCATACCCCATTCTTTGTAGTATTGAGAATCCTTGACCATACTATTCAGTCTACACCATGGAGTGATTGTCTTGTTGCTTGGGTAGACTATCTTCATCTTTATATAACAATTGTAGGATGTCTTTTTCATCACTCTCATCTTCAAGGCTTCCCCATTTGACAAATGGACCTTTAGTAGTTGTTAATGCCTTAGGTTTGCTTATGGAAGTCTTTCCATAGGATCTGGGGGAGATAGGGAGCTGTCATAAGCAAAAGGATTGTGAAATTGTGTATTCACTGAGACCTTTGTCTTTGACCTTGAGGTTAGATTGGGGTGCCTTCGATGTGGAAGGGAGTGAAGTTGGGTCAACATGGGATGAAGATGGAGTAGAGGCTCAGTTATAGGGAATCATAACTTCAGGTTTAGATTGTACAGAGTTGCAATATTGAAAAGGATTGGGGTTACCCTGTATGGTGATTTCTTGTCCTTCATAGGGGAACTTGATACACTAGTGGTAAGTTGAAGGTATGGCTTTCATAGAATGTATCCAAGTTCTCCCAAGGAGAATGTTATATGCAAGCTCCATATCAAGGACTTGGCATACTACATCCTTTACTGTAGGTCCCACTCTGATAGGAAAAACAACAACTCCCTTTGAAGTTCTTTCCTCTTCATCATAAGCTTTGATGGTGATTTTCTTTTTAGGATTGATAGCATTCTCCAAAAACCCCAATGCAAGGATTAGCTTTAAGGTACAAATATTTAAACCGGCTCCTCCATCAATTAGAACCCTCTTTATTTTGTATGTGTGGATGAATGCTTCTATGTGGAGAGACGCATTATGAGGTTGAATGATTGACATATCATCCTTTTCAGTGAATGATAGGAAATGAGGTGTGGTAATATGACCTATTGTGGTCTGAAACTGCTCTTTGGTGAGGTTTGTAGGAATGGTGGCTTCTAAAAGAGCTTGGTCAAGAATGGCTCTGTGAGATAGGGACAAACGCAGAAGTTCCACGATGGAGATGTGTGAGGGAGTCTTGTGAAGTTGGTCCAGGACGCTGTACTGGTTGGATGGAGAGGATGGCTTGGGCAGGACTCCTTTAAGAGTAACCTTTCCACTGCGAGTGGTCACATTAGAATCTGGGGTTTTATTTATAGTGATTACATTGATATGTGAATCACTCTCTGATACGTGGTTAACAACATAGTCAAATGATACGTTTGTATAATTGGCATTGTTAGCTCCACTATTGTTTTGATTAGACGGTCTTCCCTACCCATGGTTGGGGAGTAGATCCTTGAATGCTAAGTGATCATCATTAGAGGCATGCGCATCAAGTGATACCTTTTTTTGATCTAACAAATCTTGAATGGTGTGTTTGAGTGCAATACAATCATTGGTTTTGTTCCCTTGTTTCGTTGATATTCATAGAAGTCATTGTCATTTCACCAAGGAGGTTTGACTTGTGGTTCGTAATCCCATGCCACTGGAAGTGTTATGAGTTTATTCGATAGTAGCTTCCATAGGTTGGTTTCCAATGATTCTCCTAGAGGTGTGAATTTTCTCCTAGGTTGATAGTTTGTAAACTGTGATTCGGTGTTTCATGGTTGGTTTTGTGGAGGGTTGTTTTGTGGGCTCGACAAGTTAAAAATTGGTTGTTTTAGCGCCACATTTTTGGAATCAACCACCCCATCATTCACGACATTCTTATTCTTAGTCCAAAATCATGGTTTATCTATATTGAAATTTGCACTAGGAGTGTCCTTGTAAAGCTTGATTTAACCTTTTGCTATCAACGCCTTTTCAATGAGTAAACCTATCTCAATGACCTTGCTAAAAGAAGCAGGGTATTGTATTTGAATTTGGTAGCTGAGGTCCGCACGTAAGTTGTGGACAAACATTTCAAGCATTTGTTTTTCTAGTATTTGATGTGGACATTTTCTTGCCAATTGTCTCCATCTCTATAAGAAAGAGGCAAAGGATTCTCCCCCCTTTTGTTTAGTGTTACAAAGATCTAAAAGTGAGATGTCATGCTCAATGTTGTAGGAGAAGTGTATTACAAATTTATCTACAATTTCGTTGAAGGTTTGAATACCGAGAGGTAGTTGAGAAAACCACTTCATAGCTTGTCCTCCCAAGCTCCTTGGGAATAGTTGCATGAGGTAGGTGTCATTGTGGGTGACTTGAAGGCATGCTACACTAAACTCTCTAATGTGGTCTCGTGGATCGCCCTTTCCGTGATATTTGTCAAATTTAGGTACCTCAAACTTTGAGGGGAAAGGTATCATGATCAAGGTCTTGTCAAAAGGATATGGTGAAATATCCTCTAGAAAATAGTGTTTCATTGATGCGCCAGTTTGAATGTCTGCGAGCTGTTGCTATAGGGCTTGGATTTATTGAGTCAATAAGCCTAGAGGGTTTGGAGAGTCAATGGTCGACTTGCCATTGTCTATGGTTCTATCCTCTCATTTGCTTTCCTCAAGGATTCTTTCTTCTTTGGTTTCCTTTAACGCGTTGATGTCAAAGTCTTTGGGGAGTTTGGCTCCTTGTGTTGCTAGGTAAAGAAAGAATTTGCTAGGGTCTTATTTGAGCAATTTGTCCATCATACGTTGGAACTTTCGGTCTTGTTGAGCATCTAGAATGTCCTCAGGAGTAAACTCCTCATCACTGTCATGAGGGGATGGGGCCATCTTGTCAGATGTGCTCGCCATTTCAAGTTGTTTTTGTTTTTGGGATCTAGTTAAGACCATGCAATTTGATTTGGGATGGGGTGGTGTGAGATTGGAAGTTTTGACAAGGTGTGCTAGGAGGTTGCGGTTAAGGGGATACTTGTGGTGATGAGGTTCAAACAAGGGTTTCCTTAGACTAATGGTGTCAAACAAGGTGGTTGATACGAAACGATAGCCAAAAGTAAGGATGATTGGAATCCGATTACTTGATATAGACTAGATTTGCACAAGCCACTAGTGAAGTTCTGAAGGATGATAGATCCTTGATAGTGGATACTTACTAGGTTTGTTTGAGGTTGATATGATCTATGATTGCTTTGTACTAACCTAGTTTTGACACATGGTTTGATTTTGTGAAGTTTTGTGAATGTTTTGGATGAAGTGTTCAAAGAAAAAGAGGGTATGACACAAAAAATGGATGGGAGAAGTGACTGTACAGTAAATCTGATCTTGGAAACTGGAACAAGGCTAAAATGGGTATCCAGAAAGGTTGAAAATTTTCTCTCAAAAGACCGGGAAATGCTCATTGTGATGGATGCACAGCAATAAATGTGTAGTTATAGAAGGTAAATATGTAGCAAGTCAAAATATATGTGCAACTCTAGTGAAGGATAAAAGCACAGGAACAAACCACAGATGCGCAGCAAGTAGAAATGTATGCAGAGCTCTACATAACAAATGCATAGTTATGTGTTTTTGACTAATTTTGTAATGTTTTTGGCACATTTCTCAATGTTTTTTTGGTTTCTTGGCTGAAAGTTGGTCTTTTTGATCTAATTTTTCAATTATGGCAAGTAAGACACAGCAAACACAAAGAATATTTTCATGATTTTTGATCTTTTTTTTAGATTTTTTGACTTTTTTTACTTTAAAAAAAAAGGTACAAATCCTAGGATGGTAGGGACAATATAAACTGAATTCTCACTGTTACATGAGGAATTTTTGGAAGGTGATAATTGCCATTTCCAGCATCAGTTTATAAGGGATTTTAGCTTCTAAAACAATGGATAATTAGTAAGTGTAACCATTTGAGTGGTTATACATGTGGCAGTGCTACTCTCTGTTATGGAGTCTTCCAACCTTCAAGGGTTGCGCCTTGGAGGGTTTTGGGGGAGGTTGGCTGTCGGTATAACTAACTAGCACTTGTTGCATGAAGATTTCGCCTTAAGCACAATTTATTTATAGTGGCTAGGCAGAGATTGGCTTTAGCTTGTTACCACTTAAGGTCATTCCCACTTGGATGGAAGGATATCCAAGGGCAGGCCTCTCTAAAGGTTAAACATGCAAAATGATAGGTTTGGCATTCTGGTCATGCAAGAAAGGGGAGAGCATAGGCCTACTATCATTCTGAAAACACGAAAGACAATTGTTCTTTAAGCCTAATTAAAATGAAAAAGACTAAATGAGTTAAGCTACTTGGGTACACACATGATTTGTTAACTTTGAAAGAAGCAAGATAGCAATGGTTCAATTTTATATCTTTCTAGTAGGGACTATGTTTGAGTTGTTGATGCAACAAGATCAAATTACAATCCTCCTAGTTAGAGCTAAATGAGATTTTGCATGAACCAACCATTTACTTTCCTTGGCTAATTAAATCTAAAGATGAGTTAAGAAATGTACCTATATGACTAAACCAACACCTAACCTGCAAGCAGATTTGAGAATATTCCTACAAGAAATGCTAGCATTAGAGAAATCACAATAAATAACTCCTAAATCACTATTAGAACAAATGTGTAGCTATAGAGTACATATGCGCAGAAACATAATGTGGATGCGCAGATCTGGTATATGCACGGTTACAAACAATAAATGCACTGACAGAAAGAACAAATGAGCAGTTATGATATACGCGTAGTTCCAGAGTGCAAAAGCACAGAATAACAGAACATATGCACCATTTGGATAAATGCATTGATTCAGAGGATAGATGCATTGATTCACTGAGTAAATGTGCTAATTGAATAGATGCATCATTACAGAGAACATATGCCTGTTAGGAATGAACAGATGTACAGAATCCTCTTGTGTACGGAACCTAATGCACAAAAACTTAGTTTTAGGGTTAAATTGGGGCAAGGCCCCATGGTGGGCACCAAAAAATGTATCGAGAAAATGTGGATAATATATCAATGATTAATAAATAACCCAATAACTTAATGAAATATGCAATAATCAAGATTTAAAAGAAAGAACAAACCTTGCAAACCTTATTACTCCACGGCTTCCATTGTTCGCCTAGTCTCAATCGATCTTTTGTATGAATGAAGCCCTCAAAAAGCACACTTTCTTTCTTTTTTCTTCAAGATGGAAATGGAGAAATGACTATGATACTTCTTGTACTGAAAATGAGCTTCAATACAATAAAAAGGGTGATCGCAAGCTATGGAGATGGTGTTGGTGCCAAAGGCACGCTATGAATTCTGTAGAGTAAGTTTACTAAAAGCTTGGATGATCGAAATGGAGGAATAGAGTTGTATTTATAGGCTCATGAGAGAGAAGATCAATGGTTGAGAAGATTTGAGAGATGTGCACGAATAGGAAGAGGACAAGTGTCCTGATCCTTTATGCAATAGGGGAGTTAACATAAATAGATTAAGGAGTTAACTAAGTAGATTGATCAGTTAATAGAATAGACTAATCAGTTAAGTGAATTGATTGATTAGTTAACTGATTTAAAGTGGAGGAGAAATAGGACATGTGTGAAGGAACAAATAATTAAATACTAAAATATTTAATTAAGTGTGCACATGGATTTGCATGGATTAATTTTGGTGTTAATCCATTTTTGGAGGAAAAAAAATAATTTAAATAAATGTTTTGATTTATTTAAATATAGAGGATATTAATTTTAGAAGAACTAATTAAATAATTGGACATTATTTAATTTAGAATGACTTTAGAATTTAGAAGAGGCAATTAAATAATTTGATATTATTTAATTCAGAGGAATTTTGGAAGAATTAATTAAATAATTTGGTATTATTTAATTTAGAAGAACTTGGAGGATTTTAATTAAATAAATGAATTTATTTAATTTGGAGGAATATGAAGGATTTAATTAAATAAATGATTTTATTTAATTTTAGAGGAATGTGAATAAGATAAATAAATTGATTTGTTTATTTATTGATAGAGGAATTAAACTGAAATAAATATTAAGAATATTTATTTAGATAGAGTCATGTCATTTTTAGGTGTATACAGAACCTACCATAACATGAAGTTATATGACACTGATCCTGTCATACTTAATAATAAAGAATAAACTTTCTTCAAGGAAGACACCTGGAGGTACAAAAAGGTGTTTCAAAAAACTCAAGGCATTAAAAGATTATGTCTAATAAATAATAGTATACCTCTAGTTTTTACCCTTCAGTTTTGTGATAACATTAAATCATAACTTACAAAGAGAATAAATATTGGCAATAGTGTTGCAGGTCAAGGTTTAGGTGCGATATCAGGTGGCTAAACCAAGCAGCAAATAACAATCCACAACAAAAATATAACAAGAAACAACACTCTTTATTGATATTCCAAATGAATTACAACAAAAGTGCAATGGGCCTCAAATATGCCCTGGATGAAGTCTTACAATCAATTTGATGTTCAGACCAAACTAACCATAGATCTCTGTGAACAACCCTTTAAACCTTCCAACAACAGCTCCAAAACATACTATGGAACCCTTGAGAAAATATCACTTTGGATAAATCTTCCCTTCTATGTACAAAAACCAAGTATTTAAAGACTCCTGAGGTGGCCATCAACCTTCATTACCTATATTGCCACGTTTCATAACCCCATTTATCCTTGAAACGACTGAACACATGATTAAATTTGACTTTTGTCACCTTTTGTGTGGTCGGCAGGGATTTCATGCTCTATTGGATGTGGGGATTTTAGGTTCAACTGGATTAGTAGGGAATTCGGCTCCTACTAACCAAGCGGGGATTTGACCACCATCTGATATATGCAGTAAGACTTCAATTTAGTGTTGTGCCACAAAACATCTCCAGTGGGGTTTGCTGACGTCACCGGACTGGCAGTTATTTAAGTGTCTGCCAGACATATGCAGTACAGTCACTTTTCAGTGCAAAGTTTTAGAAGGCAAGCATTTTAGTGCAGGGCGGCAATTTTTGTTCCTACCGAATTGCATGGATTTTGGCATCTAGTGAACATGTGTAGTAGAACTAGTTTTTAGCACAAGTCCAGTACTTTAAGTTTTTAGTGCAGACTCACCTATGGAACATTAGCTCAGATATCTAATATCACAGGATTTTAGCGCCAGGTGCAGTAGACATCAAAAGTTCTACTGGAGCATAACTTCACCATTTTTTATTAGATCTTCACCAAATTTAAGATGCAGATACCCATCACTTGGCCAACTTCTTTAGGAAATTCTCCATAAATTAATCACCGACTCCTATAGAAAAACAAAAGGCAAAACAACAAGAAAGAAAGATAAAATCTTTTTGGTTGATGAGGATTGCTCATGAACTTGGATGCTCCTGCATTAGACACACCAAGTAAGTGAAATGTTCCATGAGTTGAAAAATCAAGAACATTTGAAAGTGCTTGAGATGGTGATCCCATGCTTGTTCTTCATCTAAACCTCCTCCTTGTCTACTTGACCTCTCCTCTTCACCACTGCTGAAATACTTCACTTCCAATTACACTTCCTGGGCTACACTCCTCTTGAGAAACTTTTAAGTGTCCAAACTATGATTGGTATTGTTCCCTCTCCAAACCACGACTTCCTTGTTCAATACTCACAATCTTCACACTGTTAGCCATGGCTTTATGTTTCTGTTGCACAAAACTGGCACCACTACCTACATTTTTTACTACAGTCCCATTCATGGGATCCTTCCTTGAGTCATTTCTAATCTCTCTTGCCACCTGTAGCAGCTGTGTGTCAGAAATGCAACAAACTATAGAACTACTCTCTTTCACCTACAATGTCTTCTCTTTTACTAAACTCAGCACATACTTTTCCCATATTTCATAATGGTATACAAGTTCCTTTTACCATCATAGATTTCCTCCCTATCAAATTGCCAAGGTCTACCCAACAACACATGACAAGCACTCATTGACATAACATCACACAAGACTTTATCCTTATATGACCCAATCTGAAAACTAACTAGGTATTGCTCTTTTACCACTAATTCATGTTCCTTTTGCAGCCAAGCAACCTTATAAGGATTGGGATGTTTCCTCTTTTTCAAACCTAGCTTTTCTACCATTTCCTCTAAAACTAGGTTATCAGTACTACCACTATCTATAATTACTTTGCAACACTTACCTCCAGACTTGCATACAGTTCTAAAAAGACTTCTCCTCTGGGATGCTTCACTCTCCTTCACTTCTGGTGTTATCAACACTCTCTTGAACATAAGAGACTCGCCTTCTTCAAGTTCTTCAGCTTTTGGTGATGCCACACTCTCTTCATCTTCTTGTACCATGTTATTTCTACCCATACTTTTCTTATTCCTTTCTTGATGTAGTTGTGGACATTCATAAGCTCTATGTCCTGCATCACCACATTGAAAACATTTTCCAGGAAATCCTTGTTGTTGCTACCATGTCCTCCTGTAGAGTATTCTCTTCCTTGCACTCCTTGACTTGACTCCTTATCCCACTTTGAATTTGTTTCTTCTTCCTGAACTTGTTTGCCTTTACCACTGCTTCCTTGTCCTCGCCCGGTTGTGACTTTCCCTCTTCCCCTGGCATTACTCTGTTGTCTTCTTTCTATCTTCTCTTCTGCTTTCAAAGCATACCGGTAAGCCTCTTCAATAGTAGAAATCCTTAACACACTCAGCTCATCCTGGACATTGAATCTAAGCCCATTTATGGACCTAGCCACCTTCTCTCTATCCATTTCATGGTGTCCTAATCTAATCACCATTTTGTAAAATTCCTCGGTATACTCCTGCACACTTATATCCTTCTATTTTAGATTTTGAAGCTTTTTGAACAGCTCCAACTCATAATCTCCTGGAATAAACTTTGCCTTCAATCTAGCAACCATCTATCTCCACTATGTTATCATCATCTCACCATTCTCTACGCTTTCTTTCTTCAACTCTTTCAACCACAATGCAGCATGTCCCTTAAGCCTTTTGTGGGTCTCTAATATTCTCTAATTCAAAATAGTCTTCCAACTCTCCGATCCAGTCTATCAAATCTTCAGGGTTCAATATGCCTGAAAAGTTAGGAATATCCATTTTAGAGCCTCTACTAACTTGTGCTATCACTCTCAGAAATCTTTCTGTCATGCCCGCATTTCCCATGCGGTCACGACACACAACACACGTGTCATGTCCACATTTTCCATGTGGTCATGACACGAACTACAAAAAACTTTTCTACCTATCCCTAGGAACCCCCTCACACGCGTCTGCATGCTTGGTGGCAAATATGCCTAAGACGTAACCATGTCGACATAACCGCTAAGGTGAAGGCCGTCTAGGGGGTATGCGACACGTAATGTGTCGCTTCTAGGGTTAGACCAATTTTAATCTGAACCCTAAGTTTCCTAGGTGAAGAAGATTTCACCAACATCGAACCCTAATCTAACTCAGATCAAAAAAATGATTAAATAATATGGTAAGATGGCACATGATTGAAGTGGAATGATGGATTAAAATTAAATAAAACAATGCATAAAATAAACCCTAGGAATCTAGCAAAATTCTAGTAGCATAACGCATTTTTGACAAACGCAAAAATAAAGATTAAAAATAAACCACCAAAAGAAATTAAATAAAATTTAAGAGTAAGATCAAATAAAACTTAAGAACAAATTTCAAATGATTTAAAAACAAATTAATAAAATTATTAGAATAATAATTCTACCAAGGTCAAGTAAATCGACCTAGCAAAAAATGAAATAAAAATTTGACATAAAATAATAATAATCAATGGCAAGACGCCAAGTAAACGCAAGGAGCAAATCAAGTCCATTATTAAATACAATTTTGACAATTATATTTAATAACTAACTCAAAATTCAATAGAGGGAGGAGGAGAGTTTAAATAACTCTTTCTGTAAAAATAAAGATAAAAGTAGATCAAAAATTAAAATCAGTAAGAACCCTACCAAAGGAAAGTGAAATCAATAATCCCACTAAGTGAATTTAAATACATGAAATGAAATTACCCTTCCCAACCGAAATAAAATTAATTCCCTAAATGAAAATTAAATACACAAGGTTATAAGATAAATTGCAAACCTTCAATTAAAATTCAAGCAACAATATAAGGAGCTCCAAGTCAATAAAAAAAAGAATGAACAAAAGGCAAAAAAAGATATTAAAATTATCTCCTCTGAAAAAAAAACTAAAATCCCTCTTAATTAAATATCCTCACAAATAATTGTTTTTTTTTTTTAATTATATCTCTATATTGTTTGCCCTAATTCATTTCCTATTATTTTCTCTCCTCATTGACTGCCCTAATCTCTAACTTTCATCTTTCCTTCTCTTTGTTTTGGTTTTGTATTATGCATTTGCAGGTTAGGGTTTCAAATCCAAAGGGGGCCATGGAATACCTCTCGGAGGTAAACACCATAATCTCAAGAAATTATGGAACCCACATATTATTATTATTTTTTTTGTGTGAGAGATTAGTAACTTAATTGTAAAATTTTCTGTCAAAATCTACAGAGGAGAGGGGGAAGGCGGAGCCGCCGCTGCCGAGCAAAATCTGAATGTTGGTGCTGGAGGGTCGAATGGGGGTTAAGGGAGTGGGAGGTTTTGGCGTGGAGGGGCCACTACAGATGAGGGAGTCACCACTAAAGTGGATCCATGGGGAGGCAGAGAGCCTGAGCTACAGGGTAAGGGGAACCGCAAGGGGGGAAGCAGTGGTGATGCAGTGGTCACGGAGGTCTCGGTGCCGGGAAGGTGTGGATGGTAGATAGGAGGGAGGTGGGGGAAGTGGTGGCCGTGGGAGTCACAGTTTGGGGGTGTGGGATGGGAGAAGGGGCTAGGACTGTGTAAGGGGGGTTTGGGGGTGTGGGTGGAGGCGTAGCCTCCTTCCCACACCATTCACAAAAGGGGGTGGGGCTGTGGGCGTGGCGCCCACAGTCCCACCCAAATCATTATTTATTTATTTATTTTAATTTTTGTTTATATACTGCATTTGAAACAAAAACACAGTCCGTCACTACAGTGAAATTCAACCTCTGTCCTAAATTTTCTAGCAGTTCATTTGTATGCAAACTTTGGTTAATAGGTATATATACATATATACATACATAAATACTTGTATATATATATATGTGTGTATATTTATATATACATATGTATATACTCAGTTTTCAAAACAACAATATGTCTTTAGTCTTTTAGTAAGATTACATTTCTACAGTTGTATTTCTATTATTTATTTAATAGTTTACACTTATAAATATACATATTTATATATATATATATATATGTTTATATATAAATAAGTATATATATAAACAATATAATTTATTCAACAAAAGGAATAACTTTTGTATCTTCTTTTCTATATAAAGCATTTATATAGTAAGGTTATAAAATAAAGAACAACAAATCATTCCTAAAATGATATGACAAAACATAATATATATATATATATATATAGATTTTTTTTAACTGTATAGACTCATTGCATTCATTTCCTCAACAATGATTTAAACAGAATACTAAATTTGTAAAATATAACATAAATAAACCAGTAGTTCTTTTTTTTTTATATATAAATAGAATGTATTATATTCTTTTGATGCCAAAATAAAACAACTACAATTTTCCTATGAAGTTCTAACAACTCTTTCCTCTTAACAGCAACTGGTAGTATCATACTTTCAATGTAATAGAAAATAAATAAAACTAGGATCTATAGTTTCACTTCATTGTATGTGTTACCTTTTGAGTCGCCCTTGTTCATTCATATATTGGTAATTTTTCTTAAGCAAAAGTCGGTTTACCATATTGTGTTTTTGGTCATATCGGCGATTTGTAAATCGACTTTTAGTCCTTCAATTTTTACCTGTGTGTCGTCTTTGTATAAAAGGTTTGAACCTTTGAACCCGAAACATTCTCAAAGTTCAAGGTTCAATAGTTCAATATGTCTGAAGTTTCATATAAAGCAAGCTGTCTTACTGTTTGTCTTAAGCGTCTTTAAACTTTTGGGTTGAACTTGAACCTTCCGCGCGTACCCTATATCAAAGTTCAAGGTTCAATGGTTCAACAATTTTAAGGTTCAACACATTGTCTTCCTATGAGTTAGGTCACACAGTTCCCGTGTCTATTAATGTATCGTTCGTTGAACCTCCCACTTGTACTCTGCCGCAGGGTTCAATGGTTCAAGGTTCAATAGTTCACTGTTTATAATTGGCAACCTTTTATCGAAGCCGTGTAACTTTTTGTTGGTCCACATAACCCTTGCGTCGTTGAACCTTCATATTGAACCACGTCTTCATAAGTTCAACCGTTCAAAGTTCAAGTCTCTGTTTCGATAAGTCAATCTTTTGCCTGCCTACAAAGTCCAGTTGACATGCTTGAACCATCACATTGAACCATCGCGTTGAACCATGTCCCATAGGTTCAATGGTTCAATAAGTTCGAAGATTTGGCAATTTTGTTCCCGTTGGCTCCCGCAGCTTTCTAAGTCAAACTTAGCGGGAGAGTTAGAGGAAATTTTGTCAGAAACCTATCATGAAACAGAAAGCTCTAATTTGGCGGAGACCATGGATAATCATTGTACTTCATGATGGCGCACAGACCTTACTTGCTATTAATGAAGAAATCAGAGTTCACGTCTTTTCGAATATTTTTGGCACGTATCGTTCCAAGTGATGATTATTCATTCTGGTAAGCACCATTATTAACCAAGAACAAGCTAATTTTAGCAAGAAAATATACCGTGCATTGCAGAGAAGGATAGCGCTGGAAGTGTAAGGCTCTCGTTTTTCAAGTTTTCGCAGTGAATTCAAATATCCTGAAGGTGAGTCCTGTTTCCCCTGTGCTATTTTGAATTCTTATACTGGAAAGAAGAGCCTCTGGAATTTCTGTTATTTTTGAAATTCGAAGCGTCTTATTATAATCGTCCAAATATGTCTTTGAAATCTACATGTTTGGGAGACGAACATGGCCCTGGTCTCACTTACTCTCACTCAGAATTTGGGGATACTGCTTTAGTTCAATATGATTTAGAGGAATTCATAAGAAGAACTAGAAATCCTGTCCAAACCCCCACCATGAAGAAAATTGTGGACAGTGGTTTAGTTGAAGCCACAGCCTTTCCTCAAGCTATATTCTGCCCAGAGTTAGTTCAAGAGTGTATAAACAGATATGATCCCCAACACAGGTGTGTCAGAAAAGCAAACGGGGATGTGTTATTTCACGTTGACAGACAAACCCTCATGTCTGTAATGAAGATACCGCCTAAGGAGGCGTATTCTAATCTTGACATTACTTCCTCCAATGGGTATTTCTCAGAAAAGAGGCCAACGTACAGAAGTGTAATAGCAAGAAATTGGCTGCTAAAATTTCAAAAAGGCGGTTCAAGGCTACCCAGACCCCTTACTAGAGATCATTTAATACAGGAAGTAAGGGATATTGTGGTGTTATTGAATAGATTGAGAGGCAATCAGCATGCCTATTACTGGGAAGACTGGATGTACTTTTTTATACAAGTCATCCTTCAGGGTGAACAATATTTGGATTGGGCTGAGATAATAGCTGACTGTCTGCATCAGAGTTTAAATAATCGTCTGGGTAACAGGGATTTCTTTATGTCTTCTTATCTGTTTTACTATTTAGCATCCACAAGAGATTGGTTTGACCTACCTCATGAGCCTTTAGATGAGAGCAGCAAAATTTATCAATATTACTCACAGTTACAAAGAAGAAATTGTTACGAAAATTATAAAAGAATTAATGATGTATTTATTGGAAAAATAACCTATGAATTGGCAGGCAATCCAGGTAAGAGACTGACTAGTGAAGCAATGCAACTGATCAGTATCTACGGCAGCTTTTTCATCCAGTTTTCTGAATTCACTTATATTAGAGTTGGAGGGTTTGATGGTGAACCCTTGAAGTTGCCTAGATATGTATTCGATTGTTTTGTATTGATGGAGGTATGTCGGCAATTGGCACATGTTGATAACAAATTCCCATCAAAAAAGGGTTGTGGTATTGCTTTTCCTATTGAACTTGGGCATTATTCATGCCATTCAAAATCTGATGCCTTAAATCTGGAGGTGAACCTCAAAAGGTTCAATTTTCAATTTTTCACTGCTAGGGTTCAATTTGATAGTAAATGTTTTGTTAAAGATAACCTAGATTCCAGGACAGGGCACTTGCATCTTCCTAAGCTGGAGGATTACTGGGAGGACTGCCCAGATGAGTTCGAAGTGAGAAGAAGGTTATGGTGTAGATTTTCTTTGGGGCAAATAATTACCCTTAATTTAAAAATGGACGTTTCTGGAATTTTTGTTGATGATGAACAAGTGGTTGATCCACAATTTGAGAAAATACAACACTTGCCCATCCTAGAGGTGGACTAGAGCAAGAAAGAAGAGGACAGAATTGAAATTAAAACCCTTCCTGTGATAAGGAGGACTGAAAAATGGTTGAAAGAAAAAAGGCAGGAAGGGCTGGAGAGTAAAACCGTCCAACAATTCTCTTCAGTGGCCGCATCATCACTTCCCATGGTCTCTTCTAATCAACCCCTTGCTATCTGTGGTGCAGGTGCATCCAAGACATCGGCTGAGAAAAGCCCTACCTCCAAGAGGTCCAGAAGGGTCCTCATGGACATTCTGCCATCCCGTGTTACCAGATTGAGGACAAAGGGGAAGAGAAAGAAGCAGACTTCTGAGACAATAATTGTTGACTTAAATTCAGAGGAAGAAGCAGAAGAGCCTATGGGGGACAAAGAGGCAAGCCCAAACAGAACAGAGACAACTGACACTGGTTCACAGTCAGAGACCTTTCTAGACATCCCTGAGGTGTTGATGATTTCAAATGAACCCTCTGATGGAGAGAAGCCCAGAAAGACAATCTCGGACCCTGCACCGAAATGGCTAGAAAGCTCTATATCTGACAAAAAGAAGGTGATTCCTTTTGTTCTTCCTCTGGAGGACATGGTAAGTAAATGTCTGGGGAAGACCCCCAAGTCCAAGAGACTTAAAACAATGTCCAGGATAGATGTTGACCCAAGCACTGGTAACTGGAGTGCAGAAATAGCCAAGCCAGTGACCGAGGGAGAGGTTCAAGATCCTACAGTGCATGACTTCACTGTGGAGAAGATAGATCTCGGTACTGCCTCCAGAGCTGCAGATGTACACCATCTCGAAGCCTCCACTAAAAGAATGGTCAATCAAACGATGAAAGATGAAAAGGACAAAAGAGAGTTAAAACAAGCTCTGCGTGCAATGGCAGAATATATTGAAGCCATTAACAATCCTAACCCACAGCCAATCTCACAAGTCCCCTTGTCTTTTGACCCAAAGTCGCCTGTCAATCAAAAAATGTTAGATCAAGTGCATCGAAGCAAAATGGTTTCAAAAACTTTTGATAGTTGGTTAGACAGCATAGAGCAAAAGGGGACTGAATATATTTATGAACTCAAAGGCATATATGATCTGACCACCACTACCATTGAAGATCTTAAAACACAGGTTGTTGTCTAGGCTAAAGATGAAGGTAAGTGGACGAGTGTGATAAATCAAATAGAGGAAGTCCAGAAATATGGACTAGAAAATTTTTTGGCAGAAAAGAACTTGATTGGAGTAGACGAAGATTTGTTGTACGTGAACAAGAAGAATATCGAATGGAGGAACTCCATATCCAGACAAGGGCACTTTGAACTCTCAAAGCTGATTAAAGAAATAGCAAAATTTACTCAATCACTACAACATGATTTGCAATGTATCGATGTAAAATACTTAAAGGATGACGGAAAGCCTGTGGAGGATGTTGAAGCAGTAGTCCAATCCTTCAGAGACAAAATCCATTTTATTAAAGAAAATGATAATATTCTGATCGAGGATTTCTCCAGGGTTTCCAAAGTCGAATCTCTGCTCTATCTCTGCATCGATGCACTCCCTGAGCACAAGGAAAAATTTGGGAGGATGCGAAGGGAAAAGGAGGTCTGGAAATTAAGGATGAAACACATAGGTATACCAAACTTCCCTAAAATTTAGGAGTTCGTGGCTGCCTTTCAGGAGTGGAAAGCCCAGCATACTTCCCAGGCTACCGACACCAAATCAGGAGATGCTGATTCATCGCCCCAGTCATAACCATGCCAGCTCATTCTTTTTCTGTTCCTCAATTTATGTTATTTCCAGCATCTTTGATCTTTTATAATCAGTTGTTGAAACTAAATCCCGTACGGGTCAGAGTTATGTTAACTCTGGGTTTAATTTGCTCATGGACTTGGTTAAGAGATTCATATATATATGTTTTTCTTTTAAAAGTAGGATATACAGAGAAGTTAGAGAAAAAGAGAAGGTGAATTTCAGAAAGATTATGCTTAGCTTTTGCATGATATGATGATTGTTTGAGTAAATTTTCATCTGTGAATGAGAAAAGAACAATTGCTGCTTATTTGGATCTGTGCGTCTGAATGTGTGGAATCAGATTTTCTGTGTGAAATCCCCTTTCACTTGGTAATTGCTCTTATTTGGACAATTTATCATATGTGTTCAGTTCTTTATTGGTTAAGCATATTTCTGTGAATGTATTCACATATTCAAAAATATCAAAGCAAAATCTATATATTCTACCTTGTTGTTGTATAAATTATCGCGTTCATGACATGGCTATGTATGAATGTTAGTCTGCCTTAAGCGTTTTCTGGTTAAAAATGCATTTGATTAATTGAATAGGTTAAATTCATTGAAAATCACAAAGGGAGCTGTACCTAAAAATTCAGAGGGGAACCAAAAAAAAGGGTTCACCCATTTGTTGTTTAACTCATTTGTTCTTTTAAAGAGGGGTATAGAGTCAGAATAGATTATTTTCAGAAAAAGACAAATCTGTTAACCAACAGTATGCAATAAAACTTTATTTAACAATCAATGTATATTTTTTTTGTAGGGGAAACATGACAGAAATATAAATACCATTCCTCATGCATCTCACAAATCTTAACTCACAAAATAGGAAGTAACTAGCATTAAATAAAATACAAAATGTTTACATTTTATTAACTATCACAGCCAACTCTGAGGCAAGTAACTAACCAAACTTTACAAGTATAAAAAAATACAATAAGGCCATAATAGCCATGGCTCCAATAGCCAATAAAATTATCACTAAAACCACACAAGAAGGGCTTTCATCCAGTTCATTTCTCCACTCAAAACCTGCAAACAAACACAACAACAAGAACAACAAAACTAGCCACTTCGAAAATCTCTCCTCCCTATCGTAGACCTGTAAGTGGGTCACCCCCGAGCTAGGGAGGTAGGGATTCACATAGGTGCAACATTCTACAAAAAAATATCAAACACAACAACACAAACAACCCATAGGTTTAACACAAAACTCAACTCATAAGAATGAGTTTGATGAGGGTAGGGAATGGACCCCTCAACTTCAAAGGGCTCCCAAATGATAAAATATCAACTCATGGCCTCAAGCCAAAATCTCCAAAACACCACTCTCCACAAAAATCACAAATAATCTCCATGGCACTCTTGCCATTCAATAATCTCCTCAACAAATAAAATCCCTCAAGGCATAATACAAAATGTGGGAGTGACCTCAAGGAGGTTCCTTTCCCCTACCTAAACAAGTTGAGCATTACATCCATTGGAGGTTCTCTCACCATACTTCCATCCCAACAAAACAATGCAAACAACAAAATAACCAAAAACTATAACACAATACATTAAATAAGCAAGGGTGAGAAACAAGTTTAAGAGGCTTACCTTCAAAGCCCTATAATGGAAGTACGTTTGGTGAAGAGCTCCAAGCCTTCCCATACCTTCCAATCTTCAAGAAATTCCTCTAACTTTTCCCCAAACTCCTCCAAAATAGAAAGAAACTTAAAATTGCAAGAACCCCACACTCCTCAACAAGAGGAGATAATATAGGCCATCAATTTGGCCTTGATTTGTCACCTTCTCCTTCCTCCTCCCATGCCACTTACAAGGGAGAAGAAGTGTGAGGATGACAAGTATCATCCTCCCATTCCCTCTCAATCCTCACCTTATCCACTTGTGCTCTCACAGATGTGTGAGAGGACAAGTGGTGTGGTGGCAATTCCACTCACACCTTCAAGAGGATAAGGGATGCCATATGGCATCCTCTTATTCTCTCAAGGAGTCATCTTCCTCCAAGATGCTCTCACACATGTGTGAGAATCTTGGAGGAAGCTCCCACACACTTGGGAGTCTTGGAGACCTCCCAAGTCTTCCTTGGGAAAGGGTTCCCAAACTTTGGGAAGGGAGATGAGTCTTTCCCATGGCATGACTCATCTCCCACCTTCCCTTATTTCAAATTTCGTCACTTTTACTAAACCATAGTTTAGAGTGACCAAAAGTGAGTCAAATCTAGGGTTAGATAGTCCAAGTTGACCCTAGACCCATGGGTAACCACCTAGGGTAACTTTTGGGACACTAGGGTTCATAAAGGGGGTTAAAAATCCACTTTTAAATGGCCTCAACAAAATAAAATAAATACCAAGTGGTGTAAATCAAGTAAAATTTATACAACACTTATTATTAATTAATTTAAACAAAGGGTACTAAGGCCAAAACAATAAAATTAAATCAAGCACTTAAATCAACATTCAAATTCAAATGTGATCCTTATCCCTCTTGGGAATGGATTGGTTTCACAGGGGATAACTTAGGTGTGAATTCTACCTCCAATTTCTCGTGGCTAGGGAATGTAAAACCTGCACATCTTGATCAAGTGTCAATCATATCATGAAAAATCATAGCCGAAGCAATGGGAATTAAATTCATGCAATCGAATACAACAATAATCATCAATACATAATTCCAAATTAAACTACATTTTTCAATCACATGTCAAATAGTCCACATCACATAAATAACTAGAATCTCATCACAAGCATCATCAATATGTATCTCGTATATCGAATCACAAAATAGCATCAATATGATCAAATCGAATCACATATGTCAAATCAATGTCCTATCATAATTAGGAGATAAAAATCAAGTCTGCATAATGAAACTATAATCACTAAAAGTCTGACAATGTCATCAACTGAAATGCATAACGATCAAAATATGGGAGGTAAAATAATCGGCCTCACACTTTCCTATTTTTCAACTGCTAGCTCGTCATTTTCTCTATCAGGTTCTTCAACTACAACTTCCTCATATTCAGTCTGTGCATCCTCAAATTCTAGGTTTCTTCTCATACCTACAACTATATTCCTTAGCTCATTTCTCATTTCATTTTGAAATTCCTCCAACATTTGCTCTACTCTCCTGGCATTCATCCTTCTTGGGGGCATCTTGAAATCCTCTCAACTTCTTCTGTGAATTTATTGTCTTCTCAACTCTCCACATCTACAGGACTCCACACACCTGCAACACCCTCTAGAGCTTCGAAACAACTTCAATGTTCTCCCATAGATCTAGCATAGGTTGTCTCACATTTTGTGCTCTACCTATGCACTCAAGATCACACACACACATGCACACACCACCACAGGTCCTGCCACAAGCTGCCTCACGTTTGGCGATCTGCCTACAGATTCAGGAACAAACCCGCTCTAATACCACTTGTTGCAAGTCAAGGTTCAGGTGCCTTATCAGGTGGCTAAATGAAGCAACAAATAACAATCCACAAAGAAAAGATAACAAGAAACAACAGACTCTTTATTGATATGCCAAATGAATTACAAAAGGAGTGCAATGGGCCTCAAATATGCCCTGGCTAAAGTCTTACAATCAATTTGATTTTCGGACCAAGCTAATCATAGCTCTCCGTGAACAACCCAACAAACCTTCAAACAACAGCTCCAAAATATACTATGGAACCCTTGAGAAAATCCCACTCTAGATAAATTTGCCCTTCTAAGTATGAAAACCAAGTATTTAAAGACTCCTGAGGTGGCCACTGACCTTCATTACCTGTATTGCCACGTGTCATAATGCCATTTGTCCTTGAAACAGTTGAACATGTGATTAAATTTGACTTGTGTTGCCTTGCGCGGTCAGCAGGGATTTCATGCTCTACTAGATGCGAAGATTTTAGGTTCAACCAGACTAGCGGGGAATTCGGATCCTATCAACCAAGCGGGGATTTGACCACCATCCGACATATGCAATAAGACTTCAATTTAGTGTTAGGCCAAAAAAACATCTCGGGCGGGGTTTGCTGATGTCACCGGACTGGCGGTTATTTAAGTGTCTACCTGACATATGCAGTGCAGTCAATTTTTAACGCAAAGTCGAAAGGCAAGCATTTTAGCGCAGGGAGGCGATTTTTGTTCCTACTGGATTGTTCAGATTTTGGTGTCTAGTGAACATGTGCAGTAGAAGCAGTTTTAGCGCAAGTCTGGTACCTTAAGTTTTTAGCACAAACTCGCCTGTGGAATGTCAGTGTGGATATCTGATATCATAGGATTTTAGCACCAAGTGCAGTAGACATTGAAAGTTTTGCCAGAGCATAACTTCATCATTTTTTATCAGATCATCACCAAACTTAAGATACAGATACCCATTTGGACCTTCTTCAAAATCAACCCATCACTTGTCCAACTTGTTTAGGAAATTCTTTATAAATTAATCACTGACTCCTGTAGCAAAAAAAAAGGCAAAACAATAAGAAAGGAAGATAAAATCTTTTTGGTTGATGAGGATTGCTCATGAACCTAGATGCTCTTGCATCAAAGAGTCACTTGGAGACACCAGTGTACCAATACACATACCCAGGCACCATTTTAAGTCAGGGCATGAGGACACAACTATTTTGAAGTTCTTTCTTTTCCATACTCAGGCTAGGGTTTCACACTTTTGTTTGAGAGTGCTTGGTTCATTTTGAGGTTGCCTTTAGATCTTGTATTGTATGAGGTCATGAAAAATGGTAATATGCAAATGATTTTGAATGATGATGTGAACATCAATGATGTTCAAATGTTGATAGCAACCTATACCTTGAATGAACCTTCACTGCCTTGAAGGCAGGAATGCATTCGCTTGATATTGTCATTCAAAAGGTAGAGGACTGTGTCATCTTGTCAGGCTTGGGTAATCTAAGAAGCAGTGAGGAGTAACCCTAGGGGTTTTATGCTATCAAACATTACATAGTGAGGAGGTCATTGTGGCAATCATGCATGGTGCAGTCCTTTAGTGGGAGGGTTTAAAACTTGATGAACTCTTTTCAGGGCAACCAAAGGTTCTTTGGAGATGGATCTTGTTCTTTTTTAGATGGCTGTAGTAGAGCATATGAAGAAATAAACTAGATGAGAGGTAATAGGGTGTAGACACGATGTTTAGGGTACAGTAGAGCAAAGACAGAGTAATAAAATATGCTCTATTATTTTTCTATTTTCATGTCTTCCATGTTTAATCTACCAAAATTTCTATTTTCAAGTCTCCCACATTTAATCTACCAACCCATGACCTAGTCCCAAGTATACTAAAATGTAGAAATTTGGGTATCTGATAAATCCTCACTATTTAGTGTTGCACCTCTCTTACAAACTAAATTTGATATAGTTAGTCTTAATTTAATGGGAGTAGTTGTGTCCATGGTCTAGTCATGTTAAATGTCTTTCAATTGATTGGACAATCTCTCATGGTGGGATGTTTTTTAGGGGAATCCCCTACACAACAAACCAACTCACATCAATGAAATCTGCTACCAAGCTTTTATCAACAACCTCAATAGCCCTATCTAGAAATGCCCTCTTCCCCCAGTTATGCAGAGTCACAACCCCATCAAAAATACTATCAGTTGGCCGCATACTTGTCAACATTTTCAAAAACAAAATACCATAGATATAAACATCTCCTCAAGGAGATATCTTTCCACTCAATCCATATTCTACAATCAAGGGCATGATTATAGTTGTTTTCTCCACTATACCATACAAACCCATAAATTTTCAAGAAATAAAAATATTTGAGAAACCATACCTGGTGTGAGGTAGCCCACTGAACCTTTTAAATCTATTGTTGAAGCTAGTGAATTGACCTCGATTCTTCCCATCAATTTGGATATCCCAAAATCTGATAGATAGGCTGTTAGGCTTTCATCTAAAAGAAAATTGCTTGGTATATGTCAAAATGCACCATCTGCACATAACAATCATAATGAAGATTTTCCACCGCATAGGTTATATCTACGGCTATGTTTAGCAGTTCCTTCAGTCCCAATCTAAAACTGTCTCGTTACAAATGCATTTCTAAGCTTCCATTAGAAAAATACTCAATGATAAAACCGTTTCTTTTGTTTGAATTATTTTTCATCAAAAAATTTCCCTCTTTTCAATTTTAAATATTTTTTTTAATTACCCACTTTAATATCATATTGTCTAATTTTTATTTGTGTGACTAATTCTTTAGTCATTTATAGCTATGTTTTTTACCCACGATCAAATTAGTCATTTATAGCTATGTTGCAAAACATCATTAGAATTTAGTCTTTTTTAGTTGTTGTGACTAAAATGTTTAGTCACATAGTCATTTATTTGCTAAATTCTACTAGTGATGGGTGCATCATATGTACCTACGTACTGGATACTTCCTTCATATTCTGGACTACCTACATAGCCTGTATACATAGGATCAAGGCACATTACAATGTATGTGATGATGATATGTAGTTCTTGGAGACTTGATGATGTAGGGCTAGGGATTGGTTTAGACAAATGGAGGAAGTGAGGTTTAGAGGATGGGGATGTCGCTTTCACTGTATCATGGTATAAAAACCATGATAGATGAAGGGATGGTGATGATGTGGGGTAACCGTTAGTTTTCAAACTGTACCATGTAGCTTGATCACATGATAGAGAGAAAGGAGGATAAGTAGAATGGAAGGATGTCAATTGGTGGAGTGAAATGGTAGTGCAAAGACGTGATGTCTATGCAAAAAACCACTAAAGGGACTAAGGGTGCAGATGGATGAGGTAACCAGTTGGGTAACATGGTAGTGGAAAGACGTGATATCTTCAGAAACCATGAAGAGGACTAGGAGAGGGACTGGGTAGTGGAGGGCTTGATTGTAGGCTGAGCGAGGGGGTCATTATTGGAGAAGCTTGGTTGGAGTTATAGTAGAGGGTGGTCGGAGGGATGTTCGTGTTAGGTTGCATTTGATATGGGGGAAGAGAGTGCTCAGACTAGATTCAAACTATAAGAACAATAGTTTGAGGGATAAGTGGGGATGAGGTGACTGGAAGAGATGGAGGGATGTGATGGAACCCTCAAATTTTGCAAATTTTGAGTGCATATGTCTTTTCAATGTGTCGATAGAGGCTAAGTCGACATATTGCTCAATCTACCCCAGATCCCATCTTCGCTGATTAAAATTTTGCAACTTAGGAGTGATCTTGCAAATTTGTATGGTACAATGTTTCTTGGTACATATGGTAGTGTGCCTATTCAGTTTCAGACTTCTTGGATGAGTTTTGATGGGCTATTTAATCATTTCTTACTGCAACCAGGCTCAATTTAGTGTTCTAGAAAGTTGCAAATTTCATTATTATGAAGGCAATCCATTTCTTGTTTTGGTCTAAAACATCTCTAGTTCAATTTTCATTAGAAACTGAGTCCATATGATGCATTATTTTATTGCATCTCGGTTGCGGCGAACATGTCTTGCGGGCTAGTTTACAAAGGAGGTATATAAATTTGGTGAGCTGAGTGAGATCCGTTGACAAACCCATATTTTAAATAATTAATTACGCCTGCTTGCAAGTTTTTGTGGCTATAGGATGTTTTGTGTGCATGTAGTGGAATTACCCTATTTACACTATGGCCGAAATTGAAAAATGTCACTATGTTCTAATGTTTAAATGGCTTAAATTTTAAAACAACTTTGAAAAGCCCTAAATATTTTATTCATTTTATAAAGTTTAACTTTATAAATGTTAATGTGCAAGAGACTTTACATGGCAAAAAAGGCCTCTTCCACAAGTCGCAACAACAAGAGGAAAGGCACCAAAGAGAGTTACGGAACAACAGAAAGGCATTTGATATTTTAAAAATCTTCCATAAGGCTTTGTTTAAAGTTTTAGCTACTTTAATATTTCTTCTCTGCCAATCCACGGATGAAATAAGCTTAGTAGAAAATGAGATCAGCAGAACAATGGAAAGGCATTTTAATGGTTTTAAATATCTTCTCTAAATCTTTGTGTAAAGTTATGATCTCCTTAATGTTTCTTCTTCGCCATTCCATAGAAGGCAAGAAGGAGAGAGCAGAATGGATTGGTGGAATAGTGGAAAATGTTTGGAAAAGCACTTTAAATGTGTCAAATGTTTGGCATAGATATGGGAAAAGCATTTTAAATCTTTTCCGTTATTCCGCAGAGAGCAAATAGTGAATGCACATAGCAGATGTGTGGAATGGCAGAAATGTTGAAGAACAATATAGAGGAGTGATGGCTATTTGGTAATCACATTTTTTTTAAAGCTATTTTTTTGGGGCTTCTATAGGTTGTAAATGAATTATTTCACTCCCAAAACAATGCCTAGGACATTCTTCATGACCAGAAGGTAATTTTAGAGGTGTTCTGAGTGTTTTAAACTGCATAGAGGTGAGAAAAATGGGACAACAAAAGGAAAAACGTGGCAGCATTATTTCTATTGCCTCCAACAAATTTGTAAATGCATTGACATATAAAAAAATGTTCTTGCAAAAGGAATAATGTCCGTGTATATGCAAAAATGCCTTACATATTTGATTTGATTCTGGAAGTTAAAATTGTATGGTAAATGCATTTTCTACTTGCCAGTGAAATGTGAAAACTGCCTGGGGGTCAAATTTGTTACATGCCAAGTAAAATTGTAGTTAAATAGTGATGTTTCTAGCAGGTTAAAATTGTGCATGAGAATGCAAATCAGATTTGGGCCAAATCAATTTTAGTTGCAAAAGGGAGTGGGCAGATTGAAGAGGGAAAATGAAGAAGGAGGAGCATCTTCTAAAAGCAAATCAGTTGCAGAATCAAGGGAGCTGAGATGTGCCATGTGTCATCAGTGGATTATTTTTAGGGTTTCATCTTCTTCTCTCTTTCTCTATAAGACTGTAACTTCTGTACCATTTTAAGGGTTGATTCCAGGTTGTCTTCTCAGACTAGGTCTGGAAGATAAAGATCAATCTAGGGGTTCTATTTTTCTGCAGTAGTTAGATCTTTGTTTTATGATATAATAGATCCACTTGTGTGAATTTCTATATTGGATTTGGAAGTATTTTCAATAAATCAATATAGGTCCATGCTTTTGTTGTCAATACTATTCTCTGTCTCCACCAATGTTTGAGTATTTCAGGGGATCTAAGGGGTTTTTGGGTGTACATTTGCTACACTCTCCATTTTATCTATGTTAGTCTGTATTTTCAAGGATATATAGTAGTAGTGTTTTGCTTAAATATTTACTTAAATATCTAAGTGAACATGCTTTCATGGACAAATATTTGGGATGTTTCAGTGCATTGTGGATAGCTAAGAATGGATGTAGTGTTGAGTGCAGAAGGGCTATTGAGGGTTCAATGTTTCTGTAAAGCAGAAACCTAGCTAATTGAATTCATTTGAGTGTATGCTTTCCTTTTCATTATGGATTTTGATCCACGTGTGACTCTGTTTCCCATGGGATTAGGCACTGATCTAGGGCAGTCAAGTATAACCCTACCCCATTACAAAATTGAAAAATCATTTTAGTTATGTTTATTATTATTTCTAGGTTAGTTCTATCCTACCCTTATGCATGAAGTCCATTATTTTGAACCTTGTTAAACCTCATGAGAAACTTGTAACTAGTGTAAATCTTCAGAGGACTTGTGCATATTGTATCTCCTAAGTCAATGGTGTTGTAAGAAGCTGTCAATGAGTACATTTATAATGATTTTAACTAAGCTTATCATATGTTAACACCATTTGAACCTAATTGCCTAAATTTAGAGATCTCCCTTGCTATGTATCTGTTTCCTAAATTGTTTTGAGGTCTCTGAGAACACCCTCCTGAGCTTGGCAATGCTCAAAGAGTAGAAGGCTATGTGTAGCCTTGTTCGTTGGCCTTTCTTATCCTTAGTCTGATGTTAGTTTTCCTTAGGATTGAGGGTTACAAGAAAAAACACCAACATGATGGATAGACTGTGCGTTGATGTAGGTGAGTATTCTACTTTTTTGTTACTAGTTTCTTGCATAACATAGGCATGGACAAATATTTTGGGAATGATGGACATTAGAAGCTCAGATGATGGGATGTGATGGATATGATGGATGATGATCAAAAGGTGGTTTGAATAGTGGATCTAGGTTGAACCTACACATGATGCCTAAAAGCAAGTTTTCATCATGATACTTATCCAAGGCACCACAAGAAGTGGTTTTCACCATAGGATGGATTATTTCTCTTTACTTTTTTTATTTTTTGAATTTTTTGAATTTTTTGTATTTTTGACATAGGGTATTCAGCAGGCTAACTATGGAACCACTTCAAGTGGATGATGTTCATGGGTTCGTCAAGCTCTTCTCTTGCAAGGTTGGAAAGGTGGTATGCTCCCAAGCCATACTTAGTAGTGACAATGTAGGGGCCTAGCCAATTAGGCTCAAATTTCCCTTTCTTTTCTCGTTATGACAGATTCCTTTGATTTTATTTCATGACCAAGTCTCCTACTGCAAACTCTCTACAACATATTTTCTTGTTGTAGGATCTACGAAGGCAATTCTGGCATGCTTGGAGGTGATTGAGGGTGTTGAGGTGCCATTCATCCAATAGCTCGAGCTCTTGGTGGCGTGCAACACTGTATTCTTCATCAGTGATAACATTACACAAAGAGATGCAGAATGAGGGCAATTTGATCTCTATTAGTAGGTTAGCTTTAGCTCCAAAGACTAGGGAATATGGTGTAGCTCCCGTAGGTGTATGGATGCTAGTGCGATAGACCCAAAGGGTGGGATGGATGTAGAGGTGCCAATCATGGCCAGTTTCATTGACAACTTTCTTTGAGGATTTTGAGTAAGGTTTTGTTAGTTTCCTCAGCCTGGCTATTACCTTGGGGATAATACGGAGTGGACCAATGATGTTGTATGTGGAATTGTTCACAAAGGTCTTGAACATCATGGTTTTTGAAGGGTTTACCATTGTTTGTGACAATGGTGGATGGGATACCATAACAATAGATGATATGGTAAAGGATAAACTTGGTGATTTGGTTTCCAGTGGTGAAAGTGAGAGGAAGGGCTTCAACCCACTTAATGAAGTATTCTATGGCAGTGACAATGAATTTGTGTCCATCAAAGGAGGATGGGTGGATTTTGCCAACGAGAACTAAGCCCCACTGAGACAAGGGCTATGGTGTTGTGATAGGTTGCAACACCTGAGAGGGAGTGTGGATGAGATCTCCATGCTACTGATAGGGTTTACACTTCTTCATGTACTCACATGCATCATGTTCCATAGTAGGCCAATAATATCCTATACATAAGAGCTTCTTGGCTAGGACAATGCCATTTGTGTGCACTCCGCAGATACTAGACATGGACTTCATGTAGGGCAAATGAAGCTTCTTCTATGTTTAAACATTGAAGAACCGTGCCATCATAGCTTTGGTGATAGAGGGTGTCAGCGAGGATAGTGTAGCGAGTGTCTCAGCGAATGAGGGATAGTTTTTGTTTATGTGTGGATTCAAGTGGGAAGGTGTGATGTTGGAGGTAGGTGTAGATGTCATGATACCGAGGATTTTGTAGACCAACAATCTCACAAACAAATTCGGACTTGGCAACACAATATGCTGGCATAAAGAGTTGTTCTACAAGAAACTCACACTGATGGTTATCATGAGGCATATCCAGAAGGGATCCAATAGTAGCCATGGTATCAGTTGCTTTGTTGTGAAGGTGAGGAACCTACTCAAACTGTATGTAGGTAAAGAATAGTTTGTATTCATCAACCATTTTTTTATAGGGTACTAGTTTGTCATCCTTAGTGAGGTATTCATCATTGACATATTTGATAATTAATTGAGAGTCACCATAGACTTGTAGCTGCAGGATATTCCACTGAACTGCTATTTTGAGACCAATGATCAAAGCTTTGTATTCAACCACATTATTTGTGCATGGGAAGGCAAGTCTGTATGCTTTGGGGATATAGTTGCCTTGCAGGGTCACCAATAGTATTCCTACCCCTGAATCGTGATTGGTGAAGGATCCATCAAAATATAGTTTCTAGTTTATAGATTCTATTGTAGTTAAGATGGACTCATTTGGAAAATCAATGGATAGTAGTTGATGATCTGTGAGAGGTGCTTTGTCTAGCTGATTTGCTACAACCTGTCCTTTGATTGCCTTCGATCAACATATTCAATGTCAAATTTGCTCAACAACATAACCCATTCTGCCATTCTTCCCATGAGTGAAGTCCTGGAAAGTAGGTACTTGAAAGGATCAACTCTACAGATGAGCTTGATAGAATGACTTAGCATGTAGTGTCATAACTTTTGGGAATAGAAAACGATAGCTAGACATACACATTCCATGGAGGTGTAGTTAAGCTCATAGCTAACTAGGGTCTTGCTGATATAGTATATAGCTCTTTCACGGCTAGTATCATCATGTTGTGCTAAAAGTGCCCCTAGTGCTACTAAAGTTTCTAATATATACAATAATAACAGCTTTCCAGGGATAGGTGCCATGAGGACCGGTGGTGAAGCTAGATATTCCTTGATGGGGTCAAATGCCTGTTGACAATTTTGGTCCCATTTGAAGTGTACATCCTTACGAAGCAAATGGGTGAAGGGTTGACATTTATCTACAAGTTGAACAATGAACCTGTGGATATCCTTGAGTTTTCCTTAGAGACTGCGTAGTTGCTTTAGTGTCTTAGGGGGCATTTTTGTTATAGCAGTGACTTTAGTGGGATCCACCTCAATGCCTCTACAAGAAACAATGAACCCCAAGAGTTTTCCAGATGTTACGCTGACGACACATTTATTGGGGTTGAGGCAAAGCTTGTATTCTTTGAGACGTGCAAATATCTATTCTAAAACATCAGGATGTTCTTCCCTTGTTCTAAACTTCCCTAGGAGATCATCCACATAGTCCTCCATTATTTTGTGTAGCATGTTGTGGAAGATGGTAGTCATTGCATGTTGATAGGTTGCCCCAGCATTCTTTAGACCAAAGGGCATGACTTGCTAGCAATATGTACCCAAAGGATAGGTAAAAGAAGTTTTGTATTGATCTTCAGGGGCAATTCTGATTTGGTTGTATCTAGAGAAGCCATCCATGAGGGAGAGAATCTCATGTCCTGCTATGAGATCTACAATTGTGTTGATGTTGGGGAGTGGAAAGTCATCCTTTGGACATGCTTTGTTGAGGTCTTAGAAATCTATGCAAACTCAGATGCCCCTAGGTTTCTTAGAAATTGGGACAATGTTGGAGACCCATTTTGGATAGTCAATAGGGCGGATGAAGCCAACATCTAATAGTTTCTCCAATTCTTCTTTAACAAGAAAGGAGAGTTGAGGGTACATCTTGTGGAGTTTTTGTTTAATAAGTCTTGCTTCAGGATGTACCACAAGATGGTGAACAACCAAGGATGGATCCAACCCTGACATGTTGGCATAAGACCAAGTGAACACATCGGGTGCTTCATGGAGCATAATGGAGAGGTTGGATTTTCCTTCGGTACCTAGACTTTCTACTAGGTGTGTAAGCTTGGGTAATTCTTGTGTGCCAAGGTTGATTTCTTGAGTGCCTTTGATCAGAATGTTGGAACGTTCCTGCCAGTAGGATAGCATGGGGGGAAGATGGAGATCCTCATCTTCTAGTACCTTAGAGAAGTTTTCACTAGGAGATATGTCTTTATTTTTCTCTTTTGTGTCTAAAAGTGCCTCAAAGATGTTTTCACCAGGGGATGATTTTCTATTTTTTGATTTTTGGTTTTTTGGACTAAGGATCTCTTCCCCAAAGTAGGCATGAGTGTGCAAGGATATGTCATACTGTGAGGTGTCATAGAGTTCTAGGAACGCGGAGAGAGCCTCATCATGTTGAAACATGTCGAGAGGTAGGGGTCCTTGATAATCCCAAGCAATGAGTTTAGGATGAATGAGGGGGAGGTCAATAATGAAGATGGTATTGTCAAGGAAGATGCATGAAAGATCAAGATCTTCACATGAATCTATGATGACACTCAGAGTAATATTCTTAATGATAGAAGAGGATTCCTTTTCCTTTACCAAAGTTTTAGCAGGTGCACAAATTGTCACAGTCGGTGGGGCATATCCTAAACTGAAGTATTGAGCATGTTTCTTGAGAGATGTAGGATCAACCGGGATGGGTTTTGTAAAACCTTGTTCATCTGCACCAAGTCCTGTTCCATGGTAAGGCATTTTCGTACAAATTTGAAATGGTACAGGATATTTTTCTTTGAAGTTTTCCATGTTCATAGGTGTTGGAGTGGTTTCATCATGGGCTAACCAATCACTCAAAGTTGTTTCCTCAGCTTCCTCTTCTCTAGAGACCTGTGCTAGTACAAATGGGATTTTGTCACTGATTCTACTCTACTATTCTTGTTCTTTCTTCTCAAGATGATGACCGTGGGAGTGGGGGACAAAGGTAACTGTCCCATGTGGAAGGTATTGTGAAGCTCATATTTCCCACACCCTTTGTCTATGATCTTGACCTTTTGAGGTGTAGGAGTGGAAGATGAGGTGGAAGCTTGTGATGGATCGATGGTGACTTGTGGAGTGGATGATGATGTGGATGGAATGGATGAGGGGTCCTTGACATGGTCCTCATAGGTGCTTGGACAATGAAATTTTCTATCATAAACAACCTCTAAATCTTTGCAATTTTTAAAAGGTTGTTGGTTGGCAGAAATAGTGACTTCCACACCATTATGAGGGAACTTAAGACATTGATGGTAGGTGGATGGAACAACTTGCATGACATGTAACCATGGTCGGCCTAGGAGAAGATTATATGGAAGGTCAAGATCAATCACATTACATAGAATGGGCATAGTGAGTGGGCCCACCTTGATAGGGAGGCATATGGTGCCTTCAGATTATCTTTCTGTGTTGTCATATGCTTTGATGGAGATAACTAAAGACTCTAGGTCAGCCGCTAAATACCCCATGAGTTTTATAAATTTTAATGTAACATTATCTAAGAGGACCCTCTTGATTTTGTGGTTGGCGATTTGGACTTTGATATGGAGTGCTTTATTATGAGTGGGATTGATGGGCAACATGTCAGCGTGGCTAAAGATGAGATGATAGGATGAGGATAATTGAGCCACTAGGTTTTAAAATTGAGTGGACGGTATGTCAGTGGGGACATGGGACTCTTGGAGAGCCTTGTCAAGGATTTCACAGTGGATGATGGATGTCTTAAGGAGTTCCAAGATGGAGATTTGTGCAGGGGTCTTCCCAAGATGGTCAAGGAGGTTATATTCAGAAGTGATAGTAGTGGATGATGGGGATGGTCACTTTATGGTTACACATCCACGGTGGGTAGTAACGACACATTTGGGGGTGGTATTTATGAGTTTGATGTTGGAGACACGAGTAGAGTAAAAATCAATTCAACCTACTACATTGTCATAGAGACATGTGTTGGCTTGGTTGTTGGGATTGGTATTGGAGGATGATGGTTTGGATGTAGTTTGGTTGTTATTGCAGTGAGGAAGAGGATCTTGGCAAACACCTAGGTCATCATTGGGTGATGTGTTGTTGTTTACTTCTATTTGGATATCATCGTGATTGATGAGGTCTTGGATTTAGTATTTCAATTTCATACACTTGCTCATGGCATGGTCCTTTATGCACTGATAGTCACAATATTCATTTTATTTATACCATGCGGGTTTAGGTTGGTTTTCATGAAATGGTTTCATTGTGGGGAGCTGAACCATGTTGGCTTGGACTAATTTTTTGAATACTACCTCGAGTGGTTCACCCAAGGGAGTATACTTGCATTTTGGATTATTAGGGGGATTCCACTTTGGAGGAGCGGAAGGGACCAAGACATTGTTTGAAATGTTTTGGACAATATTTGTCTCTTTTGTTTTAGGAGTGACAATTTGGATATACTTGGAATCGGTAGCACTATCTACTACAGTGTTCTTGTTTTTAGCCCAAAATTTATGTTTGTCGTTGGATGACTTGTCATTGTCATTCTTGTGTAGATTTTGACTAAACCTTTTGCAATAAGGGCCTTTTCAATGGTGACCCCTTTTTCTATGATAGCATCGAAGGTTGATGCATAATGTACTTGCAAGTGAAAGGCCATTTCTTGGTTGAGATTTTGGATGAAAATATGGACAAGTTGTTTTTTGGGGGTTGTCCAAGGTAGCCTACTAGCAAGGTCTCTCCATCTTTGTAGGTAAGCGGCGAAACTCTAACCACTTCATTGTTTGGTGTTGCAAAGGTTGAACATAGTGATTTCATGCTCTACATTGTATGAGAAGTGAGTGACAAATTTCTCTGAAAGATCAACAAAAGTTGAGATGGAGCCATAAGGCAAGTGCATAAACCATTCAAGGGCTTGTCCTCCTAAGCTTCATGGAAAAAGACAAAGGAGGAATTGGTCATCATAGGCTACTTCTTGACATACCATGAATAATTCCTTGATGTGGTCACGAGGGTCTCCTTTGCCTTTGTACTTGTCAAATTTTGGCATTTCAAAATGTTGAGGAAAAGGTGTGATGGTGACATTTCTATCAAATGGATAGGGACATAAGTCTTCGAACTTATAATGTTTCTTTTGGGTCCCTAGTTGGATGCTTTTGAGTGCATTTTTCATCTCTTTCCATTCTTCATCGAAAGGGTTAGCAAGAGGAGGTTGTGACATGTGTTGGAGTGGGGGTTGTTGTGATGATGATTGTTGATGTTGGGGATGGATGTATTTTTGTTGTTGGATGTATGGAGGTGGACCCATAGTTTGTGTATAAACATGGGACCCATACAGAATATTTTGTTGGTTTTGGAGTGGTGGTTATTGTTGAGAGACATGTGATTTTGCACCAAGGACCCATGGGGAGGCTATTGATGCATGGAAGATTGATATGTAAGAGAGGGGTTGGTATAGATCATCAAGGGATTTTGTTCTGGGTTAAATGGATTAGCGGTTTGGATGGTTGTTTGTGTTGTGGGTGGTAACACCATTTAAGTGATGATTGACCTTTGAGGGATATTCAAAGGAGGAAGGGGTTGTGGAATGATAGTGGAAACATCTTGTGGATTGCTTGGAGGTGGTGGGATGATGGGTATGTTGACATTAGATGGTACTGTGGAGATGAGCACATCGGAGGGTAGCATACTATATGGTAACCCAAAGAGGGGATTTGATACTTTTGTTGTGAGGTGCTTCTAATCCTCATATTTTGGTCTATAGTGTGGATGACATTAGTGTTGGAGGCATAACTAGCCCATGGGTTGTCATAGATGGGTTCGTTAGGATTGGGGACACATCCCCATTGTTGATCTTGGATGGGTGAGGGTGGTTTGTCATGGAAAATGGTTTTAAGTTTGTCATGGTCGAATGAGTATGGAAGGTGTGAGCCATGTTCAATGAGATGTTTGAGGAATTCATCCTTATGGTTGTCAATGAATTGGTCAAGCTTCTCATGTGGTCCCTTTTCATTGAGAAAATTGACAAAGATGGGGAAATAGGTGTGATGATGATGGGTGGATGTTTCACCCAATTCAGGTTGGTTGACATATCCCTCCATATTACTCGTGGTAGAGTCATGAGGAGAGAGGGGTTGGTAACGAGATTTCATTCTCTTCCTAGCTTATGATCGCATGATGGGAGGCATAAAAGGTGAACTTGGATATGATTTGGATGATGAGGTACCAATGATGATGGATGGGGGATTGACTCTAAGTTTAAAATCTAGATCAAAGTGATTTGAAGATCAAGGATCAATCCTATATAATTAGGGTGGACAAAGAGCCTAAGCAAAATGATAATAGGATTATCTTACTTGGGGTAGACAAGATGCACCAAGAAAAATGGGATTTCTTGAAGTCCACTAACTTAGGAGTTGTCTAAGTTCCCAAGCTAATTTATCCAAGAGGATAATGATGTCTAGTTTATACTAAACTTAAGATAGACAAAGTCTTAAGCTTACCATAAACAAAATGATGATTTGATCTAGATTCCAACTTTAGGATTTGGATATGATTTTGATTGATTTGATGATGGGGATTGATTTTGGATTAGGACAATAAGGATTTGATTGATGTGGAAAGGATGATGGATTATGGATGATAGGATTGACTAAGGATTAACTAGGATGAGGATTTATTATATATGCTAGTGGATGATGATCAAGGATTTAACTAACGATGGATTAAGGATGATGATTGATCATTACAAGGACAATTATAGATTAGGCCTAAGGGTGATGATTATGGATGACTAAGGTTGGATTGATTAAGGATTGATGAAGATGGGATTGACTATGGGTTAATCAAAGATCATGATTAGCTATGAATTAGGGATGGGAATTAATGGAAGGTGGTTATGATTAAAGAATATCATTAAGAAATGGATTATGGGGCTAATGATGGGCTAGGACTAATTAACTATGGATGACTTGGATTGCCTATGAACTAACAAGGACAATAAATAGCATGATGACAAGGATAATGACTAATGATTAAAGTTGGATCACAAGCTAATAGAGACAAATGGATGTGGATGTGATTGAGGTGGCATGCAATGTCAAGGGATGGTGTGGAAAAGGGATTTTTGACAACCAAAAGGACAAGATCTTGATTTTTTTATGTCTCTAAAAAATGGGCACTGATTTAGAAAATGGGCACTAATATATATAGTGGGTGTTGATTCAAAATAGTGTTTTTAATTTTGTGATTTTGAAGTTGTTGGATTGGATTTTAGGCAAGATTTTTACATACAACAATCACAATGGCTGTTTGATTGACTTTGGAAGTTAGTGTGAGAGGTGGTTAGCCTTCATGGTTCACAAATGGCTTGTACGAGTTTTGCAGAAAGAAGACACTTCAAGCACTTGTATACAACCTACAATTATTCAAGTGGGAGTGACATATCTTGTGGATCTCATGAAGTGGCCGTGGGCCAATCCCAACTCAAAGTGAATTGAGATTCCCACCCCCACTAATACCTATGATGCTATAGCTTGGATAGATAGGGAAAATAAGGTCCTGGACCACCTTTACCCCTCACCTTGGAGACTTTTGTCTTTCCAAAAGCATGTCCTATCTCAAGTATAATGGTACGGTGAGTATCTTCCCCTCCTCTGCAGCAGTGCACCGTAAGATATGACAGCTGAAAGGTCTTACATTGGATTAACAAGGCTTCTAGAGGTGTCCTTGATATATGCAAGGTATGTGAGGCCCAAATCTGTGAATGAGGGTGTCCCAATTGACTGACGCTCAACCACTCAAGTCTTAGCGGTCCAAGGGTCTTGGAGGTCTATTACTTGGAGGCAAGAGGGTCCTTCCTTTAAAGGAGTCTTTTGATTCTCACAATATTTATAGACCATGCTAGAACATGTGGTTGATGTCATCCCTTGGGGGGATGAAATCCCCAAGCAGGCCTCCTAAGAAGAAACTACCCTTTGTTTTTTATCACCCAAGATCACACTAGGCGCTAGGGGAGAGCATACACAAGGTGAGATATCCCCTTCGAGATAATACTTAAAAGCATGAAAAATGCCCCCAGGTAGACTTTTGATCCCCAATATCACCCTAAGGTGCGAGAGGAGAGCACACGCCTACAAAGGGACCAAGCAAAGAACACAAGTTCTTTAACCTTCTAACTAATTTAATGCAACTAAGAACTAGTGTAAAAACCAATTCTTTGATGGAGGGGCTGCAAAAAACATGTTAGTAGTTGGTAATTAGGTCTTGGACAATCGTAGAATGTTGCAAAACAAATTTTAGTCCAAGATAAAATGATAAAAACTAATTTTTTGTTAGCATAGTGACTAGGCGCTGATACAAAAAATAGGTGCTGATATATGAAATAGGCGTTGAAATAACCAGAATGTTATATGTGACAGTAGGCGTTGAAATATGGAACAGGCACTGATACAGTCTTGATAGAGTCTCCCCCTTGTAGAATTGATTTTTCTTGCAAAATAGAGAGGTAAATCTGTAGAAAACAATAGTAAAAAGCCTAAGGAACCTTGTTAGAAACTTTGGTTAGCAAAATGCATAAGAAAGCCTAGTTTTGTGTCAAACTAAAAATGAATGTTGAATTATGAAATAGGCACTGATTTACTGATGACAGGCATTGATCTGAGACAGTCAGCACCTCCCTCTTGTTCTTGTGTTTTCTTCTACAAATATAAGAGCTAATTTGCACAAAAGGTTAGTAGAAACTAATTTAAGACCTAATGCAGAGGTATGGCTCAAAGACTGGTGAAAAACACATGAAAACAATGGTTTATACCTTTGCAAAAATGGGTACTGATATCCTGGATAGGTGCTAAAATGTGAAATAGGTGTTGATTTATAGAAAACTGGCATTGATCCGACCTGTCACAAGAAAACATGCAAACAAACATGCAATTGTTAGTGGAAAAGGTGATGGGGATCCCACTCGGCGTGCCAAAAATGTCTACTATGGAGATGGGATCCTAAGATGAGTGCATAATAACCTAATTTTCTCCCAATCCCAAGTCCAAAGGACCTCAAGATTGGACTAGATCACTACTATGCTTCCTATCAACTAATGCACCCTATCTAAACACACTAGTGATAATTTTTCCTAATGGAGATGAAAATATACTATCCTAACTTAAAACTACACTAAGATTAGATGGATGTTGAGTACTCAGATTGGTAGAATGTCTTTGCATATGATGGCTTATGAAAATGGAGGTGGAGGCCTCAATTTATAGATTTTTGGGGATGGAAATGGGGGGCTATGATCAAATTGGGAGATCAAGGGCTGAAATTGTTTGAGGATCCTCAAGCAAGGAGAATTGGATGAATGGCATGCTTAGATTGGATTAGAATTTTTCTCTAAGATTCAAGGGATGATCAAAGGATGAGATTGTAAGTTTGAATGGATGGATGGCTAGGATTGGGTAGGTGTATGACATGTAAGGCCTCATTTATGAAAAGGTAAGGCTTGGATTTAGTGAAGAATTTTAAATTGTATGGAGAGGACAAGTGGAATTTTAAATTAGAGGAATAGTGTCCAAATAGTGCCACATGTAATTTTAAATTTGCATGAATAGTGACACTTGGAGTGGGATGGAAGAAATAGGACAAGTGTACACATTTTGGAAGATTGGCCATGCTTCCAAAGTACCACTTGTCATGTACATGCATTTACATGGAATGACAAGTGGACTTCTAGAAACATGGGGGTTGGTAATGATCAATTGATTAAAATTAATTCATGTGCACATGTTTTAGAAGAAAATAATGATAATTACTAAAAGTAATCAAAAGTGGACAAAATAAGAATTAAATAAATATGGTCATTTATTTCATTTTTGGAGTGTGAATTATAAACTATAGTCACAAAAATATTTAATTTTTGAACTATAGTAGAGGAATTTGATTTTTGTGAAAGAGAAAAGGTGTAGGATAAATTAATTAAACAATTAAAAATTATTTAATTAATATTTAAGTCGGATAAAATGATGTAGGTGGGATGGATTCAGATTGCGTAAGTGGATGAAAGTGGTTGTGACCATTTTTAGACGTCTACATTCATTTTGTCATGTTTGTTGGGTCATTGGACCAATTTTGGTTTTGTGTTGAGTTGGTTTTGAGGTATGGTTTCATGTTGTGGACCTTGAAGCCTTTTGAGGCTTGTAGCTTAGTTTTTCCCACCAAAGTCTTTCTAGAACATTTCAATGTCAAGAAATTAGGTCTTGAGTCTATTGTTTTCATTTCAATTCTACTTCCATGACATAAAAACAAAATAAGAGACAACTCATCATTCATCAACACTATCTATTGAACACCTAGAATACTAAGAGGGGGGTGAATCAGTATTATGTTAAACCATTTACGCATCAAACATTTAATCCATTAACATATTTAATTGTAGTAAGGGAAATTAAGCATAAAGAAAACAACCACAACTCATAACACATGAACATCAGATTTATGTGGAAAACCCAAGAAGAGAAAAACCACAGTGAGGATTGTTGGTTATGATGTTAATCATAAACACACATAGATAAAGAATTACAAATCAAACCTTTATCATCTTGAAAGATACGATGAATTCAAAGAATTCATGATCCCAAGTCTCCATGGAGTAGTTCATAATCTACTGGTGTTGCTCACTGGTTTGATGTGCCTTGTTGTTTTCCATTCAAGGGGCCTTACATTTCTAATTCCAAGAACTGATATATGAACATCCGGTCCTGCACTTGCTTTCTATAAATCTTTCAGTAGACAAGGTTAATCCTACTGTATTTAACAGATGATAAATATATTTTCTAAGTTTGATCAATTCTTTTGATCATCAACTGCTATCGATTAATTTTCACCTTTGCACTGTGAATTTGTCTAAATAATGTACTTGTAGATAGATATTTACATGATTGTTATCATTATTTGTATATATTTGCATGATATTTTTAATTTTACATGCTATTCAACTCAAATATGCCATGAATATTCAAAGTTCTATGGGATATCAACATATTTCACTATGTTTGTGATACAGTCAAGGTAGGAGGGTCCGGTGAGGGACTGTCCATCCTTGCAACCTTAATCAATTATCACCATGATCATAATGGATATGCAACAAAAGCTAACAACTAATCAACAGAAAGGTAAAAGATATTCACGAACACATAACACAATATGTATCATGGGAAAAACCCAGCCTTCAAAGCTCATTCCACATATATTATAACTTCAAATCAAAATACACATGCCTCAAGGGATTTTATAGATGGTAGTCCATAGCCCAGGGATTAAAAAAGATTCAAACAACAATATTATTTCATGGTTCAATCCTTCTACATATCAATTCTCTGCTCTACAACTCCTTTTGCTTCCTGCTCTACCTTCTGCTCTGTTCTACTACTCATTCAGATCAAAACAACTTAAGATCTTGCTTTATTTCTTCGTATACTTGTTCCTTCCATCACTGGTTCTTTTTAACAAATCTTTATCCTTCATTTATATCCTCCACAAGCCTTCAAATCCTTATCAAGTCGGCCTAATTGCAATGGCTAGTATGAAATGTGTGTACACGGGTAGGTCGAACCTAAACATAATGCATTGCTCCGTTGGTGCATAAAACTTTGTGTGGATCTCCATGAAGGTCAGCTAGGTCCTATACTTCATTGAATAATGTTCCTTTAGGCTCTGCAAGTCATGAATTTTCTCCGCAAGCCGATTAGACTACACTGAACACTGTTGACTCTGGTATGTGAGAACAGGTAAAAATAGGTAATCTTCTGATAGTGATATCTCTCCGGAATCAAACCCAAATGATCTAAATTTTGGATATGTTATGGATGACTATGTCTAGATGTTAAGTCCAGTTCCACAACCTCTAATATTCAAATGTGGAAAAATGTAGAATTCTCTAAGGTTGCTCTCTCTGCAATTTGCAGCTTCATTGTCAATTGTCTCAATTGTTCTGAGTGCTTTCGGATGCTCCTGCATCAGTTTGCTTTAGATTTTCTATAAATTTACAATTATGATGGTGATTAGAAATGAAATTAAACAAATTGTAATGAATACTTGCTAAACTTTACTAAAATGGTTGAATCTTTAGCTATTGGTCCACATACATTCTAGATACTATCATGAAGAGAAGGAAATCAAACCATAAGGTCACCAGGATGTTCCACAACTAGGTATGGTTGATGCTAACTTCAATGGAAAAGGAATGAAAGAAACATGCACAACATGAATTGCACTCCAAGGGATGCAACAAATCAAAGTACAAGTCAAGATTTCATCCACAGTTTACTCAAAGTTTACGATTGTATGTAATCTAGATCTTCTTCTTCATTAAGTATGCAAAAGACATGTACATTTACAATAAACTTTGAGAATTAGTACTGATGCTTCAATAATCTAATCTCAATTAAGTTTTGAATGAATGAAAAGTGCACTCCATCACCCTTTTATAGGACAAGGGGAGGAGGCGGTTACAAAGATCCTACAATCTAGATTTGTCAATTAAAATCAATGGTTCACATTGCCCTTTGATTTAGTCAACAATATACACGTGGCACAAGTTGCTAGTTGACAACCATCTGGTATTACTTTATGCACCTGATCATGTGCATTATATTTATTCTTTATCCTCTTCATCAGTGGATAAACTTTCTTCTACAGGCACACTTATTTGTCCCCTAATGGGCTTATACATTTTCACTATTCTTTCAATCTCCCCTCCATCTTGGACTTTGTTCTTCTTGACTACATGCTCTTGTGATTTGATCTGTGCTTGCAATGCAGACCATTTATTCTTTCTGCTATTCAACATCTCATTATAATTTTCCACTTTAGCCTTCATCCTCATGGCTTTATTTATTGTGCCTTCTAATAGATGGTTGAGAGGGTCATCTGCAACAAGTTTGAAATTATACTGAAAAGCCTTAACTGCAAAGTCCTAATCTTGATTTTCAATCTTTCCTTCCACCTTTTCTTCTAATTCCTCCAGAATTTCTGCCTCATCAGACAAGAGCTTGTGCAAGTTGACACTGATATCTCCCAGCTTGGCATTGCATGGGGAAACTCTCCTACATGCCACATGCCTAAATTGTAAATGTTGATAAGTAGGGGATCTCCTCTTCCCTTTTCTGACCTCACTATCCATTCATCCAGATTAGTATTTCCTAGATGAGTATCGTTTATCTAACCATATCTGAATGCAACCCTCTCTCGTTGTATGCCCATGGGTTTCAGGAATTCTGCATTTGACCTGCTTTTTCAGAGCGCCATTGAATCCTGCAATAAATCATATGCATTCTTACCCTAACATATCATATGATCATGTAATTTTTTGATAATACGAATATCCTGATGATTTTAATTCTTCATTGATTACATTTCATGCATTATTACATTGATTTATTGTGGTAAGATTACTCTACTTGTTCATTTTAACCATAAATGAAAAAAGAGGATTTTGCCTTTACATACATGATATCTACTACTCTTTTACTGTTCAGTTGATATCTGGATGCACACGTTTATCCTGCAGACGCTTCCCTCCATTCACCGTTCGAATCTACACCTGTTCCGTTGTTCTTACAAGTTGTAGTAATACATCTCTAATCACGCAATAACTTTGTAATTTAGTTTGAATACTTGGTAAATTCAACATGAGCTTAATCTTCACTTTTAACCAAAAGCAATGACGAATTAGGGTCGACATCCATTGATCAACACCTAAGTGTTGGAGATGTTAATAGGTGGCGGGTGATTATTTGAAATTTTAAAAGGTTCAACCACTGTTAGATTGGCATTTAATGCAGGGATGCATATTCACAAAAATTAGAGATGTTAGGAAATATGATGGATATTGAGAAATATGATCCTTTCAGAGTCAAGCATATTGGTGACATCATTGTCATATCAGGTCCTCTTTATATCTAGTTAGGATGACGTCATTGTCATATCGAGGAAGATTAGGGATCTTAACTAATATGACAGATATTGAGAAATATCCTGATGCTAAGTGTTTACGTTATATCTGAAGGTGATCTGTATATTAACAAATATCAGGGATATTAAGAAATATGACCCTCCTTTGAATGTGCGTGAGAACCTGATGAGTGGATGATCTCTCATGTTTAACTTTGATGTCTACATATTAGCAAATATGTGGATATCAGGTTCTTCTTCATTAAAACACATATCAGGGATATTCATGAATATGACCCTTTGGGAATATCAGGTTTGACCAAACTTTGACCGAGCATAACTTCCTATTTTTGAGGAATTTCAGGGTGATCCAAAATGCTAATCTGCTTAGAATTTCATGCTATTTCCCATTATGAGGTTCACGATGACAAAATTTGACTTTGACATTTAACCCTCCTTCATGAGACCTATGCATACCCAAGGGTGATGTTATTTTGCATCCGTTACTTGACTTTTACCATATCGCCCAAAGTAAGAAAAGCAAGGAAAAGCCCCCACAAAGGTTGGGTCTCTACTTTGCTAAGGCAAAATGGGGTGTGTTGTGTAACCACACAACAACTTGCCACCAAAGAAAATAACGAAATTCCAATAATTCAAGAGGTGAGGATAAGTTAGAACATTATGCTCCATCTCTTGTTAATCATAAGCATCATGATCTTCTAGATGATTCATATTCATCAATGGAACAATGTGTTGCAAAGGGATCAAGTGTGTGCATGTGATTCATATTCCTCATCTTGAAGATGAGTTGAAAACACTAGTAATGGGATTAAGCTACATAATTTGGTTCATCCCTTATAGCTAACCTAGATAGAGCCTTACTTCCAATAGGCGTCCATAGCCCCGACAAGGTTATTTTTGCAATTCCCCTAAGTAGAGCCCCACTTCTAGCAGGCATCCATAGCCCCCATAGAGTTACTTAGATGGCCTAATTTCTCTTCAGATATTCAATATATTTCTCTTTATTTATTTTTATTCATAAGATGTCATTATGTAAGAACATTTTGCAAGGTGTAGTCACTTGCTGATTTAGGTTGGGAATTGCAATGGTAGTAAGGGAAACCTTTTGATTTTTCACTTAACTCCATAGTAGTATGTTCAACAAACCCAAGGCTATTAGGTGTGTCATGTAAAGATCTCCTTGAGCAAGAAAAGAAATACTGATGAACAGGATACCATAGACCTGATTAGGGATACTTGTTAACATGAGATACAGTCTATGCAAAAACTTATATCCAACTCTTGAATTCTAACAATTTCAGTGGTTTTCTAGAGTGAAAAGGTGCCTCATTTTGCCAAATCAAAACAAAGACTCAACGCCAACAAAACAAAAGCAAACACACAAAGCAAACTATACAAACAACTATACAAGATGTACACTATGGTACAGTATTATGACATGACCCTGTCTATGCTCAGAAATAATGTTTAAGGAACTATCCATTGACTGGAAATGGAACATACTCACTTGTTAGAGTCTTGAGTCTATAAGTACTATCTCCTAGGATCTCTAAAATCTAGAAAGGACCTATCCAAAGTTTATCAAACTTTCCATGATCACCTTTCTTCTCATGTGCTTTGTCCTAGGCTAGGACTAGGTTTGAAATCCTAAAAGATTTTATCCTGTCTCTTTTATCAAACCAACGTTTGACAGTAGCCTAATGTTTAGCGAATTGATCAATCACCCTATCTCTCTTTTCTTCTAGGTGCATGAGTTGTAGCAACCTAATTTCTTGCTTACTATCTATACCCAAATACTCTTGTACAAACTGCAATGTGGGGATCTTAAGATTAACAGGGAGGATGGGATCCACCCCATATACTAAGTGGTAAGGAGAATTCCCTAAAGCGACTTTCAGTTTGGTTTAATCCACCCATAAGGCATACTTAAGCAGGGTATTCCATTCCCTAGGGTTCCTTTCTATTAATTTCTTTATGATACTCAATAAATTTTTGTTTGTTGACTCTGCCTAGCCATTTCCTTGGGGATAGTAATTTGAAGAGAATTTCAAAATGGTTCCATAATCAAAATCCCAACTAGACATCCTCAATGAAGCAAAAGTTGGTCAATTATCACATACAAGGGCATATGGACCTCCATACCTAGTTATTATGTTCTTCTCTAGGAACTTGATCACATCTTCTACAGTGCATGTTTTGTTGCCAACTACTTCAGTCCACTTGGTGCAATAATCAGTGATTGTCAAAACATACCTATGGCCTGAAGATGATGGAGGATTGATAGGACCTATAAAGTCCATGCCCCATTGGGCAAACATGTGCATCTCCATAATTGACTGTGGGGGTTGAGTAGCATATTTCTCTCTATTAGTAGCAACTTGACAAGTGTGGAAACATTTGATGTGCTTAGCAGTGTCTTTGAAAATTGTTGGCCAATAATATCCTGCTCTCAAGATAGCATGTGCAGTAGTTAAGTGGGAACCATGTGCTATTCCAAACTCATGTAACTCAACAAGAACCTTGTCTGCTTCTGGTCTATCAAGATATCTAAGGTACATCCCTTCATAATTCTTCTTGAAAAGGACTCCTCCTTTAATCATGTATTTTTGTGACCTTATCTTCAAATCTCTCCTTTGAGAAGCTTGCATCAGCATCTCCCAGTGATTAGGATATGTTAGATATCATAATACCATTCCTTGTTTTCTTTAGCATTTACAACATATTGTTGACTCGTTATGTTAGGATCAGTCTTAGAAATCATCTAGCTTAGGGCTTGCCCTCTAACTAGTTTCATGGGTATTATGTCCATATCATATTCTTGGAGAACTATTATCCATTTGGCTCTTTTCTCTCCAGGTTCACTCTGCATTAGGAGCATTTTTACTGTTGCATCTGGTACTACAACAATTACCATACTTCTTAGGATGTAATGTGTAAATTTCTTTACTGCTCTGACCAAAGCAAGAGCTTGTCTTTCAACATCCATATATCTTAGCTCTGTATCTTTAAATGGAGAACTTATGAAAGCTATAGGTTTTTCTTCCTTGGCTTCATTCCTCTATGTCAGGACTACTGCACATGTATGCTCTGAAGAAAATGAATAAATATAAAACTTTCTTGTGTAGTCTAGGCTGATCAGGACTGGTGCATTTGATATGGCTTTCTTGATGTCCTCAAAGGTAGCCTTTGCTTCAAGTGTCCATTTGATCTTCGCATCTTTCTTAAACATTGCATTGAGTGGTCTAACAATCTCTAAAAATCCTGTGATGAACTTCCTTACAAAGTTTATCTTACCAAAATAAGATTTAAGTTCTTTCTTACTCCCAGGAAGTTGTACCTTCGTGATGGATTCTACCCTAGTAGGGTCGATGGTGATCCCATTTTTTGATATTAGGTGACCAAGTGACTTACCTATGGTTACCCCAAATATGCATTCCTTTGGATTGAGTGAGATACCATATTGCTCACATTTCTTGAGCACCTTTCTGAGGTCTTCTATGTGATCACCTCTCTTCTTTGAAAAGATGGTCAGGTCATCCATATTTATGACTATGCATTTGCCAACCAGACCTCTAAATGCCATGTCCATTGCACATTGGAATGTGGTCCCAGCATTGATCAAGCCAAAAGGCATGCGTATATAAGCAAATATCCCGCACTTGGTGGAGAATGTTGTTTTTAATCTATCCATTTTATCTGCCATTACCTAGCTGTATCCTAAGAAACCATCTAGGAAGGACTTCATTTGAGCTCCATTCACTATTTGCAAAACTTCATCTAGTGAAGGTAAAGGGTAATTATCTTTTTCTGAAGCTCTGTTCAGATTTCTGAAGTCTACACATAGGCGTATATCCATATTTTTCTTTCTTACTGGGACCAAATTGGCTACCCATGTTGAGTGCCTAATAGGAAATATGATCCTGGCATTTTGCAAGTTCTTAACTTCCTCAAAGATGATAGGCTCCAACAATGCTTTAACTGGTCCCTATTTCTGCCTGAAAGGCTTGGTGTCTGGCTTCAATGGAATAGTGTGGGTGATGATTGATGTGTCGTATGTCTTCAGCTCATAAGTCCATGTGATAACATGTATATAATCCTTCATTGCTTGGGTTATTCTTGCCTTTTCTTCTTTAGTCTAGACCTTACCAATCAGGACATTCCTTACATCTTCATTTTGTCCTATATTGACTGGTCAATATTCTCATCCATCTGTCTTGGGGAGATCCTTTTGTTTCATCATATTATGTAGATCAAAGGACTTTTCTAATTCTATCATACCTTTAGGGAGCTTATTGCTTGGTAAGTCCATTATCTCTTCTTCTTCCCATACATGATCTTCCAAATTCTTCTCATCTAGGATTTGTGCATCAAATATATCTCTGTTTGCTATGAAATCCAAGATATGCTGATCATCATCAAACACTTGAAGATTAGTTACATTGTCAGGTATGGAGGGTATTGATTCAATTCTATTGAAAATCTCTTTAATCTAGAAATGGACAAAGGCTCCAATGTATTAGCAGCTTGTGCCAAAGCATTTGCTCTATGATTTTTTTCTCTAGGGACATGGGTGATATTAAATGCATCGAATTCTTCAATCAGGTCCCAAACCCTATGTCTATAGTTGGACAACTTCTTGTAATTGCAAGCATAAATGCCCCTCACTTGTCTTACTACCAATTCTAAGTCTCTGTAGACATGCAGAATCTTAACTTTCTTCTTGAGGGCAAATAATAACCCATGAATTAAAGCTTCATACTCTGTCACATTATTGGTACATGGGAATTGCAATCTGTATGCTACCAAAAAGGACTTTCATGCTAGGTCAATAAGGTTTATGCCTACTCCAGCTCCTTTTTTAGTCTTGGATCTATCAAACCTAAGGATCCATGGCTTATCTTCTATTAATGGCTTATTAGGACCTTCTCTTTTCCTTTTTGCTCTAGCGGCTGCACCACCTGATATCCATTTTAACTTTTGGGATTCACCTTTTGTCATTTTTGGTGATTGATGTGAACATGATACCTCTCTTCTTTTCATTTTTATAGTGTCATCTCTATCACCATCTTGATGTATTTCAATTTGTTTCTTCTTTTCTTTAGACGTGTATCTACTATCAGATAACTGATTCCTTAAACAAAGATGTTCTTGCTTATTCAGTATATGCAAGCATAAGGCACATGTGGTTTCTATTTGTGGTGAGTCATGGAGTCTACACAAACCTTCAATTAAAGCATGATGTGGAGAAACCTCTTGCATGTAAGCCTTTGAATTTACTGAGATAGAAACTTCTCAAACTTTGTCAGGTTACTTCCCTTATCTTCATCTGACAATTCATAATCTGACTCAATTAAGTAGTCAGTCCCTAGGGTGATATCATTTTCATTTCCATGAATATTTCCATCATACATCAGGATCTCGTCTATATTATGCATGTGAACTTCATCCCTATGTGTGATTTCTTCAGATTCTTTTGTATCTGCAGATGACAAACAAGAGTCAGTATCATCATAACTAGATATTGTACTTACCTTGGTTGAAGATGATCCCTTTTTGCTGTAAGCTCTTTCCAATTCCATCATATCTAAGCATGCATCACAACTTTTCTCTGAATATGCTTCATCATGTAACCTGCACCAACCTTCAATTAAGATATCCTCAATGGATATACCTAGTATTTGGAAACGCTGCATTTCTCTGGATAAGTACATTTCAAAATCTTTAAAGTGATCTATTTCATCATTATCATCTGAACTGCCATCAGACTCTATGATCACCCTATTATCCTGATGAACATTTCTATGCATGTGTGTGTTGTACATTAGAACTTCCTCTATTTTAACTATTTGAGGTCTGATAGTATAAACTCCTGGTTCAACATCCACATATAATATCCCATTGGTGTTATTATATTCAGTGATCATATGTTTTTGTAGACACCTAAAATTGACTTGCTCTGCAAACCAATTTCCCACACTTCTATACTGATTTATCCCTAACCATCTGCCTATCCCTTGTGATCAATTAATTCATTTAATTTATCACTAGACCTTACAACACTATCCTCATCAATTACATAAATATTTCTAATATTTATTTAGCTGATTTTTTCCATTTCCCTAATCCTTGTTAATTAGATAAATCATTCTTATCTAATTAATCTATCCTACTGATCAATCTACCCTAGCATACCTATCCCTTAGACCTAAGTTAATTAAGCTAAAAACCTAATTAACCTTACTTAGCCCATCCTCCCACACACCTTTGAATAAAAATCAATCTTTTATTCAAAGGGGTCAAATCCTCCTTACCCCTCATTTATCACCCTCTTACACATGTAAGAGTACATCTTCACATCTCCACATAAAGGTGAATTTTTAATTCACACTCCCCCATGAGTTGAATTAAAAATTCACTTGTCATGTCCACTCTTCCCAAAAATGAATCTTTAATTCATTTTTTTCCTCCACACCTTTCCCCGTGTGAATTTAAAATTCACAAATATTGAGAGCCCTCCAATCCCATTGACCAAGATTCAACCCTTGATCTCTCTCATCCACTCCTCTTGTGACACTTGTCACAAGGCTATGGCTTCAATCCTAACCTTAACTCTCATTCATTCCTAGCCCTTGATCTCAACTCTTGATCCTCACCCTCCATCCTCTTTTCAGAAAATCTATAAATGAGGCCCTCACCTAAGCCATTAGGAAGGAACTTCATCTTGCATCCAACCTCTGCCAAAATCTCTCCACAATCTCCTCATCATACTACCATAATGTCAAAATCATGCCTCATCCCTATCTCCATCTCCATCTAAGTCCAAATCACTCATCTACATTGTGTTGTATGCATTTGAGCAATCCACATCTACATCAACTTGGGTAAAATCTGAGGAGCTATCGGGTGCAACTCCTTCCTGCTATCTTGGATTTGTGGGTCAAAGTGAAGGTATAATCATTTGTGTTTTGAATTTGATTTATATTTCTACTTCATTTAGATTCATAGATCACAGTTTCATCCTAGGTTCAGCCTCTATCCTTATTTGATTAGGAATCCCCTTCCAAGGTAACCACATGTGGCTAAAGTCAATGGACATGTAACCATTGAGTTTTTTTGACCAATCTCTACTAAGCAACATACCATAGGTATCAAGGATATCCATCACTTGGATGTCAATGTAATATTGAAATCTTGGATCTGATGCTAATTACATGTGGATATGTGTCAGTTCCCCTACCACACTTACTTCAGTTTTATCTAGTTGTGTTAATTTCTTAAGGGATTTGGCTGAATGTAATCCTAAAGTGTTGCAAATGGATAGGGGCATCACATTTGTTGAAGCACCTAAATCCACTAAACAATTATGCAAGTTATTTCCAAATATTCTTAGTGTAAGTAGGAATGGGGGTGATTCAGTTTTGTCTCTGTATAGGGTCATATGTGAGGTCTCAACATCCTGAACAGTAACCTGCGTTCTAGGTTTAGCATTATTCTCTTTAGACATTAGATCTTTAGTCAAGATTTGACTCAAATTCTGACAGTGATTATCATCCCTTAGTTTGGATTCATCTAAGGATTTCAGAAAAGCCTTCTTGATGATTGGGGTTTTAAGCAATTTTGACATAGATAAGCTAATCTTGATCTTTTTCATCTCTTCAGCCAAATATGTGACTAGTTTGTCAGATTCAGGAAGTTGACTGATGGCCTTTGACACTGCATTTTGGGGTGCAAAATACTAATTACTAACCTTGGGAAGACCAGGGTTTTTACTAGCCTTGGGATCAGGTGGAGTGTTGAAATTATTAGGGGGAATTGATGTGGTTAAGGGACCAAGAGGTTTGTTAGGATTACTCCCAAGATTGTAATTGATACAGAGTGGGTAGGGCAAGACAAGACTTCAAAGGCAAAACAGCTCCTTTATATTAGCTCCTCTCAAATACTCTATGTGGACCCTTTAATCCCACTATCCCTTCACCAAAACAACCCAACCAACCAACTTGGGTTCGCACAACTAGACATAACCAAAAGGCTTGGGAATGATTGAGCACTTTCACCATGACAAGACATGACCCAACCACCTGACCATGCACTTAGGAAACCTTAATTATCCATCGCTTCATTTCAAGCCTATGCATCCTTGTAGCCCTTTGTAATAGGGATAGTCAAAATAAAAGTCTATTAAGACCATAAACCAGACAAAGGATCTTGGTTTTAGACACCCAATATGGACCCCTACAAGCCCTCAAATGCACAAGTATAGTCACCAAGGGAAGATGCTTCAAATGATTGACTTTCAATCCACAAGGAAGCCTAATTAGACATGTACATTAAAGGAATTGACTTACCTAGGCACACCCCAACACCCTTGAATCCTTCAACAAGTTCCTATAGCATTGATAAACTCATCTCAACCTTTCCCAAGTACTCTTATTACAAAAACACCCACAAATTTGCAGAAATTCAGTCTTTTGCAACAGTTCTAGGCCTGTCACATAGAGATGCTAGGCCTAGGGCATCAAAGAACTTCCTACAAACTCCATGCCATCCTCTAAAGCCTTTTGTACCATGAAGTATATTGTAAACCCTGCCATTCCACTAAAAATTAGGATTTGACCACAAAGGAATGGAGAGTTATAGGCATTTTAGAGACCAAACCTTGGTTTTTGAGGGTTTCAGACCCACTTCTAGTAAACTAGATATATCTTTCTTATTCCTTGATGGAATTACTCCAAACCACTACCAAAAGAAAGATGACTCCTCCCTCTATCAGTCCATATACGTGTGGAGCCCGTACTGTGATGTCACAAGTTGTACCAAGCAAGATAGCAAAGAAAAACATGGGAAAATCAGAAAAATAGAGTTTGTTTGCATTCAATTCTTCACAAAATCCTCCAACCACCTTGCCTCGACCACAAGGAGGCTTTTTAAAAATAACAACACAACTACCAACTGTCCTCAACTAATTTTTTGAATGAGAAGACCATTGGTTATGTGGTTTACAACTCTAGTTTGTCATTACACAAAAATCATTACTTAGACACACCAAGTTTACATTGAAACCTTGACTTGATACCTAATGACACCTAGAATAGTCTATTACAGCATTGAAATGGTCCCTTGGACCTTATTACATCATGAACATATTGGAAAACAAAACAAACATGACAAAAGCCTCATGGAGGCATGAGAACCCCAGGGTGCCTCTGCACCATACACCCAGGGTTGAAAAGATCTCATGTTCCACCTGAGATCAGTTGCTGCAGAGAGGTACCGTGATGTTTGATGTCCTCTTCATTCATCCAAGTTGCATCTTTAGGTGGAAGACCTTGCCATTTAACTAGAGATTCATTATATACCTTCTTTCTCATCCTTTTCACCTCCATAGTGTCTAGGATAGCTTCAAGTTTCAAAGGTTCAGATGGTGGAAGGTCCTGCACCCAATCTTTATCAACTTCTATACCTGCACCTACATCCAAAGATCCCTTAAAGGGGTACAAGTCAGCAACATTAAATATAGGGGAGATAGCCACTCTAGAAGGGAGTGCTATCTCATAGGCATTTTGCCCAAACTTATGGATTATCCTACAAGGGCCGATCTTCTTCATTTGGAGCTTGGTGTATCTGCCCTTGGGTAACCTCTCCTTCAAATATACAAAAACTAGATCCCCGACCTTATACTGAACATTTCTCCTTTTCAAATCTACTCTCTCTCTATGTATTTGTCCACACTCTTCTTGAGATTCTCCTTCACTTGATCATGGATGGATTTCATTGCAATGGAAAAATCCTCTCCTTCTACACTCCTCTTCTCCATTCCATTCAAATCTCTAAACTCAAAGACCCCCCTTGGGTTCATTCCATACACCACCTTAAAGAAACTTTTGCCTATGCTCCTGTTGGTGGAATCATTATAAGCATATTCTGCTTGGGGCACCACCAAATCCCATTGAACACCATGTTCCTTTGTCAAACATCTTAGGAGATTACCAAGTGATCTATTGACCACCTCTATTTGCCCATCCATTTGAGGATGGTAGGCAGAACTATATTGCAAATTAGTCCCCATCTTTCACCACAAGGTTCTCCAAAAATGACCTATGAACTTGGAGTCCCTATCTGATACAATGCTCATAGGAATGCCATGCATTCTCACAACCTCCTTGAAAAAATAGACCTGCAATGTTAGAATCATCACTAGTTCACTTGCAAGGAATAAAATGGGTCATTTTGCTGAATCTATCAACCACCACAAAAACACTATCAACTCCTCTTGGTGTCTTAGGTAGTCCTAAGACAAAATCTATACTTATGCTCTCCCAAGGTCTATTTGGGATTGGTAGAGGTTGGTAAAGACCAGCATTTTAAGTAGTCCCTTTTGCTCTTTGACATATGGTGCAAGTTTCCACAAACCTCCTTACATCTACCTGCATTTTAGGCCAAAAGTAAAACCTCCTAACTTGCTCCAAGGTTTTGTCAAGTCCAAAGTTCCCTCCAAGACTCCCACTATGCTTTTCTTTTATCAAATTCTCCCTCATAGAGCACTTGGGTATGCACAATTGAGCCCCTTTAAATAATAGACCATCTTGCAAAACATAATCAACATATTCACTGTGAAAAGCATCTAAAAATTGAGAGAAAACATCAAAAGTAGCCTTGAAATTTTCATCCTCCTTATACATACCTTTAAGGGCTTCTATACCCACACTTTGTAATTGTACTTCTTGGACCATCATAACCCTTCTACTAAGGGCATATGTAACTTTTTTTTCTTGTCCCTTCTTGTGTTTGATGGAGAAGATGTATGCTTGTAGGTATTCAACCCACTTCGTGTGCCTTTGGTTCAATTTTTCCTGTCCATTCAAGAAACTAAGTGCATGGTTGTTAGTGAATACTATAAACTCCTTTGGTAACAAGTAGTGCCTCCATTTCTTTAAGGCTTGGACCATAGCATACAACTCTAGGTCATATGAATAATATTTTCTCTTACCCTCATTTAGTTTTTCACTAAAGAATACAACTGGCCTACCTTCTTGACTTAGAACAACACCAATTGGTTGACCACTTGCATCACATTCAATAGTAAAAAAATTATTAAAATCAGGTAGAATAAGGATAGGTTTCTGTGATACCTTTCTTTTCAAGTATTCAAACCTTTCATTTGCTTCATTGGTCCATAGGAACTTACTCCTCTTGTCTCCCTTGATTGTGTCTAGCATTGGTGCACATATATGGCTAAAGTCCCTTATGAACTTTCTGTAGAAGCTTGCAAGGCCATGAATGCTCCTCACATCACCCACTAATTTAGGTGATGGCCAATTGAGAATGGCCTCAACCTTTGATGGATCCATTTTCAAACTACCCTTTGATATGACAAACCCAAGATAGGCCAATTCCTCTTTCATAAACTCACACTTTTGCAAGTTGATCAGCAACTTCTCTTTATGCAGCCTTCTCAAGACCTAGCCAAGATGCTCCAAATGCTCCTCCTTGGTCCTGCTAAAGACAAGAATGTCATCCAAATAAACCACAACAAATTTTCCAATAAAAGGTTTCAATACCTCATTCATTAATCTCATGAAGGTACTAGGGGCATTGCACAAGCCAAAGGGCATCACCATCCACTCATAAAGGCCTTCATTAGTCTTTAATGTTGTCTTCCATTCATCCCCCTCACGGATCCTAATTTGATGATACCCACTTTTCAAGTCAATTTTTGAAAAATAGCAAGCTCCTCCTAGACAATCCATAAGATCCTCCATCCTTGGCATAGGAAACCTATATCTGATGGTTATCCCATTTATGGCTCTTGAATCAGTACATAACCTCCATTTACCATCCTTCCTAGGAGCCAACACGGTAGGGACTGCACAAGGGCTCAAACTCTTCCCCACTAGGCCCTTATCCAATAACTCTTGAACTTGTTTTGCTATTTCTTCATTTTGGACTAGTGTCATCTTGTAGGGAGCCTTATTAGGCAATGTAGCCCCTAGTATCAGGTCAATATGGTGACTGATATCTCTGATTGGAGGTAGAGAACTAGGCAATTCATCCACCACAATGTCCTTATACTTCTCCAACAAGGTTTGGACTTCACTAGGGATAGGTTCTCCTTTGTTTGTAGACAAAATAGACCTACACTTTGGCTTAATAATCAAAGAAAACCCTAGACCTCCCTCTTCCTTTAAGGTCCTCAAAAACTCCTTCTCTCCTACCACCATGACACTAGACCCAAGTTGTTTATCTATGCCGTCATCCGGTAAGGGATTCATGGTGAAAGATTTCCCATCTTTTGTTATCATGTAAGTGTTTTTCTACCCATCATGTTGGGCTTTCCTATCATATTGCCAAGGGTGGCCTAGGAGTATGTGGAAAGCATCCATGGGGATAACATCATACAAGATTTTATCCTTATACTCTCCAATTTGAAATTTTACTCAACATTGCTCATTCACAAGCACTTGTTGACCTCTATTCAACCAAGACACCTTATATGGTTTAGGATGAGGAGTTCTTTTCAGATTTAGTTTCTCAACCATTTCTAGGGACACTAAGGTATCTGTGGAGCCTGAATCTACAATCACCTTGCATACCTTTCCATGGGATTTGCATGAAGTTCTGAACAAAGACTTCCTTTGGGGTGGCTCCTTGGTACTTGGAACCTTAAGAAGTGTCCTCGTCATCGTCAATCTTTCTCCAAATTTAGGGTTAGTAGGTATGGAAGGTGAAGTCACACTTTGAGCATCCTCCTCTTGCACCAAATGGTTCCTCATATCCCAACCATGAGAGCTTGAAGCTTTTTTCTTAGGCCACTTGAAGGCTGAGTGTCCAAATTGGTTACAAGAGTAGCATCTTCCAGTGAATGATTTAGAGCCTCTCCCATTAGATCTACCCCTTCCATTGGATCTCCTACCTCTGAATCCTCATCTTGACTCTTTACCTTGTTCCTCTTTTCCACTTGACTCCCCTTGTTGTCTTTGTGATTGATTTGTACCACCAAAATTGCCTCTTCCTTTGAAGTTTCTACGTCTACCCCTTCCTTTCTGCTCTTGCCTTCTCTTCAACTTCTCCTCTGCCATACATGCCACTTGGAAACACTCTTCCACTATCTTAGGGGTCACTAGGCTCATCTCATCTTGGATTGCAAACCTTAGGCCATTCAAATACTTGGCCACCTTCTCCTTCTCATTCTCCACATGGCGACACCTCATACTAAGTTTGTGAAACTCCTCAGTATAGGTTGCCACATCCATGTCATTTTGTTTTAGGTTCTGCAGCCTCCTAAACACTTGCACTTCATGATTTGTAGGGAGAAATTGTGCCTTCAGTCTGCTCACCATTCTTTCCCATGAAGTAACCATGTTCTTACCCTCTTTCACTATTTCTCCTTGGTAGTAATTCCACCAAGTCAAAGGAGCCCCATTCAATTTGGTCTTGACAAACTTAACCTTCTTGTTTTCTGCCATCTCCTTGTATTCAAAATAATTGTTCAAGGCATCCACCCACTCTAGTAGTCCTCAACATTCATCTTTCCCCCATACATTGGTATGTCCATCTTCACTTCAGTGGCTTCTGCTTTTATGGTTTTCAAGGCTCCAATGAACCTTCTCTCTTCAGGAGGCATCTCCTCTTCTGGATGGTCTTCCTCTCCACCCTCTACCTCCTCTTCTGAGGCACTCTCTTCCTCAGTAGTCCCTCTCTTTTTCTCTAAGGCCTCTATCTTATCTCTTAAGGCCTTCAACTCCATTACAACCACAGACCCACCTTTTGGAGGCATTTTCCTTCACACACCTCAACTCACAATCTCTCTTCACAACTTTCACAATCAGACCTAGCTCTGATACCACTCTGATGCAGAGTGGGCAGGGGAAGACAATACTTCAAAGGCAAAACAACTCCTTTATAGTAGCTCTTCTCAAATACTCTATGTGGACCCTTCAATCCCACTATCCCTTCACCAAAGCAATCCAACCAACCAACTTGGGCTCTCAAAACTAGACATAACCAAAAGGCTTGGGAATGATTTGAACACTTTCACCATGACAAGACATGACCCAAACACCTAACCCTGCACTTAGGAAACCTCAATTATCCATCACATCATTTCAGGCCTATGCATCCTTGTAGCCCTATCTAACAAGGGCAGTCAAAATAAAAGTCTATTAAGACTACAAACTAGACAAAGGATCTTGGTTTTAGACACCCAATATGGACCGCTACAAGCCCTCAAATGCACAAGTATAGTCACCAAGGGAAGATGCTTCAAATGATTGACTTTTAATCCACAAGGAAGCCTAATTAGGCTTGCACATTGAAGGAACTGACTTACCTAGGCACACCCCAACACCCCTAAATCCTTCAACAGGTTCCTACAGCATTGATAAACTCATCTCAACCTTTCCCAAGTACCCTTATTACAAAAACACCCACAAATTTGTAGAAATTCAGTCTTTTGCAATAGGGCATCAAAGAACTTCCTACAAACTCCATGCCATCCTCTGAAACCTTTTGCATCATGAAGTATATTGTAAACCCTGCCATTCCACTAAAAATCAGGCTTTGACCATGAAGGAATGGAGAGTTATAGGCATTTTAGTGACCAAACCTTGGTTTTTGAGGGTTTCAGACCCACTTCTAGTAAACTAGAGATATCTTTCTTATTCCTTGATGAAATTACTCCAAACCACTGCCAAAAGAAAGGTGACTCCTCCCTCTATCAGTACATATATGTGTGGAGCCCGTATTGTGACGTCACAAGCCATACCAAGCAAGATAGTAGAGAAAAACACATGAAAATTAGAAAAATAGAGTTTGTTTGTGTTAAGGGAAAATTGGTGTAAACATGAATAATCAATATATCAATACCAATAATACCCAAAACTCAACGAAAAAGGGAAATAATCAAGATCAAACAAACAAAGCTAAAAACCTTTGCAAACCTCAATACTTCATAGCTTCCATTGGTTGCCTATCACAAATGATCTTGTCTATGAATATGGCCCTCAGAAGGTGCACTTCCTTGCTATTCCAAGATGTCAAATGGGAATGGCTATGATAGTTTATTGCAATGAAGATGAGCTTCACAAAAATGGTAATGATATGGTAATGAGTTGATTGCAAGCAAATGGAATGACTTGGGTGCCAAAGGCGCGCTGTAATTCCTGTAGAGTAATGATACTAAAATCTTAGATGAATGTGTTAGATTCAGGACAGACAACTGAGAGGGGGGGTGAATCAGTTGTCCAAAAATTTCTTCCAATTAAACACTTAAATCCACTTTGTAATTCAGCAGCATAATAATAAATCAATCATGGAAACATAATGCATTAAATCAAGACCAGAAACACATCAACACATAAGACACCAAGATTTTGACGTGGAAAACCTGGTTAAGGGAAAAACCACGGGGTGATTAACCCAAGATTGTATTCTCTATTAGAAGAATAGAAAGAACAAAAATGGCACATGCCAATTAGGGCTCACTGCCCAAGCACACTGCTCACAAGAGGCCCACTGCCTAGAAGAGACACACTGTCTACAAAATAATAAGTATCACATACTTGAACTAGAGAATAGCATCTTTACCATGCTTGAATCAGTTCCATTTAAGCCCAATACTTCTTCTCTGCCTTTCGCTCCTCTACTCTTTACCACACTCTCATCCCACAAAGATGATCTTTGGAATGACTTTACAATTCCTTATTTATACAAGACATCGACTTAGGAATGATCATCTAAGTTGGCAAACATTACAGAGAAAATACATAAATACAACATGACTAATTACAAAAGACTTCATGTGGATCAACACACTATCGGCCACATAGATTTGAGACTTCAATCTTCTTCTAGGAACACACCAATCTTCACATTACATCTTCAAGATCATTCGCAGGATGTGTAACTCATCTAGTCAGCCAGAGTTAGGAAGAACACCATTATCCAGAAGTTATTCTTCAGTTGCAAGCCCAAACTCTAATGCGGACTACCAACACAAATTGGACATGATCCAAAGACCTCCACAAGCTTGCCTGAATCACCAAGAACATCCACACTGCATTTGCTTACTGAAATCCTTATCTCCTTCATCCAGAACCTCAAGAACATAGTCTGTCATCACTGTTACAATGGAATAGATGCTTGCAGACCTCTAGACCACGAACCAATTGAGTTGTCAATTCACATTGACTTCCTAAACACTTCACCAAATCCAAAGAACAAGATATTTCATTTCCGGATCTCACCGGACCTATCTGTGTCACTCTGTCACCTCTGAACATCTACCAGAACTGGTTTTACTTGAGTGGCCAAAACTTCCTCAGATCTTCATGTGAACCTCTGAAATCTTTACTGGATCATCTTAAGACACATATCTATAAACCCTTTGATGCGCATCCTCTGATCTTTATCTTAGCTAGGACCTTTAGCTCACTATCTTCACTGTTCCTAATTAGGACTAATTTTCTCAATATCCTTAGCACACAGCTCATCCAATCCTTATCATCAATGCAACAGGAGTATGTTGACATCAATGACAACATTGGTTAGGCACATACTTGCAACAATCTCCCCCTTTGTCATTGATGGCAACATATGATGTAAAAAACTGTTTTAACCATCAAGATAAGAACTTCTCCTCACTGTCACAACTTCTCTTCCTTTCGTGCTCCCCCTTTGATCAGCAACCACTTGTTTTTCACATGTCTTCTCTCCCCCTTTGACATCGGTGGAAAAGGGCACATACTTGCAACTTCACCACTTCTAAATCATACTAGTTGCTCCCCTTGAGTAGCAGCTCCTCATCATCAATCCGGACCACAAGATATGACTGTGATATCCACCGGACTGATACACATCAGTGCACCTTAGTTCATCATCAGAGGGGTAATAACCCCTAACTTCTCCTTGAGATACTCAAAAGAGTCCTTAGGTAGAGGTTTGGTAAAGATATCTGCAATATGATCCTTGGAAGGCACAAACTCCAATCTGACTTCATTCTAGTTTACTTGCTCTCTCAAAAAGTGAAACTTGATGGATATATGTTTGGTCTTTGAATGCAACACCAGATTCTTAGATATATTTATTGCACTTGAATTATCACAAAAGATTGTAATAGGCTCCTCATACTCCACTCTTATGTGTCTTAGCATTTGCTTCATCCACAAAACTTGAGTGCAACTACCTGCTGCTGCAATATATTCTGCTTCTGCAGTGGACAAAGATATTGCCTCTTGTTTCTTTCTCAGCCAAGAAACCAATCTCTTTCCCAAAAAGAATTCTCCACCACTGGTACTCTTCCGGTCATCCACATCTCCTGCCCAATCCGCATCTGTATATGCATGAAGAGAGAAATGATGATCTCTAGGATATCACAAACCATACTCAACTATCGCTTTTAGATACCTAAAAATCCTCTTGATTGCCATGACATGAGATTCTCTAGGATCATCTTGGAATCTAGCAACAAGACCAACAACATTCATAATATCAGGTCTAGTTTGAGTGAGATACAACAATCCTCCAATCATTAACCTGTACTTTTTCTAATTAGTCTTATGAGAGTCATCATCTTTGCTCAACTTACATACTGTTGTCATGGGAGTACTCATTGGTTTTGACTCTTCCATCCCCAATTTCTTCAACAGTTCTTTCACATATTTGGTCTGAGAAATGAAGATTCCTTTCTTAGTTTGAATGATTTGTAGACCCAAGAATAAATTCATTTCCCCAAGCATGGACATCTCAAATTCACTTTTCATTTGATTTGCAAAGGTTTTGCACATACTATCTCTTCCTCCAAAAATGATATCATCAACAAATACTTCAACAATCAAGATATTTTCTTGATCAATTTTGAAGTACAAATTACTGTCAGTAGTACGTTTGTTAAAACCAATCTTCAAAAGATGCTTATCCAATCTTTCATACTAGGCTCTTGGGGCTTGCTTGAGTCCATACAGTGCTTTCTTCAACTTGCAGACCATATCACCATGATCAGACAATTGAAATCCATCTGGTTGCTCAATGTATACTTCTTCTTCCAAGTCACCATTCAAGAAGGTAGACTTGACATCCATCTGATATACTTTGAAATCCTTGAAGGAAGCAAAAGCAAGAAGTAGTCCGACTGCTTCAATTCTTGCCAACGGAGCAAAAGTTTCTTCAAAATTAACTCCTTCTATTTGAGAGTAACCCTTGTAGACCAATCTAGCTTTATTTTTGATTACTTCACCAACTTCATTCAGTTTATTCTGGAAGACACATTTGGTTCCAATCACATTCTTGTTTTTAGGTCTGGGAACAAGATCCCATGTGTGTTTCTTCTCAATTTGCATTAGTTCTTCCTTCATTGCCTTAGTCCAATTTTCATCACTGCATGCTTCATTCACTGTCCTAGGTTTAAATTTTGAAATCAGACAATACTCTTCTGAATCTTGAGTAATCCTTCTTCTTGTTTGTACACCTTTTCTTTTATCACCTATAATCTGATCTTCAAAGTGATTCAGTCTTACATACCTGGGAACTTTGGGAGTTTCTTCAACTTCTGATTCTTGAACAGGTTCATTCAAACTTATCTCTTCTTCCTGATTTACCAGATCAGTTTGAATTTGAATTTCAGAGGGAGCTTGGACTTCTTGAACAAAAACATCATTTTGATCATCTTCATCATATTCATAAAACGTTGAGGGTTTTTCAATTCCTTCATCAACCTTCACATTTGTACTTTCCACAATCTTCCTTAACCTCTTATTATAACACCAGTATGCTTTGCTTTGATTAGAATAACCCAAGAATATTCTTTCATCACTTCTAGGATCAAAATTTCCTAGATCTTCATCTCTTTTAATGTAACATTTGCTACCAAAGACTCTGAAATACCTCACAGTAGGAGTGATGCCAAACCAAAGTTCATAAGGAGTCTTATCGGTATTGCTTCTGATTTGTACTCGATTGAGAGTATAGACTGCAGTGCTAATAGCTTCTCTCCAATAGATCTGAGGAACATTTGCTTCCATCATCATGGTCCTAGATGCTACCTACATGGTCCGGTTCTTTCTCTCTACTACTCCATTCTATTGTGGAGTCGTAGGAGCAGACAATTGTCTCTTTATTCCATGTTTCTCAAAGAATTCTATGAACTCACTGGATGTGAATTCTCCACCTCTATCAGACCTCAGACATTTTATTTTTAATCCAATTTCATTCTCTACCATAGCCTTGAATATTTTGAATTTCTCAAGAGCTTCTGATTTCTCTTTCAAAAAAGTAACCCACATCATCCGGGAATGGTCATCAATTAAAAACATAAAGTATCTATCACCTTGCACACTCCTGATTCTTGCCGGACCACATAGATCAGTATGAACTAAGTCTAATAATCTGGTAGATGATTGTTCCTTCCTTTTGAATGAGACTCTACTTTGTTTCCCCAACTGACATTCTTTGCAGAAACTATTTGTAGGTTTCACCAGTTTTGGAAGATCTCTTACAGCCTGAGTGTTGCTTATTTTGATGATATTATCAAAATTTACATGACACATCCTCCTATGCCATAACCAACTCTGATCAATTTGTACAAATAGACAACTTTTACCAGTACCAACTACATGGAAGATATTACCTTTTGTTTGAGTACCAGATGCAATCTCTATTCTGGAACTTTCAAAGATTTTGCATTTTCCATTCTTGAATCAGAGATCACAGCCTTTGTCCACCAACTATCCAACACTGTGAAGATTGTGCTTCAGACCTTCAACATATAGTACATTACTGGTTTTGTTCTTTCCATCAAAAGAAATGGTTCCTCTACCTTTGATTCTACCAACAGAATTATCACCAAACTTTACCACTCCTCCTTCATACCTTTCCAAATCTATGAACTTATTTTTTTCACCTATCATATGGTGAGAGCATCCACTGTCAAGAACCCAATCATCCTTTTCTTCAACTTGGGCAGCCAAAGCTCTTTCTACAATTTTATGATTGACAGATTCAGAGGGCATTGGATCTTCTTCCTTGATGGCAATAAACAACCAATCACTTCTGGATTTGTTTCCTGTCTCTGATTCATCATCTGTTACTCCTTCATTATCATCCTCTTCATGAACATAGTAACAATTCTTTTGGAACCTTGATCTGTTAGGATTTGGCCTTGAAAATCTTTCCAGACACCTTGAGGCAAAATGACCAATCTTATTGCAGTTAAAACACTTAAAAGGCAATTTCCCTTCATACCTACCAGATCCTCTTAGCAGTCTTTTTGCAATAAGGGCTTCAAGTTGAGCAGTTTATGCTTATTCTTCTTCCAGGTCTTTTCTTGCTTTTTCATACCATGATAGTTTCCTTGATGAGTTCTCTCCCAGATCAAACCTTTGTTTACCTTTTACAAAGGCACTGGCTTAGAATGCAGATTCAGTCTTGGGGGGGCATCTCTAAACTCAGTCAATTCAAATGTAGCCAATTTACCAACCAATTGATCTATCGTGACACTTGAATGGGCTTTGAATTCTTCAATGGTAGCAACCTTGTATTTATAAGAAGTAGGAAGGGATCTAAGAACTTTGCCAACAATCTCATCTTCATCCAAGACTCCACCAGCACATCTAATGCCACAAACAAGTTCATTTACTCTTGGCATAAAAGTAGTGATATTTTCATCTTCTCTCATCTTCAAATTTTTGAATTTTCCTTTCAGACTCTGTAGCCTTGCACATTTAACATACTTGTCTCCTTCATGTAGAAGTTTCAGTTTTTCCCAAATCTCAAAAGTAGTTTGTAGGTCAACAACATTTATCAGCTCTGAATCAGAAAGGCACTTAGAAGAGCTTTAGTCCGCAGATTATTTTTAGCATTTGTGATTTCATTTATAGTTTTTGGGCCATTCTGTGGAGGAGTATACTTCCTTGAAGCCATGGTCCAGTACTGCATTCCCATACATTGCATGTGAATTTTCCAAAGATTAAAATTGGTTCCATCAAACTTTGGACTATCCTTCTTATAGGACAACATCGTGGATCTCCTCAAGTGGTTAAGCTCTTTTAGAGGAACTTAGCTCTGATACCAATTGTTAGATTTAGGACAGACAACTAAGAGGGGAGGGGGTGAATCAGTTGTCCAAAACTTTCTTCCAATTAAACACTTAAATCCACTTTGTAATTCAGCAGCATAATAATAAATCAATCATGGAAACGTAATGCATTAAATCAAGAGTAGAAACACATCAACACATAAGACACCAAGATTTTGACGTGGAAAACCCGGTTAAGGAAAAAACCATGAGGTGATTAACCCAAGATTGTATTCTCTATTCGAAGAATAGAAAGAACAAAAATGGCACATGCCAATTAGGACTCACTACCTGAGCACACTACTCACAAGAGGCCCACTGCCTACAAGAGACACATTGTCTACAAAATAATAAATATCACATACTTGAACTGGAGAATAGCATCTTTACCATGCTTGAATCAGTTTAAGCCCAATACTTCTTCTCTTCCTTTTGCTCCTCTACTCTTTACCACACTCTCATCCCACAAAGATCTTTGGAATGACTTTACAATTCCTTATTTATACAAGACATCGACTTAGGAATGATCATCTAAGTCGGCAAACATTATAGAGCAAATACATAAATACAACATGACTAATTACAAAAGACTTCACATAGATCAACACACTGTCGGCCACACAGATCTGAGACTTCAATCTTCTTCTAGGAACACGCTAATCTTCACATTACATCTTCAAGATCATCTGCAGGATGTGTAACTCATCTGGTCGGCCAGAGTTAGGAAGAACACCATTATCTGGAAGTTATTCTTTAGTTGCAAGCCCAAACTCTAATGCAGACTACCAACACAAATTGGACATGATCTAAAGACCTCCACAAGCTTGCATGAATCACCAAGAACATCCACACTACATCTGCTTACTAAAATCCTTATCTCCTTCATCTGGAACCTCAAGAACATAGTCTGTCATCACTGTTACAATGGAATAGATGCTTGCGGACCTCCAGGCCATGAACCAATTGAGTTGTCAACTCACATTGACTTCCTAAACACTTCACCAAATCCACAGAACAAGATATTTCATTTCTGGATCTCACCGGACCTATCTGTGTCACTCTGTCACCTCTGAACATCTGCCAAAACCAGTTTTACTTGAGTGGCCACAACTTCCTTAGATCTTCATGCGGACCTCTAAAATATTTATTGGATCATCTTAAGAGACATATCTATAAACCCTTTGATGCATATCCTCTGATCTTTATCTTAGCTAGGACCTTTAGCTCACTGTCTTCACTATTCTTCTCTATTCCTGATTAGGACTAATTTTCTCAATATCCTCAGCACATAGCTCATCCAATCATTATCATCAATGCAATAGGAGTATGTTAACATCAATGACAACACCGGTTAGGCCCATACTTGCAACAGAATGAAATGGAAGAACATGGTTCAATTTATAGACTTGAGAGAGAATATCAATGGTATAGCAAGAATGAGAAGATCAATGGTTGAGAACAGTTGAGGAATGTGCGTAAATAAGAAGAAAACATGTGTATTTCTATATTTTGCATGAGAGGAATTAAGAAAATAGAAGAATGAGTTAACTAAAAAGATAAATCAATTAAAAGAATAGATCAATCAGTTAAGAGAATAGAACTAGATAGAGAAAATTGCATGAGGATGAGAAGATATTTTAGCCCAATTAAATATTTAGAATATTCAATTGCATGTGTAGAAGGATTGGATTATATTTTGAGATAATTCAATTTAGAAGAAATGGACAACTTAAATAAATATTTGATTTATTTAAATTTAGAGAAGATATTATTGGAAGAAACAATTAATTAATTGGTATTATTTAATTTAGAATGAATTTGGGAGAACTAATTAAATAATTGGTATTATTTAATTTGTTGGAAGAATTAGAAGAATTTAGGAATTTAATCAAATAAATTGATTTTATTTAATTGTTGGGAGAATATGAATCAAATAAATAAATTTATTTATTTATTTTTTGATAGAGGAATTAGACTTAAATAAATATTAAGAATATTTATTTGGACAGAGTCGTGTCATTTTTAGGCGTATACATTTTGCCCCTCTTTGATGCAATGCGGTTTACAATGTTGCTTCAAAGAATAAGAATTTTCTGATAATGATACATGCCCCAGTTTGCCCCTGGTACAGGATGCGCCCTCGGGAGATTGGATGGGAAGAAGGTAGAAGGACGAGAGATGGACAATCTTACGAAGAAGAAGGGAAAACTAGGTTAGGGTTGAAGAAATTAGGTTACGGTTAGGAGAAACAGGAAGAAACAGGCTAGAGAAGTAGTCATAGTCACCACACAACCAGTTAGGGTTTGCTTGCTATATATAGAAGTTGGGTCCACATTCTTAGTCATTTGCACACTTGGCTTTAGTTGATTTGTCCTTGAGAGCTTAGGAGAGCATAGGAGGATAGAGCAGTTGCCATTGAGATGGATATTCTGTGCGAGGAGCACCGCTTTGAGCGAGTTCATCAGTTTGATCGGCCAGCTGAGGTAGGACCACCGGTATGTAGCTCAAAAAACTTCACCTAGGGTCATTTATGAGTGCAATAAATGCTGGGGAAAATTAGGGAAAGTAAATGTGCAGGAAGGTAGTTCGGCACATATGCCATGTGGAACTACGCATTTGAATTCCTGTGGTGCATTTGAGATAGGAAACTGTGCATGCATGCCATGAGTCGGTGCATGCATGATGTCTTCTAGCACATGTAATTAGGCTGCGCATATACAAGGTATAGCTGTACTTTTGATATGGATCCGCACATTTAAGAAATGCCGCGGCGTATCTGCCAGAAGTGGCATTTGCTAAGAAATTGTGCATTTACCTTCTGGTTCAGCGCATATGCATAGGATAGTTCTTTTACTTAACAAAAATTGATTTGATTGGCATCTTGCTCGATGCATCAATCGATAAGCCATGTCCAAGATTGAAGGAATCTAGTCAAGAGATGTTGTATGCTATTTTGATCAATTTGATATGCTAAGTTAGTTGATATGATTCTTTAGATATGTTAAGTAGGTTTTTGGCAGCTTTAGGTTGACTCATTGCCTTGCATGTTTGCAGGAGGACATTCAAGATATACTTATGTCAAGGGAGCAGTTTCCCTTACCAATGTTGCAGTGCTATATGCTTACTAAGATAGATCAAGAGGATCTCGATGCTATGGGCCTTGATTACGTTTTCTTCATGCCTAAGGTTCGTGTGAACCTTAGTTTGTTGAATGTAGTAGTGGAGAGATTCCATAGCGAGCACAGGACTTTTCACTTTCTAACTGGTGAGATGGCGGTTACTCTAGAGGACATCTACAGGATTTTGTACTTGCCGATACAGTGTGATCTTGTAGAGTACGATCCTCAGTGGGATAAAGGACTTGCAGAGTGTAGGCGGGTGTTTGATGACCTCGATCTAGGTTGTCAAGTTATCTCCTGGTAGGATATACATGATTATTATGACTACTTCCTCAGCATAGTGGTAGGATTGATCGGAGGTGTTGTATGCCTTGATAGGAGATCGCATGGGTTCCTAATTGGATGGGGACGGATCATGGAATGGATGATTACAAAGGGCACCCGCTATGCATGGGGTGTCTGTGTCTTGGTGCACCTATACCATGATATGCATTAGGTGGTATACCACAGGGGTGCTAGTCTATCAGCAAGTGTCTCACTATTGCAGTTTTGACTATGGGAGCACATCACTATCACGTGGCCGATATGCATCTTTTCTATACAGAGGGGTGAGCTATATAGTTATGGATATGCAGGAGTGATTTCCAAGAACAAGCTGGGAAAGCTTGAGTATTGGAGGCATGCACTGGATAACATGGATAGAGTTATCTGGCACCCCTACCTGGAGTGCGAGCCTTGGGATGATGAGGACAATGAGTTGCTGTACTGCTTTCAGATGCGGTGGCTCATTGGCACGACCAAACTTATATTAGAGAGATAGATTGTTAACAAAGTGTGGAGGTAGTTTGGGAGCAGACATGGCATGCCACAGGGGTAGGCTCAGTTTGCACGGACACACGCAAAGAGGTTCATATGGGGCCCGGTTGCGTCCTATGAGGAGGCACTAGTAGAGTTTTGGTAGACATCGTATGTTGCCTAGCCTATGAGGAGGGAGTTGGTAGATGTAGGGATGACTCTAGATTATGAGGAGTGGTTCCAGCGTACCCTTTTCTGAGGTAATTAGGGCCCACAGAGTTGGTTCCTTGCATAGATGAGGAGGACTCAGATGACAAGGATGGGGCCGGCAGGAGGAGGAGATGGAGGAGAGGTAGAGGAGAATGGGGAGGGAGGCGATGGAGGTGATGGAGGTGGTGGAGGCAGAGGAGGGGGTGGAGATGGAGGATGGGGTGGAGATGGGGGCCAATAGAGGTAGAGGAGGAGAGCTGAGGACGGACTCTCCTAGCAGCAGTGGGTAGTGTAGCCACAGGTTGCACAACAGGCTCAAATGTCGCCACCATAGCAGGTGGCGTAGTAGCAGGTGCCCCAACAGTAGGTGCAAGGACAAGGATAGGTTCCTTAGGCTCCTCAGCTTGATCTACAGTAGCAGGCCATTACGATACTGCAGGGTTAGATTAGGCAGCTCCGGGCATAGCTGAGGATGGCTGAGGCACAGAGAGAGGCAGACACTTGCATGATATCAAGGATCACTGTAGAACAGGATACAACCCTGGTGAGAGTACAAGATGTTAGACTAGAGAGAGACTCAGTTGTGGCAGCCTTGGGCACATATGGGGCTACAACATTTTTGGTTACACAGGTGCAGCAGGCACATGCACAACTTGTACAGGTTTAGGTAGAGCTATCGAGGGTGCAGGCCCAGACTCAGTACTATAGGGGTCTTTATCATGGGGCTGTGCCAGCAAACCAGAGGGCACGTAGCTTCAAGAGCCAGTCTGTGGCTTCCTAGAGAGCAGTGGTTTCACGTTCTGGAGGGTCAGTGATGGGCCCACAATAGTCAGGGGCTAGTAGAGGAGGGGATGGAGAGGACAGTGCTAGGATCAGTGGTCCATGGCAGCAGGACTAGCTGACACTTGTATAGATTTTGGATTTTTATGTATACACTTTTTGATGGCATAGATAACCTGGCATGTATATACTTGTATCACTTTGTACCGAGACATGTACCATTATTTATGCGACGTATACATTTTATATGACTTGACTCAGAGATGGTTCTAGTAGATGTTGATATATTGTACATTTGGACATGTTTTATTTGATATTTATATGATGATGCATCTATTGATGATCTCTATATGCAGAAGTTTATACTATATGTTATGGATGCATTTCTATTTTATGATGGTACACATGTGATGCAGACTATGATTATGTCTATGTGATGTTTATCTAATGTAGACTTAGATGTTTATATGATGCTATGCGATGTTATCTAATGTAGACTTAGATGGTATATGATGCTATGTGATGTTATCTAATGCAGACTTAGACATTTACTTTGATGTTTTGATATGCAAAATGTGTTATGCGATCTATATGATGATGCAATTTATGCGATGCTCTACATGTCTTTGCCTATGTTTTTGATTTTTTTCTGTGGGTATTATGCTATATATGATCAAATGGATATGGGTGATCTAATGCATTTATAATGTATGCAAATGATTTAATCATGTTAATGACTATCTTATGCGATATGATATGCAAACTATGCTATGTTTTTGTTATGTCCAAATGTACTCAATCGACACAGAGATGACACAATGATAGACAAAAGATTGATTGAAGACTGACTCGGTAGAAAGACTCACAAGCTTTTATTTGTATTGGTACTCTACATTTTGTGGATCTTTTATTGCATGGGATATGGATGTATAATGGATGCGAATGTGTTTGCTTTCTTGACATCTTGATGGTGCAAGTATTTTGAAGTGCTTATTTCATCATTGGGCAATTTTTTTTGGTACTTTTTTCTGAATGTTGTAAGTTAATACAAGCATCTAGGTATAATTGAACCAAGATGACCTAAGTATTACTTACATGGATTTTGATTTAGCAAGTTAATACAAGTATCTAGGTATAATTGAACCGAGATGATCTAAGTATTTCTTGCATATTAACAGACAAGGATTTCCCCCTTTCATATTAGGCCTTTGATGTCCTCATTGATATTTTTTACTAACCATGTCTTTAGACAAGGCTTCACATTACTAAAGTTTAATCCGCAAACAACAAAACAAAGAAAATAATCATGCCCCCATCATAGAATCTCTAGCTTTTGGCATCCTTGAGTAGCATAGAAAGACATGATAACAAAAATCAAGACACTGTAACCTAACCTGATCACAACCACAAAACATTTTTGCATTTAGATGTGTTTTTCTTGCCATAATTTAGATAGAATAATTTAGAGTGCTTTAGGTACTTGTTTTCTTTGCTTTAGATAGGTTGATGCTATTTGTCAAGATTTTTGTTTGTTCTTGCATGCATGCCTAGTAAGACAAACCCTAAGGGACTAACCTAGTGCCTCGGGGGCACATTGCTAAATGGCCTTGCCTACATGATGACGTACAAGCAACGTAGTTCAGGGACTTGGACCATGGATGGACTAGAGGACAGATGACAAGATATGGGATGGATAGGAAGGGGAGCCTCAGGGGCGCATTGATAAATGGCCTTGGCTATGTGACAACATAGAGGCAACATAGTTTGGGGTGACCCTATGATATTGATGACAGACGCTATGCTAGGCCGACACTGTGGATAGGATACTAGATAGAGCCTTGGTTGACAAGTTGACAAAAGAGATAGAGTATCAAGCCATGATAGGTTATTGTTAGGTTGCACAAGGTGTTTTTATTATGAAACAGATATGGATCGATTGGGACACGATGGTAGGAGGAAAGGACAATAGGTGATTGGTTTCCCAAAGATGGAGGAAGTGGTTTATCACAAGGAGCACCTATTTACTAGTTTTTTACCATTTACTTTTATTTGCACGGAAGCTAGAAGTACACATGATGCCTGTTTGCCAGGTTTTCATCATGGTACTTGTCCAAGGTGCCTATTTGCCAGGTTTTCACCAAAGGACAATTTTTTTTTTGACATATTGCCCCCTTACATTGGGGTTCTCTTAGGTATAGAACTGGTGAAGATGCATACTATTGATTGCATCATCAAACAACTCACCCTCTGATGTTGCTAACTGATATGCTCCTAACCCATAGGCTGCAATGATGACATAAGGACCAAGCTAGTTAGATTCAAACTTACCTTTCTTTTCCTGATCTTGCTGATTGCGGGGATTTTCCTTAAGTACTTGGTCACCAACATTGAATATCCTTGGATGAACTCTATGGTTGTAGCTTCATGACATCCTCTGCTGATATGACATGAGATGGTTAAAGGCCTATTGCCTTCTCTCTTCCAACAATTCTAGCTCTTGAAGTCTAGATATTCTGTAGTCTTCATCAGTGATAAGACCTTTTAATGACACCCGTAGGGATGGTAATTTGACCTTGATGGGTAAAATAGCTTCAGATCCATAGACAAGGGCGTAAGGGGTTGCACCTGTGGGAGTGCATATACTGGTTTGATAGGCCCATAGAGCAAGATTCATTTGTATGTGCTAGTCACGGCTAACATCGTTGACTATCTTCTTGAGGATCTTCAGAATAGTTTTGTTGGATGCTTCTTCTTGGCCGTTGCCTTGTGGATAGTATGGGGTGGAGAAACAGTGTTAGATTTTGAATTTGTTACAAAGCTCTTGGACATCCTCATTTTTGAAGGGTCTTCCGTTATCCGTGATAATGGATGAGGGAATTCTGTATCTGCAGATGAGGTCATTGAGGATGAATGAGGAAATCTATTTACCTGTGATAGTGGTGAGGGGAACGGCTTCAATCCACTTGGTAAAATATTCAGTGGCGGTTATTATGAACTTGTGGCCATTGGATGAAGGAGGGTGAATTTTGCCCACAAGGTCGAGTCCCCATTGAAAAAAGGGCCAAGGTGTCAGTAAAGGTCTCAGCTCTTGAGCTGGTGCATGTATCAGGTTTCCATGTATCTGGCACTACTTGCACTTCTTCACAAACTAATATGAATCTGTTTCCATGTTCGGCCAATAGTATCCCAAACGCATTAGTTTCTTAGCTAAAGAAGGACCGCTAGAGTGTGTTCCACAAATCCCTTCATGCACATCTCGTAAGGCGGTTTGAGATTCTTCTCTTTCTAAACAACGAAGTAAAGTACCATCCAAACCATGTCGGTATAGGGTGTCAACAATAATGGTATAATGAGAGGTTTGGCGGATGAAGGTTCAACATTGGTTTGAAGATAAGTCAGGTGGGAGGGTGTTATCCTTGAGGTAAGTGTAAATCTTATCGTACCAAGGTGAATCAGATCTGACTAATAGGCATATAGAGTGTGTTTCAGGAAGGTCATAAGCTGGTTGCTGAATTGACTCCACCAAGAACTCATACCATGACTCATTCTCTGGGATCTCGAGGAGAAAGGCAATGGTTGCCATGGCATCTGCTGCTTTGTTTTCAATGTGAGGTATCTGCTCAAAGGAGATGATCACAAAGTACTCTTTAAAGTCATCGACCATGCACTTGTATGGGATAAGCTTCTCATCTTTGGTTTGATAGTTGTCATTGACTTGATTGATCACCAGTTGAGAGTCACCATAGACATGTAGCTCTTTTATTTTCCATTATGCTGCCATTTTGAGACCAATGACCAAGGCCTCATACTCTGCTATATTGTTTGTGCATGGGAATAGTAGGCGATAAGACTTAGGTATGGTGTCGCCATGAGGAGTGACCAACAAGATTCCTGCCCCCGATCCATGGTTGGTGTAGGATCCATCAAAGTAGAGATTTTGTGAGTGTATTGTGATATTGAATATGGATTCATTTGGAAACTCAAATGTCATTGGTGTGTTGTCCTATAATGGAGGTTCTGCTAATAGATTAGCAATGATTTGACCTTTGATAGCCTTCCTTTCTACATACTCAATGTCGTATTCACTTAGGAGCATTACCCACTTGGCTAGGCGACCTATTAGAGTTGCTTTGCTTAATAGGTATCTAAGTGGATCTATCTTTGCAATAAGCTTGACTGAATGTGCTAGCATGTAATTTCATAGTTTTTGGGAAGCAAAAACCACAGGAAGACATGATCTTTCTATTTGGGAATATTGCAGTTCATATCCCACCAATGTGTGACTGATGTAGTAGATAGCTCTTTCTTTGCCTTCATAATCATGTTGTGCTAATAGGGCTTTGAGAGCTGTTGGTGTGGTAGATATGTAAAGTAATAGCGGATTGTTTTGTATAAGAAGCATCAAGATAGTGGATTCATAAGATACTCCTTCAGTTTGCCAAATACTTCTTCACACTTCTCATCCCATCAGAATGGAATGTTCTTATATAAGAGATGACTGAAAGGTTGTCACTTGTCTGCCAACTATGATATGAATCACCTAATAGACTATAACTTGCCTTGTAGGGACCGCAATTAAGTGATGTTCTTCGGTGGTGGCATTTCCATTATAGCTTTGACCTTGGTAGGATCTACTTCTATTCCATTTGCTGATACAATGAAGCCTAGGAGTTTGCCTGAGGTGACTCCAATCACACATTTCTTCAGGTTCAACCTGACTTTGAATTGTTCCAGTCTCTGAAAGACCTTCTCTAGTATATCTAGGTGTGATTCTCTTGTAAGTGACTTTGCAAGGATATCATCTACATAGTCCTCCATTGTGACGTGCATCATATCATGGAAGATAGTGGTCATAGCTCTTTGATAAGTTGCCCTAGTATTCTTTAGTCCAAATGGCATGACATTCTAGTAGAAAGTGCCCAATGGACAAGTCAAATCTATCTTGTGTTGGTCTTCTGGTGCTATCTTGATTTGATTGTATCTAGAGAAGCCATCCATGAGACATAACATGGTATGCCCTGCTGTTAAATTAACTATGATATCTATGTTAGGCAAGAGAAAGTCATCCTTATGGAAATCTTTTTTTAGATCTCAGAAATCATTGCATAATCTGACTCTGCCATCAGGTTTGGATACTAGCACTATGTTGGAGACCCACTCTAGATAGTCTATTGCTCTGATGAACCCTACATCCAGTAGTTTCTTGAGTTCTTCTTTCACTAGTAGTGTAATGTGTGGATGCATCTTTCTAAGCTTATGTTTGACTGGTTTTATTCTCGGATCTAGTGGAAGATGATGTAGAATCAAATCTGGATCTAATCCTAGCATATCTATGTATGAGCAAGAAAAATTGACTTGCTTTTTCTTGAAGAATGGTACAAACTTGGTCTTTTCTGGTGGAGTTAGAGACTTTGCAAAGTGAATGATCTTAGGTTGTTCCTCTGTTCCAATGTTGACAGGTTCTATAGGTTCCACAACAATCTAAGACTTCTCCTGGTGCATGTTGTCAGGGAGAGTGTCAAGCCTTCCATTGTCAGGTTCCACAGTTGGGTTTTCACCATTGGATGCATCCTTTCTTTTTACTATTTTGGGATCTGATACTGCCATGGAGTAGTTTTCACCATCAGATCTAGTTTTTATTTTGATATTTTTGCAACTGGAAGGCTTGGCACCCTTTCTGAAATAAGCCACAGTATTGAGTTCAATGGCGAAGCCAGCTTTATGATCTCTTGTAGGTAGGTGGTCTCTAAGTTCCATGTAGTCAATGTAGGCATCATCATTTTGGAACATGTCTAGTTGCAGGGTTCCTCATATATCCCAGTCGATAAGTTCAAGATGCACAAGGGGGAGGGAGTCAAAGGATAGATCTGATTCGTTGATAGTTTGAATGGATATGTGAGGGGTATTGGTAGGGATAGGGTCTGGGATGGTACTTTCCTCCAAATTATTTATTGCGATAGAACTTGAACCTTCCTCGAAAGTCGTGCTCTCAGGAATTGGTGAATCACACTCTAATGGTCTATGCGTTAGAGTTTGTCCCTCGTGGTAGGGGCTATAGGTTTGAATGGTGTCGATACCTTTGTCTTCATAGGAGTGTTCTATCAGCTCATCCCATTCATACTCATTGGAATCTGTGTCACTGTCCTCTTGAAGGTTATGGATCATTTCCACAAGACAAGCATTTGCTTTGGGTTTGCCCTTGTCCTTGTATCCTAGACCTTTTGTATTTATTTCCAATGAGGATGAAGAAGGTTGAATGGGTTCTCTTATTCCTTCTTTTCTTAGGCCAATGGGACCTCATCCTTTATAACTCATTCTGTGTAAGATAGACTCACCTCACCCATAGATTTCTATTGGGAGATTAGGTGGTTCTTGTTGTGTGTTCTCTTCATCTGTGTAGAGCCATTGTAAGACATCTCTTTCCTCTATTTCATCTGATAGGGTCCCCCATTTTACAAAGGGAGTTGTAGGAGGTGCAGGAGGACCAGATGGCTTCAGAAAATGTTTAGGTTACCCAAAGGATCTAGGAGATAGAGGCATTTTGGCTAAGTTGAGGCTGTGCTCAATGGAGTATTCCCCTACTCCTATTTCTTTGATGGTAATTTTATGTTCTTTGGGCTTGAATGAGGAAGCTTTAGAGGTAGAATCATGCTGTGAGGTAGGGGATGTAGAAGCTCTATTGTTGGGTATGATGTAATCAAGATTTGAGTGGACAAAGTTGCAATGCTGAAAGGGGTCGGGATCACCTTGGATGGTGACCTATTTTCTGTTATGAGGGAATTTTATGCATTGGTGGTAGGTAGAAGGCACAACTTTCATGGCATGAATCCATGGTCTACCTAGGAGAATGTTATAGGCTAGCTCCCTATCTAGGACTTGGCAAACAACGTCCTTTATCACCGATCCCACTTGTATTGGTAACACCACTACTCCTTTAGTAGTTCTTTCCTCTTCATCATAGGTTTTAATAGTGATCTTTTTCCTTGGATCCACTGCATTTTCGGAGAACCCCAATATAAGGACTAGCTTGAGTGTACAAATATTTAAACTGGCTCCTCCATCAATAAGGACTCTTTTGATGTGATGCTTATGGATGAAAGCGTGCAAGGGTGTGTTATGAGGCTGAGACACTGAGAGGTCATCCTATTCGGTAAACAATATGGTGCTAGAGGAGGTTAGATTTCCTACCATGGCTTGAAACTTCTCTTGGTCCAAGTTTGTGGGTACAGTCATTTCCACTAAGGCTTTATCAAGAATTTCCTTGTGGGAAGGAGATAGATGCAACAACTCTAAGATAGATATGTGGGCAGGAGTTTTTTGAAGTTGGTCTATGACACTAAACTGATGGGAGTTGGACTGAGAAGGTGACAACCTTGGAGGGAGGGTATTCAATGTGACCTTACCACTACGGGTGATGATGTTGCAATCAGTGTTGTTGGGTCTTGATTGCTGGTTGGACATGACCACATTGACTTGTGGGATGTACTCTGATATGCAGTTGATGGTATAATCAATCAACACGCTTGCATAGTTAGCATTATTATGCCTGTTATTCTAATTTTACCTATTGCAGTTGTTATTATCATTTCCGTTATTGTTGTTGTTGTTGTATGGCCTGTCATGGTTGAGAAGCAGATCCTTGTATGCCACATGCATCTCGTTAGAGGTATGTTGTTGAGTACCTACTTGATTTTGGTCAAGTATGTCTTGAATGACATGTTTGAGATGGATACAATTGTTGGTCATGTGGCCTCTTCCCCTATGACACTCGTAGAAATCGGTGTCTTTCCAGTAGTGAGGTTTCACTTGAGGTTCATAATCACTAGTGGGGGGAAGAGTGATCTCATTGTTGGCTAACAACTTTCTTAACACATATTCTTGGGACTCCCCTAGGGGTGTGAATTTTTGTCTAGGATTTAAGGTGAACCATGGCTTTGACTCTCAAGAGAATGTTTTGTTGGGTGTAGTATTGCTTGCCTCTCCTTTGAGGGTGAAGATTGGTTGCTGTTGTTTAGGAGCCACCACCTTGGCATCTACCACTCCATCATTGAAGACATTCTTGTTCTTGGCCCAAAACTTTGACTTGTCCATTGTGTAGTTTGAGTTAGGTGTGTCCTTGTACAACTTGATTTGCCCCTTGGTGATCATAGCTTTTGTGATAAACAATCCCATCTCAATGAATTTCATGAATGAGGTAGGGCATTGAATTTGTATTTGGTAACTAAGATCGGGTTTAAGATTATGTATGAACATTTCTGTCATTTGCTTCTCAGGCATGTGATATGAGCATTTGCTCGTGAGTTGTCTCCATCTTTGTAAGAAGGCGGTGAAGGATTCACCACTCTTTTGCTTTGTGTTGCATAGATCTAGCATGGAAACTTCGTGTTCTATGTTATAAGAGAAGTGTGTGATGAATAGGTTCACTAACTCATTGAAATTTTTGATACCCGGGGGTAGTCTTGAGAACCATTCAATGCCTTGTCCACCTAGAGATCTAGGGAATAGTCTCATTAGGAACATTTCATTATGAGCCACTTCTAGGCATGCCGCGCTAAACTCTCTAATGTGATCTCTTGGGTCCCCTTTTCCTTTATATTTGTCAAACTTAGGAACTTTGAATCGATAGGGGAAAGGCACCATACTCAAACTTTTGTCAAAGGGGTATGGCATGATGTCTTCCAAAGAATAAGTCTTAGTGGGTGGCCTCGTTTTGAGTTCTGCGTACTGTTGTTGTAAATCATGAATTTGCTTTGCCATCGTGTCCATAGGCATGTTTTGGTCTTTTGTTTGCTTATTTTTGCCTTTGTCAAGGGAGTCTCCCTCATTTGTTCTCTTTTTAGGAATTATTTCCTCTTCTTGTTCTTTTAACGCATTGACATCGAAGTCAGTGGGGAGTTTGAAACCTAAGCTCGCTAGGTGAAGAAAGTACTTTTGAGGGTCCCCATGGAGTACTTTGTCTAGTAGCCATTGGAATTTCCTATCTTGGAGGGCATCTTGGAATTTGTCATGAGGGATTTCCTCATCACTGTCATGAGGGGACACCATTCTGTCAGATGTCTCAGCCATTTGCTTTAGGTATTGGGATCGAGTTAAGACCATGCAAGTTAACATGGGATGAAGTGGGGTGAACTAGAGACTTGGGTAAGATGCTTGTGAAGGTTGGTGAGAAGGGGATACTTGCTTTGACGAGACTTGAACAAGGGACTCTTTAGATCAATGATTCCAAGTAAGGTGGTCAATATAAGACGATAGCCACAAGGGTACTCGATATTTGTTTATTGTGTAGAAACTAGTCGTGCACCAAGACCACTAGCAAAGTTCTAAGACCTACTAGGGTTACTTGAATCTGAAATGATCTGAAAAAGGTCATGTTAATCTGATATAGGATACTTTGACTTTGTGCTAGGGAGACTTGGTAGAAGGTGGATGAGATGACCGATAAAAGAGAGGGTTTGATACGAAATAGATGGGAAAGCGACTGCAAGGTAAAATCTGATCTCAAAATTTGGAACTAGGCTAAAATGGGTATCCAGAAAGGTGAACAAATTTTTCTCCAAATGTGTAGAAATACTCACTGTCATGGATGTGCAGAATCACATGCGCAGTAGTAGAGGACAAATGTACAGCAAGTCGGTACATATGCACAGTATTGGTAAAAAGTAGATGTGTAGTAACAGATGATAAAAAGCACAGGAAGTCAGTACAAATGTGCAGCAAGTCAAGGTAAATGCGCAGCTTTGCAGGACAAATGCGCAACTCTGGTTTTTTTGATTGTTTTTGCAATTTTTGGCACGTTTTTTGATTTTTTTTGGTTTCTTTGGTTACAAGATGGTCCTTTTGATCTAATTTTCTTTTAATTATGGTAAGAAGACACAACAAACATAGAATATTTTCATGGTTTTTGATTTTTTTTGTAATTTTTTGGACTCTTTTTGACTGAAAAAATAAAGTACAAATCCTAGGTTGGAAAAGGCAATGTTTGTCGGATCCCCTAGCTATGCATATTCAAAGGGATAGCTTCAAGATCTTGGTAGCACCGACTCCTCTCCATGACACACACTTCTCACGCATACCAAGATCCAAGTTTCCCAAGGCTCATACCCCCACCGAACCTTAGGATTGTCTCTACTATCTCTACTAAGAACCACATGAATCGGGGCAGCTTCAAAGGTCCCACCTTTTGCGCCAACAAATAGAAGGATTTTGGGATACTAAAACAAGGATGACTAGTAAGTGCAATCGTTCAAGTGGTTATACATGCAGCAACACTACTCTCTGTTATGGAGTCTCCCAGCCTGCAAGGGTTGCACCTTAGAGGGTTTTGGGGGAGGTTGGTTGTTAGTATAACACAACTTCACTCATTTGAAGCTTTCACTCCAAACATAATTTATTTATAGTGGCTTGACAGAGCTTGGCTTTAGCTTGTTACCACTTAAGGTTGTTCCCCAAGGACAGACGCGTATCCAAGGGAAGGCCTCTCTAAAGGTTAAACACATGCAAAAATGATATGTCTGGTATTTTGGTCACCCAAGATAGGGGAGAGCATAGGCCTAGTATCATTCCCAAAAACATGAAAGATAATGGTTATTTTCCCCTAATTAAAATGAAAAAGACTATATGAGCTAGCTACTTGGGCACACACACAAGTTGTTAACTTTGAAAGCAAGATAGCAATGGTTCAATTTTATCCTCCTAGAATTGGGACTAGATTCAATTTGTTGATGCAACAAAATCAAGTTACTCCTTTCCTAGTTAGATCTAGATGTGATTTTTCATGAACATTCGATTACTATCCTTTAGAAAGACGATGTGTTAACAATGCAACTAGAATGACTAAACCAACCTCCTAATCTTGCAAGTAGATGAGAGAATATTCCTGTGAAAAAGTGTTAGCGTTAGTAAAAACCACAAGAAATACCCTAAAAACCACTATTCAGAATATATGCACAACTTCAGAGCCTGAATGCACAGAAATAGAGCTCAGAAGCGCATGAAATTTAAAAGCACAGAAACAGAGGATAAAAGCATTGAAACAGAGATTATATGCACAGATTAGACAAGTGTGCCATAAAAGATCATAGATGCGTAGCTTCAGGATGTAGATGAGCTGAAAGATCAAATGCACCTAAACAGAGCTCAGATGCATGTTAGAATGTGTCAAATGCACACAATATCCCTATGTACGGAACTTAAACTCACAAAAACTTAGTTTTTGGGTTAGATTAGGGCAAGGCCCCACGGTGAGCATCAAAAATGTTAAGGGAAAATTGGTGTAAACATGAATAATCAATATCAATAATACCCAAAACTCAACGAAAAAGGGAAATAATCAAGATCAAACAAACAAAGCTAAAAACCTTTGCAATCCTCAATACTTCATAGCTTCCATTGGTTGCCTATCACAAATGATCTTGTCTATGAATATGGCCCTCAAAAGGTGCACTTCCTTGCTATTCCAAGATGTCAAATGGGAATGGCTATGATAGTTTATTGCAATGAAGATGAGCTTCACAAAAATGGTAACAATATGGTAACGAGTTGATTGCAAGAAAATGGAATGATTTGGGTGCCAAAGGTGCACTGTAATTCTTGCAGAGTAATGATACTAAAATCTTGGATGAATGAAGTGGAAGAATAGGGTTCAATTTATAGACTTGAGAGAGAAGATCAATGGTATAGAAAGAATGAGAAGATCAACAGTTGAGAATGGTTGAGGAATGTACATGAATAAGAAGAAGACATGTGTCTTGCTATATTTTGCATTAGAGGAATTAAGAAAATAGAAGAATGAGTTAACCGAAGAGATAAATCAATTAAAAGAATAGACCAATCAGTTAAGATAATAGAACTAGAGAATGGAAATTGCATGAGGATGAGAAGATATTTTAGCCCAATTAAATATTTAGAATATTCAATTGCATGTGCACAAGAATTGAATTATATTTAGAGATAACTCAATTTAGAAGAAATGGACAACTTAAATAAATATTTGATTTATTTAAATTTAGAGAAGATATTATTGGAAGAAATAATTAATTAATTGGTATTATTTAATTTAGAATGAATTTGGGAGAACTAATTAAATAATTGGTATTATTTAATTTGTTGGAAGAATTAGAAGAATTTAGGAATTCAATTAAATAAATTGATTTTATTTAATTGTTGAGAGAATATGAATCAAATAAATTTATTTATTTATTTATTTATTGATAGAAGAATTAGACTTAAATAAATATTAAGAATATTTATTTGGATAGAGTCACATCATTTTTAGGCGTATATAGTTTGCATTCAATTCTTCACAAAATCCTCCAACCACCTTGCCTTGACCACAAGGAGGCTTTTTAAACATGACAACACAACTACCAACTATCCTCAACTGATTTTTTGAATGAGAAGACCATTGGTTATGTGGTTTACAACTCTAGTTTGTCATTACACAAAAATCATTACTTGGATACACAAAGTTTACATTGAAACCTTGACTTGACACCTAATAACACCTAGAATAATCTATTACAGCATTGAAATGGTCCCTTGGACCTTATTACATCATGAACATATTAGAAAACAAAACAAACATGACAAAAGCCTCATGGAGGCATGAGAACCCTAGGGTGCCCCTGCACCATACACCCGGGGGGTATCAGAGCCAACTATGTGACTAGTTTGTCAGATTCAGGAAGCTGACTGATGGCCTTTAACACTACATTTTGGGGTGCAAAATACTAAGTACTAAGCTTGGGAAGCCCAGGGTTATTACTAGCCTTGGGATCAGGTGGAGTATTGAAATTATTGGGGGGAACTGATGTGGTTAAGGGACCAGGAGGTTTGTTAGGATTACTCCCAAGATTGTAATTATGCCTACCATGATATTGTTGTTGATAGGCATGAACTTCTTCATATTCTGGTTCTAGTTCATTTTCATCCTTAAAGGGAAACACATAATTTGTTTCAAATGCTAAGAAAGACTCCTCACATGCTAATGTGTAATTCTCATGAAAGGAAGTCATCTAATGATGTGGATGTTGATGACTAGTGGAACTTTCTATTAGACTTAGGGCACACAACTGAGAGGGGGGGTGAATCAGTTGTCCAAAACTTTCTCCAATTTCACACTTAAATCCACTTAGTGATTAGCAGTGTATTAATCATGAAATATAATGCAATTAAATCAAAAGTAGAAACACATCAACACATAAGACACCAAGATTTTGACATGGAAAACCCAGTTAAGGGAAAAACCACAGGGTGATTAACCCAAGATTGTATTCTCTGTTAGAAGAATAGAAAGAACAAAATGGCACATGCCAATTAGGGCTCACTATCCGAGCACACTGCTCACAAGAGGCTCACTACCTACAAGAGACACACTGTCTACAAAGAAATAAGTATCACCTACTTGAACTGGAAAATAACATCTTTACCATGCTTGAATCAATTCCATTTAAACCCAATACTTCTACTCTACCTTTCGCTCTCTTCCTCGCTACCACACACTCATCTCCACAAGGATACCTTTGAAATGACTTTGCAACCCCTTATTTATACAAGACATCAACTTAGGAATAATCATCTAAGTTGGCAAACATCTACAAGAACATCCGCAAGATGTGTAACTCATCCGATTGGCTAGTCTCAGGAAGAACACCATCATTTGGAGGTTCTTCTTCAATTGCAAGCTCCAACTCTAATGCAGACCACCAAAACAATCTGGACATGATCCAAATACCTCCACAAGATTGCCTGAATCACCAAGAACATCCACACTTCCTTTTCATACTGAAATCCTTCTCCCCTTCATTCGAAACCTCAAGAACACAGTCTGTCACCACTGTCACAAAGGAATAGATGCTTGTGGACCTTCACACCACGAACCAATCGAGTTGATGCTTCACAAAGACTTCCTCAACACTCCGTCAAATCTGCAGAATAGGATAATGCATTTTCGGATCTCACCGGCCCTATCTATATCACTCTATCACCACTGAACATCTGCCGGAACTGGTTTCACTTGAGCAGCCACAACTTCTACAGATCTTCATGCAGACCTCTGAAATCTCTACTAAACTATCTTAAGACACATATATACAAACCCTTTAAACCACATCCTCTGATCCTCATCCTATCTTGGACTTTTGTCTTACTGTCATCACTGTTCTTCATTATTCCTGATTGAGACTAATTTTCTCAATATCCTCAGCACACAGCTCATTCAATCCTTATCATTAATGCAACAGGAGTATGTTGACATCAATGACAACACAGGTTAGGCCCATACTTGCAACACTTTCTAGCATCAGGGCTGACTCATATCCTAAAGGAACAATCTCATTCCCTTCAAGATGAGGAGGATCTCCTGCAGTATTGGATACTTCAACTTGGAAAATACTAGCTTCTATTTTAAACTGAGGATAGTCTAATTCTGCATGTGCATTGGTATTATGCATCCTACACCAATTAGTGAGGGTAACTTCTGCTAGATTTACCCTGGTTGTTTGTTTAGGTTCATTAGGAGGCTGATTGTCTAATGGTGATGGTAATGACCCATTATTTGGCCTAGTGTTCCATGTTCTAGGTGGTCTAGGAGCAACATTATTGTTATTGTTATTGAAGTTCCTTTCATTGTTATATCCTTTATCACGATATCCAGACTTATTATTATTATTTCTGTATCCTCTATCAGGATATCCTCTATTCTGGTTTGGTTGAGAATAGAAGCTTTGATTTCTCATGTGTGTAATCTCAATGGTCAACTTCCTTAACTATGCAGATATTCCTTAATGTCACTATTTTCTTCCTGGACCTTGGCTACTACATTCTCTTGCTGAGGTTTAAAGAAGGAACTGCCACCATTGTTTTGCCTTGCATCCTAAGGCATTTGTTCAGGATGAGGTATCATCTGGCCATTTCCATTTGGAGGAGGCATAACGCTAAGGGGAGGCACTTGTAAGGGACTAGGCATGATGGTTGGAGGTTGCACAACTCCATTGCCTTGAGGTTGCACAGGATACGCGCGATATCCGGCATTAGGTGCAAAGCTTGGGGTTAGCTACTAATTGACTTTAATAGCTTCTTCAATCACACTAGACAACGAAGTGATAGGTGGATGTGTTCTTCTGATGAACATAGAAGTCAAAGGATCTAAAGCTGAATAGTATATGGATTTAGCTGCTTCATCACCTACATTGTATGGAGCAACTAACTTGGAGTACATCCTTTCAAACCTAGCATTGAAATTGGAGATCATTTCTCCCTCACCTATTTTAATAGTGGCAAACATGTGGTAAGTAATGGCTGGATCCACTGGTATTTTGAATCTTCCTAAGAAAGCTTTCTTTAAAGCATCCCAAGTATGAATAGTTGATTCAGTACGATTGATGTACCAACTATAGGCTTCTTCTCCTAAGAAGTAAGGGAACAGTCTGCATACAACATCATGATGTTCTATTCTTTCTCTAAAGTAGGCATCCTTGTATGTCCTAATATGATCTTCTATATCCTGATAAGGGTGATACTTTGGACATATTTTATCAGGATTTTTAGGCAAAGGATGATATGCAACAAACACAAGGGGTGACTGAATTGCAAAGAAAGACATGGTGATTGGTACTTGATGCACTTGAGGTATAATTGGAGATCTTGGAGGTGACTGAGTTATAGTTGGTGACACTAGAGGTGTTATAGTATGTCTAGATGAGGATGCTAATGCACTAGACTCTGGAGTATGATGAATGTCAATGGTATGGGGTCTGAGTCCACAAATAGGTAGTTCTTCAAGAAGTCCAATGGATCTGGACCTAGTGTTAGGCCTATGAGCCAGGATTCACAATTTAAGGTAGAATATGAATATTCTGACTGAATCTTCACAAAGATCAGAGGATATGATCCTCTAGAGTGGATATTTATGGTTAGGACTCTATGAATCTGGATATTTGCACAATACTTGCACAAAATACAAATATGAGCAGGAATTGGACTTTTGATTGTAAATATCAGGTTATCTGATCACACAAATAGGATACTACAGAATATTTGCGTGAAAACTTGAACAATGACTCAATAATTGAAAACTTTAAGCAACTGACTGCAAAGATCAAAATATTCATGCACAATATAGAGATATTTATGATCAAAATTCTTAAAAACAACCTGAAAAAAGTGAATCTTTGCACAAATGCCTGAAGTATGACTAATTCTTACAAATTTTGACAAGATCACCTTGTGTAGATGTAGAGATGATGTGGAAGCAACTGATTCAAGAAGCAGAAAAATATGCCCTCCTTCTAGCACTAATTTATGTTGGTTATGATGTTAATCATAAACACACATAGATAAAGAATTGCAAATCAAACCTTTATCATCTTGAAAGATATGATGAATTCAAAGAATTGATGATCCCAAGTCTCCGTGGATTAGTTCATAATCTACTGATGTTGCTCACTGGTTTGATGTGCCTTGTTATTTTCCATTCAAGGGGCTTTACATTTCTAATTCCAATAACTAATATCTGAACATCCAGTCCTGTACCTACTTTCTGTAAATCTTTTAGTAGACAAGGTTAATCCTACTATATTAAATAGATGATGAAGATATTTTCTAAGTTTGATCAATTCCTTTGATTATCAACTGCTATCGATTAATTTTCACCTTTGCACTGTGAATTTGTCTAAATAATGTACTCATAGATAGATATTTGCATGAGATTTTAAATTTTACATGCTATTCAACTAAAATATGCCATGAATATTCAATTATTTGTATATATTTGCATGAAATTTTAAATTTTACATGCTATTCAACTAAAATATGCCATGAATATTCAAAGTTCTACAGGATATCAACATATTTCACTATGTTAGATTTAGATTTTCTATGAATATTCATGGCATATTTTAGTTGAATATTCAACTGATATCAACATATTCCTTTGATCATTATTTGTATATATTTGCATGAGATTTTAAATTTTACATGCTATTCAACTAAAATATGCCATGAATATTCAAAGTTCTACAGGATATCAACATATTTCACTATGTTAGATTTAGATTTTCTATAAATTTGCATGTATTGGCCTTGCATTTATATATACATTAAAGTGGGGGCTAAATGTAATATCAGAAAATGTCCCCTTGGGGGCTTTTCCCTCATAAGGTTTAGCTCCTGGGTCTTTAGCATGCATTTGGGACATCTTAGTTCATATTTTGGCATCCCAATGGAATGAGGCCTAGGTTTTATGGCAAAGTGGACCTAGGAGGACACCTTGAGCTGTACCGTGCCCAAAATAGAGGGGAGGACTTGGGTGCCCACGCCCTAGTCCTACCCTATTTTGGGGCAGCCCTAATTTCTAGGTGTCAATTTATGAGCCTTATTTGGTCCTTTTGTCGACACGGTAAGTTTTGATTTTTGAAATCTTTGCAGGATTGCTTGTAGTTGCATATAAAAACATGTTTAGGCATTCATTTATAAACTAGATGGTTACTAGCAAGCTATTGTGTTCTCAAGGTGATTCAAGGCTTTCATTGTGTTGCAAGAGCAGACTTGTGTGTTTTGTGTGTTGATATTTGTAGATTTGAGCATCAATTTCCTCATGGAATGAACATCTTCCTCCCATGAGAGCTTCACTAAAAGGTGACATAATATTATGTTTTCATCATTGATTCCTTTGGTTTTTGCCTCTACCTCACAAGGGCACACACTCTTTATCTGACAACGGTGTTCAGAGACTTAAGTGTCCTCCGGGGCTTGATTGAGGCAAGCCTCTAAACACCACAACCCCCAAACCAAATCTCGTGATTGCAGGTTACAAGTGTCGTATTTGGGAAAAATGAAGTTGTAGGAAGGATTGGAAGGCATCAAGGATTCAGGATTTGAAGAGAAATAGGACACTAGAGCATTTCCAGGACTTGGGTGCTCACTCTAGTGTCCTTTGCAGATAAATTTATAGAAATAGAAGTTACAGGGCTGATCAGTGTCGGAAGGAGGTCTGGATCCCACAAAGAAACTAGTACCTTGGACTAGGGCACCTACTCCAATCTCCCTGACTATTCTGCTTCGGAGCCTCGAAAATAGGTACTCTATGATTTGGTAATTTTACTCCTGTGTACAAGAACATTTTCTGTTATTCGTCAATTTGTTGCCGTATTTGCATAATTAGGGTTTTAATGGTCAATTGAGCATAGGAGAAGGAAATTTGATAATTAAATTCCCTAATCCAAGTTTCCCTACATCTCACAAGTGACCTAGGGTATGATAGTGCTCGCCACTCGACCCTAGATCCTTGAATGTATAGTGGAGAGGAGGATTTAAACATCAAAACACTAAAACATTTACAAATCCAATTTTCCACCTAAACATTTTGGTGAACCCATGTTTTTGGACTTAAATTGCAACTTTATGAGTATGTGTCTTTAGATTTGGATTGATTTCATTCATTCATATAGTTATTCCTTTTATTGCATTAAGAAAAATTTGGAAAATATAAAAAAATTGCATTGTTTGGCTTACTAAATTGCATCAATCCTTTCTAAATTTTCCTAATTCATGATTTTTGCATCAGATCTGATATAAACTATAGAAAAATCCAAAAATTCAGAAATTTGCATTGCATTTTCATTATTAATTTGCTAGGTTTTTGTAGAAATTTTGACAATTTTCATATAACCTAGTAATTCCAAAATCTAGTGTTAGTAGGAAAAATATTTTTTTCAGATTTTTCTATTGATTTTAGAGGCTCATTAAAATTAACATTTGGCTGTAGTCTTGCATTTTAGTGTAAATTTGCATTTAGATTTAAAATATTTGCATTTTTGCATAGGAAATTTCAACAAAAACTAGCAATTTTCATGCATTTTCATTAGATTTGCATTGGCATTTTGCATAAAAAGGCTTGAAAATAATTTTTATATCTGAGATTATTTAATTTCCACCATAAATTAGACTTCAAAACATTCACATAGCATTTTGTCCCAAGATCTCAAGCCTAGGGCTTCAAAAACAACGATTTTCACTAAATTTGGCCTTATCGACTCTATAAACTTCCACCATAGGCGTGTTGTGAAAGATATTTTGGCATTAATTTTCTGTTATCATGGTAATCATTTTCTTCCCCTCATAAAAAGCTTCACAACATCCTTTTATCGGGCACTTGTAGTGAAAACTTTACAAAAAACTACACATTTTGGCTATTTTTGCCCTAGGGTTTGACCTAGTTTGCACTCCAAGCATGTTGTGATCAATTTTATGGATTGAGGTGACTAATATCATTGATATTATTTTATACATATCCTGATATTCATTACAACACCTTTTTTTCTAGGTCTTGGAATTGAAAAACTGTGAAAAATAGTCTATTTTTGCTATATTTTCACTAGGGTTTTACCTTAAGTGGCACTAAAATCATGTTGTGTTGGGTATTTTTACATCAATTGGCTTTTATTACTGATATTATTTTCTGTCCATAATAACTTTCCTCACAACACCCTTTTTTATGCTCTCTTGCATTGAATTTTGGCAAAAAAAGTGCCTATTTTGACATATTTTCACTATATTTTGACTTGGCATTAACTTAAAATCACATCAAGAGTGTGTTGAGAAGATAATTTTGCTGTTTTGGACTGATATCATACATATAACTTGCTTCAATTGACTGAAATCCTTACAACACCCTTTGGTTAGTTCATTTGCATGGAAAAGTATCGAAAAAGCAAGCATTTTGGGCTATTTTTTTTGCTCTTGAAAAAATTTCAAAAATCTTATTTGGCATTGGTTTGAGAATAAAAACATGGCCTCTAATCACAATAGTAACAATAGGTTCCCTCCTAGACCTTACATGAAAAGAAAGGCTCATAAACCTGAAATTGTTTTCACACCTCATCATAGAACAATCGGTGATTCCGAAGGACCTCTTTACATCACCATGGAAATAATGGCAAACAATGTGGATGGAACTCTTATTGATCCTAATTGCATGACTAATGTTGCCACTAAAAAATTCCTCTTTTCAAATCAATTAATACAAGGTCCTTATAACCCTTCGAACTTGATGATTAAGACACATACGGGAACCTTAAAGAAACCATTGGGTAAGATATCATTGTTAGTAATTGTATTTGAGAAACATGTTGAACAATGGTTTGATATTACCCCTAATTTTGACACCTTTGACATAAAACTTGGAATCCCTTGGTTAAAGGTTATGAAAGCAGTCCCTTCAACTATTTATAAATGTGTTAAATTTCTTTTGAATAGACAAGTGCATGTCATTCATAGAAATACATACAAACCTTCAACTACACAACACATCACATTGGATTACTTTTGCAAAAAAAATAACCAAAAATTAGAGCTACGAATAGACTTTACATTTTTGAGCTATAGAAATTACAAAGCGAAACCATTGCATGTAGCACCTAGCTCTTCTATACATGAAATGACAAAAGATAAACAACCCGCATGTGAAGAGAACTTTAGACCAAAAGGACAAGGTCCCTATGCTGAGGTTCCTCCCCCAAAACCCTTACAAGGATCGGGAGGTCATTATCAACAACAAATGTTCCACTGCGACAAATGAGGTTTGATCTCAGTGCTTCTTCTTCTAACTTGCAAAAACCTATGAAAGAGCAAGGCCCTGTCTTACAAGAGATAAGTGGTCGAAGAAAGAGAAATAGAAAAGCAAGAGAAAGAAGAAAAAGAAGGCAAGAATATGCTATAAACCTTGCCTCTCAACAAGAAAACATTGATCCCAACATTCAACCAAACAACAATGATTCTAACGATGAACACCATGATGAGCAAGATATGAATTTGGCTATGGTACTGTATGTCCCACTATCCTCCAACATTAGGGAGTGGGAAGATGACGACGATGATTTTCTTATATACAGCCTTTAGCCTGGTAGGGGCCCTATAGGTAAGTATCTCTAACTCTTTATTTCTCTCATGATGTGCTTCTCCCGTGATGTGTTCTGTGTTGTTTAGGCCTCTTGGGATGACCCCTGATTCTCTCATAAGGTTCAGGATACCAAGAGACCACATCTGTTGTGACCTTTTTCTATTTGTATCATCATTCTTCTCAATTGCCTCTCTCTGATTTCATTGTTGTGTGTTGTGTCTTATGGACATAGCATCGTGGTTGGTGACCTGGGGGTACCCTCCTATGTGACTGTCCCTAAGACACTTGTTTCCCCTCTCTTATTTATTATTTCCCTTCCTCTAGTGTTTCCACCTAGTAGGTGGATGATGACAAACATTTATACTGATGCATACCTAGTGTCCCTTTCGAGACCAATCAAAAAATTGACTTATGTCCTAATATGATGATGGGGTTGTATATTTTATCCGACGCTTGGTTAGTGGAAGCACTCGTGCTTTCCGCATAGTGAATTTGATGATGTTCCTGTCGCATTTACAAACCTTAACAATACTGCTGCTCCATGCACCTTTGTTTGCCTTTGAATCTGGCCTTGGTGGTACTCGATTCAGAGAGCTTCATGATATAGCCCCACGGTTATCCTCAAACTCTGAATTCATTGTAAAACCCCGGCTCTTTGTGTGGTTAATCATATGCATTGATGTTGTTGTTTATCATGATTTCATAGACACTAACATGTTTCTTGCAGGGATGTGTTTGTGGGAACATTTGGCGATCGTAAAGTACATGTCACCTCCGGGGGGCATGGGCTTTGCGAAAATTGGTATTCCCTTGTGTGTTTTCTTCCTACCTTAACATGCTTGATATCGATAACTGATATCAACCACCTTAAGGTGGGGGCATATATAAGGTAAACTATCTGTTATAGATGTTAGCAATGTGTTTGACCTCAGATGTAAAGACTTGCACCCCAGAGTAGTGCATTGTGCATTCTGAGTTTGTTCGCAATCAATCAATCAATCATGTAAGCCCTCTGCGGAGGCGGGATATCATGTATATCCTTTTTATCTTAAGCCCTCTACGAAGATGAGGATGGTGTATTTCATAGAGCAGATTGCATCATCCTGTCATTTTCAAAAGTCCTCTGCAGAGGCAGGGAGTGGTTTTGTGACTAACTCAACCCTTACACATGTTTTTAGCGATTGTTGTGGTGAAGCCCAATCGTCGGTGTGTGCCTCTAATGTGCTTGAGATGGTGTTAGACCTAGAAATAGGTACACTCCATCGCTTGTCTGCCATGTTTTCTCTGTGTCTTCAAGTATGTGTGTTTTGGCATGCTTGTTTTGTGTGGCATGTTTGTTGCCCCATATGCAGAGACCAATGCCTTCAAGTAGTGCTTCCTACATTTTGGGAGGTTTTACGTGTCTTGCGTGTGTGTTGCTCCATATATATATAGAGACCTGTGCCCTAAGGTAGTGCATCCTGTATTATGGGAGGTTTGTTTACTTTCCAATACTTGCATTTGCATTTCATATATATGAGAAAAAGAAAAGAAAAGATATCATTTATGTCTTCCATGCATTAATGTGTCTTCTATGCATTGACTGTATTCTTTGTGTTCTACGTGACTGTAACTGTCTTCTCCGTGTTTTGCGTGCCTATTATTGTCTCCTATGTGATTGGCATGTCTTCTCCATGCTTGGAGTGTTTGCTGTGTTTGTGACGTTACTTTAATGCATGTATTGGACTTGCATTTATACATACATTAAAGTGGGGGCTTAATGTAATGTCAGAAAATGTCCCCTTGGGGGATTTTCCCTCATAAGGTTTAGCTCCTGGGTCTTTAGCATGCATTTTGGACATCTTAGCTCATATTTTGGCATCCCAATGGAATGAGGTCTAGGTTTTATGGCAAAGTGGACCTAGGAGGACCCCTTGAGCTATACCCTACCTAAAATATGGGGGGAGGACTTGGGCGCCCATGTCCTAGTCCTCCCCTATTTTGGGGTAGCCCTAATTTCTAGGTGTCAGTTTATGACCATTATTTGGTCCTTTTACCGACACGGTAAGTTTTGATTTTTGAAATCTTGGCGGGAGTACTTGTAGTTGCATATAAAAGCATGTTTAGGTATTCATTTGTAAACTAGATGATTACTAGCAAGCTATTGTGTTCTCAAGGTGATTTGAGGCTTTCATTGTGTTGCAAGAGCAGACTTGTGTGTTGATATTTGCATATTTGAGAATCAATTTCCTCATGGAATGAAGAGCATCTTCCTCCCATGAGAGCTTCACTAAAAGGTGACATAATATTATGTTTTCATCATTGATTCCTTTGCTTTTTGCCTCTGCCTCACAAGGGCATGTACTTTTTATTTGACAACGGTGTTCGGAGACTTAAGTGTCCTTCGGGGCTTGACTGAGGCAAGCCTCTAAACACCACAACCCCCAAACCAAATCTCGTGATTGCAAGTTACAGGTGTCGCATTTGGGAAAAATGAAGTTGCAGGAAGGATTGGCAGGCATCAAGAATTTGGGATCTAAAGAGAAGCAAGACACTAGAGCATTTCCAGGACTTGGATGCTCGCTCTAGTATCCTTCGCAGACAAATTTTTGGAAATAGAAGTTACAGGGCTGATCAGTGTCAGAAGGAGGTCTGGATCCCGCGAAGAAACTGGTACCTTGGACTAGGGCACCCGCTCCAGTGTCCTTGACTGTTTCGCTTCAAAGCCCCAAAAATAGGTACTCTATGATTTGGTATTTTACTCCTGTCTACAAGAATGTTTTCCATTATTCATCAATTTGTTTCCGTATTTGCATAATTAGGGTTTTAATGGTTAATTGAGCATAGGAGAAGGAAAATTGATACTTAAATTCCCTAATCCAAGTTTCCCTACATCTCACAAGCGACCTAGGGTATGATAGTGCTCACCACTCGACCCTAGATCCTTGAATGTATAGTGGAGAGGAGGATTTTAACATCAAAACACTAAAACATTTACAAATCCAATTTTCCATCTAAACAAGTACAAGTCAAGAATTCATCCATAGATTACTCAAAGTTTACGATTGTATGTAATCTAGATCTTCTTCTTCATTAAGTATGCAAAAGACATGTACATTTACAATTAGCTTTGAGAATTAGTCCTGATGCTTTAGCAATCTAATCTCAATTAAGTTTTGAATGAATGAAAAGTGCACTCCATCACCCTTTTATAGGACACGGGGAGGAGGCAATTGCAAAGATCCTATGATCAATATTTGTCAATTAAAATCAACGGTTCACATTGCCCTTTGACTTAGTCAATAGTATACATGTGGCACAAGTTGCTAGTTGGCAACCATATGGTATTACTTTATTTACCTGATCATGTGCATCATATTTATTCTTCATCCTCTTCATTAGTGGATAAACTTTCTTCTATAGGCACACTTATTTGTCCCCTAATGGGCTCATATATTTTCACTATTCTTTCAATATCCCCTCCATCTTGGACTTTGGCCTTCTTGACTGCATGCTCTTGTGATTTGATCTATGGTTGCAATGTAGACCATTTATTCTTTCTACTATTCAGCATCTCATTGTAATTTTCCACTTTAGCCTTCATCCTCATGGCTTTATTGATTGTGCCTTCTGATAGATGGTTGAGAGGGTCATCTGCAACAAGTTTGTAATTATCCCGAAAAGCCTTAACTGCAAAGGCCTCATCTTGATTTTCGATCTTTCTCTCCACCTTTTCTTCTAATTCCTCCAAAATTTCTACCTCGTTAGACAGGAGCTTGTGCAAGTTGACACTGATATCCCCCAGCTTTGCATTGCATAGGGAAACTCTCCTGCATGCCATATGCCTAAATTGTAAATGTTGATGGTGCAGGAGCACCCGCACATGATCAGGATATAGGTCCGCATGATGACATACATGATCAGGATATCGGATAGTTATCCGCATGATGACAGGGTAGTAGGCTATTTTTAGTATGTTTGACTTATCATGTAATAAGGTCCACTGTGACCGATGCTATGTAATAGTTCAGCATAGGAGTAAGTGTAGGCAGTTAGAGATCGGGATAAGAGAGTCTGAGCTGTCCTCTCTCCCAGCCGCTTGGAAGCTCCCAGCCGCTGGGAAGTGATGTTAGTAGTACTCGAAGGATTTGTTATATATACCTTCGATCTGTAGGGTTTAGACATATAGTTTTGATATTGATGTACTGGTGTTGAGTTGAGATTCAGGAGAGCAGTTCAGACATTGTGAAGCTGTATTCAAGACATTTGAATTTCAATTGAATAAGATCTCATCTTCGCATTATCTGGTTGTATCAGTTACATCTGTTTTGTTTTCCTTTTCCATTTTGCAAGTTAATGGGCACTTTCAACCCTTCCACCGGTTGATCCTGCAAATCGGTGGAATGGTCCTGTATCATAGCGTAGATTGCATTTGTGTTTTCTGTTTATGCATTGCATTGTTCAGGAGATCTGTTAGAAGCATGCTGTAAATCAGCCTAGCATCCTCATGTGCTAGGTCTAGAAGATAAGTTTGCTTAGATTTTGGTTTGAAGGTGATCCGGCCCGGTCGTCACATGATCTTTGTGAAATTATGCGGTTGTGAGTGTTTCATGCAGTGGAAGGATACACAGGAGTCTGCATGTGCGTTTCCAGTCAGAACGAGCCGCAACATCATCTGCGAATCCATCGCCATCAGGATCGGGTCATGAAGTTGGTGAAATTTGCATGTTGCAGGTGCATCATGATGTTTTGAGTTGGATATATACTCAGTGTATATATCGCAGTCAGGATCATCTCTCGGGGAAGGCCATCATCCGCATATCGCTAACGGATGCGGGCGTGAAAGTTGAGTTTTTTTGGCTAAGTGTTGAAGAGTTCATCAGGATGATGTGTGACGTCATCGTCATCAGGATATGACGTCATCGTCATCAGGATATTAGGAAATCCCTCTATGCGGGTTTATCCTGTTGTCGCTATGTGGAAAGGTATCGGCGTAGGCAGGAAGTTGTATTAGCATCATCAGGAGGTTTCGAAGAACCGGATGAACAATATCATGATGCTGTTGCTTGTATCGTCGGGCAGTGAAGCATCGAAGGCAAGTTGTTGAAGTGGAACGTCATCAGGATATTTGGACAACCGGATATTTGGATATCCTGCTGACGAAGGTGATATTGAATATCATGATGATGCCGCTTGTATTTGGCACCCGATGAACAGTGCAACCGGAGGATGTTTGCGCCCGTTGATTATCATGATGATGATGATAGGCGACAAACGGAGGAGGTAAATAGTAATCGACAGGAGGATCTTTGTGATCATCCGAAATATGATGATGCTGTTGAAATGTGATGATGCTGTTGGTGTCTCTAGGAAATATGATGATGATGTTCAGCCGATAGAGAATTTTATCATGCTGTTTGTATTGTTGGCTACTCCTTCCTGTTAGGTTGCCTCTGTTGCGTTTCACTCTGCATCAGTTGATAAGCAGGGGATCTCCTCTTCCCTTTTTTGACCTCACCGTCTTTTCATCTAGATCAGTATTTCCTAGATGAGTATCGTTTATCTGACCATATCCGAATGCAACCCTCTCTGGTTGTATGCCCATGGGTTTCAGGAATTCTACATTTGACCTACTTTTTTGGAGCATCATTGAATCCTACAATAAATCATATGCATTCTTACCCTAACATATCATATGATCATGCAATTTTTTGATAATACAAATATCCTGATGATTTTAAATCTTCATTAATTACATTTCATGCATTATTACATTGATTTACTGCGGTAAGAATACTTTACCTATTCATTTTAACCATAAATGACAAAAGAGGATTTTGCCTTTACATACCTGATATCCACTACTCTTTTACTATTTAGTTGATATTTGGATGCACATGTTTATCCTGCAGACGCTTCCCTCCATTCACCGTTTGAATCTGCACCCATTCCGTTGTTCTTACAAGTTGCAGTAATATAGCTCTAATCACGCAGTAACTCTATAATTTAGTTTGAATACTTGGTAAATTTGACATGAGCTTTAATCTTCACTTTTAACCAAAAGCAACGGCAAATTAGGGTGTGATTAATGTCCCTCTATCGGCATTAGTTGATCAAAACCTAAGTGTTGGAGATGTTAACAGGTGGCAGGTGATTATTTGAAATTTTGAAAGGTTCAACCAATGTTAGGCTAGCATTTAATACAGGGATGCATATTCACAAATATCAGGGATGTTAGGAAATATGACAGATATTGAGAAATATGATCCTTTCAGAGTCAAGCATATTGGTGATGTCATCATCATATCAAGTCCTCTTTATATCGAGTTAGGATGATGTCATCATCATATTGAGGAAGATCAAGGATCTTAACTAATATGACAGATATTGAGAAATATCCTGATGCTAAGTGTTTATGTTATATCTGAAGGTGATCTATATATTAACAAATATCCAGGATATTAAGAAATATGACCCTGCTTTGAATGTGCGCATGAACCTGACGGGTGGATGATCTCTTGCATTTAACTTTGATGTCTACATATTAGAAAATATGTGGATATCAGGTTCTTCATTAAAACACATATCAGGGATATTCGTGAATATGACCCTTTGGGAATATTAGGTTTGACCAAACTTTTACTGGGCATAACTTCCTATTCTTGAGGAATTTCAGGTGATCCAAAAGGCTAATCTACTTAGAATTTCATGCTCTTTACCATTATGAGGTTCACGATGACATAATTTGACTTCTACATTTAACCCTCCTTCATGAGACCTATGCATACCCAGGGGTGATGTTATTTTGCATCCGTTACTTGACTTTTATCATATCGCCCAAAGCAAGAAAAGAAAGGAAAAGCCCCCACAAAGGTTGGGTCCCTGTTTTGCTAAGGAAAAATGGGGCGTGTTGTGTAACCACACAACAAGGATTAGCTGACAATATAAAGTAGTATAAGCACTGAGTTACAAAAGGCTCACTGCCTGAGGGCTCTCTACCCAGAGGGCTCACTGCCCAGAAGAAAGGCTTATTTCCCAAGGACTCACTGTCCTAAATGAAAGAGATAGAAGAGGTGGCTCACTGTTAGAGTTTAACTATTATAATTGCATTTAACATATGAAAGGAGTATAGTTCTAATGAAGCTCAAAGTACTAAACCAATATCCACCACAATACCAACATCATCTCCATAGCATTACTGAAGAATTGTAGACACCTTTTGCTCACTATATCTAGTAGTCTAACAAATGAAAGCTTATACTGCACCACACATTCAACCACACTATTATTCCCATCACATCTATCATGCATACGCACACAATCATGATCCCTGGACACTTATTTATATTATCTTCAACCTTGAGAACATTCTCCAAGGTTGGCAACATATCTTAACACAGAAATTTCAAATTAGGTCTAGACCTAAACATTCCCATAGTGGAAAGGAATGAAGGTAGACCACAACACATCTTAGCTTAGACCTGAATTCATCCAAGCATGCCACTTAATGCTTTCACAATCACCAAAGCATCTCCACAATTAGTATAAACACCCAAGGTTGGCCAAACCTATGTTAACACAATGAACTTTTAAGTACACGCTTCCTCAAGGAAAAATATAACTTTGTAGACAACAAACCAAGCTTTAACACAATCTAGAGTATTCCACAAACATCTTGAAACATCCTGAAATCCAACAAATTCCTCTGCAACAACTTTCACCTGCTGCACAACCTTATCCTATTTATCTAGTATGCTTAACTATCTCTGTCATACACTGTATCTCTAGAAATCAACTTTCAGAGCACAAAACCACAAAAACTTCAACAGAGGAAAGATATAAACCTTGTAAGCATAATTCTAGAACTGAAAGATCTAAAACCTCTTTGCAGAGAAATGTAGAGCAAAGAGATTTCTCCTAGACACCTCTGCAACACTTAGAAACGTAGTCTACACACTGGTGAACACAACTTCCTTTGCACAACAAACCAGAACACCAAATTTAGAATATAACATCTCTTAACATCTGAACAACATATCCAAACCACAAAGACCAATCTTCAATATAGAGGAAATGTGGAGCAAGACAAGAACACTACTCTATAAACCAAAATGCCACTTCAACACACTGTTTCCTTTAATAATCAAATTTTCTCAAAAGCACTTGGAAACCAACCAACAGAAACATACTCTTAACATCTTCAACACCTCTTCAAAGCAACCAAGTCACCTTTAGCAAAAGAAATTGAACCAAATAGCTCATACTATTGCAACAACCTCATCTCTGTTCAACCAACCTCATCATCGAAGACATTATCCACTCAACACTAACTACTCAAATTCAATTGACACAGTTGACACCAATGACAACACAACCTTGTTGACATCAATGACAACACCGACTACACATACTTGCAACACTATCCTTGAGCAAGGAGGAAGATTCAGTTAGGTTTTGTTCTATTTTTGGTTAGTTTTCTCCCACGGTCTTCGACAGTTACATTGGTCTTTAGGTATTTTTTATACCTACCATGATGCACAGAGATGGCCAATCTTGGTTGAGTGCAAAACATGGATTGTATTAGTGTCTTGGTAATTGAAAAGTAGATACTAGATACTGAAGAACAATTTCTTACTAGAGACCATGGAAGATTTCAAAACCAACTACCATTAAATTGCAAAGAAAACAAGAAGATACAAAAATATAGTTTCCATTACTTCTCTTGAGTATGATAGTTTTGAGGAAAATGAGATTTTCCATCAGGACAGATAGATAAAGCATGGAGAGGTAAAAAATAAATGATAGGAAAGTTAAAAATGGACACAGATGAGTATAGAGTATAGAGCGTAGTTTTCTAAGGGAAACGATCTAGAGGATGTTGCTATTATCAGTGAAAAGAAAGCCACAGAGGGGGACTAGAAATGAATGTTGAAACAAATAATAATAGATTGCAATCTATATTTTGTGACTAAAGTCAGAAGTTTTAAAGTGTGGAAGAAAACAAGAACAAATGTGGTGACATGTGAAAACATCATCAAGGATATAAAAGCTACACAGATCACTGTCATTGAATCTACAATGTATTACTGTTTGTGAAGAGTACATTTTGTTGTTCCTTCTAGTCAATGTTATTCCTTGTTGCAGAAGATTAAAACTGGGAAACGTTTGTTATTGATGACTAAACTTTTGGAAATCGGTGTAAGAACTTTGTTTTAGAATCTAGCTAGTGTGATTCTACTTAAATGTTGCATGAATACTTTCTTTGGATATTTTGGAAAGCATGTTGATAGTATAGTTCATCCTTAGCCAAATAGGATTGCTCTAGAATGAGCTGAGAATTGAGACTTTCATTTTTTGTTGTTTCTTTCATAATATATACTATTTAAAAGAGAATAAGATGGCAATGGCAAGTTTTCATGTAGTTTATGATTGTTGAACAATGTCTTAATACCTTGATACTTAAACAATTACCCTAAATTGGGTTGTCATTTGACCTCTGTTGTCAAGTTGCAGCCAACAGTGGCTGAGGTTTGATCTTTATTAAACTTCTCCATCACTATTAGAACATTTACGGAAAATTTCTATAAATTGATACAAACATACATACAACATGCATTTTTTGCAAAGTGGCAAGAGAAAGAATTTTAATTGTTAAAAGATACTTTCCTACTTGGAACAATCTTATCAGTAGGCCACTTTGTAAAAATTTTGTCTTTTACCCTGAAAGGAAGCTAGGTCTGCGGAAATCGCTTCCTACACTAATCTAATGAGGAGAGGGCTATGCAAATTCAAATTAATCCTTACAACTACAACAACATAGAACATCTAACGAGATATAGCAGCAATACACATGAACTAGAAAGAAGACAAAAGAAGAGAGACAAAGATATACAGTGGGGAAAACCCTTATCGGGTGAAAAACCCCACACTCAGAAACCTGCACAATGTGTTATCAAAACAAAGAATGTTTACAACACACTTGCAATGCAAGCTTCAATGGTCTTCGACACTCGTAACAGGAGTCAATCTGATAGAGTAATAGTACTTTTAAAACATGTGATACTTCTCCACCTCCAAGCACCTGTTTATATAGAAAATACAAGGCAATATTAGACCTATCTTGGAATGGGCGTCCAACTTGGTGTCATGGCCCAAAACCCATGCCTAAGGACACTTGGTCAACATTGTAGAATGTGCCTGACACTTGTCCATAGCTCCCATCCCAAAGAGGTCACCTATTTCCAAAATGGGCTATGACAGATGCTCTTACGATACTTACGACCGTCATAGAATCTGTCATAGTGGTTACAACTTACAGCTGAAAGAGAATCTATCATACACAGGATATAAATAGCATATTCTCTTACAACATGTCATAGTCTACCTTGGGACATCCAAATATGCCTTTTTCAAAGATGCTTCATGAAACATGTCTTCACCTATCTTACATGCTTCTATTTCTGACTCTTACATGTCATAACTTCGTCATAGGAATCTGTCATAACCATTTCGGTCAAACTTTCCCTTACACAACATGAAAGATGCTGACACATGGCAAAATGCCCCTACCACAAAGTGGGATGCCTATCTCCTCATGTGAGGACAAAATTACAAGTTGTCATCTTTCATGTAGGATGACACATCACCGTGCCACATCCCACAAAATGACAATATGGAATTTACAATTATTTACAACATAGGCATTAAATTAATACATACAAACATAAATAATGCAAGGAATTACCAAGGTTGAGACACCTTAATTCCCAACATTTTCCCACTTGTCGAACACCTTATAAGAGCCAATAGAATAACAAGATTTAACTGCTATAGGCAGAGAGGCCCATAGACTCCGAACACCATCTGAACTTCTTTGTGCCCACTGGTTTCGTCAATGCATCTACAACATTCTTCAAAGTATCTACCTTCTCCAAATTTACCTTTCCATCCTCAACCATGTCTTGATGAAGTGAAACTAAACATCAATGTGCTTTGTTCTAGCATGGAAAGTTGGATTCTTCGCAATGCAAATTGTACTCTGACTGTCGCAATTGATTGTGATCTAACCTGCATCAACACCAATATCAGAACATAATCTCTGATGCCAAATGGCTTCTTTACAAGCATGAGTTGCTGCCATATACTCAGCTTCTGTCATGGACAAAGAAACAATAGGTTTTCGCTTACTCATCCGACTAATAGCACCACCATAAAGTGTAAACACATACGCACTGGTGGATCTCCTGTTGTCAATGTCACCTACCCAATCTAAATCAACAAATCCATGAATATCAACAGAATGTGGAGGTCCTGTAACATTACCATGATAGCATATGGAATACTCAGAAGTACCCCTCAAATATTTGAACACTCACTTAACTGCATCCTAATGAACCCGTCTAGGATTAGCCATAAATCGACTAAGGACTCCCACTGCTTGGGTAATGTCTGGTCTTGTGCAGACCATAGCATACATCAAACTATCAACAACACTAGCATAAGGTACTCTGCTCATGTCCTCCACCTCACTAGGAGATTTTGGAAAATCCTCAATAGACAACTTTGTCCCTAAAGAAACAGGAACACACAATGGTCTACAATCTGCCATGCTATCCAACATGGTCTTCACATACTTACTCTGGCTTAACCAAGGTTTTATATTGGTTCTGTCTCTTCTGATTTCCATTCCTAGAATGTACCTGGCTGCCCCTAAATCTTTCATTTCAAATTATGCTAAAAACTGAGATTTAAAATCAGAAATCATATTCTTACCCTTCCAATTGAGCAACATATCATCAACATATAGTGTAACAATGAGAATACAATCACCATCAAACTTATAATACACATAGTGATCTAATTTTGATCTCACAAATCCAATTGACAACACAAAGGCATCAAACTTCAAGTACCATCTCCTAGGGGATTGCTTCAAACCTTACAAAGACTTCTTAAGTTTGCAAACCAAATTTTATTTACCTTTCACCTTGTAATGCTCTAGCTATGACATGTAGATTTCTTCCTCCAAATCACTATGAAGGAAAGCTATCTTCACATCCATCTATTCTACTTCTAAGTCATAAGCTATTGCAAGAGACAACAAGAATCAAATGGATGTTATCTTTGCAATGGGAGAGAAGATCTCACCATAATCTATACCCTCCACTTGTGAATACCCCTTCACAACCAACCTAGCCTTATACTTCTCAACACTGCCATCTGCACCAAATTTCTTCTTGAACACCCATTTGCATCCAACGGGTTTCCATCCAGGAGGCAAAGGTACCAAGTCCCAACTTTGATTCTTTTCCAAAGAAGCCATTTCATCCTCCATGGCCTCCTTCCAGGAACCTGCATCTTTCATGTCCATAACCTCTGCTACAGTTCTAGGTTTATCACTATTAGTAAGCAAAGCAAATGCACAACTAGAATTAAGCAATGTAAAACCAAACCTTTCAGGTTGCTTTCTTATCCATGTAGGCCTCCTCAAAAGCTGAGGTTGAGGTTCAACTTCTTCATCTGAGCTTTCAGAGCTAGTAGAGCTCTCCTCATCATTAGGTCCAACATTATCTTTTTGTTCAGTCTTCTCAGGGGTAGGAGGAAACTAAACAACATCCTCTTTCTTTTCTTTTTCTTCTGGCTGTAAAATAGTGGAAGAAGGTGTAAGCTCTCTAAAGATGACACTTCTGCTATACAACACTTTTTCAGCCACAGGGTCCCAAAGCTTGTATCCTTTCACACCAACACCATAGCCAATGAAGATACACTTAACAGCCTTGTTCTCCAATTTTGACCGCTTCTCCCTAGGCACATGTGCATATGTGATGCAGAGTGAAACGCAACGGAGGCTACCTAACAGGAAGGAGCTGCCAATAATACAAACAACATGATAAAAATCCTTATCGGCTCAGCATCATCATCATATTTCCTGTAAACACCAACTGCATCATCATATTTCGGACGCTCACAATTATCCTCCTGCCGACTACTGTTCACCTCATCCGCCTGTCGCCTATCATCATCATCATGATATTCGTCAGGTGCAAACATCCTCCGGTTGCACTGTTCATCGGGTGCCAAACACAAGCGGCATCATCATGATATTCGACACCACCTTCGTCAGCAGGATATCAAATATCCGGTTGCTCCAAATATCTTGATGACGACAACTTAACACCTTCCCTTCGTTGCCCCGCTACCTGACGATACAAGCAACAGCATCATGATCTAATTTATCCGGTTGTCTCGAAACCTCCTGATGATGTTAATACAACTTCCTGCCTATGCCGATACCTAACCACTTAGCGACAACAGGATCAATACGCATAGGGTGATATCTCAATATCCTGATGACGATGATGTCATATGCGGATGACGATGACGTCACACAATATCCTGATGACCTCTTCAACACTTAGCCAAAAAAATTGAACTTTCACACCCGCATTTGCTCGCGATACGCGGATGATGAGCTTCTCCGAGAGATGATCCTGACTGCGATATATACACTGAGTATATATCCAACTCAAAACATCCTGATGCACTTGCAACTTGCAAACTTCAACAGTTTCACGACCCGATCCTGATGGCGATGCATTCGCAGATGACGATGCGGCTTGTTCCGGCTGGAAACACACATGCAGACTCCTGTGTATCCGTCCACTGCATGTAAACACTCAGAACCACTCTATTAACCAAAGATAATGTGACGACCGGGCCGGATCACCTTCAAACCAAAGTCTAACAACTTATCTTTCTATACCTAGCACATGAGGATGCTAGGCTGATTCACAGCATGCTCCTAACTGATCTCTTGAACACTGCAATGCATAAACAGAAAACACAAATGCAAACTAAGCTATAATACAGGACCATTCCACCGATTCGCAGGTTCAACTGGTGGAAGGGTTGAAAGTACCCATCAACTTACAAAACGGAAAGGAAATCAACACAGATACAACTGATACAATCAGATAATGCAAAAGATGAGATCTTATTCAATTGAAATCCAAATGTCCTGCTTTTACAATTCTGCTTCACAATATCTGGACTGATCACCAGTACAGCATACCACCAATACTACTCTCCTGAACATAACATCTATCAAAATCAATGTGAATTCTGTCTAAACCCTAACAGATCGAAGGTATATATAACAAATCCTTCGAGTACTACCAACTCACTTCCCAGCGGCTGGGAGCTTCCAAGCGGCTAGGAGAGAGGACAGCTCAGATAACCTTATCCCGATCTCTAACTGCCTACACATACTCCTAGGCTGAACTAATACATAGCATCGGTCCAATGGACCTTATTACATGATAAAGTCAAACATACTAAAAATAGACTATCCTGTCATCATGCTGATCATTATCCTATATCCTGATCATGTATGTCATCATGCGGACCTATATCAAACTAACTGCCTCAAGGAGGCCAGCTGTTAGGTAGGCGCCTCTGCACCATACTCCCCAAAAGAAAATAACTCATGTCCCATGAGTTAGGATATGGAAGTCTTCCACCTCTACACTTTGCCTGTGTAATGTTCTGCCCTGTTCCAGCTTTGTCTGCTGCTGTCTCTTGGCTGCTCCAAGACTTCTGAACTGTAACTTGCTTTCTGGCAAGTAAATCCTCATGCCTGTCAATGTAGGCTTTTCTCTCACATACCTTGTGTTTGTCAGGTTGCCTGACCAGAACCTCTTTCTGAACTACCTCTTGAACTGCTGCAATGTTCAACTCTGTCTTTCCTTCAACTTTTATAGGACAAACAATAGTCCCAACTATGACAGCATCCTTGTCATGCCTCTCAACTGATGGTTGGTTGCACCCCTGTTTCTGAACCTGCTGCTGACCTCTGTCAGTCACAACTGAAACTTTCTTCAGCTTGTTGTCTTGAACAACTTCTTCCCCTGCAGTGTCCTGAACTGCTTTTATGCCTGCTCCTATAGGCTTCTGCACAAACTCCTTCTTTCCCATTAAAATGATTTGGGCTGCCTTCTGTACTGTAGCTTTTTCCTGCAATGGCATCAACTTAATAATCTTCCCATCCTTCTTGATGGTGTAGGTATTAGCATACCCATCATACAGTACCCTTCTGTCAAATTGCCATGGTCTACCCAACAGTAAGTGACAACATTCCATAGGCAATATGTCACACAAAATTCTATCATGATATGCTCCAATCTGGAAATCCACATATGCCTGTTCAGAGACAAAAAGTGATTGACTATCACTCACCCAAGATGCCTTGTAAGGGTGTGGATGTGGAATCCTTTCCAAATGCAGTTTATCCACCATCTCCTGAGATACCATGTTGTCTGTTGAACCAGTATCAATGACAACCTTACATACTTTACCTTTGCTCTTACATGTGGTCTTGAAAAGAGCTCTTCTTTGCATCATATCCTTTGATCCCTGCAAACTAATTCTCCTTAGCATCAATGATTCTCCACTCTCTGGGTATCCATAATTATCAGGATTTCTGTTTGAACTCTGTGCACTTTCTTCTACTTTCTCTTCTTGCACAAGTTGTACTCTCTTGTCACTTGTTCTATCATTTCTGGATGATGAACCTTTGTTTTCTGGACATTTGAAGGATGGATGACCAAACTCACCACAGGTGTAACATTTCCCTGAAAATGTAGTAGAACTTCTACCACCTCCAAATCTTCCTTTATTACCTTTCCATCCACCTCTGAAATCAGATTGTCCTTGTCCTTTACCAGTGTCTTCTTGACTCTCATTGGTTTGCCTTGTTCTATGGGCTGAACCTCTTCCTCTATTGTTTTGCTCTTGTTTTCTTTTCAGCTTTTCTTCCACTTTCAATGCCAACTGAAAGCTTTTCTGCACTGTATCCGGATTATGCAGACTCAGATCTTCCTGAATATTAAACCTCAATCCATTAAGGTATCTGGCTACCTTCTCTTCTTCACTTTCTTTCACCTTTGTCTTCATACAGAGTTTCATGAACTCTTCTGTATATGAGCTGACATCTAGCTCCTTCTGCTTCAGGTTTTGCTTCCTCTTGTGTAACTGGATACTGTAATCCAATGGAATATAAGCTTCCTTCACCAATTCCATCATCTTCTTCCATGTGGCAACTCTACGTTTTCCTTCCTGTACTCTATCATCTTGAACAAAGTTCCACCATGTCAAGGCAGCTTCTTTCATCTTTGACTGTGCTATCTTCACTCTCTGTTGCTCTGGTATCTCCTCTGTTACAAAGAAATTGTTCAAACAGTCTATCCATTCCATCACTGAATCAGGGTCCATCTTACCTGTAAACACTGGCAAATCTAGTTTCACATCCATGGTTCTCCTCTCCATGGCCTTGAGGGCGTTCAACAGTGGCCTCTGGTCTGCAGGAACGACCTCCTCGCTCCAATTAGGGATCTCTTCTTCTTCCCTATCATCTTCTCTACCAGAACCTACTCTGCTCCTCAACTTTGCTAACTCATCTTTCAACTCCTGATTCTGAGCCTTCACGGCCTTGCTTTCTGCAATCTATTTCTTCACCAGAACTGCCAACTCAGCGTTGGTCATCCTTGCTGGAACCTCAGATGTTCCTTCTTCATCTGACATCCTGCTTATCTTTTCCAGAAGATCCTAACCTTTGCTCTGATACCACTATGATGCAGAGTGAAACGCAACGGAGGCTACCTAACAGGAAGGAGCTGCCAATAATACAAACAACATGATAAAAATCCTTATCGGCTCAGCATCATCATCATATTTCCTGTAAACACCAACTGCATCATCATATTTCGGACGCTCACAATTATCCTCCTGCCGACTACTGTTCACCTCATTCGCCTGTCGCCTATCATCATCATCATGATATTCGCCGGGCGCAAACATCCTCCGGTTGCACTGTTCATCGGGCGCCAAACACAAGCGGCATCATCATGATATTCGACACCACCTTCGTCAGCAGGATATCAAATATCCGGTTGCTCCAAATATCCTGATGACGACAACTTAACACCTTCCCTTCGTTGCCCCGCTACCCGACGATACAAGCAACAACATCATGATCTAATTTATCCGGTTGTCTCGAAACCTCCTGATGATGTTAATACAACTTCCTGCCTATGCCGATACCTAACCACTTAGCGACAACAGGATCAATACGCATAGGGTGATATCTCAATATCCTGATGACGATGACTTCATATGCGGATGACGATGACGTCACACAATATCCTGATGACCTCTTCAACACTTAGCCAAAAAAATGAACTTTCACACCCGCATTTGCTCGCGATACGCGGATGATGAGCTTCTCCGAGAGATGATCCTGACTGCGATATATAGACTGAGTATATATCCAACTCAAAACATCCTGATGCACTTGCAACTTGTAAACTTCAACAGTTTCACGACCCGATCCTGATGGCGATGCATTCGCAGATGACGATGCGGCTTGTTCCGGCTGGAAACGCACATGCAGACTCCTGTGTATCCGTCCACTGCATGTAAACACTTAGAACCGCTCTATTAACCAAAGATAATGTGACGACCGGGCCGGATCACCTTCAAACCAAAGTCTAACAACTTATCTTTCTATACCTAGCACATGAGGATGCTAGGCTGATTCACAGCATGCTCCTAACTGATCTCTTGAACACTGCAATGCATAAACAGAAAACACAAATGCAAACTAAGCTATAATACAGGACCATTCCACCGATTCGCAGGTTCAACCGGTGGAAGGGTTGAAAGTACCCATCAACTTGCAAAACGGAAAGGAAATCAACACAGATACAACTGATACAATCAGATAATGCAAAAGATGAGATCTTATTCAATTGAAATCCAAATGTCCTGCTTTTACAATTCTGCTTCACAATATCTGGACTGATCACCAGTACAGCATACCACCAATACTACTCTCCTGAACATAACATCTATCAAAATCAATGTGAATTCTGTCTAAACCCTAACGGATCGAAGGTATATATAACAAATCCTTCGAGTACTACCAACTCACTTCCCAGCGGCTGGGAGCTTCCAAGCGGCTGGGAGAGAGGACAGCTCAGATAACCTTATCCCGATCTCTAACTGCCTACACATACTCCTAGGCTGAACTAATACATAGCATCGGTCCAATGGACCTTATTACATGATAAAGTCAAACATACTAAAAATAGACTATCCTGTCATCATGCTGATCATTATCCTATATCCTGATCATGTATGTCATCATGCGGACCTATATCAAACTAACTGCCTCAAGGAGGCCAGCTGTTAGGTAGGTGCCTCTGCACCAATATGCCTCACAACCAAAAACACAAAGATACTTTATTGAAGGATTTCTACCAGACCACACCTCCACGGGTGTCTTTCCAACAAGAGCTGATGTAGGAGATCTATTTACAAGATAGCAAGCAATGGCAACAGCTTCAGCCCAAAACTTTTGTTCTAGGCCAGCTCCACTAAGCATACTCCTAGCCTTCTCCATCAGTGTCCTGTTCATCCTCTCTGCAACTCCATTTTGTTGTGGGGTGTATGGAGTTGTCTTATGTCTTTCAATCCAAAGTTCCTTGCAATATTTATCAAGTTTTTAGAACAGAACTCACCATCGTTGTCAGTTCTCAAACACTTAATCTTCTTACCAGTTTGATTTTCAGCAAAGGCCTTAAACTCCTTAAACTTACTATAGACTTCAGATTTACTTCTGAGAAAATAAATCCATGTCCTACTGTAGTCATCTATGAAAGATACAAGGTATATAGATTTTGATAATTAAGGAACATTAACAAGACAAAATACATCAGAATGAACAAGGTCCAACACACTAGAAGACTTGTGAGAACTTGAATAAAACTAAACACGATTTTGTTTCCTATATATATGCAATGTTCACAAAATTTGAACTCAAGATTACAATCATCTAACCACTTAATGAAGTTTTTATTTTTCAGGGTACACAGACCCTTCTCACCAATGTGGCCAAATCTCTTATGCCATAACATTGTCTTTTCAGTAGGAAGCTTAACTTCCAAGGCATGATTACAAACATCAAAACTAGAAACAACAGATTTCTTAACTGCTCATTCAGATGGTGGGAATGAAGTGACTGCTGCCCTCTTCCTTGAGTTAGAAGAACTATTGCATTATGTAATGCATGCCTCTAGTTGAAATAGAGTACCTCTCCTTGTACCCTTACCAAGCACCGTAGGTCCTCTAGTCATCTTGCATCCTTATTTTGAAAAGATAACCTGCACGCCTGCATCATTCAACATACTTACAGAAAGCAGGTTCTGTGATAAGCCTAGGATGTGCATAACCCCAGAGATCCCCTTCACTAGTCCATTAGGGAATCGAATAGAGACTCTTCCATGACCAACGATCTTCAGATGAGAATCATCACCCAAGTACACCTTTCCACCATCAAACTCCTCATACTTAGTAAACCAATATCGATGTGAGGTCATGTGGAATGATGCATCAGAGTCAATCAGCCACACATCATCAGATGAATGGGTTGCCATGGCTATGATGAATGCATCACCATCATCTTTTGATTTATTAGAATTTGAATCTGGGTTCTTCTTCTTCTTTTTCTTTTCTTTTTTCAATTCCTTTCAGAAATGCCCAGATTTACCATAGTTCCAATAGATAGCCTTGGACTTTCTAGGAGATTTGGATCTCCCATAGGATTTGGATCTACCCTTCTCAGCATTCTTGTCCTTCTTTTTCCCTTTCTCCTTAGGTCTTCCACGAACTATAAGATCCTCTTTGGCTACATCAGAAGACTTTCTCCACATCTCTTCGGATAATAGCAAAGAAACCACTTCATCCATTTTGAATGTGGATGTGGTGCTTCCAATAGCCATGACAAGGTGATCCCACGAGTCCGGCAAAGAACAAAGCAAGGTCATACATTGATCCTCCTCCATCTTCACACCAGTAGATGTCAATTATGCAACCAGCATGTTAAAAGCATTCATATGTTTAGCAATAGATCCTCCATCCTCCATTCGAAGAGAATACAACTTCTTTCTCAGAAAAAAAGTTTATTAACTAGGGATTTGGCTTGATACACATCTCTCAACTTCTTCCAAAGCAAGGTTACAATTTTCTCCTCATGGACATTTAACAAGACAGAATCAACAAGACTAAGTCTTATGAGACCCTTAGCCTTTTGATCCTTGAGATCCCAATCATCTTGTGACATTGTATCTAGTTTAGTTCCATTAACACTTTGCCAAAGGTCTCGGTCAACAAGCATGTCTTCCATCTTGAGCTTCCACAGCTCAAATTTAGTGCCATTGAATTTATCCACTTCAAATCTTCTGGATGTGCTTGCCATCTCCTTGCTGCAATAGAATTCATAATACTCTGCATAGACTCCCACTCAACTTAAGATCAGCTCAAAAATCCCCTACCCAATAGCTAAGACCAAAACTAGTCAGGCTCTGATACCAACTGAAAGGAAGCTAGGTGTGCAAAAATTAGTTCCTACACTAATCTAATAAGGAGAGGGCTATCCAAATTCAAATTAATCCTTACAACTACAGCAACATAGAACATTTAACAAAGATATAGCAGTAATACACATGAAATAGAAAGAAGACAGAAGAAGAGGGACAAAGATATACTGTGGGGAAAACCCTTATCGGGTGAAAAACCCCACACTCAGAAACCTGCACAATGTATTATCAAAACAAAGAATGTTTACAACACACTTGCAATGCAAGCTTCAATGGTCTTCGACACTCATAACTGGAGTCAATCTGGTAGACTAATAGTACCTGTAAAAGCTATGATACTTCTCCACCTCCAAGCACCTGTTTATATAGAAAATACAAGGCAATATTGGACCTATCTTGGAATGGGCGTCCAACTTGGCTTCATGGACCAAAACCCATGCCTAAGGACACTTGGTCAACATTGTAGAATGTGCCTGACACTTGTCTAAAGCTCCCATCCCAAAGAGGTTGCCTATTTCCAAAATGGGCTATGACAGATGCTCTTACGACACTTACGACCGTCATAGAATCTGTCATAGCAGTTACAACTTACAACTATAAGAGAATTTGTCATACATAGGATATAAATAGAATATTCTCTTACAACATGTCATAGTCCACCTTGGGAGGCCCAAATATGCCTTTTTGAAAGATGCTTCATGACACATGTCTTCACCTATCTTACATGCTTCTATTTCAAACTCTTACATGTCATAACTTTATCATAGGAATCCATCATAACCGTTTCGGTCAAAAATTCCCTTACACAACATGAAAGATGCCAACACATGGAAAAATGCTCCTACCACAAAGTGGGATGCCTATCTCCTCATGTGAGGACAAAATTACAAGTTGTCATCTTCCATGTAGGATGACACATCACCGTGCCACATCGCACAAAATGATAATATAGAATTTACAATTATTTACAACATAGGCATTGAATTAATATATACAAACATAAATAATGCAAGGAATTGCCAAGGTTGAGACACCCTAATTCCCAACATACCCATCAAAGGAGATTCAAACACAATTATATTATTCAGAGCAGGCCACTATTATGGTGCATGTGTGTTATTGGCATGCACAATTGGATTTGGATGGTGTTGAGAGTACATATCTACAACAAGTAATTAAGAAAGAATATCATTTTTATATTAGTGATGATAAAGAGCATGACACACATTTTGTACAACATTGCTTTAAGAAGTTTTTTATAGATTTGGCAAGAAGGGGTGTGAAAATTGAGAAACATTTTCTATTGTTCGATGGCTATGCATCACAATGAAAATCATCAAGGCCATCTTATGCACTTTGTAGATATCATCAACATAACAATATACATCATGTTTGGAGTTTTTTTTAGAGTGGGCATGGAAAGGTCGAACATGATGGTGTAGGAGCTTACATCAAACGTGCTCTATGAAAACATCAAATGAATTATGATAGAGATTGTATAAATGATGCATGTGATGTTGTTGAATGGTGTAAGAAACACTTCACATGTGAGGTCAACACATCTTCAGGGAGGAACCCGTATCCAAATAGAGCATTTTGGATGATATCAGGTATGTATTGTTACAAAAAGTTTAATGGTTTATTTAATATTTACTTAAATATTTGTTTTATTTGATTATCATTACAATTTTGTAATTTTGACAAAATCATAAATTTGCAATTTGTTCTCAATGTATATATAGAATTTTTAGGTGTGGATCGAAGAAAAATGTATGGATATAAGAGGATAGATAAAACAAGGTATTTGCAATGTGTCATGGGTACAAATAATCACATATGGACACTGTGTACTAGGGATTACTCTTGCTTCTATTGTGAATGCATGTTGGGAGATTATGAGAATTGTAAGAGTCAACAACATGGATATGTTAGTGAATGAAATTTTGTGCCACCAGTTGTTATTGACACATATGATGAAGATGATGATGAAAGATTTGAAGACATTCCTTTGATTTCAAAGATTATTACCACATTTCAAGATTGATTAAAAAATTTATATATCACATCATGTAGAAAATTTTAATTTTAATATGTTGATAAAATTTAATTTTAATTTGGTTCTTAAATTTTAGAATTCATGACAAGTTCTAATTTTTTTACATTTCATTATGGTGCATGAGATGTTTTTGCAGTCATAGTAGAGACTTAAAACATTGAAGGTGTAATTCATTATTTATTACATTGCATAGAAGAGAGGATGAAGTTAATAAAACTAGAAACAAGCAATGGAACATTGTTTCCCACAAGTTCAGTTGTAGTGTAAGGAACACAATTGAAACAAGTCAAAATTGTTCAAAGTGGGATTCATTTTATTGATTACCAACCTCACAACATGGTGTATCAGTATAACCACCTAGTAATTTCTACTGGTGTGTATCTTCATCGTGTTCAACATGCACATGGACATTGTAAGTGGACACTAGATAGAGATGACCATGAGAAAATATTACATGTTATTTATTGAGAAGTGAGCTGAACCAATTGATGTAGTATGAAAAATGTGGAAAACTTTCATTTCATTCCAAGTATGATCTCTAGACTTCCTATGGTAGAATTTTGCCTTAGGTCTACTAGAAGTTTAGGTGTCTTGTAGAAGTTTTGAATTTTAATAAATGATTCTTAATTTATTTAGAATTCATGATGTCTAGGTTCTAATTTTTTAAATTTCATTGTGGTAGGGGATTCTTTTGCAATCATAGTAGACATTGGAAACATAGAAGGCATGAGTATGTTGCATAGAAGAAACTTGGTTAAGTTATTAGTTCACTCCGGGTATGTTCTCTACACTACATGACAAAATATTTCCTTACTATAGATACTAGGTGTCTTGTATAACTTCTAAATTTTAATATATGCTTCAATATTTCATTTATTTTTAATAATTGGTTCTTAAAATTTAGAAATATAGTTGACTAAATAGATTTATAAGTTGTAATATTAAATTTTGCTGAGATTAAAATGATGTATTCTACTTTGAACTCAATTATTACATTGAACCTAACTTGAGTAAATGAGAGGAGGTTGATATTAATTATAAATTTTAAAGAAGGATTTATTTAATTTTATTATTGAAACTTGTAATACGTGTCTTAGTAGATGTAAATATCAAATATCCATTGTAAATACCAACTACCATTTATATAAAAACGTTATTAAGTCATTAAGTCAAATATTGAAATGTAGTCAAATATATCAACATTCATGTCAAATTTATAAACGTCATTACAATATAAACAATATAAATGGACCAAATATATAAATATTGATTTAATCAAATATCTCAATCATAAACATGTCCATGTAAAATATAAACATAAATACCAATCTTATTGAGATAACTAAACAAAAAGATATTGCAAATTTACATGCTGGATAACACAAAAAAATATAATGCTTTATTGAATTGATTATTACATAGAATGATGCAAATGCTTATAAAGCATTGCATTTCCATATACAATGAACTAACTTACCTATAGGAATATAACTTCCCAAAACTAACATTTATTTTATTTACTAACTATCATTTGTTTTATTTATTAATTAACTATTATCTAAAGATGTAATAAATCTCCAACATTCCCCCTTATTACATCAATTCAAACAAAGGATAGAACACTACATGGACTAGACACAACAACCCATCTAGAAACTTGATGAAGCATCTCCACCAAATCTCTTTACTCACCTAGGACATACCAAATAAACTCATCAGTAGATGTTATGACCATTAAACCTGTAAATCCTCAAAATACCTATGAATCGATACATACTCAATTATTCGCAAGTGCACTACTACTCTTGTGAATCAAGAAAAACTTAGTTATCCACAAGAAAAACACCAACTAATTGTGAATCAAGACTTACTCAACTAACCAAAGTAACACAAACACCAACCAACTGTGAATCAAGACTTACTCAACTAACCACAGTAACACACCTCCCTTTGTAGATCGAGACAAACTCAATTGTCTGTACAATACAAACCTACAAAGATATGGATCAAGACATACTCAACTATCAATAGGTACAACTCACCAAGTCTATGGATTGAGACATACTCAACTATTCACAAACCAAAACAAAACTACCATTCCCCCTTTGCTCCATGAATGGATTCAAATGAAAATGGTGCTTCTCATGCAAAGTATCATCTCTAAGGGAGAAACTATATTGAGATGATAAAAACTCCTCCAGTATCCAGTGCCTCTAACCTCTAATTTGGCTTGTTATGCTTTAGCCACTTGATGTCACATGTGTGTCTCTAAAATCTCTATTAGGTGTAACATGAATGGCCTTGAGAGTACAAGAAATATTAGATACATGTGTGGCCAGATTAAAAGACAAGAAATTGGGTGTCAAATTCAAGCAATAATGCACTGTTACAATAAATCTCTCCAAATAAAATAGACTCCAATAATGTCCTTATTTCCCCATGTGCACAACACACTAACCTTATCACAAACAATTTCAATTTTAATACAATTACCTTCCACTATTTCTCCTTTCTCTAAGAAATCTCAGAGAAATTCAACTTGCAACTCTATTGTGATTTTTCTTCTTAATCAAGAAAAATAATATATAATTTTAAGGATATTTGCATGTGTCAGACCATTAACCTCTAACAAGATAGAAGGTTCCCTTATATGACCAAAAACTCTATGATACTTCTTATAGGATATAAAGAAACACTTCAAAATTTAAAGAAAAAAAGAACTTTACCTACAACTCCTTATCACGCACTACCTCAGATGGTAATATAACATTTGGCTAACTTACTTCTCTTATGTTCTATTTGGCTCAAAATAGATATTTTATTGCAAATAACCTTCCATGTTGTCCACTACACAAAAATTCTATGTGATTCAAACCTTGAAGCTCTATGCCAGAGCACGTTAATTTAATACATTGTAGATTTATTTATTTATCTTGCACCAGAGATGTACAATGGAAACTCAGGTAAGCACACAACATAATTTAATAAACTTGACTCATGCCTCCTTACATGGAATTGGTTCACACACCCTCCACACTTCATAAATGTTGCATGCTAATTCAATTTTGGCCTTTTTCATGCAACTGTGTTTTTATCTTTGGGTATATAAGAACTTGAGGGCCTCATGAATAGACCGCATGTAATATCAGGTAGTGAAAGGGAATGGTGGTGCCAAGGGGAAATGCAAAGAACTTTCCACAGAGTCACCAATGTCATGAAGATTGCACTTCCGTTTGAAAATATAAGGTATTATCAATTTGGTTTGGAAAATATAGATAAGGTCCGTCAGATGTTCCCAAAGGCCACATTCTAATGTATTTTGAGTGTACACTCATAAATTGGAGCAGCCATGACAATTCTTGATGAGCTCTTTAGAAAAACATTATGCATAGTACTCCATTCTAAACACATGAAGTGAGATCCTCTGCAACACACTAGTTTTCCTTCTTAAATCTTTGTTACATTTTAACTTCATATGGACATGATTAACAACTACTTTGATAACATATTGAGATAACTGAACACACAAATATTGTAGATTTACATGATGGATAATAGAATAAAAATATAATGTTTTGTTTAAATGATTATTACATAGAATGATGCAAATGCTTATAAAGCATTGCATTCATGTGTACAACCAACTAACTTACCTATGAGAATATAAATTCCCAAAACTAACATTTACTTTATTTACTAACTATCATTTCTTTTATTTATTTATTTATGTATTTATTAATTATTATCTAAAGATGTAATAAATATCCAACACATCTTAAACATAAATATCCATATCTAAAACATAAATATCCATCTCTCAAACATAAACCAGCTGGTTTGATCCTTAAATTGGGTCCTAGTTAAGTGACCCTCAGAGTGAATCTTTCTTTGATAGATGCATAGATTCCTACAAAAATGTACACAAACAATTAGATTATATATATAGAGTCCACCACGTAACTCGCAACATTTTGATGTAGATCCTAGAGTTAGATCCTCTGGTAGGCTACAAGATTCACATACTAGAGCAACACTACTAGCTATTGATCATTCTGTCACTCCACAGGTTGAGTCTATGGCACTTGATTCATTCAAGCAACTTGTAGGGGGTACCAGTTTTGTAGAGATGCTTTCTTTAGGATTGATCCCATCTCGCCTTACATCATTTCTACAACTATTGGATGAGAGATCTTCAGAGGATTTATTGGATTCCCTCATTTCTAGAGATGGTTATATTCCTCTTCATACAATGACACAAGTATATATTTTTTAAGTTTTTAAGTTAAATTTATACTATAAAATTTAAATCATATGCTTGAAGTCCTACACAATTAAATTATAATTGAAATTAATTTCTTTTTACATGCATGTGTAGCTCAAGGTAGTAAGTGATACTCCTAGTTCAAGTATAGAGCATGTATGCACACATGCTTCACTTGATGGTAGTGTATAGCTGAGATAATTATCAAACTGAAGTTCATATATATCTCATGTTTGTATGTATGTATGTATGAAACACACACACACATGTAGATATGTGTGTGTGTGTGTGTGTGTGTGTGTGTGTGTGTGTGTGTGTGTGTGTGTGTGTGTGTGTGTGTGTGTGTGTGTGTGTGTGTGTGTGTGTGTGTGTGTGTTTGTGCATGCATGTGTTTCATACATACATACATACATACATACAAACATGAGATATATATGAACTTTTGTTTGATAATTATCTCAACTATACACTACTGTCAAGTGAAGCATATGTGCATACATGCTCTATACTTGAACTAGGAGTATCACCTACTACCTTGAGCTACACATGCATGTAAAAAAGAAATAAATTTCAATTATAATTTAATTGTGTAGGACTTCAAGCATATGATTTAAATTTTACAATATAAATTTAACTTAAAAACTTAAAAAATATATACCTGTGTCATTGTATGAAGAGGAATATAACCATCTCTGGAAATGATGGAATCCAATAAATCCTTTGAAGATCTCTCATCCAATAGTTATAGAAATGATGTAAGGTGAGATGGGATCAATCCTAAAGAAAGCATCTTTACAAAACCTGTACCCCCTACAAGCTGCTTGAATGAATCAAGTGCCATAGATTGAACCTGTGGAGTGACAGAATGATCAATAGCTAGTAGTGTTGCTCTAGTATGTGACTCTTGCAGCCTACCAGAGGATCTAACTCTAGGATCTACATCAGAATGGTGTGAGTTAGGTGTTGGACTCTCAAAATATGTAAGGATATGAACTTACACTTCACAAAGGGATCCATAGCTATGATGATATCACTTGATATGCCGTCATCAGGTCCTTAGAAAAACAAATTGACCTGTGAATCTAACCATCATCTATAATGTGGTCAAGATCCTCTATAGATTGGATGCCAACAACATGATAGGGATCTAAGTGAGTAGATGACCTATGTGGATGCCTCATCAAATACCACCCCACATGATCTAGAGATATTGTATGAGCCTACACAACAATCTTAGTAATACTATCAATTGCTTCCCTTTGGGAAGTAATGACCACATGATCACCAATAGCATTGAGGGATGGAGAGATTGCAAGCATCCTCTCACCATCCAAGCTCCTATAAGTATGAGGTTATCGATCTACATGATGATATGCATCCCTATCACATACCCTACCACACCCCTACCCCAAATGTGGAGGTAAATCTAAATAGTTGATGTTGAGGCCTAAATGAACCTCAACATACAATTGTTGTACAAAATATAATGGAATTTGGTCATTATTAGGATAACAATCATGGGTGGCAAGAAATCTAGGGTAAACCAATGGTGCCATATGAGGGCACATGCACTTGGTCACCTGATATGCCCTAACACTAGTTTTGGGGGCATATTGAGGAAAATAATATATTTTAATAATTTCTCTAGGCACATTTACTTGGAATGTACTCATAGAAACATCAACAGACACCTTTTCTTATTAGAGTCATTGATGGATTCACAAATATCTAGGATCACTTGCAACAAAATAAACCTTCCACAAGAGAGAAAAAAGCAAGGGGATAAACTGATTGATTTGGGACAAATTGATATTGACTTGACATATTACACCATTGCATGAATTGTACAATGAGATAGCTTTCTTATATGGGCAAGGATGAAAGATAAGGCACAAGGCTGACATAGTGGAATAAAAAATTAGATGACACATGATAAATGCATCTAGACATCACTAATAGATGCATGAAAGAAAAACTAGGAAGATGACAAGTGTCTTAATGCTATGACATTAGACAACTAGTGCAAAAATATTAAATGCACCTAGATGTACATTATTAAATACTCCTAATGACTCTTAAGTAAGCTTAAGTGGACTAGTGTGAAGAGGACTTAGGAAATGAATCTAGGTAATATCCCTTTTTTACACTAACACCCCACTTAAGTGCAACTTAAGGAGAAGAAAACTAAGCATGAATGCATGAATGGATGAATGAGTCCCAGCTACTAGGCCATGTTAGGTATCCATGAACAACATATCTCAAGTGGAGAAAAGGAGAAAACATCATGGAAAAATACTCCTCCCCAAAAGTGAAAATACAAGAAACAAAGTGATGGAAGAAGTGATGGAAGGAGGACTTAGAACCCCTAGGACTACATACAACACACATATACAATAAATTATCCCCCATAGGAGAGAATGAATGATATGATAGATCCCCTCACAAAGTAGCAGCTTTCAAGGAGGTAGTGTCCCCTTGTGGCGGTTAAGGGGGCAAAGCCCCCTCATGGGGTCTGAGGAAAACAACCCCGATGCACTCCTATCACGATACAAGTAGGGTTGAGGGGCAGAGCCCCTCGCCACCAAGAACAAAGTCACTACCCAAAATGCACTGGATCACACATGGATGAAGTGTTTTTTAAATATTTCACTTTAAAAATGAGACTAAAAGAAAAGTGAAATTGTTAATGTTCATTACCTTTTTAATCAAATGATTGTAAGTTGAATTTTGTAGCCTATATGCATGTGCCTTTTAAAAGGCTTGTTGAGGCCCAAATTTTGTTTTGGGCCACAAGATCATAATCTAATCATGTGGCCCAAAAAAAATTTGGGCCTCAAAAAGCCTTTTAAAAGGCACATGCATATAGGCTGTGAAATTCAACTACAACCATCCGATTAAAAGGTAATTGATTCAACAAATAAAAGCCCTATTCAAAGAAAAAATATCCCTAAAATTAAGTGGTAATTGATTATTAATGGAGATATTGCCCCAAAATTAATGGTAGGGATACAATATTATTGGCGAATATAAGTAAGATCTGTACTTACATTATAAACTATTGGCAAATCAACTCCAATGACACAATGTTTACTTGGTGAAGCAATTTGATTTATTTCTTTAAAAAATAATGCATTGGTAAATTAACCAAGACTAAATTAAATTTTCATAAAAATCAGGCAATTTACTCTCCTTTATAGTTTGTACTATTCGCCATTTTTGGAGGTCCCAATTTCAACTATTCACCACTAAAAAAATCTATGGAACTTATGCCCCAACTTAGTCTATCTACGAATTTGATGTTGTTAATTCTCAACCTACATAAGCAACACACATTGGTCAATGGATTTGTCAAGCTACAATGTGACAATCAAAGAGATATAGTAGGAATGGATCTACCAATAGTTTACCTTCAACACAAGGGGTCCAAGGAGTGGACATGGTCCAACATAGCCTCTCCACATAGACTTGCCATTTGCATATATTTCTAATTTGTTAATTTCTTAATATTTACATTGTCCATTAATTTAACATATTAGTAAGACAATTATACGAAAAATCATCACAGTTCAATTTTAGTGCATACATTTCAAAACTAAAGACTTCAGTCACACTATTTGTCCACTTGTCATTCTTATATATAACAATTTTTCTATCTATGAACATGATGTTATTGATCCTTAACTTGTATAAGAAACAACATTGGTAAATGGATTTGTCAAGCTACAATACAAAAATCAAAGAGATAAAATTACATTTCCTACTATGGGCAACAGAATTTGCAAACAAAGTATGCACCTATTAAGGAATAATTTATCTTTTTTCCTAAGGCATGGATGCTAATTTTTTTAATTTTTGGTTATGAGTAATACTACAAAAGTGGATCTAGTAATACTTTACCTCTAAGAAAAGGGTCCAATGATTGGATAGGGTCAAAGTCAACATCACCACATAGAGTTATCATCGGCATAGATTTAGCATTTATTTATTAATAAATAACATATTAGTAATACAATTGCATAAAAGACCATGAAAGTTCAATTTTAGTATATAAAAATATGAAGACTATGGAAGTTAGTAGTCCCACTTTTGGTGCAATTTCCATTCTTGTATATACCAATTAGTTTATCTAATAATTTTGTCTTGATAAACCTCACTTAGCATAATCAAGAAACATTAGTGAATGGATTTGTCAAGCTACAATAAAGCAATGGAAAAGATAGAATTACATTTGAAGATATGGGTAGCAAAATTTACAAAGAAACTAGGCACTTGTTTAGTCATTTAGGAGAAAAGAGGAAATCAAATCTTACCTTATAACTATGAATTGAGCATCCTTAGTCCAGTCTTTGATGTAGTGACCCACTAGAAACAAAGCTTCTTGAACAAGAGTAGTCACATTTTTCGTGCAGTTGTCAATCTTGTATATACAAATTAATCTATCTACCAATTATATATTATGAATAATTTGCATATGGAATAAGAGATTGTACAACAATTCACTCCTCCATGACGTGGAAGCTTGGATTGAACTCGTCTAGGTGAGCCTATAACAACACAATCTTAGATAATATTATTTCCAGGGTACTAGATTTAAGCAATTGTTTATTTCTCAAGGTTGCATGATGTAAAGTAGGAGCAATGCCTTCAATTCAAATTTTGTAAGGACAACAACACAAGACAAAACATTTCTTAGTATGGCTAAATCATCAAGTTGGGGAATTAGTGTACAAAGGTGCATGATGCAATGGTAAAGTAGTGCATTGGGAAAGAGAGTGCTTCAAGTGTCACATATGCTCTTTAAGAGCCTTGTGAATTTATTTTAACTTCTTCCCATATCCCTTGTCTTTTGCTTCTTTGTATTTGGTGATTTTCTTAGTGTATCCCTATACTTGTGAATGAAGGAGACTTAATTGATTTTTTGTAGAAGTTACCAAGAAAATCACAAAAGTCTAGGAAGCAAAAGGTGAGGGATATGGGAAGAAGTTAAAATAAATTCACAAGGATCTTGAAGATCATATGTGAAACTTGAAGCACTCTCATTCCTAGTGCACTACTTTAGCATTGTATTGTGCCTCCTTGGACACTGATTCCATAACTTCATGATTTATCCATGCTGAGAAATGTTTTAGATCTTATGTTGTTGTCCTTGTAGAATTCTAATTGAAGGAATTTATCTTTCTTTCATCACACAACCCTAAGAAATGAACAATTGCTTAAATCTAATACCCTAGAAACAATACTGGATAAGGTTGTGCTATTGCAGGCTCACCTAGACAAGTTAATCCAAGCTTCGACTCCATGCAAGAGTGGATTGTTGTACAATCTCTTATTTCATATGCAATTTACTTGTAACACATAATTGGTAGATAGACTAATTCATATATACAAGATTGAAAACTACATGAAAAGCATGTATACTCTAGTCTAAGAATCTTTGCTTCTAGTGGGTCACTCCATCAAAAATTAGACTGAGGATGCTCAATGCATAATTATAAGGTAAGTTTTAATTTTATCTTTTAGAACTCCCAAATGAATAAACAGGTGCCTAGTTTCTTTACAAGTTATGCTATCCATATCTTCAAATGCAATTCTATCTTTTTCATTGCTATACCTTAGATTGACAAATCCATTCACCAACGTTTCTTGTTTATGCTAGGGGGTTTAACAAGGAAAAATTGATACATAGACTAATTGGTATATACAAGACTGACAACTACACCAAAAGAGAGATTACTACTCCATGATACTTTTCTACTAGTTCAAAGACCATACCAAGGATGTACATTTCATAAATATAAGGTAAGTTTAAATTTCCTTTTTGGTCACAATGAGTAAACAGGTGGATAGTTTGATTGGAAATTCTACTGTCCATATCTTCAAATGCAATTCTATCTTTTTCATTTCTATATTGCTTCTTCACAAATGTTTTCCTTAATGTTTGTTGGTTATGTAGGGTGAGGGTTGATAAGACTTTCAAATTTCTCTACAAATCATTGTCTCCATTACTACTATTATTTGAAAAAATGAATATAGTTATGTATAGTTGTGAATACAGTAGGCATAATTGAGTTTTGGTACCTTGTGAAGTGTAGGTTAAAAAACATAGTCTATTTTTGAACCAGTAATTTCGTATATCGACCATTATCATGATTTGTTGTTTCTATTTGAAATGAAGACCTAGATATACATAGTTGTGAAATGCAACTTAAAAACACGATGTGTATTTTGACCTACAATTTTCTATACAAATAATTGTCACCATTACTACTATTATTTGGAAAAATGAATATAGTTATGTATAGTGGTGAAGACAATCTGTATAATTGGGGCTTGGTACCTTGTGAAGTGCAAGTTAAAAAGCATAGTGTGTATTTAAATTTGTAATTTATTATACTAGCCATTGCCATGAATTGTTGTTATTTGAAATGTAGATGTAGATATCTATAGTTGTGAATTATAGATTGAAAAATAAATTTTTTTTGGAAGAAAGAAAAGTCTATAACAGATGGTACAAGAGTCTACCCTATGGTACAAATGTGAAGATAGTCAGTATAATTAGGGTTGAAGTCATTTTGGATACAGGTTGACAACAACACCAATTTAATAAAGATACAAATTTCTTGCAAGAAATCAACATCTATAAGGGATGGTACAAGAGCATACCCCTACATGAAGTGAAAGGTTGGTTTTCACTCATTTAGGCGAGCCTGTAAGAGGAGAATCTTCTCAATTACTATTTCTAGGGCACTAGATTGAAGCAATGTTGCAATACATCAACCTGTTAGCAAATTATAACTATTATTCACATGTAGAAAAGTGCAATTGTTCTTTCAAAAAATGAACATAGTTATCTATAGTTATTATTTTAGAATTAAACATAGTTATTGACAACTGTGAATTCATTCTAAATAGGGGTTGACATCAGAAAACAATATTATAAAACCAACAGATGAAATAAAATTAGAAAATTCTATGATCTATCATCTATATTAGAAAATTTAATTACATCAATGCAAATCCTTTGACAATTGTATCATCTATATAAGCAATTTTTCACAATCACGGAATAGTGTTTAACTAGAGATGAACAATTTACAGGTTTGAAGAGGGTTTAAAGTTTCAACTTTGATACTTTCCCCACAAAACAAAGATGCATGTTGGATATACTATTCCCGAACTCTCTCCACATTCAAGTGTGAACCATTTGTCAACTTATTGACATAGAACAAGAAAATACCAATTTACATAGTTGAATAAATTTTGAGTATGGAATGTTGTTTCAATTTCACTTGTTAGTAGCTCCTTTTTGTGCTATTACAATTTATATATCCTTGGTACTATTCATGTTGTTTGAGCCATACCTGTTGATGATTGTTTTTACACATTCATAACAAAAGTTAAAATTCACAAAATGAACCTAACTGTCTTGAAAGATATGAAGAAATCAATTAAGATTACTTAATCCCAAGTTTCTGTATGGTCAGGTCTTGACCTTGTGGATAATTCAATAGGTTAATGTGAAGTTGTAATATGCAAGGGGCCTTACTTGATTTAATGTGTTTTATGACTCACTGGACTCGAATTATGCAAAATATCACAAATATCAACATTTTCTTCATTCCTTTGCATAAATCTGTTACTGTATCACAAAGCTTTATATGATTTATATTAACACAAGATTTTCTTTTGAAATATTATGAAAATTGCCAAATATCAACTCAGTTGTTCATGTTTCCTTCAAATATTAGACAATCTCCTTTAAATCTCTATGTTTAAGCTAAGTATTTCAAATGTTTGGGAAAAGTTAGAGAAATCTAAATTAAACTTCATTCTTCTACATGATCTAAATGCTTTGTTATTCACATTGTAAGCAGTACAACAAACTTGATTAAATCCATAGACTAAACCTTTAAATGTAAGCCCTGAGTATTTTCACGAACATACATTCAAGATTGCAAGCTTTTGAAGAGATAATATTTCAAATACAAATAAGAGCCAAAAAACACTCTTAAAGTAGATGCTGAATTCCAGAGATATTTGTATTCAAAATAAACAGTCATATATGATTTACAATGTATGAATAACTCCTTGCTTCATTAATCAACTTACATAAAACTTACAAAATGTCTTACAGATACAGTAAGGAAGCTAGATGTTCCACGCATTCCTTATTGTAGACATAGGCGACCTCCTATTCTAAACTAAAATGTTCTACTCAAAATGCTAAGACAAATTACAATTTCCAGCTCTGTTCTATAAATCCCTGTGTACCTCATTACAAATTAAAGGGGCTCAATATATAGATTTGATTATCCTCAATACGGCTACAAAACCTAATCAATTAGCAGTCTATACCTCAAGTGCAACATCAACGGTGGAAAACAAATCCTGCCAAAAATCTCTAAGAAGCATACTCCATACTGAGCATAAGGATGCCCTTTGGAAACCCTAACAACCCCAAAATATATTCTGCTCCTTTGCCCTTTTAATAATGCTTCTTTCCACCTGTATATTTCTTCTCATTGAAATCCTTTACTCCTGTCGCTTCTTTTGTGATCCGATCCACCCTTTGTGATGTCATTGCCATTTAAGCTCCACCTTCCATATACCTGCATACCTGCCAACAGACATAAAAATGGATTTTAAAATTCACGTCGCATTCATCAATTTATACATCTTTATGAATGTTAGATCGACATTAATTATAGTAATTAATGCGCCAAAAGTTTGGCCTTCTACTTCAGTATTTGCATTTTAAACTTTTACCATTAGTTTAAATTCGACATACATCTCGTTTTCTTTGTATGTTCCCTTTCTTATGTTCCCTTTGTATATTTTAACATACAAACATATATGCAAACAACCACGACTAACGCTTTTTCTCTTTTGTCCGTACTTGTACCTTTCGTTTTGTATATCGCTCTTGTATACCTTCTTGTATGAGCGCATATACAAACAACCCTATGCAGACCTCCTTTCATTACCCTTTATCTCTTTCAATGCTTTTAATTTCTTTGTATCTCAGATTATGTATATCATAAACATATAAGCATTTAAACATTCAAAGACTTTTCTATATTGAACTTCCTTTTGACATCTGACCTATATCTTTAACTTGTATCTTTCGTTTTGCATATCAGCTTGTATATCGAAGATATACATTGTAATTATACAAACCCGACATGCAAACGGTGGAGCCCACATTACTTTCCCCTTGTATCTCCACGATACAACAATACTTGTATCAAAACCCCTAGATACAAAGCCCAATACATACAAACTCCTTTGTATGTCCTTTCAGACTTCAACTTTTATAAACCACAGTTTATTAACTTTCGGCTCCGTGACATGTATAAAGTGCCATGCATCTTTCAATATACTTTAAGTCATGATGCATCGCCTTAACCAAATTTTAATCTTTCTTGAATTTCGCATTGCATGTACATCGCAATGTATAACCCGAAACATACATACAAGGCGTGAAACATACAACAACTATACCTCACTTCATAATCTTTTCGGTTCCGCGATATGTATAAAGCTTTGTATATCCACTTTGTATGTTCCGCCTTTGCCTAACATACAAACATCAAATGCATCCACCAGACTTAACCGATTATTCATTTGAACTTTGACTCTATCAGACCCGACTTGTATGTAATAATAAAATGTTATCGAAATGCATACAAGTATAAAGATTTAATAAACCCAACTGCTCCCTTATGTGACTCATATAACAACCCGATATACAAAGGACTTTGTATACGAGTGACCCGATATACAAACGACCTTGTATATGCATCATACAAACCCTCTTATTGTACATTTTACCAAAAACACATATATCTTGCAAAATACTGGGAATTTTAAAATGGTTCAAAAAGCAACCCTTACTCATTTTTGACAAGGAATTCACCCATATTCTGCTCTGGTACTTAATGTTATTTTTTCTTTATTTTCAACAAGGTTTGTAACTTTCACTTCCTTTTCCCTTTTACCACCCAACAGACCCACACACAAAAGCAAAAGCCATAGCCACAGTAGGGGTCCACATTTTGCCAAGGAGTAAAATGGGGCGTGTTGTGAGCATCACAACAATACCTATAAACTTATTTTAAATACAAATAAATGTTGAAATAATTATTCACAACTATACCTTTAGGGTCCATACAACTTGTTAAAGACAATCACCAATGAGGATAGATGGGCCCCTAATCTGGCCCCAGCTATAGTAGTTGGGGACCAAGGATGAACACTCATCGTTTACAGCATGGACTACCAGGGTATCTGATCATGTTTGCTCCCCATGCTTTCGCACCCCAGTGTTAGTGTAGACCCAGAGAGCTGCCTTTGCTTTTGGCGTTCCTTCATAGATCTCTGGATTTGATCCCTACACACGAAATTCCACTCTCCCCTATCTCACTCAAGTGAATTGGTTCCAAAAGCACCCCACCAATTGTTGGCGACTTTCACTTCCAACCCGATTCACCGCCTACGTGCCCTTTACGCCTAGTCATTCCGAATAACACTTGCCCCCCCGTCTTACCACGGCTGCTGGCATGGAGTTATTCGGGGCTTCTTCCTCGAGTCCTGTCATGATCACGCACTCGACGAAAGAGCTTTACAAGCGGAATTGCCCTTCTTCACCCACGTAATATTGCTAGATCGGGCTTTCGCCCATTGTCCAAGATTCCCCACTGCTACCCCCCGTGGGAGTCCAGGCTGTGTCTCAGTCCTAGTGTGGCTGATCATCTGAAAAGACTAGCTAAGCATCATCGGCTTGGTCAGCCTTTACCTAACCAACTACCTAATACTACATGGGCTCATCGGACAGTGTCGGGGGGCCCCTCTTTTCCATTATTGATTATGGAATAAGATTATTGAAACCCTCATGCAGCTTTCATTACATTTCATTCAACACCCCCACCCAACCCGCCCTTCTATTTTGCTAGGTAAGGGATAGGGGCTGGCCCCCCTACTGCTACCGCCTGGGGTGGGGGGGAGGGGCTGGTTGGTTTGGTTATGATGCCCCCATTCCCATTCGTCCAAAACCCCCAGGGTGCCCTACTCAACTATAGCCTGGGGTGGGTGGGTGGGGGATGGGAATGGTGAATGGAATTCAGGATTTGGCCCGAACTGTTCGATAGATTCCCACGCATTACGCACTTGTTCGCCACTTTGTTCTCAACTGCCCATAGAGAGTAGGGGCTCCCCTAAAACTAGAGTTCCCTGGGGGGATGTAGATAGTAGGAGAGGGCCTTCCAATCAAAAGAAAGCCTAGGGCCCGGTAGGCCCATTCAACTCTCTATTCAGAGCCCCCTTCTTTATATAGTTGGGCAGGCCCCCTCTTTTCTATTATTGTTAGCCAACTATGGATATGAGGAGGGATCCCCGGGTGCCAAGGTCAGCCTATCTCTAGAGCCGCCCAATCTATCGCCGCCCACCTAGGGAGCACGGGAGCAACGTTTGACTTGCATGTGTTGAGCATATAGCTAGCATTCGTTCTGGGCCAGGATCAAACTCATTTTTTGAGTATGATTCTTTCTGATATAGTAGGCATTGAACCGACTGAACCATACCCCTCATGCGTGAAACTATAGCTGGGGTCTTGACCTTGTGGATAATTCAGTAAGTTAATGTGAAGCTATAATATGCAAGGGGCCTTACTTGATTTATGGTGTTTTATGACTCACTGGACTCGAATTATGCAAAATATCACAAATATCAACATTTTCTTCATTCCTTTGCATAAATTTGTTACTGTATCACAAAGCTTTATATGATTTATATTAACACAAGCTTTTATTTTCAAATATTATGAAAATTGCCAAATATCAACTCAGTTGTTCATGTTTCCTTCAAATATTAGACAATCTCCTTTAAATCTCTGTGTTTAAGCTAAGTATTTCAAATGTTTGGGAAAAGTTAGAGAAATCTAAATGCTCTGTTATTCATGTTGTAAGCAGTACAACAAACTTGATTAAATCCACAGACTAAACCTTTAAATGTAAGTCCCGAGTATTTTCATGAACATACATTCAAGATTGCAAGCTTTTGAAGAGATAATATTTCAAATACAAATAAGAGCCAGAAAACACTCTTAAAGTAGACGAAGAATTCCAGAGATATTTGTATTCAAAATAAATAGTCATATATGATTTACAATGTATGAATGACTCCTTGCTTCATTAATCAACTTACAGAAAACTTACAAAATGTCTTATAGATACAATAAGGAAGCTAGATGTTCCACGCATTCCTTATTGTAGACACGGGCAACCTCCTTCTATTCTAAACTAAAATGTTCTTCTACTCAAAATGCTAAGACAAATTACAATTTCTAGCTCTATTCTATAAATCCCTGTGTACTTCATTACAAAGTAAAGGGGATCAATATATAGATTTGATTATCGCCAATACGGCTACAAAACCTAATCAATCAGCGGTCTATACCTCAAGTGCAACATCAACGGTGGAAAACAAATCCTGCCAAAAATCTCTGAGAAGCATACTCCATACGGAGCATAAGGATGCCCTTTGGAAACCCTAACAACCCCAAAATATCTTCTACTGCTTTGCCCTTTTAATAATACTTCTTTCCACTTGCATATTTCTTCTCATTGAAATCCTTTACTCCTGTCGCTTCTTTTGTGATCCGATCTGCCCTTTGTGATGTCATCGCCATTTAAGCTCCACCTTCCATATACCTACACACCTGCCAACAGACATAAAAATGGATTTTAAAATTCACATCGCATTCGTCAATTTATACCTCTTTATTAATGTTAGATCAACATTAATTATAGCCAAAAGTTTGACCTTCTACTTTAGTATTTGCGTTTTAAACTTTTACCGTTAGTTTAAATTTGACATACATCCCGTTTTCTTTGTATGTTCCCTTCATATGTTTTAACATACAAACATATATGAAAACAACCACGACTAACTTTTTTCCCTTTTGTCTGTACTTGTACCTTTCATTTTGTATATCACTCTTATATACCTTCTTGTATGAGCGCATATACAAACAACCCTATGCAAACCTCCTTTCATTACCCTTTATCTCTTTCAATGCTTTTAATTTCTTTGTATCTCGGATTATGTATATCATAAACATTCAAAGACTTTTCAATATTGAACTTCCTTTTGACATCCGGCCTGTATCTTTAACTTGTATCTTTTGTTTTGCATATCATCTTGTATATCAAAGATATACATTGTAATTATACAAACCCGACATGCAAACAGTGGAGCCCACATTACTTTCCCCTGTATCTCCGTGATACAACAATACTTGTATCAAAACCCCTAGATACAAAGCTCAATACATACAAACTCCTTTGTATGTCCTTTCAGACTTCAACTTTTATAAACCACAATTTATTGACTTTCGGCTCCGCGACATGTATAAAGTGCCATGCATCTTTCGATATACTTTAAGTCATGATGCATTGCCTTAACCAAATTTTAATCTTTCCTGAATTCCGCATTGCATGTACATCATAATGTATAACCCAAAACATACATACAAGGTGCAAAACATACAACAACTATACCTCACTTCATAATCTTTTCAGTTCCGTGCTATGTATAAAGATTTGTATATCCACTTTGTATGTTCCGCCTTTGCCTAACATACAAACATAAAATGCATCTGCCAGACTTAACTGATTATTCATTTGAAATTTGACTCTGTCGGACCTAACTTGTATATAAGAATAAAATGTTATCGAAATGCATACAAGTATAAAGATTTAATAAACCCAACTGCTCCCTTATGCGACTCATATAACGACCTGATATACAAAGGACTTTGTATACGAGCAACCCGATATACAAACGACTTTGTATACGAGCAACCTGATATACAAATGACCTTGTATATGCATCATACAAACCCTCTTATTGTACATTTTACCAAAAACACATATATCTTGCAAAATACTGGGAATTTTAAAATGGTTCAAAAAACAACCCTCACTCATTTTTGACAAGGAATTCACCCATATTCTGCTCTAGTACTTAATGTTATTTTTTCTTTATTTTCAACAAGGTTTGTAACTTTCACTTCCTTTTCCCTTTTACCACCCAACAGACCGACATACAAAAGTAAAAGCCACAGCCACAACAGGGGTCCTTATTTTACCAAGGACTAAAATGGGGCATGTTGTGAGCATCACAACAACTAGCAACCAAACAAAACAATCAAATTAAAACCATTAAAGAAAACTAAATGAAATAAATTCATAACTTCCAACTATCTTTTCTGCAAATCATTATCTAACTTGAGACCTAATGTATTCAATAAGGTGCATGAATCTTCATTTCAGTTTAAGTGGGTGCATGTGATCAATAATCCTCATCTTGAAAATTAGTTGAACAAACCAGTGACTGATATTAGCCTACATAGCTGATGTCATTCCCTCATAGCCAACTGGATAGAGCCTTGCTGCCAGCAGTCATCCATAGCCTCGATAAGGTTATTGTTACAATTCTCCTAAGTAGAGCCCCACTGCCAGCAAGCATCTATAGCCTCGGTAGAGTTACTTAGATGGATTAATCTAGATTTTTAGTAGAAATCCATTTTATTTATTTATTTATTTTATATTTTGTATATTATAGAGATTTCATAAGATATTACAGTTGTAACTTCATGATGCAAGGAATGATCACTTGCTAAAATTAAGCTAAGAATTGTAATGGTAGCAAGGGTGACCTCTAATTTTTCACCTAATATCTACACTGGTAGGTTCAACAAACCCAAGGATTTTAGGTGTGTCATTGTGAGAAACTTCCCTTGAATACTCAACCCACAGTTATTGAATACAAAATTTCACAATTCAAACAACTTTTTACATTCATGACAGTCACAACAAGTTGTGCATAAATTTCAAATAATTAACCTAAATGTTCTGAATTTTCTATTATTTTCAGTGGTTGTCAGTCTACTCCTGCATACTTCAAAACAAAACAAACATCCCTGCTAAGACAACACAACACACAAATAAACACAACAAAACAAAAACAACCCAAAATTGTACATTATTTACATTATGATACACAGAAACTAACTGCCCTCACCTCAAGCCTAAAAGTAATGTTTCAAATGTTGGCCATTAACTGGCAATGGCACATCTTCCCCAGTCAAGGTCTTGAGCCTAAATATATTGTCTCTAATTATTTCTGCGACCTATAATGGACCTAACCATAATTTGTCAAATTTTCCATGATTTCCTTTCTTTTCATGTGCTTTATCCCAACACAGCACTAAGTCTAATATTCTAAATGTTTTGACTCTTGCTCTTTTATCAAACCATCTTTTGACTGCTGCTTGATGTTTGGCAAATCTCTCAATGGCTTGATCTCTTTTCTCATCCAGTTGCAACATTTGTACTATCCTAGCTTCTCTGTGATCATCAAACCCTAAATATTCATTAGCAAACTTCCAAACTGGTATTCTTAGATTTACTGGAAGTATGGGATCAGTCCCATAAACTAGGTGATAAGGTGCATTGCCTAACGCTGACTTAACCTTAGTCCTACCTACCCACAACACATACTTCAGCAATGTATTCCATTCTCTAAGATTCTTTTCAATTAGCTTCTTGATTATATCCAATAAGATCTTATTTGTGGACTCTGCTAACCCATTCCCCTGAGGATAATAGTTTGAAGAAAATTTTAAAACTATCCCATATTCAAATGACTATTTAGAAAATTTTAGAGAAGAAAATGCAGGGCCATTATCACATACTAGTGAATATGGAGCTCCAAACCTTGTTATGACATTTTCTTCAAGGAATTTGATAACTACCTTAGTAGTAGAGAACTTACAACATGTGGCTTCAGTCCACCTTGTACAGTAGTTAGTTGTTGTCAGTATAAACTTATGTCCTGTAGATGATGAAGGATTTATGACCCCAATGAAATATAAGCCCCATTGTGCAAATGGCCTAAACTAAATCACTAGCTGTAATGGATGAGCCTAATTCCTTCCTTTATCTATTGTAGTTTGACAGGTGTGACAACTTTGAATGACTCTTTGTATCTTTAAACATTGTAGGCCAATAGTATCCTTCTCTCAATATCTTATGCATAGTAGCTAAATGGGAACCATGAGCAGTTCCATACTTATCATGTAACTCTGACAATATCTTATCTGCTTCAGGTCTATTTAAACATCTTAAATATATTCCTTCATGGTTCTTCTTGAATAGAAGACCTCCTTGTACCATGTACTTCTTTGCTTTAATCTGTAAATCTCTCCTCTGAGAAGATTTCATTTTATTTGGATATTTCCCTGATATCAGAAAGGTATTCAAGTCATCATACCACCCTGATGCATCACTAGAATTCAACACATACTGTTGTTTCACCAAATTTGGATCTATGTTTTCTATGGTCTGTACTAATGCTTGTCCTTTGACCAACTTCATTGGGATAATTTCCATATCAAACTCTTGCAATGTTGTAATCCATTTGGCTCTTTTCTCTCCAGGCTCATTTTGCATCAATAACATCTTAACAGCTGCATCTGGTACTATGGCCTTAACTTGACTTCATAAGATATAATGTCTAAACTTTTTCACTGATCTTACTAGTGCAAACACCTGTCTTTCTGTATCAAGATATTTCAGTTGTGCATCCTTCAGAGGTGCACTCATGAAGGCTATGGGTTTTTCTTCATTATTTTCTCCCTTTTGTGTCAAAGCAGCTGCAACTGAATGTGAAGATGCAAAAGAATAGATGTAAAATAGCTTTGTATAATCTGAACTTGTCAACACAGGAGCATTAGAAATGGCCTCCTTAATATCTTCAAATGCAGCTTTAGCTACTGGTGTCCATTCTATCTTCGCATCCTTCTTCAACATGGCGTTCAATGGTTGTATAATCTCTGCAAACCTTGTAATAAACTTCCTGACAAAGTTAATATTACCAAAAAATGACTTTAGTTTTTTTTACTGTTTGGTAATTGCAATTTCTTTATTCCTTCTATTCTATCAGGATCAATAGATATCCTATTTTCAGAAATGACATGTCCTAATAATTTTCCTTTAGTTACACCAAATGAGCATTTCTTTGGGTTAAGGGAAATCCCATACCTTTCACATCTTTTAAGTACTCTTCTCAGATCTTTAGCATGAGTGGATGCATCTTTAGAGTAAATAGTTAAATCATCCATATAAATAACAATGCACTTACCTGACAGTCCACAGAATGCAATATCCATGGCTCACTAAAAAGTGGCACCTGCATTGATTAGACCAAAAGGCATTCTTCTGTATGCATAATTTCCCCATTTACAAGTAAAAGTGGTCTTCAATCTATCCTCTTTATCTACTAAGACCTGGTTATATCCTAAGAATCCATCTAAGAAAGACATCATTTCAGCCCCATTCACTGCTTGCAACACTTCGTCTATTGGAGGCAAAGGATAATTATCTTTTTCAGAGGCTTTGTTCAAATTTATAAAGTCAACACATAACCTAATGTCTCCACTTTTCTTTCTCACAGATACTAAATTAGCTACCTGGGTTGAATGTCTGACTGGGAAAATTATTCTGGTAGACATCAATTTTTCCACTTCTTCAAAGATTAAAGGCTCTAAAATGGCATTCACAGGCCTTTGTTTCTGCCTAATTGGTTTAACATCTGGTTTCAAAGGTACCACATGAGTTATGATGGACATATCATATGTCTTCAAATCTTCATATGTCCATGCCATGACATGTTTGTACTCTTCCAGAACATCCATAATTTCTTTTCTCAATTCTTCAGAGCAAGCCTTTCCAATAAGTACATTTTGTGGACTCTACTCTATTCCCAAGTTATATGGATCACACTTACCTCCCTCAGTTTTGGGCAAATCCTTTTGTCTTACTACCCCATCAAAGTCAAAAATCTATTCTAACTCAATTACCCCCTTAGGTAAGAAATTGCTTTTCAGGTTGATTATACCTTCTTCATCCCAAGACACATCAGGCCTTTCCTGGTCATCAATAATTTGAGCTTCAAAGACCTCATTACAAGTTAGAAAATCCACAATTTGCTGATCCCCTTCAAATACTTGGAAATGAGTAACATTATCTGGTATACTAGGAACATTTACTAATTCAATAGCAAATCATTTTAAACCTGACAATGTTAAGGGTTCCAATGTGCTAGAAGCAACTGCTAATGCATCTGGTCTATGGTTCAATTCTCTAGGGATATGTTCTATGTTGAAAGCATCAAATGAATCTATCAAATCCCACACCTTATGCCAGTAACAAACCATCTTTTTGTAGTTGCATGCATACAATTTCCTTACTTGCCTGACCACTAACTCAAAATCTGAAAATACCTTGATCATTTTTACCTTTTTCTTGATAGCCATAACAAGTCCATAAATCAAAGCTTCATATTCTGCAACGTTGTTAGTACAAGAAAATTGTAACCTATATGCAGCTAAATATGACTTACCATGAGGATCTATATGCTCCACACTTGCACCTGCACCCTGTTTAGATTTAGATCCGTCACATTTTAGTGTCCACATGCCATCTTTGTTCTTTTGACCCTTTACTTTGGCATGTTTTTCTTTTTCTATCACATGTGAGGTGCTATCTTGTTCATTCATAGGCAATTCATTTTGACCTACTTGCATATTTATACTTTCAATTTGTAAATCAGAATGACAAATATTCTTGTCCTTTATTTCTTCTTTTAAATTTGGGATCAACACATCTATGTTATTCTGAAAGTATTTCTCTGGTTGATTAGGATTAACCTTTTCTTCTTGTAGTCCTACTCCATTTGTCCATTTTATGTATTGATACTCTATAATATCTTTGCACATTCCACAATTCTCTTCAGAATGTGGCTTATTATGGACTTTGCACATTCTTTTACATAACTTGCACTAAACTGGCAGATTTTTTTCAATGCACCTTTCCATTTCCTATCTAATGACCTGACTGAAACTGTTTATTGCATTGCTTTCTTCATCAGAAAAATTTCCATTAGACTCAGTGAACAACACTGTTTCCTTACTGACATGTTTTTCTCTAAAATTTAACATCAGGATTTCTTCAACTTGTACCCCTTTGTTAGTAACTCTATAAACACCAGGTTCAACAGAAGCATACAATATCTCATTAGTCCTATTATATTCTGTAATCATGTGTTTCATCCTGGGTTCTACTTCTATCCTGATCTGATTTGAAACACCTCTCCAAGGTAACCACATATGTGAAAAATCAGTGGCCATATATCCATTCAATGTTTTAGACTAGTCTCTACTTAACAACATCCCTTAATTCATAGGTATATCCACTATCTGAATGTCAATAAACTGACTTACCCTAGGATCTAAGGCTAATTACATTTGAATATGCATCAGTTCTCCTATCACATTAACCTCAGTTTTATCCAATTGTGTAACAACCTTAGCAGATTTGGTAGGAGTCAACCCTAAAGTTTTGCATATTCCTAAAGGCATTACATTAGCTGATGCACCCAAATCTACCATGCAATTATGTATGTTCTTTCCACACATCCTAATGGTTAACAAGAAAGGAGGGGCCTCCTTCTTATCTACATACATCGCCACATTTGTGTTGGAAGGCTGTTTAGTTTTCCTACTCCTTTCTTTGGGCTGCGGATCTCTATTAGGAACATTCACATCAGCAGAAACCTCACTTGTCATAGATGTATCCAAGGATTTTATGAAAGCATTTCTGACTCCTGGAATTTTCAATAATTCACATAAAGGGATACTAACCTTGATTTTCTTTATCTCTTCTGACAAGTAACTCATCAACCTCATTATTTCTATTGTCTCTGTTTTACCTATTTGGACTTTTTGTGCTATTGTTCCATTATTTGCATGATGATTAGCCTTTAGTATAGCAAGATTATTACTAGCATTTTGATCTAGGGGAGTACTTAAATTGTTAGGAGTGGAAGTGTGAAAGGACCTCCTAGCCTAGTGTTATTTCTCAAATTGTAGGTGTGATTTCTGTTTGACTGCAAAAAAGCCTGTACCTCTTCTATTTCATATAACACTTCATTTTTAGTTTCAAAGGGAAATTGAGATACATTAAGTACTAAGGCTGATTCAGGATATAGGTTCTCACAAAAATAAGGTTCATCCTCTAACAATTGGTCTTCTTCCTCTCTAGTTGCAAGGGTAGAAGTCTCTAAGACTAAAGCATTCTCATATCTTAAGGGCACTACTTCATTACCTTTGGGAATGAGAAACTTAGAAGTGGGAGCATGTACATCTACATTGAAAATATTGGCTGATAAATAGTACTGAGGACAATCTAGTTCAGCATGGGCACTGGTATTATGAAATCTGCACCAATTCTTCAATGCTATATTAGCCATTTGAATTCTAGTTGTTTGTTTTGTATCCTGATTATCTAAATTCTCAAATGGAGAAGCTAGAGTGCCATTACTTGGCCCTATTTTCCATGTCTTAAGTGGCCTTGGTTGATTTTGATTCCTATTATTGTTACCCCAAGCCCTATTATCTACCACAGGTCCTCTATTTTGCATCGGTTGTCCTGGATTATGATTTTGATTCTGATTGTAATTCTAGTTTTGATTTGAACTTTGACCCTGGTTATAATTCTGATTATGATTATAGTTATAGTTTGGGTTGTAGTTTTGACTATAGCTTTGGTTATGGTTTTGACTATATCCTTGGTTGTTTCTACCATAGAAATTTTCATTTCTCAGTTGTGTCATTTCAGTAGTCAATCTTCTCAAGTGTGCAGTAATTTCTTTAATTTCTTCCCTATCCTCTTGTGCTTTTGCCACAAATGTATCCTGAGGAGGCTAAAAGAAAGACTGGCCATTACTCTGATTATTATTGACAATGTTACTAGTATAAGGGGCTATAGCCTGGATTGGGGTAGGATTATACACAAGTGTGTATGTAGGGACTAGATTCAACAATGAAGTATTATGTGTAGGAACTCCATTCCAGGATTGTGTTTGACTTTGTACCCAGGGTTTCCTCCATTAAGAAATGGATTATAAGTCATTTGTCTCATTTCCTGGTTTACTGAGGCTGCCTCCTTATAAGCTTTGGATATTGTATCTATGTCAACCTTTCTTTTGACAAACATAGCCATTAATGGATCAAGGGTGACATAATACAAGGCTAATAATGTGTCCACATTTACTGTGTAAGGAGCTACTAGCCTAGAATAAGCCTTTTGAAACCTGTCATTAAAATTGTCAATTAGTTCTCCCTCACCTCTTTTAATTGCAGCTAACTTATGATATAAGGTGGAAGGATCTATTGGTCCTCTAAATCTAGACAAAAATGTTTCTTCCATAAGTTCCCAAGAAGAAATGTAACCGTTAGGCAAGTTAACATACCAGTTAGAAGCCTACTCAATGAAGGTGTAAGGAAACAACCTACACACAATATCCTCATATTCTAACCTAGTCCTAAAGCATGCTCCTTAAATATCCTAATGTGATCTTTTGGATCTTGATGCAACTAGTATTTAGGACATATCTTTTCAGGATTCTTTGGCATCTCATGATAATAAGGGAATGTTATGGGAGAATTAACATTAAAGTAAGCCATTGCAGGTACTTGTGCTTGACCTGGACCTTGGGCAATACCTAGATTTCTAGGTGGACTAGGATTCCTGGGAGGACTGGGACCTCTAGGAGGACCTGAACCAAGATTCAAAGATCTAAATGAAGAACTGTTAGGACTCACAATGTTATGGATGTTAAAAGGTGATCTAGGAGGCGTTCCAGATGAACCTCCTGCATTTGATATTCTAGGATTCCAAATTAATGGACCTTTAATCTGCCTCTTATCAGGCAATTGCACAAAGTTATCCTGTAAACTGGATCTATACCTAGTCATTCTACCATTGTTATGAGCCAGCTTTACTCAAACTCAACCTTAACTCCAATCAGGCCCTCCTTCTAGAGCCAACAAACTATTGATGATTATTTTTACACATTCATAACAAAAGTTAAAATTCACAAAATGAACCTAACTGTCTTGAAAGATATGAAGAAATCATTTAAGATTACTTAATCCTAAGTTTCTATATGGTCAGGTCTTGACCTTGTGGATAATTCAGTAGGTTAATGTGAAGTTGTAATATGCAAGGGGCCTTACTTGATTTAATGTGTTTTAAGACTCACTGGACTCGAATTATGCAAAATATCACAATATCAACATTTTCTTCATTCCTTTGCATAAATCTTTTACTGTAGCACAAAGCTTTATATGATTTATATTAACACAAGCTTTTCTTTTGAAATATTATGAAAATTGCCAAATATCAACTCAGTTGTTCATGTTTCCTTCAAATATTAGACAATCTCCTTTAAATCTCTACATTTAAGCTAAGTATTTCAAATGTTTGGGAAAAGTTAGAGAAATCTAAATTAAACTTCATTCTTCTACATGATCTAAATGCTCTGTTATTCACATTGTAAGTAGTACAACAAACTTGATTAAATCTACAGACTAAACCTTTAAATGTAAGCCTTGAGTATTTTCATGAACATACATTCAAGATTGCAAGCTTTTGAAGAGATAATATTTCAAATACAAATAAGAGCCAAAAAACACTCTTAAAGTAGATGCTGAATTCCAGAGATATTTGTATTCAAAATAAACAGTCATATATGATTTACAATGTATGAATGACTCCTTGCTTCATTAATCAACTTACATGAAACTTACAAAATGTCTTACAGATACAGTAAGGAAGCTAGATGTTCCACGCATTCCTTATTGTAGACATAGGCGACCTCCTTCTATTCTAAACTAAATTGTTCTTCTACTCAAAATGCTAAGACAAATTACAATTTCTAGCTCTGTTCTATAAATCCCTGTGTACCTCATTACAAATTAAAGGGGCTCAATATATAGATTTGATTATCCTCAATACGACTACAAAACCTAATCAATCAGCGGTCTATACCTCAAGTGCAACATCAACGGTGGAAAATAAATCCTGCCAAAAATCTCTAAGAAGCATACTCCATACTGAGCATAAGGATGCCCTTTGGAAACCCTAACAGCTCCAAAATATATTCTTCTCCTTTGCCCTTTTAATAATGCTTCTTTCCACCTGCATATTTCTTCTCATTGAAATCCTTTACTCCTGTCACTTCTTTTGTGATCCGATCTGCCCTTTGTGATGTCATCGCCATTTAAGCTCCACCTTCCATATACCTGCATACCAACCAACAAATATAAAAATGGATTTTAAAATTCACGTCGCATTCATCAATTTATACATCTTTATGAATGTTAGATCGACATTAATTATAGTAATTAATGCGCCAAAAGGTTGGCCTTCTACTTCAGTATTTGCATTTTAAACTTTTATCGTTAGTTTAAATTCAACATACATCTCATTTTCTTTGTATGTTCCCTTTTGTATGTTCCCTTTGTATATTTTAACATACAAACATATATGCAAACAACCACAACTAATGCTTTTTCCCTTTTGTCTGTACTTGTACCTTTCGTTTTGTATATCACTCTTGTATACCTTCTTGTATGAGCGCATATACAAACAACCCTATGCAAACCTCCTTTCATTACCCTTTATCTCTTTCAATGCTTTTAATTTCTTTGTATCTCAGATTATGTATATCATAAACATACAAGCATTTAAACATTCAAAGACTTTTCTATATTGAACTTCTTTTTGACATCCAGCCTATATCTTTAACTTGTATCTTTTGTTTTGCATATTGGCTTGTATATCGAAGATATACATTGTAATTATACAAACCCAACATTCAAACGGTGGAGCCCACATTACTTTCCCCTTGTATCTCCACGATACAACAATAATTGTATCAAAACCCCTAGATACAAAGCCCAATACATACAAACTCCTTTGTATGTCCTTTCAGACTTCAACTTTTATAAACCACAGTTTACTGACTTTCGGCTCCGCGACATGTATAAAGTGCCATGCATCTTTCGATATACTTTAATTCATGATGCATCGCCTTAACCAAATTTTAATCTTTCCTGAATTCCGCATTGCATGTACATCGCAATGTATAACCTGAAACATACATACAAGGCATGAAACATACAACAACTATACCTCACTTCATAATCTTTTCGGTTCCGCACTATGTATAAAGCTTTGTATATCCACTTTGTATGTTCCGCCTTTGCCTAACATACAGACATCAAATGCATCTGCTAGACTTAACTGATTATTCATTTGAACTTTGACTCTGTCAGACCCGACTTGTATGTAAGAATAAAATGTTATCGAAATGCATACAAGTATAAAGATTTAATAAACCTGACTACTCCCTTATGTGACTCATATAACAACCTGATATACAAAGGACTTTGTATATGAGTGACTCGATATACAAATGACCTTGTATATGCATCATACAAACCCTCTTATGGCACATTTTACCAAAAACACATATATCTTGCAAAATACTGGGAATTTTAAAATGGTTCAAAAAGCAACCCTCACTCATTTTTGACAAGGAATTCACCCATATTCTGCTCTGGTACTTAATGTTATTTTTTCTTTATTTTCAACAAGGTTTTTAACTTTCACTTCCTTTTCCCTTTTACCACCCAACAAACCCACACACAAAAGCAAAAGCCACAGCCACAGTAGGGGTCCTCATTTTGCCAAGGAGTAAAATGGGGCATGTTGTGAGCATCACAACAATACCTAAAAACTTATTTTAAATGCAAATAAATGTTGAAATAATTATTCACAACTATACCTTTAGGGTCCATACAACTTCTTAAAGACAATCACCAATGAGGAGTTGTTGGTGGGATTCTGATGCTGCTTGCATAAAAAAGAAAAGTGGTGGAAATAAAAATTTGGAAAAAAAAATATAGCATGCCTCTTACGAAACACTATTTTGTTAGTTTCACACTCACCCATATTAGATGTGCAACAAGACAAACATGATCTCTAGTTGCACTAGACCATGGTCGCAAGTGGATAGTGCTAGTTTAGCTACACCATAATTTAGAGTCAAATAAAATGTCAATGCATTAGATTCTTGAAGGTCCCTCCTGAACCTCTCCACACACTATGCATAAGATTCTATTTTCTCATTAGTTTGTGTTGGTGTATACATCAATGTCTTCAAGAATTCATTTGAGTTTGAATCATTCCAAAATTTCATGGATTACAGATGTATAACACTATCATCACTATTTGATGAGTCTATGGAGGTGTGACATCATGAAAACTATTTATCTATAACCCCCAATTGTAGATCTGTCATGTGCAAATGCACATGTATCATCAACTATACTTGTGTTAGAAACATGTCCACATGTATCAATGGCTACACATGCATCATTTGCATCCAAACATGTATCAAATTTATGTTAGGCAATAGATTAGACAAAATTATTTTCATGCATAAATTTAAGAAAGTGCAAACGAACTTCACTTACCTGGCATCACTTGTGCATCATGAGATAATCTTGTACTTTCTTCTAAAACCTTAAGCACAGGCTTGCATGTGTTTCCCTTCATACTCTAGGGACAATCACATACATGAAGGTACAAGCCATAGCTTCTAACTAGATACTAGTTGCAAGAACTTTCACTTTTCACCCAATACCAACTAGGATGAGTATCATATATAAAGAAATCACTATTTGGAATTTCCTTTTCCCTCTCTATACTAGTTTTGATTTTCCTCTCCTTATAATTTGTGAGAAACCTAAACTACTACAAATTCTTCTTTTTCTAATAGAATGGTTCCATTCAATAAAAAGGGTATAAAATAAATGATCCACTCACCTTGTACATTTATTTTATCAATCACATAAGTAGTAATATTTTAGTGTATAAAGATAAAACTCAATGGCTACATTTGTATCTTGTTTAGCATGTGCAAAGTTTCTAAAAAAAATTGCTCACATGGTTGCACAATTGAAAGACAAAAAAAATCAATGACTCCATGTAAATGAAGTAACCGGATAAGATGAGAATATTGGCAATCGAATGAGCTGTTTGGACCTTCAACTCACTAATACATTCATTTCCCTTGCACCGATTCTTCTTGAAGTACTCCATGAACTCAGATTTATCCTTGAACTCTTTAATAAAATCATTCAAGAGTCAGAGTGATCTCTTTGCTTTCATTCATGCCCATCATGATCATCCCAAGTTTATGGAAAAGCTTCATGCTAGTCTCCTTATTTGTATACTTATATATATTCTTTATCCATGCCCTATTGACATGTCAAATGCATAGGAGTATACAACATCCAAAAAAACCATGTTATGAAGAGAAGATGAAATCATAAAAGCCATTTATTAAGATAATTTTTGTATTTAAAGTTACAAAAAAAATCCAAAGAAAGATAATCAAAATAAATTGCACTTACTATATGGCTTGAATTTCTGTACTGACATCATTACTAAGAATGCATCGATTTTCCAATCATTTCTAGCCTATTTTCCATGTCTTTGCACCTTTTCCAACCACATGTATATGTCTTCAACCTTATTTCATGATGACATGACCCATGCGATGGGAACCCCAACCTCTTTCTCATAAAAAACGAAGAATACAATTGGTAGTGTACAAAAAACATGTGATAGTTATCATTAGCATCTATATAAAGTAATAACATTGTTCTAAATATAAAGTAGAAAAAATTTCTTTAATTCCAAAACTCACCCCATATTATCTTGTGGAAAATATGGAATCCATTGAGATGATTGAATCATGAGAATGGTGGACCATCATCTAAAGCATCCATGGAGTTTTAATGTCCATAATGATACAGGAGCATCCCAGGTTGAAGAGCAATCTTGCATCAACCAAAAAAAATACTTTGCTTTCTTTTCTTTTCTTGCATTTCAGTTGCAATTCAGTTAGTTGTAGTTTCATCATTTTCCACCACATTCTACTGCATCATCATTTCAGAGCTCACAAACCAGGATTTAGGTTCTACACCATGTCATCTACATCATATTCATATTTCATGAGATTTGGATTCATCTACTGAGAGATATCACTATCAAAAGATCACCGGTTTTCATAAAGCAGAGCAATCATCATTCAATTTAAGAAAACAAGGTTTGTGGAGCATTCCCATGACTTGTGGAGCCAAATGGAACATCACATAAGGCACTAAAAGACTAGACAAACCTTCATTGAGAAGCACAACATGTTTCATTCATTTGTGGAGCATTACCACAAGTTGTAGGCTGACCTACACATTTCATCTTGCATTGGAATTTAAAACCTCTTAAGGTTGATGCAGAGCATTCTTTGAGCTTGGGATTAATATATATTCATGATCTAGGTGAATTAGGAAGGAGTCATTGATAGTCATTCATATCTAGTAGTAGAATAGAAAGACAGTTCTTTTTCGGAGGCACTTCAATGCCTATCATTCATGTTGTAACCTGGAAAGCAAGCCTATGAGCCAAATTGTACCTCACATATTGCCGGCATACAAGCATTGCAATTGTCTAATATATTGAGAAAATAAGTCTTCCATTACATTCAATTCTTATTTATTTCTTGTGTTGTTTTGGTTGTGTTTACACTAGCTGCATGGTTGGACAGTCCATTCTCTGGACCCTCCATCCATGATTGCACCAAGTGGTATCAGAGTGAAGTTTGTGAAGATCCTTTAGGAGTGAAGGCATTATGGAAGATCTTGTGGTGAACAGAGCATTGACCTAAGGTAGTCTACTTGTGTTTATCAACAGAGCGCTGATTGTGAGGTAGTTGCTACCTTGTAGTGAGATTGCTGAATTGAGGTAGTTGCACTGGATCCTAGGAAGACATGCCACCAAGGAGGATGCCTGTTATGGCCAATGTTGCTAGAAGAATGGAAGAAATGATAGAGACAATGAGAATAATGAAAGTTAGATTGGATGATATAGAAGAATATAGAAGAAGAGGACTAAACCCTAGACATGAAGATGAGAGTGATGATGATGAATTTCAAGCTACTGACCAAAATGAAGAAACCTTGGAAGAAGAAGAATCAGATTAGGTAAAGATGGTGAATGTTGTTTCTAAGATTGGTAAGAGACCTGGAATTGAAATTTCAAACTATTGTAGACATGATATTTCCATAGTGATATGAGATTGTAGAGCTTCTAGAAAAATTGTATGTTGCTTTTTTGCATCGATGTTTTGGATCACACTCTATAATCCATCAATAGGAAGAAAAGAAGAGAATGCAAATGAGTTAAAATTGTAGAGAGAGTTCCTTAAAAGGAGAGAGGGGTTAGGTATAGAGTACCAGTTTAACCTGAGGTAAAGAAATAGTAGAGGGCTAAGAAAAATTAACTTTACTAAATTGAAAAAAGTTAAAATAGAGAAAGAAACATACAAAGATCAATAAGGGGAAGGGAAAATTAAGAATGTATAAAAGTAAAATAAAAATAAAAATGAGAAATTAGAAAGTCAAAAAATAAGAAATAAAACTAGAAATAAATGAAGGAAAAGTTAAGATTAAATAAAATAAAAATAAAAAAGTAAAAAAATAAAAATGAGAAAGGAGAAAGTCAAAAAAATGAGAAATAAAACCAATAATAAAAATAGAAAAAATGGATCATGGAGTGTTATCCAAAACACTGATGCAAAAAAGCATTATATAGTTTTTCCAGAAGCTCTACAATCTCATTTCAAACTATACTAGAAATTTGAATCCTGAGGAATTGATTGATTGGATAAATGACATGGAGGAATACTTCGAATATGAGGAAATAGAAGATACAGAAAAAGTGAGATTTGCAAAAGCTAAGTTGAAAGGATATGTTACTATTTGGTGGAAAGAAGTTCAATTGGATAAAAATAGGAGAGGAAAAGAGAAACTCATAAAATGGGATAGGATGGTGACAAAATTGAAGAATCAGTTCATACCTATTGACTATGAGTTGGAATTGTTGAAGAGATTGCAAAACCTAAGGCAGAAGGAGAAATCTATGAAGGAGTATACTGAAGAATTTCATAAGATGATCATAAGGACTAGACATAGTGAAACAAACAAGGAGAAAGTGGTGCGATACAGAAATGGACTGAGGATAAAGATTCAAGAAGAACTAAGTTTGGTAAGGATGACAACAGTAGAAGAAGCATATCAATTTGCACTGAAAGTTGAAGACAAGTTGAATAAGAGACATGAGCAAAGAGAAAGAGGTAGAGGAGGAAAATTCCAAAGAGGTAGAACACATTCCGGAGGAGAAAGACCATATGTAGAGAAAAACAAGGAGAGTATCCCATACCAGAAAGAAGATAGAGACAACAATTCATATCACTAGAGAGATGATAGAAATTTCTACTACAACAGTAGAGGAAATCATAATTATTACCACAATGAAGGATACTAGAGAGATGAAAGAGGATTTCATAAGAAATCATTCAAAGGAACCTGTTTCAAGTGTGGAGGCGAAGGACACCGAGCATTTGAATGTCATCAAGGAAGTACTAGCAAGAGAACAAAGAATAGTGCAAGAGTAGCATATGCGAAGGAAGAACTAGTAGGATCACCTAGTTCAGTGGGAATGCCAGAGAAAGGAGAGCCATTAGTCATGAGGAGATATTTATTTCAAGCAGAGATAACTAAGGAACTACTGCAAAGGAAAAGTTTGTTCCAGACAAGATGCAAATCAAGAGGTAAATGTTGTAAGGTTATCATTGATAGTGGTAGTACTGATAATTTGGTTTCAGAGGAGATGGTGACGAAGCTGAATTTGGAGATATTGAAACATCTGAAGCCCTACAAGATAGCATGGATTCAAGATGAACACAAGCTACTGGTGAGTGAGCAATGTTTGGTGAGATTTCATATAGGATCTTATGTTGATGAGGTATTGTGTGATATTATGTTGATGGATCTATGTCATATATTGTTAGGAAGACCATGGAAGTATGATAGAAAGGAAATACATGATGGAAGGAAGAATACTTATACTATAACATCAAATGAGAAGAAACATTGATACCTTTGGAGGAAGAAAGAAAAAGTGAAGTATGCGGCAATGCTAGAATCTGTTTAGTCGATGGAAGGAAATTTTTGGATGGATTGAGACATGAGAACATGTGTTTTACATTGATTCCAAAGAAGTACAAAACCCTAAGTGTAGAAGTTGCCAGCATAAAGGTAGAAGAACCACCACCAGAGGAGATATCTGATTTGTTGACAGAGTACCATGATATCATATCAGAGAATGTGCCTGAAGGATTTCCACCAATCTAAATTATTAGTCATCATATGGATCTCATACCTAGAGCCAATTTTCCTAACAAAGTAGCACATAGAATGACACCAATAGAAAATGTCGAGCTAAGCAGACAAGTTCAGGAGTTGTTGAGGAAAGCATTGATTAGAGAAATTTTAAGCCCATGTGCAGTACCTATAGTACTAGCACTAAAGAAAGATGGAGAATGGATGATGTGTACAAACTCTAGAGCAATCAATAAGATCACTATTAAGTATAGATTTCTATTACCAAGGATGGATGACATCATAGATTGTTTGAGTGGAGAAAAATATTTCACAAATATTGGCCTAAAGAGTAGATACCATCAAATCAGGATCAAAGAAGGAGATGAGTGAAAGACTGCATTCAAGACAAATGAAGGATTGTATGAGTGGTTAGTCATGCCTTTTGGATTAACTAATGCACCAAGTACTTTCATGAGATTGATGAATGTGGTTTTGAAGAAATTCTTGGGTAAGTTTGTTATTGTCTACTTGGATGATATTTTGATTTTCAGTAGAACAAAAGAAGAACATTTGCAGCATATTAGACAAGTACTTAGAGGCTGAGAGAAGAGAAATTGTTGATAAACATCAACAAGTGTAGTTTCATGAAGATAGAGTTGGTATATTTGGGATTTGTGATTTTTGTAAAAGGATTGAAGATGGAGCTTGAGAAAGTCAAAGAAATTGTTGAGTGGCTAACACCTGTGAACAATGGATAGGTAAGATCATTTCATGGACTAACAAGTTTCTACCGGAAGTTCATCAAAAATGTCAATACTGTATGTACACAAATGACAGAGACAATGAGAGGTGACCAAAGGAATTTTAAGTGTACATCAGGAGTACATAAGAGTTTTGAATTGTTGAAGCAGAAGGTGATAGAGCAACCAATGTTTGCATTACCGTATTTTGACAAAGTATTTCATGTTGATTGTGATGCCAGTGGAAGTGCAATAGGAGTAGTGTTAAGTCAAGAAGGGAGACCAATAGCATATTTTAGTGAGGATTTGAATGATGCAAGGAGAATATATTCAGTTTATGATAAGGAATTCTATGCCATAATTCAAGCTTTGAAGAAGTGGAGACATTATTCGTTGCCAAAAGAATTTGTGTTATACACTGACCATCAAGCTTTGCAATATTTGAACAGTCAGGGAAAGTTGAATTATAGACACATGAGATGGGTAGAGTTCATGCAGAGTTACAATTTGTATTGAAGCACTGGAGTAGAAAGTCAAACAAAGTTGCAGATGCATTGAGTAGAAGAAGGAATTTGTTGACAGAGATGAGGGTAGAAGTATTAGGTTTTGACGAACTTAAGCATATGTATGAAGATGGTATTGATTTTGCAAAAGCATGGAGAGCATGTAGAGAACCTATTGTGATAGATAGAAACAAGTGGTTAGATTATTTCATTTAGGAGGATATGTTGTTCAAAGGGAACCAGTTGTGTATACCTAGGAGTTCAATGAGAGATAATTTGATCAAGGAGAAGCATAATGGAGGAATAGCATGACATTATTTTTGGCCTCATATATAAGGATGTAAGGAAATTTTCTCATGTTTGTAGAGTTTGTAAAGTTGCAAAAGGGAGTAGTCAGAATATTGGATTAAAAAAACCTTCAATAGTATAGGAGAGACCTTGGGATATAAGCATGGATTTCATATTAGGTTTACAGAGAACACATAGGGGACATGATTTTATTTTTGTAGTAGTGGATAGATTTTCAAAGATGGCACATTTCATTCCTTGTAAGAAGACCAATGATGTTGTGCATGTTGTTGACCTATTTCTCAAGGATATTGTGAGATTGCATGAATTACCAAAGAGTATAGTTTCAAACAAGGATACAAGATTTAAAGGATATTTTTGGAGGACATTGTGGAAGAAGATGAAGACAGACCTAAAATTTAGTTCAACATTTCACCCATAGATAGATGGACAAACAAAAGTGGTAAATAGGAGTTTGGGTAACTTTCTGAGATGCTTAATAGAAGATAAGGTAGGAAATTAGGATATAATTCTACCACAAGAAGAATTTGTATACAATAACTCGGTGAGCAAAAGCACAGGGAAGACACTATTTGAAGTTGTGATCAGAGTACAACCTAGAGGAGTTGCAAAGTTGAGAGACATCAGTATGGACAATAAGAGAAGTACAAAGGTAGAAGAATTTGTAGGATACATAGAGACACTACACAATAAGGTTAGGAAGTATTTGGAGGAGATGAACATCAAGTATAAAGGACAAGCAGATGAGAAGAGGAGACATAAGAAATTTTCTGTTGGAGATGAAGTTATGGTATATCTCAGAAAGGAAAGATTTCCAATGGGGACATACAACAAGTTGAAGATGAGGAAGTTTTGACCATGTAGGATTCTTAAGAAGTTTGATTTAGGAAATGTATATGAAGTAGAGTTACCAGAGACATTTGGCATATCACCTATATTCAACAATGCAGATTTATATCAGTATCATGAAGGAGAATCAAGTGACAACATTGAAATTGGTTTGAAGGATCAGTTACCAGAACAACCACTAGAACAAATAGAGCAGATTTTGGATAGCAGAGTTGGGAGTAGCACCAGAGGCAAGTAGTATAAAGAGTACTTGGTTAAGTGGAAAAGAAGACCGGAGGAAGATTCATCATGGATTTCTTAGGTTGAGGTAGACAACGTTGGCTTTCCTCTAGCCCCAACAAAGTGAGGGACTCACTTTTCAAACAACCCTACGTGTCTGATGTAGGAGAATCCCAGGTAGAAGATAAATCTTTCATCAACCAAAAAATACTTTTCTTTCTTTTCTTTTCTTGCATTTTTGTTGTAGTTTAGTTAGTTGCAGTTTCAACATTTTTCACCGCATTCTACCGCATCATCATTTCAGAGCTCATGGAGTACGATTTAGGTTCTACAATATGTCATCTATTGAACAATCAAAAATTAAGAGGGGGGTGAATCAATATTCTATTAAACCATTCATTCATTAAACCATTAATCCATTTGCCACATTCAATAATAGTAAAGCAAACCAAGCATAGAAAATACAACCACAAGCCATAACACATGAACACCAAGATTTTTACGTGGAAAACCCAAAAAGGGAAAAACCTCAGTGAATGTTAGCTCACAATATATTATGATAGAAAAACTAGATTACAAAAGGCTCACTGCCTCAAAGCTCATTACCCAAAGACTCACTATCCAAAGAGGTTCTCACTACAATAGGCTCACTGCCAAAAGAGAAAGAAGATACAATAGAGAATGGGTGGCTCACTACCAAGAATGAACTACTACAATTGCATCTACAAATGCATGGGGTACAGTTCCAATTAGGCTCAAAATACTATCTCAAAAGTCTTCATCCCAAACTGCTCTGTTACACTGCTCCTCTGCATAAACGTCAAATTATTCTTCTCAAACTCTTGTTGCATTTACTGGATCACAAAATTTCACACATATCACATCCCCACATTCATCTTCACACACACACACACACACACACACACACACACACACACACACACACACACACACACACACACACACGCAACACATACCATTTTCAAAATAGGTCAGCTTGTAAGTATGAAATGTGTAGTTATACAAAGTGTAGCTTGTCGGCCTCAATGCCTCCACCAAAAGACTTTGTGGACCAAACCAACACTTGGAATACATTCTTTTATGTTAGACAAAACTATAGACTAACTCAGGATATGATTCTAATTAATATATTCTTCTGTACAAAGATTATAGCATCAGGTCAGCTTCACAAACTGACTAGCACAGGCTCAAATCAAATGTCAGAACACAACTTGCAGTGTGGACCACAAAACTTGCTCAAACTCATAACCAAGACTCATTAGGCATCCTAAAACTTAAATTCAGAACCACAAACCAAAATATTAGCATACGGTGAAATGTGGAGTACTAGATCTTAGGCTCTATCACTGTCAAACACTGTCAATGCCTGTAGCAATACTTAAGTACTCATAACTACCTTACCAGAGGAATTCAAACTTTGAAACTATGGAATTAGAGACTTCAATCATGTGTTTACAACTCCTTAAAACCACAAGAGAAAATATCCATTACCAGAGAAATGTGGACCAAAACAAACAGGTGTTCTATTCTGATTAAGACTATATTCTGTTGTGCTGAACTTATGCCACTTGAAACTACACTTCTAGAGATAATTAGAAGATAAAAATTTTGAATTAGGTACATCTAAGGATTACCAACATCTTACCAAAACTGCAAGATATGATCTTCAAATGTGGACCAATGTGGACCATAATACTATAGCTTTGTTATCATCTCTGTATTCTACCAACACTTAGCCAAAATGCTTAAGTCTCTTTGTCGGACCAAAACTCTTTATACAAATTACTTATTGAAGATTAATATAACCTTACAAGCCTTGTTTCCATCAATGACAACACAATTCAAACATCATTATTAGTCAATCTTAGTCATACCAACAATGTCTCTATCAATGATGTTTGCCAAGTTGCCAACAATCTCCCCCTTTGGCATTGATGACAACACAAGATGTGAAAAAACATCAAAGAGTTTACAACATAGGTTCTATCTCCCCCTTAAATTTTACACACTTGTCCCCCTAACTGCTTACACTCTTTTACATGCTTCTCTCCCAAATGATTAACTTTTTCATGTCAGTTATTTTCTCCCTTTATGTTTTTCACATGCTTCTCTCCCCCTTTGACATAAATGGGAAAGGTTTATGATACAAGAGTATATACAAATTGAATTTGCTTCCCTTAAGTAGTTGATTCCTATGTACACCAAAATTTTAAAACTATTTCTATCAACCATATATACAAGAAATCAAAAAATTACTAAGTTTTGGGAAGAATGTCCTTATAGATGTTCTTCAGATGTACTGCATCTCCATCCCATCTTGCCTTAGCATTGCTCAAAACTTGTATGTGCCCATTAATTTGGGACACCAACTCTTTTTCTTTATCAATAGTAGTAGGGACTTCAATGATTTGTCATATTTTATCTACTTCTACTACAAGTGTTGTTATAGATGCTATCTTAAAGCTGATAATTTCTCTAAGATGACTCATTTTGTTTTTGACAACTTCTTTTTGACTCTACAATTTATTTATTATAGTGTATGGTTTCAATGTCTACCCTCTGATTTCCAAAAGTATCCTTTAAAGGATCATAAGTATGGGAGATCTTGATCAACTGTGCTTCCCAACCATCTATCTTATCTTTCAAATCCTTAGTTGTTGTAGGCCAAGTTAGACAAAATTGATACAAGTCACTAGCATCTTTTATTGTTGTCTCTACATCTTGAATACTCTTATCCAGAAAAATTTTGTCTTTAGAGTACTTTTTATTAAGTTCTATTAACCTTTTTCTATCAAGCTTAGTCCTTACCTTCCTGTATGCTACTTGTTCAGAGGACTCAAAATGAGAACTGACAGACTCCATGAGTTTCTTCATCTACATTGGAGGAGTCAAAGAGGTGTCCCTTTTTACACCTAGCATGATCTTCTCAAAAGTTGTCATAGCTTCACCAATAAGCTCATTATCTTCCATGTGAGATTTCATAATCTCCTCTTGGGTTGTGGCTTGGAAAATTGTTCCCAACTTCAATTTTTGTAGTGGAGACATGGTAGCCAAATTTAACTGTCCTTGTAACAACTCAGGTGATGACAAAATCTAAGTTTCTCTTTGCTTTGCCAAAAATTCTCTAAGAGAGTCTAATGAACTTTCACTAGAAGTGTCTTTTCTACCTTCTTCTAGGGACACTTGTATAGTAGGAATTTCCAGAGGGTCTTCTCCACCAGGAGCTTGTTGCTCTTCACTGTTCTCTGAAACAAAGGTGTCAATCACATGTTTTGAGATATCCTCTTTTTGTTTTTCCTCTTCCTCTGCATTCCTTTCCTCAGCTGAATCTCTCAAATTTCTTCATTGTTTCTTGAGTTCACCGGAGGAGGGATCACACCTTGATCCACTGAGATTGTAGAATGTGGTGGAGATGGTACACTTTGTTCACCACCCACATCCAAGACTGCATTTGAAGTGCCAACATCAGGATTCTCATCTTCATCACCTGTGTCCACTACAATTGGAATGTGAATTTCATTAAGCACACTCAAAATTTTCTCTTCAATTTCTTTTTCTAACTTTTCAATCTCATTTCTATCCATGGCCATCAGAATATTGATTCTCCTTTTGGTTCTAAATTCTTCACTAAACCTCTGAGTGGCTTTAACTTTATCTTGTCTAGTGAGACTTGGACAAAACTTCTTCAACACTGATTCCTTCATTTCTGCATATTTATCCATAGCATCTTTTTTTCTAGCAGTTAGAATGCTAGCTAGGCTGTTAGGTAAGTCAGCCACAACTCAAATTAATGTTTTATTAAACTGATCTAAGAATCTTACCATAGTGGTTTCAAGTATGGACTTGTTAGCATCAGATCTGTCATCATAGAGGTCTAAAATAGGCTTCAAATTTCCATGCACAACCACTGCATTGATTGTGGCTTCTAGAGTCATAGTGGCTTCATCTTCTTTAGTGTCAGTTTTTGCTCTTTTTCCCTTTGTTTTTTTATCAGTAAGAAGAGATTCTTTTTTCTCTTGAACTGGTTCTTCTTCTTGACTACCACCTCCATGGCTCACATAAATTCTATTGGTGGTCTTTCTTTTCACTCTTTTATTCTTCTTCTCCACAACAGGCCTAGTTCTTTCAAGAGTTTCCTTTTCAACATCAGCTAAAGGTAGGGGTCCATAGGTCTCAAGAGTAGATGCAATAGAAGAGGAGGTCCTTGTTGACATTCCTATCTAAGGAGTAGGCCTTGCATGTTCAGTTTTCACTTCATGCTTCTCTGGAGCCTTTGCTTCTTCAGAAGTTTGAGCCTTAGCTCTAGATTGATCTATTTGTTCTTTTGTGAAACCTTTGCTTTGTGCATAATCCTCCACCCATTTTCTTTTTTTTCTGTGTCTGTGGATGTGTTTGTTTCAAATGAACTTTGATAGACTTTTCTTCATAAGTCCCAAAGCTTTCCTCTGTAGGGTCCCTAAGTTTACTCAGCATCAAATCTATCAGACCTGTCAAAATGTCCTCAGTAACCTCATATCCCATTGCTAGGATCCACACTATTCTTGGTTCCAATGCCTCCATGAGGTACTCATCTTTAGTCACCATGAAGACAACATCATCTTTATATTTCTCTACCACACTTCTAGGGATTCTATCCCTAGCTTGCATTTTATTCTGGAATACTTTAAAGTATCCCCAAAGAGTTGCACTTTGAGCACTAGCATCTCCAATCCTCTGTAGTTGATCTCTAATTTGTATTGCTATAGGGATATGATTTAACCAAACAACATTGTTCACACTTGGCATCTTCCTCAAGAAATAGAATAGCAGACAGATAACAAGAGTACCATACTTGAATGGGTACTTAGTATCTTTGGTCCTCTTCAAATTATCCAACAATTGTTGCTGGAGAAACTCACACAAGTCATAGTTAATGTTTTTCTTTACCATCTCATATGCGGTGTAGATGGTTGTAGCTGAGACAAAGTTCTCCCTGTTGGAGAAATACACCTTGTATCCAATGATCATAGAAGAAAATTTAACTATCGGATCCTCTATATCATTAATAGTTAAATCTCTCTTAACAAACTTTGCACCAGTTAACTTCAGCACAATATCATTCTTTACTATTTTTAGTGCAAGAACTATACCAGAGGAACACATACATGTAACTGCCTAAATGGCATCTTTGCTTATCATGTAGGGCACATCTAACCACATGAATCTATCATGAATTCTGAGAAATTTTATCCATGTGTCTAGTTTCTTTTCATGTAGGGCACTAAATTCTTCTTTCAGTTCAAAGTTATCACCTATTAACTCATTCAAATATACTTTCCCTAACTTTGCAAGGTTGTATTCTTCCATATTAGCATGAATGTAAACCCTGATATCCTCATTATGCATAACACCATAGGGCATGCTAGAAAACACACCTTCAGGGTCTATTTCCATGGACTTGAATGGATGCTTTTTAAATTTGGGTCTAGGCCTATTAGTTACCTCAATAACTTGTGGAGTAAACATTTTCATGACTCAATTAAAGCTTTACAAGAGTGATGACTGTAAATACCTTGTCCTTTGCTTTCGATTAGGGTTTGATCATGCTACAAGTTTTGAGTTTTCCTTTGCCTTGCTACAAAAATCTCCTTGTTCACTTGAAAGTGTGATTGCAATGTGAATTTCCTTCAAATGAATTTGCTTATATCCCCTTTTCACCAAAACCTAAGTTTCCATAAATGCTTTGTTTCCAAAAAGCTATTAACACTTCCTCTGCAACTCACAGTCAGTACAAATTGCTCTACAATCTTCTGAATTAAACTCTTTGCTATTATAATTTTCTTCAAAATATCATACATATTGTTCTTCAACTCATATCTTCATGCCGAGTGTCAGCACCACTTCTTTGGCTAGGGGAACATGATTTTTCATTGAAGCTCCCCTTGAGCCAAAGCTCTCAGTTCACTTCCTAGAGGAGGTATTTGCACCAGAGACTGGCACAGACTCATCCTTGACTTCGTTAACATCCTTCTTGATCCATATCATGTTCATCTCTTTCTTGGTTTCTGCTAGATCAACCTTTTGCATTGGTTTCTTCTTATCTACCAGATTATCCTTCTTCATGTTCCTAATTTTGTAGAACCTTGCAATATGTCCAGGTCTATTGCAATTAAAGCACACAACATTCCTCTAATTATTGTTCCTCCCATTCATTCTAGATCTACATTGGTTAGCCTTATGTCCAAATCTATTGCATGTAAAGTAGTTACCATTGAAAGATTGAGCATTCCTTCCATTGTTATAGTCATTCCTTATCTAACTTCTACATTCACTAGCTTTATGACCAAATCTCTTGCATGTAAAGCATTGACCGAAGAAAGATGGAACATTTTGATTCATTCTGATTCTACATTGAGTAGCCTTATGATTGAACTTATTGTATGTATAATAATAACCATTGAAAGATGGGTACCTTTTAGAATTCAGTTGCCTAACTGGTGGTTTTCTAGGTCTATTCTTTTGATTGCAGATCTGCTTGCCTTTGTCCGTCTTGATCTCACCATTCACTTCTTGAATTATTTTGAAATTTTCACCTTTCTCAAATCCCAAGCCTTCTTTGTCATCAGGGCTCTTCTGGCTAGCAATCATTTCATCAAGTTTTGCAGAACCTATCTTAAACTTTTTTATAGCTTTTTGCCTTCTCCAAACTTGACTTTAGGTTCACAACTTCTTCAAGCTTTGCACATTCTTTAGATTTGCCTTTTACCACTAGATTTAAACATTCTTCATCTTTTTCCTTCTCTTCAACTTGCACTTTTAGATCATTCAAGGTTTCATTTGCTGATCTCAATTGTTCACTAATCTCCTTATTCTTTTCTTTGAACTTCTTGACTTGTTCCCTCAACTTCTTGATGAACTCATCTGCTTCCTTAACATTTTATTTTAGATCCCAATTTTCTTCTTTAGTCCTTTCAAGATCGTCAAGAGAAACTTTGAGTTCTTCATTACTCAAAAACATGCACTCTTCTTATGTAATTCCAATTGGATGAATTTCTTCCGAAGGACTAGGATACCTTGTAGCTTCCATGTGTTCAATCTCCAAGATCTTCCTCAAGCTGTTAGACTTCTTCCAAGGAACCAAGCTATGATACCAATTGTTGAACACTTGGAATACTAAGGGGGGTGTGAATCAGTATTCTATTAAACCATTAATCCATTTGCCACATTCAATAACAGTAAAGCAAATCAAGCATAGAAAATACAACCACAAGCCATAACACATGAACACTAGGATTTTTATGTGGAAAACCCAGAAAGGGAAAAACCATGGTGAGTGTTAGCTCACAATATATTATGATAGAAAAACTAGATTACAAAAGGCTCACTATCCAAGGACTCACTATCCAAAGAGATGCTCACTACAACAAGCTCACTGCCAAAAGAGAAAGAAGATAGAATAGAGAATGGGTGGCTCACTGCCAAGAATGAACTGCTACAATTATATCTACAAATGCATGGGGTATAGTTCCAATTAGGCTCAAAATACTATCTCAAAAGTCTTCATCCTGAACTACTCTATTACACTTCTCTACTCAGCATAAAGGTCAAATTATTCTTCTCAAACTCTTTTCACACTTATTGGATCACAAAATTTCACATATGTTGCATCCCCAAAATCATCTTCGCATCAAACACTGAAATGTATCACACACACATAGATATATATATATGTGTGTGTGTGTGTGTGTATGTATGTATGTATATGTATATATATATGTATGTATGTATGTATGTATGTATTTATTCACAACACATACCATCTTCAAAATAGGTCAGTTTGTAAGTATGAAATGTGTAGTTATACAAAGTGTATCTTGTCAGCCTCAATGCCTCCACCAAAAGACTTTTCAGACCAAACTAAAACTTGGAATACATTATTTTATGTTAGCATAAACTATTGAACCACTTAGGATATGATTGTAATCAATAGATTCTTCCACACAAAGATTATAGTATTAAGTCAGCTTCACAAACTGACTAGCATAGGCTCAAATCAACTGTTAGAGCACAGATTGCAGTGGGGACCACAAAACTTTCTCAAACTCATAACTAGGACTCCTTAGGCATCCTAAAACTTAACTTCAGAATTGCAAGACAAAATATTAGCATACGATGAAATATGGAGTACTAGATCTTAGGCTCTATCACTGTCGAACACTGCTAATGTTAGTAGTGATACTTAAGTACTCATAACTACCTTATTGGAGGACTTCAAAATTTGAAACTATGGAATTAGAGACTTCAATCATGTGTTTACAACACCTTAAAACTGCAATAGAAAATATCCATTACCAAACAAATACCTGCCCAAAACAAATAGGTGTTCTATTCTGATTAAGACTGTATTCTGCTATGCCGAACTTATGCCACTTGAAACTATACTTTCAGAGATCATTAGAAGATAAAACTTTGGAATTAGGAACATCTAATGATTACCAACATCTTACCAGAACCACAAGATATGATCTTCAAATGTGGACCAATGCGAACCATAATTTTATATCTCTATTGTCATCTCTATATTCTGCCAACACTTAACCAAAATGCTTAAGTCTCTTTTCCAGACTAGAACTCTTTGTACATATGACTTCATGAGGATTACAATAACCTCACAACCCTTGTTGCCATCAATTACAACACAATTCAAGCATCATGCTTATTCAATCTTAGTCATACCAATAGTGTCTCTATCAATGATGTTTGCCAAGATGCCAACATCATCTACATCATATTCAAATTTCATGAGATTTTGATTCATCTGTGGAGAGATGTCGCTATTACAAGATCACTAATTTTTACAGAGTAGAGAAATCAACATTTAGTTTGAGAAAAAAAGGTTTGTGGAGCATTCTTGTGACTTACAGAGCCAAATGGAACATCACAGAAGGTAGTAAAGGACCGGACAGACTTTCATTGAGAACTGCAACACGTTTCATTCATTTGTGGAGCATTACCACGAGTTGTAGCTTGACTTACACGTTTCCTACATGTTTCATCTTGAATTGGAATTTGAAACCTCTTAAGGCCGACATGAAACATTCTTTGAGCTTGGGATTGATATATATTCATGATCTAGGTGAATTAGGAAGGAGTCATTGATAGTTGTTCATATCTAGTAGTAGAGTAGAAAGATAGTTCTTTTCCAAAGGCACTTCAATGCTATATCATTCATGTTATAACCTGAAAATAAAGCCTATGAGCCAGATTGTAGCCTGTATATTGTTAGCATATAAGTATTGTAATTGTTTGAGATATTGAGAAAATAAGTCTTCCATTGCATTCAATTTTTATGTATTTCTTGTATTGTTTCTGTTGTGTTTGCTCTAGCTGCATGGTTGGATAGTCCATTCTCTGGAACCTCCATCCATTACTGCACCACATAATGAAAGGTGTGTTGCTTCCATGAGGTTGCTAAAAATTAAAAAATGTTATTTTTGTCCTACATATACTACAAGAGGATACTATTGGCATCATCTTCATGTTTTTGGGAGTAGAGAGAATGCACCATTTTCTAGGCATTCATTACATCCTTTCTCATTAGGAATTCATCTCTCTTACTCAACATGCTTGAGAAAACAAGATCCAGTAGATGTCTCTCCATGATTGCATCCACATTCACACCCATTAGAAAAAAGAGACTCAATGTAATTTTTACATTTAGCTGATAGATTCAAAGAAAACTAACATCACAACTCATTGCTTGTGTCATTCAATCCATGGAAAAAGTCACCATTAGTATCACAATGAAATATCTCATTATATATCAATATTTCCACATTAGGTCTCCTATACATCACCTTTACAATGATGTGGCAATTACAACCCCTATTTTTCTATAAATTTCACTCTTTATTTTTTTAGGGTTGTTCCTATGATCCCTAGGACTAAATACACACCAATAGCTACAATGAAAGTATCATCTTGTAGCATCAAATATGACAAAATTAACACGTATAAAAGACATTAATGTTTCTAGTTATGAACCAAGAGTGCATCTTCATGGTATGATATTTAAAATTGCTAACATCATACACTTTATTATTGTTGTAGATAAATGTAGTTTCTGCACTATCAAGCAAATCTTCCCATAATAGGAAAGCATCAAGACTATCAAGAGAGATTTATGCACAAAGGTCAATGACCTCATCATCATCAATACCAATTAGACTCCATTCTAAATTGTCAGAGGAGAAATGACCTACTCCATCTCCAACATATTGCACTACAAGGTTCATAAGCATTTCCCATTTGCATGGTTTTCCCATCCTAAACAAAATGCAAAAGAGAACAAGTTATTAAATTTCAAATGCAGGTGCAAATACACAGTGTGTATTTCAACTTCATAGAATAACAAATGGAACATATATATCAAACTATGTTTTAAGAGAGGCATGCCTAAATTAAATAAAAGTGTCAATGATTCAATGTTGCAAAATTTATTTCCACCTATTCCTTCTTCTACATACATAGCAAAAAAATATATTAAACATTAAACAATATAAATTTTATAGTTACCTTATCCACCCACACTAAATCTATTAAATTACATGACTAAAACTAGATATCTACAGACAATCCTTAGTGATTAGATCTCATCCAAAGAGCATCTTAGAATCATTTCAAACACACATCACTCGCACATGTAGAAATTAAAAGAAAATAAGAACATTTAAAGCATTTTTTCTATATTACTTGAGTATCCTTATGCATTGCATTAACATTTAACATGTTTACATATTTTGTACAACTCATAAGGACTTTGACTAGTAATGAGGAAATCAAAGGTCTTCTATAAAACTAACTAGAAATCCCACTATGGTTGACAACACCATTTTGTAAGAAACAACTATAGAAGTCATGAACACATTGGAAAAGGTTGCTTTGATAATTGAAAATATCATAAAATTAGGAAATAAAATGCATGGAATGATCTAGTCCTACACTATGTCACTTCACATGACCCAATCTTGCATCTAAACATTATTGTAGACACCTAAAAATGTCTTAACCCTTTGACTGCTCTTCGACATCATCTGCATCATCAATTCCCATCCAATTAATTAATTAAATTTTTAATTAATTAATTATCCTATCCAACCCTTAAACCATCCGTTCATCCTCCATCAATTAACCCCTAAAATTGAATTAATTTAATTAATTTAGCATTACACCTTATTAACATCATCCCAATTAATTAAATAAATATACAAAATATTTATTTGGTTAATTTGTCCACTTTCCTAAACCCAATTAATTAAGTAAATCATACTTATCTAATTAATATGCCCTACTAATTAGTTTACACCTAACCTAATTAATTAGATAGCTATTATTTAATTAGCTACCCTAGCCTACATGACCCCTAGACTTGGATTAATTAAATAAATCATTATTTAATTAATCATAAACCCTAATTAGCCCACTCACTTCTCTAGCCACATTAACTAAGTCAAATCATGCTTAACACCTTTTCCCACACCCACAAATAAAAAATTTCAAAAAATACTTAACCCCTCCAACTCATTATTTCCATTTTCATGCTAAAACATCTTCCACCACTTTAGCTTACAAATGTAAGGTCCCAAAAATGTGCATGTGTCACATGACCTTCACATTCCCACATAAAATGCAATTTTTAATTCCATCTGCTCCCAAAGAAATTAATTTTTAATTTCCTCACACATCAAAATCACACTAAATGCAAAGTCCTCCCTAAAATAAATTTTAAATTGATTTTTATTCTCCACCCTCCAAATTTGATGATCAAATCTCAACCCTCCATCTCACATTCAATCTCATCCATTGATCTCAACAATCAATCTCCACCATTGGATCAAAATCCCCTCCAATTTGCCTATAAATACAAGCCTCCACAAACCATTTCATCATCCAATTTTAGAGAAAGTTTATTATGCCCAAATCTCTTCCAATTTCCATCCATCTTAGTTAGGTTATGTTAAAATGTGTATTGCATTTGAGAGCATTTCACATTCTAGGTCTTAGTTTGGGTAAAGCAAGGAGCTAGTGGGTGTAAGTTCCTCAACCTTATCAAGGAGTGAGGAGTGTGCAAGATTCTACAAGGTATAATTTGTGTTTTGCTTTATTTATTTCATGTTCTTGCATCTTTCACACTTTCTCATCTTCATTTGACACGCCTAGTGGGACCCCACGGTCCCAAACTAACATTTTATTGAGTTTTTTTATGAAGGATTTAGGCGTATAGGTGTTGCAATGCTATATCATCTCAATTTAGCACCATTTCCCACAGAGTAGCACCATTCTCAATTATTTCAGCACCATCTTGCATTATTTTAGCACCTATTTTCACGAAATCCTCTAACATTTTTTAGGCTTGCAAAAGTTTTAGTTCATTTTCAGTCTTCTCATCACTTTTTATCACTTTTTGCTCTCTTTTTTTATTAGAATATGGCAAGGATAGGGGGTCCTAGTGTCGAAATGAGCTTAGAAATATGTTTGGGATGTGTTTTGATGAGATTTAGATCATTTATCACAAACTAAAGTGTTTTTTCCTCTTCTAATCTAACATGTGATTATTAACTAGCTTGAGGTACTCTAACACGTTTATGAGTTGCGTATTTTGAGTTGTGAGTCCGCTTTGAGAAGGTTTATCTTTTGGTCTGCGGATTAGCACCATCATTGCCCAGAATCATACCATCAAACCAGTCGCCGAAAGGTAAGATAGATAAAATTATTTTAACACCATATCTAAGTAGTTAAGTGCTATGTTGTGTATTGGCACCATGTTTCTGATTTTTAGTGCTTTTTTAATAATACTATCACATGTCTGTCTGGTTTTGGAATCTAAAATTTTTAGCACAATCTTTTCCAGTTTTAGCACCTTCTATTTGTTTTGTAGCATGATTTGAATGTATTTTAGTGCCTTATCTAACTATTTCAGCACTATCTTTATCTATTTTAGCACCATAAATTTGACAAATTTTTGAAGTGTGTGCAAGGTATTAACATCTTTTTTATAGGATAAAGAATGCATGCCAAATACTTTTTATGAAACTACTGACTGGTTTGATGCAGGTTTCACTAGCCAAAGATTTATCTTTTCACTAGCTTAGTTGCATTAAAGTAGTTAGTTGGGAAATTAACCTTTGTATGCTTTGTCTTGTCTAGTTATAGATGTATGCTATCCCCTCGCACCATAGAGTGATCTTGGGGATCAAAAGTCTATTTGTGGACCTTTTCATGCTTTTAAGTGTTATCCCAAAGGGGCTACTCACCTTGCATATGCTCTCCCCTCATGACTAGTGCGATCTTGGATGATCAAAAGCAAAGGGTAGTTTCTTCTTAGGAGGCCTACTTGGGGATTTCATCACCCCAAGGGATGACCTCAATCGTGTGTTCTGATGTGGTATATAAGCATTATGATTCAAAATATAGCTTTAAAGAAAGGACCAGGCTCTCGCCTCCAAGCAGGACCTTTGAGATACTTGGTCCACCAAGAATCGAGTGGTTGAGTGTTAGTTGATTGGGACACCCCCATTCACGGACTTGGGCCTTGAGTACCTTGCATGTGCTAGAGCACTCCTCTAGAAGTTTGTAACTATCCTAGCTTAAGACCTTTCAGCCATGATACCTTGTAGTGCACTAGTGCAAAGGACGGGAAGATGCTCACTGTACCATTACATTTGAGATAGCCACTACCTTGGGCAAGACAAAAGTCTCCTTGATAAGGGGGGTAAGGTGGTCCATGACCTTGCTTTCCCTATCTATCCAAACTATAGCACCTAAGGTATTAGTGCGGGTGGGAATCTCAATTCACTTTGGGTTGGGATTGACCCATGACCACTTCGCGAGATCTACAAGGTATGATACTCCCACTTGACCAATGAAAGGATTTTTCATGTGCTAGGTGTGTCTTCTTGTTGAAACCCGTACAAGACAATTTATCCAAAGTCCACCTTGAGTCAAAAAAGCCATTGTGTTCTCTTGTTTGATTGTTTTCTACTTGCCAAGAAACCTTATCAACTTAAATCTAGAGCCTTTTAAATCAGAACATTTGACCTTTGAAAATCCAAAAATTTGAGCCCAATATCCAAAAAAATCAAAAAGTGATCAAAACCCTTGTCAAAATCCTAAGATCATTCACCGTTTAGTGCCATAAACTCTCTATTTAGCACCATAAAATTCCTTGTCAGCGTCATTTTCTGTAGCACCATAAACCTTTCAACCAGTGCCTTATTCCACTATTTTGATGCCATCCTTAACTATTTCAGCACCATAATTCCAAGGATTGGTGTCATTTGCAGGCCATATCCTACACGTGTCCTCTGACCTATTTTGGGATCCTTGAATTTTGTCTAGCCTAAATACATGGTTACTTTGTCAAAATCATCAAAATCAAAATCCTCCATTTTAAACCCAAACCCTTGACCATATTTCCCATCTACAACCCTTGTCCAAATTCATCCATATCATTTCATTTAGACCTTAGAGAAAAGCCATTTTGATTATTGGACCCTTGACCATAGCCCCTTCATCCCAAAAATCTCAAAATCAATTATTGAGTCTAACCTTTGTCCATATTTCCACTTCCAAAATTAAGCTAACCCTTGTCCAACTTCATTTACCACATCCCATTGATCTTAGATAAACATCATTTTGATATTTGATCTTTAGTCATACCTTATCCACCAATCAAATATTTTCCTCAACCTTTCACCTCATTTCTATTAATCCCTTTATCTAAAACCATAATCCAAACTCATTATCCTCCACTATCCATTTGACCTTAGAAAAACATCTTGATTTTCATCCTTGGACCTTTGCACATCCATTCCAAAATTCATTTGAACCCAAGTCATCCCAACCTTAGTCTTTACCCAAATCTTTTCAACTCCATTTCAAATATCAAATCCATATTATCTAAATTATATCCACATTATCCAAAATCCAACATCAACATCCAAAATCAAATTTATCCAAAATCCAAAAATCAACCAACATCCAAAACCATACCTCAAATCAATTTTGTGCAAGAACTAAATCTAGATCTTATCATCCTCTAATTTATAGGGTACTTAAGAATTTGTCTACCTTAATTTCCTTTTAAATTAGCCTTTATTAACCCTTGGAATAATTGATTTAGGAGCCTAGACAACTCCTAAGTTGATATATTATAAGGTATCCCATTTTGCTTGGTGGTCATTAGTCTACCCTCAAGTAAAATATCCTTCCCTTGTCTTCTTAAGGTCATTAGTCTACCTAAGGTAAGAAAGGACATCCTTTTTCAATCCAACAATCTATATTTATTCAACCTCTCCTTTGATTTGAAAATCCTTTTCCAAACATCACCAAAGTCATCCAACATCTTTAATCATCCAATCCCATCTATCCAAAACATCTAAGGTTTCCCTTGGTTGATTATTATCCAAACAATCCTAAATATACCTTAGTCATCCATTTCTAAATCATCATCCATTTCAAATTCATCCTAAGGACATCCTCAAAATCATCATTCACTCACATATCCATTTTCACCTTGGTCCAATAAATTCTTTTGAGATTTAATCTCTAAGGTTATCTTATACCTTTTATCATTCCCAAATTTCTAAAGTCATAATCCTTCCTCTTATCCATCCTTTTGGGTCCAATAATTTTGAAAACTAATTCACCCATTTACCTTTGAGGTTTAACCTCTAAGGTTTCTCATCTAAAAAACATCCTCATACCTCCATCATTTATCTCACCCTTAGGTTTAAAACTTTGAGATTTATTCTCTAAGGTTGAACCTCTATTCATTTTCATCATGTCAAACCTATCTATATCTTATCCACCATCACTCACCCTTGGGTCCAATATTTTGAAATCCATTCTCAAGGTCTTAACCTTCATCCATCTTTCAACAATCCAACCAATTCATACCCAATACATTGCATGCCCTTGAAAAGGTCTCAAGCTACGAAAAACAAGGAAATGGAACCCTTTAGAGTTAATTTTGGCATTGGGATTCCTCAAACTGATCAAAATAATATTCCCACAAACCAACCACAATTATCACTTGATGCAAATGCTACGTTAAATCCTTTCGCCAACCAACTGCTAGGCCCACCATCAAACATCAATAATGTGGATCAAGATGTTTTAGACTTTATACAAGATTTTGATTCCATGGACATATTAGATAGAGTCCTAAAGTTGGATCCCACAAAATATCTTGAATTCCTCAATAAAAATGATGCTAGTATACCCCATCACACATCCACTTCAAACAATGTCACTACCTCATCACAACCATCCTTATCCCATAATGTTCCTAACACATCCCAAACTTCAAATATCACCACATCAACAATTCCTACTAACACGTCAACTACACCAAATCCCACAACCATATCAACATCCACACCACAAATTACCCTTAACATTCCTAACAACACCATGAACATAAGTGCTTCCATAAGTGTGCCTCAATTTGACGACAATACCATAGCCTTCATGACACAATTATTCTACCAACCACCTTATAATACATCTAACATCCCTAACGACAATCCATGCAACAACTCTTCATCCAAATTCACATATGTACAACCTCCAATTTCCCAACTGTCTATTACATCTTCCATCCAAATCTTACAACAAAATCTAAATCAAAACCAACAAATTCCACCACATATCCTTCAACAACTCCTTGCTTTACAACAAAATCAAACCCCACAGAATCAGATCATTCAAAATCAAACACCACCCCGACATCAACAAATTCTCAACTTCCTCCAACACCTCATCCAAAACCAAGAATCCCACATACCACAACCACCACCTACCTAAGATTTACCTAGAATTGTATAAACCTTGATTCAAAAGGTTGATGATATGCAACATGGACACAAAAGTAAGCAATATTCTCTTGAGGATATTTGCCTATACCCATTTGATAGGACCATCCATATGCCACCCTTTCCTAAGAATTTTGAAACACCAAAATTTGATAAATACAAATGGAAAGGGGACCCTAGGTAACACCTTAGGGAGTTTTACATTTCTTATATAGAGGTCTCATACGATGACACATACTTGATGAGACTCTTTCCTAGGAGCCTAGGTGTTCAATCCATTGAATGGTTTGCACACCTCCCCCCTAGTATCCAAACATTCCATGAACTTGCAGAGGAATTTGTAAATCATTTCTCCTATAACTTTGAACACAAAATATCCAAGATTGACCTTTGCAACACTAAACAAAAGAATGGGGAATCATTTGCTTCCTTTTTACAAAGGTGGAGAAGCCTAGAAAGAAAGCTCCCTTGCCCAATTCCCAAAAAAAAATTTAGTCACCATGTTTGTGACTAATTTCAACCAAGAAATGGGCTTTCATTTACAAATCCAATGTGCATCAACCTTTGAGGAGGTTATAGACAAAGGGACAACCATTGAAAGAACTCTTATTGCTAAAGGCTCTATCAAAATTTACAAGAATGAAAACAATAACAATAACAACAAAGTCAATAACAACACCACCAACACCTCCAACATGAACAACAATGCCCAATCCAATGACAAACCCTACTTTTTGGGTAAGAACAAAAACACCCTCAACAATGGTGTGATCAATGTGAAGGCCATCCAAAATGTACAAAATCCCACTCCACCAAATAGTTCCACAAACAATAATGTAAATGTTCCAAGGGGACTACCAAGACAAAACAACAACCCAAAGAGAAAATTCACACCTTTAGTGGAACCCATCGAAAATGTCTTGACCAACCTTGTAAAGGTAGATTTAATAAAATTACCCTCTATTTTCCCTTATGATGAAAATCAATTTAAACCCTCTTGGTTTGATGAAAATGCCTATTGTGAGTATCATTATGTGAAAGGGCATAAAACATCTAACTGTATGAGGTTGCAACATTGCATCCAAGACCTTATAGATAGAGGTGATATAACCATTGACGAACCTCCAAAAAAATCACCTAATGCCAATCTAGGAGCATACAAGGATCTTCTTCTGGATCATAACAAGGGAAATGCCTTATCTTCCAATCAAACCTACAACATCATCACACCTCCTTCTTCCTTCAATTCAATTGTGGGTCAGATAGAAGATTATTCCAACCAAATCAATACCATCACCATTAGAGCCAAAACACCTAATTTTGCCATCACCACTCCTAGTGGACATGTCTCCATTCGTTGAGCCCCAACCAACGAGAAACCTTCTACGTCCGCACCTACCAATCCACCATCCACCCACAAGTATAGCCTCCTAGACCACCTTGGAAAGACTCTTGCACAAATTTCCATCCTCAAAATGCTTTGTACATATCCACTCCACAAGGATGTCCTTGACAAAGCCTTTATGGAAACCTAAGTCCCTACCAACTTGAATGTTGATAAATTCCAAGCCATGGTAGGCCACATTGGCTCACATCATCACTTCACCTTCTTGAAGAAGGACCTACCCGCATCTAATGCCACACGTAATGAAGCCCTTCACATCGAAGTACTAATCCATAAACACACCATCAAACGAATCTTAATAGATGGTGACTCCGGCCTAATTCTTTTCACTCTAAACTTGTTAAAACACTTTAGATACTTCGATGTGGTTGTGAACTCTAATGAATCTATAACCATCAAAGGATATGATGATAATGAAAGACTGTCCGAAGGCACCATTAAGCTTCCCATTTAAGTAGGATGAAAGATTTTGGAAACCAATTGTCAAGTTCTTGATCTTGACCACCCCTACAACATTCTCCTAGGTCAATCATGGATTGATGCCATGCAAGCTGGTCCATCCACTTTTCACCAATACCTAAAGTTCCCACACAATGGCATAGAAGTCACTATCTATGCCAATCCCCATCCTTTCCAATGCTATAGCTTCTTGGAAGGACATGACCAAAATTTCTGTTCTCACAACTCCACTAAAACATCCCCCTCCCATACTAATCCTACATCTTCCACTTCATACATTGATCCTTCCAACATTACAACCACATCACAAACATCAACTCTTCTTGAGCTTAAGATCAATATAAGCAACATGGTATGTGGTGAGTACGACCTACATGGCACATCTTATGTAGGCCTATTACCACCATGTCCTAAGACATTTGGTACTCTAAAGGAAGATGAAGTCTCCACGATAATCATCAAATGCAAGCCAACACCAACCTTAAAAAAAAAAGCAACTTCTTAAACAAGATTTCCTCAAAGACATATCCTCTTGGCTATACAAAGATGATAAACAAGAAGCTCCTACCCTTCCAACCGAGATCTATGGAGAAGGTCTTGAGATTGTCAAATACATGGCTTACAAAGGACAAGGTAACATAGGCCTTCATGAACAAGGAATTGTCAAACCCATCCAAGCAACAAGGAATCCTGATCTTCATGGGTTAGGGTATGGAAAATGAGAGTCTATCCCCACTGAGATCAAGTATATCTTAAGTGAGGATGTTAGGTCTTTCCCTATGATCAACAATGTCAATGATAAGAACCATTAAGACTCTTTTTCAGATTTCTCTAAACTTCTCAAATCATCCATTTGCACCATCTTCACCTTATCTACCATGCCATCAATATCCAACAACCTACCTCTCATCTATCCCCAACTCATAGATTGGGACCAACAAGGACCCCCATCCTTGATGTCACACAAAATGATGAAGCTATAGTCGAAATGATGGGGGTTAGAGATCACTTTCCCCTTGGATATCACAAGGCCGACTATATCATGGAACTAAACACTTTTGCATACTTTGGGGAGAAATCCAAACTCTTAGTCACAAAAATATGAAAATAAAAATAGCATCCCCTATTGAAAACCACCTTGTGGCACTATTAGATGATGAAAAAATCAAAATAAAGGACTTATCCCCTAGTGAAAAGCTCCCCGAGGTGCTAGGGGATGAGAGAATGGACCTCCCTAAATTACTTGACCTCTATCAAGAAAGGTCACCAATCCCAGTAGAAGCATCACATGAAATGAATCTTGGAACAGGAGAGACACCTAAGATCACATTCTAAGCAGAATCCCTCACAACAATAGAAAAAGAGGCTTTCTTAGCCTTCTTCAAACAAAGGAGTCATAATTTTGCATAGACATGCTAATATGCTGGGATTGGATCCCAATCTAGTTGTCCATCATCTTGATGTACATCCTGATGCAAAACTGGTAAAACAAAAGCTAAGAAAAATGAATCAACAAGTGGCACTCCTCGTCAAAGAGAAACTCAAAAAGCTTCTAGAGGTGGGATTCATCTATCCTATAGACTATCCTGAGTGGATATCAAATATTGTACCCATAGAAAAATTCACTGGTGGCATCTATTGTTTCACAGACTTCCAAGATCTTAACAAGGCATGCTCTAAAGATGATTTTCCACTACCCAACATAGATATAATCATGGATCTCACCATAGGACATGAAATGTTGTCCTTAATGGATGGATTTTTTGGTTACAACCAAATCAGGATAGCTGAAGAAGACCAACACAAGACCTCTTTTATATGTCTATGGGGAACCTATTGTTGGGTGGTGATGCCCTTTGGGTTGAAAAATGTAGAATCCGCATATTAGAGAGCCATGATAGTCATCTTCCATGACCTTTTCCATAGCATAATGGAAGTTTATGTAGATGATTTGCTAGGAAAATCAAAGACTAGAGAAGACCATTTGAATGTGTTGGCAAAAATCTTTGACAAATTAGAACAATACAAAGTATGGCTAAATCCTAAGAAATGTGTCTTTGGAGTCACCTCCAGAAAGATCCTAGGGTACATTGTATCAAGAAGAGGAATAGAAGTCGACCCTGCTAAGGTTAAGGCTATAGTGGACATGCCTCCACCTAAAACACTCAAGCAACTTCATATCCTTCAAAGGAAACTTCAACCTATCCGCTGCTTCATAGCACAGCTTGAAAATAAATGTCACCCATTCCAGCATCTTCTCTGAAAAAACACAGCATTTGTATGGGATGACAAGTCTCAGAATGCCTTTAAATAACTAAAGGGATATCTTTCTACGCCACTAGTCCTTATTCCACCAAAGCAAGGACAACCCCTCCTCTACATCTCAACAACAGAAACAACAATAGGGGCCTTTCGAGTACAACATGATGAACAAGGAAAAGAGAGCTATATATTATATCAACTGTATTTTGGTGACCTATGAGCTAAATTACTCTGCTATTGAATGAGCATGCCTTGTCATTGTCTTTACCTCACAAAAATTAAGACACTATATGCTTAATCAGAAGATAAAGTTCATTGCCAAAATTGATCCATTGAAATACCTATTGACTAGAGCAGGTCTCACAGGACGGAAGGCTAAATGGCTCATGATCTTAAGTGAATTTGATATTGAGTACATAGAGTGAAAGGCTATCAAAGGACAAGTAATTGTTGACCAATTGGCCGATGCACCTATCCCAACAGAACAACCATTTCTTTCAAAATTCCCAAATGAGTCAATATTGATAGTAGAACCAACAATAGATACATGGAAGATGTATTTTGATAGATCCTACACACATCGTGGCTCGGGGGCAGAGATTTTCTTTTTTACCCCTCAAGGAGACACTATTCCAAAATACTATAAAATAGCATTTCCATGCACAAATAATGTAGCAGAATACGAAGCCCTTATCACAAGAATTCACATGGCCATCTAGTGGAATATTAAAAAGCATACAGTTTATGGTGACTCTTAGCTAGTTATTAGACAAGTCAATAATGAATACAAGACAAAGGATGACAAGCTCCTGCCATACGAAATAATGGTTGATGATTTCAAGGACTACTTTTATGATATCCATTTTGAACAAATACCAAGGTTGAATAATAAAGTAATAGATGCCATGGCTACTAGAGGATCCTTGGTTGACATGAAAAAGGACAGTAGAAAATCTGAGTTCGTGACTGAAGAACTTCCAATGCTGGCCTATGACATCCCATAATTTGAGCTAGTATGCGACATTGTTGGTCCCTTATCTCCATGGTACCAAGAGACCTATATGTACCTCCATAATAACATCATCCTACCTAATCTAACATCCGCCCAACAAAAAACCTTCATCTGTCGAGCCTCCTGTTTCACCATCATAGGTGATACCCTCTACCGAAGAAGTCTTGATGGTAATCTTTTACAATGGGAAGCCGAAGTGGCCTTGCAAGAGGTACACAAAGGTATTTGTGGAGCACACTCCAGTGGACCTACTCTAGCTAAGAAGATCCTAAGGATAGGATATTACTAGCCCACTATGGAACACGATGCTCATCAGTTTGTAAAGAAATGTTTGTCATGCCAGCAACATGGTGATCTTATTCATGCACCATCACAAGAATTGTAGTCTATCACAATTCCTTGGCCCTTTTCACAATGGGGGCTTGATCTTATAGGAAAAATTCACCCACCATCATCTAATGACCACAAATTCATCATTACCACCATTAAATATTTCACCAAGTGGGTAGAATCCATTAAACTCGCTTACACCACTGGTGTACCAAATTGCAACATTTATCCTCCACTACATAATATGTCATTATGGCATTCCTCTTTCCATTATTACCAACAACAGGAAGTTGTTTAAGAACTAAGAAGTTTGCATCCTTTGCGAAAAATTCCACATCCAACACCATATTACCCTCAAGGTAATCGTCAAGCCGAAGCTTCCAAAAAAACCACATTACATATTTTGAAAAAGATGGTTAATGAAGCCAATCGTGGTTGGCACATTCAACTTAATCCTTCCTTATGGGCTTATCATACAAGCATTCGCACCCCTGCAGGAGCCACTCCATACTCTTTAGTATTTGGTTCCAAAATGATTTTACCTATAGAGGTCGAGCTCCCTTCTCTCAGAATTTCATTACAGAATGTCATCACTCAAGAGGAGTATCAAGTTGCATGCCTAAATGAGCTAGAATTGCTGGATGAAAAGTGTCTGAGTGCTCTCAATCATCTCTAGGCCTACCAAAATCGCCTACATAGAAGCTACAACAAAAAGATTAAGAATTGTCGATTTGCGATAGGCGACCTTGGCCTTATGGAAAATTAGAGAAACCTACAAGAGCGTCACAAGAAAGGAAAGTTCAAGCCTAATTGGTTGGGACCCTATGTCATCACAACTAGCTATGGATCAAGAGCTTATCAGCTTGCAACACCTAAGGGGCAACCTTTGGATGAGACAATGAACATCATGTACCTAAAAAGGTTCTATACCTAACCCATCGAGTATCCCAAGTCACAAAAATATAAAAAAAGCAAAAAAATAAAAAAAATAAAAAAATCAAGAAAAACCTAAGTGCAATAAAGTTGTCCAATGGTGAAAATAACATTGGTGATGCCTTGGATAAGTACCATGGTGAAAACCTATCTCAGGAGCCATGTGTAGTGGCTAGTTCTACCATCTAATAAGTCCTCCTACCCATCACATCATTACATATCACCTACATTCCATGGCTTGGAATTCTAAAACATTCTACCCTATCAACCCACCCAAGGCAAATTCTTGGAAAGAGGATCCTTGTATGCTCACCTTGTACAACTTAAAATTTTGAAAAATCTGCAAACATCACAAAAACAACAAAAATTAAAAAAAAATTAGAAAAGCCAACGAAAATCCAAAAACCCCAAAAAAATAAAATATTACAAAAACCCAAAAACAATCCCAATTACCCAAACCATCCAACACATCATTATCCAACATCATCTCATGTACCTTGAACCATTCCTACATCATCACTACAAACTAGAACTACATATTCATCATCACCAGCATCTTAAAGTGGCTTGATCCTGTGGACACAGGGTATGTAGGGAGTCTGGAATACGAAGGAAGTATCTAGTACTCAGGTACAAAAGATGCACCCATCCAACCCACTTGGATAGTCCCTATTTTTGTGAGCTTACTAAATCTAAGAACAATACAAGGGCTAAGAATACTCTTAAACAAAAGATATCTCACATGAAAATCATTAATCAACAAACCAACTACAATCAGGACATAGTGCCTACAATCTTTTTGCCCATCTTTCAAAATTTATGCAACAACATCTAAATAATTCTTACCTTAACAGATATATCATTCATACAATAGGCAAAATCCATCATCATATCAACACTTATCTTGGCAAGAGATACAATGGTTGTTTGTATGGTTCATTGGTCTTTTTGAGTATTGATTTTTCTCTTTGGTCTCATTTTAGGGATCATTCCAATGATACCTTGATCTCACTATATGATGGTATGTGGCGGAAAACACCAAGAATGGGGCATGGTCATTATTTTTATATGTCGTGCTTGTGGGTTGGTCTCATTACTCCAAGTATGGTGTTCATATCTTGAAGATGTAGGGTTAGTTCTAGCATATTGTTCTCGTTTTGCATCTAAGGTCAATCATACCTTTTATGTACTAAGGATTTATGCTATGAGTCCCCTTCCCTCATCTAGGTAGGATTATACTACCTTGGGCATGCATGGGATCATCCTATTGTTTGCGGGTCTAGTCCATGCAATGACATATATATAGCATCACCTTGGTCCTTCATACCTTGGTGAAAATATCCCCTTTTGCTAAAAAATCTAGAAATGCTCTCAAAAATGTCAACGCAAATACTTATCCTATCCCATCTACCCCCTCATCCCATATCCATCAAATCAATATCTAGGCTTTGCATTTAACAAACCCATTCTCATCAACAATACTAACAAACTTCTATCCCTCATCCCACCTCATCCCACAACAAAACCCCTCTAACAACGTGGCGTCTAGTAACCTATCCTAACCATCCCCAAACCTATACTAACCACCTAAGCCCATCTCCCATGGTCCTAAACAACACAATGTATCATGACAAAAAACCACCCCATCATATCATTATTCTATTACATCATCCATTAACCATTAACCATTTCATTAACCATTGCATTTTCATTACATTATCCATTATCCACTCATCATTCCATTACATTTCCATTTCATCCATACATAATATATGTTTATTAATTTAAGTATATATATGTTTATTAATCTAAGTATATATTCCATTACATTTCTATTTCATCCATACATAATATATGTTTATTAATCTAAGCATATATTCCATTACATTTTCATTTCATCCATACATAATATATGTTTATTAATCTAAGCATATATTTTCCATGACCATTTGCATAATATATGTTTATTAATTTGAGCATATATTCACATTACATTTATTTATCCATATCATAATCCACATAATCCACATCATAATCCTGATAATCCACATCATAATCCACATTATCCACATCATAACCCATAATCCATACATCAATACATAAAAAACATCATAACCACAAACATCCATAATCATCCATAACCACAAATGCATCCATATCATATATCGCTGCCAAAAATATACATCGCTCAAAATAAAACATATCATGGTACAAAATGCCTTGAAGGCCAAAAAACATCAAAGCCCAAAGGAATAAACTTAAAAATCAGGAATCATGAGCTAATGATGCCCTAGAAGAGTTAGTAGGAGAATGAGGTGGAGGCTATAGTGGTGGGCCCATAGGCTGGTGCTACTGAGATACCTACTTTAAGGGTGGTTTCTATTAAGGTGGTGACTATTTTATTAATTTCTAAGATCGCCTAGATCTTTGTGAACTCGACATCCTTGATCTACTCCTCTGGCTATAACTCGGGACCCATTGACCCTCAGGCACTGCAGTATAGTAAGCTCCATAATAGTACTCCACCCTAGCCTGTTGCTCTAAAATCCACTCCTGTAAATATTATATCCTCTGCTGAGCGGTTGAGTAGTCAGTCCACATCTAAGCCATACTAGTTTCAGCTATCACACCCTACATCTAGGATATCTACTACAATAACCCAGCTATCTGTGCATTAGCTTGCTTCACTCTAGCCTTTGCCCTCTGTAATCTTGCCTCAACTCCTTGCCACAACATTATCTCTGCATCCCACTTAGTAGTAACCTATGCTACCTAACCCTACAGTTGTGCCTAAAAATGCACTATCTCAGCCTCTTCTTTACTGACTATCAGACTCTTCTTTATTGATCCAAATGATTATTACTAGGTTACTGTGATTAATTGATAGGAAATTTTAATCCTTTTGAAGGAACTAGTTAATTGAATCACACAAAAGCATCAAATGTGCCCTAACAAATCTAATGTAGATTTGAATAACAAGATAAAATCAAGTTGGAGTTAGTATGATAATTTTATCGATTATATGGCTCTTCTTTAATGATCCAAGTGATACTCCCATATTATTGTGGTCTATCAAAAGGATATTTAATTCTCTGAGAGAAACCAATTAATGAAACCACATAAGAACAACAAATGTGTTTTGAAAAATTGAGTTCTGACACTCCAATTTACATAATATGAAAGCACCAATCTGGAGACAGTCAAATAATCGGATATTAACAACAAACAATTGACACTAGTGTTGGACCACTAATTCATGCATTCTTCTCCATTATATAACTTCAAAAGATTTTGCAATACATAGCATAATGTTCTGTTGAGGCAACTAATCAACTTATTCAATCACTGATGATTTCCTAACGTCCTACTACTAATGATTCGTTCTTCATTCGATTTCATCTAGCATATATATTGCATATTTTTAGGGTTGTGACCCTTCATTCATCATTTTGGTGTGTCTCCTCACTTAATTAATTGCCTTTGGCAAATTAAATTATTTTAACTTTGATCTCCATCTTTGTATCTAGGTAAATATAATTGCAATTATAGTTATAATTCTTCTTTCGCTAACAACTTTATTTCCACCCAAAAAATACTCCTTGAGTAAAATGATTATTCATTTTGTAACCCCTTGGTGAAAAAATGTTTCACTTAAATTTTCACACAAAATTATTTTAGGTAAAAATAATTACCTATTTGGCTACTTGATCCCATTATTTTACTCCTTAATTCAAGTAATTTTTGTTAGTGTAGGTTTTTATTTCCTAGTGGGTTATTTATTTTTCCCTATATTCCTAGGTTTTTCCTACACTTCTATTAATCTCGCTTAGGTTAATAAAGAATGTCTTATTAGGTGAGTGGTTGCGAGGTGTCACCTTCCTACATGTGAGCATCCATTAGCTATCTTGGAAAGATACTTTGATATCTTTAGTGCGATAGATGGTTTCTCTTGATTGGTCGGTGTTGCCACCTCCTCCCTCTTCCTAGTCTATATAACCATGCTACCTGGCTTGTATTTTGTATCCTCTTAATGCTATTTTGCTTCTAGCATTTACATTACTCTCTTAGAGACTAACTCTGTGTTGCTATTTTGATTTCGTATCATTTGCATTCATAGTTTAGATATCTATTCTTTGCACTAGTTTTCTGGGTTAATAATCTTTTCAGATTCTAACATGGTATCAGAGCTTGACTATGTGCAAGAGTAGATTTTAGTTTCCATATTTGAGAGATTTGGGGGGGGCTAATAAATCTTGTTATAGTTTTTTGAAAAACCCAGTATGCTCTTCTCTTGCATCTTCAGATGATCTTGAGAATCAAAAAAGTTTGACGGAAACTTTTTTAATCTCTGGGGTTTGCATATGTGTTTTATGAAATCTGGGTGATTGCAACATTTCTGGTTATACTAGCAGCATTTCTGGATGTTCCAACACATCCAGGAGGCTTGAGAAAGTCATATTTGGCTTTCATTTCACTGAAATCAGAGATCATCATACACAATTGCAGAACCGGGGTTTCAAGCTCAAATCTGACAACCAGCTTGCATATTTGGTGTTTTTAATCAATATTGCAAGTTCCAGCATGCCATTGCTTGTCTTAGGTAGCTGATTCAGCCTTTGCATGCCATTTTTTGGTTGATGGGGTCATTTTTTGTAGCTAAAGGTGATTTGTTTACACTGGATCAACATCTTTTTTATATCAGTAAGAAAACCACCTTCTGGGTTTTGATCGGAGCATAGAAAAACCATCTGGGTATCTTTCTATTTTTGCATGTAGTCTATATATTTCATAGAAATGCACTCAAAAAGCTACAATAGGACCTCTCTGTTGGCAGTTGCAGTTTTGAAGGCAATTTTGAAATGCTCTGTTCTTGCTCATACGAACTCCTTTTCCCACGAATTTTTTTTTTGATTTTGGATATTTTTTCATGCTTTATGCACTAGTGTAGATTTTACTTGATTTTGATGCTGAGATTTTTTAGAAATTGTATATTCTCAGTCGTGACATTGCACAGTTCTCGTTTTGGGAACTTCAGAGGATCATAACTTTCACATACGACCTCGTATCGAGGCGATTCTTTTTTTGAAAGTGCATGATTTTTTTATTAGATCGTAGTGGTGCTGTTTATTTGTCTAGGTATTGTGCCAAAGTTGTATTTTCACCATATGCTCTTTGTGAGGGTTTTGTAATGCATTGAGATCAAGACCACTCAGTATTTATTGCTAGTGGCAGTTGTAAATGCATTAAATATAAAGTGTCAAATCATATTTTCTTGGGGGGGTTCTTTGATTGAGTAAAAAGGGGGTGTCTTATGTGCTTTCTTTGAGTTACATTTTTTATGGGGTTAATGTAACCATTTTCGGGGTTCATCATGGATTTCAGTTATTTCCATCCTTTTGTTGTTAAGCTAACTTCAGAGAACTATTTGTCTTGGAAACAAGGGATAAAGAATCGTTGCCTTGAGTAGGATCTATTACCCCATCTCCTTGGACTCGTTCCTGAGCCAAGTGATTATGGACAGAAGAATGCATGGTTTAACAATAATGACATGGTCTATGGACTAATATGTATTACTGTTTCTGAGGATACTCTATTTCACATAGAGCACACTGAGTGCCCTTTCACTGCTTGGACCATCATCCAACAGTTGTATGGAGACTTTAGATCTTCATCTGATAGTGATGTTTCCTTGGATGACCAGGCTCTTGTGGATGATAGTGAGATTTTTGTTGCCCCTTCTTGTGTGGACACATCCTCATGGGATGATCAGTCTATTTGGTTGACATAAATTGATGCCCCATCTATAGTTAAGGACATTCCTGTTGTACCTATTACTACTTTAGATTCCAGTGATGCTTCTTTGAGAGCTTCCAGTGGTTCTTTGCAACAGGATCATTACAATCTTCCTGATTGGGATTCCTATCTATCAGACATTCCGAATATCACCTTGTCATAAAATATCACCCTAGAGCCAATATGCCGATGACATCATCTAATCCTGATGAACAAAGAAAATCACCCGATGGTGACATCATCATCTTCCTACCTTGTGGAGGTATATTTCCAGCAGTTCCCCTTTTTTCATAACATGACGGTGATGTCATCCTGATCTTTCGAAAAGGGAGTCACTTTAGTTTAAGGGGGTCATATTAAAAACATCACCTGACATTCTAAGCATTCCCTGATTTTCAAAACATGACCCGATATTAAAAACATCACCCGATCTATTGACATAAGCTTTCCTGCTTAAAGGCGGATGGTTATACTACACATAGGGGTCATATTCTCAATATCACCTGATATTCCGAATATCACCCGATCTTCTGAAGATCACCCCCCTCATCTTGCCCCATGACATTAAATGCCATAAATGCAGTAGGTGGATTCCCACTGATTGCGAACACGATGCGAACACTTGGCAACATCCGTAGATCCATGGTAGAAGATCAATGGTTTTAATCAATCTAACCTAGATTTACCCTAATTTACCCTAAGGATGAGATTAAAAGTGAAGTTACAAGCTCATTTGACATTTACCTTATGAAGAAACAAGTTTTACAGAGCACAGAACATTCAAACCCTTGTACGAGCTACCTGAGGACGCATACAGCCTACAGCAGAATAGAAAATGTGATCATCACCACCATTTGAGCACTTTTCATAACCATCTACTTAATTTAGGAGATAAGCATTGTCAGGTAAGTAGTTAAAGCCCTCCTTCTGTCATTTTCTCCATGGCCAGGTAGTAAGTCCTTTGTTGGTTTTGCTCTGTAATTGGACATATCATGATGAAATAAAGATTAATAAGTATAATATGCATGATGCCATGAACGTATGATGTTGTATATGCATGCATGTGGATATTGTTGTAAGACCAGTTCTGTTTATTGCAGGAAGCCATGGCAGACATTAGGAAGAACAAGTCCGATGCAGAATTTCTCAAAACTATGTTTGCTCAACTAGAGGGAGTGCAGTTTAAGTTTGGCATCATCAGAGATACTCACCAGGGATGCACAGATTTGGTGGCATGGTCAGCCAAAATGGGTGAAGACAGGGATAGTTCCCTACTGGACAGCATTTTCTTATTAGGAATGTGGTATGCGGCTGGATTTCCTTACACCATGGAAACTCCAGAATTGGTAAATAAATGTGCCAAAAACTATAACCCTAAGACAAGGAGGGTAGAAAAACACGGAAGGGTATATGCAGACTTATCTATCAAAGGAATTACATCTACATTCAACCTCCCACTAGGAAAGAAGGTAGTCAGCATGGATATGAAGAAATTGGAAACTGAGTATATAAACAACAAGAAGGCTGCAAGAAAAAGGATGTACCAATGGAGAGCTAAGAATAGCCCTTATCATGCCGCTGCTAAATTGCAGTACATTTGTACAAGTTTGACTTTGATGATGAATATCAATATATGATTGCCTTACTCAGCAAAGTGACAGGCCAGCCTAATGTCGGAAGCTTCAAGGACTAGATGTATGGAGTTATCATAATGTGCATTTACATAGATAATAAGCCATTATGGGCTAAAATGATCAGTGATGCCCTAGATGAACAACTGATGAACCTAGGAGGCCTGGAGTGTTCATTTTATATGACATCATATATTGTATATTCATGTACATATAAAGGTACATTTGATGCACTTACTATAGTTGGAAAGATTGGTGGCAGTTTGAATGATGCCCATATATGGGATCATTATCCTCAGTTGTAGAGAGCACACTATCTCCATGATTACAAACTAGTAAACGATGGATTTTCTATGCATCTGGTCAGGATAATGGAAGAAGATAGAACTAAAAGATTGAGCATGGAAGCTCAAGAAATAATATACAGACATGGCACCTGGTTCATCCAGTTTGCCACATTCTCCTACATAAGAGTAGAAGGTTTTGAGGGGCAGCCCTTAATGTTACCCAGGTACTCTACTGATGGGGTAATCCTGATGGAGTTTCTAAGACAGATATCAACAATACTAGATGCATACAAGGCAAATAATAAGATTCCTCCAGCTTTGTTTCCAATAACTGTAGGGTGTTAAATATGCCCTAATTTAGAAAATATAAAGAAGGCCATAGGTGGTCTGAACCTGATGAATTTACAGCCATTCCCACTGGCCAGATCTTATGACCCCTATGGAAGAATGCAAAAGATCATAGGGAAGCCCATCCATCATAAGCACTTGAAGGATTTTTGGACAGACTGTGAGGATGAGGCTGAGGTTAGAAGGAGAAAATACCAGAGACTCACCCTCAACCAGATCAGGACATTTAATTATATTCCAGTACCTGCACAATTGAAGAAGGATGATGGCAAGTTATTGTCAAATGAGTATGAAGAAAATAAGGTGTATAACGACACCATTTTAGCCGCTGACCTAATGCAGCTTGAAGACATTGCATTGGATAGGTTTACAGGTGGAGTGTTACAGTTGACCCAAGTATGGGTGAATGAACAAACTAATGCACTGAAAAAGAGAGGTGTGGCAGTCACAGTAGATAATAAAAGGAAAAGGAAAGAGCTTTCAGATGAAGAATATGACGACTTTCTAGTGGAGAAGAGGAAATCTAATGGAGAGAGGCTACCACCTCAGAAACAAAGGAAAGGACCTTGCAATAAAAAGAAGAAAATTGAAGATACACCTAGGGGAGTAATAGTTGAGACAATAGATATACCACCTGAGGGTGCATCAACATCAGGGCAGGCATTAGCCTCATCGGCACCACCTCCAGAGGATAAGCAAAAGACCAAGAGAATCTTGAGGATGGCTATGGAGACCACAAAAACACAAGATGTGGGCCAATCCTCAAGGCAATATGAAGAAGAAGATATCCTTGTTGAGGAGGAGCCAGTAACTAAGGAGCTTTCAAATGATGATCCTATGGTATTCACAAGAAAGAAGAAGGCACCCTTAATGGCATCCACCCCTAAGAAACCAAGAACACACATGAGGGGAGAAATAAGACATGCCCCTGTGATGATAAGGGGAGTAGGTAGTGAAGTGTTCAGGAAAGAATTGCAGCATGAAGTACCACTTCCTACCATCATACACTTTAAAACTGAGAAAGCTGAAGAGCAAAAAAGAGAGACCACTAGAGCAAGTCAAGGTGGTCTTGTCTCACTAGAAGAGACTATTGACTTATCAGATGATGAAGTGGTAGAAGATGCAGCTTCTCAAGAAATGGAGGCTCTTGCTTCAAATACTCGCATAACTCCACAAGGAACACCATCCTCACAAAGGGTGATATTAGAAGAATTGAAGCAAGAAGAGCAAGAAAAGGAAGATAACCCAGAGAGGGCAGCCCAATAGATAGGGCTTGATAAATTAGTGGATCAGGTGACTAGCCCTGCGGTGATTGACCTAACACACAGGGAGGATACAAGTCTAGAACATCAAACAGGTTCACTTGAAAGAACATAAAATATAGAAGAAGTCAAGTTGACAGAAGCAGGAAGCAGCACTCGGTCTGCAACAAAAAATACTTGCTAAGCCCAAAATAGTGGAAGTCCAAGAAAAGGGCAGGGAAGATAAAGATACATCAACTAATGATGCCCTTAAGACCCAAGAAACCTCGGGTCATGATGACCTAAGGACTCAGGAGGTAGAGATAGTAGGTGCGGAGCAAAACGTGATCCAGGATCAGGTAGATGCACCTAAGTTAGATACCATGATATCCATCGATATAAATATACCTCAGGATGAGGAAAATGCCAAGGTGGATGAAACAAAAGAAGATGAAGTACAAGATTAGCTACAGGATCATCATGTGGATGCACCACAAGATCCTTCGCTGCAAGTAGAGGTTCCTCAAGAGGAGGAAGTAGAACAAGATCACCCTCATGAAGATCATCATGAAGAAGAAATAAGGAAGTCACCCTCTCCATCAAGAATAGAGACAGGTATAGAAGATCAGGGAGGACATGATGATGATGATGATGGAGCCCAAGTACCCCAATGGCTAGAGAAAGAAGTAGGTACATAATCTGGTTTTGAGATTCAAGAGTTTGATGTTTCAACATTATTCTCAAAAACCATCATAAGGCCAAAGAGGAAGGCAAGATTGACATCTGCCATAAGAAGAGATCCTGCTATAGGCAGAAAAACTGCTCAGGTAGCACTCCCCATAGTTGAGAAAGAAAAGGGCAAGATCACTCTGGAAGAATTCTAGATAACTACAGTGGATTTGGGATTTGCCAATGAGGATCAGGAAGGCCAAGAGGGGAAGGATATAATTGATTCCTTAACCCAAAGGGTGAAGAGAGAAAAGGAGAAAAATAAGCAGTATAAGGAGCACATTGCCCAGCTGCATGCATACATAAAAGGGTTAATTAACCCTGATAACACAGTATCAGATCAAGCAGTCCCATTGACTACAATTTCTCAAGAGGAGGTCAATAAGTTAGATCTCATGAAGCATGAGTCAGTAGTTATGAGAAAGTGGATGTTATCCGCACTCATCAGAGCTGAGGAAGTAGTGACGGCCTCTTTGCAAAGGTGGAATTATTTAAGTGTCTCAAGGAGAAAAGTTGATAAGTTACAGACAGAGACTAGAAGAAGGTCATTCCAATTGGAGAAAGCCTTGAGTGCTTTAAGTGAAATAAAGAGGATTAAGCCTCAAATCCTGATAACTCACTAGGTGCTGAATAATAATACTACCGTATTGATGGATATCTGGTATAAAGATATCAGATTTGAATGTGATATATTGAAGAAGTGCAGCAATAAATTAAGGGATATTAGTATGAAGTTGCATAACATGATGTCTTATGAGGCAGAAGTCTTGGAAGCCCTAGAGGGGAAGGTAGAAGGAAAGATTGAAAATCAAGATGCAGATTACGCAATAAAAGCTCTGCATAATAATTTCCAGCCAATGGCTAATAACCCTCATAACCACCTGACAGAAGAAGCAATGAACAAGATCATGAGGATCAAGGTTAGGGTGGAGAACTACAATGAAACAATGAGCAACAGGAAAAATAAATTGGAGACCCTCAGGGATAAGTTCCAAGTACATAAACATGCCATTAGTAAAGCCAAAACTTAGGATGGTAGGGAAGTTGAAAGAATAGTAGAAGCATATGAAAATATGTGGACATCCATTAGGATGATGAAGACACGAAAAGTGATGATCATGATGATCATGATGATGAAGAAAAAGAACCTGAAGAGTAGATTGAAGATACGCTACAAAGAAGACATCTGCATCAGGTACTTAGGAGAAGATAAGTTACCTAGATGGTTGCCAACTGGCAAGCTATGCCACGAGATACATTTGACCAAGTCAAAAGGAAATGTGCACCGTTGATCTTACTAGATAAATCTTGATCGTAGATCATGTGTAACTGCTCTCTCACCTTATTCTATAAAAGGTGCAGGGATGCTTTGTTTTAGACATTCAAAGCTTAATTGAAATTTGTTTGCTGAAATATTCAGGGCCTATTTCAAAGTTATTGTAAGCATACATACTTTCGCATACTTAATGAAAGAGAAGACCTATTTGATTACAAATAATTGTAAATTCTGAGTAATCTGTGTATGAACTCTTGATATGTGCTTTGATTTGTTGCATCCCTTGGAGAGCTCATCAGTCTGCATATATTGTTTTCATTCATCATCCTTTAAAGTTTGCATCATCTGTTTCTAGCTGTGGAACATCCTGGTGAAAATATGGTTTGATTTATTCTTTCTCATGACTGTATCAAGTGTGTATGTGACTCAATACCTGAAGATTCATCATAATTTGAAGTATTTGTTTACATTTTCTTTTAATTTCAGAACATTTCACCATCACAATTGCAAATAATAGATAATCAGGAGCAAAATGTATGAAATATGCAGACATCTCATAGATACTTGAAGATTTGTAGTATATTTGAAGTTAAAGCATGTATAATTGACAAATATCATGCAAAGATTTAAATATAGACACACTATTTGTGAAAATATCCTGCATAGATAACCTTCTGTGTAGCATCTTTACAGAAACTAAAACTTGTTGATGATCAAACATAAGGCCCCTGAATGGAAAACAGCAACACACATGAACTACTGAGTAACGTCAGTTGATTAAGAACTAATCCATGGAGACTTGGGATCATGAATTCTTTGAATTCATCGTATCTTTCAAGATGAGTAAAGGTTGATGTGTAACTTTTATTCTATGTTTGTTTATGACTAACATCATGATCAACATAAATTGGTGCTAGAAGGAGGGCTAGAAATTAGAAGATCATCATCAGTAAGTCAAATTTGATGATGCAGACTGCGAGGTAACACTAAAATACCTCCAGATTTCAAATAATATGCAAAGATTTGTTGTTTTAAGCTTGTACATGCTAATCATTTGTGAAGTTTTTAAGATTAACCATAAATATTGCAAGCTTTGTGTTAGATCATCATGAATTTGCAAAGATCAGTCCTGTTTCAGGTAAAATTGTCAAAGCTTTGAGGTAATTTGCCTTAGAAATTTGATATCTGGTTGCAAGTGTCACCAGACTTCAAAATCACCTCATATTTGCATGGTCCATGCAAATATTCCTTAAATATCCAGTCAGTAACCATTTCTAACCATAAATACAGCCTTTACTAGTAAATTCTAGCCAATCTTTACAGTTATCCAGTCAGTTTGCTTAAATTTGAGACATCCTGGCTCTCAGGCCAAATACCAGATCCTGATTTGGTGGAATCTTTGAAGAACTACCTATCAGGGGGTTTAGACCGAGAACTGTTGATATCCATCATACTCCCAATTCTAGTGCTTCAGGAGCATCACCAGAGCCTCCTCCTATAACTCCTATTGGGTTACAAGTACCTTCAGGACTATCTGTGACACCTCCTGTGGTGCAGGGCACCTAGGAGCACCTTGGTTCCTAAAGTCACTTTGTTTGCATTTTTTTTGAAAGTTGTGGTTTTGATTGTAATAAGGCTTTAGCCATGAGTATATGGTCCTTTTTGTGTGGTCAAGATGATTGAGGTAACCATATAAACCTCAATCATGCTTAGTCCACTTGGATCCTTGTTATGCCACTTAGGCCTAGAAGGTATAAGGGTTGGTTTTTGAGTTTTTTTTTTATTGTTTGTGTGTTTTATCATGTTTTGGGAGTATGGAGGATGTTTTGATTCCATTGGACAAGAAAAACAAATCGCCATCCTTTGGAAAATGCAAAAACTCCATAGTGTCAAGTGTTGTCAATGGTGTCAATGACACATTGACCGGTTGCAACTTCATTTTGGTTATTCAAACTATTTGTAGAAGTTGTAAACTAACTTGGATGGGTTAATATGGTGGATATCTGACTCCAGTACGGAGGAGGAAGTTTTTGTACGGAATTTGGGCACAAAAATCAAGAAAACTGACTGTTTTTCACTATTTTTCTTGCTGTGTACGGACTGTACAGATTTTTCTCATGTGCAAATGATATTTTTCTAAAAGCTCTTGGAGTTAGGGTTCCAATGCAACTAGTTTGAGGTCCTGAAGTGGTCAGGATCAAAACTTATAGATTTTTCTTTCAAAACAGGTCCAGAAACCCTGTTTTCTAGGGCAGCCATAGAAATCCGGCCCTAGAATGCATTTCCACCATTGAAAATTTGCAAAAACTGGTGAAATGCAGGCTAGGGGTATGTACAATAAGATTCCAAAAGATTTTTGTCAGAAAATGCAATCTTCTATTTTTAAGGTGATGCCCTAGGTCAAGTATTTCATTGTATTTGGCCAATTTCATGCTATTTGAGGTTGTAGATGATAGAATCCTATTAGGGTGAGCAAATAAATGATGGATTTGTGTTGTAGGGACATGGTAGAAGCATTCCAAGTTCCTGCCCCTGACCTATGCACCCAATTTTGAGCACTTTCTTTGTAACCTAGCCTAAATTGATCAATTAGGCCTAGAGACCTAGTAGGCGTTCTGGATTGCTGGAGTAGAGTTGGAGTAGGAGATTTGGAGGATTGTTAGGGTCCCCTGAAAGGTGTTCAATTCCATCATTTTTTTGCCTAGACCTTTGGGATTTTGTCAAGTTTTGTTGAGAAAACCTAGTTTGGAGGGCTAGTAGCCTTACTAGTCAAGGTATAGGTTGAAGAGTTTTGGGAAGTTGGAGATCAAACCAACTGCATAGAAAGTGTTTGTTGATCTGTCTTAAGGTGTTGGAGAAGTCTAGAAGGTGGAGCCATCACTAGGATACCAAATCCTTCATACACCCTTGAATGTGCCTTTGGTTGCTTGGTTGAAGGCTGTTTGAAGTGGGTGAGTGGGCAAAGGACAATAGAGTAAACCCTTGTGTGTTGCTTCCCTTGTGCCACTCTGCATCAGGTGGTATCAGAGCCATCAAAGAGATGGGAGATAGAGAAGAAGAGGAGGAAATTCCTTCAAAGGTGACAAATGCCGAATTGGCAAAGATAGTGAGAGAGCAAGCAGCCAAGAACAAAAGGATGGAGGCTGAGATAGAAAAGTTGAAGAAAGACAAAGACAAGAAGAAGAAGTCAGAAGTCATCTTAGATTCAGATGAAGAGGATCAAGATGAGGAAGAAGAAGTGCCTATGGAAGAGCCACAAGGAGGCATGTCAGAGAGACAATTCCTAGATGCACTTGGAAAGTTGAGTAGGAAGGACACTAAGGCAGACTTACCTATGTTTCCTGGTAAGATGAATCCAGAGGAGTGCCTTGATTGGATTGAGGCAATGGAGAACTATTTTGAATGTGAAGAAGTGGCAGAAAATCAGAAAGTGAAGATTGCCAAATCAAGAATGAAAGGGCCAGCCTTGAGTTGGTGGAATTTTATTCAAAATGAAAGGATAGAAGATGATAGGAATCCTATCTCTACATGGAGGAAGATGGTACTTGAAATCAAGAAGCAATTTGTCCCTGAGGATTATGAGGTCAACTCAAACAAGAAGTTGCACAACTTGAGACAAAAGGACATGGATGTGAGCACCTACACAGAGGAGTTTCACAAGATGACATTGAAAGCCAAGATGCCTGAGAATGAAAAACAGAAGCTTGCAATGTATCTTAATGGCCTCAAGTTCTCCATTCAAGATGAATTAACTCTCTTTAACCCAGAGACAGTCCATAAGTGCTTTCAAATGGCACTAAGGATTGAGGATAAGCAGAGAAGAAAAGGAGATTTTGGTAGCAGTAGCAGAGGCAGAGGAAATCAGAACTTTAGGGGTAGGGGCAGATTTCAAAACAGAGATAATTTCTCTAGATTCCAAGGTGGTGGATCACAAGAAGGCAGCCAAGGGCAGGCTGATAAAAACAATGCTGATAAGGGTCAGTTTAGGGGCAGAGGTAATGGCAGAGGAAGAAGTGGGGGCAGAGGTCCCAATGTGTTTACTGGAAGGTGTTTCTCTTGCAATTAGATTGGACATCAATCCTTTAGGTGCCCGGAGAAGATGGGAAACACTGCTGCAAATTAGAAAGAAAGAAGAGTACAACTCCTTCAAGAAGAGGACTGTCAAAGCACCACAAGTTACCAAATAGCCTCTTCCAAGTCTGCAGCACCTGAGAGTGGAGAATGCATCATGTTCAACAGGTCACTCATCATGCCAGCCACCAAGGAGCAGCCCCAAAGAAACAACTTGTTCAGAACCACTTGCCAGGTGAAAGGAAAAGTGTGCAAGGTAATAGTTGATTCAGGTTCTTCTGAAAATTTGGCTTCTAATGAAATGGTGACTAAGTTAGGATTGGAAAGAATGCCTCATCCTAACCCCTATAGAGTCTTTTGGCTAACCAAGGAACAACAAATTGTGGTGAAAGAGCAATGTTGGGTTGAATTCAAGATAGGTGAATATCATGATAAGGTTCTTTGTGAGATAGTGGATATGGATGCATGCCACCTTCTTCTTGGAAGGCCTTGGCAACATGACACAAGTGCCCAACATGATGGTAAGAACAATGTAATTCATTTGTCCAAGAATGGTGAAAAGTTTACAATGACTCCTTTGATTGATGATTGCAAAGAGAAAGTCATTTCTAGTTTAGTTATGTTGGTAGGTGAAAAAGAGTTTTTGGCTAACCTCAAGGAAGAGAAAGTGCCATGTTTTGCAGTAGTCATCAAGCCCAAGGATGTGAATCCCAAGAAGGTCAAAGTGCAGCAACCTCTTAGGAGGATTGGACCAAAGGAAGTGGAAGAACTATTGGAGAAGTTTCAGGATGTGATAGCCGATGAAGGCAAGGATGCCCTTCCACCAAAGAGGGAGATTAGTCATTGCATTGATCTCATCCCTGGATCCACCCTACCAAACCAAGCAGCCTACAAGTTGACTCCAGAGCAAAATGCTGAAGTGGCAAGACAAATCCAAGACTTGTTGGATAGAGGACTTATCAGGAGGAGTATTAGTCCATGTGCAGTACCTGCAGTGCTTGCACCCAAGAAGGAAGGAACATGGAGACTATGCACTGATTCTAGGGCCATCAACAAGATTACTATCAGGTATAGATTTCCAATGCCTAGAATAGAAGATTTAATGGATTGCTTGGGTAGGGCTAAGTATTTTACCAAGATAGATCTAAAAAGTGGTTATCACCAAATCAGGATAAGGGAAGGGGATGAGTGGAAAACCGCCTTCAAAACCAATGAAGGACTATTTGAATGGGTTGTTATGCCTTTTGGCTTGTCAAATGCACCAAGCACCTTCATGAGATTGATGAATGAAGTGCTAAAACCTTTCCTTAACAAGTTTATTGTTGTATATTTGGATGATATACTGATTTTTAGTGACAGTAAGGAAGACCACATAAGGCATATCCATCAAGTGCTCAGGAGGCTTCAAGAGGAGAAGTTGAGAATCAATCTTGACAAATGTGTCTTCCTACAAGAAGAGTTGATATTTTTGGGGTTTGTCATCTCCAAGGGCAGCCTAAAAATGGATCCAAGTAAGGTTGCAACCATTCTTAATTGGCCAACACCTACAACAGCCTCGGAGGTAAGGAGTTTCCATGGTTTATGCAGCTTTTATAGAAAGTTCATTAGAGGGTTTAGTGGCATTTGTACTCCACTTGTTGACACCATAAAAGGAGGCAAGAAATGTGTGTTTGTATGGACAAATGAGGCCAACAAAGCCTTTGAACTGTTAAAGAAAAAAATTTCAGAAAAACCAGTCCTAGTGCTACCTAATTTTGACAAGGTCTTTGTGGTAGAGTGTGATGCAAGTAAGAGGGCTGTTGGGGGAGTCCTAAGTCAAGATGGGAGGCCTATAGCATTCTTTAGTGAGAAGTTAAATGAGGCAAAACAAAACTACTCCACCTATGATCTAGAGTTATATGCCATGGTTCAGTCATTGAGGAAATGGAGACACTACTTATTGCCAAAGGAATTTATAGTTTTTACTGACAACCATGCATTAAGCTTCTTGAACAGGCAGCAAAAGTTGAATCACAGACATGTCAAGTGGATGGAGTACATCCAAGCATACACCTTCTCCATAAAACATAAGAAAGGAGTGGCCAATAAAGTAGCCGATGCCTTAAGCAGGAGAAATCTTGTTGTGCAAACTATTCAGTTAGAAAGTACAGGTATTCATGCCATTAAAGATTAGTATACAGCAGATGAAGACTTCAAAGAACCATACCTCTCTTGCAAGGCCATGACAGGAAGGTATAATACTGATTTTTCTAATTTTTTGTTGCAAGATGGATATCTTTTCAAGGGTAGCATGTTGTGTATCCCAAGAGGATCTGTTAGAGAGAATATAATTAGGGAAAAGCATTGTGGTAGCATGTCAGGTCACTTTGGTATTGATAAGACCCTAGAATTGGTTAGGAGGTACTATTTTTGGCCAAAATTGCCAACCGATGTAAGGAAGTTTGTTGAAACTTGTCAAATTTGCCAAAGAGCAAAGGGGCATACATCAAATGCAGGTTTATACACTCCTCTACCTATTCCTTCAAAGCCTTGGGATTCCATAAGTATGGACTTTGTACTTGGTTTGCCTAGGACAAAGAATGGACATGACAGCATTTTTGTGGTTGTAGATATGTTCTCAAAAATGGCTCACTTCATCCCATGTAGAACCACACATGATGCCTCACACATAGCAGGTCTTTTCTTCAAGGAAATAGTCAGGTTACATGGTTTACCTTTGTCCATAATCTCAGACAGAGACCCCAAGTTCATAGGACACTTCTGGAGGACACTGTGGAAGAGACTAGGTACAAATTTGTCCTTATCATCTGCCTATCACCCTCAGTCTGATGGACAAACAGAGGTGATTAATAGGTCACTTGGCAACCTCCTAAGATGCCTAACCAAGGAGCAGGGTGCTAGTTGGGATTCAATTTTGGCTCAGGCAGAGTTCTCATACAATGACATTGTCAATAGAAGCACCGGCCTGTCTCCTTTCCAAATTGTTTATGGCACTCACCCAAGGGGTATTTTGGAACTAAGGGAGGTTAAAGGACTGGAAAACAGCAGTGCCTTGGCTGAAGACTTCATTCAAGTCATGAAAGATGTCCATGAACAAGTACAACAGAAATTGCTGTCCACTTCTCAGAAATATAAACAATTTGCTGACAGAAAAAGAAGGGATTTGCAGTTCAAGGAAGGTGATTTAGTAATGGTCCATCTGAAGAAGGAGAGGCTCCCTGCAGGTAAACACACTAAGCTACTCATGAAGAAGATTGGGCCTTGTGAAGTGCTCAAGAAATGTGGAGAAAATGCCTACAAAATCAGACTTCCGGATGGCATTGCTTTGTCTCCAATTTTTAATGTTTCAGACCTTTATCCCTATAAAGGATCTAATCCTCAGACTGTTGTTGAAGAAGATCAAACTGATCACACACTCCAAGAACTCATTCCTTCATCTCCAAATCAGATTGAGTGCATTTTGGACAAGAGGATTGCAAAACAAACTAGAAGGCACACCTATCATGACTATTTGGTGAAGTGGCTAAACAAACCTCAGGAGGATGCCACTTGGATGAGCAGGGTAGACATTGAGAAGGCAGGTTTCACATTTGATAGCATTCCAACTCAAGAGACTTGAGTTCTCTTTGACAGTGGGTGTATGGTGCAGGGCACCTAGGAGCACCTTGGTTCCTAAAGTCACTTTGTTTGCATTTTTTTTGAAAGTTGTGGTTTTGATTGTAGTAAGGCTTTAGCCATGAGTATATGGTCCTTTTTGTGTGGTCAAGATGATTGAGGTAACCATATAAACCTCAATCATGCTTAGTCCACTTGGATCCTTGTTATGCCACTTAGGCCTAGAAGGTATAAGGGTTGGTTTTTGAGTTTTTTTTTTATTGTTTGTGTGTTTTATCATGTTTTGGGAGTATGGAGGATGTTTTGATTCCATTGGACAAGAAAAACAAATTGCCATCCTTTGGAAAATGCAAAAACTCCATAGTGTCAAGTGTTGTCAATGGTGTCAATGACACATTGACCGGTTGCAACTTCATTTTGGTTATTCAAACTGTTTGTAGAAGTTGTAAACTGACTTGGATGGGTTAATATGGTGGATATCTGACTCCAGTACGGAGGAGGAAGTTTTTGTATGGAATTTGGGCACAAAAATCAAGAAAACTGACTATTTTTCACTATTTTTCTTGCTGTGTACAGATTGTACAGATTTTTCACATGTACAAATGATATTTTTCTGAAAGCTCTTGGAGTTAGGGTTCCAGTGCAACTAGTTTGAGGTCCTGAAGTGGTCAGGATCAAAAGTTATAGATTTTTCTTTCAAAATAGGTCCAGAAACCCTGTTTTCTAGGGCAGCCATAGAAATCCGGCCCTAGAATGGATTTTCACTGTTGAAAATTTGCAAAAAACTGGTGAAATGCAGGCTAGGGGTATGTACAATAAGATTCCAAAAGATTTTTGTCAGAAAATGCAGTCTTCTATTTTTAAGGTGATGCCCTAGGTCAAGTATTTCATTGTATTTGGCCAATTTCATGCTATTTGAGGTTGTAGATGATAGAATCCTGTTAGGGTGAGCAAATAAATGATGGATTTGTGTTGTAGGGACATGGTAGAAGCATTCCAAGTTCCTACCCCTGACCTATGCACCCAATTTTGAGCACTTGCTTTGTAACCTAGCCTAAATTGATCAATTAGGCCTAGAGACCTAGTAGGCGTTCTGGATTGCTGGAGTAGAGTTGGAGTAGGAGATTTGGAGGATTGTTAGGGTCCCCTGAAAGGTGTTCAATTCCATCATTTGTTTGCCTAGACCTTTGGGATTTTGTCAAGTTTTGTTGAGAAAACCTAGTTTGGAGGGCTAGTAGCCTTACTAGTCAAGGTATAGGTTGAAGAGTTTTGGGAAGTTGGAGATCAAACCAACTGCATAGAAAGTGTTTGTTGATCTGTCTTAAGGTGTTGGAGAAGCCTAGAAGGTGGAGCCATCACTAGGATACCAAATCCTTCATACACCCTTGAATGTGCCTTTGGTTGCTTGGTTGAAGGCTGTTTGAAGTGGGTGAGTGGGCAAAGGACAATAGAGTAAACCCTTGTGTGTTGCTTCCCTTGTGCCACTCTGCATCATCCTGTCCAGCCTCAACCTTAGGTTCAACCTCAGCCAATCCTACCTCAACTGATACCTCAGGCTCAACCTCCACTAGTTGCTATGTCTTTCTTTGCAGCTGAATCACCATTAACTTTCTTGGCATATCATCCTTTGCTGAAGAATCCTGACAAAATTTGTCCAAAGTATCATCCATATCAGGATGCAGATGATCATATTAGAACTTTCAAGGAAGCCTGTTGTAGGGCCAGAATTGAGCATCAGGACATTGTATGCAGATTATTTCCTTTTTCTTTAGGGGAAGCAGCCTATAATTGGTATATTAGCCTTGGTCAATGTTTAGTCGGATCATGGGCTATCCTGGAGAAAGCTTTCACTGATAGGTTCAAAATACCAATAGATCCTTCAATGAACTATCACCTATTTGCCACAATTAAATGGTTTGAAGGAGAACCAATTGCCAATTTCAACACTAGGTTCCAAAAAATGTTATCTAAATTAGTCGCCCCATATGTTGTAGCAGATGCAGCTGCTAGGAGCATTTATTATTCATCCCTAGATCCTTTAATGTCCATGTTCCTCAGGAGAGCACATCCTGAAATCACAACTTTAACAGGAGCTTTCCAAGAAGCTATCAAAGTCAATCAGCAGCTAGTTCCTGCTCCTACACCAAACATAGCATTTCCAACATTGCCTGGTTATCCAAGTTATCCTACCCAGCAACAGCCAAATGGAGCTATGATACCTCCTACTGTGATGCCTAGTCCTTTAAAAATACCTCCATTGAGTATCATGCCACCACCTAATGGAAATGGCCAGATGATGCAGTATCCTAGACAAATACAAGCACCTCAGGTTGTAGATTAGTCTAATCAGTATAATGGATCTTCCTTTTTCAATCCTCAAACTGAAAATGTCATTGCCAAAGTTTAGGAGAAGAAAGAAGAGATCAAGGAAATATCAGCTCAGTTAAGGAAACTTACAATTGAGATCACTCACTTAAGGAGTCAGAACTTCTATTCCCAGCCTAACCAGAATAGAGGCTATAACAATGACAGACCAAATTATCCTGATAGGGGGTATAACAACAATAATTATAACACCAACAATGGCAATAATAATCCTCGAAGACATCCTAGAGTGTGGAACTCCAAGCCAAACAATGGTTTCTTGCCATCACCCCTAGACAATCAGCCTTCTGGTGAACCCAAATAAACTACCAGAGTCAACCTTGCAGAGGCAGCCCTCACTAACTAGTGCAGAATTCATAACACCAATGCACATGTAGAGTTAGACTATCCTCAATTCAAAATTGCTGCTAGCATTTTTCAGACTGAAGTATCCAATACCTCAGGAAATCAACCTCAGGTAGAGGGAAATGAGCTTGTTCCTTGCGGATATGATTATGCATTAGTGCTAGAGAGTTACACTCATCATCCCTATTAGCAGACAGTGCCTATTCACCAAGATTATACCCTAGCATGTGAGGAATCAGCCATGGCTTTTGAGTCAAATTATGTTTTCCCCTTTGAGGATGAAAATGAACCTTCAAATGAACATGAGGAGGTACATGCTTACCAACATCAATACCTGGGTAAGCATAACTATAATCTGAGAAGTAATGCCAATAGACCTGTTAGTGCCTGAATTGACTGGCAGTTTTTGAGCAATTTTCATGCAGGCACTTTCCCTAAGTATCCAAAAAAATGTTCTAAGTGTTGGACCTCCTCAGCATTTTTCAGCTGCAGCATCATATTTTCTTCGAAGAGGAGGTCATCATCATCATCATCTTGTCTTCGATGATGGTCTGCATTATCATGTTTTCTGTCGACTTGTTTTTCATCAAGATCATCATATTTCAATATCGGGTGATGTTTGGATATCATCCTGATCCTGCTGATGAGCTACAGTGTGCCTTGATTTGCTTGCGGGGGTGATTTTTCAAGTTTCCGGTGATCTTCCAATTATCACCTTGCCCAAACATGATGATGATGTTGCCCCGATATTCTGAAGGGGTTATTCTTTGAGTTGTTCAACCTGACTTGTTCTTTCCTAAGGGTCGTCATCATCATCATCATATTTCCAGTTATCACCGTGTTGCTTGCGGGGGTCATCATATTTTCTGCCTTCATGATATTTCGCCGGGGTGATATTTTTATCATCAGGTGATCTTGGTTATGATCATCTTGATGATGTTGTTGAAGAGTTCTAAGTATGACCCGATATTCACTGGGGTCATCATATTTTGAACGTCAGGATGATCTTAGTCAATATCATCCTGATGATGTTGTATCACTTCATGTTCGTTGTTTTATCATCCTGATGATGCTGACGTCATTCTTATGACAGGGTGATATCTATTTCTCTGCCTATCTGCATCATGATATTTCTGAAGGAGGGGGTGATATTTTCATTTTTGAATATCACCCGGATGTATGTTTGTTCCAGCATCATGATGATGCTGATATCAAGGAGATATCCGCCTGCCGGCTTCGTGCATTATCTAGTGGGGGTGATCTTTTCAAGCATCATCATATTCATCTATCGCCCCGATCTTATAGTGGAGCTACAGTGCAACATGATATTTGTGCATCAGGATGATATTTCCAAATATCCGGTTATCTTCCGAATATCATCCTGATGTCGATATGATGATGACGTCATCAAGGTCCGGGGGGGTCATATTTCTAACACAGATCATCTTGTGGAGATCTCCCGATATTTGCAAACATGATGATGACATCATCCGGATATGAGGAGGTGCGCAGTAGGGAGATATGATGATGATGTCAGCAGGATATGATGATGACGTCATTAGGATGTTCATCAGCCAGACTTTTGGTATAGGCTCAGCAGGAGGATGTTCTTCCGATGGATCAGGTTGTGTGGATGAAGGCAATTATCATGTAGTTATATTGCGATATGATGCTGACGTCAGGGTGATATTTCAAGCAACAGGATATCATGCTGCTGGAGGATGATGATGATGAAGTCTTATACTAATGTCGTCAGGAGCAAAAGCACCGACATCATATATGCTCATGACCTAGTATATAAAGTGTCAAAGAGGTCATCGCGGGGTGCATGTGGGATAATGATATCCTGCATATTTTCAAATATCATGACGATGAATCTCGGCGGGAAATGGTTGCGATGCAGAATTGACGTTTTCCCGAGGCCACGGGTTGGTGCGCCATTAATGGCGAAGGTTGCAGAGGTATGGGCAGATCTGGTACCCGATTGAAGGTGTACATCAGCGGACAGTGGCGCAGGGCTCGAGATATCTTCCTGTCTCCTCCCCTACCTGCTGCATTCATGTTTGGGCACCAATCTGGTAATGCGTTGAGCGCCATTTTTGCTGATACTGTGTATCTGGCGGGATTTTTGGTCAACCATGTAATTAATTGCTGTGGTACACTACCTGGCTGTTATAAGCAGGAAGTGTTATTCATTTGTGGTTGTTGAAAGTTGAAGATTTTTGGCTCTGTAATTCAAAACAAGCTGATCTGGTTGTTCTGTACAGCTTAACCTGTGAGTTTATGTATCTCTTGTTGTATGTTTTTGGCATGAACCCACTGATTTCATGATTAATCTTATATGAGAAATGCTATCTTAGCATGTGTTTTGTTAATTCTGTCTCCAGTATTGCATGTATTCTTCTTCTGAATCTGGATATTTGGGTAATGTTTAGATTCTAGAGCATAGAATTCCTGTGTTGAATGTCTGATCTTTTAACTTCTGCTCAAGGGGTAGATTAAATTGTTTTCAGGTTGAACATTGGGAAGGGTATACTGCAGTAGGGATGCCATAAGTAGAGATAACTTAACACTCTGTATTGGGAGATATCTGTAAGGCAGGTATCACATATATCCCCTTGAAATCTAGTTTTAGCTGTCCATGCTGATCATTCACAGGTGTATGTCTACTGACTCCAGGCCCTGGATAGGCACCAATCTTGCTTAGTGTTTGTGTTACAACCATGTCCAGCTTTGCATCCAAACTTAAAATCCAAATCAAAATCTAAAACAACCATTAGGACATTAGAACTAGTTTTAGGAACCTCAGTCCTCTGTCTACAACTGCAAATAGGCCCAAAGCTAGCCCCTTTGCTCTTATCTTTCAGTTTTGGTCTACTTACAGGAGGACTTATCTGCTTTCTGTCAGCATCCCAGCCTTGTATGCATATCCTCATGGATGTTGAGTAGGGAATACCCCCTAGGTCTTGTAGAGCCTGAAGAAGAAGAGGAGATAAAATATAGAGTCTATCTCCTACACTGTTGGCCCCTGGCCCAGAGATCCTGTTGATCACTGATGGCTACCTTGTAGGGAAATCTGGGAATAAGCATCCAGTCTGGGAAAAAACCAACAAGACCTACTAGTCTATTGACCTATTCCTTGCCTCTGAATAATTTCAATACACCTCTTGATCCCAAGGCAAGCAATAACCCTGGTTTTCCCAAAGTGAATGCTCAGTATTTAAAGCCCCAGAATAATGTGCCAAAAACTGCCAATCTACCTCATGAATCTGACAAATTAGTCACATATCTGGATGATGAAATGAAGAAGATAAAAATTAGCTTATCCTTGTCAGAGTTGCTCAAAACTCCTACCATCAAGAAGGCATTTGTGAAATCCATGGATGATCCTGCTCTGAGAGAGGATGGTCATACTTCAGGTCAATCTGGTAGTAAGGATCATGCTGCAAGAGATCTTAATGTCAAACAAAAAGTGCCAGCTAATGTTCAGGCTATAGAAACCTCCCATATGACCTTATATAGAGATAAGAGTGAGCCACCTCCGTTCCTCTTGACCATAAGGATGTTTAGCAAAAACCTACCCAATTGTTTAGTAGAATCAAGAGCATCTACCAATGTGATGCCCATGTCCATATGCAATGCTTTAGGCCTGCATCCTGCTAAATCTTTAAAGAAGGTGACTCAACTAGACAAAACATAAGTGAGTGTAGTTGGAGAGTTAACTCACATTCATATGCAGTTGGCATCTGATCCTAGAATCCAATATTACATAGACATTCAGGTAGTGGACATACCTGATACTTACGGGATGCTACTTAGCAGAGACTAGTCTAAAACCCTTAACGGCTACATGGCCACTGATTTCAGCCACATGTGGTTACACTGGAAGGGGATACCAAACCAAATAAGAATAGATGTTGAACCCTGCATGAAGCACATGATCACTGAATACAACAAAATTAACGAGATCATGTATGTGGACGTAGAACCTGGAGTTTACTCCATCAGGCCACAATCTGTCAGGATAGAAGAGATCCTGATGTATGATGTTCGTCATCATCATGATGATGACCCTCAGGATGATGAAGTAATTGTAGAATCTGGTAATGACCCTGGGAATGAAAATGAGATAGATCATTTCAAGGATTTTGAGATGCATTTGTCTAAATAGGTGAAATGGTGTAAGTTATTGAAAATACCCTTGCATGATATTCTAATGGATGGTTGGTGTAGGTTGCATAATGAAGCACATTCTGAGAAAACCTATGATGCCTGCATAGGCATGTTGGAGCTATAACAAACATACAGTGATGCATTAGCATCGTCATTATCATCCTCAGAGGTAAGTTCCTTAGATAGTGATACTGATTGTTGTTTGTCTTCTGCAGGAACAGAGGAAAGTACACGTCAAGATGAAGGTCATAGTACAATAGAGGAAATACTGGTATGCAACCAGAGTAATGCTAAGAGGAAAATGAGAATCACCCCAGGGAGTGATTGTCTAATGGAGTCAGATTATGAGCTATCTGATGAAGACAGAGGCAGCAATCTGTCTAAGTTTGAAGAATTCCTAAATGAAGAGATCCAGAAGATGGCACAGCAGCAAAGGCCTCCACAAGATGCCTTGATTGAAAGCTGGTGTAGGTTGCATGAAGCACCTCATTCAGAAACTTCTTGCTCTTTGTGTTTACATCTTCTGGAAAGACAAACATCGCCCTGTCTTGAAGGTCAACCTTCTGGTGATAAAAAGAAAGAAAAATCCTCAGCTTCACAGAAGAAAGGAAAGGTGAAGTTTGATGGAGTTGAACCACCAAAGTTAAATTGGATATCAGGTGGTGCAGCTACCAGAGCTGCAAAGAAGAAAGAAGGCTCAAATAAGCCTTTGGCTGAGGATAAGCCATGGATCCTTAGATTTGATGGATCCAAGTCCAAACAAGGTGTTGGAGTAGGGATAGATCTCATTGATCCATCAATAAAATCCTACTTAGTAGCATACAGACTGCAGTTCCCCTGCACCAATAATGTCACCAAGTATGAAGCTCTAATTCATGGGATATTGTTTGCCCTAAAGAAGAAAGTGAGAATTCTGCATGTCTATGGAGACTCAGAATTAGTAGTGAGATAGGTAAGAGGAATTTACTCCTGTAATTATAAAAAGCTATCTAATTATAGACACAGGGTGTGGGACCTGATAGAATCTTTTGATGCATTCAATATCACCCACGTGCCCAGAGAATAGAACCATAGGGTAGATGCTTTAGCCCAGGCTGCCAGTACATTGGAGCCACTGTCTATTCCTGGTTTAAAAAGATTTTCAGTAGAGCTGGTATCAGTACCTTCTGTGTCTGACAATGTAACCAACCTCCAAGTGTTTGATGATGATCAGCATATCTGAGATTTTATCTCCAATGGAGATATATTTGATGCTCAGATCATAGATGAAAACAATGTAGAGGAACATGTTTGGGAAGAGGAAGAAATCTTAGAGTTGCCCAACAATAAGATTCCAAAGGGAATGATTGAGTTGGAGAGAGCTTTTGATCTGGATAACATGTTGAAGTAGAAAGATCTTCCAAAAGTTGATGGAGGACAATATTCTTAGGTCAACATTGGACAGGATGATGAAAAGAAGAATGTCCTAATAGGAAAAGTTTGCACAGAAGAAGAATTAGAAGGAATCACCCCGGCTCTCAAGGATTACATCCATGTCATTGCCTGGACTTATGATGAGTTAAAGACATATGACACATCAGTCATCACACACACCATACCCCTCAAGCCAGATGCCAAGCCTTTCAAATAGAAGCAAAGGCATGTCAATGCTTTACTGGAACCTATTATCTTTGAGGAAGTTAAGAAACTATTAAATGCCAGGATCATATTTCCTGTGAGGCACTCCACCTGGGTAGCCAATCTGGTTCCAATAAGGAAGAAAAATGGAGACATCAGATTATGTGTAGACTTCAGGAACCTAAACAGAGCGTCTGAAAAAGATAATTATCCTTTACCTTCCTTAGATGAGGTCTTGCAAATTGTAAATGGTGCCAAAATGATGTCATTTCTGGATGGTTTCTCAGGCTACAACCAGGTGATGGTGTTGTGCCTTGCACACACGCCCCATTTTGACAAATGGAGACCCCCTCTTTTGCTTTGGCTTGGAGTCTAGACCTCTCTTGCTTATGATGATGAGAAAGTGAATTTGTGCTTAGAATGCATGACTTGTTACAGATTTGGGTATTTCACATGTGTGGAGTCAGTTGATATTTTTCATGATTGATTTGGAAGTGTCTTGAGTGGTCTTGTGCTTAAAAAATAGCCATTTGTTGCCTTCTGCATTGGGATTAGGTGTTATTGTACTTTGCTCTAAAAACCTATGTCACTGGATGTTGGCCTTGAAAGTGCTTCTGTTGAAATTCATAGTTTCTAGATCTTATAGTTGCAAAATCACGTCAAATTCCATTAGATTTCACCAAGGGGTCCATAAGCTTTCACCCTGATACATGTTCCTGAAGCCCTAATTTGGCTAAGTCTGAAATCCTGAAAATCCTGAAAAATGGCTAAGTCTGAAATCTGGTAGAACCTCAAAATTCTAGAATCTGCATATGAAATCCTATGGATCTGGAACCTATCTCAAAAATATTTAAACTTATACTTAAATATATTTTTAAATATACTTTCACCCTGACCAATTCAAAATTTGGCGCTAAAAACACCTCCTACTGCAAAAAGCGCTAAAACAGCCTCCAACCGACCTTTGCGCTAAATTTGCCTCCGACCGACCTCCCTCCAAGCCACCGCTAAGTCAGTCGGACCAAAAATCCCCGCCGAGACAATTTTGAAGAAAAGCGCTAAAAATGCACTTGACGGACCTGCGCTGAAAACTGCCTTCACCGACTGATCTCATGAAACATCATTTTAGTCGATCGGACCCAAAATCCGCGCTAAGGTCGGTCGGACCCAAAATCCGCGCTAAGGTCGGACAACCCCAAAATCCGCGCTAAGGTCGGACAACCCCAAAATCCGCGCTAAGGTTGGATGGACCCAAAATCCGCGCTAAGGTCGGACAACCCCAAAAATCTCGCTTTTTGTAGAAAATGCTAAAAAAACATGAAATTAAAATCTGCAAATGGATCCTAATGACTGCAAAAACTTCCTAGATCAATATATTGGCCAAATGGGTACTCAAAAATGATGAAAAATGCAGAAAATCATGCAAAAATCACTAGATTTAAGAGGTTGTTTACAAGAAGGTGACATTGATAATGAGTTGTTTTTGACTGATTCGTGACTGCAAATGGACATGTTTTGATCCAAATTGATGGAAAATGACTTGTTTATGATGAAATTGATGCTTGGTTGTGTTTATTGTAGGTCTAAGAGCACAAAGGAGCCAACTAGAGCTGTCTTGCAAGGATGTACACACAGATATGCAGTACTGATCCAGAGATGCAGAATCGACATTCTATCAACCGAATTGCTGCTGCACATGCAAAAGGAAGTTAGTATAATGTCCAAGATGATAAAGATGAGTCTCAGGAGCTAAAAGACATAGAAGATCATGCCAAATCACTATTGTTCCTGCAGATCCAGTCCGATGTCCTAGTGATCCAGTCCGAGGGTCATAACTCCTAGCTATTTTATCAGAATTTAAACTTCTTGGACTCGTTGGAAAGATAAACCGGTTGTCTAGTTTGAGCTGCCCGACTACTCAGGCTTAATGCCAGGCTGCCGATAGGTTTCGAGCCCCCATTCCACTCTGAAGGCCTCCGAAAATGCAATTTACTACAATGTAGAAAATACCAAAAATTATATTTTTGATATTTTCCCCAAAATGCCACTCAAATAACCTTGGATCGGATCACCAAGACATGCATACAGCTGTCCCAGTAGGCCAATCATCAAGAATCAGTCCAGAAAGCATCCAATTGGATATATCTTCACTAATAAAGTGCCGAATACTCCTTTTTGATCCAGTCAGCACTTGGAATCCCGTGGATCCACATCAGCTCAAGTTTTCAAGTGTCATGTGACTCTATTTTGGCTTTATTAGGCCTTGAAAATTGACTTTTCATCATGTATAACCAAATGGGTATCTATTTTGTCCAGATTCAATGTATTTGCAACCTATATTTTGTCTTTTTCCTACAAGACAAAGGCAAATCCGAAAATGTAACAAACTGATGTATCTTATTAAATGCCATGTAATCTGGACCGTCGGTGTTGAGTTAATCTCCACCATTCATTAGAAGGCTAGGGTATGCTGCTTTCTATATAAAGGGCTGCCATTTCCACTTTTTGTAAGAGAGATTTTGATGCCAAATTGTTGACTCTGTGCCATTTGAATTAAATACAAAGCAAGTTTCTGCAGTATTTCTAAGAATTTGCATCTTGTGTCGATTCATTGTGGTCTTCATGGTTTGCTTCTCGCTCTCCCATAGTTAGATTAGTTGTGCTTTTATGATGTTAATGGTTTATTGCAGTATTTGATGAATGTTCCAAGTCCATACTTTTAGTTATTTGCTGATGGTAAATAACTATGTAAAGTTAGCCTGGGCTTATTATTTGTGCTAAAGTTCAACTTCATTTTATGAGTTAAGTTGCGCCATTTATTGGGTATTTAACGACTGAATGTGGTCTGAAAATCTTTCGACTTCCATTGAAGATAGCACCGTTTTCTGCAGCACTGTAACACCCATTTCAGTTTGGTAACTCAGAAAACTGGTTTAAAGTCTGGAATATTTGTCTACTAAAGATAACCCTTACATTGTGAATGTCACTCAGGATTCCTTCTAAACCCTAAATCTTTTGCATTTTCTTTAAACCCAATGTTTAGTTGTTAGAATAGAAATTTCAGCAGCACCTTATTTTGGTTTATCAGCTGAGAATCATAATAGGGTTTATGTGCATTTGTTGTCTAAACCTTGAAGATTTGCAGACTGCATGTAAGACCCCTTGTAGGTACAGCTAGAACATAACCATTGAGAAATTCCAAGCAAGCTAAGACCTAGCTGTATTATCCTTGGAGTAGTCTTGCCTAGGGTGAGATACTTTTCAAGAGAGGTGTGAAACTAGCAATCACACCTGCGTTGTTGCATGCTAAAACCACCATCAACAGATGGTAGATAAGATAGACAGACTAAAAACTACCTTCACCACAAAGTGGGGGATATTCACCTATAGGCGTATGCCGTTTGGACTGATAAATGCTGCAGCAACATTCCAGCGAGCAATGGACATAGCCTTCAAAGGCTTAATAGGAAAATGCATAGTCATATACATGGATGACTTAATAATGTTCTCTAAAGATAGAGGAAACCATGTAGAGGATCTCAGAAATGTGCTTAAAAAATGTGAGCAATATGGGATATCCTTAAACCCCAAGAAATACATATTTGGGGTGACAATAGGAAATTTACTAGGCCACTTGATAATTGAAAATGGGATTATCATTGATCTTGACAGGGTGGAGTCCATCATGAAAATACAGCTTCCTGGAAGCAAAAAGGAGCTTAAGTCTTACTTTGGTAAGATTAATTTTGTTAGGAAGTTTATCACTGGCTTTGCTGAAATTGTTAGACCTTTAAATGCCATGCTCAAGAAGGATGCAAACATTGAGTGGACACTAGAGGCTAGAGCAGCTTTTGAGGACATCAAAAAGGCTATATCAGATGCTCCAGTTCTAATTAGTCCAGACTACACCAGGGACTTCTATATTTATTCGTTTGCTTCAGAGCATACCTCTGCAGCAGTACTAACACAGAGAAATGAAGAAAAGGAAGAGAAGCCCATAGCCTTCATGAGCTGCCCTTTCAAAGATGCTGAACTAAGATACATGGATGTTGAAAGGTAGGCACTTGCTTTGGTCAGGGCAGTAAAGAAGTTTAGGCACTATATATTGAGAAGTAAAGTTATTACTGTGGTGCCTGATGCAGTAGTGAAGATGCTCTTAATGCAGAGTGAGCTAGGTGAAAAAAGGGCTAAGTGGATCACAGTCCTACAATAATATGACATGGACATTACACCCATGAAGCTAGTGAGAGGATAGGCTTTAAGAAAAATGATATCAGAGATAGACCCAAATATCATGAGTCAGCAGTATGTTATTAATGCAAAGGACAATGGAGAATGGTACTCAGACATCAGGCACATCTTGATTACTAGAAGATGTCCTCCAAGACTGTAGGCTTCACAAAGGAGAGCCCTCAAAATAAGGTCACAGAAGTATATGATGAAAGGGGGAGTCCTTTTCAAGAAAAATTATGAAGGAATATATCTAAGATGCCTAGAGAGGCTAGAAGCAGATAAAGTGTTATCAGAGCTACATGACAAGTTTAGAACAGCACATGGGTCACCCTTGGCCACAACTCATGCTATCCTCAAGGCAGGATACTACTGGCCCACCATTTTCAAGGATACTTCCAAACATATTAAATGCTGTCATGTATGTTAGGTTGTTGCCAATAGAGAGAGATATGCTACTCAACCTTTGCATCTAGTGATGGAGATGCACCCATTTGCACAATGGGGAATGGACTTCATAGGGCCAATCAATCCTTCATCATCCTCAGGCCACATGTATGTTTTAATGATTACTGATTATTGTATCAGGTGGACTGAAGCTATCAGCACTAGGACATGTAACGCTGAAGATGTCATCAAATTTCTGGAAAGTAATATTGTCACCAGGTATGGGGTTTCCTATGCTCTGGTAAGTGATAATGGCTCTGCTTTTGCTTCAACCAAATTGTCAAGCTAGGCTTTTGATTATGGGATCATATTGAAGTTTTCCTCCACCTATTATTCTTAAGGGAACGGATTAGCAGAATCCAGCAACAAAAATTTGTTGAATGTCATAAAAAAGTTAATAGAAAAGAACCCTAGGGAGTGGAACACCCTTCTGGAATATGCCTTATGGGTAGACAGAACTAGGAACAAGGCTGCATTAGGAAACTCACCTTATCACTTAGTATATGGGGTGGATCCCATCCTCCCTATTAACCTAAAAATTCCTACACTACAGCTTGCCGAAGAGTACCTAGGCATAGACAATAAGCAAGAAGTCAGGTTGCTTTAGTTGATGCACCTGGAAGAGAAAAGAAGTCAGGCAATTGACCAATTTGCCAAACATCAGGCTATTGTCAAACGCTAGTTTGACAAAAGAGCCAGGGTTAAAGCCTTCAGGATCTTATATTTGGTCCTGATGTGGGACAAAGCACATGAGAGGAAAGGAGACCATGTAAAGTTTGACAAACTCTAGATAGGTCCTTTCCAAATTTTTGAAATACTAGGAGACAACACTTATAGGCTTAAAAACTTGACAGGTGAGGATATTCCATTACCAGTTAATGGACAGTTCCTCAAACATTATTTCCAAGCTTTAGTTAGCTTCATGATAGTCATCTGTATCATAGTGTATATTTGTATAGTCGTTTGTATAGTTTTGCTTTGTGTTTTTGTTTTGGTTAGTCAGGATGATGCAGCTCATCACCCTAGAAAATAACTAAATTGTTAGGATTCAAGTGATGAGAACAAATTTATATATAGGTTATGACTCATTCTAAGAAGTATTTATGATCAGGTATGTGATATCTTTTCATCAGGGTGCCTTTTCTTGATCAAAGTGATTCTTACACAATGACTCACCTAACAGCCTTGGGTTTGTTAAACACACAAGTATAGGTGTTAAGTGAAAAATCTAAAGGGACTCCCTTGCTACCAATACAATCTCCAACCTAAATCAGCAAGTGACCATACCTTGCACATTGAGCTTACATGATGACATCAGATATATACAAGATCAAATATTGAAAAATAAAAAATATAATAAAATTAGGCTATCTAAGTAACTCTACCAGGGCTATAGATGCCTGTTGGCAGTAGGGCTCTACTTAGGGAGATTGTATCGATAACCTTGCCAGGGCTATAGATGCCTGCTGGTAGCAAGGCTCTATCCAGGTTGGCTATGAGGGATGATCCCAAACTATGTAGCTTAACATCAGTTACTCATGTTTTAAACTTGATTTCAAGATGAGGATAATTAATCATTTGCACACACTTGATCCTTTGTTAGCATTGTTACCATGATGAAACTTTGTTATATAGAAAGATTATGATGCTTATACTTAGAAAGAGTTAGAATAATCTATATGAATGTGATCACCTCAATTGAATCATTGGAATTTTGTTGTTTTCTTTGGTGGCAAGTTGTGTGGTTACACAACACACCCCATTTTGACTTGACAAAATAGGGACCCAACTTTTTGCTTGGCTTGGCTTGTGTTTTTCCTACTTTTTGACGGTCTGGTATAAGTAAGTCATGCAAGTGATCCTGCATAAGGAAGCTAGGTAAGTCATCATGATGAGGTCAATTAGTCAAAGTTAATATTTTATGTTAATAAGCTCATGGTTGGAAAGAGTACAAAATTTCATGTAGGGTTGCCTTTTGGATCACCCTGATTTTCATTAGGGAACAAAAGTTATGACAGGTCAAAGTTCTGGTCAAACCTGATATTTCAGGGGGGGTCATATTTCTAAATATTAGTCATCTTATGAAAGATCACCCCGATCCAATTTTGTCACCCGATAAATCATTTGGCCCGATGTTCCGGATGTCAATTTTAAGTGATAGTGGTATTTACTCATCAAACAGCTTCATATATTTTGTGGGGGTCATATTTCGAATATCACCCGATATTTTGAACATCACTCGATATTCTGAATATTACCCTGTCGTAAAATATCACCTTAGAGCTAATATGCTGATGACGTCATCCAATCCCAATGAACAAAGAAAATCACCCGACGGTGACATCATCATCTTCACCCGATGGTGACATCATCATCTTCCTACCTTGCAGAGGTATATTTCTAGCAATTCCCCTTTTTCCATAACATGACAGTGACATCATCCTGATCTTTCGAAAAGGGGGTCACTTTAGTTTCAGGGGGTCATATTAAAAACATCACCCAACATTTTAAGCATCCCCTGATTTTCAAAACATGACCCGATATTTAAATATCACCCGATATTTGAATATCACCTGATATGAAAAACATCACCTGATCTATTGACATAAGCTTTCCTGCTCAAAGGTGGATGGTCATATTACGCATAGGGGTCATATTCCCAATATCACCTAATATTCTGAATATCACCTGATCTTCTAAAGATCACCCCCCTCATCTTGCCCCATGACATTAAATGCCATAAATGCAGTAGGTGGATTCTCGCCGATTGCGAACATGATGCGAACACCTGGCAACATCCATAGATCCATGGCAGAAGATCAATGGTTTTAATCAATCTAACCTAGATTTGCCCTAATTTACCCTAAGGATGAGATTAAAAGTGAATTTACAGGCTCATTTGACATTTACCTTGCGAAGAAATGAGTTTTATAGAGCATAGAACATTCAAACCCTCGTACGAGCTACCTGCGGACGCATATAGCCTATAGCAAAATAGAACACATGATCATCACCACCATTTGAGCACTTTTCATAACCATCTGCTTAATTCAGGAGATAAGCGTTGTTAGGTAAGTAGTTAAAGCTCTCCTGCTGTCATTTTCTCCATGGCTAGGTAGTAAGTCCTTTGTTGGTTTTGCTCTGTAATTGGACATATCATGATGAAATAAAGATTAATAAGTATAATATGCATGATGCTATGAACATATGATGTTGTATATGCATGCATGTGGATATTGTTGTAAGACCAGTTGTGTTTATTATAGGAAGCCATGGCAGACGTCAGGAAGAACAAGTCCGATGCAGAATTTCTCAAACCTATGTTTGCTCAACCAGAGGGAGTGTAGTTTAAGTTTGGCGTCATCAGAGATACTCACCAAGGATGCATAGATTTGGTAGCATGGTCAACCAAAATGGGCGAAGACAGAGATAATTCCCTACTGGATAGCATTTTCATATCAGGAATGTGGTATGCGGCTAGATTTCCTTACACCATGGAAACTCCAGAATTGGTAATTGAATGTGCCATAAACTATAACCCTAAGACAAGGAGGGTAGAAAAACACCGAAGGGTATATGTAGACTTATCTATCAAAGGAATTACATCTACATTCAACCTCCCACTGGGAAAGAAGGTAGTCAGCATGGATCTAAAGAAATTGGAAACTGAGTACATAAACAACAAGAAGGCTGCAAGAAAAAGGATGTACCAATGGAGAGCTAAGAACAACCCTTATCATACCGCTGCTAAATTGTCAGTACATTTGTACAAGTTTGACTTTGATGATGAATATCAATATATGATTGCCTTACTTAGCAGAGTGACAGGCTAGCCTAATGCTGGAAGCTTCAAGGACTAGATGTATGGAGTTATCATAATGTACAGTTACACAGATAATAAGCCATTATGGGCTAAAATGATCAGTGATGGCCTAGATGAATAGCTGATGAACCTAGGAGGCCTGGAGTGTTCATTTTATATGAAATCATATATTGTATATTCATGTGCATATAAAGGTTGATTTGATGCACTTACTACAGTTGGAAAGATTGGTGGTAGTTTGAATGATGCCCATATATGGGATCATTATCCTCAGTTGCAGAGAGCCCACAATCTCCATGATTACAAACTAGTAAATGATGTATTTTCTATGCATCTGGTCAGGGCAATGGAAGAAGATAGAACTAAAAGATTGAGCATGGAAGCTCAAGAAATAGTATACAGACATGGCACCTAGTTCATTCAATTTGCCACATTCTCCTACATAAGAGTAGAAGGTTTTGAGGGGCAGCCCTTAATGTTGCCCAGGTACCCTATTGATGGGGTAATCCTGATGGAGTTTCTAAGACAGATATCAACAATACTAGATGCATACAAGGCAAACAATAAGATTCCTCTAGTTTTGTTTCCAATAACTATAGGGTGGTATATATGCCCTAATTCAAAAAATATAAAGAAGGCCATAGGTGGTCTGAACCTGATGAATTTATAGCCATTCCCACTGGCCAGATCTTATGACCCCTATGGAAGAATGCAAAAGATCATAGGGAAGCCCATCCATCATAAGTTCTTGGAAGATTTTTGGATAGACTGTGAGGATGAGGCTGAGCTTAGAAGGAGAAAATACTAGAGACTCACCCTCAACCAGAACAGGACATTTGATTGTATTCCAATACCTACACAATTGAAGAAGAATGATGGCAGGTTATTGTCAAATGAGTATGAAGGAAAGAAGGTGTATAATGACACCATTTTAGCCCCTGACCTAAAGCAGATTGAAGACATTGCATTGGATAGGTTTACAGGTGGAGTGTTACAGTTGACCCAAGCATGGGTGAATGAACAAACTAGTGCACTGAAAAAGAGAGGTGTAGCAGTCACAGTAGATAATAAAAGGAAAAGGAAAGGGATTTTAGATGAAGAATATGATGACTTTCTGGTGGAGAAGAGGAAATCTAATGGAGAGAGGCTGCCACCTCAGAAATAAACCAAATCACCTCCCAGTAAAAAGAAGAAAATGGAAGATACACCTAGGGGAGTAATAGTTGAGAGAATAGATATACCAGTTGAGGGTGCATCTACATCAGGGAAGGCATTAGCCTCATCTGCAACACCTCTAGAGGATAAGCAAAAGACCAAGAGAATCTTGAGGATAGCTATGGAGAGCACAGAAACACAAGATGTGGGCCAATCCTCAAGGCAATATGAAGAAGAAGATATCCTTGTTGAGGAGGAGCCAATAACTAAGGATCTTTCAGATGATGATCCTATGGTATTCACAAGAATGAGGAAGGCACCCTTAATGGCATCCACCCCTAAGAAACCAAGAACACACATGAGGGGAGAAATAAGACATGCCCCTATGATGATAAGGGGAGTAGGTTGTGAAGTGTTCAAGAAAGAATTACAGCATGAAGTACCACTTCCTATCATCATACAGTTTAAAACTGAGAAAGCTGAAGAGCAAAAAAGAGAGACCACTAGAGCAAGTCAAGGTGGTCCTATCTCACTAGAAGAGACTATTGACTTATCAGATGATGAAGTGGTAGAAGATGTAGCTTCTCAGAAAATGGAGGCTCTTGCTTCAAATACTCGCATAACTCCACAAGGAACACCATCCTCACAGAGGGTGATATTAGAAGAATTGAAGCAAGTAGAGCAAGAAAAGGAAGATAGCCTAGAGATGGCAGCCCAACAGACAGGGCTTGATAAATTAGTGGATCAGGTGACCAACCCTGCGGTGATTGACCTAACACACAGGGAGGATACAAGTCTGGAACATCAAATAGGTTCACCTGAAAGAATAGAAAATATAGAAGAATTCAAGTTGATAGAAGCGGGAAGTAGCACTCCAGATAGGGGTCTACAACAAAAAATACCTGCTGAGCCCAAAATAGTGGAAGTCCAAGAAAAGGGCGGGGAAGATAAAGATACATCAAGTGATGATGCCCTTAAGACCCAAGAAACCTCAAGTAATCAAGAAACCTCATGTCATGATGACCTAAAGATTCAGGAGGTAGAGACAGTAGGTGCGTAGAAAAATGTGATCCAGGATTAGGTAGATGCACCTAAGTTAGATACCATGATATCCATCGATATAAATATACCTTAGGATGAGAAAAATGCCAAGGTGGATGAAACAAAAGAAGATGAAGTACAGGATCAGCTACAGGATCATCAGGTGGATGCACCACAAGATCCTCCATCACAAGAAGAGGTTCCTCAGGAGGAGGAAGTAAAACAAGATCACCCTTATGAAGATCATCATGAAGAAGAAATAAGGAAGTCACCCTCTCCATCAAGAATAGAGACAGGTACAGAAGATCAGGGAGGACATGATGATGATGATGATGATGGAGCCCAAGTACCCTAATGGCTAGAGAAAGAAGTAGGTACAGAATCTGGTTTTGAGATTCAAGAGTTTGATGTTTTGACATTATTCTCAGAAACCATCATAAGGCCAAAGAGGAAGGAAAGATTGACATCTACCATAAGAAGAGATCTTGCTATAGGCAGAAGAATTGCTTAGGTAGCACTCCCCACAGTTGAGAAAGAAAAGGGCAAGATCACTGTAGAAGAATTCCAAATAACTACAGTAGATTTGGGATTTGCCAATGAGGATTAGGAAGGCCAAGAGGGGAAGGATATAATTGATTCCTTAACCCAAAGGGTGAAGAGAGAAAAGGAGAAAAATAAGCAGCATAAGGAGCACATTGCCCAGCTGCATGCATACAGAAAAGGGTTAATTAACCCTGATAACACAATATCAGATCAAGCAGTCCCATTGACTACAATTTCTCAAGAGGAAGTCAATAAGTTAGACCTCATGAAGCATGAGTCAATAGTTATGAGAAAGTGGATGTTATCTGCACTCATTGAAGCTGAGGAAGTAGTGAAGGCCTCTTTACAGAGGTGGAATTCTTTAAGTGTCTCAAGGAGAAAAGTTGATAAGTTGCAGACGGAGACCAGAAGAAGGTCATTCCAATTGGAGAAAGCCTTCAGTGCTTTAAGTGAAATAAAGAGGATTAAGCCTCAAATCTTGATAACTCACCAAGTGCTGAATAATAATACTACCGTATTGATGGATATCTGGTATAAAGATATCAGATTTGAATGTGATATATTGAAGAAGTGCAGCAATAAATTAAGGGATATCAGTATGAAGCTGCATAACATGATGTCTTATGAGGTAGAAGTCTTGGAAGCCCTAGAGGGGAAGGTAGAAGGAAAGATTGAAAATCAAGATGCAGATTATGCAATAAAAGCTCTGCATAATAATTTATAGCCAATGGTTGATGACCCTCATAACCACCTGACAGAAGAAGCAATGAACAAGATCATGAGGATCAAGGTCAAGGTGGAGAACTACAATGAAACATTGAGTAGCAGGAAAAATAAATTAGAGACCCTCAGGGATAAGTTCCAAGTACATAAACATGCCATCAGTAAAGACAAAACTCAAGATGGTGGGGAAGTTGAAAGAATAGTAGAAGCATATGAAAATATCTGGACATCCATGCAGGTCCATATACAAGGAGACATACATCAAGATGATGAAGACACGAAAAGTGATGATCATGATGATCATGATGATGAAGAAGAAGAACATGAAGAGTAGATTGAAGATATGCTACAAAGAAGACATCTACATCAGGTACTTAGGAGAAGATAAGTTACCTAGATGGTTGCCAACTGGCAACTTGTGCCACAAGATACATTTAACTAAGTCAAAAGGAAATGTGCACCATTGATTTTACTAGATAAATCTTGATCGTAGATCATGTGTAACCGCTCTCTCACCTTATTCTATAAAAGGTGTAGGGATGCTTTGTTTTAGACATTCGAAGCTTAATTGAAATTTGTTTGCTGAAATATTTAGGACCTATTTCAAAGTTATTGTAAGCATACATATTTTCGCATACTTCATGAAAGAGAAGACCTATTTGATTACAAATCATCGTAAATTCATATTAATCTATGTATGAACTCTTGATATATGCTTTGATTTGTTGTGTCCCTTGGAATATGGACCTAGCTTAATCTAGCTGTGGAACATCTTGGTGGAAATATGGTTTGATTTCTTCTTTGCCATGACTGTATCAAGTCTGTATGTGACTCAATAGCTGAAGATTCATCATAATTTGAAGTATTTGTTTACATTTTCTTTTAATTTCAGAACATTTCACCATCACAATTGCAAATAATAGATAATCAAGAGCAAAATGTATGAAATATGCACACATCTCATAGATAATTGAAGATTTGTAGCATATTTGAAGTTAAAGCATGTATAACTAAAAAATATCATGCAAAGATTTAAATATAGACACACTATTTGTGAAAATATCCTGCGTAGATAACCTTCTGTGTAGCATCTTTACAGAAACTGAAACCTGCTGATGATCAAACGTAAGGCCCCTGAATGGAAAATAGCAACACACATCAACTACTGAGTAACATCAGTTGATTAAGAACTAATCCATGGAGACTTGGGATCATGAATTCTTTGAATGCATCATATCTTTCAAGATGAGTAAAGGTTGATGTGTAACTTTTATTCTATGTTTGTTTATGACTAACATCATGATCAACACTAAGGTATTAGTGCAGGTGGGAATCTCAATTCAACCACTTCACGAGATCTACAAGGTATGATACTCCCACTTGACCAATGATAGGATTTTTCATGTGCTAGGTGTGTCTTCTTGTTGAAACCCGTACAAGACAATTTATCCAAAGTCCACCTTGAGTCAAAAAAGCCATTGTGTTCTCTTTTTTGATTGTTTTCTACTTGCCAAGAAACCTTATCAACTTGGATCTAGAGCCTTTTAAATTAGAACATTTGACCTTTGAAAATCCAAAAATTTGAGCCCGATATCCAAAAAAATCCAAAAGTGATCAAAACCCTTGTCAAAATCCTAAGATCATTCGCTGTTTAGCACCATAAACTCTCTATTTAGCACCATAAAATTCCCTGTTAGTGTCATTTTCTGTAGCACCATAAACCTTTCAACCAGTGCCTTATTCCACTATTTTGATGCCATCCTTAACTATTTCAGCACCATAATTCCAAGGATTGGCGTCATTTGCAGGCCATATCCTACATGTGTCCTCTGACCTATTTTGGGATCCTTGAATTTTGTCTAGCCTAAATACGTGGTTACCTTGTCAAAATCATCAAAATCAAAATCCTCCATTTTGAACCCAAACCCTTGACCATATTTCCCATCTACAACCCTTGTCCAAATTCATCCATATCATTTCATTTAGACCTTAGAGAAAATTCATTTTGATTATTGGACCCTTGACCATAGCCCCTTCATCCCAAAAATCTCAAAATCAATTATTGAGTCTAACCTTTGTCCATATTTCCACTTCCAAAATTAAGCTAACCCTTGTCCAACTTCATTTACCACATCCCATTGATCTTAGATAAACATCATTTTGATATTTGATCTTTAGTCATACCTTATCCACCAATCAAATATTTTCCTCAACCTTTCACCTCATTTCTATTAATCCCTTCATCTAAAACCCTAATCCAAACTCACTATCCTCCACTATCCATTTGACCTTAGAAAAACATCTTGATTTTCATCCTTGGACCTTTGCACATCCATTCCAAAATTCATTTGAACCCAAGTCATCCCAACCTTAGTCTTTACCCAAATCTTTTCAACTCCATTTCAAATATCAAATCCATATTATCTAAATTATATCCACATTATCCAAAATCCAACATCAACATCCAAAATCCAAAAATCAACCAACATCCAAAACCATACCTCAAATCAATTTTGTGCAAGAACTAAATCTGGATCTTATCATCCTCTAATTTATAGGGTACTTAAGAATTTGTCTAACTTAAGTTCCTTTTAAATTAGCCTTTATTAACCCTTGGAATAATTAATTTAGGAGCCTAGACAACTCCTAAGTTGATATATTATAAGGTATCCCATTTTGCTTGGTGGTCATTAGTCTACCCTCAAGTAAAATAATCCTTCCCTTGTCTTCTTAAGGTCATTAGTCTACCTAAGGAAAGAAAGGACATCCTTTTATAATCCAACGATCTAGATTTATTCAACCTCTCCTTTGATTTGAAAATCCTTTTCCAAACATCACCAAAGTCATCCAACATCTTTAATCATCCAATCTCATCTATCCAAAACATCTAAGGTTTCCCTTGGTTGATTATTATCCAAACAATCCTAAATATACCTTAGACATCCATTTCTAAATCATCATCCATTTCAAATTCATCCTAAGGACATCCTCAAAATCATCATTCACTCACATATCCATTTTCACCTTGGTCCAATAAATTCTTTTGAGATTTAATCTCTAAGGTTATCTTATACCTTTTATCATTCCCAAATTTCTAAAGTCATAATCCTTCCACTTATCCATCCTTTTGGGTCCAATAATTTTGAAAACTAATTCACCCATTTACCTTTGAGGTTTAGCCTCTAAGGTTTCTCATCCAAAAACATCCTCATACCTCCATCATTTATCTCACCCTTAGGTTTAAAACGTTGAGATTTATTCTCTAAGGTTGAACCTCTATTCATTTTCATCACGTCAAACCTATCCATATCCTATCCACCATCACTCACCCTTGGGTCCAATATTTTGAAATCCATTCTCAAGGTCTTAACCTTCATCCACCTTTCAACAATCCAACCAATTCATACCTAATCCATTGCACACCCTTGAAAAGGTCTCAAGCTAAAAAAAACAAGGAAATGGAACCCTTTAGAGTTAATTTTGGCATTGGGATTCCTCAAACTGATCAAAATAATATTCCCATAAACCAACGACAATTATCACTTGATGAAAATGCTATGTTAAATCCTTTCACCAACCAACCGCTAGGCCCACCATCAAACATCAATAATGTGGATTAAGATGTTTTAGACTTTATACAAGATGCCAATTCCATGGACATATTAGATAGAGTCCTAAAGTTGGATCCCAAAAAATATCTTGAATTCCTCAATAAAAATGATGCTAGTATACCCCATCACACATCCACTTCAAACAATGTCACTACCTCATCACAACCATCCTCATCCCATAATGTTCCTAACACATCCCAAACTTCAAATATCACCTATTTTCCCTTATGATGAAAATCAATTTAAACCCTCTTGGTTTGATGAAAATGCCTATTGTGAGTATCATTGTGTGAAAGGGCATAAAACATCTAACTGTATGAGGTTGAAACATTGCATCCAAGACCTTATAGATAGAGGTGATATAACCATTGACGAACCTCTAAAAAAATCACCTAATGCCAATCTAGGAGCATACAAAGATCTTCTTCTGGATCATAACAAGGGAAATGCCTCATTTTCCAATCAAACCTACAATATCATCGCACCTCCTTCCTTCAATTCTATTGTGGGTTAGATAGAAGATTATTCCAACCAAATCAATACCATCACCATTAGAGCCAAAACACCTAATTTTGCCATCACCATTCGTAGTGGACATGTCTCCATTAGTCGAGCCCCAACCAATGAGAAACCTTCTACATCTGCACCTACCAATCCACCATCCACCCACAAGTATATCTTCCTAGACGACCTTGGAAAGACTCTCGCACAAATTTCCGTCCTCAAAATGCTTTGTACATATCCACTCCACAAGGATGTCCTTGACAAAGTCTTTATGGAAACCTAAGTCCCTACCAACTTGAATGTTGATCAATTCCAAGCCATGGTAGGCCACATTGTCTCACATCATCACTTCACCTTCTTGAAGAAGGACCTACCCACATCTAATGCCTCACATAATGAAGCCCTTCACATCAAAGTACTAATCCATAAACACACCATCAAACGAGTCTTAATAGATGGTGACTCCGGCCTAATTCTTTTCACTCTAAAATTGTTAAAACACTTTGGATACTCTGATGTGGTTGTGGACTCTAATGAATCTATAACCATCAAAGGATATGATGATAATGAAATACTGTCCGAAGGCACCATTAAGCTTCCCATTTAAGTAGGACGAAAGATTTTGGAAACCAATTGTCAAGTTCTTGATCTTGACCACCCCTACAACATTCTCCTAGGTCAATCATGGATTCATGCCATGCAAGCCGTTCCAACCACTTTTCACCAATACCTAAATTTCCCACACAATGGCATAGAAGTCACTATCTATGCCAATCCCCATCTTTTCCAATGCTACAGCTTCTTGGAAGGACATGACTGAAATTTCTGTTCTCACAACTCCACTAAAACATCCCCCTCCCATACTAATGCTACATCTTCCACTTCATACATTGATCCTTCCAACATTGCAACCACATCACAAACATAAACTCTTCTCGAGGTTAAGATCAATATAATCAACATGGTATGTGGTGAGTATGACCTACATGGCACATTTTATGTAGGCCTATTACCACCATGTCCTAAGACATTTGGTGCTCCAAAGGAAGATGAAGTCTCCATGATAATCATCAAATGCAAGCCAACACCAACCTTTGAAAAAAAAGTACCTTCTTAAAAAAGATTTCCTCAAAGACATATCCTCTTGGCTATACAAATATGATAAACAAGAAGCTCCTACCCTTCCAACCGAGATCTATGGAGAAGGTCTTGAGATTGTCAAATACATGGCTTACAAAGGACAAGGTAACATAGGCCTTCATGAAGAAGGAATTGTCAAACCCATCCAAGAAACAAGGAATCCTGATCTTCATGGGTTAGGGTATGGAAAACGAGAGTCTATCCCCACCAAGGTCGAGTATATCTTAAGTGAGGATGTTAGGTCTTTCCCTATGATCAACAATGTCAATGATAAGATCCATCAAGACTCTTTTTCCGATTTCTCTGAACTTCTCAAATCATCCATTTGCACCATCTTCACCTTATCTACCATGCCATCAATATCCAACAACCTACCTCTCATCTATCCCCAACTCATAGATTGGGACCAACAAGGACCCCCATCCTTGATGTCACACAAAATGATGAAGCTATAGTCGAAATGATGGGGGTTAGAGATCACTTTCCCCTTGGATATCACAAGACTGACTATATCATGGAACTAAACACTTCTACATACTTTGGGGAGACAATCCAAACTCTTAGTCACAAAAATATGAAAATAAAAATAGCATCCCCTATTGAAAACCACCTTGTGGCACTATTGGATGATGAAAAAATCAAAATAAAGGACTTATCCCCTAGTGAAAAGCTCCCTGAGGTGATAGGGGATGAGAGAATGGACCTCCCTAAAGTACTTGAACTCTATCAAGAAAGGTCACCAATCCTAGTAGAAGCATCACATGAAATGAATCTTGGAACATGAGAAACACCCAAGATCACATTCTGAGCAGAGTCCCTCACAATAATATAAAAAGAGGCTTTCTTAGCCTTCTTCAAACAAAGGAGTCATAACTTTGCATAGACATATGCTATTATGCTAGGATCGGATCCCACTCTAGTTGTCCATCATCTTGATGTACATCTTGATGCAAAACTGGTAAAACAAAAGCTAAGAAAAATGAATCAAAAAGTGGCACTCCTCGTCAAAGAGAAACTCAAAAAGCTTCTAGATGTGGGATTCATCTATCCTATAGACTATCCTGAGTGGATATCAAATATTGTACCCATAGAAAAAGTCACTGGGGGCATCTATTGTTTCACAGACTTCCAAGATCTTAACAAGGCATGCTCTAAAGATGATTTTCCACTACCCAACATAGATATCATCATGGATCTCACCATAGGACATGAAATGTTGTCCTTAATGGATGGATTTTTTGGTTACAACCAAATCAGGATAGCTGAAGAAGATAAACACAAGACCTCTTTTATATGTCTATGGGGAACCTATTGTTGGGTGGTGATGCCCTTTGGGTTGAAAAATGTAGAAGCTGCATATTAGAGAGCCATGATAGTCATCTTCCATGACCTTTTCCATAGCATAATGGAAGTTTATGTAGATGATTTGCTAGGAAAATCAAAGACTAGAGAAGACCATTTGAATGTGTTGGCAAAAATCTTTGACAAATTAGAACAATACAAAGTACGGCTAAATCATAAGAAATGTGTCTTTGGAGTCACCTCCAGAAAGATCCTAGGGGACATTGTATCAAGAAGAGGAATAGAAGTCGACCCTGCTAAGGTTAAGGCTATAGTGGACATGCCTCCACCTAAAACACTCAAGCAACTTCATATCCTTCAAAGGAAACTTCAACCTATCTGTTGCTTCATAGCACAGCTTGAAAATAAATGTCACCCATTCCAACATCTTCTCTGAAAAAACACAGCATTTGTATGGGATGATAAGTCTCAGAATGCCTTTGAACAACTAAAGGGATATCTTTCTACGCCACTAGTCCTTATTCCATCAAAGCAAGGACAACCCCTCCTCTACATCTCAACAACAGAAACAACAATAGGGCCTTTCGAGTACAGCATGATGAATAAGGAAAAGAGAGCTATATATTATATCAACTGTATTTTGGTGACCTATGAGCTAAATTACTCTCCTATTGAATGAGCATGCCTTGTCATTGTCTTTACCTCACAAAAATTAAGACACTATATGCTTAATCACAAGACAAAGTTCATTGCCAAAATTGATCCATTGAAATACCTATTGACTAGAGCAGGTCTCACAGGATGGAAGGCTAAATGGCTCATGATCTTAAGTGAATTTGATATTGAGTACACAGAGTGAAAGGCTATCAAAGGACAAGTAATTGCTGACCAATTGGCCGATGCACCTATCCCAACAGAACAACCATTGCTTTCAAAATTCCCAAATGAGTCAATATTGATAGTAGCACCAACAATAGATACATGGAAGATGTATTTTGACGGATCCTACACACATCGTGGCTCGAGGGTAGAGATTTTGTTTTTTACCCCTTAAGCAGACACTATTCCAAAATACTATAAAATAGCATTTCCATGCACAAATAATGTAGCAGAATACGAAGCCCTTATCACAGGAATTCACATGGCCATCTAGTGGAATATTGAAAAGCGTATAGTTTATGGTGACTCTTAGCTAGTTATTAGACAAGTCAATAATGGATACAAGACAAAGGATGACAAGCTCCTGCCATATAAAAGAATGGTTGATGATTTCAAGGACTACTTTTATGATATCCATTTTGAACAAATACCAAGGTTGAACAATAAAGCAATAGATGTCATGGCTACTAGAGGATCCTTGGTTGACATGAAAAAGGACAGCAAAAAATGTAAGTTCGTGACTGAAGAACTTCCAATGCTGGCCTATGACATCCCATAATTTGAGCTAGTATGCGACATCGTTGGTCCCTTATCTCCATGGTACCAAGAGACCTATATGTACCTCCATAATAACATCATCCTACCTAATCTAACATCCACCCAACAAAAACCTTCATCTGTCGAGCCTCCCGTTTCACCATCATAGGTGATGCCCTCTACCGAAGAAGTCTTGATGGTAATCTTTTACAATGGGAAGCTGAAGTGGCCTTGTAAGAGGTACACAAAGGTATTTGTGGAGCACACTCCAGTGGACCTACTCTAGCTAAGAGGATCCTAAGGATAGGATATTACTAGCCCACTATGGAACATGATGCTCATCAGTTTGTAAAGAAATGTTTGTCATGCCAGCAACATGGTGATCTTATTCATGCACCATCACAAGAATTGTAGTCTATCACAATTCCTTGGCCCTTTTCACAATGGGGGCTCAAGCTCATAGGAAAAATTCACCCACCATCATCTAATGACCACAAATTCATCATTACCACCATTAAATATTTCACCAAGTGGGTAGAATCCATTCAACTCAATTATTGGTGTACCAAATTGCAACATTTATCCTCCACTACATAATATGTCATTATGGCATTCCTCTTTCCATTATTACCGACAATGGGAAGTTGTTTAAGAACTAAGAAGTTCGCATCCTTTGTGAAAAATTCCACATCCAACACCATTTTTCAACACCATATTACCCTCAAGGTAATCATTAAGCCGAAGCTTCCAAAAAAACCATATTACATATTTTGAAAAAGATGGTTAATGAAGTCAACCGTGATTGGCACATTCAACTTAATCCTGCCTTATGGGCTTATTGTACAAGCCTTCACACCCCTACAGGAGCCACTCCGTACTCTTTAGTATTTGGTTCCGAAGTGATTTTACCTATAGAGGTCGAGTTCCCTTCTCTTAGAATTTCATTACAGATGTCATCACTCAAGAGGAGTATCAAGTTGCATGCCTAAATGAGCTAGAATTGCTGGATGAAAAGTGTGTGAGTGCTCTAAATCATCTCTAGGCCTACCAAAATTGCCTACATAGAAGCTACAACAAAAAGATTAAGAATTGTCTATTTGAGATAGGCGACCTTGTCCTTATGGAAAATTAGAGAAACCTACAAGAGCATCACAAGAAAGGAAATTTCAAGCCTATTTGGTTGGGACCCTATGTCATCACAACTAGCTATGGATCAAGAGCTTATCAGCTTGCAACACCTAAAGGGCAACCTTTGGATGAGAGAATGAACATCATGTACCTAAAAGGGTTCTATACCTAACCCATCAAGTATCCCAAGTCACAAAAATATAAAAAAAGCAAAAAAATCAAAAAAATCAAGAAAAACCTGAGTGCAATAAAGTTGTCCAATGGTGAAAATAACATTGGTGATGCCTTGGATAAGTACCATGGTGAAAACCTATGTCAGGAGCCATGTGTACTGGCTAGTTCTACCATCTAATTAGTCCTACCCATCACATCATTCCATATCACCTACATTCCATGGCTTGGAATTCTAAAACATTCAACCCTATCACCCCACCCAAGGCAAATTCTTGGAAAGAGGATCCTTGTATGCTTACCTTGAACAACTTAAAATTTTGAAAAATCTGCAAACATCACAAAAACAACAAAAATCCAAAAAATTTAGAAAAGCCAACGAAAATCCAAAAAACAACACAAAAATCCAAAAAAATTAGAAAACCCAATGAAAATCCAAAAACCCCCAAAAAATAAAAAATTACAAAAACCCAAAAACAATCCCAATTACCCAAACCATCCAACACATCATTATCCAACATCATCTGATGTACCTTGAACCATTCCTACATCATCACTACAAACCAGAACTACATATTCATCATCACCCGCATCTTAAAGTGGCTTGATCCTGTGGACACAGGGTATGTAGGGAGTTTGGAATACGAAGGAAGTATCTAGTACTCAAGTACAAAAGATGCAGCCATTCAACCCACTTGGATGGTCCCTATTTTTGTGAGCTTACTAAATCCAAGAACAATACAAGGGCTAAGAATACTCTTAAACACAAGATATCTCACACGAAAATCATTAATCAACAAACCAACTACAATCAGGACACAGTGCCTACAATCTTTTTGCCCATCTTTCAAAATTTATGCAACAACATCCAAATAATTCTTGCCTTAACAAATATATCATTCATACAATAGGCAAAATACATCATCATATCAACACTTATCTTGGCAAGAGATACAATGGTTGTTTGTATGGTTCATTGATCTTTTTGAGTATTGATTTTTATCTTTGGTCTCATTTTAGGGATCATTCCAATGATACCTTGATCTCACTATATGATGGTATGTGGCGAAAAACACCTAGAATGGGGCATGGTCATTGTTTTTATATGTTGTGCTTGTGGGTTGGTCTCATTACTCCAAGTATGGTATTCATATCTTGAAGATGTAGGGTTAGTTCTAGCATATTGTTCTCGTTTTGCATCTAAGGTCAATCATACCTTTTATGTACTAAGGATTTATGCTATGAGTCCCCTTCCCTCATCTAGGCAGGATTATACTACCTTGGGCATGCATGGGATCATCCTATTGTTTGTGGGTCTAGTCCATGGAAAGACAGATATATAGCATCACCTTGGTCCATCATACCTTGGTGAAAATATCCCCTTTTACTAAAAAATCTAGAAATGCTCTAAAAAATGTCAACACAAATACTTATCCTATCCCATCTACCCCCTCATCCCATATCCATCAAATCAATATCTAGGCTTTGCATTTAACCAACCCATTCTCATCAACAATACTAACAAACTTCTATCCCTCATCCCAAAAAAAACTCTTTTAACAATGTGGCGTCTAGTAACCTATCCTAACCATCCCCAAACCTATCCTAACCACCTAAGCCCATCTCCCATGGTCCTAAACAACACAATGTATCATGACAAAAAACCACCCCATCATATCATTATTCTATTACATCATCCATTAACCATTAACCATTTCATTAACCATTGCATTATCATTACATTATCCATTATCCACTCATCATTCCATTACATTTCCATTTCATCCATACATAATATATGTTTATTAATCTAAGTATATATACCATTACATTTCTATTTCATCCATACATAATATATGTTTATTAATCTAAGCATATATTCCATTACATTTTCATTTCATCCATACATAATATATGTTTATTAATCTAAGCATATATTTTCCATGACCATTTGCATAATATATGTTTATTAATTTGAGCATAAATTCACATTACATTTATTTATCCATATCATAATCCACATAATCCACATCATAATCCACATAATCCACATCATAATCCTGATAATCCACATCATAATCCACATTATCCACATCATAACCCATAATCCATACATCAATACATAAAAAACATCATAACCACAAACATCCATAATTATCCATAACCATAACTACATCCATATCATATATCACTACCAAAAATATACATCACTCAAAATAAAACATATCATGGTACAAAATGCCTTGAAGGCCAAAATACATCAAAGCCCAAAGGAATAAACATAAAAATCAGGAACCATGAGCTAATGACGCCCTAGAAGAGTCAGTAGGAGAATGAGGTGGAGGCTATAGAGGTGGGCCCATAGGCTGCTGCTACTAAGATACCTACTTTAAGGGTGGTTTCTATTGAGGTGGCGACTATTTTACTGATTTCTAAGATCGCCTAGATCTTTGTGAACTCAGCATCCTTGATCTACTCCTCTGGCTATAACTCGGGACCCATTGACCCTCAGGCACTACAGTATAGTATGCTCCATAATAGTACTCTACCCTAGCCTATTGCTCTGAAATCCACTTCTACAACTAATATATCCTCTGCTAAGCAGTTGAGTAGTTAGTCCACATCTAAGCCATTCTAGTTTCGGCTATCACCCCCTGCATCTAGGATATCTACTACAGTAACCCAACTATTTGTGCATTAGCCTACTTCACTCTAGCCTCTGCCCTCTGCAATCTTGCCTCAACTCCTTGTTGCAACATTATCTCTGCATCCCACTTAGTAGTAACCTATGCTACCTAACCCTAAAGTTGTGCCTAAAAATGCACTATCTCAGCCTACAAAACAAATATATGAGGATCGCCATCACCTCCACTGACTCCATCCAATAGGGCTCATATCCCTTGTAGCTACTGAAGCTCTATGAGAGCACTATCCTGCTCTGCCCTCACTTGAACCAGTTCCTGCCACTGTCTAGCCACCTGATCCTCCAAGATGGCTACTTAGGTTCACAGGGTATCCACCTCCTCCTCTCCATCACCTCATGTCTTCCGATGCCCACTGTGAACATCAGTATCACGTCCTCATCCTAACATCCTTGCGCTTGAGGGTCCTAAGTGCCTACACCTGATTTCTCAGCATCGGAAGTGCCTACATGTTGCGATGCCTACTACTTTGGGACTTGTTGTAGAGGTACCTGTGATGCCTGCTAAGGTGGTCCCTATGGTGGTACCTGTGGTGGTAGTATCTATCCCTGCCCCTGTCCCTGTTGTGAAGGTACCTACTGCTGCGGTACCTGTCCTCTCCCTATTGCCTGTCCTACAGCTGTTGTAGCCAAAACATCTATACCATCTCCCTCATCGATGGATACCTCCTCCATGACATACTCCACCATCTGATATCTACTAAGGTGGTCCCTATGGTGGTGCCTGCAGTGGTAGAATCTATCCCTGCCCCTATCCTTGTTTCTGAGGTACCTTCTACTGCAGTACCTGTCCTCTCCCTGTTGCCTATCCTGCAGCTGTTGTAGCCAAAACATCTATACCATCTCCCTCATCAATGGATACCTCCTCCATGACATACTCCACCATCACCTCATCTCCCTCCCCTCCCTCCTCCTCATCCTCTACCATCAAATCTGGCTTGGCCGCTAGATTAGTCAATCAAATAGGCCTCCATACCTGCCACCACTGATCATATGTCAGAGTTGTACTAGCATCCACCACCTGACTCCTCCAGTCCCACTGCATTGGCTATAGTGTCCTCCAATCTAGTAATGCCACCTGGGGCTGTATCTGTGTCAGCCATGCTGGTACATGTTAGGTCTCAAAAATGTAGGTTATAAATCCTAAGAGGATGCCAGGCTCTATGATCAGACTTGCAACATATTTGAACTAGCGAATGGAGTTAACCTATATGGTTGATGACTGCCTACACTTCAGGTTCTGCTAAACCTAGGCAGGTGGTCCTTGATAGCTGAAGAAGATTAAGATTTGTATGACTTAGTTGAATTTATGGATCTATCCATAGTGGCATGAAGTGAAATACATGAAGGCTTACTAACTACTCCTACTGAGATTTGAAATGTGAATGTATGGATAAGATTTTATAAAATTCTAAAATGGAATGGGTATGACCAGTGCCTTCTTCTGTGGGCTAATGGAGTCAAGAGGCAAATGATATGTGACTTACTGTTGGCTACAATTCAAATTTCCTGGCACTTGTGATTGTTTGTACCTTGTACAAACATGCAAGAATGTAACTACCAGACTCTTCTTTATTGATCCAAATGATTGTTACTAGGTTACTGTGATTAATTGATAGGAAATTTTAATCCTTTTGAAGGAACCAGTTAATTGAATCACAGAAAAGCATCAAATGTGCCCTAACAAATCTAATGTAGATTTGAATAACAAGATAAAATCAAGTTGGAGATAGTATGATAATTTTATCGATTATATGACTCTTCTTTAATGATCCAATTGATACTCCCAGATTATTGTGATCTATTAAAAGGATATTTAATTCTCTGAGAGAAACCAATTAATGAAACCACACAAGAACAGCAAATGTGTTTTGAAAAATTGAATTCTGACACTCCAATTTAAATAATATGAAAGCACCAATCTGGAGATAGTCAAATAATCGAATATTAACAACAAACAATTGACACCAGTGTTGGACAACTAATTCATGCATTCTTCTCCATTATATAATTTCAAAAGATTTTGCAATACATAGCATAATGTTCTGTTGATGCAACTAATCAACTTATTCAATCATTGATGATTTCCTAACCTCCTACTACTAATGATTCCTTCTTCATTTGATTTCATCTGGCATATAAATTGCATATTTTTAGGGTTGTGACCCTTCATTCATCATTTTGGTGTGTCTCCTCACTTAATTAATTGCCTTTGACAAATTAAATTATTTTAACTTTGATCTCCATCTTTGTATCTAGGTAAAATTAATTGCAATTATAGTTATAATTCTTCTTTCGCTAACAACTTTATTTCCACCCAAAAAATACTCCTTGCGTAAAATGATTATTCATTTTGTAACCCCTTGGTGAAAAAATGTTTCACTTAAAATTTCACACAAAATTATTTTGGGTAAAAATAATTACCTATTTGGCTACTTGATCCCATTATTTTACTCCTCAATTCAAGTAATTTTTGTTAGTGTAGGTTTTTATTTCCTAGTGGGTTATTTATTTTTCCCTATATTCCTAGGTTTTTCCTACACTTCTATTAATCTCGCTTAAGTTAATAAAGCATGTCTTATTAGGTGAGTGGTTGCGAGGTGTCACCTTCCTACATGTGAGCATCCATTAGCTATCTTGGGAAGATACTTTGCTATCTTTAGTCCGATAGATGGTTACTCTTGATTGGTCGGTGTTACCACCTCCTCCCTCTTTCTAGTCTATATAACCATGCTACCTGGCTTGTATTTTGTATCTTTTGCTTTTGTATCCTCTTAATACTATTTTGCTTCTAGCATTTACATTACTCTCTTGGAGACTAACTCTGTGTTGCTATTTTGATTTCGTATCATTTGCATTCATAGTTTAGATATCTATTCTTTGCACTAGTTTTCTGGGTTAATAATCTTTTCATATTCTAACATGGTATCAGAGCTTGACTATGTGCAAGAGTAGATTTTAGTTTCCATATTTGAGAGATTTGGGGGGGGCTACTAAATCTTATTATAGTTTTTTGAAAAACCCAGTATGCTCTTCTCTTGCATCTTCAGATGATCTTGAGGATCAGAAAAGTTTGACGGAAACTTTTTTAATCTCTGGGCTTTGCATATGTGTTTTATGAAATCTAGGTGATTGCAGCATTTCTGGTTAGACTGGCAGCATTTCTAGATGTTCCAACGCATCCAGGAGGCTTGAGAAAGTCATATTTGGCTTTCGTTTCACTGAAATCGGAGATCGTCATACACAGTTGCAGAACCGGGGTTTCAAGCTCAAATCTGACAACCAGCTTGCATATTTGGTGTTTTCAATCAATATTGCAAGTTCCAGCATGCCATTGCTTGTCTTAGGTAGCTGATTCATCCTTTGCATGCCATTTTTTGGTTGATGGGGTCATTTTTTGTAGCTAAAGGTGATTTGTTTACACTGGATCAACATCTTCTGTACATCAGCAAGAAAAACGCCTTCTGGGTTTTATTCGGAACATAGAAAAACCATTTGGGTATCTTCTATTTTTGCATGTAGTCTATATATTTTTTATAAATGTGCTAAAAAAGCTACCACAGGACTCCTCTCCATTGGCAGTTGCAGTTTTAAAAGTAGTTTTGAAATGCTCCGTTCTTGCTCATACAGACTCCTTTTCCCACGAATTTTTTTATTTATTTTGGTTATTTTTCATGCTTTATGCACTAGTGTAGATGTTATTTGATTTTGATGCCGAGATTTTTTAGAAATTGCATATTCTCAGTCATGACATTGCATAGTTCTCATTTTGAGAACTTCAGAGGATCATAACTTTCACATACGATTTCGTATCAAGGTGATTCTTTTTTTTGAAAGTGCATGATTTTTTGATTAGATCGTAGTGGTGTTGTTTATTTCTCTAGGTATTGTGCCAAAGTTGTATTTTCACCATATGCTCTTTGTGAGGCTTTTGTAATGCATTGAGATCAAGACCACTCAGTATTTCTTGCTAGTGGCAGTTGTAAATGTAATAAATATAAAGTGTCAAATCATATTTTCTTGGGGGGTTCTTTGATTGAGTAAAAAGGGGGTGTCTTATGTGATCTCTTTGAGTTACATTTTTTATGGGGTTATTGTAACCATTTTGGGGGTTTATCATGGATTTCAGTTATTTCCATCCTTCTGTTGTTAAGCTAACCTCAAAGAACTATTTGTCTTGGAAACAGGGGATAAAGAATCATTGCCTTGAGAAGGATCTATTGCCCCATCTCCTTGGACTCGTTCTTGAGCCAAGTGACTATGGACAGAAGAATGCATGGTTTAACAATAATGACATGGTCTATGGACTAATATGTATTACTGTTTCTGAGGATACTCTATATCACATAGAGCACACTGAGTGCCCTTTCATTGCTTGGACCATCATCCAGCAGTTGTATGGAGACTTTAGATCTTCATCTGATAGTCATGTTTCCTTGGATGACCAAGCTCTTATGGATGATACTGAGATTTTTGTTGCCCCTTCTTGTGTGGACACATCCTCATGGGATGATCAGTCTATTTGGTTGACATACATTGATGCCCCATCTATAGTTAAAGACATTCCTATTGTACCTGTTGCTACTTTAGATTCCAGAGATGCTTCTTTGAGAGCTTCCAGTGGTTCTTTGCAACAGGATCATTATAGTCTTCCTGATTGGGATTCCTATCTATTAGACATTGCATCTTTTTTTGTGGAGTCTCACATTTCAGATTTGAAGGACACATTTGACGGGCTATCTCTCCTCTTTCATGATAATTATTTTGACCTTGCACTTGTTGCTACTTCAGAGTTCAGAGATGCTTCTTCGAGGGATTCCGGTGATTCTTTGTATTAGGATCATATACATCTTCTAGATTCACTTCATTGGGACCAATTTCTACCAGACATCTCTTGTTTGTTTGTAGAGTCTCACATTTTGGATCTGGATGACACTCTTGAGGACATTCAACTCCTCTTTAATGACAGTCATTTCATCACTGTTATACCATCTTCCTTGTCTTTGGCTTTTGTATCTCCTAGTTCTACACATGGGATTGGATTGCTTCTACCTTTGTGCATTGAGGCATCTTCTGAAATTCACATGGAGACACTTGAGTAGAGTTCTGAGACATGACACATCATAAGACTTCCTTCCTCACCTTGCTTCTTTGAGTGGGAGTTACTTTGACATTCACCATTGGAGTTGTTTCTTCCTAAGGGGAGAAATGTCATTTGCCACAAATGGATCATCTTCAGCATTCATATATGGGCATCCTCCTTCAACACTAGAGCTACTTCATTGTGGGGGGGTTTCATAGTCTCTTTCACTCTCTCTACTTTGGGGGGGGGGGGTTCTTCTCTCTCTATCTGAGGGGACTTTTCTCTCTTCTGGGGCTTCTTCTCATTGGGGGGAATTTTATGTACATGGGTACCTCATCAGGATTGATTTTCTGGGACCATTTCTACATCCACCTAAGCTTCGCTTATGGGGAGTGTTAGTGTAGGCTTTTATTTCCTAGTGGGTTATTTATTTTTCCCTATATTCCTAGGTTTTTCCTACACTTCTATTAATCTCACTTAGGTTAATAAAGCATGTCTTATTAGGTGAGTGGTTGAGAGGTGTCACCTTCCTACATGTGAGCATCCATTAGCTATCTTAGGAAGATACTTTGCTATCTTTAGTATGATAGATGGTTGCTCTTGAATGGCCGGTGTTGCCACCTCCTCCCTCTTCCTAGTCTATATAAGCATGCTACCTAGCTTGTATTTTGTATCTTTTGCTTTTGCATCCTCTTAATGATATTTTGCTTCTAGCATTTGCATTACTCTCTTGGAGACTAACTCTGTGTTGCTATTTTGATTTCATATCATTTGCATTCATAGTTTAGATATCTATTCTTTGCACTAGTTTTCTGGGTTAATAATCTTTTCAGATTCTAACAATTCTCAGCTGCACTTGTATTTGCCTCTAACTATTTTACTTTATATTCATGTGATGTACCCCTTTTTGTTATTGGATTTTTGAAGAGACTTTGAAATCACTCTCTCCAAAATGCCCCTGTCTCTTTGATATACTTAGTAAATATTTGTTTTGGTATATCTAATATTCTTAGGCCTCAGGATGTGTATGGCTTCAGGGTCCACTCATTGATACACTAGAGAAATTGTTATGAACCTCCACTGATATGTTATTTTCTTCGATGATTTTTTAATCCCCTTTTCACTGTCTTATCGGGCTATCGGGGAGACCAGGATATCGGTCACTCTGATATACTTGAGTCTGCCCAATATTAGGGTTTGTGCCTAGTTTTTCACTTCTATTTTCTATATCTTCTACTTTACTTCTTCGTGCTTGGTTTCCTCAACTCAAGCTTTGGCCCCTCCCACAGATCTCACCATTTTTATCTCCCATAGCTTTATATATCTTGTCAATCAAGGGAAAATATTTAGAATGTACTGCCGGTAACTGTAAGTGTCATCAATGTGTATTTTACATGGTTCTTTGGCCTATTGAAGAGATGGAATATGGTGTCTCACCGATGTTATAAAGTCCCACTGATGTTATAAATTCCAAGACATCAGTTTTCTTTACCACACATTCTGGACAATACCATGCACCTCCAAGTAGATAAGCTCTTGAAACACAATGAGAATGATATGCAGAAGGGTAATCATCACAACAAAGAGAATTTTAATCCATTCCACATAGGCGGTATTCATCACTGTTAAAGTCCTGTACATTATTTACTTCAAGAGTTGTAAACTCAACTTGTCCATTATTTGATAAGTTATGTTTGTTCTGTATGATTGAATTCTCTGAAATATAATTTACATCCTCATAGCCAGAAGATCCTTGAGTGCATTGCCCCCTTTGGACCTTCTATATTAAATTTATATTGGTATGGTCCTTTTAATGTCGTGTTTCCCTTAAAGAATGATATCTCTCATGAGCCCGATCATAATGAAGACTGTTTTGTCAGAGCGCTTTCAGATCTCCTTCACATCATAGAAATATATTAGTTATTCATTCAAGTCATGCTCTATTTGGGAGTGAAGAACTTATTTAAATGTCCCAATTTCTCATAAATCAATGGTAGATTTAGTCATCATAGGCTTTGCAAAAGTTGTATCGACTAGATAATTATGTCCTCCAAACATTTCAAAAGCACTTGCAAGTATAATATCCTCATCATAGACTTCGCTCAATTCTTCCGCATAATTTTGACATCCTTTGTAAAAACTTAGACTGCGCTCCCTAAGTGCCTCTACACGTTCTTCTAATGTTTGTAGCCGTAATAAATTTGTGGATGCATTCAATGCCACAGAAACTAGAACCAAATCAACTCCTTCAAATGATCAAAATGTAGAGCTCCATTCATAGTGAATAATGCTTCAAGTGTTTGAAGAGTGCTAGTTTGAACTAAAATAGATGTTAGGGCACCATTTGCATCATCATTTTTTTGAATTATTTAGTTAAAAATGCATACACCAAATTTATGCTTTTCATAGCATATACGTTTACTAGAGCCATTTCAAAATATAATGTCTAGAGAAAACCTCCACTTGTTCGGTATTTGACTATGCACTTGCCATCGTTTTCTTTCTTTGATAAAACTTGTTGATCCAAACTCCTAGATAATGGAAAGAAGAAAAGTCAGGAGATGATACCGAACAAGTCCTTGGCATACTAATTAAGGATGGAACCTCCACATGTAATGGTATCAATATGTCCACCTCAGCAATGTGCTTCCAATTACCATCATTTGAAACTTCCAAGCTAGAAATGGAATTTTCCAAATATGAGTCTGATACAACAGCAAATCTGAATAAACAATATTACTCTCAATTTTTTGTCATCAGGGAATGATTCTGCTGCATCTGACATGATTCAACAAGTTGAAGCCTCCTTTCCATCTCATTGAAGGACTTGTGTACATAATCCTCAATCCACAAGCACACGGCCTCTAATCTGTCCATATGCTTGCAAATATGTTCCAACATGCTTTCTTCAAAGATTCAAGTTTGTCTGCTGCTACTTCAGATAACTACGGATCTTTGATGCTTTTTGACAAAATTAGAAGGCGAGTCTTCTCATTTTGAAGGATCTTGTGCAACAGATTTAACACATGGTTTGTCATAGCTGAGATCCTCCTTGCTCAAGATCATCTAGGGCAGACTGAAGTTGTTCCCTCATACCATACACATCCATTTGAATTCCTAGATCTTCCTCAAGCTGTTAGGCTCTGTTTGGAGGAACTTAGCTCTGATACCAATTGTTGACAACTGAGAGGGGGGTGAATCAGTTATCTTAATTAATTAAAATTTATGTTCTTCTTTAACAACTAGTGCAGCATCAAAGCAAATAAGCATTCATAATCATGAAAGTAGAAACAAAGTCAAGATACATAACACAATGATTTTGACGTGGAAAGCCCTGTTAAGGGAAAAACCACGGGGTGACTAACCCAAGAATGTATTCTCTGTTAGAAGAATAGAAATACAAAATGGCACTTGCCAATTAGGGCTCACTGCCTAAGCACACTACTCACAAGAGGCTCACTGCCTACAATAGTTTATAGAATGAAACAAGATACTTGAACTAATGAAAAGCATCCACATGTGCTTGGGTTCAGTTCCAGTTGAGCTCAATATACTGATCTACTACACTTCATTCTTTCTCTACCTTAGTGCTGCTGTTCTATCACATACCAGACCTCTATCTCTGTTTCTACACTATTCTCTACTTTTCTTTGCACTACATAATACACCACACACCCCTTCATACCAAAAACAATCTGGTATATATATCCGCACCAAGGATTTCATCCATTTTCTAGTCGGCATCCGAAAAACTCAGAATATCTCAAAACTCTACTCTGTCGACTGAATCCTTACCTACCAAGTGATGTGTATCAAAGAGATGCTCATAGAAGTCATCCATCATGTCGGCCAATCATGAATGGTACCTCAAGAAACTTGATCACCATCAATAACTTATCCAAAAAAAGGTCTGATGCTTTGCCAATCAGTTCTTCCTCAATCTACTTTGCCAAATAGGTTTCCAACACTTAGGTGTTCATACTCTTATATCATTGGAGGCTCAATCTCTGGAATATATTAGTGAAGGTACTCTACTTAACTTCCCCAAGTCCGCGCTTCACTGAGATACTTCCTCTAAGTGATCCAGACCTGACTGTCAGACCTTGCTACATACTCTGTTCTTTCTTACCGAATCAAGATACACTTCATTCTGTCTTCCGGTATGGTCATACCCAGTCCTGCAGATGTGTGGGATGGACTTTGTTGCCATCAATGACAACACTCATAAAGCCACAATGTGTCTCTTGCCAACAATCTCCCCCTTTGGCATTGATGGCAACACTTAGTGAAAAATGAAAAATGACTAACTGTTATACTACACTCCCCCTTGGTTGATGCTTTGGTCTAATGTATATTTTTCTGGAGCTCCCCCTTAGCTATGCTCCACATTTTTCACTGCTCCTCACTCCCCCTTTGACATCAATGGAAAAGGGTAGGATCCGCACACCAAAATTTCCCAAAAACAATCTATACTTAGCCACATAAGTATATATACAAGTTGTACTTACATATACTTAAGTATATCTGCAAACGTATTCTTCAATTGTACAACTTCTATCACCCAACTCTGCTTCATCATGTCCAAGATTGAGATGTGACCACTCAATAGGAATGCAAAAGCTTCTTCCTTCTTAAGATCTGTCGGATCATTGGTTTGGGCTGTGGCCTGAGCATCAGTTAGGGCCTCATGCATGGCTTCTAACTTAGGGATAATGATCCCTCTAAGTTCACTTAACCTGTTTGTTCTATTTTTCTTCTCCTTCTCAAGCTTCTTTATTTCATCTATGACGGCAATAGTCTGACACTCTTGATTTACTATGGAATAGGAGAGAGGGTCAAAACTTTGAGATAAACTTAACAGTTTATCCTCTTTCTCTTTTTCTTTCTTCTCAATATCCTTGGTCACTTTAGGCCAGGATAAACAAAATTTATATATATCTCCATCATCTTTGAGAGCATTTTCTAAGCTCTTTATCCCAATATCCATAACTCTCCTATCATTTGATATTAGACCCTGTACCTCAGAGAATTTCTTTCCCAAAAATTCTTGTTGGACTTTATCTTCAGCTGACTTCTCCAAAGAATTAAAATGTGTACTAATTGATGTGACAAGAGATTTTAAGTTACTGGATGAGGAGGCTGAAGGATCCTTTTAAAAGGATGGCATGATTGTAATGAAACAACTTGCACAATATCTGAATATAATAGTAAATATGCTGCAAATACTTGATAATAATATGCCACTTCGAGGGGGCAACCTCCAAAACCACTTCGAGGGGGATACCTCCAATAGTCTTCAATGAGAACACAATGCTGAATATCTGATGAAATAAGACTCACTACCTCCTATATATACCTATTTATGCCTAGGATATCACCTGGGCCAACTTAGATGGGCCTATATAAGCCTTAGGCCGACCTAAACAACTAAATAACAATAAACTAATGATAATATGACTTAATTAAGAGTTAAGATAGCCACAAGCCGACTATTCATAACCCTATACACACTATAGGATTAAGGGCATAGCATGCCCCCCCTCTTCAAAGAAGCATTGTCCTCAATGCTAACCAAATGTGGATGCTTTTGAATGAATTCCTCATTCTCCCATGTAGCTTCCTCCACTGGAGAGTTTTTCCATTTAATTAGATATTCTATGATTTCCCTTGTCCTCAGCTTCTTGGTGCGTGTTTGAATAATTCTCTCAGGATCCACAACTATTCTTCCCTCTTCATCAAGCTCAGGTAACTTAGTCTGTGCTACCACTTTATTCCCAATAACCTTCTTCAAGCAGGAAACATGAAAAACTGGATGAATTTTTGTTGATATGGGCAGCTCCAATTTATATGCTACATTGCCAATCTTCTGCAACACCTTATAAGGACCATAGTACTTGGGTGCTAGCTTATTAGCTTTATGTTGTTGTTTTAGAGACATTTGCTTGTATGGTTGTAGTCGCACAAAGACCCAATCTCCCAGTTCAAAAGTTCTTTCACTACGGTGTTGATCAGCTTGTTGCTTCATTCTGTTTTGTGCCATTGCCAAGTTCTCTCGAAGACTAGCCAATACCTCTTGCTGATGATGGATGTGTTCTTCGACTGTGTGAACCTTTGGTTGTACCCGCAATGAAGAGATGATTGACGGTGGGTGGTAACCATATAGTGCTAAAAATGGAGACATCTTGGAAGAAGTATGGAAAGAAGTGTTGTACCACCATTCTGCTAGTGGTAGCCATTGTACCCATCTCTCTTGTTTATCTGAAGCAAAACAACGGAGATAGCCTTCCAAGCATTTGTTGACCACTTCTGTCTGTCCATCTGACTGGGGGTGATATGATGAACTACGAGCAAGCTGAGTGCCCAAGCATGAAAACAAGTCAGTCCAAAAATTACTTGTAAATATAGGGTCACGATCACTGACTATAACTTTCGGAGTCCCATGCAGTTTCTGAATAGTATTCATAAAAGCTATTGCTACAGTGCTTGCTGCCAATGGTTGTGCCAAAGCACAAAAGTGACCATATTTGGTGAGACGATCCACAACAACCATGATGACATTTTTTCCTTCAGATCTAGGCAAACCTGTGATGAAATCCATAGATACCTCCTCCCACCTTTGACTTGGGATACATAAGGGTTGTAGAAGACCTGGAGTCTTAACTGTCTCCCCTTTATGTTGTTGACATACCATGCATTCAGCTACAAATTTTTGAACATCCCCTTTCAGCCCTTCCCAAAAGAAATCTTGCTTGATTCTATGATAAGTTTTGAGGAATCCTGAGTGCCCACCTATTGGAGAAGCATGTAGTTCTTCCAACACCTTAAGCTTAAGAGTTGAATTCTTGCAAAGGTATAACCTCTCCTTGTACCATAAAATATTTCCTTTCCATGAAAATTTGTCAGACACACTTGATTCCTGTTGGAGTTTCTCAATGAGCCTTAGAGTATCTATGTCCTTCTCCCACTCTTCTCTTGCCTCATTTACCCAGTCTGCTTGTAACATGGAAATGGCAAATAAAAATGACTCTGTGGGTTCATCACGCCTTGATAAAGCATCAGCCACAACATTCTCCTTGCCTTTCTTATATATGATCTCAAAGTCATATCCCAACATCTTTGTGACCCATTTTTGTTGTTCTTCAGATGATAACCTCTGTTGCAAGAAATATTTGAGACTATCATGATCTGTCTTGACCTTAAAGTGTCGTCCCATTAGATAAGGTCTCCATTGTTTGACTGCATGCAAGATAGCCAACATTTCTTTCTCATAAACTGGCTTCAACAAATTCTTACCTTTGAGTTGGCGACTTTCAAATGCTATGGGTTTTCCTTCTTGCATAAGTACTGCTCCTATTCCATGTCCTGAAGCATCACATTCAACAACAAATGTTTTAGAAAAATCTGGGGTAGCTAGGACTGGAGTTGTACACATGGCTTCCTTTAGTTTCTCAAATGCCCTTGTCGCCACTTCATTCCATTGGAAAGCATCCTTCTTTAACAAGGATGTGAGAGGAGATGCTATGCTACCATAATTCTTTACAAATCGGCGATAATACCCTGTAAGCCCTAAAAAACCTCGTAAGTTCTTAAGGGTCTTAGGAATTTTCCACTCTACAATTGCTTGGATCTTATGAGGGTCCACCTTAACTCCCTCATGTGACACAATGTGACCAAGGTACTCCACTTCTTTGACACCAAAGATACACTTGGATGGTTTAGCATACAACTGATTCTGCTTCAAAATGTCCAACACTTGATTTACATGTTGCAAGTGTTCCTCCCATGTTTTACTATATATTAAGATGTCATCAAAAAATACCAAAACAAATTTCCTCAAAAATGGCCTGAAGATAGAGTTCATTAAACTTTGAAATGTTGACGGTGCATTAGTGAGACCAAAAGGCATTACCAAAAATTCATAGTGGCCCTCATGGGTTCTAAAAGCTGTCTTATGTACATCCTCATCTCTAATTCTAATTTGATGATAACCAGAACGGAGATCAAGTTTTGTAAAATAAATAGCACCATTAAGCTCATCTAACAAATCATCAATTACTGGAATAGGAAACTTATCTTTTATGGTGAACTTGTTAAGCTCTCTGTAATCTGGACACATCCTCCATGTTTCATCCTTCTTACGCACCATTACCACAGGAGATGAGTAAGCACTTTGACTATGCCTGATAATGCCTGCTTCTAGCATCTCTTGAACTATCTTCTCAATCTCACTTTTTTGAGCATATGGATATCTGTAAGGCCTGATGTTGGGTGGTTGGCTCCCTGGTACTAGTTGAATGGCATGATCATGATCTCTCCTAGGAGGCAATCCTTTTGGCATCTCCCCAAAAACTATAGAATGCTTATCTATAATTGCTTGTAGATCCAATGGTGTAGAAGCCTTTGAGTGATATGCTTCTAATGAAAATAATTGGGCTACCATCCCATCTACCCCCTTCTTCAACATCTTTTGCATTTGGTAGGAACTTACTATCTGTGGTGACTTTGCACGCATCCCTCGTAATTCTATTGTTCTTCCCTCTGATTGAAAGCGCATGAATAGTTCTTGGAAGTTCAATTCAATTGTTCCCAAAGTGGTAAGCCACTGTACTCCCAAAACAATATCTGCCGCACCCATTGAGATAGCATACATTGGACAATTAAGATGATAATCTCCCATGGATAATTTAATGCTATGGCATTTTCCTGAACAACTAACAGTACCACCATCTGCAATCAAGACCTGAAATTCTGGAGCTGGATATATAAAACAATTTAAACGAGTGGCCAACTTTTTGTTGATGAAGTTATGAGTGCTACCTGAGTCTATCAACACTGTTACTTTTTCTTTCTTTAAGAAACCCACTACCTTGAGAGTTTGTGGGGTACTAAAACCTGAAAGTGCATGGCAAGAAATGATTGGTTGAGTATCTCTTGACTCCTCCTCAATCTCATTGTCACTCTCTACTATTGGTACCTCTTCTTCTTCCTCACTTGGCCCTTCAATATAGAACAATTTCTTTTCAGTGCATTTGTGTCCTCTACTATATTTGCTATCACAATTAAAACATAATCCTTTTGCTCTCTTCTCTTCGATTTGTTGTGGTGTTAGCCTAGTAGGTTGTGGAAGTGACTGTGTAGGAGTGCTTTTATCTCTTATGTTTATAAAACCTTGCCTTTTATTAACCAAAAATTTTTCCTCTACTTGCCTTGCCATAATCATTGCCTCTGAGATGGAATTTGGACGGAACATGCGTACCTCATATTTAATGTGATCCTTTAAGCCACCAATGAATAGCTCCAACAAATTTTCTGTAGACACATTTTCCACTCTTAAAGATAAAGTACGAAATTGATGAATGTAATCCTTGACCATACCTGTTTGCCTTAATTTGGTAATTTGGCTGAAGTAGCTATCCATAAGATTTTCACCATAATGAGTAATGAGTTCTTCTTGGAAAACCGACCAAGTGACAATGCATCCTTTTGCTTTCTTTTCTTCACATAGCCAACGGTACCAAATGAATTGATCAGGTTCCAAGTATAAGGAAGCCATGGCCACCTTTTGTTGACATGGAACATGGTGGATATCAAAGAATTGCTCCATTTGACAAAGCCAATTGGTAGGATCTTGACCATCAAACTTTCGCATATCCAACTTTGGTGTGAAATTCCTTGCCATAAAATGAGGGGTGTGATGATCCATCTTGAGATTTGATTCAAACCCAAAAACACCCTTCCCTTTTGTAGAATCCTCTTCCTCCACATCGTGGTGTTGTGACGGCTTATGTTTGGAAAGTATCTCCAGAATTTTCTCAATATCACATGATTTTGCCAACCCTTTCATTTGTTCATCCATAATGGACAAGATTTCACCTTTCATCTTGCTATTTTCTTTATGAATAAGTTCAAGTATATTTTCATATTCTTTTTGATCAACATCCTCACTTTCCACCTCCTCCTTGCCTGGAGTTTTTCCCGGTGTGGTAACATTCTTTTTGCCCCTTGTTGAAGGACCCGTCATGATTGGAAAAAATAATTTTGAAATAAATCACACAAATGAAATTCAAATTCTCTGAAATTTTTACTGTAACTTACTAAGGCCAAGATACCACTTACCCAGAAAAAATTCCAAGAAATTCGCAAATTTACTACCTTGAGAGTGAATTTGTTGCAAACCCTAATTTTGCAATAACTCGCTTATTTTTGCTCCAATTCCTCTGAAATCTGGACTGTATCTTCTTTAATATTGTCTTCAAAAACCCTTTAAAAATCTTTAAAAAATTCGCTAAAATCTGAAAGTTATGCTCTTCCCAAAATCGCCTCCAATGATGAGAAAAAATTTTTGCCTCTACGGTGCCAAGATCATGCTCTGATACCACTTGTAATGAAACAACTTGCACAATATCTGAATATAATAGTAAATATGCTGCAAATACTTGATAATAATATGCCACTTCGAGGGGGCAACCTCCAAAACCACTTCGAGGGGGATACCTCCAATAGTCTTCAATGAGAACACAATGCTGAATATCTGATGAAATAAGACTCACTACCTCCTATATATACCTATTTATGCCTAGGATATCACCTGGGCCAACTTAGATGGGCCTATATAAGCCTTAGGCCGACCTAAACAACTAAATAACAATAAACTAATGATAATATGACTTAATTAAGAGTTAAGATAGCCACAAGCCGACTATTCATAACCCTATACACACTATAGGATTAAGGGCATAGCAATGATCTTCTCCAATACACCGGATGCAGTGTCTATGAGCTCACAATCTTCCATGTGAGACTTCAAAAGTTTTTATTTTGCCTTTGCTTGCGTAAAGGATGCTAGCTTCATGGTTTGAACTAGGGAGAGGGAATCAAAATTGAACGGTCCTTGAAGCAGTTCCAGTTCATCAAATTCCATCATCTCTTTGGACAAGAAATCTTTGACAATTTCTGCAGTGTCTCTTGCCGGAGATAGAGTCTTCTTCCTTTTTGTAGTCTCAGAACTGTCTCCTGGAGTCTTTTCTGTTAGGCTTTTTTCTTTTTCTTGTACTTCTTCTCCTTGACTAGTTTTCTCCTCTATTCTTTCTTCTCCTTTAGATCCGGAGTCTGTAGGGGAATCCGAAGGAGAGATGTTTGCTTGTTCATGAACTTCCTCTTCTGGAGCAGAGGAGTCTAAGTCCTTGGTTTTCTCTTCACTTGTCTCCTTTGCCTCTTCTCTATTTTTCACATTAGATTCTTCTTTTTCATCTACGGCAAAGGGTTCATTACCTAGGTCCTCTACAATAGGAATATTGAATCTTTTGAAAGCATTCCAGAGGATATCTTCTGTTTCTTTTGCCGCTTTGTCAATTTCTCCAAGCATGAGCTGATTCATTCTAGCCTTACTCTGGAAGTCATCCTTGCAATCTTTGAAGATCATGTCCATTTGTTTCAGAGTAATTGAAGGATAGAGTTGAATAGCTATTTGTTCTCTAATTTCTAAGTCTTTTGCCTTGGCATTTTCCTTTCTCATTTCAAGTTCTTTCTCTAAACTTTTGGGAATTAGAGAGATGATTTCAATAAATGCTTTATTGTATATGTTCAAGTACTTAATTGTGGCTTCCTCCAAAATCTTTTTATCTGCATCATTATATTCATCATAGAATTCTGTTATTGGTTGCAGATTTCCATCCAAAGTAACTACCTTGACTACATCATCAATGCAGAGAGTAGGTTTTTCAACAAATTCCTCTGCCTTCTCTTCTTTTCCTTGATCAATAGAAGGTTCACCGGTTGTTTTCCTCTTCTCCTTCATTTTCTTTACTTCCTCATCTGTCTCTATCTCTTCATCATCCTTGAGGCTTGTGTATGATATTGTAGCCTTTGTCTTTGTTCTCTTTTCTCTTTTACCAGATGATTTTGCTTCCAGTTTTGATGCCTTTGAGCTTTTAGTAGTTACAGGTGTAGAGCTCTTAGAGGATCTAGTCTGGGAGGGGGCTTCTACCGGAGCACTTTCTTTTTCTGCTCTATCCATCTTCTCTCTATGGGCATCAAGTGCCTCCTTTGAGATTCCATGCCTCTTGGCAAGTTCTTCTACTTCTCTTCTTATGTTTCTCTTGATCTCTGGTTGTCTAAGTTCAACATGAACTTGTACACTCAGCTCTTAGTAAGTTCCAAATCTTTCTGCCTTGGGATCCTTGGGTTGACTCAGCATGTGTTGAACATGTAGCTCTATAATTTTCTCATCTGCTTCATACTCCATTGGCATGATCCAGACTGTCCTTGGCTCCACTACCTCCATTAGGCATTGATCAATGTCTACCATGAAGCACACTATATCTTTGTACTTCTCAACTAATGATTGAGGGATTCTTTCTCTAGCTTGCATCATACTCTAAAAATTCTTGAAATAGCCCTAGAGTGTTGTATTCTGTGCCTTGGCATCACCAAGCCCATGTATATAATCCCTGGTTTGTATGGCTACTGGTCTATTATTTTGCCATATCCAACCATTTGATCCGGGTAGCTCATTCATGTAATAGAAAAATAGACAGAGTATCAAGCCACCATATTTGAAGGAATTCTTCTTATCCTTCTTTATCTTCTACAGATTCTCCAAAATTTGGTTCAGAAGGAGCTCACAAAGGTCATAGTCAGCATTCTTTCTTAACATTTCATAGGCAATGTAAATTGCTATTCCAGATACATAATTTTCTCTATTGGAGTGATATATCTTGTAGCCTATTATCATGGAGGCAAACTTGATATCCGGATCTGTGATATTCTCAATTGTCATTGCTCTTTTATCAAATTTGGATCTGGTGGCCTTACTCACAGTTTAGTTTTTGACTGATTTGAGAGTAGGTAACTCACCGGATGAGTGCAATCTGGTCACTGCCCTAATGTCATCCTTTGTGATCTTAAACGGTTTATTCACCCACATGAAGTTGTCATGCACTCTGCTCAAAACATACCAGACCCATTCATCTTCTGCAAAATAGGGGAAATGGATGCAATGTCCAAAATTTTTGTCCTGGATAGCCTTGTACTGTGGTTTAAGTTCAAAAGCATCATCTATTAACTGATTGTGATAGATATCCCTTAACTTAGATTCCCCAAATTCTTCAATATTCGCATGAATGTAAACCCTAACATCTTCTACATGTAAAACACCATGCGGAATGCTAGAAAATGCACCTGAGGGATCCACTGCTAGAGATATGTAGGGATGCTTCTTAAATTTAGGGCGTGGCCTATCAGTAATCTTCACAACATTTGGAGTACCCATTTTCAAGAAGATTTAAAGAGAGATATTCAAGAACGGAAAATACCTTTTATGCTTCTAGGTTTCACGGTATGAGCTGAATCAGATTACTAGAAGAATTAACTTTTGCAGTTGATCTTTGAGAGGCTTGAGACAATTTGTTTATAGAGTTCGTTTTCTCTTCTTCTCGAATGCAAATCTACAAATGATGAATACAAGAACCTTTTTATTTCTCCGCAAACCCTAATTTCATTTTCAATAAATGCATACCTTAAGTTATTCCAGTTTCTCCGTTCTCCTTGTCCTAAGAGATTTTTTCGGATCACTAAGATGCACTTAAAGTTACTCTCAGTGGATATTAGCAATATATCTACCTTTTACAATCATTCCAATTATCCGTAGATCAAGATAACTCAAATTTGAATCATACCGGATCTAACTGTGAAAATCTTGTTCTTACTAGATCACTATTGAACCGAATCAATCTTGGAAGATTAACTTTTCAAAACTTCTTGCGGATCTTCCATATCTTTACCATGGCTTATTTAGATATTTCTCTGAGAACCCTTTTATCCGCAACCTTTCATGTGCCACTTTCAGGCACCTATTGACTGGCTAGGGGAAAATGTTTTTCTTTTGTTACTCCCCCTGAGCCAGAGCTAGTCTATTTAGTTTCTGGAAGGAATATCAACACCAGATTCTAGTGCGGATCCATCCCCATCATTTTCTGTACTTCTCTTCACCCATATCTTGTTCATCTCTCTTTGAATTTCATCCGCATTCACTTTTCCTTTTCCTTTGTCTTGGTTTTGATTGTGATGCACCGGACCCTTTTTGTCCTGATTCTTACTTCTGTAGAATTTGGCAATATGACCGGATCTATTGCAATTGAAGCAAATAACATTTCTTTGCATATTTGACTGATATCCTCTTGATCTACACTGATTATCCATATGTCCCATTCTATTGCATGCAAAACATCTACCATTGAATGAATTGTTCATTTGCATATTTCTGCATTCATGAGTTTTGTGACCATACCTTTTGCAATTAAAGCACTATCCAGAGAAGGATGAATTAGTCTGATTCATTCTTCTTCTGCACTAATTTGCTTTATGACCAAAGTTATTGTAATTGTGGTAGTATCCATTGAAGGAAGGATATCTTTGAGCATTTGGTTGCCTTACAGGAGGTCTTCTAGGCCTGTTTCTTGGATTTTCTGATCTAGAGTTCTTCTAACCAAATCTGGAGCTTTCACCTTTTTCATACCCCAAGCCTTGCTTGTCATCTACCCTCTTTTGGCTTTGAAGAACTTCAAGTTGAGCAGAGCTTATCTTGAATTTCTCTTTGTATTCATTTGTTGTTTGAAGATCCCTTTTAAGAGTGTCAATCTGATTCTCAAGTTGTTCTTCATTATTCCTAGCTTCTTCAAGATCAGATTCAAGATGCCTGATTATTCTATCCATTTTGTGGCAGTCTTCTGATTTCTCCTTGAGAGATTGTCTTAGATCATCTTCAGTTTTTCTTTTCTCTTCAATTTCTTGGGTAAATTTCATAACTCCTTATTCCATTTCATGTCTTACCATAATGACCTCTTTTGATAACTTTCCACATAACTTGGTTTTCTCCTTCAGATCTTTATTTGTATCATTGGCTTCACCTTGATTTGCCAATTGCTAAAGTAGATCCTTTCTCTTTTTCATAGAGATACTCAGTTTCCCTTTTAGTTCATTTATGAAATCATTAGCCTATTTGAGTCTTTCCTTCAATTCATTGACTTCAGAGTTAGATTGCTCAAGATCATCTAGGGCAGACTAAAGTTGTTCCCTCATACCATACACATCCATTTGAATTCCCAGATCTTCCTCAAGCTGTTAGGCTCTGTTTGGAGGAAATTAGCTCTGATACCAATTGTTGATAACTGAGAGGGGGGGTGAATTAGTTATCTTAATTAATTTAACTTTCTGTTCTTCTTTAACAACTAGTGCAGCATCAAAGCAAATAAGCATTCATAATCATGAAAGAAGAAACAAAGTCAAGATACATAACACAATGATTTTGACGTGGAAAACCCTGTTAAGGGAAAAACCACAGGGTGACTAACCCAAGAATGTATTCTCTTTTAGAAGAATAGAAATATAAAATGGCATTGCCAATTAGGGCTCACTACCTAAGCACACTGCTCACAAGAGGCTCACTACCTACAATAGTTTATAGAAGGAAACAAGATACTTGAACTAATGAGAAGCATCCACATGTGCTTGGGTTCAATTTCGGTTGAGCTCAATATATTGGTCTACTGCACTTCATTCTTTCTCTGCCTTAGTTCTGTTGTTCTATCACATACCAGACCTCTATCTCTGTTTCTACACTGTTCTCTACTTTTCTTCACACTACATAATACACCACACACCCCTTCATACCAAAAACAATCTGGTATATATATCCACACCAAGGATTTCATCCATCTTCTAGTCAACATCCAAAAAATTCAGAATATCTCTAAACTCTAGTCTGTTGGTTGAATCCTTACCTACCAAGTGATGCGTATCAAAAAGATGCTCATAGAAGTCATCAATCATGTCGGCCAATCATGAATGATACCTCAAGAAACTTGATCACCATCAATAACTTATCCAGAAAAAGGTCTGATGCTCTGCCGGTCAGTTCTTCCTCAGTCTACTTTGCCAAACAGGTTTCCAACACTTAGGTTTCATACTCTTATATCACTAGAGGCTCAATCTCTAGAATATATTAGTGAAGGTACTCTACTTGACTTCCCCAAGTCTGCGCTTCACTGAGATACTTCCTCTGAGAGATCTGGACCTGACTGTCGAACCTTGCTACATACTCTGTTCTTGCTTACCAGACCAAGATACACTTTAGTCTATCTTCTGGTATGGTCATACCCAGTCCTGCTGATGTGTGGGATGGACTTTGTTACCATCAATGACAACACTCATAAAGCCACAACGTGTCTCTTGCCAACAACCCCAACTGATAAATTCCTATCGAAATGATACACCACTAGATGCATCTCATGATACAGTTGTGTCAATAGGCAAGGCCCACACATAAATACCATCTCTTGGGTGATCATAGCCTCAATCACCCTACACCAACCAACTTAAAATCCCTATGAATGCTGATTCGAAAGTATAATCCCTCTAATCAGAATAAGGTATACTAATCCACCCCAACCAACAAGGTCTGTGCATAACTTATTTACCGATGATCCTCAGTATATACTGGGTGAACAGGTGCAAATGTCATGTCAAAAGTTGCCACTCCCGAAGGTACATCATATGTCACCCAATATCCAGCTATGGGAAGCCTCGTTATCCTCCACACATACTGTAGGGTGATGGTGATCCCACCCATAGGCAACAAAAAGAAGCATGTTTTTCTCCTCCACCTCTCTACTAGGGTTGTCATCATAGCCCTATGCGCCTGTATCTGGGGCATCTCAACAACTGTCTATAATCCTATCCTCCCTAATCAAGCTAAAGTGGCATGGTCAAACTATGACTACAACCTCATCACTAACAGAACTTGCCACTCCTATGAATGTAAAATCCTACCTGCAATCTACATCTAAAAATCACCAAAACTCAACTCTTTTTCCCAAAATAGTGCTATGGTGCTAATCCATAACACTATAGCACCAATGCAGAGCTTGGTGCTAATCCTTGACCACATGGCACCACTTTATGAGATGGCACTAAGTCTTAAGCCTTTGGCACTAATCCAGAGCTTAGCACTACAACTAGTCTACATAGTGCTAAACTGACATTAACCTTAAATTTCCTCTTATTATTGGTGCTAACGTAGAGCTTGGCGCTAAAACTATGCATTATGGTGCTAATCGAGAGCTTAGAGCTAAAGTTCCACTCTATGGTGCTAATACAAGATACCCCAAACCTAGGTGCTAAACCCAAGCTTGGCACCAAAACTACCTCAAATGGTGCTAAACCATCTGAATGGAATTTTTTACCCCTGGTGCTAAACGAGATGATGGTGCCAAAACATAGATAGATGGCACTAAACCATCTGAAAAACCCAATTTTACCCTAGCGCTGATCTAGAGGATTGCACTAATTCACTTAATTATGGCGCCATGCGGCTGCACAATGGCACCATTCTACCTAACTATCCATTTCTTGAGCCCATAAACTACCCAAAACACAAAATCATGAAGCTAGGGTTGACCTGTGGGTCTACTAGCGATGATCTGCTATAGTCATGCACCCTCTTAGATCAGTGTTGGTAGCATGGGAATGGAGGTTGTGTCATGTCTTCTTCTCCTCTTCTCTCATCTAATAATCTCAATGTATGCAAATGTGGCACTTTGGGCCCACACTTTTTATATATAGCCACCATGTCATACTCCCATACACCTTTTTCTCTCCCTAGGTCATAAAATGTAACCTTTTTCACCCGTTTTACTTCCTATACACCTAATTTCCCATCCTCTATCCATTTTTCACCATTATCTCCTCCTTTCAAGAGTTTACCCCAAAAAAATTTAATTTTTCACCTGATCTCTCGAGGGGGCATCCTTCATCCATTCCATTCCTTCCTAATGGCTGGGGAAAAATTCTTTGACTTGATGCCATATCCCTACTAGGTCATGACGCCACATCAAAGAGGGGCAAATGTAGACACCTAAAAATGTCTTAACCCTTCGACCGCTCTTTGACATCATCTAGATCATCAATTTCCCATCCAATTAATTAATTAAATTTTTAATTAATTAATTATCCTATCTAACCCCTGAACCATCCATTCATCCTCCATCAATTAACCCCTAAAATTGAATTAATTTAATTAATTCAGCATTACACCTTACTAACATCATCCCAATTAATTAAATAAATATGCAAAATATTTATTTGGTTAATTTGTCCACTTTACTAAACCCAATTAATTAGGTAAATCATACTTATCTAATTAATCTGCTCTACTAATTAGCCTACACCTAACCTAGTTAATTAAATAGCTATTATTTAATTAGCTACCCTAGCCTACATGACCCCTAGAACTAGATTAATTAAATAAATCATTATTTAATTAATCCCAAACCCTGATTACCTACTCACTAATTTTCTCCAGCCACATTAACTAAGTCAAATCCTTCTTAACATCTTTTCCCACACCCACAAATAAAAAAATTCAAAAAATAATTAACCCCTGCAACTCATTCTTTCCATTTTCATGCTAAAATATCTTCCACCATTTTAGCTTAAAAATGTGTGATGGGTAAAATGAGATAATCCAAATAAATAATAAAAACCCAAAAACATCAATGGAATGTGCAAGTAAATAAGGATTTAATAGAAGAAGAAATGATACTCACAACCTTTTTACCTTGCAATTTCCATTGTTCGCCTATTCTCTTTTGATCTTTTGGTGATGAAGATGGCCCTCAGGAAGCTTGCTTCCTTGCTTGGATTCCTCAAGATGACAAGGAGAAATGGCTCGGATACTTGTTGTGTTGAAGATGAGCTTCTACACAATGTGAAATGGATGATAGATGGTAGATAGTGGGGGTGCCAATGGCGCACTATGGATTATGCAGCATAAGTTTACTTGAAAGTTTTTTTTTTTTAAATGGAAGGAGAAGGTTGTATTTATAGAGTTGTGAAGGAGAAGATCAACGGTTGAGAAATAATAAGAATATCAATGGTAGAGGATGTTCAAGAGAACGTGTGCGAATAGAGGAAGGACATGTGTCATTCAAAAAGATGCTTTGTTGAGTTAACTGCTTTCTTGATGAGGATGAGTTTCTATTTCTTAAATTAGAATATATTTTTCTAATTTGATAGTTTTGTTGATAGCTTTAAATCAGTTAACTCAGCTTTTGCTTTTGTATGACAAGAAGAATTTATTTTTAGAAGATTTTGAAGATTTTTTTAGAAGATAAGAAAGCATAATTAAATAAATAAATTTATTTAATTACTTGTAGATAATTTGGAAGAATAAATAAAATATTTAAATATATTTTATTTTTTGGAGATTTAATTTAAATAAATTTGCATTTTATTTAAATTTAGAAGAATGGATGATTTAATTAAATAAATAAAATTATTTAATTATTTAGAAGAATAAAGTTGATATATAGATGAAATTAATTAAATAAATGTAATTTATTCAATTAATGGGAGAAAATGAATCAAATAAATAAATAAATTTATTTATTTATTGATAGAGGAATATTAAGATGAAATAAATATTTAAAATATATATTTAGGTAGAGTCATGTCATTTTTAGGTGTATACATTTTGCCCCTCTTTGATGCAATGTGTTTTATCACGTTGTTTCAAAGAATAAGAATTTTCGACAATGATACATGCCCCAGTTTGCCCCTGGTACAAGTTTAACGATAGGATGCCCCCTCGGGAGATTGGATGAGAAGATGGCAGAAAGCGTGAGACAGACAATCTCACGAAGAAGGAGGTGAAAAATAGGTTAAGATGGGGAAAAATAGGACATGGTTTGGAGGAACAGACATGGGAAGTAGTCACAATTGTCACACAGTCAACTATGGCTCACTTGCTATATATAGGAACTGGGTCCACAAGTCCTATTCATTTGCACACTTGTCCTTAGTTGATTGGTCTTTGAGAGCTTAGGAGAGTAGAGGAGCTAGAGCAGTCGACAGAGATATGGATATTCCACGTGAGGAGCACCGGTTTGAGTGAGCTCGACTGTTCGACCGGCCACCTGAGGCAGGACCACCGGTATGTAGTTTGACAAAACTTGCTAAAAGTCATTTATTAGGCCAATAAATGCTTAGGAAAAATAACTAGGATAGATACGCTAGACTGCAGTTCGGCGCATATGTGCTCTGAAATGGCACATATGCTTCGAAGTTGTGCATCTAAGTGATCTTATGGCGCATATGATATATGTGCGCATATAGGCTATGAATTGGTGCATCCATTGTGGAACTGCACATGTGACACAAAAAGTCACGCATATGCCAGAATGGCTCATATATGTCAAGGATTGGTGCATTCACGGTGAAGCGGCACATCTGATATGAATCGGCACATTTGCTACTTGGTTCGGTGCATTTGCACTAAGATAGTTAGTTGACTTAATGAAATTAACCCAATTGGCACCTTGATCGATGCATCAAATTATAAGCGATCTCCAAGATTGCCGAGAATCTAGTCAAGAGATGATATGTTGTTTTGATTAATTTGATATGTTAAGTCAATGATAGGATAGTCTGATTGCCTTGAGTAGGTTTGCTTGGATATGGATTTCTTTGACACTATGCTTTGCCTAGTTGCAGGAGGATATCTGGGATACCCTGATGTCACGAGAACAATTCCCTTTGCCATTGTTGCAATGGTATATGTTGACAGAGATGGACCACGAGGCTCTTGGTGCTATGGGCCTTCATTACATTTTTTCATGCCTGAGGTTCGCGTGAACCATGGTTTATTGACTGCAGTGGTGGAGCAGTTCCACAGCGAGGATGGGACATTCCATCTACCGATGGGGAAGATGACTATTACTCTAGAGGACGTGTACATGATTCTGCACCTCCCTATTCAGGGAGAGTTGGTGGAGTATGACCCACAGCATGATGCGGGATTGGCTGAGTGCAGATGCATTTTTGATGACCCAGAGTTGGTTGAGTAGGTGATTTCATGGCAGGACATTCATGACTGCTATGACTACTTCCCAACGATAGTGGCAGGATTGATTGGTGGTGTAGTATGCCCCGATAGGAGGTTGCACAGGTTCCTGATTGGCTGGGGGAGGGTGCTAGAGAGTATGATTATGGATGGGACTCGATATGCATGGGGTGTGTGCATGCTAGCACACTTATATAGGGATATGCACCAAGTTGTGTATCATAGAGGGGCCAGTTTGGCAGAGTGCAGGGCAGGGAGTGGGACAGGCTCCGCAGCCTGACTTATAGCAGTAGGCTATGGTTGCATTACAGGGTCAAGTTAGGTAGTTGAGGGCCCACCTGAGAGCAGCAGAGTCTCAGAGAGATGCAGACGCAAGGTAGATATCAGAGATTTCCAGAGAGAGAGACACAGCCCTAGCGAGTGTGCTGGCAATTAGAGTGGAGAGAGATGCAACAGTGGTAGCCCTGGGTATAGATGGTACTTTGAGCTTTTTGGTTGCACAGGTGCAGTAGGCACAGACACAACTAGCCCAGGTACAAGGTGAGCTTGCCAGAATGTAGGCTTAGACTCAATACTATAGAGGACTATATCACAGGGCAATGTCGGCGGACCAGCGTGTGCCTAGTTACAGGAGTCAGTCTACGGCATCACAGAGGGCATGTGGATCCCAATCCGTAGCATCAGTGAGAGGCCCCCATTAGTCAGGGGGTAACAGAGGAGAGGGCAGTGCTCCATGGCAGCAGGGTTAGCCAGTTTTTGACACTTGTACCAATTTTTAGCAGGATGTACACATTTTTGATGGTTGAGATAGCCTGTTATGTATTATTTTGCCCTGAGACGTGTATCACTATCTTTTTATACTTTGTATACTTTTCATGACATGACTATGAGAGATGGACAAATATTTTGGTATATTGCAAATTTGGACATGTTTTATGTTTATATGCTATGGATGCAATCTATCTTATGATGCTTTATATATGTGATGTGTATTGTATCGATTTGGGATGATTTGATATGCAATGTAGATGTAACATGTTATTGATATGATTATACAGCTCTATATGTGTTTGTTTATGTTTTTGATTTTTTGATATGATATACTGATGCAAATATTTTTGGATGTCCTGATGCACTTATTATGTATGCAAATGATTTAATCATGTAAATGACTATCTCATGTGATATGATATGTTACCTATGCTATGTTTTTGATATGTCCAAATGTACTCAATCGACACGGAGATGATATAGATAGGCAGAAGAAAAAGGGATGAAAGAAATACAGGATTTCATTTGATATTTTGCAGGATTTTCTTTATTGCATGGTTGATATGGATTTCTAGATATGGGATGGATGTGGATACTTTGCCATCATTAGAGCGCAAGTACTTTTGCTTTCATCATTGGGCACTTTTTGTTTCTTTTCTCTTTTTGAAATATTGTAAGAAAATACAAGCATCTAGGTATAATTAAACCGAGATGACCTGAGTATTCCTTACATGGATTTTGATATAGCAAGTTGATACAAGCATCTAGTCAAAGTTGAATCTAGATGACTTGAGCACTTCATGTATTTCAACAGACAAGGATTGCCCTTTTTCATGTTCAAACCTCTAAAGTCCTTGATGATCTTTTGCTAATCATGTCGTTAGATAAAAGTCATCACATTACTAAAGTTTGATCCACAAACAACATACAAAGAAAAAGATTATGCCCCCATCATAGCATCTGTAGCTTTTGGCATCCTTGAGTAGCATAGGAAGACATAATGACAAAAATCCAAGACCTTGTAAGTTAACCTGTTCATAAAACATTCTTGCATTAGATGTGTATTTTTGCCATAATTGATATAGAATTAGTCTAAGTGTTTCAGTATATGTTGCGTTTGCTTTGGACAGGTTGATGTCTCATGCCAAGATTTTTGTTTTGGGAAGCTTGCTTTGCTGCGCGCGCTTGTCTAGTGAAAGGTATCACAATCCTTATTGATAACCTCTTTTAGAACATGTGGCATTCAAGAATCCAAATCCACAACTAGGGCGAGGAGTTGCCCCCAGTTTAGACAAGGATTTACTTATTATGGGTGAGATGGACCCTAAGGGACTAACCTAGTGCCTCGGGGGCTCATTGCTAAATAGCCTTGCCTATGTGATAACGCATAGGCAACGTAGTTCAGGGAACCTGATGGACCTAAGACCTAGGTGATGGCAAAGATGCAAAAATGGTATGGATAGCAGGATAGAATGGATAGGAAAGACAGGGAGTGGAGCCTCAGGAGCACATTGAGAATGGCCTTGCCTACATGATAACTCAGAGGCGATGTAGTTCGACAACAGTTCAAAGGACTGGTTCAAGATGAATAATACGATAGACACAAGAGAAATGAGGCCACAACAGATGGAGGAAGTGGTTTGTCACAGATAGCGCATGTTTACCAAGTTTTCACCACTTGATTTTATTTGCACCAAAGATAAAAGTACACATGACGCCTGTTTGCCAGGTTTTCATCATGGTACCTATCCCAGGTGCCTATTTGCTAGGTTTTCACCAGAGGATGATTTTTTTGTTGTTTTTCTATTTTTTGATTTTTTTGTTTTGTTTTTGACCATTTTTTGATTTTTTTGTTATTTTTAAGGACTCCCTTGCATTGGGGTTTAGGTATAGAACTTGCAAAGATGCATACTATTGATAGGATCATCAAATAGTTCACCTTCAGATGTAGCCAATTGATATGCTTCTGACACATAGGCTACAATGATGACATAGGGACCTAGCCAATTGGGTTCAAACTTGCCTTTCTTTTCTCGATCTTGCTGATTTCTGGGATTTTCTCTGAGGACTAGATCACCAACTTCGAATACTCAAGGTTTTACCCTATGGTTGTAATTTTCGGACATCCATTGTTGATATGCTTTTAGGTGGTTAAAGGCCTATTGCCTTCTCTCTTTGAGCAGCTCTAATTCTTGGAGTCGAGACACTCTTCTCTATACTCTTCATCAGATATGAGGCATTTTAAAGAAACTCACAAGAATGGGATCTCAACTTTAATGGGCAAGATGGCTTCAGATCCGTAGACCAAGGAGTATGGTGTTGCACCTGTGGGTGTGCAGATGCTTGTACGATAGGCCCACAATGCAGGATTTAATTAGATATGCCAATCATGGCTGGCATCATTAACAGTCTTTTTCAGGATTTTCAAAATGCTTTTATTTGATGCCTCTACCTGGCCATTGCCTTGGGGAAAGTAGGGGGTAGAAAAGCAATGCTAGATATGGAATTTGTCGCATAGTTCCCTGACATCTTGATTTTTTAAAGGTCGTCCATTATCCGTGATAATGGACGAAGGGATACCATAGCAACAAATGATATAGTTCAAGATAAAGGAGGTGATCTGCTTGCCTATGATATTGGATAAGAGCGTGACTTCAATCCACTTTGTGAAGTACTCAGTGGCGGTGATTATGAATTTATGGCTACTAGATGAGGGAGGGTGAATCTTGCCCACTAAGTCGAGTCCCCACTGACAGAAAGGCTAAGGAGTCATTAATGGTTGTAGCTCTTGTGCTAATGCATGTATCAAGTTCCCATGGATTTGGCATTTCTTGCACTTCTTTACAAAATGATAGGAATCTTGTTCCATGGTTGGCCAGTAGTATCCCATGCGTATGAGTTTCTTAGCTAGGGTGGGCCCACTAGAGTGGGTCCCACATATACCATCATGCACTTCATTCAGGGTGGTTTGATATTCCTCACTATCGAAATATCTAAGGAGAGTACCATCGAGACCTCTACGATATAGGGTATTGGTGATAATGGCATACCGGGATGCCTGACGAATGAAGGTTCATTTTTGGTTACTGGAGAGATCAGGTGGGAGGGTATTCTCTTTAAGATAGGCAAATATTTTTCCATAGAGGGGGGAATCAGGTCCAACAATGTGGCAAATGATATGGGATTTAGGGGTGTTGTATGCAGGACAGGATGTTGGCTCTACCAAGAACTCATAACGTGATTGATTATTTGGAATATCAAGGAGAGATGCAATCATTGCCATGGCGTCTATAGCTTTGTTCTCAATCCTTAGAATCTATTCAAAAGAGATCTTGACAAAGTATTCTTTGAAGTCATCTACCATTCATTTGTAACGGATTAATTTCTCATATTTTGTTTGGTAGTCATCATTTACTTGATTTATGATGAGTATATGAGCCATCGAAATACATTTTCTAGGTTGCTGTAGTTATGTGAAAGATAGACTCATCTAGAAATTTGAAACTCAAAGGGATATCATCTATTAGAGGTGCATCTACTAATTGATCTGCAAGTACTTGGCCTTTTATTGCTTTTCTGTCTACATATTCGATGTCAAACTTGCTGAGAAGCATGACCCATTTGGACAATCTACCTATTAGGGATGCTTTGTTGAGTAAGTACTTGAGTGGATCATTTTTTGCTACTAGTTTGACTGAATGTGACAATATGTAATGTCACCACTTTTATGAGGCAAAGGCAACAGCGAGGCATGCTCTTTCAATTGGCGTGTATTGAAATTCATATCCAACAAGTGTTTGACTAATGTCGTAGATTGCTTGTTCTTTCCCTTCATAATTTTGTTGTTCAAGGAGAGCTCCCAGAGCTGTTGGTGTGGCCGAGATATACAGCAACAAAGGTTTACCCTGAATCAGTGGCATCAATACAAGTGGTTTCATGAGATATTCTTTTAATTTTTGAAATGCCTGTTCACATGAATCATTCCATTTGAAAAGGACATTCTTATGTAAGAGGTGGGAAAATGGGTGGCACTTGTCTGCCAATTGAGAAATGAACCTTCTGATAGATTGTAGTTTTCCCTGTAGGGACCTTAGCTGAGTGAGATTTTTAGGAGGTGGCATTTCCATGATGGCCTTCACTTTAGTTGGGTTGACTTTGATTCCATTGGCGGACACTATGTATCCAAGTAGCTTACCTGAGGTAACTCCAAATACACACTTCTTTGGATTGAGGTGTACATTAAACTGTTCCAGTCTTTTGAAGATTTTGTCTAGTACTACCAGGTGTCCTTCTCTTGTGAGTGATTTTGCCAAGATGTCATCAACATAAGCTTCCATTATAGTGTGCATCATGTCATGGAAGATTGTGGTCATAGCTCTCTGATATGTTTTGCCAACATTTTTCAAACCAAATGGCATGACACACCAACAATAGGTGCCCCATGGACATGTGAATGCAGTCTTGTGTTGGTCTTTAGGTGTAATTTTTATCTGGTTGTATCCAGAAAAACCATCCATTAGTGATAGCATGGTGTGCCTTGCCGTGAGATCTACAATAATGTCAATGTTTGGCAAGGGAAAATCATCTTTCGGACAAGCTTTGTTTAGGTCCCTGAAGTCATTACATATTCAGACTCTGCCATCTGGTTTGGCAACTAGTACTATGTTAGAAATCCGCTCAGGATAGTCTATTGGTCTAATGAATCTGACATCCAATAGATTCTTTAGCTCTTCTTTCACCATGAGGGCTAGATGTGGGTGCATCTTTCTGAGTTTTTGCTTTATTTGCTTAGATCCTGGAGCTAGAGATAAGTGATGCATTATGAGATTTGGATCTAGCCCTGGCATATCCGCATATGTCCATGCAAAATTGATTTATTTTCTTTTGAATAATTTAGTGAATGCTGGCTTTTCTTGTGTTGTTAAAGACTATGCCATATGAATCATTCTAGGATTATCGCCTGTTGTGACATTGATCGGCTCTGCTAGTTCTATCAAGATTGAAGATCTCTCCTGATGTGCGAGATTGGGTAGAGGGTCAAGCCTTCCATCCTTCGGCGCCTCAGAGAGGTTTTCACCGTTGGATACATCTATATTTTTATTTTTTTCATGATCTAACACTATCGCAGAGTGGTTTTCACCATTAGATCTTTCTTTCATTTTGACATTTTTGAGACTAAAATGCTTGGCCTTGTCATTGAGTTCTATGGCATAGCCAGCTTTGTGGTCCCATGTGGGTATATGATCTCTAAGCTCAAGATAGTCTATCATGGCTTCATTGTTCTAAAAGGTATCGAGCTCAGAGGTAGTGTCTTGTAAGTTCCAATCTATGAGTTCAGGGTGTAACAATGGTAAGGGGTCATTGGGTTGGTTCGTTTCATGGGTATTGATGGTTAAGATAGAGGTGTTGTGGAGGTCATTATAAGTACAGACAAAGTCTGTGATGGTACTCTCCATTAGTAGATCTGTCAAGGGGGGTATCATTCTTTCCTCATGAATTTCACTATTGTTATTACGTGGGTCAGACTCTAGTGGTCTAGCCCTTGGAATTCGTCTCTCATTTGCATGGGTTGGGTCATACTCATGGACAACATCGATTCCTTTTTCATCACAAGATAGCTCCGAGAGACTATCCCACTCATACTCATTGGAATCAGTCTCACTCCCTAATTGCAATTGCTGAATTTGATCAACCAGATTACTAGCAGATGTTTCTGGTTGTTTGCCTTTATTTGTATTTGCTCTATTGGTTCTAGATGTGCCAGTGTAACCTAACCCTGTAGTGTCTCGGGCTATCAAGGTATGAGGTTGTATGGGTTCAGTGATACCATCTTTTCTTGAACCAAGTGGACCATGTCCTTCATACCCCATACTTTGTAGCATTTGGAATCCTTGATCATATTGTTCAGTTTGTAGAGTGTGATGGTCTTGTTGTGTTGATGAACTACCTTCAACCTTGTATAACCATTGTAGGATATCCTTTTCATCACTCTCATCTTCGAGGCTTCCCCATTTGATAAACAGACCTTTGGTAGTTTTATCTTCTTTTGATTTGTTCAGGATAGGTCTTCCATAGGATCTGGGAGATAGGGGGAGTTGTGCCAAATAGAGGGATTGGGAGATTGTGTACTCACCCAAGCCCTTATCTTTGAATCTAAGGTCAGGTTGAGAAGCCTTTGATGTGGAAGTGAGTGAAGCTGGGTCAACACAGGATGAAGATGAAGTAGAGGCACAATTGTTAGGAATCACAACTTCAAATTTAGGATGAATGGAGTTACAATACTGAAATGGATTGGGGTCACCTTGGATGGTGATCTCTTGACCTTTGTAGGGGAATTTGATACAGTGGTGGTATGTTGATGGCACTTCTTTCAGAGCATGTATCCATGGTCTCCCAAGAAGAATGTTATATGCTAGCTCCATATCGAGGACTTGACAAGCCACATCTTTTACTATAGGTCCCACTCTGATTGGTAAAGTAACAATTCCTTTGGAAGTTCTCTCCTCCTCATCATAGGCTTTGATAGTGATTTTCTTTTGTGGATCTAAAGCTTTCTCCACAAAAACCCAATGCAAGGATTAGCTTCAAGGTGCAAATATTCAAACCAACTCCTCCATCAATTAGAACCCTTTTATCTTGTGTTTGTGAATGAAGGCTTCAATATGAAGAGAGGCGTTATGAGGTTGGGTGATTGACATATCATCCTTTTCAGTGAATGATAGGGAGTGAGGTGAGGTAATGTGACCTACCATGGTTTGAAACTATTCTTTGGCAAGTTTCGTTGGAACAGAGGCTTCAGAAAGAGCTTTGTCAAGTATGGTCCTATGGGACGGGGACAGACGCAACAGTTCTAGAATGGAGATATGTGTAGGTGTCTTATGGAGTTGATCCAGGATACTGTATTGATTATTCAAAGGGGCAGGGGCTCCTCTAAGAGTGACTCTATTACTGTGGGTGGTAGCATTATAGTCTGCATCTTTATTTATAGTGATCACATTGATGCGTGAATCACTTTTCGAGTTGTGGTTAACAACATAGTTAAAGGAGACATTTGTGTAATTCGCGTTGTTAGTTCCACTGTTGTTTTGGTTGGAAGACCCTCCTTGCTCATAGTTGGGAAGAGGATCCTTGAATGCTCGATGATCATTATTAGAGGTATGTCTGTCAAGTGACACTTTGTTTTTCTTGATCAAATCTTGGATAGTGTGCTTGAGCACGATGCAGTCATTGGTTTTTTGCCACCTATTTTAGTGGTACTCACAAAAATCATTGTTGTTCCACCAAGGAGGTTTGACTTTTGGTTCATATTCCCATGATGTTGGAAGTGTTATGATCTTACTTATGATTAACTTCTGTAGGGCAGTTTCCAATGATTCTCCCAAAGGTGTAAATTTTCTCCTAGGTTGAAAATTTGTAAACCATGATTCAGTGTTTCTTGGTTTGTTTTGTCGGGGGTTGTTTTGCAGATTTGATAAGTTGAAGATGGGTTGTTTTGGTGCCGCATTCTTGCAATCTACCACCCCATCATTCACAATGTTTTTGTTTTTTGTCCAGAATCTTGGTTTATCTATGTTGGTATTGGTACTAGGATTGTCTTTATAGAGTTTTATTTGACCTTTGGCGATTAAAGCCTTTTTGATGATTAGACCCATCTCAATGACCTTACTAAAGGAAGTAGGACATTGGACCTATATCTGATAGCTTAGGTTGGTTTGTAGGTTATGGACAAACATTTCCAGTATTTATTTTTTAGGCATTTGATGTGGGCACTTACTTGCTAGCTGTCTCCATATTTGTAGGAAGGCGGCGAAAGATTCTCCACCTTGTTGTTTGGTGTTACAAAGGTCTAAGATTGAGGTGTCATGCTCAATATTAAGGAAGAGGTGTGTGACAAATTTGTCCACAAGTTTGTTAAAGGTCCTAATGTTAGGTCGTAGTCTAGAAAACCACTCCATGGCTTGTCCTCCTAAGCTAATTGGAAACAATTGCATAAGATAAGTATCATTGTGGGTGACTTCAAGACACGTAGCGTTGAATTCCCTTATGTGGTCCCCTGGATCACCCTTTCCTCGGTATTTATCAAATTTTGGCACCTCAAATTTAGAGGGGAAAGGTATCATGATCAAGGTCCTATCAAAAGGATATGGTGAAATATCCTCTAGGGAATAATGCTTAGTTGATGTTCCTGTTTGCATGTCTATGAATTATTGTTGTAAAGCTTGGATCTGTTGGGTCATTAAGCTTAAGGCATTTGTAGGATCGATGGTTGCTTTGCTTTTGTCTATGGGTGTTTTCTCTCATGAGCTTTCCTTAGGGTTTGTTTCTTCCTCAGGTTCTTTTAGAGCTTCCACATCAAAATCTTTAGGAAGCTTGACTCCTAGTTGCGCTAAGTGAAGAAAGAATTTAGTGGGGTCTTGGGCAAGTACCTTATCCATTATGCGTTGAAATCTTCGGTCTTGCTATGTTTGGAGGACCTCTTCCATAGAAATTTCCTCATCACTGTCGTGAGAGGTTGGAATAGTTTTCTCAGCCATTTCAATCTATTTTTGCTTTTGGGACCTCGTTAAGACCATGCAAGGTGACTAGAGATGCGATGGAGTGAGTTTGAAATTTTTTTCTTTTTGAGCAAGAGGTGCTAGAATGTGCCAAGATTTAAGCAAGGTTCTCCTTAGATCTAATAGGTGTTAAAAAAGTTGGGTGTACAAAACGATAGTCAAAGTAAGGATGATAGAAATCTGTTTACTTCATGTAGACTAGTCTTGCACAAGCCACTAGTGGACTTCCGAGAGAAAAGGATGATTGATCCTTGATAGTGGAGACTCACTAGGTTTGTTTGAGGTTTGATGCAATCAAGAATAGCTTGGTTCTCACCTTGTTGGATTTTGCAAGAATTCTTGTGAAGTTTTTGGATGATGCAGCGTAGGAAAAGTAGCTATGGTGCGGAAGAAGAGCGAAATGGTTGACTTGCATGATTTTAATCAAATCTTGGGAAAACTGAGACAAGTTTGAAATGGGTTTCTAAAAAGTTGAAAATTTTTCTCTTAGGAAGTATGGAATAGCTCTCTAGTTTGGATGCGCAGTAGATGCACTGGAACAGGAGGTAAAAGTACCACAAGTTGAAGCAAATGCACAAGTCTGGCAATTTTTATATGCACAGCAACAGTGATCAAATGCGTTGTAAGTCTAGGTATATGCGTTGCAGGTCACAATAGATGCACCGTTCTAGTTTTCAATTTGATTTTAGAGAGTTTTGGCACGTTTTTAACAAAAAAAATTATTTTTGGTTGAAAACTTGGTCTTTTTGAACTCTGATTTTCAATTATGGCAAAAGACACAGCAAACGCATAGAAGTTTTCATGATTTTTATCTTTTATTATTTTTTTGTATTTTGGACTTTTTTGACACAAGAACAATTACAACCTAGGCTGGAAAGGACAGTATTTGTTGAGTCCCCTAGCTGTGCATATTCAAAGCATGTAGCTCCAGGATCTGGTAGCATCGGCTCCCCTCCATGGCACTCACTTCTCATGCATACCAGATCCAGGTTTCCTTAGGCTTGTACCCCCATCGAACCATAGGATTGTTCCTGCTACCTCTACTAAGAATCACATGAATCAGGGCTGCTTCAAAGGTTCCACCTTTTGCGCCAACAAATAGGGGTTTTTGGTATACTAACCAAATGGCTAAGTAGTCAAGGCAACCATTTGAGTGGTTACATGTGCGGCAGCGCTACTCTCCATTATGGTGTCTCCTAGCCTCTAAGGGTTATGCCTTGGAGGGTTTTGGGGGAGGTTGGCTGTCTGTGTAACACAGCGGCACTCGTTGCAGGAAGCTTTTACCTCAAGCATAATTTATTTAAAGTGGATCGGTAGGGCTTGGCTTTAGCCTATTTCCACTCAGGGTCGTTCCCACTTGGACAGGCAGGCATCCAAGGGCAAGCCCCTCTAAAAGGTTATACAGAAGGAATAACAAGTCTGGTGTTCTAGTCACCCAGTAAAGGGGAGAGCATAAGCCTATTGTCATTCAACAGACACAGAAAATAATGATTAATCCAATCCTATTTAAAAGGAAAAAAAAACTAAATGTGTTATCTACTTGTGCACTCACACATTTGTTAACTTTGAAGTGGTTAAAGATAGCAATGGTTCATTCCATTTGTGAGATAGCAATGTTCTAAACTAAGAAAGATAGCAATAATGCAAAAGATAGTAGTGGTTGTTCGTTACTGTCCTCCTAGTTAAGGACTACGTGAGATTTGCATGCATTTTTTTTTTTACTTTTCTCCCTAATTAATCTAAGATGAGTTAATTAGTGCAACTAAATGATCTATCTAGCTCCTAATCCTGCAAGATAAACGTTAGCGTTAACCTAAAAAATTACTAGAAATCCTAAAACCACAGTGAAGATCAGATGCACCGCTTAACAGTCTGTATGCGTAGAAATAGAGATTGTAAGCATAGCTTTACAAATGCGCTAAGATAGATGTCAAAAGCGCAAGAATAAGAGGCAAATGTGCCAATACTATAGATGCGTCGTAAAAAGGTATGTAAGTGTCGTGTCTGAGGGTATATGTGCTAGAATGCTACAGGCGCCGAAACAGATTGTAGATGTGCCGACTCAGAGGATGTATGCGTCAAAACTTTGTATGTGCTATAACAAGTTGTAGATGTGCCGGCTTAGAGGTTGTATGCGCCAGAACAGGTTGTAGATGCGCCTCGGGATTGATCAGATGCACTGCCTAAACCTGTTTGAAGCCTGTACAGAATCTATACGGAACCTGTCACTCAGAAACTCAATTTTTTAGTTAGATTTGGGGCAAAGGCCCCACGATGGGTGCAAAAAATGTGATGGGTAAAATGGGATAATCAAAATGAATAATAAAAACCCAAAAACATCAATGGAATGTGCAAGTAAATGAGGATTTAATAGAAGAAGAAATGATACTCACAACCTTTTTACCTTGCGATTTCCATTGTTTGCCTATTCTCTTTTGATATTTTGGTGATGAAGATGGCCCTCAGGAAGCTTGCTTCCTTACTTAGATTCCTCAAGATGACAAGGAGAAATGGCTCAGATACTTGTGTTGAAGATGAGCTTCTACACGATGTGAAATGGATGATAGATGGTAGATAGTGGGGGTGCCAACGGTGTGCTATGGATTCTGCAGCATAAGTTTACTCAAAAGCTTTTTTTTTAAATGGAAGGAGAGGGTTGTATTTATAGAGTTATGAAGGAGAAGATCAACAGTTGAGAAAGAATAAGAAGATCAATGGTAGAGGATGTTTGAGAGAACATGCACGAATAGAGGAAGGACATGTGTCATTCAAAAAGATGCTTTGTTGAGTTAACTACCTTCTTGATGAGGATGAGTTTTTATTTCTTAAATTAGAATATATTTTTCTAATTTGAGAGTTTTGTTGATAGCTTTAAATCAGTTAACTCAGCTTTTGCTTTTGTATGACAAGAAGAATTTATTTTTAGAAGATTTTAAAGATTTTTTTTAGAAGATAAGAAAGCATAATTAAATAAATAAATTTATTTAATTATTTGTAGATAATTTGGAAGAATAAATAAAATATTTAAATATATTTTATTTTTCAAAGATATAATTTAAATAAATTTGCATTTTATTTAAATTTAGAAGAATGGGTGATTTTTTTTTTTTTAATGCACCTGGTAAACTTTTTAACGTGACTGGTGATGTTGGTGCGACACACCCTCCAACTCCACACAATGCTTTTTCCTAGAGCTATGAACCGTTGAGGCCACAACACAGGGGGACCTCATCCCCAAGAAAGAACACTTCAAACCTGCGAGCACATTTGCCTAGCGAAGGCATAATGCCTACGAGCTCGTTGGCCCAATGGGGGTTTGAACTCTGGTGGCCGCCACTACAACCGAGCAACTTAACCACCGAACCATGCCCTTATCAGCTGAAGAATGGGTGATTTAATTAAATAATTAAAATTATTTAATTATTTAGAAGAATAAAGTTGATATATAGATGAAATTAATTAAATAAATGCAATTTATTCAATTAATGGGAGAAAATGAATCAAATAAATTAATTAATTAATTAATTTATTAATAGAGGAATATTAAGATGAAATAAATATTTAAAATATATATTTAGGTAGAGTCATGTCATTTTTAGGTCTATACAAAATGTAAGGTCCCAAAAATGTGCATGTGTCACATGACCTACACATTCCCACATAAAATGGAATTTTTAATTCCACCTCCTCCCAAGGAAATAAATTTTTAATTTCCTCACACATAAAAATCACATTAAATGCAAAGTCCTCCCTAAAATGAATTTTAAATTCAATTTTCTCCTCCACCCTCTAAATTTGATGATCAAATCTCAACCCTCCATCTCACATTTAATCTCATCAATTGATCTCAACAATCAATCTCCACCTTTGGATCAAAATCCCCTCCAATTTGACTATAAATACAAGCCTCCACAAGCCATTTCATCACCCAATTTTAGAGAAAGTTTATTATGCCCAAATCTCTTCCAATTTCCATCCATCTTAGCTAGGTTATGTTAAAATTTATAGTGCATTTGAGAGCATTTTACATTCTAAGTCTTAGTTTGGGTAAAGCAAGGAGCTAGTGGGTGCATGTTCCTCAACCTTATCAAGGAGTGAGGAGTGTGCAAGATTCTACAAGGTATAATTTGTGTTTTTCTTTGTTTATTTCATGTTCTTGCATCTTTCACACTTTTTCATCTTCAATTATCATGCAAAGATTCATCATAGGTTTGACATTTTAGATCTTGAATCAATCTCAAATTGTAGATTCCTATATAATTGTATGTAATTCTTTATAATCAAATTATAAAATTCATTTTAATATGTCCATGGAATGTTTTCAATATTCCATTATAGCATATATTTTTATTTTGCATAATTTATTGTTTGCGTCTATTTTTTTTAACTCTCTTCAGTCACCTAGATCGCACGTGTTTGGGAATTTTATCCAATCCTATACAACTAAATTTGTGTGCAATATACCATTTATTTTCTAAATCCTAATGATGAACCATGTAGTATGATGTAAAATGTTGATGTAAAAAAGTCCCTACTATTTATATCAAAAACCATTAATGATTTCTCCTGAAGTAAATCATAAATTTCCATAAGCTATGTGCAAAAAGTCTTCAAATATAATGTGTGTTGATATATGTAATGTTGAAATTAGCATATACTTATGTCATCTTCCATTTAGACTTATGCTAATTTTTAGAGAATGACTTAATAGATTAAAAATGGTACAATCTTGTTGAAAGTTGGGCTCCTTCCCTCATGCTCATTGTCATCTATTTACATGCATTTGCACACTAATTTGTTGTTTTCATCTATCCTTTTGGAATTGTCTTCATTCACCAACATCTACACTTGTGTTTTGATTGTCATTTCTATTAAGCTTCTGAAATTTGTATTTTTTAATTTCACATTTTATTTACATATTTGGTCTTCACTTATGATCTTACATGCTTCACTAATAAAACATTTTTTCAAAGTTTGGTGCTTATTTACATATACCATATTCCTAAAATCAAAGACTTAAAAGTTATAAACAATATTGTAAATAAGAATTAAATCCCAAACAAATGACATAAAAAATGTTAACAATAGTAGATATATCATTCTAAGAATACATCTCAACAAATTCTAATTTCTTCATATGATATGTTTTCATTAAGCTTTAAACTCTATTTATTAAATTGTAGTTTCAATTTGAACAAAAAAAATTAATGTTAGTTAGAATCTTTTATTAACTAAAATCTGTTAATTACAAATTCTTAATAAACATCCAAATATATTTACTTAGAACATTTTTTTTGGATTATTTAAGCGAGGGATAAGGGCCCTCTCTCTTTTATCAATACTGAAAACAAAAATTTGCATTTAAAGTCATTCATTGACTATGACCAAATGAATTTAACCATAAGTAATGGCCTAATAGAAGGCAACATGCTTGATTTCATTATATAATAATGTATGACCAAGACAAACAGTAATATGAACCAACTTTGCCACCAGACTATCAAGCAAACTAGTTGAATTATTTATAAAATCCGAACTCAATAAGAGATGCATGAATTTGCAAGATATCTAACAAACCATGAATAAACATGTGAATGTTGAAAAACATAACATGCATTTCAACATGCAAATTTACATAGGCAATGAAATCATAACATAGAAAATCAAATGTATTAACTTCTACACAACCCTATAGAAACATAATATTAGGTAACCACTTTAGTTGGGTTGCACATAGCTCCATTACATAAAGATAAATATTGTCAAATATATCCATGCCTTCAAGATAACCTCAAATCACCACAAGTCCTTCCATTACTGCCACTAACCTCAAATCAAGCCTATAAATTACCTATATATTTTTACCAAAATATGAATCAATCTATGAATCATACAATAAAGGCATAGAAATCATGAACTAGACTTGCGCAGGTTGAAAAACATAATGTGCAGTTCAACCCGTAACTTTATATACAATGAAATCCTACAATACCAAATCAAATGTAATAATTTCTACAGATCCCTAAAACAACATAAAATTAGGAATACACTTTTGTTGGAATGAACATAGCTTTGTTACGTGAAGAGAAAGGTTGTGAAATCCAACCATGCCTTTGAGATAACCTCAAATGACCACATAAACACATCTTACAACCCATGAACTATAATTGTTTAGGTTGAAAAAGACAATGTGAAGTTCAACCTGCAACTTTATATATACAATGAAATCCTAACACACCAAATGAAATGTAATTATTTGTACACAACCCTGAAACAACATAAAATTAGGAAGACACATTGGTTGGGGTGCACATATCTTTGTTTCATGAAGAGAAAGGTTGTGAAATCCATTGATACCTTTGGGATAACCTCGAATGACCAATTATGTCCTTCCATTACTGCTACCAACATCAAATGAATACCATGTTGTCTAAATCTTTTCAAAACATTATGAATCAATATGTGAGTCAACTAAGAGAGGCATAAGTTTGAAACACATATTACAAACCATGAACTAAACTTGTATAGGTTGAAAACACAATGTGTCATTCAACCTGCAACTTTATATATATAATAAAATCCTAACAAAACCCTAAAACAACATAAAATTAGGAATATACTTTTGTTGGGGTGTGCATACCTCTGTTACATGAAGATAAAGGTTGCAAAATCCAACCATGACTTTGAGATAACCTTAAATGACCAAAAAAACACATCTTACAAACCATGAACTAAACTTGCGTAGGTTGAAAAACATAATGTGTAGTTCAACCTACAACTTTATATATATAATGAAATGCTAACACAACCCTAAAACAATATAAAAATAGGAATACACTTTAGTTGTGGTGTACATACCTTTTTTATGTGAAGAGAAAGGTTGTGAAATCTAACCATGCCTTTGAGATAACCTCAAATAACCACAAAAACACATCTTACAAACCATGAACTATTGTGCAAGTTGAAAAATATAATGTGTAGTTCAAACTACAACTTAATATATACAATGGAATCCTAACATACCAAATGAAATGTAATTATTTGTACACAACCTTGAAACAACATAAAATTAGGAATACACATTGGTTGGGGTGTATGTCTCGATTATGTGAAGAAAAAGGTTGTGAAATCCACTGATGCCTTTATGATAACCTCGAATGACCAATTATGTGCTTCCATTACTGCCACCAACCTCAAATTCATAACACATTGTTTAAATCTTTTCAAAATATTATGAATCAATATGTGAGTCAGCTAAGAGAAGTAGTTTCAAAGGCATCTTACAAAACATGAACTAAACTTGTGCAGATTGAAAAACACAATGTGTTGTTCAACCTACAACTTTTTATATACAACAAAATCCTTACATAGAAAATTTAATGTAATAATTTCTAGACAACCCTAAAACAACATAAAATTAGGAATACACTTTTTTTGGGGTTCACATAGCTTTGTTAATTGAAAAAAAAGATTGTGAAATCCAACCATGCCTTTGAAATAACCTCAAATAATAGTAAAAACACAGCTTACAAACCATGAACTAAACTTGTGTAAGTTGGAAAACATAATGTGTAGTTGAACCTAAAACTTCATATATACAATGAAATCCTCGCACAACCCTAAAATGACATAAAATTAGGAATACACTTTTGTTGGGGTGAATATAGCTCTGTTACATGAAGAGAAATGTTGTGAAATCCAACCATGCCTTTGAGATAACCTCAAATGACCACAAAAACACATCTTACAAACCATCAACTAAACTTGTACAGCTTGAAATACACAATATGTAGTTGAACCTACAACTATGTTTATAAAATGAAATTGTAACACAACAAATCAAATGTAGTATTTTGATACCTAGAAGAACAGTTTGATGAAACTCAATGGTAGACTTAATTTTCTCTAGAACATACTTAACTACATTTCAATAGGGTAGATTAACTTACCCAAAATTGTTAACCTCTACTACAACTCATTTTTGTCTTTTGTTCATTTGCAACTCATTCCTCCTCAACTCCACTACTTTGCTTCAACTATAAAGAAACAAAAATGACCAAATTACTTCTTCTAATATTTAGCAAAATATACGTGTTTACGTTTGCATAAACTACCTATTTACTCACGCAAAAGAGTTATCCTTGGCTAGATCTCTTTTTTTCCTCTTTCATCACCTACAACTCCTCCCTAGTTAACTCCCTACTTTCACTTAAATAAAAAAATACAATATAGACAATGGAAAAGTGTTTTTTTGAAAGTCCTAGCAAAGTGGTGTTCATTGGTAGGAAATAGACCATCATTGGCATGCCATCCTGATGGAAAATGGCAAGTGGTTGCCATTAAACACAATAGTGTTGGTGAGTCCCATTGCGATGCTCTTTTGTTGGGAGAATATGGTCATCGATATTGTTTTGTATGGTTATTTGTATGTTATGATGTCTTAGGCATGTCATTTTTGGGAGAATAGCTACTTCTAATAGTTATGGAATTTACAATGGTTTTTGTTTATCATTCCTTTCATTAAAATATGCATAACAAGTGGGTAGGGAAGGGAGGCACCAATATTGAACCATGTTTTCCTATATCAAGTAAAGTGGAGAAGAGGCGCATGTTTTAATTTGTTTTATTTGAAGAGAAACACACCTAGGCACCATGGTTTTATCAATTATTTTTTATGTCCTTTGTTACTAAACATGATGTGGGAAACATTAGAGATTTTAGGCAGTATTGAAATTTTTTTATTTATTCCTTATCCAACATAGTTTTTTTAGTAAATAAAATATCTATAGAGGAGTAAATAAAATCAAAGAACAATGGTTTTGTGGCTATATTTTCATTGCAATTTGCACTAAAAAAGGAGGGAAGGCACCAATTTTATTTTGATAACTTTATGGGTGCAAATTGCCTAAACATATTCTGAGTTTGATACCTGTGTGTATCTTTTTGTGTCTTTTATTGGAATGAAAAGCATGGGATTTGGAGGAGTTTGAAACTAAAAAATACTTGAAATTTGCATATATACATAGTAGAAGATAAGACATTAGTAGAGACGTGCCATTATGAAGTATCTTTATCTATTAAAATTTGTAGCCAATCTAAAAATGAAGGTGCCATATTAACAGTACTTTCATTAGAATCTCAAGTTGTAACAACTAGCATGAAAATTGATTCCAAAATTGCAGGGAATTTGTATTGAAGCTTAGGGAAATATATTTTCACATATGATTATGTATTTAGATCTTCAAGATGCATACAAATAGGAAATAGAAGTAGAAATTAGATGCACACCAATTATTTGATGAAATGCCTCCTTATAATATTCTAGCTGTAGAGTGAAATCCAACATAATATTAGAGAAAAGATTTTATTGACTAATGATAACATATTTGTAGGAAGCTTGGACTACTGTGAAAAAATAATTTATTCTCTTTTGGGAAACCAAACAAGTAAAATGTGAAGCACAAAATAGATGCATGTAAACTATTTGACGAAATGCCTCATTAGTTGCAAGGTAAAATAAAGAAATTCTTGTGGGTAAAATATTTCATGAGAAATAGGTTTTCACTAGAAGATAGATGACTCTTTATAGGGATATTAGAAATATTATATTTCCTAAAACATTTACTAGTAAAGAAAATTTAATATTTTATTGCAAGATGAAATCTTATGCTGGGGAAATAATTTTTATGGAGGATTAAATGTTTGCATAGGAGTTGTGTGCTGGGTCATTTGGGGGAAATAATTTTTTTTTTTTCTAGAAAAAGAGGAAAAAGGGAAAACTCAAATATTATTTTGGTATATTCTTTTATTCTCATGTGTAATTGCAAATGATGCTCTTATATGGTGCTAGATGTCAGACTTTGATCAAATCTAGAAAAATCTTCTACTCTTTATATTGAAATTTTTTGGGTTTCTTCTTAATTGGTCTTTATTGTGCTTCAATCTACTGCTAGTGCATCGTGTACAATTTATGGTCTATGTTTGTAATTAGTTTGGGATTTGAGGTGTAAAGATCCATGTAAAGCTTTGACTAATGTGAGAATAGTCTTATTTTGAGTTTGTTTTTTTCCAACTGGAATTGTAAAACTTGTTTAGTAAATCAATGTAAGACACACTTACTTTTGTGATACAATCTATCTCAAATTCCAATTAAATGCTTTAGGGAACTTGGCAAATTCATAGGTGCACATTTTTCCTACATTTGTATAAGAGATTAGCTATTTTGCATTCAAGGGATGCAATAAATCTTTTTTTAGGAGTTCATCTTAATAAAATATATTTCTAACCTAATATGTGAGGTGTTTAAATTGGAAAAAGATAACTAAGAATGGGTTTTATTATTGAGGGAAGAAGGCATTTAAGATTCTAAGCTCTATAAAATAGATCCAAATCAATTAGGCTCATCTAAAACTGTGAACTACTTTATTAGTGTTGTTATTAGTTTTAGTTTGACTTTCTTCCTACAAGATTAGGCACTGGTCTTTGTTGATTTCAATAGATCCAATAAATCAAAATTATAAATGGAAACAATTTATAAAAGGAATAAGTTATTTGGTTTTTCTTGTCTTTATGGAGCTTAAAGGTACAAAAAAAACTTTAAATTCTTGTTAATTCTTGAGCTCTTTGCCTATTTGAAATGAAGATAAATTAGTTTTCCTAAGTTATTTGCTCACAAATCTTGTAAAGGTACAAAGGATCATACCTGAACTTGTTAAATATTAAATTATTTTCTCATACACTTATGAATTTATCAATTATCTACATATTTAAGATATTTAGTTAAAGATTTGTATGAAACTATCACAATATGGATTAGTGACAGTAAATTAGGCTTATGTAGTGTGCCAGTTGGACCTAGTTTTTTACTATGTACAAATCCCCTTCAAAGATACACATCATTCTTTAAGACCTTCATTAGGATCACTCTAATGATTCCTATAGAGCTCAAAGTGTAGACTTAGACAAGGCCCAATCTTATCTAATTGGTTTTTTCTTATCCTTGGTTTGATTAGAGGTTTGTCATTCCACCTATATCAACTTGATCCCTAGGCCTAGGTGTTTTGTAATCCCTTATAATTGAGGGTTTGATGTAGGAGAATCCTTGCAAATCATGGGAATCTTGCATGATTTAGGAAAAATGGATTTTGTGGTTTATTCTAGTTGTTTATTTTTTTGTTGGTTTGTGTTTACTAGTTTGTGATAAAGAAAATTAACACATTTCACCACAGTTTGAAATTGGATTTCACAGTTTTGGGAAGAGTTTAAATTGTGATTGGTGGGTATCAAATTAAATTTTGAGGAGAATTAAATGAGTAGAAGATTGTAAATTGGTTCAAGAGCATCTTCCAAGTTGATAGTTGTGCACAATTGTGATAGCTTCTATTTGCGACGAGTTATTTAGAGTTTGTACCAACAAAGGAATATTTGTAAGGATTTATTATACCATTAAGGATGAATGTTGAGTACTATGTGGAGGTTATCTACCATTTTTCTATTTGTATTTGGAATCTTGTTATTTCTAGCGATGACACATTTCATGTGGTATGGGATTTGTGACATCTTGTTCAAGCTAATGTTGATCATTTGGAAAATTTGGGAATGCTATTTAAACATAGTTGAGAGTTGTTTAAAAGAAAGTGAAGAAGATAGAATGAAGTAGGAGAGAAATGAGCGAGTTCCAACTACGAGGAAAGGAGAGAGGGAGTGAGCTCTAAGAGGTAGAGTGAGGTAATAGGAGTATGATGTGGAGTGCAATCCTAAGGAAAAATGATATTAAAGGAGTTTGATATTGCACCATATAACTTAGATGTTGTTGTAGTAGTATTGTAGTTGTAGTTGAGTTATCATTTCATAATGGTAATATGGGTACCCTTTGTGGAAAGATTTGAAGGTTGTAATACCAGTATAGTTGTAAATTAGTAGTTAGTAAATGAAATAGATGCATCTTGGTATGTAAGAAGCCCATTGCAACAAGTTTTGTAATCATAGTGATAATCTTGCAAGCGTGAGATCTATGAGGATGTAGTTGTTGTGAAATTCTATGTTATTATGATTGTTATGTTGGTTGCATAGTTGGATAGTCCTTCATTGGACCCTCCATCTATGACTACATCAAGTGGTATCAAAGCAAGGTAGATCAATGGGGAATTAAATAAAGTTTGCCAAACTATGGCAGTCCACGATAGGTTTGTAAACATAGTGTTGACTATGAGGTAATTTACAAGGGGTGACTGTGGGTAGATTTATGACCTAAGGCACTTTTAATCAAGTCAAGAAGCTATATAAGATAGGAAGATGTATTATCCATGTTGTAGGAAGAATGGAATAGGTGTATGAGATGTTTAAGGCTATATAGAACTGGATGGATACACTAGAGGAAGACTACCAGAGGAACCCTAACTCTATGGTTAAGTAGAGTGATGAAGAATAAGAGGCATACTTTGTAGAATCAAGTAGAAGCAAAGAGGAAAAGGAAGAAATAATGTTGAAAGACATAACTGGCATTGGTAAGAGGACTAGAGTAGACATTTTGAACTATTTTGGAAATTTGAATCATTAAGAGTTAATAGATTGGATCACTAATTTAGAGGAGCACTTCAAGTATGAAGACATTATGGATTTAGATAGGGTGAAGTTTGTGAAGACCAAGGTAAAGGTTCATGCTATAATATGGTGGAAGGAAGTTCATTTAGAGAGGAATAGGAAATGAAATCCAAGCATTGCAAAGTTAGAACAAATGGTGGAGAAGATGAAGTCTAAGTTCATTATGGAAAATTACTAGTTGGAGCAATTGAAGGAGTAGCATAATTTGTGATAGAGAAACATGACTATGAAGGAATACACTAAGGAGTACTACAAGCTAATAATTTAGTCAGGACATCATGAAGGAGCTGAGAAAGTGGCAAAATTCATTAATGGATTGAGGGAATCCCTCTACGAGGAGTTGGGTATGTGTAAAATCTAGACAGTAAAGGAGGCATACCAGTTGGCACTCACTACAAAGAGGAAGTTGGAAGAGAGGAAGAATTTACATTTAGAGAAAAGGAAGAGAGGAACCATAGAAATAGAATTAGGTGTGGTGATAGATGGCCAAAGCTAAGGGGTCAAGGGAGAGGTATCCCATATTGCAATGAAGGAGGAAGCCAATGTTCTCACCATAGAGAGAAAGAAGATGATATTTTCTACCACAACAATAGAAGAGATAATAGTAGTACTACCATAGAGATAGATATGGTGATGGATGTTACCACAAAGATGAAAGGAGTGAAGACACATACCATGGAGAGGTCCAAAAAGGAAGTGGAGCATATTCCCAATAGTGTAGAAGAGGATATTAGAGGTAAAGGAAGAAATTATTTAATGAAACCTATTTCACATGTGGAGAAGAGGGACATGGGGCATTTCAATATCAAATAAAGAGGATAGACGATAGCACATGGGATGCATCTAGGGATGAGTAGTCACCTATCTTAGAAAGGGACCCAAAATGTGGAGATTCACTTGTTTCATGGAGAGCCTTGAGATGCAACATGAAGGATGAGTCAACACAAAGGAATAGTTTGTTCAAAACCAAACATAAAGGAAAGAGTTGTGATGTTGTTGGGAATAGTTGTATCATAGACAATTTGGTGTCTGAGGAAATGGTTGACAAGTTGGTGATGACTAGGTTGAAGCATCCACACCCATACAAGATTGGTTGGTTGTAGTAGGGAGACATAATTATATTGGAAGAATAATGTTGGGCGAGGTTCAACATGGGAACATATTGTGATGAGGTGTTATGTGGCATTGCACTGATAGATGTGTGCCATTTTGAATTGGGGAGACCATTGCAATTTGATAGAGATGTTGTGTATGATGGGAGTGCTAGCACCTACACAATACAAAAGGATGGTTGGAGACACAAGTAATGCCATTGAGAGTATGCGAGGGATAGTTTTGTAATAGTGTTGAAGTGTGAATTGGGAAGGAATGATATGTGTTGATTCTAAAGATGTGTAGAATTGTTAGACTATCAAACATCATCATAAATGAAAAAGAGGTATCGTAGAAGGGAGAATATGAGAGTAAAGGTCACCAAAGAGTAGCAGTCTAGAGGATAGGATAGATGCATGAGAGGATGAGGAGTTGTACCAAGAAAGATGTCGTAATAGAGAACATAACATAAGGGTATATGATAGCTAAGAAGGAGGATGACAAATGTGAGGGATTGGTTGATAGAAAGGACAAGAATATTATGATTGAGTATAAGCTAATGGAATGAGGCACTGAAGATGACTAGTGGAACATAGTACTACAACCACATAAAAGGAAGCTAGATGTCATGGTAGATGATGTAGGAGAAATGAGTGCATAGAGTGGATCACTTGAAGTGTACCTAAAGAAGTGGAAAGAATGAGTTAAGGCAGTAGCCAGTTGGAATTCCTAGGAAGGGGTAGGTTGTCTTGGAAAATGAGGGACTTATTTTTATCAACCCTAAGTGTCTAATGCAAGAGCATCCTTGGACATCATGGCAACTATTGGCAGGATGCAAGGAAGTCAATAGAACCTACTACAACTCACCACAGATGAAGTACAGAGGATAAGGCCGATAGGGCTAATAGTACTAAGAGTGTTTTGTAAGGGACACATCCCTATTACAGTAGATTGTATAAAGATATGTAACATAGTATTATATAAGAGAGATATAGATAAAAAGTATATGTACAGAGCAGAGACATAGACATGCCTTTTGTATCTATTGATAAATATGAATATATAAGAAGATATAAGGATTCTAATATAATAATGATGTGTCTATTGATGTGTTTTCCTTGATATATATGAATAGACCTTACCGCATTATGTTAGTTAATACCGCACTTGTATATCTTTCTACCACTATATCTTTTGGGTATAAACATATTACATAAGAGTATAGTAGGTTCATATCTTCAGACTAAATCTTGATTTCTCTTGCCAACTTTGGTTCTGTTGTTGAGACCCTAGCATGAGCAATGGAGAATATATGAGATAATGTAAAAGAAAAGAAACAATGGAATAGAAAGAAGAGTTGAGAAATAAGGATACAAAAAGAAACAGAAAAAAATTTAGAATCTATGGAAGAAATCTTTTAGGTCGTACTCTTGTGAGAGGGGGGTAGGCACTTAAGGGATGACGAATAAAAATGGGATGGGGGATCCTGAAGAGATTCCTGAAAATAGGTAACTATTCATAACTAGCCTATCATGGGATTCATAAGGATTAATATATTACCATATCATAAGTACCCATGGCTAAATGAGATAACAAGAAGTTAAGGGAAATTAGTGAAAACATAAAAGTAACAATGAAAATGAGCTTGGAGGAAAGGAGATGTTTAGTGTGAAATTGGATAGTTTGTCTAAGCTACGTCAATTATCACAATTCCACTACTAAGCATTGGGAGGACAAGGACCGAGCTTGTGAACAAGCTTCTAATCACTTTGTTTGTCCCTTATGCTCACATGGTTATGAAACCTAAGGCCCTAATCAAGATTTTATCAAGTGTTTTCCTTTCAACCAAGTAAAACCCTAATTATGCCTTAAATCAGAAATATATGTAAACTGATGAAACAACTGGCAAAACTGATAACAGAAGTGCAGAGATAGGGTTTTAGAGATGGTGCACTAGGATTTTGAGGGCCACTTGGACTAGGGTACCCGCTCTGGTGTCCTAAAAGTTTTTGCATAGGAAAATCTTCTGCATAGGGTGTCTGAGACTGCTAAAAGGCTTCCAAATCTAAAAATAAACCCCTGGTTGGACTAGGGCACCCATTCCAGTGTCCCGCAAGTCTCAGAATCTAAAAATCCAAAAGTCTATCGCGACTGTACCTGCAAAATCCTTCTTTCTGTAGCATCTTTCTGCTGGAACCTACAAAACACAATCTGCACCTACAAAAGAAAGAGAATGTTGTGGCTATATAGGAGCTTGCCTCAATCAAGCCCCATCTTTGGTATTTCTAACTCAACAATAGCAAGAGATAAATATTTGTAGAATTGTGTGCAAAACCTAACAATGTGCGTATGCATAAAAAGCAAACCCTAGATGTCTCAATCAAGTGAGGATCAATAACTTGTTTTGCATCAATAAACACATACAACTTCACCTCAAGGAGATGAGATAAATGAAGACTTGCATGAACAAGAAGGTGAATCAGCAATGTCTACAAAGGATATCCAAGCTTGTTGTTGGAGGCTTCAACCCTTCTCCCAATCATGCAAAGGGTGTACAAACCCTAAGAAGATCAAGATAGACTCAAGATCTTGATTCCTAATCTTCATCCATTATGTCCAAGATACCAAATAAAGAATACTTCAAAGAGCTTCAACAAGTCACTAATCTTCAATAGCAATTGCAGCAGAGTTTTGGCATCAAGATTGCATAAGAATTGTGTATGATAAAATGATTTTCAAATGTCTTTTTATATCTAGCTTTAGGGAAATTCAAATTTTGAAATAACATCTCGATATCGCACAAAAACTGAGAATTTGAAAACGGAATCCTGAGGCACTCGATGGGAGCTGACACCCTGCCAAAATTCAAAATCCCAGGAAACAGAGGAGGACTAGGGCACGAGCGTCCAAGTCCAAGCCCCCATTTCCACTCAAATTTGCATTTTTGGGGGTCCTAGGGACCCAAATCTCAAATCCCCTTTCCAGGTTCTATCAATAAGTTACCTCAAAAAGTGAATAAATTGCTCCTAGACTTAATCAATCAGGGTTTCGGGAAGGCCAGAAAAGAAAAGGTTGAGAGGTCACCAAGAGTAAGGAGCTAAACTGAGGGAAATTATACCATTCCATACAGGAGGACAATTTATGACGTTACTTTAGCCCCCACTTTAGTGGCCATATGACACTACGTGCATATGCAACTAAAGGAAAGTAAATACATCAATCATGAAAAAGATACCCAAAAGGATACTGTAGAGGAAGCCAAAGTGTTGTCGCCAAGAAGGAAAGAGCCCCTAAGCTTGCAATCATGCAAGACCACAAAGTTAAGAACCACAACCTATAGAGGAACACTTGTCAGAAAAATCAAAATCAAATCAACCTACAGTCACCACCAATGAGTCAATACAAAAATGCTAAGTGGGTTGAGTGATGAGACCAGGAGGAAATCGAGGGAGATATATGCCCCCCCTTGTTTTTGCTTGCTTATTCTGAGAGTAGAAACATGGAGATATCCATGCACGTCGATTTAAAGGGAAATGTGTTGTGAGGGTCATTTGAAGAAACAACGCTCAAATGCCACATTGGGGAAGAAAGAGAGCATAACTCAAATTCCAATACAACAAACAGTACTGAAATCAGAGTTTGACAGCTCGAGAAAAGGGCTCAAGAGTGAAAGAGCACACTTTTGTACCTAGTTAGGGATAGGAATTCTCACTCACTTACTTTAAGTAAAAGGGAGTTGTCACTTATCACTAACTCATTCTTGTTTCTTGTCATTGTATAGAGAGAAAAGGAGAATAGGAGAACCACCATGCCGAGCTGACGTCCATATCATCCATAACGACTGGAGATGCTCCAAGCTCGAGTGGTGGAGAGATGCTTCGAGGCCAAGGTAGGGTCCTAATCCAACTCTTCTATTATCTTTCGTTGTACCTTTGCTTTCATGTTTACCGATGTCTATGCCAAGAGAAGGTGGACAGGGGCCTTAGACAAGGGCACCCAGATACACCTAGAGCGCCAGAGTCTCTCTGGGGCACCCTAGTCCCATAGGGGCGCCAGTGTCCCTCTGGGGTGCCCTGGTCCATAGAGGACACAGGCCCTAGGCACAGGCATTCTGTTAAGTTTTTGATAGCTTATTTTTGGTTTTGAGAGGGGATTCTGATACTCTTGCTTGCTTTCTGATCTACAGGATGTCCTTGACATGTGATAGCACACAGGCAGTCGTCTGATGGCACTTCTACGAGAGTGTACTAGCACCTTAACTATCACAGAGAGAGCATTTATAGACGGTGGGCCTATGGTGGGTGTTTGAGATGCACACAATCAAATTCCACCATGCTATGCTCATGGTACTGATGGAGAGATGGGATGCAGATACATCCACATTCCACTTACCGACTGGCAAGATTACCATCACATTGGAGGATGTATTTAGGCTCCTTTGACTACTAATCCGAGGAGAGACAGTGAGGGTTGTTGGACATCTCTCAGAGGAGTATACTTGTGAGAGTCAGCTATACTTCTTGGGTTGCACTATTTCATAGGCAGAGTGAGGACATATTTAGCTCTGTTTGCTAGAGCAAGGATGTAGAGACATTCCATTACTACAGAGGATCACGATTGTCACAGTCGCATTAGCCATCGCACCAGATGGATGAGGAACTCACCTTCACGGGGGTCTCATTCACACTATAAGAGCGATGGAGGACCATCAGACTGTCTACACATGGGGGTACAATATGCTTGCACCCCTATATCATGACTTAGGGCAATATGTCCATTATGAGATGCAAACTCTGATGGTCTGCACATTACTATAGGTCTAGGCCTTTGAGAACATTAGGTGCACATGACCAGTGGGTTTTCTAATAGAGCCAGCATTCACCCATCCGCGTGTCTATGCCTATCTACTGGTCAGGTGTTGGAGGCATGGCAATCTTCTATACTAGAGAGTAGTATTTGACAGATTACAGCCTGGTGACATCATCTAGAGACCATATCGCGGCTACATTAGATGGCCTAGTGAGCAGAGGCAGTTAGCAAGGATGCAGAGGGATCAGCTGATGGCCGATCACCTCAATCATACTGTATCTTGATTCTACTTTGCTAGGGTGGCATGATAGTTTGGATAGATATAGGATGTTCTTGTAGTTCATCTGAGCTATGCATGTGTAGCTCAAAGTGCAGTCAGAGCCAATACCATCCGAAGACTGACTATAGCAGACATGCCACTTAGCGATGATGAGGGTCCTAAGGATGCAGAGCTAGTGTTAGACACAGATGATGTCAGGTGTACGAGAGCATATCAAACATGGTGGCACACAACACGGCCTGCACCTATCTTTCCACCTGGGCATCCCATAGGAGATGCCCAACCTTGGGCCGAACACACGAGTGACACTAGGGTGGAGGATGACATCAATAATTTTGTGGGATACTACGATCTCGAGGTAGATGTGGAGGAGGACAAGGATGAGTCTGGGGAGGTCCCATCACAGTATGTCTTTAGAGTGAGATCACGATAGAGCCAACAAGAGGCAGACACTGACGAGGAGACCGAGTCGAGACCGCGGTCCAAGGCTCGTGGTCCTACTCCTGTAGACAATGTGAGGCCTAGTCAGATAGAACGAGGGGAGAGTAGTAGGTCTATACCCCCAGCTGCAGATCAGACAACAAAGCTTATCACACCATCAGCAATCTGAGATCCATCCTGGCGAGATGGAGATCCAAGTTAGGTTTGATTTATTATTTGATGTTTTGTATAGTTTATTATTTGTGATATTTATATGGGAGTCTAACATCTATCTCATCCTCTATTTTACAGTTGGGACTGATGCATGGAGAGACTTTGTGAGTCATGTCATAGGAGACATAGTACCGACAGATGCCTCAGACAACAAGTGCGGGTAGGTTATTTGCCATGATCATCCATTGGGTGGCATGTTGAGATATTTATGCATTTTGTAGGTACAAGACTACTATAGAGGCCATGCTAGAGCAATCTGCACGAGAGAGAGAGAGAGAGAGAGAGAGAGGAGTTTTGATAGAGATTTGAGCATGCTGCGATTGAGCTCAGGGCATAGCAAGAGCAGACGATAGTGGTTCCTACATCGGAGGGAGAGACAGCTGTCAGTGAGTTCTTACTACGGGAGGTCCAGTAGGCAAGAGCTGATAGAGATAGGGTTCAGGCCAAGAAAGACCAGTACTAGAGGATGTACTAGGAGGCACATGAGCAAATGATAGAGATGAGAGGTGAGATCATGGGGTTACGATCGCAGAGCATCTCTAGGAGTCATTAGCAATCCGTAGCCACACATGGTCAGGCTTCTATCGCTCGCATACCACGAGGGCCTAAGGGTACTGGTGATCGAGGCTTAGCTATGTGATATGTAGATTTTAGGCACTACAACATCCCATTTTGTTTTGAGGGATAGTCGACTCAGATGTATACATGAATTGAGAAATATATATGACTACTTCAGCTTTTGATCTATCACATGTGATTTTTGTAAAAATACAACTAGTGATGATGTCTAAATGCTATAATTAATGCTATTGTGATATACTAACAATTCTAAAAAAAACATGTAGTAACAAACACAATGATTAATTATTTTACACATAACTTTAATTTCCATGCGACATCCAGTTAATACAAAAGTGATCTAAGCAATTACTACTTAAACACGATACAACAATGATCAACTGAACAAAGATATAATGCTAAATGAATTAAGACAAAATAGAAATAGCTTGTCAAAATTGAAGCTAATCTATGTGCTAAATTAGCTTAGGAACATTTAACATTAGATCTCTAAGCATAAAATCTTTTGAGGTGTGCCGCATTAATAGGTTCTTTAAGTAGCATACCTTGCTCATCAGCTAATTTATATGCTCTGGATCTAAAGGTTTCAGTGATTATATATGGTCCAAGCCAATTAGGGTTGAACTTACCTTTTTCACTAGGCAATGTGTTTACGTTGCTTTGATTTTCATAAAGAACCAAGTCCCCAATGTTAAATGAGCGTTGTATGACTTGCACATTATAGGCTCGTTGCACACCTTTTTTATAAGCCTTGAGATGTTCAAGAGCGTTAATACATCTTTCATCAAGCATCTCAAGTTATTGTAATCTTTTCTCTTGTTCTATGTCATCATCCATGATGTCTCTTAGGGAAATTTGCAAAGAAGGAATTTCTAACTCTAAGGGCATTATCGTGTCTGCGCCATAGACAAGATTATACGATGTGTTACTAGTAGCTATTCAAATACTTATTCTATAAGCCCATAAGGAATAGGATAATTGCGTATGCCAATCTTTTTGATGTTTATTAATAATTTTCCATAAAATCTATCTAATAACCTTATTTGAGGCTTCTGCTTGTCCATTTGATTGAGGATAATAAGGCATAGAGAAGCGATGTTGTATACGATATTTTTTGAGGAAATTTTTCACATCCTTGTCCTTAAATGGTGTACCATTGTCCGAAACCAAGGAGGAAGGTATTCCAAATCAAGAAATTATGTTATCTTGAATGAATTGACAAATTACATTGGTGGTCATGGATCATAAAGGGACCATTTCAACCCATTTTGTAAAATAATCAGTAGTAGTAATGATAAACGTATGTCCTTGAGAGGAGGGTAGGGAAATTTTACGAATTAGATCCAAACCCCAGATAGAGAATGGCCATGGTGATACCTGGGCATGAAGCTCTTGAGTAAGAGCATGGATTATGTGTTTATGTTGTTGGCATTGCAGGCATCTCTTGATGTAAGCAAAGGAATCTTGTTCCATATGCTGCCAATAGTACCCCATATGTAACAATATTTGCACCAATGATTTTCCACCAAAATGTCCCCCATAGGCACGAGAGTGAGCTTCTTCTAAAGCTATCAAAATCTGTGAATTGCTTAAACATTGGAGTAAAACACCATTGTAAATTCGTCGATACAAGACATTTGATAATATAATGTATCGTGTTGCTAGTTTGTGTAAATGGATTTGGGCATTCTTAGATGTCGAATTAGGAATGGTTCCATCGCATAGATAGTTGAATATGTAGAAGAACCATTCATCTGTGTATGTGTTACCACAGAGTTCTGAATTTGCAACTATAGGGTCATCAATTATCAGTGTCTTAAGATTATGAACAACAAAGGCAAATTCCTCAGGAGAACCTTTAGGGGATATAAGGGAAGCTACGCTTGCCATTGTATCCGCATGCCGGTTATCTTTCCTGGGAATGGTATCAATCAAATATGATTTGAATTGTTTTAAGAGAGATAATGCAAACTCACGATACTGAGATAGCTTATCATGTTTAGTCGGATACGATCCCGTTATCTGTTTAACAATTAATTGAGAATCACCATAAATTGTAATGTTTTCAATATTTAGAGCCAAGGCTACACGAAGTCTAGCGATTAGAGCTTCGTATTCAGCTATATTGTTTGTTCATAAGAAATCTAAGTGGTAAGATAAGGGAATCGGCTTACCAACGGGGGGTATCAATATAACACCAGCCCCAGAGCCAGTTCAACATTTTGATCCGTCAAAGTATAATTCCCATTTTTCATCTGCAGAGATTGTTAAAATTTGTTCATCAGGAAATGCATTGATGTTTTGTATAGAAAAGGGCAAGGGAGCATCAGCTAACTAATTGGCTATTGCTTTCCCTTTAATCGCTTTTTGTGAAATAAATTTGAGATCGAATTCGGTTAACAACATAACCCATTTAGCAAGACAACCTGATAAATCTATTCTTGTGAACAGATGTTTCAAAGGGTCAAATTTTACCATTACATGCACTTTAACATTTAAGAGATAATGTCTAAGCTTTTGAGTGGCAAACAATAAAGCTAAACAATGCTTCTCTATAGCTGTGTATCGCACCTCATAATCAAGCAAAGTACAACTGATATAATAGACAACACATTCTTTGCCTTCAGCATTATGCTATGCTAACAAAGCTGCTAGGGCATTGTTAGATGCTGAGATGTATAACAAGAATGGTTTATTGGAAACGATAGGTTGCAAAACAGGTAGATTAGCTAAGTAATCCTTTAAGCCATCGAAAGCTTTTTAACATTCAAAATTCCATTGAAAGTGAGAATCTTTCTTCAGTAGTTGCGTAAAGGGGCGAGTCCTATCCACGGGTTGTGAAACAAATTGGCAGATGGCTTGTATCTTTCCCTGCAAACTACGAAGTTGAGATATGTTATTGGGTATTGGCATATTAACAGTTGCATCTATCTTTTTCATATCGACTTCTATACCTCGATTTGAAACAATAAACCCAAGTAACTTTCCGCTATCCACGCCAAAAACACACTTACAGGGATTCAATCGCATATTATATTTTTGTATGTGCTCAAATATTGGTCAAAGATTTGTAACGTGATCCTTACGATGGATAGACTTCGCTAGGATGTCATCAACATAATCTTCTAGAATATTGTGCATATAATCATGGAATATAAGAGTCATTACACGCTGGTAAGTAGCTCCTGCATTCTTAAGTCCAAATGGCATGACTACCCAAAAAAAGTACCCTAAGGTGTTATAAAGGCTGTTTTATATTGATCAAGAGGATTTATAAGGATTTGATTATATCCTGAAAATCCATCCATAAATGATAGTAACTCATGTCTAGCTATGGAATCAACAATCATGTCGATATTAGGGAGCGGAAAATTGTCTTTCAAAGATGCCAAATTTAAATCTCAAAAATATGTGCACATTCTTATATGGCCATCGGGTTTAGTGACAACAACAATATTCAAAATCCACGGAGAGTAATCAATTGGTCAGATAAAGCCAACTTGTAAGAGTTTTTTTATTTCAGCTTTAACAAGCAAAACAATATTAGGATTAATCTCACGAATCTTTTGTTTGAAAGGCTTAGCATCTGGTTTCAACACAATATTATGTGTTACAATCTAAGGATCTATACTAGGCATGTCTAAATAATTCCAAGCAAATAATTTCAAGTACACATTCAACAGTTTAGTCATTTCTTCTTTTTCTTCAGCATTTAAACAATCACCAATAGGGATAACTTTTACAGGATTATCCTTATCCATAATGACATCAATAAACTTTTCATTAAGGAGAGTACTATGGTCTGGGGGATTGTAGGATTGTAATTGTTCTTCAGGTTCTTTACTATGCTCTACTATAACATTTATTGTGCTAGTAGTCTTTCCAAATAGCCATCATTGTTTAAACAATAGGGTAGGCCACGTTTATGGTGATGACAAGGAATGCCATCATAAGCACCTAAGAATTCCATTAACGCTTCATCCATCATAAACATATCTAATGGAAGTGATCCTGGAGGACAATTGATGTCAATCATCTTAGGAAATATCAAACTAAGTTTTGATATTGTATTCACATTTAGAGTAGGGTGTTTGCGGGCTTTGAATTCCTTAAAAGGATTATATCCAATGCCACTTGAGTAATGTTGCAAAGTGGATACTATAGGGACTTTGATTCCATGTTGATTTATGCCACAACCATTACCTACATAGTCACAATTTTTGTAAAGGATTTAGAATCCTCTGCCATAGAGAGAGACCAATTCTTTAGAGGAAGGCAGAGCTTCATAAGTCTCATAATCAGTAGTATAACTAAGAGTATTATCCTTATTTGTCATCAAAGAAGTCTTGTGTTTATCATTTGAAGCATGTGATGTGATTGATACAATATTTGATGTTTCGGGGATGGGGTTTTTAACTTTATATTCTCATGTGGAGGAAGATGCAAAATCTAGCAAACCCCAGTCTTCACCAATGAATGCATTCGATTGCTTAGACTCTTGTATAACATTCTTAGATGCAAGAGGAGTTGAAACTTGAGCTTTCAAATTGTTCAAACTCTTAGGAAAAATAACATGCATATGCACTTCCATTTGTAAACAATTATCAGGTTTAGGATCCAAATGGATAGTATGCAGTTTCCCTTTAAATATAAACTTAATCGAGTGTTGTAAAGTAGAAGGAACTGCTCCTAATGCATGTATCCAAGGTCTACCCAGAATCATGTTATAAGATAGAGAACAAGGCATGACATGAATCAAGGTAGGCACCATCACAAGTCCAACTTGTATAGGTAAAGTTATAGTGCCCATGGATTATCATCCAACATTATCAAATCCATGAATACTTAATGATTCTGGTTTAATGGCAGATACATCAACTTTAACCTTATGCAATAAATCAATACCACAAACATTAAGGGCTGACCCATTATCAATAATAACTCTCTTAACCAATGTTTTGTTTATTGTAATAAAGATAACCAAAGGATCATATTGATTTTGAACCTTGAGAGATGGTAATTCATGTTGTTGAATCAGAATATTTATTTTTGTTGCATGCATACAATCTAGTCAAGTGACAACATCATTTGGTTTAACAGCGGGAGGAACAATCACCTTTTGTAAAGCCTCTTGTGTTAGCAAGAGACACGTTGTGGCTTTATGAGTGTTGTCATTAATGGTAACAAAGTCCATCCCACACATCCGCAGGACTGGGTATGACCATACCGAAAGACAGACTGAAATGTATCTTGGTCTAGTAAGTAAGAATAGAGTGTGTAGCAAGGTCAAACAGTCAGGTCCGGATCTCTCAAAGGAAGTATCTCAGTGAAGCGCAGACTTGGGGAAGTCAAGTAGAGTACCTTCACTAATATATTCCAGAGATTGACCCTCCGGTGATATAAGAGTGGAAAGATATGAACACCTAAGTGTTGGGAACCTATTTGGCAAAGTAGACTAAGGAAGAACTAACCGGCAGAGCATTAGACCTTTTTTTGGATGAGTTATTGATGGTGATCAAGATTCTTGAGGTATCATTCATGATTGGCCAACATGATTGATGACTTCTATGAGCATCTCTTTGATACACATCACTTGGTAGGCAAGGATTCATCTGACAGACTAGAGTTTAGAGATACTCTAAGTTTTCCAGATGCTGACTAGAAAATGGATGAAATCCTTGGTGCAACTATATATACTAGATTGTTTTTGATATGAAGGTGTGTGTGGTGTATTATGTAGTGCGAATAAAAGAAGAGAACAGTGTGGAAATAGAGATAGAGGTCTGGTATGTGACAGAATAGTAGCACTAAGGCAGAGGAAGAATGAAGTGCAGTAGATCAGTATATTGAGCTCAACTGGAACTAAACCCAAGCACATGTGGATGCTTCTCATCAGTTCAAGTATCTTGTTTCCTTCTATAATCTATTGTAGGCAGTGAGCCTGTTGTGAGCAGTGTGCTTGGGCAGTAAGCCCTAATTGGTAAGTGCCATTTTGTATTTCTATTCTTCTAACAGAGAATACATTCTTGGGTTAGTCACCCCATGGTTTTTTCCCTTAACATGGGTTTCCATGTCAAAATCATTGTGTTATGTATCTTGACTTTGTTTCTGCTTTCTTGATTATGAATGCTTATTTGCTTTGATGCTGTACTAGTTGTTAAAGAAGAACAGAAAGTTAAATTAATTAAGATAACTGATTCACCCCCCTCTCAATTATCAACAATTGGTATCAGAGATAAGTTCCTCTAAACAGAGCCTAATAGCTTGAGGAAGATCTGAGAATTCAAATGGATGTGTATGGTATGAGGGAACAACTTTAGTCTGCCCTAGATGATCTTGAGCAATCTAACTCTGAAGTCAATGAATTGAAGGAAAGACTCAAACAGGCTGATGATTTCATAAATGAACTAAAAGGGAAACTGAGTATCTCTATGAAAAAGAGAAAGGATCTACTTCAGCAATTGACAAGTCAAGGTGAAGCCAATGATACAAATGAAGATCTGAAGGAGAAAACCAAGTTATGTGAAAAGTTATCAAAAAAGGTCATTTTGGTAAGACATGAAATGGAATCAGGAGTTATGAAATTTACCCAAGAAATTGAGGAGAAAAGAAAAACTCAAGATGATCTAAGATAATCTCTCAAGGAGAAATCAGAAGACTGCCACAAAATGGATAAAATAATCAGGCATCTTGAATCTGATCTTGAAGAAGCTAGAGATAATGAAGAACAACTTGAGAATCAGATTGACACTCTTAAAAGGGATCTTCAAATAGCAAATGAATACAAAGAGAAATTCAAGATAAGCTCTGCTCAAATTGAAGTTCTTCTTCAAAGCCAAAAGAGGGTAGATGACAAGCAAGGCTTGGGGTATGAAAAAGGTGAAAGCTCCAGATCCGGTTAGAAGAACTCTAGATCAAAAAATCCAAGAAACAAGCCTAGAAGACCTCCGGTAAGGCAACCAAATGCTCAAAGATATCCTTCCTTCAATGGATACTGCCACAATTGCAATAACTTTGGTCATAAAATAAATCAGTGCAGAAGAAGAATAAATTAGACTAATTCATCCTTCTCTAGACAGTGCTTTAATTGCAAAAGGTATGGTCACAAAACTCATGAATGCAGAAATATGCAAATGAACAATTCATTCAATGGTAGATGTTTTGCATACAATAGAATGGGACATATGGCTAATCAGTGTAAATCAAGAGGATATCATTCGAATATGCAAAGAAATTTTGTTTTCTACAATTGCAATAGATCCGGTCATAATGCAAAATTCTGCAGAAGTAAGAATCAGGACAAAAAAGGTCTAGTGCATCACAATCAAAACCAAGACAAAGGAAAAGGAAAAGTGAATGCGGATGAAATTCAAAGAGAGATGAACAAGATATGGGTGAAGAGAAGTACAAAAAATGATGGGGATGGATCCGCACCAGAATCTGGTTTTGATATTCCTTCTGGAAACTAAATAGATGAGCTATGGCTCAGGGGGAGTAACAAAAGAAAAACATTTTCCCCTAGCCAGTCAATACGTGTCTGAAAGTGGCACATGAAAGATTGTGGATCAAAGGGTTCTCAAAGAAATATCTAAATAAGCCATGGTAAAGATATGGAAGATCCGCAAGAAGTTTTGAAAAGATCAATCTTCCAAGATTGATTCGGTTCAATAGTCATCTAGTAAGAATAGGATTTTCACAGTTAGATCTGGTATGATTCAAATTTGAGGTATCTTAATTTGCGGATAAATGGAATGATTGTAAAAGGTAGATAGATTGCTAATATCCACCGAGAGTAACTTTAAGTGCATCTTTGTGATCCAAAAAAATCTCTCAGGACAAGGAGAATAGAGCAACCAGAACAACTTAAGGTATGCATTTATTGCAAATGAAATTAGGGTTTGTGGAGAAATAAAAGGGTTCTTGTATTCATCATTTGTACATTTACATTCAAGAAGAAGAGAAAAGGAGCTCTGTAAACAAATTGGCTCAAGCCTCTTGAAGATAAACTACAGAAGTCAACTCTTCCAGCAATCCGATTCAGTTCATACTGTGAAACCTAGAAGTGTAAAAGGTATTTTCTGTTCTTGAATATCTCTCTATAAATCTTCTTGAAAATGGCTACTCTGAATGTTGTGAAGATTACTGATAGGCCGTGCCCTAAATTTAAGAAGCATCCCTACAAATCTCTAGAAGTGGATCCCTCAGGTGCATTTTCTAGCATTCCGCATGGTATTTTGCATGTAGAAGATGTTAGGGTTTACATTCATGCGAATATTAAAGAATTTGGGGAATCCAAGTTAAGGAATATCTATCACAATTAGTTAATAGATGATGCTTTTGAACTCAAACATTAGTACAAGGCTATCTGGGACAAACACTTTGGATATTGCATCCATTTCCCCTGTTTGACAGAAGATGAATGGGTCCAGTATGTTTTGAGCAGAGTGCATGATAACTTCATGTGGTTGAATAAGCCGTTTAAGATCACAAAGGATGCCATTAGGCCAGTGACTGGATTGCACTCATCCGGTGAGTTACCTACTCTCAAATTAGTCAAAAACCAAATTGTGAGTGAGGCCACTGGATCCAAATTTGATAAAAGAGCAATGACAATTGAGGATGTCACAGATCCGGATATCAAGTTTGCCGCCATGATAATAGGCTACAAGATATATCACTCCAGCAGAGAGAATTCTGTATCTGGAACAGCAATTTACATTGCCTATGAAATGTTAAGAAAGAATGCTAACTATGACCTTTGTGAACTCCTTTTGAACCAACTTTTGGAGAATCTGTAGAATATAAAGAAGGATAAGTAGAATTCCTTCAAATACGGTGGCTTGATACTCTATCTATTTTTCTATTACATGAATGAGCTACCCGGATCTAATGGTTGGATGTGGAAAAATAATAGACCAGTATCCATACAAATCAGGGATTATATACATGGGCTTGGTGATGACAAGGCACAGAATACAGCACTCTAGGGCTATTTCAAGAATTTTTAGAGTATGATGCAAGCTAGAGAAAGAATCCCTCAATCATTAGTTGAGAAGTACAAAGATACATTGTGCTTCATGATAGACACTGATCAATGCCTAATGGAGGCAGTGGAGCCAAGGACAGTCTAGATCATGCCAATGGGATATGAAGTAGATGAGAAAATTGTAGAGCTACATGTTCAACACACGCTGAGTCAACCCAAGGATCCCAAGGCAGAAAGATTTGGAACTTACAAGAGATGAGCATAAAAGTTCATGTTGAACTTAGATAGCCAGAGATCAAGAGAAAAGTAAGAAGGGAAGTAGAAGAACTTGCCAAGAGGCATGGAATCTCAAAGGAGGCACTTGATACCCACAGAGAGAAGATGGAAAGAGAAGAAAAAGAAAAGGAAGAAACAGAAAAAGAAAGTGCTCTAGTAGAAGCCCCCTCCCGGACCAAATGCTTTAAGAGCTCTCCACCTGCAACTGCTACAAGCTCAAAGGCATCAAAACCTGAAGCAAAATCATCTGGTAAAGGAGAAAAGAGAACAAAGACAAAGGCTACAAGATCATACACAAGCCTCAAGCATGATGAAGAGACAGAGACAAATGAGGAAGTAAAGAAAATGAAGAAGAAGAGGAAAACAACCGGTGAACCTTCTACCGATCAAGGCAAAGAAGAGAAGGTAGAGGAATTTGTTGAAAAACCTACTCTCTGCATTGATGATGTAGTCAAGGCAGTTGCTGTGGATGGAAATCTGTAACCAATAACAGAATTCTATGATGAATATAATGATGCAAATAAAAAGATTTTGGAGGAAGCCATAGTTAAGTACTTGAACATATACAATAAAGCATTTATTGAAATCATCTCTCTAATTCCCAAAAGTTAAGAGAAAGAACTTGAAATGAGAAAGGAAAATGCCAAGGCAAAGGACTTAGAAATTAGAGAACAAATAGCTATTCAACTCTACCCTTAAATTACTTCGAAACAAATGGATATGATCTTTAAAGATTGCAAGGATGAGTTCCGGAGTAAGGCTAGAATGAATCAGCTCATGCTTGGAGAAACTGACAAAGTGACAAAAGAAATAGAAGATATCCTCCAAAATGATTTTAAAAGATTCAATACTCTTGTTATAGAGGACATAGGTAATGAACCCTTTGCCGTAGATGTAGAAGAAGAATCTACTATGAAAAATGGAGAAGAGGCAAAGGAGACAAGTGAAGAGAAAACCAAGGACTTAGACTCCTTTGCTCTAGAAGAGGAAGTTAATGAACAAGCAAACATCTCTCCTTCGGATTCCCCTGCAGACTCCAGATCTAAAGGAGGAGAAAGAATAGAGGAGAAAACCAGCCAAGGAGAAGAAGTAAAAGACAATGAAAAAGGCCAAACAGAAAAGACTCTAGGAGACAGTTCTGAGACTGTAGAAGGGAAGATGACTCTATCTCTGACAAGAGACACTGCAGAAACTATCAAAGATTTCTTGACCAAAAAGATGATGGATTTTGATGAACCAGAACTGCTTCAAGGACTATTCAATTTTGATTCCCTCTCCCCAGTTCAAACCATGAAGCTAGCATCCTTTACTCAAGCAAAGGCAAAATAAAAACTTCTGAAGTCTCACATGGAAGACTATGAGCTCATAGAAATTGCATCTGGTGTATTGGAGAAGATCATGCCATCCTTTCAAAAGGATCCTTCGGCCTCCTCATCCGGTAACTTAAAATCGCTTGTCACATCAATTAGTACACATTTTAATTCTTTGGAGAAGTCAGCTGAAGATAAAGTCTAGCAAGAATTTTTGGGAAAGAGATTCTCTGAGGTGCAGGGTCTAATATCAAATGATAGGAGAGTTATGGATATTGGGATAAAGAGCTTAGAAAATGCTCTCAAAGATGGTGGAGATATATATAAATTTTGTTTATCCTAGCCTAAAGTGACCAAGGATATTGAGAAGAAAGCAAAAGAGCAAGAGGATAAGCTGTTAAGTTTATCTCAAAGTTTTGACCCTCTCTCCTATTCCATAGTAAATCAAGAGTGTCAGACTATTGTAGTCATAGATGAACTAAAGAAGCTTTAGAAGGAGAAGAAAAATAGAACAAATAGGTTAAGTGAACTTAGAGGGATCATTATCCCTAAGTTAGAGGCCATGCATGAGGCCCTAACTGATGCTTAGGCCACAGCCCAGACCAATGATCCGACAGATCTTAAGAAGGCAGAAGCTTTTGCATTCTTGTTGAGTGGTCACATCTCAATTTTGGATAGGATGAAGCAGAGTTGGATGATAGAAGTTGTACAGTTGAAGAATATTTTTGCAGATATACTTAAGTATATGTAAGTACAACTTGTATATATACTTATGCGGCTAAGTATAGATTGTTTTTGGGAAATTTTGGTGTGCGGATCCTACCCTTTGCCATTGATGTCAAAGGGGGAGTGAGGAGCAGTGAAAAATGTGGAGCATAGCTAAGGGGGAGCTCCAGAAAAATATACATTAGACCAAAGCATCAGCCAAGGGGGAGTGTAGTATAACACTTAGTCATTTTTTATTTTTCACTAAGTGTTTCCATCAATGCCAAAGGGGGAGATTGTTGGCAAGAGACACATTGTGGCTTTATGAGTGTTGTCATTGATGGCAACAAAGTCCATCCCACACATCTGCAGGACTAGGTATGACCATACTGGAAGACAGACTGAAATGTATCTTGGTCCGGTAAGCAATAACAGAGTATGTAGCAAGGTCTGACAGTCAGGTCTGGATCTTTCAAAGGAAGTATCTTAGTGAAGCACGGACTTGGGTAAGTTAAGTAGAGTACCTTCACTAATATATTCTAGAGATTGACCCTCCGATGATATAAGAGTGGAAAGATATGAACACCTAAGTGTTGGGAACTTGTTTGGCAAAGTAGACTAAGGAAGAACTGACTAGCAGAACATCAGACCTTTTTTCGGATGAGTTATTGATAGTGATCAAGATTCTTGAGGTATCATTCATGATTGGCTGACATGATTGATGACTTCTATGAGCATCTCTTTGATACGCATCACTTGGTAGGCAAGGATTCAGCTAACAAACTAGAGTTTAGAGATATTTTAAGTTTTTCGGATGCTGACTAGAAAATGGATGAAATCCTTGGTGCGGATATATATACCAGATTGTTTTTGATATGAAGGTGTGTGTGGTGTATTATGTAGTGTGAAGAAAAGCAGAGAAGAATGTGGAAATAGAGATAGAGGTCTGGTATGTGACAAAATAGCAGTACTAAGGTAGAGGAAGAATGAAGTGCAGTAGATCAGTATATTGAGCTCAACCGGAACTGAACCCGAGTACATTTGGATGCTTCTCATCAGTTCAAGTATCTTGTTTTCTTCTATAAGCTATTGTAGGCAGTGAGCCTCTTGTGAGCAATGTGCTCGGGCAGTGAGCCCTAATTGGCAAGTGCCATTTTGTATTTCTATTCTTCTAACAGAGAATACATTCTTAGGTTAGTCACCCCGTGGTTTTTTCCCTTAACAGGGTTTTCCACGTTAAAATCATTATGTTATGTATCTTGACTTTGTTTCTACTTTCTTGATTATGAATGCTTATTTGCTTTGATGCTGCACTATTTGTTAAAGAAGAACAAAAAGTTAAATTAATTAAGATAACTGATTCACCCCCCCCCCCCCTCTCGGGTATCAACATCTTGAAGCATTCCATGGTAAGTAGGTGAAGTTTGTATGAGTTCCCAAAGAGATATCTTTGCAAGAGTAGCGTGAAGCTTCTCTACAAGATCATAGTCTTTACCACCTTTATATGTTAAATGAGGTGCTTGAGGAAGCATAGGTTGAGAAGCTCGTAAAGATATCAGAACATTCATTTGTTGTATACTTTGTTTGTTATTCCAAGTATTATATGCATGAGCAACCACATTATGATTGGTTTGTTGTAAGTTTTGTTCCGCAATTTGTTTTGCACAATCATAAATATGATCAAGAGATTGAGAAGGAGATGAAAGACCTTTAACCACAAGCACAGGTTTAAAGGATGGTTGAACCACATTTGCACATAGAGTGACCACAATTTTTGGTTTTTCAATCTCTTCTTTAGGTTTAGGCACATAAATTGCATTTACAAATCTTTGAAACAATGACAACTTAGAGGCCGTAGTGGAATGTTCAATCAAGATAAAGTCTTCAAGGGCTTCATCTAACATATTGATGTCATCATGACAAAACGGATCATCATAAGTATGAAAATCTTGCAAAAAATAATCTGACATTTTAACATCCTCTAATTAAACCAAGATTTAAATGCACAATGATGGCCTTTGCAAATGAAATACAATATCCAACAGTAAATGATAATTTCCAACTCTTTTAGTGAAAAGATAAAGAATGCAATCCATAATTTAACATATGCAATTTCACTAAAGAGGCTTTTCAATCCAATTATGCTATAGAACAACAAATCATTTCATATTTGAAGTTTAAAAGGATGCAAATTCTTTAAAGGTTGGGTTCACCAAAATGTTTAGTGTGAAATTGGATAGTTTGTCTAAGCTAGGTCAATTACCATAATTCCACTACTAAGCATTGGGAGGACAAGGATTGAGCTTGTGAACAAGCTTCTAATCACGTTGTCTATCCCTTACACTCATGTGGTTATGAAACCCAAGGCCCTAATCAAGATTTTATCAAGTGTTTTCCTTTCAACCAAGTAAAACCCTAATTATGCCTTAAATTAGAAATATATAGAAACTGATGAAACAACTAGAAAAACTGATCACAAAAGTGCAGAGATAGGGTTTCAGAGACTGTGCACCCAGATTTTGAGGGTCACTTGGACTAGGACGCCCACTCCAGTGTCCTAAAAGTTTCCACACAGGAAAATCTTTTGCATAGGGTGTCTGAGACTGCTAAAAGGCTTCCAAATCTCTAAATAAACCCCTAGTTAGACTAGGGCACCCGCTTCAGTGTCCCACAAGTCTCAGAACCCAAAAATCTAAAAATTTGTCATGACTGTACCCATAATATCCTTCTTTCTTTAGCTTCTTTCTATGGGAACCTGCAAAACATGATCTGCACCTACAAAAGAAGGAGAATGTTGCGGCTATATAGGAGCTTGCCTCAGTCAAGCCCCATCTTTGGTATTTCTACCTTAACAATAGCCAGAGATAAAGATTTGCAAAAGTTTGTGCAAAACCTAACTATTACAGGTAAAATGGGATAATAATTAAATGAATATAAAACCCAATAACTTCAATGAAATATGCAAGAAACAAAGAATAAAACTAAATAAACAACTTACAGTGCTTTGTTACCTGGCGGCTTCCATTGTTTGCCTATTCTCATTTGATCTTTGGTGATGAATGTAGCCCTCAAGAAGCTTGCTTCCTTACTTTGATTCCTCAAGATGACAAAGGAGAAATGGCTTGGATACTTGTTGTGTTGAAGATGAGCTTCAACACAATATAGGATGAATAGTGAATGATGCAAGAGTAGGGGTGCCAATGACGCACTATGGATTCGACAGAGTAATCTTACTTGAAAGCTTCATTATGTGAAATGGAAGAATAGAGGAGTATTTATAGACTTGTGTGAGAGAAGATCAATGGTTAAGAATGATTGAGAGAACATGCGCGAATAGAAAGAAGACATGTGTCATTCAAAAGGATGCTTTGTTGAGTTAACTGCTTTCTTGATGAGGATAAGTTTTCATTTCTTAAATTAGAATATATTTTTCTAATTTAAGAGTTTGTTGATAAAAACACAGTTGCCTTAAATCAGTTAACTCAGCTTTTGCTTTTACATGACAAGGAAGATTTATTTTTAGAAGATTTGGAAGATAAGAAAGCAAATTAAATAAATAAATTTATTTAATTGTTTGTGCAAGATTTAGAGGAATAAATAAAATATTTGATTATATTTTATTTTTGGAGTTTGAGATTTAATTTAAATAAATTTGCATTTTATTTAAATTTGGAAGAATGAATGATTTAATTAAATAATTAAAATTATTTAATTGTTTAGAAGAATAAAGTTGATATTGATGAAATTAATTAAATAAATGTAATTTATTCAATTAATAGGAGGAAAATGAATCAAATAAATAAATTGATTTATTTATTTATTGATAGAGGAATATTAAGATGAAATAAATATTTAAAATATTTATTTAGATAGAGTCATGTCATTTTTAGGTGTATACATTTTGCCCCTCTTTGATGCAATGTGTTTTATCACGTTGTTTCAAAGAATAAGAATTTTTGACAATGATACATGCCCTAGTTTGCCCCTGGTACAAGTTTAACGACAAGATGCCCCCTCGGGAGATTGGATGAGAAGAAGGCAGAAAGAGTGAGACAGACAATCTCACAAAGAAGAAGGTGGAAAGTGGGTTAGGATAGAGAAAAATAGGACAGGGTTTGGAGGAACAGGTATGGGAAGTAGTCACAGTTGTCACACAGTCAGCTATGGTTCACTTGCTATATATAGGAGCTAGGTCCACAAGTCCTATTCATTTGCACACTTGTCCTTAGTGGATTTGTCTTTGAGAGCTTAGGAGAGCAGAGGAGCTAGAGCAGTCGATAGAGATATGGATATTCCGTGCAAGGAGCACTATTTTGAGCAAGTTCGACGGTTCAATCAGCCACCTGAGGCAGGACCACTAGTATGTAGTTCGATAAAACTTGCTAAAAGTCATTTATTAGGCCAATAAATGCTTAGGAAAAAGAACTAGGATAGATGCACTAAACTATAGTTCGGTGCATATGTGCCTCGAAACAGCGCATATGTCAGGAAATCGCGTATCTGAGTAATCTTACGATGCATATGATAAATGTTTGCATATAGGCCAGGAATTGGTGCATCCATTGTGGAACTGCGCATGTGACACAATAAGCAGTGCATATGCCAAAATGGCACATATACATCAAGGATTGGCACTTTCATGGTGAAGCAGCGCATTTGATATGAATCAACACATTTGCCACCTAGTTTGGTGTATTTGCACTAGGATAGTTATTTGACTTAATGAAATTAACCCAATTGGAACCTTGATCGATGCATCAATTGATAAGTAATCTCTGAGATTACTGGGAATCTAGTTAGGAGATGATATATTGTTTTGATTAATTTTGACATGTTAAGTCAGTGATAGGATAGTTTGATTGATTTAAGTAGGTTTGCGTGTATATGGGTTTCTTTGACGCTATGCTTTGCTTGGTTGCAGGAGGACATATGTGATACTCTAATGTCATGAGAGCAGTTCCCTTTGCCATTGTTGCAACAGTATATGCTAACAGAGATGGACCATGAGGCTCTTGGTGCTTATGGGTCTGCACTATATTTGTTTCATGCCCAAGGTTTGCGTGAACCACGGTTTGTTGACTACAGTGGTGGAGTGATTCCACAGTGAGGATGGGACGTTCCATCTACTGACCGGGGAGATGGCGATCACTCTAGAGGACATATACAGGATTCTGTACCTCCCTCATTAGGGAGAGTTCGTAGAGTACAATCCATAGCATGAGGCAGGATTGGTTGAGTGCAGACATTTTTTTGATGACCCAGATCTAGTTGAGTAGGTGATTTCATGGCAAGACATTCATGACTGTTATGACTACTTCTCGGGGATAGTGGCAGGTTTGATTGGCAGCATAGTATGCCCCGATAGGAGATCACATGGGTTCCCGATTGGCTGGGGGAGGGTGATGGAGAGCATGATTACTAATGGGACTCGATACTGATGGGGTGTGTGTGTGCTAGCACACTTGTACAGGGATATGCACTAGGTTGTGTACCATAGAGGGGCCAACTTGTCAATAGATGTGTCTCTTTTGTAGTTTTGGTTGTGGGAGCACATAGCGATCACATGACCGATATGTGTTTTTCATAGGCAGAGAGGGGAGCCATACAGCCACAGATATGCAGGCGTGATTTCCTAGCACAAGCTGGGAAAGCTTGAGTATTGGAGACATGTGCTAGATAATGTGGATGTTGTTATCTGGCGACCATACCTAGACTGTGAGGTATGGGAAGATGAGGATGGCAAGTTGCCATATTGTTTCCAGACTCGATGGCTTATTGGCAGGACACACTAAAAACTAAAGTGTCAGATTGTCAGCAGAGTACAGAGGTAGTTTGGCAGAGTGCAAGGCAGGCCACAGGGGCAGGCTTGATTTGTAAGGACCCATGTAGAGAGATAGAGGTGGGGTCCCATGGCATCATATGAGGAGGCCTTGGCAGACTTTCATCAAATCCCTTATGCAGCTTGGCCTATGAGGAGAGAGATAGTAGATGCGGGTATGACTACAGATTATGAGGAGTGGTTTGTTGCTCATCCATATCCTAGATATTCATGACCTAGAGAGTTGGCTCCTTGTATAGATGAGGAGGATTCAGATGACGAGGACGGGGCTGATAGGAGGAGGGGACAGAGGAGGGTTAGAGGGGGTCAGGGAGAGGGAGATGATGGCGGGGATGGAGGTGATGGAGGTAATGGAGGAGGTAGACCGAGACGAAGGAGGACGTCTGAGGAGGGGCCTTCGGGACAATAGCAGGTTGTGCAGCCACAGGCTGCAGGGCAGGTATAGGTGCCAGCACAGTAGGTGGCATAGCAGAGACAGATGCCACCACCATAGCATGTGGTCCAGCAGCAGGTGCAGGGATAGGGAGAGCAAGCTTTGCAGCCTGATTTACAGCAGCATGCCATTGTTGCATTACAGGGTCAGGTGAGGCAGCTAAGGGCCCACCTTAGAGTAGTGAAGTCTCAGAGAGAGGTAGATGCAGGATAGATATCAGAGATCTCTAGAGAGCAAGACTCAGCCTTGGTGAGGGTGTAGGCAATCAAAGTGGAGAGAGATGCAGCATTGGCAGCCCTAGGTACATATCATACTTTGAGCTTTCTAGTTACACAAGTGCAGTAGGCACAGACATAGCTTGCATAGGTATAGACATAGTTGGCCCAGGTACAGGGTGAGCTTGCCAGAGAATAGGCTCAGACTTAGTACTATAGAGGATTATATCATGGGGCAGTGCCGGTGGACCAGCGTGCACCTAGCTATAGGAGTCAGTTTGTGGCTTCATAGAGGGCAAGTAGATCTCGATCTATAGCATCAGTGAGAGGCTCCCAATAGTTAGGGGGTGATAGAGGAGAGGGTAGTGTAGGGAGCAGTGCTCCTCGGTAGCAGGGCTAGCCAGTTTTTGACACTTGTACCAATTTTTGGCTTGATGTAAACACATTTTTTATGGCTCAGATAGCGTGATATGTATATATTTGTATTATTTTTCCCTGAGACATGTATCATTGTCTTTTTGTACTTTGTATACATTTCATGACATGACTCTGAAAGATGGATAGATATTTTGATATATTGTTCATTTGGACATGATTTTTTTTATATGATGATGCAATTTATTGATGTTCTACATGCAATTGTTCTATGTTTATATGCTATGGATGCAATCTATCTTATGATGGTTTGCACATGTGATGCATATTTTGATTATGTGATGTTAATACAGTTTTAGATGGATGACAATGATTTGATATGCAAAATGCAAAAATGTGAATGTTATTGATATGATTATGCAGTTCTATATGTATTTTTTTATGTTTTTTTGATTTTTTGATATGATATATGGATGCAAATGTATATGGATGACCTGATGCATTTATTATGTATGCAAATGATTAATCATGTGAATGATTGTCTCATGTGATATGATATGCAATTTATGCTATGTTTTTTATATGTCCAAATGTACTCGATCGACACAGAGATGATGTAGATAAGTGGAAGAAAAGGAATTAAAGGAATAGGGGCTTTCATTTGATACTCTGCAGGATTTTCTTATTGCATGGATGATATGGATTTCTGGATATGGAATGGATGTGGATATTTTGTCATCATTAGAGTGCAAGTACTTTGCTTTCATCATTGGGCACTTTTTGTTTCTTTTCTCTTTTTGAAATGTTGTAAGGAAATACAAGCATCTAGGCATAATTAAACCAAGGTGACCTAAGTATTCCTTACATGGATTTTGATATAGCAAGTTGATACAAGCATCTAGTCAAACTTGAATCTAGATGACCTGAGTACCTCTTGCATTTCAATAAACAAGGATTGCCCCTTTTCATGTTCATACCTCAGAAGTACTCGATGATCTTTTGTTGATCATGTCGTTAGAAAAAAGTCATCACATTACTAAAGTTTAATCCACAAACAGTAGACAAAGAAAAAGATTATGCCCCCATAATAGCATCTCTATCTTTTGGCATCCTTGAGTAGCATAGAAAGACAAAATGACAAAAATCCAAGACCTTGTAAGTTAACCTGTTCACAAAACATTATTGCATTAGATGTGTCTTTTTGCCATAATTGATATAGAATTAGTCTAAGTGTTTCGGTATACGATTGCTTTGGATAGGTTGATTCTTTTGTACCAAGATTTTTGTTTTGGGAAGCTTATTTTGTTGTACGTACTTGTCTAGTGAAAGGTATCACAATCCTTATTGGTATCCTCTTAGAACATGTGGCATTCAAGAATCCAAATTTGCAACTAGGTCGAGGAGCCGCCCCTAGTTTAGACAAAGGATTGACTTATTATGGGTGATATAACAAACAGACATGGAGAGACGGACCCTCACGGACTGACCTAGTGCCTCGAGGGCTCATTGCTAAATGGCCTTGCCTACGTGACAACACAGAGGCAACATAGTTCAGGGTGAACCTGATGGACCTAGGACCTAAGTGATGGCAAAGATGCATAAATGGTATGGACAGCAGAGCAAATGACACTTGATGGAAGGGATAGGAAAGAAGGGGAACAGAGCCTCAAGGATCCATTGAGAATGGTCTTGCCTACGTGATAACTCAGAGGTGATGTAGTTTGACAATGGCTCAAGGATTGGGTCAAGATGAATGATACAATGGATACAAGAGAATTGAGGTCACAACAGATGGACAAAGCGGTTTGTCGCAGATAGCGCCTATTTACCAGGTTTTCACCACTTGCTTTTATTTGCACAAAAGCTAAAAGTACATATGACGCCTGTTTGCCAAGTTTTTACCATGGTACCTATCCAAGGCACCTGTTTGCCAGGTTTTCACCAAAGGATGATTTTTTTGTTATTTTTCTATTTTTTTTCTATTTTTTTTTGTTTTTTTTTTTGAATTTTTTAAACTCCCTTGCATTGGGGTTTAGGTATAGAACTTACAAAGATGCATGTTGTTGATAGGATCATCAAATAGTTTGCCTTTCAATGTAGCCAATTAATATGCTCCTGACCCATAGGTCGCAATGATGACATAGGGACCCAACCAGTTGGGTTCAAATTTGCCTTTCTTTTCTTGATCTTGCTGATTTCTGGGATTTTCTCTGAGGACTAGATCACCAAGTTGGAATACTTGGGGCTTTACCCTATGGTTGTAGCTTTTGGACATTCGTTGTTGATAATATTTTAGGTGGTTAAAGGCCTATTGCCTTCTCTCTTCAAGGAACTCTAATTCTTGTAGTCTGGACACTCTGTACTCTTCATTAGATATGAGACCTTTTAACGAAAATCACAAGGATGGGATCTCAACTTCAATGGGCAAGATAGCTTCAGATCTGTAGACCAGGGAGTATGGTGTTGCTATTGATAACAGAGAGGGCGGGTGAATCAGTTATCTTAATTCTTTGACTTTCTTTTCTTATTTAATAATCAGTGCAGTGTCAAAACATATAAGCATACATGAACATGAGAGCACAAAGAAATCAACACAACTAACACAAGGATTTTACATGGAAAACCCTATTAAGGGAAAAACCATGGGGTGACTAACCCAAGATTGTATTCTCTGTTAAAAGAATAGAAGTACAAAATGGCACTTGCCAATTAGGGCTCACTACTTGAGCACACTGCTCACAAGAGGCTCACTGCCTACAATAGTTTATAGAAAGAAACCAGGTATTTGAACTGATGAGAAGCATCCACATATACTAAGGTTCAGCTCTGGTTAGGCTCAATATACTGATCTACTGCACTTCATTCTTCCTTTGCTTTAGTGTTGTTGTTCTGTCACATACCGGACCTGTATTACTACTTCCACACTACTCTCTACTTTTCTTCGCACTTCACAACACATCATATATCACTTCACATTGAAATCAATCCGGTATATATATCTGCACAAAGGATTTCAACATCTTTCTAGTCAGCATCTGGATTACTCAAGATTTTCCAAACTTTGGTCTGTCGGCTGAATCCATGCTTACTAAGAGATGCGTATCAAAAAGATAGTTATAGGAGTCATCAATTATGTCGACCAACCATGAATGAATCTACAAGAGACTTGATCACAATCAATTTCTTATCTGGATTAAGGTTTGATGTTCTGTCGGTCAGTTCTTCCTCAGTCTACTCTGCCAAACAGGAACCCAACACTTAGATGCTCATATCTTTTCACTCTTTCATCACCGGAGGCTCAATCTTTGGACTGTAGTAGTCATGGTACTCCTCTTGACTTCCCCAAGTCTGCTCTTTGTTGAGATACTTCCTCTGAGAGATCTGAACCTGTTTGTCAGACCTTGCTGCATGCTCTGTTCTTGCTCAGTGGACCAAAATACTCTTCAATCTGACTTCTGGTATAGACATACCATGTCCTTTGGATGTGTGGGATGGACTTTGTTGCCATCAATGACAACACTCATGAAGCCACACAATGTCTCTTGCCAACAATCTCCCCCTTTGGCATTGATGGCAACACTTAGTGAAAAATGACTAAGTGTTATAACAAACTCCCCCTTGGCTGATGCTCTATCTTATGTACACTTTTATCGGAGCTCCCCCTTAGCTGGATTCCATATTTTTCACTACTCCTCACTCCCCCTTTGACATCAATGGAAAAGAGTAGAATCCACACACCAAAATTTCTAAAAATCAGCCTATACATAGGTGCATAAGTTTATATACAAGTTTATACTTACATATACTTAAGTATATCTAAAAAATTTGTCTTTAACTGGACAAATTTTGTTGCCCAAATCTGCTTCATCCTATCCAAAATTGAGATGTGACCACTCAACAGGAATGTAAAAGCTTCTACCCTCTTTAGGTTTGTCAGATCACTGGTCCAGGCTGTGGTCTGAGCATCAATTAGGGCCTCATGCATGGCCTCTAACTTAGGGATAATTATCCCTCTAAGTTCACCCATCCTACTTATTATATTCTTCCTTTCCTTTTCAATTTTCTTTAGTTCATTTAGAATGGCAATAGTCTGACATTCTTGGTTTATTATGGATGTGGTGAGAGGGTCAAAATTCTGAGATAAACTTGACAATTTAGCTTCTTATTCTTTCACTTTCTTCTCAATATCCTTTGTCACTTTAGACCAGGATACACAAAAATTTTATATTTCTCTGCCATCTTTAAGTGCATTTTCTAAGCTCTTTATCCCAATATCCATATTTCTCCTATCATTCGTTATTAGCCCCTGTACTTCAGAGAATCTCTTACCCAAAAATTCTTTCTGAACTTTCTCTTCTGCTGATTTCTCCAAAGAATCAAAATGTGTGCTAACAGAATTAACAAGAGATTTTAGATTACCAGATGAGGAAGCTATAGGATCCTTTTGAAAGGATGGCATGATTTTCTCTAGCACACCAGATGCAATCTCTATTAGCTCACAATCTTCCATGTGAGACTTCAGAAGCTTTTCTTTTGCTTTAGCTTGAGCAAAAGATGCGACCTTCATTGTCTGGACCGGAGAGAGAGAGTCAAAATTGAGTGGTCCTTGAAATAGCTCTGGTTCATCTAATTCCATCATTTCCTTAGTCAGGAAATCTTTAACTACTTCTGTAGTGTCTCTTGCCGGAGACAGAGTCTTCTTTCCTTCTATAGCCTCAGAACTATCACCTGAGGTCTTCTTTGTTTGATCTTCTTTTCTTCCCTTTTTCCCTTCTTCTTGACTTGCTTTCTCCTATTGTCTTTCTTCTCCTTCAGTTATGGAGTTTATTGGGGGATCCGAAAGAGAGATATTTGCTTCTTCATGGACTTCCTCTTCCAGAACAAAGGAATCCAGGTCCTTAGTCTTCTCCTCACTTGTCTCCTTTGACTCTTCTGCAATTTTCTCAGTGGAGTCTTCCTTTGATGCACTTAATCCTTCGACATCAGAAGGTTCCTCACTTATGTCCTCTATAATAGGAAGATTGAATCTTTTATATGCATTCTGGAGGATGTCTTCAGTCTCTTTTGTCACTTGATCAATCTCTCTGATCATAAGCTTGTTCATTTTGGCTTTGCTCTGGAACTCATCCTTGCAATCCTTGAAGATCATGTTCATTTGTTTAGGAGTGATGGAAGGATAGAGCTGAATAGCTATCTATTCCCAGATCTCCATATCCTTTTCCTTAGCATTGTTTTTTCTTATTTTAAGTTCCTTCTCTAAGCTTTTGGGAATTAGAGATATGATTTCAATGAATGCTTTGTTATAGATGTTTAGATACCTGACGGTAGCATCTTGCAAGATTTTCTAGTCAGCTTCATTGTATTCATCATAGAATTCTATCATTGGTTGCAGATTTCCATCCACAGTGACTGCCTTGATGACATCATCAATGGATAGAGTAGGCTTTTCAACAAATTCTTCTGCTTCTTGTTCTTTGTTTTGTTGGCAGATGATTCCATAGAGGTTTTCTTTGTCTTCTTCATTTTCTTAGCCTCCTCATCTGATTCTGTCTCTTCATCATCTTTTTGACTTGTATAGGACCTTGTGGCCTTGGTTTTTATTCTCTTTTCTCCCTTACCGGATGTCTTGGCTTCTAGTTTTGAGGATTTTTTGCTCTTAGAGGTGGCAGGTGCAGAGTTTTTGGAGGATCTAGTCCGGGAGGGGGCTTGCACCGAATCACTTTCTTTTTCTACTTCTTGTTTCTCTTTCTCTGCTGTTTCTAGTTTCTCTCTATTTGCATCGACTGCTTCTTTAGAGATGCCAAATCTTTTGGCAACTTCCTCTACTTCTCTTCTCACTTTTCTTTTCATCTCTGGTTGTCTTAGCTCAACATGAATTTTCACACTCAACTCTTGAAAGGTTCCAAACCTTTCTCTCTCAGGGTCCTTGGGCTGACTCAGTAGGTGTTGGATATGTAGCTCTAGGATTTTCTCATCAACCTCATACCCCATTGGCATAATCCAGACTATCCTTGGCTCCACTGCCTCCATTAGGCATTGATCAGTGTCTACCATAAAGCACATTGTATCCTTGTATTTCTCAACCAATGATTGGGGGATTCTTTCTCTGGCCTGCATCATACTTTGAAAGTTCTTGAAGTATCCCCAAAGTGTTGTATTTTAAGCCTTGGCATCACCAAGCCCATACATGTAATCTCTGATTTGTATGACAACCAGTCTGTCATTTTGCCATACCCAACCACTAGATCCAGGGAGCTCATTCATGTAGTAAAAGAAGAGACATAATATCAAGCCACCATATTTGAATGAGTTCTTCTTGTCCTTTTTGATCTTTTGCAAGTTTTCCAACAGTTGGCTTAGAAGAAGCTCGCAAAGATCATAATCTGCATTCTCCCTTAGCATCTGATAAGCAGTATAAACTGCAGTTCTGGATACAGAATTCTCCCTGCTGGAGTGATATATCTTGTAGCCAATTATCATGGAAGCAAACTTGATATCTGGATTAGTGATATCTTCTATTATCATTGCTCTCTTGTCAAATTTTGATCTGGTAGCCTCTCTTACAATTTGGTTTTTGACGGATTTGAGAGCAGGCAACCCACCGGATGAGTGCAATCTGGTTACCACCCTAATAGCATCTTTTGTGATCTTAAATGGCCTCATTAAGCACATGAAGTTGTCATGCACTCTGCTAAGAACATACCGGTCCCATTCATCTTCTGCAAAATAGGGGAAATGGATGCAATGTCCAAAATGCTTGTCCCGGATGGCCTTGTACTAAGGTTTGAGTTCAAATGATTCATCTATTATCTACTTGTGATAGATATCCATCATCTTGGATTCCGCAAATTCCTCAATATTCACATGAATGTATGCCCTAACATCTTCTACATGCAAAGCAGAATGCTAGAGAAGGCGCCTAAAGGGTCAACTTCTAGAGATTTGTAAGGGTGTTTCTTGAACTTAGGGCACGACCTATTAGTGATTTTGACAACATTCAGAGTAGCCATCTTTCAAAAGATTCAGAGAGAGATATTGAAGAGCGAAAATACCTTTTTACGCCTCTAGGGTTCATGATATGAGCTGGATAAGATTGCTGGTTGAATCGACTTCTGCGGTTAATCTTTGAGAGGTTTTGAGACAATTTTGTTGTAGAGCTCCTTCTTTCTTCTTCTTGAATGCAAATTTACAAATGATGAACAAGAGAACCCTTATATTTCTGCACAAACCCTAATTCCACATTGCAATAAATGCACAACTTAAGTCACTCAGTTGCCTTGTTCTCCTTGTTCTGAGAGAGATCTTTCAGGATTACTGAGATGCAATTAGAGTGGTTCTTGGTGATAAATAACAATCTATCTCCCTTTTTCAATCATTCCATTTATCTGCAAATCAAGATATTTGAATTTTAAATCATACCAGATCAATCTTGGATGCTTAACCTGTTGAAAACTTCTTGTGGATCTTCCATATCTTTACCAAGGCTTATTTAGATATTTCTCTGAGAACCATTTAATCCGTAACTTTCCATGTGCCAATTTCAGGCACCAATTGACTGGCTATGGGAATTTGTTTTCCTTTTTGACTCCCCTGAGCCAAAGCTTATCTATTTAGTTTCTGAAAGGAATATCAGCACCAAATTCTGGTGCGGATCCATCCCCAACATTTTTTGTACTTCTCTTTACCCAAATCTTATTCATCTCCCTTTGAACTTCATCTGCATTCATTTTTCCTTTTCCTTTGTCTTGATTTTGATTAAGATGCACTGGACCCCTTTTATCCTGATTCTTGCTTCTGCAGAATTTGGCAATATGACCGGATCTATTGCAATTGTAGCAAACAACATTTCTTTATAGATTTGACCGATATCCTCTTGATCTACATTGATTAGCCATATGTCCCATTCTAATGCATGCAAAGCATCTACAATTGAATGATTTATTCATTTTCATATTTCTACATTCATGAGATTTGTGACCATACCTTTTATAGTTAAAACACTATCCAGAGAAGGATGAATTAGTCTGATTCATTCTTCTTCTGTACTGATTTGCTTTATGACCGAAGTTATTGCAGTTGTTGTAGTAGCCATTGAAGGATGGATATCTTTGAGCATTTGGTTGCCTTACCGGAGGTCTTCTAGGTCTATTCCTTGGATTCCCTGATCTAGAGTTCTTCTGACCAGATCCAAAACTTTCCCCTTTCTCATACCCCAAGCCTTACTTGTCATCTACCCTCTTTTGGCTTTCAAGAAGAACTTCAAGTTGAGCAGAGCTTATCTTAAATTTCTCTTTGTATTCATTTTCTATTTGAAGATCCCTTTGAAGAGTGTCTATCTGATTCTCAAGTTGTTCTTCATTGTCTCTAACTTCTTCAAGATCAGATTCCAAATGCCTAATTATTCTATCCATTTTGTGGTAGTCTTCTGACTTCTCCTTGAGAGATTGTTTTAGATTATCTTCACTTTTTCTTTTCTCTTCAATTTCTTGGGTGAATTTCATAACTCCTAATTCCATTTCATGTCTTACCATAATGACCTCTTTTGATAACTTCTCACATAACTTGGTTTTCTCATTCAGATCTTCATTAGTATCATTGGCTTCACTTTGACTTGCTAATTATTGAAGTAGTTCCTTTCTTTTCTTCATTGAGATACTTAGTTTTTCTTTGAGTTCATTTATGAAATCATCAGCTTGTTTGAGTCTTTCCCTCAGGTTATTAACTTTAGAGTGAGATTGCTCAAGATCATCTAGGGTAGACTGAAGTTGATCCCTCATACCGTACATATCCATTGAGATTCCCAGATCTTCCTCAAGCTGTTAGGCTCTGTCTAGAGGAACCTTGCTCTGATACCAATTGTTGATAACTGAGAGGGAGGGTGAATTAATTATCTTAATTCTTTGACTTTCTTTTCTTATTTAATAATTAGTGCAATGTCAAAACATATAAGCATACATGAACATGAGAGCAGAAAGAAATCAACACACATAACACAAGGATTTTACATGGAAAACCTTGTTAAGGGAAAAACCACAGGGTGACTAACCCAAGATTGTATTCTCTGTTAAAAGAATAGAAGTACAAAATGATACTTGCCAATTAGGGCTCACTGCCTACAATAGTTTATAGAAAGAAACTAGGTATTTGAACTAATGAGAAGCATCCACATATGCTGAGGTTCAGTTCTGGTTAGGCTCAATATACTGATCTACTGCACTTCATTCTTCTTCTACTTTAGTGCTGTTGTTTTGTCACATACTGGACCTATATTACTTCTTCCACACTACTCGCTTCTTTTCTTCACACTTCATAACACATTATATATCACTTCACATTGAAATCCATCTGGTATATATATCCGCACAAAGGATTTCAACATCTTTCTAGACAGCATCTGGAATACTCAAGATTTTCCAAACTCTGGTCTGTCGGTTGAATCCATGCTTACTAAGAGATGCGTATCAAAAAGATAGTTATAGGAGTCATCATTTATGTCGGCCAACCATGAATGAATCTTCAAGAGACTTGATCACCATCAATTTCTTATTCGGATTAAGGTTTGATGTTCTATCAGTCAGTTCTTCCTCAGTCTACTCTGCCAAATAGGAACCCAACACTTAGATGCTCATATCTTTTCACTCTTTCATCATCGAAGGCTCAATCTTTGGAATGTAGTAGTCATGGTACTCCTCTTGACTTCCCCAAGTCCACACTTTGCTGAGATACTTCCTCTGAGAGATCCAGACCTGTTTGTCAGACCTTGTTGCATGCTCTGTTCTTGCTCACCGGACTAAAATACTCTTCAATCTGACTTCTGGTATAGACATACCATGTCCTACAGATGTGTGGGATGGACTTTGTTGCCATCAATGACAACACTCATGAAACCACACAGTGTCTCTTGCCAACAGTTGCACCTGTGGGTGTGCGGATACTTGTGCAATAAGCCCACAGTGCTGGATTTAATTAGATATGCCAGTCACGACCGGCATCATTAATATTCTTTTTTAGGATTTTCAAAATGGTTTTATTTGATGCCTCTGCCTAGCCATTGCCTTGGGGGTAATAGGGGGTAGAAAAATAGCGTTGGATATGGAATTTATTGCATAGGTCCCTGACATCTTGATTTTTGAATGGTCGTCCATTATCCGTGATAATGGATGAAGGGATACCATAGCGACAAATGATATAGTTCAAGATAAAGGAGGCAATCTGCTTGCTTGTGATATTGGCTAAAGGCACGGCATCAACCCACTTCCTAAAGTACTCGGTGGCAGTGATTATGAATTTATGGCCACTAGATGGAGGGTGAATCTTTCCAACTAAGTCGAGTCCCCACTGACAGAAAGGCCAAGGAGTCGTTAATAGCTATAGCTCTTGTGCTAGTGCATGTATCAGGTTCCCATGGATTTGGCACTTCTTTCACTTCTTTACAAAATGATAGGAATCTTGTTCCATGGTTAGCCAATAGTATCCCATGCATATGAGTTTCTTGGCTAGGGTAGGGCCACTAGAGTGGGTCCCACATATACCGTTGTGTACTTCGTTCATGGCGGTTTGATATTCCTCACTATCAAGACATCTAAGGAGAGTACCATCAAGACCTTGGCAATAAAGGGTATTGGTGACAATGGCATACCAGGATGCCTGAGGAATGAAGGTTCATTTTTGGTTATTGGAGAGATCAGGTGGGAGGGTATTCTCTTTAAGATAGGCAAATATTTTTCCATAGAGGGGCGAATCAGTTTCGACAATGTGGCAAATGATATGGGATTCAGGGGTGTCGTATGCAGAACGAGATGTTGGCTCTACCAAGAACTCATAACGTGATTGATTATTTGGAATATCGAGGAGAGATGCAATCATTCCCATAGCGTCTGCAGCTTTGTTCTCAATCCTTGGTATCTGGTCAAAAGAGATCTTGACAAAGTATTCCTTGAAGTCATCTACCATCCATTTGTAAGGGATTAATTTCTCATCTTTTGTCTAGTAGTCGTCATTTACTTGATTTATGACCAGCTGTGAGTCACCATACAATTGAAGTTCTTTGATATTCCATTCAACTGCTAGCTTGATGCCAATGACTAGGGCTTCATACTCTACCACGTTGTTAGTGTAGGGAAAGAGTAATCTATAGGATTTAGGAATGGTGTCGCCACTAGGGGCGATCAACAAGATACCTGCTCCCAACCCATGCTGAGTGTATGAACCATCGAAATACATTTTCTAGGTTGCTGTGGTTATGTGAAAGATAGATTCATATAGAAATTCTAAGCTCAAAGGGCTATCATTTTTTAGAGGTGCATCTGCCAGTTGATCTGCAAGTACTTGGCCTTTTATTGCCTTCCTGTCTACATATTCGATGTTGAACTCGCTGATAAGCGTGACCCATTTGGACAATCTACCTGTTAGGGCTTCTTTGTTGAGTAAGTACTTGAGTGGATCAATCTTTGCTACTAGTTTGACAAAATGTGAAAACATGTAATATCTCCACTTTTGTGAGGCGAAGACCACAATGAGACATACTCTTTCAATTGGTGTGTATTGCAGTTCATACCAAACAAGTGTTCGGCTGATATAGTAGATTGCTTGTTCTTTCCCTTCATATTTTTGCTGTGTGAGGAGAGCTCCCAGAGCTATTGGTGTGTCTGAGATATACAGCAGTAGAGGTTTACCCTGAATCGGTGGCATCAATACAGGTGGTTTCATTAGATATTCTTTTAGCTGCTAAAATGCATGTTCACATGAATCATTCCATTTGAAAGGGACATTCTTATGTAGGAGGTGGGAAAACGGGTGGCACTTGTCTGTCAATGAGAGATGGATCTTCTGATAGATTGTAGTTTTCCTTATAGAGACCTTAGTTGAGTGAGATTCTTAGGAGGTGGCATTTCCATGATGGCCTTTACTGTAGCTGGGTCGACTTCGATTCCATTGGCAGATACTAAGTATCCAAGTAGCTTGCATGATGTAACTCCAAACATGCACTTCTTCAGATTGAGGTGCACATTAAACTATTCTAGTCTTGTGAAGATTTTGTCTAGTACTGCTAGGTGTCCTCTTGTGAGTGATTTTGCCAAGATGTCATCAACATAATCTTCCATTATAGTGTGCATCATGTCATGGAAGATTGTGGTCATAGCTCTCTGATATGTTGCATCGGCATTTTTCAAACCAAATGGCATGACACACCAACAATAGGTACCCCATGGACATGTGAATGTAGTCTTGTGTTGGTCTTTAGGTGCAATTTTGATCTGGTTGTATCTAGAGAAACCATCCATTAGTGACAGCATGGTCTGCCCTACCGTGAGATCTACAATAATGTTAATGTTTGGCAAGGGGAAATCATCTTTTGGACAAGATTTATTCAGGTCTCTGAAGTCATTACATATTCAGACTCTGCCATCTAGTTTGGCAACTGGTACTATGTTTGAAATCCACTCAAGATAGTCTATTGGTCTGATGAATCTGACAGCTAACAGTTTCTTTATCTCTTCTTTCACCATGAGGGCCACATGTGGGTGCATCTTTCTAAGTTTTTGCTTCACTGGCTTAGCTCCTGGAGCTAAGGATAAGTGGTGCATTATGAGATTTGGATCTAGCCCTGACATATCCGCATATGTCCACACAAAGTTGATTTGTTTCCTTTTAAACAATTTAGTGAACGGTGACTTTTCCTGTGTAGTTAAAGATTGTGCCATTTGAATCATTCTGGGACTGTCACTTGTGATGACATTGATCTGTTCTGCTGGTTCTATCAAGATTGAAGATCTCTCATGATGTGTGATATTGGGTAGAGGGTCAAGCCTTCCATCCTTCGGCGCTTCCGAGAGGTTTTCACCATTGGATACGTCTATATTTCTACTTTTTTCATGATCTAACATTGTCACAGATCAATTTTCACCATTAGATCTTTTTTTCATTTTAACATTTTTGAGATTGAAAGGCTTGGCACTCTATCCAAAATAGGCCTTGTCATTGAGTTCTATGGCATAGTCAGCTCTATGGTCCCCTGTGGGTATATGATCTCTAAGCTCAAGATAGTCTATGATGGCTTCATCATTTTTGAAAGGTATCGAGCTCAGGGGTAGTGTCTTGCAAGTCCCAATCTATGAGTTTAGGGTGCAACAATGGTAAGGGGTCATTGGGTTGGTCTGGTTTGATGGTATTGATGGTCAAGATAGAGGTGTTATGGTGGTCATTATAAGAATGGACCATGCCTGTGATCGTACTCTCCATTAGCTGGTCTATCAAGGGGGTATCATTCTTTCCTGATGACTTTCACTATCAGTATTATGTGGGTCGGACTCTAGTGGTCTAGCCCTTGGACTTTTTCCCTCAGTTGCATGGGTTGGGTCATAGGCATGGACAACATTGATATCTTTTTCATCACAAGATAGCTCTGAGAGACTATCCCACTCATACTCACTGGAGTCAGTCTCACTCCCAATTTGCAGTTCGTGAATTTGATCAACTAGATTAGTAGCAGATGTTTCTGGTTGTTTGCCTTTATGCTTATTTGCTCTGTTGGTTCTTTTTGTGCCAGTGTAACCTAGCCCTGTAGTGTCTTGGGTTGTCAAGGTATGAGGTTGGATGGGTTTAGTGATACCATCTTTTCTTGAACCGAGTGGACCTTGTCCTTCATACTCCATTCTTTGTAGCATTTGGAATACTTGACCGTATTGCTCAGTTTGTATCATGGAGTGATGGTCTTCTTGTGTTGATAGACTGACTTCATCCTTATATAACCATTGAAGGATATATTTTTCATCGCTCTCATAATCAAGGCTTCCCCATTTGATAAATGAACCTTTGGTAGTTTTGACTATCTTGGATTTGCTCATGGAAGGCCTTCCATAAGATTTGGGGGATAGAGGGAGTTGTGCTAAGAAAAAGGATTGGGCAATTGTGTACTCACCCAGGCCCTTATCTTTGAGTCTGAGGTCAGGTTGGGAAGATTTTGATGTGGAAGCAAGTGAAGCTGGGTCAACTCGGGATGAAGATGAAGTAGAAGCACGGTTATGAGGAATCACAACTTCAGGCTTAGAGTGAATGGAGTTGCAATATTGAAATGGGTTGGGATCACCTTAGATGGTGATCTCTTGGCCTTCATAAGGGAATTTGATACACTGGTGGTATGTAGATGGCACTTCTTTCAAAGCATCTGTCCATGGTCTCCCAAGAAGAATGTTATAAGCTAGCTCCATGTCGAGGACTTGGCATGCCACATCTTTTACTACAGGTCCAACTCTGATTGGTAAAACAACAGTTCCCTTGGAAGTTCTCTCCTCCTCATCATAGGCTTTGATAGTGATTTTCCTTTTTGGATCAATAGCTTTCTTCACAAACCCCAATGCAAGGATTAGCTTCAAGGTGCAAATATTCAAACCAGCTCCTCCATCGATTAGAACCCTTTTTATCTTGTGTTTGTGGATGAATACTTCGATATGAAGAGAGGTGTTATGAGGTTGGGTAATTGACATATCATCCTTTTTAGTGAATGATAGAGAGTGAGGTGAGGTAATGTGACCTACCATGGTTTGAAAATGTTCTTTAGCAAGGTTCGTTGGAACGGAAGCTTCTGAAAGAGCTTTGTCAAGTATGGCCCTATGAGACGGGGATAGACGCAGAAGTTCTAGGATGGAGATATGTGCAGGTGTCTTATGGAGTTGATCCAGGATACTGTACTCATTAGATGGAGAGGCTGGGACTCCTCTAAGAGTGACTCTATTACTGCGAGTGGTAGCATTACAATTCGAGTCTTTGTTTATAGTGATCACATTGACGCATGGATCACTTTTTGAAATGTGGTTGACAACATAGTCAAATGACACATTTGTGTAATTGGCATTGTAAGTTCCACCATTATTTTGGTTGGAAGACCCTCCCTGCTCATAGTTGGGAACAGGATCCTTGAATGCTCGGTGATCATTATTAGAGGTATGTCCATCAAGTGATACTTTGTTTTACTCTATCAAATCTTGGATGGTGTGTTTGAGTAGAATGCAGTCATTGGTTTTGTGCCCCCTATTTCAGTGGTACTCACAGAAATCGTTGTCATTCCACCAAGGAGGTTTGACTTTTGGTTCATATTCCCATGTTGTTGGAAGTGTTATGATCTTACTTGTGATTAACTTCTGTAGGGCGGTTTCCAATGATTCTCCCAAAGGCGTAAATTTTCTCCTAGGTTGAAAGCTTGTAAACCATGATTCAGTGTTTCTTGGTTTATTTTGCGGGGGGTTGTTCTACGGGTTCGATAAGTTGAAGATTGGTTGTTTTGGTACCGCAGGCATCTACCACCCCATCATTTACAATGTTTTTGTTCTTTGTCTAGAATCTTGGTTTATCTATGTTGGTATTGGTACTAGGAGTGTCCTTATAAAGCTTTATTTGACCTTTTGTGATTAAAGCCTTTTCAATGATTAGACCCATCTCAATGACCTTACTAAAGGAAGTAGGAAATTGGATTTGTATCTGATAGCTTAGATAGGTTTGTAAGTTATGGACAAACATCTCCAGCATCTGTTTTTTAGGCATTTGATGTGGGCATTTACTTGCCAACTGTTTCCATCTTTGTAGGAAGGCGGCGAAAGATTCTCCACCTTTTTGCTTGTTGTTACAAAGATCTAAGATTGAGGTGTCATGCTCAATATTGTAGGAGAAGTGTGTGACAAATTTGTCCACCAGTTCGTTAAAGGTTCTAATGCTGGACGGTAGTCTAGAAAATGACTCCATGGCTTGTCCTCCTAAGCTTCTTTGAAACAGTCACATAAGATAAGTATCATTGTGGGCAACTTCAAGACATGCGATGTTAAATTCCCTAATGTGGTCCCTTGGATCACCCTTTCCTCGATATTTATCAAATTTTGGCACCTCAAATTTAGAGGGGAAAGGTATCAAGATCAAGGTCCTATCAAAAGGATATGGTGAAATATCCTCTAGGGAATAATGCTTAGTTTATTTTCCTATTTGCATGTCTATAAATTGTTGTTGTAAAGCTTGGATCTGTTGGGTCATTAAGCTGAGGGCATTCGTAGAATCAATGGTTACTTTGCTTTTGTCTATGGTTATTTCTTCTCATGTGCTTCCCTCAGGGTTTCTTTCTTTCTCAGATTCTTTTAGAGCTTCTACATCGAAATCTTTAGGGTCTTGAGAAAGAACCTTGTCCATTATGCATTGAAACCTTCGATCTTGCTGAGTTTGTAGGATCTCTTCCTGAGAAATTTCCTCATCACTTTCATGAGGGGATGAAATAGTTTTGTCTACCATTTCAATTTGCTTTTGCTTTTGGGACCTTGTTAAGACCATGCAAAGTGACTTGAGATGGGATGGAGTGAGTTTGAAAGTTTTGAACAAGAAGCGATAGAATGTGCCAAGGTTTGAACAAGGTTTTCCTTAGATCTATTGGTGTCAAACAAGTTGGTTGGAACAAAACCATAGTCAAAGTAAGGATGATAGAAATCCATTTACTTGATGTAGACTAGTTTTGTACAAGCCAATAGTGGAGTTTCGAGAGAAAAGGATGATTGATCTTTGATAGTGGAGACTCACTAGGTTTGTTTGAGGGTGATGCAATCAAGAATAGCTTGGTACTAACCTGGTTTTTTGATATCTTGTTTGATTTTTTGGAAGAGTTTTGCGAATTTTTTGGATGATGCAAGCGTGGAAAAAGCAGCTATGGTGAGAAAAAAGAATGAGATGGTTGACTCGCATGATTTTAATCAGATCTTGGGAAAACTGAGATGAGTTTGAAATGGGCTCTTGAAAAGTTGAAAGTTTTTCTCCTAGGAAGTACGAAACAACTCTTTGGAATAGATGTGTACAGTAAATGTGCCAGAACAGAAGGCAAAAGCATCGCAGGTCAAAGCACATGCATAGATCTGGCAAATTCTATATGTGCGGCAACAGTAATCAAATGCGCAATATGTCAAAATGGATGCACAATTTTAGTTTTTAGTTTGTTTTTGTAGAGTTTTTCAGCACGTTTTTCAAAATTTTCTATTTTTGGTTGAAAACTTGGTCTTTTTTGCTTTTGATTTTCAATTATGGTAGATAAAGACATAGCAAGTGCATAGAAGTTTTCATGATTTTTATCTATTACTTTTTTTTATATTTTTGTGGACTTTTTGACACAAGAACAATTACAACCTAGGCTGAAAAGGATAGTATTTGTTGAGTCCCCTAGTTGTGCATATTCAAAGCATGTAGATCCAAGATCTGGTAGCACCGACTCCCCTCCACGGCACTCACTTCTCATGTATACCAGATCTGGGTTTCCTTAGGCTCGCCCCCCACTGAACCTTAGGATTATCCCTGCTACCTCTCCTAAGAATCACATGAATCGGGGGTGCTTCAAAGGTCCCACCTTTTGCACCAACAAATAGAGTATTTTGGTATACTAGATAATGGCTAAATAGTCAGGGCAATTGTTCGAGTGGTTACACGTGCGACAGCACTACTCTCCATTATGGAGTCTCCCAGCCTGCAAGGGTTACGCCTTGGAGGGTTTTGGGGGAGGTTGTTTGTCGGTGTAACATAGCAGTTCTCATTGCAGGAAGCTTTTGCCTTAAGTATAATTTATTTATAGTGGATCGGTAGGGCTTGGCTTTAGCCTATTACCACTTAGGGTCATTCCCACTTGGATAGGCGGGCATCCAAGGGCAGGCCCCTCTAAAGGTTATACACAAAGAATGACAAGTCTGGCATTCTGGTCACCCAATAAAGGGGAGAGAATAAGCCTATTGTCATTCAGTAGACACAGTAAACAGTGGTTCTTTCACCTCTATTTAAAAAGAAAAAGACTACATGCATTATACTACTTGGGCACACACACAGTTGTTAACTTTGAAGTGATTAAAGATAGCAATGGTTCTTTCTTTTTTGTAAGATAGTAATGTTCTAAACTAAGAGAGATAGCGATAATGCACAGATAGCAATGATGTTTGTTTACTACCCTCCTAGTTAAGAACTATATGAGATTGGCATGCACACATTGTTTTACTTTTCCTCCTAGTTAATCTATGATGTGTGTTTTAAGGAAAATAAAACTATCCAGCTCTTAACCCTGCATGAAAATCAAAGAATCAATCCTACAAGACAAATGTTAGCGTTAGAAAACCTGCAAGAAATCCCTAGATGACTCCTGAAATCATATGTGCAACTTAAGAGACTGAATGCGCATAAACAATACTCAAAAGTGCAGCAATTACAAAAGTGCCAGAGAATGGGTTTTAAGTACAGAAAGAAGGGATGTATGCGTAGAACAATTAAAAGTGCCAAATCAGATATCATATGCACAGGATATTGGAACAGATGCGCTGAAGTATCATATGCACCAGAATAGGTGGTAAAAGCGTAGCCTTAGAGGATGTATGCACCAAAAGATTGCATGCACTGGAACAGTGATCAGATGCACTGCGGGATCGATCAGATGCATCGAATGAACCTGTTTGAAGACTGCACGGAGCCTGTACGGAACCTGTCACTCAAGAACTTAGTTTTTTGGTTAGATTTTGGGGAAAAGGCTCCACGGTGGATGCCGAAAATGTTACGAGTAAAATGGGATAATAATTAAATGAATATAAAACCCAATAACTTTAATGAAATATGCAAGCAACAAAGAATAAAACTAAATAAACAACTTACAGTGCTTTGTTACCTGGCGGCTTCCATTGTTTGCCTATTCTTATTTGATCTTTGGTGAGGAATGTAGCCCTTAGGAAGCTTGCTTCCTTGCTTTGATTCCTCAAGATGACAAAGGAGAAATGGCTCAGATGCTTCTTTTGTTGAATATGAGCTTCAACACAATATAGGATGAATAGTGAATGATGAAAGAGTAGGGGTGCCAATGGCGCGCTATGGATTCGACAGAGTAATCTTACTTGAAAGATTCGTTATGTGAAATGGAAGAATAGAGGAGTATTTATAGACTTGTGTGAGAGAAGATCAATGGTTAAGAATTATTGAGAGAACGTGCACGAATAGAAAGAAGACATGTGTCATTCAAAAGGATGGTTTGTTGAGTTAACTGCTTTCTTGATGAGGACGAGTTTTTATTTCTTAAATTAGAATATATTTTTCTAATTTAAGAGTTTGTCGATAAAAACAAAGTTGCTTTAAATCAATTAACTTAGCTTTTGCTTGTACATGACAAGGAAGATTTATTTTTAGAAGATTTGGAAGATAAGAAAGCAAATTAAATAAATAAATTTATTTAATTGTTTGTGCAAGATTTAGAGGAATAAATAAAATATTTGATTATATTTTATTTTTGGAGTTTGAGATTTAGTTTAAATAAATTTGCATTTTATTTAAATTTGGAAGAATGAATGATTTAATTAAATAATTAAAATTATTTAATTGTTTAGAAGAATAAAGTTGATATTGATGAAATTAATTAAATAAATGTATTTTATTCAATTAATGGGAGGAAAATGAATCAAATAAATAAATTGATTTATTTATTTATTGATAGAGGAATATTAAGATGAAATAAATATTTAAAATATTTATTTAGATAGAGTCATGTCATTTTTGGGTGTATACACTAACAATGTGTGTATGCATAAAAATCAAACCCTAGATGTCTCAATCAAGGGAAGATCAATAACTTGTTTTGCATCAATAAACACATACAACTTCACCTCAAGGAGATGAGATAAATGAAGACTTGCATGAATAAGAAGGTGAATCAGTAATGTCCGTGGAGGATATCCAAGCTTGCTGTTGGAGGCTTCAACCCTTCTCCCGATCATGCAAAGGCTGTACAAACCCTAGCAAGATCAAGATAGACTCAAGATCTTGATTCCTAATCTTCATCCATTCTCTCCAAGATAGAAAATAAAGAATACTTCAAAGAGCTTCAACAAGTCACTAATCTTCAATAGCAATTGCAGTAGAGTTTTGGCATCAAGCTTGCATAAGAATTGTGTATGATAAAATGATTTTCAAATGTACTTTTATATCTAGCTTTAGGGAAATTCAAATTTTGAAATAACGTCTTGATATCACGCAAAAACTGAGAATTTGAAAACAAAATCTTAAGGCACTCGATGGGAGCCGACACCCTGCCAAAATTCAAAATCCCAGGAAACAGAGGAGGACTAGGGCGCAGGAGCCTAAGTCCAAGCCCCCATTTCCACTTAGATCTGCATTTTTGGAGGTCCTAGGGACCCAAATCTCAAATTCCCTTTCCGGGTTCTATCAATAAGTTACCTCAAAAAGTGAATAAATTGCTCCTAGACTTAGTCAATCAGGGTTTCAGGAAGGCCAAAAAAGAAAAGGTTGAGAGGTCACCCAAAGCAAGGACCTAAACCGAGGGAAATTGTATCATTCCATATAAGAGGACAATTTCTGGCATTACTTTAGCCCCCACTTTAGTGGCCATATGACACTATGTGCATATGCAACTAAAGGAAAGTAAATACATCAATCATGAAAAGGATACCCAAAAGGATACTGTAGAGGAAGCCAAAGTGTTGTCACCAAGAAGGAAGGATCCCCCAAGTCTACAATCCTGCAAGACCACAAAGTTAAAAATCGCAACCTATAGAGGAACACTTGTCAGAAAAATCAAAATCAAATCAACCTACAACCACCACCAATGAGTCAGTACAAAAATGCTAAGGGGGTTGAGTGATGAGGCTAGGAGGAAATCGAGGGAGATATATGCCCCCCTTGTTTTTGCTTGCTTAGTCCAAGAGTAGAAACAAGGAGATATCCACGCACGTTGATTTAAAAGGAAATGTGTTGTGAGGGTCATTTGAAGAAACAATGCTCAAATGCCACATTAGGGAAGAAAGAGAGCGGAACTCAAATTCTAACGCAACAAACGACACTAAAATTGGAGTTCGACAGCTTGAGAAAAGGGCTCAAGATCGAAAGAGCACACTTTTGTACCTAGTTAGGGATAGGAATTCTCACTCACTTACTTTATGTAAAAGGGAGTTGTCACTTATCACTAACTCATTCTTGTTTCTTATCATTGTAGAGAGAGAGAGAAGGAGAACAAGAGAACCACCATGCTGAGCCGACATCCATATCATCCACCATGACTGGAGATGCTCGATCCCAAGTGGCGGGGAGACACTTCGAGGCTAAGGTAGGGTCCTAATCCAACTCTTTTGTTGTCTTTCATTGTACCTTTTCTTTCACATTTACCAATGCCTATGCCAAGAGGGGAAGGTGGACAGAGGCCCCAGATAGGGGTGTCTGGGTCCACCTAGAGCACCAAAGTCTCTCTAGAGCACCCTCGTCCCACAGGAGCGCCAGTGTCCCTTTGGGGCACCCTAGTCTTCTTGGGGCACCCTGGTCCATAAAGGACAGAGGCCCTAGGCACAGGCATTTTGTTAAGTTCTTGATAGCTTATATTTGGTTTCGAGAGGGGATTCTGATACTCTTGCTTGCTTTCCGATCTGTAGGATGTCCTTGAGATGCATGAGCACATAGGTGGTCGTCTGATGGCACTTCTATGAGAGCATGCTAGTGCCTTGACTATCACAGAGAGAGAATTTACAAATGGTGAGCCTATGGTGGGTGTTTGAGATGCCCACAATCAGATTCCATTGTACTATGCTGATGGCACTGATGGAGAGATGGGATGTAGATACATCCACATTCCACTTACCAACTAGCGAGATTACCATCACACTCGAGGATGTATTTAGGATCCTTCGACTGCTAATCAGAGGAGAGATAGTGAGGGTTGTTGGACATCACTTAGAGGAGTATACTCGTGAGAGTCATCTATACTTCTTGGGTCCCACTGTTTCACAGGCAAAGTGAGGACATATTCAGCTCCATTTGCTAGAACAGGGATGTAGAGACATTCCCTTACTGCGAAGGATCATGATTGTCATAGTCACATTAGCCATCACACTAGATGGACGAGGAACTCACCTTCACGAGGGTCTGGTTCACACTATTAGAGAAATGAAGGAGCAACAGACTATCTATGCATGGCGGTGTAGTATGCTTGCACACCGATATCACGACTTAGGGTGATATGTCCATTATGAGATGTAGAGTCTGATGGTCTGCACATTACTATAGGTCTGGGCCTTTGAGAACATTAGGTGCACATGACTGGTGGGTTTTCCCATAGAGACAGCATTCACCCATCCGCATGTTTATGCCTATCGACTGGTCAGGTGTTGGAGGCATCGCAATCTGCTATACTCGTGAGTAGTATTTGACATATTACAGCCCGGTGACATCATCTAGAGACCATATTGCGGCTACATCAGATGGCCTAGTGAGCAGAGGTAGTTAGCGAGGATGTAGAGGGATCGACTGATGGCTGGTCACCTCGAACATACTGTATCTTGGTTCTACTTTTCCAGGGTGACACGACAGTTCAGATAGATATAGGATGTTCTTGTAGTTCATCTTAGCTATGCACGTGTAGCTCGGAGTGTAGTCAAAGCCAATACCATTCGATGGATGACTATAGTAGACGTGCCACTTAGCAACGATGAGGGTCCTTAGGATGTAGAGCTAGTCTCATACACAGATGATGTTAGGTGTACCTGAGCATATCAGACCTGGTGGCACAAAGCACGGCCTGCACCTATCTTTCCACCTGGGCATCCCATAGGAGATGCCCAACCTTGGGCTGGTCATGCAAGTGACACTAGGGTGGAGGACAACGTCAGTGATTTTGCGGGATACTATGATCTTGAGGAGGATGTGGAGGAGGACAAGGATGAGTCTAGGGAGGTCCCATCATAGTACATCTTCAGAGCGAGATCATGATAGAGCCAGCAAGAGGCAGACACTGACAAGGAGACCGAGTCGAGACTGCGGTCCAAGGCTTGTGGTCCAACTTCTGCAAACGATGTACGGCCTAGTCAGACACAACGAAGGGAGAGTAGTATGTCTATGCCCTCAGCTGCAGATTAGACAGCATAGCTTATCACATCGTCGGTGATCCAAGATCCATCCTGGTGAGATGGAGATCCAGGTTAGGTTTGATTTATTATTTGATGTTTTGTTTACTTTATTATTTGTGAAATTTATCTCATCCTCTATTTTGCAGTTGTGACTGATGCATGGAGAGACTTTGTGAGTCGCGTCATAGGAGACATAGTATCGACAGATGCCTCAGACAACAAGTGTGGGCAGGTTATTCACCACAATCATCCGCTGGGTAGCATGCTAAGATATTTATGCATATTTTTAGGTACAGGACTGCTATAGAGGCCATGCTAGAGTAGTCTACATGAGAGAGAGAGAGAGGAGTTTCAAAAGGTCAAGGTTGAGCTCAGGGCATAGTGAGAACAGATGGTAGTGGTTTCTACATTAGAGGGAGAGCCAGCTGTCAGTGAATTCTTACTATGAGAGGTCCAGTAGGCAAGAGCTGACAACGATAGGGTTCCGACCGAGAGAGACTGTTACCAGAGGATGTACCATGAGGTACATGAGCAGATGATAGAGATGAGAGGTGAGATCATGGGGTTACAATTGCAGAGCATCTCTAGGAGTCATTCACAATTCGTAGCCACACATGGTCAGGCTTCTATCACTCGCATACCATGAGGGCCTGAGGGTACTGGTGATCAAGGCTCAGCTGTGTGATATATAGATTTTAGGCATTATGACATCCCATTTTGTTTTGAGGGATAGTCGACTTGGATATATACATGAATTGAGATATATATATATATATATATATATATATATATATATATATTAGCTTTTGATCTATCACATTTGATTTTTGTAAAAATGCAACTAGTGATGATGTATAATGGCTATAATTAATGCTATTGTGATATACTAACAATTCTAAAAAAACATGTAGTAACAAACACAATGATTAATTATTTTACACATAACTTTAATTTCCATGCGACATCTAGTTAATACAAAAGTGATCTAAGCAATTACTACTTAAACAAGATACAACAATTATCAACTGAACAAAGATATAATGCTAAATGAATTAAGACAAAACAACAATAGCTTGTCAAAATTGAAGCTAATCTATGTGCTAAATTAGCTTAGGAACATTTAACATTAGATCTCTAAGCATAAAATATTTTGAGGTATGCTGCATTAATAGGTTCTTTAAGCAGCATACCTTGCTCATCGGCTAATTTATATGCTCCGGATCCAAAGATTTTAGTGATTATATACGGTCCAAGCCAATTAGGGTTGAACTTACCTTTTTCACCACGCAATGCATTTGCGTTGCATTGATTTTAATAAAAAACCAAATCCCCAACGTTAAATGAGAATTGTATGACTTGCGCATTATAGGCTCATTGCACAACTTTTTGATAAGCCTTGAGATGTTCAAGAGCATTAATATGTCTTTCAGTAAGAATCTCAAGTTCCTCTAATCTTTTCTTTGATTCTATGTCATCATCCATGATGTCTCTTAGGGAAATTCACAAAGAAGGAATTTCTAACTCTAAGGGCATTATCACGTCTGTGCCATAGACAAAATTATACGGTGTGTTACTAGTAGCTATTTGAATACTTATTCTGTAAGCCCATAAGGCATAGGATAATTGCATATGCCAATTTTTTTGATGTTTATTAACAATTTTCCATAAAATCTATCTAATATCCTTATTTGAGGCTTTTGCTTGGCCATTTTATTGAGGGTAATAAAGCATAGAGAAGCAATGTTGTATATGATATTTTTTGAGGAACTTTTTCACATCCTTATTCTTAAATGGTGTACCATTGTCCAAAACCAAGGAGGAAGGTATTCCAAATCAAGAAATTATGTTATCTTGAATGAATCAATAGATTACATCAGTGGTCATGGATCGCAAAGGGACCACTCCAACCCATTTTGTAAAATAATTAGTAGCAATAATGATGAACGTATGTCCTTGAGAGGAGGGTGGGGAAATTTTTCCAATTAGATCCAAACCCCAGATAGAGAATGGCCATGGTGATACCTGGGCATGAAGCTCTTGAGCAGGAGCATGGATTACGTGTTTATGTTGTTGGCATTGTAGGCATCTCTTGACGTAAGAAAAGGAAACTTGTTCCATATGCTGCCAATAGTACCCCATACGTAACAATATTTGTACCAATGATTTTCCACCAAAATGCCCCCCACAGGCACTAGATTGAGCTTCTTCTAAAGCTATCAGAATCTCTGAATTGCTTAAACATCAGAGTAAAACACCATTGTAACTTCGTTGATACAAGACATTCGATAATATAATGTATCGTGCTGCTAGTTTGCATAAACGGAGTTGAGCATTCTTAGATGTCAAATCAAGAATGGTTCCATTGTTCCATTGCGTAGATAGTTGAATATGTAGGAGAACCATTCATCCATGTATGTATTACCATAGAGTTCTGAATTTACAACTATAGGGTCATTGATTATCGGTGTCTTAAGATTATGAACAACAAAGGTAAATTCCTCAGGAGAACCTTCAGGGGATATAAGGGAAGTTGCGCTTGCCATTGCATTCGCATGCCGCTTATCTTTCCTGGGAATGGTATCGATCAAATATGATATGAATTATTTTAGGAGAGATAATGCAAACTCACGATACTGAGATAGCTTATCATGTTTAGTCTGATACGATCCCGTTATCTATTTAACAATTAATTGAGAATCACCATAAATTGTAATGTTTTTGATATTCAGAGCCAAGGCTACACGAAGTCTAGCGATTAGAGCTTCATATTCAGCTATATTGTTTGTGCATAAGAAATCTAAGCGGTAAGATAAGGGAATCAACTTACTAACAGGGGGTATCAATATAACACCAGCCCCAGAGCCAGTTTGACATTTTCATCCGTCAAAGTATATTTCCCATTTTTCATCTGCAGAGATTGTTAAAATTTGTTCATCAAGAAATGCATCAACATTTTGTATAGCAAAGGGCGAGGGAGCATTAGCTAACTGATCGGTTATTGCTTGCCCTTTAATCACTTTTTGTGAAATAAATTTGAGATCAAATTTTGTTAACAACATAACCCATTTAGCAAGATGACCTGATAAATCTGTTCTTACGAAGAGATGTTTCAAAGGGTCAAATTTTACCATTACATGTACTTCAGCATTTAAAAGATAATGTCTAAGCTTTTGAGTGGCAAACACTAAATCTAAACAATGCTTCCCTATAACTGTGTATCGCACCTCATAATCAAGCAAAGTATGACTGATGTAATAGACAGCACATTCTTTACCTTCAGCATTATGCTGTGCTAACAAAGCTGCTAGGGCATTGTTAGATGTTGAGATGTATAACAGGAATGGTTTATTAGAAACGACAGGTTGCAAAATGGGAAGATTAGCTAAGTAATCCTTTAAGTCATCGAAAGCTTTTTGACATTCAGAATTCCATTGAAAGTGAGAATCTTTCTTTAGTAGTTGCATAAAGGGGCGAGTCCTATCCGCGAGTTGTGAAACAAATCGGCGGATGGCCTATATCTTTCCCTGCAAACTACGAAGTTGAGATATGTTCTTAGGTATTGGCATATTAACAATCACATCTATCTTTTTCATATCGACTTCTATACCTTGATTCGAAACAATAAACCCAAGTAACTTTCCGCTATCCATGCCAAAAACACACTTACAGGGATTCAATCGCATATTATATTTTTGTATGCGCTAAAATATTTGTCAAAGATTTGTAACGTGATCCTTACGATGGATAGACTTCGCTAGGATGTCATCAACATAATCTTCTAGAATATTGTGCATATAATCATGGAATATAAGAGTCATTGCACGCTAGTAAGTAGCTCCTACATTCTTAAGTCAAAACGGCATGACTACCCAACAAAATGTACCCCAAGGTGTTATAAAGGTTGTTTTATATTGATCAAGAGGATTTATAAGGATTTGATTATATCCTGAAAATCCATCCATAAATGATACCAACTCATGTCCAGGTATGGAATCAACAATCATGTCGATATTAGGGAGCGGAAAATCATCTTTCAAAGATGCCAAATTTAAATCTTGAAAATCTGTGCACATTCTTATACAGCCATCAGGTTTAGCGATGGAAACAATATTCGAGATCCACGGAGAGTAATCAATTGGTCGGATAAAGCCAGCTTGTAAGAGTTTTTTTTATTTCAGCTTTAACAAGCAAAGCAATCTTAGGATTCATCTTACGAATCTTTTGTTTGAAAGGCTTAGCATCTGGTTTCAACACAATATTATGCGTTACAATCTGAGGATCTATACCAGGCATGTCTAAATAATTCGAAGCAAATAATTCCGAGAACTCATTCAACAGTTTAGTCATTTCTTCTTTTTCTTCCAAATTTAAATAATCACTAATAGGGATAACTTTTTCAGGATTATCCTTATCCATAACAACATCAATAGTCTTTCTATTAAGGAGAGTACTATGGTCTAGGGGATTGTGGGATTGTAATTGTTCTTTAGGTTCTTTACTATGCTCTACTATAGCATTTATTGTGTGAATAGTCTTTCCAAAATATGCATCATTTTTTAAACAATAGGGTAGGCCACGTTTATGGTGATAACAAGGAATTCCATCATAAGCACCTAAGAATTCCATTATCACTTCATCTACCGTAAACATATCTAACAGAAGTGATCCTAGAGGACAATTGATGTCAATCATCTTAGGAAATATCAAACTAAGTGTTGATATTGTATTCACATTTAGAGTAGGCCATTTGCAGGCTTTGGATTCCTTAAAAGGATTATATCCAATGCCACTTGAGTAATGTTGCAAAGTGGATTCTATAGGGAATTTGATTCTTTGTTGATTTATGCCACAACTATTACCTACATAGTCACAATTTTTGTAAAGGATTTGGAATCCTCTGCCATAGAGAGAGACCAATTCTTTAGAGGAAGGCAAAGCTTCATAAGTCTCATAATTAGTAGTATAACTAAGAGTATTATCCTTGTTTATCATCAAATAAGTTTTGTGTTTATCATTTGAAGCATGCGATGTGATCGATGCAATATTTGATGTTTTGGGGATGGGGTTTTTAAATTTATATTCTCTTGTGGAGGAAGATGCAAAATCTAGCGAACCCCAGTCATCACTAATGAATGGATTCGATTGCTTGGACTCTTTTATAACATTCTTAGAGGCAAGAGGAGTTGAAACCTCAGCTTTCAAATTATTCAAACTCTTAGGAAAAATAACATGCTTATGCACTTCCATTTGCAAACAATTATCAGGTTTAGGATCCGAATGTATAGTATGCAGTTTCCCTTTAAATATAAACTTAATCAAGTGGTGTAAAGTAGAAGGAACTACTCCTAATGCATGTATCCAAGGTCTACCCAGAATCATGTTATAAGATAGAGAACAAGGCATGACATGAATCAAGGTAGGCACCATCATAGGTCCAACTTGTATAGGTAAAGTTATAGTGCCCACGGATTATCATCCAACATTATCAAATCCATGAATACTTAATGATTCTAGTTTAATGGAAGATACATCAACTTTAACCTTATGCAATAAATCAATACCACAAACATTAAGGGCTGAGCCATTATCAATCATAACTCTCTTAACCAATGTTTTGTTGATTTTAATAAAGATAACCAAAGGATCATACTGATTTTGAAACTCAAGAGATGGTAATTCATGTTGTTGAAGTAGAATATCTATTTTTGTTGCATGCATACAATCTAGTAAAGTGGCAACATCATTTGGTTTAATAGCAGGAGGAACAATGACCTTTTGTAAAGCCTCTTGAAGCATTCCATGGTAAGTAGGTGAAGTTTGTATAAGTTCCCTAAGAGATATCTTTGTAGGAGTAGCACGAAGCTGCTCTACAAGATCATAGTCTTTACCACCTTTATATGTTAAACGAAGTGCTTGAGGAAGAATAGGTTGAGAAGCTGGTAAAGATATCAGAACAATTGTTTGTTTTGTACTTTGTTTGTTATTCTGAGTATTATATGCATGAGCAACCACATTATGATTGGTTTGTTGTAAGTTTTATTTCACAATTTGTTTTGCACAATCATAAATGTGATTAGGAGATTGAGAAGGAGATGAAAGACCTTTAACCACAAGCATAGGTTTAGAGGATGGTTGAGCCACATTTGCACATAGAGTGACCACAATTTTTTGTTTTTCACTCTCTTCTGTAGATTTAGGCACATAAATTGCATTTACAAATCTTTCAAACAAAGATGACTTAGAGGCCATAGAGGAATGTTCAAACAAGATAAAGTCCTCAAGGGCTTCATCTAACATATCGAAGTCATCACGACTAAATGGGTCATCATAAGCATGAAAATCTTGCAAAAAATAATATTACATTTTAACATGCTCTAATTAAACCAAGATTTAAATGCACAATGATGGCCTTTGCAAATGAAATACAATATCCAACAATAAATGATAATTTCCAACTCTTTTAGTGAAAAGATAAAGAATGCAATCCACAATTTAACATATGCAATTTCACTAAAGAGGCTTTTCAATCCAATCATGTTATAGAACAATAAATCATTTCATATCTGAAGTTTAAAAGGATGCAAATTCTTTAAAGGTCGGGTTTACCAAAATGTTTAGTGTGAAATTGGATAGTTTGTCTAATCTAGGTCAATTACCACAATTCCACTACTAAGCATTGGGAGGTCAAGGACCGAGCTTGTGAACAAGCTTCTAATCACTTTGTCTGTCCCTTACGCTCACGTGGTTATGAAACCTAAGGCCCTAATCAAGATTTTATCAAGTGTTTTCCTTTCAACCAAGTAAAACCCTAATTATGCCTTAAATCAGAAATATATAGAAACTAATGAAACAACCAAAAAAATTTATCACAGAAGTGTAGAGATCAGGTTTTAGAGACTGTGCACCCAGATTTTGAGGGCCACTTGGACTAGGGCGCCAACTCCAATGTCCTAAAAGTTTCTGCATAGGAAAATCTTCTACACAGGGTGTCTGAGACTGCTAAAAGGCTTCCAAATCTTGGAATAAACCCCTAGTTGGACTAGGGCACCCGCTCCAGTATCCTGTAAGTCTCAGAATCTGAAAATCCAAAAGTCTATGGCTACTATACCTACAATATCCTTCTTTCTATAGCTTCTTTCTACTGGAACCTGTAAAACATGATCTACACCTACAAAAGGAGAATGTTGCGGCTATATAGGAGCTTGCCTTAGTCAAGCCCCATCTTTGGTATTTCTACCTCAACAATAGCCAAAGATAAAGATTTGCAAAAGTGTGTGCAGAACCTAATAATGTGTGTATGCATAAAAATCAAACCCTAGATGTCTCAATCAAGGGAAGATCAACAACTTGTTTTGCATCAATAAACACATACAACTTCACCTCAAAGAGATGAGATAAAGGAAGACTGTCTTGAACTAGAAGGTGAATCAGCAATGTCCGCGGAGGATCTCCAAGCTTACTGTTGGAGGCTTCAACCCTTCTCTCGATCATGCATAGGGTGTACAAATGCTAGGAAGACCAAGATAGACTCAAGATCTTGATTCCTAATCTTCATCCATTGTCTCCAAGATAGAAAATAAATAATACTTCAAAGAGCTTCAACAAGTCACTGATCTTCAATAGCAATTGCAGTAGAGTTTTGGCATCAAGATTGCATAAGAATTGTGTATGATAAAATGATTTTCAAATGTCTTTTTATATCTAGCTTTAGGGAAATTCAAATTTCAAAATAACATCTTGATATAGCGTGAAAACTGAGAATTTGAAAATGGAACCCCGAGGCACTTGACGGGAGCCGACACCTAGCCAAAATTCAAAAACTTGGGAAATAGGGGAGGACTAGGGCACGGGCGCCTAAGTCCAAGCCCTCATTTTCACTCAGATCTGCATTTTTTGGGGTCATAGGGACCCAAATCTCAAATCCCTTTTCCGGGTTCTATCAATAAGTTACCTCAAAAAGTGAATAAATTGATCCTAGACTTAGTCAATCAGGGTTTCAGGAAGGCTAGAAAAGAAAAGGTAGAGAGGTCACCAAGATTGAGGAGCTAAATAGAGGAAAATTATACCATTCCATACAGGAGGATAATTTCTAATGTTACAGGAGAAACAAACATAAAGAGGACCGGCAGGAAAGATACCACAAAAGGACCGAAATAGTGAAGGAAATAGAAAAGGAACACGCCATGAGAACAATGTGTTACACATATAATTCCTAAGGTTGTCATTGATATGAACACTGTCACAAGGTTGTCATTGATGTCAACACTGTCATGGATGTGTGATGGTGTTCATGGTTGGATGTCATGTTGAATATAATGTGGATTACTAAAGTTCATGGTTGGATGTCATGCCCTGATCAATGTAGAATTGAGTATGAAGTTATATTAATATGGCATTTAGAAGCACTAAGATAGTTAGATGTGTTGCTAATGTTGGGAAGATGTTACTAGTAACTTGATGCATGTATGTTCCAATTTTTATGATGTTTGGATTACTGGAAGAGTTTTTTGTTGTTGACAGTGTGAAGACAGTGTTGGTTCTGTGAAGGTGTTCTTAGCAGGGAAATGGAATGCTCCGCATTCCTCCACATTAGAAGTTATGGCTATGTGATTCTGGAACCATGTTTAGGGTGTAGTGAAGGTGACATTTTCAAAGTTTCAGATCAATTGTTCTTCCACTGTGAGAGTTATGCATGATAGAGTAATGACATGTGTTCTAGCAGAGTAAAGTAGTGTTGAAGGTCTATTGGAATGCTCTGCATTCCTCTGGATGTGAATTTTTTCCTTTGTAGTTTTGTGGACATGATTATGGATGTGCATTACACACTTCCTTATAGTTTCAAGTTTCTTGGAGGTCCGCAAGCTCAGTTTTCTAATGACACTATGTTGCAGTGTGTTTTGGTTGACTTGTTTCTCTCAGAGTTCATGATTGAAGATGTACAGTAAAAAATATTTGATGTGTGGAGGTAAAGGAGTGTTTGGAGATGATGTATGAGTCCTGTAGACTCACCTGGAAAAGTTTCATGAAGATCTTTCTTGTTTCCAGTACTGCACAAGGCTTTCAAGTTATTGTGGTCGTTATGCTTCAAGTTTCATATGTATGTTGCTTAAGACTATCCTATTTTCAAATGAGTGGAGTGAGTAGATGTAATTCCTTGATGTTTAATGTTTTGAAGGATGTTTTGGACCTGATTAAGCAAGTGTTGATCTCCGTAACACATGGGTCTTGTGTTGGTGTAGCGTGTAGTCTTGTTTAGGACTTGTTCTCTACACATTTCATATTGTGTGTTGTTTGTCTGACTTGTAAATATATTTTTCATGTTGTCTCTAGCTGAAAAGTAATGTAATCAATTTAATATCATGTCTAAATTGTAAATCAAATTGAGTTCAGCAAAGTGTGATTGCAAAGTAATTGATAAGGTTCGCAAGCAATATAAGGAGCAGAATGAATGCATTATGATGTGTGACTGAAGGAGAAAGAGTAGAGGTTGTAGATACTATCCTAATTCATCTTGAATACATATTTGTGATAGTGATCAAGTGTAGAGTGTGCCTAACTAATTCAATCATCAGAAGGAATTGTGAAGAGGTAGAATTGCAATCATTAAAGGTGTGAATTTCAATGTCAGTTTTCAGACAGTAGAAGGATTGTCATACTGTAATATTTTGTGAGTGTGTTCTCATTTTAGGGAGTAGTAGCTTCCTTGGGAGTGACCCTAAAACAAAGTATTTAGGGAGTTGTAGCTTCCTTGGGAGTGACCCTAAAGAAAAGTTTTACAGGGAGTAGCTACTTCCTTGGTTTGTAGCCCTAAATCAAAGTTAGTAGGGAGTAGTAGATTCCTTGGGTTGTAGCCCTAACACAAAGTTGTAATTTTGAGCTTCATAAATTATGAGTTAATGCTCACCGTGGTTTTTCCCTTCTTGGGTTTTCCATGTATATATGATTTTATGTGTTGGTGTACATTGTGTTAATCTTAAATGTTTATGCTAATGTTGTAATGCTTAAGTTTTAATCTGCTTCAGATAAGTTGAAGTTTGTTTAGATATTGATTCACCCCCCTCTTAGTATCTTGGTGTATTCAACAATTGGTATTAGAGCAAAGTTCCTCTGAAGGAAGATTAACCACTTGAGGAAGGTTTGGGATGGCACATAATGGATCCAGCAAGATACCTAGGGTTGATGGAATAAATTATGCTTTTTGGAAGCTAAGGATGGAAGCCTATATCAATTCTCTAGGGTGCAGTGTTTGGGAATCTGTCAAGACTGGTTACATTGTTCCCATGACCATTCCTACAGACTTAGATGAAGTTAATAAGTATGATAACAATGCCACTAAGTTTGTTATCATGAGTGGGTTAGCTGATTCAAAACTTTCAAAGGTAATGAGTTGCAGTTATGCTCAAGAAGTTTGGAATAAACTTGAAACCATTTGTGAAGGAGATAAGAAAGTAAAGAAAGCAAAGATACAAATCTTCAAAAGCCAATTTGAGACCCTAAAGATGACTGAGGATGAAGACATTGTTGGATATATGCTCTCGGTGAATGAAGCAGTCAATGGCATCACAAATCTTGGTGGCAAAATGGAAGAGAATGAAATTGTGAAGAAGGTTATGAGATCTCTTCCCAAACCTTACAGTCGTAAGGTATCTGCTATTGAGGAGACTGCAAATTTGGATACATACACTGTGGACAAGTTATTTGGTAAGCTTACCACTTTTGAAATGAGAGAGTTTGGCAGTGATGCTCCAAAGAAAGAGGCTACTTTCAAATTCAACATGAAGACAAAGGATGAAGTTGATGATGAAGATGAGAGATCTGATGAAGTTGAAACAAATTTTGTGAGAAGATTGAAGAAAGGCATCAGAAAATACAATGGTAACTTACCTGTTAGCAAGATGGTTTCTATTCCACCAAAAAATTGACCTACTAATGCCAGTTACAACTATCAGAGTTAATGAATCCATGGGAGATGGTTAAGCCTTGTCACGAACCCAAGCATTTCACTGCACAACACAAGTAGACCAAGGGAGCACACCTTGCAACAATCCCCCTAGTGCAAACAAGGGGTTCAAACTTGTTACCCAGGATCTGATACCACTTGTTAGCAAGATAGTTTTTGTTGCACCAAAATATTGACCTGTTAATGCCTGATACAACTGCCAGAGTTAATGAATCCACGGGAGGTGGTTAATCCTTGTCACAAACCCAAGTGCTACGCTACACAACACAAGGAGACCAATGGCACACACCTTGAAACATTACCTTTCAAATGTTTCAATTGTTGAAAGGCTGGTCACTTTGCTTCTAAATATCCTTTTAAAGAATCAAGGAATAGTAACAAGAGAGACAAGTTCAAAAGAAGTTTGTATTCCATAGAGAACAATTATTCTTCAGAAGATGAGGATCATGATGATTCAAATGATGAAACACTTTTCATGGCCTTGAGTGTTGATGACAAAAAGGATGATAGAAAATGTGAGAAGATTGATGCCTTGTAAACAGACCAAAACAATGATAGATCAATGGTTGTATCGACTACCTTTCATGCAAGAGAATAAGCTAAGGCTTGGGTAATTGATATTGGTCTCTCAAATCACATGATTGGTGACAAGGAGAAGTTTATCATCCTTGAGAAGTGGGATGGTGGAGCTGTTAAGTTTGGTGGTGATGAGTCAGCACAAATCTGTGGAAAGGATGTTATAACTATTGATGGGAAGAATAGGATTGAGAATGTCCTCTATGTTAAAGGGTTAAAGCACAATCTTCTTAGTGTCAGTTAGATGTGGATCAAAGGTTACAATCTCACTTTTCATGCCAAAGGTTGTGAAATCAAGAAAGTAGGGTCCAGAAAACTAGTTGCAGAAGGTATCAAGTCATATGGTGATATCTATCATCTAAAGGAGGTAAATGGAGAACATGTTTGTTGGCACAATCTAGTGAGTGTTGGATGTGGTACAAAAGAATGGGACACAACAATTTTGATAATATGGTAAGGATAATCTCTACTCATGTAGTGAGAGACATGCCCAAGATAATTAATCCTGCAAACATAGTATGCAAAGAATGTCAAATGGGAAAGAAGAAAAAGACAAGTTTGAAAAGCAAGGACTATTTTTCTTCAAAGCCATTGGAGCTGATTCACACCGATCTCTTTGACCCTACAAGAATAAAGAGTCAGCAAGGTGAGAGGTATTTTATGTTGCTTATTGATAATTATTCTAGAATGACTTGGGTTACCTTCTTAAGAGAAAATTATATGCCCTTGATAAATTTAAGGTGTTCAAAGCTATGGTTGAAAATGAAGTGGATACTAAGATCAAATGTTTAAGATCTAATAGAGGAGGTGAGTTTACTTCAAATGAATTTGAAAGGTTTTGTGAAGATCATGGTATTAGGAGACAACTATCATCTCCTAGGACTCCTTAGAAAAATGGGGTAGTTGAAAGGAATAATATAACTATGTAAGAGATGTCTAGGGCAATATTGAAAGATGCAGAATGTTTGACATGTACTAGAAGGAAGCAATTCATACTGCTGCCTATCTAATTAAGAGAGTGAAACTAGGGTTAATAGCACTAAGACCCCTTATGAGCTATGGTATGAAAGACTTCCCACTATGAGATACTTCAGAATCTTTGGCAATAAATGTTATATTAGAAGAGATGAAGAAGACCTAGGAAAGTTTGATTCAAGAAGTGATGAAGGGATCTTTCTTGCTTACTCAACCAGAAGCAAGGCCTATAGATGCTACAACAAGAGGTTGGGAAAGATGATTGAAAGCATGAATGTCAAAGTATATGAAGACTTGTATCAGATCTCACAATAATTAGAAGACTCTAAATCTGATATCTTTCCATGCATTGAAGATGAAAAAGAAGAAGTGAAAGAAGAAAATGAACAATAACTAGTGCAGATGCCTAATACTCTAGTAAAGTATGTTTAGAAGAACAACTCAATAGATTAGATCATTGGAGATAAGAATGAAGGTGTGTAGATAAGGAAAAGGTTTTCTAAGACACATGAGCAAGTAAACCTATGTTTGTTATCAAAAGTAGAACCCAAAACCTTTGCTGATGCTAGCAAAGATGATGGATGGATAAAGGCAATGGAATAAGAATTGGATTAGATTGAGAAGAATTAGACATGGGAATTGGTTTCTAGACCTGCCAACAAGAATGTCACAGGAATAAAGTGGGTGTTCTGGAACAAGTTGAATGAAGAAGGTGAAGTTGTAAGGAACAAAGCAAGGTTGGTATATAAAGGATACAAGTTGAAGGAATTGATTTGAGGAGACTTTTGCTCTAATAGCTAGGATGGAGGCAATCAGAATGTCCCTTTCTCTTGCTTCTCATAAGAACTTCAAGGTATATTAGATGGATGTTAAGTCAACATTTATGAATGGTAATCTAGAGGAAGAGGTTTATATTGAGCAACTAGATGGTTTCTAGATATCAAAAGATCTAGACATGGTGTGCAGACTCAAGAAGGCTATTTATGGTCTCAAGCAACCACCTAAGGCTTGGTATGCTAGGTTGGATAAGTACTTACTTCAACAAGGCTTCAAGAAAGGTACTACAGATAGCAATCTTTACTTCAAGGAAGAAGGAGACATGATATTGATAGTTGTAGTATATGTTGATGGTATCATCTTTGGTGGATATGATGATATGTGTAAGAGGTTTGTAGAGGAGATACAAAAAGAGTTTGAGATGTCTATGATTGGTAATATGTCTTTCTTCCTTGGACTTCAAATTACTTAGCTAGAAGGTAGTATCTTTATTTCTCAACCTAAGTATGTCAAAGAGTTGTTGAAAAAGTTTGGTTTGGAGGATTCAAAACCAATGAGTACTCTAATGGTCACTAGATGTAACTTGAGCAAGGATGATGAGTCTTCGGAGGTAGATCAGACTTATTATAGATCTATGATTAGAGGATTGTTGTACCTAACTACTTCTAGACCTGATATTATGCATATATGTGGTTGTCATATATCAAGCCAATCCCAAGAAAATGCATGAGAAGGTATTGAAAAGGATATTTAGATACTTGAAAGGAACTCTAGATTATGGATTATGGTATCCAAGAGGAAATGACTTTGATTTGCTAATTGGGCTAGTTGTGTTGATGATAGAAGAACTACAAGTGGTGGTGCCTTCTTCTTAGGAAGCAGATAGGTTTCATGGTAAAGCAAGAAGAAAGATTTAGTATCCTTATCAATTGTAGAGGTAGGGTACATTGCAGCAACATCCTGTTGTAAACAAGTGTTGTGGATGAAGCAAACCCTAAAGGATATCAAGTTATTGTATGATGAGCCTATTCCTATTTTGTGTAACAATACAAGTGCTATCAATATTTCCAAGAATCTAGTGATGCATTCTAAAACCAAGCATATTGTAACTAGGTATCACTTTTTGAGAGAGAAGGTTGCAAATAAGGAAGTGAAGTTTGAATATGTTCCAATAAAGGATCAGATTGCAGATATTTTCACAAAGACTCTTGCAAAGGACACTTTTGAGGATTTCCAACAGAGGTTAGGGGTAATTGCCCCTCCTTCTTACTAGATGCATAGTGGTGCATCTGTCCAGGGGGAGTGGCTAATGTTATATTTGTTTCCTGGACTGATGGTGGCTACTTCTCATAGGGAGCAGGTAGTGGTTACTGATGATAGGGGGAGTCTATTTGATGTAAGAATAATTCGTGCTCTAAGAAATAATGTGTAGGTATGTGATTGCTGATGAGCAGGCAGTGGTTGCAATTTGTTCTTGATGTCAAAGGGGGAGAATGAGAAGGTATGTGTTGCCATCAATGCCAATGGGGGAGATTGTTACACATATGGTTCCTAAGGTTGTCATTGATGTCAACATTGTCACAAGGTTGTCATTGATGTCAACATTGTAATGGATGTGTGGTGGTGTTCATGGTTGGATGTCATGTCCTATCTAGCATATAGTATATAGTTCATGGTTGGATGTCATATTGAATATAATGTGGATTGTTGAAGTTCATGGTTGGATGTCATGCCTTGATTAGTGCAGATTTGAGTATGAAGTTATATTAATATGGGAATTAGAAGCACTAAGATAGTTAGATGTGTTGATGATGTTGGGAAGACGTTACTAGTAGCCTGATGCATGTATGTTCCAAGTTTCATGATGTTTGGATTACTGGAAGAGTGTTTTGTTGTTGATAGTGTGAAGACAGTGTTGGTTCTATGAAGGCGTTCTTAGTAAGGAAATGGAATGCTCCACATTCCTCTACATTAGAATTTATGGCTATGCAGTTTTGGAACCATGTTCAAGGTGTAGTGAAGGTGACATTTCCAAAGTTTCAGATCACATGTCCTTCCGTTGTGAGAGTTATGCATGATAGAGTACCGACATGTGTTCTGGCAGAGTATAGTGAGGTTGAAGGCTTGTTGGAATGCTCTACATTCCTCCAGATGTGAATGTTTGCCTTTGCAATTTTGTGGACATGATTATGGATGTGCATTACACACTTCCTTATAGTTTCAAGTTTTTTGGTGGTCCGCAAGCTTAGTTTTCCAATGACATTATATTGCAGTGTGTTCCAATTGACTTGTTGCTCTTAGAGTTCATGATTGAAGATGTGAGACACAAAATCTTTGATGTACATAGGTAAAGGAGTGTTTGGAGGTGTTGTATGAGTCCTATAGACTCATATGGAAAATTTTCATGAAGAGCTTTCTTGTTTCCAGTACCGCACAAGGTTTTCAAGTTGTTGTGGCTGTTATGCTTCAAGTTTCATATGTCTATTACTTAAGGCTATCCTATTTTCAAATGAGCAGAGTGTGTGGATGTAATTCCTTGATGTTTAATTCTGTGATGTATATTTTGGACCTGATTAAGAAAGTTTTGATGTCCGTAAGGCATGGATCTTCTGTTGGTGTAGTGTACAGTCTTGTTTAGGACTTGTTCTCTACACGTTTCATGTTGTGTGCTGTCTGGCTGACTTGTAAATGTATTTTTCATGTTGTCTCTAGAAGAAAAGTAGTATAATCAATGTAATATCATGTATAAATTGTAAATCAAATTGAGTTGGGAAAAGTGTGATTGCAAAGTAATTGATAAGGTTCAGAAGCAAGATAAGGAGCATAATGAATGCATTATGATGTGCAACTAAAGGAGAAAGAGAAGAGGTTGTAGATACTATCTTGATTCATCTTGAAGACATATTTGTTATAGTGATCAAGTGTAAAGTGTGCCTAACTTATCCAATCATCAAAAGGAATTATGAAGAGGCAGAATTGCAATCATCAAAAGTGTGAATTTCAATGTTAGTTTTTAGATAGTAGAAGGATTGTCATACTATAATATTTTGTAAGTGTGTTCTTAGTTCAGAGAGTAGTAGCTTCCTTGGGAGTGACCCTAAAGAAAATTTTTATAGGGAGTAGTTGCTTCCTTGGGTTGTACCCCTAAATCAAAGTCAATAGGGAGTAGTATCTTCCTTGGGTTGTAGCCCTCAAATAAAGTTGTAATTTTGAGCTTCATATATTATGAGTTAATCCTCACTATGGTTTTTCCCTTCTTGGGTTGTCCACATATATCTGGTGTTACATGTTGATGTGCATTATGTTAATCTTTCATGCTTATACTAATGTTGTAATGCTTAAGTTTTAATCTGCTCTTGAGAAGTTGAAGTTTGTTTAGATACTGATTGAGCCCCCTTGTAGTATCCTAGTGTGTTCAATACAATGGTGGAGAAGAAATAGAATAAGTGATTAAGTGTGCCATTGAGGGTGTTGTTGAGCATGCCAATATGGGTGTAGCCAAACAATAATTTAATAATTCACCTAATCTAGAGGAAAGCAATGAGTGTGCCATAAGGGTTGTAATAGAAATAAGAGAAATAGAGTTAAATAAAACCCTAGAACAAGTACATATAGATAAAGAAAATGAAATTCTAAAAATATTGGGAGTTTTACTGCATATGGAACATCAAGGAAAACATGGGAAGAAACATTAACTAGGATACCATTCATTTAACCTAATTTGTCTAATATTCAAATCAGAATTGATTAGGAATGGGAACCAATGCTATATCCTATAAAGAACCCCCAACCTTTAAACCTTGATGCGTAATACCTAGAAGAATTGGTGAACAAAAGTGTAAGGAAGATATGGGAAGAACAAACACAAGTAGTATCTAAAAAAAATAACTCCATGCCAAGTAATACCATGACAAATATACGACTAAATGGAATGACACCATTGACTAATGAAATGTCCTTAACAAACCAAAAGTTATCACTAAAAGAAAAAATGCACTATGAAGAGGTATATCCCTCGGACCAGGAGTCTCCCTATGTGCCCTATAAGTCAAGGAGAATTCTAGTAGAGGATAAAAATTAAGAAGCAAATAATCAAAGAGAAAGAGAAGAGCAGATTATAAGAGATTGCAAAGCAGTACTAGGAGTAGAGTACTTTGATATAAAATTAGAAAGGGATAAAGGAAGGGAGAATAAACCCCTACATCAAAGAAAGAGTAAGAAATTAAATGAACCCATGAAAAAGACCACCGCAAAGAAAACAAAACACAAAAATAATCTAAAATGGACTCGCATACTAAATTGCTAGTATTCGATAAAGACACCACTGAAGCAGTAGAACTTATATTTGTTCTAGAATCAATTTGGTAGTGGAAAAACATAAGTAGAGATCAAACTAAGTTCTTTTCTTTTGTAGGAACTCTAAGGAGTGATGCCTTAAACTGGTACAAGAAAAACTACCCACAACATGACAAGGCCTGGGATGAAGTGCAGAAGGAATTTTTGGATAACTTTGACTCACTAGAACTCCCTATAGAAGGGGTGAGTAAAATGAGGGACCTTTTATAGAAGCAAGGAGAATATATCAAATACTTTGATAAGAGATTCAAATATGTTTCTAGAAAATTAGAGGAGCCACTAACATAACAATAGATAATTGAATGGTTTGTATCAAGATTTTCTCTGCAAATTAGAACATCTCTTCAAGGTAAAACTTTTGAAACATATTCTAAAGTAGTTACATTTACATGCCATATTAAGAACCAGTCATGGATAAGAATAGAAAAAGAGAAGGAAAATAAAGATTAGAAAAATTGAAATTGGAATTAGAACAATTGAAATTAAAATAGGAGATACTAGCAAGGAAAGAGGACAACCCACAAAAATCGAGGAATAACATATGGTGCACATATTGTACCAAAGAAGGACAAATAAGAAATGAATACCCTATGATGAAAGGTGAAAATAAGGTTGATGCATTAAAGGTAGACCTAAAAATAATTGCTTTAAAGAACTGGTAAGAAAGGTGTCTCAACCTTGCATCTACAAAATGTTACTATTCTTCCCAGTTTCGGTCTTTTCGAATACCCTTATCTTGAAGAATGGTTTATAAATTTCAAAGTTGCAAAAGGGGATAAAAATGGTAGGTCTTACTATTTTTAGTAACTCTACATTTGAGCTCAGATGGACCTGAAATTCTCCCAAAAGGTGCAAAACTGTCAAGTAAACATCTCGGGTAAGTTTTAACTCAAGATCATACCTGGATTGCAAGATATTAAAGTTTTCATTTTTTTAAACTCTTGTAAAAAGTTTCAAACTTAGATTTGACACACATAGAGGTCCCTAAATGCCCTAAAACTTGTCATAAGTAGCAAAACCAATTATAACTTGATAGATCTCTTCATGAGCTTTCTGATGCATCAAAGTGTTCATCAATCAGAACCTGAATCAAAAGTTATGACCTCTGGAAGTTGGACCTCCTATTTTTGGGAAATGTGAAAATGTGTTGGACACTCAAAAGAGTTATAAAGGGGAGAGTTACACATGCTAGTGTGTGATTTGGCACATCAAAAAGCATCATTGATTGGAGATAATTTTGGTGCCACTTTTGGGTGGTTTTTTGGCTCATGGTTTTGTAATTACCGTTGATGGTTTATTATATTGTATCTCCTATATAACAGGAGCTTGAGATAGAGGTTGTGTGTAAGAGTCTTATAGATGTTGAGTTACCTCTGGATCTATGGTTGGTTATACTCCTGTGAAAGCTTGTTCTTCAAGTATATTGTAATCTTCTTGATTCTTGCATAATATATTGGGTGGTGCAAATCATCTTTAATCCATACCAATCAAGTCAATCAGTCCTGCTAAATTATCCAATTGCATCCTTGGTTTTGTTATAATCTTGCTATCAACCAAATCAATCAGTCAATCAATCATCATCATAATCAATGGGATTTATCATCCCCAACCCTAGTGTTGTTCTCGGAATACATAATTCTCATATCAACAACACAATCCTCACGTTGTTCTCAGGATAAATCTTTCCCACATCAACAACATTATCATTATCATCAATCAATCAATCAATCAATCAATTAATCATTAGTTTATAGCTTGACAGGGGCAATACCTTGTTTGTTTTTGAATCATTTGTGCATACTTGTTTTCTTTCTTATGTGTGTTATCATTTTATCTTGCATTTGTATCAAATCTGAATCATTCCCAGCTAATATTCATATCTTGTATCTAGACAAGGTTATATTACGCTGGGACATGAGACACATCGTCACCTTGGTCCTTATACATTGGTGCATAACATCTAGTGCTATATCAAACATCATGGTTGCTCACCTTCATTGTAGCATAACATATCCTTCCCTTTCCTCTATCTATTCCCTTATCTTTCTTTCTTGACTAACCCCTTTCATTTCAAGAGTCTACCCGTGTTTGACCAACTCGCCTATCCTATCGAGGGGGCATCATCATCCTATCCTTTCATCTTCTATCCATACCTTTTCTTCTTTGAAATGATGTTACTCGACATAAATCTCATCATCTCAAACATCATCTCAAAGAGGGGTAAAATGTAAACACTTAAAATTGTCCATACCTTGCAACAACACATTTTGTCCTAGGTCCTTGCATAATTCCACTTATAAATCCCATTTAATCACCTTTCCAATTAATTAAATAAATCCCCTTTATTTAATTAATTCCTCTTCACATGTCCCACAAACAATTTAAATTAAATATTAAATCAAATCCCTCATTATGACATGTGTCACATGACTACAACTCTTCTCATGCACACATAATTTAAATAATTTTGTTATTTAAATTATGAGATTCCCCTCACATCCTATTTTTAGCCCCACTTATTTGTGCATCATAAGGCATTTTCTATTCAAATAAACAAAAGAATCCCACTTATTTCCTCTCATCCTATTTTTAGCCTCATGTCATAACCCACTTAATGTGTGTCATAGGCACTAAAATCAACTTTTAATCCTAGCCATACACATCACACATTTGACTTTTAATCTTAGCCATTGAATCAAATCAGCCTTATCATATAAATATGGCCTCTCACAAACCATTTTAACCATATTCTTCTAGCATCCTCACTTTGCCAAAATTCCTCTAATCTTCTCGTCTTCATCTATCTATTTTCCTCTATCATCTTCATCTTATCGTTATGCTGTGAAAATGAGCAATCAACAACCCTTTGACATCATGCATTCTCATGCAAGATCAAGAAGAGCCATGGAGATCAATCAAGTCTAGCGTGGATTCAGTTTGCATTTAATTTTTTTTGTTTTTATTTTCATGCTAGTTTGTCCTTCATGGTGCATAGTTAGGGTTTAGTTAGTTTTCTATTTTTGTCACTAAATTTGATTTTCCCTAGCTATAGGTGGCTTTGGAGTGTGGAGTTATTTACCTGAAAGGGTTTTCCCCATGTATATCTTGTGTTGTGAGAATTGTACTTGTTTTTGATGCATTGTTACCTTTCTGTTAATGTGCATCTCATAATATGTAATTGTAAAAGATAAATTTTTTGCATAAATCCTTCCTCATTAGATCAGTGTAGGAAGCATTTTCGCATACCTTGTTTCCTTTCAGTTGGTATCAGAGCCTGATCGCCTTTGGTTCTAGTTGTTGTGTATAGGGTTTTTTGAGATGATCTTCATTTGTGTGGGAGATTGTGTAGAGGATTTTGAAATCTTTGTTGTAGGAAAGTGATGGCAAGCACATTTGGGAGGTTTGATATATAGAAGTTCAATGGAGGCAACTTTGAGTTGTAGAAACTTAATATGGAGGACTTACTGGTGGATAGAGATCTATGTGTCATAGTATCCAGAACCATGCCATCGAGCATGACACAAGAAGATTGGGATCTGATGGATTGGAAGGCTAAGAGTCTGATAAGACTCTGTTTGGCTAATTTAGTGCTCCTAAATATCCATGAAGAAAAGATTGCAAAAGATCTTTGGAAGAAGCTTGGAGATGTTTATTAGGCTAAATCCCTAGTGAACAAGTTATTTCTCTGAAAGAAATTGTATTATCTAAGGATAGAAGATGGAGGATCTATCACTAATCACATGAATACATTCAATATGTTTGTTGCCCCATTGATCTCTGTTGGTGTGAATATGGAGGAGGAGGATCGATGTATTACATTACTGTGTTCCTTATTAGATTCATGGGATCACCTTGTTATGGCCATTGGGAGTACCCCTACCACCTTCAAGATGGAAGAAAGTGGTTTCTTCATTGTTGTCTAAAGAGGTGTAGATAAATTCTTCTGAATTAGCTAAGGAGGCTCTTGCGGTTTGTGGTAGATCTAAAGAGAAGGGAAAGAAAAAGGATAAGAATAAGGAGGAAAAAGAAAGATTCAAATCCTATGGGAGATCTAAGTCTCCCAAAAATTCCAATAGCAAACCTGGTCACTTCCGCAAGGATTGCAAGGAGGAGAAGAAGAAAAAGAAGAAAAACTATGATTCAGATTCTGACAAGTCCTCTCAGGATGATGGAGAAGCATTTGTGTTTGCCTTGGCAACACATGCATCAAAAGATGTGTGGCTTACTAACTCTAGTGCATCTTTTCACATGACCTCTCATTAGGGTTATTTTTCTAAGTATGAAGAATATGACAGTGGGAAGGTTTACTTGGGTGATGACTCTCACCTGATGATTGTTGGCCATGGAAGACTCTTGATTCGATTCCCTGATGGACGAGTGAAGGGAATAAATGGTGTTCTACATATCCCTGGTTTGGCATGGAACCTACTATCTGTAAGTAAGTTGAATGATGTGGGTGTGTAGATTGTGTTCTTGAATGGAGGATGTAAGATGACTAGAGGAGCTATGGTGCTCGCTAAGGGTGTTCAGATTGGCACTCTATTTTTACTTGATGTATGTGCGGTTCAGTGCAATAGTGCCTTTGTTTCGAAGAAGAGAACTTTAGAGTCTTCATCCTCACCATTGGAACTAGCAGCGAAGAGTACTATTGCATCTACTTCTGATGGTCATTCTTTCTGGATACCTAAGGGTGCTCATTATATGGAGATGAAACTTCTAGCTAAGAAGATAATGTTATGGCACCAAAGGTTTGGTCACATTGGTGAAAATGGTTTGAGGACCCTAAAAAATTAAAATCTTGTTGAGGGTATGAATGACTGTAACCTTGAGTTTTATTTTTGTAAACATTGCATTTATGGAAAACAAAATCGTGTTTAGTTTTATTCCAATTCTCACAAATCTTCTGAGGTGTTGGACTTGATTCATTCTGATGTATTTGGTCTTGTTGATGTTCCTTCAATTTTAAAAATCTATTTACTTTGTTTCATTCATTGATGATTATAGTAGAAGAACATGGTTGTATTTCCTTAGAAACTATTATCAAAAAATGTTGTTAGCAGTATTAAACTATTAAAAATCCAATAATCTCAATGAAATTAGAAATAAACAAGATTAAACACAAAGAAGTAATACCTTGCAAACCTCTTTTATTTTGTGGCTTCCATTGGTTGCCTATCTCAAATTGATCTCGTGTATGAATAGAGCCCTCAGAAAGTGCACTTCCTTACTTTTTTCCAAGATGACAATGGAGAACGACTATTGATAGGTTTGCAATGAAGAGGATCTTCAAAATGCAATGAAAATGGTAATAATGGTAACAATTTATTGCAAGCTTATGGAGTGATTTGGTGCCAAAGGCGTGCTGTGATTCCTGCAACGTAAGTTTATAAAAGCTTGGATTGATTCAAATGGAGGAATAGAGGTTGTATTTATAGACTTGTGAGAGAGAAGATCAATGGTGTAGAATGAATAAGAAGATCAACGGTTGAGGAAACTTGAGAGGCTATGTGTGAATAGGGAGAGGACAAGTGTCCTGCTTTATCATGCACCAGGGGAGTTAATAGAATAGATTGAGTTAACTGAGATGATTGATTAGTTAACAGAATTGATTAGAGAGATAAGTAGGTTGATTGGGGAGTTGACTAAGATGATCGAATAGTGAACTCAGATGACTAATCAGTTAACAGATTTGATTGATGAGTTAACTAATCTGACTGGAGAAGAAATAGGACATGTGGGTGAGAGAATATTAGCTAATTAAATATTAAAAATATTTAATTACATGTGCACGTGAATTAATTGAATTACTTTTGGTATTAATTCAATTTTGGAGGAAATAGATAATTTAAATAAATATTTGGATTTATTTAAATGTGGAGAATGAGAAGAATTAATTAAATAATTTGGTATTATTTAATTTAGAATGATTTTAGAAGAATTTGGATGATTTTATTTAATTTTTGGAGAAATATGAATCAAATAAATAAATTGATTTATTTATTTATTGATAGAAGAATAATGAAACGAAATAAATATTAAAAATATTTATTTAGCTAGAGTCGTGTCATTTTTAGGTGTATACATTTTGCCCCTCTTTGATGCAATGTGTTTTATCACATTGCTTCAAAGAATGATACATGCCCCAGTTTGCCCCTGGTACAGGTTTATATGATGCTAAGATGCCCCCTGGAGAGATTAGATGGGAAGAAACTGACAGGGTAACAGACAATCTCATGATGAGATAGGTTGAACAGTTAGGTTAGGGTGAAGAAAACAGGTTACGGCTTGAGAAAACGAGGGAGAAAGGGTACAGATAGTAGGCAAGGTTGCCACATAGCTAGGTAGGTTGGCATGTCTATATTAAGAAGTTGGATCCACAATCCTAGTCATTTGCACACTTGTCATTTTGTGAGAGATACTTGGAGCTTTGTAGAGCGCAGGAGCCAAAGCAGTCAGCAGATATATGGATGTTCCACATGAGGAGCATCGTTTTGAGTGGGTTCGATGATTCGGACGGGCAGCAGAGGCAGGATCCATGGTACATATGTCAAAAAATTTAGGATAGGTGCATTTATGAGTGTAATAAATGCATGTGAAAGTTACTTGAGTGAATGCACAGCTTGGTGGTTTGGCGCATTTGTTGCGTTACGGCGCATCTAGGTTGTCTTGCTGCGCAATTGGTAGTTTTGCGCATTTAGGATAAGTTTCTACGCATTTGTTATGCTTCTACACACTTAAGTTGTTATGTTGTACATATGTTAGTTCTGTGCATTTGTGGCACAGAGCTGCACAATTGTAGCGGAACTGCGTATTTACTCCCTTTGGTTGCGCATGCATTATGAAGCTACGCATTTTCTTTGATACGATGCAAATGCCACTTGGAACGATGCATTTGCTTAGGATAGTCAGTTACTTAGCAAAATTGACTCAATTGGCATCTTAATTGATGTGACAATTGATAAGCAATCTCCAAGATTGATAGAATCTAGACAAGAGATGATATGCTTGGTTTAATCAATTTGATATGTTAAGTAATTGATTTTTGATAGGTTTGATAGTTGAGTAGGGTTGCATTGACATGGTTATGGTTGACATGTTGCTTTGTTGATTGTAGGAGGATATTTCTGACACTCTCATGTTGCGGGAGCAGTTCCTTATTATGATGCGGTGACGACACATGTTGACAGAGGCTAATTGTCTGGTGCTCGGTGTGATTGGATTCTACTATGTTTGCTTCATGCCTGAGGTTCATACAAACCTCAGTCTATTGACTGCCTTGGTGGAGCACTTCCATGGTGAGGATGGGACATTCCACCTCCCCACTAATGAGATCACTATTACTTTGGAGGATGTCTACAGGATCTTGTACCTTCCTATAGTAGGGAAGCAGGTAGAGTATGAATCTCAGCGTGACGTTGGGCTACCTAATTGCAAGAGGGTATTTGACAATCCTGAGATATGAGGATCAGTGATTAGCTGGCAGGATATGTATGATGACTATGACTACTTTCCTGAGATTGTGGCTGGCTTGATCAGAGCCGTTGTATGCTCCGATCGAAGATCACACAATTTTCCAATTGGCTGGGGTTGGACTTTAGAGAGGATGTTGACTGAGGGCACCCGTTTTGCTTGGGGTGTCTACATTCTTGCTCACCTATACCATGATATGTATCAGGTTGTCTACCATGGAGCAGGTACTCTATCTGCAGGGGTTTCATTGTTATAGTTCTGGGCCTAGGAGCATATTGCAGTGACTCACCCCATTTGAATTTTTCACTGGTAGCCAGATGAGCCATACTCTTATGGATACACTGGTGTACTTACTCATCATAGGCTGGGTAAGTTGGAGTATTGGCATCATTAGTTGGATAATGCGGATGTAGTTGTGTGGCGACCTTACATAGAGTGTGAGGTTTGGGAGGATGATTATTTAACAGGTATTTTAGAGTTGTTTTATGAATCTCACATTGCAGATTTTGAGGACACCTTTGATGGTAGTCACAACACAGCTATCATCCCTTTAGAGGCTCACACTTGGATCTAGTTTCCCTCTTCATCAAATTTGTGGGAGTGGCTTCTTCATCCTCCATTGGACTTGTTTCTACCCAAGGGAAGAAATGTTGTATGAAAATAATGCACTATCTTCTTCTCTCTTTCATCTTTCAGTGGATTTGAAGTTACGTTTACCTATGATGGACACTTGATCCTCTCCATCCTCTTCTTGAGGAATCATGTTTGTATGATGGTTGTATCTTTGGGGAGTCTTATGATATTCTCCACCATCATTGTATATGGGTACCTAACATGGCTTCATCTATTGGGACCCATCTTCACATCCTCCTAAGTTGTGCTTAAGGGGGGGTGTTAGTGTAGGTTTTTTATTCCTTATTATAAGGTTTTTCCTACACATATTTTAAAGCTTGCTTAGGTAGTTTAATAATGTGATCTATTTAATAGGCCTTTTATGTTAGTGGGTGCATGTGTGTGTGGTGTCAATCCATTCATGGAAGTTACTCCACCTCCCCCGATTTTTGGAGATGCTAGAGTTACATTTCCTATTGGTCAATATTGACAGCTCACCCCACTCACCTTGCCTATAAATACTCACTCCTTTGCATGTATGTTTCATGGGTTATTCAATGCATTTCTCCAATATTTTGCATCAATACTCTCTTGGATTTTTTCACCACTCTCCTATAGATGAATGCTTGCAGCTAATCCTGGCTCTAACATGGTATCAGAGCTCCAGGCTTGCAAGTTTCTTCTCAAATCTATGAGGGTTTTAGCCATTAGCATTTAATCTATGCTTCTTGGAGAAAAACTAACCCTGCCATTGTGCTCAGAATGGTCAAAAACCCTAGAAATGCCTGTCAAATCGCTAAAATCAGAGACCAAAAATTTGTTGTGATTTTTTTGTGGGTGCATCTTTTTATCTAGCGGTCCAAAGGGTGCTTCCGCAGGGTGCATCATTTTATCTAGTGGTCTGAAGGGTGCTTCCGTAGGGTGCATCGTTTTATCCATTGGTCTGAAGGGTGCTTCAGCGTCCTTTTATCCAACGGTCCAAAGGGTGCTTCTGCAGGGTGCATCATTTTATCCAGTGGTCCAAAGGGTCCTTCTGCAGGGCACATCCTTTTATCCAATAGTTCGAAGGGTGCTCCCACATGGTTCAGCTTGTTATCCAATGGTTAAAAACAATCTTCCATTTTGCCCTTCTCTCATGACCTAAAGAAGTAGTTTTGGGAAAACCTTCATAACTCGGGCATCCGGACTCCGTTTTGCACAAATGAGATATGGTCGGAAAGAGTACTTAGAGAAATTTTGAGTGGTATAGGTGACTTTTACTGAATTTTTTATCAGTAACTTGTTATTTTCATTGGAACTCAGGTCTTTTTTTGTGCATTGCCTTCATTATTTTGGGCATATCTTTTACATACAGTGTCGAAATCGGGAAAACAAAATATCGTTGGAAAGGCGATTCTGTCCTCCACACATCCATCAGAGTTATTTTTATAGAAAATATCATCAGGTATCTGCATTTTTCTGATTTCTATTTTCTGTCTTGTGGTTGGAAAAAGGACATTTCAGTGGGTTTTATTTGAACAAAGGGGTTTTTTTTTGCTTGAGAGCATCATTCTACTGTCATTTCTGCTGTATACACAATGGATAAACTTATAGTTCCTCTTCTCACTCCATTTAACTATTTTGAGTGGAAGAGGCAAATGGAACTTCTGTTGCTTAAATTGAGGTTGCACATGATAACTATGGGTACAGATCCTAAACCCACTGGTGCTGTAGAAAAGAGAAAATGGCTTGATAGATCTGATGAAGCTTATGGGACTTTGTGTCTATTTCTTTCTCCTGATCTTCTTTTCCATGTTGAATCCTGCAAAACTCCAAATGACATATGGACTACATTAGAAGGTTTATTTGGTAAGCAAGACACCTTAAGAAGTTTTCAGTTAGAAAATGAACTTATATCATTGAGTCCATCTAACTTTGATAGCATTCAGGATTTCTTTACCAAGCTTAAGTCTCTCAGGTTATAGTTGAAACAATGTAATATAGAGAAAGAAGACAGCCAGTTGATCTTGTCTATTCTTGCTAAACTAGGTTCTGATTATTCTATTTTTGTATCTACTTTTTATGCTACAAGATATGCTCTTGGTACTAGGTATCATATGTCTTCTCTTGATGAATTTGCTGCATCACTCACATAAGAATAGGCAAAGTTAGTGTAGATGGGTACTCTGAAGTCTTCCAAATCACAGGCTCTTGTTGCAACTCAAAACACAAAAGATGAGAAGGCTTCAAGTGGTAAAGAAAAGAAGCAGAAAAATAAGAATAGTGAGAAAGACAAAGATTCAACACCTCAAGCTACCCCTAAGTCATCCAGTAAAAAGGAGAAAAAGGAGAGACCCACTTGTGCATTCTGCAAGAAGCGTGGGCATAATGAACAAGATTGTTACAAAAAGGAAGTGAATGAGTTGAAGACTCTTATTCAGAAAATGAATGTAAGTTTTCCTTCAGCCTCATCTCCTAGTTCATCTACTCCTACTCCTTCATCATCAAAACAACCAGAACCTTCTGAACAAGGGCAAGCTAACAAACATAAAGGTAAAGCACTTTGTGCATCTACAAGTTCCAATTCGAGTAAATGGATTCTTGATTCTGAAGCCTCTCATCATATGGCTTCATCTCAGTCCATGTTTTCTACTTTTGAGCCTTGCATTATGCCACCAATTTTAATGGGTAACAATACATATCTGAATTTAATTGGGAAGGGATCAATTGAGATTGGTGATGGTACTTTTAATGATGTACTTTGTGTACCTTCTTTGGCAAATAATCTACTTTCCATATATCAGATTACTCACAGTGGTGCAGGGAAAACTGTGGAATTCACACCTGATTTAGTTATCATCAGAGACTTGGAGAGTACAGAGATCATTGCTACTGGGGTTGTTGATCATGAAACTCAGTTATACACCTTTTCTGGTTTTTCTCCTAATGATGGTTCAGATACTTTGGCTAATGTTCACACTCCTTGTGTGAACCATGTTTCTGTAGAGAAGTGTGGTCACTCGAACCTTGTTGTTCTTACATCTAATCCAGTTCTTGAGACTTGTGTTGACATTTCTTCTCCTCGTCCTACTTATTCAGATATTCCTTTTTCCATGGTTAAGTAGCATAATGTTTGTTCTTCTGATTTTGTTATGTGGGATGATTATTTAACAGGTATTTTAGAGCTGCTTTATGAATCTCACATTGCAGATTTTGAGGACACCTTTGATGATAGTCACAACACAGCTATCATCCCTTCAGAGGCTTAGACTTGGATCTAGTTTCCCTCTTCATCAAATTTGTGGGAGTGGCTTCTTCGTCCTCCATTGGACTTGTTTCTACCCAAGGGAAGAAATGTTGTATGCAAACAATGCACTATCTTCTTCTCTCTTGCATCTTTCAGTGGATTTGAAGTTAAATTTACCTATGATGGACACTTGATCCTCTCCATCATGTTCTTGACGAATCATGTTTGTATGATGGTTGTATCTTTGGGGAGTCTTACGACATTCTCCACCATCATTGTATATGGGTACCTAACATGGCTTCATTTGTCGGGACCCATCTTCACATCCTCCTAAGTTGCGCTTAAGGGGGGGGGGTGTTAGTGTAGGTTTTTTATTCCTTATTATAAGGTTTTTCCTACACATATTTTTAAGCTTGCTTAGGTAGTTTAATAATGTGAGCTATTTAATAGGCCTTTTTATGTTAGTGGGTGCATGTGTGTGTGGTGTCAATCCATTCATGGAAGTTACTCCACCTCCCCCTATTTTTGGAGATGCTAGAGTTACATTTCCTATTGGTCAATATTGACAGCTCACCCCACTCACCTTGCCTATAAATACTCACTCCTTTGCATGTATTTTTCATGGGTTATTCAATGCATTTCTCCAATATTTTACATCAATATTCCCTTGGCTTTTTTCACCACTCTCCCGTAGATGAATGCTTGCAACTAATCCTGGCTCTAACAGACTCTGCCCAAATAAATATTCTTAATATTTATTTAAGTCTAAATTCCTCTATCAATAAATAAATAAACCCATTTATTTATTTGATTCATATTCTCCCAACAATTAAATAAAATCATTTATTTAATTAAAATTCCTAAATTCTTCTAAAATCATTCCAAATTAAATAATATCAATTATTTAATTAGTTCTTCCAAAATTCATTCTAAATTAAATAATACCAATTATTTAATTGTTTCTTCCAATAATATCTTCTCTAAATTTAAATAAATCAAATATTTATTTAAGTTGTCAATTTCTTCTAAATTGAGTTATCTCTAAATATAATTCAATCCTTGTGCACATGCAATTGAAAATTCTAAATATTTAATTGAGCTAAAATATCTTCTCATCCTCATGCAATTTCCATTCTCTAGTTCTATTCTCCTAACTGATTAATATATTCTTTTAATTGATTAATCTCTTCAGTTAACTCATTCTTCTATTTTATTAATTCCTCTCATGCAAAACATAGCAAGACACATGTCTTCTTCCTATTTGCGTACGTTCCTCAACCGTTCTTAACTATTCATTTTCTCATTCTCTCTATACCGTTGATCTTCTCTTTCTCAAGTCTATAAATTGAACCTTGTTCTTCCATTTCATTCATCCAAGCTTTAAAAAAACTTACTCTGCAGGAATTACAGTGCACTTTTGGCACCAATTCCTTCATTGCTTGCGATCAAACTTGTTACTACACACTACTATCATTGTTGTGAAGCTCATCTTCATGGCGAAACTATCATAGTCATTCCCATTTGAACATCTTGGAATCATAGAAAGGAAGTACACCTTCTGAGGGCCATATTCATTAGACAAGATCATTTGTGATAGGCGATCAATGGAAGCTGAGAATTAAAGGAGGTTTGCTTTCTATTGTTCATTGTTTGATTGATCTCTTTTGTTCATTATTTCATTGAGTTTTGGGTATCATTGATATTTATATATTGATTATTCATTTAGATCCAATTTTTCCTTAACATTTTTGGCACCCACTGTGGGGCCTAGCCCCAATTTTTAACACAAAAACTGAGTTTTTGAGTTTTAGAAAGCTGTACATAGGAGGAAACCGTGCATCTGACACATCCTAACATGCATCTGCTATCTGTTCCAGTGCATATAGACTTTGTTTCGGCACATTTATCCTCTGATATGGTGCATCTATCAGTTTGGTGCATATGTACTATTTTCCTACGCTTTTGACCTCTGTCTTAGCACATATGTATTGCGGTGCTTCTGAGCTCTATTTCTATGCATTCAAGCTCTGAAGCTATGCATCTGATCTAAGCAGTGATTTTTAGGGTTTTCTTGAAGTTTTTCGCTAGCGCTGTCTTTTTGTAGGCTAGGTACTAGTTTAGAATCATATAGTTGCATTTGTTAACTCACACTTTGATTTCTAACGGGAAAGTAAATGGATGCTCATACAAATCTCACATAGTCTTAACTAGGAAGGTGGTAATTGAATCATTGCTATCTTGCATATCATTGAATCATTGCTATATTGTTGTCTTTCATAGTTAGACACAGTGCTATCTTGATAAACTGAACCATTCTTATCTTGTTATCACTTCAAAGTTAATAAATCACTGCTATCTGGGTAAAATTAAACACATCATTGCTATCTGGGTAAAACTGAACCATTTCTATCTTGTTATCACTTCAAAGCTAACAAATCACTACTATCTGGGTAAAATTGAACACATCATTGCTATCTTGGTAAAACTAAACCATTGCTATCTCTGTATCACTTCAAAGTTAACAAATCTGTGCTACCTGGGTAAAATTGAACACATCATTGATATCTTGGTAAAATTAAACCATTGCTATCTCAATATCACTTCAAAGTTAACAAATCCATGCTATCTGGGTAAAATTGAACCATTGCTATCTTGTTATCACTTCAAAGTTAACAAACTTTTGTGCTTGCCCAAGTAGATAGTTCATTTAGTTTTTTCTTTCTAACTAAGGGAATAAGAACCACTGTCTTCTGTGTTTTGGGAATGATACCAGGCCTATGCTCTCCCCTATCTTGGGTGACCAAAATACCAAACATATCATTCTCGCATGTGTTTTTCCTTTAGAGGGGCCTGCTCTTCGATACTGTTCATCCAAGTAGGAATGACCCTAAGTGGTAATAGGCTAAATGCCAAGCCCTACCAATCCACTATAAATAAATTGTGTTTGGAGCAAAAGCTTCAAACAACGAGTGCAGTTGTGTTATACCGATAGCCCACCTCCCCCAAAATCCTCCAAGGCGCAACCCTTGCAGGCTGGGAGACTCCACAATGGAGAGTAGTGTTGCCGCATGTATAACCACTCGAATGGTTGCCTTCATTAAACACCTTTGTTCTAGTGGCCAAAAACCCCTGTAATCCATTGGAAGCCTAGGATTGTACTTGCTTTTCCTTTTAGTCCAAAAAGAGTCAAAAAATAACAAAAAATAATAATAATAATAAATAAAAAATGAAAACATTCTTTGTGTTTGTTGTGTCTTCTTTCCATAGTTAAACAAAAATCAGATCAGAAGAGACCTTTTTTGCAACCAAAGAAACCAAAAACATCAAAAAATTTGCCAAAAATTTGCAAAAATAATGAAAAAGCCAGAGTTACGCATTTGCTATCTTAAATTGCACATTTATACCAACTTGCTATGCATCTGTACTGACTTATTGTGCTTTTAATACCTATTGCTACGCTTCTAAAGTTTACCAGTATTTCGCATATGTACCAACTTTCCATGCATCTACCAGTTTATGCTATGCATCTGTTCCAGCGCATGCGTGATAGTGAGTACTTCCACAGCCTTTGAGAGGAAAATTTTATCATTTTTTGGTACCCATTTCAGCCTAGTTCCAAGTTCTAAGATCAGATCTTACCTTGCAGTCAGTTTTTCATCCATTTCACGTCAAAGTCTCTCTTTCATTGGTCATCTCATTCACCTTCTATCAGGTCTCCCTAGTCCTAAACAAAATCAAAGGTATCCCATATCAGATCATTTTGGATTCAAGTAACCCTAGTAGGTCGCAGAACTTCACTAGTGGTCTTGGTGCATGACTGGTCCCTACACAATAAGATAGGTATCGAGTACCCTTACTTGTGGCTATCATCTTGTATCAGCCGTCTTGCTTGAAATCATTGATCAAGAAAGTCCCTTGTCCAAATCTTGTCATAAGTATCCTATCCTTAGCAGTCTTCACTGGTATCTTGCCAAAATCTCTAGTTTCATCCCACTGCACCCCACGTCGCCTTGCATGGTTCTTACTAGATCTCAATACAAAACACAACTTGAAATGGCTGGATCATCCAATTGCATTGTTACTCATGATAGTGATGAGGATATCTCTCACGAAGATTACCAAGGGTACCTCCAAGATTAGAAATTTCAGTGCTTACTAGAAAAAGTGCTCCACGAGGACCCTCACAAGTACTTTATGCATCTTGCGAGTTTGGGACTCAAACTCCCCTCTGACTTTGATCTCAATACACTGAAAGGGACCACAGAGAAAACACATGAAAATCACACTAAGGGTGATAAAGGAAAGAAAGTTGCAAACCCAAATATACCTATGGAAGAAATGAGGAAACAAATTAAGGGTCTAACACAACAAATGATAGATCTCAAGATGGGAATGAGTACTAAAACTTACTCTTTGGAAGACATTGCACCATACCCTTTTGATAAAAGTTTGGACATGGTCCCCTTCCCCTTTCGATTTGAAGCTCCTAAATTTGACAAGTACAAAGGAAAGGGAGACCTAAGAGATCATATTAGGGAATTTACCGTTGCATGCATGGAAGTAGCTCACAATGAGACCTTCTTAATGAGACTATTCCCTAGATCTCTAGGTAGTCAAGCCATGGAGTGCTTCTCACGACTTCTGCCAGGTATCAAGACCTTTGATGAGTTAGTCAACAAGTTCATCACGCACTTCTTGTACAACATTGAACATGAAGTTTCCATGCTTGATCTATGCAATACCAAACAAAAGAGTGGCAAATCATTCACCTCCTTCCTACAAATGTGGAGACTACTAGAAAGCAAATGCCCATATGATGTACCTGAGAAGCAATTAATGGAGTTGTTTGTCCACAACCTTAACTCTGATCTTAGATATCAAATCCAAATTCAATGCCCTTCCTCATTCTCGAAGGTCATTGAGATGGGATTATTCATCGAGAAAGCTATGATCACCAAGGGTTCACTTAAGTTGCACAAGGACACCCCTAACTCCAACTACACCACAGACAAGTCAAAGTTTTGGACCAAGAATAAGAATGTTGTCAATGATGGAGTAGTCGATGCCAAGGTGGCGGTTCCCAAACAACAACCAATATTCACTCTCAAAGGAGAGACAAACAATGTTGTGCCCAACAAAACATTCTCTCGAGAGCCAAAGCCATGGTTCAACTCAAATCCAAGGCAAAAGTTCACACCGCTGGGTGAATCCCAAGAATATGCATTAAGGAAGCTATTGGCCAACAATGAAATCACTCTACCGCCAACAAGCGATTACGAACCTCAAATCAAACCTCACTATTGGAAAGACACCAATTTTTGTGAGTATCATAGAGGAAGAGGACATACGACCAACAATTATATTCGTCTCAAACATGTTATTCAAGACATACTTGATCAAAATCAAGGAGGTGCTCAACAACATACTTCTAATGAGATGCATGTGGCTTATAAAGATCCACTTCTCAATCACGACAGGTCATATAACAACAACAACCGCAATAGGTAAAATCAGAATAATTGGAATAGTAATGCCAATTACACAATTGTGCCATTCGATTATACCATCAATTGCATATCAGAGCATGTCCCACAAATCAATGTGATTACATCTAACCAACAATCAGAACCCAACATAACTAATTGTAGCATCATCACCCACAATGGTAAGGTCACGTTGAATACCCTCCCCCCAAGGTCATCACCTTCTCAGTCCAACTCCCATCAGTATAGTGTCATAGACCAACTACGAAAGACTCCTGCCCACATTTCTATCTTGGAGTTGTTGCATCTATCTCCTTCCCACAAGGAGATTCTCGACAAAGCCTTAGTGGAAATGACTGAACCCACTAACTTGGCCCAAGAGAAGTTTCAAGCCATGGTAGGTAATCTAGCCTCCTCCAATACCATATCATTTACTGAACAAGATGATCTCTTAGTGTCTCAGCCTCATAACACCCCCTTACATATCGTCGCCTTCATCCATAAGCACCGCATCAAGAGGGTTCTCATCGATGGGGGAGTCGGTTTAAATATTTGCATGCTCAAGCTAATCCTTACATTGGGGTTCTCTAAAAATGCAGTTGATCCAAGGAAGAAGATTACTATCAAAGCCTATGATGAAGAGGAGAGAACTACCAAAGGAATAGTGGTATTACCCATACAAGTGGGACCAGTGATAAAAGATGTTGTGTGCCAAGTCCTAGATAGGGAGCTAGCCTATAATATTCTCCTAGGTAGACCATGGATTCATGCCATGAAAGTTGTGTCTTCTACCTATCACCAATGCATAAAATTCCCTCATAATAGCAAGCAAGTCACCATCCAAGGTGATCCTAACCCCTTTCAGCATTACAACTCTGTCCTCTCAAAACCTGATTGCATCATACCCAACAATAGAGCATCTACATCCCCTACCCCTCAGCATGATTCTACCTTTGAAGCTTCCTCATCCAAGCCCAAAGAGCAGAAAATTACCATCAAAGAAACAGGAGTAGGGGAATACTCCATAGAGCACAGCCTCAACTTGGCTAAATTGCCTCTATCTCCGAGATCCTTTGGGCAACCCAGGCATTTTCCAAAGCCATCTGCTCCTCCTGCACCTCCCACAGATCCCTTTGTAAAATGGGGAACCCTATCAGATGAGATAGAGGAAAGAGATATCCTACAATGGCTCTACACAGAAGAAGAAGAGAACACACAACAAGAACCACCTAGGCTCCCAACAAAAATCTATGGGCGAGGTGAATCCATCTTACACAGAATGGGTTACGAAGGACAAGGCCCCATTAGCCTAAGAAAAGAAGGAATAGTACAACCCATTCAACCTTCATCTTCATTGGTGAGAAATACAAAAGGTTTAGGATATAAGGATAAGGGCAAAGCTAAAGCAAATGCTTGTCTTGTGGAAATGATCCATACCCTTCAAAAGGACAGTGACATAGATTCCAATGAGTATGAGTGGGATGAGCGGACAGAGCACTCCTATGACGACAAAGAGGTTGACACCATTCAAACTTATAGCCCCTACCATGAGGGACAAACGCTACCGCATAGACCATTAGAGTGTGATTTGCCTATCCCTAAGAATATGACTTTTAAGGAAGGTTTGAGTTCTATCACAATAAACAATTTGGAGGAAAGTACCATCCCAAACACTCTCCCTACCAATACTCCTAGTATATCCATTCAAACTATCAATGAATCAGATCTATCCTCTGACTCCCTCCCCCTTGTGCATCCTGAACTTATTGACTGGGATCCACAAGGAACCCCGCAACTAGATATGTTCTAAAACGATGATGCCTATATTGACTACATGGAACTTAGGGACCACCTACCTAAAGGAGATCATAAAGTTGGCTTTACCATTGAACTTAATACCATGGCTTATTTCAGAGAGGGTGCTAAGCCTTCCAGTCACAAAAATATCAAAATAAAAATTGGATCTGATGGTGAAAACTGCTCTGCGGCAGTATCAAATCCCAAAATATTAAAAAGAAAGGATGCATCTAATGGTGAAAACCCAACTGTGGCACCTAACGATGGAAGGCTTGACACTCTCCCCAATGACATGCACCAGGAGAAGTCTCAGATTGTTGTGGAACCTACAGAACTTGTTAACATTGGAACAAAGGAACAACCTAAGATCATTCACTTTTCTAAGTCTCTAACCCCACCAGAAAAGACTAAGTTTGTACCATTCTTGAAGAAAAAGCAAGTCAATTTTTCTTGGTCATACGCAGATATGTCAGGGTTAGATCTAGACTTGATTCTACATCATCTACCACTAGATCTAGGAGTGAAACTAGTGAAACAGAAGCTTAGAAAGATGCATCCACACATTGCACTGCTAGTAAAAGAGGAACTCAAGAAACTACTGGATGTAGGGTTCATCAAAGCTATAGACTATCTAGAGTGGGTCTCCAACATAGTACTAGTATACAAACCTAATGGCTGAGTCATACTATGCAATGATTTTAGAGATCTAAACAAAGCTTGTCGTAAGGATGATTTTCCATTGCCAAATATAGATATCATAGTCGACTTAACAGCAGGGCATACCATGTTATCTCTCATGGATGGCTTCTCTGGATACAATCAGATCAGGATAGCACTAGAAGACCACCACAAGATAGCTTTTACTTGTCCATGGGGCACTTTCTGCTAGAATGTCATGCCATTTGGGCTAAAGAATGCAGGATCCACACATCAATGTGCTATGACCACTATATTCCATGATATGATGCATGTAACAATGGAAGACTATGTACACGATATCCTTGCAAAGTCACTCACAAGAGAATCACACCTGGATGTGTTAGAGAAAGTCTTTCAGAGACTAGAACAATTCAAAGCTAGGTTGAACCCAAAGAAATATGTGTTTGGGGTCACCTCAGGCAAGTTCTTAGGTTTCATTGTATTAGCAAATGGAATAGAGGTGGACCCTGCCAAAGTCAAGGCCATTATGGACATGCCACCACCCAAGAATCTCACTCAACTATGGTCTCTACAAGGCAAGCTACAAGTAATCCATAGGTTCATATCACAACTGGCAGACAAGTGTCAACCATTCAGTCATCTCGTACACAAGAACATTCCATTTAGGTGGGATGAGAGATGTGAAGAGGCATTCGACAAACTGAAAGAATATCTAATGAATCCACCTATTCTCATGCCTCCTATCCAAGGGAAGCCACGATTACTATACATGTCTGCTACACCCACAGCTCTTGGGGCCCTCCTAGCACAACAAGATTATGAAGGTAAAGAAAGAGTCGTCTACTACATCAGTCGCACATTGGTGGGCTATGAGTTGCAATACTCCCAGATAGAAAGATTATGCCTTGTGGTAGTTTTTGCTTCCCAAAAACTCTGACATTATATTCTAGCACACCCAGTCAAATTTATTGTAAAAATAGATCCACTGAAGGACCTACTAAGCAAAGCAGCTCTAACAGGTCGGCTAGCCAAGTGGGTAATGCTCCTAAGTGAATACAACATTGAGTATGTAGACAGAAAGGCTATCAAGGGACAAATCATTGCTAATCAGTTGGTAGAGGCACCATTACAGGATAGCACACCAATGCAATTTGAGTTTCTAGATGAATCCTTATCCAATATATCAACACATTCCTGGACACTCTACTTTGATGGGTCCTACACAAACCATAGATCGGGGGTAGGAATCTTGTTTGTAACTCCTCATGGTGACACCATACCAAAATCTTATCGTCTGTTATTCCCATGCACCAACAACATAGTAGAATATGAAGCCCTAGTCATTGGTCTCAAAATGGCAACAAAATGGAAAATCAAAAAGCTACATGTCTATGGTGACTCTCAGCTAGTGATCAACCAAGTCAATGATGACTATCAAACCAAAGATGAGAAGCTTATCCCATACAAGCACATGGTCGATGACTTTAAAGAGTACTTTGTGATCATTTCCTTTGAGCAAATACCTCGCATTGAAAACAAAATAGTAGATGCCATGGAAACCATTGCCTCACTCCTCGAGATCCCAGAGAATGAGTCATAGTACGAGTTCTTAGTGGAAACAATTCAACAACCAGCTTATGATCTTCCTGAAACCCATTCCATATGCCTATTAGTTGGATCTGATTCACCTTGGTATGATAAGGTTTACACTTACCTCAAGGACAACACCCTCCCACCTGACTTATCTTCAAGCCCATGACGAACCTTTATATGCCAAACCTCTCGTTATACCATTATTGCCAACACCCTATATCGACGTGGTCTAGATGGTACTTTACTCCATTGTTTAGAACGAGAAGAATCCCCAACCGCCTTACAAGACGTACATGAAGGGATCTGCGGAACACACTCTAGTGGTCCTTCCTTAGCTAAGAAACTCATGCATTTGGGTTATTATTGACCAAACATGGAAACAGATTCATATCAGTTTGTGAAGAAGTGCAAGCAGTGCCAGATACATGGGAACCTGATACATGCACCAGCTCAAGAGTTGAGACCTTTAATGACACCTTGGTCCTTTTGTCAATGGGGACTTGACCTTGTGGATAAAATTCACCCATCCTCATCTAACGGCCACAAATTCATAATAACCGCCACTAAGTACTTTACCAAGTGGATTGAAGCCGTACCCCTCACCATCATCATAGGTAAACAAATCTCTTCATTCATCCTTAATTACCTCATCTGCAAATATGGAATTCCCTCATCAATTATCACAGATAACAGAAGACCTTTTAAGAGCCAGGATGTCCAAGAACTTTGTGACTAATTCAAAATCGAACACCGTTTCTCCACACCCTATTACCCCCAAGGTAACGGCCAAGCAGAAGCATCCAACAAGACCATCTTGAAACTCCTCAAAAAGAAGGTCAACGATGCTAGCCGTGATTGGCACATCCATCTCAATCCCGCTCTGTGGGCCTATCGAACCAGTATACGTACTCCCACAAGTGCTACCCCTTACATCCTTGTCTATGGATTAGAAGCCATCTTACCCATTGAGGTCAAGTTACCCTCTCTAAGAGTGTCGTTAAAAGGTCTCATAATTGATGAGGAATATAGAGTTTCCAAATTGCAAGAGCTAGAGCTGCTAGAGGAAAGGAGACAGAAAGCCTTCAATCATCTCAAGGCATATTAGCAAATGATGTCACGAAGTTACAACCACAGAGTCCGTCCAAGAGTCTTTAAGGTTGGAGATCTAGTACTTAAGGAAAATCCTTGCAATCAACAGGATCAGGAAAAGAAAGGCAAATTTAAACCCAACTGGCTTGGGCCTTATGTGATCGTAGCAGCTTATGGATCGGGGGCATATCAGTTAGCAGCATCAGAGGGTGAGCTATTCGATGACCCAACCAACAGCATGAATCTTCGCTGATTTGATACCTAAGAGAACCCTAATGTAAGGGGGGCATAAAATACAAAAAAATCATCCTTTGGTGAAAACCTAGCAAACAGGGGCCTTGGATAGGTATCATGATGAAAACCTAGAAAATAGGCGTCATGCATACTTTCTAGCTTTTGTGCAAATAAAAGCAAGTGGTGAAAACCTGGTAAACATGAGTTACTTGTGATAAACCGCTTCCTCCATCTTTGGGAAGCCAGTCACTTTGTGTCCATTCTTTCTTCACTCATGTCCCATTCAATCCATATCTGTTCCATAATAAAAACCTAGCGATAACCTATCATGGCTTGATACTCTATCTCTTTGTTGCCTTGTCGACCAAGGTTTTATCTAGTATCCTATCCATAGTGTCAGCCTAGCATAGTGTATGTCGCTAGTATCTGCATGGTCCAAAGTCCATGAACTACGTTGCCTCTGCGTCATCACATAGGCAAGGCCATTTTTCAATGCGCCCCCGAGGCTCCACCTGTCCCATCTGTCACGTGTCTAGTCCTTATATCTATCTGATTCCTCGCCACTTTCTATCACCTAGGTCTTAGGTCCATTAGGGTTTACCCTGAACTACGTTGCCTCTGCGTCGTCACGTAGGCAAGGCCATTTAGCAATGAGCACCCGAGGCAATAGGTCAGTCCCTTAGGGTCTGTCTCACCAATAAGGATTGTTGAATCTTTCACCAGCCAAGCAAGCGCAAAGCAAAGCCCACTTCCAATGCAGAAATCTTGACACAAAAACATCAACCTATCCAATGCAAAGCAAACATGAACCTAAAGCACTCAAACTAATTCTCTCTAAATTATGGCAAGAAAAACACATATTAATGCAAGAATGTTTTGTGTTGATCAGTTTAACTTACAGAGTCTTGATTTTTGTTATTATGTCTTTCTATGCTACTCGAGGATGCCAAAAACTAGAGATGTTATGATGGGGGCATGATTATTTTCTTTGTATTGCTATTTGTGGGTTAAACTTTAGTAATGTGTAGCCTTGTCTAAAGACATGATCGGTAAAAGATCATTGAGGACATCAAAGGTCTAACATGAACAGGGGTAACCCTTATCTATTGATATGCAAGAAGTACTTAGGTCATCTCGGTTCAATCATACCTAGATGCTTGTATTAACTTGCTAAATCAAAATCCATGTAAGTGATACTCAGGTCATCTTGGTTCAATTATACCTAGATGCTTGTATTAACTTACAACATTCGAAAAAAGTACCAAAAAAAAATCGCCCAATGATGAAATAAGCACTTCAAAATACTTGCACCATCAAGATGTCAAAAGCAAAGCATCCATCATACATCCATTATACATCCATACATCCGTATCCCATGCAATAAACGATCTAAATAATGCAAAGTATCACTACAAATTAAAGCTTGTGAGTCTTTCTATCAAGTCATTCTTTCAATCAATCTTCTATCTATCATTATGTCATCTCTGTGTTGATAGAGTACATTTAGACATCACAAAAATATAGCATATAGTTGCATATCATATCACATGAGATAGTCATTTACATGATTAAATCAGTTGCATACATAATAAGTGCATCAGGTCATCCATATGCTTTTTTTGAATTCATCACATAGTATCAATAGAAAAAACCAAAAACATAGATAAGTGCATCACATAAATTGCATAATCATATAGATACCATTTGCATTTACACATTAGGGGCATATCAAGTAAAACATCTAAGTCTGCATTAGATAACATCACATATCATCATATAAACATCTAAGTCTGCATTAGATAAACATGTGCATCACATCGTATAATAAAAATGCATCCATAACATATAGCATACATGACTGCATATAGAGATCATCAAATATAGCTGCATCATCATATAAATATCAAAAATGTATCCAAATGTACAAAATCAAAAGGTACATCTCTGAGTCAATGTCATATACAGTGTATACATCCTAAGGATAATGGTACATGTCTCAAAATATAAAAGTGGTACATATATGTGTCTAGTTATCTGAGCCATCAAAATGTAGGTACATAGGAGCCAAAATCTGTCCAAGTGTCGCCTAACCCTGCTGCTGTGAACCGCTGCTCCTAGCAATGTCCTCTGTCTCCACTCCTCTGCCAGCCCCAGACTATTGTGGGCCCATCATAGAGGCTCCTAACTGTAATCCACCTGCTCTCTGCGAGGCCATGGACTGGCTCCTATAACTCGAAGCCCTCTAATCAATTAGAATAGTACCATGGTATAATCCTCGGCAGTACTACGTCTGAGCCTGCGCTCTGGCAAGATCACCCTATACCTGCGCTAACTGCTGCTACACCTGTGCCAACTGTACCTGAACCTGGGCAAGTTGTGCCTATGCCTACTAAACCTATCCAACTAGAAATGTACTAGTGCCATCTATCCCAAGGGTTGCTATGGTTGTGTCTCTCTCTACTTGGATAGCCCGTATCCTAGCCTCTGCTGCGTTTCGCTCTCCCAAGATTTCTGACACACAGCCTGCGTCAGTCTCCCGCTGAGCCCCGGCCATCCTAAGTTGTGCCCGTAGCTACCGAACCTATCCTCTCAACATGGCAATAGCTCTCTCATGGACATCTAGTTGTGCTGGATCCTGGGAGGCCTGTGCCTATCCCTGCCCCCGTGGCTAAGGCACCTGCTGTTATGCCACCTGCTGTGGTGGCGGCATCTGTCCCTATTGTGCAACCTACTGTACAACCTGCGGCTACACTACCTGCTGAGCATGGGAGGATCCCTCCCTAGATCTCCTCCTCTACCAAGGTCTGCCTCCATCTCCCCTATCTCCACCATCTCCTCCACCATCTCCTCTGCCTCCTCCTCCATCTCCTCCATCTCCACCATCTCTCCATCCTCCTCTCCTCCTCCTCCTCCTACCAACCCTACCCTCATCATTTGAGTCTACCTCGTCTATAAGAGGAACCAGCTCTCTAGGCCTAGAGTATCTCAGAAATGGATGCTCTGCGAACCACTCCTCATAGTTCTGTGTCATCCCTACATCTGCAATCTCTCTCCTCATTGACCAGGCAATGTAGGGAATTTTTTGAAACTCTACCACTACCTCCTCATAGGACGCCATTGGGCTCCATCTAAACCTCTCTGCATGAGTCCGTGCAAGCTGAGCCTACCCCTATGGCATGCCCTGTCTCCTACCAAACTACCTCTAAACCCTGCTGACAATCTGTCTCTCTAGAATGAACTGGGTCCTTCCTATAAGCCACCGAGTCTGATAGTGGTATGGCAGCTCATCTACCTCGTCATCCCAAGGCTCACAGTCTAGATATGATCGCCAGATGACGACATCTACCTCATCTAGTGCATGCCTCTAGTACTCTATCTTCCCCAGCCTATGCTGGGAAATCACTCCTGCATATCCATAGTTGTAAGGCTCACCCCTCTGTCTCTAAAAAACACATATTGGACTAGTAATGTTGATAGGCTCCCACAACCAAAACTGTAATAGGGAGACACCTGTTGATAGACTAGCACCCCTGTGGTATACCACCTGATGCATATCGTGGTATAGGTGTGCCAAAACATAGACACCCCAAGCATAGCAGGTGCCCTCTGTGAGCATCCTCTCCATGATTCGTCCCCATCGAATCGAGAACCCATGCGATCTCCTATCGGGGCATATAATGCCTCCGATCAAACCTTCAACTATCTTAGGGAAGTAGTCATAGTAATCATGTATATCCTACCAGGAGATAACCTAATAGTCCAAGTTAGGGTCATTGAGTACTCGCCTACACTCTGCAAGTCCTGTATCCCGCTGTGGATCATACTCCATGAGCTCTCCCTAAATCAGCAAGTGAAGTATCCTATATACATCCTCTAGGGTCACCGTCATCTCGCCAGTCAGGAAGTGAAAAGTCCCATCCTCACTGTGAAACCTCTCCACTGTTGCAGTTAGTAAGCCACGGTTCGCTTGAACCTCAAGCATAAAGCACACATAGTCCAATCCCATCGCGCCAAGCACCTCTTAATCTATCTTTGTCAACATGTAGCACTGAAACATCGGTAAGGGAAACTACTCCCTCGACATCAGTGTATCTCGTATGTCCTGCTGCAAGTATGCAAAGCAAGGCATCAACCTAAAGTTGCAAGTACCATGCTTAACATATCTATAGAATCATATCAACTAACTTAACATATCAAATTGATCAAAACAGCACACTACATCTCTTGACTAGATTCCTGCAATCTCAGAGATAGCTTATCGATTGATGCATCAAACAAGATGCCAATCGAGTCAATTTTGTTAAGTAAGCTAACTATCTATATCATATGCGCCAGAATAGAAGGTACATGCGCCATTTCTAAGCAAATGTGCCACTTCTCTTATATGCACCGTAGCATTTCATAAATGTGTCATCCCATACCGTATATGCACCGCCCAAGTGCATGTGCCGCCAAATAGTGCATGCGCCGACCTTCCTCATGCATGCGCCACTTTATATCCTACATGCGCCACAAATTGACAGATGCATAGTTCCACATGTTAGATGCACCGAACTGCAATCTTGCACATTTGTTTTTCCTAATTATACCTAGCATTTAATGCACTCAAAATTGACCCTAGGTGAAGTTTTTTGAGATACATACCGGGGGTCCTGCCTTAGGTAGCTGGTCGAACCATTGGACTCGCTCAAAGTGGTGCTCCTCATGCGGAATATCCATCCTAGTGCTGACTGCTTTGTGCTCTATACTCTCCAAAGCTCTCAAAGACAAACCAAACAAAGCCAGGTGTGCAAATGACTTGTCTTGTGGACCCAGCTCCTATATATAGCATGCAAACCCTAAACTGGCTATGTGGTGACTATGACTACTTCCCGCACTTGTTTCTTCCCATTTTTTTTCCTATTTTTCAGAAATGCATCCTATTTTCTTCAATCCTAACCAAGTTTTCCCTTCATCTTCGTGAGATTGTCTGTCTCATGTTCTTTTGCCTTCTTCCCATCCAATCTCCTGAGGGGGCATCTTGTCGTCACAACTTGTACCAGGAGCAAATTGTGGCATGTATCATTATCAGAAATTCTATTCTTTGAAGCAATGCCATAAACTACATTGCATCAAAGAGGGACAAAATGTATACACCTAAAAATGACATGACTCTGCACAAATAAATATTCTTAATATTTATTTAAGTCTAAATTCCTCTATCAATAAATAAATAAACCCATTTATTTATTTGATTCATATTCTCCCAACAATTAAATAAAATCATTTATTTAATTAAAATTCCTAAATTCTTCTAAAATCATTCCAAATTAAATAATATCAACTATTTAATTAGTTCTTCCAAAATTCATTCTAAATTAAATAATACCAGTTATTTAATTGTTTCTTCCAATAATATCTTCTCTAAATTTAAATAAATCAAATATTTATTTAAGTTGTCAATTTCTTCTAAATTGAGTTATCTCTAAATATAATTCAATCCTTGTGCACATGCAATTGAATATTCTAAATATTTAATTGAGCTAAAATATCTTCTCATCCTCATGCAATTTCCATTCTCTAGTTCTATTCTCCTAACTGATTAATTTATTATTTTAATTGATTAATCTCTTCAGTTAACTCATTCATCTATTTTATTAATTTGTCTCATGCAAAATATAGCAAGACACATGTCTTCTTCCTATTCGCACACATTCCTCAACCGTTCTCAACCGTTGATCTTCTCATTCTCTCCATACTGTTGATCTTCTCTTTCTCAAGTCTATAAATTGAACCCTGTTCCTCCAATTCATTCATCCAAGATTTAAAAAAACTTACTCTGCAGGAATTACAGCATACCTTTGGCACCAATTCCTTCATTACTTGTGATCAAACTTGTTACTACACACTACTATTATTATTGTGAAGCTCATCTTCATGCCAAAACTATCATAGTCGTTCACATTTGAACATCTTGGAATCATAGCAAGGAAGTGCACCTTCAAAGGGCCATATTCATTAGACAAGATCATTTGTGATAGGCGATCAATGGAAGCTAAGAATTAAAGGAGGTTTGCTTTGTATTGTTTATTGTTTGATTGATTTTTTTTGTTCATTATTTCATTGAGTTTTGGGTATCATTGATATTTATAGATTCATTATTCATTTAGATCCAATTTTCCTTTAATAGAGGGCACAGTTGAGAGCCACAGAGGCTCAAAGAGATGGAGACGCAGGGATCATTTTCGGTGTTACTATAGAGCGAGATGCTGCCTTAGCTAGGATATAGGTTTTGACAAGGGAGAGGGATGCAGCATTAGCTAGGGTACAGGCCCTGACAGGGGAGAGAGATACAGCTATAGCCACACTGGGTACTGACACAGCTAAAGTATTTCTTGTTACACAGGTGACACAGGCCCTGGCCCAAGTTACATAGGTGACAGGAGAGTTAGCTACAGCATGAGCTCAGACACGGTACTACAAAGGTTTATATTATGGGGTGGTGCTAGCAGATGAGAGGGCACTAAGTTATATGGACCAGTCAGTGGTTGTGTCCTCATGGAGGGCAGGTGGTTCATGGTTGGTAGCTTCGAGTATGGGCCCACAACAGTCTGGGATAGGCTGAGGTAGAGGAGAGGGAGAGGGCAGTGCTAGGAGTAGCATCTCGTGACAACAGGGCTAGCTGAGATTCTAGACAGATTTTAACTTTTGTACATACATTTTTTGATGGCTCATGGATAGCCAAATTATGTATATATCACTTGTATTTTGCACAGCTATTAAGACATGTATCATTATTATTTTGATGTATGTATACACTTGTTGCGATTTGACTCATGGATGATGGACTGATATTGTACACTTGGACATTTTTATGTTTTATGATTATATATGATGATGCAGTTATGATGGCCTACATGTATTGTTATCTTTATGCGATGATCATGGATGCACTCTATTTTCTATAGACACTTTTATGTTTTGTGTTTATATATGATGATGTAGTTTATGATGTCCTACATGCATTTTTATCATTATTAATTATTATGGATGTATTCTATTTGCTATGTTTATATGCAATGTAAATGCTTATGATATCTAATATGCAACACTTGTTATGCAAATGAGATGTTATGAGATGATTACTGACAGCTATGTTTTTGATGGTTTTCTGATGAGATACTATGTATGCATCATGTTATGTTGTCACAAATGGATATGGATGATTGAATGCACCTATATATGTAAAAATGATGATACGTAAGATTTAATGCACCTATATGTATGCAAATGATCTAATCAACTTAATGACTATCTCACCTAATATGAAATGCAAAATGATACTATGTTTTTGTTATGTCCAAGTGTACTCAATCAATGTAGAAGAGACTCGATGAAAGACAAAATGATAGATAGGAATTTGATTGATAGAAGAAACGTGAACGAAGGAATCCCATGCTTTTATTTACTTTCTAGATGGTATATGAAATGTAATTGGATATGTTATGGATGCGGATATTTGTCACCTTGATATTGCAAGTATTTTGAAGTGCTTCATTTTATCATTGGGCATTTTTTGTTTTTTTTTGTGTTTTACAATGTTGTAAGAAAATACAAGCATCTAGGTATAATTAAACCATGATGACCTAAGTATTCCTTACATGGATTTTGATATAGCAAGTTAATACAAGCATCTAGTCAAAATTGAATCTAGATGACCTGAGTATTTCTTGTGTTTCAACAGACAAGGATCACCCTGTTTCATGTTTAGACCTAGAACGTCCTCGATGATCTTTTACTGATCATGTCGTTAGACAAAAGTCATCGTGCATTACTAAAGATTGATCCACAAACAACAGACAAATAAAATGATTATGTCCCCATCATAGCTCCTCTAGTCTTTGACATCTTTGAGTAGCATAGAAAGACGTAACAATAAAAATCAAGACCCTGTTACATCATAACCAATCAAAACAAAACTTTCTTGCATCAAATGTGTCTTCTTGCCATAATTTAGATAAAATCATTTTGAGTGTTTAGGCACCTGTTTGTTTTTCTTTGGATAGGTTGATGTCTTTGTGTCAAAAATTTTGTTTGGAAGCATGCTTTGTTGTGCTTGTGTGTGTAGTGAAAGGTATCACAATCCTTATTGGTGCCCTCTTAGAACATGTGGCATTGCAGAATCCAACTCCATAACCAGGTCGAGGACATGCCCCCAATCAGGTAGAGGATTGATTTATTGTGGATGAACTGACAATGGATACAAAGAAATGGGCCCTAAGGGATTGACCTAGTACCTCGAGGGCTCATTGCTAAATGGCCTTGCCTATGTGATGAAACAGAGGCAATGTAGTTCGGGGTGAACTACATGGACCTAGGACCTAGGCAATGGGAAATGGTACAGACAAAGGGATGGGATGGATAGAATGGACAGGGAAGGAGCCTCAAGGGTGCATCGATACAAGATGGCCTTGCCTACGTGAAGATGCAGAGGCGACGTAGTTCAGGAGGATAAGATACTGATGATGGATGCTATGACAGGCTAACACTATGGATAGGATACTAGATAAACCTTAGGTTGTAAGGCGACAATGTTGATAGAGTATCAAGCCATGATAGGTTATTGTTAGATGGGTCTTGTGAAATGGATATGGTAGGAAGGATGGATGCAAGGCGACGATTTCCCAAAGATGGAGGAAGCGGTTTGAATCGCAAAGAGCACTTGTTTGTTAAGTATTCACTACTTTGCTTTTATTGCAATGTTTTCGAAATACACATGACCCCTGTTTACCAACTTTTCATCATGGTATCTATCTAAGGTGCCTGTTCACCAAGTTTTCACCAGAGGATGATTTTTTTGTTGTTTTTCTATTTTTTTTTATTTTTTTTTGCTATTTTTCCATTTTTGCTTTGTTTTATTTTCTTTTATTTTTTTGCTAATTTTTTATTTTTTGATTTTTTTGCTTTTTCTTTGCCCCTCTTACATTGGGGTTCTCTAGGTATAGAACTGGAGAAGATGCATACTATTGATTGGATCATCGAACAGCTCACCTTCTGATGTAGCTAACTAGTATGCTCCTAATCCATAGGTAGCATTGATTACATAAGGACCAAGCCAATTGGGTTCAAACTTTCCTTTCTTCTCCCGATCATGTTGATTGCAGGGATTTTCTTTGAGCACTAGATCACCAACATTAAATACCCTTGGATGGACTTTGTGGTTATAGCTTCGTGACAATCTTTGTTGGTAGGCTTTGAGATGGTTGAAAGCATTCTATCATTTCTCCTCCAACAGTTCTAAATCTTGTAGTCTAGAAACTCTGTAGTCCTCATCAGTTATAAGACCTTTTAACGACACCCACAAAGATGGTAATTCAACCTCAATGGGCAAAATGGCTTCAGAATCATAGACAAGGGCATATGGTGTGGCACCTATGGGAGTGCGTATGTTGGTTCGATAGGCCCATAGAGCGTGATTGGGTTGCATGTGCCAATCACGGCTGGCGTTGTTGACAATTTTCTTGAGGATTTTCAAGATGGTTTTGTTGGATGCCTTTGCCTAACCATTGCCTTGGGGGTAATATGGGGTAGAGAAGCGGTGTTGGATTTGGAATTTGTCACAAAGCTCTTAGACATCCTGGTTTTTGAAGGGTCTTCCATTATCCGTGACTATGGATGGGGGAATTCCATATCGACAAATGAGGTAATTAAGGATGAAGGAGGCAATTTGCTTGCCTATGATAGTAGTGAGTGGAACTGCTTTAATCCACTTGGTAAAATACTCAATGGCAGTTATGATGAACTTGTGGCTGTTGGATGATGGAGGATGGATTTTTCCCACAAGGTTGAGTCCCCACTGACAAAAGGGCCAAGGTGTCATTAAAGGTCGCAGTTCTTGAGCTGGTGCATGGATGAGGTTACCATGAATCTGACACTCCTGGCATTTCTTTACAAAATGATATGAGTCTGTCTCCATGTTCGGCCAATAGTATCCTAAATGCATGAGTTTCTTAGCTAAGGTAGGACCACTAGAGTGTGATCTGCAAATTCCTTCGTGTACTTCTCGTAAGGCAGTTTGAGATTCTTCTAGTTCAAGACATCTGAGTAGAGTACCATCTAGACCTCAGCAATAGAGGGTATCGGCAATAATGGTATAACGGGATGTTTGGCTGATAAAGGTTTGGCATAGGTTATTGGATAAATTGGTTGGTAAGGTGTTATCCTCGAGGTAAGTGTAAATTTTACCATACAAAGATGAATCAGATCCTACTAGGAGGTAGATGGATTGTGTTTCAGAGATATGATAAGTTGGTTGTGTGGCTGGCTCCACCAAGAACTCAAAATGTGACTCATTCTCTAGTATATCGAGAAGTGAGATGATGGTTGCCATGGCATCTGCTACTTTGTTCTCTATGTGAGGAATCTGCTCAAAGGAGATTAGCACAAAGTATCCTTTAAAGTCATCTACCATATGCTTGTATGGTATTAGCTTGTCATTTTTCATCTGTTAGTCATCATTCACTTGGTTGATCACTAGTTGCGAATCTCCATAGACATGTAGCTCTTTCACTTTCCACTCTACCGCCATCTTAAGACCAATGACTAAGGCCTCATACTCTGCTATGTTGTTTATGCAAGGAAAAAGAAGACTGTAGGACTTAGGTATTGTGTCTCGTTGAGGAATGACTAATAAGATTCCTGCCCCTGATCCATGGTTTGTATAAGAGCCATCAAAGTATAGATTCCATGAATGTGTTGTGATACTAAAAATTGATTCATCGAGAAACTCGAATGTCATTGGAGTGGTATCTTGTAATGGTGCTTCTGCCAACTGAACTATGATTATCTGACCCTTGATATCTTTCCTTTCCACATATTCGATGTCATACTCAGTAGCATTACCCATTTAGCTAGGCAACCTGTTAGAGTTGCTTTACTTAACAAGTATTTGAGCAGATCAATCTTTGCAATGAGCTTGATGGAGTGTGAAAGCATGTAATGGCATAGTTTTTGGGAAGCAAAAACCACAACAAGACAAGATCTTTCAATTTGAGAATATTGCAATTCATACCCCACTAATGTGCGGCTGATGTAATAGCTTGCTCTTTCCTTGCCTTCATAGTCTTGTTGTGCTAAAAGGGCTCTGAGAGCTATTGGTGTTGCAGATATGTAAAGATATAGTGGCTTGCCTCAGATAGGTGGCATAAAGATAGGTGGATTCATAAGATACTCTTTCAAATTATGAAATCCTTCTTCACACTTCTCATCCCATCTAAATGGAATGTTCTTATGCATGAGATGAGTGAAAGGTTGACACTTGTCCACCAGTTGTGAGATAAACTGATGGATTGCTTGTAATATACCTTGTAATGACTACAGTTGGGTGATGTTCCTTGGTGGTGGCATCTCCATGATAGATTTTACCTTCACTGGATCTACCTCAGTCCCATTGGCTGATACTATGAAACCCAAGAGTTTGGTGGAGGTGACTCCAAACACACACTTTTTTGGATTCAATCGGACCTTGAATTTTTCTAGCCACTGAAAGACCTTCTCTAGGATATCTAAGTGAGATTCCCTTGTAAGTGACTTGGCAAGGATGTCATCCACATAGTCTTCCATGGTGATGTGCATCATGTCGTGGAAGATAGTAGTCATTGCACATTGGTATGTTGCTCCTGCGTTCTTCAACCCAAATGGCATGATGTTCTAGCAGAAGGTACCCCATGGACAAGTAAATGCCATCTTATGTTGATCCTCTAGCACTATTTTGATTTGGTTATTTCTAGAGAAACCATCCATAAGAGAGAGCATAGTGTGTCCAGCTGTCAAGTCTACGATGATGTCAATGTTGGGTAATGGGAAATCATCTATGCGATAGGCCTTGTTGAGATCTCAGAAGTCATTGCACAATCTAACTCTTCCATCAGGTTTTGATACTGGTACAATGTTCGATACCCACTCCAAATAATCAATTTCTCTGATGAACCTGACATCCAATAGCTTCTCAGTTCCTCTTTGACTAGCAATGCAACATGTGGATGCATTTTCTTGAGTTTTTGTTTAACAGGTTTAACTCAAAGATCTAGTGGTAGATGATGCAAGATCAAGTATGGATCTAGCCCGAGCATATCTGCATAGGACCAAGTAAAGTTGACCTGTTTCTTTTTGAAGAGGGGTACAAATTTCATCTTTTTTGGTGGAGATAGAGACTTGGCAAAGTGTATGATCTTGGGGTTACCTTATGTGCTGATGTTAACAGGTTCTATAGGTTCTACCACAATTTGTGACTTCTCCTGATACATGTTGTTGGGGAGAGTGTCAAGCCTTCCACTGTTTGGCACCTCAGAGAGGTTTTCACCATCAGATGCATCCTTTATTTTACTTTTTTAGGATCTGACACTGCCACAGAGCGGTTTTCACCATTAGAACCATTTTTTATTTTTATGTTTTTGCGACTGGAAGACTTGGCAGCCTCTCCAAAATAAGCCACGGTATTGAGTTCTATGGTGAAGCCAGCTTTATGATCTCCCGTAGGTAGGTGGCTCTTAGTTCCATGTAATTGTAACATCAGAAAATGTCCCCTTGGGGGATTTTTCCCTCGTAAGGTTTATCTCCTGGGTCTTTTGCATGCATTTAGGACATCTTAGTTCATATTTTGGCATCCCGATGGAATGAGCCCTAGGTAACATGACAAATGGGACCGAGGAGGACCCCTTGAGCTGTACCCTGCCCAAAATAGGGGGGAGGACTTGGGTGCCCTCACCCTAGTCCTACCCTATTTTGGGGCAGCCCCAATTTCTGGGTGTCATTTTATGACCATTATTTGGGTCCTTTACCGACACGGTATGTTTGAATTACAAAAATCTTGGTGGGAGTGCTTGTAGTTGCATATAAAAGCATGTTTAGGCATTCATTTGTAAACTAGATGGCAATTATAATGTTCAAGTGTTCTCAAGGTGATTCAAGGCTTTCATAGTGTTGCAAGAGCAGACTTGTTTTGTTTATGTGTTTGTATTTGCAGATTTGAGCATTCATCTCCTCATGGAATGAAGAGCATCTTCCTCCCATGAGATCTTCACTACAAGGTGATATCATTGTGCTTTTTATCATTGTTTCATTTGGATTTGGCCTTTGCCTCACAAGGGTATGCTTTCTCTATCTGACTAAGGTGTTTGGAAGACTTAAGTGTCCTTCCGGGGCTTGACTGAGGCAAGCTCCTAAACACCACAACTTTCAAACCAAGTTTTCATGATTGTAGGTTATAAGTTGAGGAGCTAGACTGAGTGGAGTTGCAGAGGAGCATATTGGAGTGTCTAAAGTGTAGGAAAGGAAGAAAATCTACCCCCTAGACTAGGGCGCCTGCTCCCTAGTCCCCGAAGTTCCATTTCGGGAAAATCTCTGATACAGAAGATTGAGGTTGCAGATCTTGTTGCCAGATCCGGACAGAAAATAGGGCCTTGGACTTGGGCGCCCACACCTGTGTCCCCAACTTTTCCACCTTGAATCCTCAAAAATAGGTACTCTGTAATTTGGTATTTTACTTCTGTCTATAGCAGCATTTTCTGTTATTCATCAGTTTATTGTCGTATTTGCATAATTAGGGTTTTAATGGTCAATTGAGCATAACAAAAGGAAAAGTGATAATTAAATTCCCTAATCCAAGTTTTCCTACATCTCACAGTGATCTAGGGTATGATAGTGAATTTCCACTCGACCCTAGATCCTTGAATGTAAAGTGGAAAGGAGGATTTAAACATCAAAACGCTAAAACATTAACAAATCTAATTTTCCACTAAACATTTTGGTGAACCCATGTTTTTGGACTTAAATTTCAAGTTTTTGAGTGTGTGTCTTCATATTTGGATTGATTTCATTCATTCATATAGTCATTCATTTTATTGCATTGAGAAAAATTACAAAAAAATTGAAAACTTTGCAAAAATTTGAAAACCCTAGCTTGGATTTTCATATAGATCACTAAATTGCATCAATCCTTTCTACATTTTCCTAATTCATGATTTTTGCATCAGAACTTACATAAACTACAGAAAAACATAAAAAATCAATAATTTGCATTGCGTTTTCATCATTAATTTGCTAGGTTTTGGTGGAAATTTTGACAATTTTATATAACCTAGTAATTCCAAAATCTAGGGTTAGTAGGCAAAATCTTCTTTCAAAATTTTCTACTGATTTAATAGGCTCATTCAAATTTTCATTTGGCTGTAGTCTTCAATTTTAGTGTAAATTTGCATTTAGTTTTAAAATATTTGCATTTTTGCATAGAAAAGTTTAACAAAAACTAGCAATTTTCATGCATTTTCATTAGATTTGCATTGGTATTTTGCATATTAAGGCTTGGAAATCATTTTAAGATCTGAGATTAAGCCATTTTCATCATAAATCAGACTTCAAAACATTCACATAGCATTTTGTCCCAACATCTCAAACCTAGGGCTTCAAAAACAACGATTTTCACTAAATTTGGCCTTATCGACTCTATAAACTTGAACCATAGGCATGTTGTGAAAAGTATTTTTGAATTAATTTTCTATTATCAGGGTAATAATTTGTAGTGAAAATTTAGTCAAAAACTACACATTTTGGCTATTTTTGCCCTAGGGTTTGACCTAGTTTGCACTCCAAGCATGTTGTGATCAATTTTATGGATTGAGGTGACTGATATCATTGATATTATTTTATTTACCTCCTAAAATTCCTTACAACACTCCCTTTTCTAGGTCTTGGAATTGAAAAACCGTTAAAAAGTGCATATTTTGCTATATTTTCACTAGGGTTTTACCTTAAGTGGCACTAAAAGCGTGTTGTGTCAAGAATTTTGACACTAAGTGGCTGTTATTATGATATTATTTTCTATACATCATCATTTTCCTCACAACACCCTTTGTTATGCTCTTTTGCATTGAGTTTTGGTGAAAAAAGTGCCTATTTTGACATATTTTCACTATATTTTCACTATATTTTCACTTGGCATTATCTTGGATTTGCATCAAGAGTGTGTTGACAAGGATCATATTGCTTATTTGGACTGATATCAGACATATAATTTTCTTCCTTTGATAAAAATCATTAAAACATTCTTTATTTCATTCATTTGCATTGAAAAGAGTACACAAATCAAGCATTTGAGGCTATTTTGGGGTATATCGCTTTGCACTTATCTTTGGCATACTTTTGGAAAAACTTATAAATCTGATTTGAGTATAAAAATATGGCCTCTAATCACAACAAAACAATAATTTCCCTCCTAGACCTTACATGAAAAGAAAGGCTCCTGAACTTGAAATCGTGTTTACACCTCATGATAGAACAATTGGAGACTCTGATGGACCTCTTTACATCACTGTGAAAATAATGGGAAACCCCATGGATGGAACTCTTATTGATCCTAATTGCATGACTAATGTTGCCACTAAGGAGTTCCTCTTTTCACATCAACTAATGCAAGGTTCTTATGACCCCTCAAACTTGATGATTAAGACACATAAGGGAACCTTTGTCAGGCCTTTGGGTAAGATATCATTGTTGGTAACTGTATTTGAGAAACATGTTGAGAAATGGTTTGATGTTACCCCCGCTTCAAATACCTTTGAAATTAAACTTGGAATCCCTTGGTTAAAGCTTATGAAAGTTGTCCCTTCAACTATCTATAAATGTGTGAAATTTTCTTTGAATGGACAAGTGCATACGATTCATCGAAATACATACAAGCCTTCAAGTATACAACAACATTTTACATTGGATTTCTTTTGCAACAAAACTAAAAATAAACCAAAACTATGAATAGACTTTACATTTTTGAGCTATAGAAACTAGAAATCAAAACTGTTACATCCAGTACCGAGTCCTTCTATACAAGAAATGACAAAAGATAAACAACCCGCATGTGAAGAGAACTTTAGACTGAAAGGACAAGGTCCCTATGCTGAGGTTCTCTCTCGTGATGTGTTAAATGTTGTTTAGGCCTCCTGGTATGACCCTCGGATTCTCCCGTAAGGTTTGGGATACCAGAAGACCACCTCTATTGTGACCTTCTATTTGTATAATCATTCTTCCAAATTGCCTCTCTCTGATTTCATTGTTGTGTGTTGTGTCTTACGGACATAGTGTCATGGTTGGTGACCTAGGGGCACCCTCCTATGTGACTATCCCTAAGACACTTGCTTCTCCTCTCTTATTTATTGTTTCCCTTCATCTAGTGTTTCCATCTAGTGGGTGGATGATGAAAAACATTTATACTGATGCGGACCTAGTGGCCCTTTCTAAAGCAATCAAAAAATGGACTTAGTTCCTAATATGGCGATGGGGTTCTATATCTTATCCGACACTTGGCTAGTGGAAGCACTCGTTCTTTCCACGTAGTGATGATTTTGATGGTGTTCTATCTCATTTACAAATCATAAATAATATTTCTGCTCTGTGCACTTTGTCTGCATTGAGTCTTGCATACCTCAGATTTCATATGCATTGATGTTGTTGTTTATCATGATGTTGTAGACACTAAGATGTTTCTTGCAGGGATGTGTTTGTGGGAATATTTGGCGATCGTAAAGTACATGTCACCTCTGGGGGGCATGGGCTTTGTGAAAGTTGGTGTTCCCTTGTGTGTTTTATTCCTACCTTAACGTGCTTGATATCGATAACTGATATCAACCACCTTAAGGTGGGGGCATATATAAGGTAAGCTATCTGTTATAGATGTTAGCAATGTGTTTGACCTCAAATGCAAAGAACTATGCCTTACGGTAGTACATCATGCATCCTAAGTTTGTTTGCAATCAATCAATCAATCATGTAAGCCCTCTGTGAACCTAGGATATTGAGCATATCCTTTTTCTTAAGCCCTATGTAGAGGTGGGGATGGTGTACTTCTTGGAGTAGATTGCATTATCCTATCATTTTCAAAAGACCTCTGTGGAGGCGGGGAGCAGTTCAGTGACTAACTCAACCCTTAAGCATGTTTTTAGTGATTGTTGTGGTGAAGCCCAATTGTCAGTGTGTGCCTGTAATGTGCCTGAGATGGTGTTTGACCTAGAAATAGGTACACTACATCGCTTGTCTGTCATGTTTTCTCCATGTATTCAAGTGTGTGTGTTTTGGCATGCTTGTTTTGTGTGGCATGTTTGTTGCCCCATATGCAGAGACCAACACCCTCGAGTAGTGCTTCCTACATTTTGGGAGGTTTTGCATGTCATGCATGTGTGTTGCCTCATATATATAGAGACTTGCGCCCTAGGGTAGTGCATCTTGTATTGTGGGAGGTTTGTTTACTTTCCAGTACTTGCATCTGCATTTCATATATATGAAAAAAAAAGAAAAGAAAATAAATCATGCTTGTCTTCCATGCATTAATGTGTCTTCTATGCATCGACTATCTTCTCCATGTTCTGTGTGACTGTAACTGTCTTCTCTGTGTTTTGCGTGCCTATTACTATTTTCTATGTGATTGGCATGTCTTCTCCATGCTTGATGTGTTTGTTGTGTTTGTGACCTTACTTTAATGCATGTATTAGCCTCATGTTTATACATACATTAAAGTGGAGGCTAATATTAACGTCAGAAAATGTCCCCTTGGGGGCTTTTTCCCTCATAAGGTTTAGCTCCCGGTTCTTTTAAATGCATTTAGGACATCTTAGTTCATATTTTGGCATCCCGATGGAATGAGGCCTAGGTAACATGACAAATGGGACCTAGGAGGACCCCTTGAGCTGTACCCTGCCCAAAATAGGGGGAGGACTTGGACACCCGCTCCCTAGTCCTGGCCTATTTTGGGGCAACCCTAATTTCTAGGTGTCAGTTTATGACCGTTATTTGGGTCCTTTGCTGACACAATAAGTTTGAATTACAAAAATCTTGGCGGGAGTGCTTGTAGTTGCATATAAAAGTGCGTTTAGGCATTCATTTGTAAACTAGATGGCAATTGTGATGTTCAAGTGTTCTCAAGGTGATTCAAGGCTTTCATAGTGTTGCAAGAGCATACTTGTTTTGTTTATGTGTTTGTATTTGCAGATTTGAGCATTCATCTCCTCATGGAATGAAGAGCATCTTCCTCCCATGAGATCTTCACTGCAAGGTGACATCATTGTGCTTTTTATCATTGTTTCATTTGGATTTGGCCTCTGCCTCACAAGGGCACGCACTCTCTATCTGACAAAGGTGTTTGGAAGACTTTAGTGTCCTTCTGGGGCTTTACTGAGGCAAGCTCCTAAACACCACAACCCCCAAACCAAGTTTTCATGATTGTAGGTTATAGGTTGAGGAGATGGACTGAGTGGAGTTACAGAGGAGCATATTGGAGTGTCTAAAGTGCAGGAAAGGAAGAAAATCTACCCCCTGGACTAGGGTGCCTTCTCCCTAGTCCCCAAAGTTTTATTTTGGGAAAATCTCTGATACAGAAGATTCAAGTTGATGATCTTGTTGCCAGATCCAGATAGAAAATAGGGCCTTGGACTTGGGCACCCGCTCCTGTGTCCCTGACTTTTCTGCCTCGGATCCCCAAAAATAGGTACTCTGTAATTTGGTATTTTACTTCCGTCTGTAGCAGCATTTTCTGTTATTCGTCAGTTTATTTCTGTATTTGCATAATTAAGGTTTTAATGGTCAATTGAGCATAAGAGAAGGAAAAGTGATAATTAAATTCCCTAATCCAAGTTTTCCTACATCTCACAATGATCTAGGGTATGATAGTGAATTGCCACTCAACCCTAGATCGTTGAATGTAAAGTGGAAAGGAGGATTTAAACATTAAAATGCTAAAACATTAACAAATCCAATTTTCCACTAAATAGTAATCAATGTAGGCAACATCATTTTGGAACATGTCTAGTTGGGGGGTTCCTTATAGATAGCAATCGATAAGCTCAGGATGTACCAGGGGAGAAGATTGATAGGTTGATCTAATTCGGTGGGTGTGATAGTAAGGATGGATACATGATCAGGATTGGGAGTGATAGGAATAAGATCTGTGATGGTACTCTCTTCAAGATTGTTTATCTCATTAGAACTCTGACCTTCCTCATAAGTTGTACTCTCTAGAATAGGAAAATCACACTCTATAGGTCTAGGCCTTAGAGTTTGTCCCTCATGGTAGGAGCTATAGGTGCGAATGGTATTGAGTCCTTTGCCTTCATAGGAATGTTCTGAAAGTTCATCCCATTCATACTCGTTAGAATCTGTATCACTATTCTCTTGGAGGCTCTGGATCTATTCCACAAAACAAGTCGTAGCCTTAGCTTTGCCTTTTCCATTATCTTTGTAGCCCAGCCCTTTTGTGTCTTAGGCCGATGAGGATCAAGAGGGTTGAATGGGTTCAGTTATTCCTTCTTTTCTCAAGTCGATGGGACCCTATCCTTCATAACCCATTCTGTGTAAGATAGATTGACCATGCCCATAGATTTCTGTTGGGAGCTTTGTGTGTTTGTCTTGTGGTGTGTCATCTTCGTCTATGTAGAGCCATTGCAGGACGTCTCTTTCTTTGCTTTCATCTGATAGTGTGCCCCATTTGATAAAGAGAGCTTTGGGAGGTTCAGGAGGAGCAGATAGTTTTGGGAAGGGTGTAGGTCACCCAAAGGACTTCGGGGATAAAGGCATTTTGGCTAAATTGAAGGAATGATTAATGGAGTACTCTCCTACCCTTATTTCTTTAATCTTGACTTTTTGCTCTTTGGCCTTTGATGTGGAAGCTTGGGACCTAGGATCATGCTGGGGGGTGGAAGATGTGGAAGCTCTTTTGTTAGGGATGATGAAATCTGGCTTTGATTGGATAGTGTTATAGTGTTGGAAAGGATCAGGATCACCTTGGATGGTGATCTCTTAGCCATTGTGAGGGAACATAATACATTGATGATACGTGGAAGGCACAGCTTTCATGGCATGTATCCAAGGTCTTCCTAGGAGAATGTTATAGGCGAGCTCCCTGTCAAGGACTTGGCAAACAACTTTTGTCACTACTAGTCCAATTCTTAATGGTAACACCACGGTTCCTTTGGTTGTCCATTCTTCTTCATCATAGGCTTTTATTGTGATCTTCTTTCTTTTATCCACTACATTTTCTGAGTAAAATCTACTCCTCCATCAATGAGAACCCTTTTGATGTGATGTTTATTAATGAAGGCCTCAATATGTAATGATGTGTTATGGCGTTGAGATATAGATAGATCATCTTGTTCAGTGAATGATATGATGTTAGGTGAGGTAAGATGACCTACCATGGCTTGAAACTTCTCTTGGGCCAAGTTGGTGGGCATAGTGGTTTCCACTAGGGCTTTATCAAGAATCTCTTTGTGGGAAGGCGATAGACGCAAAAACTCTAGTATGGATATATGGGCCGGAGTCTTTCATAGTTGGTCAATGACATTGTACTTGTGGGGGGTAGGTGGTGAGGATGACAACCTTAGAGGGAGTGTGTACAAGGTGACTTTCCCACTACAGGTGATGATATTGCAATCAGATTTGGTGTTGGAATCTGATTGTTTGTTAAACATGATCACATTAATTTGCAGGATATACTCTAATATGCAATTAATGGCACATTCATGTAGTTAGCATCATTGTTCCCATTATTGTGATTTTGTCAGTTGTTATTATTGTTGTTATGTGGGTTCTACCTATCATGGTTAAGGAGCGGATCCTTGAATGCCACATGTGATTCGTTAGAGGGATGATCTTTTGTGTCCACATGATTTTGGTCTAATAAGTCTTGAATGACATTTTTAAAGTGAATACAGTCATTAGTTGTATGGCCTTTGCCTCTATGGTACTCATAGAAATTGGTATCCTTGCACCAAGGAGGTTTGACTGCCAGTTCATAGTCACTTGTGGCAAGAAGGGTGATCTCATTGTTTGCCAATAACTTTCTCAAAGAGGACTCATATGATGTGAGGCCTACCTTTTCTTTCCCTTATATTTGACTACTTTATTTTACTGTTGGTGATACTTACTAGACTTGTGGGACTGCTGATCTTGAATTTCAGGACTAGTAGACCCTATGCCTTATGCGGATTTATTATGTTTAGCATGTTTATGATGTGGTTACACTTTGATATTTTGTGTCATGACCACATGACAAATGTGGACATGACACGTGTGATGCGTGTCGTGACTGCATGGGAAATGTGGGCATGACATTTGGTATTAGAGCCTAAGTTTAAACACTAGGCTTGTTTGGGCACGTTACTTATTCCATAATTTTGATTGATTAGTGATTACCTTATTTTATAGGATGCCTCCTCGATGTGTTCAGCAAGTGTGTTCACACCACACTGCATCCGTCGAGGTTCACAATGATTCTTTGACTAAGGGTCAGGGACCAGCAGCCTTACCAGAATAGTCGATACTGCAGGCACCACTAGGACATGATATAGGACCTCAGATTTTATAGACATTACAGGCCATGTTAGAGAGGTACCAGTAGTTGTACTAGCACCATGTGATGAGCCCCACATTGATTCGTGAGAGGATTCACGTGAGGAGCCACTTGCTAAGTCACGAGATGAGCCATGTGTAGAGCCCCGCGTTGACCTACGAGAGGTACCACGTGTGGAGCCCTTTGTAGAGATACCAGATACTATGGTGGAGGAGGTAGGCTCAGCTCACAGAGCACGGAGTAAGAGTCCTTCACGTCATGATAAGCTTGAGGAGATAGTGTGAGTGGAGCAGATCATTCACAGGTCGTATGATTATTATCCAGAGGAGCCCATTAGAGGGCATAGAGACCGAGGAGACCCCATTAGGGATTTGTTGAGGTTGAATCCTCCTACTTTCGCCAGGACTATAGAGGGGGCCAAAGCTGAGGCTTGGCTCATCAGTCTAGACAGATGCTTCGCATTGTGTCCTTACGAGGGTAACAAGAAGGCACGTGTGGCAATCCACCTATTGTGATATGTGGTAGCTACTTGGTGGCACATTGAGGAGTGCGAGCGCCATCTTTCATTGGACACACTCACTTAGGAGAGTCTCATTAAGTGCTTCAATGCGCAGTATTTATCTGACCACTATAGACAACATTGCATAGATGAGTTCCACGATCTTCAGCAGAGAGGGCTTACGATTGCTCAGTATGAGGGCAGGTTCACTGAGTTGTCTTGATATGTAGAGTATCTCCAAGATGAGAAACTCCTAGTTCATAAGTTCATTAGAGGATTGAACCATAGCATAGTAGGGCCTGTATGCATGGCAGACCCCCAGACATTGAGTGATGCTACCAAGAAGGCATACATAGCTGAGGAGATACAGGGACAAGGGCAAGGATCATGCCCCCAGTTTCAGGATCGTGGGTAGTAGCAGCACCAGAAGAGTTATCGCAGACCACCACTACCACCACAGAGAGGAGGATTTAATTCTCCATCATTGCCTCCTAAACCTCCACAGCAGCAGTAGCAGAATCAGCAGAGGTCTAGACCCCAGCAGAGGGCATAGGGAGGGAAGAATCAAGGATGGTAGTAACAGGGCCCACGTAGAGACTAGAGGCAGCAGAGACCACTTGCAGGGCCTACGAGGTCTCAGCAGTCATACAAGGGTTCATAGGGTTCCACAGGTAGATCTGGATAGCAGCAGTTGGGTAGGACTCAGACGGGACAGATACAGGCTTGGGACCCATGCTATGTGTGTGGTGGAGTAGGACATCTAGCTAGAGAGTGCCCACAGGGCTTTAAGGCAGGGAGACAACCCCATTCAGGAGGGTCAGAGCAGATGGTAGGAGATGTGGGCAAGTCCCACCGCATGTTTGTAGCGGTTGATAACCGCTAGGCTGACTATCAGGCATCAGTGATTGAGACATCAGGTACGATCGGGGGTGCCCCCATCTCTATTCTCTTTGACTCTGGAGCTACTGATTCCTTTATATCTACATCGTTAGTGTAGTATTGCATGCTGGTGGCTTCTAGGCAAGACATTAGGTGGGAGGTTGAGTTGGCCTCTGGGGCCAAGATGACAGTAGATGCCTTAGTATGGGATTGTGAGATCTCCTTGGGGACCTTCACTACATCTTGTGACCTTAGAGTTATGCCATTAGGATCCTATGATGTGGTTTTGGGTATGGACTGGCTTACAGCTCATAGAGCCAAGCTAGATTGTCACCAGAAGGCGATTAGCTACTTAGATGATCATGGTACACCAGTTGAGATAGTGGGCATTCAGAAACCCATGGCAGTTCATATGATTTTTGCTTAGTAGCTTAAGCACTGCATGCAGAAGGGATGTCAGATGTTCACTATCACAGTTAGTGACAGATTAGAGGATGAGCCTCAGGCATCATTGGATGATCACCCCATCTTGAGAGAGTTTACCGACGTGTTTCCATCAAAGTTACCAGGGATGCCACCCCATCTTGAGAGAGTTTTCCAACATGTTTCCATCAGAGTTACTAGGGATGCCACCCTATCGTGAGATAGACTTTCATATTGATTTAGTGCCAGGTGCCAAGCCAGTGTCTCATGCACCCTACAGGATGACCACTCATGAGCTGACAGAGCTCAAGTTGTAGCTTGAGGACTTGCTCGAGAAGGGGTACATCCAACCGACCGTTTCACCTTGGGGTGCTCCGGTTATCTTCGTGAAGAAGAAGGATGGGTCACTTCGGTTATGCATGGATTACAGGTAGTTGAATAAGGTGACGGTGAAGAACTGTTACCCTCTGCCTAGGATTGATGATCTCTTCGACCAGATGCAGGGAGCCAGGGTGTTCTCTAAGATTAACCTAAAGTCTGGTTACCATTAGTTGCGTATCACAGAGGCGGATATTCATAAGACTACTTTCTGGACTAGATACAGCCACTATGAGTTCACTGTGGTCTCCTTCAGTTTGATGAACGCCCCTGCAGTGTTCATGAGTCTCATGAACGGGGTGTTCCGTACCTACTTGGATTGGTTCATGATTATTTTCCTTGATGACATATTGATCTATTCGCGGACTAAGGAGGAACATGAGGAGCACCTATGTCAAGTTTTGTAGTGCTTGAGAGAGCAGCAGTTGTATGGCAACTTGGCGAAGTGTGCCTTTTTTAGGACAAAGGTATAGTACTTGGAGCACATCCTATCAGGTGATGGCATCTCTGTAGACCCATCGAAGATCAAAGCTATCAGGGATTGGCCAGCACCCACCAGTGTGATGGAGGTCAGGAGTTTCATGGGATTAGCCGGTTACTACCGCAGATTTGTAGAGGGCTTTTCTAGGATAGCGCACCCCATCACTTCCCTTCAACAGAAAGGGAAGAGTTTCACTTGGACCGAGCAGTGTGAGAGGGCCTTTGGGGTCCTCAAGAAGCATCTTATCAACACTCCCATCTTAGCAGTTCCTGATCTTGTAGAGGATTTTGTAGTTTGTATAGATGCTTCACTTGAGGGCTTGGGAGCCATACTCATGCAAGGTGGTAGAGCGATTGCATATGAGTCGTGTAAGGTCAAGACACATGAGCTAAACTACCCTACTCACGATTTAGAGCTCACGGTAGTGGTTCATGCACGTATTCATTGGAGACACTTTCTTTTGGGTCGTCACTTTGAGCTCCATTCAGATCACCATAGCTTGCAGTACATTTTCACTCAACCTAATTTGAACACCCTTTCACTCAACCTAATTTAAACACCCACCAGCGGCGTTGGATGGAGTTTCTATGCGAGTATGACTTTTATGTCCACTACATCAGAGGGAAGGAGAACGTGGTCACTGACGCTTTGAGTGGGAGGCACCACAAGATCCTGACCTTGACCTTGAGTGTGGACTTGAGAGAGTGCATCATTCAACATCTACCTAAGGACGAGTGGTTTCTTGAGGTGCAACAGGAGATCTAGAAACAAAGGGCCCTTAAGGGCAAATTTGTAGGATATTCCCTTGAGTCAGATGGGTTGCTTAGATATCGACAGCATATCTATGTACCCCGTGTGGGTGACCTTCGTGTAGTGGTTCTTTCAGAGGCTCATAGAGCACCATATGCAGCACATCTAGGGGTGAAGAAGATGCATGCCGACTTGCAACAATTATACCATTGGGCAAGTATGAGACGAGATATTGCAGAGTATGTTGCTCATTGCCTTGAGTGCCAGAGGGTCAAGGTCAAGCATCAGAATCCAGTGGGTCTTTTATACCCTCACGAGATACCTAAGTGGAAATGGGACACCATTTCCATGGACTTCATTGTTGGTCTTCCTATGTCATCATGCCGCCATGATGCTATCATGGTGACGGTTGACAAGTTGACCAAGGTGGTGCATTTCTCACCTGTATACATGACGTACAATGCACCATATGTGGTGAGAGTATTCTTGGATCAAATTGTTAGATTACATGGGGTACCTCGCAGAATCATTTTTGATAGGGATTTAGTGTTCACTTCAGCCTTTTGGAGAGCCTTGCAGCAGGCATTGGGCACACAGCTCAACTTCAGTTCCGCTTATCATCTTGAGACTGATGGATAGACAGAGAGAGTTAATTAGGTTCTTGAGGATATGCTCCGTATGTATGTCATGGATCACCAGAGTAGATGGGAGGAGTATCTGTATCTAGTTGAGTTTGCCTATAACAATGGGCATCACAGCTCTTGGGTATGCCTCCTTTTCAGGCCTTGTACAGCAGACCTTGCAGGATACCTTTGAGTTGGGACTGTATTGAGGATAGGGTTGCGATAGGGCTAGAGTGGGTTCAGGATATGGAGCAGAAGGTGACTTTGATTAGGCAGAGACTTCAGGAGGCTCAGGATCAACCGAAGAAGTATGTCGATGCTAAGAGGGTAGATCAGAGCTTCTTAGTTGGGGACAGAGTATTCTTGAGAGTGCGACCGCACAAGAGCCCAATTCATTACAGAAAGGGCTCTAAGCTCACACCTCATTTTGTTGGACCTTTTAAGATCTTGGAGTGGATAGGACCCATAGCCTATCATCTAGCCTTGCCACCTAGCTTGTCACGTATCCATGATGTTTTTCATGTTTAAGTTTATGGCATTACATATCTGATTTATCTCATGTATTAGATTGGAGTGCTCTTTAGGTAGAGGCGGATGGTCAGTTACCTTTGGAGCTAATTCACATATTGGCTCATCAAACGCTGAGCCTTTGAGGTCAAGATCTGGACCAAGTTAGGGTCCAATGGGACATGTACGATAAGGTCATGGCGACATGGGAGGATGCAACGAGATTAAGGGACCTTTATCCTCACCTCTTTGATGACTTCCAAGATTAAGTACACTATTAGGGGGGAGGATGTGAGGCCTACCTTTTCTTTCCCTTATATTTGACTACTTTATTTTACTGTTGGTGATACTTACTAGACTTGTGGGACTGCTAATCCTAAATTTTAGGACTAGTAGACCCTATGCCTTATGTAAATTTATTATGTTTAACATGTTTATGATGTGGTTACACTTTGATATTTTGTGTCATGACCACATGACAAATGTGGACATGACACGTGTGATGCGTGTTGTGACCACATGGGAAATGTGGGCATGACATATGACTCCCCCAGTGGTGTAAATTTTCATCTAGGAGGAAATTTGTGCCATTGTCTCAGTTCATTTGATGAATGTTTGCTCGATGTTGTGTTGTTTGATGCTCCTTTGAGATTGAAAATTGGTTGCTTAGGAGATGTTACTTTAGCATCAACCACTCCATTGTTGATGATGTTCTTGTTTTTGGTCCAGAATTTTGACTTATCTGTGGTATAGTTTGAGTTAGGAGTGTCTTTGAACAATTTTATTTGTCCTTTTGTGATCATAGCTTTTTCGATGAATAACCCCATCTCAATGACTTTGATAGCTAAGATCGGGATTGAGGTTATGGACAAACATTTCAAGCATTTATTTTTCTGGTATATGATGAGGAAATTTGTTGGTGAGTTGTCGCCACCTTTGTAAGAAAGTAGCGAAGGATTTGCCACTCTTTTGTTTTGTGTTGCAAAGGTCAAGCATGGATACCTCATGTTCAATATTATATGAGAAATGTGTTACAAATTTGTTTACTAACTCATCCAAGGTACAGATACCTGGAGGGAGTCGAGAGAACCACTCCATGGCTTTCCCTCCTAGAGATCTAGGGAAGAGTCTTATGAGAAAAGTTTCATTGTGGGCAACCTCTAGACATACGGCACTAAATTCTCTAATGTGGTCTCGAGGGTCACCCTTTCCTCTATATTTGTTAAATTTCAGAACTTCAAATCTAACAAGAAAGGGGATCATTTTCAAGCTCTTATCGAAGGGATATGGCAAGATATCCTCCAACAAATAGTGTTTAGTGGATGTCCCTATTTGGAGGTCCACTAATTGTTGTTGTAGGGTTTGAACTTGTTTTGTCAACATGTCTAAAGGTGTGGTTGAGTCTGTGGTTTTTTTGCCTTTGTCTGTGGCAAGGTTTCTTTCCTCACATGTGTTGTCTTCATGAGTTCTTTCCTCTTCGGTTTCTTTCAATGTTGTGATGTCAAAGTTAGGGGGGAGCTTAATTCCTTGGCTTGCTAGGTAGAGAAAGAACTTTGAAGGGTCTTGGTGGAGTACTTTTTCCATCATTCGTTGAAATTTTCTATCTTGGAGGGCTTCTTGTAAGTCCTCGTGAGATATCTCCTCATCAATGTTGTGAGGGGATAAATTTTGTTGGATATTGTACCCATTTCAATTTGTTTTTGTTTCTGGGATCTAGTTAGTACCATGCAATGTGATTTGGAATGGAGTGGGGTGAAATTGGAAGTTTTGGTAAGGTGGTGTGAAGGTTGTAGTGAAGGGGATACTTATGGTGATAAGATTTGGACAAGGGTTTTCTTTGATCAATGGTGTCAAACAAGTCGGTCGATACAAAATGGTAGCCAAAAGTAAGGATGATTGGAATCTGATTACTTGGTAGAGACTAGCTTTGCACCAACACACACTAGTGAAGTTCCGAGAGAGAAGGATGATAGATCCTGACAGTGGAGACTTACTAGGGACGCTTGAGTCTAATATGATAAAAAATTAGCTTGTAGTAACCTGGTTTTGATAGTTGGATTTGTTCTTGGGAAATTTTGGTGAAATTTTGACAAGGTGATTTGAAGGAAAAGAGAGTATGTTGCAGAAATGAATGGGAGAAGTGACTGCATGGTTAATTTGATCGCGAAAACTGCTACAAGGCTGAAATGGGTGCTTAAAAAGGTTGATGTTTTTCTGATAAAATATACGGAAGTACTCACTATGACAGATGCATAGGAACATAGCGTATATGTGCAGCAACAGGGAGTAAAAGTGTAGGACTGGTAAAAATTAGATGTGCCAGAACAAAGGATATATGTGCAGTAACAGGTTGCAAAAGTGTAGGACTGGTAAGAAGCAAAGGCACCACAGAATGGGGTAAAAGCGCAGTAGAATAGTGTAAATGTGCAGTAAAAAGTAGATGCACCGTTGGATGGAGCAAATGCACAGCAGGATGAATCAGATCCACAGCTCTATCTTTTTTTGCTTGTTTTTGACTGATTTTAACTTGGTAAAAGCACATTTTTCAATGTTTTTGGGTTTCTTTGTTTGAATGTTGTTCTTTTTTATTTGTTTCTTTGATTATGGCAAGAAAGACACATCACACAGAATATTTTCATGATTGTTTTATTTTTTTGTATTTTTGTCTTTTGATTACAATGCATGCACAATCCTAAGGTTGGCCAGGATAGTATTCATTGAATTCCAACTTGGTTTTTACACCAGCCACTTGCATAAAGGCGGACAACTATAGCTTGGTAGCACTAGCTCCCCTCTACGGCACTCACTTCTCATGCATACCAAGCTATAGTTCCTCCAAAAAGTTGAACTTTTCTATCTCTACACCGAATGAGTGTAGGACGTTGGACAACTCTAGAGAATGTTTTCCTCCTGTGTCACCGAATAGGGGATTTTAGCTTCTACAAACAATGGATATGTAGTAACGGCAACCGTTCGAGTGGTTATACTTACGGCAACACTACTCTTCATTATGGAGTCTCCTAGCCTGCAAGGGTTGCACCTTGTGGGGTTTTTGGGGAGGTTGGTTGTCGGTATAACTAATCCACACTCATTGCTTGAAGCTTTCACCTCAAACACAGTTTATTTATAATGGATCGGAAGAGCTTGGCATTAGCTCGTTACCACTTAAGGTCATCCCGCTTGGAAGGAAGGAATGCCAAAGGCAAGCCTATCTAAAGGAAACACATGTGAAATGATGATTCTGGCATTTTGTTCACCCAGTTAAGGGGAGAGCATAGTCCTATCATCATTCCAAAATCATGGAAAACACTGATTCTTTCCTCCTAATTAAAAAGAGAAAAACTAAATGAGTTACTCTACTTGGGCACACAAGATTTGTTAACTTTGAAAAATCTTTTGAAAGCAATTGTTCAATTTTAATCCTCCTAGTTGGGACTATGTTCAAGTTGTGTTGCAACAAGTACAAATTACTTCCCTCCTATTTAGAATCTAAGTGAAATTTGCATGAACAAGTTCAATTACTTCCTTTGCTATTTAGATCTAGATGAGAGTTAACCATGCAACTATATGGCTAACTAGCTCTTAACCTGCAAGGTGGATCTGAGAATATTCCTTCAAATGATGTTAGTGTTTAGAAATTTCCTAAGAAATAGCCCAAAAACCCTAGCATAATGAATGTGCAGATATAGTGAATGTATGCACAGTTACAAATGCGCAGTTACAGAGGATGTATGCGTAGATACAGAGAACAAATGCGTAGATATTATAGATGTACCGTAATAGAGAACCAATGTGCTGAAATAGTGAATAAATGTGCAAATATGATAGATGCGCTAGAACACTGAATAAATGCGCTGATCTGACAGATGTGCCAGAATAATGAATAAATGTGCCAGAACAGTGAATAGATGTGCAGGTCTGATAGATGCGTAGCAACAGAGAGTGGGTGTGCAGCAACAGTGAGTGGATGTGCAGAAATGTCCTGTGTATGGATTCTAACACAAAAACTCAATTTTGAAGTTAAATTGGGGCAAGGGCCACATGGTGGGCACCAAAAATGTTATCAGAAAATGTGGTTAACAGTATTAAACTATTAAAAATTGAGTAATCTCAATGAAATTAGAAATAAACAAGATTAAACATAAAGAAGCAATACCTTGCAAACCTCTTTTATTTCATGGCTTCCATTGGTCACCTATCTCAAATTGATCTCATGTATGAATAGAGCCCTCAAAAAGCGTTGCTTTTTTCCAAGATGACAATGGAGAATGGTTGTTGATAGGTTTGCAATGAAGAGGATCTTCACAATGCAATGAAAATGGTGATAATGGTAACAAATGATCGCAAGTTTATGGAGTGATTTGGTGCCAAAGGCGTGCTGTGATTCCTGTAGAGTAAGTTTATAAAAGCTTTGGTTTGATTCAAATGGAGGCATAGGGGTTGTATTTATAGACTTGTGAGAGAGAAGATCAATGGTTGAGGAAACTTGAGAGGATGTGCGCGAATAGGGAGAGGACAAGTGTCCTACTTTATCGTGCATCAGGGGAGTTAACAGAATAGATTGAGGAGTTAACTGAGATGATTGATCAGTTAACAGAATTGATTGGAGAGATAAGTGGGCTGATGGGGGAGTTGACTGAGATGATCAAACAGTGAACTCAGATGACTAATCAGTTAATAGATTTGATTGATGAGTTAACTAATCTGACTGGAGAAGAAATAGGACATGTGGGTGAGAGAATATTAGCTAATTAAATATTTAATTACATGTGCATGTGGATTAATTGAATTACTTTTGGTATTAATTTGATTTTGGAGGAAATAGACAATTTAAATAAATATTTGGATTTATTTAAATGTGGAGAATGAGAAGAATTAATTAAATAATTTGGTATTATTTAATTTAGAATAATTTTAGAAGAATTTGGATTATTTTAATTAAATAAATGATTTTATTTAATTTTTAGAGAAATATAAATCAAATAAATAAATTGATTTATTTATTTATTGATATAAGAATAATGAAATGAAATAAATATTAAAAATATTTATTTAGCTAGAGTCGTGTCATTTTTAGGTGTATACATAAACAAATCTGAAGTCTTTGGTAGATTCAAAGAGTTTAAATCTCTTGTAGAGAATTAGAAGGATAGAAAGATTAAGTGTTTGAGGACAGACAATGGTGGTGAGTTTTGTTCAATAGATTTCAATAAGTTTTGTAAAGAACATGGTATTGAGAGGGATAAGAAAATTTCTTATACCACTCAGTTGAATGGAGTTGTACAGAGGATGAATAGAATATTGATGGAGAGGGCTTGGAGTATGCTAAGTGGAGCTAGTCATGGACAAAAGTTCTAGGTTGAAGCTATTGCTACCGCTTGTTACTTGGTTAACATGTCTCCTACATCATTGTTCATTGATAAGACACCTATGGAAGTGTGGTCTGGTAAAAAGTCTTCATTGAGACACATTCAAGTATTTGGTTGTGAGGCATATGCACATGTGCCTAAGGAAAAGAGGTCAAAGTTGGAGAACAAGGTTGTGAAGTGTATCTTCATCGGTTATGGCATCGATGTGAAAGGGAACAATCTTTGGGATCTAGTGGCCAAGAGAGTTCTGTATAGTAGAACTGCATGATCTTCAGAGAGATCAATCCTTCTTCTATTGATCTATAGCCAAATAAAGAAGAGAAGAAAGAGGATGTGGTTCATCTTCCTTCTACCCTTGAGAAAGTTGAATCGAAGACATTTGTTGGACTTGAAGATGAGAACTCTAGTAGCTCTGAAAGTTTAGAAGAAGAAGAAGAAGAACCTGAACCTCAACTTTTGAGCAGGTCCACGCAGATAAAGTGACAACTTGATAGGTTTGGTTATTCATTGCATGATTCTAGATGTATTTTTTCTTTGTTTTCTAACACTGATGAGCCTAGGATCATAAGGTAGGATATGGCTATGAGTGATGTAGATTCCTGGAAAGAGGCGATGGAAGAAGAGATGGCTTCCTTGAAGAAAAATAATACTTGGGATCTAGTGCCCTTGCTTGATGGACGTAAACCTATAGGATGCAAATGGATGTTCAAGAAGAAGTTTGATTCGGATGGAAGTGTTGAGAAATTTAAGGCAAGATTGGTCACGAAGGGCTATTCCTAGGTTAAGGGAATAGATTATGGTGAGATATTATATCCTGTTGCAAAGCTGACATCTATCAAATTCTTGTTATCACTTACTACATCATACAATTTATAAGTTGAATAGATGGATGTGAAGACAAATTTTCTTCATGGTGACTTGGAAGAATAAATCCATATGTCATAGCCAGAGCACTATGTAGTAAAAAGTAAAGAAAATCTAGTTTACAAGTTGAAAAAGTCTTTGTATGGTTTGAAGCAATATCCTAGGATGTGGTACCATAAATTTGATGCCTTTGTGTTGAGTTTGGGATTTCTGAGATCAAAATCAGATCATTGTGTTTATTAGAAAATGGATAATGATCACATTCTTGTTATTGCATTATATGTTGATGATATGTTGTTCATTGGGAATGGTAAAAGTTTGATTTATGATTTGAAGTCTCAGTTGTCAACACAATTTGAGATGATAGATCTAGAGGTAGTCAGGCACATTCTTGGAATGAAAATTAGAAGACATAGAGCTAACAAAAAACATTGGCTAGGCTAGAGTAAGTATGTGAACACTGTGTTGGAGATATTCAACATGGCAACTTGTAGACTGTTGACAATTCCTTTTTATGATGGGGACAAAGTTACCTATTGCAGCTTGTCTGAAGTCTCCTTTAGAGGAGGACATGAGAAAATTTCCTTATGCTAGTGTAGTTGGTTGTTTGATGTATGCTATGGTCTATACAAGACTAGACATTGCGCAAGCAGTGGGAGTCCTTAGTCAGTTTATGGCTAATCCTGGATGGGTACATTGGGATGCAGTGAAGACAGTGTTTAGATATTTGTAGGGTACTTCTGAGTATTCCTTATGTTATCATGGTTATCCTACAAGACCTTGGCATTCACTTTGTATTCAAGGATTTGCGGATTCAGATTGGGCAGGTGAAATTGATAGAAGGAGATCCACCAATGCTTATGTGTTCACTATGTTTGGTTGTGCTATTAGTTGGATAAGTAAGTGAAAACCTATGGTCACTTTGTCTACTACTCAATCTAAGTACATGGCATCAACCCATGCTTGTAAACAAGCCATTTGGCTTAAGAGATTGTGTTCTGATGTTGGGTTTGATGCAAGGAAGATTACTATTCGTTGTGACAATCAGAGTGCCATATGTTTGGTGAAGAATCCTACTTTCCATGCGAGGACTAAGAATATTAATATCTAGTACCATTTTTTTCATGACATGGTAGAGGATGGGAAGGTAAACTTGGAGAAAGTTGACACTTTGATGAATGTTGCAGATTCCTTGAAAAAACTCGTAAGCACAAAGAAGTTCAGATGGTGTTCGGAGTCCATGGGCCTCTTGGCCCCTAGCAATTAAATCATGGTGTTGATACTCCCTTTGCTCTTGCAAGGTGTTCAAAAAGTGGGAGAATGTTAGGAAATGTGTCTCAACCTTGCAACTACAAAAGGTTACTATTCTTCCCAATTTTGGTCTTTTCGAATACCCTTTATCTTGAAGAATGGTTTATAACTTCCAAAGTTTCAAAAGGGGCTAAAAATGGAAGGGCTTACTATTTTTTAGTAACTCTACATTTGAGCTTGGATGGACCCAAAATTTTCCCAAAAGTTGCAGAACTATCAAGTAAACATCTCAAATGAGTTTCAACTCAAGATCATACCCAGATTGCAAGATATTAAAGTTTCCATTTTTTGAAACTCCTAAAAAAGGTTTTAAACTCATATTTGAGGCACTTAGAGGTCCCTAAACTCCCAAAATGTTGTCATAACCAGAAAAGTAGGTTATATCTTGATATATCTCTTCACGATCTTTTTGACGCATCAAACAGTTCATCAATCAGACACTTGGATCAAAAGTTATGACCTCCAAAAGTTGGACCTCCTATTTTGGGAAATGTGAAAATGTGTTGGACAATTAAAAGAGTTGTAAAGAGGACAGTTACATGTGTTGGTGTGTGCTTTGGCACATCACAAGGCTTCTTTGATTGGAGATAATTTGGGTACCACTTTTGGGTGGCTTTTTGGCTCATGTTTTTGTAATTACCATTGACGATTTTGTTGAACACACAGAATACTGAGAGGGGAGGTGAATCAGTATTCTCTTAAACCATTTACACATCAAACATTTAATCCATTTAATATATTTAATTACAGTAAAGGAAATTAAGCATAAAGAAAACAACCACAACTCATAACACATGAACACCAAATTTACGTGGAAAATGTAAGGGAAAAACCATGATGAGGATTATCTCACAATATAAAGTAGTATCAACACTGAATTACAAAAGGCTCACTGCCAGAGGGCTCACTACCTAGAAGAAAGGCTCACTGCCAAAGAACTTGTTTCCCAATGACTCATTGTCCTGAAAGAAAGAGATAGAAGAGGTGGCTCACTACTAGAGTTGAACTGTTATAATTGCATCTAATATATGCAAGGAGTATAGTTCTAATGAAGATCAAAGTACTGAACCAATATCCACCACAACACGAACGTCATCTCCCCATCATTACTGAAGAATTGTACACCTTCTGCTCACTACATCCAGTAGTCTAACACATGAAATCTTATATTGCACCACATTCAACTACATTGTTATTCCCATCACATCCATCACACACACACACAATCATAATCCCTTGACATTTATATTGTCTTTAACCTTGAGAACATTCTCCAAGGTCGGTAACACACCTTAACATAGAAAATTCAAATTATGTCTAGACCTAAACATTCCCATAGTGGAAAGGAATGAAGTTGGACCACAACACACCTTAGCTTAGACCTAAATTCATCCAAGCATGCCACTACACACTAATACAATCACCGAAGCAACTTTGCAATTAGTGTAAACACCCAAGGTTGGCCAAATCTGTGTTAACACAATGAACTTTTAAGTATACACTTCCTCAAACCCAAAGCAACTTGCAGACCACATGCAAGGCTTCAACACAATCTAGAGTATTCCATGAACATCCTAAAATCCAACAAATTCCTCCGCAACAACTTTCACTTGCCACACAACCTCATCATGTTTATCCAGTATGCTTAACTATCTCTATCATACAATGTAACTCTATAAATTGACTTCCAGAGCACCAAACCACAAACAAATTCAATAAAAGAAAGATATAAACCTTATAAGTACAATTCCAAAACCGCAAGACCTAAAACCTCTTTGCGGAGAAATGCGGAGCAAAGACATTTCTTCCAGACACCTCTGCAACACTCATAAACGTAGTCTACACACTGGTGAACACAACTTCCTCTGTACAATGAACCAGAATACCAAATTTGGAATATAACATCTCTTAACATCTCTAAACAACATATCCAAACCGCAAAGATCAGTCTTCAACATAGAGGAAATGCACGGAGCAAAACTAGAACACTACTCTGTAACCTAAAATGCCACTTCAACACATTATTTCCTTTAATAATTAAATTTTATCAAAAGCACCTAGAAACCAACCAATAGAAACATATTCTTAACATCTTTAGCACCTATTCAAAGCAACCAAATCACCTCCATCAAAGTAACTCATTCAAATATTCCATACCATTGTAACAACCTCATCTCAGAGAGATTATCCACTCAACACTAACTACTCATACTCTTGCACCATTTCTTACTCACATAGATGACATAGTTAACACCAATGATAACACAAGCATGTTGACATCAATGACAACACCAACTACACACACTTGCAACAATCTCCCTCTTTGTCATTGATGGCAACACATAATTTGAAAAACCATCAACACACCAACATCCTCAATACTATGCTTCACACCAATCCGTTCCTTTCTCTTTCTCTGCCCCTCAGCTTGCTACTCTCTTCTTGACAATTGACTCACTGATTTCTCTCCTTTTTCACATTGCTCTCTCTCCACCTTTGACATCAATGGAAAAGGGTGACACACTATTTCTTTCACCCTTAGTAAGTCTCAACATTTTTCTCTATCTCGGTAATTGTCGATATACAGACCCTTGTAACTTCTCATGCTGAGTGAGTGAGAGTCTGAAACCTTAGATAAATCATGTCACTTCATATGATAAATTGCCATTAGAACCGCATGACCAAATATGCAACTGTAGAGGAATACTTAGCATTCCATCACCCTACTGGGAATACCTTTACAAAACCAACAATGTCTACAAGATTATCAACAGAAAAACAACCTTTCGGTAATCAGATCCTCATAAAACTTGGAACATACATAATGTGACACTTTATAAAGTTATGTTCCAAATCGTAGCAGGCAAACATTAGTATGATGGAAATGCAGGGAAATCTTCTAGAAAGTCTTCAAAGAAGTAGTCATTCTAAAATAGAGATAAACACCAACTTTTGGAGGCCAAATCAACCCATGCATCTTATTTATAGTAACATATCTTGTCTTCTCAAGAATTCAAACTTAACTCTACACTGATGAGGGTGTGACATCTAACCATGAACTTTCCTTCTTCTTTAGGAACATAGCATCTCATCTCTTGACAACCTTCATGGCAACCTCAACAACCTTTGTAACCTTGAGACAGTGTATGACATCAATACATACTATGTTGACATCAAGGACAACACATATGGTCAACAATCTCCCCCTTAGATTGTCACTCATCTATCTGCAAGCTTCCCCTATCACAAATCACCACTACCTACTCCCCCTGAGAGGTAGCCATCATCAGTCTAGGTTAAAGATGTGGCATGAACTCCCCCGGATAGATGCATCACCATGCATCTTTAACAATTACTATAAACTCTGCCAGAGATCTCAAATGTGTCTAAGAGCTTTGTGAAAATGTCTACAATTTGATCCTTGGTTAGAACATATTCCAACTTCACTTCCTTATCTACAACCTTGATATCCTTCAAAATTTACTTCATCCATAATATTTGTGTATAGCAGAAGGCTACTGTAATATATTATGCCTCTGCAGTTGATAGGGACACTAAACCTTTCTTCTTGCTACACTTGGCCTTCACTTTGACACTTTCAATGACCCTTTTGTTTGTTATAGTCCAAGAAAAAAGTGTCTGCTATAGCCGTGAGTAACTAAACAAAAAGTCTTTTAATTCTTTTTCTTTTTCCTTCTATTTTTGTCAGTGTCACTTTCATTCTCAGAATCAAATGTCCTAGCCCTTTACTTTCTTCTTGTCATGGTCAAGATTTGAATTGTTTTTCTTAATTGTTCACTCCTTCCTCCTCTCATTGTCAATTTCACTCTCAAAATCAGAATTTTGATTCCCTTCTGCTTCATCCAAAGCAGCATCTTCAAAGATGTCTTTCTTCATTTTTCATAGGTCATCTCAGGTTCTAAGAACTTGGGATCTGGCTTGAAAACATCCACACCAACTTCTTGATCAAGTTCATCTTCTAGGAAAAATTTCATGTGTTAACCGATCTTCTTGCTTTACAAGATCTAATTCAGCACGCATAGTCAGATGACCCTCAAACTTGTGATTTGCAAAAAAAGACCTTCAATAAAAGTTGTACTTGTTTGTCAATTTCCCCTTCCTAAAATTATTTCCTAGATGATTGTCTTCCACCATGTCTTTCACTGGTTCTCATACTTTAAGTTTCAGTTTGAATGGTTGTGCAAGAAGAGCCTAAATCGAACACTTGAAGACCACTTGCTTTGAAACCCCTGTTGCACAAATTATTTAGTCTAGTGCGAGCCTTCCACGTTTGAGAAAGGGATTCATAGAAAACAACTCTAGAATGATGTTCTTGATGTTGGATGCATTTACCTTGTTCACTAATCCATTGATATTCTCTTCAAAGGGCATTCCAAGTCATGCACTGAGGTTCCACACAACTCATGTCTTGCACATTAGACACCCCCACTTCTTGCAACACCCTTCTCAATCCATCTTACAACACCTTCATCATTCCCATTCTATGATGGAATAGAAATATTTACTTCCACTGCTTCTTAGTCCCTCTTGTTTCCATAAACCTCTTCACTCATTTTGTGCTTATTTTTGTCACCCAGCTCCTTGTGAGACCTGGATTTCTCAGATCCTTCAAATGATTCAAATTTTTGTTGTGTTCTTTAATAAAAATGAAGAATTGATAACGAATTTTTAGAAATGACTCCCCTGGGCCCATGAAAATTCTCTTGTTACTGTGAACCCTAAAGTCCTCCACATTTTACCACATTTGGATATTTTCTACCGCAGTCTTCACCAAATGATTAAGCATGTTGATCTTCAACTTATACCTTTGTGCTAAGGCATCATAACCATTCCTTTGATAGCGGATGAAAGATTTCCATCAAATCTCCCCCTAAGCCAAATCTCTCATCTTAGTTTCCAGAGGAAACATCTGCACGGATGCCAGTATAGGCTCATCATTAACCTTTGTTACTTACTTCTTTATCCAAATCTATTCATTTCAATTTTGGTCTCTGCTAGATCAACCTTTAGTACAAGTTCATTCTCTTCTACCGAATTATCCTTCTTCATGTTTTTGCTTTAGTAAAACTTTGAAATGTCTCCAGGTCTATTACAATTGTAGCACACAACATTCCTCTGACTAGTATTTCTTCCATTTATTCTAGATCTGCATTGATTAGCTTTATGCCCAAATCTATTGCATGTATAATAGTTGCCATTGAATGATTGAACCATTCTATCATTGTTATAGCCATTCCTCATTTGACTTTTACACTCACTAGCTCTATGACCAACTTACTTGCATGTAAAATATTGACCAAAGAAAGGTGGTACTTTTTGATTCCTTCTACTTCTACATTCTATTGCTCTATGTCCAAATTTATTACAAGAATGAAAAAAACCATTGAAAGATGGGTACCTTTGAGCATTTGGTTGTCTGATCAGATGTCTTCTAGCTTTATTCCTTTGATTCCGGATCTGCTTTCCATTGTTCCTCTAATTTGAAGTCCAATATGATTTTGAACTTTCACCTTTTTCAAATCCTAAACCCTCTTTATTATTTGGACCTTTTTGACTTACAATCATTTCATCAAACTTTGCAGAACTCATCTTGAATTTGTCTTCATGCATCCTCGCCTTCTCCAGATCGGATCTCAGATTCATAACTTCTTGTTCAATCCTTACACATTATTCTAATTTTCTATTCACCACTGCATTAAGAAATACCTCAATTCTTGTCTTCTCCTTAGCTTGCACTTTTAGACCATTGATAGATTCATTTGCTTGCTACAATTTTTCACTGACTTCCTTATGCCTTTCTTTAAATTTTTTGACTTGCTCTCTCAATTGTTTGATACATTCATCTACTTATCTAACATTTTTCTTCAGGTCTTTGATTTTACCTTTAGTTCTTTCAAGATCTTCAAGAGTAGCATTAAGTTCTCCAGCTGTGAGGCCTACCTTTGCCTTACCATATATTTTTGCTTACGATACATTTGTGATGGATATTATTATGGACTTGTGGACATTGGGGACTATTGATCCCATACTTAGACCTTCATTACTTTATCTTATGTTGTTTAGATAGATGGTTTATGCTTTGTGATGATTAGATCTCTTGTTAGATTTCATTCGATGATATGATGTTTAGATGCTATGATTTCATTGATGATTGTTAGTATGTGTATTGATGGTGAAATTGATGAATTATCTTGCATTATGAGATCCTGATTATACTTGTGAAAGAGAATGACTTGAGAGACATATATATGTTAGCATGTGGTTATTATTGTTGTTATAACCAATTATGCGATCATCTGTGTGATGTATGTTGTTCACTTTTCTTCGGCTATTTTACCATGTGCTATTAATGGGTTTGTGGAAGTGTGCAGGTTACTTTCCATGCCCATGGAAAAATCAGAGGTCGGACAATAACCATATGTTATACCCCTATTCAGCCGACCTAGTCCTAAGTAGGACTAAGGTCATATGTGTTTGAGAATGTTGATTATGTTGTATTTGATTTATGACATTTTGTATGGTTTACCCCTTTTCAATTTATCTTTTGATGTGTTGTAAAAAATGTAATGTTGGGTTTGCACAATTTTTAGTGCTAAATGTTTGAAGCCCTTTTCAAGTGATTTTATGTGTTTCTAAGTGTTGTTAATGGTCAAATATTGACCCTAGGTCATACCCCTAGGGTCTAGGACCATTCCTAACATGTTTAAACTTGATTTAGACCTTGTATGGTCACCCAAAATTGACCCTTGAGTCAAGTGACGAGTTTGGGAAGTGTGTGAGGTGGTTGGAAGGTCACCATCTCACTTAACCCCAACCTCACCCACTTGGGTAAGGTTACCCTTGCTTCACATGCTTTAGAAGCTTCTTGAAGCTTCTCACATGTGTGAGACCTCTTCCCTATGCTCTCACACATGTGTGAGAGCACTTGTGGGGAAGAGTGTAGCTTAGTTGAATGAGAAGGTGACAAGTGTCACCTCCTCATTCATAAGAAGCTTCCCTTGTGTGCTCACATCTCTCTATGCTCTCACACATGTGTGAGAGCATTTGTGGGAGACTGTGTAGTCTTGTGGAATGGGGAGGTGACAAGTGTCACCTCCACATTCTTGTGGGGTTGAGAGGAGGGTTATGTGGATGGAGGAGAGGGTGACAAGTGTCACCTTCTCATCCATTAGGATTTGAGAGCCTTGTCTATTTATCTCTCTCATTTTGATGAGATGGGGGTTCTTTTGTTCTTTTCTTTTGGGAAATTTTTTGGTAATTCATGTCATGACCACATGGCAAATGTGGACATGACATGTGGTTATCATGTCATAACCACATGGTGAATGTGGGCATGACATTTGGTATCAGTTCCCAAGTTATAACTTGGGGATTGAGGGCACATTATTTATCCACAATTTTTTTGTCAATTTTATTTTAATTTTAGGCACCATGTTCATGTAGGATGCCACCTAGATTAAGGAGAGGGCATTCTCGCACCAGTGGGTCTGGAGGAGCGGGTATACTGGATGCCATACCACTTGAGGGTGGTGGTACATGACATTGGGCCACAGATTCTTCAGGCTTTACAGGCAGTGTTAGCGAGATTGCCACCGGTAGTGAACGAGCCACATGTAGAGATTCTAGACACTACAGTCGAGGATGGCGCATCAACTCATTGTGAGGGCAGTAGGAGTCCATTGCGCCATGAGGAGCCTAAGGCAGGGGTTGGGGTGGAGCATATTCCTTCTGACCCTTATATTTATGGACAATGAGATGAGGTGGATGTCCCTATTTGAAGACACTGAGACCACAGAGACCCTATCCAGGATTTTCTTGGGCTAAATCCACCTATGTTCATGGGTACATTAGAGGGAGCTGAGGCTGAGGCTCGGATCATTAGTCTCGAGCGGTGTTTTGAATTACGCCCCTATGGGAGCAACACAAAGGCACGTGTAGCAGTTCATCTTTTGGGGGATATGACATCGACATGGTGGCTCACAAAGGAACACAAACACCACCTTTGTTTAGACATGCTTACATGGGATACCTTCCTAGTGCACTATAATGTGCATTACCTCTTGGAGCACTATAGGCGGCGTCACATTGATGAGTTCCATGATTTGCAGTAGATAGGTTCCACAGTTGCACAGTATGAGTGCAAATTTGTGGAATTATCCTGTTATGCCAAGTATCTTTAGGATGAGAAGCTTCTTGTGAGTTGTTTCATCAGAGGCTTGAATCCTCACATAGCAAGACCAGTTCGCATGGCTGACCCATAGACTATGAACCAGGCTATAGAGAAGGTGCTCATTACAGAGGAGGTACATGGGCAGGGCCACGGGTCATATCCTCAATTTCAAGACCGCAATCATCAGCTGGACCAGGGATTTCATAGACCCCAGCCACCTTAGAGGGGTGGTTTTAGATCTACCTCTTTACCTCCTAGACCTCCACAACAGTAGCTGCAGCAACAGTATCAGTAGAGGGCACAAGGTGGTCCTAATCAAGGATGGTAGTCATAGGGTCCATAGAGAAACCAGCATCAGTAGGTGCTAGCTATAGGACCAGCTAGGTCACAACAGTCCTTTCAAGGATCTCAAGGTAACACAGTATGACCTAGAGCACAATAGTCCAGTTAGATTTAGTCCGTACAGGTTCAGACACATGGACCTTGTTATGTATGCGGTGGCGCAGGTCACTTGGCCAGAGAGTGCCCACAGGGATTTACAGTTGGAGGATAGCGTGCTAGTGGTTTTGAGGCTACAGTTGGGGAGATGGGATGATCTCACTGAGTCTTTGCAGTGGTTGATAACTGCCAGGCCGACTTTTAGGCCTCTATGATAGAGACTCCAAGTACTATTGAGGGTATTCCTATTACTATTTTGTTTGACTCAGGAGCTACAGACTCCTTTATTTCTCCATCGTTAGTGGAGCGTTGTAGGTTGGTGGCCTCTAGGTAGGATGTTAGGTGGAGGTTGAGTTAACTATAGGGGCCAAGATGGTTGTAGATGTAGTGGTTAGAGATTGTTGGATAGCACTTGGTGCCTTCACGATAGTTGTGGACCTTAGGGTCATATCCTTAGGGTTTTACGGTGTGGTGTTAGGTATGGATTGGCTTGCGGCTCATAGAGCCAAGCTAGATTGTCACCAAAAGGTGATAGGTTGCCTCGATGATCACAGCACAGCAGCAAAGATAGTGCGCATTCAGAATCCCACCACAGTTAATATGATATCTGCTAAACAGCTTAAGCACTGTATGCAGAAGGGTTGTCAGATGTTTGTGATCACAGTCAGTGATAGATCAGAGGATGAGTTAGAGGCTTCGTTTGATGATCACCCCATCCTTAGGGAATCCACGGATGTCTTTCCTCTCGAGCTTCCAAGGATGCCACTTCGCAGAGGTTGATTTTCATATAGACCTTGTACCAGGTGCCGAGCCAGTGTCTCGTGCACCTTACAGGATGACCACACATGAGCTCACAGAGCTCAAGCTTTGGCTAAAAGAGTTGTTAGTGAAGGGACATATCCAACCTAGTGTCTCACCTTGGGGTGCACTAGTCATCTTCATAAAGAAGAAGGATGGGTCCCTTCATCTTTGTATGGATTATATGAAGCTGAATAAGGTGACGGTGAAGAACTGTTATCCTTTTCCCAGGATTGATGACTTATTTGACCAGATGCAGGGAGCCAGGTGTTCTCTAAGATTGACCTGAAGTCTGGATACCATCGGTTATGCATCACAGAGGCAGATATCCATAAGACCACATTTCAGACTCGCTATGGTCACTATGAGTTCACCATGGTGCCCTTTAGTTTGATGAACGCCCCTGCAGTATTCATGAGTCTCATGAATGGGGTGTTTCACACATTCCTTAATTAGTTCATGATTATATTCCTTGATGACATTTTGATTTACTCACAGACTGAGGAGGAGCATGAGGAGCACTTGCGCCAGGTTCTATAGTGTGTGACAGAGCATCAACTTTATTGAAACTTGGCGAAGTGTGCCTTTGTTAGATCAGAAGTTTAGTATTTGGGGCACATTCTATTTGGCAATGAGATCTTAGTAGATCCATTGAAGATTAGAACTATCAGAGATTGGCCAGCACCTACCAGCATCACAGAGGATAGGAGCTTCATGCAGCTAGCAGGATATTACCGCAGATTTGTAGAGGGATTTTCTAGGATAGCACACCCCATCACTTCCCTTTAGTGGAAAGGGAAGAGTTTCTTGTGGACAAAGTAGTGTGAGAAGGCCTTTGAGGTCCTCAAGGAGTGTCTCACTAGCACTCCTATCTTAGCAGTACTTGATCTAGTAGCAGACTTCATGGTTTGCACAGATGCATCTTTAGAGGGTTTAGGAGCAATGTTTATGTAGGAGTGATCATGTCTGAGTCATGAAAGCTCAAGACCCATGAGCTGAACTACCTAACACATGATTTGGAGTTAGCAGCGGTAGTTCATGATCTTGTTTAATGGAGACACTTCCTCTTAGGACATCGTTTCAAGTTACACTCTGACCATCATAGTCTACAGTACATCTTCACGCAGCTGAATCTAAATGCCCACCAACGGCGTTGGATGGAGTTCCTTTGTGAGTATGACTTTGATGTGCATTACATCAAAGGGAAGGAGAACATGGTTTTTGATGCCTTGAGTAGGAGGCTCCATGAGATCCTGACCTTGACTTTGAGTGTAGACTTGAGAGGGTGTATATTGTAGCACATATCAAAGGATGAGTGGTTTCTTGAGGTTCAGCAGGAGTTACAGTCACAGAGGGCCCTTAAGGGCAAGTTTGTAGGGTATTCTCTTGAGGTAGATGGTCTTCTACGACATCGTTAGTGCATCTATGTTCCTCTTGTAGGTGATCTTTGATCATTGGTTCTATCAAAGGCTCATAGAGCACCATATATAGCACATCCAGGGGTGAAGAAAATGCATGCTGATTTGAGGTAGTTGTACCATTGGGCAAGTATGAGGATGATATTGCAGAGTTTGTTGCTTGATGCCTTGAGTGCTAGAGGGTGAAGACTAAGAATCAGCGTCCAGTGGGACTACTTTACCCTCACGAGATACTGGAGTGGAAATGGGATACCATTTCCATGGATTTCATTCATTGTCTACCTTTGTCAGCTCACCGCCATGATGCCATCATGGTGACAGTTGAAAAGTTGACCAAGGTAGAACACTTTTCATCGATATGCACAATGTACAATGCACTAGTCATGGTGAGGGTCTTCTTGAACGACATTGTGAGACTTCATGGATTACCTTGTCGCACCATTTCTGATAGATATTCAGTGTTCACATCAGCCTTTTGGAGAGCATTGCAGTAGGTGTTGGGCACCCAACTCAACTTTAGTTCAACTTATCACCCTAAGATAGATGGGTAGACTGAGAGGGTGAATCAGGTGTTAGAGGACATGCTTCACATGTATGTTATGGATCATTAGTCTAGATGGGAGGACTACCTATATCTAGTTGAGTTTGCCTACAATAATGGGCATCACAGCTCATTAGGTATGCCTCCCTATCAGGCCTTGTATGGAAGGCCTTGTAGGACTCCCTTGAGTTGGGACCATATAGAGGATAGAGTGGCTATTGGACTTGAGTTGGTATAGGATATAGAGCAGCAAGTCACTTTGATTAGGCAGAGATTGCAGGAAGCATAGGATCGCCAGAAGAAGTATGCCGATGCCAAGAGATTAGATTGGAGCTTCTTAGTGGGCGACAAGGTGTTCTTGAGAATGCAGCTGCATAAGAGTCCAATCCATTATGGAAAGGGCTCTAAGCTCACACCTCATTTTGTTGGACCTTTTGAGATCTTGGAGTGGATAGGACCCATAGCTTACTATCTTGCCTTGCCACCTAGTCTATCGTGCATCCACAATGTGTTTCATATTTCTATACTGAGATGTTATGTATCTGACATGACTCATGTTTTGGACTGGGATGCCTTATAGGTAGAGTCAGATGGGAAGCTGTCTTTGGAGCCAATTCACATCTTGGCTTGTCAGACGCTGGGCCTTCGAGGCCAAGGACTAGACCAGGTCAGAGTTAAGTGGGACCATTATGATGAGGGCTCGGCTACATGGGAGGATGCTTCTAGTTTGAGGGCTCTTTATCCTCACCTCTTTGCTGACTTCCAGGAGGAAGTATAGTCTTAGGGGGGAGGATGTGAGGCCTACCTTTGCCTTACCATATTTTTTGCTTACGATACATTTGTGATGGATTTTATTATGGACTTGTGGATATTGGGGACTATTGATCCCATACTTAGACCTTCATTACTTTATCTTATGTTGTTTAGATAGATGGTTTATTCTTTGTTATGATTAGATCTCTTGTTATATTTCATTCAATGATATAATGTTTAGATGTTATGATTTCATTGATGATTATTAGTATGTGTATTGATGGTGAAATTGATGAATTATCTTGCATTATGAGATCCTCATTATACTTGTGAAAGAGAATGACTTGAGAGACATATATATATATATATATATATATATATATATATATATATATATATATATATATATATATATATATATATATCTGTGTGTGTGTGTTAGGATGTGGTTATTATTATTGTTAAATGCGATTATGCAATCATGTGTGTGATGTATGTTGTTCACTTTGCTTCAGCTATTTTATCATGTGCTATTAATGGGTTTGTGGAAGTGTGCAAGTTACTTTCCATGCCCATGGAAAAATCAGAGGTCGGACAATAAACATATATTACACCCCTGTTCAATCGACCTAGTCCTGTGTAGGAATAAGGTCATATGTGTTTGAGAATGTTGATTATGTTGTATTTGATTTATGACATTTTTTATGGTTTACCCCTTTTCAATTTATCTTTTGATGTGTTGTAAAAAGTGTAATGTTGGGTTTGCACAATTTTTAGTGTTAAATGTTTGAAGCCCTTTTCAAGTGATTTTGTGTTTCTAATTGTTGTTAATGGACAAATATTTACCCTAGGTCATACCCCTAGGGTCTAGGACCATTCCTAACATGTTTAAACTTTATTTGGACCTTGTATGGTCACCCAAACATGACCCTTGAGTCAAGTGACGAGTTTGGGAAGTGTGTGAGGTGGTTGGAAGGTCACCATCTCACTTAACCCCAACCTCACCCACTTGGGTAAGGTTACCCTTGCTTCACATGCTTTAGAAGCTTCTTGAAGATTCCAACATGTGTGAGACCACTTCCCTATGCTCTCACACATGTGTGAGAGCACTTTTGGGGAAGAGTGTAGCTTAGTTGAATGAGAATGTAACAAGTGTCACCTCCTCATTCATAAGAAGCTTTCCTTGTGTGCTCATATTTGTGTGAGAGCATTTGTGGGAGAGTGTGTAGTCTTGTGGAATGGGGAGGTGACAAGTGTCACCTCCAAATTCTTGTGGGGTTGAGAGGAGGGTTATATGGATGGAGGAGAGGGTGACAAGTCTCACCTTCTCATCCATTAGGGTTTGAGAGCCTTGTCTATTTATCTCTCTCATTTTGATGAGATGGGGGTTCTTTTGTTCTTTTCTTTTTGGAAATTTTTTGGTAATTCGTGTCATGACCACATAGTAAATGTGGACATGACATGTGGTTATCATGTCATAACCACATGGAAAATGTGGGCATGACACCAGCTTTGTTGAGTATGCAATCTTCTCCAATGTATTTAGTAGCAAAAATCTCTTCCGGAGGAATAGATAATCTTCTAGCACCCATGTGTTCAATTTCAAAGATCTTCCTTGAGCAGTTAAGCTTCTTCCAAAGGACTTTGCGCTAATTCAAATTGTTAAACACCTAGAATATTGAGAGGGGGATAAATCAGTATTTTCTTAATCTATTTACACATCAAACATTTAATCCATTTAACATATTTAATTGCAGTAAAGGAAATTAAGCATACAACAAACAACCACAACTCATAACACATGCACACCAAATTTATGTGGAAAACCCAAGAAGGGAAAAACCATGGTGAGGATTAGCTCACAATATAAAGTTGTATCAACACTGAATTACAAAAGACTCACTGCTAGAGGGTTCACTGTCCAGAAGAAAGGCTCACTGCCAAAGGGCTCATTGCCCAAGGACTCACTGTCCTAAAAGAAAGAGATAGAAGAGGTGGATCATTGCCAGAGTTGAACTATTGTAATTGCATCTAACATATGCAAGGAGTACAGTTCCAATGAAGCTCAAAGTACTAAACCAATATCCACCACAACACCAACATTATCTCCATAGCATTACTAAAGAATTGTAGACACCTTTTGCTCACTACATCCAGTAGTCTAACACATGAAAGCTTATACTACACCACACATTCAACCACACTATCATTCCCATCACATCCATCACATGCACACACAATCACAATCCATTGACACTTATTTATACTGTCTTCAACCTTGAGAACATTCTCCAAGTTTGACAACACACCTTAACATAGAAAATTGAAATTAGGTTTGGACCTAAACATTTCTATGGTGGAAAGGAATGAAGGAAAACCACAACACACCTTAGCTCAGACCTAAATTGATCAAAGCATGCCACTACATGCTAATACAATCACCGAAGGAACTCCGCAATTAGTGTAAACACCCAAGGTCGGCCAAACCTGTATTAACACAATGAACTTTTAATTACATGCTTCCTCAAACCCAAAGATGTCTTGTGGAACACATGCAAGGCTTCAACACAATCTAGAGTAGTCCATGAACATCCTAAAACATTCTAAAATCCAACAAATTTCTTTGCAACATTCACCTATCACACAACCTTATCCTATTTATCGAATATGCTTAATTATCTCTGGCATACACTGTGATGTAGAGGCACTTGGATAGAGGGAGGATAGAACAAGTTGACAAGGTTTTCACTACACCCAAAAGCCCAAATTCAAAGATTAGTTTGCAAAAGTGGGAACAATAGTTAGAGGCTCTAAATTCTTCATGGAAAAGTTTATTAGACATGCATTGGGACCCATTCCAATCATTGGTAAAGGCAGGTCAAACTCAGAACTAGTAGTTCCTTCACAAACCCAAGATATTGCTTGTAGCCCTAAAAAAGAGAACAATCATCAATAACTTTTGTTGCAGACCTTCAAATATAGATCTTGGACAATCAGGACATACCCATTTGGAATTCCTATCACATATCCAAAACTAGGTATAGGTTGTTTTGGACAGTATGACTCAACCTATAACTCCTCTCAATGACCTAGAGCCCCAATTAGGCCAAAAATACAAAGAGACCCCTCTTAAATTCATGCACAGAACCCAACCAATGATTTGAGAACTTAGAATACATGTCAAAACTATGGATTTTGTGGGTTTTGGGGCCTCAACATGGATTGCAACTGATTGGTCCTCTTTTGTTCTTCCTCTATGTCTCTAAACATCACCTAACACATGAGGATGTTAGGTTTCCTCAAAGAAAACTCCTTCTCCTCAGGTTTCCTGCCAAAAAACCATCATAACATACTAATACAGACCTACTACAATCCATCCCACTGATTAAAAGTGAATCAAATCAGTGGAATGGCAAGAAAATGCATAATTCCTACCAAAACCCTAGATGAAGGATTCTTAGACTGTTTTCAAGAAAATGAGTTTGATTCTACTCTAGGATTGTTTCAAGACACCAAATTAGATGAAAATTAATGTCAACTCACTCTAGATTCATGCCACCATCATAATCTTCCGCAACCTATCCGTACATAAACAGGCTACGGCCTGTAGCAGCGAAATCATACAGAAAATGCAGAAATTCTAAGTTTTTATTACTATTTTCTCCTTCAAATGCCTTCTCCAAGACTCCTCCATCCAGTCCAAAATCTTAGCCAATATATACAATGGATTGAGAGGCTATTTGGCTAGATGGAGGGTGCATAATTGTTCTTCCACCATCAAACTGCCCTGTTAGTTTTAAAATTGAAACTACTTGCCATTGTTGCAACTACCCTATTTAGGACTACAACAACTTGTTTAAGCTTAATAATGCCTTCAAAACACTTTGCAATTGTCATTAAACCTTTGACAAGACTTTGACATGCCTTCTAAAACTTACAACATGAAATTTGTATGACTATCCCTTAGGACTTTTAAGACTACCTCATATTACAATGTGATTGCATGAGTGCTTATTACAACATGACATCATGATCCTTATTACAACATGAGAAAATGGTCTTCAAGACCTTATGGAATCAACAAAACAAAATGAACAACAAAAACAAGACATAAGTCTTTTTCTCTCCTTGGTGCTCCTGCACCATACTCCCCGGTTGGAAAGAGAACTCAAGTCTCTTGAGGAAGTAGATCAGCAACTGTGACACCATGCTTCAAGATGTCTTCTTCACTCATCCAAGTGGCATCTTCAATGGGTAAGCCACTCCATTTGACAAGAAACTATTTGTATGTCTTCTTTCTAGTCTTCTTCAAGACCTTGGTGTCCAAGATACATTCCAGCTTCAAGGGCTGAGTGGGTGGAAGACCCTTAACCCATTCTTCGTCTCTTGCTACTGCCATATCTACCTATGAATCTGCATTATGATCACCTTTGAAAGGAAACAAGTCTGAAACATTGAAGATAGGAGATATGGCCAAGCCTTGAGGAAGTTCAATCTCATAGGCATTGGTCCCAAACTTGTGCACAATCCGGCATGGTCCTATCTTCTTCATGAAGAGTTTGGTTGGCTGCCCCTTTGGAAGTCTCTCCTTCTTCAAATGTTCCATGACCAAATCCCCAACCTTGTATTGTACATCTCTCCTTCTCTCATTGGCTTTCTCCTTGTACTTGTCATTATTCCTTTGAAGAGTTTCCCTTACATTATCATGGATGTCCTTCATGGCCAATGCAAAGTCCTCACCTTGAGCACTTTTCCTCTCCAATCCATGGAGATCTCTCAATTCAAGAATACCTCTTGGATGAACACCATAAACAATCTCAAATGGACTCCTTCCTGTGCTCCTATTGGTGGAATCATTATAAGCAAACTCTTCTTGAGGGATGATCATATCCCATGCCTCTCAATGTTGTTTGGTAAGACACTTGAGAAGATTTACCAAGGACCTATTCACCACCTCATTTTGGCCATTAGTCTGAGGGTGATAGGCTGAAGCAAATGACAATTGAGTGCCCAACTTCTTCCACAAAGTGCGCCAAAGGTGGCCTACAAACTTTGGATCCCTATCAATCACAATGTTAAGAGGCAAACCATGGATTCTAACAATTTCTTTGAAGAACAAACTAGCAATGTGTGAAGCATCATTAGTGCATTTACATGGCAAGAAATGAGCCATCTTACTAAATCTATCCACCACAACAACTATGCTATCAAATCCTCTTTGAGTCCTAGGAAGACCCAAAACAACATCCATGTTAATACTTTCCCATGGCTTATTAGCAATAGGAAGTGGCTGATATAGACCAGCATTAGATGAAGTACCCTTTGCCCTTTGACAAATGCTACAACATTCAACAAATTTTCTGATATCTGATTGCATTTTAGGCCAAAAATAAAACCTCTTCACCTGATCCAATGTTTTATCCAGCCCAAAGTGACCTCCTAGTCCACCACAATGTTTTTCCTTTATGATGTTCTCCCTCATGGAACACCTAGGAACACATAGTTGGCTGCCTTTGAACAACAACCCCTGCTGCAAGAAAAACTCAGAAAAATCAAAATGATAAGAGTCTATAAACTGTGACCAAACTTCATATACCTCCTTGAAATCTTCATCATCCTAATACATATGTGTGAGAGCATCAACCCCTACACTTTGCAACTAAATTTCTTGAACCATACGGACCCTTCTACTTAATGCATCTACCACTTTGTTGGCCTGCCCCTTCTTGTGTTTGATTGAAAAAGTATATGCTTGGAGTTGTTCAACCCATTTCATATGCCTATGATTGAGTTTCTCCTATGAATTTAGAAAACTAAGTGCATGGTTGTCAGTATAAACAATAAATTCTTTAGGCAAAAGATAATGCCTCCATTTTTTCAAAGATTGTACCATTGCATACAATTCCAAGTCATAAGTAGAGTACTATCACTTAGCATCATTCAATTTTTCACTAAAGAAAGCAACAGGCCTGCCTTCTTGACTTAGGACATCCCCTATAGCAAGGTTACTAGCATCACATTCCACCAAAAACAACTTGTTAAAGTTGGGCAAAACAAGAATGGGCTATTGTGCTACCTTTTGTTTTAGAATTTCAAAAGAATCATTGGTTGCCTTTGTCCAAAAAAACTTACATTTCTGCCCCCCTTTGATGGTATCCAAAATTGGTGCACAAATATGACTAAAACCCCTTATGAACTTCCTATAAAATGTTGCCAAACCATGAAAACTTTTCACATCACCTGCTATTTTTGGAGTTGTCCATGACAAAATGGCCTCTACCTTTGCTGGATCCATCTTCAAACTGCCTTGGGAAATGACAAAACCAAGATAGGTGAGTTCTTCCTTCATGAAGACACTCTTTTCCATGTTGATCATCAATTGTTCATCATGTAACTTCTTCAAAACCTGATCCAAATGTTGCAAATGCTCCTCCTTAGTCCTGCTGAAAACAAGAATGTCATCCAAGTATACCACAATAAATTTGGCAATGAAATCCTTCAACACTTCATTCATGAGATGCATAAAAGTACTTGGGGAATTAGATAGACCAAATGGCATCATCAACCACTCATAAAGACCCTCATTTGTTTTGAATGCTATCTTCCATTCATCCCCTTGCTTTATCCTAATTTGATGATACCCACTCTTAAGATCAATCTTAGAAAAGTATCTAGCCCCTCCCAAATAGTCCATTAGGTCCTCAATTCTTGGCATAGGGAACCTATATCTTATGGTGATCTTGTTAATGGCTCTAGAATCCATACACAACCTCCATTTACCATCCTTTTTAGGGGCTAGGACTGTTGGGACAGCACATGGGCTAAGGCTTTTTCTTACCAATCTCTTATCCAACAATTCTTGCACTTGCTTGGCAATCTCTTCATTTTGAGAAGGTGTCATCTTGTAGGCTGCTTTGTTTGGCAAAGTAGATCTCGGTATGAAGTCAATTTGATGGCTTATGTCCCTAATAGGTGGCAACTCATTAGGCATTTCTTCTACCATAATCCCCTTATACTTCTCTAACAATTGCTGCACCTCCTTAGGGACCTCTTCCTCTCTAGGATCATGCAAACTAGGACTATTTTTAGGCTTCAAAATCAGAGCATACCCTTGGGTTCCCACTCACAATCATGACACTTGACCCAACATTCTTCTCTACATTCTCATCAGGCAATGGATCCATTCTATATTTTCTACCATTCTTGGTTATAATGAAAGAATTAGTTTTACCATCATGTTGTGATTGAACATCATATTGCCATGGGCATCCTAACAATAAATGACAAGCATCCATGGGAATTATATCACACAAAATCTTGTCCTTATATTCTCCTATCTAAAATTCTATCCATGATTGTTCATCTACCATAACTTGTTGCCCCTTATTCAACCATGATACTTTATAAGGACTAACATGAGGAAGTCTTTTCAATTTCAACTTGTCTACCATTTCAATAGAAACCAAATTTTCAATTGAGCCTGAATCAACAATTACCTTGCAAATCTTACCATAGGCCTTGCATGTTGTCCTAAACAATGTCTTCCTTTGAGGGGGTTCTTGTGTTTGAGGCACCTTCAACATGGTTCTTCTCATCATCAAACTTTATCCTTCATGGACTAGGGTTGCACTTCCAATTGGTGAGTTAACACTTTGGCAATCCTCCTCTTGGATCAATTGGTTCCTTCTCTCTCCTTCATGAGAGCTTGAGGCTCACTTTTCAGGACATTTGAAGGCTAGATGTCCCACTTGGTTGCAATTGTAGCACCTTCCTGTGAAGATATTAGGACCTCTCCCTGGTCCACCAAATCTACCCCTTCCATTAGGCCTCCTTCCTCTAAATCCTCCTCTAGAACTTGATTCTCCACTTTGCTCTTGGGAACTAGATTCCCCTTGACTTCTTTGGGACTGATTTCTGCCTCCAAAACTGCCCCTACCTCTGAAATTTCTGCCACCTCTTCCTCTATTTTGTTGCTCACCTTTCCTCTTGAACTTCTCTTCAGCCCTTAATGCCACTTGAAAGCATTTTTCCATGGTCTCAGGGGTTAATAAACTAATTTCATCTTGAATATTAAACCTCAAACCATTTAAATACCTTGCCACTTTACCTTTTTCATCCTCCATGTATCCACAACAAAGAGAGAACTTGTGAAACTCCTCGGTGTAGGTGGCCACATCCAAATCTCTTTGCTTGAGATTTTGTATCTTCTTGTAGATCTGCACCTCATAGTCTGATGGAAGGAATTGGGACTTGATCCTCTCCAACATTCTGCTCCATGAAGAGATCATACTCTTCCCATTCTTTACCTTCTCACCTTGGGTGTAATTCCACCATGTAAGGACAACACCTTTGAGTTTAGTTTTTGCAAACTTCACCCTCTTATTTTCAGGAACTTCTTTGTATTCAAAGTAGTTGTTTAGGGCCTCAGTCCACTCCATGACTTCATCAGCATTCATCTTGCCACTGAACATGGGAATCTCCATCCGAGCCTCTGAAGAGTCCTTGTCAATTACCTTGATGGCTTCAAGGAAATGCTTTTGATCTGCAGGTACCTCTACCTCTTCTTGATCTTCTTCTTCCTCCTCTTTTTCTTCTTCTTCTTCATTAGAACCTTCATCTATCCTCTTCCCTATCCTCAATGCCTTCAACTCTGCTTGGAGTGCTTCCTTGACTACGCTTTTGATCTTTTCTTCCATCTCCTTGAACTTCTTAACCACTTCAGTGGTCATCCCCTTTGGAGGCATATTGCTAGCCTCTCCTTCACTCTCCTCTGTTGACATATACGAGGCCTTACACAACCAACAATAGAACCTTTTATGGCTCTAATACCACTATGATGTAGAGGCACTTGGATAGAGGGAGGATAGAACAAGTTGACAAGGTTTTCACTACACCCAAAAGCCCAAATTCAAAGATTAGTTTGCAAAAGTGGGAAGAACAGTTAGAGGCTCTAAATTCTTCATGGAAAAGTTTATTAGACATGCATTGGGACCCATTCCAATCATTGGCAAAGGTAGGTCAAACTCAGGACTAGTAGTTCCTTCACAAACCCAAGATATTACTTATAGCCCTAATAAAGAGAACAAACATCAATAAATTTTGTTGCAGAACTTCAAATATAGATCTTGGACAATCAGGGGATACCCATTTGGACTCCCTATCACATATCCAAAACTGGGTATAGGTTGTTTTGGATAGTATGACTCAACCTATAACTCCTCTCAATGACCTAGAGCCCCAATTAGGCCAAAAATACAAAGAGACCCCTCTAAAATTCATGCACAGAACCCAACCAATGATTTGAGAACTTAGAATACATGTCAAAACTATGGATTTTGTGGGTTTTGGGGCCCCAACATGGACTGCTACTGATTGGTCCTCTTTTGTTCTTCCTCTATGTCTCTAAACATCATTTAACACATGATGATGTTAGGTTTCCTCAAAGAAAACTCCTTCTCCTTAGGTTTCCTACCAAAAAACCATCATAACATACTAATACAGACCTACTACAATCCATCCCACTGATTAAAAGTGAATCAAATCAGTGGAATGGCAAGAAAATGCATAATTCCTACCAAAACTCTAGATGAGGGTTTCTTAGACTGTTTTTAGGAAAATGAGTTTGATTCTACTCTATGATTGTTTCAAGACACCAAATTAGATGCAAATGAATATCAATTCACTCTAGATTCATGCCACCATCATAATCTTCCACAATCTATCCATACAGAAATAGGGTATGGCCTGTAGCAGCGGAATTATACAGAAAATGCAGAAATTCTAAGTTTTTATTATTATTTTCTCCTTCAAATGCCTTCTCCAAGACTCCTCCCTCCAGTCTAAAGTATTAGCCAATATATACAATGGATTGAGAGGCATTTTGGCTCGATGGAGGGTGCATAACTATTCTTCCACCATTGAACTGCCCTGTCAGTTTTAAAACTGCAACTACATGCCATTGTTGCAACTGCCCTATTTAGGAATGCAATGACTTGTTTAGGCTTAATAATGCCTTCAAAACACTTGGCAATTGTCATTAAACCTTTGACAAGACTTTGACATGCCTTCTAACACTTTCACATGCCTTAACAAGGCTTACAACTTGAAATTTGTATGACTGTCCCTTAGGACTTTTAAGACTACCTCCTATTACAATGTGATTGCATGAGTACTTATTACAACATGACATCATGATCCTTATTACAACATGATAAAATGGTCTTCATGACCTTATGGAATCAAAAAAACAAAATGAACAACAAAAATAAGACATAAGTCTTTTGGTCTCCTTGGTGCTCCTGCACCACACTGTAACTCTAGAAATTGACTTCTAGAGCACCAAACCATGAACAACTTCAATAGAAGAAAGATATAAACCTTATAAGCACAATTTGAGAACTGCAAGACCTAAAACCTCTTTGCAGAGAAATGCAGAGCAAAGACATTTCTCCCAGGCACCTCTACAACACTGAGAAACATGGTCTACACACTGGTGAACACAACTTCCTCTACACAACAAACCAGGACACCAAATTTAGAATATAACATCTCTTAACATCTCTAAACAACATATCCAAGCCATAAAGACCAATCTTTAACATAGAGGAAATGCAGAGCAAAACCAGAACATGACTCTGTAACCCAAAATGCCACTTCAACACACTGTTTCCTTTAATAATCAAATATTCTCAAAAGCACTTGGAAACCAACCAATAGAAACATATTCTTAACATCTTTAGCACCTCTTCAAAGCAACCAAATCACCTTCAGCAAAGTAACTCATTCAAATAGTTCATACCATTGCAACAACTTCATCTCAGAGACAATATCCACTCAACACTAACTACTTATACTCTTACACCGTTTCTTACTCACACAGATGACACAGTTGACACCAATGACATCACTGACTGCACATACTTGCAACAAGTTTATTGTATTGTATCTCATATATATTAGGAGCTTGAGATAGAGGTTGTGTGTAAGATTCTTATATATGTTGAGTTACCTCCACATCTCTGGTTGGTTATACTCCTGTGAAAGCTTGCTCTGCAAGTATATCGTAATCTTCTTGATTCTTGAATAATATATTGGGTGGCTTTGGAGTGTGGGCTTTTTTACACTAAAGGATTTTCCCCACATATATCTTGTGTTGTGAGCATTGTACTTGTTTTTGATGTGTTGTTACCTTTCTATTAATGTGCATCTCATAATCTGTAATTGTAAAAGATAAAAAAAATTGCATAAATTTCATCAGTAGATCAGTGCAGGAAGCATTTTTGCATACCCTGCTTCATTTCAAGAACAATATAGTTTATTGTGGAGTATGCAGTGAGTGGGGTGACCATGAAACTAAATATTTCCCATCGTAGTGTTTTAGAATATGCACAAAAAATGAGGACCATGAACCTTGGAGTAATGCACACCCTAACAATAAAATAGTCAATGAGGACATGGCCTATGTTAAGGGGTTAGTAGAAGGACCCCTCTATTGCCAGAACCATGGATGCAAAAACCCTAGTTGGATGAATCAATGAAATAAAAATACCCAACAACAAACAAACCCTAATTATGTAAAGAACTATGAGGAGAGAGGTCAATACAATGACTATAGAGGAGGAAGAGGTCATGGCCGCAGAAGGAGAAGGAGAACTGATGCAAGTTGCTATAAATGTGGAAAAGGACACTTCGCAGGTGAATGTTGGGGAGATAGGAAGAAATAGTTCACATTCTATGGTAACATGAAACATGATTTATTCAATTGTGAAAAAGCCTAGAACAATATTTTAGAAATGCATCACTCCAATATAAAAGAGATGAACTATAGGGATTCAACCAACCGAAAGGGGAAAGGATTATAAGGAAGGTACCAAAAGAAACATTGCAGGTAGCTAGAAGATGCCAGAAAGAAAACACATACAACTTAGAAACTTCTAGCACTAAAACATCAAAAGAAGAGTACCAATATAAGAAAATAAATCCTAAACATAAGAGTGCAACAAAACATAACACTAAGAAAAAAGCAATGATGGTAACTAGACAAGGTACCAACACCACAAAAGTATACACTAGCAAAACTAAAGAAGAAGAAGATGAGGAAGAGGTAAACTTTTTCCCTAATAAGAAACAATATGAAAAAATTATAAAACAATCTAAACAAATAATCACTAATGAACAACAAAAGGAGAAAAATAAAAACCATTTCTTTTCTGAGGATGAAGTAATAGCATTAAAAAAACTTACATAGCTAACAAAATAGAATAATTTATTGGAAAAACTTAAGCAATTTTGTAAATATTGGAATAAAAATGAAAATGAAATACCATTGTGGGCGGGTAAAAAACTCTATAACAGTCCTCAAACATGCAGATTGAAACCCTACCTATGCAATAAATCCCTTAAACACCCTAGAATGCAAGCATAGAAGCATAAAAACCCTAGGATATCTAATGCATTTCCTCCATTGCTAAATTCTAACCTAGCTCTAATGGTGTACTCAGACTTGCAGGTCTGCAAATTAGATGGAAGCTCTAATGTTGACAACGGCACAAGTCAAATGCTCAAGTGGTGGTTGAAAATGGAGAGGTAAAAGGGGTTTTATAGAAAGTGAGAAATGAATGGAGGGTTGAGATTGATAGTTGACTTAGGGCAAAGATCAATGGCTCACAATGATTTAGGGTTTCCTCTCACAAGAGGACAAATTTGATTTTTAAATTGGAGGAAATTGGTGAGGAGGTCAATGTTAAAAAGTAAATAAATTGTGGAGATTTATTTAATTTTTTGTGAGGAAAGGGGGGATGTGTTAGGATTAGATTAAATAAGTGGGGACTTATTTAACCTAGGGCTAGGCTAATAATTTAAATAAATGGATATTTATTTAAATTAAAGGGGATATTGACGTTTGACGAGCGAATAATTAAATAATAATTATATTATTTAATTATACAGGAATTTAGAAGAAGTGGGCTTAAATAATTAAATAAATGAAACTTATTTCATTAAGAAAGTGTAGGGGAGGGTGAATTAATTAAATAATTTTAGAAATTATTTAATTAATAGCAGAATGTGGAATTAAAGTGGAATGTGCGTGAAAATGTTGTTCGCAAGCCCAGGACATTTTTAAGTGTCTACATTTTGCCCCTCTTTGATATAGTGTCGAATCCAGTCTTCTATCAAAGAAAAATTTGAGAGATGTGCTCTGAACATGCCCCAATGTTTTTTAAGTGAAGCGTGATGGTCTTATGCCCACTCAGGAAATTTTTCAAATTTCCCTAAGAATTTCAAACAATTTGGAAATTATTTTGAAAGATTGTTCGGGATGGCCAGATTGAGTTGGGCGTGCAAAAATGGTCATAAAAGGTGTTCAGGATATGAAAAAGGTATCTCCTTGGTCAAACTATTGAAAAGTGGGGTCATTTAGGTTAAAAAGTCTCTATAAATAGCCACTAGAGGGTCCAAACTCCTCATTTGTGTACTTGCACCTTAGCAACCTTAGAGAGCAGAGAGTGAACCTGTGGAGAGTTTGCATGAAGCTGCTATCGAAATGTTACCCATACCAATTCACCAGCACCGCGGATCGCGAGTTTGGACCTATGGTCAGCTTCTTGGGTCAAGCACCCCTGTATGTATCTAATCCTTCTTTGGCAATTTTTGCATTTTTGTGTAGATTTTAGGGCCCAAAAATAGGGCACGTATGCGGTGCACAGTTATGTACTACATGCATTGTCGCGTGTGCTGCTTGTGTTTGGGGATGCGTAGCCGCATGCAATTTTTGAAGCTGCATGCACCAGTGGCTGTGATGCTCCCGCTTAAGCGGCGCACATCCGCTAGGCACGACGCATAGGTAGGATAGTGTCACGCATCAGCCGCGGTGCGTCACATGCGTTGAGTAGTGTGACGCATGTGCCTGAGTGAATCACATACATTGAATAGTGTGACACGTGAGCTTAGCTGCCACACATAGGTTTAGCAGTGTGATGCATGAGTAGTTTTGAGCCAAAAATTATGAATGTGGCCCTAATTCTTGCCTATGTTTTGTCATCAATGTCGCACTTAAGGTTTGTTGTAGTAACACATTGTCTTGGCTGCATGAATATAGGTGAGGCTACCACCTATTTACACACGAGAGAGTCATCCCATCGGATACCGATTGTGGGACTCTTTGTCGATGGAGGAGCAAGACACTCTAGCTGCACTGGGATTGTATGGTGTTGCTTTTATGCCCGAGATTCAGGCTAACCGAGGGCTATTGACAGCAGTTGTGGAGAGGTATCACTTAGAGACTAGCTCGTTTCATTTTCTGATGGCAGAGGCGAATGTGACCCTACTTGATGTGTGGCGGATTCTTTGGCTTCGCATTCATGGGGAGCGAGTCATTTGTAGTTTGGAGACTGGGTTGTCAGCACTGCATCAATTATTCGAGACGACGGATGATACTGCACTAGGTGTCGAGGAGCATGAGATTCCCTATGATGATGGGACTAGCCCTAAATGCCTTGGCATCCACTACCCCATCATTGGTGACGTTCTTATTCCAAGCCCAAGTCTTGTTCTTATCGTAAGGCATGTTTTGTGTATTTTGGTTCTTATTAAAGATCTTTATTGTGCCTTTAGCGATAAGAGCTTTTTCGATGGCCATCCCCTTCTCAACCACTTCTCTGAAGGAGGTGCAGCAATGGATTTGTAGTTGATGCATGAGCTCTTTGTTGAGGTTTTCTACGAAGATGGGCACAAGCTGATTCTTAGGAATGTGACAAGAACACTTACTTGCTAGGCTTCTCCACCTTTAGAAGAAAGAGATAAAGGTCTCTTCATCTTCTTGTCTCATTTGGCACAAGGTGGTGATCTTTACGTCTGTCTCTATGTTATAGGAAAAGTGTGATATATACTTGTCTGCAAGTTCAGTCCATGTTCGTATCCCTGTGGGGAGGTGTACGAACCACTCAAGAGCTTGGCCTATGACGCTCCTTGGGAAGAGTCTCATCAAGTAGGTATGATCATGGGTGAGCTTGAGACAAGCAGTATGGAACTCGCATATATGTTCGACGAGGCTCCCCTTTCCCCTATATTTGTTAAAGTTTGTTGTGGTGAAATTCGGGGGAAAAGGAGGCATGTAAATGGTTTTATCAAATGGATACAGGCATAAGTCCTCCATAGAGTATGATTTTTTTGTCCTTGAGACTTGTAAGCTCAAGAATTGTTGTTTTATCTTATCCAACTCTTGGGTGAGGGCTTCGATGGGTGTGTTAACTATGTTTGGGACCATATCTAGGTAAGGATTTGTCATGTTATAAGTCCCCATGTTGGCAATGAGTGGGTTGGTGTTGGTGTTTGTGTTGTAGTGATTATGTAATGGTATCATGTTTTGGCTTTGGTTGTGGGTTACGAAGGATACGTTAGGGTTGATGTATCGATAATGGTATGGCATGCTTGTGGTGTTGAGGTTTTGAAATGAAACGTTAGGATTTCCTTGTTGTTGGTTGGGATCAATGTATGAGGCATTAGTCACATTATTGTTGGTTCCAAGTGGATCTATGGGATTCAAGTTGACATATGATATACCCACACCTTGGCTAGTTGTGTTGTTAAGTGGGTTGAAGGGGTTGATGTTGAGATTGCCTGTGTTGGTATTGCTATTAGATCCAATGTTCATGTTTACGTTTGGCATGGCATTAACCCCTTGGGTTCAGTTTTGTGAAGTCACAATGTGTATCCTTCATGTTCTCTTAGCATGACCTTGAGGGTTTACCAAGAAAATAAAAGGATTTGATGTGTGAGTCATGAAGTTTGTGTTGTTTTCCTCGAAAGGTGGAGGTATGTTTACCACGATGGATTCATGTGAAGTTTTCCCTAGGGGTATGTTGACATGTTCTTGGGTCTGATTTGTAGGATTGCTAGAGGATGAGACATAGCCTTGACCTGTCATGGTGGTACTAGTGGTTCTTACTATGAGAGTATTTATCTCAACGCCTTCAAGGAGTTTGGTTCCATTTTGCAAGAGGTGCAAAAGATAGCTTTGGGGGTCTGCGACAATCATTTCATCTAGGATTCTCAATACTCTAGGGTCTTGTCATGTGGCTTCAAGGACTTCAAGTGTAACCCTGAGTTCGTCATCTTGCAAGAAGAGATTGTCAAAGGGGTTCCGCATGTTTTGATTAGGTTGTTCATTGGGATTAGTGCCAAATCTATAGTTTCTATGTGAGTCTTGGGGATGTTCTAAGTCTTCTTTTCCCTTTCTTTTCTTTTGCAACTGTGTTTCAATCATAATAGACCTTGCTAGTTTGTGAATGGTGGGAAAATGATTATATCCTAAGGATGGGGATGTAAATGTCTTTATGCTATGTTTTTGGTATATTTCAGATGAGGTGAGAATGTAAGGTGAGGATGCACTTAGTGATTCCTAATGACGTTAAGGATGAAAATGCAAAGATATATTTTTTTTGGTCTTTTCTAAGGTTGAAAATGGGCATATGCTAATGGATGCAGTCTAAATGGTTTATGTAAGGTGGGAATAGAGATATGTTTTTGGTATTTTCTTGGGATGTTTTGCGAGGATGCAACTATGGTGATGCAATAATCTAAGAGAATTACTCCCAAGACTATAGTAGAGGTTAATGATTTTAATCTTCACAAAGTCTAGCTCTAATAGGATACTATTGTCTACTAATGACTCTCAAAGCACAAATCAGGTCTGTTGAGACCTTGGATTTTTAGTGAGAGAGGGATGATTGATTGAAGCAAGTGTGGAAAGTAGACTTATACTAGTCAAATGAGTATTAGGCCCATGTTAGGATGGATCAAATAATGCCAAGGTCTCTTACTCCAATTTTGCACTTATGAGGCAGTCACACTTCGATGGTTTCTCCTTATTTTTTGACTTAGGGAGATTAATATGTTGAACCTCTATCTCTATTGATGTCTAAGGTTGAAATGCTAAGATTTCTAAGGTTTCCTAAATGTTGTGGAAAATATGAGACCTAAAACTTAAGAGAATGAAGGATGGTATTCAAGTGAATCCTAAGGAATGAAAACCTACAGGTCTGAAATGTGTTTAGTATGGCTGCAATTGGATATGATTGGGAGAAAATGATTTCAAAGGTTCCCCTAAGGTTCAAAAATGGTTCTTAGGTAGATGTGTGACACTATTCTGCTTATGCATTTTACTGTTCTGCTTATGCATTTCAGGATCAGGTGGGTGCGTTTCACTGTAACTTATGCATTTCATTGTTGAGCTTATGCGTTGCACTGTTTAGTAGAGGTGTTTTACTATCTATCACATGTGATGTACTATTCAGAAGATGTGTTTCACTCAATCTTATGTGTTACAGAATGTCACTTATGCATTTCACTATTCAACGGATGCGTTGCAGTTTCAACAGGCTCTAAAAGTAGTTTTTCCTAAGTCTGTTTGATGATTTTGTGACAAATCAGAAAGCACATCGGTGATAAAAACACTCAGAAATTAGTCTTGTGGCTATGTCTCTTTGGTTGTTTGATGTTTTTGGTGAGAAGATGTTTTGAAAACACTTAGAAAACAAGCACAACCCTATGGCTAGGCAAGGACTATACTTGTTGAGTTCCCACTTGGGTTTACCCAGCCACGCCTATTTAGAGGGGATAGCATTAGAAACTTGGTGGAACAGGCTCCCCCTTACAACGCACTCACTTCTCAAGCACACCAATTTCCAAGTACTTTGCTATCTCTTCTCTAAATCGCAAAAATGTGGGACGACTATCAGAGATCTATCATCTGACCTCTTGTATCAACAAGTAGAGGGTTTTTGGCCACTAGACAATGGTTCGTAGTGGATATCTGGGGGACTGGCACCCCATAAGCATCCAACAAGCCACTTAAGGCTCTAACTAACCCTACTAGGAGTTTAATATACACTAAGGTACGCCTCCTTTCAATCTAACACTGTATGGTGAGTGCTAATACCAGTTAGGACTTGGCTTTCGCCTTATCCAATTTGTATAGCAAGCTAGACGAAAGCACCACTTGGGGTCACAAATGAGTTCTCCTTGTGGATGTGTCTCAAGAGCAGGCCCACTCTAAAGGGTAACAAAAGCAAGACAAGTTAACATGTGAACTTGCTCACACTCACATGGGGGTTCTTTTGGATTTATCTTTTCTTAAGTGTGTTGTGATTTTATGTAAGGTAAGTGGAGGGTTTTTTGATTCCCAAGATCACCAATAGGTGTGAGAGAAGAGCATATACCTTTCCATAAACCACCAAACATGGCAAATAGAGATGCAATCCTTTTTACCTTTTTAAATGAGTGAGTATGCAAGTTAATTTTAAGTTCCAATGAGTGTGAGAATGCAATATTTGTGGTTCATTTTCAACCCAATGCATGATGATGCAAAGTTGTGTTCTTTTTAACTCATGAAAATGTGAATAATGCAAGGGTTGTGGTTCTTTTTAACCAATATGAATGAGGTTCATTTTAACCCCAAAATGAGTGTAGGTTTGCAAATAGAAAATTGTATTGTTCTTTTTAACCCAAATTGTAAAGTGTTCCTAAATTAAAGCATACACACATTCATGGAAAAATAAAACTCTAAGTAAAAAAATATGGTTTGCAAATGAAGATATCTCTCCATGCCACAGGTGCAAACCAAAAATTAGTAATAGGAAAACCCTAGTTCTACTATTCAAAATAGAAAACCCAAATGAAGAAACTTTAAAAATGTTTTGCCTTTATACTAGTCATATGCGTTGCACAAAAAGTGTAAGCAGTGCACTCTCAGGTGTATGCATTTCAGAAACTAGTGCATGTGACATACTGATATGTGAATGCGAGTCAATTAAGCACATGTGGTGCACTGAGCAACTTATGTGTCGCAGAATCCTGCACAAGCGTCGGATAATTCTTGCAACCTGATTTTAGCAGAAAACCCTAACTAGCAAGAAAAAAAATGTTTTATGCAAACTAATATTAAACCCTAGGGTTGTAAGGTCAATTCTTGAGTGCCAAAAAGATGGAAAACTTTCAGGCACTAACAAGATTTACCTAGATTACAAAACAACCAAGTATAAAGCCTAGACAAGAATCCTTGTAATATTCAAAACTTCTAATGTTTAAAAACCCTAGTGGCTGATAAAAAGCTAGGGAGTAATCTAAGAAAATAGAACCTACAAAACAAGTTATAACCCTGCAAAACAAGTGAAAGCCTTGCAAAATAAACTGAGTTAGGGTTACTTTAAAGTGACACAAGAGACTTTATCCCTAAACATAAACAAATGCATTGCAGAGTTTAGCTTAAGCGATATAGAATCAATACAAACGTCACACCATACGGATGAAGCATTGCATGAAGGAGCGTATGCATCGTACTGATCAGCGTATGCATCGCACAAACCTGTAAATTTCAAAACCCCTAAATTTGTGGCATGTACGGATGATTCACGTTGGGTTCACCAATGTGGGTGGGTAAAAAACTCTGTATCAGTTCTCAAACATGCAGATTAAAACCCTACCTAAGCAATAAATCCCTTAAACACCCTAGAATGCAAGCATAGAAGCATAAAAACCCTAGGATATCTAATGCATTTCCTCCACTACTAAATTCTAACCTTGCTCTAATGGTGTACTCAGACTTACAAGTCTGCAAATTAGATGGAAGCTCTAATGTTGACAATGGCACAAGTCAAATGCTCAAGTGGTGGTTAAAAATGGAGAGGTAAAAGGAGTTTTATAGAAAGTGAGAAATGAATGGAGGGTTGAGATTGATAGTTGACTTAGGGCAAAGATCAATGGCTCACAATGATTTAGGGTTTCCTCTCACAAGAGGACAAATTTGGTTTTTAAATTGGAGGAAATTAGTGAGGAGGTCAATGTTAAAAATTAAATAAATTGTGGGGATTTATTTAATTTTTTGTGAGGAAAGGGGGGATGTGTTAGGATTAGATTAAATAAGTGGGGACTTATTTCACCTAGGGATAGGCTAATAATTTAAATAAATGGATATTTATTTAAATTAAAGGGGATATTGACATTTGATGAGCGAATAATTAAATAATAGTTATATTGTTTAATTATAGAGGAATTTAGAAGAAGTGGGCTTAAATAATTAAATAAATGAAACTTATTTAATTAAGAAAGCGTAGGGGAGGGTGAATTAATTAAATAATTTTAGAAATCATTTAATTAATAGAAGAATGTGGAATTAAAGTGGAATGTGCGTGAAAATGTTGTTCACAGGCCTAGGACATTTTTAAGTGTCTACAACTATAGGTTAGAAAAATGGATAAAACTAACCACACATGGAAGACTAGGCCTCTAATCATTATCATACATATAAACCATAGGAAGATCAAATAGGTAATGGTACACCTAGGAGCTGATGTAAACATGCTATTGCAAAGGGTCTGTGAATTACTAGGAAAACCTAAACTAGAACTAACCCCCTACAACATAGGTTTAGTTGATTGATCTACAACGGGGACACTATGAACATAGAGGGAAGTAGAAGTAAATATAATGGGAATTAAATAGATAATCAACTTCAAAATTGTTGCCATGAAGGAACCATTTGACTCGCTCAATGCCCTATTAGGTCTTCAATGGTTTGTGAATACCAATACAATTACGGACTCTAGGAAAGAAGAAATTTCATTTGTGGATAACAGTAGGATTGTAAACATTCCACTAGGAAGATAGTAGGATGAAACATATGTAGAAGAAGTTAACCCAGAAGAAAACAATGATGAAGATTCAAAGAGTTTATACTCAATATCCAAATTACCCAAGTCAAAAACACCAGAAGAACCAAAATTTGAAGGAGAGATAGGAGTTGAAAGTGACAACTATAGTATAGACAATGAAGAAGTAATAAATGCATGGTTGCAAGATGAACTGGAGTTGAAAACCTAGAGAGTTATAGGGTTCCAAAGGATTTTCATGGTAAAAATAATCAAGGAAACTATGTCGCATTTCATCACATCCAACAAAATTACACCACAAAAGACGTGATAAACTAGGATCCCAACACGAACATATACCAAAGACCACACATAAAATAAACCACATTACATGAAGGATTTCACATATAAAACTCCCTAGGTATTCAAGGGTGGGAGGGATAAACACATATCTAATAAAAATGGAATGTACATTTGATAAAGAACACCCTAGGATGGACATGTTACAACATACACTAGTATGCAATACCACAAGTTGGTGGCACACTCACAAAAAAAAACATTCCATGTTGGCCAGTCCTTAGGATCCTGATAAAAACAAGGTATATACTGGAAGAAGGAGAATACAATATTATACCTAAATACAAAGGACAAGTCCCACCACATGAACATATAGATATGTGTACAATGATATGGAAAGGAAGAAATGAATATGACACAAGGCTCTACATACAACTATTTTATTGGACACTAACACCAGTCACTCAGAACTGGTATATTAATCAAGAAAGAAGAGCATAAACCAAAGATTGGAATGAACTAAAAACATATTTTGTACATGCATTCTCTTTTTATAGTCCACATGAACACATTCATAATGCTATTTGCAAAATGAAGGAAATAATATTCAAAGATACAGAGGAAGAAGAAATAGATATACATCAACGAACTCCTCCACCATTGAAAATAGAGGGAGTATGGAAGTTAATAGAGTGGGTGGAGAATGAAAACAAATACAACAATAAGATGATGATGTCCCACAAAAATTGGACATATAAATTAATCAAGAGGAAAGAGAAATACAACTAGACATAGAGACTAAAGAAAAATATTATAATAAACCAATAAAATTGAAGGAAGAGAACATTGTCAAAGGAGGAGATTATTGGGATGAACAAGTAGTAACACAAGTAACTAAAATTTTATCGAAATTTGAAGACCTATTCCCCAAAACATTTACTAACCTGAAGGGAATAAAAGAAGTTGGCGTAATGAAGATTTAGTTAAAGGAAGGAGCAAAGCCACGATGGAAAAGACCATATAGGCTCAATCCTAACATGAAAAAGAAGACCAAGACAGAGCTAGATAAGATGTTAGCCGCTGGTATAATCAAACTAGTTGAGGATGCGAATAGGATAAGTCCCATGGTATTTTAGAATACAAAGGCAGGAAAAGTTAGAGTCTATGTCAACTTCTGAGAACTTAACAAAGCTTGTATACATGATCCATTCTCAACCCCTTCTATAGAAGAAATCTTGGAACCAGTAGTAGGAAGGGAAATATACTCATTTATAGATGGATTCTCAAGCTATCATCAGGTTAAGATAAGGGAGGAAGATCAACCAAAAACCACTTTTGCATCCGAGTGGGGATGCTTTATGTATACAGTGACGCAAGAGCATCTAGCAATCTAGGGCAATCTTTCATCGCCAAAAAAATGATTTTTCTTTTCTATTATTTTCAATTTTGATTTGTGTGAATACTCATTTGCTTGAATAATGATTCAGAACCTTCAAAGTTTCCAAAAAGGTTGAGAATACTAGGACTTACTATTTTTAGTAATCCTATATTTAAGAAGTGGTTGGGCCCAAACGTTTCCCCAAATCTTTGGAATAGCAACATAAACATTCTCGGTACATCTCAGCCCAAGATCATGTTTGGATTTCAAGGCATTAACGTTTCAATTTTTGAGGTTCATGGAAAAAGTTTCAAAGTCAATTTTGAGGTACTTAGATGTTCCATAACAACCCAAAAATTGGCTAAAAATGAGCTTTGCTTTTGGTGAGATTTCCAATGCATCAAACGTTTCATCAATCGAATACTCAGATCAAAAGTTATGGCCTTCAGATGTTGGGTCTCCCATATTAGAGAATGTAAAAATGTGTCGGACATAGAAAAGAGCTATTAAGGGAATATACACGTGTTGATGAGTATTTTGACACATCATAAGGCATCTTATATTGGTAGATAATTTGGGCACCACTTTTGGGTGGTTTTAGCTCATAGTTTTTTAATATTGTTTGACGGTTTCCTATATTGTGTCTCTTATATATCAGGTGCTTGAGATAGAGGTTGTGTGTGGGAGATGATAGATTTTGAGTTGTCTTTGGATCTCTAGTTGGATATATTCTTTGGAATCTTGCTTTGCAAGTATATTGTAATCCTGTTGAGATTTCTGAATAATATATTAAGTTGCTTTTCGAGGTGGAGTTTTCTCCTAAAAGGGTTTCCCCACATAAATCACTACATTTGTAGTTTGACGTTTATAATTTGTCATTATGAGTGTGTTGGGTGGATTACATCCACATCAAGTGGTAATAGAGTGAGTTTTTCCTAAGAGTGGAAACAGATCACCGAACAGTGAGGCAGTTTATGCTAGGAACTTGAGATTGTGTGTTTAAAGGTGCAATAAGAACCACCAATAAGAACCATCGATTTGAGGTAGCTTCGTACTGAGGAGTTTTTACATTAAGTATAAGAGAATAAAGAAGAAAATCAAGATGCCTCCACATAGAAACCATGTTGGTAGAAATTCTATAGTGACAAAAGAAGGGTTTAGAGCTCTGCAAAGGTAGATTAATGCAATCCAAGAGGAACTAAGAAAAGGGTTTGATCCAAGAAGGAGAGATCAAAGTGAAGATGAAGATGATGCACATTCTAAAGAAAATGATGGAGAATCAGAACTTGAACATGTTAGACTTCATGAAGGCCATAACAAAAATTGGGAAAAGCCCAAATATTGACATCTCTACATTTGTTGGTAATCTCAATCTAGAAGAATTGATAGATTAGATCAATGATATGGAGGAATATTTTGAATATGAAGAAATAGAAGATCATGAGAGGGTCAAGTTTTCCAAGACCAAGCTCAAGGGTCATGCTGGAATTTGGTGGAAGGAGGTGCAGTTACAAAGAAACTGAAAACGAAAAGAGATCACTAGTGGGATAGAATGGTTGATAAATTGAAGAGACAGTTTATTCCTATGGATTATGAGTTGGAACTTCTAAAGAAAATGCAAGGTCTAAGATAAATGAAGATAGTCAAATAATACACCGAAGAGCTTTACAAAGTCATCATTAGTGCGGGTCACACATAGGCTAATAAAGAGAAGGTAGCCAGTTATATCAATGGGTTGAAACCCAGTATCCATAAAGAATTAAGCCTAGTTAGATTGATAACTATTGAAGATACATATCATTTTTCAATGAAGGTAGAAGAAAAGTTGAACAAAAAATTTGAGAACAAATGAAGAGGAAGAGGTCATGGTGGAAGAAAAAGTGGAAGATCATACGGGGGTTATGGACAACAAGATGAGCAAAATAAAAATGAAGATGTAGGTACTAGTCAAAATAACAAAGGTGAAAATGTATACCACCCTCGAGGAAAGAATGATGAGTATCAGAGAGGAAGAGGTATATTTGGAAGAGGGCCTAGAAGAGGATGATTTAGAGGAACCTATTTCAGATGCAATGAAGAAGGGCATAGAGCATATGACTCTCAACAATATCAAGGAGGAACAAATAGAAGACCAAAGGGTAATGCTAGATTTGCCCATGTTGATGAGGAGGCTAAATCTAAACATTCAGAAGATTTAGAATGAGGAGAAGCTCCTATTATCAGAAGAGCCTTGCTAAAAGAAGAGGGAAAAGAAGAACCAACACAAAGAAATAGCCTATTCCGAACAAGGTGTAAATCAAGAGGTAAGTGTTGTGATGTAATTATTGATAGTGGAAGTATAGATAATTTAGTCTCTAAAGAGATGGTCAAAAAGTTGAGTTTGAAGAGAATAGAGAATCCATGTCCTTAGAGGATTGCTTGGTTGTAGAAAGATAATAAATCTTTGGTTAATGAACAGTGTTTGGTAAAGTTTAAGATTGGAGATTACCATGATGAGGTGTTATGTGACATTATGCCAATGTATGTATGTCACTTGTTATTGGGAAGGTTGTGACAAATATGATAGGTATGTTATCCATGATGGTCGTGCTAACACCTATTCTTTGACAAAAGATGGAGTGAGGCATAAGTTGAAACCTGTCAGAGAAGTAGAGGAAGAGGTATGTGGTAATGCTAGAATATGTTTGATATATGGTAGAATAAAACATGAACATATGTGCTTTGCCTTGATTCCTAAACTCAATAAAGAGGAAGGAGAAGATGTACCGATAGAAATTGTAGATATGTTGGATGAATTTAAAGATATTGTTTCAAATAATATACCTAAAGGTTTTCCACTAGTGAGAATCATAAGTCATCAGATGGATTTGATCCTAGGAGCTAGTTTTCCTAACAAGGCAACCCATAGAATGACTCCTATAGAAAATGAGGAGCTAGATAGAGAAGTTCATGAATTGTTAAAAAAGGGGCTAATCAAATAGAGTTTGAGTCCATGTGTAGTACATGTAGTACTAGCACCTAAGAAGGATGGAGAATGAAGGATGTGTACCGATTCTACCTAGGCCATCAACAAAATCACAATCAATCACATATTTCCTTCACTAAGGATGGATGATATCATGGATTGTCTAAGTGGAGAAAAGTATTTTACAAAGATATATTTGAAGAGTGGGTATCACTAGATTAGGATATGGGAAGGAGATAATTGGAAGATAGAATTCAAGACAAAAGGACTATATGAGTGGTTAGTGATACCATTTGGACTAGCTAATGCATCGAGTACTTTCATGAAGCTCATGAACAAGGTACTCACAAATGTTTTTGGTAATTTTGTTATTGTCTATTTGGATGATATTCTATTTTTTAGCAAAACCTTGGAGGAACATTTGATGCATGTTCATAGAGTTTTTCAGAGGTTGAAGGAAGAGAAACTGTTGATAAATCTAAAGAAGTGCAACTTTGTGAAGGAGTTAGTGTATTTGGGCTTTGTGATCTTAGCTGAGGGTTTGAAGATGGATCTAGAGAAAGTAAGGGCTATCATATAATGGCCTACACCAAGGCATATTAGTAAGGTAAGATCATTTCATGGATTGGCTAGTATTTATAGGAAGGTCATTAGAAATTTCAGCAACATATGTGCACCTTTAACTGAAACAATGAGAGGAGATAGAAAAGAATTTAAATGGACTGTAGGGGTAGCCAAGAGTTTGGATTTGTTGAAGCAAAAAGTTATAGAGCAACCTATATTAACACTTCCAAATTTTAACAAGGTATTTAAGGTAGATTATGATGCTAATGGCCATGCCATAGGAGTTGTATTAATTTAAGAAGGAAGACCCATTTCATATTTTAGTGAAATACTCAATGATGCTAGGAAGAAATATTTTGTTTATGATCAAGAATTCTATGCTATTGTTCAAGAATTAAATAAATGGAGACAATATCTCTTGCCTAAGGAATTTGTTTTGTACATTGATCATCAATCATTATAGTAAATTTGAATAGTCAAATGAAGTTGAATCAAAGACCTTTGAAATGGGTTGAATTTTTACAAAGCTATACATTTGTGTTGAAGCATAGAAGTGAGAAGTCTAATAGGGTTGCCTATGCCTTGAGTAGGAGGCATAATTTTTTGGTGGAGATGAGAATTGAAGTTGTTGGGTTTGAAGAACTCAAGCATTTGTATCCATAAGATCTAGATTTTTTAGAGGCATGGAAAGCTTGCCTAGAACCTGTCACCATGGATAGAACACAATGGTTGGATTACATAATCCAAGATGGCATGTTATTTAGAGGAAGTCAATTTTGCATTCCAAGAAGTTCCATGAGGGAGAAATTGATAAAAGAAAAGCATAGTGGAGGATTAGCAGGAGATTTTTGGAGAGATAAGATGGTTGCATTAGTAAGTGAGAACTATTATTAGCCACAATTGTATCAGGATGTGAAAAAATTTGTATAGAGTTGAGGGGTATTATAGATGGCTAAGGAGTAAGTCAAAATATTGGTTTGTACTTGGTTTACCAAGGACTCAGAGAGGTCATGATTCCACTTTTGTGGTGGTTGATAAATTTCTCAAGATGGCACATTTCATTCCTTTCTAGAAGAAAAATGATGTAGTTTATATTGTAGAGATAATTTTCAAGGAGGTGGTTAGACTTCATGGTCTACAAAAGAGTATAGTTTCAGACAGAGATATAAAATTTGTTGGATAATTTTGGAGGACATTATGGAAGAAGCTAAAGATAGATTTGAAGTTTAGTTCTACACATCATCCACAAATTGATGGTCAGATAGAAGTGGTAAATAGAAGTTTGGGAAACCTTTTGAGATGTTTGGTAGGAGAAAAGACGAAGGGATGGGACTTGATTTTCGCTGAGTTTGCATACAACAACTAAGTTAACAAGAGTACAGGAAAATCATCATTCCATATTTTAAATAGAAATAGTCCTAGAAATGTTTCAGAGTTGAGGAAGATGGATAAGGAGGAAAACTAGAGTGTAGATGCAGAAGATTTAGAAGAACACATGAAGAATCTTCATGAGGATGTAAGGAAGCATATTCATAAAATGAGTAATCAGTATAGGGAGAAGCCAAATAAGAAAATATGATTCAAAGAGTTCAATGTTGGAGATGAGGTCATGGTCCACCTTAGGAAGAAAGGTTCCTTGTAGGAACATATAGCAAACTGAAGATGAAGAAATTTGGACCTTGTAAGATTATGAAGAAGCATGAATTAGGGAATGCCTATGAAGTTGGGTTGTTGGGTGGGATCACTATTTCACCCGTGTTCAATATTGCTAAGTTGATAGAATATCATGAAGGAAGTATTGAAATATGGGGAAGTAGATGGATAGTGGAATATCCCAACACCTATTTTAGAGAAGGTAGAAATTGAAGAAATCTTAGATAGTCATGTGAGAAGGAGCATAAGAAACATGTAGTATGAAGAATATTTAGTCAAATGGAGAGGATGACCTATTGAAGATTCTTCATGGTTATCCAAAGCAGAGGTTGACCATATTGGTTTTCCTCAAACACTAGAGACATGCCAAGGTCACTTCTTAAATTACCCTAGGTGTCTGATGTAGGAGCATCCAAAGGTGTAGGGTGATCTTGCATCACCAAAAAAATATTTTGTTTTCTATTCTTCTCAATTTTGGTTTTTGCGAATACCCATTTGCTTGAATAATGATTTGGAACCTTCAAAGTTTCTAAAAAGGTTGAGAATACCAGGACTTACTATTTTTTGTAATCCCACATCTGAGAAGCAATTGGGCTCAAAATTTTCCCCAAATCTTCAAAATAGTAACATAAACATTCTTGCTAAATTTTAGCCTAAGATCATGTCCGTATTTCAAGATATTAAAGTTTTAATTTTTGAGGTTCATGGAAAAAGTTTTAAAGTCAATTTTGAGCACTTAGAAGTTCTATAATGGCCCAAAAATTGGTTGAAAATCTTTGTTTTTTCGTGAGCTTTCCAACGCTTCAAATGGTTTATCAAATGGCTCATCAATCGGATGCTTGGATCAAAAGTTATGGCCTCTAAAAGTTGGGCCTCCCATATTAGAGAATGTAAAACCATGTCAGACATATAAAATAGTTGTTAAGGGAAGCTACATGTGTTGATGAGTGTTTTGACACATTATAAGGGATCTTTTATTGGTATATAACTTGGATGCCACTTTTGGGTGGTTTAAGCTCATGGTTTTGTAATACCGTTTGATGGTTTTCTATATTGTATCTCTTATATATCAAGTGCTTGGGATAGAGGTTGTGTGTGGGAGATGATAGATGTTGAGTTATCTTTAGATCTTTAGTTGGAGATATTCTTGCAGAATCTTGCTTTGCAAGTATATTGTAATCATGTTGAGATTTCTAAATAATATATCAAGTTGCTTTTCGAGGTGGGGTTTTCTCTCGAAAGGGTTTCCCCACATAAATCAATATGTTTGTGGTTTGATGTTTATATTTTGTCATTGTGAGTGTGTTGGGTGGAGTACATCTCCATCATACAGTGATGCCATTTGGGCTTAAGAATGCATCAGATGTCTTTAGAAGAATAATGATAAATGCATTTAAGGACTTTATACATGAATTATTAGAAGTATACTTAGACAATTGAAAAGTGTATGGACAAATCAAGGAGCATGTACAAGCTTTAAGAATGATGCTAAACAAATGCAAAATCTTACAGATCTCACTAAACTTGAAGAAATACATGTTTGTGTTACTATTTGGTACCTTATTAGGACACATAATATGTAAATAGGGATTAATGGTGGATCCATTGAAAGTGGCGTTGATCATGACTTTACCACTACCTAAGGCAACAACTGAGGTGAAGACCTTTGGATATATAGGGTATCATAGAAAGTTCATAAGAGGATATGTAGTAGTGGCAGCTCCATTAGAAGGGATTTTAAAGAAGAAAACTGATAAGACAATTGAGTGGAATGGACAATGCCAATCCTCTTTTGACACTTTAAAATAGAAAATAGCAGAGGCACCAATCTTAATTTTCCAGATTAGACAGAACCCTTTCATGTACATGTGGATGCCTTTGGGATTGCTATTGGGGTAGTACTTGCACAACCCAAAGGGAAAAAAGATCACCCAAAAGCTTTTGCTACTAAAAAATTGTCTAAAGTAGAGAAAAAATACACAATAATAGAAAGGGAAGCCCTGGCAATGGTGTACGCTTTGCAAAAATTTAGACATTACCTACTTCTACACCATTTACTTTCTTTACTGATCATGAATCCTAGAAATACTTATTGAACTAACCTATTACTTAGGGTAGAATATGTCGATGGTTACTCCTCTTTCAAGAATTTAACTTAAAAAAAATGGCAAAACCAAAAAAAATAAGTAGGGACCAGATTATTTATCAAGGATTGAAACAGGCGAGGACCCAGACAACCAGGAGAAAGAACTTCCTGGCGCACATCTATTCAGACTAAGTGTGGTACCCAAAGAACTAAAAGATATAGTTAGCTTACTCTCTACAGGTGAATTCCCACCAATCTCATAACCATAAGAAAGACAAACCTTAGTCTAGAAGGCCCTACCTTACACATTAGTAGAGGGAGAACTACACATCATAGGTAAAGATGATATTGTGAGAAGAGTCATATATGATCATGAGAGAAATAAAATTTTAAGAGAAGCTCATGAAGGAATCTCTGGTGACCATAACTGCAGTGAAACAACAGTGAAAAGAGTTAATTTCTAGGATTATGGTGGCCAACACTGCACAAGGATGATAAGGAACATGTGAAGAATTGTGATATATATTTCAAAGGGTAGGTAAACCTACCACAAGAGATGAAATGCCCCTAAAACTAGCACAACTACAATTTGAAAAGTGGGCAATTGACTTCACAGGTCCCATAGACTGACCAACCAAATAGTGAAAAGTAAGACTTACTTTATCAGTGGTAGAATATCTCATAAAGTGGGAAGAAGCTGAACCAACAAAAGACTACACCGCAAGAACCACCGCAAAATTTTTATATGAAAATATCATAATAAGATTTGGATGCCCCCTAAGTATAAAAAGTGACCAGGGAAAACACTGTAAATAAAGTCAATGCTGAATTATTACAAATGTTTATGATCATACATAACAGGAGCTCACCATATCACCCATAGGCAAATGGACCAAGTGAAGCTTTAAAAAAGATAACCGGTACTGCCTTGACCAAGATGTGTGATGGAAATAGGGAAGATTGGGATGTCAAAATACCTACGATACTTTGGGCATACCGTACTGCATATATAAGAGCAACCAAGTTCACACCATTTGAGTTAGTATATGGTATGGATGCAACAATACCTATTAACTTTATAATCCCCAACATTCACACTGCACTAACCTTACAGTTAAATGAAGAAGAATCACTAATATAGAGAATTGAAGATCTTTAAAAATTAGACAAAAATAGATTGATGGAAGCATACAACTAGAATTTGGAAAGGAAAATACAAAAGGCTTGGCATGACAAGAATCTGTGGACAAAATCATTTAAGGAGACCTAGTATTGTTGTATGATAGTAAATTTAAGAAACAAGGAAACTTGAAAGTAAGATGGTTAGGCCCCTTCTACATACACAAAATTAGAAACTCAGGAGTGGTAAAACTATAGTCCATAGATGAAAAACCCTAACCGGATATATAAATAGAGCTTACATAAAAAATTATCACCAAACAATAGAAGAAAGGGAAAAAACCCATGAAATTTCATTAACTATATCCTATGTACAAAAGTGTAACATAGAAAAGACAAAAATACCATTAGACAATAAGGCACGGGTAAAACCTAACGACTACAAAATCCTGCCAAAAGAGAAATGGGAAAGTGCAATTAATACACAAAAGCATAGTTAGATCTATATAACCCTAAATCCGAACATACTTAGCCACAATTGCATCTAAGATGAAATTTCAAGAGCTAAGAGTGAACAAAGAAGAAGAGAAAAATAGTATAAACCCTAAGTGTAGCCATAGTGAAAATCACCACTCCTATGTTGATAGACATCATTGAGAAACTGAGACCAAAGTACAAGAAATACCCATACAAAGCAATGGAGGTTGATAAGGATGGAGTATTCTCAAAGGTTCCACCAAATGCGATCTACACAGAGGATGTCTAGAAGTATATACATGTGCCCATCTCAGAAATTGATCACACTAAGTTTGAGGAGCTACATAGTACACTCCTCTAGTTGAACTAGACCAACTACTCGCCACAATATGCAGAGATAGGAAAGAAGAAACTGGATATATGGAAGGACTATCCAGAATTTTGTGCAGAACATGAATGGGTAAGCATCATACATAGCCAAATACATGATGAGTATATGTACTTGGATAAACTACAGTGCCGCATAACCAAACAAGAAATCAAAGCAGTTACTAGTCTGAGCATGGTAGGGGAATTGCCATCCAAAAAGGTAATTAAAAATGATAAAGTAACCAAACTCATTGGTGCAACACCAGATGGTCAGAGCTTGAATGTGAAAGAAATTATCAATCCTACAGTGAGATACGTGACTATGGGGATTGCATATAAGATTTATTATGCAAACCGTTAGGAATATGCAACTAGAATGACCATCCATACTGCATACCAAATGGTCGTAGATGGGAAGGACTTCAATTTGTTTGAAGTGTTGAGGGAACAACTACTTGGGAACCTACATAAAACAAAGAGCTCACACTATAACTTTAGGTGTGGAACACTTATCATATGCCTTATTTTCTACTTCACGAATGCTTTACCCAATTATGGTGGAAAGATATGTTAGACAAATATCTCAATTATGGAACAAATCACACAACATGGAAAAATTTTCAAAGATAAACCATCATTCACCACTGCATATTGGGGTTTCTTCAAGGCCTTACAAACTAAGATGCAAGCTAGGGAAAGGATACCTTATGAGTTAGTTAAGCAGTATATAAATCATATAACATTCATGGTAGACAAGGATTATATACATATGGAGGCGGTAGAGCCCAAGACATCCTAGATACCTAAACTACCCTATGAAGTTACAAAGGTAGAGATACAAGCATATGCCCAAAATATATTGAGTAAACCACAGGATCCAAATGCAGAGAGATTTGGAACATACAGGGAGTTTATGGATAAACAACAAAAAAAAGATGTGGAAGAGAAAGTGGAGAAGAATAAGGAGAAGTTTCATGAAAAATGGGGAATTCCACTGCAACCAAGTACATCAGCTCCACAACCTAGCACATCACTATTGTAGCCTATCACAACATTACTGCAGGCTAGCACTACAAAGACTCCATAAATAAGGAGGTTAGGAAGAAGACACTCCACAAGAACAATCACACAAATTGCGGTAGAATCAGAGTCATTGACACAAACTATGTCCACTCCACAACAAAGCAAGAAAGAACCGAAAGCACAAGAAGCATCATAAATTCTCCTACAATTGAGTGCAAAGAAGAAAACCACAATGAGAAAAAACAAGGGGTAAAGAGAAGCATGATATAGGCATTTGTAGAAGAGGGAATTGAAGAGGAAGTAAGGAAACCATCGTAGCAGAAGAAAGCCAAAGTTATAATGGTAGATACAAAAGAAGACGAACAAAGAGAGAAATAACAAGAAGAGGAGCCAATAATGAACCTAGAGGTAGTAGTTAATGCCATCCAGCACCATGGACTGTTAAAAGCTACAAAAAACATGTACAATAAAGTCTGTCTAGAGAATAAGGAAGTCATAGAAAGGGCGGTAATAAGTTGCATGTGGAGAAGCAACAAGTCACTTGAGGAAATCATGGAAGGTTTCCCTTAAGAACTAATGGATGAAATGAGGAAAAGAAGGGAGAAAGCCCTAGGAATAGAAGAAGAAAAAAGGAAAAAAGCCATAGATGAGGTAGACCCAACTATCTCAACAGAATAGAAACAAAGATTGGCACAAATGCATGCCACATAACTTTGCACAAAATAGAGGTGGATACCTCGATGGCCATGAAAGAAGAAGAGAAAAGAAAATTATAGGAGGATATAGAAGAGATAACAAAGAAAGCATAAGATACATTGTGAGAGGAGCAACGAAATGAACAAGAACAAGAAATTAACTCTCCACAACATAATGGACAACAAGAGGAAGAGGAACATCAAGTAAGACAGGTAGATATTGTTGTGTCTTACACACACGCCCCATTTTATCAAATGGAGACCCCCTTTCTTTGCTTTGGCTTGGAGTCTCAACCTTTATTACTTATGGCAATGAGAAGGTGAGTTTGTGCTTAGATTGCATGATTTGTTATAGATTTCAGTATCTGGTATGTTCAGAGTCATTTGATGCCTTTTGGGATTGATTTGGAGGAGTTTTGATTGGGTTTGTCCTTAGGAAGTAACCATTTGTTACCTTTTGCACTAAAATTGGGTGCTACTACATTTTGCTCAAAAATCCTATCACAGATATTGCCCTTTGAAATTGCTTTTGCAGGATGTGTCTTGTTGAAATTTCTAGTTTCCAGGTCTTAGAGTTGCAAAATCATGTCAAATTCCACAAGGTTTCACTAAGGGGTCCATATACTTTCACCCTGATGCATGTTCCTGGCACCCTGATTTGGCTAAGTCTGAAACCCTGAAAAACCCTTAAAAATGGCTAAGTCTGAAATCTGGTGGAACCTCAAAAATCTAGAATCTGCATGTTAAATCCTATGGATCTGGAACCTATCTCAAACATCCTGGTAGTATATTTTAAAATATTTAAAGAATTCAATATCTAAACATATACTTAAATATATTTTGAAATATACTGTCACCCAAGGACTCTCAAAATCTGGCACCAAAAATAGCCCCTACTGCACTTAGCGCTAAAAATCAGTCCTACTGCCTAGTGCTAAAAACAGACCTTACCGAGTTGCGCTAAAAACCCACTTCACTAACTTGCGCTAAAATGGGTTCTTGGCGACTTGCACTAAAAATCACTTTCACTGCCTTTGATCGACAAGTCAGTCAGACCCAAAATTTGTGCTAGGTTAGTTAGACCCAAAAGTAGTGCTAATGCCTTTTGCGCTAAAGTAGCTCCTCACAAACCTGCACTAGAAATCGTACCAATCGACCTCATGTTATATCAATAGTCAATCAGACCCAAAATCCATGCTGAGGTGGTAGTCCATGAAATCCGCACTAAAGGTGTTAGTTCTAGAATTGCATTGCACTGACTTTCAGTCTGTGACACCCAAAATCCACGCTAGGTTAGTGAGACTCAAAATCAACACTTTTTGACATTTTGGCCTAAAAATTGAGTTTTTCAATGTACAAATTGGATTTTCTTGGTGAATTTGAATTGCACAACTATTTATCATATCATGATGGACATTTTCATCAGGTTTGTGAGGATTGTGAGCATGTTTGACGTTAATTAATGCTATTGCACATGAAAAGTCAATACCCCAAAAAAATCTCGCTTTTTGCAAAAAAGGCTATAAAAACGTAAAATAAAAGTCTCCAAATGGATTCAAATGGCCACAAAAATCTCTCAAATCAACATATAGGGCAAATGGGTACTTGAAAATGGTAACAAATGCAAAAAATCATGTGCAAATCACTGGATTTAAGAGGTTGTTCATAGACAAAGTGACATTGACAATGAGCTATTCCTGACTGATCTATGACTGCAAGTGGACATATCTTGATCCAAATTGATGGAAAATAATTGTTTATGATGAAATTGATGCTTTGCCTTGTTGATTGCAGGTCTAAGAGGACAAAGGAGCCAACTGGAGCCGTCTTAGAAGGATGAACATACAGAGGTACCCTGCTGACTTAGAAATGCAGAGTCAACATTCTATCAATCAAATTGATGTTGCACCTGTGAGAGAAAGTTAGTATGATGTCCAAGGTGATGGAGATGAGGCTTAAGAGCTAGAAAACAAAGTAGATCAAGTCTACTTCATTGTTGTTCCTGTAAATCTTGTTGAATGTCCAGAACATATTTACAGCTACCTGCACTTGTTCCAGCAGTCCAATCATCAAGAATCAATCCAACAAGCATCCAATTGGATATGCCTTCATAAAAAAATGGCTCATATACTCCTCTTGACTATTCAACACATTGGAGAGGTTATTTGTCTTATTAAACAACTCAAAGGTGACAAACAACAAGATGATCCAGTTAGCATGAGCAATCCCGTCAGTCCACATCAGCTTAAGTTTTCACATGTCATATGACTTCCTTTTGACTTCCTTCCACCTTGGAAAGTGGCTCTTTGGCATGTATATCCAAATGGGTATCCATTTTTTCTAGATTCAATGTATTTGTAAGCTGTATTTTGTCTTTTTCCTAAAGGACAAATGCAAATCCAAAAATTCAACTAACTAATGTATCTCATTAAATGCCATGTAATCTGGACCATTGGTGATGAGGTCGGAGTAGGCTTTGTTAATACATCATCATTTACTCTTTATCAATCTAGAGGTGTCTGGAGCGATCTGCGATAAGACTGTTTGTTGGGGGGTTTTCTTTACGGAATGGTTGAGGACCAAAGATTGGTTTAGTGATCCTTGCACAATTGTGGTTCAGATCTTCTTTCTCATAAAATAACTACCTTACTTTTCTTGAAAAGAAACACTCTTGCTTGAAAAAGAAACTATTCTAACATATTTTGAAATAAACATTAATCTAATTGCTTTGAAAAAAACACACGTGCTGAAATGGGAGTTTAATCTAATTGCTGGAAATGAACACACTTGCGAAAACTAAGAGATGACCAGAAAGGAAACCTATTGTTTCTTCTCAAACATGCAATACTCTGAACATCACAACGCTTAAGGAAATAACAAATAGGATTTTTATAATTTTCTATTTTTGGAAGAATAAACCTGCAGGTGAGAACACATGATAGAAAAAACAACACATATAACACTTTGCTGTAAAGAAATTAACAAAAGTAAAATGATACAGACAGAATACTGAGAGATCTCCTCCAAGATGGGGAAGCGGGCCCTACTTTCCCAGCTAGAGATGATCCTCTTTGCTCAACAACTTCTTTCAAAAGAAATCTCCCTTCATTTGTATTTTATCCATATTTAAAGAACATACATGCCTAAACACAGAAGTTTTCTTCTGCTGAAAATAAACTGTGATGAACAACTAATTGATGGAAAACATGAACTAACTAAAAAAAGGTACAATGGCTCTTCTACTTATACAATCAAGCCTTATTGAAAAAGGAATGCTAATTGCAAGTCTAACTGCAGCAAACTAGAACATCCAGTTGCATGCTTATTGAAAGGTAAATCTAATTACTAATTAATTTCCTATGAACTGGAGTTGGAACAGCTAGCTGTATTATTTGCTTAACTACACAATCAGTTGCAAGAAACTCCAGATCCTCTATCTGAGTAAAGCAATTACCGGGGTGAACTCCATGAGTTCCCCAAAAATAGTGGTGCGCCCAAGCGACAATGATAGCTAGAGCTGACGTTTGCCATTGGATATATGGGTCACTAAGTTCAGTGACATGGCGGTGTAATTAAAAGCTGTGGCAAGGATTTGAGGTGCTGATTGGGCGTGTTGCAGGGCTTAGAGGGTCTTCAGGAGCATTTGCTGGAAATCATCGACTCAGGGGAGGATGACGCTTAGGAAGTATTGGCCTTTGGAGCTATCTGAAGTTTAGCTGAAGTTCAACTGCTACAACATCCACAACTTATACCACAAGTTATGAGATATGCACATAGAAAACATCATTCAAGCATCAATTTTAAAGAGATTTAATCAAGGTTTAATGAAAACAAAACATAAGCATAATCAATTCTCAGGATGAATATAATTATAATAATATGTATTTATATGTCAATATGTTTTTAAAAGTTTATCAAAGCATGAAAATATTGATAATTAAATGAGTCAATCATTTGGTTCATCATTTCCTCCCTGCTTAGCTTCTGCCATGCCCTCATGGCCATTACTGTCCTGCCCCATCCAGAATGTTTTTCCCTTCCATAATTGTGCTACAGTTATAGTCGTCATTGCCATACTGGAACAAATGTCTGCCCTTAGGATGGAACCCATCATTCTCCTGAATCCTGTTGTACCATTTGCTGAATTTTTCTGGTGGCATTGGCTCACCTTGAGGATGGCTGAGCCTGGGTGCTGGCATGAGCAATAGTGGGGGGTCTAAACCTCATTCTAATCCAATTTTGTTGCTTTTGTTGAATAATTGGAATGAGGCTCCTGACTCTTGCGGTCATCCATTGTATGTTCGCAGGGGAAACTGGTTCCCTTCTTTTTAGCACATTGGGAAGTGTTTGAAACCATGCTCTGTAGCTTGACGTGGTGGCATTGGGAAGGTAATATGCAACAGCAAAGAAATCTACAATACAAGAGTTCAAATTTTGTATATATTGGCCCATGATACCTTGCCTATACACATTTGCCTTGAAAGTATTTCTGAACCATGTAGTCTTTGGGCATTCATGACTCATTAGTAGGCCAATTGACCTAGCGATAGTTTCATACTCCTCCATTCTGTCTTCCCATAATCTATTGTTTCTTAATAGGGATAGATAGCTCTTGATTTGGAGTTCCCCTATATAAAGATTTAGCATGGAAGTATCTACATGGCCCTGAATGTGGCCATGTTGGAAAAACTCACAGAGAAGGTTCTTCTAATCTAGAGGATTTTGAAGACATTCAACAAATTCGTTTTCATTTTCAAAATCAAAGGGCAAATTGTAGCTAATGCACAGTAGTTTCCATCTCAAAAATTGTTCTCTTAGAAAAAGAGCATACACACCTAAGGGTGCCCATTGTGCTAACAGAGTTTCCCTTGTTTCACAGGTGAGAGCCAAATTTTTCTCTACCTTTACTTTCTCCTGCCTCAAGGTCTCCATCGCTCTCCGGAGCTTTGCAATTTCACCTCTGAGTTGTCTATTATCTCCAGTTAACTATAGATTTTGTTCATAAACATTTAAGGATGTGGTGGCAGGGGTTTGCTGGGTAGAAGTCTATCTCAGCCTAGCGATTTGCTTGTCCTTTTGGGTAATCATGCCTACCTGATTATCCACCTCCTTTTTTAAAGCAGCAATTTAGTTTTCCTTTTCTTCTTTTTCCCCAATGGCCTTCACCCTTTTTGCCGCCAACTCCTCATCTTTTGCCTTTACTTGCTAAGACAAAGCTACCAACTGTGCTTTACATTGCTTTAGCTCAAATTCAATCTTTGAAATGTCAAGGGCATGTCAGGTATCATGTGTTGTGGTATCCTTAGAGTTGGAGCTCTCTGTCATGACCTGTTTGCCTTGCCTGCGCCCATGTTGCAATGGTTCATTCTTTGGTGCTTTCGAGGCATTATGCTCATCTCCCGCCGGAATACCACTGCCACCACCTTCCTTAATTATTTCATGTACCTTTTGTGGAATATCATCTCTGCTACTCTCCTTAGTTGTTTCTCACGTTTCTTGTGGACTGCCCTACTGACTTGCTAGAGCAATGGAGACTGCTTCAACATCTTCCTCATCCGAAGAAATAATAAAAGTGCGAGAGTGTCTAATTTGCACAAGTCCAGAGGATACTGCTTCACCTTGTTGGCGTGGATGCTCTGCACCTTTGTGGAGCCTTTTGAAGTGGACTTTGGAAGGATTTGAAGACATGGCGATGGCTTCGCCAGATATAGACACAGTAGAAAAGTGCTTTGTTCTTTCCTTCTTTGGCGTCAAAGCCAAAAAGTCCTCCCATTTTCTCTGCCCATCTTCTTGCTACATGAAATGGGGTTTCATAATCAATTGAATTAATGCCACATGGCTAACTGGACCCTCTCTATTTTTTTGTTTTGTCAGCATATTTACCAATGTAGTGTGCAAAAAGGCAGGAATGTTTATCAGAAACTATGGATTATTGGCACCATGCCTGAGGTGTGTAATTAATCTCATTCCAGGGCCGAGTACAGCCCCGTACTGGCCATCACAAGTAAAGAACTTCATAACCCACAGGACTACAGTATTCCAAGGATCTGAAAAACTGTTCTTATCGATGCCTTTTGTAGCACCTTTGCTAACAATGTATCTAGGCAAGGGCTCAAGAGCGACATGAAAGTTCTGAATTAACTCCTCATACGAGGGTTTAGTGGCAAATAAATCAACTCCCACTGTAGCTATTCCAGAAATTTGACTAATGACAGTAGAGCTGATTGGAAACCTTACCCCTCTTACAGTTGTGAATGTTCTGTGGAAATTCTTGGACTAATTCTACCTCGAAACCCTCAAACTTCTGCAAGAACTCGAGCCATCCCACCTGTTGGAAAATTTGAGCACTGGCGTCTAGTGGTGCCCACCTATTTTTTGGGTTTCAATTATTCATCTGCATGCATTTTCTCTCAAACCCAAAAAAATCTAAGTCTTTCAACCTTTGCAGTTGAAAAGTGCAAAAAATAGTTGTATGCTTGTGTCTTTGTATATACAAGGCCATTTGTATATATATGTAGGTTCAAATGTACATTCGGGCATACAAGGCGGTTTGTATGTTCAATCGGCCTTCAAAAATAGTAAAAAAGTGATTGTATGCATTTCACAATGCATATCGGGTTTGTATATGCATTGAGGAATCTATCGCAGATTCTGAGAGTATGTTGCGTTTGTATCTAAGGGATTGCATGTATATCGCATTGTATGTTCAGACATACAATGAGTAGATACAAGCGGACATACAACGGAAAGGTACTTTGGAGATGTGCAAGGGACAATGTATACCGCAAAGATACAAGGGTGAATGTATGTCCGACACACATTGGAAATGTATATTGCAAATATACAAAGAGGCTGACATGCATTCACTACAGTGACAAAGGGTCATCGGCCAACACATATGCAAAGGAAAGAATGTACAAGGCCGATATACATTTGGTGGGGCCCGCAGGTGTACAAAGCAGATTGTATGTGTTCGACATACAATGGCGACATACAAAGCAGAGTGTATATCGAGTAGATGCTTTAGCGGCAATGTACAAGAAGATACATGCAAGGCAGGAACCAAAGGGCGGGGCCCACCGTTTGCATATACAAGTGCGATTGTATGTTCACACATACAAAGGAACATACATTCTTAATGTGCATGGCTCGGACCTGAAAAGGTATGCAATGTAGTTGATAAAGGCTCGGGTCCGATTGAATGTATGTTTTTGCTTGTATATTGTATTTGTATAATGCGATATGCAAGCTGATATATAAGGCGAACATATAAGGGAGCGATATACAAGCCAGACCTGACTTAAAAGTCAAATCTGGTGAATTCAACCCTAGCATCCGTGGCTTGTATGTATATGGTGTTTGTATATGCCGATATACAAGGCAATGAGGATACAAGGCCCGAATTTCAAATTCTTTCCAATCTTATTAACACAGTGGCTGGGGTCCGCGGCTTGAATGTATATTGTGCATTGTATATTACAATATACAATGAGAAGTGCAATGAGTTACATAGAAGCCAGATTTCAAAGTAATTTTAGAATGCTTCATAATGATTTGAAATCCGCAACTTGTATGTTAAATGTGTTGTATATGCATAAGCTTTTGCATATACAAGGGTTTTAAAGGCAAAATGGCAAAAGGCAAAAAAAGGCAAAATAGATGGCAGAAAAGTCAAAGATGGAAGCACATTGCTGCTACATTTCCAAGAGGCCGTGAGTAGGTTGGCATTAATTGCAGGTTTGTAGAAGCATGGGTTGATGATTGATAGGCTACCTACCAGATTTGTGAAGAAAATCTCCAGACGACTACACATTCCCCGATCTCACCTCTTTTTTCTTCCTGTTCTGCCTGGACATTGAATGATTTGAGCACCATTCTTGGTGCATTGTATCTGGCAAAATTTTGAAAATGCCATGTAATTATTGCTGAGTACACAGTCTTTCTATAAGAGGCAAATTGTGTTACTCATTTCTAGTTGTTGAAGACGGGTATTTTTGGGGGAAAAACAACGAAAAATAAAGCATTTCCTGTCTATTTTATCTCTATTGTGAGTTTATGAGTTGCATCTGAATGCACCTTGCACATATGTTCAGTTTCATGTCATTTTATATGAAAAATGCTTTATTACATGTGTTTTAGCTGTCTGTCTCCATTTGTTGTATGCATTTTCTTCTTTTGAATCTGGTTGCTAAGGGTTTCTCAGATTTTATGGTATAGATTTCTGTATCACATGTTTAATCTCTAACTTCCATTCAAGGAGTGGATTAAATTGTTTTAGGTTAAGTATGGAGAAGAATGTATGTCAGCTGGGATATGTGTAAGCAGAGACAGTTAAATACTTATCCTTGGGTGGTGTTTGTAAGGCAAATACCAGTCCTAACCCCTTAAAACTTGAATGCCAGTTGCAAGCCATTCTCTTGTATACGTTTAGTTGACTCCTTGCCCTGAGATAGGCACCAATCTACTTCTTCTGTAGTAGTTATGATCCAAAACCCCTGTCTTGCATCCAAAACATGATTTCAAACCATTCCATTTTTCCAACCTGTTAGTTGTAGGAGTAGGATTAGGACCCCTGCATACTCTCATCCATAACCAGTCAGATATGTCCAAGAAAGTTGCCAAACTTGTGATTTATCATTCAAACCTTGGTCCTTACATGAGAGCATTCTGCCTGTTATTGTAAAGCTAAATCTTTCTCTCATTAGGTGAGTCAAAGTGTCAAATCTTTAGCTAATAGGGATACCCCCCTTGGTGTGGCAGAACCAAAAGTGAAGGGGAGGCAGCTCACACAACCTCATGTATATGTTGGCCAGATCTACCTGTGCATTGGAACTGGTAAACCCTCTATCGATCCAGAGAGAAAGAACCAACAGCGTCATCGATGATTGCATTCTCTAGTTCTGCCTTCCGTTTATGCCCCATATCTAGTAATTATTTTCTCTGCCTGCCACTCTGGTTTGAAGGAATTCAATCCAGAGCAAGAGGGGGTCTATACTGCAACTTGGTTTATTGAAGTTTGTCTTTATTTCAGTCCAATGAAGAAGGAAGCTATTGAAGTATGAGTTGCCATCTACAGATTCATTGGAAGAAATAATTGCATGTAGGTTGGTACTTGTTCCTACTTTCTTTTTGGTATTCATGGTGGATACTTCAGAGTGTTGCTGTAGGGTGGCGCGTGTGAAATTTTTCTTCAGAACTACCATCTTAATTGCCTTCTATGCGTTTCCGGAGCTGACGCCATTCCACTATGGATTTATGTCCATTTAGATGTACTTCCCTCTTAATTGGTCATCATTACCTTCATTATGATTTTACAAACCAGGGTTTTATTCCATTTTTGGCAATAATTTAAAACTCGCCCATCTTAATGACCAAGTACTACGATTTTCTTAGGGAATACGCAGGATCCACAATCAAGTATCAACTTGCCACATGTCAATCCACAATCATTGCCATGACTGCGATCTTTGTGCACCAAAAGTTGAAGTTGCATGATCTTACATTTTGAAACACGTGGCATAGCTATACATATTAAAATAATTATATAAGTTTTGAGGAAAGAGTATACCTAGGTAAGGTACCCATGACCTTGATTATGTCACTTCAATCTTTCTGCCGAATTAATTTCCGCCACACATTGGTCTTGCACCTGTAGGTATTTGAGTTGGTGCTATACACCTGGTCTTCATCTGGAGCTATCTGGATCTATTTGGAGCCATCTAGATCTATCTGGAGCCATCTGGATCTATCTAGAGCCATATGGAGCATGTTATATCACAAAAAGATCTATAGAGTCTACAAAAGATTTTTATTAGAAAAGGAGGGAGTTTCAAAGAAAAGACTTCTATTATTGGTTTTCAGTCTTCCCTCTAGGCAAAGCTACCATTACTGGTTTTCAACATTTGCCTATTTTTTTTTTTACAGGAAAGGCCGCCATTTTTGGTTTTCAACCTCAACTGCTTTATTCATTCAAGAATCGTTATTTAGAGCACAATTCCCATGGAAGAATGGTCTTCCACAGAGAAATGTTCTATTTGAGACTAAATTTTAGCAGAGAATTCTTCTTTGGAGGCTGGTTTATGGTACAGCATCAATCTATGTCCATTGACTAGAAAAACTCTGTGATCTCCATCCACTAGAACTAACTAGACAGCTCCATTGCTGAAGGTTTCTTGAATTTCATAAGGCCCCAACCATCTGGTATGTAGTTTTCCTTTTAGATCTTGATATTTAGAATCATACAACAGGGCCCAATCTCCTTGTTTGAAGTGCTTGTTGATGATGTGCTTGTCATGCCATTCCTTCCTTTGTTGTTGGATTAATTCAGTATGTTGAAGTGCTTCCATTCTCATCTCATCCATCCTGTTTAACCGTAACACCTTTTGTTGCTGAGCCTTGGTCAAATCAATGCCGACTTCAAGTGATGTCCTTAATGTTTCTATCTCATATTCGATGGGTAGCACTAGGTGCTTTCCATAAACTAACTCATATGGGGTGAAGTTAGTTGTTGATCTCCAGGTAGTATTATAAGCCCAAATAGCTTATGTCATTCTATCGGCACAATCTATCCTCTTGCTTGATATAGTTTTGGTGAGAATATTCTTCAATTCTCTATTCGTGACTTCAACCTAACCATTGCTCTGTGGATGATATGGAGAAGATTTTCTGTGAGTGATCCGATATCTTTCCAAGAATGATTTGATCATGGAAGACATAAACTATGGTCTCTGATTGGAGACAAGAGTTCTGGGTGCTCCATGCTGCTACAAGATATGTTTGTACAGGAAATCTGCAACTTTCTCTTATTTTGCTGCTGGTAGTGCTTTTGCTTCAACCCATTTGGTGGCATAATATGTGCAAACTAGTATATAGTGATTTCCTCTGGATGGTGGGTCAATTGGTCTGACAAAGTCTATCCCCCATTTTTCAAATGGCTCTAAACCCACTTGGGGATGGAGGGGCATCTCTATGGTGAAATTTTGATGTCCCATTCGTTGACACTAATCACATTGCTTGACATATTGGTGAATATCTTTGGTCATTGTTGGCCAAAAATATCTAGCTCCCAGGATCTTGTACCCCATTCTAATGGCTGAAAAGTGTCCTCTAGAAGGTTCATCATGACATGCATGGATTATGTCATACACCTCTGTTTCCTGCACACACCGACGTAATACATGATCAGGACAATTTTTAAATAGAAAACCATTTACCCACTTGTATCTGGAGCTCTCCCAAACTACCCATCTAATTTCTTTCAAGTTGAAATGTTGTGGGCATTTTCCTGAAACTAGATAATTAGCCAGATCAGCAAACCATGGAGATTGTATAGAGATGGCGAATAAATGTTCATTAGGAAATGTATCATCCACTGGTTTGTTATTTCCCTGTACATTCAATCTAGACAAGAAGTTAGCAACAACATTATCTTTGCCTAGTTTATCAATAATAGTTATATCAAATTCTTGCAATAATAATAACCATCTGATAATTCTACCACCAACTACAGCTTTGTTCATCAGATACCTTATGGCTGCATGATCAGTGTGTATGAAGATTTATAGCCTGTGATGTAGTGGCAAAATTTTTTGATAGCATAGACTACTGCCAAAAATTCTTTTTCAGTTGTGTAAGTTTTCTCAGCTGGGTTCAAGTTCTTGTTGATGTAATATATTTCATGCATACCTCCAGACTCACTCAATTGTCCTAATATTGCCCCAATGGCCTGATTGGAAGCATCTGTGTGGATGTGAAATGGTTCTCCCCAGTTTGGTCCTTTTATCACCAGAGCGGTTATGAGGGCACTTTCGATGGTCTCAAATGACTGCTGGCATTCTTGTGTCCACTTAAATTCGGAATCCTTCTTCAGCAAAGTGAACATAGGGTCAGCTTTTTGACTGAAATTTTTAATGAACCTTTTGTAATAGCCAACATGTCCCAGAAAGCTCCTCACCTCAGTTTGAGTTTTAGGAGGAGAAATTTGTACTATGATTTCAATCTTCTTGGGGTCTACTTTCAATTCCTCCTGCGAGATATGGTGACCAAGTACAATTCCCTCAGACATCATGAGAAAGCATTTTTCATGGTTTAAAGATAGCTGGTGTTCTTTGCATCTTTCAAGTACCTTGTTTAAACTATTCAGGGCTTCATCAAAGGTTTTACCATGCACCGTAAATTCGTACATATAGACTTCAACACAGGTATTCGCTAGATCAGCAAATATTGCTAAAATAGCACATTGAAACGTGGCTGGCACATTACATAACCCAAATGGAAAGACTCTATAGGCAAATGTCCCCCATGGACAGGTGAAGATTGTCTTATCTTGATCTTCTAGAGCTACCTGGATCTGGTTGTAGCCACTAAAACCATCCAAGAAGGAGAAATAGCAACTTCTAGCCAAGTTGTCTAGGACTTGGTCAGTGAAAGGGAGTGAAAAATAATCCTTCTTTGTAGCTTTGTTTAGCTCCCTATGATCTATGCAGACTCACCATTTTCCATTCTTTTTGGGCACTATTACTAATGGTGATATCCATTGACTGTCAAAGATGGGATAAATGAACCCTACCTGTAATAATTTCTCAATCTCTTCCTTCACTATGTCTTTCAGAGCTGGGTTGATTCTTTTTTGTGGTTGCCTAACAGGTTGGACATCCTCAGTGTAAATATGGTGCATGCAAATTCTAGGATGGATTCCCTTCATGTCTTTGTATTCCCATGCAAAATCATGCATGTGGTTTTGTAACAATTTTGCCAATCGAATCTCTTCTCGTTCTGTTAACCAACTGCTAATAGAAAGTTCTTTGTTGGTTTGAACTGGGATTTGTTTTGTACCAGTATAAACAGAAAGAAGTTATCTATACAGACTTAACATCGTGTTTAAAGGACAAAGGTGAGGTATGACTTGGGGGAGAGTTTTCGCTTGTTGGTAACTTACATGAGAGGCAATCTCTTCAGAGTATGGGCAATTAAAAGATTTGAAGGACCCTTTCGGGTCTCTCTGGAGCCATCCAGAGACCTCTTGCTGAGTAGTATTGTATAAAGATTTTTCAATGTTTGGTTCTATTTCTTTAAATTCCTCATTACATTCTTCAAAGTGCTCTACTATTGTTACCATTGCCAATGAGGAGGCATCCTCTTCATCAGAATCTATCAAATCATCTATTCATGGTTTATTTTCGTATTGCAGAAATAGTTTGGCCAGAGGATAGATAGAAAGTTCTTTAAGTATTTTTCCATTTGAAATGGTCATACTTCCAGATCTATAGTCAACAAGTGTTGTTCTTGTAGCCAGCCAAGGTCTTCCTAGGATTATTGGGTAAATTGATTTTTTTTTTCTTGTTTGTAGGATAAGGAAATCAACCGAATAATCCCAAGTGTCAATGGTGACTACGACATCCTCTAAAATTCCTTCAGGTTTGGTAATAGATAGGTCTGCAAGTTGTAAAATAGTTGAAGTTAGCTAAACGTGTTTTAATGCCAAAGCTTCTAAAGTTTCTAACATCATTACATTGTTGGCAACACCCAAATCTATTAAAACATTTGAAACAGACACCCCTTTTATGTCCATCGTTATGACCGGGCTCCCAAGATCCCCATATTTTTGAGGAATCAACTTGCCTGATAGAACATTCGCAAGTTTTAGTTCAACTTAGATAGTGTTGGGCAATTTCCTTTTTCTACCTGGAAGTTTTAGACATAAACTTTTAATAGTCTGATTTATCTCAGGGATCTCTTCTATCGCTTGTAACAAAGGAACTTCAATGTGCATTTTCCTAAGTTCCCTAATTAATTGGGATTCATCATGTGAAGGCTGGTTTTCCTTAGATTGTGGAGGGGTCTGTTTCAACCATTCTAGGAATGGAACAGGGGTCTCCTTCAAAATCTCTTCTATTTCTTTTGCCTTAGCCTTTTTATTGGACTATTGTGTATCATCTTTAGGATTCGCTTCTTCTTCTTTGATGACTTCCTCAATAGGTATAGTTACAGGCACATTTCTATATCAGAGTTGGATATCATTGATCTCTACCACAATTAGGGTTGTTGTATTTGGATCGGTATTGTACACTTGTTGCTGTGGTCTATTGTTCTTGGGGTTCGGAACCGGTTGTGTAGGCATTGATGGTTGGTTTACTTGCTGATTGGGATTTGCATTCGTAGGCTGTGAAGGTCCTACAAGTAAGGCCTAAGATTGGTTTCCAAATCTTCTCATTCCTTGGTTGTATTGAGAAGCCCATTGTTGTTGATACTTCTGCTGATTTGACCATTGTGGATTGGACCAAGATTGATTTGTCCAATCTTGCTGAGGCCATGAACCCCACTGCATTGGCATTTGCATTGGCATCTGCATTGGCATTTGCATTCCCCAAGGTCCATTATAAAAGTTCCCTCTTGGAGCATATTGGTTTTGAAACTGATTAAATCCATAAGTAGGTTGTTTCTGACCAATAAAATTCAGCTCTTCCTCATCTACTGGAACCTTTTTCAGTCTATTTTTAATCTCAGGGAGTAGGCCACATTCGTTGGTGGAATGATTTTTCTCACAGATTTTACACAACTCAGTCCTATTTAAAGGGCATTCCCTAAGTGGATGTTTTTCTCTACAATGAGGGCAATAAATAGCTAAGGGTTCAGTATTCTTTTTACTAGCTTGCATGTCATCCAAGGTGGTATTCAAATGTAGTAGGATGTCAGTTTTAAGATTTGCTAGTTCCTCCATCACTTTCGTAACATCACTATTGCTACCCCTTTTTAAAATTCTCTTACTAGCTCTTGTATGAGAATAGTTTCTGCAAACTTCTATAATTTCTTCAAAAGTTTGCTTATTAATGTCTCCCTTACCCATCAGATTTAATGCTTCTCTGTTGTCATCATCAATCCCTCTTAGAAAGATGGTCTTACTTAGTTCCTCATCTAGATTGTTTCCACACCTCCTATGGACAAATAAGAATCTATCCACATAGTCGTCTAAGTTCTCCTCCTCCATTTGTTTCATGCGAAAGAGTTCATCTTTTTGATCCCTGACTCTACAGTAATCCTGATATTTATCAATAAAAATTGTTTCCATGTCATCCCATGTGGTGATAGAGTTTGCTGCCAAGCACATGAACCATCTTAAAGCTGACTCCTTGAGAGTGGAAGGAAAAAGTTTCAACTTCTGGTTATCAGTAGCATAGTCATAAGTTTGACAGAGAACTTTGAACTCGAATAGGAACTGGTCTGGATCTTCAGATGTTTTTCCCTTGAAAGTAGGTAGAAGAGCAGGTGATATGTTTTTCATAAGAGGCTCATTTAATCCAGGAACTATGGCTAGAGGATAAGAGAAAGTTCTGTTAACAGGTGGATCTTCCTGATCACCCATGCTTGAGGATGTGGCAGATGAGTTGGAAGACTCTGATAAAACTGGTAATCCTTGATTGATCAGATCCTCTAGAGGTTCTTCCCAATTAGCCTCCAAAGGTATATCTGCTATATTATGTCTAATGAATCGACCTAAGGCGTCCCTAGGTCTTCTCATAAACTAATGGATCGAAAGTCTTATCGACACCTTAAACCTACAATGATTTGTAGATTATATCCCCGACAACGGTGCCAAAAATGATGAGGTTAGAGTAGGCTTTGTTAATACATCATCATTTACTCTTTATCAATCCAGAGGTGTCTGGAGCGATCTGCGATAAGACTGTTTGTTGGGGGGTTTTCTTTACGAGATGGTTGAGGACCAAAGATTGGTTTAGTGATCCTCTCACGGTTGTATTTCAAATCTTCTTGCTTGTAAAATAACTACCTTACTTTGCTTGAAAAGAAACACTCTTTCTTGAAAAAGAAACTATTCTAACATTTGCTGAAATAAACATTAATCTAATTGCTTTGAAACAAACACACGTTTTGAAATGGGAGTTTAATCTAATTGCTGGAAATGAACACACTTCCAAAAAATAAGAGATGAATAGAAAGAAAACCTATTGTTTCTTCTCAAACATGCAATACTCTAAACATCACAATGCTTAAGGAGATAACAAATCTGATATTTATAATTTTCTATTTTTGGAAGAATAAACCTGCAAGTGAGAACACATGATAGAAAAAACAACACATATAACACTTTGTTGTAAAGAAATTAACAGAAGTAAAATGATACAGAAAGAATATTGAGAGATCTCCTCCAAGATGGGGAAGCGGGCCCTACTTTCCCAGCTGGAGACGATCCTCTTTGCTTAACAAATTCTTTCAAAAGAAATCTCCCTTCATTTGTATTTTATTGATATTTAAAAAACATTCTGCTGAAAATAAACTGCAATGAACAACTAATTGATGGAAAACATGAACTAAAAAAAGGTGCAATGGCTCTTCTACTAATACAATCAAGCCTTATTGAAAAAGTATTGCTAATTGTGAGTCTAACTACAGTGAACTGGAATAGCCAGTTGCATGCTTATTGAAAGGTAAATCTAATTACTAACTAATTTCCTATGAACTAGAGCTGGAACAACTAGCTGTATTATTTGCTTAACTACACAATTAGTTGCAAGAAACTCCAGATCCATGATCTAAGTAAAGCAATTACCGGGGTGAACTCCATGAGTTCCCCAAAAATAGTGGTACACCCAAGCGACAATGATAGTTGGAGCTGACGTTTGCCATCAGATATATGGGTCACTAAGTTCAGTGACATGGTGGTGTAATTAAAAGTTGTGGCAAGGATTTGAGTTTTTGATTGGGCGTGTTGCAGGGCTTAGATGGTCTTCAGGAGCGTTTGTTGGAAATCATCGACTCAGTGGAGGATGACGCTTAGGAAGTATTGGCCTCCGGAGCTATCTGGAGTTTAGTTGAAGTTCAATTGTTGCAACATTTATTGAACATCCACAAATTATGAGATATGCACATAGAAAACATCATTCAAGCATCAATTTTAAAGAGATTTCATCAAGGTGTAATGGAAACAAAACATAAGCATAATCAATTCTCAAGACGAATATAATTATAATAATATGTATTTATATGCCAATATGTTTTTAAAAGTTTATCAAAGCATGAAAATATTGATAATTAGATGAGTCAATCATTTGTCTCATCAATTGGTGTTGAGTTAATCTCCACCGTCCATTCAAAAACTTGATATGGTGCCTTGTCTATAAAAGGGCCATCCTTTTCTCTTATTGTAAGTAAGATTTGATAATGAATTGCTGAGACTCTACCAAAATACAGTCAATACAAAGTAAGTTTTGTAGGTTGCTAGGAATTTGTGTTTATGTGTTGTCTCATTTTGGATTTCATGGTTCATGTCAATTTGAAATTAGTTTAAATTTAGTTGTAGTAGTGATTAATCACTCAGATACTTGATGGATTTCCTATCCATACCATTAATGGCTTGTTGATTGTATGTCATTGTGCATGGTTAGTCTGGGTATATTTAATGAGATAAGTTTGATTGTGTGAATTCATTAAGTTGCACTAAGAATTGGTTGTTTGACAAACCCTCCACAATTTGAAAATCATTACATTCCCTTAGAAGATTGCACAATCTATGTGGCATTGTGGGCTGCCTGGTTAAGAAGAGATTCATTTATTATTGGGAATTTGTCTATCTGTGTGTTGATCATTCTTGTAACTGTCTATAGGTTTTCTTATCCATTTTCTCTCGTCTTTTTACCTTTTACATTTTATTTAGTTAAGCTTTGTTAGGTTAGGTTATAAGCAGCATAGATACATTACAAATCTGCTAAAAGAATTTTAGGGTTTCTGCATACATACTTCTTTCATATCTTATAAACCCTATCATTTCATGTAAGACCCCTTGTTGGCACAGTTAAACATACCAACTAAGTTATTCCATGCAAGCTAAGACCTAGCTGTATTATCCTTGGAGTAGTCCTATCTAGGACAGGATACCTTTTTCAAGAGAGGTGAGGTACCTGTATTTCACCTACATTGTTGTGTGCTAAAACCACCATCCATAGATACCACGGAGGCATCTTCTTCCACCTCCCCAATACAATCAATCAAGGATTTCTTAGCACAACAAAAGCAGATCCAACCTATAGTGACACCACAATTACTACAACTCCCACTGCTAGGGTCAAAGGTGAATTTGTTAGGAATCTCTCCAATTCAAAAACTACAATTGGGGAATATCTTCCACACCATAGCAAGGGAAGAAATTTTGCAACAACATGTGGATAGCATAGAGTAGCTATAAGATGCCATATCAACAATTTAAAATTAGTTGCCAGATGTAAGAAGGGATACAACACTACCCCTGCCATAGCAACTTAAACAATTAGTTGATGAATTACAAGCAGAAATACAATATCAGGTAACTATAGTCAAACATTAGACAAAAGAAGAAATGCTCAAAAATATAATGATTGATGCAACCAAGAAATGTGTGGCAGTGCACACACAATTGGAGACTCAGATAAAAAACATGCAACTGTTTGATGATTCTAAAGGAAGAGACCTAGTCAATCTTTAGATCAAACATTGGAACACAAATTGAGCTTGGATATAGTCCTAAAGGGGAGCCAAACTATAGGTTTTTGTTCCTTTGTTGTAATCATAGATATTGAGATAAATATGCTAGAGATAGGGTTTCTAATGATGAAATATGCCAAAATAGAAGTTACATACCTGACAGGACTAAAAATCCAAAAAGAAGGACCTGAAATAAGTAGTGCAAATCTATCAGGGACCACTATAGAAAACTAGGGAAGATCTGGTAGGACTATCTCACCCAAGTGTATGTGTCCTAGGGTTTAGGGTCCTCCAAAGGTGGTTTCTAAGAGTCAGGATTTGTGTTCATCAATCTGCTTCGTGATCTGATATATCTTTTTTTGATCTTCCGTAACCTGCACAAAGACAAGATGAAAAATGGTTTGGGCCATTTTAGGGGTTTGCCTCAATCAAACCCTATGAATGGTGTTCCCACCTCCACAACAACCAAGATTATTATGATAAGAGTGCATGTTCTTACAAAATAGAGGTGAAATCCAATATAAATGAATGTTGTAATAAAGCACCTTTACCACAACATAAAACTCTAGTGAGACTTGGTTTCACAATGCAAGATCTCCACAAGGATGATGATGGAGGAAGAAGCTTCCTCTACAACCTGCAATAATATCACAAATTTGTAATTGAGAGTTTCACATAAATCTACATAACATTCACAATAGAGAGATTAGATTGATCACTTGAATATCACTTAAAATCCTTATGTTACTTAATGTTTAAATGAGAGAGGTAGACTTATTTATATATGCATTCAAATTCATTTTCAGAAAAACCTTTCAAGAAAAACCCAAGGCCACACAACTTTATATTTGCAAATATCAAGGACACTAGCACTTGGGTGCTAGTGTCCAAGTGTTTTGGGTCCTTTCAAGGCCTGTTGCTAGATGATACCATCTAGAGTCAACATCTACCTCAAAACTCAATCTTCTTTCAATAGAGGTCTACACAGTAGTCCACAAGAGTGTTAAACCTAGTGTGAATTATTGGTGTTGACAATTTACGACACTACAACAATATGCCATCAACAAAACAAATTTTTTATATCAATTTTGTCTACAGTAGCCTAAGACAAAAAAGAGCCTAAAGAATCAAATAGATCACCTAGAGGCACAAATTGTACAATCAGCTGCTAGCACATATGATCCACTTAAGGATTTTGATGGCTCAGTTGGAGCGCAGATTGAAAATATGCATACACAGTTGCAACAACTACAAGATCAAAGAGAATAGATAAAAATGATAGTTAAGCAACTGAGAGAGGTGGTCAGCATGAGACTAGCACATCTGACATGGATGCTTGAAGAATCTAGGTAGAGCATACAAAAGATATAGATCCCTGTTAGTCTTGTAAAGGCCAAAACAACACATATACAAATCTAGGGCCACATACAAGTATTACAACAGGCCAAAAAGCAATGGGACATAATGTTGGTGTAATTAAATATTTAATTACACTTTAATAAGTTTACTTAGGGCTTATTTTTAGTCTTAGGTTATTATTAAGTCATATTAGGGTTTTATTTAACTTTCAAATATAAAAGCAAGTTGTCACATGTAATTCATTATTCTTTTCATTAATGCATCCATTTTATTGTGCAAATACTCTCTTATGCTTTTTTTCTTTGTAGAAGGTTAATCTTTGGCTTGTAGAAGATTCTAGTGTTTTAGGTTTATCATAAACTTCAACATGGTATCATAGCGGATTTGCAAGCCCCTTCTCAGATTTGGAGAAAAATTTAAGCAAGAGCCATTTGCTGGGTATGTTTCTATGTAAAATGAAGTATTCCATTGGATTCAGAGCAGCTGGAAAAGGTAGATTTGTCTTTTGTTTGGCTGAATTTAGTCTCAAGAGGCCAAATCTATGAAGGTTTCATTAGGTGGTTTTTTTGGGATCTAGAGGAAAGCTATTTTTCATAGTGTTTTGGACCCAAACGAACCTCACCATTGCGCTCAGAAGGCCCAAAAACCTTAAGATCGACTGTCAAATTGTTGAAATCGGCCTCGAGCTCATCTGGAGCAAAAAAAATTTGCTAGGCAAGTCGTACCCCTGCCCAGCACGCAGTACGAGGTACTTTAAAAAAAAACTTTTTCTGTGATATTAAATATTATATAAAAAAATCAATCAAAAAAAGATTTTGTAAGTCGCAGTTTTTTATTATAATTTTTTTTGTGTGAAGTTTTTTTGAAAAACATAAAAAACAAAGGGAATTAACCCTGCGTAGGCCCGTACCGGGTACCTGCACAGGGTATGCCTTGGGCAGTACACCTTGGGCTGACCGCCTCTTTAAAAGGATGCTGCATGTTTTAAATGCAGCCTTTAATGGGGTTAAAAAAGTTTTTAATAAAAAAATCAATTTCATTTTTTTTATAGTTTTTTTTTTTAAATTAAAAAAAAAAACTATTATATGCATTGAAATATGTGAATGCAGCCAAATTTGGCTTTTTCTTGGTTCTTTCACCTTTTTTGGCAGCCAACCAAATCTGGCGACAGTTCCGCCATATTTATCAACAGAGCGGGTCTTTTTTGCCCTAATTTTGCCCTACTGAGGTATTGGTTTTCTTTTTTCCATAACTTGGGCAAATGGAGTCATATTTTCACAAACAAATAGGCGTCAGAAAGTTGGTTCTGAGAAAAATCTAGTGGTGTAGGTATTTTTTCCAGATTTTGCTACTGGTACAATTTATTATTGTTTGAAGTCCAAATACCATTTTTGGCTTCTGAGCTCGTATCATTTTGCCACGATCTCTAATTTTCACGATTCTTGTGGCATTGGAAAGGTATTGAGGAGATCTACATAGCCATCCATGCACTTTTTCTATATTCATCCCCAGGTATTCTTTATTCATTTTGTCAGTTTTATGGCTTCTGTTTGATATTCTGGACATTTTGGCACTTGGAGAAGTTATGCTTATTTTGTTGGGCTTCATTTATCAGCGTTAATACATATTCAGATTTTTGATCTCTGATCTAATTTATTTGAGGAGATATCATGGGTTTTTCTATTCACCCTTCTATGATAACATTGGGTAAGGATAATTATGAGTCTTGGCAAAAGGGCATCTTAACACATCTCAGGTGGCTTAATCTTTTGTCTTATCTTTAAGGACTCATACCTGAACCAGATACACTTGGGAGGAAATCTACATGGGGAAATTATATTGATCATATTGTAGGATTGATTGGTTCTAGTGTTGATTATGACACTATGTGTTCTATTTCACATATTGAGTGCCCATGCGCTCTTTGGACTAGCATTTGGGAGATCTAAGGAGACCTACATCTCTCTCCATTCCCAAATGATCTTGCTATGGATTGTCACATTCCCCTTGATGATGCAGATTACATACCTTTTGATGATGATACACTTGAGGAGCTTGCATAGTTGACAGGTCTTGCTAGTTTAGATGACACAAAGACTTCACTTGCTTCTCCTTCTCCTCTTATTGAGATCACATCTGTATTACCTATTGCTACATCAAATTCTTTGCAGCAAGATAGTATCAGTCTTCCAGAGGTAGCTTTTTGGGATGCATTTCTACCAGATATATCATTGTTGTTTCTAGAGTCCCATCTTGCAGATTTGGAGGACCACATTGAGGACATTTGTCTTCTCTTTGATGATAGCTTCGATGGAGTTGCATCACCATCATTTGCTTCAGTAATTGTTCTTCATCCTCCTATTCAGTCACAGTTTTACAGTGGATTGGAGACATTTGAGCAGTTTTTAGGAGCATCATTATTGTCTTTGGATCATGTGTAGAGTTTAGAGACATTTATCCTTCTTCCTGTATATTCCTATTTAGAATGGGAAGACATTATGCACACATCTATAGTTCTATTTCTTCCCAAGGGGAGGAATGTTGTTCGACGTTCATGGGTCTTCATCTTTATTCTGTGTCAAGCATCTTCCAGCATTGCAAGAGTCATCTTGAGGAGTGGTTGCATGGTCTCTCTTCTTATCTCTATTTTGGGAGGGAGCATTTCCTCACATGGGGTTGTTGCAAGTATGTGCCTAATCGGTGTTGTCATTGATGTCAACATATCTTTGTTGTCATTAGTGTCAACTGTGTCATATTCTATTACTTGTTTAGAAGCCTTATGTGTTGAGGATATTGAGAAAATTGGCCTATCCAGAAGAATCAAGTGAGTTACATTGGAGTGCAGTATAGACAGTGAGTTGTATGCTGAAGAACAATCTGGTAGACTGCTCCGCATTTCCTTCTACTTACAGATCTAGGTCTGTAGATTGGAAACTTTGTTCAAAGGGATGTCTGAAGATGCTAAATCCTGAGTTTGAGCCTTTGGTGTGAAGTTATGAGAAAGTTGTATTCACCAGAATAAAGCCTACTCATTTTGATTATTCTCTGGTGACAGGGAGAAAGTATTATGCTCCACATTCCTCTGCATTCCTCTGCAATAAAGTATTTTGCTCTACAGTTCTAGAGGGAAGTTTGGGATGATGATAAGTACCTAAAATTGTAGTGGTTCATGTTTTGGTGGTCCGCAAGCTATCTTTCTTCTATGACAGTTGAAGATAGTGAAGTTCATGTGTTCTGGTGAAGAAGATCCGATTGTTAAAGTGGCTAAGGTTTGTGCGGTTGCTCCTGATGATTATAATGTGCTTGTGGATGCCTCCTGATCATGTTCATATCTTGACATTGGTCCACGTTAAGGAATTGATATCATGTTTTGAAGATTGTTCCCAGATAACGTAGCGTGTAACCAGTCTTGGCTGACTTGGTTATTTCCAGTAACTTTGGAGATTCCTTGAATATTGTGGAAGCATGTTGTGGTGTGGAAGATCGTGTTTGAGTCCCAGCTAAGGCATGGCATGATCTACATTTCATTTCCTTTGCATAATGTTGTAATAGGTTAGGACCTATTTTGTAAATGTTTGTAATGCCAACCTTGGAGATTGTTCCAATGGTTGATAATTGTGATGCCGACCTTGATGATCATTCTGAGGTTGATGAAGTGTATAAATACTTGTAGTTGAGTCATGGAAAAGGTGTCCTTGAGCAGAAATGGAAAGATAATAAGAATGGTTTAAAAGGCAGAGCAGAGAAGAGGTAGAGAAGAGGCAAAGCAGAGTAGAGGCAGAGTAGAGAAGAGGCAAAGTAGAGTAGAGGTAGAGCAGAGTAGAGGAATTATTGTACTTCAATCACAGACATAAAAAGGTGTTGATCATGGCAGAGAGCTTGCTAGTGAGCCTCCAATAGGGTTTAACAGCCCTTGGGTTTTAATAGCCCTTATTGTAATCTTGCTAGGTTTAGGGTTGAGGCAGTGAGCCTGCTAGACCTAGTTGTTTTTCATGGCAGTAAGCTAGTATGTTTAGGCCCGTGGAGTGACCAAGCCTGAACATCATTATTTCAAGATTGCAATATATATTGAAAGCTAATCCTCTCCATGGTTTTTCCCCACCTTGGGGTTTTCCACGTAAAATTTGGTGTCTCTTGTGTTTGATGTTGTATCTGTGGTTAAGTTTCTGACTTCATGCATTTATTGTTAAATCATAATAATTGTGGATAAGTGATTGATGTTTAATTGCAGAAGTGTTTAAGTTTTTGTGACAACTGATTCACCCCCCCTCTCAGTTGTCCGGGGAATATCAACAATTGGTATCAGAGCCAGGTTCCTCTGAAGAAAGTTTAACAGCTTGAGGAAGATCCAAAATGTCTTATAAGATGGAAGCGCCACATTTTGATGGAACAAATTATGGTCTATGGAAGGCTCAGATGAAAAGTCATCTTCTTTGTCTTGGCTACAAAGTATGGAAATCTGCAGAAACAAAATACACCATGCCTCCAAATGGTCTGACTACTGAAGATGAATTCAAATATTATGAGATAGATGTCAAGGCAAAAGATGCTCTGCTAAGCTCATGAACCAACTCAATACTGATGAAAGTTGTGGATCTTGAAACTACAAATGAGGTATGGGAAAAGTTGAAAAATCTGTATGAAGGAGATGATTCTGTGAAGAAAGCCAAGCTACAAAGTCTAAAAGTGAAATATGAAAGTTTGAAGATGAATGAAGATGAAAACGTATGAGCCTTTATGCAAAGAGTTGATGAACTTGTCACAGGGATAAAAGCCATGGGGGGAACTCTCGACGATAAGGAAATTGTGATGAAAATTCTCATATCTTTGCTCAAGTCCTACTATCACAAGGTAGTTGCAATTGAAGAATTCATGCAAGTAAAAGATGTTGATAGGGATTAGCTGCTTGGTAAGCTTACTACTTTTGAAATGGGAGAGTTTGGTGATGCTCTGCCAAAAGTTGAGACGACCTTCAAAGTCAGTACTTCCGGAAGAACTTCCAGATTAGAAAAGTACAAGGTAGAATTTGATGATGAGTTTGAAAAAATTGAAGCAAACTTTGTGGACATATTGCAAAGAGGATCTGGTAAGTATAAAGGCAAATTACCTTTCAAATGTTTCTCTTGTGGTAAAGTAGGTCATTTTGCTTCCAGATGTCCTGAAAGAATTGAAAGGAATAGAAAAAGATATGAGAATAGACCTAGGACCCAAAAGAAGTGTTATTATGTTGAAGATTTTGGTAATGATGGAGTATCAGATAATGGTGAACCAGATAATGCTAGTACTTCTGGAAATGAATGCTTGTTTATTGCTATTAAGGAAGATCCCATGTCTACTAATTCTACTAGCTGTGTGAAGGAAGAAAAACCAGTGGAGAGTGCTTTGGCTACTCAGGTCATTAAGGACAAGGATGAATAGGTTATTGATAGTGGCTGCTCTCACCACATGATTGGTGACAAAAGTAAGTTTGTGAGTTTGCAAAGATATGATGGTGGACTGGTTAGGTTTGGAGATGATACAACTGGTAAGATTTGTGGAAAAGGATCTATCTCTTTTGATGGCAAGCATAATACTGAAGATGTCTTGTATGTGAAAGGATTAAAGAACGATCTTTTGAGTGTGGGTCAGATGTGTGACAAGGGCTATGGCTTCAAGAGCAATGGATGCAAGATCAGGGAAAGCTTTGGAATAGTCATTGCAATAGGTAAGAAGACCAAAGGTAATATCTATCACTTGAAAGGAACTGATAACTATTGCTTGTTGGCTCAGACTGATGAGAGTTGGTTATGGCATAGAAGGTTGTGTCACATAAATTTTGATAGCATTATGAATATAATTAATGCACAGGCTGTTAGAGATCTACCTAAACTTGTGAAGCCAGCTAATCCTATTTGCAAGGAGTGTCAATTTGGGAAACAAACAAGAACAAGTTTCAAAAGCAAGGACCAATCAGTTGGAGGGCTACTTGAGCTAGTGCATAAAGATTTGTGTGGACCTACCAGAGTAAGAAGTTTGCAAGGAGACATGTATTTCATGTTGCTCATTGATGATTATTCTAGAATGACTTGGGTCACCTTTTTGAAAGAAAAAATTGAAGCTCTAGATAAATTCAAGGCATTTAAGGCAATGGTTGAAAATGAGATGGATTTGAAAATCAAATGCCTAAGGTTATATAGAGGAGGAGAGTTCACATCAAATGAATTCAATTTCTTTTGTGAAGACTATGGAATAAAGAGACAGCTATCTGCGCATAGAACTCCATGACAAAATCAAGTTGTTGAAAGGAAAAATAGAATAGTTTAAGAAGCTGCTAGAACCATGATCAAGGAAGTTCATCTTCTGGAAGCATATTAGAGAGAAGCAATTCACACCGCTGTATATATACTAAATAGAGTTCAAGTAAAAGGTAATAGTTCTAAGACTCCTTATGAATTGTGGCATGGTAAAGTTCCTACTGTGAAATATTTCAATGTTTTTGGTAGCAAATGTTCTATCAAAAGAGAAGAAGATTTAGGCAAGTTTGATTCTAGATGTGATGAAGGAATCTTCCTTGGTTACTCCACTAAGAGCAAGGCCTACCGGTGCTATAATAAGAGGTTGAATAAGATCATTGAGAGTGTAAATGTTAAAGTTGATGAATGTAAGGAAAGGTCTTCAAAATCAAGTGGATACGAATCAGATGAACCAGATGTTTCAGAAGTAGTGCAGCATGAAGACAGTTCAGATGAAGAAGAATAAGCTCCGACAAGTGCTACCAAAACTCCAAGGTTTGTAAGACTTATTCATTCTGAAGATCAAATCATAGGAGATAAGAGCAAAGGGATCTTAACCAGAAGAAAAGATGCAAAGGAACAAGTAAATTTCTATCTAATTTCCAAGATTGAACCTAAAACTGTGGATGAGGCTTGCAAAGATGAGAATTGGGCAAAGGCTATGGAAGAGGAATTGATGCAGATAGAGAAGAATCAGACTTGGGATCTTGTTCCTAGACCAACAGATAAGAATGTTATTGGCACAAAGTGGGTCTTTAGAAACAAGATGAATGAGAATGGTGAAGTGGTAAGAAACAAAGCAAGGTTGGTATGCAAAGGATACGCTCAAGTTGAATGGATAGACTTTAAAGAAACTTTTGCTCCAGTGGCAAGGATTGAAGCAATAAGGATGTTTTTGGTTTTTGCATCCTATAAAGATTTCAAGGTTTACCAAATGGATGTGAAGTCTGCTTTCCTAAATGGAGAATTGGAAGAAGAAGTCTATATTGAACAACTGGAAGGATTTCAGTCATCAGATTAGGGTGGCATGGTATGCAAATTGAAGAAAGATTTGTAAGGATTAAAACAAGCCTCCAGGGCATGGTATGCATGGTTGGACAAGTATCTGATACAAATAGGGTTCAACAAAGGTACTACAGACAACAATCTCTACTTCAAGATCAATAATGAACAAATCCTAATTGTTGTAGTCTTTGTTGATGATATTATTTTTGGACGCAATAAAGGTATGTGCTTAGTTTTTTCTAGAGAAATGCAAAGTGAATTTGAAATGTCCATGTTTGGAGAGATGAATTTCTTTTTAGGTCTACAAATAAGCCAATTAGATAAAGGTATCTTCATTTCTCAGTCTAAGTATGTGAAAGAGTTGTTAAAGAAATTTGGGATGGAAGACTCTAAACCAGTATGCACACCTATGATAATTGGTTGTAAGTTAAGCAAAGATGATAACTCACCCATGGCAGACCAGAAAAAGTACAGATCTATGATTGGAGGATTAATTTATCTGACTCAAACCAGAACTGACTTAATGCATGCAGTATGTCTTATGGAAAGATTTCAAGCAGAACCCAAGGAATCACATGTGGTGGCAGTCAAGAGAATTCAGAGGTATTTAAAAGGTACAATGGATCATGGTTTGTGGTACCCTAAGGATAGTGCCTTTACTCTCAATGCATACACTGATGCAGATTGGGTCGGAGATGTGGATGACAGAAAAAGTACAAGTGGAGGTGCATTCTTCTTGGGAAAAAGGTTAGTTATCTTGGTTGAGCAAGAAACATGATTCAATATCCCTATCTACTGCAGAAGAAGAATACATTGCAGCAGCATGTAGTTGCACTCAAGTGTTATGGATGAAGCAGACTTTGAAGGACATGAGAGTTGTGTATGAGGATCCAATCGCAATCTTTTGTGACAACACAAGTACCATAAACATATCAAAGAATCTAGTAATGCATTCAAGGACAAAGCACATATCCATTAGGTATCATTTTCTGAGAGAAAAGGTGATAGAGAATGAATTCAAGTTGGAATATGTTTCTATCAAAGATCAGATTGTAGACATTTTCACAAAGCCTCTGCCTAAGGATACTTTTGAGTGTCTCAAAGATAAGTTAGGGATTATCACCCCTCCCACTCTAAACTAAGATGCACAGTAGCGCATCAGTCTAGTGGTGCCTCCTCAGATCCGGATTGATGCCTTATAGGGCTACCTCTTAGGGGGAGTAGTCAGAGAGTTCAGAAGAAAGATTAAATCAGAGCAGAAAAGTGCAAGTATGTGCCCTTTTCCATTGATTTCAAAGGGGGAGAGAAGTCATGTGAAAAACTTAGATAGACAAAGAGTGCAGATGTGTAAAGAGAAAGGGGGAGAATCTTGTAGAAAGAAAGAGTGCAGGTGTGTAAAGAGAAAGGGGGAGAATCTTGTCTCGATGGTTGTTGTAGTTTTTCACATCATATGTTGCCATTAATGACAAAGGGGGAGATTGTTGCAAGTATGTGCCTAATCGGTGTTGTCATTGATGTCAACATATCTTTGTTGTCATTAGTGTCAACTGTGTCATATTCTATTACTTGTTTAGAAGCCTTATGTGTTGAGGATATTGAGAAAATTGGCCTCTCTAGAAGAATCAAGTGAGTTACAGTGGAGTGCAGTATAGATAGTGAGTTGTATGTTGAAGAACAGTTCGGTAGACTGCTCTGCATTTCCTTCTGCTTACAGATCTGGGTCCACGAATTGGAAGTTGTTCAATGGGATGTCTGAAGATGCTAAATCCTGAGTTTGAGCCTCTGGTGTGAGGTTATTAGAAAGTTGTATTCACCAGAATAAAGCCTGCTCATTCTGATTATTCTCTCATGATAGGGAGAAAGTATTATGCTCTGCATTCCTCCACAACAAAGTATTTTTCTCTACGATTATAGAGGGAAGTCTGGGATGATGATAAGTGCCTACAATTGGAGTGGTTCATGTTTTGGTGGTCCGCAAGCTATCTTTCTTTTATGACAGTCGAAGATAGTGAAGTTCATGTGTTCTGGTGAAGAAGATCCTATTGTTAAAGTGGCTAAGGTTTGTGCAGTTGCTCCTGATGATTATAACATGCTTGTGGATGCCTCCTGATCATGTTCCTATCTTGACATTGGTCCATGTTAAGGAATTGAGATCATGTTTTGAAGATTGTTCCCAGATAACGTAGCGTGTAACCAATCTTGGCCGACTTGGTTATTTCCAGTAACTCTAGAGATTCCTTGAAGATTGTGGAAGCATGTTGTGGCATGGAAGATCGTGTTTGATTCCCAACTAAGGCATGGAGTGATCCGCATTTCATTTCCTTTGCATAATGTTGTAATAGGTCAAGACCTATTTTGTAAATGTTTGTAATGTCAATCTTGGAGATTATTCCAATGGTTGATTATGATGCCGACCTTGATGATCATTCTGAGGTTGATGAAGTGTATAAATACTTGTAGTTGAGTCGTAGAAAAGGTGTCCTTGATCGAAAATGGAAAGATAATAAGAAAGGTCCAAAAGGCAGAGCAGAGAAGAGGTAGATTAGAGAAGAGGCAAAGTATAGTAGAGGCAGAGCAGAGAAGAGGCAAAGCAGAGTAGAGGTAGAGTAGAGAAGAGGAATTATTATACTTCAATCACATACATAAAAAGGTGTTGATCATCATAGAGAGCCTGGCAGTGAGCCCCCAGTAGGGTTTAACAGCCCTTAGGGTTTAACAATCCTTATTGTAATCTTGCTAGGTTTAGGGTTGAGGCAGTGAGCCTACTAGGCCTAGTCGTTCTTCATGGCAGTAAGCCAGTATGTTTAGGCCCATGGAGTGACCAAACCTAAACATCATTATTTCAAGATTGCAATAGATATTGAGAGCTAATCCTCTCCGTGGTTTTTCCCCACCTTGGGGTTTTCCATGTAAAATCTGGTGTCTCTTGTGTTTGATGTTGTATCTGTGGTTAAGTTTCTGACTTCATGCATTTATTGTTAAATCATGATAATTGTGGATAAGTGATTGATGTTTAATCGTAGAAGTGTTTAAATTTTTTGTGACAACTGATTCACCCCCCCTCTCAGTTGTCCAGGGAATATCAACAGGGGTTTCATCCTTCCCACTTCTTGGGGGGTCATCTGACCTTCTCTCTTCTTCCTCTCTTATGGGAGGCATTCATAATTGTACATTTGTGATGGATTCAGTTCTTGGAGGGTCTTAGTGTTAGTCATTCTTCCATCACATGTTCATTTACTTGTTTTCTCTCTCTTTTGGATAGGAGTTTTCTCCCACATGCTTTTTCTCCTTTCTCTCCACTTTATGAGAGATTTTTGTTGTTCATGGGTACCTAACATGGCCTTGTAGTCGGGACCCATTCTTGCATTAGTTGCATGTTTTTCATTTCTCCCTAAGTTGCATTTAAGGGGGTTGGTGGTGTAATTAAATATTTAATTACACTTTAATAAGTTTACTTAGGGCTTATTTTTAGTCTTAGGTTATTATTAAGTCATATTAGGGTTTTATTTAACTTGCAAATATAAAAGCAAGTTGTCACATGTAATTTATTATTCTTTTTCATTAATTGCATCCATTTTATTATACAAATACTCTCTTATGATTTTTTCTCTGTAGAAGGTTAATCTCTGGCTTGTAGAAGATTCTGGTGTTTTAGGTTTATCATAAACTTCAACACATAACTCTACAATAACTAAAGGTGATTGACAAGAACATCCTACCTAGGAACTAGTACCACATGTATTAAGGACAAGACATATTTTCAAAAAGGGGGGATGATGTTGGCAGGATATAGGGCAGTCAGTAGAACCTACCGCAGCTCATCACAAATGAAGTGCAGAGGATAAGGCCGATACATCTAATAGTACTAAGACTCTTTTATAAGAGACACATCCCTTTTACAGTAGATTGTATAAAGATATGTAATGCAGTAAGATATAAGAGAGATATAGATAAGAAATATATGTACAAAGCAGAGACAGAGACATGCCTTTTGTATTCATTGATAAATATGAATATATAAGGAGATATAAGGATTCTAATATAATAATGATGTGTCTATTGAGGTATTTTCCTTGATATATATGAGTAGACCTTAACACATTATGTTAGTTAATATCACACTTGTCTATCTTCCTACCACTGTATCTTCTGGGGTATAAACAAATTACATAAGAGTATAGTAGGTTCAAATCTTTAGACTTAATCTTGATTTCTCTTGCCAACAACAACCTTACATCATTTTGGAAAAGTGGATTTTATGGTTTATTTCAGTTGTTTGTTTGTCTATTAGTTTGTGGTTACCGGTTCGTGACATAGAAAATTAGCAGATTTCATCACAATTAAAAATTGGCATTCATAGTTTTGAGAATAGTTTGAATTGTGATTAATGGGCATCATATTAACTTTTGAGGAGAATTGGATGAGTAAAAGATTATAAATTAGCTTGAGAGTGTCTTCCATGTTGATAGTTGTGCACAATTGTGAGTGTTTTCATTTGTGATAGGTTATTTGGAGTTTGTGCCAACAAAGGAACATTTGTAAGGATTTATTGTACCATTGAGGATGAATCTTGAGTACTACGTGGAGGGTTTTCATTGTTTTACCATTTTTATTTGAAAGTTTGTTATTTTTGTCCAATGAAATTTTCATGTAGTATTGGGCTTTGCATCATCTTGAAGCTAACAAAGATCATTGGAAAAACTTGGGAATGCTATTTATACATAGTTGAGAGTTGTTTGAAAAAAAGCAATGAAGATAGAATGAAGTAGGAGAGTAGTGAGTGAGTTCTAATAGTGAGGGAAGGAGAGAGGGAGTGAGTTTTGAGAAGCAAAGTGAGGGAATAGGAGTATGATGTGGAGTGCAATCTTGAGAAAAGCTAATATTGAAGCAGGAGTTTGATAGTGCAACATATAGTGGATGTCATTGCAGTAGTGTTGTAATTGTACTTGAATTATCTTTGCATAATAGTAATGTGGGCAGCCTTTATGGAAAGATCCAAAGGATGTAATTCTAGATTATAGTTGTTAGTTAGGAGTTAGTAAACAAAATGGCTACAGCCTTGCATGTAAGAAGATCATTATGACAAGTTTTGTAATCATAGTGATAAATGTGCAAGTGTGAGAACAATGGGATGTTGTTGTGATTGTTTATTGTGTTGGTTGCACAATTGGATAGTCTTTCATTGGACCCTCCATCCATGATTGCATCAAGGTTACAAGAGAAAATCCCAACAAAGAGCACACACTAAAGACATACTTACACGATCACACCTTGCAAGGTCCATTACTTTATATAGATCCACCTTTATATCCTTTGATGTGTGAATATTTACTTTACATGCACATTTGTGAGTGCTACATACTTTGAAATGCATACCCATTTTATGATCCACATGCATCTCCAAGTGGGGGCAAAATGAAACAATTAAATTTGTGTACCCATGTCATTTGCCATTTAGTTTTCTGCCCATCTTGGGAAAATGTCTTGATACATGTACATAGTGACAAATGAAACAATCTTGTACAAAGTTGGGCTCATTCCCCTAGTCTTTTATCCATCCATATACGTACATATCGATCTAGATCCTTATACACACACTTCTATACATTTTCCTTATCCATCAACTTATCACATTCCCCTATAAACCTACATTTGTTTATCTATTATCCACCTAGATCTAGTTATTTGCCCACATCGAGATGCTTTCATAGCTATAGGTACAACCCTATGATAGTGGATTTGCCCCTTCCTTTTTATATTTCAAAATTTAAATTTGGTTGATTGGTTCCATTCACCTTTTTGTCTTGAGCTAATTAAACACATGTTCGGTGTAATTTGATGCTAGTGCTAGTATTTAAATACATTCAATGTATTCATTTCTAATCATTTGGAATACACACGTTCTCTCTTGAATCCTAGAGTATTGGAAGCAATAAATATTGACACATTTCAATTTGATGCACTAAAGGAGCACAAATCTACATACTAGGGCCTTTTCTTGATATTTGTCATCTTTATACACTTTTTAGGGGTTGGTCTAGGAGATCTTATCTCCTTGCAATGAAACACTGGACCTTTAAGGTATTTCTAAATACCACTTATCCCCAGATCTTTAGGAAGAGCATAGTAGACACCTATCCATTAGGTAAGTAGAAGAGTAGAACATCACTATGTGCAAGGACAAGTTTGAACTTAGAGGACTAATTTGGGACCATGACTTTGTTTGAGATCCATGAATATAAGTTTGAACTTAGATGACTAATTTGGGACCATGACTTTGTTTGAGATCCATGAATATATCATTTATTAGAGCACATAAACAATGAACTTAGAGGACTAATTTGGGACCATGACTTTGTTTGAGATCCATGAATATATCATTTATTAGAGCACATAAACAAGGCACATTCTAAGGCATTACATTGACAAAGAGGCATTATTTTTAGAGCAAACATTAGTCTTATACATGAATCTTCTAGAAAAAACATCTAGTTTTTAGTCATAGAGCTAAATACCCTAGGTATCACATTTACATTTCCTAAAATAACAAATATATTTAATTAATATATTTTTTTATCAAGGTGTCAGCTAAACTTTTTAATGTGACCAATGGTGCTGGCGCGACACGCCCTCGATACCAAGTGGACAGGGGATACTGGACCTCATGATCTCGTGCCTACCATAGGAAGCTCTCGCCAATCAAGCTAGGCACCGCCCATATTTAATTAATCTAATTGATTATACTTAATTAATAACATTAATTTAATTAACCTAAATTAATCCTAAAGAAACCTTATTTTCCTTTACAACATTCCTCTCCGATGAAATATATTAAATAAAAACAACTAGTATAGATATCTTTAATACATCTATCTAAATAAGGTGCATATAAAATGATATCTCTCTTGATGTCTTTTAAATATACTTTTAGAATATATCTATGTTAATTTGTTAAGTACATAACTATTTCTTTTAAATTAAGAGATTTATTAATAAAAAGTGTAAAGTTTGAAAATACATTCTAAAAAAGAGAAACCAAAATGACAAGAATACAAATCAATAAATAGCTATTTAATAGTACATTTTTTTTTTCAAAAATTGAATGAAAACAAATTATTTGAATAATTTTACTTACTATTTTATTTATAACTTAATAAAAATAAGTTGTTAAGAGCTATTTTATTTTTCTATATGAATATTGAATTTTAAATCTATTTAAACTGCTAACACCTAAATAGATAAGCCAATGCATGAGAGAAGGACATAGAGTTATTTTATTTATTTAAGCAAATAAAATAGTTCTTAAGTAAGAGTTATTCTATCTTACATTAGACACACATACATTTTAATTTTTATTTAAGAATTATTTTATTTTATCCATATTATTTACTTTATTTTTATCTCACTAGCTTTTGGTAATACATTTATTTTTATATTTTTTGAAAAGAATAATATATATTTTATATTTATATACAATTTTTTATTCTATGTTAGGAAAGTCACCATTCATTATTTCCCTAAACCCTATCACTTCATTACACTCCATCCTTTGCTATCACTATAGGTAAATAAATGTGGTTCTAAATATTTTTTTTGGACTCTATCATCTTATTACACTCCATCCTTTACTACCACTATAGGTAAATAAATGTGATTCTAAATAGTTTTTGTGGACACTGTCCCCATGACACTCCATCCTTTACTACCAGTATAAGTGATGTGGAGGAACGGGCAATATCTTACTAAACAGGGCGAACAACCCATTAAAACCCACCAACCTAGGGATTAGGCTTCATTTTCTTTAATAACCCCTTACTTAAGACCACATAATACCAAAATATGCTTCCATTTTCTCATCGACAGACCTAATCTATCGGCCACCTCCTAATTTCTTTCACCGACATGCTATTCTTTCCGATGGCTAACATCCATCGCCCAGACTTATACTATCGGAGTGACTCCTCCGTTGTCCTCCGATATACATACTTACGCCGATGCACTCCTATCGGCATGACCCATTACTATCGGTGAAGCCTCTAACAAATTCCCCAACGGTGCATTTCACGCCAATATTTCTTGTCGGCGATACCTCACTACAATCTTCTCGATTGGTATGACCTTCAACCGTCGGCCCACGATCAATTTCTCAGCCCGATACTTATGCTCACGCCGATGCCTTCAGCCAAGGTTGCTCTCAATGAGACTTTCACTGTCAGAAGGACATAATTTCCTTAAGCCGATGCCTTTGACTCTCACTGATGAACCTTTACCTTGAACCATTTCATTGAACCATTTTATTGAACCACTGCCTTGAACCTTTCGGTTGAACTGTTACTTTGAACCATTCGTTCGAACCGTTTGCTTGAACCAAATGAACCTACGAGTTCATTTAACTGTTGAACTCGTGAACTTCATTGAACCGTTTCTTTGAACCAGTTCAGCACGATGGTTCACTCCGATGGTTCAACGGTGAGGTTCACTGCGACTTAACACTTCGGCCAAACAATCATCTCCTCAGCCTGATGCCAAGGTTCACGCCGATGCACACAGAGATTTCTTTCTGCGATCGCTTCTATATATCTCACGAGGCTTTCTTCTTTTCCCATTTGGTTGTAACTATCTTCCACAATACTGTTGCCGTTTTCTGCAACTAAACACACACACAGATTTCTAATCTAGTACAAATCAAAATAACACAGAACAACAGAGAGGAGAACTAAAAATAGATTTGCACAATACTGTTGCCGTTTTCTGCAACTAAACACACACACAGATTTCTAATCTAGTACAAATCAAAATAACACAGAACAACAGAGAGGAGAACTAAAAATAGATTTGCATTCCACTGGTCTCGACCGAGGTCTCGACCAGTGGAATGAATCAAAAATCGATTGCTCTTACAAAACACTAAATTTTATTTCTCTTTCTGAGATTACACGTTTCGCTATTGCTCCTCTTTTCTCTTCTTCCTCTTCTGTCATCTTTAACAAACATGGACTACCTATTTAAAGGCTCACTTCTTGGCAGTTACACATGGTGGAATCTCAATCGATTCGTCACCTCTGCCATCTATTACACGACAGTTACAACTCGGACAGTTACAACTACTTCCTATCCGTTTACAAAAGGTGCCATGTGGCTTTACAATATGGGACACATTGGTCCGAATCAGAACAATTGGCACTAGGCCTTACAATAATTAAAAATGATAATAGGGGGCTTCTTGACGGTAATGGGGTGCTCCTGCACCATACTCCCAGACTTGAAAAATTTCCATGTCCCATGGAAATGCTCGATGAGAACTGCAACAACTCTGTTCTCTTGGTGTCTTCAAACTTGATGCCTCTGCTACTTGTACCATTCAATGGTGACTCCTCTCAATGGAGTTTAACTGGCTGCTCCTCCAGATGCTGCTATAAGTCCAACCTCAATGCTGCACCAACACTTATGTCCCTCACCTAGGAGTCCTCTCATGCCTCTCTCTCCAGGACTTTTGGCGACACTCACTGGACCCCTTTCTTAGGCCCTTCAACCACCTCCTGTGGTTCCATGATAGATCTCTTATCTGCCTACTTGCAGCTTATGGACATGCATCTGCAACCACAAATATTAGCAAACCAAAACACCAATCTCTCACTTAGATTCCCAGAGCTTTCACTGGCTTTGAAAATTAAAGAAATTAGGAGGTGGCCGATAGATTAGGTCTGGCCAATGAGAAAATGGAAGCATATTTTGGTATTATGTGGTCTTAAGTAAGGGGTTATTAAAGAAAATGAAGCCTAATCCCTAGGTTGGTGGGTTTTAATGGGTTGTTCGCTCTGATACCAATTTGATGCGGAGGAACGGGCAATATCTTACTAAACAGGGTGAACAACCATTAAAACCCACCAACCTAGGGATTAGGCTTCATTTTCTTTAATAACCCCTTACTTAAGACCACATAATACCAAAATATGCTTCCATTTTCTCATCGGCCAGACCTAATCTATCGGCCACCTCCTAATTTCTTTCACCGACATGCTATTCTTTCCGATGGCTAACATCCATCGCCCAGACTTATACTGTCGGAGTGACTCCTCCATTGTCCTCCGATATACATACTTACACCGATGCACTCCTTCTATCGGCATGACCCATTACTATTGGTGAAGCCTCTAACAAATTCCCCAACGGTGCATTTCACTCCAATATTTCTTGTCGGCGATACCTCACTACAATCTTCCCGATCGGTATGACCTTCAACCGTCGGCCCATGATCAATTTCTCAGCCCGATACTTATGCTCATGCCGATGCCTTCAGCCAAGGTTGCTATCGATGAGACTTTCATTGTCGGAAGGACATAATTTCCTTAAGCTGATGCCTTTGACTCTCGCCGATGAACCTTTACCTTGAACCATTTCATTGAACCGTTTTATTGAACCACTGCCTTGAACCTTTCGGTTGAACTGTTACTTTGAACCATTCGTTCGAACCGTTTGCTTGAACCAAATGAACCTACGAGTTCATTTAACTGTTGAACTCGTGAACTTTGTTGAACTGTTTCTTTGAACCAGTTCAGCACGATGGTTCACTCCAATGGTTCAACGGTGAGGTTCGCTGCGACTTAACACTTCGGCCAAACAATCATCTCCTCAGCCCGATGCCAAGGTTCACGCCGATGCACACAGAGATTTCTTTCTGTGATCGCTTCTATATATCTCACGAGGCTTTCTTCTTTTCCCGTTTGGTTGTAACTATCTTCCACAATACTGTTGCCATTTTCTGCAACTAAACACACACACAGATTTCTAATCTAGTACAAATCAAAATAACACAGAACAACAGAGAGGAGAACTAAAAACAGATTTGCATTCCACTGGTCTCGACCGAGGTCTCGACCAGTGGAATGAATCAAAACTCGATTGCTCTTACAAAACACTAAATTTTATTTCTCTTTCTAAGATTACACGTTTCGCTATTGCTCCTCTTTTCTCTTCTTCCTCTTCTGTCATCTTTAACAAACATGGACTGCCTATTTAAAGGCTCACTTCTTGGCAGTTACACACGGTGGAATCTCAGTCGATTCGTCACCTCTGCCATCTATTACACGACAGTTACAACTCGGACAGTTACAACTACTTCCTATCCGTTTACAAAAGGTGCCATGTGGCTTTACGATATGGGACACATTGGTCCGAATCAGAACAATTGGCGCTAGGCCTTACAATAATTAAAAATGATAATAGGGGGCTTCTTGACGGTAATGGGGTGCTCCTGCACCAATAAGTTACACCTTTTGACGTCATAACTTATTACAAAGCAAGCATACTTATTATATCCTTAAATAAAAGTTGGTTCTGAATAGTTTTTGTGACACGTCATTACACTCCATCCTTTATTACCACTATAGGTAAATAAATGTGGTTCTAAATAGTTTTGTGAATATTGTCACCTTATCACACTCCATCCTTTACTACTAGTATAAGTTACACCTTTTGACGTAATAACTTCATTACAAAATAAACATACTTATTAAACCCTAAATATGACAGCCAGCTCCTTTCTCGGGGAATCATTACTGAGAACAACTCTCACCTCCACCCCATAAATGTCTTACTGAGTGTTCTTCAACTTAAAAAACAAAATGAATATGAGAAATAATTTAAGGCGAATCATGGGCTGCATAGTGTACCCAATGCTGTCGGCAGTCCAATAAGCTCAGAGACACTCCCTTGTCCTTTTAAACTTGTTTTCATCGTTTAGAACTGTCACTGAAAAGACCTACCTAATAATAGCAAAAGCCCAACCACTGGTAACCGTATGTGCTGTGACAATTGAAAAGATCCAGTCATCGAGTCTTCGTACTCAAGGTTATTGATTATATTAAAACCCGCCATATATTATTGACACGGCTGCACGCACAAAATCATTCAAGCCAAGAAGCCGGCATAAAGTGTAGTACGTAATGGAGATACTCATAAATGTGTCAATCCACAGGCGGTGTCCCAGCTTTTCATTTTATGCTTTGTTTTCTTAAAAAATGTGACTCTGGACCACACAATGCCGTGGGACGCCCTGTACAGATCATAAATGATTTAGAACTTATTCTTGCAAGACATAGACATGAACAGGAAGACTGTCCTTTCGTGCAATTTGACAGTTCAAATTTGATAATATCATCCCTGTTAAATCCTTTTTACTTGAAAACGGGACAAAATGGTTTGTAGTAATTACTCTGACTCTCCTTTGCAGAAGCGAATTGAACAGTATTCTGAATTTCAATTAATTAATAAATACGGTCAAATGTGCATCCAGAGTGCTGGATAGACATTGCCGGTGGATGGTTTTGTATCAAACCTACAAAATCTGAAAAGGGAGTACAAGTCTTAGGTTGAAACCTCTTCAGTTAGGAGCCAAGAATTGAGGGGGATCCATTCTGCCAAATTCGCCGAACAGGTTCTTAGCCTTATCTCTTACGGTGTTAAGGCCTTGCACTCAACAAGACTCATTGAGAACATTTCAACTTCTTTTAATTTATATATTAATTTTTTTTTAAATATTATTATAAACATTTTATTATAATATTTATATATATAAATTGTTTTGGTTAATATTAACTCTACACCCTTTTTTTTTCCCACAAATTATATAATATAGTCATTAATAATAATTCCATTACGTTTGTGTGTCCTTTTTGAGTCTTCCATGAATCTTTTAGTCTATGATTAAATGTGAACACAAAAGACTTTCTTATGCATAGTTTATTACAACAGAGGTGGGGATCATATTATATGATAATTCATAATCTAATAGGTAGAAAAGCACTATTATTTTATAAAGAATATAAGTGTATATTTTGTATTTTGTATTTTATATGTTTATATTTTATTTTATACTATTTTTTTTTTAAGAAATGGGTATTTGTATTAACTATAAAAGTCTTTTAAAATATAGTATATGGTTAAAAAAAAGATAGGTGAAGAAAGTCACATCTCAAAGTCTAGGCAAGGTAGAACCTTCGATATAAATCAACAATTTACCAAAGAGAAAAAAGTTGCTACATAGTAAGAGATATAGATCCTATAGCAGTAGGTGGGTCAGAATCATTTGGTTTCCACACATTTAGGTTATCCTTAGCATAAGGAATTTAGGTTCCTAGCTAGTAAGAGCACCATCATGACCATGATCCTTAATAGTTTGCACTTCCTCAAGTGGTTAACTGGCAGTCTGAGGAGAAGAAATAGCTAGAAGAAGGTGAAGAAACTTGCCACTATCTAGCCATCCATAGGTTTCTCCATTGAAGTTGGATGCTAATGGGAAGATTGAGACCAACCATGAACATTATGGCCATGAGATTTGTATTGTAGAGTACAAGATGCATCATGCCTGTGAGCATTCTAACTTTTATCACATCGATGCCCTTGCAAAGGAGATTTTCCCTATAGGAGGAGTAGAGGTTGGTGGCACTGTAGCAATTGTACAAGAGCATTCCCCCAATGATCAAGAAGTACTTGGAGGTGGGTCGCTCAAGTGTAACATTATTAGCTTGCACTTGTATCTACCTTAACACATTGGAACATATCATGGATTTAAAATACATGGAGAAGTTATTGTCAACAATACATCCAAACAAAAGAATAGAATTACTCTTTTGAAATTCTAAATAGGATTTCCACTCTAAAAGCATGCCATGTCTAGGTGAATTTAGTAGGGATTTTGGGTCACTCTCTTAAGAGGATCATATGCCAAGAGAAGGGCTCAAGTCTAAAAGGCTTGAATAAATTATGAATCTTATTCTAGGTACCTTGAGCTTTAGGAAAAAATCAAACTTGAGATGGCTAAGTGTTTCTAGATTCCCACAAAAAGGGAAATAGGGGTTAGAGACTCCCAAGTGAATCAACTTGGAACCAATAGGAAGCCCCTAGTATAGAATGTACCAAGAAAATCAACAAGCTTTGGCTCAATGATAGCCATCCAAATAGTCTCAAAAATATATGATGTCATGTGCTAGCTAAAGAATGGAGAGACCATTTATCATTAAACCTTTGTAACATAGGAAAATGAGGTGAAAGCCAAGCATATCCTTTGTGGGGCTTATACTTATGAAACATTGGTATATCAAGATACCATTTCCAAACTTTCTAGCAAGGATTAAAGTATCTAACCCTAATTTTATGCACCATTTCTATAGGATTGGAATCAATAATAGTCTAGAAAGACTCAAAGTTTTGGTTGGTGAGTCCATACTTCATTTTGGCTTCAAGACAAGAAAGAAGATACCACACAATTCTTGAAAAATGATCTAGGAGTGTCTTAATGCCTTTGTTAAGAAATTCCAATGCACTCACCTAAGAAACTTTAGCTAGAGGCATGTCTTGGAAAGTGATCATAGGAGACTGCCAAAGAGACCATTGATTCATGGGCAAACCAATCTTGAATCCATTTTGATTCTAAACAAGCCATGGATTAATAGACTCCCAATATTTCCACATGCTTTTGATGACAAAGGTACCCTAGATTTGAATAGGCTCCTACATGATGAGGATAGTACATGGAGGCAAAGATTTCTCTAGACTTTATGCCCATGAGGCACACTAAAAGAGATACAATATTGAAGGAGAATTTTCCAAGCCTCATCACCCTCAAGGAATTTGATTATTCAGTTTGCACATAGAGATATACCTTGTCTTTGCACATCTATGAGACTAATCCCTCCATAGTATGATGAGGGAGGCAACATAATTCCTAGGCAGCTGGCTGAAAGCCTTTACCTTGCTTTAAGAGGTCCATAGAAAGTCTATAATTATTCTTTTAATCTTTAGGTAGGATGCTTATAAGGTACCTAACATGAGGAGTAGTAAGCATGGGTAGCTACAAGAACTTTAGAACAAATTTGGACTTTTCCTACAAGAGAGAGGCTTAGTAATCTAATAGGACAATTTTTCTACCTGACTAATGATAGATTTCCATTAAGAAGAGGAAGAATCCTAGAAGGAAAATGGAATTCCTAATAACCTAAATAATTCTCCATGATCAATCCACTTCTAGCCAAAAGAGTTAAGCCATGCCAATTGAGGCAAGAAAGATTGCCCATAGTACCAATTTTTCTACCATTGAATAGTTGAACAAAAAGCTAAGGAAAAAAGTATCCAAATTTTTAAGAGCCTAATTGACATTAATCTCATCCTCCAAAACAATGATAAAGTAGTCATTATAAAAAAAAACATTAACTAGCTAATGAGAAGAATTATTGAGAGTGATACCTTTAACTAGGTTCTATGACATAGCATGAGCGAACAACTATCCAAAGCCTTAAATAACTAGAACATATAAAGTAGAGTAAGAGGACATCCTTGCTGTATGGTCCAAAAAATTCCAAATGAGGAGGATTGATGGCTATTGATAGTGATACAAGCATAAGCATCAACAATGAGCATTTCAACAAATCTTAGGAGTTTGAGATGAAAACTTAAGGATTGGAGCATGTCAAGAATGAAGAGCCATTCTATGTGTCCATAAGATTTGGAAAAATTTATTTTGAAAAATATGGCTTGTTGTTGAGAACATCTATCCCAATCCATTCCTTCCTAGAGAGTAGTAATATTATCAAGAATATATATATACTTAATAAACCTAGTTTTCTTTTGATGGACAAATGAAGGGAGAAGAAGACACTTCTTGAGAGCAAGAGCCTTGATAATGATTTTGTAAGAGACATTTAGAAAAGTGATTGGATACCAGTTGTAGATATCATCTAGATCTCCCCCTTAGGTATGAATTTAATATTTCCTAAATATTTTAAATTATAAGCTTCTAGATAAACTCTATAAAGATAATTACCAACCATGTCCTAGAGGGTTTTGTAAAATTCAAATGGAAATAAATCACATCCAAGGGCTTTATCATTAGCTGGTGAAACAACAACCTCATTGTTGATAGATAAGGAATTAGAAGTGGGATAGACTAACTTATAGTCAAATTGCAAAGCCATCAAGTAGTAATACCTAACGTCATGCAATACCAGTTGAAGGATGATTAGGTACAAAGATATATAGAAGGACCATGAGGATCCTTCTTGTAATAGATTAGCCAAAATATGAAATATATAAAATAAGTGCTAAAATGGAAACATGATAATTATGATTGTATTAAAAATGATAGATTCACATTACAATATTACTAGCGTCTTCAAGGAGGAAACCTCCTTTGAGTAGCACTCAATATAATATGATTTCATGAATGCTTATTTTACTCTCAAAACCCTCTATTTATACTAATTCTACTCAACATAACTATTACCTCCCAAGCATGTGGGGTAAACTAATTTAGTAAAAGGGACAACTTACACAACATATGTGTCTAATGCTTTTATTACTTCTACCTTAACACAAAAGTAACTAAGAAAATAGTTAGGATCGTGGGTCCTAACATGCCCTCCCCCTTACAAATATTTCTTCCAAAGCTTGAGAGGAGGAAATTGTTGTTGTAGTTGGAAGAGGGGTTCCCACATGCCATCTTAGATGGTTGCATACCATGTCATTAGATGAGGACTTCAATGATGGTGCAATTGCAGAGTTGGTGAGAATGTCTATCAAGGATGAACTCTGTGTCAAAATGATAGATCTCTATATATCTAGCATAGGTAATATCAACTAATCTTGAATGTGTTGACCAAAAGCCTTTCAAACAAGAAACATGGAGGACTAGGTGGAGCTTGGAGGAGGGGAGAAGCTCCATATTGTAGGTAACTACATTGATCTACTATAAAACTTTATTTAAAACATAGGTTCTAACTTCTAATAATTCTTCATATTCAAGAATAATTACTTGTAGGGTTAATGTGTATATAAAAATATGGTATAAATAAAGGAGACAAATGCATACAAAACATCTATCTTGTTCAACATTAATCTAGAACTCTGATTGAGCTAAGATTTGCATGCAAAAGGTGAAAGAAAGACTAGAGATCTCATTAAGCAAACCTTGTTTCAATATGGGTTGTGCTCAAATAAAATGTTGTTGTTGTGTTGAGATATGGTTGCTCATTCCAACAACATGACATTTCTTTGCATCTAATTCTTACCCTTGGAAATGACTTGAGTAATGGTTGATTTATAGATGTTTGATGAATATGATGGATGTGTAGGATTAGTGTTAGAACACAAGCAATCTACTAAGAGGGGGGGGTGGTGAATTAGTAGATCAATAAAACTTAAAACTTAGAGCCTATAGAATGCAAATCAAATTAACTTTTTGTTCATTAACATCAACAACAAGAAAACATGCACACACGAACACAAGATCTACATGGAAAACCTAATATGGGAAAAACCATGGTGAGAAAATGTTGCTAGGATCTACCATCCTAGTCTAGCCTCACAAATGAAACCATTGATTATAATGTTTAAGAGCGCCAACTCTAAGGAGTCATGAAACCCCTAATTTAAGAGCACTGTAAACTCTAAGGAGACTCTAATCCCCTAATCTGAGCACCAACTCACTCCATAGGAGGCACCAACCTAATTGTAATGAAGCACCAACTTCACACAAACATAGAAATGAAATACATCAAATGTTATAGTATTGACTGCAACTAGCTCTACTCACGTTCTGAGTAATCAATTCTAGTTCTCTATTGACATTCTGATTGACTTAACTTACAACTTTGATATACATTACACCACTTTACTCTCTGCACTGATTTCTTCTAACACATAACTCCATCCACATTCTATTACAATTGATTTTATATATATACACCCCTTTTTATGTCCACACTCTAGTTTATTTGCATGTCTATACTCCCACTCATTTGCATGTACAGAAAAATAGTATTGCATGTGCTAGAAAATCCACTTTGCATGTACAAAAAATCAACTTTGCATGTGGATTTACGCATGCAACAAATCTTTTTTTATGTTGTTTATCCATCATTACATTCATAGTTCTATATATATATATATCTTTGCACATACAACAAATTTTCTTTTATGCATTGTTTTCACCGTCATCGCCATGCATCCACTATTAGTCCTTAACAATTAATTAAACATCTAGTTTACACACCAAAAATAGTCATTTATATCTTTCAAATATGATCTGTCAATCTTTCTTCTCTATCGGTGAAAACATCATTTTACTAACCTTGGCCTTCAACTCCTTTATCGGTGAAATTATCTTTTTTTGAACCTCAGCCTTTAGCTCCTTTATCGATGAAATTATTCTTTTTCAAACTTTTCTACGTCCCCTTCTTTATTGGTGAAATCTGTCTGTTACAAACTCGTCCCTTCATGACTTTGTCTTCAGTACCTTTTCCTTTCTTAGTGAAATATGACTTTTGCTCACCTCAGCCTTTGTTTCCTCTATTGGTGAAACAAGCTTTTTATGAACTTACCCTTCAAACTCTTCATTATCGACAAAAATGTCAAACCACAAACTTTGACTTTTGAGCCCTTTGTCACCCAATCAGTGAATCGACGAAATGCAAAACTTGCAAAATTAGTTTGTAAAACAAAAGTTTTGCCAATAACTAAGCCTTTGCTCTTTTTTCTTTTTCCATGCATCCTTCATTGTTGGTGAATTGACAAATTTCAAAACTAGCAAATCGGTGAATTTTGAAACTTTCAAACTAAACTTTGGTCAAGACTTAATCATTTTCTATCTTCCAAGTCTTCATTGTTAGAAAGATGATTGTCATTGCACCAAAAGATTGACCTTTTAATCCACAGGAGGTAGTTATGCCTTGTCACGAGCCCAAGCGCTACACTGCACAACACAAGGAGACCAAGAACGCACACCTTGCAACAATCCCCCCAACGCAAGTGAGGGGTTCAAACCTGTGACCTAGGATCTAATACTAATTGTTAGAATACATAGGAAAATTGAGAAGGGGGGTGAATCAGTCATGTATTAAAACATTAAACACTCAAAGCAATTCCAAACATAAACCTCTTAACATGCATTAGCAGAATGTATTCATATGAATCATTAATGCAAACACATCCAAACACATAAGAACACTAGATTTACGTGGAAAACCCAAGAAGGGAAAAACCACGGTGAGGATTAGCTCACATATATATGAATAGCAACACCGAAAATCAAATAAGATCACTGCCAAGGGCTCACTTCCCAGAAGAAAAGCTCATTGTCAAGAGAAAGGCTCACTTCCAGAAGGACTCGTTGTCTAGAAGAGAGAAGAATAAAAGAAAATTGTTATAGAGAGATTCACTATTTCAAAGCAATAGGAGAGTTCCACCACTGCCACTTTTTGCCATTCACAACCTTTGGCTCACTGCCTATAGTAACTTCAAGCAAACTGAAAATGTAGACGCCTTCTGTTCACTGCATCTGGAAGTCATAAGCATTTAAGCTTGCACTCAATTCACCACCCTTAATTAACATTCACATCATCTTCTCTACCTTGCTACACTCAACTTCATCTTGCATTTATACCATCCACAACCAAAAACCATCTCAATTAGGTCAGTCCTAATGAGGTGTGTTTGCCTCAAACATGCAACATCAATTAGGTCGACACTAAACGCTTCCACAATGGAAAGAAGTGGAAGTGGACCATGTCAAGGGTTAACTAGGCCTCAAATTTGTATCACCAAGTTGCTCATCACATTCACAATCCATGAGGTACCTCTACACATAGCGCAAGTAAGCCAGGTCAGCCAAACCTGAGATAAAGACCACATCCACACTTCTCTAAGTCCAAAAACATCATGCGGACTAGAGAGAGACACTCCACAACATTCACACACCTTGCCAGAATATTCAACATCATCAAAATCTTTTACAATACCGCCTTAACCACCTGAAATAAAGAATGTCTTCATTCTGCACCATATGATATACTACTACTAATCACCAATTCAAAAATTGATTTTGTAGAGCACCCCAGCATTGGAAACTTCAAGGGAAGATAGATATAGGCAATATAAGCACATTCCTAGATCCGTAGGACAAGAAACCTCAATGTGGAGATTTATGCAGAACAATCTCATTTATCCCAGATAGTCTTCTATACGGGCAAACATTCTGTCAAACACATCTTCCACTTCCGCATGATCCAGAACCTAAAACTCTAGATATAACACCTCTAAACATCTCTGATCAACACTTCCAAACCACACAAGCAGATATTCAACTATGAAGAAATGTGGAGCACAACACTGAACACAAATTTTCTCAAAAGCACTTGGAAACCAAGTGAACCAATTGCTGGAGCATTAATGACAACACCAACAAGTTTCCAACAATCTCCCCCTTTGTCATTGATGGCAACACCAACTCTTTGTAAAACCATCAAGAGCTCAAGCAATCAATCAATAGCTTTGCAACTAGTAGTACTCCCCCTGACAGAAGTAACTCTTACTCTTCAACCACTTCTCTGCACAATGGTTTTTCAATCACTTTAATTCTCCCACCTTTGACATCAATGGCAAAGGGCAACAACTACAACACCATCAAGCACCTACACTATCTCCACAGCTCTCACTTTGCTACACTTTCCCCCTTAGGATCATAAGATATACTCCATCTAACTGCACCAACCAATAGTAACACTACCTACTCCCCCTGAGAGGTAGCCTTCAATATCAGTCCAAGACTAAGAATGTATCTTGAAATGCTTCTTAGATAGATGCACACACTTTTGCATCTAGTTAAAAGGAGGGGCAATAACCCCTAACTTCTGCCAGAGATACTCAAAAGTATCCTTAGGAAGAGCCTTTGTAAAGATATCTACAACTTGATCCTTGGTAGGCACATACCCCAATTTCACCTCATTCTCTGCAACCTTCTCTCTTAGGAAGTGATAGTAGATTGAAATATGCTTTGTCCTTGAATGCATTACCAGATTATTTGAAATGTTGATAGCACTTGTATTATCACATAAGATAGGAATAGGTTCATCATATGACACTTTGATATTCTTCAATGTCTGCTTCATCCATACATTTGTGTGTAGCAAGATGCTATTGCAATGTACTTTGCCTTTGCAGTAGATAATGAGACTGAGTCCTACTTCTTACTTAACCACGAGATAAGTCTGCTTCCAAGAAAGAAAGCACCACCACTTGTACTTCTTTTATCATCTGTGCATCCTTCCCAATTTGCATCTATATATGCACTCAAGGAGAAATCAGTATCCTTGGGATACCATAGGCCAAACTCTGGAGTGCCTTTTAGGTATCTGAATATCTTCTTTACTACTAAAACATGTGATTCTCTGGGATCAGCTTGAAATCTAGCCATAGGACAAATTACATGCATAATATCCGGTCTAGTAGCAGTCATGTATAACAGTCCACCAATCATTGATTTATACTTTCTCTAATCAGCCTTAGAAGATTCATCATCTTTTCTCAATTTACAACCAGTAGTCATGGGAGTCCATACCAGTTTGGAGTCTTCCATTCCAAACTTCTTCAACATTTCCTTAGCATACTTTGACTATGAAATGAAGATACCTTTTTTTGGTTGACTAATATGTAACCCAAGAAAGAAATTCATTTCCCCACACATTGACATTTCAAATTCTTTTTGCATCTCTTATGCAAATCTCTTGCACATACCTTCATTTCCTCCAAATATTATATCATCAACATACACTTCCACAATCGAGATTTGATCTTCTTCAACTTTGAAGTATAGATTGCTATCTGCAGTGCCCTTTTTGAATCCTTGTTGCAATAGGTACCTATCCAACCTTGCATACCAATCTCTAAGAGCCTGTTTGAGTACATACAATGCCTTCTTCAATTTTCAAATCATATTTGGATCATCTGATAACTAAAATCCTTTTGGTTCCTCAATGTATACCTCTTCTTCCAACTCTCCATTCAGGAATGCATATTTCACATCCATTTGATAAGCTTTGAAGTCCTTGTGAGCTACAAAGGCCAAGAAGATTCTAATGGCCTCCAACCTCGCCACTAGAGTGTTGACCCATTTTTTCCTCTGACCAGAGCCAAACAGTCAACTTGGTATTTTCCTTGAAAAGCCTTTGGAAAATGTTGCCTAAAAATGAAAAGTGCCAAATTGCCTAAGAAACCTTACCATTGGAAAGAGCTTGAAAAAATAGGTAGGTTTGCTTTTTACATCACCCTGAAATTCGGCCAAATAAGGAAGTTATTGATGGTCAAAGTTTTGGTCAACATATAGTTCAAATATGCATTTGGTGGGCTTGAAAATCTCCATCGGCCTTAGGAAATAATGAAAAAATTAAGTTATATGCATTTTTTGAATGTATATCAAGCTAGGGAAATGCATATACATTTCAAGAATCTTTCGTAGATTCCCGGGAACATTCCGGGTTTGTATATCGGTGATATACAAATGGAGATGCAAGTGAAACATACAAGGTATAAGATACATTTAGGGAATATTCCTCAAAGATTCTATATTTGCATGTGACAGCTTGTGTGTTTGCCTTGTATGTTCACACATACAAGCAAATATACATTTGCTAAATGTACAAGGCAAGCATACATTGAAGATTCCTCAGAATATTTCTCGCTTGTATGTATAAAAAGGCTTGTATATTGCTTTATATGTTCGCACATACAATCGGCTATATACAAATGAAGATATGCATCACGGGTATATTCCATCAAAGATACCCTGCTTGTATGTGAGGGAGTTTGTATATTTGCGTTTGTATATCCGCATATAGAAGCAAATGTGCATTTGCTACAGTGTCGCGAAGGGAGATACAAAGGGTTGACACAAAGAAATATACATAGGAGTTTGTATATCTCAGAGATACAAATGGTGGGGCCCGTGAAGATACAAAGAGGTTTGTATATCATATACATACAAAGGTTCAAGCGCTACAGTGGAATGTATATCGACTTGTATGTTCGCACATACAAGCTGATATACAAGGAAACATATACAATCTGGACTCGAATAGAAGTTTCAATCTATTCTATGTTGTTCTTGGGTTTGCCTTGTATAAAAGGTGTTTGTATGTCTTCATATACAAAAGAGCATGTACAAGCCAGATTTCAAGACAGGTATAGTTTGGCGGAATGCAGCGCTAAGTCCGTGGCTTGTATGTATATGGCAATTGTATATTGCGAGATACAAGCCAAAGATACAAATGAAATATGCAAGACAGATTTCAAATGGATATCATTTCTACCTCATTCAAGCTCCGGGTCTGATTTGTATGTATATGGTGCTTGTATATTGCGATATACAAGTCAAAGATGCATTGCAATATACAAGGCAGACTTGAATCAAGGATCAGTTTCGGCACATAAGGGTTTGGAGTCCGCTTTGTATGAATAAGTGTTTGTATATTTTGCATTTATAAAGAAATGTACAAGGAAAAGTGATACAAGTCGGACCTGATAGGACAATGAAAAGCAGCTAAAGGTCATTTTCAGGTCTGCGGCTTGTATGTTTGCATATTCAGAAGAGGAGATACAAATGGTGGGGCCCGCACATACAAGAGAAATTGTAGGCATATGCAGAGCCCGATATACAAGGCACCTTGCACATACAAAGGTGTTGCAGATTGAGTTTTTGAATGCCGATTCAGGCACCAAGATGCAACGATATACACAGAAATGCAAAAGTGATATATACAGGCAGTTGACTGAAAGTTTGACCGCCTGTATCTCCTTCATTTTGGCAAATTCTGGCATGCTCCAAGAGGCAAAGTTGCATATTTTGGCCCCCTCTTTCATTTGGCAGGGTTTTTAGGAGTTTTGTCACTTTTTCAAATTTAGATCTGGAGTTGCATATTTTGGACGACTGCACGTTTCAGCGACTTCTTGAACGAGATATAGATAGTTTTTGCATTCATTGCTACAGGTAAGGGAAGCTGCTCGCATTCATGATCAAAATATCTCCTCACTGATGCATTGGCTGAAGATTGGTGATGAGTAAGCAGTTGTAATAAAGACTTGAAATATCTCCTATCTGCCCAGCGCCAGATTTTGACGCCATAGCTGTTGTAGCTGGACAGTCATCGATTGAGATATTTTTCTATGACAGCTCTTTAAGCAAATTTTTGTAACCGACTTAGGATAGTTTTGGAATGCTATAAGTATGCATTCGAATGTTGTAAATAGGGTTGGAAATTTTTTGGCATTAAGGCTTTTCTGTTTCCAAACAGGGTTTTCATATGCTGTAACCATGCCTTTCCATTGAATATATGCAAGTTAATTTTACCTCTTTACTAATTTTTCTAGTTATATGTGAATCTGCATATGGTTTGTCTATGAATGTTTTATTCCTCTCAATCATATTGCTTCTCACCTCTGCTAGAGTCATCTAACCTGTGTATGCCTACTTGCCATATTCTGATTGTATTGTGCATCCTTCAGTTCTATGGAAGTTTCTTAAAATCTGTCTGGTGTATCACCCTTTTATGTTTTCAAGCTTTTATTTCATTTCCATTACAAGCATTCTCTCTCCCTTTTCCCCCAAAAATTTAGTAGTTTTAGGCGATAACTAGATAAGGAAGCCGGCCTTCTCCAGAGGTATGATCTCACTTAGCAAAGTCCCACACTTAGAGATCAGTCCCATGTTATTCCAGTTTGCAGAGGTTTCACAACTGTATGCAAGGGTACAAAACTGGGTGATAACATGGAGCAAATGTTTCCTCATAATCTATTCCTTCCACTTGTGAGTATCCTTTACACACAAGCCTAGCCTTATTTCTGACTACTTCCCCATTCTCATTCAATTTGTTCCGGAAGACCCATTTAGTTCCTATCACATTTTCATCAGTTGGTCTTGGGACAACTTCCTAAGTCTAATTCTTCTCAATCTGCATCAATTCTTCTTCCATAGCCTTGATCCAATGCTCATCTTTGCATGCTTTAGTCACTATTTTGGGTTCTATTTTAGACAATAAGCACAAATTTACTTGTTCATCTACCATAACAATATTTCTCCTTGTTAAAACACCTTTCTTCTTATCTCCAATGATTTAATCTTCAGAATGATTCTTCTGCACATACTTGGGGGTTTTAGGATCTTCTTCATCAACTTGCTTCTCCTTTTCCTTTTCTTCTTCTCTTTCTTCTTCTCTACAAGGGGTCTCATTAGATTCATATCCTTCTATTAGCACTAAACTTTGATATAGTTCTTCATGCACCTTGACATTTGCACTTTCCACTAATTACTTCAGCCTCTTGTTGTAACACTTGTAAGCATTGCTCTTTGTTAAATATCCAAGGAAGATTCCTTCATCTGATCTTGTATCAAACTTTACCAAGTTTTCTTCATCTCTCCTAATGTAGCACTTATTTCCAAATACTCTAAAGTATTTTACAGTAGGAGTTCTTCTGGTGCAGGAGCACCCGCACATGATCAGGATATAGGTCCGCATGATGACGCACATGATCAGGATATAGGTCCGCATGATGACATACATGATCAGGATGTAGGATAGTTATCATCATGCTGACAGGATAATCTATTTTTAGTATGTTTGACTTATCATGTAATAAGGTCCACTGTGACCGATGCTTTGTAATAGTTTAGCATAGGAGTATGTGTAGGCAGTTAGAGGCAGTTAGAGATCGGGATAAGAGAGTCTGAGCTGTCCTCTCTCCCAGCCGCTTGGAAGCTCCCAGCCGCTGGGAAGTGATGTTAGTAGTACTCGAAGGATTTGTTATATATACCTTCGATCTGTAGGGTTTAGACATATAGTTTGATATAGTTTTGATATTGATGTACTGGTGTTGAGTTGAGATTCAGGAGAGCAGTTCAGACATTGTGAAGCTGTATTCAGGACATTGAATTTCAATTGAATAAGATCTCGTCTTTTGCATTATCTGTTTGCATCTGTGTTGATTTCCTTTCCGTTTTGCAAGCTAATGACCACTTTCAACCCTTCCACCGGTTGATCCTGCAAATCGGTGGAATGGTCCTGTATCATAGCTTAAATTGCATTTGTGTTTTCGGTTTATGCATTGCATTGTTTAGGAGATCTATTAGAAGCATGCTGTAAGTCAGCCTAGCATCCTCATGTGCTAGGTCTAGAAGATAAACTGTTAGATTTTGGTTTGGAGGTGATCCGGCCCGGTCGTCACATGATCTTTGTGAAATTATACGGTTGTGAGTGTTTTCATGCAGTGGAAGGATACACAGGAGTCTGCATGTGCGTTTCCAGTCGGAACGAGCCGCAACATCATCTGCGAATCCATCGCCATCAGGATCGGGTCATGAAGTTGGTGAAATTTGCATGTTGCAGGTGCATCATGATGTTTTGAATTGGATATATACTCAGTGTATATATCGCAGTCAGGATCATCTCTCGGAAGGTCATCATCCGCATATCGCTAACGGATGCGGGTGGGTAAGTTGAGTTTTTGGCTAAGTGTTGAAGAGTTCATCAGGATGATGTGTGACGTCATCGTCATCAGGATATGACGTCATCGTCATCAGGATATTAGGAAATCCCTCTATGCGGGTTTATCCTGTTGTCGCTAAGTGGAAAGGTATCGGCGTAGGCAGGAAGTTGTATTAGCATCATCAGGAGGTTTCGAGGAACCGGATGTTTAATATCATGATGCTGTTGCTTGTATCGTCGGGCAGTGAAGCATCGAAGGCAAGTTGTTGAAGTGGAACGTCATCAGGATATTTGGACAACCGGATATTTGGATATCCTGCTGACGAAGGTGATATTGAATATCATGATGATGCCGCTTGTATTTGGCACCCGATGAACAGTGCAACCGGAGGATGTTTGCGCCCGTTGATTATCATGATGATGATGATAGGCGACAGTCGAAGGAGGTAAATAGTAATCGACAGGAGGATATTTGCGATCATCAGAAATATGATGATGCTGTTGAAATATGATGATGCAGTTGGTGTTGTTAAGAAATATGATGATGATGTTCAGCCGATAGACATTTTTATCAGGTTGTTTGTATTGTTGGCAGCTCCTTCCTGTTAGGTTGCCTCCGTTGCGTTCCACTCTGCATCATAGTGGTATCAGAGCAAAGGTTAGGATCTTTTGGAAAAGATAAGCAGGATGTCAGACGAAGAAGGAACATCTGAGTTCCCAACAAAGATGACCAACGCTGAGTTGGCAGTTCTGGTGAAGAAATAGATTGCGGAAAGCAGGGCCGTGAAGGCTCAGAATCAGGAGTTGAAAGATGAATTAGCAAAGTTGAGGAGCAAAGTAGGTTCTGGTAGAGAAGATGATAGGGAAGAAGAGGATATCCCTAATTGGAGCGAGGAGGTCGTTCCTGCAGACCAGAGACCGCTGTTGAACGCCCTCAAGGCCATGGAGAGGAGAACCATGGATGTGAAGCTGGACTTGCCAGTGTTTACAGGTAAGATGGACCCTGATTCGGTAATGGAATGGATAGACTGTCTGAACAATTTCTTTGTGACAGAGGAGATACCAGAACAGCAGAGAGTGAAGATAGCACAGTCAAAGATGAAAGAAGCTGCCTTGACATGGTGGAACTTTGTTCAGGATGATAGAGTGCAGGAGGGAAAACGTAGAGTTGCCACATGGAAGAAGATGATGGAATTGGTAAAGGAGGCTTATATCCCTTTGGATTACAGTATCCAGTTACACAAGAGGAAGCAGAACCTGAAACAGAAGGAGCTAGATGTCAGCTCATATACAGAAGAGTTCATGAAACTCTGTATGAAGACCAAGGTGAAAGAAAGTGAAGAAGAAAAGGTAGCCAGATACCTTAATGGACTGAGGTTTAATATTCAGGAAGATCTGAGTCTGCATAACCCAGATACAGTGCAGAAAAGTTTTCAGTTGGCACTGAAGGTGGAAGAAAAGCTGAAGAGAAAACAAGATCAGAACAGCAGAGGAAGAGGAAGACAACAAAGAGGTGGAAGAAGTCCTTTCAGAGGCAGAGGACAAGGACAGGGATATCAAGGAGAGTCTAGTCAAGACAATAGCAAGGGCAACAATAGCCAGAGTCAGAGAGAGAATTTCAGTCAGCAAGGAAACTTCAGAGGTAGAAGACCCTACAGAGGAAGATCCCAGGGCAGAGGATCCATCAGGTGTTACAACTGTAACAAAGAAGGCCATATAGCCAGCAGATGTCCAGACAAGGCCACAAGCTCAGCAGGTGAAAGGAGGACAAATTTGGTCAATGAACCTGATAATCAAAGTAGGACAAGTTCTAATGATTTTCAGAGTGTGAATGGTCCTGAGAATTATGGATATCCAGAAAGTGGAGAGTCCCTGATGATGAGAAGAACAGTAACTACCATGAAGGTACTTGATAAAGAAGCCCCTCAGAGGAAGTCCCTTTTCAGAACCACTTGCAAAGCAGGAGGTAAGGCTTGTAAAGTTTTGATTGATTCTGGTTCTACTGAGAACTTTGTGTCTGAAGAAATGGTGGTGAAGCTGAAGCTTAGGAGATTGCCTCATCCATCTCCATATAAGGTCTCATGGCTTACTCAAGGTCAGCAGACAATTGTAGAAGAGCAGGCTTGGGTAGAGTTTCAGATTGGTGGATATAAAGATAAGTTGTTGTTTGATATCACCAAGATGGATGCTTGCAACCTTTTGTTTGGTAGACCATGGCAATATGATCTGAAGGCACAGCATGATGGTGTTAAAAACACCTATAAAATCACTAAAGATGGTAAAGATGTAACACTATTCCCATTGAAGGAGAAAGAGGAGAAGTCTAAAGGCAAAGAAGTGAAGGTCATGCTGATGGAAGGCAAACAGTTTATGAAAGAAGTGGCAGCAGAAGGTGCAGTTGCATATGCCCTAATCCCCTGTATGAGTGTGAATAAGACACAACAGCAAGAAGCCAAGAAGGAGAAGAAGCCAAGGTTGATAGACCCAGCTGTCCAAGAGTTATTGGATAAGTACAAAGGTGTTATCTCAGAGGGAATGCCAAGATCCCTACCACCTGTCAGAGATATCAGTCATTGCATAGACTTGATTCCAGGGTCTACACTTCCAAATAAAGCAGCTTATAAGCTTACCCCAGAACAGAATGCAGAAGTAGCCAGGCAGATTGAAGAATTGATGAATTCAAGTTTGATTGGAAAAAGTTTGAGCCCATGTGCAGTACCAGCTGTACTAGCACCTAAGAAGGAAGGCACTTGGAGACTTTGCACAGATTCCAGAGCCATCAACAAGATCACAATCAGGTATAGGTTTCCAATCCCCAGAATTGAGGATTTACTTGATTGTTTGGGAAATGCCAAGTACTTTACTAAAATAGACTTGAAGAGTGGGTACCATCAGATAAGGATTAGACCAGGTGATGAGTGGAAGACAGCATTCAAAACAAATGAAGGTTTGTATGAATGGAAGGTTATGCCTTTTGGTTTGTCTAATGCCCCTAGTACTTTCATGAGGCTGATGAATGAGGTTCTGAAGGAATTCATTGGTAAGTTTGTCATAGTCTATTTAGATGACATTCTGATTTTCAGTAACACCAGAGAAGAACATCTCAGGCATATAGAGCTGGTTCTCAAGAGATTACATGAAGAGAAGCTGATGATAAACTTGGACAAGTGTTTGTTCATGAAGCAGGAGATCACCTATTTAGGTTTTGTCATCTCACAAGGCAAGCTGCAGATGGATAAGGAGAAGGTGAGTGCCATTTTGAATTGGCCAACTCCCCAGACCATGAATGAAGTCAGAAGTTTCCATGGGTTAGCAACCTTCTATAGAAAGTTCATCAGAGGGTTCAGTCATATTTGTGCACCCATGTTGGATACCATCAAAGGAGGACAAAAGTGCAGGTTTGTTTGGACTCAAGGAGCAGATGATTCCTTTGAGGCATTGAAGAGGAAGGTGGCACAGCAGCCAGTCCTTGCACTTCCCGATTTCAATAAGATCTTTCAGGTAGAGTGTGATGCCAGTCACATGGCCATTGGAGCAGTACTCAGTCAAGAGGGTAGACCAATTGCATTTTTCAGTGAAAAGCTCAATGATGCTAAGAAAAGGTATTCATCATATGATCTGGAAATGTATGCTTTAGTTCAGTCCCTAAAGAAATGGAGGCATTACCTGATGCCAAAGGAGTTTATAGTCTTCACAGATAATCAAGCTTTGAGTTTCATCAACAGTCAGGAGAAGCTGAACCACAGACATATGAAGTGGGTAGAAACACTACAGGCTTTCACTTTTACCTTGAAGCACAAGAAAGGGGTTAAGAACAAAGTTGCAGATGCTTTAAGCAGGAGAGTTCTCACAGTAAATCAGATTCAGTTAGAGAGTGTTGGCATTGACTCACTCAAGACCATGTATGAGTCTGATGAAGATTTTGGAGAAATATATCAGGTCTGTACTTCTTTTGGGGAGAAATACCATGCTGAGTTCTCTGAATACCTGATCCAAGATGGATTGCTGTTCAAGGGTGGACAGTTGTGTATTCCCAGATGTTCTATGAGGTTGAATATAATCAAGGAGAAACATTGTGGAGCAATGGCTGGTCATTTTGGTCTAGACAAGACTCTTGATCTGGTCAGGAGGCATTATTTCTGGCCTAAGTTGCAGTCAGATGTCAGGAAATTTGTAGAAACCTGTGTAATTTGTCAGAAGGCTAAAGGCAGGTCAACTAATGCAGGGTTATATCAGCCCTTACCCATACCTTCCAGACCATGGGAAAGTATCAGTATGGATTTTGTTTTAGGTTTGCCAAGGACCAGGAGAGGATTTGACAGTGTCTTTGTTGTAGTGGACAGGTTCAGTAAGATGGCACATTTCTTGCCATGCAAAACCACTGCAGATGCCTCATATATTGCAGATTTATTCTTCAGGGAAGTTGTCAGAATTCATGGGTTGCCTTTGAGCATAGTTTCAGACAGAGATGTGAAGTTTGTGGGTCATTTCTGGAGAACCCTATGGAGGAAGCTGGGAACCAATTTATCATTTTCCTCTGCATATCATCCTCAAACGGATGGACAAACTGAGGTTGTGAACCGTTCCTTAGGGAATCTACTTAGATGCTTGACAAAACAGCATGGAGAGAAGTGGGACAATATTCTGTCTCAAGCTGAGTTTTCATATAATGATACTGTCAACAGGAGCACAGGCAAATCGCCTTTTCAGGTCATATATGGAATGCATCCCAGAGGTATTTTAGAGTTGCGAGAACTACCTACAGCAGATCCTGTTAGTGCAGATGGAGAAGCTTTTGCTGAAGCAATCAAAGAAGTTCATGATCAGGTTAAGACCCAACTCCAGCAAACAACTTTGAAATATAAGGAGTATGCTGACAAGAAGAAGAAAGATGTTCAATTTGCTGTTGGAGATTTGGTTTGGGTTCACTTGAAGAAAGACAGGCTCCCTAAGGGGAAGTATACTAAGCTCATGCAAAAGAAAGTTGGACCATGTCAGATTTTGCAAAAGCATGGACAGAATGCTTATAAGATCCAACTACCACCTGATCTTGGTTTATCTCCTATCTTCAATGTATGTGACTTAACTCCATACAAGGCTCATCCAGATGCAGATCAGGATATCCTACAGGAAACAGTTGCTGAAGACATTCCTCCACATGATCCTCCACAGATACAGCAGGTTTTGGACACTAGAGTGGTCAAACAGACCAGGAACAAGAAGTACTTGGAGTACCTCGTCTCTTGGAAGGGACAGCCGACTTCTGAAGCAGTATGGATGACTGCAGAATAGATACAGAAACCTGGTGCCGACCTTGATACTCTCATCTCAAGTGGACTTGAGATTTCTTCTTTTGGGGAGTATGGTGCAGGAGCACCCGCACATGATCAGGATATAGGTCCGCATGATGACGCACATGATCAGGATATAGGTCCGCATGATGACATACATGATCAGGATGTAGGATAGTTATCATCATGCTGACAGGATAATCTATTTTTAGTATGTTTGACTTATCATGTAATAAGGTCCACTGTGACCGATGCTTTGTAATAGTTTAGCATAGGAGTATGTGTAGGCAGTTAGAGGCAGTTAGAGATCGGGATAAGAGAGTCTGAGCTGTCCTCTCTCCCAGCCGCTTGGAAGCTCCCAGCCGCTGGGAAGTGATGTTAGTAGTACTCGAAGGATTTGTTATATATACCTTCGATCTGTAGGGTTTAGACATATAGTTTGATATAGTTTTGATATTGATGTACTGGTGTTGAGTTGAGATTCAGGAGAGCAGTTCAGACATTGTGAAGCTGTATTCAGGACATTGAATTTCAATTGAATAAGATCTCATCTTTTGCATTATCTGTTTGCATCTGTGTTGATTTCCTTTCCGTTTTGCAAGCTAATGACCACTTTCAACCCTTCCACCGGTTGATCCTGCAAATCGGTGGAATGGTCCTGTATCATAGCTTAAATTGCATTTGTGTTTTCGGTTTATGCATTGCATTGTTTAGGAGATCTATTAGAAGCATGCTGTAAGTCAGCCTAGCATCCTCATGTGCTAGGTCTAGAAGATAAACTGTTAGATTTTGGTTTGGAGGTGATCCGGCCCGGTCGTCACATGATCTTTGTGAAATTATACGGTTGTGAGTGTTTTCATGCAGTGGAAGGATACACAGGAGTCTGCATGTGCGTTTCCAGTCGGAACGAGCCGCAACATCATCTGCGAATCCATCGCCATCAGGATCGGGTCATGAAGTTGGTGAAATTTGCATGTTGCAGGTGCATCATGATGTTTTGAATTGGATATATACTCAGTGTATATATCGCAGTCAGGATCATCTCTCGGAAGGTCATCATCCGCATATCGCTAACGGATGCGGGTGGGTAAGTTGAGTTTTTGGCTAAGTGTTGAAGAGTTCATCAGGATGATGTGTGACGTCATCGTCATCAGGATATGACGTCATCGTCATCAGGATATTAGGAAATCCCTCTATGCGGGTTTATCCTGTTGTCGCTAAGTGGAAAGGTATCGGCGTAGGCAGGAAGTTGTATTAGCATCATCAGGAGGTTTCGAGGAACCGGATGTTTAATATCATGATGCTGTTGCTTGTATCGTCGGGCAGTGAAGCATCAAAGGCAAGTTGTTGAAGTGGAACGTCATCAGGATATTTGGACAACCGGATATTTGGATATCCTGCTGACGAAGGTGATATTGAATATCATGATGATGCCGCTTGTATTTGGCACCCGATGAACAGTGCAACCGGAGGATGTTTGCGCCCGTTGATTATCATGATGATGATGATAGGCGACAGTCGAAGGAGGTAAATAGTAATCGACAGGAGGATATTTGCGATCATCAGAAATATGATGATGCTGTTGAAATATGATGATGCAGTTGGTGTTGTTAAGAAATATGATGATGATGTTCAGCCGATAGACATTTTTATCAGGTTGTTTGTATTGTTGGCAGCTCCTTCCTGTTAGGTTGCCTCCGTTGCGTTCCACTCTGCATCATCTTCCATATCATAGTTCATATGGAGTATTTGAATTGTTGACCCTTTCTTGCACTCTATTTTGTATGTAAACTGCAGTGTGAATAGCTTCTCTCCAATAGATATCCAATAGATTTGCTTCTTTCAACATTGTCCTTACTGCTCCCTGAACAATCCTATTCTTCCTTTCCACAACTCCATTCTGCTGAGGAGTCCTAGGGGCTGACAAATGCCTTTATATTTCATGGTCTTCACAAAATCAGGTTAACTTATTGGAGGTGAACTCACCACCTCTGTCAAACCTCAAGCACTTGATCTTCAGATCAATTTCATTTTCAACCATAACCTTGAATGCTTTAAACTTATCTAGAGCTTTTGATTTTTCTTTGAGAAAGGTTACCCAAGTTATTCTAGAGAAATCATCAATCAACAACATAAAATACATGTCACCTTGAAATCTTCCTACTCTTGTAGGTCCACATAGGTCTGTATGCACCAACTCCAGAGGTCTAGTGGTAGAATACTATTTGACCTTGAAATTCTTCTTTGTTTGTTTCCCAATCTGACATTCCTTGCAGGTTGCATTGATAGGCTTTGTAATTCTTGGCAAATCCCAAACAGCTTGAGTAGAGCTGATCCTCACTAGGCTGTCAAAATTGATGTGACACATTCTTCTATACCATATCCAACTTTCATTAATTTGATTCATAAGGAACATACCATTAGCACCTTTGAGCTGATATATATTTCCTTTTGTCCTTGTTCCAATAGCAACTAGAGTTCTAGAGTTTTCTTTTTTGATTTCACAGCAACCATCCTAAAACACAAGATTATATCCTTTGCTACACATTTGTCCTATACTTAGAATATTATGCTGAAGACCTTTGACATAAAGGGCATCATCTATATTGTGCTTTCCATCAAAATTGATTGAACCTTTTCAATAGATCTTAGCAGATACATCATTTCAAAACTTAAAAAAACCTCCATCAAACTTCTCAAGCTTCACAAACTTATTCTTATCACTTGTCATACGATTTAAACAACCACTATCAATTAACTAGTGGTTCTCCTCTTCTCTTGCATGGAAAGTAGTTACCAAAGATCCTTTGATTTTGTGCTATGTTTCTGGAGTAATTTCCTTCATAATCCCTTTTAGAATTAGTTCCAACATTCAAAGACATGAACAAGCATTCATTACCATCATCATCCAGATAGTCAGACTCATCATCAAATATGCTATCATCTTCTTTAACATAATAACTTCTCTTGAATGATGTACCTTTTTTATCCTTGTATTTGTCATTTGAAATTTTGATTGGACATTTAGAAGCATAATGACCTATCTTTCCACAATTAAAACATTTGAAGGGTAATTTACCTCTGTATTTTGCAGAGCCCTTTTTCAACTTGCTTACAAAATTTGCTTCCACTTCACCAAAGTCATCTAAATCTGATTCAACATTCTTTTCTGTCTTTCTAGCCTTAAAAGTAGTTTCTTTTCTTGCATCATCTTGACCAAATTCTCTTATCTCAAAAGTAGTTAAAGTACCAAACATTTGATCCCTAGAATATTTATCCAAATCTTGAGTTTCTTCAATAGCAAACACTTTAGCACTATAAGATTTTGGAAGAGTTTTGAGTACCTTCTTTACCACTTCACTTTCCTCTAGCTTTCCACCAAGACCATTGATGGAGTTGACGACTTCATCCACTCTCTGCATGTAGCTTGCAATATTCATCCTCTGACATCTTTAGGGTTTCAAACTTGGCCTTCAAATTCTACATCTTTGCTTTCTTGACCTTGTCATCTCCTTCATAGATAATTTCTAGCTTCTTTCAGATCTCATTTGTAGTTTTGTAGCTCATTACTTTGACTAATTTAGAATCAGAAAGACTATTCAGAAGAGCACACCTTGCCTTGGAATTGTTCTCATATTCTTTAATCTCATCTTCATCCTTTGGACCATTAAGAGGTATAGTATATTTTTTGTCAACAATCTTCCATACGCCATATCCTAATGAGACAAGAAAGCTTTCCATCCTGGTCTTCCAAAAAGCATAATTTGTTCCATCAAACACTAGAACCTATGATAGGACTCTGATAAAATTTCTGGGCCGTATTCCAAGTTTCAATGTTTGTGGGTCCTTGGTTAGGGTTTGGTATTCAAGATGTTGAAAATTTCTCATCCCTAAGGTGTAAAACCCTGAACCCTTGTGTCTCTTGAAAAGCATCATAGTACCTTACGTTCTAATTGTGGGTTGACCGTCTATAACCCGTGTGGATCCTTTTGATCGTATCTTGATGTCTAGGAGTCTTGTCCCTTTTACTGACACCTCCTTTGGTTCACCGCTTATTGCCTGTGCCTAATATTTCACTAATATGCCTAAGTTTGAGTCGCAGACCCTTCTCACCTAGTAGAGTGAATGTTTTTTTAAAAGGAGGATGTGCCTTTTTACTTTGCAACTTGTGGCTCATTGCAGATTGTTCCACGTGTTGGCCCTATGCATCTCCTAGCACAAATAAAAGGTAAGACTCTCCCAGGATTGCGCCAGCATTCCATGTTTCAGCTCAACACAAGTTCTAGGCAAAGCTAATATAAGTTCCCCCCTAAGTTGTGCTGCTATTGCATGTGTCCCCACCGGTCTTCCATTCATAAAATGTATGTTTTAATGGTACAATATATGGGTGTTGTGTAATGTGCCAAGTTTCAAAGGGATGTGTTGTTGTTTCGTGTTGTATTGTGGGACTCGCTAGTAGTTGGGATCTTCATATCTAGTTTACCTTCATTTTCATTATGGTATGAGAGCTTGTCATGCATACTTTATGGACTCTCTTTTCAACGGAGTATCTGTGTTGGCAGTCCAGGTGGAGTTCTCTCATTGGTTCGTGCCTTATTTTTCATGGTAACGGGGACTGGTATCTCAATAAATTTGTATATACCATTGATCTAGGTATTCTATGATGCGATCGATGGCTCATCTTCAAAATATTTAATTGAGTGGTGGCGTCTATGGATCAGTGACCCAGTACAGTGGTGGGATTTTTCATATGTGTTCTGAGTATCTATCGGTGCCATTATACAAGGGGATAAGCTTGCGAGAAGATTGACGGGATGCAGAATTGGCTCTTGGGATCTATGTCCTAGCTTGAGGGGATCTTTCACTTGTGCCACAATAGGATTTGAACTAAGTGTGTTGTTTTAAATGGATAAGTGCTGTGAGTGAGGAGCCAGTTTTGATTTTCTCATTATGGAAATTGACATTTCCAGGTTATGGGAAATCAACATGATGCAGAGTGTCACCTCCTATTCCTCTTTGGGTGGTGTTGTCACGTTATTGGAGGATTTCCATTTATGTTCAACATGTTGTGGTACTAGATGGAAAAATTTATAAGGTAGGTTGACAGAGTGTGATTACCCAAAGTATAGGAACTTCTACAATCTTGCTATAAATAGACGATTATGTTTTTACTTCGTATACCATCTCCTTTTGTGCAGATAGTATGAGTATTCATCTTTTTAGTATGCTTTTTCCACCATCTTGTGCCTTAGGATTCTCTTCTCTATTCTCATGGATAATGATATGTTCTTATAAGATAAAGGATTTTAGAGATGTTTTCTTCTAAGGTATAGGTGGTAAAGGAAAGATTTAGGAAGTTTTTGGTGCAAGAGCACCTAACACAAGGTGACCCCCATGAGGCATTTGAATTCATATTTGTTTAGAAGATTAGGTTTTGTGTTGTAATAAGGTCTATTTGACCAATGCATGTCATTTCTGTTTGTATCTAGACTTAGAACAAACTTTGTAAGTCCCAAATAATTTAGGGTGCATCGTTATTGGTAAGGCGGTTGGTCTCCCAGCCGCTTGGAGATGGTTAGTTTTCTCCCAGCCGCTTGGAATCGTTCTCCCAGCTGCTTGGAATAGGGTTGGCGTTCCTCTGGAGAGTTTATAAAACTAGGGAAATGAATAGAATCAAGCATCAAGGATATTGTAATCAAATCGAAGGGGAGATTGAATGTAATTGTGCGAATGTAATTATGCATTTTGTTAAGGAGAAATTGAACTATTTTGTGTCGTCAATTTGTTTTCTGTTCTCTGTAATTACAAATTACATAGCTGTAGATTTCCTTTCCTTTTTGTAAATCCGTTGTTGCAAAATGTTGATGTGAAGCATTCCACTGGTGAGATTTCTATCGAAATTAGTGGAATGGCTTCGTTGTATCATATTTGTTTGTTTCCTGTGTTGTTTCATTGTTTAGCGGTGCAAAGGATCCGGACAGTACAAGGTGCACAGTAGGTTGACCTAGCATCTCCATGTGCTAGGGTTTGGATCGAAGGAGTTGGAGCTATTATCCGTGAGACAGAGACCATCGACAAAATATTCCTTGCTTAGAGCGATGAGGATAGTCTGGCCGAAGCGAGGTTCAATGCGTTGAACGGAAGTCATGGCCTAAGATTCAGATCGGGGTGACAAAGCACATCGGCCAGAAGTTGTGCGTGCTTGCTGACGAGTAGGGTCTCACCGAAGATAATGTGATCGGCATATCGGAAGAACAAACAAGGAGTTCATCGATGGTAAAGGTCACAGCAATGAGGGTTTGGCAATAGTTAAATTGACTGTCAGCCTGAGTGAAGAGGGAGTAAGTCTTACCATATGAGGCTCCCCATCATATTGGTATTAGAGCTAGCGAAAGCTCTGGGCGGAGGTGTTGTGTATTTGATTTCTATCACTGAGAAGGCAGATGGCAAGTTGCTCATGCCACCTAGTTGCGAGAAGGAATAGGACTTTTGTAGTGTGTGGGCAAATGATGATGAGGACTGTCAAGACCATCCACCAATAGAGGTTTGGCTAGAAGAAGGTACAGAGTGAGGCCACTGTGAGAGAGAGTGGTAATGCATCTCCAAGTTATGCTGTTGGACGAGAGGGATGGGTCTGTAGCAGAATGTAGGATGGACATCTGATTGAGCATTGTGTTGTCAAATTGAGGATTTGCAGGAGTGTTGGTGTTTGGGTGCTGTCTATGAATGTTTACGTCAGACATAGAGAGTGAAGGAGAGGCTAGAGATATGCCTCCAAAGGGGATGACCACCAAAGTGGTCAAGAAATTTCAAGAGATGGAAGAGATGATCAAAACTGGAGTTAAGGAAGTACTCCAAGCTGAATTGAAGGCAATGAAGATAGGAAAAAGGATAGAGGAAGATTCAGATGAAGAAGAAGAGAAAGAGGAAGAAGCAGAGGAACAAGAAGAGACAAAGATACCGGCTGAGCAAAAACAATTCCTGGAAGCCATCAAGGCAATTGGCAAGGACTCTTTGGAGGCTTAGATAGATGTCCCCATGTTCAGTGGGAAGATGAATGCTGAGGAAGTCATGGAGTGGATTGAGGCTCTAAACAACTACTTCGAATACAAGGAAGTTCCTGAAAGTAAGAGAGTTAAGTTTGCAAAAACTAAACTCAAAGGTGCTACCCTTACATGGTGGAATTATGCCCAAGGAGAAAGGGTAAAGAATGGGAAAAGTATGATATCTTCGTGGAGCAAAATTCTAGAGAAGATCAAGTCCCAGTTCCTTCCATTTGACTACGAGGTGCAGGTTTACAGGAAAATGTAGAACCTCAACCAAAAGGATATGGATGTGCCTACTTACACCAAGGAATTTCACAAATACACTCTTCATTGTGGGTACATGGAGGATGAAAAAGCCAAGGTAGTAAGGTATCTAAATGGTCTGAGGATCAATATTCAAGATGAGATAAGTTTGTTTACCCCTGAAACCGTGGAAAAATGATTTCAAGTAGCATTAAGAGCTGAAGAGAAGTTGAAGAGGAAAGGTGAGCAGCCAAGTAAAGGAAGAGGTGACAGAAATTTTAGAGGTAGTTTTGGAGGAAGAATTCCTAACCAGAGGCCTAGTGGTGAGTCTAGCCAAGAAGAGCAAGTTGGAGACTCAAGTAGCAAAGGAGGCTACCAAGGAAGAAGGCCAAATGACAGAGATGGGACAAATGGATCAGGCAGAGGATCCAAGTTCTCCACTATGAGATGTTATAACTGTAATCAGATAGGACACCCAGCCTATAAGTGTCTAGAGAAGGCCTTAACTTCTCATGGTAATGAGAGAAGAACCACATTGACTCAAGAGGATGTAGGGAGTGTGACATCTCCTGAAGTGAATTTGACATCAGAGGTGGGAGAAAATCTAATGATCACGAGGACGCTGCTCAAAGAATCAGTGCAGAATGAACCGTCACAAAGGAGAGCACTTTTTAGGATCAATTGCAAAAGCAAAGGTAAAATATGCAAGATGGTCATAGATTCTGGTTCAATAGATAGTATGGTATCTAGGGAAATGGTGGATAACTTGAATATAGAAAGGATTCCTCATCAAACTCCTTACGAAGCATCTTGGGTAAGTGATAGTCAATCACTTTTGGTAGATGAACAAGCATATGTTGATTTTTAGATTGGAGAATATAAGGAGAGAATTTTATGTGTCATTTTTCCCATGGAGTGTTATCACCTACTTTTAGGTAGGCCTTGGCAATTTGATAGGCAAGCATTATATGATGGATATGCTAACACATACACCATCAAGAAGGATGGAAAGACTTTTGTGATGACACCATTGCAAGAGGGTACTACAACACAATAGGCAACCAAGATCATTTTGGTGGTTAAGAAAGAGTTTGTGAAGATGCATGGAGAAGAGACAAGGAAAGTTGAGGATACCTCAAGGGGTGAGGTTACCAAAGATCACAGTTTGAAGGTGATTTTAGTTTTGAATGATGGAGATCAGATGGTAATGACTGAGATGGATCAGTAGAAGGTCCAAGAGTAGGTCTGAAAGTAGCCACAAGTTGATTGGAAAGAAGAAGATGCTATCATAGTAGGGACCATTGTTTGTCCTCTAGAGCCCACAAGAGTTGACAGACAATCATATTCTACCATAGCAGTAGTACACGAAGCATGGACCAAGATTTTGAATGAAGATGTTTAGGCAGTTATGACAGTAATCAATCATGGCGTACCAAATCCAAGTTTGGTTGCAAGCACTCACTCATGGCAAGGTGTGAGTAGAGCCTACAATGCTAGGCATGAATTTTTGATTCCATGGAAGCAAGTTGCAGTCCAAAGATCATGGGGAAGGCATGATGCAGCGAAGGATGATGGTGGTGCAAGACACAGACTCAACTCATGGGACATGAGTTCTTTTCTAGGTGGGGTGTATGGTGCAGGAGCACCTAACACAAGGTGGCCCCCATGAGGCATTTAAATTCATATTTGTTTAGAAGATCAGGTTTTGTGTTGTAATAAGGTCTATTCGACCAATGCATGTCATTTCTATTTGTATCTAAACTTAGAACAAACTTTGTAAGTCCCAAGTAATTTAGGGTGCATCGTTATTGGTAAGACGGTTGGTCTCCCAACCGCTTGGAGATGGTTAGTTTTCTCCCAACCGCTTGGAATAGGGTTGGCATTCCTCTGGCGAGTTTATAAAACCAGGGAAATGAACAGAATCAAGCATCAAGGATATTGTAATTAGATCGAAGGGGAGATTGAATGTAATTGTGCAAATGTAATTGTGCATTTTGTTAAGGAGAAATTGAACTATTCTGTGTCATCAATTTATTTTTCGTTCTCTGTAATTACAAATTGCATAGCTGTAGATTTCCTTTCCTTTCTATAATTCTGTTGTTGCAAAATGTTGATGTGAAGCATTCCACTGGTGAGATTTCTATCGAAATCAGTGGAATGGCTTCATTGTATCATATTCGTTTATTTCCTGTGTTGTTTCATTATTCAGCGGTATAGAGGATCTAGACAGTGCGAGGTGCACAATAGGTTGACCTAGCATTTCCATGTGCTAGGGTTTGGATTGGAGGAGTTGGAGCTATTATTGGTGAGACATAGGCCATTGACAAAACATTCCTTGCTCAAAGAGACAAGGATAGTTGGCCGAAGAGAGGTTCAAGGCATTGAATGGAAGTCATGGCCTAAGATTTAGATCGGGGTGACAAAGCACATCGGCCATAAGTTGTGCGTGCTTGCCAATGAGTAGGGTCTCACCGAAGATAACATGATTGACATATCGGAAGAACAAACAAGGAGTTCACCGATGGTAAAGGTCATAGCGATGAGGGTTTGGCGATGGTTAAATTGACTGTCGGCCTGAGTGAAGAGGGAGTAAGTCTTACCATATGAGGCTCCCCATCAGTTTTGTAGTGTCCGTTGAACCATTGTAAACCCTTGTTTTCTCCTTGTTTTCATCCAGAGGGGGGCTTTGGATTCCAGTCTGCCAACTCCTATAACTTTCTATTCTTGTGAGTCTCTAGATTGGGTGTGGAGGTGAAGAGGTGTCATTTCTCCCTCTTCTCTTCCCCCAGAACTATGGGTTCTAATAGAACCTAGGCAACAATGGAAGGGGTGTTATCCTCCTGGGTGAAACAATTGGAAATGGAGGGAAAACATACAATTGGTGTTGTTTCCTTCCTAGATGGAATAATGGCATAGCTAGAGCTAGATGTATGTGACTCTCTCAGACTTATTGATGGTTGAGGTGGTTAGAAACCTCCATTCTTGAGTCGAGGGGTCACATCTATGTACCTACAATATGGAATAATGAAGGAAATTCTAGTTTTTGGGGTTTCCTTTTGACATGGAACTTTTCACGTATTCCCATTTTAGTGTGCATGGTCAGAAGGGTATTGCTGACAATGCTTGTATTAGGAACAAGTATCTAGATGTGAACAGTGGCTGAGCTAAAAGAGCATCTAGCAAACCACTTTCCATCAAAATCATGGCTTACCCCCACACCGAGAGTGGGAAAGCATACACGACAAAATTAGTTGCTCCTATTTGCCGAAGGTGATGATTTGCATGCATGAGGCGTGCCTTGGTGGTTGTAGACAACTATTTTGGCATCATGTGTAAAAGGTTGTCAAATGAAAATGTGACATGTGCGAATGGCCTGATGCTTGTTACTCCCTTGTGTTATAAAAGGGATTTTCAAGGCCATTTACAGGAGTTGGGTTTTTGGTTGATCTCTTGCAGATTTTGAAGTAAGAAGTAGAGAATAGAAATTATGTTTTGTTCTAGGTGTTTTTGAGCCTGAATTGTCTGTTTGTTGTGAATTTGTTCAATAGTACTAGCATCTAAATGAATGTAAATGGAAAATTTCTAAAGCTAATTGTCTCCTCATGTGTGGTTTATACAAATTATGAAGTGAATAAATCAAAGATTGTTCAGTTTGTCTCCATGAGATTTCTTATGGATGTATCTTTCTATTTAATGCTCTTATTCAAAGAATGAGTTAAATTCTTTTATAGAGACATAGATTTGTGTGAATGTACATGAGGATATTATAAGTATTACTGATTTAAAAATCTTGAGTATAATATTGTAAGGCAATATTATAAAGCTCCCAGATGTTCAGGTTAAATGTTGTTAATAAGTTTTAGTTACATCTAACTTTGACTCTGTGTCCCTAGATTAAGGCATTGGTTTCTTATGTATGTGTATGATCTTCAAAGCCAGGGTCAAACAAGATCAAACACCATTAAAAATATTTATAATTCTTTTGGAAATGTTTGTTAAATTGATGTTTCTATTTGTTCTATTGTCTTGAAAATGTTAAATGTTTGATTGATCGAAGCCAGGTCTTCATATTTTTCATAATCCTCAAGCAAATATGTATACAACAAATCTATAGTTCACAGTATTGATGATAATTGGCATAGGACATTTTAAATACTGTAAGAGATTACCTTCCCAAGTTTTACAGAGCCTAAAGTGTAGAGGGAAAGTTATTTTAACTTTCACCTATGTGTTGGCCAACCCCTCATAATAACCAAGCATTGAAAATGGCTAAATCATAGGTTATTCTGTGAGATAAGGTTGTGAATTTAAAACAACCAACAGAAATGGTGACTTTATTGGAGAAAATATCTATTTATAAAGTTCTAAAATTAGTTTAGTAGTCTGTCGTGGGTATTTAGAGATTGCATAAGTGCACTATTTGTATCATACCCTTTAGAGGGTGGTGACTTTGATTATCTCCGTACCAGTTGATGAAAGAAGAAATTCTCAAACCTAGAAGGGGTCTTGTTGCAATATATTTGAAGAAGTTTTGTGTGGCCTTGCTATTAGAGAAAACCCCAAAATGAAAATAGGCTCTAAGGAGTTTTGTACTATTTTAAGTCTCAATCCTCTGTGATAAGAGGTGGTGACTCTGTGAGATAGAACCAAATAAATGTTTAAAGAGTGTTTCAGCACTCTTAAGTTTCTATCCATGGAGAAAATTTGTAGTAGTTGTAATAAACTTCTAGGTATTTTACATATTCCTATCATTTTGAAGGATAGTTCTACGTTGGAAGGTAGTTTATGAAATTCGTTGAGAATAATATTGTTCCTTATTAAGTGAAAACTAAGCACTAAAAGAAAGGAAGGAAATAGTGATAGGCTTGCATTCTTTTGTATTACTAGAATGCAATATGTATTTTGAAAGGAAGTATGCATATGTTTGAAGAAACTCATTTAGAAGATCTTAGGAAAGATTATATAGAGATTTGAGTTTGGAAAAGGGCTTAAGATCATGAGGTAAGGGGAGGTTGAGTTTCTAGTGTGTAACTGCAAGGTTAATATGAAAGGTATCTAAGGGAGTAGAGATTGTGTCACCAACCTGTGTATGCCTGTATGGCCTCAAATGTGGCAATGCATAATATACGACCTCACTTGTGTTATCAAAGAAGTCTCATTAGTGAAAGATATAAGGCCATAAATTTCAGTAATATATTTGGTTTCCCAAATTAGATACCACATGAAATCAAAGATAAAATACCAAGGTTCAGTGGTGGTAAGTCTATGTCAGCAGGAAAACATCTGCAGAATTTCATTGATATAATAGGAGACTATGAGTTAGATCTTGAAGATGTTGTCATGAAATTGTTTGTTAAGTCCTTAAAGGATGAAGCAAGGGACTAGTTCTCTTATCTACCAGCATGCTCGATCTATTCATGGGATGAGTTCACTATAGTTTTCATGGAATAGTTTGGTGAGAGAATCAATGCAAGTTCAGTAATCAATAAGTTTATGTACATTGAGAAAGAAGAAGAGAAGTTAGTCCCAGTTTTTAACATGAGAGTTGTAAAAACATTGAGGGACATTCCTGAATCTATTAGACCAAATGATGCAACAAGTTTAATTGTTTACCTGGGAGATTTAAACAAAAAATTGAGTTACAAGTTGAGATATAAAAATCATTTAACTTTGTATCAGGCTTATGAGATAGCCATAAGCATTGAAAACAACTGGAAGTATGGAATGCACAAGAGTTATTTGTCTACAAGTGCTTGCTACCCCAAGGCACCTAAGGTTGATGAAAGGTGTAGGCCAAAAGTTGAGAATGAATGTCTAAGTATTTACACCAATGCTAACCCAATTTATACACCGGACCATAATGTTGATCACATAGAGCCCAAAATAAATTGTCAACAATCTTCACGCATCGATGATCATATGGTTCATTATCAGACTCTTTTTGATATAAAGAGACATGAGGGAGAATTAGGATATGCTTTACTTTCCAAAATTTTGAACACTTATATGGGTGTCCCTGTTGGTTTCAAGCCTCAAGAGTTAATATGCATTGATTTGTTTTGTGAGGTGTATGGGTCAGGTTTGAATTCATTACCTCAAAAGTTGAAGCCAAGTAACTTCGCTCATGTTCTTGATTGGATAGATATTATAGAGAATCCTGAGATTCATGATCATAAAAATGGCAAACTCCGTAATGCTGACCATATTTGTCCTATGGCTAGGTATGATTCAAACAAAGGTACAATGTATGTAAATGAAGAAGGCATATTTCAAAGTGAAGTTACTTATCATGCTAATGTGGGGTTGTATGTGAGCAGCTAGAAAATGTGGTATATGCACCAAAGGATTTTATTTATGAGAAGTCAAATGCACTACACACTAAAAAATGGAAATGCCTTAGGGGGTATCTTATCAGGATACAAATGGTGAAAAGGTAGAGGCATTTTCAGGCATTTGGCATATTACACCAGGTGATGGAACTACTAGTTGCTTCAGTGATAAGATTATAGAGGAGATTCAGTTGGAACCTTGCGATGTAACTGATTCTGATGATGTGTCTAATAGAATGGGTGTTGATGAGGTAATAGATTTATCATCAGATGCGTAGGAATCTTGTATTGTTGATCACAGGTTCACTAGTGTTAAAGGCCCTATTAGTATTAATCAAAATGTTATTATGTCGGTCCACATATATTCAACTCATGAAGTTAATTATGATGACTATTACTCTACAAGTCATAATGGCCTTTATGAAGTGGATTTGGAATGTTTTATTCTAGATAAAGATGACATTAGCATGTGGGATGTTAGTGATTTGAGTTCACTTTCAGGTAATCAGCCCAGTGGCATTGCAAAACATGAAGAGCTTTCTAATTATGTTGTCTCAGATTATGTTGATATGGTAGAAATTTCAGACATGTGTGTGGAACAATTAGAGGATGAAGTGAGAAGTGATACTAGCTGCTATGATTTCAAAATTGATTGTGATTATAGTGATGAAGAAGGTATTGACTGTAGTGTTTCTAAGTATAGTGATGTTAAGGAAGATTTGAAGTTTTATATTGATGAGGTAGAGATATTTACAATAAGAATGAATATAAGGCAAAATCTCTTATATGATGAGCCCTCGTCTCCATCAAATATTAGAAATGATGATTTTTATTAGTGTAGAGATAATCCACTCTTTGCTGAGAATTCTGATGATGCAAGTTCTAAGGAGTCAGAGGAAGATATCCTAATGTTTAAAGAATGTAGGGAAAATGTTGAAGCTGCTCAAATTGATGGTTTTAGCTTGGAAAAGGATATTGTTGCACCTAAAGGTGGGTTTCCATTATTAGACATTGGTGTATATGGTGAAAGTAGTAATCCATTTGGATTGAGAAAGCATAAATCCGCGGTATTGCAGCTTGAGATGATGCCTATGAGTAGGGATTCTCTATGTGAAGGGTTGTTACATCGAAAAATGTCTCCCTAGGACTTTTTCCCTCCTAAGTTTAGCTCTCAGGTCCTTTTAGTGTAATCATGCATGTTTATTTTAACACCTGATAGAAATCCCTGAAAACCCATGTCAAAATGGACCTAGGGAATAGAGATGAACTTGACCTTGCCTTGGAAATGGGGTTGAGGGCTTGGGCACCCGTGCCCTAGTCCTACCCTATTTAGCGGGGTCTCAAATTTTAAATGTTGGTTATGTGACTGTTAGAAGTGTCTGTTGTCGACATCTCAAGTTTGAATTACGAAATTAAAGTGGGAATGTGTTTAGTTGCATATATAAGCATGCTTAGGGATTCATTTGTAAACTAGAAGATGATTACAAACTTTTAGTGCACTTATGATTTTAGAGCATTCAAAGTATTCATTGTTGTAGAGCAGACTTGTCTTGTTATTGTGTCTGTTATGTAGATTTGGCTTCATCTTCTCATGATGTGAAGGATTTTTATCTAATATGTGAGCTACACCTCTGAGATGACATTTATTTATGTTTTCAATCATTTATTAATTGGTTTTTGCCTCTATCTTGCAGGGATGCACTCTCTATCTGACAACAGTGTTTGGAAGACTTGAATGTCCTTTTGGGGCTTGATTGAGGCAAGCTCCTAGACACCACAACCCCCAACCCCCTTTTTTGTGATTGCAAGTTATAAGTGTAGAAGCAGAAGAAGTGGAGTTGTAGGGAAGCATAGTAGAGTGTCAAAATTATAGATTTGAGAAGAAAACCAGGACGTTGACTTGGGTACCCACTTCGAACCCCTCTAGATCCTCGAAGTAGAAAACCTCCATGATAGTGGTGATTAGTTGTAGACAAATTTTGGAAGTCTCTGAAGAAATTGTTACCTTGGGCTTGGGTGCCCGTTCTTTAGCCCCTAACTTTTCCACATCTAAAATTATGAATTCTGGTATGTATTTACTCTGAATATTACATTCCTAACTGCAAGCATTTGTCGTGGTTTGTCCATTTATTTATGATTTTTCAAAATTAGGGTTTTAAGCATAATCGGGCTTCAATTACTCAATTAATTAGAAAATTCCAAGTTTCCTCTTCATTCCAAGTGACACTAAATCTATAGCAAAGCCCTCTTGTAAGAGTTATGGCTTGACTCAATTTATGTCCTTGAATGTAAGGTGTGAAAGGATGATTTAACCCACACATTCATGGAAATTGCAAATCCCTCCTTTTACCTCCGAAACATTTTGGTGAACCCATGTTTAAATTGAATTTTGCACCTTTCTAAGTGTTATAATTCAGATTTGCATTCATTTTATTCATCATTTTCATATTGCATTTGAAAATTTACAAAAGAAATGAAAAGTTTGAAAAATTTAAAAAAATTGGCATTTTAGGCTTGCATTTTGAAATAATTTAAATTAATTTTCATTTAATTTATGATTTTTAAATTAGATCTGATATAAATTACATAAATTCGTCATATTATAATCCTCTGCATTACATTTTTCATATTAAAATTGCTAGGGTTTGCTTAAAATTTTGAATTTTTCTTATAACCTAGTAATTCCAAAAACTAGGGTTTGTAGTTAAAATCTTATTTCAGATTTTACTACTCATCTTAGGCACTCATTCAAATCTGATTTTGTTTGTAGTGTTTTATTTTTGCATGTTTTTACATTCATATTTCAAACATTTGCATTCACACTTAGATAATTTCAACAAAAACTAGCATTTTTCATTCATCATCCTTAAAATTACACTTGCATGGAGCATTATAGGACTGTAAAATCATTTTCATATCTAAGATAGGTTGTTTTGCATCATAAATCTAATTATAATTCATTTACATATCATTTTTCACATATTCACATTCCTTAATTTCACAACTAGGGTTTGAAAAACTTGCATTTTCACTAAATTTTGACCTGTTTTGCATATAGAATTGCATTATAGGTGTGTTGTGAAGGATATTGTGTTGCAAATATGTGCCTATGATGTGTTGTCATTGATGTCAACATATCTTTTTGTCAGAGATAGTGAAGACAATGTAGTTCAGCAAAGTAGATTGCTCAACATTTCCAGTAAGATGAAGATCAGAGTTTGTGGATTAAAGGGTTTGTAGAGGATTGTCTGAAGTTGCTCCAGTCAGATTTGAGAGGTCTGCATGGAGGATTGGTGATGTTAAGGCCATCTGAGTAGAACCAAGTTTTGCAGTTGTTCAGAGGTAACAGAGTGATAGGAATTTGGTCCGGATTACACCGCATTAGAATATTATGGTCTACAGATCTAGAGGTATGTTTGGGATGCTGGTGTGTATCCTCAACTCAAGTGGTTCATGGTTTGGAGGTCCGCAAGCAATCTTTCTAGTGTGACAGTCATGACAGTTAGTGTTCTTGAGTTCCCATATGAAGATGCAAGTGATTCTGGTGATTTGAGGTGGTGTGGTTGTTCTTGTTGATTTCATTGTGCTTGTGGAGGTCTCTGTATTGTGTGCCTATTATGTTGGTGATCCGCATTGAGGATTGAGCTCATAGTTGAAGATTTCTCCCTGGGTGTTGTTGTTCTTTCTATTCTTGGCCGACCAGATGCTTGGTGCATGTTGCGGATGATCTACGAAGAGTTCTATGGAGCGTGGCGTGTTGTTCGGGGAAGATTTGAGTCCCAGCTATGTTTGGCCAACAATGTAATGGTTCGCATGTAGCATTTTAAGTCTTGCGACTGTAATTTCTTGTAATGTCTATCTTGGAGAATGTTCTAGATAGATTATTGTAAGGTTGACTTTGACGTTCTTTCCAAAGTCAATGTCAAGTATAAATAAGTGTTATGAAGTCGTGGAAATGAGTGAATGTGTGTGAAGATGTGGAGGTAGCGAGGAAGTGTTTGGGGGCAGAGCAGGGGTGTTGTGAGCTTCAATGGAACTGAACCTTGGCATGGAGAAGATGTTGTTTCTCAGTTCAACCTTTCAGTGTTAATCATGTGAATGTTTCTATAGGCAGTGAGCCTCCTTTGAGCAGTCAGCTCTGGGCAATGCACCCAAAGGCAGGTGCCTTCCCATTTTTCTATTCTTTTAACAGAGAATAAATCTTGTGGGTTAACCCCCACCGTGGTTTTTCCCTTAACCAGGTTTCCATCTAAAAATCTTGGTGTTATATGTGTTGATTGTGTTTCTGCTCATATGTTGTTGATTCATGCTTTCATGGTTATATCATTAATCTGTTTATAAGTGGTAAAGAAGATTAAATGCGGCAAAAGATAAAGATTTGTGACAACTGCTTCACCCCCCTCTCAGTTGTCTACTCTAATTTCAACATATTGCTGCATTATTGGACTGATAGATAGCTTATTTTCTTCCCCTCATCACTTTCCTTACAACACCTTTTCTTTTAGGCATTTGCATTGATAAAAAGCGAAAAAATTGCATTTATTTTCTTGCATATATCATGGATTCTTCCCATCACTCATCTTTGGAAGATTTATTTGAATACATTGTAAATATTGATAATTTCTACAAATTCACTAATAAATACCCTCAAGTCTTGCATCAAATAGCATACATCAATGGTATTGACATGACTACAAGCACTACTTGTTATATCCTTCATTCCATAGCATATTTTGAAAGGTATTTTCCCATCAGTCTTGGAAAATCTCACTAATTTCATTTTTGCAAATAATCTTGAGGAAAGTAGTGGTGAAAATGTCCTTCCTTCTCTCCCTTCATTTCATGACGATATAATGGACATTCTTTCTGAGACCTATGAGACTGATATAGCCCTGAGTGATTTATCTAATAAAAACACTTGTACCAACATAACCCCACTTGGTGAGGATATGTTGGCACAAGAAAAAGACATCATTGACACATTCCTTAACACCACTCTGTCATCCCTGAATTCTCTCCCTATCCAGGATGAATCATTGGATGATGCAGACTCTCTTTGTGAACAACTTCTTCAACCTATTGACACTAAAAATTTACCAATTGATCTTCAAACACTTCTCAACTACATCTTAAAGAAAGAAATAGATCACATACCCTCACTTGAACATTCACATGCCTTGGACACCACTCAAAAATTGGAAAACATAAATAAACATATTATACAGATTGAAATGGAAAATTTTCAGGTTCCTTCACAACCTCACTTGACTAAAATGGGTATCTTTCCAGCTCCTACATCCAAACCTGTTTCATCGATATAAAAAACTGTGAGATTCCTCCTATACCATCATTAATCGACACCTTTCCATTGACAAATCCTACAATGATCCCCTCACAAACTCATGAAAATGTGGAAGAAATAAGTACAGATAAAGATTTAACCATCAAAGTAAAGATCAAGATTCAGGACAACTGCTAGTTTGGTTGTGCCTTCAGGTAAGTATTTCTAACCCTTTACCTCTATGTTGTGTTTCCCCTGTGATGTGTTATGTGTTGTTTAGGACTCTTTGGATAACCCTTGATACTCTTGTAAGGTCAAGGATGCTAGGAGACCACCTCCATTGTGACCCTTCTTCTATTTGTATCATCATTCTTCTATCTTGCTTCTTTTCTATTTTCATTGTTGTGTGTTGTTTCCTAGGGGCATAGCGTTGTTGTTGGTGACCTGGGGGCACCTTCCTACATGACGACCCTAAGGCACTTGTTCTTCTCTCTTGATTTATTGCTTATCTTCTGCTAGTGGTTCTTCCTAGCTGGTAGATGACGAAAAATAAATAATACTAATATAGACTACATGTCCCTTTAGCGAGTAAGAAAAAATTGACCTAGTCCATACATGAGGATGGGGTTGATATATATTATCTGACAGTTGGCTAGTAGAATCACTCCATGTGATATTTTAATGTTGTCTTATCATACTAACAAACTATACCAATACATCTGCTCTGTGCACTTTGCTTATCTTTAAATCTCGCCTTGGTTACACTCAGTTTTGATATTTCTGCACTATAGCCCCATAGTTATACTCATATTTTAAACCCTTAGTATAACCTCAGGTCTTTATGTAAATGATTCCATGAAGTTCTTTTATCATGTGATGTGGTTATTATCTTACAGAAAGATTTCTAACCTCTCTTCTTGCAGGAAATTATGTGTCTATGGGAACATTTGGCGATTGTAAAGTACATGTCACCTTTGGGGATATGGGCTTTGTGAAAGCTTTTGTTCCCTTGTGTTTGTTCTTCCTACCTTAACATTCTTGATATTAGTACACGATATCAACCACCTTAAGGTGGGGGCATATATTAGGTAAGTTGTCTGAGGATTTTGGTACTAATAAAGCATGTTTGCATACATTGATCTATTGCGTATAACTCCTTTTCACTGTAAGGCATCTTCATGATGTGGGTGGGGTTGTATACTTTTGGTACATGCTTCTTTTTCACTGTAAGGCATCTCCATGATGCAGGTGGGGTTGCATTTTCAAAATCCCTCTGTGGAGGTGGGGACGATGTATCTCTTGAGCTAGTTTACATCCTTTTTATTGTTGAAATCTACTGGACAATTGAGAGGGGGGTGAATCAGTTTTCCCTAAAACTTTAAACAATTATGAACATCAAATCTTCAAATAATTATTTACTATTATATAGATTTAACCATGAAAGCATGAAACAATAAATTCAACACAATAACACAATCAACACATGAAACACTAGATTTTTATGTGGAAAACCTTATAAGGGAAAAACCATGGTGGGTGTTAGCCCACAAGATATATGTTATAGCAATACTTAAAAAAAAAGGCTCATTGCTCGAATTGCTCACTGGAAATGTTGAGGCTCACTGCAAAAAATGGCTCACTGCCAAGGACGGCTCACTGCCAAGGATGGCTCACTGCCAAGAGGTGGCTCACTGCGAAGAGGTGGTGAACTAAATTGGTAGCATCTACTCCATGCCTGGATTTAGTTCCATTGAAGCACAATAGAACTCTTCTTCTATGCTCTTTTACACCTTCATACTTATCTCTTCATTTCCACACAAGGACATCTTTTTTGCAACTACATTACATGATTTTATACAATTCATCAAACTTGGAATGTACATCAAGGTTGGCATCAACCATTGGAACATTCTCCAAGGTTGGCATTACAATAATACAAATAAATAGGTTTGGACCTAAACAAGATTTGGTAAGGTAAGGATGTATGCAGATCATGTTATCCCTTATCTAGGATTCAAATGCAATCTTCTATGCCATGACATGCTTCCATAATCTTTAATGCATCTCCACAAGAATAGAAGATAACCAAGTTGGCCAAGACTGGTGATAACACTGGGTCTTCAAGGAACATACTTCATCCACAATCTAAATTTCTCTTTGTGGACCAATCTAGGGGTAGGAACATGATCATGAAATATCCACAAGTGTATTGTAATCACCAGGAACAACCACATGATCTCTAACCACTCTCTCAAGAAGATTCTTCAAATCGGAGCACAAGAACAACACTGTCGGCCACTGTCATAAAGAAAGGATAGCTTGTGGACCACCAAATCATGAACCATTAGATTTGAAGGCATTTATCATCCTTCCAGACTTAACTATAGAAATATAGATCATAATACTTCAATGCAGAGGAATGCAGAGAAAAATACCTTCTCCCTATTACCAATGAATACTCAGGAAAAGCAACTTTTAATCTGGGGAACACGACTCATTTAGATCTTCATATTGGAGGGTCAAACTTGAGATAAAGCATCTTCAAACATGCCTCTAAATAACTTCCAATCCACAGACAAAAATATTCATTCTACTAGAGATGCGGAGTAATCTACCAGACCATTCTTTAGTAAACAAAGATACTCTTCCACACACTATTTCTACCGGAGGAGCAAATTTTCTCAAAAGCACTTGGAAATTCAATATCTGGATCATTTCCTCATTTTCTCCAACACTTCCATGAGCCAATAGAAAAGCATTTAACTTATCAAATTAGGAGCATAGTTGACATCAATGACAACATAGATATGTTGACATCAATGACAGCACAGATATGTTGACATCAATGACATCGATTAGGCACATACTTGCAACAATCTCCCCCTTTCTCATTGATGGCAACATATGATGTGAAAAACGAAAAATACCATCAATAAAAAATTCTCCCCCTTTCTCTTTACACATCTGCACTCTTTCTCCCCCTAAGTTTTTCACATGATTTATCTCCCCCTTTGACATCAATGGCAAAGGGCACATACTTGCATTTTGTTGCTCTAATCCAATTGAACTTTTCTCTGTTACCAACACTTTCTTTATCAGAAATATCTAGCTACCCCCCTGAGAGGTAGCTCTCAAAACATCAATCCAGATCAATGACTGGGACTTTAGACACCACTGGATTGATGCATTCTTATGCATCTTAGTTTAGAGCAGGAGGGGTAATTACCCCTAACTTTTCTCTGAGGTACTCAAAGGTATCCTTAGGCAAAGGCTTAGTGAATATGTCTACAATCTGATCCTTTATGGACACATATTCCATCTTTATTTCATTCTCTATCACCTTTTCTCTCAAAAAGTGATACCTTATTGATATATGCTTTGTTCTTGAGTGCATCACCAGATTCTTTGAAATGTTTATAGCACTTGTATTGTCACAGAAGATTACAATTGGATCTTCATACACAACCCTTATGTCCTTTAAAGTATGTGTTGTGTGGTTACACAACACGCCCCATTTTGACATGGCAAAACAGGGACCCAACGTTTGTTTTGGCTTGTGTTGTCTGCTTTCTGGCGGTTTGGTAAAAATAAGTCAGGTGCATCATCATCATGAAGGTCAGGATAAGGTAGGTCATCACCATGAGGTTAGTTTGTCAAAGTTCATATTTTGTTTCTATGACTTCATGGTTAGAAAGAGCTTGAAATTCCATGCAGGTTTGCCTTTTACATCACCCGAATATTCGTCCATATGACGGAGTTATGCACAGTCAAAGTTTTGGTCAAACCTGATAATTGCTGTATGATCATCAACATCATGATATTTGAAAAGCCCCCCGATAATATCCTGAGGTCGAAATATCTGGACGTCAAGTTTAAGTCGTAGTAGGTTGTCCCCGTCGAGCGGTCTTTTGTATCGCCAAAGGTCATCATCATGATCTTACTCTATCAACTGATAAAAATCATGCAGTCTCGAAACATCCGGACGTCAATCTTAAGTGCTAGTGTGTTTTACCCGTCAAGCAACCTTGGGCACATCGCGAGCATCATGATATTCTAACATCATCATCATCATGATATTCTAACATCGCGAGCATCATGATATTCCAACATCGCGAGCATATTATAATATCATGCTGAAGATCATCATCACCCGATATTGTAATATCATGCTGATATTATAATATCACCTTGCTTAAGAAACCCGCCATCTGCATAATTTGCGCGCGCACGTCAAAGTCCTGGTGAACATCATCATCATGATCTTTCAAGGCAGGATCATATTTCGTAGTATCCTCCTGATCTCCTTTTGCGTGATCATGATGATCACCTTATCTTTCGAAGCGGAGGGTGATATTTCATTCCCAGGTCATGTTGACAAGATCATCATAATCTTGTTCGTCTACCCAACATTTCGCAATATCATCCTGCCGAGAAGTATAAACTTTTGCGGATATGATGATGACGATGACGTCATCATCACCTTTCTACTTCGGCAGGATATTTTCCAAGGCATGATCCTGTTCGCCATATGATGATGACGATGACGTCATGTTTTAAGATTAACAAAGGCCGCGGATATGACGATGACGTCATCTGGACATTCAGCAGGATCATATTTTAGATCACCCAGTGTGAATATGATGATGATCATCATCATCATCCTGATCTTTTGAGAGGATCACCTTGGCCGCGAAGGGGTCATTTTACATGCACCACCTGATCATCTTCCTTAGGGGTGACCCGATATTCCATTTATCTCCTGTTTTTAACGAAACATGACGGTGACGTCATTCCTTTGCATTTTATTGAAGCCCGAATATGACGATGACGTCACCATGATTTTCCTTTCCTCAGCGGCAGGATCATTTTCCAAGTCCTCCTGTTTGTCTTCATCATGATGATGACGACGATGTCTTTCTTTCCCAGTATGCGGAAGTGAAACATCCTGATGTGCTTTTCATCAGAGCACTCGGAAGGGGAGGAGCATCATATTTCATGATATCCTGCGGCCAGATAGAAGGCATATAGTTGGGCATCATCATGATTTTTGGCGTAGGTATAACTATTGCCGTCAGCCAAGTCTAATATTGTCAACCTGCTCATATGTGGTCACACCGATGCGAACATGATGATGATGACCCGGAACATACAAGCAGAGCGCGCAAAGCCGGATTCGAAGGATGGTTGAAGGGCGATTATTTCCTTGTATAATTTGAGATCATCATGATCATATTTGAACCCGATATACAAGAAAATGGGCAAAAACATGAAGCGATGGAAATTTGAAGACCCGATTGCCTGTAGCTGCACATTTTTGGGGGCTTGTTTAATAAAACGTTTTACTTCCTGTTGTTTATCCATATGATGATGAACTTAATGTTTGTCTGTTTACTTGCAGGAAGTCATGATGATGCTGCTGAAGCTGAACATTGAAGTCATGATGCTGCTGAAGCTGAACATTGAAGTCATGATGCTGCTGCTGAAGCTGAGCATTACAAAGTTGCGCATGGGGGGAACATGAGCCAGAAATGAGGAGGATATTGTCAAATATGCTGTTCGCCAGCTGGAGACCGAATCAAGTTGAAGATGCTGGAATATTATGCGCCAGCTGTACATTTGCTAACTGGCGAAGCATGTGCTTTTCATCTGGATCGCTAATTGCTATGAGAGGATCCTGATCCTTGGATCATTGTAACCGTTTCTGGCATTTGCTCTATGTAAAGGCCAGAGCCTGAAACATTAAAAGGAGGAATACATTAGAATACACAGACGCATCTGGCGCAAAAGTCAATTACTGTAGAATCAATTAGGAGATCAGATTACTGAGACTAATGAGGATAGGATTGTTGAAATGTCAAGGTTCTTTCTTCAGATCACTGTAAATGTACCTGTTCTTGAGCATACTGAATGGATATGAAGTTCCAGATTACATCCTAATTGTAAATTTTACGTAATCTTTCTGTTGATTTCCGGATATGTACTGGTGAATGCTGTGTTCAACTGGAAGCGCTTTCATTAAATTACATGTTGTTGTCAACTTTTCCTTTGAAGATTTGCACTAGATCATGCGGATTTGTGGAATGTCCTGGTGAAGTATGATTTCTAGTTTTCCTTCTTTTCATTGCATGTATGGGAGCTTGTATGTGAATCAGTGATCTAAGTCCAGTAGTTTTGGGAATCTCATTTCTTAACCCTTTTTCTTCTTTTAATTTCATTAATTCATCACCATAACTGCAAATCATGATAAATAACAAGCATAAACAGTGAAATATGCTGAAATCCCGTAGGTAACTGAAGATCATTAGCATATTTGAGTTAAATGCATGTATTATTGAAAATATCATGCAAGGAATCATAAATAATGGTAGAAATCATGCAAATATCAGCCTGTAGGCACATTATTTGACTAAATTTACAGTGCAGAGGTAGAATTGTTGGAGACTTATGCAGAGCAAACATCCAGAGCAGGATATTTGAAGATAATGATGATGAACAGTGCAGAAACACGTAAGGCCCCTGAATGGAAAACAACAACACACATCAACCACTGAGTAACGTCAGTAGATTAAGACCTAATCAACGGAGACTTGGGATCATGAATTCTTTGAATTCATCGTATCTTTCAAGATGAGTAAAGGTTGTTGTGTAACTTTTATTCTATGTTTGCGAATGACTAACATCATGACCAACATAAATTGGCGCTAGAAGGAGGGCCGAGCTGTTTCTCAGCATCATCAACAGAAGGAGGGCGAACTGGAAAAGACACCATTGCTTCAGTCATCATTCATATATGCAGGCCCCTCGCTTCTAACGCAACATAAATTGGCGCTAGAAGGAGGGCCTGAGTCCGGAAGATAACGCAACATCATCATTATTTTCAGGTTTGATAGCGTATAAGAGTAAGGTATCCTCAGATCACTCATGAATTTCAGTAAATTTCATAAATATTTGCTGTGACAAGATTGTATATGCACATTCTGTGTAAAGATTTCCAGATCTCACATAAATATTGCAGGCTTTACAGTAGATCTCTCTGAATTCACTAATATCGGCTACAGATGCGTAAATTTGTCCAAGATTTGAGAATTTGAGCTTTAGGCACTCGAGATCTTGTGTTACGGGTCAGAATATCCCAATATCCTGTCACATTTTTTTGGATTTTCTGCAAATATTGCATAAATATTTCAGCATTTCAGTTGAATGTCTGCAAATATCTCTTACCTGAGACGTTTTGGTTGCACCTTTGCAAAGATCTAGCCCAAAGCATCAAATATTTGTTTGATTTTCTGGACTTTCAAGTTTTAGTCTGAGATATGATAGATCTCCTTAAAATTGCAAAATACTAAAAAATTGAAGAATAGAGTCTCATTTTGATGGATGTATATGAAAATAAGTGTCAAATTAACATTCATTTATTTCAGGAAACTTTAAATAGGCAGCTTTACCCTCACAGTTTGTCTAACTTTGGTTTATCTACCTGTTGCAGGATACACCAGACTGCAGAACACAGTGAAATAAATTGCTTAATTTTCCTTACAAGGTTGGATTTATATTTGAAAGGACTAATATTCTTTCTGGATGTGTTCAGGGTTGAAATTTGCCAAGAAAATGAAGAAGTCTGCCAGGGAAAGGAAGAAATTCTGGAGCAACAAGCAGATGCAGCACCAGAAGTTATTAATTGTCCAGACACTGAAGTGGACCGATCTGAAGATTTTGAATTATACTTGTCTAGAAATATACAGTGTAGTCAAATATTAGGTTTGCCCATCGATGATGTCTTGATTGAAAGCTGGTGCAGATTACATGATGAAGAGCATTCAGAGAGAGATTGCTACCCTTGCTTGGTCATGTTGAAAAAGATTCTAGAAAATACAATAGCTGAGTCAGTTCCAGAAGGTAAAGAAGAGGAGACATCTTTCCTGGATTCATTTTATGGTGAGATTGATAGGAGTTCTCTACTTCCTAATACAAGTAAGGATCAGTCAGTATGCAGGTATGAATCTTGTGAAAATTTTAAAGCAGAAATCACTCATCAGGATAATAGTTTTGATTCTGATCCTAATACTTTTGATAAAGAAGATGAAACATCTTTCCTGGAGTCATTCTATGGTAAAGAGAAGTGTAAACAGATAGTAGAGCAATTTAAATGCACTCCTGATGATGAAGTTCCTATGATAGTAACTCGGGGAGTCATAGAGAAGAAAATAAATACTGATTTACTACCTAACTGGGTTGAATTAAATGATCAAATGCAAGAATGTTGCAGGTTAAAGGAACCAGATCCTCTAATAGATAGAAAATGTGAATTATTCAATGAACAATTCCTGAAAGATGAAGATGTAGAAGACTTTGGAGTTGTTGTGCATAATCAGATGTCACTCCAGAAATATTTTGAAAATGAAACAGGGGAGTGTCCTCATCAAGTGAAAGTTGTTTCTCCTTTACAGTCAAATGATTTAGAAATGATAAATTTCTGTATATTAGGTTGTGATAATAAAGATACTTATTTAGATGCTGATGTGCAGGAAATTGAAGAAAATATTGAGAAGTTTCCTGAACTGGAGGATAAACTGAACATCCAGAATGAAGGGATAAGGCTGGATAAAGATGAAGAATTAATACATCAAAGGTCATACATCCTTCAATTTGAAGAGAGACCAGGCACTGAGCCAAGCAGTGAAAATATAATGACAAATGGAAGACCAACTGCCAATAAAGAAGCATGTCCAGCAAAGCCAGAAATACACCAGGTTGTATTTCTCCTTTCCACAGTAAATGATGTTGAATACTATTTTAATTATGGAAATTCATAAGATAAGACATGCATATGGATTAATCATGAACATGATGAGCTTCCTCAGTTGCTGATCATCAAGAGTTGTTCTGTTGAATACAGTGAATTCAGAATATCAGAATATTCTTCAGAATATAAAGATAAATTTGCTAGGTTGAGAACCATAACTAATACCCTGATGCTCCTGCACAATCAAAAGAAGTATGCAAATACAGGTGTCCTTAGGTCTTTTCTGGTTTTTGTTTGCCTAGTAGTGGTTTGTATATAATTTTGTAGGTTAGTTGTTTGTACAGTCTGCTTGTTTGTTTTGCTTTCTTGTTTTGTTCCTGTTGTTTCCTTTTTTGTAGGTTAGTTGTTTGTATAGTGTTTCTTATGTTTTGTGTTGTTTTGGTTGAGTTTTGTTTTGGTAAGTCAAGATGATGCACTTCATCACCTAAGAAAATAACTAAATTGTTAGGATTCAAGTGATGAGATCAGATTTAGATATAGATTGTAATTCATTCTGATAAATACTCATGATCAGGTTTTATAATATCTTTTCATCAAGGTGCCTTTTCTTGTCCAAAGTGAATCAAACAGTATGAAACACCTAACAGCCTTGGGCTTGTTGAAGATATGAGTATAGGTGTTAAGTGAAAAATCTAAAGGGACTCCCTTGCTACCAGTACAATCTCCAACCTAAAGCTGCAAGTGACTACACCTTGTACAAATGAGCTGACATGATGATATCAAATTTAAATTTTTAAAGGAAAATCAGAAACGAAATAAACTTAGGCCATCTAAGTAACTCTACCGGGGCTATGGACGCCTGCTGGCAGTGGGGCTCTACTTAGGGAGATTGTATAGATAACCTTGCCGGGGTTATGGACACCTGCTGGCAGCAAGGCTCTATCCAGGTTGGCTATGAGGGATGATCTCCAACTATGTAGTTTAACACCAGTTACTTATGTTTTCAACTTACTTTCAAGATGAGGATAATTAATCATATGCACACACATGATCCTTTGTTAGCACTGTTACCTTGATGAAACTTTATCATTCAAAGATCATGATGATTTTATTTAGAAGGAATTAGAATATTATAGATGAATAGGATCATATCACTTGAATCATTGGAATTTGTTTATTTTCTTTGGTGGCAAGTTGTTGTGTGGTTACACAACACGCCCCATTTTGACTTGGCAAAACAGGGACCCAACGTTTGTTTTGGCTTGTGTTGTCTGCTTTCTGGCGGTTTGGTAAAAATAAGTCAGGTGCATCATCATCATGAAGGTCAGGATAAGGTAGGTCATCATCATGAGGTTAGTTTGTCAAAGTTCATATTTTGTTTCTATGACTTCATGGTTAGAAAGAGCTTGAAATTCCATGCAGGTTTGCCTTTTACATCACCCGAATATTCGTCCATATGAGGGAGTTATGCACAGTCAAAGTTTTGGTCAAACCTGATAATTGCTGTATGATCATCATCATCATGATATTTGAAAAGCCCCCCGATAATATCCTGAGGTCGAAATATCTGGACGTCAAGTTTAAGTCGTAGTAGGTTGTCCCCGTCGAGCGGTCTTTTGTATCGCCAAAGGTCATCATCATGATCTTACTCTATCAACTGATAAAAATCATGCAGTCCCGAAACATCCGGACGTCAATCTTAAGTGCTAGTGTGTTTTACCCGTCAAGCAACCTTGGGCACATCGCGAGCATCATGATATTCTAACATCATCATCATCATGATATTCTAACATCGCGAGCATCATGATATTCCAACATCGCGAGCATATTATAATATCATGCTGAAGATCATCATCACCCGATATTGTAATATCATGCTGATATTATAATATCACCTTGCTTAAGAAACCCGCCATCTGCATAATTTGCGCGTGCACGTCAAAGTCCTGGTGAACATCATCATCATGATCTTTCAAGGCAGGATCATATTTCGTAGTATCCTCCTGATCTCCTTTTGCGTGATCATGATGATCACCTTATCTTTCGAAGCGGAGGGTGATATTTCATTCCCAGGTCATGTTGACAAGATCATCATAATCTTGTTCGTCTACCCGACATTTCGCAATATCATCCTGCCGAGAAGTATAAACTTTTGCGGATATGATGATGACGATGACGTCATCATCACCTTTCTCCTTTGGCAGGATATTTTCCAAGGCATGATCCTGTTCGCCATATGATGATGACGATGACGTCATGTTTTAAGATTAACGAAGGCCGCGGATATGACGATGACGTCATCTGGACATTCAGCAGGATCATATTTTAGATCACCCAGTGTGAATATGATGATGATGATCATCATCATCCTGATCTTTTGAGAGGATCACCTTGGCCGCGAAGGGGTCATTTTACATGCACCACCTGATCATCTTCCTTAGGGGTGACCCGATATTCCATTTATCTCCTGTTTTTAACGAAACATGACGGTGACGTCATTCCTTTGCATTTTATTGAAGCCCGAATATGACGATGACGTCACCATGATTTTCCTTTCCTCAGCGGCAGGATCATTTTCCAAGTCCTCCTGTTTGTCTTCATCATGATGATGACGACGATGTCTTTCTTTCCCAGTATGCGGAAGTGAAACATCCTGATGTGCTTTTCATCAGAGCACTCGGAAGGGGAGGAGCATCATATTTCATGATATCCTGCGGCCAGATAGAAGGCACATAGTTGGGCATCATCATGATTTTTGGCGTAGGTATAACTATTGCCGTCGGCCAAGTCTAATATTGTCAACCTGATCATATGTGGTCACACCGATGCGAACATGATGATGATGACCCGGAACATACAAGCAGAGCGCGCAAAGCCGGATTCGAAGGATGGTTGAAGGGCGATTATTTCCTTGTATAATTTGAGATCATCATGATCATATTTGAACCCGATATACAAGAAAATGGGCAAAAACATGAAGCGATGGAAATTTGAAGACCCGATTGCCTGTAGCTGCACATTTTTGGGGGCTTGTTTAGTAAAATGTTTTACTTCCTGTTGTTTATCCATATGATGATGAATTTAATGTTTGTCTGTTTACTTGCAGGAAGTCATGATGATGCTGCTAAAGCTGAACATTGAAGTCATGATGCTGCTGAAGCTGAACATTGAAGTCATGATGCTGCTACTGAAGCTGAGCATTACAAAGTTGCACATGGGGGAACATGAGCCAGAAATGAGGAGGATATTGTCAAATATGCTGTTCGCCAGCTGGAGACCGAATCAAGTTGAAGATGCTGGAATATTATGCGCCAGCTGTACATTTGCTAACTGGCGAAGCATGTGCTTTTCATCTGGATCGCTAATTGCTATGAGAGGATCCTGATCCTTGGATCATTGTAACCGTTTCTGGCATTTGCTCTATGTAAAGGCTAGAGCCTGAAACATTAAAAGGAGGAATACATTAGAATACACAGACGCATTTGGCGCAAAAGTCAATTACTGTAGAATCAATTAGGAGATCGGATTACTGAGACTAATGAGGATAGGATTGTTGAAATGTCAAGGTTCTTTCTTTAGATCACTGTAAATGTACCTGTTCTTGAGCATACTGAATGGATATGAAGTTCCAGATTACATCCTAATTGTAAATTTTACGTAATCTTTCTGTTGATTTCCGGATATGTACTGGTGAATGCTGTGTTCAACTGGAAGCGCTTTCATTTCATTACATGTTGTTGTCAACTTTTCCTTTGAAGATTTGCACTAGATCATGCGGATTTGTGGAATGTCCTGGTGAAGTATGATTTCTAGTTTTCCTTCTTTTCATTGCATGTATGGGAGCTTGTATGTGAATCAGTGATCTAAGTCCAGTAGTTTTGGGAATCTCATTTCTTAACCCTTTTTCTTCTTTTAATTTCATTAATTCATCACCATAACTGCAAATCATGATAAATAACAAGCATAAACAGTGAAATATGCTGAAATCCCGTAGGTAACTGAAGATCATTAGCATATTTGAGTTAAATGCATGTATTATTGAAAATATCATGCAAGGAATCATAAATAATGGTAGAAATCATGCAAATATCAGCCTGTAGGCACATTATTTGACTAAATTTACAGTGCAGAGGTAGAATTGTTGGAGACTTATGCAGAGCAAACATCCAGAGCAGGATATTTGAAGATAATGATGATGAACAGTGCAGAAACACGTAAGGCCCCTGAATGGAAAACAGCAACACACATCAACCACTGAGTAACGTCAGTAGATTAAGACCTAATCAACGGAGACTTGGGATCATGAATTCTTTGAATTCATCGTATCTTTCAAGATGAGTAAAGGTTGTTGTGTAACTTTTATTCTATGTTTGCGAATGACTAACATCATGACCAACATAAATTGGCGCTAGAAGGAGGGCCGAGCTGTTTCTCAGCATCATCAACAGAAGGAGGGCGAACTGGAAAAGACACCATTGCTTCAGTCATCATTCATATATGCAGGCCCCTCGCTTCTAACGCAACATAAATTGGCGCTAGAAGGAGGGCCTGAGTCCAGAAGATAACGCAACATCATCAGTATTTTCAGGTTTGATAGCGTGTAAGAGTAAGGTATCCTCAGATCACTCGTGAATTTCAGTAAATTTCATAAATATTTGCTGTGACAAGATTGTATATGCACATTCTGTGTAAAGATTTCCAGATCTCACATAAATATTGCAGGCTTTACAGTAGATCTCTCTGAATTCACTAATATCGGCTACAGATGCGTAAATTTGTCCAAGCTTTGAGAATTTGAGCTTTAGGCACTCGAGATCTTGTGTTACGGGTCAGAATATCCCAATATCCTGTCACATTTTTTTGGATTTTCTGCAAATATTGCATAAATATTTCAGCATTTCAGTTGAATGTCTGCAAATATCTCTTACCTGAGACGTTTTGGTTGCACCTTTGCAAAGATCTAGCCCAAAGCATCAAATATTTGTTTGATTTTCTGGACTTTCAAGTTTTAGTCTGAGATATGATAGATCTCCTTAAAATTGCAAAATACTAAAAAATTGAAGAATAGAGTCTCATTTTGATGGATGTATATGAAAATAAGTGTCAAATTAACATTCATTTATTTCAGGAAACTTTAAATAGGCAGCTTTACCCTCACAGTTTGTCTAACTTTGGTTTATCTACCTGTTGCAGGATACACCAGACTGCAGAACACAGTGAAATAAATTGCTTAATTTTCCTTACAAGGTTGGATTTATATTTGAAAGGACTAATATTCTTTCTGGATGTGTTCAGGGTTGAAATTTGCCAAGAAAATGAAGAAGTCTGCCAGGGAAAGGAAGAAATTCTGGAGCAACAAGCAGATGCAGCACCAGAAGTTATTAATTGTCCAGACACTGAAGTGGACCGATCTGAAGATTTTGAATTATACTTGTCTAGAAATATACAGTGTAGTCAAATATTAGGTTTGCCCATCGATGATGTCTTGATTGAAAGCTGGTGCAGATTACATGATGAAGAGCATTCAGAGAGAGATTGCTACCCTTGCTTGGTCATGTTGAAAAAGATTCTAGAAAATACAATAGCTGAGTCAGTTCCAGAAGGTAAAGAAGAGGAGACATCTTTCCTGGATTCATTTTATGGTGAGATTGATAGGAGTTCTCTACTTCCTAATACAAGTAAGGATCAGTCAGTATGCAGGTATGAATCTTGTGAAAATTTTAAAGAAGAAATCACTCATCAGGATAATAGTTTTGATTCTGATCCTAATACTTTTGATAAAGAAGATGAAACATCTTTCCTGGAGTCATTCTATGGTAAAGAGAAGTGTAAACAGATAGTAGAGCAATTTAAATGCACTCCTGATGATGAAGTTCCTATGATAGTAACTCGGGGAGTCATAGAGAAGAAAATAAATACTGATTTACTACCTAACTGGGTTGAATTAAATGATCAAATGCAAGAATGTTGCAGGTTAAAGGAACCAGATCCTCTAATAGATAGAAAATGTGAATTATTCAATGAACAATTCCTGAAAGATGAAGATGTAGAAGACTTTGGAGTTGTTGTGCATAATCAGATGTCACTCCAGAAATATTTTGAAAATGAAACAGGGGAGTGTCCTCATCAAGTGAAAGTTGTTTCTCCTTTACAGTCAAATGATTTAGAAATGATAAATTTCTGTATATTAGGTTGTGATAATAAAGATACTTATTTAGATGCTGATGTGCAGGAAATTGAAGAAAATATTGAGAAGTTTCCTGAACTGGAGGATAAACTGAACATCCAGAATGAAGGGATAAGGCTGGATAAAGATGAAGAATTAATACATCAAAGGTCATACATCCTTCAATTTGAAGAGAGACCAGGCACTGAGCCAAGCAGTGAAAATATAATGACAAATGGAAGACCAACTGCCAATAAAGAAGCATGTCCAGCAAAGCCAGAAATACACCAGGTTGTATTTCTCCTTTCCACAGTAAATGATGTTGAATACTATTTTAATTATGGAAATTCATAAGATAAGACATGCATATGGATTAATCATGAACATGATGAGCTTCCTCAGTTGCTGATCATCAAGAGTTGTTCTGTTGAATACAGTGAATTCAGAATATCAGAATATTCTTCAGAATATAAAGATAAATTTGCTAGGTTGAGAACCATAACTAATACCCTGATGCTCCTGCACAATCAAAAGAAGTATGCAAATACAGGTGTCCTTAGGTCTTTTCTGGTTTTTGTTTGCCTAGTAGTGGTTTGTATATAATTTTGTAGGTTAGTTGTTTGTACAGTCTGCTTGTTTGTTTTGCTTTCTTGTTTTGTTCCTGTTGTTTCCTTTTTTGTAGGTTAGTTGTTTGTATAGTGTTTCTTATGTTTTGTGTTGTTTTGGTTGAGTTTTGTTTTGGTAAGTCAAGATGATGCACTTCATCACCTAAGAAAATAACTAAATTGTTAGGATTCAAGTGATGAGATCAGATTTAGATATAGATTGTAATTCATTCTGATAAATACTCATGATCAGGTTTTATAATATCTTTTCATCAAGGTGCCTTTTCTTGTCCAAAGTGAATCAAACACAATGAAACACCTAACAGCCTTGGGCTTGTTGAAGATATGAGTATAGGTGTTAAGTGAAAAATCTAAAGGGACTCCCTTGCTACCAGTACAATCTCCAACCTAAAGCTGCAAGTGACTACACCTTGTACAAATGAGCTGACATGATGATATCAAATTTAAATTTTTAAAGGAAAATCAGAAACGAAATAAACTTAGGCCATCTAAGTAACTCTACCGGGGCTATGGACGCCTGCTGGCAGTGGGGCTCTACTTAGGGAGATTGTATAGATAACCTTGCCGGGGTTATGGACACCTGCTGGCAGCAAGGCTCTATCCAGGTTGGCTATGAGGGATGATCTCCAACTATGTAGTTTAACACCAGTTACTTATGTTTTCAACTTACTTTCAAGATGAGGATAATTAATCATATGCACACACATGATCCTTTGTTAGCACTGTTACCTTGATGAAACTTTATCATTCAAAGATCATGATGATTTTATTTAGAAGGAATTAGAATATTATAGATGAATAGGATCATATCACTTGAATCATTGGAATTTGTTTATTTTCTTTGGTGGCAAGTTGTTGTGTGGTTACACAACACGCCCCATTTTGACTTGGCAAAACAGGGACCCAACGTTTGTTTTGGCTTGTGTTGTCTGCTTTCTGGCGGTTTGGTAAAAATAAGTCAGGTGCATCATCATCATGAAGGTCAGGATAAGGTAGGTCATCATCATGAGGTTAGTTTGTCAAAGTTCATATTTTGTTTCTATGACTTCATGGTTAGAAAGAGCTTGAAATTCCATGCAGGTTTGCCTTTTACATCACCCGAATATTCGTCCATATGAGGGAGTTATGCACAGTCAAAGTTTTGGTCAAACCTGATAATTGCTGTATGATCATCATCATCATGATATTTGAAAAGCCCCCCGATAATATCCTGAGGTCGAAATATCTGGACGTCAAGTTTAAGTCGTAGTAGGTTGTCCCCGTCGAGCGGTCTTTTGTATCGCCAAAGGTCATCATCATGATCTTACTCTATCAACTGATAAAAATCATGCAGTCCCGAAACATCCGGACGTCAATCTTAAGTGCTAGTGTGTTTTACCCGTCAAGCAACCTTGGGCACATCGCGAGCATCATGATATTCTAACATCATCATCATCATGATATTCTAACATTGCGAGCATCATGATATTCCAACATCGCGAGCATATTATAATATCATGCTGAAGATCATCATCACCCGATATTGTAATATCATGCTGATATTATAATATCACCTTGCTTAAGAAACCCGCCATCTGCATAATTTGCGCGTGCACGTCAAAGTCCTGGTGAACATCATCATCATGATCTTTCAAGGCAGGATCATATTTCGTAGTATCCTCCTGATCTCCTTTTGCGTGATCATGATGATCACCTTATCTTTCGAAGCGGAGGGTGATATTTCATTCCCAGGTCATGTTGACAAGATCATCATAATCTTGTTCGTCTACCCGACATTTCGCAATATCATCCTGCCGAGAAGTATAAACTTTTGCGGATATGATGATGACGATGACGTCATCATCACCTTTCTCCTTTGGCAGGATATTTTCCAAGGCATGATCCTGTTCGCCATATGATGATGACGATGACGTCATGTTTTAAGATTAACGAAGGCCGCGGATATGACGATGACGTCATCTGGACATTCAGCAGGATCATATTTTAGATCACCCAGTGTGAATATGATGATGATGATCATCATCATCCTGATCTTTTGAGAGGATCACCTTGGCCGCGAAGGGGTCATTTTACATGCACCACCTGATCATCTTCCTTAGGGGTGACCCGATATTCCATTTATCTCCTGTTTTTAACGAAACATGACGGTGACGTCATTCCTTTGCATTTTATTGAAGCCCGAATATGACGATGACGTCACCATGATTTTCCTTTCCTCAGCGGCAGGATCATTTTCCAAGTCCTCCTGTTTGTCTTCATCATGATGATGACGACGATGTCTTTCTTTCCCAGTATGCGGAAGTGAAACATCCTGATGTGCTTTTCATCAGAGCACTCGGAAGGGGAGGAGCATCATATTTCATGATATCCTGCGGCCAGATAGAAGGCATATAGTTGGGCATCATCATGATTTTTGGCGTAGGTATAACTATTGCCGTCGGCCAAGTCTAATATTGTCAACCTGATCATATGTGGTCACACCGATGCGAACATGATGATGATGACCCGGAACATACAAGCAGAGCGCGCAAAGCCGGATTCGAAGGATGGTTGAAGGGCGATTATTTCCTTGTATAATTTGAGATCATCATGATCATATTTGAACCCGATATACAAGAAAATGGGCAAAAACATGAAGCGATGGAAATTTGAAGACCCGATTGCCTGTAGCTGCACATTTTTGGGGGCTTGTTTAATAAAATGTTTTACTTCCTGTTGTTTATCCATATGATGATGAACTTAATGTTTGTCTGTTTACTTGCAGGAAGTCATGATGATGCTGCTGAAGCTGAACATTGAAGTCATGATGCTGCTGAAGCTGAACATTGAAGTCATGATGCTGCTACTGAAGCTGAGCATTACAAAGTTGCGCATGGGGGGAACATGAGCCAGAAATGAGGAGGATATTGTCAAATATGCTGTTCGCCAGCTGGAGACCGAATCAAGTTGAAGATGCTGGAATATTATGCGCCAGCTGTACATTTGCTAACTGGCGAAGCATGTGCTTTTCATCTGGATCGCTAATTGCTATGAGAGGATCCTGATCCTTGGATCATTGTAACCGTTTCTGGCATTTGCTCTATGTAAAGGCCAGAGCCTGAAACATTAAAAGGAGGAATACATTAGAATACACAGACGCATTTGGCGCAAAAGTCAATTACTGTAGAATCAATTAGGAGATCGGATTACTGAGACTAATGAGGATAGGATTGTTGAAATGTCAAGGTTCTTTCTTCAGATCACTGTAAATGTACCTGTTCTTGAGCATACTGAATGGATATGAAGTTCCAGATTACATCCTAATTGTAAATTTTACGTAATCTTTCTGTTGATTTCCGGATATGTACTGGTGAATGTTGTGTTCAACTGGAAGCGCTTTCATTTCATTACATGTTGTTGTCAACTTTTCCTTTGAAGATTTGCACTAGATCATGCGGATTTGTGGAATGTCCTGGTGAAGTATGATTTCTAGTTTTCCTTCTTTTCATTGCATGTATGGGAGCTTGTATGTGAATCAGTGATCTAAGTCCAGTAGTTTTGGGAATCTCATTTCTTAACCCTTTTTCTTCTTTTAATTTCATTAATTCATCACCATAACTGCAAATCATGATAAATAACAAGCATAAACAGTGAAATATGCTGAAATCCCGTAGGTAACTGAAGATCATTAGCATATTTGAGTTAAATGCATGTATTATTGAAAATATCATGCAAGGAATCATAAATAATGGTAGAAATCATGCAAATATCAGCCTGTAGGCACATTATTTGACTAAATTTACAGTGCAGAGGTAGAATTGTTGGAGACTTATGCAGAGCAAACATCCAGAGCAGGATATTTGAAGATAATGATGATGAACAGTGCAGAAACACGTAAGGCCCCTGAATGGAAAACAGCAACACACATCAACCACTGAGTAACATCAGTAGATTAAGACCTAATCAACGGAGACTTGGGATCATGAATTCTTTGAATTCATCGTATCTTTCAAGATGAGTAAAGGTTGTTGTGTAACTTTTATTCTATGTTTGCGAATGACTAACATCATGACCAACATAAATTGGCGCTAGAAGGAGGGCCGAGCTGTTTCTCAGCATCATCAACAGAAGGAGGGCGAACTGGAAAAGACACCATTGCTTCAGTCATCATTCATATATGCAGGCCCCTCGCTTCTAACGCAACATAAATTGGCGCTAGAAGGAGGGCCTGAGTCCAGAAGATAACGCAACATCATCAGTATTTTCAGGTTTGATAGCGTATAAGAGTAAGGTATCCTCAGATCACTCGTGAATTTCAGTAAATTTCATAAATATTTGCTGTGACAAGATTGTATATGCACATTCTGTGTAAAGATTTCCAGATCTCACATAAATATTGCAGGCTTTACAGTAGATCTCTCTGAATTCACTAATATCGGCTACAGATGCGTAAATTTGTCCAAGATTTGAGAATTTGAGCTTTAGGCACTCGAGATCTTGTGTTACGGGTCAGAATATCCCAATATCCTGTCACATTTTTTTGGATTTTCTGCAAATATTGCATAAATATTTCAGCATTTCAGTTGAATGTCTGCAAATATCTCTTACCTGAGACGTTTTGGTTGCACCTTTGCAAAGATCTAGCCCAAAGCATCAAATATTTGTTTGATTTTCTGGACTTTCAAGTTTTAGTCTGAGATATGATAGATCTCCTTAAAATTGCAAAATACTAAAAAATTGAAGAATAGAGTCTCATTTTGATGGATGTATATGAAAATAAGTGTCAAATTAACATTCATTTATTTCAGGAAACTTTAAATAGGCAGCTTTACCCTCACAGTTTGTCTAACTTTGGTTTATCTACCTGTTGCAGGATACACCAGACTGCAGAACACAGTGAAATAAATTGCTTAATTTTCCTTACAAGGTTGGATTTATATTTGAAAGGACTAATATTCTTTCTGGATGTGTTCAGGGTTGAAATTTGCCAAGAAAATGAAGAAGTCTGCCAGGGAAAGGAAGAAATTCTGGAGCAACAAGCAGATGCAGCACCAGAAGTTATTAATTGTCCAGACACTGAAGTGGACCGATCTGAAGATTTTGAATTATACTTGTCTAGAAATATACAGTGTAGTCAAATATTAGGTTTGCCCATCGATGATGTCTTGATTGAAAGCTGGTGCAGATTACATGATGAAGAGCATTCAGAGAGAGATTGCTACCCTTGCTTGGTCATGTTGAAAAAGATTCTAGAAAATACAATAGCTGAGTCAGTTCCAGAAGGTAAAGAAGAGGAGACATCTTTCCTGGATTCATTTTATGGTGAGATTGATAGGAGTTCTCTACTTCCTAATACAAGTAAGGATCAGTCAGTATGCAGGTATGAATCTTGTGAAAATTTTAAAGAAGAAATCACTCATCAGGATAATAGTTTTGATTCTGATCCTAATACTTTTGATAAAGAAGATGAAACATCTTTCCTGGAGTCATTCTATGGTAAAGAGAAGTGTAAACAGATAGTAGAGCAATTTAAATGCACTCCTGATGATGAAGTTCCTATGATAGTAACTCGGGGAGTCATAGAGAAGAAAATAAATACTGATTTACTACCTAACTGGGTTGAATTAAATGATCAAATGCAAGAATGTTGCAGGTTAAAGGAACCAGATCCTCTAATAGATAGAAAATGTGAATTATTCAATGAACAATTCCTGAAAGATGAAGATGTAGAAGACTTTGGAGTTGTTGTGCATAATCAGATGTCACTCCAGAAATATTTTGAAAATGAAACAGGGGAGTGTCCTCATCAAGTGAAAGTTGTTTCTCCTTTACAGTCAAATGATTTAGAAATGATAAATTTCTGTATATTAGGTTGTGATAATAAAGATACTTATTTAGATGCTGATGTGCAGGAAATTGAAGAAAATATTGAGAAGTTTCCTGAACTGGAGGATAAACTGAACATCCAGAATGAAGGGATAAGGCTGGATAAAGATGAAGAATTAATACATCAAAGGTCATACATCCTTCAATTTGAAGAGAGACCAGGCACTGAGCCAAGCAGTGAAAATATAATGACAAATGGAAGACCAACTGCCAATAAAGAAGCATGTCCAGCAAAGCCAGAAATACACCAGGTTGTATTTCTCCTTTCCACAGTAAATGATGTTGAATACTATTTTAATTATGGAAATTCATAAGATAAGACATGCATATGGATTAATCATGAACATGATGAGCTTCCTCAGTTGCTGATCATCAAGAGTTGTTCTGTTGAATACAGTGAATTCAGAATATCAGAATATTCTTCAGAATATAAAGATAAATTTGCTAGGTTGAGAACCATAACTAATACCCTGATGCTCCTGCACAATCAAAAGAAGTATGCAAATACAGGTGTCCTTAGGTCTTTTCTGGTTTTTGTTTGCCTAGTAGTGGTTTGTATATAATTTTGTAGGTTAGTTGTTTGTACAGTCTGCTTGTTTGTTTTGCTTTCTTGTTTTGTTCCTGTTGTTTCCTTTTTTGTAGGTTAGTTGTTTGTATAGTGTTTCTTATGTTTTGTGTTGTTTTGGTTGAGTTTTGTTTTGGTAAGTCAAGATGATGCACTTCATCACCTAAGAAAATAACTAAATTGTTAGGATTCAAGTGATGAGATCAGATTTAGATATAGATTGTAATTCATTCTGATAAATACTCATGATCAGGTTTTATAATATCTTTTCATCAAGGTGCCTTTTCTTGTCCAAAGTGAATCAAACACAATGAAACACCTAACAGCCTTGGGCTTGTTGAAGATATGAGTATAGGTGTTAAGTGAAAAATCTAAAGGGACTCCCTTGCTACCAGTACAATCTCCAACCTAAAGCTGCAAGTGACTACACCTTGTACAAATGAGCTGACATGATGATATCAAATTTAAATTTTTAAAGGAAAATCAGAAACGAAATAAACTTAGGCCATCTAAGTAACTCTACCGGGGCTATGGACGCCTGCTGGCAGTGGGGCTCTACTTAGGGAGATTGTATAGATAACCTTGCCGGGGTTATGGACACCTGCTGGCAGCAAGGCTCTATCCAGGTTGGCTATGAGGGATGATCTCCAACTATGTAGTTTAACACCAGTTACTTATGTTTTCAACTTACTTTCAAGATGAGGATAATTAATCATATGCACACACATGATCCTTTGTTAGCACTGTTACCTTGATGAAACTTTATCATTCAAAGATCATGATGATTTTATTTAGAAGGAATTAGAATATTATAGATGAATAGGATCATATCACTTGAATCATTGGAATTTGTTTATTTTCTTTGGTGGCAAGTTGTTGTGTGGTTACACAACACGCCCCATTTTGACTTGGCAAAACAGGGACCCAACGTTTGTTTTGGCTTGTGTTGTCTGCTTTCTGGCGGTTTGGTAAAAATAAGTCAGGTGCATCATCATCATGAAGGTCAGGATAAGGTAGGTCATCATCATGAGGTTAGTTTGTCAAAGTTCATATTTTGTTTCTATGACTTCATGGTTAGAAAGAGCTTGAAATTCCATGCAGGTTTGCCTTTTACATCACCCGAATATTCGTCCATATGAGGGAGTTATGCACAGTCAAAGTTTTGGTCAAACCTGATAATTGCTGTATGATCATCATCATCATGATATTTGAAAAGCCCCCCGATAATATCCTGAGGTCGAAATATCTGGACGTCAAGTTTAAGTCGTAGTAGGTTGTCCCCGTCGAGCGGTCTTTTGTATCGCCAAAGGTCATCATCATGATCTTACTCTATCAACTGATAAAAATCATGCAGTCCCGAAACATCCGGACGTCAATCTTAAGTGCTAGTGTGTTTTACCCGTCAAGCAACCTTGGGCACATCGCGAGCATCATGATATTCTAACATCATCATCATCATGATATTCTAACATCGCGAGCATCATGATATTCCAACATCGCGAGCATATTATAATATCATGCTGAAGATCATCATCACCCGATATTGTAATATCATGCTGATATTATAATATCACCTTGCTTAAGAAACCCGCCATCTGCATAATTTGCGCGTGCACGTCAAAGTCCTGGTGAACATCATCATCATGATCTTTCAAGGCAGGATCATATTTCGTAGTATCCTCCTGATCTCCTTTTGCGTGATCATGATGATCACCTTATCTTTCGAAGCGGAGGGTGATATTTCATTCCCAGGTCATGTTGACAAGATCATCATAATCTTGTTCGTCTACCCGACATTTCGCAATATCATCCTGCCGAGAAGTATAAACTTTTGCGGATATGATGATGACGATGACGTCATCATCACCTTTCTCCTTTGGCAGGATATTTTCCAAGGCATGATCCTGTTCGCCATATGATGATGACGATGACGTCATGTTTTAAGATTAACGAAGGCCGCGGATATGACGATGACGTCATCTGGACATTCAGCAGGATCATATTTTAGATCACCCAGTGTGAATATGATGATGATGATCATCATCATCCTGATCTTTTGAGAGGATCACCTTGGCCGCGAAGGGGTCATTTTACATGCACCACCTGATCATCTTCCTTAGGGGTGACCCGATATTCCATTTATCTCCTGTTTTTAACGAAACATGACGGTGACGTCATTCCTTTGCATTTTATTGAAGCCCGAATATGACGATGACGTCACCATGATTTTCCTTTCCTCAGCGGCAGGATCATTTTCCAAGTCCTCCTGTTTGTCTTCATCATGATGATGACGACGATGTCTTTCTTTCCCAGTATGCGGAAGTGAAACATCCTGATGTGCTTTTCATCAGAGCACTCGGAAGGGGAGGAGCATCATATTTCATGATATCCTGCGGCCAGATAGAAGGCACATAGTTGGGCATCATCATGATTTTTGGCGTAGGTATAACTATTGCCGTCGGCCAAGTCTAATATTGTCAACCTGATCATATGTGGTCACACCGATGCGAACATGATGATGATGACCCGGAACATACAAGCAGAGCGCGCAAAGCCGGATTCGAAGGATGGTTGAAGGGCGATTATTTCCTTGTATAATTTGAGATCATCATGATCATATTTGAACCCGATATACAAGAAAATGGGCAAAAACATGAAGCGATGGAAATTTGAAGACCCGATTGCCTGTAGCTGCACATTTTTGGGGGCTTGTTTAGTAAAATGTTTTACTTCCTGTTGTTTATCCATATGATGATGAATTTAATGTTTGTCTGTTTACTTGCAGGAAGTCATGATGATGCTGCTAAAGCTGAACATTGAAGTCATGATGCTGCTGAAGCTGAACATTGAAGTCATGATGCTGCTACTGAAGCTGAGCATTACAAAGTTGCACATGGGGGAACATGAGCCAGAAATGAGGAGGATATTGTCAAATATGCTGTTCGCCAGCTGGAGACCGAATCAAGTTGAAGATGCTGGAATATTATGCGCCAGCTGTACATTTGCTAACTGGCGAAGCATGTGCTTTTCATCTGGATCGCTAATTGCTATGAGAGGATCCTGATCCTTGGATCATTGTAACCGTTTCTGGCATTTGCTCTATGTAAAGGCTAGAGCCTGAAACATTAAAAGGAGGAATACATTAGAATACACAGACGCATTTGGCGCAAAAGTCAATTACTGTAGAATCAATTAGGAGATCGGATTACTGAGACTAATGAGGATAGGATTGTTGAAATGTCAAGGTTCTTTCTTTAGATCACTGTAAATGTACCTGTTCTTGAGCATACTGAATGGATATGAAGTTCCAGATTACATCCTAATTGTAAATTTTACGTAATCTTTCTGTTGATTTCCGGATATGTACTGGTGAATGCTGTGTTCAACTGGAAGCGCTTTCATTTCATTACATGTTGTTGTCAACTTTTCCTTTGAAGATTTGCACTAGATCATGCGGATTTGTGGAATGTCCTGGTGAAGTATGATTTCTAGTTTTCCTTCTTTTCATTGCATGTATGGGAGCTTGTATGTGAATCAGTGATCTAAGTCCAGTAGTTTTGGGAATCTCATTTCTTAACCCTTTTTCTTCTTTTAATTTCATTAATTCATCACCATAACTGCAAATCATGATAAATAACAAGCATAAACAGTGAAATATGCTGAAATCCCGTAGGTAACTGAAGATCATTAGCATATTTGAGTTAAATGCATGTATTATTGAAAATATCATGCAAGGAATCATAAATAATGGTAGAAATCATGCAAATATCAGCCTGTAGGCACATTATTTGACTAAATTTACAGTGCAGAGGTAGAATTGTTGGAGACTTATGCAGAGCAAACATCCAGAGCAGGATATTTGAAGATAATGATGATGAACAGTGCAGAAACACGTAAGGCCCCTGAATGGAAAACAGCAACACACATCAACCACTGAGTAACGTCAGTAGATTAAGACCTAATCAACGGAGACTTGGGATCATGAATTCTTTGAATTCATCGTATCTTTCAAGATGAGTAAAGGTTGTTGTGTAACTTTTATTCTATGTTTGCGAATGACTAACATCATGACCAACATAAATTGGCGCTAGAAGGAGGGCCGAGCTGTTTCTCAGCATCATCAACAGAAGGAGGGCGAACTGGAAAAGACACCATTGCTTCAGTCATCATTCATATATGCAGGCCCCTCGCTTCTAACGCAACATAAATTGGCGCTAGAAGGAGGGCCTGAGTCCAGAAGATAACGCAACATCATCAGTATTTTCAGGTTTGATAGCGTGTAAGAGTAAGGTATCCTCAGATCACTCGTGAATTTCAGTAAATTTCATAAATATTTGCTGTGACAAGATTGTATATGCACATTCTGTGTAAAGATTTCCAGATCTCACATAAATATTGCAGGCTTTACAGTAGATCTCTCTGAATTCACTAATATCGGCTACAGATGCGTAAATTTGTCCAAGCTTTGAGAATTTGAGCTTTAGGCACTCGAGATCTTGTGTTACGGGTCAGAATATCCCAATATCCTGTCACATTTTTTTGGATTTTCTGCAAATATTGCATAAATATTTCAGCATTTCAGTTGAATGTCTGCAAATATCTCTTACCTGAGACGTTTTGGTTGCACCTTTGCAAAGATCTAGCCCAAAGCATCAAATATTTGTTTGATTTTCTGGACTTTCAAGTTTTAGTCTGAGATATGATAGATCTCCTTAAAATTGCAAAATACTAAAAAATTGAAGAATAGAGTCTCATTTTGATGGATGTATATGAAAATAAGTGTCAAATTAACATTCATTTATTTCAGGAAACTTTAAATAGGCAGCTTTACCCTCACAGTTTGTCTAACTTTGGTTTATCTACCTGTTGCAGGATACACCAGACTGCAGAACACAGTGAAATAAATTGCTTAATTTTCCTTACAAGGTTGGATTTATATTTGAAAGGACTAATATTCTTTCTGGATGTGTTCAGGGTTGAAATTTGCCAAGAAAATGAAGAAGTCTGCCAGGGAAAGGAAGAAATTCTGGAGCAACAAGCAGATGCAGCACCAGAAGTTATTAATTGTCCAGACACTGAAGTGGACCGATCTGAAGATTTTGAATTATACTTGTCTAGAAATATACAGTGTAGTCAAATATTAGGTTTGCCCATCGATGATGTCTTGATTGAAAGCTGGTGCAGATTACATGATGAAGAGCATTCAGAGAGAGATTGCTACCCTTGCTTGGTCATGTTGAAAAAGATTCTAGAAAATACAATAGCTGAGTCAGTTCCAGAAGGTAAAGAAGAGGAGACATCTTTCCTGGATTCATTTTATGGTGAGATTGATAGGAGTTCTCTACTTCCTAATACAAGTAAGGATCAGTCAGTATGCAGGTATGAATCTTGTGAAAATTTTAAAGAAGAAATCACTCATCAGGATAATAGTTTTGATTCTGATCCTAATACTTTTGATAAAGAAGATGAAACATCTTTCCTGGAGTCATTCTATGGTAAAGAGAAGTGTAAACAGATAGTAGAGCAATTTAAATGCACTCCTGATGATGAAGTTCCTATGATAGTAACTCGGGGAGTCATAGAGAAGAAAATAAATACTGATTTACTACCTAACTGGGTTGAATTAAATGATCAAATGCAAGAATGTTGCAGGTTAAAGGAACCAGATCCTCTAATAGATAGAAAATGTGAATTATTCAATGAACAATTCCTGAAAGATGAAGATGTAGAAGACTTTGGAGTTGTTGTGCATAATCAGATGTCACTCCAGAAATATTTTGAAAATGAAACAGGGGAGTGTCCTCATCAAGTGAAAGTTGTTTCTCCTTTACAGTCAAATGATTTAGAAATGATAAATTTCTGTATATTAGGTTGTGATAATAAAGATACTTATTTAGATGCTGATGTGCAGGAAATTGAAGAAAATATTGAGAAGTTTCCTGAACTGGAGGATAAACTGAACATCCAGAATGAAGGGATAAGGCTGGATAAAGATGAAGAATTAATACATCAAAGGTCATACATCCTTCAATTTGAAGAGAGACCAGGCACTGAGCCAAGCAGTGAAAATATAATGACAAATGGAAGACCAACTGCCAATAAAGAAGCATGTCCAGCAAAGCCAGAAATACACCAGGTTGTATTTCTCCTTTCCACAGTAAATGATGTTGAATACTATTTTAATTATGGAAATTCATAAGATAAGACATGCATATGGATTAATCATGAACATGATGAGCTTCCTCAGTTGCTGATCATCAAGAGTTGTTCTGTTGAATACAGTGAATTCAGAATATCAGAATATTCTTCAGAATATAAAGATAAATTTGCTAGGTTGAGAACCATAACTAATACCCTGATGCTCCTGCACAATCAAAAGAAGTATGCAAATACAGGTGTCCTTAGGTCTTTTCTGGTTTTTGTTTGCCTAGTAGTGGTTTGTATATAATTTTGTAGGTTAGTTGTTTGTACAGTCTGCTTGTTTGTTTTGCTTTCTTGTTTTGTTCCTGTTGTTTCCTTTTTTGTAGGTTAGTTGTTTGTATAGTGTTTCTTATGTTTTGTGTTGTTTTGGTTGAGTTTTGTTTTGGTAAGTCAAGATGATGCACTTCATCACCTAAGAAAATAACTAAATTGTTAGGATTCAAGTGATGAGATCAGATTTAGATATAGATTGTAATTCATTCTGATAAATACTCATGATCAGGTTTTATAATATCTTTTCATCAAGGTGCCTTTTCTTGTCCAAAGTGAATCAAACACAATGAAACACCTAACAGCCTTGGGCTTGTTGAAGATATGAGTATAGGTGTTAAGTGAAAAATCTAAAGGGACTCCCTTGCTACCAGTACAATCTCCAACCTAAAGCTGCAAGTGACTACACCTTGTACAAATGAGCTGACATGATGATATCAAATTTAAATTTTTAAAGGAAAATCAGAAACGAAATAAACTTAGGCCATCTAAGTAACTCTACCGGGGCTATGGACGCCTGCTGGCAGTGGGGCTCTACTTAGGGAGATTGTATAGATAACCTTGCCGGGGTTATGGACACCTGCTGGCAGCAAGGCTCTATCCAGGTTGGCTATGAGGGATGATCTCCAACTATGTAGTTTAACACCAGTTACTTATGTTTTCAACTTACTTTCAAGATGAGGATAATTAATCATATGCACACACATGATCCTTTGTTAGCACTGTTACCTTGATGAAACTTTATCATTCAAAGATCATGATGATTTTATTTAGAAGGAATTAGAATATTATAGATGAATAGGATCATATCACTTGAATCATTGGAATTTGTTTATTTTCTTTGGTGGCAAGTTGTTGTGTGGTTACACAACACGCCCCATTTTGACTTGGCAAAACAGGGACCCAACGTTTGTTTTGGCTTGTGTTGTCTGCTTTCTGGCGGTTTGGTAAAAATAAGTCAGGTGCATCATCATCATGAAGGTCAGGATAAGGTAGGTCATCATCATGAGGTTAGTTTGTCAAAGTTCATATTTTGTTTCTATGACTTCATGGTTAGAAAGAGCTTGAAATTCCATGCAGGTTTGCCTTTTACATCACCCGAATATTCGTCCATATGAGGGAGTTATGCACAGTCAAAGTTTTGGTCAAACCTGATAATTGCTGTATGATCATCATCATCATGATATTTGAAAAGCCCCCCGATAATATCCTGAGGTCGAAATATCTGGACGTCAAGTTTAAGTCGTAGTAGGTTGTCCCCGTCGAGCGGTCTTTTGTATCGCCAAAGGTCATCATCATGATCTTACTCTATCAACTGATAAAAATCATGCAGTCCCGAAACATCCGGACGTCAATCTTAAGTGCTAGTGTGTTTTACCCGTCAAGCAACCTTGGGCACATCGCGAGCATCATGATATTCTAACATCATCATCATCATGATATTCTAACATCGCGAGCATCATGATATTCCAACATCGCGAGCATATTATAATATCATGCTGAAGATCATCATCACCCGATATTGTAATATCATGCTGATATTATAATATCACCTTGCTTAAGAAACCCGCCATCTGCATAATTTGCGCGTGCACGTCAAAGTCCTGGTGAACATCATCATCATGATCTTTCAAGGCAGGATCATATTTCGTAGTATCCTCCTGATCTCCTTTTGCGTGATCATGATGATCACCTTATCTTTCGAAGCGGAGGGTGATATTTCATTCCCAGGTCATGTTGACAAGATCATCATAATCTTGTTCGTCTACCCGACATTTCGCAATATCATCCTGCCGAGAAGTATAAACTTTTGCGGATATGATGATGACGATGACGTCATCATCACCTTTCTCCTTTGGCAGGATATTTTCCAAGGCATGATCCTGTTCGCCATATGATGATGACGATGACGTCATGTTTTAAGATTAACGAAGGCCGCGGATATGACGATGACGTCATCTGGACATTCAGCAGGATCATATTTTAGATCACCCAGTGTGAATATGATGATGATGATCATCATCATCCTGATCTTTTGAGAGGATCACCTTGGCCGCGAAGGGGTCATTTTACATGCACCACCTGATCATCTTCCTTAGGGGTGACCCGATATTCCATTTATCTCCTGTTTTTAACGAAACATGACGGTGACGTCATTCCTTTGCATTTTATTGAAGCCCGAATATGACGATGACGTCACCATGATTTTCCTTTCCTCAGCGGCAGGATCATTTTCCAAGTCCTCCTGTTTGTCTTCATCATGATGATGACGACGATGTCTTTCTTTCCCAGTATGCGGAAGTGAAACATCCTGATGTGCTTTTCATCAGAGCACTCGGAAGGGGAGGAGCATCATATTTCATGATATCCTGCGGCCAGATAGAAGGCATATAGTTGGGCATCATCATGATTTTTGGCGTAGGTATAACTATTGCCGTCGGCCAAGTCTAATATTGTCAACCTGATCATATGTGGTCACACCGATGCGAACATGATGATGATGACCCGGAACATACAAGCAGAGCGCGCAAAGCCGGATTCGAAGGATGGTTGAAGGGCGATTATTTCCTTGTATAATTTGAGATCATCATGATCATATTTGAACCCGATATACAAGAAAATGGGCAAAAACATGAAGCGATGGAAATTTGAAGACCCGATTGCCTGTAGCTGCACATTTTTGGGGGCTTGTTTAATAAAATGTTTTACTTCCTGTTGTTTATCCATATGATGATGAACTTAATGTTTGTCTGTTTACTTGCAGGAAGTCATGATGATGCTGCTGAAGCTGAACATTGAAGTCATGATGCTGCTGAAGCTGAACATTGAAGTCATGATGCTGCTACTGAAGCTGAGCATTACAAAGTTGCGCATGGGGGGAACATGAGCCAGAAATGAGGAGGATATTGTCAAATATGCTGTTCGCCAGCTGGAGACCGAATCAAGTTGAAGATGCTGGAATATTATGCGCCAGCTGTACATTTGCTAACTGGCGAAGCATGTGCTTTTCATCTGGATCGCTAATTGCTATGAGAGGATCCTGATCCTTGGATCATTGTAACCGTTTCTGGCATTTGCTCTATGTAAAGGCCAGAGCCTGAAACATTAAAAGGAGGAATACATTAGAATACACAGACGCATTTGGCGCAAAAGTCAATTACTGTAGAATCAATTAGGAGATCGGATTACTGAGACTAATGAGGATAGGATTGTTGAAATGTCAAGGTTCTTTCTTCAGATCACTGTAAATGTACCTGTTCTTGAGCATACTGAATGGATATGAAGTTCCAGATTACATCCTAATTGTAAATTTTACGTAATCTTTCTGTTGATTTCCGGATATGTACTGGTGAATGTTGTGTTCAACTGGAAGCGCTTTCATTTCATTACATGTTGTTGTCAACTTTTCCTTTGAAGATTTGCACTAGATCATGCGGATTTGTGGAATGTCCTGGTGAAGTATGATTTCTAGTTTTCCTTCTTTTCATTGCATGTATGGGAGCTTGTATGTGAATCAGTGATCTAAGTCCAGTAGTTTTGGGAATCTCATTTCTTAACCCTTTTTCTTCTTTTAATTTCATTAATTCATCACCATAACTGCAAATCATGATAAATAACAAGCATAAACAGTGAAATATGCTGAAATCCCGTAGGTAACTGAAGATCATTAGCATATTTGAGTTAAATGCATGTATTATTGAAAATATCATGCAAGGAATCATAAATAATGGTAGAAATCATGCAAATATCAGCCTGTAGGCACATTATTTGACTAAATTTACAGTGCAGAGGTAGAATTGTTGGAGACTTATGCAGAGCAAACATCCAGAGCAGGATATTTGAAGATAATGATGATGAACAGTGCAGAAACACGTAAGGCCCCTGAATGGAAAACAGCAACACACATCAACCACTGAGTAACATCAGTAGATTAAGACCTAATCAACGGAGACTTGGGATCATGAATTCTTTGAATTCATCGTATCTTTCAAGATGAGTAAAGGTTGTTGTGTAACTTTTATTCTATGTTTGCGAATGACTAACATCATGACCAACATAAATTGGCGCTAGAAGGAGGGCCGAGCTGTTTCTCAGCATCATCAACAGAAGGAGGGCGAACTGGAAAAGACACCATTGCTTCAGTCATCATTCATATATGCAGGCCCCTCGCTTCTAACGCAACATAAATTGGCGCTAGAAGGAGGGCCTGAGTCCAGAAGATAACGCAACATCATCAGTATTTTCAGGTTTGATAGCGTATAAGAGTAAGGTATCCTCAGATCACTCGTGAATTTCAGTAAATTTCATAAATATTTGCTGTGACAAGATTGTATATGCACATTCTGTGTAAAGATTTCCAGATCTCACATAAATATTGCAGGCTTTACAGTAGATCTCTCTGAATTCACTAATATCGGCTACAGATGCGTAAATTTGTCCAAGATTTGAGAATTTGAGCTTTAGGCACTCGAGATCTTGTGTTACGGGTCAGAATATCCCAATATCCTGTCACATTTTTTTGGATTTTCTGCAAATATTGCATAAATATTTCAGCATTTCAGTTGAATGTCTGCAAATATCTCTTACCTGAGACGTTTTGGTTGCACCTTTGCAAAGATCTAGCCCAAAGCATCAAATATTTGTTTGATTTTCTGGACTTTCAAGTTTTAGTCTGAGATATGATAGATCTCCTTAAAATTGCAAAATACTAAAAAATTGAAGAATAGAGTCTCATTTTGATGGATGTATATGAAAATAAGTGTCAAATTAACATTCATTTATTTCAGGAAACTTTAAATAGGCAGCTTTACCCTCACAGTTTGTCTAACTTTGGTTTATCTACCTGTTGCAGGATACACCAGACTGCAGAACACAGTGAAATAAATTGCTTAATTTTCCTTACAAGGTTGGATTTATATTTGAAAGGACTAATATTCTTTCTGGATGTGTTCAGGGTTGAAATTTGCCAAGAAAATGAAGAAGTCTGCCAGGGAAAGGAAGAAATTCTGGAGCAACAAGCAGATGCAGCACCAGAAGTTATTAATTGTCCAGACACTGAAGTGGACCGATCTGAAGATTTTGAATTATACTTGTCTAGAAATATACAGTGTAGTCAAATATTAGGTTTGCCCATCGATGATGTCTTGATTGAAAGCTGGTGCAGATTACATGATGAAGAGCATTCAGAGAGAGATTGCTACCCTTGCTTGGTCATGTTGAAAAAGATTCTAGAAAATACAATAGCTGAGTCAGTTCCAGAAGGTAAAGAAGAGGAGACATCTTTCCTGGATTCATTTTATGGTGAGATTGATAGGAGTTCTCTACTTCCTAATACAAGTAAGGATCAGTCAGTATGCAGGTATGAATCTTGTGAAAATTTTAAAGAAGAAATCACTCATCAGGATAATAGTTTTGATTCTGATCCTAATACTTTTGATAAAGAAGATGAAACATCTTTCCTGGAGTCATTCTATGGTAAAGAGAAGTGTAAACAGATAGTAGAGCAATTTAAATGCACTCCTGATGATGAAGTTCCTATGATAGTAACTCGGGGAGTCATAGAGAAGAAAATAAATACTGATTTACTACCTAACTGGGTTGAATTAAATGATCAAATGCAAGAATGTTGCAGGTTAAAGGAACCAGATCCTCTAATAGATAGAAAATGTGAATTATTCAATGAACAATTCCTGAAAGATGAAGATGTAGAAGACTTTGGAGTTGTTGTGCATAATCAGATGTCACTCCAGAAATATTTTGAAAATGAAACAGGGGAGTGTCCTCATCAAGTGAAAGTTGTTTCTCCTTTACAGTCAAATGATTTAGAAATGATAAATTTCTGTATATTAGGTTGTGATAATAAAGATACTTATTTAGATGCTGATGTGCAGGAAATTGAAGAAAATATTGAGAAGTTTCCTGAACTGGAGGATAAACTGAACATCCAGAATGAAGGGATAAGGCTGGATAAAGATGAAGAATTAATACATCAAAGGTCATACATCCTTCAATTTGAAGAGAGACCAGGCACTGAGCCAAGCAGTGAAAATATAATGACAAATGGAAGACCAACTGCCAATAAAGAAGCATGTCCAGCAAAGCCAGAAATACACCAGGTTGTATTTCTCCTTTCCACAGTAAATGATGTTGAATACTATTTTAATTATGGAAATTCAGAAGATAAGACATGCATATGGATTAATCATGAACATGATGAGCTTCCTCAGTTGCTGATCATCAAGAGTTGTTCTGTTGAATACAGTGAATTCAGAATATCAGAATATTCTTCAGAATATAAAGATAAATTTGCTAGGTTGAGAACCATAACTAATACCCTGATGCTCCTACACAATCAAAAGAAGTATGCAAATACAGGTGTCCTTAGGTCTTTTCTGGTTTTTGTTTGCCTAGTAGTGGTTTGTATATAATTTTGTAGGTTAGTTGTTTGTACAGTCTGCTTGTTTGTTTTGCTTTCTTGTTTTGTTCCTGTTGTTTCCTTTTTTGTAGGTTAGTTGTTTGTATAGTGTTTCTTATGTTTTGTGTTGTTTTGGTTGAGTTTTGTTTTGGTAAGTCAAGATGATGCACTTCATCACCTAAGAAAATAACTAAATTGTTAGGATTCAAGTGATGAGATCAGATTTAGATATAGATTGTAATTCATTCTGATAAATACTCATGATCAGGTTTTATAATATCTTTTCATCAAGGTGCCTTTTCTTGTCCAAAGTGAATCAAACACAATGAAACACCTAACAGCCTTGGGCTTGTTGAAGATATGAGTATAGGTGTTAAGTGAAAAATCTAAAGGGACTCCCTTGCTACCAGTACAATCTCCAACCTAAAGCTGCAAGTGACTACACCTTGTACAAATGAGCTGACATGATGATATCAAATTTAAATTTTTAAAGGAAAATCAGAAACGAAATAAACTTAGGCCATCTAAGTAACTCTACCGGGGCTATGGACGCCTGCTGGCAGTGGGGCTCTACTTAGGGAGATTGTATAGATAACCTTGCCGGGGTTATGGACACCTGCTGGCAGCAAGGCTCTATCCAGGTTGGCTATGAGGGATGATCTCCAACTATGTAGTTTAACACCAGTTACTTATGTTTTCAACTTACTTTCAAGATGAGGATAATTAATCATATGCACACACATGATCCTTTGTTAGCACTGTTACCTTGATGAAACTTTATCATTCAAAGATCATGATGATTTTATTTAGAAGGAATTAGAATATTATAGATGAATAGGATCATATCACTTGAATCATTGGAATTTGTTTATTTTCTTTGGTGGCAAGTTGTTGTGTGGTTACACAACACGCCCCATTTTGACTTGGCAAAACAGGGACCCAACGTTTGTTTTGGCTTGTGTTGTCTGCTTTCTGGCGGTTTGGTAAAAATAAGTCAGGTGCATCATCATCATGAAGGTCAGGATAAGGTAGGTCATCATCATGAGGTTAGTTTGTCAAAGTTCATATTTTGTTTCTATGACTTCATGGTTAGAAAGAGCTTGAAATTCCATGCAGGTTTGCCTTTTACATCACCCGAATATTCGTCCATATGAGGGAGTTATGCACAGTCAAAGTTTTGGTCAAACCTGATAATTGCTGTATGATCATCATCATCATGATATTTGAAAAGCCCCCCGATAATATCCTGAGGTCGAAATATCTGGACGTCAAGTTTAAGTCGTAGTAGGTTGTCCCCGTCGAGCGGTCTTTTGTATCGCCAAAGGTCATCATCATGATCTTACTCTATCAACTGATAAAAATCATGCAGTCCCGAAACATCCGGACGTCAATCTTAAGTGCTAGTGTGTTTTACCCGTCAAGCAACCTTGGGCACATCGCGAGCATCATGATATTCTAACATCATCATCATCATGATATTCTAACATCGCGAGCATCATGATATTCCAACATCGCGAGCATATTATAATATCATGCTGAAGATCATCATCACCCGATATTGTAATATCATGCTGATATTATAATATCACCTTGCTTAAGAAACCCGCCATCTGCATAATTTGCGCGTGCACGTCAAAGTCCTGGTGAACATCATCATCATGATCTTTCAAGGCAGGATCATATTTCGTAGTATCCTCCTGATCTCCTTTTGCGTGATCATGATGATCACCTTATCTTTCGAAGCGGAGGGTGATATTTCATTCCCAGGTCATGTTGACAAGATCATCATAATCTTGTTCGTCTACCCGACATTTCGCAATATCATCCTGCCGAGAAGTATAAACTTTTGCGGATATGATGATGACGATGACGTCATCATCACCTTTCTCCTTTGGCAGGATATTTTCCAAGGCATGATCCTGTTCGCCATATGATGATGACGATGACGTCATGTTTTAAGATTAACGAAGGCCGCGGATATGACGATGACGTCATCTGGACATTCAGCAGGATCATATTTTAGATCACCCAGTGTGAATATGATGATGATGATCATCATCATCCTGATCTTTTGAGAGGATCACCTTGGCCGCGAAGGGGTCATTTTACATGCACCACCTGATCATCTTCCTTAGGGGTGACCCAATATTCCATTTATCTCCTGTTTTTAACGAAACATGACGGTGACGTCATTCCTTTGCATTTTATTGAAGCCCGAATATGACGATGACGTCACCATGATTTTCCTTTCCTCAGCGGCAGGATCATTTTCCAAGTCCTCCTGTTTGTCTTCATCATGATGATGACGACGATGTCTTTCTTTCCCAGTATGCGGAAGTGAAACATCCTGATGTGCTTTTCATCAGAGCACTCGGAAGGGGAGGAGCATCATATTTCATGATATCCTGCGGCCAGATAGAAGGCACATAGTTGGGCATCATCATGATTTTTGGCGTAGGTATAACTATTGCCGTCGGCCAAGTCTAATATTGTCAACCTGATCATATGTGGTCACACCGATGCGAACATGATGATGATGACCCGGAACATACAAGCAGAGCGCGCAAAGCCGGATTCGAAGGATGGTTGAAGGGCGATTATTTCCTTGTATAATTTGAGATCATCATGATCATATTTGAACCCGATATACAAGAAAATGGGCAAAAACATGAAGCGATGGAAATTTGAAGACCCGATTGCCTGTAGCTGCACATTTTTGGGGGCTTGTTTAATAAAATGTTTTACTTCCTGTTGTTTATCCATATGATGATGAACTTAATGTTTGTCTGTTTACTTGCAGGAAGTCATGATGATGCTGCTGAAGCTGAACATTGAAGTCATGATGCTGCTGAAGCTGAACATTGAAGTCATGATGCTGCTACTGAAGCTGAGCATTACAAAGTTGCGCATGGGGGGAACATGAGCCAGAAATGAGGAGGATATTGTCAAATATGCTGTTCGCCAGCTGGAGACCGAATCAAGTTGAAGATGCTGGAATATTATGCGCCAGCTGTACATTTGCTAACTGGCGAAGCATGTGCTTTTCATCTGGATCGCTAATTGCTATGAGAGGATCCTGATCCTTGGATCATTGTAACCGTTTCTGGCATTTGCTCTATGTAAAGGCCAGAGCCTGAAACATTAAAAGGAGGAATACATTAGAATACACAGACGCATTTGGCGCAAAAGTCAATTACTGTAGAATCAATTAGGAGATCGGATTACTGAGACTAATGAGGATAGGATTGTTGAAATGTCAAGGTTCTTTCTTCAGATCACTGTAAATGTACCTGTTCTTGAGCATACTGAATGGATATGAAGTTCCAGATTACATCCTAATTGTAAATTTTACGTAATCTTTCTGTTGATTTCCGGATATGTACTGGTGAATGTTGTGTTCAACTGGAAGCGCTTTCATTTCATTACATGTTGTTGTCAACTTTTCCTTTGAAGATTTGCACTAGATCATGCGGATTTGTGGAATGTCCTGGTGAAGTATGATTTCTAGTTTTCCTTCTTTTCATTGCATGTATGGGAGCTTGTATGTGAATCAGTGATCTAAGTCCAGTAGTTTTGGGAATCTCATTTCTTAACCCTTTTTCTTCTTTTAATTTCATTAATTCATCACCATAACTGCAAATCATGATAAATAACAAGCATAAACAGTGAAATATGCTGAAATCCCGTAGGTAACTGAAGATCATTAGCATATTTGAGTTAAATGCATGTATTATTGAAAATATCATGCAAGGAATCATAAATAATGGTAGAAATCATGCAAATATCAGCCTGTAGGCACATTATTTGACTAAATTTACAGTGCAGAGGTAGAATTGTTGGAGACTTATGCAGAGCAAACATCCAGAGCAGGATATTTGAAGATAATGATGATGAACAGTGCAGAAACACGTAAGGCCCCTGAATGGAAAACAGCAACACACATCAACCACTGAGTAACATCAGTAGATTAAGACCTAATCAACGGAGACTTGGGATCATGAATTCTTTGAATTCATCGTATCTTTCAAGATGAGTAAAGGTTGTTGTGTAACTTTTATTCTATGTTTGCGAATGACTAACATCATGACCAACATAAATTGGCGCTAGAAGGAGGGCCGAGCTGTTTCTCAGCATCATCAACAGAAGGAGGGCGAACTGGAAAAGACACCATTGCTTCAGTCATCATTCATATATGCAGGCCCCTCGCTTCTAACGCAACATAAATTGGCGCTAGAAGGAGGGCCTGAGTCCAGAAGATAACGCAACATCATCAGTATTTTCAGGTTTGATAGCGTATAAGAGTAAGGTATCCTCAGATCACTCGTGAATTTCAGTAAATTTCATAAATATTTGCTGTGACAAGATTGTATATGCACATTCTGTGTAAAGATTTCCAGATCTCACATAAATATTGCAGGCTTTACAGTAGATCTCTCTGAATTCACTAATATCGGCTACAGATGCGTAAATTTGTCCAAGATTTGAGAATTTGAGCTTTAGGCACTCGAGATCTTGTGTTACGGGTCAGAATATCCCAATATCCTGTCACATTTTTTTGGATTTTCTGCAAATATTGCATAAATATTTCAGCATTTCAGTTGAATGTCTGCAAATATCTCTTACCTGAGACGTTTTGGTTGCACCTTTGCAAAGATCTAGCCCAAAGCATCAAATATTTGTTTGATTTTCTGGACTTTCAAGTTTTAGTCTGAGATATGATAGATCTCCTTAAAATTGCAAAATACTAAAAAATTGAAGAATAGAGTCTCATTTTGATGGATGTATATGAAAATAAGTGTCAAATTAACATTCATTTATTTCAGGAAACTTTAAATAGGCAGCTTTACCCTCACAGTTTGTCTAACTTTGGTTTATCTACCTGTTGCAGGATACACCAGACTGCAGAACACAGTGAAATAAATTGCTTAATTTTCCTTACAAGGTTGGATTTATATTTGAAAGGACTAATATTCTTTCTGGATGTGTTCAGGGTTGAAATTTGCCAAGAAAATGAAGAAGTCTGCCAGGGAAAGGAAGAAATTCTGGAGCAACAAGCAGATGCAGCACCAGAAGTTATTAATTGTCCAGACACTGAAGTGGACCGATCTGAAGATTTTGAATTATACTTGTCTAGAAATATACAGTGTAGTCAAATATTAGGTTTGCCCATCGATGATGTCTTGATTGAAAGCTGGTGCAGATTACATGATGAAGAGCATTCAGAGAGAGATTGCTACCCTTGCTTGGTCATGTTGAAAAAGATTCTAGAAAATACAATAGCTGAGTCAGTTCCAGAAGGTAAAGAAGAGGAGACATCTTTCCTAGATTCATTTTATGGTGAGATTGATAGGAGTTCTCTACTTCCTAATACAAGTAAGGATCAGTCAGTATGCAGGTATGAATCTTGTGAAAATTTTAAAGAAGAAATCACTCATCAGGATAATAGTTTTGATTCTGATCCTAATACTTTTGATAAAGAAGATGAAACATCTTTCCTGGAGTCATTCTATGGTAAAGAGAAGTGTAAACAGATAGTAGAGCAATTTAAATGCACTCCTGATGATGAAGTTCCTATGATAGTAACTCGGGGAGTCATAGAGAAGAAAATAAATACTGATTTACTACCTAACTGGGTTGAATTAAATGATCAAATGCAAGAATGTTGCAGGTTAAAGGAACCAGATCCTCTAATAGATAGAAAATGTGAATTATTCAATGAACAATTCCTGAAAGATGAAGATGTAGAAGACTTTGGAGTTGTTGTGCATAATCAGATGTCACTCCAGAAATATTTTGAAAATGAAACAGGGGAGTGTCCTCATCAAGTGAAAGTTGTTTCTCCTTTACAGTCAAATGATTTAGAAATGATAAATTTCTGTATATTAGGTTGTGATAATAAAGATACTTATTTAGATGCTGATGTGCAGGAAATTGAAGAAAATATTGAGAAGTTTCCTGAACTGGAGGATAAACTGAACATCCAGAATGAAGGGATAAGGCTGGATAAAGATGAAGAATTAATACATCAAAGGTCATACATCCTTCAATTTGAAGAGAGACCAGGCACTGAGCCAAGCAGTGAAAATATAATGACAAATGGAAGACCAACTGCCAATAAAGAAGCATGTCCAGCAAAGCCAGAAATACACCAGGTTGTATTTCTCCTTTCCACAGTAAATGATGTTGAATACTATTTTAATTATGGAAATTCAGAAGATAAGACATGCATATGGATTAATCATGAACATGATGAGCTTCCTCAGTTGCTGATCATCAAGAGTTGTTCTGTTGAATACAGTGAATTCAGAATATCAGAATATTCTTCAGAATATAAAGATAAATTTGCTAGGTTGAGAACCATAACTAATACCCTGATGCTCCTGCACAATCAAAAGAAGTATGCAAATACAGGTGTCCTTAGGTCTTTTCTGGTTTTTGTTTGCCTAGTAGTGGTTTGTATATAATTTTGTAGGTTAGTTGTTTGTACAGTCTGCTTGTTTGTTTTGCTTTCTTGTTCTGTTCCTGTTGTTTCCTTTTTTGTAGGTTAGTTGTTTGTATAGTGTTTCTTATGTTTTGTGTTGTTTTGGTTGAGTTTTGTTTTGGTAAGTCAAGATGATGCACTTCATCACCTAAGAAAATAACTAAATTGTTAGGATTCAAGTGATGAGATCAGATTTAGATATAGATTGTAATTCATTCTGATAAATACTCATGATCAGGTTTTATAATATCTTTTCATCAAGGTGCTTTTTCTTGTCCAAAGTGAATCAAACACAATGAAACACCTAACAGCCTTGGGCTTGTTGAAGATATGAGTATAGGTGTTAAGTGAAAAATCTAAAGGGACTCCCTTGCTACCAGTACAATCTCCAACCTAAAGCTGCAAGTGACTACACCTTGTACAAATGAGCTGACATGATGATATCAAATTTAAATTTTTAAAGGAAAATCAGAAACGAAATAAACTTAGGCCATCTAAGTAACTCTACCGGGGCTATGGACGCCTGCTGGCAGTGGGGCTCTACTTAGGGAGATTGTATAGATAACCTTGCCGGGGTTATGGACACCTGCTGGCAGCAAGGCTCTATCCAGGTTGGCTATGAGGGATGATCTCCAACTATGTAGTTTAACACCAGTTACTTATGTTTTCAACTTACTTTCAAGATGAGGATAATTAATCATATGCACACACATGATCCTTTGTTAGCACTGTTACCTTGATGAAACTTTATCATTCAAAGATCATGATGATTTTATTTAGAAGGAATTAGAATATTATAGATGAATAGGATCATATCACTTGAATCATTGGAATTTGTTTATTTTCTTTGGTGGCAAGTTGTTGTGTGGTTACACAACACGCCCCATTTTGACTTGGCAAAACAGGGACCCAACGTTTGTTTTGGCTTGTGTTGTCTGCTTTCTGGCGGTTTGGTAAAAATAAGTCAGGTGCATCATCATCATGAAGGTCAGGATAAGGTAGGTCATCATCATGAGGTTAGTTTGTCAAAGTTCATATTTTGTTTCTATGACTTCATGGTTAGAAAGAGCTTGAAATTCCATGCAGGTTTGCCTTTTACATCACCCAAATATTCGTCCATATGAGGGAGTTATGCACAGTCAAAGTTTTGGTCAAACCTGATAATTGCTGTATGATCATCATCATCATGATATTTGAAAAGCCCCCCAATAATATCCTGAGGTCGAAATATCTGGACGTCAAGTTTAAGTCGTAGTAGGTTGTCCCCGTCGAGCGGTCTTTTGTATCGCCAAAGGTCATCATCATGATCTTACTCTATCAACTGATAAAAATCATGCAGTCCCAAAACATCCGGACGTCAATCTTAAGTGCTAGTGTGTTTTACCCGTCAAGCAACCTTGGGCACATCGCAAGCATCATGTTATTCTAACATCATCATCATCATGATATTCTAACATCGCGAGCATCATGATATTCCAACATCGCGAGCATATTATAATATCATGCTGAAGATCATCATCACCCGATATTGTAATATCATGCTGATATTATAATATCACCTTGCTTAAGAAACCCGCCATCTGCATAATTTGTGCGCGCACGTCAAAGTCCTGGTGAACATCATCATCATGATCTTTCAAGGCAAGATCATATTTCGTAGTATCCTCCTGATCTCCTTTTGCGTGATCATGATGATCACCTTATCTTTCGAAGCGGAGGGTGATATTTCATTCCCAGGTCATGTTGACAAGATCATCATAATCTTGTTCGTCTACCCGACATTTCGCAATGTCATCCTGCCGAGAAGTATAAACTTTTGCGGATATGATGATGACGATGACGTCATCATCACCTTTCTCCTTCGGCAGGATATTTTCCAAGGCATGATCCTGTTCGCCATATGATGATGACGATGACGTCATGTTTTAAGATTAACGAAGGCCGCGGATATGACGATGACGTCATCTGGACATTCAGCAGGATCATATTTTAGATCACCCAGTGTGAATATGATGATGATGATCATCATCATCCTGATCTTTTGAGAGGATCACCTTGGCCGCGAAGGGGTCATTTTACATGCACCACCTGATCATCTTCCTTAGGGGTGACCCGATATTCCATTTATCTCCTGTTTTTAACGAAACATGACAGTGACGTCATTCCTTTGCATTTTATTGAAGCCCGAATATGACGATGACGTCACCATGATTTTCCTTTCCTCAGCGGTAGGATCATTTTCCAAGTCCTCCTGTTTGTCTTCATCATGATGATGACGACGATGTCTTTCTTTCCCAGTATGCGGAAGTGAAACATCCTGATGTGCTTTTCATCAGAGCACTCGGAAGGGGAGGAGCATCATATTTCATGATATCCTGCGGCCAGATAGAAGGCATATAGTTGGGCATCATCATGATTTTTGGCGTAGGTATAACTATTGCCGTCGGCCAAGTCTAATATTGTCAACCTGATCATATGTGGTCACACCGATGCGAACATGATGATGATGACCCGGAACATACAAGCAGAGCGCGCAAAGCCGGATTCGAAGGATGGTTGAAGGGCGATTATTTCCTTGTATAATTTGAGATCATCATGATCATATTTGAACCCGATATACAAGAAAATGGGCAAAAACATGAAGCGATGGAAATTTGAAGACCCGATTGCCTGTAGCTGCACATTTTTGGGGGCTTGTTTAATAAAATGTTTTACTTCCTGTTGTTTATCCATATGATGATGAACTTAATGTTTGTCTGTTTACTTGCAGGAAGTCATGATGATGCTGCTGAAGCTGAACATTGAAGTCATGTTGCTGCTGAAGCTGAACATTGAAGTCATGATGCTGCTGCTGAAGCTGAGCATTACAAAGTTGCGCATGGGGGGAACATGAGCTAGAAATGAGGAGGATATTGTCAAATATGCTGTTCGCCAGCTGGAGACCGAATCAAGTTGAAGATGCTGGAATATTATGCGCCAGCTGTACATTTGCTAACTGGCGAAGCATGTGCTTTTCATCTGGATCGCTAATTGCTATGAGAGGATCCTGATCCTTGGATCGTTGTAACCGTTTCTGGCATTTGCTCTATGTAAAGGCCAGAGCCTGAAACATTAAAAGGAGGAATACATTAGAATACACAGACGCATCTGGCGCAAAAGTCAATTACTGTAGAATCAATTAGGAGATCGGATTACTGAGACTAATGAGGATAGGATTGTTGAAATGTCAAGGTTCTTTCTTCAGATCACTGTAAATGTACCTGTTCTTGAGCATACTGAATGGATATGAAGTTCCAGATTACATCCTAATTGTAAATTTTACGTAATCTTTCTGTTGATTTCCGGATATGTACTGGTGAATGCTGTGTTCAACTGGAAGCGCTTTCATTTCATTACATGTTGTTGTCAACTTTTCCTTTGAAGATTTGCACTAGATCATGCGGATTTGTGGAATGTCCTGGTGAAGTATGATTTCTAGTTTTCCTTCTTTTCATTGCATGTATGGGAGCTTGTATGTGAATCAGTGATCTAAGTCCAGTAGTTTTGGGAATCTCATTTCTTAACCCTTTTTCTTCTTTTAATTTCATTAATTCATCACCATAACTGCAAATCATGATAAATAACAAGCATAAACAGTGAAATATGCTGAAATCCCGTAGGTAACTGAAGATCATTAGCATATTTGAGTTAAATGCATGTATTATTGAAAATATCATGCAAGGAATCATAAATAATGGTAGAAATCATGCAAATATCAGCCTGTAGGCACATTATTTGACTAAATTTACAGTGCAGAGGTAGAATTGTTGGAGACTTATGCAGAGCAAACATCCAGAGCAGGATATTTGAAGATAATGATGATGAATAGTGCAGAAACACGTAAGGCCCCTGAATGGAAAACAGCAACACACATCAACCACTGAGTAACGTCAGTAGATTAAGACCTAATCAACGGAGACTTGGGATCATGAATTCTTTGAATTCATCGTATCTTTCAAGATGAGTAAAGGTTGTTGTGTAACTTTTATTCTATGTTTGCGAATGACTAACATCATGACCAACAGTATGTTTCATCCATAATACTTTAGTACAACAACATGAAGCTGCAATATACTCTGCTTCTACAGTTGATAAGGAAATTGAATCTTGCTTTTTGTTCAACTATGAAACTAATTTATTACCCAAAAAGAAAGCACCTCCACTTGTCCTTTTCCTATCATCAACATCTCTAACCCAATCTTCATCTGTATAAGCACTGAGAGTGAAATCATTATCTTTTGGATACCATAAACCATGATCTAATGTGCCTTTCAAGTACCTAAAGATTCTTTTAACTGCCAACACATGAGACTCTCTAGGATCTTCTTGAAATCTTGCTACAAGATCGACTGCATGCATACACATGAGACTCTCTAGGATTGAGTTAGATAAAGTAATCCTCCAATCATGTATCTATACTTTCTCTGATCAGTCTTAGGAGATTCATCATTTTTACTCAACTTGCAACCAGTCACCATGTGAGTACATACCAGTTTAGAGTCCTCCATTCCAAACTTCTTCAACAACTCCTTCACATACTTAGACTAAGATATGAAGATTCCTTTATCTGATTGAGTAATTTGCAAACCTATAAAGAAATTCGTCTCACCAAACATAGACATCTCAAACTCGTTTTGCATTTCACCAACAAATTTTATGCACATACCTTCATTGCCTCCAAAGATGATGTCATCAACAAAGACTTCAACAATCAAAATTTGATCACCATTAATCTTGAAATAGAGATTACTATCAGCAGTATCTTTATTGAACCCTAACTACACTAAGTACTTATCCAATCTTGCATACTAGGCTCTAGGGGCTTGCTTGAGTCCATATAATGCTTTCTTCAACTTGCATACCATATCACCTTGATCTGATACTTGGAATCCTTCAGGTTTCTCAATGTAGACTTCCTCTTCCAACTCACCATTCAGAAATGTAGACTTCACATCCATTTGATATACTTTGAAATTTTTGTGAGCTGCAAATGCTAGAAATATTCTGATTTCTTCAATCTGAGCTATTGGAGCAAAAGTCTCTTCAAAATCTATTCATTCAATTTGAGAATATCCTTTGCACACAAGCCTTGCTTTGTTCCTTACAACTTCTCCATTTTCATTCAACTTATTCCTGAAAATCCATTTGGTTCTAATAAAATTTTTGTCAGCATGTGTAGGAACTAATTCCCAAGTTTCATTCTTCTCTATTTGCATTAGTTCTTCCTTCATTGCCTTTACCCAATTTTCATCATTACAGGATTCATTCAAAGTTTTTGGGTCAACTGTAGAAAGCAAACAGTAATTCACTTGTTTTTCTGCAGCTCTTTTCCTTGTCAGTACTCCTTTATTTTTGTCTCCAATAATTTGATCTTCAGAGTGATTGATTCTTAAATACTTGGGGGTCCTAGCAGCACTTTCCGGAGCCTTTTATTCTTCATCTTGACTATCTTCTTGTTCAACTTTTTCTTCATATGCTATAGCAATAGGTTCATCTAATTCATAGCCAATCTGATATGATGTTCTTCCTTTGTCTTCATCCACCTTCACATTTGCACTCTCAATAATATTTTTTAGCCTTTTTTTGTAGCACCGGTAAGCCTTACTCTCAGTAGAGTATCCAAGGAAGATTCCTTCATCACACCTTGCATCAAACTTCCCTAGATCTTCATCTCTTCTGATATAGCATTTTCTTCCAAAAACTTTGAAATATTTTACTATGGGAATTCTTCCATACCACAATTCATAGGGAATCTTAGTACCATTACCTTTCACTTGAACTTTGTTTTGAATGTAGACAATAGTATGTATAGCTTCTTTCCAGAAGACTTCCAGTAGACCTCCTTCCTTCATCATTGTCCTAGCAACCTCTTGAACTATCCTATTTTTTCTTTCCACAACTACATTCTGCTGAGGAGTCCTAGGTGTAGAAAATTGTCTCTTTATTCCTTGCTCTTCATAGAAAATATTAAATTCATTTGATGTGAACTCACCTCCTCTATCAGACTTCAAGCATTTGATTTTCAGCTCTATTTCATTTTCAACCATTGCATTGAAGGATTTGAACTTCTCTAGGGCTTCATATTTATCTCTTAGAAAAGTAACCCAAGTCATTCTATTATAATCATCAATATGTAACATGAAGTAACTGTCACCTTGTAGACTTCTTACCCTTGTAGGACCACATAGATTTGTATGCACTATATCCAACAAACCAACATAAAATTGCTCTTTGCTCTTGAAACTTGTTCTTATCTGCTTCCCTAACTGACATTCTTTACAAATGATATTGGGGGTTTCACAAACTTTGGTAAATCTCTCACAGTTTGACCTGAACTTATCTTTACTAGATTATCAAAGTTTATATGACACATCCTTCTATGCCATAGCCAACTCTCATCTGTTTGGGCCAATAAACTATAATTATTAGTTCCTCTTAATTAGTAAATGTTGCCTCTAGTTTTCTTGCTGGTGAAAATCATTGTTCCAAAGCTTTCCATGATCTTGCGCCCATTGGATTTGAATCTTAGATCATAACCTTTATCACACATCTGACCCACACTCAAAAGATTATGTTTTAAACCCTTCACATATAGGACATTATCTGTGTTGTGCTTACCATCAAAAGAAATAGATCATTTTCCACAAATCTTACCACCTGCATTATCTACAAACCTAACAAATCCTCCATCATATTTTCTAAACTTACAAACTTACTTTTGTCACCAGTCATGTGATGTGAGCATCCACTATTAATAATCCATTCATCCTTATCTTTCTCAATCTGAACTGCTAGAGCACTTTCTTCCACTGGTTTTTCTTCCTTCACACAACTAGTAGGACTAGTAGACATAGGCTCTTCTTTAATTGCAATAAACAAACACTCATTTGAACTAGTACTAGCATCATCAGATTCATCATCCGTCACACCTTCATCATCAAGATCTCTATCATAATAGCATTTCTTAGGAACTCTAGGTCTACTTTCAAATCTCTTTCTATTCCTTTCAATTCTCTCTAGACACTTAGAGGCATAGTGATCTACTTTACCACATGAAAAACATTTGAAAGGTAATTTTCCTTTGAACTTACTGGTGCCTCTCTGTAATCTGTCAACAAAATTTTCTTCAATTTCATCAAGGTCATCATCAGGTTCCACCTTATACTTCTCAGCTTAGGAGATATTTTCTGAAGTACTAGCTTTGAAGGCAATCTCAATCTTCAATAGAGCATCACCAAGTTCTCTTATCTCAAAGGATGTTAGCAACTGATCCTTGGTGACTTCTTTCATAGTCATTACTTCTTCAATAGCCACAACCTTGTGACTATAGGATTTAGGTAATGACCTGAGGATTTTCATCACAACTTCTTTTTCCTCAATAGTTCCTCCCATAGCTTTGATTCCAGTAACAAGTTCATCAACCTTTTGCATGTAGGATGTTATGTTTCGTCTTCTCCCATATTTAAGCCCTCATATTTAGCTTTTAGTCCTTGGAATTTGGCACTTTTTACAGAATCATCTCCATACATATTTCCCAACTTTTCCTAGACTTCTTGAGAAGTTTCAAGATCCATGACCTTTATTAGATCAGTGTCAATTAATGCACTTAAAAGAGCATCTCTGGCTCTAATGTTTAACTCATATTCCTTGATTTCATCTTCAGTTGTCAGACCATTCGGAGGCATGGTATATTTAATCTTTGTCACTTTCCATACTTTGTATCCAATACAAAGTAGATGGCTTTTCATGTGTATCTTCCAGGTTGCATAATTTGTTCCATCAAACTATGGAGCTTCCTTCTTGTAAGACATTCTGGATCTATCTCAAGCTATTAGGCTTTCCTCTGAGGAACCTTGCTCTGATACCAATTGTTGAAATCCACCGGACAACTAAGAGGGGGGGTGAATCAATTGTTCCTAAAACTTTGAACAATTATGAACATCAACTCTTCAAATAATTATTTATTGTTATTCAGATTTAACCATGAAAGCATGAAATAAGAAAACCAACACAATAACATATGAAGCACCATATCTTTATGTGGAAAACCCTATAAGGAAAAACACACGGTGGGTGTTAGCCCACAAGATATATATGTTATAGAAATATCAAAAAATAGAGGCTCACTGGCCGAATTGCTCACTACAAATGTTGAGGGTCACTGTCAAAAATGAGTCACTGCCAAGGATAGCCCACTACCAAGAGGTAGCTCACTGCCAGGAGGTGGTGAATTAATTTGGTAGCACCTACTCCATTCCTAGAATTAGTTCCATTAAAGCACAATTTAACTGTTCTACTCTGCTCTTTTATACCTTCACACTTATCTCTTCATTTCTACCCAAGGACATCTTTTTTGCAACTACATTACATGATTTTATACAATTCATCAACCTTGGAATGTACATCAAGGTCGACATCAACCATTGGAACATTCTCCAAGGTCGGCATTACAATAATACAAAGAAATAGGTCTATACCTAAACAAGATTTTCTAAGGTAAGGATGTATCTGGATCACGTTATACCTTAGCCAGGACTCAAATGCAATCTTCCACACCACGACACGCTTCCATAATCTTCAATGCATCTCTACATTAAGAGAAGACAACCAAGTCGGCCAAGACTGGTGATAACACTGGGTCTTGAAGGAACATACTTCATCCACAATCTGAATTTCTATTTGTGGACCAATCCAGGGGTAGGAACACAATCAGACAATATCCACAAGTGCATTGTAATCACCAAGAACAACTGCATGATATCTAACCACTTTGTCAAGAAGATTCTTCAAACTGGAGCACAAGAACAACACTGTTAGCCACTGTCATAAAGAAAGGATAGCTTGCAGACCACCAAATCACTAACCATTGGAGTTGAAGGCACTTATCATCATTCTAGACTTAACTATAGAACTGTAGATCATAATACTTCAATGCGAAGGAATGCGGAGAAAAATACCTTCTCCCTATTACCAGTGAATACTTAGGAAAAGCAACTTTAATTATGGTGAATACAACTCACTCAGATCTTCATACCAGAGGCTCAAACTTGAGATGTAGTATCTTTAGACATGCCTCTAAATAACTTCCAATCCACAGACAAAAATATTCATTCTGCTAGAGATGTGGAACAATCTACCAGACTGTTCTTTAGTAAACAAAGATACTCTTCCACACACTGTTTCTACCGAAGGAGCAAATTTTCTCAAAAGCACTTGGAAACTCAATATCTGGATCATTAACTCATTTTCTTGAACACTTCCATGAGCCAATACAAAGCATTTAACTTATTAATTTAGGAGCACAGTTGACATCAATGACAATAGAGATATGTTGACATCAATGACAACATCGATTAGGCACATACTTGCAACATTTATTTCAAAATTCCTCCTAGTAGGTGGGGTTGATGTATCCTCCCTTAAGTGTGTCTTTAGTAGTTGTTGTTGTTGGATCTAGGGCATACAACTGAGAGGGGGGGGGGTGAATCAGTTGTATAAAACTTCTTCTTCCTTCAAACACTTAATTCTCTGTTGTTAGTTAACAGCATATCAAATAATCATCCATGGAAGCATAATACATAAACACAAGAGCAGATAAGCATCAACACATTGAACACCAAGATTTTGACGTGGAAAACCCGGTTAAGGGAAAAACCACGGGGTGATTAACCCAAGAATTATTCTCTGTTAGAAGAATAAAGAAAAATGAATGGCACATGCCAATAAGGGCTCACTGCCCGAGCACACTGCTCACAAAGAGGCCCACTGCCTACAAGGAGACACACTATCTACAAAGTGATGAAAATCACAGTCTTGAACTAGAGAATGACATCTCTACCATGTCCGGATCAGTTCCAATTAAGCCCAACATCTCTGCTCTGCCCTTCGCACGTTTCTTCGCTATGCCACACTCATCCACATACCACACCTCGAAATGAACTCACAAACCGTTATTTATACAAGACATCGACTTAGGAACAAACATCTAAGTCGGAAAACAACCATAGGAGTATCCGCAAGATGAATAACACATCCGGTCGGCCATCACAAGAACATTCGCAGGATGAACAACTCATCCGGTCGGCTAAACAGAGCAAGAACTTCATCCGGAAGAATAACTTCAATTCCGGGCTCTATCATCAATGCGGACCAACAACACAACCTAAACATGATCCAAGAACCTTCACAAGCCTGTCTGAATGTCTGGATACATCCGCACTTCCTCTACTTACTGGGATCTCTTGTCTTCCTCATCCGGAACTTCAAGAACACAGTCTGTCGCCATTGTCATAATGCAAGAGGTACTTCCGGACCTCCAAATCATACACAAATCAGGATGACACATCACAAGGACATCCCAAACACTCAGTCCAATCCGCAGATTAGGATGATACAATTCTGGACCTCACCGGACCTTTTTGTGATCCTCTGTCATCTTCTGGATACTTGCCGGACCCGGTTCTATACCGGCAGCCACAACTCCTTCAGATCTTCATGCGGACCTCTGAAATCTTAACTGTAGCATCTCAAGACTCATATCTACTAACCCTTTAATCCGCATCCTCCGGTTCTCATCCTATACAGTACATTTACCTTCTTCTCTTCACTGTTCTTCACTGTTCCTGACTGAGGCTAATTTTCTCAATATCCTCAGCACACAGCTCATCAAATCCTTCTTGTCAATGCAATATGAGTATGTTGACATCAATGACAACACTGGCTCACCTCATACTTGCAACAATCTCCCCCTTTGTCATTGATGGCAACATATGATGTGAAAAACCATTAAGGCAAGAACTTCAATCTTTTCATATATCTTCTCTTCCTTTACTGCTCCCCCTTCGATCAATGTCTTCTCTTCCTTTACTGCTCCCCCTTTGATCATCAATCACTTGTTTTTCACATGTCTTCTCTCCCCCTTTGACATCAATGGCAAAGGGCTCATACTTGCAATTCTCATACATCAGAATCATACCAGCTGCTCCCCCTTAGTTGCAGCTCCCCATTAGTCCGGATCACAAGATATGACTGTGATAGCCACCGGACTGATGCACTTCAGTGCATCTTAGTTCATCACCGGAGGGGCCATGACCCCTAACTTCTCCCGGAGATATTCAAAAGAGTCTTTGGGAAGAGGTTTTGTAAAGATATCTGCAATCTGATCCTTGGAGGGAACATACTCCAATCTAACTTCTTCCTTGTTTACTTGTTCTCTCAAAAAGTGAAATTTAATAGATATGTGCTTAGTCTTAGAATGCAATACCAGATTCTTGGAGATATTAATTGCACTTGAATTATCACAGAAAATTGTGATAGGCTTCTCATATTCAACTTTGATGTCTCTTAGCATCTGCTTCATCCATAAGATTTGAGTGCAACTACCTGCTGCTGCAATGTATTCTGCTTCAGTTGTAGACAGAGATATTGCATCTTGTTTCTTGCTTAGCCAAGAAACCAATCTCTTCCCTAAAAAGAATGCTCCACCACTAGTGCTCTTCCGGTCATCCACATCTCCTGCCCAATCTACATCTGTGTAAGCATGAAGAGAGAAATCCGGATCTCTAGGATACCATAGACCATACTCAACTGTTCCTTTCAAGTATCTAAAAATTCTTTTGATTGCCATAACATGAGATTCTCTAGGATCAGCCTGGAATCTTGCCACAAGACCAACAGCCTGCATTATATCTGGTCTAGTTTGAGTGAGATACAACAATCCACCAATCATTGATCTATACTTTGTCTGATCTGCCTTTGGAGAATCATCATCTTTGCTTAACTTACATCCGGTTGCCATAGGAGTGTTCATAGGCTTTGAGTCTTCCATACCAAATTTCTTTAACAATTCTTTCACATATTTGGTCTGAGAAATGAAGATCCCTTCTTTTGTTTGAGTAATTTGCAGACCCAAGAAGAAACTCATTTCACCAAGCATAGACATTTCAAACTCACTTTTCATCTGATTTGCAAAAGTTTTGCACATACTATCTCTTCCTCCAAAAATGATATCATCCACAAACACTTCAACAATCAGAATGTTTTCATGATCAATTTTGAAATATAAGTTACTGTCAGCAGTACCTTTGTTGAATCCAATCTGCACAAGATGCTTATCCAACCTTTCATACCATGCTCTTGGGGCTTGCTTCAATCCATACAAAGATTTCTTCAACTTGCAGACCATATCATTATTATCAGACAATTGAAATCCATCCGGTTGTTCAATGTAGACTTCTTCTTCCAGATCACCATTTAGGAAGGCAGACTTGACATCCATCTGATATACCTTGAAGTCTTTGAAGGCAGCAAATGCAAGAAGTAATCTGACTGCTTCAATTCTTGCTACCGGAGCAAAAGTCTCTTCAAAGTCAATTCCTTCTATTTGAGAGTAGCCTTTGCAGACCAATCTAGCTTTGTTTCTGATTACTTCACCAGCTTCATTTAGTTTGTTCCGGAAGACCCACTTGGTTCCAATTACATTCCTGTCTCTAGGTCTGGGAACAAGATCCCAAGTATGATTTTTCTCAATTTGCATCAATTCATCTTCCATTGCTTTGGTCCAGTTTTCATCATTGCAGGCTTCATTTATTGTTTTAGGTTCAATCTTTGAAATCAGACAACATTCATTCTAATTTTGAGCAATATTCCTTCTAGTTTGTACACCTTTGCTTCTATCACCTATGATCTGATCTTCAGAGTGATTCAGTCTTACATACCTTGGAATTTTGGGAGTATCCAGCACTGCTGTTTCTTGATCAGGCTCATTCAAACCTATCTCTTCTTCCTGATTTACCGGATCAGGCTGACTCTGTCTCACCGGAGAGGATTGAGGTCCTTGAACACTATCTTGGTCATCTTCATCAAACTCATAAAATCTTGAAGGCTTCTCAATTCCTTCATCAACCTTTACATTGGTGCTTTCTATCATCTTCCTCAATCTCTTATTGTAACACCGGTATGCTTTGCTTTGAGTGGAGTAGCCCAAGAAAATTCCTTCATCACTTCTAGCATCAAACTTTCCTAGATCTTCATCTCTTTTAATATAACACTTGCTACCAAATACTCTGAAATATTTCACAGTAGGAGTGATGCCAAACCAGAGTTCATAGGGGGTCTTACTGGTGTTGTTTCTGATTTGAACTCGATTGAGAGTGTAGACTGCAGTGCTGATAGCTTCTTTCCAAAACATTTGAGGAACATTTGCTTCCAACATCATTGTCCTAGCAGCTTCCTGGATGGTCCGGTTCTTTCTCTCAACTACTCCATTCTGCTGTGGAGTCTTAGGAGTAGACAACTGTCTCCTTATACCCTGTTTCTCACAAAAGTCAATGAATTCACCAGATGTAAATTCACCACCTCTATCAGACCTTAGACACTTTAGTTTCAATCCGGTTTGATTCTCCACCATAGCTTTGAAGATTTTGAACTTCTCAAAAGCTTCTGATTTTTCTTTTAGAAAGGTAACCCACATCATCTGGGAATGATCATCAATTAACAACATGAAATATCTATCACCTTGCAGACTCTTGATTCTTGTCGGACCACATAGATCAGTATGTACTAATTCCAACAATCCGGTAGAAGACTGATCTTTGCTTTTAAAAGAGACTCTGCTTTGTTTGCCTAACTGACATTCTTTACACACACTATTTGTAGGTTTCATCAACTTTGGAAGATCTCTCACAGCCTGAGTATTGCTTATTTTGATGATGTTATCAAAATTTACATGACACATTCTTCTATGCCATAACCAACTCTGATCAATTTGAACAAACAAACAACTTTTATTTGAACCAACCAGATGAAAGATGTTACCTCTTGTCTGAGTACCGGATGCAATTTCAGTTCCGGAGCTTGTAAAGATTCTGCATTTTCCATTCTTGAACCGGAGATCATAGCCTTTGTCCACTAACTGACCAACACTGAGAAGATTGTGCTTCAATCCTTCAACATACAGTACATTTCCTTTTTTGCTCTTACCATCAAAGGAAATAGTTCCCCTACCTCTGATTCTACCAGCAGAATTGTCACCAAACTTTACCATTCCTCCTTCATATCTTTCCAAATCTAAGAACTTATTCTTGTCACCAGTCATATGGTGAGAACATCCACTGTCAATAACCCAATCATCCTTTTCTTCCACTTGAGCAGCCAAGGCTTTTTCAACAACTTTGTGATTGACAGATTCAGAGAGTATTGAATCTTCTTCCTTGATGGCTATAAACACCCACTCATTTCCGGATTTGCTTCCTAGTTCTGATTCATCATCTGTTACTCCTTCATTGTCATCTTCTTCATGAACATAATAGCAATTCTTTTGAAACCTTTGTCTGTGAGTATTAGATCTTGCAGATCTCTCCGGACATCTTGAGGCAAAATGACCAATCTTATTGCAGTTGAAACACTTAAAGGGTAGTTTTCCTTCATACTTACCGGATCCTCTTGGCAGTCTCTTTGCAATGAGGGCTTCAAGTTGAGCTGTTTCTGCTTCTTCTTCTTCCATGTCTCTTCTTGCTTGATCATACCATGACATTTTCCTTGATGAGTTTTCACCCGGATCAAATCTCTGTTTGCCTTTCACATAGGCACTGGCTTTGAAAGCAGATTCAGTCTTGGGAGGATCATCTCCAAACTCGGTCCTTTCAAATGCAGCTAGTTTGCCAGCCAGTTGTTCTCTTGTGACAGTTGTGTGGGCTCTGAATTCATCAATGGCAGCAACTTTGATTTTGTAGGCAGCAGGAAGGGATCTTAGGATTTTGTAGACAATCTCATTTTCATCTAAAGTTCCACCAGCATTTCTGATTCCACATACCAGCTCATTTACTCTTGGCATAAAGGTAGTGATGTTTTCATCATCTCTCATTTTCAATCTTTCAAATTTCCCTTTCAGACTTTGTAACCTTGCACTTTTGACAAACTCATCTCCTTCATACAGAAGTTCCAGTTTAGTTAGGATCTCATATGCAGTGGGTAGGTCAATGACATTCGAGAGATCTGAGTCATTCAATGCGCTTAGAAGAGCTTCCTTGGTCCGCAGATTGTTTTCAGCTTCTGTGATTTCATTCAGAGTTGTCGGACCACCTTGTGGAGGTACATATGGTTTTGAAATCATAGCCAGGTATGCTTTTCCCATGCATTCCAAGTGACACTTCATGCAACCTTTCCAGAGAGTGAAGTTGGTTCCATCGAACTTCGGACTATCCTTCTTGTATGACGACATCCTGGATCTCCTCAAGCGGTTAAGCTCTTATCAGAGGAACTTAGCTCTGATACCAATTGTTGGATCTAGGGCATACAACTGAGAGGGGGGGGGGTGAATCAGTTGTATAAAACTTCTTCTTCCTTCAAACACTTAATTCTCTGTTGTTAGTTAACAGCATATCAAATAATCATCCATGGAAGCATAATACATAAACACAAGAGCAAATAAGCATCAACACATTGAACACCAAGATTTTGACATGGAAAACCCGGTTAAGGGAAAAACCACGGGGTGATTAACCCAAGAATTATTCTCTGTTAGAAGAATAAAGAAAAATGAATGGCACATGCCAATAAGGGCTCACTGCCCGAGCACACTGCTCACAAAGAGGCCCACTGCCTACAAGGAGACACACTGTCTACAAAGTGATGAAAATCACAGTCTTGAACTGGAGAATGACATCTCTACCATGTCCGGATCAGTTCCAATTAAGCCCAACATCTCTGCTCTGCCCTTCGCACGTTTCTTCGCTATGCCACACTCATCCACATACCACACCTCGAAATGAACTCACAAACTGTTATTTATACAAGACATCGACTTAGGAACAAACATCTAAGTCGGCAAACAACCATAGGAGTATCCGCAAGATGAATAACACATCCGGTCGGCCATCACAAGAACATTCGCAGGATGAACAACTCATCCGGTCGGCTAAACAGAGCAAGAACTTCATCCGGAAGAATAACTTCAATTCCGGACTCTATCATCAATGCGGACCAACAACACAACCTAAACATGATCCAAGAACCTTCACAAGCCTGTCTGAATGTCCGGATACATCCGCACTTCCTCTACTTACTGGGATCTCTTGTCTTCCTCATCCGGAACTTCAAGAACACAGTCTGTCGCCACTGTCATAATGCAAGAGGTACTTCTGGACCTCCAAATCATACACAAATCAGGATGACACATCACAAGGACATCCCAAACACTCAGTCCAATCCGCAGATTAGGATGATACAATTCCGGACCTCACCGGACCTTTTTGTGATCCTCTGTCATCTTCTGGATACTTGCCGGACCCGGTTCTATACCGGCAGCCACAACTCCTTCAGATCTTCATGCGGACCTCTGAAATCTTAACTGTAGCATCTTAAGACTCATATCTACTAACCCTTTAATCCGCATCCTCCGGTTCTCATCCTATACAGTACATTTACCTTCTTCTCATCACTGTTCTTCACTGTTCCTGACTGAGGCTAATTTTCTCAATATCCTCAGCACACAGCTCATCAAATCCTTCTTGTCAATGCAATATGAGTATGTTGACATCAATGACAACACTGGCTCACCTCATACTTGCAACAGTTGTGGCATAAGCCCAACCGTCAGGTGTGCCTGTAATGTGCCTGAGATGGTGGGGGCTTAGCAATAAGTTCCTTCCATCACCTTGTTTGTTGTGTTTTAGACATATAATATGTCTTTGGCATGCTATATGATGCTCGTGGTTTCCATGTGTCTTTCATGTGTTCCCAAGTATAGTCCAAAGAGCGTGGCAAAATGCCCCTCCTATGCTTTGGGATTTGTATGGCATGTTTGTTATCAAGTGTAGTACAAAGAGTGTGGCGAAATGCCCCTCCTACATTTTGATATTTGTATTGCATGTCTGTTGCCTCATATGTAGTCTAAAGAGCATGGCAAAATGGCCCTCCTACATTTTGGGTGGTGTGTTGGACTTTTAAGTTCCATGCATTTGCATCTGCATTCATTTATATATATGAAAATGAAAAAGAAATAATCACCGCATTCACTGTGTTTTGCGTGTCTTCAATACTATCTTCTCCATGTCTTGTGTGCCTATTATTATCTTCTCTATGTTTTGTGTGCTTGTTATTGTCTTCATTGTATTTGGTGTGTCTATGATGTCTCTTCTCTAATGTCTACCTGAGACTGGGGGCCAGAAATAGTTTCACAATCTTTGTGTATATATTAGCTCTAAGCGCCTAGCATGTTTGTTGTGTTTTTTTACCATACTTTAATGCATATATGGGCCTCACATTCATGCATACATTAAAGTGGGGGCTAAATGTTACGTTATAAAATGTCTCCCTATGACTTTTTCCCTCCTAAGTTTAGCTCCCGGGTCCTTTTAGTGTAATCATGCATGTTTATTTTAACTCTCGATGGAAATACCTGAAAACCCTTGTCAACAAGGACCTAGGGGACAGTGATGAACTTTATCCTACCTTGGAAATGGGGCTAAGGGCTTGGGCACCCGCACCCTAGTCCTGTCCTATTTAGCGGGGTCCCAAATTTTAAGTGTCACTTATGTGACCATTAGAAGTGTTCATTACCGACATCTCAAGTTTAAATTACAAAATTAAATCAAGAATGTGCTTAGTTGCATATATAAGCATGTTTAGGGATTCATTTGTAAACTAGAAGATGATAATGAACTTTTGGTGCCCTTATGATTTTAGAGCATTCAAAGTATTCATTGTTGCAAAGAAGACTTGTCTTGTTATTGTGTTTATTATGCAGATTTGGCTTCATCTTCTCATGACGTGAAGGATTTTCATCTAATATGTGAGTTACACCTCTGAGGTGACATTTATTTTTGTTTTCAACTATTTATCAATTGGTTTTTACCTCTATCCCATAGGGATACACACTCTCTATCTGACAATAGTGTTTGGAAGAATCGAATGTCCTTCCAGGGCTTGATTGAGGCAAGCTCCTAGACACTACAACCCCCAACCCCCTTTTCTATGATTGTAGGTTACAAGTGTAGAAGTGGAAGAATTGGACTTGTAGGGAAGCATAGTAGAGTGTCAAAATTTTAGATCTAAGAAGAAAACCATGACCTCAACTTGGGAACCTACTCTGAAGCCCTCCAGATCCCTGAAGCAGAAAACCTCTATGATAGTGGTGATTAGTTGCAGACAAATTCCAAAAGTCTCTGAAGAAACTATCACCTTGGGCTTGGACACCTGCTCTTTAGCCCTTGACTTTTCCACATCTGGAATTCTGAAGTCTGGTATGTATTTACTCTTAATATTAATTCGTGTCTACAACCAATTGTCATGGTTTGTCTGTTTATTTATGATTTCACAAAATTAGGGTTTTAAGCATAATCAGGTTTCAATTAATCAACAAATTCCAAGTTTCCTCTTCATTCTAAGTGACACTAAATCTATCAGAGCCCTATTGCTTGACTTGATTTATGTCCTTGAATGTAAGGTGTGAAAGGAGGATTTAACTGACACGTTCATGGAAATTGAAAATCCCTCTTTTTACCATGAAACAAGGGCAAAGCACAGATGATGGTCCAAGTTATATATTTCATTCTGTTACTTCTGATCAAGATGATGCACTTGACCCAAGGCTAGAATGTGGCCCTAAGCAAATAGGGCAGCACATAGATGAGCTCCATGAGGGCATTACTTATGAATGTTTTACATTTGACATAAATGTTGCAGGTAAAGATGAGGATATTGATGCAAATCATTCAATGATTTATTAGTTCTTTCACTTTACAAATCTGCCTGATAATCTTTAGAGTGACCAGGGAAGTAGTTATGAAATTTTTTACTTTTGGTTTGATATGATGGATCCATATGTCACCCTAAGGATTTATGAGGAAGTTTTCCAATCTGTGTTTGGTTGTCAAAATCAAAGAGGCCCAAAACAAGTTGAATGTGGCAAGTTTGAAGTTTCTGGGGGTAGTCGAAGATGCGATGGTGTTATTTCTAATTTTGGCCCGATGTGGACATTAGAAAATAAAATCTTTGACAGAGGCAGATCTCATTTTGAATTTTGGAGTGGCCTTAGGCCATCTTGTTGTTAAGATTTTCTTCCAGTTTGGTTTTGTTCTCTGCATTTCTTCTTGGTATGTTTTTCTTCACTGGGAGATTTTCTAGAATCTTGCTTTGTTCATGTTGATCAAACATCACCAAACATGAGCCACTGATAGGACTCTAATAAATTTTCCAAGTCGTGTTCCAAGTTTTGATGTCTGTGGGTCCTTGGTTAGGGTTTGGTATTCAAGGTGTTGAAAATTTCTCATCCCTAAGGTGTAAAACCCTGAACCCTTGTGTCTCTTGCAAGGCGATGTAATGCCATTTGTTTTAATTGTGAGTTGACTGTCTGTTGCCCACATGAATCCTTGGGTCACATCTTGATGTCTAGGATTGTCGTCCCTTTTATTGGCCCCTACTTTGGTTCACTGCTTATTTCCTATGCCTAATATTTCATTGATATGCCTAAGTTTGAGTCATGACCCCTTCTCACCTAGTAGAGTGAATGTTGTTTTAAAAGAGGGGATGTGCCTTTTTACTTTGCAACTGGTGGCTCATTGCGAATTGTTCCATGTGTTGGCTCCACACATCTCATAGCACAAATAAAAGTTAAGAATCTCCTGGGATTGCACCAGCATTCCACGTGTCGACTTGGTGCAAGTTCTAGGCAAAGTGAATATAAGTTTCTCCTTGAGTTGTGCCATTGCTACACGTGTTCCAGCTAGTCTTCCATTTGAAAAAGGTATGTTTTAATGCTATAATATAGGGGTGTCGCAAAACATGCAAAGTTTCAAAGGGATGTGTTGTTGTTCTGTGCTATATTGTGGGACCCACTAGTATTTGGGATCTTAGCATCCAGTTCACCTTCATATTCATGATAGTATGAGGGCCCGCCATGCAAACTTTATTGTCTCTCTCTTCGATGGTGTATCTATGCTAGTAGGACAGGTGGAGTTCTCTCATTGGTTCGCACCTTATTTTTCATGGTAATGGGGACTGGTATCTCAATAAATTTGTATACACCATTGATCTGGGTATTCTATGATGCGATCGATGGCTCATCGTCAAAATATTGAATTGAGTGGTGGTGCGTATGGATCGGTAACCTAGTACAATGGTGGGCTTTTTCGTATGTGTACTAAGTATCTATTTCCGCCATTGTACAAGGGGATAAGCTTGCAAGAAGATTGATGGGATCATGCCAAATTATGGGATCTGCTTCTTGGCTTGAGAGGATCTTTCGCTCACGTTACAATAGGATTTGAGTTAAGTGTGTTGTTTAAAATGGATAAGTACTGTGAGTGAGGAGCCAATTTTGATTTTCTCATTATGGAAATTGACATTTCTAGGTTATGGGAAATCCACATGATGCAAAGTGCCATCTCCTTTTCCTCTTTGGGCGGTATTGTCATGTTATTGGAGGATTTCCATTTATGATCAACATGTCATGTTACTAGTTGGAAAAATTTATAAGGTAGGTTGATAGAGTTTGATTACCCAAAGAATATGAACTTCTACAGTCTTTCTATAAATAGATGATTTTGTTGTTACTTTGTATACCATCTCCTTCTATGTAGACAGTATGAGAATTCATCTTTTTAGTATGCTTTGTCTACCATCCTGTGCCTTACGATTCTCTTCTCTATTCTCATGGATAATGATATGTTCTTATAAGATAAAGGATTTTGGAGATGTTTTCTTCTAAGGTATATGTGGTAAAGGAAAGATTTAGGAAGTTTTGTAGTGTCCATTGAACCATGTTGTAAACCCTTGTTTGTCCTTGTTTTCATCTTGAGGGGGGCTTTGGATCCCAATCTGCCGACTTGTGTAACTTCCTGTTATTACGAGCCTCCAGATTGGGTGTGGAGGTGGAGAGGTGTCATCACTCCCTCTTCCCTTGCCCCAACACTATGGGTTCTAATAGAGCCTAGGAAACAATGGAAGGGGTGTTATCCTCTTGGGCGAAACAATTGGAAATGGAGGGGAAACATACAACTGCTATTACTTCTTTCCTAGCTAGAATAATGACACAACCAGAGCTAGCCGTATGTGACTCTCTTGGACTTATTGATGGCTGAGGTGGTTGGAAACCTCCATTTCTGAGATGAGGGGTCACATCTTCATACTTGCAATATGGAATAATGAAGAAAATTCTAGTTTCTGGGGTTTCCTTTCGACACAGAACTTTGCAGCTATTCCCATTTCAGTGTGCATGGTCGGAAGGGTAGATCTGATGATGCTTGTATTGGGAAGAAGTATCTAGATGTGAAGGGTGGTTGAGCAAAACGAGCATCTAGTAAACTACATTCTGTCAAAATCATGGCTTACCCCCATGCTGAGAGTGGGCAAGCATACACAAAAAAATTAGTTGCTCCTATTTTCTAAAGGTGATGATTTACATGCATGAGGCATGCCATGGTGGTTATAGATGGTTATTTTGGCATCATTTGTAAAAGGTTGTCAAATGAAAATGTGACGTGTGAATGGCCCAATGCATGTTGTTCCCTTGTGTTATAAAGGGATTTTCAAGGCCATTTACAAGGGTTGGGTTTTTGGTCGATCTCTTGGAGATTTTGAAGTAAGAAGTAGAGAATAGAAATTATGTTTCGTTCTAGGTGTTTCTGAGTCTAAATTGTACAATTGTTGTGAATTTGTTCAATGGTACTAGCATGAAAATGAATGCAAATGGTAAATTTCTAAAGCTAGTTGTCTCCTCATGTGGTTTATACAAATTATGAAGTGAATAAATCAAATATTGTTTAGTTTGTCTCCATGAAATTTTTTGTGGATGTATCTTTCTATTTAAGGCTCTTATTCAAAGAATGAGTTAAATGCTTTTATAGAGACATAGATTTGTGTGAATGTACATAAGGATATCATAAGTATTACTAATTTAGAAATATTGAGTATAATATTGTAAGGCAATATTATAAATCTCTCAGATGTTTAGGTTAAATGTTGTTAATAAGTTTCAGTTACATCTAGCTTTGACTATGTGTCCCAAGATTAAGGCACCATTTTCTTATGTCTGTGTATGATCTTCAAAGCCAGGATCAAACAAGCTCAAACACCATTACAAATCTTTATAATTTAGTTGGAAGTGTTTTCTAAATTGATATTTCTCTTTGTTCTATGGTCTTGAAAATGTTAAATGCTTGATTGATCTAAGCCAAGTCTTCATATTTTTCATAATCCTCAAGCAAATATGTATAGACCAAATCTCAATTCATAGTATTGATGATAATTGGGATAGAAAATTTTAAATATTGTCAAGGAGTACGCTCCTAGGCTTTGCAGAGCCTAAAGTGCAGAGGGAAAGTTATTTTAACTTTCACCTATGTGTTGGCCAAACCCTCATAATAATTGAGCATTGAAAATGGATAAATCATAGGTTATTCTATGAGTTAAGGCTATGAATTTAAAACAACCAAAAACCTCCATAAATTTTCTATGCACCATCCAGATCTACCCCAAGCAATTAACCTTCTTCAAAGAACTTGGCTCTTATACCAATTGTTAGAAAGATGGTTGTTGTTGCACCAAAAGATCGACCTTTTAATGCCTGATACAACCACCATAGCTAATGAATCTATGGAAGGCAGTTAAACCTTGTCATGAACCCAAGCATTGAACTGTACATCACAAGGAGACCAAGGACGCACACCTTGCAACAATCCCCCAACACAAGTGGGGGTTTTGAACCCATGACTCAGGCTCTGATACCAATTGTTAGAAAGATGGTTGCCATTGCACCAAAAGATCAATCTTTTAATGCCCAATACAACTGCTAGAGTTAATAAATCCACAGGAGGTAAACCTTGTCACAAACCCAAGCGTTGCACTGCACAACACAAGGAGACCAAGGGCACACACCTTGCAACAATCCCTCCCAGCGTAGGCTCCACCACTATTGCTTCTCTTGTCATCTATACTTCCTGCCCAATCAGCATCTGTATATGTTGTCAAAGTAAAATCATTATTTTAAGGATACCATAATCCATAATCCACAATACCTTTCAGGTATCTAAAAATTCTCTTCACAGCTTGAACATGAGATTCCTTAGGAGTAGTGCATACTAGCTTGAACATGAGATTCCTTAGGAGTAGTGCATACTACTTGTATGATATCTGGTCTGGATGTAGTTAGGTACAATAATATACCTATCATAGATCTATGCATTTCCTGATCTGTATCAGGTGATTCATAATTCTTGCTCAACTTGCATCTTGTCATCATGGGGGTACTAATAGGCTTACAGTCTTCCATCTTGAACACCTAGAGCATTTCCTTTGCATAATGATGCAGGAGCATCCAGTGGTGTTAGGGCAATCTTGCATCACCCAAAACAAAGATGATGATTCAAAATCATTGATGTTGTTTTAATTTATTTTCAAAATTAGTATTTCTGGTTCCATAATCACTTGAATAATGATGTAGAACCTTTAGTTTTTCAAAACTGCTAAAAATAACAAACTGTTGTTTTTGGAAAGTTTACATTTGAGCATGTATGGAAGCAAAAATTTACAAGAAGATTCATAAATGAAAAATAAGACCTCTGGAAAAGGAATCAGGCAAAGATCATTTGTGGGCTAAAAGATATTAAAGTTTCCATTTCCCAAAAAACCCCTAAAAATTATTAAAATTTAGGTTTGAGGCAATAAATGGCCTCGTACTTCCCCAAAAATGGGTGGAATCAATAGAGTGGATTCTTAGCACATAGAGCACTTTGTGAGCTTTTCGACGCTTCAAATATTTCATCAATCGGACACCTAGATCAAAAGTTATGGCTCTCAGAAGTTGGCCTATTTTTGGAGGGAGATGCAAAATTTGAAATTTGGTTGGAGGCGGCCAAAAAGGCTATTTATAACCATTTTTGGGAACCCTTGGAAGTAATAGAGATAAGGAGGAAAGTGTAGAGTGAAGAAAAGGTAGGAAAATAGAAACTCTAGCCGATTTGGGGTTACATAAGGTATAAGATTCTAGAGTCTTGAGATTCAAAGTTGTAATGTGTTGTAGCCTATGGAGGATTCATCCTCTGATTGTATTTGAGCTTCTATAATGTAATGAGTTGTCTAAACCAATAAAAGAACATTCTATTTTCTATGTACAATTTTTGTTGTTGTTTGTTTTATGATTTACCCCCTTCATCAAGTGGTATCAGAGCAAGGGTTCTTGAGTGTGTAGACAAATTGTCAATAGTGAGGTAGTTTGCACCAGGACCTGAGCTTGTGGGTTTGCTACAAAGATCAAATACGTCCACGAAGAAACTATGTTGGTAGAAATGCTTTGATAGAAGATGGTTTTAGAGCCTTCCAAAGGCAAATTAATGCATTGCAAGAGGATCTACAAAGAAGGTTTGAGCTAAGAACAAGAGAAGAAAGCAAAGATGAAGCTGAATAAGATCTATCTAAGGAAGAACAAGAAGTTGCATGAGATCTTGCAGAAGTTAGGTTGTTGAGGGCCATTTCAAAGATTGGAAAGAGGCCCAGGATCAAAGTTTCTACCTATTCTAGAGATTTGGATGCAAAACAACTTATTGATTCGATCAATGACATGGAGGAATATTTTGAGTATGAAGATTTGGAGGATCCATATTGGGTCAAGTTTGCAAAAACCAAGTTGAAGGGCCATGCCAATATTTGGTGGAAGGAAGTTGAGTTGGAGAGAAATAGAAGAGGAAAAGGAAAGATTACCAAATGGAATTAGATGGTGGGAAAACTAAAGAAGCAGTTCATTCCTGTGGACTATGAGTTGGATTTGTTGAAGAAGCTACAAGGATTGAAGCAAGGTAACAAGTCTGTCAAGGAGTATGAGTTTTATAAGATTACTATTAGGATAGGCCATGCAGAGGCCAAAAAAGAAAAGGTAGCCCATTATATTAATGGGTTAAGGCCAAGTATTCAAGAGGAGTTGAGCCTGGTCAGAATGACCACCATAGAAGATGTGTACCAGTTTTCCTTGAAGGTGGAAGAGAACCTGAATAAAAGATTCGAAAGAAAACAAAGGGGAAGAGGTCAAGGTGGAAGGACTGGTGGAAGGTCCTATGGAGGCCGAAATGAAGATCTAAAGAAAAGTGAAGAAGCTGGCACCAGTCAAAATCAGAGAGGAGATAATGCCTACTGCCCTTGTGACCAAAATAATGGTGAGCAAAGAGGAAGAGGAAGAGGCCAACCTAGGCAAGGACTTGGAAGAGGAGGTTTTAGAGGAACCTGTTTTCAATGTGGAGAAGAAGAACATCAAGCATACGAGTGTCCACAACATCAAGGAAGGACAAATAGAAGACTTGAAGGTAATGCATGAGTTGCACATGTAGATGAAGATGTGCAATCTGAGAATTCTCAAGATGCTAAAAGGGGAGAAACCCTAGTTGTTAGAAGAACCTTGTTGAATGAGGAAAAAGAACCAGATAAGAGGAAGAGTTTATTCCGCATAAGGTGCAAATGTTAAGGTAAGTGTTGTGATATTATTATTGACAGTGGAAGCACCGACAATCTTGTTTCAAAAGAGATGGTTAACAAGTTGAAGTTGACAAGGAGAAGGCATCCACATCCATATCAGATTGCATGGTTGCAGAAGGACCATAGAGCTTTGGTCAATGATCAGTGTTTAGTCAAATTCAAGATTGGAGATTACCATGATGAGGTGATGTGTGACATCATACTGATGGATGCATGTCATATGTTATTGGGAAGGTCATGGCTATATGATAGGTACACTGTCCATGATGGCCATGCAAACACATATTCCCTAACAAAGGATGGAGTTCATCGTAAGTTGAAGCCCCTAAAGGAGGTAGAAGAAAAGGTATATAGTACTGCCAGAATTTGCTTGGTAGATGGTAGGAAATTTTTGGAGGGTATGAAACATGAGTGACATTACTTTGCATTGATTCTTAAGATCAGTCAAGAGAAATGTGAAGATGTACCAGCAGAAGTTTCAGATATGTTTAAAGAATTTCAGGACATTGTCTCTAATAATGTACCAGAAGGTTTACCACCAGTAAGGAAGATAAGTCAGCAAATGGATTTGATATGAGGAGCCAGTTTGCTGATTAAGGCAGCCCATAGAATGACTCTTGCAGAGAATGAAGAGTTGAACAGACAAGTTCATGAGCTGTTAAGGAAGGACTAATAAGGGAGAGCCTAAGTCCATGTGCAGTACCTATAGTACTAGCACCAAAGAAAGATGGAGAGTGGAGAATGTATACAGATTCCTGAGCCATCAATAAGATCACAATCAAGTACAGATTTCCATTGCCTAGAATAGATGACATCATGGATTGTTTGAGTGGAGCCAATTACTTCAAAAAGATTGACCTAAAGAGTGGGTATCACTAGATCCGAATCAAAGAAGGAGATGAATGAAAGACAACCTTCAAGACAAAGGAAGGTTTGTATGAATGGTTAGTCATGTCATTTGGGCTAACCAATGCACCAAGCACATTCATGCAACTCATGAATGAGTTATTGAAATATTTTTTGGAAAATTTTGTTATTGTTTATTTAGATGACATTTTGGTTTTTTGTAAGACTTGGGATGAGCATCTGATGCATATCAGAAGAGTTTTAGAAAAGTTGAGGGGGGAGAAGTTGTTGATTAATTTGATGAATTGTAGTTTTGTAAAGGAGTTGGTATACCTAGGATTTATTGTCTCAGAGGAAGGTCTTAAGATGGACCCAGAGAAGGTGAGGGCTATCATTGAATGGCTTATGCCAAGCAGTACTATAGAGGTACGATCTTTTCATGGTTTGGCAAGTTTTTACAGAAAGTTTATCAAGAATTTTACTAGCATTTGTGCACACCTAACGAAGAAAATGAGAGGGGATAGAAAAGAGTTTAGATGGACTACAAGAGCAGCCAAGAGCTTTGATACATTGAAGTAGAAAGTCATAGAGCAACCTGTTTTGGCACTTCCATATTTCAATAAGGTATTTTAGGTAGATTGTGATGCTAGTGACAGTGCTATAGAGCTGTTTTGAGTCAAGAAGGTAAGCCCATTCCCTATTTTAGTGAGAATCTTAATGATACCAAGAAAAAGTATTATGTTTATGTTTAGGAGTTTTATGCTATAGTCCAGGCTTTGAAGAAATGGAGACATTATTTGTTGCTGAAAGAGTTTGTTTTATATATTGATCATCAAGCTTTGCAGTATCATAATAGTCAAGGAAAGTTAAATCAAAAGCACTTAAAATGGGTTGAGTTTTTGCAGAGTTATACTTTTGTTTTGAAGCATAGGAGTGGGAAGTCCAATAGAGTTGCAGATGCCTTAAGTAGAAGGAAAAATTTGTTGACATAAATGAAGGTAGAGGTTGTTAGGTTCGATGAGCTCAAAAGTTTGTATCCTGAAGATCCAGATTTTGTAGAGGCTTGGAAAGCTTGTTTGGAACCTGTTACTTTGGACAGGACAAAATGGTTGGATTTCATAATCCAAGATGGCATGTTGTTTAAAGGAAGCCAGTTGTGCATTCTGAGTTACATGAGGGAGAACCTAATTAAGGAAAAGCAGAATGGGGGATTAGTTGGACACTTTGGTCAAGATAAGACCATTTCTATTGTTGGTGAGAATTATTATTGGCCATAGTTGCAGCAAGATGAGAGGAAATTTGTGCAGAGTTGTAGAGTGTGTCAGATGGTAAAAGGAACAAGTCAGAATACAGGGCTATATCAGCCATTACCGGTACCAGAGAAGCCATGGGATGATATTAGTATGGATTTTGTTCTTGGTTTACCAAGGACACAGAGAGGACATGATTCCATTTTTGTGGTGGTGGATATATTCTTGAAGATGGCACATTTTATTCCTTGTAAGAAAACCAATGATGTTCATATTGCAGAGTTATTTTTCAGAGAGGTGGTGAGACTACATGGTCTACCTAAGAGAATAGTTTTAGATTGAGATACCAAGTTTGTTGGTTATTTATGGAGGACATTGTGGAAGAAATTGAAGACATATTTGAAGTTCAGTTCTGCACACCATCTACAGACTGATGGATAGATGGAAGTGGTAAATAGGAGTTTGGGTAACCTGCTACAATACTTAGTAGGAGATAAACCCAAGGGATGTGATTTGATTTTACCACATGCATAATTTACTTTCAACAATTCTATCAATAGGGGTATTGGTAAATCACCATTCCAGATCATATATGGGAGTAGTCCAAGAAATGCTTTAGAGTTAAGGAAGATAGACAAGGGAGAAAAGACAAGTGCCAAAGTTGAAGACTTTGCAAAACACCTAAAAATTTACATGAAGAGGTGAGAAAGCACATTAATAAGATGAATATTCAATACAAGGCCAAGGTAGATTAGAAGAGGAGATATAAGGAATTTTAGGTAGGAGATGAAGTCATGGTTCACTTGAGAAAAGAGAGGTTTCTAGTTGGAACATATAGTAAGTTGAAAATGAAGAAATTTGGACCATGCAGGATTTTGAGGAAGAATGATTCAGAAAATACATATGAGGTAGAGCTATTGAGTGGGATAAACATTTCCCCTGTGTTCAACATTGTTGATTTAACAAAATATCATGAAGGTGGAATAGAGGATGGACCAATAGAAGAACAATGGAGTATTCTGGCATCTACTTCAAAGGAGGAGATAGAAGAGATCTTGCATAGTCATGTGGGAAGGAGTACTTAGAATAGGCAATATGAAGAATATCTAGTAAAGTGGAAAGGAAGGCTTGTTGAAGATTCTTCCTGGTTATCTAAGGCAGAAGTGGACTGTTTGGGGTTTTCCTCAAACACCTGAGATTTGACAAGGTCACTTCTCAAAATTACCCTGGGTGTCTGATGCAAGAGCATCTAGTGGTGTAAGGGCAATCTTGCATCACCCAAAAAAAAGATGATGATTTAAAATCATTGATTTTATTTTCATTTCTTTTCAAAATTAGTATTTTTGGTTCTAGAATCACTTGAATAATGATGTAGAACCTTCAGTTTTTCCAAACTATTAAAATAGCAAACTGCTATTTTTGGAAAGTTTGCATTTGTGCACGTATGGAAGCAAAAATTTATAGGAAGCTTTGTAAATAAAAAATAAGACCTATGGCAAAGGAATCAGGCAAAGATCATTTGTGGGCTGAAATATATTAAAGTTTATGTTTCTCGAAAAACCCCTAAAAATTATTCAAATTCACATTTGCGGCACTAAATGGCTTCGTACAACCCTGAAAATGGGTGGAATTGGTAGAGCAGATTCTTAGTGTGTAGAGAATTCTATGAGATTTCTGGCGCTTCAAATGGTTTGTCAATCGGACACCCGGTCAAAAGTTATGGCTCCCAGAAGTTGGCCTATTTTGGAGGGAGATGCAAAATTTAAAATTTGGTTGGAGGCCACCAAAAAGGCTATTTATAACCATTTTTGGGAACCCTTGGAAGTAGTATAGATAAGGGGGAAAGTATAGAGTCAAGAAAAGGTGGGAAAATAGAAACCCTAGCTGATTTGGGGTTACAGAAGGTAGAAGATTCTAGAGTCTTGAGATTGGAAGCTGTAATGTGTTGCAGCCTGTGGAGGATTCATCCTTTTATTGTATTTGAGCTTTTATAATGTAATGAGTTGTCCAAATCAATAAAAGAACATTCTATTTTTTGTGTGTAATTTTTGTTGTTGTGTGTTTTATGATTTATTCCCTTCGTCACATACTTGGTTTGGGATATAAATATACCTTGGTCTAATTGTGATATTTGTAAACCAAGAAAGAAAGAAAGTTCTCTAAGCATGGACATTTCAAACTCTTTCTGCATCAGATTAGTAAATTCCTTGCACATCCTATCATCATTACCACCAAAAATGATGTCATCAACATATAAAACAACAATCAACATGTGCTCACCTTCTGATTTGAAGTACAAGTTTCTATCTACACATCCTTTTCTGAATCCTTGTTGTTGGAGGTAACTATCCAATTTAGAATACCAACCCCTAGGGGCTTGTTTCAGACCATTCAATGCCTTTTTCAGTTTGCAAACATAATCTTCTTTCTCTGATAGTTGAAATCCTTCAAGTTGCTCAATATAAACTTCTTCATTAAGGTTCCCATTCAAGAATGAAGATTTAACTTCCATTTGGTAAACTTTGAAGTTATTATAAATAGGGAATTCCAAAAAAATCCTAATGGCTTCCAATCTTACTATAGGTGCAAATGTTTCTTCAAAATCTATGCCTTCAACCTATGCATTTCCTTTACAAACCAAATGAGCCCTATTCCTCACAACTTCTCCATCCTCATTCAGCTTGTTTTTAAACACCCATTTTGTGCCTATTACATTCTTATCTGCATGTCTTGGAACCAATTCCTAAGTCTGATTTTTATCAATCTAATTGAGCTAATCTTCCATTGCATTGATCCATCCTTCATCCTCACTAGAATTAGTAAAATGTTTTTAGGTTCAATCTTAGATAGTAATGAGAAATTTACTTGTTCATTTGTCCTTGCAAGATTTCTTCTAGTTTGCACTCCTTCATTCTTGTCTCCCATTATCTATTGTTTAGGATGATCTTCTAGCACATACTAAGTAGGTACTTTAATGGTTAACCTTTTAGGTTCTTCCTCAACAGTAACATCTTCTTCTTTTTTTGTTATAACTAATCCATCTGAGCAATTGTACTTGTTATGTGTTAGATGTCGCTGATCCTCATCAACCCTAACATTAGCACTTTCTACAATTCTATGCAATCTCTTATTGTAACACTTACATACTTTGGATATACTAGAATATCAAAGAAATATGCCTTCATCACATCTTGAATCAAAGCTTCCTAGGCCATCTTCATCTCTTCTGATGTAGCATCTGCTACCAAACACCTTGAAATATTTGGCAGAAGTAGGTTTGCCATACCATAATTCATAAGGTGTCTTATCAGTGTTTACCCTTAACTGCACTGTATTTAAGACATACATTGTTGTGTGTACTGCATCTCTCCAGTAAACATTAGGTAATTTTGCCTCATTTAGTATAGTTATTACCATCTCTTTTATAATTTTTTTTCCTTTCTACAACTCCATTATTATGTGGAGTTCTAGGTGCAGAATATTGTTTTTTTATGCCATGTCTTTCACAGTATACCACAAACTCATCGGAGGTGAATTCTCCACCTCTATCTGATCTTAAGCATTTGAATCTCAGACCACTCTCCTTCTCAACCATCAATCTAAAATTCTTAAATCTCTCAAAGGCTTCTGACTTATCCTTAAGAAAGGTTACCCATGTCATTCTTGAGAAATCATCAACTAATAACATGAAATATCTCTCACCTTTTAGTCCTTGTGTCTTGGTTAAACCACTTAGGTCTGTATGAACTAACTCCAAGAGTCTTGAAGTAGAGTATTCTTTTATTTTGAAACTAGACCTTTTCTATTTCCCATGCTGACATTCCTTACATGTTGTATTTGCTTGCTTGGTGATTTTAGGCATGTGCCTAACTGTGAGGCCAATTATTTTCACTTCCCTACTTTGATCATTTTGCATTATAGTTGGTGACATTATCAGACATTTAGAGACTATGGTTTGCATTATGCAGATTTAGATTATGTGAGGCCTACTTTTTCATTCCCATATATTTGACTACTTATTTTACTATTGGTGATACATTTAGACTTACGGGACTGTTGATCCTGATTTGCAGGACCTTTAGGCCTTATGTTTGTGTGGATTTATTATGTTAGCATGTTTATGATGTTATTAGACCTTGACATTGGTTCACTGATGTTGTTAGATATATGATTAATATTATGATGTTATTGGGATACTATTCATGTGATGTTAGTTAGAAATTTATTATGTGATTCTATCTTGGGATGGATGTTTGAAATGCAAAATTTAGAATTTAATTGTAATGTGATTTCCTTAATGCTTATATGAACATGTGATGTTGTATGTGCTTGTTTCACTTTGCTTCGGCTATCATATACATGTGGAATTAACATTTCATTTGAGTGCGCAGGTGTTTCTAACGAAGCCACAAAAATTTGGAGATCATCCCACACACAGTGTTGTTTTCCCTTGTGAAGCCGATCTAGTTCCAAGAGGAACCAAGATCAAATATGTGCATGATGAATTTGTGTAATGTTGATTGCATGTTGTTAGTCGGGTTAGGTCTACCCCTCTTTTATTTGAATTCTAATTGGTGTTGTAAGTATAGTGTCATTTGAATTTCATTTTTTAGGAGTGGCACTCTTGAGTTGAGTGTTGTCCACTCCCCTACCCCATTGAACTCATCCTGGGTGAGTTCTTGTGTTGTGTTAGCCATGGGAGTAATTTTGTGTTTGGTTGTTGAATGCATTGTTGTCTTGTGGTTTGAGTTTCCTAGTGCAAGGATGACCTCCTAGCTCAGGGGTGACTCCCGAGGGAGTCAATGGTAGGGAGGATAGCAAGTTGTTGTGGCTTCTTTCCCCTTTTTGTGTTATTGCAGGATATTGGGAGCTTGTGAAGTTGAAGAAAATTACCATTGTTCTTGAGAGTTGTTATCTTATTTCTTTTTAGCTCTTGAGAGAGGGCATGGCCAAGTTAGGATTTTGTATCATTTGTTAGTTTTCAAAAGAGGAGAACATTGTTCTCTCTCTCTTGTTGTAAAAGTATATTTTTTACTTGTGTGTATAAGCTATTTACATTTGAAATAGAAATTTTAATTTTGCTGATTTCAATGCTTATGATTTAAAAAAAAAATAGAGTAATGAAAGAAAGACATGGGCTTATGTCTATTTTAATTGTATGTTTATTATTCAAAAAAATAGGAAAGTTGTTGTTGTATTGTTGAGAGACAAAAATGAAAGTTTTACATTTTTCTTATAAAAAAAGAAATTTAGTTGTTTGCTGATATATTTGAAGTATTTTAACTAAATGTATTTTCTTTAAAAAAAAAATACTATGAATAAGTTCTTTGATGGAATGATTAAGGGAAATATGTTATTACAAAAAAATGTTCCCTTGCTTTATATATATATATATATATATATATGGTTTGCTATTTGATTTAAAAAGGGAAATTTTGTGAGATTTTAAAATGGCAAACAAGAATTGAAATTTAAGTTATTTCAAGTATATTTATATTTGTGTGTTTATATTGAATGTATATATATATATATATATATGGTTTGCTATTTGATTTTAAAAAGGAAATTTTGTGAGATTTTAAAATGGCAAACAAGAATTGAAATTTAAGTTATTTCAAGTATATTTATATTTATGTGTTTATATTGAATGTATTTGTATTTAGGTTTTTTATAATATTCTGTTAAATAAAAAAAAAGGGGAGACTATTGTATTTACAGTAGTGTATATATATAAATATATATGTATATGTATATGTATATGTATATACATATACATATACATATATATACATATTTATATATATTTCTTTGGTTATATTTTATTTTAAAATAAACTGTGATTTTTTAAAAATAAGTGGTGATTTTGTTGTGTATATATACATTTATATATATATTAAATAAAACTTATTATAAAAAAAAGCTATGTAAACAAAAGAAAATAGACCGAGCATACAAATTATACAGATTGCTATTTTTTTTAGATAAAAAAATCGTGGCTTATCTTTAAATGGGTGTGGGGAGGGGGCGGAGCCCCCACCCACACCCCACCGTGTGGGGTGTGGGTGGGGGCTCCGCCCCCTCCCCACACCCCCTACTCTCGCCTTCCCCCATGGGTATTACCCCCACATTGTCCGTAGCCCCCTCTTCCAACACTGCCGCTACCTCCGCACCAGCACTCCTCACACCCTGTGTGGTTCCCTTTGCATGCCATCGCCGGTCCCTCCAAACCCTGCGGCCTCCACAGTCCCTTCTACTCTATCACCGATGCCACACTCCGCCACCGCCGGTCTCCACATAGCTCCTCCCTCTGGATTGTCACAAACAAAAAGCTTGGGGTTTTAGTATATATATATATTAAAAAAATTTAGATCATAAACAATATACACATTAAACCTGCAAACACAACCCAAAACAAAATGAGAGAAGAGGAGAAAAAAGAAGAGGAGAAAAGAAAATGAGAGTTTAAAAAATAGGGTTAGGGCTTTTTGGCCTTAAGGAAATTAGTTTTCTATTTGAGGGCCTTGTAGGGCTTTGTAATTTAAAATTGGCCCTATTTTATTTTCCCACTCTTTTATTTATTTTGTTCATTTGTTTTATGTTCTGAATTTTTATATGAGGTTTGAGATAAATAATAAAATGGGAATCCTTATTCCTTTTTGGAAAGTTATTTTTATTTGTTAGTGGCATGATAATATACAGGTTAGTTTATGATTAGAGGGAGTTTATACTCTTATTGATTTCTTTAATTTGGTTATTTCAAAAAGGGATTTTATATTGTTTTAATTAATTTTTACAACTATCTAATTATTGAGATGTATTTATTTTAACCCTTGTCTTCAAACCTAACTCGACGAGGATGATGTAAACTACATCATTATTAATTAAATTTTAATATTCTTTTTAATCATTTTAGAGCAATTTAATTAACGAAATTAAATTAGACGTTTTAAATCCAACTTGGAAACCTAGTAAGCTATTTAAACGAAGTTAGTATAACATGTCTCGTGATCTAATCTACCAAGAAATTAGGAATAATGTAAAGGATACAATGATAACTCTAATTGATAGAAAATGTGAAGAACAAATTGATCGAGCTTTGTTGAAAAATGTTTTAAATTATAGAAAACGTGAAGGAGAACAAATTGATCAAGATTTGTTGAAAAATGTACAATTAATCTTTTTGACTGATCTACCAATTTAACTGATGTTATGCAGGTAATTTAACACCAACCCAACAAACTTTCAGACAAAATTAGTTTTATTGTAATAAACCCTAATCATGCCTGTGAGGCGTTATGCTGCCAGATTTTTCTGAAATTTAGGGTTTAGCTAGGTTAGTGAAATTTAACCTTGTTTAGGACTATATTACTATTTATGTCGATTATCGACATTAGATTTTTGTATTAAATTATACCTTTCTCATGCACTTCAATTTGGCTCTTGATTTTGACTCACGTCAAAATCCCATCATTCACATAGGTTTACTTAGGGTTTCGATCGTTAATCCTAACCCTATTAGTGACGTTAACTACGTCACTTCAACCCCCTAGTTGGGCTTCATTGCGAATGGTATGCGCAAGTGAACGCATTACCCCACATTCCACTGTCATGTTTACGCCTTATGCGTAATGCCATCGAGCACGCTTACGCGTGCGAGGGGGTTTCTAGGGAGGCGTGAAATTTTTTTTGATATTTCGTGTCATGACCACATGACAAATGTGGACATGTGACGTGTGATGCATGTCATGATCACATGAGAAATGTGGGCATGACAGATTATATCTCCTAAATTTTGGTTTGGCATTGATTATACATGTGGTGATTTGATTAGATCATATTTTGATGTTATGATGATGTTAGACATGAGAGATATAATTGATGATGATTATTGATGTGATTACAAGTTCATTATGTGGATTTATTATTTGATGATGATTATGAGACATTAGATAGAAAATGCAGTTTTAATCCTAATTATGATGTGAATGAGTAATGTTGTATGCATTGACATGGATTTAATTTCTATTGCTTCAACTATGATTATCCTTGATGTGATTGACGCTTGATCTAGTTGCGCATGTTATATTCCCAGGCCACGGGAAATCAGAGGTAGTTTTCACATATATGTTATTCCCTATAAAACTGATCCATTCCCAAGAGGGATGAAGATCACATTTGATTGGATGATGTTTTTGTACATGCTTGAATTATTTATTTGGCCTAGTTACCCCTTTTTAAATTGATTTATATCATATGTTGTATATTTATATTCGATTTACACCATTTGGTGTTATTTTATTTTATAGGCTATTTAAAGTGATTTTAAACCTCCCTAGGTGTTTTCTAGTGTCCCAAGCTTACCCTAGGTGGTAACCCTAGGATCTAGGGTCAATTTTGACTTATTAAACCCTAGGGTAACTCACTTTTGGTCACTCTAAACTAGGGTTTAGTAAAAGTGACGAATTTTAAAATGGCTAAGGGTGGGAGATGAGTCATGCCTTAGGAAAGACCCATCTCCCTTCCCAAATTTTGGGGATCCCTTCACCAAGAAGACTTGGGAGGTCTTCAAGACCCCCAAGTGTGTGGGATCTCCCTCCAAGACTCTCACACACGTGTGATAGCATCTTGGAGGGAGATGGCTCTCTTGGAGAATAAGAGGATGCCATGTGGCATCCCTTATCCTCATGGAGCCTTGGAGGAAGTTGCCACCTTTCCACTTGGTCTCTCACACATGTGTGAGAACACAAGTGGATAAGGTGAGGGTATGAATGGATTAGAGGGTGACACTTGTCACCCTCACACTCCTTCTGCCTTGCAAGTGGCATGGGATGAGGAAGGAGAAGGTGACAAGTGTCACCTTCTCATTCCTCAAGGCCAAATTTGAAGGCCTATTTTATCTCCTCTTAGAGAGGAGATGGGGGTTCTTCTTTTCTTTTTGAAAATTTCTTCTATTCTTGGAGGTTTTGGGGAGTATTAGATAAATTTTGGAGATTGGAGACTTGGAAAAGCTTGGAGCTCTTCTTCAAATGTGCTTCCATTTTTAGGGCTTTTGAAGGTAAGCTCCATGGCAATAGCCATTTCCCTATGCATGTTTTACTTTTGTGAATGTGTTGGAAATTTTATGTTTGGTGTTGTTTGCATTTTTGCGTTCGTTGGGAGTTGGTAAGAGCACCTCCATTTGGAGGTAAGGCTCAACTCGTTTGGGGTGGGGGAGAGTGAACCTCCTCAAGGTCACCTCCTTATTGTTGTACTACTTATAGCCTTGAGGGCATTCTATGGTGTTTGGGAGAAACTTGGATGGCAAGAGTGCCATGATGGTTTTAAGATTTATGGAGGTATGAATATTTTTAATATGGCTTGGGGCCTTGAGATTTTGTAGTTTTTGGAGTTCTTGGGGTGACCTCTTGAGTTGAGGGGTCCACTCCCCTACCCCCTCCAAACTCATTTATTGAGTTTTGTTATGTGCAAATCCATGGGAGTAAATTTTGTGTGTTTGGAAAATTCTTTGTTGTGGTGTGTTTGTGAAACCATGTGAATCCTACCTCCCTAGCTCAGGGGTGACCCACTAGCGGGTATATGGTAGGGAGGAGGGCATTCCTTAGTGGCTTGGTTCCCCATTTTTGTGTTGTATTATTGCAGGTTTTTAGTTGGAGAAATGAAGCTTGGAGAAGTCCATTTTTAGTGTTTTGGCAATATCTTGTTGGCTGGTTTTGAGAGCCATGGCCTTAGAGGCCTTATTGTAATTATTGTCAAAATTATTACTCTCCTTTGTGTTGGCTGTTGTAAGGAAATTTAAAGTGAGTACTCTTTATTGTATGTTTGAAATTTGTTTATTATTTTATACTGTTGTGTTCTTGTGTTTATGAAAATTTGTCAAAGATCATATAGAAGTGCTATTATGTATTTCAAAGAAATTATATACTTATAAACTTGGTGTTGTGCTTAAGTGTCTAATGGAAAAGTTGACACAAGGAAATATAGCTGCTGTTGTTTTTCTTTTATCCAAGAAATTTTATATATGTTGTAGTTGAAATGGTTGTAGGCTAGAATGAAAAGTAGATAAATAGTGTTGTTGGAAATGAGATTTAGAACAAATAAATGTGTTTTATTCGCATTATTGTGCTTCTATTTTATAAAAAAAAAAAGAGAAGAAATATGAAATCTGGAGATTGCAATGCTATGATAAAGAAAGAAAATATTTTGTTTAATTTTATTTAAAAAAAAAAGATTATACACATTACTGGTTGTCTTATGATGCAAGGCTAGTTTTAGTATTTCTTGTGGTATATATATAACAAATATGTATATATAATTATAATTTTTGAATACATTTTTAGCCCACAATGAAACTGAATTGAACTGTGTCTATATATATGTCATTAACTGGTTATACATCTCATAAACTGCATAATATTAAACCTTCTTTTGCTGATGTGGAGAGACTGTGTGGAAGAGAGGGGACCGACCTAACGCGAGAGGGTTTTCCTTGCCCTGTATATGTTTTAACTTTCTTTAAAAAAATTAGAAGTGGGCTGGGGGAACAATGTCCCCCAGACCCATGCAGCCACAAGGAAAAAAAAAAGAGAATGGTGGGGGTCGATTGCCCCACCCATCTCCCACTATGTAGTGGGGGGTGGGTGGGAGAACCGACCCTCACCCCTCCTCATTTTCCTACCTTGCAGTCAGCGGTGGCATGTATACCTTGGGTCATTGGCCCTAAAAAGAAACTCATTCGGCCTCCTTTAAATTCTATTCTACTTTTATTGTATTTTAAACCTGTAAATAACAGATTATATATATTTAGTTACCACTTCATATATATATATATATATAACCCCTATTTATCAAACAAACACAGATTTAGTTACCACTTCATATTGGAATACATGTATATACTTATTTATATAAATATGTATATACTCATAAACATATATATATATATATATATATATTAACAAAAAAAAAGGAGGATAAATAAACGAAACCCACAATATATACACTATAAATATACCTCTATATCTTTTCTTCATGATAGACATGAGTAAGCAAAACCTTCAACCTGCAACAATGGAGGAAAAACAAAAATACAATAGAGAAGAAGAGAAAACAAAAAGAAAAGCTAGGGTTGCCATAAGGAAATGATAAAATAAGATTAGGGCTTCTAGTGTAGAAAACAATAAAATATTGGAATTAGGGTTGAGTGGAGAATGTGAGGATATTAGATTTGTTAATTTATTTAATTCTTTTAATTATTCTATGTGCACAGGAATTCTTGTTTCCCTCCATTTTGCTTTTCAAGTCTTTTTGCATTATTTGACTTTCTTCATGCTTCATTTTAGTTGTCTAAATATTATTTTTGGTGTTAGGATTTTAAATTTCTTGTGGAATTTATTTTGTTGGGATGGGATGTTTTTATTTTAATGGGATGCTTCATCCCTTTACAAGTTATTTATTTGGGGCATTCATTTTAATTCTCTGCATGTTTTTAATTTAATGAGTTGGAGAATTTCTTTATTGAAATTTATTTTAAGTTAATCGATTTTTCTCTGAGGGGATATTTTAATTTACCCTCTTTTTGATTATTTTAACTTGAGTTAATTAATAAATGTAATTGTTGAGATTATATTTATTAATGGACTTAAGTATTGAGTTTTAATTTGGTCGTTTATTTTAATTCAATTTTTATAATTTGGTTGAGTGGTTAAATTTATTTAACCTTGGAAGTTTATTTTATCCTTATTTAATTATTTTAATTTTTACATTAATTACTTCTTAGAGTTTCATTTTAAAATATTTATTTCAATTATTGAAGACGCATTATGCTATCGAAATTTTCCTAAATTTTAAGGTTTTATTTTTATGACATTTTGGCGACTCTCATTTAAAAACTCCATTTTATCAGGCAACCATCATACCATTTGATGCATTTCTTATTTTTGATTTTATTATTGCATTAGAATTAAGGTTTGATTTTGATTCAGTCAAAATCATCTCTTTCACCTAGGAAACTTAGGGTTTGAATTAACTCTGTTCTAACCCTAGAAGCGGCGCACTTCGTGTCACATAACCCCCTAGTCGACTATCATCACATAGGGGATCGCATAGGTAGATACACTACCCCGAATATGATTGACATGTTTACACCTTATGCATATTGCCACTGAGCATGCTGACGCATACAAGGGGGTTTCTAGGGACATGCAGAAAAGTTTTTGATATTTCGTGTCATGACCACATGACAAATGTGGATATGACACGTGTGTTGCATGTCGTGACCGCATGGGAAATGTGGGTATGACATTTGGTATTAGAGCCAGGTTTAAACACTGGGCTTGTTTGGGCACATTATTATTTTTGCAATTTCAATTAATTTGTAATTACCTCATTTTTGTAGGATGTCTCCTCGACAAGTTCGGCGAGCATGTTCATGCCACACCGAGTCCGTTGAGGTGAACAGTGATTCTTCAACTGAGGGTCAGGCACCACCGGCCCCACAGACACTATAGGCACCACAGGCCCTACGTATGCCAGATATTGGGCCAAAGATATTACAGGCACTACAGGCAGTGTTAGATAGGCTACCACCGGCCGCAGTTGTGCCATGCATAGAGCCACGTGTTGAGCCCCACATTATTCTACAAGATTTGCCACATATGGAGCCATGAGCAGAGTCATGTGTGGAGTCCCGTGTCGAGCCGCGAAGGCACCATGTGTGGAGCCATATGTTGAGATACCAGATACAATGACAGAGGAGGTTGGATCAGTCCACAGGGCCCGTAGGAGGAGCCCTCCATGTCATGCTAGGCGTGAGGAGGCAGTGCGAGTGGAGCAGATTGTTCACAAACCTTTTGATTATTATGCAGATGAGCCTATCAGAGGGCACAGAGACCGAGGAGACCCCATTAGGGATTTGTTGAGGCTGAATCCTCCTACATTCACCAGGACCATAGAGGGAGCCGAAGTTGAGGCTTAGCTTATCAGTCTAGATAGATGCTTTGCATTGAGTCCTTATGAGGGCAACACGAAGGCGTGTGTGGCAGTCCGCCTATTGCGAGATGCAGTAGCTACTTGATGGTGCACTAAGGAGTGCAAGTGCCACCTATCATTGGACACACTCACATGGTAGACCTTCATTGAGCGCTTCAATGTGCGATATTTATCAGATCACTACAGACAACATCGCATAGACAAGTTTAATGACCTTTAGCAGAGAGGGCTTATTATTGCTTAGTATGAGGGCAGATTCACCAAGTTGTCTTGATATGCGGAGTATCTCCATGATGAGAAATTCTTGGTTCATAAGTTTATCAAAGGGTTGAACCATAGCATAGAAGGGCCTGTATGCATGGCAGACCCCTAGACATTGAGTGATGCTGCTGAGAAGGAATACATAGCTGAGGAGATACAGAGACAAGGGTAGAGTTCATGCCCTCAGTTTTAGGATTGTGGGTAGTAGCAGCATCAGCAGAGTTACTGCAGACCACCACTGCCACCTCAAAGAGGAGGATTTAGTTCTGCATCCTTACCTCCTAGGCCCCCACAATAGCAGTAGCCGTAGCAGCAGTAGAGATCCAGGCCACAGTAGAGGGTACATGGGGGGCATAATCAAGGTTGGCAGCAGCAGGGCCCGCATAGAGATTAGAGGTAGCAGGGACCACCTGCGGGACCCGCAAGGTCACAGCAGTCATATAGGAGTTCATAGGGGTCCATAGGTAGATCTGGACAACAGCAGTCAGGTAGGACTCAGACTGGATAGGTACAGGCTAGGGGCCCATGTTATGTGTGTGGTGGAGCGGGACATCTTTCTAGAGAGTGCCCACAAGGCTTTATAGCAAGGGGTAGCCTCATGCAGGAGGATCAGAGTAGACGGTTGGAGATGTGGGTAGGTCCCACCATATGTTCGTAGTGGTTGATAACTACCAGGCTGACTTTCAGGCATCAGTGATTGAGACATCAGGTATGATAGGGGGTGTCCCCATTTCTATTCTTTTTTACTTTGGCACTACTGACTCTTTCATATCTCCATCATTAGTGGAACATTGCAGGCTAGTGGCCTCTAGGTAGGGTGATAGGTGGGTGGTTGAGTTGGCCTCAGGGGCTACGATGACAGTAGATGCCTTAGTCCATGACTGTGAGATATCTTTGGGACCCTTTACCATAGTATACGACCTTAGAGTTATGACATTAGGGTCCTACGATGTGGTTTTGGGTATGGACTGGCTTGCGACTCATCAAGCCAAGCTATATTGTCACCGAAAGGTGATTAGCTGCTTATATGATCATGGTACATTAGTTGAGATAGTGGGCATTCATAGGCCCACAACAATTTCTATGATATCCTCTCAACATCTTAAGCACTGCATGCGGAAGGGATTCCAGATGTTCACTGTTATAGTTAGTGACAGATCCAAGGATGAGCCTGAGGCATCATTAGATGACCACCCCATCTTGCAAGAGTTTGCCAATGTGTTTCTAGTAGAGTTACCGAGGATGCCACCTTGCCATGAGGTAGACTTTCATATTGACTTAGTGTTGGGTGCCGAGCCAGTGTCTCATACACCCTATAGGATGACCACTTATGAGCTCACAGAGCTCAAGTTACAGCTTGAGGACTTGCTCGAGAAGGGGCACATCTAATCGAGCATTTCACCTTGGAGTGCTCCAGTCATCTTCATGAAGAAGAAGGATGGGTCTCTTCGATTATGCATGGATTATAGATAGTTGAATAAGGTGACGGTGAAGAACCATTACCCTCTGCCCAGGATTGATGATCTCTTCGATTAGATGCAGGGAGCTAGGGTATTCTCTAAGATTGACTTGAAGTTTGGTTACCATCAGTTGTATATCACAGAGGTGGACATCCACAATACCATCTTCTGGACTCGATATGGCCACTATGAGTTCACTGTGGTCCCCTTCGGTTTGACAAACACCCCTGCAGTGTTCATGAGTCTCATGAATGGGGTGTTCCTGGTGCAGGGCACCTAGGAGCATCTTGATTCCTAAAGGAATTTTGGTAGCATTTTGATAAGTTAATTTTCTTGTTCAGTATGTTTTGGTAATAAGGCTTTTTAACCATGGATGTAAGGTCCTTTTGTGTGGTCAAGATGATTGGGAAATCATATAAACCTCAATCATTCTTAGTCCACTTGGACCCTAGTTGTGCCACTTAGGCCTAGTAGGTCTAAAGAGGTTTTCTTTGAGTCTATTTGCTAGTTTTGTGTTTTTACATGGTCTAGAGAGTGTTGGTCATTTGAGATCCATTTGCAAAGTTGAACCAATCGGTATCTTGGTGTTAATGTAAAAATACCATAGTGTCCAATGTTGCCAATGGTGTCAATGACACATTTAGCCGGTTACAACTCCTTTTGGACAGTTGAAACTACATTTGGAAGTTGTCTACCTACTTGGATCGGTGTATATGGTTGTTTTCTCACTCCAGGATGAGAGAGGAGAGTCTGTATGGAGTTTTGAGCATAGAAATCAAGAAAAGTAACTATTTTTCCCTACATTTTTTGTTGTTGTACGGACTATACTAATTGGTAGAGCAGATCAATGTAGTTTTTCACAAACTAGGTTGAGTCTGGATTCCAATGCATTAAATTTGAGGTCTTGAAGTGATCATAGGAGGGAGATATTGTATTTTGTTTCCAAACTGGTCTAAAACCCTATTTTCTAGGGTTTGTCATACAAATCTGGCCCTAGAATGCATTCCAACCAGTGAAATCTCATGCAAATCGGTGAAATGCAAGCTAGGGTTGTATATTGCATGATTCCAAAAGCTTTTTTCTGGGAAAGGCAGTCTTCTATTTTTGAAGTGATGCCCTAGGTCAAATATCCCTATGTATTTGACCAAACAATGTGCTATTTGGTGATGTAGATGACAAAACCTGATAGGTGGATGCATGCATGGTGGTTTTCTGTGATGTGTGCATGTTGTAGAAGAGTTCCAAATCTCTATCCTAGGTCTATGACCCCAACTTAGACCATTTGCTTTGTAACCTAGCCCTAACTTGATCAATTAGGCCTAGTGACCTAGTAGGTGTTTTGAGTTGCTAGAGTAGAGTTGAGACTGAAGGTTTGGGAGTTTATTAGGGTCCCTTAAAGGGTATTCAAATCCACATTTGGTTTGCCTGGTCATTTGGGGTTTTGTCAAGTTGTGTAGAGAAAACTAGTTTAGGAGGGCTAGTAGCCTCACTAGGCCTAGTCAAGGTTGGAGAGTTGTGGGAAGTTGGGGATCAAACCAACTATCGGTAAAGAGTTTGCAGACCTACCTTGAGGTGTGAAAGAAGCCTTAGGGGTTGGACAACAGTCTAGACCACAAATCCTTCATATGCCCTTGAATGTGACTTTGGTTGGATTGGAGTAGTGAAGTGGGTGAGTAGTTGGAGAAGAAATAAACCTTATTTGCTTCCCTTGTGCCACTTTGCATCAGTTTCATACCTACCTGGATCAGTTCGTGATTATTTTTCTAGATGACATATTGATCTATTCGCAGACCGAGGAGGAGCATGAGGAGCACCTATGTCAAGTTTTATAGTGTTTGAGGAAGCATAATCTTTATGGGAACCTGGAGAAGTGTGCATTTTTCAGGACATAGGTACAATATTTGGGGGACATCCTATCTGGTGATGGAATCTCCATAGATCCATCGAAGATCAGGGCTATTAGAGATTGGCCAACACCCACCAGTGTGACAGAGGTCAGGAATTTTATGGGGTTAGCTGGTTATTACCGTAGATTTGTTGAGGGTTTCTCTCGAATAGCGTACCCCATCACTTCCCTTCAGTAGAAAGGGAAGAACTTTCTATGGAATGAGCAGTGTGAGAGGGCCTTTGGGGTCCTCAAGGAGCATCTTACCATTTTTGCCATTTTAGCAGTTCCTAATCCAACAGCAGATTTTATGGTTTGCACGGATGCATCACTTGAGGGTTTGGGAGCCGTACTTATGTAGGGTGGTAGAGCAATTGCGTATGAGTCGCGAAAGCTCAAGACCCATGAGCTGAACTACCCCACTCATGATTTAGAGCTCACAATAGTAGTTCATGCTCTAGTTCATTGGAGACATTTCTTATTGGGTCATCACTTTGAGCTTCATTCAGATCATCACAGCCTTCAGTACATATTTACACAGATGAATCTGAATGCTCGTTAGCGGCGTTGGATGGAGTTTCTCTGCGAGTATGACTTTGATGTCCACTACATCAAAGGGAAGGAGAACGTGGTTGCTAACACATTGAGTCGAAGGCACCATGAGATCTTGACCTTGACTCTAAGTGTGGACTTGAGAGGACGCATTATTCAGCATCTACTTGAGGATGAGTGGTTTCTTGAGGTATAGCAAGAGATCCAGTCACAGAGGGCCCTTGTGGGCAAGTTTGCAGGATACTCACTTAAGGTAGATGGGTTACTTTGTCATTAACAATGCATCTATGTACCTCATGTAGGTGACCTATGTACTGTAGTGTTATCAAAGGCTTACAGAGCACCATATGTAACACATCTGGGGGTGAAGAAGATGCATGCCAACCTATGACAGCACCATTAGGCAGGTATGAGACAAGATATTATAGAGTTTGTTTCTCAATGCCTTGAGTGCTAGAGGATCAAGGCCAAGCATTAGCATCCAGTGGTCTTTTATACCCCCATGAGATACCTGAGTGGAAATGGAACACCATTTCCATGGATTTCATTGTTGGTCTTCCTATGTCTTCGTGTTGTCATGATGCCATCATGGTGATAGCTGACAAGTTGACCAAGGTGGTGCATTTTTCACTTGTACGCACGACGTACAATGCACCAACAGTGGCGAGAGTATTCTTAGATGATATTGTGAAATTACATGGGGTACCTTGTCATATCATTTCTGACAGGGATTTAGTGTTCACTTCAGCCTTTTAGAGAGCTTTGTAGCAGGTGTTAGGCACACAGCTCAACTTTAGCTCTGCTGATCACCTTGAGACAGATAGACAGACAGATTGGGTGAATCAGGGGTTGGAGGACATGTTTCGTATGTATGTTATGGACCATTAGTCTAGATGGGAGGAGTATTTACATCTGGTTGAGTTTGCCTACAATAATGGGCATCACAGCTCGTTGGGTATGCCTCCCTTTCAGGCTTTATACAGCAAACCATGCAGGACACCATTGAGTTGGGATCAGATAGAGGACAAAGTTGCCATTGGTCTAGAGTTGGTTCAGGATATAGAGCAGTAGGTCACACTGATTAGGCAGAGACTTCAGCAGGCACACGATAGATAGAAGAAGTATGCCGATGCTAAGAGATTAGATCAAAGCTTCTCAGTTGGTGACAAAGTTTTCCTTAGAGTGCGGCCACACAAGAGTCCAATCCATTATGGAAAGGGCTCTAAGATTGCACCATGGTTTGTAGGACCTTTTGAGATCTTGGAGCAGATAGGACCTGTAGCCTACCATCTAGCGTTGCCACCTAGCCTATCGTGTATCCACGATGTTTTTCATGTTTTTGTATTGAGGCGATATATACCTGATTTATCTCAAGTGTTGGATTAGAGTGCTCTATAGGTAGAGGCAGATGGGTAGTTGGCTTTGGAGCCAATTCACATATTGGCTCATTAGACGCTGGGCCTTCAAGGTTGAGAGCTGGACCAGGTTAGGGTCCAGTGGGATCGTTATAATGAGGTCACAGCGACTTGGGAGGATGCAGCTAGTTTGAGGGCACTCTATCCTCACCTTTTTGATGACTTCCAGGAGGAAGTTTAGTCTTAGGGGGGAGGATGTGAGGCTAATTATTTTCACTTCCCTATTTTGATCATTTTGCATTATAGTTGGTGACATTATCAGACATTTAGAGACTATTGTTTCCATTATGCAGATTTAGATTATATCTCCTAAATTTTGGTTTGGCATTGATTAGACATGTGGTGATTTGATTAGATCATATTTTGATGTTATGATGATGTTAGACATGAGAGATATAATTGATGATGATTATTGATGTGATTACAAGTTCATTATGTGGATTTATTATTTGATGATGATTATGAGACATTAGATAGAAAATGTAGTTTTAATCTTAATTATGATGTGAATGAGTAATGTTGTATGCATTGACATGGATTTAATTTCTATTGCTTTGACTATGATTATCCTTGATGTGATTGACGCTTGATCTAGTTGCGTAGGTTATATTCCTAGGCCACGGGAAATCAGAGGTTGTTTTTACACATATGTTATTCCCTGTAAAACTGATCCATTCCCAAGAGGGATGAGGATCACATTTGATTGGATGATGTTTTCGTCCATGCTTGAATTATTTATTTGGCCTAGTTACCCCTTTTTAAATTGATTTATATCATATGTTGTATATTTATATTCGATTTACACCATTTGGTGTTATTTTATTTTATGGGCCATTTAAAGTGATTTTAAACCTCCCTAGGTGTTTTCTAGTGTCCCAAGCTTACCCTAGGTGGTAACCCTAGGGTCTAGGGTAAATTTTGACTTATTAAACCCTAGGGTAACTCACTTTTGGTCACTCTAAACTGGGGTTTAGTAAAAGTGACGAATTTTGAAATGGCTAAGGGTGGGAGATGAGTCATGCCTTGGGAAAGATCCATCTCCCTTCCCAAAGTTTGGGGATCCCTTCACCAAGAAAACTTGGGAGGTCTTCAAGACCCCCAAGTGTGTGGGATCTCCCTCTAAGACTCTCACACATGTGTGAGAGCATCTTGGAGGGAGATGGCTCTCTTGGAGAATAAGAAGATGCCATGTGGCATCCCTTATCCTCATGGAACCTTGGAGGGAGTTGCCACCTTTCCACTTGGTCTCTCACACATGTGTGAGAGCACAAGTTGATAAGGTGAGGGTTTCAATGGATTGGAGGGTGACACTTGTCACCCTAACACTCCTTCTGCCTTGCAAGTGGCATGGGATGAGGAAGGAGAAGGTGACAAGTGTCACCTTCTCATTCCTCAAGGCCAAATTTGAAGGCCTGTTTTATCTCCTCTTAGAGAGGAGATGGGGGTTCTTCTTTTCTTTTTGGAAATTTCATCTATTCTTGGAGGTTTTGGGGAGTGTTAGAGAAATTTTGGAGATTGGAGACTTGGAGAAGCTTGGAGCTCTTCTTCAAACATGCTTCCATTTTTAGGGCTTTTGAAGGTAAGCTCCATGGCAATAGCCATTTCCCTATGCATGTTTTATTTTTGTGAATGTGTTGGAAATTTTATGTCTGGTGTTGTTTTCATTTTTGTGTGGGTTGGGAGTTGGTAAGAGCACCTCCATTTGGAGGTAAGGCTCAACTCGTTTGGGGTTAGGGAGAGTGAACCTCCTTGAGGTCACTTCCTTACTATTGTACTACTTATAGCCTTGAGGGCATTCTATGGTGTTTGGGAGAAATTTGGATGGCAAAAGTGCCATGATTGTTTTGAGATTTATGGAGGTATGAATATTTTTAATATGGCTTGAGGCCTTGAGATTTTGTGGTTTTTGGAGTTCTTGGGGTGACCTCTTGAGTTGAGGGGTCCACTCCCCTACCCCCTCCAAACTCATTTATTGAGTTTTGTTATGTGCAAATCCATGGGAGTAAATTTTGTGTGTTTGGAAAATTCTTTGTTGTGGTGTGTTTGTGAAATCATGTGAATCCTCCCTCCCTAGCTCAGGGGTGACCCACTAGCGGGTCTATGGTAGGGAGGAAGGCATTCCTTAGTGGCTTAGTTCCCCATTTTTGTGTTGTATTATTGCAGGTTTTTAGTTGGAGAAATGGAGCTTGGAGAAGTCCATTTTTAGTGTTTTGGCAATATCTTGTTGGCTGGTTTTGAGAGCCATGGCCTTAGAGGCCTTATTGTAATTATTGTCAAAATTATTACTCTCCTTTGTGTTGGCTGTTGTAAGGAAATTTAAAGTGAGTACTCTTTATTGTATGTTTGAAATTTGTTTATTATTTTATACTGTTGTGTTCTTGTGTTTATGGAAATTTGTCAAAGATCATATAGAAGTGCGGTTATGTATTTCAAAAAAAATATATACTTATAAACTTGTTGTTGTGCTTATGTGTCTAATGGAAAAGTTGACACAAGGAAATATAGCTGCTGTTGTTTTTCTTTTATCCAAGAAATTTTATATATGTTGTAGTTGAAATGGTTGTAGGCTAGAATGAAAAGTAGACAAATAGTGCTATTGGAAATGAGATTTAGAACAAATAAATGTGTTTTATTCCCATTATTGTGCTTTTGTTTTGTGAAAAAAAAAAGAGAGAAGAAATATGAAATCTGGAGATTGCAATGCTATGATAAAGAAAGAAAAAAATCTATTTAATTTTATTAAAAAAAAGAAGATTATACACATTAATGGTTGTCTTTTGATGAAAGGCTAGTTTTAGTATTTCCTGTGGTAATTATGAAATATATATATATATATATATATATATATATATATATATAACAAATATGTATATATAATTATAATTTTTGAATACATTTTTAGCCCACAATGAAACTGAATTGAACTATGTATATACATCACTATATATATACATATACACACACACATATATTTAATTAAATATGTCATTAACTGGTTATACATCTCATAAACCGCATAATATTAAACCTTATTTTGCTTATGTGGAGCGACTGTGTGGAAGAGAGGGGACCGACCTAACCTGAGAGGGTTTTCCTTGCCTTGTATACGTTTTAACTTTCTTTTAAAAGAAAAATTAGAAGTGGGATGGGGGAATGACATCCTCCAGACCCATGTAGCCACAAGCAAAAAAAAAAAAAGACAATGGTGGGGGTCGATCCCCCCACCCATCTCCCACTATGTAGTGGGGGATAGGTGGGAGGACTGCCCCCAACCCTCCTCATTTCCCTGAACCTTGCAGGCGGCAACGACATGTATACCTCGGGCCGTTGGCCCTAAAAAGAAACTCTTTCGGCCTCCTTTAAATTATGTTATGCTTTTATTGTATTTTAAACCTGTAAATAACAGATAGTATATATATATATATATATATATATATATATATATATATATATATATATATATATATATATATATATATATATATATATATATATATATAACCCCTGTTTATCAAACAAACACAGATTTAGTTACCACTTCAGATTGGAATACATGTATATACTTATTTATATAAATATGTATATACTCATAAACGTGTATATATATGTATATATAAACAAAAAAAAGGAGGATAAATAAATGAAACCAACAATATATACACTATAAATATACCTCTGTATCTTTTCTTCATGGCAGCCATGAGTAAGCAAAACCTTCAACTTGTAACAATGGAGGCAAAACAAAAATACAATAGAGAAGAAGAGAAAACAAAACAAAGAGGAGAAAACAAAAAGAAAAGCTAGGGTTGCCATAAGGAAATGATAAAATAAGATTAGGGCTTCTAGTGTAGAAAATAATAAAATATTGGAATTAGGGTTGAGTGGAGAATGTGAGGATATTAGATTTGTTAATTTATTTAATTCTTTTAATTATTCCATGTGCAAGGGAATTTTTGTTTCGCTCTATTTTTCTTTTCAAGTCTTTTTGCATTATTTGACTTTCTTTGTGCTTCATTTTAGTTGTCTAAATATTATTTTTGGGGTTAGGATTTTAAATTTCTTGTGGAATTTATTTTATGGGGATGGGATGTTTTTATTTTAATGGGATGCTTCATCCCTTGACAAGTTATTTATTTTGGGCATTCATTTTAATTCTCTTACATGTTTTTAATTTAATGAGTTGGAGAATTTCTTTATTGAAATCTATTTTAAGTTAATCAATTTTATCTCTGAGGGGATATTTTAATTTACCCTCTTTTTGATTATTTTAACTTGAGTTAATTAATAAATGTAATTGTCGAGATTTTATTTATTAATGGATTTAATTCAATTTTTATAATTTGGTTGAGTGGTTAAATTTATTTAACCTTGGAAGTTTATTTTCTTCTTATTTAATTATTTTAATTTTTGCATTAATTACTTCTTGAAGACGCGTTGTGCTGTCAAAATTTTCCTAGATTTTAGGGTTTTATTTTTATGACATTTTGGCGACTCTCATTTAAACACTCCATTTTATTAGACAACCATCATACCATTTGATGTATTTCTTATTTTCAATTTTATTATTGCATTAGAGTTATGGTTTGATTTTGATTCATTCAAAATCATCTCTTTCACCTAGGAAACTTAGGGTTTGAATTAATTCCGTTCTAACCCTAGAAGCGGCGTACTTCGTGTCGCATAACCCCCTAGTCGGCTATCACCACACAGGGGATTGTGTAGGTAGACACACTACCCTGAATATGATTGACATGTTTACGCCTTATGCATATTGCCACCGAGCATGCTGACGCGTGCGAAGGTGTTTCTAGGGACATGTAGAAATTTTTTTGATATTTTGTATCATGACCACATGACAAATGTAGACATGACATGCGTGTTGCATGTCGTGATCGCATGGGAAATGTGAGCATGACACTAACTGCATTTTTAGAACTTACCTTCACAAGGTTGTCAAAATTGATATGTCCCAATCTTCTGTGCCATAGCCAACTTTCATTAACCTATCCTATCAAACAACTTCTTGCTTGAATCTCCTTGAGATTGTAAAGATTATTTTTTGTTGGGAATTAAGGTGTCTCAACCTTGGTAATTCCTTGCATTATTTTAATTGTATTTATTTATTCATTGCCTATGTTGTAAATTAATTGTAAATTACATATTGTCATCTTGTGGGATGTGGCATGGTGATGTGTCATCCTACATGGAAGATGACAACTTGTAATTTTGTCCTCACATGAGGAGGTAGGCGTCCCAATTTGTGGTAGGAATATTTTGCTATGTGTCAGCATCTTAGATGTTGTGTAAGGGAATATTGACCGTAACGGTCATGACAGATTCCTATGATGAAGTTTGACATGTAAGAGTTAGAAATAGGAGATTCTATGACAGGTGAAGACATGTGTCGAAGAGCATCTTTGAAAAAGGCATCTTTGGGTGCCCCAAGGTGGACTATGACATGTTGTAAGAGAATATGCTATTTATAGCCTATGTATGACAGATTCTCTTAAAGCTGTAAGTTGTAACTGTTATGACAGATTCTATGACTGTCATAAGAGTCGTAAGAGCATCTGTCATAGCCTATTTTAGAAATAGGTGACCTCTTTGGGATGGGGTGTGTGGACAAGTGTTAGAAGCATCTTACAATGTTGACCAAGTGTCCATAGGCATGGGTTTTGGGCCATGAGACCAAGTTAGACGCCCATTCCAAGATAGAGGCAATTTTGCCTTGTATTGTCTATATAAACAGGTGCTTGGAGGAGAAGATGTACTACAGGTTTTAAAGGTACTATTATGCTACCAAATCATCTCCAGATACGAGTGTTGAAGACTCTTGTAAGAGAGTTGGCTTTGATTTGTGTTGTAATCTCTTTGTTTATGTAATACAGTTGAGCAATGTTTTGGAGTGTGGGGTTTTTCACCCGTAAGGGTTTTCCCCACGTATATCTTGTGTCTCTCTTCTTCTTTTATTCTTTCTTCTTTATGTGTTTACTACAATATCTCATGTTAATGGTTTAATGTTGCTATAATAGTTTGGATAAATTTGAATTTACACTCTCCTCCCGTCATTAGATTAGTGTAGGAAGTGATTTCCGCACACTTAGCTTCCTTTCATTTTTTGTTTCGCTTGCCTCAGAAACCAACTTACCAAAGCTTGCCTTCCTAATCTCATAGCCTTTTGCATTAAATGTCAAACTATATCCATTATCGCACATCTGGCTTATTCTAAGAAAATTGTGCTTTAGTCCTTCAACATTATAGACACTGTGAGTCTTATCTTTTCCATCAATACTTACTATTCCTTTATTGTAGATCTTCGCAGATGTTTTGTCACCAAACTTAACTAAGCCTCCATTCCTTTCTTGTAGACTTATAAACTTACTTTTATCTCCGGTCATGTGACTGGAGCAGCCATGGTCTATCACCCATGAATTTTGTCTCTTAGCATGAAATGCTATTTGTACTATTAGAGATTCTTCTTTCTTCTGACCATCCTTCTTCTCCTTATACACTTTCTTAGTATCCATCTTCTTATTCAAAAGAGATTCTAATACATTATCCTTCTTAGGAGGCACATTCTCCTTTCTTTCCTATTTGTTAAATTTTACAAAATTTGTTCTACAATATTTTGCAATATGACCAAAATTATTGCAATTGTAACAAACTATTCTAAAATATCCTAGAGGTGCAAAAACATTTTTTCTAGTAAAATTAGTTCTTCTCCTAGGAACAATTCTACAACTATCAACGCTATGACCATATTGATTACATGAATAATAATAGCCATAAAAGGATTGAGGAAACCTGATCATAGCAAAGTATGTTGCAAGAGGGGGTCCTCTGTAGCTCTTCTCCTTCAGATCTTTGACTTTTGTGAAGCCATCATCTTCCTTCTTCCACTTCTTCTCTTTAGTCTTTTAGGAGGATCACTAGATGTTTAATGCTGACCTTCTTCAAATCCTAATCCAGCCATGTTCTTTGGAAATCTCTAACTGCTAATCATTTCATCAAGCATGTCACTACTCTTTACAAACTTCATACTTAGGTTAATCTGATTCTTAGCCTTTTCTAACTCTTTTCTTAGAGACACAACTTTAGATTCCAACTTTAGACATTCTTCAGATTTTGCTTTCAATTCAAAATTTGTAACTTCTTCTATTCTATTGGCTTCTTCAACTTATGTCTTCAAATCAACAATCAACTCTTCTAATTTTACAAGCTTCTCAAACACCATATCTTCTTGAAGATGCAGCTTCAATTTGGATTTTTTCTTCCTAAGTTTCTCAATCTCTTGTAAAACACATACTAGCTCTCCTTCTAAGTCAACTTCTCCTTCTTCATTCTTAGGGTCTTCCAAATCAGTATTGTTCTAATCTTTATCAGTGTCTACATTATCATAAACATGAATTCATTTTACTTCAGCCTCAAAAACACCTTCATTGTTGTCTTCTAAAATGGGGCTTTCTTTAGAGGTGTTATTGTCACCTTTTATGTATAGACTCTTCTTGTTCTTCTGAAAATTCTTCTTTGGATAAAACTACTTGTTACTTTTCTTACTATCAAATTCATCACTTTTGTCTTTTCTTTTAAAAGGACATTTAGCAGCAAAGTGAGAAACCTTTCCACAATTAAAACACTTAAAAGGTAACTTACCTTTATACTTCCTAGATCCTCTCTTCAATCTTCTTACAAAATTGGCCTTTTCCTTGTTTATCTCAGATTCAGGATCTTCTTTTCCTTCTTTGATGCCTTAAATGGAGATACTCTCTTAGAAATCTCAGTAAATCCAGTCCTCATTTCATAGGCAGTAAAAATACCTTGTAGCTCATCAATAATTATCTTATCAAGATATTTTGATTCTTCTATAGCAGAGACTTCCGAATCATACCTGGAAGGTAAATATCTAAGTACCTTCTTGATAATCACTAGCTCTTTTACTTCTTTATCTAGTCCTCTCATAGAATTCACAACTTCATTACCTCTGAGCAGGTAATCAAAAATATTTTCTTCCTCTCTTATTTACAAGCTTTCAAATCTTCCCTTAAAGGTCTGCAGGTTGGTTTGCTTCACCTTTATGTCTTGTTCATAGATGCTTTGAAGCTTATCCCATATTTCTTTAGCAGACTTGCATTGCATCACTTTCATAAATTTAGAGTTATTTAAACCACATAGAATTGCATTCTTAACCTTGGCATTATTCTCACATTCCTTCTTACCCACCTAGTTTGTTGGAGGAGTTGTAGAAGCAGTATAACCATCCTTAATAGATTTCCATACATCAAACCTATTGTGTGGTTACACAACATGCCCCATTTTGCCCTAGCAAAATAGGGACCCAACCTTTTTCTTGGCTTGCTTGCCCTTTTCTTTTGGGCAGTATGGTAAAATAATCAATGCCAAATGCATGATAGGATGTCATCCTGTGCATATCTGGACCTCAGGATATAGGTCAAATTTTCAAACTTTGAATTTCATATTATAGATCTTGCCAAGCAAAAGAGGATGAAAATTTAAGCAGGTTTGCCTTTTGAAGCACCTTGAAATTCGTTAAAACAAAGAAGTTACAATTGGTCCAAGTTCAGTTAATAGGTCATTAGGATATTTTACATTGCATGTCATCTAGATATTAACTTAATATCCTGGTGCCTATTAGTATCCAGACATCAAATTTAAGTGATTTATTGGATTAAATGCCATATGAAGGATATTAGTCGACACCTAGATCTTAACTTAATATCTTGACCTCTGATAATATCCTTGTCCTAATGACATCATGTCATCTTGATCTTTCAAAGGCCTTGACTTTGCTGACATCATGCAAATATTGTTGAGTACTTGTGACTTAGATTACAGGCATCGGCTTGTGCTGCTCTTTGTCTCAGTGATCTCTTGTTCTTGGTTGATTGCCCTTTGTTATCAGCCTAACAGGGTCTATCGGCATAACTTGTTTGTGTTCCAGTGATGGAGTATGTTTCATCGATGGTGTTCTATCCATTGGCTTAACTATCGCTATTGGCCTTGTCTTAAGTTCTCTCGGATTGCCTGTGCTACACCGATCAGTGTAACTGTAACTATCAGCGAAGTTTTGTGTAGTCTTTGCGATAGTTGGTGTCTCTCCGATGGAAAGGTGTTTAGCCTAGCTTGAACTATCAGCTAAGCTCTAAGATGTCACTCTGACTATTATGTGTGTTACCGATGGAGGTTTGGTATCGGCGGGACTAACGCTATCAGCCTTCAGTGGAATTCTTAGTCCGATCAGCTTGGTCTATTTAATGGAGTTTGGCATTGGTAGAAGGAACTTTGTCAGTGAAGAAGGATGAAGTCACACCGAAGGTCTTGGTCACTCCAATGGTTCGTTGATGTTTGACCAGCTGGGGTCGTCGGCAGCAAAAGCATCGACGATAGACTTACCATGAGTTTGTGGATATATACTGCTGTGTTTGTCAACTGATGCATGTGGGACCATTTAGTCCTCATGAATATGAGTAGTTGTGAATGGTTAAAAATGAACTGTCAACCTTTTGGAAGTTGTAATAGTCTAAGATAGTAACCGATTGTTCTATTTTTCTGTAATGTGAGATGTGACTAGAATTGGTGAGGGAGAACAGAGTTTGGGTTAAGGGTGATGTCCTGTACTATATGCTATTTGTGGCATGATAATAGTATGGACTAACCCGAGTGCTGTGATTAGAACTGAGGAGAACTTTGTGCAGGGTTATGCTGTCATTTATTTCTTCCAGATGGAACAAGATGTTAATCTCCTGCAAAGGCTATGAGCCTGTAATTGTATTGTAACTATTTGGTTGCTGAATAATACAATGGCTCTATGATTTGGAGTGTGGGGTTTTTTTACCTGTAAGTGTTTTCCCACGTAAATCTGTGTTTGTGTTTTGTCTTTCATGTTTAATATTTCTGCTATTGAAACTAGTTAATGTTGCTTGTACTTTCCTCTAAGGGTCAATGTTGGAAATGTTCTATGTCTGTTTCCGCTTTAGTGGCATAGTTGTGTGTGTTTTTGAAGAGATTGAAAAGAATTTAAATCTGTCGAAGACACCACTGTTATTAGAAATACGTTCTGAGATGCTCTCATTTCCTTACAAGTGGTATTAGAGCCTTCTTTTGGGATCTGCTTTGGTGCTCACATATGTACATTTGTGTGCTACATGTGTTTGCATGTAAGGGTTCCTAGTGTATAAGGTCTGGGTATTCCTTCTGTGATGATTTCTTAGTGCGACAGGCTTGAGGAAATCTGAAGGAATCTTCTGATAATTGATCCTTGTTAGAGTGAAGTTTGGCAGTTGATCTTGTCTTCATATTACAACAGGCACTTGAAGGATGGTGAAGACGGAGATACTAGAGATGGTCATATTGAAATGATGTGGTCTGAGGCTCCTAGTTGGCAGTGGTATAATCCTGATGCTTGGGGTGGAATACTTTACTCTATGGTTGAGACGCAACAAATCTCTCTATTGGATGTCTATGTGAGAGGCTCCCTGATGATACAGAGAAGCTTGGGTTGTTTCTTAACTATGGAGAAATGTGCTTATGCTAGGTGTTTTGTCCTGGAATTGGAAGGCATAATGTTGTGTTACCCTGATTGCATGTAGGTTATGGAGTTGATCATTGGATGATCTGGGAGCTTCTGTGATAGCCTATCTCCCTCAGATGCATGTGCATGTTGGTGGTTATGGAGTTGGCCTACAAGTGGGCCTGAAGTTCCTAAACTATTGTTTTCTTTAATGGATGCTTTGTACTTGCATGTCTCAGAATCATGTTCCTTGGTTTTGAGGGGTTTTATAGTTTTTTCTAAAATCTATGGTTATGCATATTCATGATGATCCATTTTTTCTAGTTTAACCGTTATGGTGTTTCTTGATTCTTATTCTTGGTCTTCCAGATGTGAAGTGGGTATGGATGTGCATGGGTGTTCTTCAAACACAGTGGTTTTGCAGGTTTTACACAGTCAAGAGAAAAACTTGTGGTTTTGTGAAGCTGCAGTTAAGCTATTTCTAGACCCTGGCTTTTGGGGTGTTGCTAAATGATATAGTTGCAGTTTTGCATGCATGCTCTATGCATGGTGTGAGGAGGTGAAATGCTTTCTCTACATGGGAGTACTGGTATGTGATATGTCACTGAGTATTTCTATGGGAATGCTTGTTGGTTTTCTAGACTATGGTGCTCAGGTTGTGGACATGTTTGGCGAATCAGATTTGTAAGTAATCTGGTGCTTGAGTCATGTTGTCTACATTGTTATCTATTCCTTGAGATCTTAGTTTTGTAGTTTCTAGTGTGATAGTGAGTTTGCATGGTACATTGGTAGGATCTACGAGTTATGTAGTTTTGTAGGTTGATCACCTATTAAGCTACAGTGAGATGACTTGGATGTGGACTGTCTTTATCCACAAGATTATTTCAGTGTTTATGCAAAATTTGTTAGCTGGCCTTGTCTGTGGTCACTTGTGCATTGGTGTGACTGCTTCAAGATGAGAGGATGGATGTTATAAAGTACCTGAATAGTCAGTTAAGGAGACTTGTAGCATGTGTATCATGATGTCATGAATAGCTTGGATACATAGGTTTGTGTAAGCTACTGACAGTGATAGTGTATTTCCTTGGTTTGGAGATCTTGGTGCCACTTGGTTTTATTGTCTCATGGACATGTTAATGTGTGGACCTGGAGGATTTTCAGATTAGGAGATGTTTGGTCATGATGCCTGAAAAGATCAGTTGCCACGGTTCAGTGGGAGCTTTAGCATTTATTGTGCATTCATCACTTAGTGGTGAATGATCTTCTTTAGTGTTGTAGATGTTACTAGGAGGAGCTCTTAGATCGTGTTGCTGTAGAAGGGTTCTTTCGCATTTGCAGGGGCACTATTTGAGGATGTGTAACATCTTGGAGTTGTGGAGGATTCATGAAATCCTTGGCTGAGGTGTTGGTGGTGCTTGATAGGCGATGTTGGTTTAGAGTTTGGTTTGTTTCATGTCATGTAATTTTCTTGATTTCTGCATTTGAGTTTTGGCATGATACATTGCTATTGAGACCATAGTTATGTTCACCTAGAACATGGAATCTCCAAAGGGGGATGGTAAGATCATGATGTCATGATAAGTTCCTGATTTTGATGATTGGAGCTTTGACAGTGGTCTGGTGATTCTTTGTGTTTTGGGTGCATTGATCTTTTGCTTGATTACTTCATGTTGGTGCAGTGATGCATTTGGAGTTTAGCATGAAATGATTATTTGCAGATGTTCATGGGTACATGGAGAATAAGGTGAGGCTATAATTCTCTTAAGATAAGAGAAGTGTTGTTGATGGTTACTCTTGATGAAGATTTCAGCAGAAAGTCCGAGGAGCCTACACCTTGGTTGGACGTGAGTTCAATAGAGACCTATGAGGAGATTGCTCTTGCAGGAGTCATGATGGCTTGTATATCTTGGAGGAGCATTCTTATCCCCACTCATGGTCTACTCAGTAGTTTATTACTTGAGAGGTATTGCCCATTGTTTCTCTTAGGTGTTTTATGCTTTCTTTCATAGACATGGATCTTGAACTGCTCATAGATGGTTCTGGAGGATTCATTATGAGAGATTGATAGCATGATTATCTCCTTTTGCATTTGAGTTTAAGATATCATTCATTGATGAGGACTGTTAGGAGATGGTTTTATGGGCTGATTTCCTAAAATGGGAAATAGATTAGTTTGATCTTCTTTGGTTTGAGGGGCTTACATCCATGTTAGTTGCATGATTACATATGTTGATTTTGATCTCTTGAGATTGAATGTTTGTTTGGGTGTTGTTATGCTGTTCTCTTTGGGGTTTTGAAGAGGAGATCATACTTGACATAGTTGGCATTCAGAGGTGTATGTAGAAGGATTGTCTATAGGTATATGATGTGCAGAGTTACTCTCTATGGTCCTGGTTATCTTCCTGGATGGTTTGTTTCACACTACATTGGTTTGAGGTTTGATTGGAGCTGAGGTGATCACTAGTTTGTGGTCATGTGTTTTCACTTATGTTCTTGGGTGATGACATGGAAGTTCTGTTATCTTTTTCTTTTGTTGGGTGTGGAGAACTTGGGAGAGTTCTGGACTGGTGGTGAGGAGTTGTTCTTGCAAGTTATTTGATTACAGGTGTTGCGTATCATTGTGGATGTTTCCTTTGTACTACATGATGTTTACACTTTCTATGTAATGCTATTGGTAGACTTTGTATGCCATGATCTTTTTTAGATCTGCATTACCCATGCAATGGGAGTTCTTGGATGTGTTTGGTCTTCTTCAACTGGTTGACACATGGAGCTTGTATTTGCAGTTGATGGGTGTATATGTAGGTGGCATGAGTCTTCTGATATGAATACCTTCAAGGTATGGATGATTGGATGGATTAGCACTTGCTGTATGTGCTATTTTCAGTCACGTGGGTTTTGTTTAGTTGGATGGGTGCAGTTAGTTTTTTGGTTGTTGTTCTAGCTGATGTTCTATCTTATTTTTGGAGGATGGTTTCATGGCTGTGTTCTGGAATCTTTGAAGTTGGTTATGTTGGAGCTTCTGTGTAGCTTGTGAGCACAGTGGAGTGGAGGTAGTATCAACTTTGGTTCTATGACTTGGAGTGTTGATGGTTTCCTATAATTACTTCATCAAGTGGGAGAATGTTGAATACTTTTGACTCAGATTACATGCATCGGCTTGTGTTACTCTTTGTCTTAGTGATCTCTTGTTCTTGGTTGATTGCCCTTTGTTATCAGCCTAACAGGCTCTATTAGCGTAACTCATTTGTGTTCCAGCGATGGAGTATGTTTCACCGATGGTGTTCTATCCATCAGCTTGACTATTGCTGTCAGCCTTGTCTTAAGTTCTCTCTCCGATTGCCTTTGCTACACTGATCGGTGTAATTGTAACTATTGGTGAAGTTTTGTGTAGTCTTTGCGATAGTTGGTGTCTCTCCAATGGAAAGGTGTTTGGCCTAGCTTGAACTATCAGCTAAGCTCTAAGATGTCACTCCGACTGTTGCATATTACTGATGGAGGTTTGGTATCAGTAGGACTAATGCTATCGACCTTCAGTGGAATTCTTACTCAGATGAGCTTGGTCTGTCCGATGGAGTTTGGAATTGGCAGAAGGAACTTTGTCGGTGAAGAAGGATGAAGTCACACCGAAGGTCTTGGTCACTCTGATGGTTCATTGATGTTTGACCAGCTGGGGTCGTCAGCGGCAAAAGTGTCGATGATAGACTTACTGTGTGTTCATGGATATATACTATTGCTGTGTTTGTCAACTGATGCATGTGGGACCATTTAGTCCTCATGAATACGAATGGTTGCGAATGGTTAAATATGAACTGTTGACCTTTTGGAAGTTGTAATGGTCTGAGATAGTAACCGATTGTTCTATTTTTATGTAATGTGAGATGTGACTAGAATTGGTGAGGGAGAATAGAGTTTGGGTTAAGGGTGATGTCCTGTACTGTATGCTATTTGTGGCATGATAACAGTATGAAGGACTAACCTAAGTGTTGTGATTAGAACTGAGGAGAACTTTGTGTAGGGTTATGCTATCATTTATTTCTTCCAGATGGAACAAGATGTTAATCTCCTGCAAAGGCTATGAGCCTGTAATTGTATTGTAACTATTTGGTTGCTGAATAATACAATGGCTTTGTGATTTGGAGTGTGGGGGTTTTTTACCTGTAAGGGTTTTCCCCACGTAAATCTGTGTTTGTGTTTTGTCTTTCATGTTTAATATTTCTACTGTTGAAATTGGTTAATGTTGCTTGTACTTTCCTCTAAGGGTCAATGTTGGAAATGTTCTATGTCTGTTTCCACTTTAGTGGCATAGTTGTGTGTGTTTTTAAAAAGATTGAAAAGAATTTAAATCTGTCGAAGACACCACTGTTCTTAGAAATACGTTCTGAGATGCTCTCATTTCCTTACAAACATTAGAGGATCAGGATATTGATTTTGCTAATATCCTGACCTTATTTTATCATCCTGATTCAGATGATGTCACATCATCTCAGCTTTATGAAGAACATTGAATTCGCTTACATCATCCAAATATTAACTATCATCTAGATCTTAACATAGTATCCGAACATCTTTTAACATCCATATCCTGATGACATCATCCTATCCCGACATGATATAAACAACACCATGTGCTGACATCATCATGACCTTAAGCTGAGGGGATATTTTGCATTCCCATTATCTAGATCCTATTCTAATATCCTTATCTTTATGATGTCACCTTATTATATCACACTGAAGGATCTCCTCTTGCTGATGTTATCCAGATATTCTGATCGGATGCATATTTTGTGCTTATAATGTCCAAACCTTAACCTGATAGCTATGACCTAGATTGGACAGTAGCGCATCCTTACTGGAGAATCTTATCAACAAGAAAGATTCTCTGCGCTACCATGAGATGATGACATGTGTCCATATGCATATCCCGACTTACTTTGAACATATTTGAGACCCGATAACAATTCCTTGGTCAACGAAGGTTGACCTGACCTATGATGATGTAATCTGAATATTCATATTTGGATATCCACATGGATATTCCTCAGTAGGATATCCAGTTCCACATATCCGCGCTTTTTGCATTTAATGCAATGTAAGGGCCATTGGCATTTAAATTTGAATGCACACCAATGAACACCTATGAAGATCTTGTGCAATCTTGCTAAAATAGGCTATCAAATCACCTTGATGCCATTAATAAACCCTAAAATCATGAATTGCTTAAAGAAAAGGGATTTCTATCATCATAATTGACACAATTGCATTCGAGAGCCATAAATTTCTACTATTAGAGCTCATTGCAAACCAAAGAATGAAATTAAAGAGGAGCACTTCATTCAGAGCATTATTCAGTCATTATCACGCTGATTATAGGTTAAGGAAGCAATCCCACATGTATAAAAAACCTACCCCTCTGGTTATTTTGTAAAATCGTACCATGATTAGTTAAATTGAGGGTAAATGATGAACATTGATAGTGATTACACATTGTCTAATTCAATTCATAGGATTTAGGCATGTTTCAATTTTAGAGCATGAAAAATCAATATTGTGCTAAACCTAGATAGACAAATATATGTTGTTATATGAGACTAGAACATTTAAATTGTAGGAAGAAATGTCACAGCCATGTATGGATAAACAAGATACCGAATTCAAACTAGTTATGTTCCCTAGAATGCATAACATATATAACAAGCTAGGATTCACAGAGGATACCCATTCGGGTAATACAAATATAGGGGAATTCAGAGCAAGAATTGATTCTCGAGAAGATAGCCCCATCCTACAGAACATAGTGGCATCAGGCTTATATCATGTGGTTGGTTTTCCTTATTCCATGGAATCTTTTGACCTTATGGCTAAGTGTGCACTGAATTATTACGTTACTACAAGGAAAGTAGAGAAATAGGAGAGACTTTATGCAGATTTATCTGTGGAAGGAATAACTGAGGTGTTCCATTTGCCGGTATCCAAATCTGTATATGTGCCTGACTTGGATGCATTGGCAAAGGAATTTGATGACAATAATAAGGTTTGTAGAAAGGTGATATACCAGAGATAGAGAAGTCTAGATAATATAGCCGGGGCAACTTCCAAAATGGTACAACACTTATATAAGTTTGATTTTAATGAAGAAGTGCAGTATATAATGTTCATGCTCTGCATGATGAAAGGGCTGGTAAATTGTGGAACCTTTGAGTTCTGGATGTTTGGACTCATGAGGATGGTTATTGAATATGAAGAGGATCAAGTGAAGGTCCAATGGGCCAATATTATCAGTGATACAAGACATGACCAGATGGTCAAGTGGAAGGAAGGTAAGGGGATGATCTTTAGAATGACATCCTACTTAGTATATGCTTGTGCAGTGAAAGGCACATTTGATGGCCTACAAACTGTAGGAAGGATGGGTAGATCACCCAATGAGAAGACTCCGTGGGAGCACTATCCCTAGTTGGAGAGAAGACTTTTATTTCAACATTATAAAATAGTTAATGATTTTATTTCTGATGCACTTAGTCCAGCGCATGGAGGGAGATAGAACCAAACAGATTTCAATGGGTCCTACAAAGGCAATCAACTAATATGGCTCTTGGTTTGTCAAGGACAAAACTTATTCCTACATTTGAATGGAAGGTTTTAGTGGGAAACCATATATGTTACCAAGGTACCATTCATATAAGGTAGTACTAATGGAGATGATGAGGCAACAACTGCCCACATTTGAAATGTCCAAGGTAAAGGAAGGGAAGACCTATAGGAAGTTCCCCATTGATATAAACTGGTTCTTGGTGGGAGCCATAGAAAATGCAAGGAAAGCTGAAATGGAGTTGAAAAGATTAAATCTAAAATTGTTTCCACTCACCAGAGATTATGATCCTTACCATAGAATTGAGAAGAGATTCAATAAGAAGTATAAACATACGGTACACCTTGAGGACTATTGGGTAGATTGCGATGATGAACATGAGGTGAGAAGAAGAGAGTATTAGAGGTTAACATTGGATCAAATGAGGACTTTAGGGCAGCTTGAAGTGCCCCCACAAATCAAAAAGGATGATCATAACCTCATGGATCTTGATTATGAGGAACAAAAGATATACAATGACATGATTTATGCCTTAGATCTAACACAGAAAGAAGAGACTTCAATAGATGTCCCCACAACCAAAGTTATGGCTAGGACAAAGAACTGGGTTGCCAAAAAGATCAATGAGCTTAAAGCAAAAGGTGTGGCAATCACAAATGACAGAAAGGGGAAGAGAAAGGAAAGAGAAGAACAAGGAAATGATGATTTCCTTGAACGAAAGAGACAAATCCTAGGGATAAAGTTACTTGAAGCTAGTTCATCTGAAGCAACAGAAGAGATTACCTCTGAAATAGTATCCCTAGTATATAAACCATTGTCACATCTTATAGGACCTATGCTTAAGGAAATTCCTATGCCTACCCCTCAAATGCCTACCCCTCAAATACCAACCAAATAGGGGAAAATGCTAGAGGATATAAAGCAAAGTCCAGTAAAGACTACTACAGGGGAGGAGGAGAGTAATGATGAAGAAGATAAGATGCCTCCTAGAACGCTTAAGAGGAAAGGAAAAAGTGATGTGTTGCAAGGTGTTAAGGTTCCCAAACAATGTAGATACCAAATTCCTAGGATCAAGGGAGCTATTACATCACTAGCAGATGCATCAGGATCAAGTGATCCATTTATAAGTGCAGCTCGAGTCTTGCAACATAATATCCAATAGAAACAATAGTCAAAGTAAAGACTGAGATGACATATGAGGCTAAGAGTCAAGATCAAGAAGAAGAGGCTACAAAGGCCTTACCACTAAGTCAAACCATTTATCTTACTGAAGATTATGTGGTAAAGGATATTACCAACCATCCTATTGAGAACATGTTGCAACATACATAAGCTACAAATAAAGGTGATGCAACAGTGGAGACACATAATGAGGAAAAATAAAGATAAGAATCCCCTGAAGTAGAGGTACATATGGGACCTCTCAGTACTTTAATTGAGAATGTGACAAGCTCGATAGTGGTCGATTTGACCTATGTGCCTGGAAAGGGAAACACTAAAGAAGAGGCTATTAAATATTGTTTAGGGTAAAATTGGGATTTGATAATGTTTAAGTGTTTAGATGTTTGAATCATCTTTTCACCCTTAACATTCAAGAATCTAGGGTCGAGTGGCAATGAGCTATCATACCCTAGGTCACTGTGAGATGTAGGGAAGCTTGGATTAGGATGTTTAATTATCAATTTTACTTCTCCTATGATTAATTAACCATTAAAACTCTAATTTCACAAATACAACTGTAAACAGAAGAATAACAGAGAAAGCTCTTACAAAGGGAAGAAAAATATCAAATCACAGAGTACCTATTTTCGAGGTTCCGAGGTGAAAAAGTCAGGGACACAAGAGCGGGCACCCAAATCCAATGCCCTAGTTTTTGGTGAGATCTAGAAACTCAGTCTGCAACTCTTCCTTGTTGATCCAGAGATTTTCCTGTCACGGAAGTTGGAGGACTAATGAGCAGGCGCCCAAGTCTAGGGTGTTGTTTTTCCTTCAGTTCTACAATTCTGACACTTCAAGATGCCTTCCTACAAATTCACTTTGTCCAGCTCCTCAACCTATAACCTGCAATCATGAAAACTTTGGGAGGGGGTTGTGGTGTTTAGAGGCTTGCCTCAGTCAAGCCCTAGAGGACACTTAAGTCTTTGAACACCATTGTCAGATAGAGAGTGCATGCCCTTGTGAGGCAGAGGCAAAAACCAAAGTAAATGATGATGAAAACACAATATAATGTCACCTTGTAGTGAAGATCTCATGAGAGGAAGATGCCCTTCATTCCATGATGAAATGGATGCTCAAATCTGTAAACATAAACACATAGACAACACAATTCTACTCTTGCAACACAATGAAAGCCTTGAATCACCTTGAGAATCCTTAAAGTTCACAATTTCCATCTAGTTCCTAAATGAATTCCTAAACATGCTTTTATATGCAACTACAAGCACTCCTGCCAAGATTTCATAAATTCAAACTTACTGTGTCAGCATAGGGACCAAATAATGGTCATAAACTGACACTTCAAATTTGGGCCTGACCCAAAATAAGCCAGGACTAGGGCACGAGCACCCAAGTCCTCCCCCCTATTTTGGGTAGGGTTAAGCTCAAGGGGTCCTTCTGGATCCCATTTGTTATGTTACCTAGGGCTCATTCCATCGGGATGCCAAATTATGAAGTAAGATGTCCTATATGCATGCAAAAGACCCGGGAGCTAAACCTTATGAGGGAAAAGTCCCCAAGGGGACATTTTCTAACATTACATTTAGCCCCCACTTTAATGTATGTATAAATGCAAGGCCAATACATGCATTAAAGTATAGTCACAAACACAACAAACATGCCAAGCACGGAGTACACATGCCAATCACATAGAAAACAGTAATAGGTACCCAACACATGGTGAAGATAGTTATAGTCACACAGAACATGGAGAAGATAGTAAATGCATAGAAGACACATTAATGAATGGAAAAAAGAAATGATTTCTTTTCTTTTCTTTTTCTCATATATATGAAATGCAAATGCAAGTACTCGAAAGTAAACAAACCTCCCATAATGCAGGAAGCACTCATCGCACTGGTCTTTATACTACATATATGGGGCAACACACACGTAAGACATGCAAAACCTCCCAAAATGTAGGAAGCACTCATCATGCTAGTCTTTAGACTGCATATGGGGCAACAAACATGCCAAACAAAGTAAGCACTCCAAACACACAGACTTGAAGACATGGAGAAAACACGATAGACAAACGATGGAGTGTACCTATTTCTAGGTCCAACACCATCTCAGGCACATTACAAGCACACATCAATGATTGGGATTCACCAAAACAATCACTGAAAACATGCTTAAGGGTTGAGTTAGTCATAGAATCACTCCCCGCTTCCACATAGGACTTTTGAAAATGACAGGATGATGCAATCTGCTCTGATAAATACACCATCCTTGCCTCCATAGAGGCCTTAAGATAAAAAGGATATACACAATATCTTGCCTCCACAGAGGGCTTAAGTGATTGATTGATTGATTGCAAACAAACTCAGGATGCAAGAAGTACTCATTGAGTTAGTCTTTAAACTGTATCTGAGGACAAGCACATAGCTAACATCTACAACAGACAGCTTACCTTATATATGCCCCCACCTTAAGGTGGTTGATATTAGGTATCGATATCAAGCATGTTAAGGTAGGAAGAAAACACACAAGGGAACACAAGCTCTTGCAAAGCCCATGCCCCCCAGAGGTGACATGTACTTTACGATCGCCAAATGTTCCCACAAACACATCCCTACAAGAAACATGTTAGTGTCTGCATAATCATGATAAACAACATCAATGCATATGATTAACCACACAAAGAGCCAAGGTTATACACCAAATTTGGAGTTCAAGGATAACCATGGGGCTATATCATGAAGCTCTCTGAATAAGGTACCGCTAAGGCTAGATTCAAAGACACACAAAGGTTCACAAAGCAATAGTATTGTTAAGGTTTGTAAATGAGATAAAAACATAATCAAATTCACTATGCAGAAAGCACGAGTGCTTCCACTAGCCAAGCATCACATAAAATATACAACCCCATCGTCATATTAGGAACTAAGTCCATTTTTTGATTGCTCTCGAAAGAGACACTAGGTCTGCATCAGTATAAATGTTTGTCATCATCCACCTACTAGGTGGAAACACTAGAGGAAGGGAAACAATAAATAAGAGAGGAGAAGCAAGTGTCTTAGGGATAGTCACGTAGGAGGGTGCCCCCTGTGTCACCAACCGTAACGCTATGTCCGTAAGATACAACACACAACAATAAAACTAGAGAGAGAGGCAATATAGAAGAATGATGATACAAATAGAAGAAGGTCACAATAGAGGCAGTCTCCTAGTATCCTAGACCTTACAAGAGAATCAGGGGTCATCCCAGGAGGCCTAGACAACACATAACACATCACGGGGGAAGCACATCACGAGAGAGATAAAGGTTTAGAGATACTTACCTGTAGGATCTTCCAGGCTACGTCTTATCATCAAGTAAATCATCATCATCTTCCCACCCCTAAATGCTAGAGGAAAGTGGGACATAAGGTACCATAGCCTAACTCTTGTCTTACTCATCATGTTGTTCATTGTTAGGATCATGTTTGTTTGGTTCAATGTTAGGATCAATGTTTTCTTGTTGAGATGCAAGGTAAGATCGTCACCTTCTCTTTCTCCTTTTTGCATTTTGAATTTGTTGTGCTTTATGACTTAGTTTTTGTAACAAAGGGATTTGCCTTGTCATGGATTTTTGTGTTGTAGAGGAGGAAGCACCAGGATCAAAGGTCATTTGTCTAGGTGGAATGTTTTCTTGTGGAAGCTTACTAGCATACTTATTCTCTATCCTCTTAGTGATGTCCAAATGACTTGAATATTCAAACAAAGGAGGGACATTAAAGGTCTTCTTTTCCTTAGTGAAATCTAGGGTGTGTGAACAATCAACTAAAGGAAGAAGGTTAGTGGCATGACCCACAGAGGTAGGAATTTTATTATTGTTAAATGAATGCTCATTTTCTACCCATGGAGTGTTCTTTGTTAAAGGGAGCTCTTCATTCACTAATACTTCATCTTGGCCAGGGAGGGCAGTGGAATTACTAAAGCTATCCCTAGTCTTCTCATTTGAGTATTCAATTATAGGGGAAGTAGGATAACTTATGGGATCATCATCAACTTTTTCCTTGCTACTCATGGAGAAGAACTCAGTTAAGCTTTCTAATATTGTAGGATATTCACTCATGAGGGTTAAAAATTGGTCAAAATCAAGATCTTTGATAAATGCATTTAAAGATACCATTGAGAAATGACATGAAGGTTCCATTCCAATGTAAGATCAGGTTTTTGAAAAGATTTTCCAACTTTATGCAAAAGTCAAGTGCAAAACTATATGCAAAAATGACCTAGATGCTTGATTTTTTGTATTTTTTCAATGCAAATGAATGAACAAAGGATGTTGTAAGGCTTCTAGTCAAGGGAAGAAAATTATATGTTTTATATCAGTCCAAAACAGCACTATGATATTCCTCAACATAGACTTGTTGCAAATCCAAGATAATGCCAAGTCAAACTATAGTGAAAATATGTCAAAATAGGCACTTTTTTCACCAAAACTTAATGCAAAAGAGCATGAACAAGGGTGTTGTGAGGAAAGTGATGATGGAAAAAAAATTAGATCAGTAATAACAGCCACTTAATCTCAAAATTCCCAACACAACACACTTCTAGTGCCACTTAAGGTAAAACCCTAGTGAAATATAGCAAAAAATAGGCTATTTTTCATGGTTTTTCAATTCTAAGACCTAGAAAAAGGGGTGTTGTAAAGAATTTCAGGAGGTGCATAAAATAAAATCAATAATATCAGTCACCTCAATCCATAAAATTGATCACAACACACTTGGAGTGCAAACTAGGTCAAACCCTAGGGAAAAAATAGTCAAAATGTGTAGTTTTTTGCCAAATTTTCAATACAAGAGCCCGTTAAAAGGATGTTGTGAAGATTTTTAGGAGGAGAAGAAAATTATTACCCTAATAACATCCAATTAATGCAAAAATTCCCTTCACAACACACCTATGGTGCAAGTTTAGAGAGTCGATAAGGCCAAATTTAGTGAAAATCGTTGTTTTTGAAGCCCTAGGTTTGAGATCTTGACACAAATGTTATATGAATGTTTTGAAGTCTGATTTATGATGAAAATTAAATAATATCAGATCTGAAAATAATTTCCAAGATTTAATATGCAAAATGCCAATGCAAATTTAATGAAAATGCATGAAAATTGCTAGTTTTTTGTTGAAATTTTCTATGCAAAAATGCAAATATTTTAAATCTAAATGAAAATTTACACTAAAATGCAAGACTATAGACAAATTATAATTTGAATTAACCTCTAAAATAAGTAGAAAAATCTGAAAAAAGATTTTGCCTACTAACCCTAGATTTTTGAATTACTAGGTTATATGAAAATTGTCAAAATTTCTACAAAAGCCTAGCAAATTAATGATGAAAATACAATACAAATTATTGAATTTCTATAATTTTCTATAGTTTATATCAGATATGATGCAAAAATCATGAATTAGGGAAATTTAGAAAGAATTGATGCAATTTAGTAATCTATATGAAAATGCAAGCTAGGGTTTTCAAAATTTTCAATTTTTTTGTAATTTTCTCAATGCAATAAGATGAAAGACTATATGAATGAATGAAATCAATTCAAATCTGAAGACACACACTTAGAAAGTTGCAATTTATGTCCAAAAATATGGGTTCACCAAAATGTTTAGGGTAAAATTGGGATTTGTTAATGTTTAAGTGTTTAGATGTTTGAATCCTCCTTTCACCATTAACATTCAAGGATCTAGGGTCAAGTGGCAATGCACTATCATACCCTAGGTCACTGTGAGATGTAGGGAAGCTTGGATTAGGATGTTTAATTATCAATTTTGCTTCTCCTATGCTTGATTAACCATTAAAACCCTAATTTCACAAATACGAATGTAAACAGAAGAATAACAGAAAAAGCTCTTATAGAGGGAAGAAAAATATCAAATCACAGAGTACCTATTTTCAGGGTTCTGAGGTAAAAAAGTTAGGGACACAAGAGTGGGCACCCAAGTCCAACACCCTAGTTTTTGGTGAGATCTAGAAAATTAGTCTGCAACTTTTCCCTATTGTTCCAGAGATTTTCCTGTCATGGAAGTTGGAGGACTAATGAGCGGGTGCCCAAGTCCAAGGTGTTGTTTTTCCTTCTGTTCTACAATTCCAACACTTCAAGATGCCTTCCTGCAACTTCACTTTGTCCATCTCCTCAACTTGTAACCTGCAATCATGAAAACTTTGGGAGGGGGTTGTGGTGTTTAGAGGCTTGCCTCAGTCAAGCCCTGGAGGACACTTAAGTCTCCGAACACTGTTGTCAGATAGAGAGTGTGTGCCCTTGTGAGGCAGAGGAAAAAACCAAAGGAAATGATGATGAAAACACAATATAATGTCACCTTGTAGTGAAGATCTCATGGGAGGAAGATGCCCTTCATTCCATGATGAAATGGATGCTCAAATCTATAAAACACAAACACATAGACAACACAATTATGCTCTTACAACACAATGAAAGCCTTGAATCACCTTGAGAATGCCTAAAGTTCCCAATTGCCATCTAGTTCCTAAATGAATGCCTAAACATACTTTTATATGCAACTACAAGCACTCCCGCCAAGATTTTGTAAATTTAAACTTACCGTGTTAGCATAGGGACCAAATAACGATCATAAACTGACAATTCAAATTTGGACCTAATCCAAAATAGGGCAGGACTAGGGCGTGGGCGCCCAAGCCCTCCCCCCTATTTTGGATAGGATTAAGCTCAAGGGGTCCTCCTGGGTCCCATTTGTCATGTTACCTAGTGCTCATTCCATCAGGATGCCAAATTATGAAGTAAGATGTCCTAAATGCATGTAAAAGATCTGGGAGCTAAACCTTATGAAGGAAAAGCCCCCAAGGGGACATTTTCTGACATTACAAAGATAACCAAAATCAAGAAGAAAATATCTAGATAGAAGTAGATGTTGGAAGTAAAGATACTCAAGCAGATGAAGCTCATTCAGATATCCCTGAAGGTAAAAATGCATAAGAACAAAAAGTACAAGATATCCTAATGGATAAGCCTGAACAAGAGAATGTGTCTGAACCACCTGCTGCTATAGAAGATAAGATTGATAGGCAAGAGCAAGAACATCATGATGATGATTAGGCAAGTAAAGGCCAAGACCCTAAAGATGACAGGGTTCTAGAGGAACAGGGTGATAATGCACAAGATAATCAACCAGAGAAATAGAAAGAAAATGTGTAGGATCCTGACAGTGATGAAGAAGTTGATAAAGACAAGGAAATACAAGATGCTCAAATTGAGAAATCAAATAAAGGAGGATCTCAATCAGCTGTATTAGCCTTGATTTCATTAGAGGTAGGCTGATCACAAGAGCAATAGGTACCTTTTTATTTCAGGTCTTTATTTACCCTTGATCCATCTAAAGCTAAATGGAAAGCTAGGACACTCTCCACTATTAAGAGGGATTATAAAATAGGAAAGAGAACAACCCAATATGTTGTCCCCATAGTAGATAAGGCCAAAGGACAAATAAGGCCAGAGGAGTTCCAAGTGACACAAATTGACTTAGGTCATGTCACCATGGAACAGGAAATACAAGAACATATTAAGAGCACTTAAGCAGTAGTGGCTAAAATAAGGAAGCTTAAGGCTAGAAAGAAAGAGCTTAAGGAGCAAAATGCTCAATTGCAACAATTCATATAGGGACTAGTAAAGTCGGATAGCTTGGTATCCACCATACAACCTAATGAGAAGCCCACTGCTTTGACATTGATCAGTAAAGAAGAAATAGCTAATCTGCATATACAGAAGCACCAAGCTCATGTTATGGACAAGTGGTTCATAAGATTCATGGCATTTAGAGAAAAGATAATAAAGAGTTCGAAGTCTAATTGGGATACATTGTCCAACCTAAAAGATAACATTGATTCTTTGAAGAGTGAATTCACTCAGAGGATAGAAAAAAGTAATTATGCAATAAGTAGACTCAAAAGAGCTAAGGAGATGATAGATCAAGAGTTATTGAAAAATAAGATTGTCACTCATGTAACATTGCCACTCATGGATACCTAGCTAACTGAGATGACCTATGAATTAGATGTATTGAAAGCGAGCATGTCCAAGGTCGGGGATACTCAAACCAAGGTCCATGACCTATTAGTAGAAGAAATGAATATACTGACAGATTTACTGGAAGATGTTGTAACAGAGGAGGAAATGCCAGATACAGATAATGCTATCCAGATATTTAAAGATAAATTTAAAGAGGTTGAAGAAGATCTAGTAGAGCTATTTATAGAGGATGTCATGGATGAGATGGCCATGTTGAAGGTGAAGGTAAAAAGCTATGATAAAGAAGTAGAGAGAAGGACATCCATGCTAGAGTCTTTGATTGAGTAGATAAAGGGACTAAAATATGCTGAAATGAGAGCTCAGACAATCAATAAGTTCCAAGTAGAAACATTTACACAGGCATATGATACTTACAAGAAACTAAACATAGGTATGTAGTTACATGAAGAGGATAGATCTGAATTAATAAGATGCTATTGTAGACACCATCCAAGATATTTTTGTCATTTTGCCACTTGCAGCCTAGTTGACTAAGTCAATGATCTTAGAATATTCTAGAAGTGCTAGCTATATCTTACCAGATGGTTACCAATTGGTAACCTGTGCCATGTGTCTCTTCATATTATTTACACCTTTTGCTATGTTAAGCAGTGCCTTGCAACTTATGGTAGCTGAATTACAACTCAAAACTTCATTCACTTTCTTTGCAGCAATCATCATGTCACTTACACCAGCAACTAACAAAGTTTCATCAGTTGTATCATACAGTTTCTACAATAAAAGCTGGGAGTTTGAAACCCTCAAAGAAATAATAGACAATGTTGCCTCTATAGAGGACTCTACTTTTTCACATAATTTTTGTGCATTCAACAAGAAAGTGAGGGAAGGCTTAAGATGAACAATCTCCTCAGAGATTTTTTTCCACATAGATGCATATAGCTCCTTTACCATATTCAAGACCCTTGCATTTTGTGGCCACTATGCTAACTCAATTGTTAACTGCTTAGTCTTTTGCTATTCAGCCATAAATTGGGCTTGAGCGGCACTACTCAGATTCTACTCTTTTGAAAGGGTCTGCTGCAATGTTGATACCTCTTGGACTTTGTCCTGATATTTCTTCTCCACAGTGGCTTTCTCTTGTCTCAATGTAGCAACAACAACTTTCTCCTGTGCTACTTCATTCTTCAAAGTTACGACCTAAGCCTGTGATGATTGATGTATCTGTAAAGATACAGTAGACTACAAATCCTTTTTCAAGGTATCAATCTCTTTATCCTTGGCTTTTATCTTTGAAGTTAAGCTACTATTAGTAGCTTTCTCTTGTGCCAAATCTACTTCAACTTTCTACAATCTTTTTGACATTTTCAAATAATCAGTGGTAATAGTTGAAGCAGTTTCATTCATTAATTCTACTTTGTCTTGTGGTCTAAAATGAGTTAGATCCATGGCCACTGCATTCATTGTATAATCTTGTGGCTGCATTTGCTCCACATGTTTGATCACATTGGGGGCTAAATGGGTAACAGTCAAAGACTATTGAATAGGATCAAACAAGGATTTCATGTGAGAAACAACATGGCTCTTATTCTCTTTATTTCTCTTCTTTTCCATTCGAGCCTCTCTTTCTTTCCTCGCTATGTCAACTTGTGCTTGGAAAGTAGGAGGTGAGGCAATGTGTCCACCAGTAAATAGATAACCTTGGGGCAAGCCATAAGGAATGGTAGTTATTTGCTGGCTTGGGTCAAACTGAGGCAAAGCCTGCTTGGGCATTGATGGAGAAAATAGGGGTAAGGATGTGGCCTATGATGACATGGCCGGTGAACTGACAATTGGGGCAAAAGACTGAAGTAGTGCAGCAGAGGTGGCAAGGGGCATGAAAGAATGGGCTACTTGAGTAGCCACCCCTATATGAGAAGAAACAAAAGAAGGGGAAAAGAGAGAAGAAACACTAACCTAGGCCACCGATGAAGTCATACGAGCTTGTTGTTGTTGGGGCACTGATACATCTTCTTCCTCTTCTTCTAAAACCAATTTACATTTTCTTTTTAAAAGCCTTCCCTCTGTGCCTTCAAGATCTTCTTCTTCTGAATCAATTACTATTTGGTAAAAAGGTGCCACTCTGAGACCCCTCGATGTCGAAGCTATTTGGGTCTCATGAGATGGCGATGTTATCTCATTTTGTTTTTGTAAGGTACTGAGAGATGGACTCCATGGGACTCAAGGAACTTCTGATACAACATGCTCTATTTCTTCAAGTTCCTGAACTTCCTTTGATGTTCCTTCTTCTGCTCTTGAATCTCTAGGAATGTTTCTAGTGTTAGGCTTGATACCGGAGACATATGAAACTCATCTCAAACCATTTCCCATTCTTCATTGGTCTCAACATCTCCAAAAGTATGGGTAAGTTTAGATATCTCCTGTCTATATTTCTAGTAAGCAGCAGTTTTCTCTGCATTCCAATCTTTCTTCTTTAAGGTAGCTCTGAGGCCTGCAGTCATCGACTTCTTAGGGTCAAATTCTTGTATTTTCCTATAAAAGGTCTCCCATGGATTGGGACCTTCATCTGGTAGGTCTTTCAATTCAACATAAACTGTAGGATCATCCTGCTTTGGCGATCTCCTCTTCTTCCAAAAGGGGCCTCTCTCATTAATGAATTTTGCATAAACTTTATTATTGATAATCCAAGAAGCTAAGAAACTATCTAGATCATACTTCCACTTATCTTCAACTATCAGGAAGCCATAAGATACTAATTTCTTCAATAGGAAGTTTTTAGTCTCTCTCCTCTCAATTGTTATTTTCTCTCTGGTCTAAGGAACATCATATATTTTCTTCTTTCTCTTTTTATGACCAAAATTGTTATCACTAATAGATATTTGTTGAGCCACTTCCAAAAATGTAACCCTAGGAGTCAAAACCTTTGGGAGTAGAACAGTATCCCCAGCAAAGCTATGAAGTCTGATAATAGTTGTATGGGCTCCAAAAAAGTAATCACAAGGAATCTTTAAGTTCATTACGAAACCCCTAAGGCTCTCTGTCATTCTATTTTCCACAGGCACAGACCCTAATTGGTTAAAAACTAGTTCAACAAAACATTCTAAAAACTCATAGGGATCTAAGGTGTCTGAGAGAACATGGGTCCATGCAGACACTTGGATTGTTCTATTACTACTAGACTCAGGGTCATACATACTTAAAGGCATATATTGCTGAAAGAGACCAAAATTTTGATACATCATGAAGTGAAATAGGTAGGTTGAGTACCTGAAAACATGAGTCTAGGAGAAATTTGTGAGCTAGTCCACCATAGCTGTAGAGATTTGTTCTACAAAGTCGAGACAGTACTCCTAAGACTTGTCCATAGTTTTAAGTCTAAAAACTACTACAAGTTTCCAATCATGTACCGTCGAATCATCATACTAGACAAAGATAAAAGATAGCATGGCAAGAGCATCTTGAATGTCAGGATTAAACTGAGCCTGGCCTATCCTAAACACATTTCATTGTTTAGGAACTTTACCCTACTGTGGAGATTTCCCCATGTAGCCTACAACTTGGGAATCATAGGAAATGTAGCCGTCCTATCATGTTACAAACCCAGCATATCCCAAATTGCTTTAGGAGTTATCTGGACCATGAAGGGACCATGTTGAATAGAGGCAGTCAGAGGATGAAACAATTCTGCACATATGTCAATCAATTCTGGATATGGGTGAACAGTAGGAACCACAAACTATGCCAATTGAGACATCTAGACCCTCATTCCAAAAGTTTCTGACTACCCTTTTGCAGCTCAGATGAGGTACCTCTGATGAGTTCCCTCCCGAAGATGTTTTGGGTTCTTCTACATATGTGTGTCAAAAATGCCATCTGCATAGTCTTTTACTTGTGTAGAGTCTACACTCACCCTCATATCCAAGACCCTTGTCCTTGGATAGCCCGCTTTTGGTTGCGCTGGTGCAAATGCATAAGATTTACTATCTTTCAATTTATCAGATTGCTCAAAGAGTCCTAGCCCTTCCTGTGGTGATTGTGGCTCCAACATTTCTGTATCTCTTTAGAAACCTTAGCAACTCTTAATGCAGTAAGCAAGCAAGAAACTTGAAAATGACTCGAACTTAGTTAAAATTACAAGCAAGGAACAAAACTTTTGATACAGAAAGTAACTCAGAGAATGCAGAATGAGGAAATAATAAATGCAAAAATCAGAGAGGTTTAAAACATAGTTTGGCGAGGCATAATGAAATATTAATGACTCATCACGTCTTATTAATGGCATTAATGCCAAAAAGATGGTTAGTGTATCTTTGGAAATCCATATGGGATGGTGTGTCAGATCAGTATTAAAAGTGGCGATCTTCTGAAATGATTAGGTACTTTCTTAAAGTTTAAGGAACTGTCGAATAGCCTTAGTAAATGCAATTGCTAACAAAAAGGGTCACTATGCTGTGGACATGTGTTCTCAGAACACTTATTTAAAAGGGAAAAAGTAGGAAAGCAAGACAAAAGTGGGAAAGGAAATAAAAGACATCTAATTAACTATGATACATGGTGGGTCTCAAAGCTATGTAAAATGCTTCAAGAGGATCCCATTTATAGGAATCTCTTCAAGCTCCCCTTCCATATTCTCAAGCTTGAATGCATTCTGTTACTTACAGGCACAAACCTTAAAAGGACCTATCCATAATGAGTCAAACTTAAACTGTGTCAGCTTGGTTTAGCAGCTCTCTCATCCCAGTTGAGCACCAAAGACCCAACTTCAAAACTTGGGTTGAAGGTCTTTCTGTCAAACCATTCTTTATAATCTGTTGATGCTTCATCAATGACTCATGTGCCCTTTCTTTCTTCTCTTGAACCTCCAGTAACTTAGAAAGCCTCACATGCATCGAGCCACTTTCTTCTATCTCCAACTATTTAAGCAACTGTAAGGCAGGAACTTCTATACTTAGTGGCATCACTACATGCTTACCATAGACTAACTCATATGGAGACATCTTGGTCTCTTGCTTTGGTGTGATTCTGTCTACCCACAGTGCTAAATTGAGGAACTTATGCCAATCTCTCTGATGATCATCCCCTATTCTCTTTATGAGTCTAATCAGGTTCTTGTTTCTAGACTCTGCCAAGCCATTGCCTTGTGGATAGTAGTTTGATGAAGTCTTCAGATATATTCCATTCTTTAATGTAAACTCTGACAATCTAGTTCCTAAGAATGCTTTGGCATTATCTGATATGATGGTGCGCAGAGGGACAAAATGGGTAGTTATCCCCTCTAGAAACTCTAAGATCACCTTTTTAGTAGCTTCTCTGAGTGGAACTACTTCACTCCACCTCGTAAAGTAATCAGTTGTAGTAAGGATCCACTTGTATCCCATATTTGACACTGGATTAATCATCCCAATAAAATCTAAACCCCACTGAGCAAAGGGTTCTTCCACTATTATGGAACTTAAAGGCAATGCAACATTTATTCTTCTTCTAGTATAAAACTGACAAGCCTGCCACTCCTTGACCACCCGATAACAATCTGCAAATAGTGTTGGCTAGAAGTAGCCAGCTTGTGTCACTTTAATTGCAGTAGTTCTTGCTGAAAAATGTCCCCCTGAGGTTCCATGATGAAACTCGTACAGTATCTTTTGGGCTTCATCTTTGTCAACACATCTCAACAATATTCCATCAATATTCTTTCTAAAAAAAACATGATCAATCAATACAAAATGAACTCCCTGTTGTATGTAATACCTTTTCTTATCAGGGGAGAGTTCATTAGGGAAAATACCAGTTCTCATGAACTGTATTCTATCACTTACCCAAGAATCTTGATCAACCTCTTGGAGCTTTAACACTGTTTCAACTTCTACTTCTTCAGGCATTGACTCTTCTATGTCTTGAGTAATATATTGGCACAGTCCCCTACCTCTGACCAATTTGGTAGGGTTCACCTCTACATCATATTCTAAGATTTTAGTTATCCAATTGGCCCTCTTTTCAGTGATCTCACCTTCCATGATATACTCCCTTACACTAGGGTGAGCTAATAATATTAGAATCTTATTCCCTGTCACTAAATGCCTAAATTTTTTAAGAGCTTTTACCATATCATAAGCTTTCTTTTCAATGAAATTATACCTAGATTCATACTCCCTTAAGGTTCTAGAGAAGAATGCAATTGGATATTCTCCTTCTTCTTTGTCATCTTTCTGGGTCAGAACAGCTGCAACACTATGTTCTCCTCCATATTAAAATGTTATGAAGGGCTTAGAGAAATCTAGATTTCTCAACACTGGTGTAGTAGAAATGGCTTTCTTGATTTCCTCAAAAGCTTGTCTCCCTTTAGTAGTCCATTTGAAAACTAAATCCTTTTTTAGCAGTAGAGTGATTGGCCTAACTAGCCCTGCAAAATCAGATATAAATCGACTAACAAAATTGATCTTACCCCAAAAGGACTGAACTACCTTTTTGTTGACTGGCAAAGATAGATTGTGATGCCTACCCTTTTCATTCCCATTTATTCGACTACTTTATTTTTACTATAGGTGATACATATTGGACTTATGGGACTGTTGATCCTGATTTGCAGGACTATTAGACTTTATGTTGTATGTGGATTTATTATGTTTAGCATGATTACGATGTGATTAGAACTTGATATGGAATTACTGACGATGTTAGACATGTGATTTACATTATGATATTTTTTGGATACTATGCATGTGTTTTTAGTTAGAAATTTATTATGTGATTCTATCTTGGGATGGATGTTTGAAATGCAGAATTTAGAATTTAACTATAATGTGATTTCCTTGATGCTTATATGAACATGTGATGTTGTATGTGCTTGTTTCACTTTTCTTCGGCTATCATATACATGTCGGATTAAAATTTCATTTGAGTGAGAAAGTGTTTCTAACGAAGCCACTGAAATTTGGAGATCATCCCACACACTATGTTGTTTTCCCTTGTGAAGCCGATCTAGTTCCAAGAGGAACCAAGATCAACTATGTATTACATGATGCATTTCGTAATGTTTGTGTATGGTGTCCTTTGGGCTAGGCCTACCCTTTTTTAGTTGATTGTATTATGGTGTTGTAAATGTGTAGTGTTTATTTGACTCAATTTTTGTTTTAATTTTTTTTTTGTGACCCCTTTTCATGTGATTTTTTACATCCTAAGGTGCTAAATTTGGGTTAAACTTGACCTTGAGTTGTACCCCTAGGGTCTAGGGGTCATTTGGGCTTGGGTAACCTTAGGCAAACTTCCATTTGGTCACTTTAACTTCACCCTAAAGTAAAGTGACGAAAATGGAATCTTGGGAGGGAGAGGATGAGTGGGTCAAACACTCAACCCCTTCTTTTCCTCTTCCCTAGGTTAGGGGAGTCTTCAAGACCCCTTAATTGTGGAGGACTTTACTCCAATTCTCTCTCACAATTGGTGAGGGTACCTTGGGGTTGTGTGGTCCTTCTTAGGAGGAGAGGATTGGGGCACATATGGCACCCACTCCTTCCTAAGCTCCACCTTTCTCTCCCACATGTCTAAGAGACGACAAGTGGAAGGGAGAGAGACTTGGTGGATGGGTGAATGACATGTGTCACCACCCATTCCAAGGGTCTTGCTTGTAGATGGGAGGAGAAGTGAGGAGGTGACATGTGTCACCTCCCCATTCCTCAAGGCTCATGAGAAGAGCCTATTTTAATCCCTCTTGAAGGGAGGGATGGGGTTGTTGAAATTTTGGCAATTTTTTATTTTAATTATTTTGGGAAAAAGTTGGAGGAAAATTGGTGGCTCAACTTGGAGAAGGAGTTAGAGGAGCTCTTCTCAACTACTTTCCAATTGGGCTTTATAAGGTAGGTTTCAAGTCTATTGCCTTCCCTTATGCATTTTATTTACTTGTGTGATGCTATGTGTGAGTTTCCATTTTGAGTTTTTACTTGTGGGAAAAATTGTAAGGGAGTTGTAAGAGCCTCTCCTACTTGGGAGAAGATGCTCAACATGTGTGGGGTGGGGGAGGAGTGAACATCCTCAAGGTCACATCCTTGATTTTGTAGAGTTGTATCCTTGAGGGCAATATGTGTATATGTGCAATATGTGAAATGGCTTGAGAGCCAAATGAAAGCTATGTGAAACTATGTTAAAAGTGTTGGCTTGAGGCCTTGAGATGTATTTGTATTGGGAAGTTTTGGAGTGGCACTCTTGAGTTGAGTGATGTCCACTCCCCTAACCCATTTAACTCATCTTTGAGTGAGTTTTGTGCTGTGATAGCCATGGGGGTAATTTTGTGTTTGGTTGTTGAATGCATTGTTGTGTTGTGGTTTGAGTTTTCCTAGTGTGAGATGACCTCCTAGCTCGGGGGTGACTCCCAAGGGAGCCAATGGTAGGGAGGAGAGCATGTTGTTGTGGCTTCTTTCCCCTTTTTGTGTTATTGCAGGTTCTTTGAGCTATGAAGTGTAGGAGAAAATGAAGCATCCTTCTTGTGTTGTCATTTGAACTCATGAGAGGATATGGCCAAGTTTGGCCTTGTGAAAATATTTTAGTTGGAAGAGAGAAGAAATTTTCCTCTCTTGGAATGTAAAGTCCTATATTTTAGTTTTGAGTTGTATTTAAATTTATTGCACTTGGAAATACAAGTTTTATTGTTGATTTTAGTTGACATGGGAATGAGAAAAAAAAATATAATAAGGTGAATATTGTTAGGCAAGGGAATGTTCAAATTTATTATTAGTTATTATGTTTACTTGAAGGAATTTTAGTTGTTGCTATATGTTTGAAGAAGTTAATTAAATGCATTTGCTTTTAAAAAAAATATAATGAATAAATTCTTTGAAGGAAGGATTATGTGGAAATATGTTTTGACAAAAAAAAAAAATGTTCCTTTTCTTTATATAAATTTGATATAAAAAAAAATGTATCTTTTGCTATTTGTTTTTACAAAAAAAAAAGAAATTCTATGAATTTATAGAATGACAATTAAAATTGAAATTTCAGTTATTTTAAGTATAGACTATTGTATTTACAGCAGTATGCATATGTATATGTATATGTATATGTATATATATATATATATATATATATACATATACATATTTTTTTGTTATATTTTATTATAGAATAAACTGTGATTTTTAAATAAATTGTGTTTTGATGTGTATATATATATATATAGTTATAAATAAAACTCATTAAACAAAAAAAATGAATGCTATGTAATAGAATGAAAAGTGACTATGTTTTCTTTAAAGACTTCGCAGAATTTTTTTTTTTTTAAAAGTGTTTTGGTGGGGGGGGTTCGAACCCCCCCACCACCGCTGCCTTACGTATGGGTGTGGGGAGGGGATGGAGCCCTCACCCGCGTAGACCTCTCCAAAACCCGCCACTGGTCCCTTACACCCTGCAGACTCCCTATTGTCGTCCCCTCCACCGATGCCGCCGCTGCCTAGCAGTGCCACTCTTCACCTCATCACCACCACTCTCCTTTGTAGCCCCTCTATGGGCAGAGAACTCTACCCCACAACATATATAGTATATACATTATATATATAACATATGCACTCCCATGAATGGCCTCTCCATTAAAACCTGCAACAAAAACACAAATCCAAAACACAACAAAGTGAAAGAAAATGAGAAAAAGGAGAGGGAAATGAGAAAACAATAAGGAGGCTAGGGTTTATTCCTTTCTTTAAATTGAAATTATATTTTATTGTTGGAGAATTATAGGGCAAGGTAAATTTAAAATTCATTTTTTTTAATTTAACTCCCACTCTTTTATTATGTTATTTCATTTGTTTTGTGAATTTATTTTTAGAAAGGAGATTTTGTGATAAATATAAAATAGGAATCTTTATTTCATTTGGGAATGAACTATTTATTTGTTAGTGACATGGTAATAAATAGATTAGCTTATGATTAGAGGGATTATATATTTTATAGTATTTTAATTTGATTTTTGAAAAAGGGATTTATTTGTTTTATTTAAATTTTACACAATTTAATTATTTGAGATGTATTTATATTAACAATTGGGTTAATCCTTTAATTATAGAACCAAATTTGACGAGGTTAATATATAACTAGATTGTTATTAATTTAATATTCCTTTTTAATTATATCTAGAGTGATTTTATTATTTTAATAAAGACGTTCAAACCAACTTGGAAACCTAGTAAACTATTTAAACAAAGTTAGTATAACATGTTTCTGTGATCTGATCTACCAAGAAATTAGGAATAATGTAAAGGATGCAGTGATAACTCTGATTGATAGAAAATGTGAAGGAGAACAAATTGATCGAGCTTTGTTGAAAATTTTTTAATTAATCTATCTAACTAATCTACCAATTTTAACTAGTGTAATGTAGGTGATTTAAAACCAAGCCAGTAAACTATCGATCAAAATTAGTTTTATTATAATAAACCCTATTCACGCCCATGAGGCGTTATGCTGCTGGATTTTTCCAGAATTTAGGGTTTAGCTAGGATAGTGAAATTTAACCTTGCTTAGGATTAAATTATTGTTTTTGTCAGTTATCGACATTAGGTTTTGATATTAAATTATATTTTCTCATGCACTAGAGTTTGGCTCTTTTGATTTTAACTTACGTCAAAATCCCATCATTCACTTAGGATAACCTAGGGTTTCGATCGTTGATCCTAACCCTATGGACGACGTTAGCTGCGTCACATCGACCCCCTAGTTGGCCTTCATTACGATATGGTGTCATGACCACATGACAAATGTGGACATGACACGTGTGATGCATGTCGTGACCGCATGGGAAATGTGGGCATGACATAGATTTAGTATAGCTGTGATCCACTCCGGATCAATAGAAATTCCATCCTTTGAAATAATATCGCAGAAGTTTCCCTTGGGGCACAACAAAAATACACTTCTTAGGATTTAGGGAGATCCCAAACTCCTGACACTTTTGAAAAATAGCTTCTAGGTGCTCAAAGTGATCTTTGGCATCTTTGGTAAATATTGTAAGGTCATCCAAATAGATCAAAATGATCTTATTTATAAGGTCTCCAAATGCTATGTCCATGGCACACTAAAAAGTGGATCCAGCATTTGAAAGACCAACTGGCATTTTGGCATATACAAAGGTTCCCCTTTTTGTAGTGAATGTTGTCTAATGTTTGTCTTCATCAACCAACCATATCTAATTGTACCCTGATAAACCATTAAGCAAAGAAAACCTCTTTGATCCAGCCACTATTTGTAAAATTTGTTCCATGGATGGCAGGGGGTAATGATCCTTCAATGTTACTTTATTCAGGTCTCTAAAGTCTACACAGAGTTGTGTCCCCTTTCTTTTTTCGTACTGGCACTAAGTTAGATACCCAAGTTGAATGCTTAATTGGAAAAATAATTTTGGATTCTAGAAGCTTTTGTAATTCATCCACTATTAAAGGCTCAATCTTAGGATTCACTAGTCTTTGTTTCTAACGGACTAGTTTTGACCCCTCAGCAAGTTCTATGGTATGTTGAATGATGTCTCTATTATAACCATGAAGGTCATCATAGGTCCATGCAATTACTCTATCATACTTATTACACAAAGAAATCAGCTTATCCTTTTCCTCTTGGGTAGTAGCATTACCTACCTTCAACTTTCTTCCTTCACTAACTTGAATTTTAGAATAATCATCTTTGCTTGCCTTAAACTTCCTCTTGTTTAGGCTTCATCATCTGGGTCAAATAGATTTTCTAGTGTGATCAATCCCTTTGGGAGTTTATTATACTTCAATTGGATAATTTAATCACCATATGCTTCTTCAATCTTGGACTGTAATTGGTCAGCAAATTCTCCTAATTACTGCAGAAACAAAAGTACCTGGAGATCATTATCAAAGACTTGCTAGTTCTGGACATTGTTTGGGATTGTTGGTCTCATTATCACCTTTACTGCCTCACTGTTAATGAGTAGGTCACTCACTGGGTCAAATTGGGAACCAATTTGTGCCATTCTATCTGCTTCAGTGCTTTGGGTTCTAGGGACAACTTCTATGTTAAAAGCATCAAAACTATCTATTAGATCCTAGATTTTGTGACGATAAGATCTCATTCTTACATTATTTGCCACAACTTTCTCTCTGATTTGTTTCACAACTAGTTCTAAATCTCCCTTGACTACTCAATTCTTTATCCCTTTCTTCTTGGTGAGCATAAGACCATGCACCAAAGACTCATACTCAGCATCATTATTTGTGCAGGCAAATTAAAAGCATATGGCTCTAAGAATTTTCTCACCATTCAGAGAAGTGAAACATATACTTGCTCCAACACCATTTTTACTCCTAGCCCCATCAAAGTTCAAGGTCCAAATCTTAGACTCTTTATTTGTATCTTTTTCCTTAGGGATCTCTAGTCTCATCACATTTGGTATTTCTTTCCCTTCTTCAAAGATTGCATAAGTGCCTAAACTAGTAGAATCATAATTTCTATAAGGGTCACTCTGCATCATGGTCATCAGCTGACTATTTTCTTCTTCTTGTTGGTCATATTCAGTCCATTCCCCCACTTCTTCCACAAAAATTCTCTCCTCCCTATTCATCATAGCATGAGATGCTTCAACTTTTAGAGTTGGTTCTTCAGTAATATGATCATTAGACAGGGGCTCAGACATCACCTTCATCTTTGTTCCATGTTTAGTTCTCAAAATCAAATGTGACCAATCAAGTGATGTATACCCTCCTATTTTAGCTGTAAAATCTCTAGATAGACATAAACCGAAGATAGGGGGAATATCAATAACCATCACATCCTGATTGACAGTTATATTTGGGCAAGTATTTAACTACAACGGGAGCTGCTTGATCGTTCCTATGGTTTGAACAAACTTCCCATCTAACTACATGACCCCTTTAGCTAGAGGCTCATATTCTATTTTTAAAGCATCATCTATTTGCTTTGGCATGACTATAGTACTAGCCCCTGAGACTATCATTAACTTATGTAACAGTTTCTTGCCCACTATTAAAGTTAAGTAAAATGGCTCAGGCCTAGATTTGCTTACCTCTGTTGTAGCATTTAGCAGGGTGGCTATCTACAGAGGTGGACTATCTTTGCTTTGAGTCTTTCCTTTGCTAGTACTCCCTTCTTTTGTATTGATAGGTTTGGGATCAACCTCGATCTGCAATGCTTCTTGCAACAATGTCTTTTGTTCAAGAATGGCCAGCATATCCCATATTGATACATGAGCAAGGGTCTTCTTTAGCTGTTCTACCACATTCATGGGTCCCAATATCTATGTCTTTGGGTAGTAAGGATACTTTACTCTTTCTAGTATTGGGTTAGAGACTGCTTGATTCTAGGTCAGCTGAGGTACTTCTTGTTTTGAAGCCATATTATAGTGAGCCTAGAAGGGAGGGACCCCAGATACTTCATTGTTTATAGATTTAGGTTGTTCCACCATCCTTCTTTTCAATCTGGTGTAGTAATTAGACTATACTAAGGGTTTCTTGGAGGTAGATGCTTCATTTAAGAATACTGAATCTTCATCTTCAATCCATGAAAACAAAGCATGTTCTGTGGCAATCTCTTCCTCTTGTTGAATAGACATACCTTTCATCTGAGCCACCATTACTACATTCTGAACACCAAGTGACTGATATGGAGGAGCATTAGACACCATAGCTTGATTTTCCATCCTTCTCTATTCTTCTATCTTTTGCTATAAATTGCCTCTAGGGAAATCTCTTGGCATATGGGCATTGCTGCAAGGAAAACACCAAGCATGGTATCTTCTACTAGATTATTTTGTCCAGGAACCATTTCTCTATCTGGGTTAGGAGGGACAACTTGCAAAGGTGTGGAAATAGTAACCAACTAATTTGAAGGTTGAAGATTATTTGGTCTTTGGGAACCATGGTACTGGTTTGGCTGATATGCGGCTCTATTTCCTTGGAATCCCTGGTAAGGAGGCTTTGGGTAAGAAGTATGTTTCCTCTTGAGATTAATAATCTCATTTGAAAAGGTCCTGAGGATGTTCTTGACATCATCCATTTTAGATGGAGGAGTAGAGGGTACTGACACAATGGGTTGTTGAGATGTTGGGAAGGTGTACATGGGTACAGGCACATATGGTGGATTAGGGACTTCTTGAGGCAAGGGAATAGAAATTTCTGGGAACATAGGTATAGGAGGCCTTGGAGGCAATTTTCCAGCATCTATCAGATTATTCTCATCTCTTACAACCAATTCATATGTGTCTGGTAGGGTTTGCCCTCCTAGGGACTAAATCATCACAGAGATATTAGAATTAAAATCTTTGAGGTAGAATACAATAGCCATACCTGATGGTGGCCTAGCTATATCAGGAATTCTATCCTAGGTCTTTTGAAACCTAGTATTGAAGTCAGTTATAGCTTCTTGCGGTACCCTCTTTATAGTGATCAATTTCTATAATAGGGAGGATTTCTCACCTTTTTCACTGAATCTTGCAAAGAATGCGTCCCCAAGCTGGTCCCAAGTGGATATTGAATTTGGGGTCAAATATCTATACCAATCTAGAGCTTTCCCTTTGAAAGAAGCCACCAACAACCTGATAGCTACATTCTGTTCAGTAATAACATGTACTGTACACACATCTGATACATCTTGGCGATGCTCCCTTGGTGTCTTGGAATCTTCTCCACTGAATTTGGGTAAAGCTTTCAAAGCATTAGCTTGAATTGGATCCTAAGTATCTAGTGGTGTCGAAAGAATGAGAGGACTGTTATTGTTCCAATTTGCATAGTTTCTTAGAGGTATAGGTGCTCCCATGTTTGCTCCTGATGCTATTGCTACTCAATTTATTCTTCTCCTTGGAGTGGCAACTAATGGTGGCAATAAAATCCCTGGATTAGTGGCTAACTGAGCTCTTATTGTCTGTCCACAGCTCTGACTCCTTGATGCTCTCTGGTTCATACAATCTTGATCAGAATTCAAGAAAGGTCCCACCAGAAATGCCAACAACTGCTGATGTATAAAATTACACAGATTCCAACACCAACATGGGAAGTTTCAAGAATGTGAGATTTGACACTTGAAACAACCTCCAGATTTTACAGAAGCTAGCTTTGCCTATTTCAATTGAGGTTTGGGTAAAGGAAGAAAAAACAAGATTACAGATACAATAAATAGAACTTCTAATCCTATGGCGATGCATCTGATTTAAATGTATTTCAGTAACTTAGCACAGTGATCAAATTCTCAAGATTCAACTATATCAAAGAGCAAATACTGCATGATTAATATAGACAGATTGTAAATGAATTTAAAATCAAAGGCTAAACTCAGAAGATTGATATCGAGACACAGAAAATACCACCAATGACATAGAACAGAGCTTCTTTCATTAACAATTTGGCAAATACAAAAGGCACAGATACATGCATAGATATATCAACTTCCTTCTCTTGAAATAGCTAAACTAAGGCATAATGATATAATCTAATCACCACAAAAATCTCTAAATTCTTTATCAATAATTGTATATCTCTATTACAAAATCTTCCTATATTTATAGCCACAAAATTTGACTCAAGATCACCCTCAACCACCAGGATCTTAATGGCATGAACATAACTAGAATTCAACTAGGACTCTGACTGGTACTAAGAATCTCCTTGAATCTGTAACTGTCTTTCCCTATGCTCGAATTGGTTGAGAGATAAAATATGTGGCATTGTAACTATAATTCTATTATGACACATGGCATCACCCACGAGTTCTCAAATGGCTCAAAAATAGGACACACAATACCTTCCGCTTAAATGCTTAGCTTCCTTCTCATTCAAAAGGGACACACAAAATATTGCCACTCGTCGCCATCTGTCACACTTGAAACTTGATACATGGCAGCTTCCAAGAAACAAAACTAGGACACTTAGCATTCTTCGTTGATCTTAAAAGCTACTTTAGTTTATGTTTTGAGCACCTGCGGTAATGACACATGTCACTTCGCGTATCATTTAGAAACTATAGCTTTATTCTGCGGGACCCATCGTATATTTCTTTACTTCCCAAAATAGAGACACAATATGGTGCAACATGGTGCCATCTACCTAAAGCAACAATAGGAATGTGGTGCCTTCCACCATTTCTATAGCTTGATAAAAGAGTCCCTCAAAGCCCCACGAAGATGACACTTGTTAGCCCCCGCGTACAACTAAAAATTGTGAGAAACTTATACGTGGCAGCCTCCGGCTGTATCTATAGCTTCTTTTATTCTATCTCCCACATACAACACGTGGCATCCTCTAGCTGCAATAGAAAGATTGTGTCATAACACCCCTTAGGCCCACCATATGTTTCTTAGTCTCTGAAGCTTAACCAAAGGGATACACGCGGCAGCATCCGCTTCGACAACAAAAAGACACTTGGCAACTTCCGCGCACAAGTTGTATTAAAAGAAACCTTTCACCAAGGTTCGTGGTAGCGACACATGGTGCACTCTGCACTTAGGAAACAACTTCAAAGAGAAATATAAAAACTAGATACGTGGCACATTCTGGCAACATCTAGAAATTGTAAGGCATAAAGAAAATATGCAGCACCATTTGTGACACTTAGAAATTATTATAACTTCTCTAAAACTCCATCCCATGTGGCAGTATCTACATTACTTAGAGCATTTCCTTGTTGTGACATGATACAGGAAATAAATATCAACAGCAACTAAAGAAACTAAGCCGCAACCAAGCAAAAACAAAATGTAGAGTTTAGCTCTACACAAACCCCAATTGACAAGAATAGATCTTGGATTCTTGGAATGGATTCCAAATGAACATGGAATAGAAAAACACTCCAAAACACTACAGCAACACTTCACAACACACTAGAATCACCAATAACTTCAACAAATTAACCTGCAATCACCACACTGCCAAACTATTGAAGCTCAATGTAACCCCTGGATGGAATTACTCATTGTGACCAAAGGGTTTTCATCCTCTGATCATCTGAAACTCATGGGTTTTCATCCACAAGCTTCCCTCTCTAATGGGTTTTTGTCCACTAAAGCTTAGAGTTGCAAATCTGTAATATGGGAGAAAATTATCAAATTGTCAACAACCCCAAATGAACTGTTTTGCAAATTAAATATCCTACAGCCATGAAAATGGTCTCCCAAGAATCCAAACACATCCTTGAATATTCTCATGCTAAAACTAGCTTATGACAGTTGTCATAGCTATCATAGATGTTTCATAACCATCATAGATGCTCTGAGCCCAAAATAGGAGTCAAATATGCCCAAAATCTTCTTGAAATTAATGCCCATGATGCTATAGAATCCCATGCCCCTCTTGTGCTCTTAATTCATTTAATTTAATATTTATTTATCTAAAAATATATAATATGCCATGACAAAATAAATATTACAATAAATATTTTCCTTAATTTTCCCAATTAACCCATAGGAAAATGTGATGGGTTAACAGTGCTCCTGTTTACTATTTTTGGAAACTTAATATTTTTGGAATGGGGACATGACAAGTCCGTCCTCCCAAAAATTGCTTGTCCTCAATAAATATAGATCTAGATGCTCAAGTATCTCAATCCCTTCCCATGTTGCATTCTCAATTGGCAAATTTCTCCACTTGATTAAATACTCTGTAATGCTCCTATTCCTCAATCTTTTCTCCCTTGTTTCCAAAATCTTTTTAGGAATTAGAATCAATTTCCCCTCATAATCCAAGGGTGGTAAATCAGGTGAACGTAGAAGCTGATGTCTAGTAACCTTATTCAAACAAGAAAAATGAAATACATTGTGTATTCTACTATTTGAAGGAAGCTCCAACTCATATACTACCTCACTAGTTCTCCTGATGATCTTGTTAAGCCCAAAGAACTTATGCTTTATCTTTTCAGCCCCACTCTTCTTTAAGTAACTTTGTTTATATGGCTGCAATCTAAGGAATACCAAGTCTCCAACCTCAAAAGATTGTTCTATTCTTTTCCGATCTACATACATCTTTTGTTGGTTTTGTGCTTTCCTCAAGTTATCTTTTAGTGACCTCTTTATCTCTTGACTATGATTGATAAGATTACTAGCTGCAGGTACTCTACTATCTAAAAATAACAAATCAACAAAAGAAAGTGCATCATAGCCATAAAGGGCTCAGAATGGAGGCATACCAATTGAAATATGATGGGATGTATTGTAACAGTACTCTCCCAAGTGCAACCATTTGACCCAAGTAGTTTGCCAATCTGAAACATAATTCCTCAAATACCCCTCTATCCACTTGTTAATAATTTATGTTTGTCCATCTATTTGTGGATGGTAACTTGTGGTTGGTGTGAGCTATGTTCATGTCAAGTGAAAGAGTTCCTTCCAGAAAGAACTAAGGAATCTACTATCTCTATCACTAACAACGTTCTTTAGCAAACCATGTAGCTTAAATACCTCCTTGAAAAAAAACACTACTACTTGAGAAGCCTTAAATTCTGAAGTGATGGGAAAGAAATGTGCATGCTTTGTTAATCTATCCACCACCACATATATACAGTCCTTACCTTGTATCTTGGGAAGTCCTATGATAAAGTCCATGGAAATACTCTCCCATTTCTATTTAGGAATTAGAAGTGGTTTTAGGAGACCTATAGGAAAATCTGCTCACCTTTGTTCCTTTGCAAGTCATGCACTCTTTGATATGCTTGTGGGCATCCTCTTTCAGCCCCTTCCATGAAAATATCTCATGGATCTGCCTATATTTTTTGAAGTAACCCTGATGACTAGCGAAGGGAGTGTCATGAAAAGCTCTTAAAATCTTCTCCTTGATTTTTTATTCTAAAACAAGGAAAATTCTATTCTTGTAATAAATCAGCCCATCATTCACTGTATACATATAATCTTCTAATAAATCATCCAACACATTAGATACAAAAGTATTCTTAACATATTCAACAATGATAGAGTCTTTCCAATCTACATAAATAGAAGATAATGAACACAAAGTTGGCTTCCTAGAAAGTGCATCCTCTACCACATTTCTTTTACCCTTCATGTATTCTATTTCAAAATCATATGCTTGCATCTTTCTTACCCATGTTTGTTGGTGATCATTCAATTATTTTTTATCAAGGAAATACTTCAAACTATTATGATCAGTTTTCACAACAAACTTCCCACAAACAAGATATTGTCTGAACTTCTCTAGTGCATGCATAATTGCAAACATTTCCTTGTCATAAATGTGATATGTTTTATCTAGATTGTTTAGTTTCCTACTCTCAGAAGCATTTGGATGCTCCTTTTGAGTTAGGACAGACCCAACACCTTCACCAGAAGCATCACATTCTACTACAAGGGCAATGAAAAATCAGGAATAGCAAGCATAGGGCATGAACTCATTACCTCCTTAAACTTTTCAAAAGTTTTCTGAGCTTCTTCAAACCATTCAAAGGCTCCCTTCTTAGTCAAATTAGTCAATGGAATAACAAGCTAAGAAAAACCTTTTACAAACCTTCTATAATAGCAACATAGCCCAAAAAATCATTTCAACTGTGTAAGATTTGTAGGTGGAGGCCAATCTAGTATTGCTTGAATATTCTATTGATCTACTTGAACACCCTTAGAACTTATGACATATCCCAAGTAAAGGATTTTTGTTAATCTAAACTCACATTTGGAAAACTTAGCATAGAAAAGTTGCTGCTCCAAAATACCCAAAACTGTATCTAAATGTTCCAAGTGTTCCTTCTGAGTTTTATTGTAGATCAATATATTATCAAAGAAAACCAAGACAAATTTTATAAGTTGCTTAGTAAATACCTTATTCATGCATGATTGGAAAGTTTTTGGTCCATTAGTGAGGCCAAAGGGCATGACCAAGAACTCAAAATGCCCATAGTGACATCAAAAAGTTGTCATTTCCACATCTTTGTCTCTCATCTGAATTTGGTGGTACCCGATCTCAAATCAATCTTGGAGAAGTAAACAACTCCATGCAACTCATCAATGAGTTCATCTATCCTTGGAATAGGATATCTATTCTTGATGGTCTTCTTATTCAAGGCCCTATAGTCTATACACATCCTCAAAGTGCCATCCTTCTTCTTCACAAGAACTACGGATGATGCAAAAGGACTCCCACTTGGTCTAATGAAACCCATATCTAAGAGCTTTCTGACAGTCTTCTCTATCTCTTCCTTGTAACCCCTTGGATTTCTATAAGTAGTAGTTATAACAGGTTTGACATCCTATTCTATCTCTATAACATGGTGAAATCCCCTATCTGGAGGTAGTCCTGGAGGTATATCACTGAAAATAATACTATGCTTATCTAAAAATCCTTGAATTTCAAAATGAAATTTACCTTTCCCATTTGAAGAGCTTGAAGGACAAATTAAACAAGTGGCTACCCAAGCAACTTGACCTCTTCTAAAAGTCTTCTCTATCTTCTTTGCTTTCACCACTCTTGGAGCTCCATTCAAAATCCATCTGAGTACAACCTCCTTGCCTTCTGATTGAAACTTGAACTCCATAGTTTGATAGTTGTGATAGTGTCCTCCAATAGAATACAACCATTGAACACCCAAGACAATATCAGTTTCACCAATACCAATAACATAAAAATCATCACAAACCTTGTAGTCTCCCATAGTGATGCTCAATTGTTTGACCACTTTGGTACATGATATAGTGAATCCATCCACAATAGTAACATTGAAACCTTCAAATTCTTTAGTCTTCAATCCTCTCTTCATTACCAACCCTTCATTAATAAAATTACGGGTTGCCAAACTATCAATCAAAACAGTCATCTGCTACCATGCTAACATTTCATGAACCTTGAAAGGATGATATCTTGGTGCTCCTAAAAGTGCAGCTAATGAACCTTCTTTTGTAATCTCCTTCTCTTCACCCTCAGGTTCTAAATCCTCTATGTTATGAAACTCCTCATTACCATATGAGTCTGAATCCTTATTTGAGACAACCACTATGTAATGGACTTGTACCTGATGCAGAGGTAAAACGCAACGGGAGCTTACAAATGGGAAGGAGGAGTCATTAACACAAACAACATGTTAAAATCCTATCGGCTTAGCATCATCATCATATTTCTTGTTAACACAGACAACATCATCATATTTCGGACGAGCATGAGATATCCTCCTGCTGACTACTGTTCACTTCCTCTGCCTTTCACCTTTCGCCTGTCAGCATCATCATGATACTCAGCAAGCGCAAACATCCCCCTGATTCACTGTTCATCTAGCGCCAACTCTATCGGCATCATCATGATATTCAACACCACCTTCGTCAGCAGGATATAAAATATCCGGTTGCCTCCAAATATCCTGATGACGACAACTTCAGCACCTTTCCTTTGAGGCTTACGTCACCCCGATATCCGCCTACTCAACCAACAGCATCATGATATGACTTATCCAGTCATATTGAAACCTCCTGATGATGTTACCTAAACTTTATGCCGATGACTTACGCCGATGCCAAAACACTTAGCGACAGCAGGATAAACTTACATAGGGTGATATTCGCAATATCCTGATGACGATGACGTCACATCCTGATGACGATGACGTCATATGACCTGATGATGAAGTTAACAGGATAAAAGACACTTATATCCTCCGCAACTTGATAATGAATATCCTGATGACCTTTTCAATATCCTGATGATGACCTCTCTGGTACTTAGCAAAAAAAATGAACTTTCACTTCCGCATACGATAGCGATATGCGGATGATGGACACACACGAGAGATGATCCTGACGACGATATACACACTGAGTATATATCCGACTTATAACATCCTGATGCACTTGAAATATGCAAACTTCATCAGTTTCATAACCCGATCCTGATAGCAATATACTCACAGATGACGATGCGATTCGCTCTGTCTGGAAAAGCACATGCAGACTCCTGTATATCTGTCCGCTGCATGCAAACTCACAGAACCGCACAATTTCATAAAGACAATATGATGATCGGGCCGGATCACCTTCAGATCAAAACTTAACAATTTATCTTTCTAAACCTAGCACATGAGGATGCTAGGCTGATTCACAGCATGCTACCAATTGATCTCTTGAACAATGAAATGCATAAACAGAAAACTAAAATGCAAACTAAGCTATCATACATGACCATTCCACCGATTCACAGAATCAACCGGTGGAAGGGTTGAAAGTATCCATTAACCTGTAAACAGAACGGAAATCAAAACAGATACAGCTGATAAACCAGATAATGCAATTTGATGAGATCTTATTCAGATGAAACACAAATGTCCTGTTTCTACAATACTGTCAAACAACAGTGCTTCTCAATATCTGGACTGTTCTCCTGAATCTCAACTCAATCACTAACACAACACCATAACATAACACAACTAACATATTCTAAACCCTAACAGATCGAAGGTATATATAGCAATAACCTACGAGTACTACCAACTCGATTCCCAGCGGCTGGGAGCTTCCAAGCGGCTGGGAGAGGACAGCTCAGACTACCTGATCACGATCTCTAACTGCCTGCACACTCTCCTAGGCTGATCTAATACATATGCATAGGTCTAATGGACCTTATTACATGATGAAGTCAAACATACTAAAAATAGACTAATGTCCTATCATGCGGACAATTAACCTAGATCCTGTCTTGTAGGGGTGCTCCTGCACCATACTCCCCAGAAGAAGAAATCTCAAGTCCACTTGAGATGAGAGTATGAAGATCTGCACCATGTTTCTGGATCTGCTCTTCAGTCATCCATACTGCTTCAGAATTAGGTTTTCCCTTCCAAGAGACTAGATACTCCAAGTACTGTTTGTTCCTGGTCTGTTTGACCACTCTGGTGTCCAAAACCTTCTGCAACTGTGGAGGATCATGCTTGGGAATGTCATCATCAACTGTATCCTGTAGGAGATCCTGATCTGCATCTGGATAAGACTTGTATGGAGTTAAATCACATACATTGAATATAGGGGACAAACCAAGATCAGGTGGGAGTTGTATCTCATAAGCATTCTGTCCATGCTTGTGCAAAATCTGACATGGTCCAACTTTTCTCTGCATGAGCTTAGTATATTTTCCCTTAGGAAGTCTGTCCTTCTTCAAATGAACCCATTCCAAATCTCCAACATCAAACTGAACATCCTTCTTCTTTTTATCAGCATATTCCTTGTACTTCAAGGTGGTTTGCTGCAGTTGGGTCTTGACTTGATCATGAACCTCTTTTATGGCTTCTGCAAAAGCTTCTCCTTCTACACTAACAGGGTCTACTGTAGGTAGATCTCTCAATTCCAAAATTCCTCTTGGATGCATACCATAAACTATCTGAAAAGGTGATTTCCCTGTGCTCCTATTGACAGTATCATTATATGAAAATTCAGCTTGAGATAGAATATTATCCCACTTTTCTCCATGTTGTTTTGTCAAACATCTAAGCAAATTCCCTAAGGAACGGTTCACTACTTCAGTCTGTCCATCCGTTTGAGGATGATATGCAGAGGAAAAAGACAAATTTGTTCCAAGTTTCCTCCAAAGAGTTCTCCAGAAGTGACCAATAAACTTCACATCCCTATCTGACACTATACTCAATGGCAATCCATGGATTCTGACAATCTCCCTAAAAAATAAATCTGCAATGTATGAAGCATCAGCAGTGGTTTTGCATGGCAAGAAATGTGCCATTTTGCTGAATCTATCCACTACAACAAAAACACTATCAAACCCTGTCCTTGTCCTTGGTAAACCCAAGACAAAATCCATACTTATGCTTTCCCATGGTCTGGAAGGAATGGGTAAGGGCTGATATAAACCTGCATTAGTTGACCTGCCTTTAGCTACATATCACACATGTCTCCACAAATTTTCTGACATCTGATTGTAACTTAGGCCAAAAGTAATGCCTTCTGACAAGATCAAGAGTCTTATCTAGACCAAAATGACCTGCCATAGCTCCACAATGTTTCTCCTTAATGATATTTAACCTCATAGAACACCTTGGAATACATAACTGTCCACCTTTGAACAATAATCCATCCTGAATCAAAAATTCAGAGAATTCAGCATGATATTTCTCCCCAAAAGAAGTACATACCTGATATATCTCTCCAAAATCTTCATCAGTCTCATACATGGTCTTTAGTGAATCAATGCCAACACTTTCTAACTGAATCTGGTTGACTGTTAGAACTCTCCTGCTCAAAGCATCTGCAACTTTATTCTTGACTCCTTTCTTATGCTTCAATGTAAAAGTGAAAGCTTGTAAGGTTTCTACCCATTTCATGTGTCTGTGGTTCAGCTTTTCCTGGTTGTTTATGAAACTCAGAGCCTGGTTATCTGTGAATACTATGAATTCCTTTGGCATCAAGTAATGCCTCCATTTCTTGAGTGACTAGACTAAAGCATACATTTCCAAATCATATGAGGAATACCTCTTCTTAGCATCATTGAGCTTCTCACTGAAAAATGTAATAGGTCTACCTTCTTGGCTGAGTACTGCTCCAATGGCCATGTGACTGGCATCACATTCTACTTGAAAGATTTTGTTAAAGTCTGGAAGTGCAAGGACTAGCTGCTGTGCCACCTTCTTCTTCAATGTTTCAAAAGAATCATCTGCTCCTTGAGTCCAAACAAATCTGCACTTCTGTCCTCCTTTGATGGTATCCAGCATGGGTGCACAAATATGACTAAACCCTCTTATAAACTTCCTGTAGAAGGTTGCTAACCCATGGAAACTTCTGACATCATTCATAGTCTGTGGGGTTGGCCAAGACAATATGGCACTTACCTTCTCCTTATCCATTTGTAACTTTCCTTGTGAAATGACAAAACCCAAATATGTGATCTCCTCTTGCATAAACAAACACTTGTCTAAATTTATCATCAGCTGCTCTTCATGTAACCTCTTAAGAACCAAATCTATGTGTCTGAGATGTTCTTCTTTTGTGTTTCTGAAAATCAGAATGTCATCTAGATATACTATGACAAACTTACCAATGAACTCTTTCAAAACCTCATTCATCAACCTCATAAAAGTACTAGGTGCATTAGATAAACCAAAAGGCATAACCTTCCATTCATATAACCCTTCATTAGTTTTGAATGTTGTTTTCCATTCATCTCCTGGTCTAATCCTGATCTGATGATATCCACTCTTCAAATCTATTTTTGTAAAATACTTAGCACTTCCCAAACAGTCAAGTAAATCCTCTATCCTAGGGATTGGAAACCTATACCTGATTGTGATCTTGTTAATAGCTCTGGAATCTGTGCAAAGCCTCCAAGTACCTTCCTTCTTTGGTGCTAGTACAGCTGGTACTGCACATGGACTTAAACTTTTCCCAATCAGACCTGAATCCAATAATTCTTCAATTTGTCTGGCTACTTCTGCATTCTGTTATGGAGTTAGCTTATAGGCTGCTTTGTTTGGAAGTGTTGACCCTGGAATTAAGTCTATGCAGTGACTAATATCTCTGACAGGTGGTAGGGATCTTGGCATTCCCTCTGAGATGATACCTTTGTACTTATCCAATAGCTCTTGGATAGCTTGGTCTATGAACCTTTGCTTCTTCTCTTCCTTAACTTCTTGCTGCTGTTCTTTATTCACCCTCATACATGGGATTAGGGCATATGCAACTGCACCTTCTGCTGCTACTTCTTTCATGAACTGTTTACCTTCCATCAGCATGACCTTCACCTCTTTTCCTTTAGACTTCTCCTCTTTCTCTGTCAATGGTAGTAACTCTATCACCTTACCATCTTTAGTGATTTTATAGGTATTTCTAACACCATCATGTTGTGCCTTCAAATCATACTGCCATGGTCTACCAAATAAAAGATTGCAAGCATCCATCTTAGTAATGTCAAACAACAACTTATCCTTATATGCTCCAATCTGAAATTCTACCCAAGCCTGCTCTTCTACAGTTGTCTGCTGACCTTGGGTAAGCCATGAGACTTTATATGGGGATGGGTGAGGCAATCTCCTAAGCTTAAGCTTTGTCACCATTTCTTCAGACACAAAATTTTTAGTAGAACCAGAATCAATCAAAACTTTACATGCCTTACCTCCTGCTTTGCAAATAGTCCTGAAAAGAGACTTTCTTTGAGGGGATTCTTTGTCAGGTACCTTCATGGTAGTCACTGTTCTTCTCATCATTAGAGACTCTCCACTTTCTAGGTATCCATAATTATCAGGAGCATTCACACTCTGAAAAGAAGTAGATCCTGTCATACTTTGATTATCAGGTTCTTGGATCAGATTTGTTCTCCTTTCTCCTGTTGAGCTTGTGGCCTTTTCTGGACATCTACTAGCTATATGGCCTTCTTTGTTATAGTTATAACATCTGATGGATCCTCTGCCCTGGGATCTTCCTCTGAAAGGTCTTCTACCCCTGAAGTTTCCTTGCTGACTATAATTTTCCCTCTGGTTCTGACTATTGTTTCCCTTACTATTGTCATGACTGGATTCTCCTTGATATCCCTGTCCATGTCCTCTACCTCTAAAAGGACCTCTTCCACCCCTTTGTTGTCTTTCTCTTCCTCTGTTGTGTTGTTCTTGTTTTCTCTTTAACTTCTCTTCCACTTTTAATGCCAACTGAAAGCATTTCTAAACTATATCTGGATTATGCAGACTTAAATCTTCCTGAATGTTGAACCTCAATCCATTAAGGTATCTGGCTACCTTCTCTTCTTCACTTTCCTTTACCTTTGTTTTCATACAAAGTTTCATGAATTCTTCTGTATATGAGCTGACATCTAGCTCCTTCTGCTTCAGGTTTTGCTTCCTCTTGTGTAATTGGATACTGTAATCCAATGGGACATAAGCTTCCTTTACTAATGCCATCATCTTCTTCCATGTAGCGACTCTACGCTTCCCTTCCTGTACTATATCATCTTGGACAAAATTCCACCATGTCAAGGCAGCTTCTTTCATCTTTGACTGGGCTATTTTCACTCTCTGTTGTTCTGGTATCTCCTCTGTTTCAAAGAAATTGTTCAAACAGTCTATCCACTCCATTACTGAATCAGGTTCCATCTTTCCTGTAAACACTGGCAAATCTAGTTTCACATCCATGGTTCTCCTCTCCATGGCCTTGAGGGCGTTCAACAGTGGTCTCTGGTCTGCAGGAACGACCTCCTCGCTCCAACTAGGGATCTCTTCTTCTTCCCTATCTTCTTCTCTACCAGAACCTACTCTGCTCCTCAACTTTGCTAACTCATCCTTCAATTCCTGATTCTGAGCCTTCACGGCCTTGCTTTCTACAATCTGTTTCTTCACCAGAACTGCCAACTCAGCGTTGGTCATCCTTGCCAGAACATCCGATGTTCCTTCTTCGTCTGACATCCTGCTATATCCTTATCTTTTCCAGAAGATCCTTCCTTTGCTCTGATACCACTATGATGCAGAGGTAAAACGCAACGGGAGCTTACAAATGGGAAGGAGGAGTCATTAACACAAACAGCATGTTAAAATCCTATCGGCTTAGCATCATCATCATATTTCTTGTTAACACAGACAGCATCATCATATTTCAGACGAGCATGAGATATCCTCCTGCTGACTACTGTTCACTTCCTCCACCTTTCACCTTTCGCCTGTCAGCATCATCATGATACTCAGCAAGCGCAAACATCCTCCTAATTCACTGTTCATCTAGCGCCAACTCTATCGGCATCATCATGATATTCAACACCACCTTCGTCAGCAGGATATAAAATATCCGGTTGCCTCCAAATATCCTGATGACGACAACTTCAGCACCTTTCCTTTGATGCTTACGTCACCCCGATATCTGCCTACTCAACCAACAGCATCATGATATGACTTATCCAGTCATATTGAAACATCCTGATGATGTTACCTAAACTTTATGCCGATGACTTACGCTGATGCCAAAACACTTAGCGACAGCAGGATAAACTTACATAGGGTGATATTCGCAATATCCTGATGACGATGACGTCACATCCTGATGACGATGACGTCATATGACCTGATGATGAAGTTAACAGGATAAAAGACACTTATATCCTCCGCAACCTGATAATGAATATCCTGATGACCTTTTCAATATCCTGATGATGACCTCTCCGGTACTTAGCCAAAAAAATGAACTTTCACTTCCGCATACGATAGCGATATGCGGATGATGGACACACACGAGAGATGATCCTGACGACGATATACACACGGAGTATATATCCGACTTATAACATCCTGATGCACTTGAAATATGCAAACTTCATCAGTTTCATAACCTGATCCTGATAGCGATATACTCACAGATGACGATGCGATTTGCTCTATCTGGAAAAGCACATGCAGACTCCTGTATATCCGTCCGCTGCATGCAAACTCACAAAACCGCACAATTTCATAAAGACAATATGATGATCAGGCCGGATCACCTTTAGATCAAAACTTAACAATTTATCTTTCTAAACCTAGCACATGAGGATGCTAGGCTGATTCACAGTATGCTACCAATTGATCTCTTGAACAATGAAATGCATAAACAGAAAACTAAAATGCAAACTAAGCTATCATACATGACCAATCCACCGATTCACAGAATCAACCGGTGGAAGGGTTGAAAGTATCCATTAACCTGTAAACAGAATGGAAATCAAAACAGATACAGCTGATAAACTAGATAATGCAATTTGATGAGATCTTATTTAGATGAAACACAAATGTCCTGTTTCTACAATACTGTCAAACAACAGTGCTTCTCAATATCTGGACTGTTCTCCTGAATCTCAACTCAATCACTAACACAACACCATAACATAACACAACTAACATATTCTAAACCCTAACAGATCAAAGGTATATATAGCAATAACCTACGAGTACTACCAACTCGATTCCCAGCGACTGGGAGCTTCCAAGCGGCTGGGAGAGGACAGCTCAGACTACCTGATCACGATCTCTAACTGCCTGCACACTCTCCTAGGCTGATCTAATACATATGCATTGGTCTAATGGACCTTATTACATGATGAAGTCAAACATACTAAAAATAGACTAATGTCCTGTCATGCGGACAATTAACCTAGATCCTGTCTTGTAGGGGTGCTCCTGCACCAGTACCTTTCCCAAACACCTATGTCTAGTGACCCAAATCTCTTTGCAAGAGAAACAAAGCTTCTTCCTCCTAAGCTCATTCCTTGTCTCTTCATCCATCTTCTTCACAACATTAGGAGTTGTATTCTTTTGTACAGGCGCAGGTTCTTGGAATGGTTTCTTTTGGAATCCTCCCCTATGATGCCATGTGCTTGGTTTGGAGAAGTATGGGAAAGCATTCTTTGGAATTGATGGCTCAAGGGTTAGAGCCCTCTTGATAGCTTCCTGCAAAGTGAGAGGTGTGAAAGATCTGACAAACCCCCCTAAGAGGTTCAGTGAGCCTCATAATGAATAGATGTACTCTTCATTTCTCTGATATTTCAGGTGCCATTACTACAATTTTTTAAAAGTTTACTATATACTCACTTACTGAGTTCTTTTGCCTAATTTCGGATAGCTGGCTGAAATATTCTTCTTCCTCTTTCAGTTCATACCTATCAAGAATCCTCTATTTAAATTCATCAAAAGTTTGTACCTGATCATGTCTCAATGTAGTGCGACCATGGTACCACCATTCATAGGCTTCTCCTTCCAAATGCAAGGTGGCCAACTGAACTCCATCTTTCTCTTTCATGGGGTTGAGCATAAAGTATGTTTCTATCTTTTGCAGCCAAGCCCTGACTGAAATCTTCTCACTTTCATCAAAGAAGGTTGATGTTAATTTTTCCAACTTGTGTTTCAATTATTTATCGTTGTTATTTCCCTTCTTTTGAGATGCACTTCTTCTAAGGAACTCTACATATTCTCCCCAAGACATATCATTCTTGATCTCATCTATCAATGAATTGTATTGTCCACACCATTTGTTAAGGGTCTCGACATTGAAAAAACTAGTAGCTACGGACTCATCTTGTTTAGGTTCCTCTTCAAGTAGGAATAAGGGTTTGTTTGTAGCACCTAAATTTTGTCTCAATCTCCTTGCCTTTTTTTTGGTTACTCTTGTTTGTACTCGAAACACTACCACCATTGTTTCTATTGTTGTTGTTGTTGTTGTTGTTGTTTTGAATCCATTGCAACATCTCACCAAACATTTCAGCAAGCCTAGTTTGTGCCTCAACCATTTGATTAAGTTTCCTTTGAGAATCATCTTCTTCCCAATTTCTTCTATCCACCATGGTTTCCTCCAACTGCAATTTCTTTTGCTCTCTCCTCAAATATCTAACTTCTCTGTCACTTGGTATCATCAATCATCTGAATAACCTATAGGCTGGAAAGATCATACTCTGATACCAAGTTGTAATGATTCAAATGAATATTTTATTATGAGATCAGATCTGAAAATTAATTTCAACATTCACCACTAAATTTTGCAATAAAATCAATAAGACTAGCTAACTAGTCAAACCAGAAATTACACCATGTAAACCAGAAACACCACAAATTGATTTTATTTAATTTTTGATATAAAGTACATAATATCAGGTCTGAAACATCAATCACAACAACACCAACATCTGCAACACAAATTACCCAAAATCTACTGCAAACTACACAAACTATGCAAAATTATATTGCTGAAAACTATCGAAAACAACACCAAATCAAACCCCAACTGACAATAACATCTCATGGATGCTTGGAATGGATTCCAAATGACCATGGAACAGAAACCCACTACAGAAATACTTCACATCATGTTGGAATCACCAAAAACTTTAACAAATTAACCTACAAAACACCACACTGCTAAACTATTGAAACTGCTCAAACCATTGAAGCTCAATGTAGTCTCTGGATGGAATTAATCATTGTGACCAAAGGGTTTTCATCCTCTAATCATCTTAAACTCATGGGTTTCCATCCACAAGATTCCCTCTCCAATGGGTTTTCATCCACTAAAGCTTGGAGTTACAAATCTGCAATATGGGAGAATAATATCAAATTGTCAACAACCCCAAATGAAATGTTTTGCAAATTAAATATCCTACAACCATGAAAATGGGCTCCCAAGAATCCAATTTCCTCAAATATTCTCATGCTAAAATTAGCTTATGATAGTTGTCATAGCTGTCATAGATGTGTCATAACCATCATAGATGCTTCGGGCCCAAAATAGGAGTCAAATGTATCCAAAATATTCTTGAAATCAATGCCCATGATGCTATAGAATCCCATGCCCCTCTTGTGCTCTTAATTCATTTAATTTAATATTTATTTGTCAAAAAATATAAGCCATGCAATGACAAAATAAATATTAAATTGAATATTTCCTTAATTTTCCCAATTAACCCATAGGAAAATGTGATGGGTTAGCGGTGCTCATGTTTACTATTTTTGGAAACTTAATATTTTTTGAATGAGGACATGACATTAATGCTTTTGACTGTCGAAGGCCCATTTGTGGGGATTCAACTCGATGGTGGATATATCTAGTAGGGGGTTCTCTCCCACTTTATTTGGTAAGATCCACTTTCCCTGCTTTATCCAGTACCTCACCATTTATCTGCTTCAAATGTAAAGACTCTATTGCGCTGCAATCATTGGGTACAGGATATATCCTGTAGGGACCATTTTACCTGCTTTTACCCTATACAAGATAAATTTCTTGTCTTAGCCTAATTAATTTATATAATCTAGTTAACTTAAATATCTCATCTTTTGTGATTGATGTAAAGATTCAATTTGACAGTATTTCATGTTCATATCCTATAGGATGGTAAATGCTCACTTTTAACTGCAATTGGTTAAATTTCATGTCTAGATGAATGCTATGTATTAGGAATTCATACAAACCATGTTTTTCTAATGATTTGGATGAATTTCTGACCATGTTGATATATTAGACATGTTGAAAGAGGTATGTATTTAGGTAATAAAATGCAGGATAGATGTCTTCTAAAGCTACCACCTTGAAGTATGAGTTCAAAGGAGTTCCCCCTTATCTCAAAAACCACTTCAAATTGGAGCAACATCATGGATACTAACACCGGACATGTAGACTTGGAGGACTTCAAGCTAAGGGTTTTTTGTGATAATCCTACCATGTGTGCTCATAAGATTAGAGACAATGGAATAGCTCAAGTTGCATGGTTCCCTACTATTGATCAATGTTTAGAGTTAATCATGTCATGTGCAGAAAGTTATCATCCCTAAACAAGGTCTGTAATAACATAAGATGGAAGAATCATTGCTAATTTCACTATAGATATATAGGAAAGCATTTAATATCCTTGTCTACCCTACTATGATGGGTGAGTGTGAGATCATGATGGGCCAAATAGTGGCAATGGAGAAAAAACTTGTTGGCTGAAAAAGTGTTAACATTTAGACTAATATTTAGATTTGGATGGAAGGGGTGTTAATATTTATAGCTCAAATATGGATACCCTCCAAAAATGCCTTGGGATTACCTCATATTTAGGCAAGTAGGAGTCCCAAAACTTGCCAAAGAAACTTGCAAAACCACCCATTTAGTGTTATCCTAAAATTTTCCACAATTTCATCTTTGAAGTTGATAGACTTTTTGTAACTAAATTTAATCAAATGAAAAGGGTTTATAGAGGAGGCTATTAAGATTTTAAAAATATAATATACGCCTCATAATAATTTTAATAGGTAATTATTATTAATTTTCTACATACACTATGTCTAATTTCCTGATAGATATACATATTGAAAAACATCCATAACTTTCAACATATTAATACTTTTTTAAATCCAAAAGACATCATATTCTAGGATTTATTGGGTATACATTAAAATTTAAATTTTTTGATTTTAATATATTATTGACCAAGTTAGGTTGGCTGAAAAATTAATTTTTAATATTTCAAAAAAGCTATAGTAAAAAATTCATGAATAATTTTTTAGTTACTTAAAAAATTCAAAGAAATATGTGTCACATCCACTCATGTGTCCTTTACTTAAATCCAAATCATGAAGGAAAAATATTATCTTTTTCTCATACTTGGGTTGGCTAGAATGAAACATACTTTTTCTATTTTTCTGAAAATTTTAGCAGTGCTTCATTGAAATATCTAATTTTCACCAAACTATTTCTAAAATTTTCAAATAAAAGTAGTAGTTCATAAACTACATTCAATTTATTACAACTTTTATTACTACCTTTTTTCTAGATTGTGTGCATAACTCATTCAATTTTTAACATGAAGTTACTTAAGTATGTTTTTCACATTTATATTTCCACTTAGGGGTAGTGTTTGGCCCATCATGATCCTGCACTCACCCTGACCATGATTGCTAGTGATAACAATCAAAGGATGTATGACTAGGATCCTGAAAGGTGTAGGAAGACCATCAATGATACCTAGATGAAGGTGAGAAGGACTGATATGTCCAAGGTGCATTAGGTCCTTTATAGAAGTGACTTCAAGCCAGAAGTGGGAGATTTGGTGATACTTCTAAGCAGAGTTATTGGTTTGGCTTCTGCATCTACCTTTGAGCCATGTATGTTTGGCTTTGTGGAAGAAGTGTTGAAGGGCAGCATAAATATATATTGGACTCTTATTATTAGTGATAACATCCTTGAGAGTTTCTTGGCTCTGAATAAAACCTAGATCTTTCACTTGTCCTCTTATGTGGTGTACATGCTAGAAAGGAACTTTGCCTATCTTGGGTTGACTAACTTGGGAACAGTAAAAAATGCAGATGGTGAGCTAAAAGTTTCTGACTATTACCCACAATTACAACTTGAAAACTCACTGGTGCACTACAAGAGGGTGAATGATGCATTCAAAATGCATATCACCATGATGCTGCAAGGAGACATGTCCAAGAGAATATCCTTAGAGGTTGCAAATGTGATTCAAAATTATTGGTATTGGTACATCCAATTCCCAAAATTCACATACCTCAAAGTACAAGGCTTCAGGGGATCACCCTATAGACTACCAAAATATCCCACTGATAATTTAATTTTGTTAGAGTTAACAAGACACTTGTGCACTTGCCACAACATGTTGAAAGACATGCACAAAGAAACAATAAAATTCCCAATCATTCTAGGGAGGGGACTATACACATGTATCACTATTGGTGCTATAGAGTCTTTTGATGTGGAGCTACAACAATTACATTTAAAATTTTACAAGGATCACTCATATTTTGACCCATTTGGTACTTTGGAGTAGCATGTCAGCACAAAGCTCTTCCATCTAGAGAAGTTAGAAGATTTCTAGGTCAATAGCATAGATGAGCATGAGGTGAAAAGAAGAAGATATTCAAAGTTGTCTCTGGATTTCATTAAGAAGTTTTGTATCACCCTGGTACCAAACCAGTTAGTTGATGATGGGGTTGTATTACAAGAGGTTGAATGCAGAAAAGTCTTTGGCCATCCAATTCCTCCTCCAAATTGGGTAGAAGAAGAAGACAACTCCCTTGAGGATATTATGAGGAATCTGATAAAATATAGCAGATCTTGGGTGTAGACACAAGTAGCACAACTTACTATTGTTGGTGTATCCTTGACTTATATCGATCCTCAGGAGGAGAGGGATAGTGACAATGAGAAAGATGAACCCATAGAGGTTGCTGAGCCAAAATCTGCAACACAAGGAGGTATGTCTGATAGTGAGGGAACAAAGGATAAAATACCTCTAGCTGATAGAAAAGGAAAGGGAAGGGTTGTGAAAGATCCCAAGAAGAAGACTATGAGGGGTAACATATCCCTAATCAAGAAAAGAATTTCCAAGAGAAAGCCTACACAGAGTGGAGAAGCTAAGGTATCCAAGTCAAAGAAGGTTAAGGTTACCAAAAAGGCTCCTAGCCTCAAGATAACACAAGACACTCTAGCTACAATTGTTGCTACTTCTGTCCCTTTGCATGTTGTCAATGTTTCTCCTACAGTTACAAATATACAAGCCACTACTATGCCATCTCCTCCACCTACCTCAGCTACTCCTATAGTTTCCTTTGTATTAGTTCTTGTTGTTGCTCCTTTTATATGTGTTTCCACCTCCCCTCCATGTCAACTCCCACTTTCCACTCCACTTTCCATGTATTTTGTTCCATCCCTTACATCTTTCACATTTCCTCCTTTGCCACCAATTTCATCCAATTTGTCACCTCCATCCTTCACCCTGCCATAGCTCAGTCTCTTCACACCCATTGTCATCCCTTCCATTTTCCCTCGTCCATCCATCCTACCTTCCCTAGGATTTGCAACATTTACAAATCTCTCTAAGGTACAATTGCTTGAGGTAGTAGTAGGTCCATTCATTTCAATAAACAAAAGCTTATCCTGGCCATTCCAGATTGTTGAGGCTATCCCTGAGCCTTCATCCCCTAAGGTGTCCCTCCTAGAGGGAATTAAGAAAGTTTGTGCTGAAATGAATATCCTCAGTGAAGAGGTCCGTATCCAAGATGCTCCTGAAATCCCTCTTGTTGACATGAGTACTATAGAAATTGTAAATCCTGATGACAGGGTAAAAGTACAAAGTTGTGTTACACTTTTATAAAGGAAACGACCAATACTGATTCAACTTTTAAACTTGAATCACTAAAAATTGACATATATGTTTTGAATTTTGAAATGATGTAAACTAATAAAATATTTTTTTTAGTATATTTTATGTTTGTATTTTTTTGAAAAAGCTAAAAAATTATTTGAATATAGCTCTTAATAAATTGACACTATAATTTAGTTGCTGATAAAATGTTGAAAAATAAAGTTACATGAGACGTCAATCTTTATATAGTAAATTTTATTGTTTTTTCTTTAATTTTTTTTGTGTATTTATAACTTGAAACTTTAGTGCATGGATATTTTTTTTCTAGTTTTGATAAGTATATATTTTTAATAAATATTAAAATGTGCATGTATTAAAATGTAACTTTGTTTCCATTCGACGTCAATTTTCATATTAACTATTTATCTAAAATAGAAAAAAAATTATACTATCTTGATATAGATTCTTTTATCTAGTGCATCATATTTTTTGCAATTTTTTTTAATAAGTTTTACTATTTTTCCTTGACATGGTAATCGACCTAATGTTTTGTGCGGATAACCTACTTTTAGTAAAAATAAAAAGGAAAAAATAAATAATGATTAAACTATATATATATATATATATATATATATATATATATATATATATAAATAAACATATATATCTACAAAAGGGTATTTTTTATATTTTAAAAAAATGTTATTTACACGAGTAGAAGTTGTTGAAATATCAAGTTTTTTAAATTATTTTTTTTTTGGTAAATTGGCCTCATTGTGGTGCTACATATGCATTTAGCCAACTATTTTAGTTGGAAAAGTTGTGGAGATATCTAATATAGCTAGAATGAATCTTACAAGATCATATGTTTGACCAAAATTGATTTTTAGTTAGAATTACTGAAATTCACTTGTACTGATAAGTTGACTTAAAGTGTGACACAACTTTGTGCTTTTACCCGATAGTCCTCCATTGGGTGAATTAGATTAGACTACATTTGACAAGGTGGAACAAGATATAGGAGAATAGTTGAAGCAGATTGGGCCCCCTTTGAAGGTTGATATAGATACTCGCAGGGAAGATAATAAAAAAAGTGTTAGGAGCAGGTAATAATAATTCTTTGAATAAAGAGGAAGACCAAGTAAAGTCTCCTATAGATTCTCTGATATCTCTTGACTGGCTACAATAGAGACTACAAGGTAAACAACCTCTAATTGAAGTTCTTGATCTAGACTTAGACAACTTCCCTGCTTGGTTCAAAAACCCTAAGAAGGAGAAACATGTAATGGTCCACTCTAGAATCTATAAAGATGACTATGGGTCTAGAATTGTGGAATTTGCAATGTCACCAATGTAGGCAAATAAAAAAGACATTTGGCTAGTTGGTTATAACATCTCAACAATAAACCTTAGACCAACCTCAAGGATGAAATAGATAGAAGAATTCAATGACTCTTTTTCCAACATTTTGAATAGCATAGACAAGCATGAGCTTAGAAAGAAGTAGCTAAAGCAATAGAATGCAGAGCTCCATGCTTGCATCAAGTACTTGATCAAGCCAATGCAGAGTGAAGATGGCGCAACCATAGCTCCATCCATTATTTCGAAGGAAGAATTGGAGGATTTTGATAAAACAAGGAAGATTGCTTTAGTGATAAAGGATTGGTTAATTGAAATATACACAGAAGGATGTGAAGCCATTGATGAGATTGGCAAGATGCATAAGGATTTATGTGCTCTAAAGGACGAGTAGGAAGTGATGATTGAAGATAGCGAGGAGTATGATGACTACTACTCACATATGCACCCTAGAGTCCAAGCAATGAGCAAGTTTTTGAAGAAGTGCTCATCAAGAAGAACATTTTGGCAAAAGGCAAACTGCATATGCCTTTTCATTGGCTAGAGATGTTGAAACTGAAAAGAGAAATTTTTGATAAGGCAAAGACTAAAGGGGAGTCTGCAAAGACTCAACTTTTGGAAGTCATATATAGTTTCAATGATCTCCTCTGAGCTTTAACAGGTTTGTATCTAGATCACACTACTACCATTAATGTAAAAGAATGTAAGGAACAACTACGTCTATTGCTGTAAGGAAATTCTACATCTTACAGTGTAGCATATTTGAATAAGGCTAGCGACCTGCAGATACAAATTAAGGAATTTAAGAAGAGGAGGAAAGTTAAGTTTGCAGTTTATCATGATTTGTCCAAAGTGGTGGATACCCTCAGATTCAGGGCAAATTTTGTAAAGGATCCTTCTCTAGAAGATATTAATCCTGCACTTGAAGCCCTGATGGCATACAGGAAGAAAGAAGCAGAGAAGAGAAAATTGATAGTAGATGAAGATGTTCCTAAAGGTTAGCATTGAGAATAGTCAATAGATCAACGATCAAATGCCAAATCCAGATGGCATGCCTCTCCTCAAAGTGTGTCAATTGTTCCCTTTTGACTTGTCAATGCATTGTAAAAGTGATTTGTCTTATTAGACATTTCAAAAAGTTGCTATTCTGTCCTATTTTATTGAGCTAAAAAGTTGTATTTTCATTTTCTTCCTAAAGGACAAAATTAATTCTAGGATTGTAACTTCCTGCTAACCCAATTAAATGATGTCAAATCTAAGCCCTTGGTGTTGGATTAATCCTTACTGTCCATTCAAAAACTCAGTATGCATGCTTCTATATATAAGAGTAGTCATTTTCTCTATTTTGTAAGGTTGGAACAATGAATTGTTGACACGCTACTAAAATTTTGGATCAATACAAGTTATCTATAGGTGTTGCTTCATATTTTATCATTTTGTTATGGGATTTTGGGTTTCATGGTTCATTTCTATCTGATTTTAGATAAAGTTTAGTTACAATTTAGATGTGTGCTTTAAATATTTGATGAATGTTTGTGTTCATACCATTTGTATCTTGCTGATTGTAAGTTACTTTGCATGGTTAGTCTAAACCCATTTTATGAATTAAATTTGGTTGCATGGAATTGACTAAGTTGCGCCAACAATTGGATGTTTAATGAATTTATGTGATTTGAAAATCTTTGTTACCTTTGAAGATTGCACTATTTCTATAGCATTGTGGGAAACCTGGTTAAGCATAAATCAGTTTTAGGGCATTTAACTATCTGAAGTAATCTCATCCACTATGATTTGTCTTTAGGATTTTTTTTCCATTTCTTCTCCTATCCCTTATTCTTTTAAATTTTATTTGAAAATCTAGTAGATTTAGGTCAAAAGCATTGCATCATTGATAATAATAGATGAAGTTCTCAGACTTCAAAGTCTGAATCACTTAGGGTTTCTGCATACCTACAACTATCATCATCCATAAAACTATATATAAGTTTGTTTCATATGTAAGTCCCCTTGATTGGTATAGCAAAAACATGTCCAACTGAGTTATCTTGCAAGTAAAGACTTGATAGTATAAACCTTGGGGTAATCTTTTTATGGGTTTTCTGGGATTAGATTCCTTTCAAGAGAGGTGAGATAATCTATATTTCATCTATGTTGTTGTGTACAAAAACACCCATCAACAGGAACTATTTGTGATAGAACACCATTCAAAACAACTTTGACGTTGGGTAGATTCAAAGACTCAACAAATGGTGGAATATATGGAATGGAAGAGAGAATAGGACTCTTCATAGAAGGAGCTAGGAATACTTGGACCATGGGAATAGTCTTTTCAACCTTCTTGATCACCAGAAAGATAGGTAACGATGGGTCAAGAGTGGGCTGCATCAAAGAAGGATGAGGAGGAAGGTTCTCCTTTTCTGCTGCAAGTTGATGAGTCCTAACACAGTGTTATCTCCTACCTTCTTTCACATTTTGATTCCATCGTGTATAGTTTGAGGCATATATTGGAGGAACCTAGGTGTTTCCCAATGTGGGTTCCTTTTCTTCCTCTGCTCAAGGAGAAAGAGGAGGAACAAAAGGAAACATCAAAGGTTGGCTGACAATGGTAAGAGGGTTTCTTAAGGAAGTCTATTTCTCTTTAATATCCTATGGAATAGGTGGAGGTACTGCGACATCCATGGATGATTGAGAGATAGTAGGAAACATTCTCCACATAATGGATTGCTTTCCTCTAGACTCCAAAGATGCATGGGGAAAAAAAGTAGACTCAGAAGAGAGGGGAGGTCTGGGCTATACGATGTGTTTATCTCGTGGTCTTGGGTAGGATGGCGGAGGTAGAACCTAAATGTAGATACCATACCTCGGGGTTGGGGAAGGAATCTTGATTCAGGGTGTGGTTTTTCCACCACCTATAGAACAGGGGGAACTACTATCACATGCACAGAAGATCGAGGGACCTCAAGGGTAGTAGCTGGGATAGCATGAGAGGAGGCATCAACAAAAAATTGAGCAATTCATCTTGCTTTGAATTTTTGATAAGAGAGAAACAAAATGTCATTGTGAGGCCAAACAAGCTCAATTGATTGTGGCCAGAAGTAATCAAGTAAAAAGTTCCCATGAAGGGACAAAGGCTAGAACCCACTGTGATATACATTATGCACTTGTCCCTCAAATGGAAATTTTATACACTTATGGATTATTAAGGGGACCACCTTCATGAAATCAAGCCACGGATGACCCAACTTCATATGAAATTGGTCCGAAGTTAGAATAATGGGAAAAGACACATCCAAGACTTTTGGTCCAACCTGGATGAAAAGGGTCATGAAGCCAAGAGTAGGGTGAGTGGAGCCATTATGCACTCTAACTGATATTTTTCATTTCTCATACTTGTCTCGATAGAACCCATGCACATAGAGGAATTCCTTCTTAACTACATTTGTCAGGCATATAGGATCAATGAGTACTCCCCTTGTGGATTTGTCATTAATCCTAGTGGTAATGTATAGAGGACCATTAGGTACATGAAAAGAGGCATCATGGTGGGTAAAGGAAATGGTTGGATCAAGTTTAGCTCACTTTTGAGGGTAATCATCCACCATGGTAACTAGATTTTTAAGGCTTTTATCTTGGTGATCATAAGTTATTGAAGTAGGCACTCTATCGACAGATGGTTCCATGATATTATGATAGCATAGTTCCAACAAACCTGCACATTTACCCTTACAACCTTCCAATGAGACTAAGTCTCTACCCATCTAAAAGGGATTTTAGATATCTTCTATCAATAGAGTGACAGGAACTCTGATAACAACATAAAAATTAACAAAATCATTCATATGAAATTCAAATTTATCACAATAACAATGGGTGATAGGAGATAAACAAATACTCATTAAAAACATCCATACTATTCAGTCTTAACTTGCTATGTTACAGGAACACATCATCAAGCTATAGAATAAAATAACTTAAATTTTCATTCAATGCAGCCAAATCGGCCTGCACCACAATGTATATATCAAACTCAAAAAAATTACATCACACATTATTCGAGCCCTCTCACAAACGAGATTCATCTCATACTTCTCATTGGTTTCTCGGTCTCCTTCTACCTGCCTTCACGCATTCCTTGCGGTCATAATACCTCGACCATCATCATTTGCTATCACCTATACTTCTTTTCAATCAATCTCTTTCCTTCTTCTGTTTCTGTCTATTTATCCCTCGTCTAATTTTCTATAGCTAATGCATACACCATGGCCTACCTTGCTATTGGCCATCTTCAACTTATTGGCTAGCTGCTATCATGACCTTGTTATCAGCCTCTCTATCTTTGTTGCCTTTCAGCCTCTTCCTTCTGCAATGATTGGCCTTTCTTTTTTAGTATTGGCCTGCTCTTATTAATTGGCCTCCCTTTGATGTATGTGGCCTCTCTACTTGGCCTATCGGCCTCCTTCCATGTCTACGGCCTTCATTCTTCTATTTTATTGGCCCATCAGCCTCTCTACTATCACTCCTCTTATTCCTCCTCCCCTCTGAAATATGTGCAGCCTCTTTAATATGTATACGGCCTCCTTATTTTTCTGCCACTTCCGCTCTTGCTTTGCCTATCCGCCTCACCTACATCTATCAGCCCCTTTTAATATGTATGTGGCCTCTCCCATTATCTTCTGCCACTTTCTACAATCCGTCCTCCTTCCACACAAATCGAGCCTCTCCTTCATTATATGTCACCCTCTCACTACATGTAGCCTCCACCATTTACCTTATTTTTGCATCGACAATTTCTTTGTCTGACTGCCCATCACTCCTCTTTATTATTAATGCCTTCGGCCTTCATGCTGCCTCCCACTACTTCTGTCGATCTCTATATTTGTCCTGACGGTTATACTTCACCTATGTCCCATATCTATTTTTAGCCTTCAATCAATCTTTTCCTTGCATGTGGCATGCCTCTGCTTATCTTTTTTTACCTTTCTGCCTTTTGCCACCTTCCTGTTTGTTCCTAAACTCAAACAACAAAGTAACTAATTTTCATAATCACCATCTTCTCCATTTACTCTGCTTTCTAGAAATTAATAAACTATTATTATTATTCCTATCAGCTTGGCGACAGGAGCTTCCTTCTTCACGCTTCTATCACTTGACCCAAAAATCAATTGCCAATGACAATTTTTGAATTTTAAATGGATGCCCCTGCATCATATTAGCTAAATGGTGGGGAAGTGGATTTGTGTAAATCTAAAAGTTTTGATTTGGTAGAGCTACAAATTTGTTCCCTCTATCATTCTCACCGGCTACCTAAATAACATTAGAGTCTATGAGGTCTTAAACTTCATGCTTGAGATGCATGCATCGCTCAGTGTCATGCTAGAGTGTTTGGAGATATTGACAAAAGGCCTTCGGGTCATATGGAGATAGTGGTTTAAAAGTCTCAAAAGGGTGAATAGGAGGAATCTAAAAGAGGTTATTGTTAAGAAGTTGCAACATTATGGAATGAAGAGATTAAAAAATTTGAGAGAATTGTCGATTCTTTGGTTTAAACTTATAGGGGGACGTAGCAGGAGGTGCAACAGTCATAACTTGTGCTTGAATGTTATTTGAAGAGTGAGTTAATTTTGATAAAGTTTTTATTTTGTTTCTTAAATGTTTGATAATGTGAAGTGGTAGCCTCAAACTGGGCAATGAGAGTCAATGAGGAAGAGCCCTCATACTGGAAAACTAGCTATTGGTAATCATGAAAGGCCTTGCAAAGATATACGAATGAAGGATAGTGCATCAATAGTATCTTATCACATATTTGTGGCTACAAGTTTCCAATGAAAACCTGTTGCACATCAGCATCTGAAAGAGAGTGGTATTTGGGAGAAGAGGGCTTGGTAATGCCCAATGAAGTCAATTACTTTCTCTTTCACTCTTTACTTACAATAAATCAAATTAGTCAATGTGACTTGAGGTCCAATGTTGGCTTGGAAATGTTGGAGAAATAGATTGATAAGTTGTTGGAAAGAATGAATTGAGTTGTTAGGTAGTGAATAAAACCAATCCAAGGCCATGTCTTTTAGCAACTAAGTAAAGATCTTAGCTAAGATAGCATCTTTGAAAAGAAAGTAATTATACAATGCAGTAAATACTGACAAATGATTACTAGGGTCTCCTTTTCTAGTGTACTTCTCAAAATGTGGTGCTTGAAATTTGTCTAGAATTAGAGTTTTTAGGATAGTGAGTGATAATGGGCTATGAGTGTAATAGGATTGGATGATAGGTTGGGATTAACCTTGACTTATGGATGCTAATTGTTGTTGTATGGAATTGAAATTTTGTAAGATTTCTTTTATTATAGGATCGGGAGGTGGAGTGATTTGTGAATGGCTAGACTATGAAGGAGCGGAACTACCAAGAGATTGAGAAACAATGTGATTGGCATTTTGGTAAGTTAACTGTTGATGAGGCTAGCTAAAACAATGTTGGGAAACATTGGATTAGCATTTTAATAGGTAAACTAGAGGCTAGAGGAAGGTGCAACAAAGCCATATTGGTTTATAGGATTACCACTTGTTACCCTAGAACTAGTATTAGCACTATTACCAGATTGTGCAGTGGTGGTGACAATAGAAGAAGTGAATATTGGAATAGATGATGTCAATATGGGTATTGACACCTCCATCCCCCTTTGGTTTTGAGATGGCATGTTTTTGATGATTTCTGTGAAACTAGTCAAAGACATAATATTATTATCCTCTATGTAAGCCAAGCTATGTAGAACTTCCACACCTTGAGGATCATTGGTTAATAATTTTCTAAGATTCTTTATGAGAGGGATGGCTTCCCTAGCTAATTGTTTTGTGCCCAAGAATTGTTAGAAACTAGCTAGTTCACTATCTAGCTTCTGAATTCAGGACTCAAGGACATGAGCTACAGAGTTATCCACTTCAAGAGAGTCATGAGAAGGTTGTTCCCCAGAGATCATTGGTAAGGTGGGAATGTGATCCAAAGATGATCACGTTCTAGAAATTCCATGTGTGAATAAGTTAATGAATTTAGGTTCTGATGTCGAAACACCAGATCTACTCAAAGCATGAGAACCCATTATAATTTGATACTTCTTCTTACAGGGAGCTCAAATTCAGAGTAATGGGTCAAAAAACTCATAAAGTAAAAACAAGTTTTATGACACTCAAGTGCTCCTAGGAAGCAATAGATAGATGGATATGATAATGATATTTTAGAAGAAAGAAGGGTTTTTATTTGTTTTCTAATCTAAATGAATAGAATTTTTTTTAAATGTTTTGCTTTCACATAAGATAAGATATGCAATAGTAAGTGTCTAATCAATTAATCAACTATTCAAAGATAATAATGAGATTTATAAGTGCAAGTGTAAGATATGTCAGGTTCACCAAAATGTGAGTTGGGAAAGAAGATCTAGCCTAATTGAATGAATTAACATAGATCAAGCTTTCCCCATGCCAAATTGGAACACAAATCAATGAAGATATTTGTGTTTGTCTACAGTCCTCAACATAGGGATAAATTGTCTGGATCTTGTTCCTTTGTTGTAAAGAATGAATATTGATAACTAATGATTTGACTAAGCTATGCAATGTGAAGATTTAAGTGGTAAATTGAGTAAACTAACTAATTACTAATACTGTATACAGAAAATAGAAGAAGATTGGTGGAGCAGATCAGAGGGCACCTATCACCAAAAGCAGGAGTAGAACTGGCAGAACTCTAGCGTTGGGTGCCCTAGTCAATAGGGTTTGATTTGAACTTTTGTCTAATAGTTTCTATCACAGATCTTTCATATTCCTATCATTTGTCATTGTTGGAAGTTTCATATTTGGATCTGCACACAGGAAAGAAGGAAAATGGTTGTGTTGTATAGGGGCTTGCCTCAATCAAATCCTATGTAGGTGTTCCCACCTCCACAACAATAATGATGATTGATATAGAGTGTGTGTTCATGATGACAGACGCAAAACAAGTAATAAAAAACTATTCTAATATAAATAGATTTAACTTAGAATGAAACCCTAGTTGGATTGGTGTCACAACACAATCACATACAAAGAGTCAATGGAAGGTCAAGAAGCTTCATCAAATACCTGCAAGAGGGTTAGTGCAAATAATAATCACAAGTAGAGAGTTTCAGTAAGTCAGAGGTTCACTGTAGTAGAATCCATGAGATTATTCATGTCACATTGTCAAGATGTAAAAATCCTTTGATCCTCAAATGAGAGAAAAAAACTTGTTTATATATGAATAAAACATATTTTCAAAGATTCACTTGTTGAGGCCGACAAGCAAGGTACATCATTTAATACACAAAATCTGACAATTGAATTCAAAACCTTTTGGAGCCAATGGGTAGGACCCTAGTGATGAGGGTAATTGTAATCCTCTCTATTTAATTTATCAATCTGGGTGGTGTCCAAAGGTTTTATGCATTAGGAACATAAATATTTTTGGGCAAACAATTCTTTCTAATAAAAGAAGAAAAACTGAATTCTAGAAATAAATTAAAAATACACTTTGCATAAATTAAAAGTACAAAATTGAAACATGTTTCTATGAAAAAAAAATGTAGAAATAAAACTAACAATACTAAAACAAAGTTAACTACGTAAACTGTTAACTACAAAAATTAATAGTTCTCCAACGTATTTTCCAACATGAGCTAAGTCTATGGAACAACAAGTAAGACATAATTTTAAACGGAACAATGAAATAAAAAACTACAGAATTTTATTTTAAAACAAAATAACAAAACTACATAACTTACAAGCTAAAATAATGGAACAACAATACAAAATTTTATTGTAAAAAAAACATAAAACTACAGAACTTATAGGCTAAAACAATGGAACAACAAAACTACAAAATTTTATTTTAAAACAAAACAATAAAACTACATAACTTATAGGCTAAAACTGATTACTAACACATAATAAAAATAATGAATTTTATGATAACATCAATTAAATACATACAAACAAATAAATACCAAATGTTATCCTCTTCCTCAGGATGTACAGCTTGCCCCTCCCTTGGAATTGGACTAAGATCATTCACCCAACTTTGTACTCAATGCTCCATACATTTTATTTTTCAACAAAATATTACAAATTTATTTCTAAAATTGGTGTAGCTTTCTTATTCTAAAACTTTCTAAAATAAAACTCTCCTTCTTTAGAGTTGAGAGGTTTATTTATACATTGAATATCTTCACCCAACTCCCTAAATTATTGGAAAACATAAGTGCACTTGTCTTTCCATTCCTATGATAAAGGAACAACTACCTTTATTCTCTACACCTATCTCTCCTACTCCTATGCTAAATGAAATAAATTCCTTTATTCTCTCTACTACTCCTATGCTAAAGGAACAACATCCTTTATCCTCTGATTACAAAATGACAATTCATCCACATCCTTTTATGAGAAAAGATTGGATAGATTTATTTACTTTTGCTATTTTTATTATTCTTCCTATTTTAAATACAATAACAATTCATCTACAACCTTTTAGGAGAAAAGGTTGAGAGAATTTTATATCCATGGATTAAGCCAAATTATGAAGTTGGAACATCTTAGAGTTAGCTAAAATGAAGCTAGAATATTTCTGGAGTTGGTTCTAGAAGTGATTTTGCAATAATTTAGAATACTTCAAAGTTGGCTGGAACACTTTGAGGCTAATTTTGTATCATTTTTAAACATATTGCATTCTATTTTTCAAGAAGTATTAGAAAATGTTAGTAATTAGATTTCAATAGACTTCTAAGAAATAAACTAGTATATATCCTATATTCTATTTTAAATAAGCTAATAGTTTTTAAAACTACATTTAAATCCACTATTAATGCTAATTTTAAGAGAAAATATAGATGAATTTAGATGAGACATTTTTGGTCTCATCATCTACCCCACACCTAAATTCTTGCAGGACCTCCTGTAAGCTAGTGCTATCTTTTTATTATTACTACTGTATTAATAACTAATGACCCTTATATCTTTCAATTATTTTCTCTCTTTTTTTTCATCTTTGAAAGTATGCATTGATTATTCTCTGACATTCATCCATGATAAGACTCATTGAAGCTTATCAATTAATTGTTCTTACAAATTTTCTCTCATTTCCAAATTTAGCTTTCTTTAGTTGAATTTAATAAAAACATATGTCATTCATAAATAGCCATAATGCTCAGATTTTCCATTGAAATTTCAAAATTTAATATGTTATGGATAACTAAGATAGAGGAGAATAAAACCTAGAAAGCATTTGATGAGATTTTTTTAGATGTGTGAGCGGATTTTTCTACAAATAACTTGTACCATCATGGAAGCAACAAAGATTAACAAGGTATGAGAAACTTTTTTTCATTACCTTCCTTCATGTATTTATATTCTTTCTATGCCATCATATTCTCACTTCATTTTTTTTCTTCAAAAAACACCCTTATTGAAAATCTCTCATCTACAACAAGTGAATTGGAGCAGGAAGTCTATGTTTTTAATTAGCTTTCCTAAAAGTGGATTTATCTATAATTTAAAAAACTAGTGGCTATATTTAAGAATAAAATAGTAGAATATACCTTGGTCGTATTTCAAATTTATCCTTGCTTTCTTCATGCCATTTAATTCTAATTCCCAATTCAAAAAATCTTCAGAAGTTTAGTTCTGGAAAGTCAGATAAACTTCAGAAGGTTTAGGTCTGGATCTTCAGAATAGTGGATAACCCCAAAACAATAGACAAAAAAGCATTAGAATAGTGGACAACTCTGGAAGGAAAGAACAACTCTACAACAATGAACAAATGTTCCAAAGCATCACTGGAAGGATGCTTCTAGAGTAACGAACAAAGGTTTTGGAGCATCATTGAAATGATGCATCTATAGAACAAACTAAGGTTCCAGCATCATTGAAAGGATGCTTTCAAAATGAACAAGAAAAAAGTTCTAAAGCATTATTGAAAGGATGCTTTTAGAACGAATATTAACAAAGTTCCAGAGCATCGTTGAAAGGATGTTTTCATAATGAACATCAACAAAATTCAGGAGCATTGTTAAAAGGATGCTTTCATAACTGAATAACCACAAAAGCTTTAGAGGATCATTGAAAGGATTCTTTCATAACTACATGGCAACAAAAGTTTAAGAGCATCAAATTTCTAGCAACAAAAGTTTTAGAGCATCGTTGAAAAGATGCTTTTAGAACGAACAACAACAAAGTTTTGGAGCATCATTGCAAGGATGCTTTCTAAATGAAAAACAACAAAGTTTTTGAGCATCGTTGAAAGGATGCTTTTATAATGAACAAAAACAAAGTGTTAGAGCATTATTGAAAGGATTCTTTCAGTATGAACATTAAAAAAGTTCTGGAGCATCATTGAAAGGATGCTTTCAGAATGAACAACAAAAAAGTTTAGGAGCATTGTTGAAAGGATGCTTTTAGAATGAACAACAACAAAGTTCAAGAACATCATTGAAAGAATGCTTTTATAACTGCATGAAAACAAAAGTTTTTGAGCATCAAAGTTTTAGCAACAAATGTTTCAGAGCATCGTTGAAAAGATGCTTTTGGAATTGAACAACCAAAAAAGCTCTAGAACATAGTTGAAAGGATGCTTTTGGAACTAAACAGCAACAAAAGTTTTGGAGCATCATTGAAATGGTTCTTATGAAATTTGAATAAAAATAGAAATTCTGGAGCATCATTGAAATGATGCTTTTAGAACTTGAACAACAACAGAAGGGTTCTAAAGCATATTTGAAAAGATGCTTCTAAAATTTAGATAACAACAAAAGGTTTCTAGAGTATCATTAAGAGGATGCTTCCAAAACTTAAACAACAAAAAGTTTCTCTAGAGAAAAATCTAAGAAAACATAAAACACTTCCGAAGCATTGTTAGATGGGTGCTTCTGGAGAAACTTACGAATACTGAATACTTTCCAAAATTAAGATAAAAAAATCTTAGAGATAATCTAAAAACAAACAACACTTATAGAGCACTTTTTAAAAATATTCTTTTGAATAAAATATACAAAACAATACAAATACATTAAACAACTTTCTGGAGTTTTTTAATTGCTACAAGGTTTTTTTTAGTAAGATATACTAGCATACAATATTTTTTCTCTAGCTTTGTCATAAGGTGTCAAAATTAAATGATTCAAATTGTTTTGGAAACTAGATTCATAGGCTTATCATCATTATAAATATATTTTTCATAAAACTTTATTTTCTATGTCAAATTTGGTGGGAAACAGTCACATTTTAATAGTTTTTACAATTTTAACTAACAGTCACGGTTTTGGGGACAACTTTTCATTTGATATCAAAATGACATAATTCAAATTGAATATGAATCTAGACTTAGAGATCTATCTCCCATATAAACAAGTTTTAAAAAATTAATTTTTCTATGTCAAATTTGGTAGAAAACGGTCAGATTTGTAACAATTTTTACAGTTTTGACTAGTACCCATTGTTTTGGGGATAAATTTTTCATTTGATGTCAAAATGACATGATTCAACTTGTATTTGAATCTAGACTTAGAGATTTATCTCCCATATAAACAATTTTTAAAAATTTAAAGTTGTTTTCTTTCAAGTTTTCAATCAAACAGACTATTTTCCTTCTAAACTTGACATTTTTTTTCAACTGTAGAAAAAAATATTTGGGCTTCTTGAACAATCTTTTTCAAATTCAAAAAGATGGAAGAATTTACAATTCATCATTTTTTGGAGGGGGAGTTTGGTAGTTTTTATTTAAAGATTCCCTGAGCTTGTTCATACTTTTGTTTTTTTGACATAAAAAGGAAAAACACCTAAAGAACTATTTTCATATAATTTTTATATCAAAGATGGATTCCTTTTACTCTCTATTGGCATAAAAGAAAGATTATTTATTGTCACCAAATAATTTATTTCAAAATTAAAAATATAAACTAAATCAAAATTACTAGAATTGAAATTAACCTATGAATCAAAATGCTTATGTTAAATTTAATCTAATCTATGGATTAAAATGCTTATGCTAAATTGAATATAATCTACGAATTCTAAATTGAATATAATCTATGAATTGAAATTCTTATACTAAATTGAAACTAATCTACGAATTGAAACGCTTATGGTAAATGGATATTACAAAAAGAGAAAATTTAAACTATTGTAAACTGAGTTGGAAATTAATCTATTACTCCTTATACACAAAGAAATAAATTATCTTCTATCATAAAATAATTCATTTTTTATGCTTTAAGGGAGAGAAGGAAATTAAATCCTAGAATAAGGATCCTAATAACTCCATGGTCCCTAGCAATGACAACAAAAATGATGAGGGTCGTTGTAATCCTCTCCATTTAATTTATCGATTTTGGGTGGTGTCCAAAGGTTGTATGCATTTGGAACCTATATTTTTTTTGGCAAATAGTTCTTTTTAATAAAAGAAGAAATACTAAATTCTAGAAACAAATTAAAAATGCACTTTGCATAAATTAAAACTACAAAATTGAAACATGTTTCTATGAATTAAAAATGTAGAAATAAAACTAACATTACTAAAATAGAGTTAATTATGGAAACTGCTAACTATAGAAATTAATAGTTCTCCAATATATTTTCCAACATGAGCTAAGTCTACAGAACAAAAAGTAAGACATAATTTAAATAGAACAATGGAAGAACAAAAATACATAATTTTATTTAAAAACAAAATAACAAAACTACAGAACTTATAGGCTAAAACAATGGAACTTGACACTACATAATTTTATTTTAAAACAAAACAACAAAACTACAAAACTTATAGGCTAAAATAATGGAACAACAAAACTACAGAATTTTATTTTAAAACAAAATAATAAAACTACAGAACTTACATGCTAAAACTGATTACTAACACATAATAAAAATGGTGAATTGCATGACAACATCAATTAAATACAAACAAACAAATAAATATCAAATGTTATCCTCTTCCTCAGGATGAGTAGCCTGCCCCTCCCTTGGAATTGGACTAAGATCATTCACCCAAATTTGTACTCAATGCTCCATATATTTTATTTTTCAATAAAATATTATAGATTTATTTCTAAAACGATTGTAGCTTTTCTATTCTAAAACTTTCCAAACTTTAAAACTCCCCTTCTTTATAGTTGAAAGGTGTATTTATACATTGAAGATCTTCACCCAACTCCCTGAATTATTTGAAAGCATTAGTAAACTTGTCTTTCCATTCCAATGATAAAAGAAGAACTCCCTTTATTCTCTACACCTATCTCTCCTACTCTTATGCTAAAGAAAACAAATTCCTTTATTCTCTTTACTACTCATATGTTAAAGGAACAACATCCTTTCTCTTATTACAAAATGACAACTAATCCACATCTTTTTAAGAGAAAATGTTGGATAGATTTATTTATTTTTCCTACTTTTATTATTTTTCCTATTTTAAATACAATAATTCATCTACAACCTTTTAGGAGAAAATGTTGAGAGAATTTTATATCCATGGATTAAGTCGAATTATGAAGTTGGAACATCTTAGAGTTTGCTGAAATGAAGGTGGAATATTTTTGGAGTTGGTTTCAAAAGTAATTTTGCAACAACTTAGAATACTTCAAAGTTGGTTGGAACACTTCGAGAATAATTATGCATCATTTTTAAACATATTTTTTAAGAAGTATTAGAAAATGTTAGCTATTAGATTGCAATAGACTTCTAAGAAATAAACCAGTATATATCCTATATTCTATTTTAAGTAAGCTAATAGTTCTTAAAACTACATTTAAATAGAATTTTAATGCTATTTTTAAGAGAAAATATAGATGAATTTAGATGAGACATTTCTGGTCTCATCACCTAGCATAGGGCGCTAGTGTCCAAGCCTAATTTATCCCTGAAATGTTAGTTATTAGTGGTCTTAACACATTCTCTTATGCAAACAACAAAATGGTCATATTACGAATAGAGTTAATCATGCATGCTAAACAAAGGGCCAAGTCTAGTGTGAAATTATGAGTGACAACAATTTACAACACTACAGGAACCATCTTGTTGTTGTCTCTTTGTTTGTACAATTTCATCACCATATGGTCAAGTTATGGTTGTTCCTATGAAGGAGCTCCTTTAGGGCCTTAAGGGAAAAAATTAGCCCCCTAGAATAAGTTCCTAGTCACTCATGTAACTAAATGTTGGAAGCTAAGGGTGATAGAGTAGGTCACTAGGTGTTGGTTTTATAGGTGACCGAGTGCTAGGTTTGACATTAATAGTGACATGACGTTATTGGGGTGATGTTTTGGTGGTGAAAGAGTGGTGAGTCATCATTTGACAGGAGGCAAATTTTTAAGCTAGTGACGACTACTTCTCTATCCATGAGGGCCACTTTGCAATCTGCATGGCCCATTTTGAGGTCAACTAGGCTTGTCTGGGTTAGTTTTTTTGTTGAATTAGCCATATATTGGGCTTGCATGTCCTAATTTAAGGAATGCAATGCCAAAATATTTTTTAAAATTATTTATAAAAAAAAATTGTATGACAAGTCGTATAAGAGCCATACAATCTTAGAACTATTTTTTTAGACGCTCTCAAACCTGATTTTGATGAATTGATAGTTGATCTTAAGATTTTGGGCCTTTTGATCATGATGGCAAGGTCAGATTTGACCCAAAATGCTTTGAAAGATTAGGTACTATCATTCCCACATTTAAATGCGGACATGAAAACTAAACTAACAAAAAAATTTCTAATAATCGATGTAAAACCCTCTCGTACGCTACATGTGTGCTTGACGACATACGCACTTAGCATTGTTCCATGCACAACCAACACTTAGCACACTGCATTTAAGCAAGGTAGAGTAATGCAAGAGGAGAGAAGTGTGAAACTCCCTTCACACCTATTAGTAGGTCAAATACCATTACAAGGGATACCAGAGAATACTGAAAGATAGACCTTGGTACCGAAAGAGACATGAGGTGCAAACCAAGAGACATGTAACTCTAGGGACATCTGTATATATACCAAATGTAATAGATAGTATAAGGATATGACAATAGGAAATATACATGATAATACTAGTTCATATTCGAGCAGAGACTAGACCTGCCTAGGTATACCTGGTGTAATATGATATATATATATATATATATATATATATATGGGAGTTAAAAGAGAAGTTTTGTGTCATGAATGAGAATCTTTTATCTTTTATGTGTATTGTGATCTATTTAGATGTAATGGATTCCCACCGATTAGGCTAATTCCTTGACTATGTCTTTTGGGGTATAAATAGACTACTCAAGAAGTACCGGGTTACAGTTCTCTAGATTGTACTAACCCCATATCTCTTGCCAACATTAGTTCTATTGGCAAGACCCTAGAGATTGTAGGGAAGGAGTTAGGAACCAAAAGGAAGTAAGGAAACTGATAAATAAAATTTTTTGTCAGACCCTAAAGACTACCTCTGTGAGAGGGGGGTAGGCCATTAGGGGATGACAAATGGGAAGGGGGAAGGATCTCATATATCCTTGAAAAGATGTGACTATTTGAAAATCCATTCGAGGCCATGATATAGAAGGAAGAATATCTAAACCAAGAGACATATATGGGAAAAGGAAAAACTAAACAAGAAAGAGAGATACGGGAAATTATCGAACAAGAAAGAGAAATGGAATCAGAAGACAAAAAACTAGGGCAAACTTAGGAGGGAGAGTAAATATACTAGAAAAGAGAAATGGAATAGGTGGGAAGTATGGTAGAAGAAATCCTAAGGAAATGAGGAGAGTGCACCAAGAGGGATGCTACTGAGCATGCCATGGAGGGTGCAGCCCAAAATAAAAGAAAGGAAGGACAAACATTGGAAGCCAAAGAAACCATAACCAAACAAAGAGACGAATTAGTGGAACCCAATCCCGAGGAGGTATTAGTTAAGTATAAACTAAATTTGATTATCAATGAGAAAATGCAATTAGAAAGGCATAATAAATAGTCACAACCCCCAGACTAGGAGTCATCCCTTAAGCTGGATATAACACAAACAGAGACAAATGAAGAAGATAAAAAATCTAATTTATGGACAACATATATAGTAAATTGGGACGTCATAGACAGAAATGATCAGTCAATCGAGTGGGGAACTATAGAAGGACAAAACACAGGGAGTGATATTGAATATAACTCTATATTTAGCAACCAAAGAAGTAGCACGACAAGCCTAGAAGAAGAATCTTTAGGAGAAGACATGGCCATAATAAAGAAAATGCTCATCTTCGAAAGAGATACTACCAACATGGAAAAACATATATTCTTACTAGAAACTATATGGGAAAGACAGAATGAGCAAAGGGATAGAATAAATCTATTTCATTTTATTAGTTCGTTAAGGGAGGAACCATTGAAATGGTACCATAAAAAATATCCCCATAACAATAAATCATGGGATGAAGTAAAACAGGTGTTCCTAGAAAATTTTGATAGTCCAGAACTCTCGACAAAATGGATAATTAAACTAAGGGAATTATCCTAAAGAGATGAAGAATCCATCTTAGAATTTGACATGAGATTCAAGGAAGTGGTCTGGAGGCTGGACAAGTCTCTAAATGATAAACAGAAGAGTGAATGGTTCCTTTCAGTCATAATTCCAAAACTAAGACTGGCTCTAGACGATCAAAGTTTTGGCTCATATTCAAAATTAGTTGCATAATTAGCATGGAAGATAGAAGATCAATCCTAGAGAAGGAAGGAAAGAGAAAGAAAATAGAAAAATGGAAAAATTGTAGCTAAAAATGGACCAACTAGAACTAAGAAAGAGCTTATGAAACGATAAATTGGTCTGCAAAGATCCAATATTTGGTGTTCCTATTGTGGCAGAGAAGGCCACCTCCAGAATAAATGCTTAATGGAAATAGAAGAAAAGAAGGAAAATACCCTATGAGTGGACCTCCATACTATTAAAAAACTAAATTCTATCTATTGTGGGGTATGTGGAGAATGAGATAACCATGAAACAATAGACTATCCATCTAATAAGTTCCAGATAAATGAAGAACCAGACCATGATCAGGAAATGACATACATCAAAGGATTGGTGGAAAGACCACTAAATGCACTAGATCATGGATACCAGGCCCCACCTTGGCAAAGAAATGCTAACTCCATTCAAGGTCTAGGAAGCTACAATGACAACGGCCCATTCCGGGGAGGAAAGGCCGTAGACGGGGAAGAGGAAGAAGAGCGGATGCTACCTATTTTAATTGTGGGAAACTAGGACACTTTCCTATAGAATGTTGGGGAGAAAAGAGGAAACAGTGCAGATTTTGTAGAGAAGAAGACCATGATGCCTTCAATTGTGACAAAGCACACCAACATAACAGCAGAGCTCAATCCCAAAAATATAGTCAAACAGACCCCAGAATAGCAAGAGGGGCGAGACTCCTCTGTAAAACACCCAAGGAACTAGAAGAGGAATCCAAACAATACCAAAAAATAGGGAAGGATGATGAGTATAAAATAGAAGGAGATAGTACTAGAGACGATCACTACACTAAGGCTAGACCCAAGAAAAGAGGAAAGGGCATTGTAGTAACCCGAAAAGGCACCAATACCGGAAGGACAAACTTGGAGACGTCAGAAGAAGACAACAGCTCCAAGGAAGAAGAAGATTTTTTTATTTCAAAGAAACAAAATGACCAGATAATAGAACAAACCAAAAGGATTCTAGAGCAAGAACAAGAGAAAGAAAAACTAGAAAATAGCTACTTCACAAAATAGGATGTAGGGGTCCTTAAACAAATCATAAAATTAGCAAGATAATAGGACCTCCTGACTAAATTGATACAACTTAACAAATACTAGAGCAAAAAGACCAAACCACAAGTAAGAACAGTGTGAAGACATTGGAAATAAAGGCTAATTATGATTGAGCTCTGGATCCTCGAAAAGAAAATCCCAAAGGTTATGGTTGTTTTAGGATCATATGTCAATTAATCCCCAGGAGAATATGGGAATATCTAGGTAAACCGACACTAGAGCCAACCCCCTATAACATTAGCTTAGCAGACGACACTGAAACAAAAATAATGGGAACATGGTGGAATGTGGAAGTAAATATAAAGGGAGTAAAACAATCTATGGATTTTAAGGTAGTCACCATGAAAGAAACATTCGATTCATTCAATGCACTTCTAGGACTAAGGTGGTTCATAGACTCCAAAGGAATTATAGATGCCTAAAAAGAAGAGATTTCCTTTGTAGATGATAAAAGAGTGGTCCACATACCATTAGGGAAAAGATCTGAAGGACCTTGTGTGGAAAAAATACACACATAAGGTTATGAAGTTGACGACTGGATGATCAATACCATAACCATACTAGTAGAAAAGATTCTGGAAGAACCAAATTCAGAAGGAGAACTGGAAATAGAGACTGAAGGTAGTATGGATAGTGAGGTAGTACTAGAAGCATGGATGCAATCCAACCAAGAAATGTATGCCTAGAGAATTTTTGGCTCCTGAAGGGTATATATGACAAGAAAATTACAACCAGTACAAAGTAGTCTAGAGAAAGACATGTGTGGTATTACCAACAAGAAATAAGGACACAACAAAAGGGACTCCCAGATGGTTTGTTTTATCTCACAAAACACCTAGACAAAACTACCTAAATACTCTAGAATAGGTGATCTATTGGGATACATAAATGAAATAGAGCAAACTATCCCCAATGAAGTAGATAGGCTAGCTACACTACCGAATACCCTTACCTACACTTCAGTATGTTGGTACAACACACATCAACAAACCATAAAAAATTGGGACACATTCAAAAAGTTGATAACAACAAGAATCATACTAGAAGTAGGGGATTATGAAGACATCCCTACCTACGAAGGTGATATCCTTCCAGAGAAACACCTAGAGATATTCTAGTACTACTAGGAAGAAAACTATGAATACGATGATCGAAAATACATTCACCTGCTATAGTGGACCCTGTGCTTGGTAGTAGGAACTGTTGGCAAGAGACACTATATGGATTCATGGTTGTTGTCATTGATGGCAACAAAGGTCATCCCACATATCCGCAAGTCATGGTGTGTCTCTACCGGAAGTCAGAATGAAGATTGTTGTGGTCCGGTGAACAAGAACAGAGCATGTGGCAAGGTCCGACAGATTGGTCCAGATCTCTCAGAGGAATTGTCTTGGTGCAGTGCAGATTTGGGGAAGTCAAGAGGACTACCTTGAGTAGTATATTCCAAGGATTTAGCCTCCAGTAATGAACAAAGAAAAAGATATGAATAGTTGAGTACCGGATTCCTGAGAGACAGTGAGAACAAAGGAAGAACTGACTGACAAAGTATCAGACCATTTTCTGGATGTGTTACTGTTGATGGTAAAGGTTGTGGAGGCATGAATCATGTTTGGCCGACATGATTAATGATATCTACAAGTATATGCTTGATCCGCATTACTTGATATGCAAGGATTCAGCCGACAGAACAGAGTTTGTGAGAAGATAGATTATTCCGGGTGCCGACTAGAAAGATAATGAAATCACTAGTGTGGATATATATAGAGGATGGATTTAGTTGTGAAAACAGTAATGGTGTGAAGGTGTATGCGAATAAATACAGAGCAGAGCAGAAGCAGTAAGAAAGATCCGGTATGTGAAAAGATAGCAGAATAAAGAACAAAGGAAAGATGAAGTGCAGCAGATCAGTATACTGAGCCTAACCGGAACTAAACTCCAGCATATGAAGATGCTTCCAATCAGTTCAAGTATTGTATAACATTCTTTTGTAGACAGTGTGTCTCCTTGTAGGCAGTGTGCCTCTTTGTGAGCAGTGTGCTCGGGCAGTGAGCCCTAATTGGCAAGTGCCATTTTGTAATTCCTTATTCTTCTAACAGAGAATAATCTTTGGGTTAATCACCCCGTGGTTTTCTCCCTTAACCAGGTTTCCACGTCAAAAATACTGTGTCATGTGTTTCTCATTTCATGGTAATGTTTGTTTGTTTGATTCAATGCTGCTTTGATTAATAAGAAAGTTCAAAAGAAGAAATAATTAGGATAACTGATTCACCCCCCCCTTCTCAGTTATCAACAGGAACTTGGTACTTGGATCAAGAAAGAAGAAAGAAAACTAGAACATGGAAAGAACTAACGATAGATTTTATCTGGACTTTCTCATTTCTTAGCAAAACCCTTCAGATATAGGTTGCACTTGGGAGAATAAAAACAATTATTTTTAACCCAATAGACATATACAAAATACCAGAACCACAAACTCATCCCACACCACCAGATGATGAAGAAATCTATAGATATAAAGATTGAACGAAATGGAAAGATTTCGGGTTGAGAAAACACTATTACAAGGTAGAAGATGATGAAGAAGAATACTGAATATAGAAATTGGTGAAGGAGAGAGAAATAGAAGAAACCATCACCCCAAAAGAAAAATATTATAATGAATAGATAAAAGTGACAGAAACAAACATTGCAACTAAAGGGGATCCCAAATTAGCCCAGATAGGAGACTACTAGGATGAAAGGGTGGTGGCCCAAACAATTGAAACCTTAACATATTTTGAAGATTTATTTCCCCAGAACTTTACCGAAATGAAGGGAATTAAAGAAGAAGTAGGAATGATGAAGATTCAACTCAAGGAAGAAACTAAACTAGTACACAAAAGGCCATATAGACTAAACCCTAACAAGAAGAAAAAAGTAAAAACTGAAATAGATAAGATGTTGGCTGCTAGAATAATCAGGCTAGTAGAAGATGCAGAATGGATAAGCCCAATGGTCATTCAAAACAAGAAAACTAGAGAAATTATTGTGTGCATTGACTTCTGAGAACTAAATAAAGCATGTATACATGACCCATTCCCCACACCCTTCATAGAAGAAATACTGGAATTAGTAGCCGAAAGGGAGATCTCATTTATAGATGGATTTTCCAGATACCATCAGGTAAAAATACGAGAGGAAGACCAACCAAAAACTAATTTTGCTAAAGAGTGGGGATCATACATGTACACAATCATGCCATTCAAACTAAAGAATGCACCAGTAGTATATCCATGACTTCCTTGAAGTATACTTAGATGATTGGAAAGTTTATGGCCTAGTCAAAGACCATATCTAGATACTTCTAATTATGTTAAATTGATGCAAGAGCATGTAGATCTCTTTAAACCTAAAGAAATGTACATTCACAGTACTTAATGGGACACTCCTAGGCCATACTATATGCAAAGAGGGACTAATGGTGGATCCAATGAAGATAGACCTAATTCAAAACCTACCTGTAATGTAGTAAAATTTGGATTGTTTAGTTTTGGTTTGAATCCTCCTTTCACCAATTACATTCAAGGACTTTCAGATCAAGTGGTAGAGCACTATCAGGTCCTTGGTCACTTATGAATGTAGGGAAGCTTGGATTAGGGTATTTGATTATCAATTTTCCTTCTCTTATGCTTAATTATCCATCAAAACCCTAATTATGTGAAAATGACAGTAAATAGATGAATAACAGAAAATGCTTCGATAGAAATTTGTAAAATAATAAATAACTGTGCACCTATTTTTGAGGTTCCAAGGTGGAAAAGTTGGGGACAAAAGAGTGGGCACTAGGGTCCAAGGCCCTACTGTTTGTCGAGATCTAGAAACTCAGTCTGTAACTTATTTTTGTTATTTCAAAGATTTTCCCATCATGGAAATTTGAGGACTAATGAGTGAGTGCCCTAGTCCAGGGTCCCCTTTTCCCTATTGTTCTATAATTTTGACACTCCAACATGCCCTCCTACAACTTCACTTTGTCTACATCAACCTGTAACCTACAACTATGAAAAATTTGGGAGGGGGTTGTGGTGTTTAGGAGCTTGCCTCAGTCAAGCCCCGGAAGGACACTTAAGTCTTCTAAACACCTTTGTCAGATAGAGATTGCATGCCCTTGTGAGGCAGAGGCAAAATCTAAATGAATAAATGATCACAAACACAATAAATGTCACCTTGTAGTGAAGATCTCATGAGAGGAAGAAGCTCTTCATTCCATGAGGAAATGGATGCTCAAATCTGTAAACACCAACACATAGACAACACAAATCTACTCTTGCAACACAATGAAAGCCTTAAATCACCTTTAGAACACAATAGCTTGCTAGTAATCATCTAGTTTACAAATTAATGCCTAAACATGCTTTTATATGCAACTACAAACACTCCCGCCAAGATTTCATAAATTCAAACTTATCGTGTTGGCCTTGGGACCAAATAACGGTCATAAATCAACACTAGAAATTTAGGCCTGACCCAAAATAGGGAAGGACTAGGGCATGGGTACCCAAGTCCTTCCCCCTATTTTGGGTAGGGCTAGGTTCAATGGGTCCCCCTAGGCCCCATTTGTCATGATACCTAGGGTTCATTCCATCGGGATGCTAAATTATGATGTAAGATGTCCTAGATGCACACTAAAGACCCACGAGCTAAACCTAATGAGGGAAAAGCCCCCAAGGGGAGATTTTTCAATGTTACATTTAGCCCCCACTTTAATGTATGTATAAACGCAAGGCCAATACATGCATTAAAGTACGGTCGCAAACATAGAAAACATGTCAAGCATGGAGAAGACATGCCAATCACATAGAAAATAGTAACAAACACGCAAAACATGGAGAAGACAGTTACAGTCATGCTGAACACGTAGCCTACAGTAAATGCATAGAAGACACATTAATGCATGGAAGACAGGCATGATTCTTTTCTTTTGTTTTTCTCATAAATATGAAATGCAAATGCAAGTAGTAGAAAGTAAACAAACCTCCCATAATGCAGGATGCACTCATCATGCAGGTCTTTAAACTGCATATATGGGGCAACACACACACAAGACACACAAAACCTCCCAAAATGTAGGATGCACTCATCATGCAAGTCTTTAAACTACATATGGGGAAACAAACACACCACACAAAGCAAGCATGCCGAACACACACACTTTGAAGACACAGAGAAAACACATCAGACAAGTGATGGAGTGTTCCCTATTTCTAGGCTCATCACCATCTCAGGCACATTACAAACACACACCGATGATTGGGCTTAGCCACAACAATCACTGAAGACACGCTTAAGGGTTGAGTTAGTCAAAAAATTGCTCCCCACCTCTGCAGAGGACTTTTGAAAATGACAGGATGATGCAGTCTGCTCTGAGAAATACACCATCCCCGCCTCTACAGAGGACTTTTGAAAATGACAGGATGATGCAATATGCTCTGAGAAATACACCATCCCCTTAAGAAAAAATAAGAGGAGAGGACTTAAGAAAAAAGGATATGCTCGATATCTCGCCTTTGACGAGGGCTTACATGATTGATTGATTGATTGCAAACAAACTTAGGATGTAGAATGCACTCATCGTGTAGGTCTTTAAACTACACCTCAGGACAAACACATTGCTAAGATCTACAATAGACAACTTACCTTATATGCCCCCACCTTTAGGTGGTTGATATCATGCATCAATATCAAGCACATTAAGGTAGGAAGAAAACACATAAGGGAACATAGACTTTCACCAAGCCCATGTGCCCCGGAGGTGACATGTACTTCACGATTGCCAAATGTCCCCACAAACACATCCCTGCAAGAAACATGTTAGTGTCCACAAAATCATGATAAATAACAACATCAATGCATATGATTAACCACACAAAGAGCCAAGGTTATACTACGAATTCAGAGTTCAAGGATAATCATGGGGCTACATCATGAAGCTCTCTGAATCAAGTACCACCAAGGCTAGATTCAAAGAGAAACAAAGGTGCACAAAGAAGCAGTATTGTTAATGTTTGTAAATGAGATAAAAACATCAGCATAATCACTACATAGAAAGCACGAGTGCTTCCACTAGCCACTCGTCAGATAATTTATTACAATGCCATCGTCATATTAGGAACTAAGTCCATTTTTTGATTTCTCTCGAAAGGGACACTAGGTCCGCATCAATATAAATGTTTTTTGTCATCCACCCACTAGATAGAAACACTAGAGGAAGGGAAACAATAAATAAGAGAGGAGAAATAAGTGTCTTAGAGACAATCACATAGGAAGGTGCCCCCAAGTCACCAACCGCAACGCTATTTCCGTAAGACACAACACACAACAATAAATTCAGAGAGAGAGGCAATATAGAAGAATGATGATACAAATAGAAGGTCACAATAGAGGCAGTGTCCTAGTATCCCAGACCTTACAAGAGAATCAGGAGTCATCCCAGGAGGCCTAAACAACACATATAACATCACGGGGGAAGAACATCACGAAAGGGATAAAGGGTTCAAGATACTTACCTGTGGGGCCCTACTGGGCTAGCGGGTGTCACAGATCTTGATTTTTATCTTAATAGTTAAGGCATTATCACTTCTTCTCTCTTTCACATATTCAGGAATTTGTGAAGGTAACCATGTAGGAAAGGTATCTCTTAATGATGGTTGAGTGGGGATATTGTCATTTTCTGTGTCAGCTATAGGAGCATTTGAAATTCCATTTGAATGAGCTTGTGGAGGTATTAAAAAATGCCCATTTCGGTCCCTATATAGGGTGTTGGAATGGCTTGAGTTAGAGGAATAGCTTATTCTTCCACAACATGTAGGATTTTTTTGCTTTCCAAAGTATGTGACTGTTCAAGTAGAGGTGCATGGTCTATTTCCTTGTATAGAATGTAATCGAGAAGTTCTTGAACATCAAGTGGTGGATTGACATTAGATTTAAGCAAATGGTCACAAAGAGAATCTGCATCATCCAAAGCTTCATCCTAATTAGGGAGAGCAGGAAGGGATGGCAAAGTAGTATAGAGAAATGTATCAATGATATATTTTTCTTGTGCCAATATATCCTCACTAAGTGGGGTTATGTTGGGACAAGTCTCTTTGTTTGATAAATTACCCATTGCTATCTCATTCTCATGGGTCTCAGAAAGGATTTGCATTATATCATCATGAAATGAAGGGGGAGTGGTGCAGGTGCACCTAACCCACAGTGGCCTCCATGAGGCATTTAGTTGTTTTATGTTCATTTTTATGTTTTTAATAAGGTCTTAAATGATCATTAAATGTAAAAGGTCTATTTGACCGATGCATGCTATTTTTAGGTTGTTAGTTAAAAGTTTGTTAGTCAGTTAGATCTCCCACCTGCTTGGAGATAAGTCTGTACTACTGTGGGTAAGTATAAATACCCCAGTATAGGTCAATTGAGAGGAGGGACACTGATGTTAAGAAGTTGTATTGTGCTGTTGGAAAACAGAGTACTGTAATCACATTTTCTGAAAGCAAATAAAGATTTTGTGTTTTAATCATCTGATTGCACTGTAAAATCAAATTGTTGTTTTGGCAGCTGGATGGATTTTCCATTCCATTCCATCGGTTGATTCCTACAAAATCAGTGGAATGGTTATGTACAATAGTTTAGGGTTTAGTTTTGTATTTTCTATTTCTATTCACATGCATGTTTTCAAGATCGCAGGTTAGAGGTGTTGAGTAACCTTGGTATGGGGATGTGCTAGGTCATGCAGGTTGAAGAGAGCTTGAGAAACTACCCAGGAAGCAGATCAGGTCATCGCTGGAGATTAGGTGGGTTAAAACTATGAAATTTGTGAAGTTTTCAACATACATGCATTTTGTGTGTATATCACTTTGCAAGAAGGATATACAATGTTGTGAATATATCGCATTTGCATGTTACTGTGTATGTCACATTTGTCCATCGTAATTGGTTGTGGGAGAAATATACAAGTCTGTCGCATACAAGGGAGAGAGAGCTTTGGTGCATACAAAGCAGTCAACGCAGTCAAAGGATACAAAGGAGTTAGTGGAGGCATAATCAGTTTGCATGTTGGGTATGTACATTTCAAATGTACATTGAAGATATGCATTTTCTATGTAGCTTGCAGATGAATGTTGTGAGTATCCTGCAGATGCACATCGGGGTTTACATGTTGCAGAAGTATATCGGGTTATACAATTGATGAGTATATGTCTTTTGTATGTCAGAGATAGTTTGTGTATATACTGCAATTGTATGGGAGAGACAGTTTCTAAATATCTGTCATTTGCATTTTGTGTTGTATGTGGTGAAGATACAACGAAGGATACATTGGTTGACGGGTCGAGGTGGTAACTTGCATGTATGTTCGAAGGGTTTTAGGTCTGCGGATACAAGAGGTGACCTGCATTAGAAGGTAAGGGCACTGAGAGAGTAGGTGAAGGGTTGTATGTTAGAATATACATTCCGCGATACAAAGGGCTGTGTGCAAGCTACGACCGATAAAATGGGTGGTGGAAACTGACGATTGCGGGTCGACTATTGTATGTTTTAGTATTCAGCGTGAAGGAGATGGAAGTGGGTCATGGGCATTGCAGGTAAGAATTTGCATGTATATTTGAGAATGTATCTTGCGATAGATACAAGTGTAAAAGGTATACATCGGGGTGAGTTCAGGATCGGGGAGATAAGTATGAAGGTGGTCGATGGTGTTATGTTTTGCTGATAGACAAATAAACATACAATGAAGAATGTATGCATGTTAGGTAGTGCATAAACATACATTTGTAAATGTGTGTTAGGGTTTGAGTGGTGGATGCTCTGCATCATAGTGGTGTCAGAGCTCAGCAAAAGGTCTGGGCTGTTATATGTTGATTCTGTCAGTGAGAAGGCAAAAGTGGAAGGAGTAAGAGGTTGACAAGATGCCTCCTAAAGGTAATGGTACTACCAGAGAGTTGCAGGAGATGAAGGAAAAACATGCCAGAGAGATGACGAAGATGAAAGAGCTTGCTGAAGCACTTCAAGCTAGGCTTGCAACCTTGGAGACAAACAAAAGAAGAGAAGTGGAAGACAGTGAATCAGAAAAGGAAGAAGATGATGCTGAAGAATTTGAAGAGGTAGATGAAGAACTGAATGTTGAAGATTAGAGATTTGCAAAACTATTAAGGGTAGTCAAGAATGACAAACCTAAGGTAAAGATTGATGTTCCAAAATACACTGGAAGTCTAAATGAGGAAGAGTTACTTGATTGGATTGCTGCATTGAATAATCACTTTGAATGTGAGGAGGTTCCTAAGGAGCAGAAGGTAAAGATTGCAAAGACCAAATTGACAGGTCATGCTTTGGTATGGTGGGATTACATATAGTCAAAAAGGAGAAAGAAAGGTACATCAAAGCTTACTTCATGGGACAAGATGGTAGCAAGGATCAAAGGTAAATTTTTACCCTAGGATTATGAAATTCAAATGTTTAAGAAGCTACCATTTTTAAGACAAAAATAAATGGATGTGAAGGCATATACTGAGGAATTTTACAAATTGAGTATGAGGTCTAGTCATCATGAGAATGAGGTTGAAAAAGTTGCTAGATATTTGGCTAGTTTGAGATTGAATATACAGGATGAATTAGTTTTGGCTAACCCTAGGAGTGTGGAAGAATGTTATCAAATGGCAATCAGGATTGAGAAGAAGATGAAAAGGAGTTAGGATAGGCCCATAAGAGGAAGAGGCAACAATTTTAGAGGCAGACAATCAGCTCCTACAACAAGACAATTCAATGAGAATCAAGAAGAGGCTGGTAAAGGACAAGAACAGTCTGATTTCAGAAGTGGATGGAAAGGCACAAGAGGTAGATTTGGCAATGGAAGAGGTTCCAATACATTTTTAGGAAAGTGTTATACTTGTGGTGAATATGGTCACCCAACATTTAAATGTCTAGAAAAAGCAACAAGTTCAGTGGGAGAAAGGAGGTCAAATCTGGTCCAAGAATCTGATGACCAAAGTGGGACAAGCTCAAACACTACTACACATTATGCATATCCTGAGATATGAGAAGCATTGATGTTAAGAAGAACAATATTGAAAACATCCAAGGACATGTTTCAAAGGAGAGCACTTTTAGGACCTATTGCAAAAGCAAAGGTAAAGTGTGCCAGGTAGTAATAGATTCTGGTTCAACAGACAATATGGTATCTCAGGAAATGGTGGATAAACTAAAATTGGAAAGGATTCCACATCAAAATCCTTACAAAGCATCTTGGGTAAGTGATAGCCAATCACTTTTGGTATATGAACATGTTGATTTTTAGATTGGAGATTATCAGGATAGAGTTTTGTGTGACATATTGCCCATGGAATGTTGTCACCTACTATTGGGTAGGCCATGGCAATTTGATAGGAGAGAATTATATGATGGGTATACTAATACCTATACCATCATGAAGGATGGGAGAACTATTCTATTGGCACCTATGCAGGCAGATGCTAAAGGAAAGAAGATAGGTAAGATTATTTTGGTAGGTAAGAAAGAGTTTGTGAAGATGCCTACAACAGAGTCAAAGGTAGCTGAGGCTATCACAAGGAAAGGAGATCAGTGTTTGGAGAAGATTTCAGTCATGACTACCAGAGATTAGGTGGATCAGTAGAAGATTCAGAAGCTAGTTTATACATAGCCACAGGCTGATTGGAATGACAAGGATGCAGTCATAATAGGGACTATTGTTTGTCCCCTAAGAGTTGCAAGACAGGCACATTCTGCCATAGCAGTAAATGAGGTTTCCATTGTCCATGTTTAGATAGAGGTGATGGTCAGAAAGGATGACCAACAAGGTGTGAGAAGAGCCTACAGTACTAGGCATGAGTATTTGCCTCCATGGCAGCAGGTTCAAGCACAGAGATCATGGGGCAAATATGAGACAGCCGCTATCGGTGGATTCAGTCAAAGACTTAACTCATGGGAGATGAGTTCTTTTCAAATTGGGGAGTATGGTACAGGTGCACCTAACCCACAGTGGCCTTCATGAGGCATTTAGTTGTTTTATGTTCATTTTTATGTTTTCAATAAGGTCTTAAATGATCATTAAATGTAATAAGGTCTATTTGACCGATGCATGCTATTTTTAGGTTGTTAGTTAAAAGTTTGTTAGTCAATTAGATCTCCCACCCACATGGAGATAAGTCTGTAGTATTGTGGGTAAGAGTATAAATACCCCAGTATAGGTCAACTGAGAGGAGGGACACTGATGCTGAGAAGTTGTATTGTGCTATTGGAAAATAGAGTACTGTAATCGCATTTTCTGAAAGCAAATAAAGATTCTATTTGTGTTTTAATCATCTGATTGCACTCTGAAATTGAATTGTTGTTTTGGCGACTAGATGGATTTTCCATTCCATTCCACCGGTTGATTCCTACAGAATTGATGGAATGGTTATGTATAGTAGTTTAGGGTTTAGTTTTGTATTTTCTATTTTTGTTCACATGCATGTTTTCAAGATCACAGGTCAGAGGTGTTGAGTAACCCTAGCATGGGGATGTGCTAGGTTGTGCAGGTTGAAGAGAGCTTGAGAAACCACCCAAGAAGTTGATCGGGTCATTGCTGGAGATTAGGCAGGTTAAAACTGTGAAATCCTTGAAGTTTTCAACATACATGCATTTTGTGTGTATCTCACTTTTGCATGAAGGATATACAACATTGTGAATATATCACATTTGCATGTTACTGTGTATGTCACATTTGTCCATCGCAATTGGTTGTGGGAGAAATATACAAGTCTGTCACATACAAGGGAGAGAGAGAGAGCTTTGGTGCATACAAAGCAGTCAACGTAGTCAAAGGATACAAAGGAGTTAGCAGATGCATAATCAGTTTGCATGTTGGGTATGTACATTTTGAATGTACATTAAAGATATACATTTTTTGTGTAGCCTGCAGATGAATGTTGTGAGTATCCCGCAGATGCACATCAGGGTTTACATGTTGCAGAAGTATATTGGATTATACAATTGATGAGTATATGTCTTTTGTATGTCAGAGATAGTTTGTGTATATACTGCAGTTGTATGGGAGAGACAGTTTCTGAATATATGTCATTTGCATTTTGTGTTGTATGTGGTGAAGATACAACGAAGGATACATTGGTTGACGGGTCGAGGTGGTAACCCGCATGTATGTTCGAAGGGTTTTAGGTTTGCGGATACAAGAGGTGACCTGCATTAGAAGGTAAGGGCACCGGCAGAGTAGGTGAAGGGTTGTATGTATCAGTTGTATGTCAAAATATACATTCTATGATACAAAGGGCTATGTGCAAGTGGTGACTGATAAAATGGGTGGTAGAAACCGATGATTGCGGGTTGACTATTGTATGTTTTAGTATTCAGCGTGAAGGAGATGCAAGTGGGTCGCGGGCATTGCAGGTAAGAATTTACATGTATATTTGAGAATGTATCTTGCGATAGATACAAGCGTAAAAGGTATACATCAGGGTGAGTTCAGCATTGAGGAGATAAGTATGAAGGTGGCCGATGGTGTTATGTTTTGCCGATAGGCATATAAACATACAATGAAGAATGTATGCATGTTAGGTAGTGCATAAACATACATTTGTAAATGTGCATTAGGGTTTGAGTGGTGGATGCTCTGCATTAGGGAGAGGGAATAAATTTGTCACCACTACTTTCCCCATGATTTTTTTAACTATAAAAGTTTTGAGATTCTACATGATTGAAGGAAAAGCATCCATAGTCTCAAGAAAGTTATCAAAATAGGCTATTGATTGAAGGATATCACATGTAGTGCTATTGTTCATGTCAATACCATAGATGTATGCAATTTGATCCAGGAATTGAGGATATTTGTCAGTGAAATTGCAAAAATTATCATAGTTTACAATGTACTCATATAAGTCTTCTAAATATCCACCCTTAGGAGAATCCATGAATGCAAAATATTTGTAAAAATGCTTGATTTTTTGCTACTTTTTCAATGCAAATGAATGAAAGCAAAGGTTTTGTAAGGATTTTTATTAGGGGAAGCAAATTATATGTCTGATATCAGTCCAATACAGTAATAATATCCTTCACAACACATTCTTGATGCAAATCTAAGATGATGCCAAGTTAAAATATTGGGAAAATATGCTAAAATATGCAATTTTTTCACCAAATCTCAATGCAAAAGAGCATGACAAAGGGTGTTGTAAGGAAAATGATGATGGACAGAAAATTGTATTAGTAATAACAGCCACTTAATGCCAAAATATCCATCACAACACACTTGCAGTGCCTCTCAAAGTCAAACCCTACCGAAAATATAGCAAAAATAGGCACATTTTCACAGTTTTTCAACTCCAAGACCTAGCAAAAGGGGTGTTGTAAATAATTTCAGGAGGTACACCAAATAATAGAAATTATATCAGTTACCTCAATCCATAAAATATTTTACAACACACATGGAGTACAAACTAGGCCAATCCCTAGGGCAAAAATAGCAAAAATGTGTAGTTTTTCACCAAATTTTTAATACAAGAGGCCAATAAAAAGGTGTTGTGAAGATTGTTAGGAGGGGAAACAAATAGTTACCCTGATAACAACTAATTAATGTAAAAATATTCTTCACAACACACCTATAGTGCAAATCTAATGGGTTGATAAGGCCAAATCTAGTGAAAATTAATGTTTTTGAAACCCTAGGTTTGAGATCTTGACACAAAATGCTATATGAATGTTTTGAAATCTGATTTATGATGAAAATAAAATATACTTAGATCTAAAAATGATTTCCAAGCCCTAAGATGCAAAATGCAAGTGCAAATCTAATGAAAATGCATTAAAATTGCTAGATTTTTGTTGAAATTTTCTATGCAAAAATGCAAATATTTGAAATCTAAATGCAAATTTGCACCAAAATGAAAGACTAAAGCCAAATGAAAATTTGAGTGAGTCTCTAAAATCAGTAGAAAAATCTGAAAGAAGATTTTGCCTACAAACCCTAGATTTTGGAATTACTAGGTCATATGAAAATTGTCAAAAAAATTTCAAAACCCTAACAATTGTATGATGAAAATGCAATGCGAATGATTGAATTTTTGTAATTTTCTGTAATTCATCTCAGATCTAATGCAAAAATCAGAAATTAGATGAAATTAGAATGAATTGATGCAAAATAGTAACCCTAAAATGCAATTTTTTTTCAATTTTTTCAAATCTTTCAATTTTTTTTTAAATTTCCTCAATGCAATAAGGTGAATGACTATACGAATAAATGAAATCAACCCAAACATGAAGTAAAACAATCATCAAGGTGCCAAATTCAATTAAAACACCGGTTTACCAAAATGTGATGTAGTAAAATTTGGATTGTTTAGTTTTGGTTTGAATCCTCCTTTCACCAATTACATTCAAGGACCTTCAGATCGAGTGATAGAGCACTAATAGGTCCTTGGTCACTTATGAATATAGGAAAGCTTGGATTAGGGTATTTGATTATCAATTTTCCTTCTATTATACTTAATTATCATCAAAACCCTAATTATGTGAAAACGACAGTAAACAGATGAATAATGGAAAATGCTTTTGCAGAAAGATGTAAAATAACAAGTAACTATGCACCTGTTTTTGAGGTTTCAAGGTGGAAAAGTTAGGGACAAAAGAGCGTACACCTAAGTCCAAGGCCTTGCTTTTTGTTGAGATTTGGAAACTCAATCTGTAACTTGCTTCTGTTGTTTAATAGATTTTCCCATCACGGAACTTCGAGGACTAATGAGTGAGCGCCCTAGTCCCTATTGTTCTATAATTCTGACACTCCAACATGCCCTCCTACAACTTCACTTTGTCTACATCATCAACCTATAACCTGCAACCATGAAAACTTTGGGAGGGGGTTGTGGTGTTTAGGAGCTTGCCTCAGTCAAGCCCCGGAAGGATACTTAAGTCTTCCAAACACCTTTGTCAAATAGAGAGTGCATGCCCTTGTGAGGTAGAAGAAAAATATAAATGAATAAATGATCATAAACACAATAAATGTCACCTTGTAGTGAAGATCTCATGTGAGGAAGAAGCTCCTCATTCCATGAGGAAATAGATACTCAAATATGCAAACACCAACACAGACAACAAAAATTTGCTCTTGCAACATAATGAAAGCCTTGAATCACCTTTAGAACACAATAGCTTGCTAGTAATCATCTAGTTTACAAATGAGTGCCTAAATATGCTTTTGTATGCAACTACAAACACTCTTGCCAAGATTTCGTAAGTTCAAACTTACCGTGTCAGCCTAGGGACCAAATAACAGTCATAAATTGACACTAGAAATTTGAGCCTGACCCAAAATAGGGCAGGTCTAGGGTGCGGGTACCCAAGTCCTCTCCCCTATTTTGGGTAGGGTTAGGTTTAAGGGGTCACCCTAGGCCCCATGTCATGATACCTAGGGTTCATTCCATCGAGATGCCAAATTATGATGTAAGATGTCCTAGATGCACACTAAAGACCCGGGAGCTAAACCTAAATAGGGAAAAGCCCCCAAGGGGACATTTTCTGATGTTACATTTAGCCCCCACTTCAATGTATGTATAAATGCAAGGCTAATACATGCATTAAAGTACGGTTGCAAACACAGAAAACACACCAAGCATAGAGAAGACATGCCAATCACATAGAAAATAGTAAAAGACACGCAAAACACGGAGAAGACAGTCACAGTCATGCTGAACACGGAGAATACAGTAAATGCATAGAAGACACATTAATGCATGGAAGACAGGCATGATTATTTTCTTTTGTTTTTCTCATATATATGAAATACAAATGCAAGTACTGGAAAGTAAACAAACCTCCCATAATGTAGGATGCACTCATCACGAAAGTCTTTAAACTACATATATGGGGCAACACACATGCAAGCCATGCAAAACCTCCAAAAATGCAGGATGCACTCATCACACAGGTCTTTAAACTGCATATGGGGCAACAAACATGCCACACAAAGCAAGCAAGCCAAACACACACTTTGAAGACATAGAGAAAACATGGTAGATAAGCGATGGAGTGTTCCCTATTTCTAGTCTCATCACCATCTTAGGCACATTACAGGCACACACCAATGATTGGGCTTTGCCACAACAATCACTGAAGACACACTTAAGGATTGAGTTAGTAATAAAACCACTCCCTGGCTTCATAGAGGACTTTTGAAAATGACAGGATGATGCAACCTACTCTGAGAAATACACCACCCCTACCTCCACAGAGGGCTTATGAAAAAGGGATATGCTCGATATCCTACCTCCGCAGAGAGCTTACATGATTGATTGATTGATTGATTACAAAAAAAATAGGATGCATGATGCACTCATCATGTAGGTCTTTGAACTGCACCTTAGGACAAACACATTGCTAACATCTACAAAAAATAGCTTACCTTATATGCCCCCACCTTAAGGTGGTTGATATCATGCATTGATATCAAGCACGTTAAGATAGGAAGAAAACACACAAGGGAACATAGACTTTTGCCAAGGACCATGCCCCCTAGAGGTGACATGTACTTCACGATCACTAAATGTCCCCACAAACACATCCCTACAAGAAACATGTTAGTGTCCACAACATCAATGCATATGATTAACCATACAAAGAGCCAAGGTTATACTATGAATTCAGAGTTTGAGGATAACCATGGGGCTACATCATGAACCTCTCTGAATCAAGTACCACCAAGGCTAGATTCAAAGACAAACAAAGGTACATAGACCAGCAGTATTGTTAAGTTTTGTAAATGAGATAAAAACATCATCATAATCACTACGCGCAAAGCACGGGTGCTTCCACTAGCCAAGCATCAGATAATTTATTACAACCCCATCGTCATATTAGGAACTAAGTCCATTTTTCAATTGCTCTCGAAAGGGACACTAGGTCTGCATTAGTATAAATATTTTTCGTCATTCGCCCGCTAGATAGAAACACTAGAGGAAGGGAAACAATAAACAAGAGAGCAGAAACAAGTGTCTTAGAAACAATCATGCAGGAGGCTGCCCCCAAGTCACCAACCGCAACGCTATGTCCATAAGACACAACACACAACAATAAAATCAGAGAGAGGCAACATAGAAGAATGCTGATACAAATAGAAGAAGGTCACAACAGAGGTGGTCTCCTGGTATCCTGGACCTTACAGGAGAATCAAGGGTAATCCTAGGAGGACTAAACAACACATAGCACATCATGGGGGAAGCACATCACAAAAGGGATAAAGGGTTAGATATACTTACCTGTGGGGCATTGTAGGGCTAGCGGGTGTCCCAAATCTTGATTTTTATCTTAATAGTTAAGGTGTTATCACTTCTTCTCTCTTACACATATTCAGGAATTTGCAAAGGTAACCATGTAGGAAAGGTATCTCTTTATGCTGGTTGAGAGGGGATGTTGTCATTTTTTGTGTCAGCTATAGGAGCATTTGAAATTCCATTTGAATGAGCTTGTGGAGGTATTCAAAAAATACCCATTTCAGTCCCTATATAGGGTGTTGGAATGGCTTGAGTTAGAGGAATAGCTTATTCTTCCACAACATGTAGGATTTCATTGCTTTCCAAAGTATGTGATGGTTTAAGTAGAGGTGCATGGTCTATTTCCTTGTATAGAATGTAATCAAGAAGTTCTTGAACATCAGGTGGTAGATTGTCAGTAGATTTAAGCAAATGGTCACAAAGCCAATTTGCACCATCCAAAGCTTCATCCTAATTAGGGAGAGTGGGAAGGGATGGCAGAGTAGTGTAGAGAAATGTATCAATGATATCTTTTTCTTGTGCCAGTATATCCTCATTAGGTGGGGTTATGTTCGGAAAAGTCTCTTTGTTTGATAAATTACCCATTGCTATCTCATTCTCATAGGTCTTAGAAAGGATTTGCATTATATCTGTAGATACCTAAAATTGGATTGCTCTGCAAACCAATTTCTCGTACCTCTACACTAATCCACTCTCCCCATCGACATATCCCTGGTGATCAATTAATTCACCTAATTAATCCATTTAACCTTACAACCCTATCCTATCAATTAAATGAATATTGCTAATATTTATTTAGATGATTTATCCATTTCCCTAATCCCTGTTAATTAGATAAATCATGTTTATCTAATTAACCTAGGCTTAAGTTAATTAAGATAACACTTAATTAACCCTGCTTACCTCATCATCCACTAAACTGAATTTAAAATTCAGTTGTCTCCCACTATCCTCCACTCACTGAATTTAAAATTCAGTTGTCCCCCACAAACCTCCAATCACTAAATTTAAAATTTAGTTGTCTCCCACTATCCTCCACTCACTGAATTTAAAATTTAGTTGTCTCCCACTATCCTCCACTTACTGAATTTAAAATTCAGTTGTCCCCCATTATCCTCTACTCTTCCCAAAATGAGAATTTTTAATTCATCCTCTAGGAATAAAAGATTCAGTTTTATTCCTAGCCCTTGATCTCATCAAATGAATCCTCACTTTCCATCCTCATCTCTAAAATTTTATAAAATGGACCCCTCTCTAAGCCATTTAGAGAGACCACTTCATGCATCAGAACTCTGCCAAAATCACTCCACAATCTCCTCATCTCATCAAACCTCTGCCAAAATCACTCTAGCCATTCTCCATCTCCATCTCAATTAGGCATCAAAACCACTTGTCTCTCATCTACATTGTGTTGTATGCATTGAGCAATCCACATCTTGCATCATTTGGGAAACATCTGAGGAGCTATATAGGGTGCAACTCCTTCCCGCATGGATCCGTGAGTCATTATGGAGGTATAATCATTTATTTTATGCATTTGATTAGTTTTAATCTTCATTTTGATTTCATTGATTACATTTGGCACGCCCGGTCTCGAATCTACTCGTCGTTTTGTGAAGGTTTCTTGTCAAAATCTTTGTTTTTCTAACAATTTTTGTCAAGTTTTGGAGGTAAAATGTTGCAAGTTTCATCTTGGGCAAAAATGGAAGTCATTATTGTGATCAGGACATTGTTTCTATGAATTTTGATAGTAAACACATCTAGGTTCTGTGAAATTTTTTTTGAAAAAATTTGAAAATTTTTTAGGGTACAGTCCGTACTGTACGGAACCGTACCCTACTGTACTAATCTGTACTAATGGTTTGTGTTGAAGTTACAGGGATTTTTAGAGTTATAGGTTAATATTGTTTGTTTTGCAGGTTTACCCATCACCACTTCACCTCCACCTGTGGAAACCCCTGTCGCCGCTGCTGCTCCTGCCAACACCACCGACTCCCACCTCCCCTCTGCTCTTCCTACCTCTGCACATCTCCCTCCCGGTATCACCTGGCTCACCATACTACTTCCCCAGCCATTGCCTCCCGCACAGCTCCCCCACCGCCTCCCCTGTCGACACTTCCCGCGCCGCCCGAACACCTCTCAACCCTCGCCGCCCCGTCACCGCCTGGTCACCACTCCCTCCAACCCCTGTTCCTACCTCCCGCGCCCAGCTCTATTCTCCCACCACCTTAGCCCTCCCTGCAGCTCCCCCAAACCCACTCCCTCAACATCCCTCCTGTCCCTGCGTAACGTCAACCCTAACATCCAAACCACTAAATCAGGCTTTTAAGTCCCCAAACTCACCGGTGGTGGTCGCTCTAAATTAGGCTTAAAAACTACTAAATGCTAACTCAAAACCCTAACCACCACAATCAGACCTAAAATGCCAGTACACACCACTGAAGGAGTAAACCACTACATGTGACCACTCAGCAATAAACTGCCTGCGGTTAACCTAAACAGTCAGGGTCTTCTAGTGCCTTCTATAAGCCGAAGGAGGCTGATTTTTTCAAACTTTCATAACTTTCACATACGGAGGCAAAATCGAGCAAACAAATAGTCATCAGAAAGAGGACTTCAAATACTATGCAGGTGTGAGGTTTTTATCAAGTGACTGTGCCTTTTTCCTACCTTTTTTTAATCAGTCAAAGTCAAAGTTCATTGCAAACTTCAAATCATCATATCTTTTGCATTCTTGATCGAATTTTTGCAAATTTTTTTTTGAAATTGCATAGAATCCCCTAAAGAATCCGTTTATGCACTTATTTTCTCTATATCTATTCATATTTCATCAAATTTTATCAGATTATCAATTTTCGCATAACAATATTTTTGGGTAGTCTACTTGCTCCGTTTTTAGTTTCATGACTTGCAGGTGATCATTTGGGATTGGAAAAACATCAGGTGCAAAATCTACATCAATTTGGATAGCATGTTAATCAGGTGCCTTCGTTTCAACCTTTATCTCTCAATCATTGCTTGCAAACACACTTCGCTTTGGGTTTCTAAAACGAACATTGTTTGATCATCACACATTGAAATTGGGCTAAAAAGAACCATTGTTTGACATGTTTTTCATCACATTTCACTTTCTAAGGGTCAATTAATCAACTGCAAGTGTGAATGAAGTGGGTGTGTGTATGCTCTCTCCTCACACCGCAAGGTGATCTTGGAGATCAAAAACACCTCACTTGATTCACTTTTGTTTAACCTATCCTAGGAGGCCTGCTAGGGGATTTCATCACCCCTAGGGATGACCTCATCTGATGTTGAATCGAAAGACACCCTCTTTGAAATTAGAATCCTGTCACTCTTGGCTAAGCCCTAAAGAACTTTCTACATTTGGGAAGTGAAGGTGAAGGGTGGGTTACCCCCTTCTCCCAGTTGTGTGATAGGATTTCACTTTCAAATCATTAGTCAACCTCATCTAAACATTGACCAAACTTAACTGGCCATACCCCATCAAACTAGGCATTAGGGCATGTGGATTTGTCTTACACATGTGATTGCTTAATCATTCTCATATTCTTCAAAATTCAAAATTGAAATTTGCTTGTGTCTTGTGTGAGTGATTCTTGTTTGTACATGTGATCATTTGCTAAACATTGCCAAATCAAACTAAACATCAAACACATAAGACAAGTCATTCACCTCATTCTTCCAACACAGTCAAACCCAATCACTCATCTATCCTAATCATCCTAATCACCTACCTTATCCACATCATCATCCAAATCATTCAATCTCACCTTATCCTAATCACTCTCATCACCCTTAATCCAATTCATCAACATCATTCTAATCCCATCTCATCCAAATCAAATCCAAAATCCAACCAACATCAATCCATAATCTTCCAAACCATATTCCAAATCCAATCCAAAATCAACATCAATCCCAATCATTTCCCAAGTCCCCCAACATCATTATCAAACTCCAAATCCAAATCAACCCAATCAAAAATCAAGACCTTAATTGATCACCTAATCAAATCAACCCAATCAACCCTCTTGCTTAAGATCATTAGTCTATCAAAAGCATAGAGAACCAATCAACCCTATTGCTTAAGTGTCATTAGTCTACCTTAGGCATAATAGGATCATCACTCATCCATCCAATCAAAACAAACCAAATCATCTTAAGGTCTTGAATTTTTGATTCCTAACATCACAATCATCCATCATCCCCCATCATCCCATACTATCTCCCACAAAATGGATCTTTATGAATCAATACAACAAATACAAAGAATTAGAAAAGTCTATGTGAACATGGATCCTAATGCTAAGGAACAATTCAAAAATGACATTAAAGATCATCCCTTAGCACACCTCATCATTGGAGAATCCCAAACCCCTCCCCCATCTTCATCATACCAACTTCCATCATATCAACCTTCAACATCTTACATATCCACACCATTGACATCATACCAACCTCCATCATATCAACAAACACCCTACACCTCATCCCCATCCACATCATATCAATCATCCTTCTTTCAACCTTCATACCAATCTACATCTTACATATCCACACCATCAACCTCCCATCAACCTTCATCATACCAACTTCCATCATATCAACCTCCATCATCCTCATATCAACCTTCATCATATCAATCTTTACCCTCATATCATTCACCATCCCCCTACACATCCATGCCATCATACTTATCCAATCAATCCATACCTCCACCTTATCTATCCCCCAACCTTTGTCATGCTAACTTTGATCAAGGGAACACCAATCTAGCACACCTTATCCTCGAAATCCAAACCTTATATCAACAACCATTTCCCCATACAAATCCTCCATCCTTTAATCCCCATCCTATCAACCTTAATCCATCACCCTACCTACCTTACAATCCATCACTCCCAACCCCCCCAACACAATGTTCCTCCAATCTTAATCCATCACCCTATGAATCTCCCAATCCACCAACCCCTATCACCCATACACCATCTAATCCACCTGTTAGCACTCATTTTGACCTGGGGTTGATTTTCATGATTAGGGGGTTTCTTCATTTGAACCCTTTATCTTCTTGCCCATTTTTTCTAAGTGTTGGACCTCCTCAGCATTTTTCATCTGCATCATGATATTTCTGAAGGAGGGGGTGATATTTTCATATCACTCGAGTGTGTTTGTTCTAGCATGATGATGATGCTGATATCAAGGAGATATCCGCCTGCCGGCTTCGTGCGCTATCTAAAGCGGGTGATCTTTTCGAGCATCATCATATTCATCTATCGCCCCGATCTTACAGAGGAGCTACAGTGCAACCTGATATTTGCACATCAGGATGATATTTCCAAATATCCGGTTGTCTTCCGAATATCATCCTGATGTTAATATGATGATGACGTCATCGAGGTCCCGGGGGGGTCATATTTCTAACACTGATCATCTTGAGGAGATCTCCTGACATTTGCAAACATGATGATGACGTCATCCGGATATGAGGAGGTGCGCAGTAGGCAGATATGATGATGACGTCAGCAGGATATGATGATGACGTCATCAGGATGTTCATCGGCCAGACTTTTGGTATAAGCTCAGCAGGAGGATGTTCCTCCGATGGATCCGGTTGTGCGGGTGAAGGCGAATATCATGCAGTTGTATTGCGATATGATGCTGACGTCAGGGTGATATTTCGGGCAACAGGATATCATGCTGCTGGAGGATGATGATGATGAAGTCTTATACTAGTGTCGTCAGGAGCAAAAGCACCGACATCATATATGCTCATGACCTAGTATATTAAGTGTTAAAGAGGTCATCGCGGGGTGCATGTGGGATAATGTTATCCTGCATATTTGAAATATCATGATGATGAATCTCGGCGGGAAGTGGTTGCGATGCAGAATTAATGTTCTTCCCGAGGCCGCGGGTTGGTGCGCCATCAATGGCGATTGTTGCAGAGGTATGGGCGATGGCGTGGGCGGATCTGGTACCCGACTGAAGGTGTACATCAGTGGACAGTGGCGCAGGGCTCGAGAAATCTTCCTGTCTCCTCCCCTACCTACTGCATTCAAGTTTGGGTGCCAATCTGGTAATGTTTGAGCGCCATCCTTCTGATACTGTGTATCTGGCAGGATTTTGGGTCAACCATGTAATTAATTGCTGAGCACCTACCTGGCTGTTATAAGCAGGTTGTGTTGCTCATTTGTAGGTTGTTGAAAGTTGAAGATTTTTGGCTCTGTAATGCATGACAAGCTGATCTGGTTGCTCTGTACAGCTTACCTGTGAGTTTATGTATCTCTTGTTGTATGTTTTTGGCATGAACCCACTGATTTCATGATTAAACTTATATGAGAAATGCTATCTTAGCATGTGTTGTGTTAATTCTGTCTCCAGTATTGCATGTATTCTTCTTCTGAATCTGGATATTTGAATACTGTTTATATTCTAGAGCATAGAATTCCTATGTTGAATGTCTGATCTTTTAACTTCTGCTCAAGGGGTAGATTAAACTGTTTTCAGGTTGAACATTGGGAAGGGTATACTGCAGTAGGGATACCATAAGTAGAGATAACCTAACACTTTGTATTGGGAGATACCTGTAAGGCAGGTATCACATATATCCCCTTGAAATCCAGTTTTAGCTGTTTATGCTGATCATTCACAGGTGTATGTCTACTGACTCCAGGCCCTGGATAGGCACCAATCATGCTTTGTTTTTGTGTTATAACCATGTCCAGCTTTGCATCCACACTTAAACTCCAAATCAAAATCTAAAACAACCATTAGGACATTAGAGTTAGTTTTAGGATCCTCAGTCCTCTGTCTACAACTGCTAATAGGCCCAAAGCTAGCCCCTTTGCTCTTATCATTCAGTTTTGGTCTACTTACAAGAGGACTATCTACTTTCTGTCAGCATCCCAGCCTTGTATGCATATCCTCATGGATGTTGAGTAGGGAATACCCCCCTAGGTCTTGCAGAGCCTGAAGAAGAAGAGGAGATAAAATATAGAGTCTATCTCCTACACTGTTGGCCCCCTGGCCCAGAGATCCTGTTGATCACTGATGGCTACCTTGTAGGGAAATCTGGGAATAAGCATCCAGTCTGGGAAAAAGTCAACAGAAATTGGTGACTCCGCTGGGGAACCTTGTGAAAGAACCCTGGTTTTTAGAAGAAAACAGTTCCTAGTAATAGGTGGCGACTCCGAAGTAATCTCCCAACCGGTCAAAGTAAAATTTATATGCAGGGGAGAAGATCCCAACAAAATCCTCTATTTGAAGAGTTACCATTAACAAAAAGAATGATGTATAGAAGAAAGGGAACTGTCTCAGTTAGTCATGAGAGCTCCCCCAGAAAAAGTGATGATATACAAGATAACCCTAGGCCATCAGGACAGCATGCGCCTTATTTTTCAAATGCAGAAGCTGATATTCAAGGTACATATGAGAGGCAACAGGGTGGTAGCATGAGAATGAGGTCAGAGGTGTTCCAAGAACGCCCTTTTCTAGACCCAAGTGAAAGGTTTGAAGAGGCAGAGTCTCTGAGGGATGATGAAGATGATGACCAAAATGGTATGAGACCATCTACCTCCAGACCTAAGGATGAACAATTGGCTGAAGAAATCAAAAGTCTAAGAGCAGAACTAGAATACCTACAAGCCATGAAAATCAGAGATGATATGAAGCAGAAAGTGCAAGCCTTAAGAACTGCCCAAAATGATTCAGTTCCTACCCTAGAGAATGCAAATGTGCAAAGACACCAGCAAAGATATGAAATGCAACATCAGCATCATGATGAAAGACAAAATGGGAATGATGCTAGGATACCACTGAACAATGCAGGAAACCAGAATGCAAACAGAAATGTTAATGTTAATCAGCCAAATAGACAGCCCATGCAGTTAGATAGATTCAGGCAGCTGGTGTTTGATGGTATTCCTGGGTATCCTAACCCCATTGACAAGCATCTGAGGCTGCAAGTGCCTAAATTTTTAGGAAATAACACAGTGTCAGGAGAAGATCATCTAAAGGCCTTTCAAAATGTCATGGATAATTTTGAGGTTGAGCATGAGGATGTTTTCATGAAGTCATTCATGCAATCCTTAATAGATGAGGCAAGAGAATGGTACAGGAATCTGCCTGACCGGAGTATTTCATCATGGGATGATTTTAAAAGGATATTCAAGGAGCAATATGGTGATAAAACTGACCCTAGCTTTTTTGTAAATGAGTTCACCAGTATCACCAAAGGGTCAAATGAGCAGGTTGCTGACTTTAATGCAAGATTTACTAAAGTGTTGAACAAATTGCCACATCACATGAGGCCAAATGAACCAATGTGCATAATTTTGTATATCAATGCCTTTGATGCAAAGACTGCATATGGACTAAGAGATAAAGGTCCTGCTACTCTCAGGGATGCTTTCAGAATTGCAGTAAATATTGAAAACAATAGGAAAGCATCAGGCAAGACAAATAGAAGGGATGATATAAAAATTTTGTAGAATCCAAACAAGCCTCAGAACACTCAAGGTAGTACATCTGCTCCTGAAGATAAGATAGACAAACTGGCAAATGTTGTTAAGGACCTAAGCTATAGATTAGCTAGAAGTGAAAAAGGGATGGGTCCTGATAGGCAAGTCTATCAAAGGCAGGAAAAGAGGCCATCATTACATGATATGCCTTATAACACTAATTGGCATGATGGTAAGCCTGTATTTCCACATAACAACACAAATCAGAGGGCTCAACATGTCAAAGAAACTCCTGATCCCCTAAAGAAAACTATAAATATTGCTGATGATGCTCCGTGGTGTATAATTTGTCAGATGCCACATTCACAGTCACAGTGTATGATTGCTCAATCCTTGTATGATAATGCTACATCTTGTAATGAATGCAATGAGCCACATCATGTGCAGGATGATGATGTTAATATGATGTCCATAGGCAATGGATACACTCTGTATGATGCTGATGAGAAGACAGATTATCAAGTTCAGGCCCGCCAACAGTTCTCATATGATGAAGATAATGAAGATAACTATGTGTATGCTCAGAACTCACACAGTTTTCTGAGTAACTTACAACGACCTTCTGATGAGGAGATTAGAGCCTTCACAGCTGCAGCAGTTGCTCAAGTCAAAAGCAACTACAATCTCAGAGGTAAAAATCAAGTAGGCAGCCCACATCAGCCAGAAGATATTTCTGCAGGTCAGCTGGTGCATGGTCATAAAGGAACTGAACCACAAAAAAGGCAGTGGGTAAATAATAAACAGAACTTTAGACACAGAACAGGTCATGAATTTCAAGGACCAGAAAACAAAACCCCTCAGGATGAAGATCAAAGTAGAGGTTCCCAAGACAAGAATGATGATCAGGGAACTATGAAAATGAAAGCTAAATCAGCTCAGGATAAAAGCAAGATTGTGGAGCAAACTACAACTGTTGTACAAAACTATGCTCCATTTGATATAGCCCAGATCCTCTCTCAGGTAAGGGTCTCTGTTCCACTTATGGAACTCATGAAAGTGGAAGAGATCAAGAATAGGACAATATCCCTAATCTCAGGGGTACCTTTTCAAGCTAAACAAAGTGATCAGACCCAGGGTGAGAAACATGTCATGTGTAATGAAGAAGATGAGACTCCTGAAGTCTATTTAGGAATGACCATGACAAAGTGTCCTTCACAGGTGGAACCATTTTATGTTTCCCTAGTTATAAATGGAAAAATAATTAGAAATTGTATGCTTGACTCTGGAGCATCCACAAATGTCATGCCTTTGGCCATCATGCAACAAACCGGATTAAAAATTGACAAGGCATGTGGAAAATGTTATGCTATGGATGCCAGAGAGGTACCAGTCATTGGAATCATGAAGGATGTAGATTTCAAACTGGCAGCATTCCCTGAAAAGAAATATAAAATGAATATAACAGTGGTTGACATCAAGCCACAGTATGGTATGCTGTTGTCAAGAAGATGGGCAACACTAATTGGTGGAAGTATGCAGCTAGACCTGTCATATGCCATGATTCCAATGAATGGCAGGGATGTCAAGTTAATCAGAGAGCAAAGATCATCAGAGACAGTGGAAGACCAAGAAGCAAATGAACAGGTATGCTTTGTAGACACTGACTGTGATAACTTCAAGGTTGTCTTAGATGATACAGAAGATGAAAAGAAAAATATCTGCATTGAAGAGCTGGATCAGCAAGGCTTATGGATCATGTTTTTTGATGGAGCTTGTGCAAAAGAAGGCTCTAGAGCTGGAGTTGTTTTCCTATCTCCAACTGGTAAGCTCCTTAAATTCTCTTTCTTACTGAGGTTTGATTGCACAAACAATATTGCAGAATATGAGGCTTTACTCTTAGGCCTAAATATTGCTCTCAAACATGGAATTAAGATGTTAAGAGTATTTGGGGATTCTGAGCTGATTGTATCCCAAATCAGAAATAAGTATGCTGCAAAAAATAAAAGACTGAAACAATACAAGCATGCTGTTTGGGATACTATTGAACTTTTTGATGCATTTTCAATTGGCTGGGTAGAAAGGTCAAAAAATGTTATGGCTGATTTCTTAGCCAATGTTGCAATAAGGCCAGATGACATCACTCTGTCAGGTGTTACAAATGTAGAAGTTAAAATTAGGCCTGCCATACCAGAAAATATATGCAGCTGGCAAGTGTTTAATGATGATAGGGATTTGCTGAAATTTTTGCACTGCATAGATGAATATGAAAATCAACAGATTGATTTCCAAGCTTTTGTAAAGACTGTAGATGGAAAAGAAACTCTTGTGGGAAAAGAGATCATTCAGTTGAGGACTAATAAAATCCCTAGAGGGTTGGTATCTTTGGAAAGAGTTTTTGACAGTAGAGACAAAATGGTCACAAGGACATCCCCCACAAATAAGGAGGATTTAGAAGAAATAAATTTGGGGACATCTCAGGCCCCTCAGAAGGTATATATTGGTAAACAGCTCAAACCACACATTAGAAGTATGCTGATTGCATTACTGAGAAAGTATAAACATGTTTTTGCTTGGTCATATGAGGACCTAAAAGCTTATAGGGAAGACTTATTCCAGCATGAGATCCCATTGAAGCCTGAAGCTAAGCCATTTAGACAAAGGCAAAGACCTATTAATCCTACCTTAGCTCCCAAGATGCAAGAAGAACTCAAAAGGCTCAGGGAAGCTGGAATAATTGTGCCAATCAGACATTCAACTTGGGTGTCTAACCTTGTCCCAGTCAGAAAAAAGAATGGTGATATTAGGCTTTGTGTTGATTTCAGGAACTTGAATGTATCCTCTTTGAAGGATAACTATCCACTGCCTAATATGGAAGCTATGTTGCAGAGAGTGACTGGTTGTGAACTCCTATCCAAGATGGATGGATTTTCAGGATATAATCAGGTAAAGGTAAAAGAATCAGAACAGTATAAGACTGCCTTTACCACTCCATGGGGAACGTATGTGTATGTTAGAATGCCATTTGGACTAACAAATGCAGGTGCTACATTTCAAAGAGCAATGGATGTTGCTTTTGCAGGGTTGATTGATTCAATCCTGGCTGTATATCAGGATGACCTGACTGCTTACTCAAAGAAAGAAGAGCAGCATTGTTTGCATCTGGAGCAGATTTTCATAAGAGCACTAGAATATGGTATTTCTTTAAACCCAAAGAAGTGTGCCTTTGGAGTAGTTGAAGGAAAGCTTCTGGGACATATTGTTTCCAAGGATGGAGTCAGGATAGATCTAGAGAGAGTGGCTGCTATTGACAGGATTCAAATGCCAAAAACTGTGAAAGGAGTTCAGTCCTTCTTTGGACAGATAAATTTTGTTAGAAGATTTGTTCCCAACTTTGCAGAAACCACAAGGAACATTTCCAAGATGATGAAGAAGGATGCAACTGTCAACTGGGAAAGGGAAGCAATAGAATCATTTCAGAATATCAAAGAGGCAATCAAGATGGCCCCTGTTCTTAAATCTCCTGATTTTTTAGGCCATTCCAAGTATTTTCATTTGCTTCCTTTCATACTGTTGCTGCATGTTTGTTACAGAAAAATGAAGATGGTTTTGAACAGCCCATCGCTTTTTTCAGTATGTCCTTGCAGGCCTCTGAGTTGAAGTATGATATTATGGAAAAACAGGCATATGCACTGGTTAGAGCCATCAAAAGTTTCAGACCATACTTGGTAGGGTCATATATCATTGCATATGTACCTCATGCAGCAGTCAAAGACATATTCACTCAGCAGGAGGTGACTGGAAGAAGGTGCAGATGGATAAACAAACTGCAGGAGTTCAACATAGACATACAAGTTACTAAGTTGATAAGAGGACAAGGATTAGCCAAGATGATGGCACAATCAAACTTGGAAGCATGCCAAGTTAATGCAGTCCAAGATGAGAGTGTAAATGTATCAGGATCTGAATGGTACAAGGATATTATCTACTACTTGCAAAATCTGAATTGTCCTTCCCATTTCAGTGACTGTCAAAAGAGGACTCTAAAGTTACATGCAATCAGGTATGTTATTGTTCAAGGTGAGCTATACTGGAAGAACCCTGATGGTGTGCTGCTGAGATGTGTGGATGAGGATATGGCTAACAATGTTTTGATTGATATGCATAAAGGATTGTGTGGTGGACATTATACTGCCCAAACAACAGCTCATAAAATTCTCAGGGCAGGATATTGGTGGCCTACTCTCTTTTCAGATGCACAAAGGTTAGTGAGAAAGTGTGACCCTTGCCAAAGATTCTCAGGAAAGCTGAAATATGATGGTGCTTTACCCCTCAGAACTACACCTGTGGATGCTCCATTCCAGCAATGGGGAATTGACTTTATAGGGGAAATTGCAGACAAATCAAGTGGGGGACACAGTTGGATTTTGGTGGCAACTGATTATTTTACCAAATGGATTGAGGCCATTCCAACTAAGAGAGCTACAAGTAAAGTGGTGACAGATTTCATACTAGAAAACATCATCATCAGGTTTGGAGTACCATTTAAGATAATCACTGATAATGCTATGTGCTTCAGATCAGGTGAATTTGTTGATTTTTGCAACAGGTATGGGATAAATCTGTCATATACATCACCATATCACCCACAAGGAAATGGTCAAGCTGAATCAAGCAATAAGAGCATCATGAAAATTATCAAGAGGATACTGGACAAGAACAAGAGAGCTTGGGACTCAAAGTTGAACTTAGCAGTATGGGCTGACAGAGTGACAAAGAAAAGGGCTATTGGGAAGTCACCTTTTGAGCTAGTATATGGTGCATCAGCTAGACTGCCCATAAACAATCTCCTACCAGTTTACAGATTCATTCAGGAAAATGATGAGGAGGTTGAAGATTCCATGACAGAAAGAGTGAATCAGCTGGTTGCATTGGATGAAGACAGGAGGAAAGCCCACCAGATCAATCTCAAAAGACAACAGGATATGAAATATCAGTTTGACAGGAGAACTACAAAAAGGAAGTTTCAAGTCAATGATCTGGTGCTTATTTGGAATGCTAAAGTTCAGGAAAAGGGTAAACATGGTAAATTTCAACCCTTATGGATGGGCCCATATCAGGTTTGCAATACTCATGGGGAGGACTCTTATTTCCTCCAGGCCCTAGATGGTGAAGTTCTGGAATTGCCTGTGCATGGCCAATTCCTTAAGTTCTATTTTGCATGAATAACTGGTTGCTGTGCACATTTGTAAAAATATGTATGTAGTGTAAATGCCTTGTACAGCTCGCGTTTTTGGCTTTTTGTCTGGTTTGCCCGGAGATCTGGTTCTTGCTGCAGGTTTTCACCTGCACGTCCCCATTCGGAGCCACTGTTAGCACTCATTTTGACCTGGGGTTGATTTTCATGATCAGGGGGTTTCTTCATTTGAACCCTTTATCTTCTTGCCCATTTTTTCTAAGTGTTGGACCTCCTCAGCATTTTTCATCTGCATCATGATATTTCCGAAGGAGGAGGTCATCATCATCATCTTGTTTTCGATGAAGGTCAGCATCATCATGTTCTCCGTCGACTGGTTTTTCATCGTCATCATCATATTCAGTTATCAGGTGATGTTTGGTTTTTATCCTGATCCTGCTGATGAGCTATAGTACGCCCTGATCTGCTTGCGAAGGTGATTTTTCAAAGTATCCGGTGATGTTGCACTTATCACCTTGCCCAAACATGATGATGATGTTGCCCCGATATTCTGAAGGGGTTATTCTCTAAGTTGTTCGACCTGACTTGTTTTTTCCTAAGGGTCGTCGTCATCATCATCATATTTCCTTTTATCACCGTGTTGCTTGCGAGGGTCATCATATTATCTGCATCATGATATCTCGCCGGGGTGATATTTTTATCATCGGGTGATCTTGGTTATGATCATCCTGATGATGTTGTTGAAGAGTTCTAAGTGCGACCTGATATTCACTGGGGTCATCATATTTTGAACGTCAGGATGATCTTAGTCAATATCATCCTGATGATGTTGTATCACTTCTTGTTCGGTTGTTTTGTCATCCTGATGATGCTGACGTCATCCTTATATCAGGGTGATATCTTTCTTTCTGCCTATCTGCATCATGATATTTCTGAAGGAGGGGGTGATATTTTCATATCACTCGAGTGTGTTTGTTCCAGCATCATGATGATGCTGATATCAAGGAGATATCCGCCTGCCGGCTTCGTGCGCTATCTAGAGCGGGTGATCTTTTCGAGCATCATCATATTCATCTATCGCCCCGATCTTACAGAGGAGCTACAGTGCAACCTGATATTTGCACATCAGGATGATATTTCCAAATATCCGGTTGTCTTCCGAATATCATCCTGATGTTAATATGATGATGACGTCATCGAGGTCCCGAGGGGGTCATATTTCTAACACTGATCATCTTGAGGAGATCTCCTGACATTTGCAAACATGATGATGACGTCATCCGGATATGAGGAGGTGCGCAGTAGGCAGATATGATGATGACGTTAGCAGGATATGATGATGACGTCATCAGGATGTTCATCGGCCAGACTTTTGGTATAAGCTCAGTAGGAGGATGTTCCTCCAATGGATCCGGTTGTGCGGGTGAAGGCGAATATCATGCAGTTGTATTGCGATATGATGCTGACGTCAGGGTGATATTTCGGGCAACAGGATATCATGCTACTGGAGGATGATGATGATGAAGTCTTATACTAGTGTCGTCAGGAGCAAAAGCACCGACATCATATATGCTCATGACCTAGTATATTAAGTGTTAAAGAGGTCATCGTGGGGTGCATGTGGGATAATGTTATCCTGCATATTCAAAATATCATGATGATGAATCTCGGCGGGAAGTGGTTGCGATGCAGAATTAATGTTCTTCCCGAGGCCGCGGGTTGGTGCGCCATCAATGGCGATTGTTGCAGAGGTATGGGTGATGGCGTGGGCAGATCTGGTACCTGACTGAAGGTGTACATCAGTGGACAGTGGCGCAGGGCTCGAGAAATCTTCCTGTCTCCTCCCCTACCTGCTGCATTCAAGTTTGGGCACCAATCTGGTAATGTTTGAGCGCCATCCTTCTGATACTGTGTATCTGGCGGGATTTTGGGTCAACCATGTAATTAATTGCTGAGCACCTACCTGGCTGTTATAAGCAGGTTGTGTTGCTCATTTGTAGGTTGTTGAAAGTTGAAGATTTTTGGCTCTGTAATGCATGACAAGCTGATCTGGTTGCTCTGTACAGCTTACCTGTGAGTTTATGTATCTCTTGTTGTATGTTTTTGGCATGAACCCACTGATTTCATGATTAAACTTATATGAGAAATGCTATCTTAGCATGTGTTGTGTTAATTCTGTCTCCAATATTGCATGTATTCTTCTTCTGAATCTGGATATTTGAGTAATGTTTAGATTCTAGAGCATAGAATTCCTATGTTGAATGTCTGATCTTTTAACTTCTGCTCAAGGGGTAGATTAAACTGTTTTCAGGTTGAACATTGGGAAGGGTATACTGCAGTAGGGATACCATAAGTAGAGATAACCTAACACTTTGTATTGGGAGATACCTGTAAGGCAGGTATCACATATATCCCCTTGAAATCCAGTTTTAGCTGTTTATGCTGATCATTCACAGGTGTATGTCTACTGACTCCAGGCCCTAGATAGGCACGAATCATGCTTTGTTTTTGTGTTATAACTATGTCCAGCTTTGCATCCACACTTAAACTCCAAATCAAAATCTAAAACAACCATTAGGACATTAGAGTTAGTTTTAGGATCCTCAGTCCTCTGTCTACAACTGCTAATAGGCCCAAAGCTAGCCCCTTTGCTCTTATCATTCAGTTTTGGTCTACTTACAAGAGGACTATCTACTTTCTGTCAGCATCCTAGCCTTGTATGCATAACCTCATGGATGTTGAGTAGGGAATACCCCCTAGGTCTTGCAGAGCCTGAAGAAGAAGAGGAGATAAAATATAGAGTCTATCTCCTACACTGTTGGCCCCCTGGCCCAGAGATCCTGTTGATCACTGATGGCTACCTTGTAGGGAAATCTGGGAATAAGCATCTAGTTTGGGAAAAAGTCAACACCACCATCCAATCTTCCAAATCCTATCATCACGACATCCAGCAAATCCTTGTGGGATTTCTTCCAAAGAACATCACCTAAAAATGAAAGCAAAGTAAAGGAATCCCCCCAATCCCCAAACCCTCAAACACCACCATCCAATCCCACACATATCCTTGAACCCATCCAAGAACCATCATTACCTAATCCTATCACCCACCTATCCAATCCCAATCCTAATCCTACACCATCCACCCTTACTCTCCATCCATTATATTGTTCTTCAACCCATACACTCATGAAGGATACCATCCATTGGCTATTAGCAAGGAATCAAACACCCTCATGCAATCCGACATCCACCAAACCTCTTGAACAACCCCCTATCATAAGTCAAGAACCATCATGTAGCCATGTTCAAGAACACATTAGTCAAACACCTATCACATCCATCCAAACACCTATCACATCCATCCCAACACCCACCACATCTATCCAAGTCAATCCCAATCCTACCCAACCATATGAGCTATGCCAAGAATCAAATCTAAAGCATGTTGAAACATCAACCCCTTCTCCTAATCAAGATCTAACCATCCCATCTAATCCCATCCCCGATCCCTTCCCATCTATTGGTCAACTTATTGATCCCACACCTTCTTCTACCACCCCTTTACCATCCCCCATGAATCCTTTACCTCCATCTACCAATCCCATCTAAAATCCATCCCTTTATCCACTTGGCACAAGCACTTTCATCCGTGGTGACTCCCTTGTAAGAGGTGAACAACTTCCATCCACCACCTATCTTTCTCCAACAAATAATGGACTCACATCTTGTTTCCAAAGCACTAAACATCCCATTGCATGTCGCATGCTCCAACTTATGAACTATCAAGGTAAAGGCTTAGGCCTTCACGAACATGGCATCTTGGAGCCCATCCACACCACATTCCATCCATCATCACATGGCCTTGGCTATGCATCCCAAGAAAAACAACCTACACAAGTTGATACCATCCACCCACCTTCCAAATTCTATTCCTCCAATCCCAAGCATGGTGCATCTCATCACACTCCCAAATCATATGTCGCCATCCCTCCTCCATCATCCTACCATTTGCAAAAGCATGTGACCATCCATCTCCCTCCATCCAATTTACCTCGACTACTTCCAACTCCAAAGATCCCTATCAAATCCACTCTACCTCCTATCCTACCAACTCTCAACATCCTTATCCACAAATCCTCTTATCCTCCCAACTCCTAATATCCCCATCCTCAAATCCCCTTATCCATTTATCCATAAATCCACTTTTTACCCCTCCACCCATAAATCCCCTAAAATTCCCAATCAAGACCAACAAAAGCACACATCTTTCAACTATGAAGCTTCCCCCAAATCCATGGGATTCAAAAGAAATAATTTGAATGCCTCAATGCATAAAGCACAAAAGCCTAAAGATGTTATGCTTCCAAGCAAAATCAAAAATCCAAATGGCTATCAAAGCCCACACCATCACAAGAAAATGCAAAAACAAAAATGGTATGGGTCCCTAAGCAAAGATCAATCAAAACAAATGAGGCATCTACATCCGAATCCACTCCAAACTCCCAAACATCTTGCTCCACATCTAAAAATCCCATAATTCCTAAGTCTATTTGGGTCCCTAAAACCCCAAATCGACCATCCAACAATCCCCCATCCCGATCCCCATTACTCCCAACTCCACATCCCAAGTACAAGCTTCCAAAAACATCATGATGTGTGCAACCACTAGTCTTGGTTCCCCTCCATCACTTAACATTCCCACATACCCCCATCTCTCCATCTTTCATTCACTATCCTACATATCTTCCCCATCACATTCCTATGGTACATGCTTTTGCATAGTCCACATCATAATCCATCTTCTCCCATCTACCAACGTCCACGCAATCATCATCCAAAATACTATCCAACAATGGACCATCTTATCCTTGCTATGGAAACATACGCTAGAGTCCCCCCTCCATCAAAAAAGAAAAAAAGCAAAAAAATAAAAAAATCAAGAAAATAGTAAAAAAAAAAATCCATCCAATGGTGAAAACCACTCCTTGTGGCACCTTGGGCAAGTACCATGATGAAAACCCCTTGTGGGCGTCATGCGTAATCCCTTCTCCATCCATTTTGTATCCCTACACTTGGGGGCAAAACCGTATCCTTCATCCACATCCATAATATCCTTGCACATCTTATCCACTGTCTTATCTTTATCCTATCATATTCCTATCCACCATCCCCTATGTATCCTATCATTTCCCATCCATCATATCCATTATATCTTGATTCAACCATCTCTCACCCTAGATCTTGATAAAGACAAGGGGCATCATATCAACAACATGCTTTGGAGACCTCTTGACATACTTCCTTTGTCAGTATATCCTACATCCATCTATTGCAAAGTCCATCCATTCAAACATGAACCCATCATGTAAAATCTTAAGCATTGGGGCATATGATTCCTTGCAACCTACCCCTTGGAGAAAATCCTACAATCCCCCATCCATATATCATGCATACCTATCCTACCCATCATCCTTATATTCCATCTATCTAAAATGCATCCCTATCACTTGTCCATTCATCTATCATGAATCAAATATCCAATCCCCCTATCCAACCCCATCACTTTCACCTCTAGACTTGGTGCTCCCTTGTCATTGGTATCTAGCATTCAGGTTATCCACATGCAATCCAATGCAACCATCTCATAATAAACCATTCCTTTTCCAAAATAAAAAAATCCAAAAACATCACAAAATCACAAAATCAAAAAATCCAAAAACATCACAAATATCAAAAAATCCCAAAACAATAGAAAACACACAAAATTCCAAAAATAATCTATCCATCACACAAATAAAACTTGCTCCATCACACTCTCATCATCATCGCATTTATCATCATCCCGCATCATCATCACATCTATCCTCAATAAGCTTACACTAGATCCAAGCATCACATCACCTATCAAAGCATCATCCCTTATCAAAAATCATCAACTATCAAATCAGCATCAACCATAACTTGTCACCATCATATCTTGAGCCAATCTTACATTAACAAAACATGATCCAATCATCAATCGATTCTTGCCTTAGGATATGTCATTCCTACGATAGGTAGAATCTATCCAATCATCACAACATCATCAAATCATCTATCAATCTCTGCCTTAGGATATATCTTTCCTACGATAGGTAGCATCTATCACATCATCATCCATTTTGGAAAAAGATACAATGGTTACTTGTTTGGTTCATTGGTCTTTTGATTTTTTTGATTTTTATCTTTTGTCCTATTCGAAGATCACATCAAAGCTACCTTGATCTTATTATATCATGGTATGTGGCGAAAACATCTAGAATGGGGCATGGTCTTGCTTTTGTATGCTGTGCTTGTGGGTTGGTTTCATTACTCCAAGCTAGTATTCATATCTTGATTGATCATAGGGTTGGTTCTAACATATTGATCTCCTTATGCATCTAAGGTTCATCATACCTTTTGTGTACTAAGGGCTTATGTTATGAGTCCCCTTCCCTCGTCTAGACAAGGTTGTACTATCTGGTGCATGCATGGGATCATCCCTTTGTCTGCATGTCTAGTCCATGCAAATGTTGGATAAACATCATCACCCTGGTCTTCTATACCTTGGTGAACATATCCACTTTGTTATATCAAACCTAGGATTGCTCAAATTCAGTTTCAGCACAATGATCATCTACCAATCATCTCCGAACATCATCATCCTTTCATCCCACCACTTATCCTCTGACCAGTTCTACCAATTTGTTTCATCCATTTCGAGAGCACACCCGTGTTCTTGCAACCCACCTATCCTCTCAAGGGGGCATCACCCTTACCAATTATCCCCAAACCTTACCCTATTCTTCCAAACCAAAATCTTTTTTCTATCCAACCCATCTCTATGTTCTAACTTCTTTGAAATGATGTTACCTAGCCACAACACCATCTCAAAGAGGGGCAAATGTAGACACCTAAAATTGGACTGCTCTGCAAACCAATTTCTCGTACCTCTACACTAATCCACTCTCCCCATCTGCATATCCCTGGTGATCAATTAATTCACCTAATTAATCCATTTAACCTTACAACCCTATCCTATCAATTAAATGAATATTGCTAATATTTATTTAGATGATTTATCCATTTCCCTAATCCCTATTAATTAGATAAATCCTATTTATCTGATTAACCTAGGCTTACGTTAATTAAGATAACACTTAATTAACCCTACTTACCTCATCATCCACTAAACTAAATTTAAAATTTAGTTGTCTCCCACTATCCTCCACTCATTGAATTTAAAATTTAGTTGTCCCCCACAAACCTCCAATCACTGAATTTAAAATTCAGTTGTCTCCCACTATCCTCCACTCACTGAATTTAAAATTCAGTTGTCTCCCACTATCCTCCACTCACTGAATTTAAAATTCAGTTGTCCCCCATTATCCTCCACTCTTCCCAAAATGAGAATTTTTAATTCATCCTCTAGGAATAAAAGATTCAGTTTTATTCCTAGCCCTTGATCTCATCAAATGAATCCTCACCCTCCATCCTCATCTCCAAAATTTTATAAATTGGACCCCTCTCTAAGCCATTTAGAGAGACCACTTCATGCATCAAAACTCTGCCAAAATCACTCCAAAATCTCCTCATCTCATCAAACCTCTGCCAAAATCACTCTAGCCATTCCCCATCTCCATCTTAATCAGTCATCAAAACCACTTGTCTCTCATCTACATTGTGTTGTATGCATTGAGCAATCCACATATTGCATCATTTGGGAAACATCTGAGGAGCTACGTAGGGTGCAACTCCTTCCTGCATGGATCCGTGAGTCATTATGGAGGTATAATCATTTGTTTTATGCATATTATTAGTTTTAATCTTCATTTTGATTTCATTGATTACAATATCATCATGAAACAAAGGGGGAGAGTGAATAAATTTGTCACCACTACTTTCCCCATGATTTTTTTTAGCTATAAAAGTTTTGATATTCTCCATGATTGAAGGAAAAACATCCATAGTCTCAAGAAAGTTATCGAAATAGTTTATTGATCAAAGGATATCACATGTAGTGCTATTGTTCATGTCAATGCCATAGATGTATGAGATTTGATGCAAGACTTGAGGATATTTGTCATTGAAATTGCAAAAATTATCATAGTTTACAATGTACTCATATAAGTCTTCTAAATATGTACGCTTAGGAGAATCCATGAATGCAAAATATATGTAAAAATGCTTGATTTTTTGCTTCTTTTTCAATGCAAATGAATGAAAGCAAAGGTGTTGTAAGGAATTTTATCAGGGGTAGAAAATTATATGTCTTATATCAGTCCAATACAGCAATAAGATCCTTCACAACACACTCTTGATGCAAATCTAAGATGATGCCAAGTCAAAATATACTAAAAATATGCTAAAATATGCAATTTTTCACCAAATCTCAATGCAAAAGAGCATTACAAAGGGTGTTGTGAGGAAAATGATGATGGAAATCAAATTGTATCAGTAATAACAGCCACTTAATGCCAAAATATTTATCACAACACACTTGTAGTGCGACTCAAAGTCAAACCCTAGTGAAAATATAGCAAAAATAGGAACTTTTTCATAGTTTTTCCACTCCAAGACCTAGAAAAAGGGGTGTTGTAAAGAATTTTAGGAGGTGCACCAAATAATAGCAATGATATCAGTCACCTCAATCCATAAAATTTGTTACAACACACATGGAGTGCAAACTAGGCCAATTCCTAGGGCAAAAATAGCAAAAATGTGTAGTTTTTCACCAAATTTTCAATACAAGAGGCCAATAAAAAGGTGTTGTGAAGATTTTTAGGAGGGGAAGAAAATAATTACCTTGATAAAAACTAGTTAGTGTAAAAATATTCTTCACAACACACCTATAGTGCAAATCTAAGGGGTCGATAAGGCCAAATCTAGTGAAAATCAATGTTTTTGAAACCCTAGGTTTGAGGTCTTCACACAAAATGCTATATGAATTATTTGAAATCTGATTTATAACTAAAATGAAATATTCTCATATCTGAAAATTATTTCCAAGCCGTAAGATGCAAAATGCAAGTGCAAATCTAATGAAAATGCATGAAAATTGCTAGATTTTTGTTGAAATTTTCTATACAAAAATGCAAATATTTGAAATCGAAATGAAAATTTAGACCAAAATGCAAGACTAAAACCAAATACAAATTTTAATGAGTCTCTAAAATTAGTAGAAAAATCTGAAAGAAGATTTTTCCTACAAACCCTAGATTTTGGAATTACTAGGTTATATGAAAATTGTCAAAATTTCTTCAAAACCCTAGTACCTGTATGATGAAAATGCAATGCAAATGATTGAATTTTTGTAATTTTATATAATTTATCTCAGATATAATGCAAAAATCATAAATTAGATGAAATTAGAATGAATTGATGCAAAATAGTAACCCTAAAATGCAAATTTTTTCAAAATTTTCAAATCTTTCAATTTTTTAAAAAAATTTCTCAATGTAATAAGGTGAATGACTATATGAATGAATGAAATCAACCCAAATATGAAGTAAAACAATCATCAAGGTGCCAAATTCAATTAAAATATGGGTTCACCAAAATGTAATGTAGTAAAATTTGGATTGTTTAGTTTTGGTTTAAATCCTCCTTTCACCAATTACATTCAAGGACTTTCGGATCGAGTGGTAGAGCACTATCAGGTCCTTGGTCACTTAAAAATGTAGGAAACCTTAGATTAGGGTATTTGATTATCAATTTTCCTTTCTTATGCTTAATTATCCATTAAAACCCTAATTATTTGAAAATGACAGTAAACAGATGAATAATGGAAAATGCTTCTGCAGAAAGATGTAAAATAACAAATAACTATGCACTTGTTTTTGAAGTTCTTAGGTGGATAAGTCAAGGACAAAAGAGCAAGCACCCACGTCTAAGGCCCTACTTTTTGTCGAGATCTGGAAACTTAGTCTGTAACTTATTTCTACTATTTCAGAGATTTTCCCATCACGAAACTTTGAGGACTAATGAGTGGACACCCTAGTCTAGGGTCCCCTTTTTCCTACTATTCTACAATTTTGACACTCCAACATTCCCTCCTTCAACTTCACTTTGTCTGCATCATCAACCTGTAACCTGCAACCATGAAAACTTTGGGAGGAGGTTGTGGTGTTTAGGAGCTTGCCTCAGTCAAGCCCCAGAAGGACACTTAAGTCTTCCAAACACCTTTGTCAAATATATAGTGCATGCCCTTATGAGGTAGAGGCAAAATCCAAATGAATAAATGATCACAAACACAATAAATGTCAACTTGTAGTGAATATCTCATGAGAGGAAGAAACCCTTCATTCCATGAGGAAATGGATGCTCAAATCTGCAAACACCAACACATAGACAACACAAATCTGCTCTTGCAACACAATGAAAGCCTTGAATCAGATTTAGAACACAATAGCTTTCTAGTAATAATCTAGTTTACAAATGAATGCCTAAACATGCTTTTATATGAAACTACAAACACTCCCGCCAAGATTTCATAAATTCAAACTTATCGTGTCGGCCTAGGGACCAAATAACGGTCATAAACTGACTCTAAAAATTTAGGCCTAACCCAAAATAGGGTAGGACTAGGGCACGGGTGCCCAAGTCCTCCTCCCCTATTTTGGGTAGGGTTAGGTTCAAGGGGTCCCCTAGGCTCCATTTGTCATGATACCTAGGGTTCTGTTGTGTGGTTACACAACACGCCCCATTTTGACTTGGCAAAACAGGGACCCAGCTTTTGTTTTGGCTTGTGTTGTCTGTTTCTGGCGGTTTGGTAAAAATAAGTCAGGTGCATCATCATCATGAAGGTCAGGATGAGGTAGGTCATCATCATGAGGTTAGTTTGTCAAAGTTCATATTTTGTTTCTATGACTTCATGGTTAGAGAGAGCTTGAAATTCCATGCAGGTTTGCCTTTTACATCACTTGAAAATTCATCCATATGAGGGAGTTGTGAGCAGTCAAAGTTTTGGTCAAACCTGATAATTGCTGTATGAAGGTCATCATCATGATATTTGAAAAGCCCCCCCCGATAATATCCTGAGGTCGAAACATCCGGACGTCAAGTTTAAGACGTAGTAATCTTTTCCCGTCAGGCGGTCTTTTATATCGCCAAAGGTCATCATCATGATCTTACTTTATCACCTGATGAAAATCATGCAGTCCCGAAACATCCGGACGTCAATCTTAAATGCTAGTGTGTTTTGCCCGTCAAGCGAGCATCATGATATTCTAACATCATCAGCATCATGATATTCCAACATTGCGAGCATCATGATATTTAAAGTCACCCGATATTATAATATCATGCTGATATTATAATATCACCTTACTTAGAGAAATCTGCCATCTGCATAATTTGCGCGCACGACCAAGTCTTGGTGATCAACATCATCATGATATTTCGAGACCCGACATTTCCTAATATCCTCCTGACCTCCTTTTGCGTGATCATGATGATCACCTTATCTTTCGAAGCGGAGGGTGATTTTCATTTCTTAAGTCATGTTGAACATCATCATCATGATCTTTCTCTACCCAACAGTTCGTAATATCATCCTGCCGACGAGTATAACCTTTTGCAAATATGATGATGACGATGACGTCATCATCACCTTCTCCTTCGGTAGGATATTTTCCAGGGTATGATCCTGTTTGCCAATATGATGATGACGATAACGTCATCTTCGAAGATTAACACAAGCCCCGGATATCCTGATGACGTCATCAGGACTTTCGGCAGGATCATATTTTTGATCACCCAGTGCGTATATGATGATGATGATGTTCATCATCCTGACCTTTCGAGCGGATTGCCTTGGCCGAAAAAAGGGTCATACTGCTTTCTTGACCTGATCATCTTCCTTAGAGGGAACCCGATATTCCATTTACCTCCTGATCTTAACGAAACATGACGATGACGTCATCCCTTTGCATTTTATTGAAACCTGATGATGACGATGACGTCATCATGATTTTCCTCAACGGCAGGATCATTTTCCGAGTCCTCCTGTTTGTCATTATCATGATGATGATGACGATGTCTTTCTTTCCCAGTATGCAGAAGTGAACATCCTGATGTGCTTTTCATCAGAGCATTAGGAAAGGAGGATCATCATATTTCAAATATCCTGCGGACAGACAGAAGGCATATAGTTGGTCATCCTCATGATGTTTGGCGTCGGTATAACTGTTGCCGTCGGCCTAAGGTAAATTTGTCAACCTGATCATATGTGTTCGCACTGATGCGAATATGATGATGATGACCCGAAACATGCAAATATGATGATGATGCAAAGCCAGATTCTAAGGATGGTTGAAGGGCGATTATTTCTTTGTATAATCTGAGATCATCATCATCATATTCCGAACCCGATATACAAGAAAATGGGCAAAAACATGAAGCGATAGAAATTTGAAAGCCCGACTGCCTGAATTTTGGTCAACGAGGGTTGACCTGGTTGTTTTTAGGCTGTTTATGCATTTAGTGCATATTTTTCACAGGTAGAGCTTGATTGCCTGTAGCTGCACATGGGGAGGTATGTTTAATAAAGCGTTTACTTCCTGTTGTTTATCATGATGAAGATGAACCTAATGTTTGTCTGTTTACTTGCAGGAAATCATGATGCTGTTGAAGCTCAACATTGAAGTCATGATGCTGCTGGAGCTGAACATTGAAGTCATGATGCTGCTGAAGTTGAACATTGAAATCATGATGATGCTGCTGAAGCTGAGCATTACAAAGTTGCGCATGGAGGCAACATGAGCCAGAAATGAGGAGGATATTGTCAAATATGCTGTTCGCCAGCTGGAGGCCGAATCAAGTTGAAGATGCTGGAATATTCTGTGCCAGCTGTACATTTGCTAACTGACGAAGCATGTGCTTTTCATCTGGGCCGTTGTTTGTTATGAGAGGATCCTGATCCTTGGATCATTGTAACCGTTTTCTGGCAGTTGCTCTATATAACATCCAGAGCTTGTCATTTTAAAAAGGGGGGAAATACATTAGAATACACAGACGCATCTGGCGCAAAGAGTCCATTACTGTAGAATAAGTTAGGAGATCGGATTACTGAGACTAATGAGGATAGAATTGTTGAAATGTCAAGGTTCTTTCTTCAGATCACTGTAAATGTACCTGTTCTTGAGCATACTGAATGAATATGAAGTTCCAGATTACATCCTGATTGTAAATTTTACGTAATCTTCTGTTGATTTCTGGATATGTACTGGTGAATGCTGTGTTCAACTGGAAGCGCTTTCATTTCATTACATGTTGTTGTCAACTTTCCTTTGAAGCTTTGCACTAGATCATGCGGATTTGTGGAATGTCCTGGTGAAGTATGATTTCTAGTTTTCCTTCTTTTCATTGCAAGTATGGGAGCTTGTATGTGAATCAGTGATCTAAGTCCAGTAATTTTAGGAATCTCACTCTCTACCCCTTTTCCTTTTTTAATTTCATTATTTCATCACCATAACTGCAAATCATGATAAATAACAAGCAGAAACAGTGAAATATGCTGAAATCTCGTAGGTAATTGAAGATCCTTAGCATATTTGGTTAAATGCATGTAGTATTGAAAATATCATGCAAAGAATCATAAATAATGGTAGAAATCATGCAAATATCAGCCTGTATGCACATTATTTGACTAAATTTACAGTGCAGAGGTAGAATTGTTGGAGACTTATGCAGAGCGAACATCCAGAGCAGGATATTTGAAGATGATGATGATGAACAGTGCAGAAACACGTAAGGCCCCTGAATGGAAAACAGCAACACACATCAACCACTGAGTAACGTCAGTAGATTAAGACCTAATCAACAGAGACTTGGGATCATGAATTCTTTGAATTCATCGTATCTTTCAAGATGAGTAAAGGTTGTTGTGTAACTTTTATTCTATGTTTGCGAATGACTAACATCATGACCAACATAAATTGGCGCTAGAAGGAGGGCCAAGGATTGAAGATCACTTTCATCATTAGTACTTTCAGGTTTGATGACGCTCAGAGTAAGGTAACTTCAGATCATTTGTGAATTTCATCAAATTGCGTAAATATTTGCTGCGACAAGTTTGTATTTGCACATTCTGTGTAAAGATTTCCAAATTTCACATAAATATTGCAAGCTTTACAGCAGATTTCTTTAGATTCACTAAATATTGGCCAAAGATGCATAAATTTGTTCAAGATTTGAGAATTTGAGCCTTAGACACACGAGATCTGGTGTTACCGGTTGAAATATCCCAATATCCTATCATATTTGCAGTATCTTCGCAAATATCGCGTAAATATTCAGTCTGATTTGCAAGTTGACCGCAAATATCACCTCGTCCGGTGGAATCCAGCCAATATTTGCAAAGTTTCAGCTAATTGGCCTCCAAATCGAGAAATCCTGGCTCACAGGATAAATACCAGGTCTAGACATAGTGAAATTTTCGAAGAATTGCCTGTTAGAGGTTTTAGACCTAAGACTGTAGACGTTCACCATACTCCAGAGTCTAGTACGTCCAGAGCTTCATCAGGACCTCCTCCTGTAACTCCTGTTGGTTTGCAAATACCTTCAGGTATACCAGTGACACCTCCTGTTCAACCTCAGGGTATACCTTTAGTCCAACCTCAGCCAACTGCACCACCGGTTCAGCCCCCTCAGGTTGCAATGTCGTTCTTTGCAGCAGAATCACCATTGACCTTTACTGCGTATCATGAGTTACCAAAGTATCCGGACAAGCTTTGTCCAAAATACCATCCTTACCAGGATGCGGATGATCATATTAGGACGTTTAAAGAAGCTTGCTGCAGAGCCAGAATTGAGCACCAGGATGTGGTGTGCAGATTATTCCCTTTTTCCTTAGGGGAAGAGGCCTATAATTGGTTCATCAGTCTTGGTCAATCTTCTGTAGGTTCGTGGGCTGTCTTAGAGAAGGCCTTTCTTGACAGATTCAAGGTCCCTATTGATCCATCCATGAATTACCACCTGTTTGCCACAATTAAGAGATTGGAGCATGAACCTATTGCAAATTTCAATGCTAGGTTCCAGAAAATGTTGTCCAAGCTAGTTACCCCATATGTGGTGGCTGATGATGCTGCCAGAAGTATTTATTATTCAGCCCTGGATCCATTAACCGCCATGTTCATCAGGAGAACACATCCTGCGATCACCACATTGACAGGAGCTTTTCAAGAAGCTATCAAGGTAAATCAACAGCTGATACCTGCTCCTACTCCCAATATAGCATTCCCTGCTTTGCCTGGCATGCAGTCACAATATCCAGCACAGTATCCTGCAGCTTATCCTTCGCAATATCCTGCACAATACCCAAATGGAACAGTGATGCCCCCAGCAATCATGCCTGCACCTTTGCAAGTACCTCCATTGAGTATCATGCCTCCTCCTAATGGAAATGGCCAATCGCCACAATATCCTGCACATACTCAGACACCTCAGGGTACAGATCTATCTCATAATAACCATGGATCTTCCTTTTTCCAGCCTCAGCCTGAAAATGTAGTGGCCAAAGCTCAAGAGGAGAAAGAGGAAATCAAAGAAATGTCTGCTCAGTTGAGAAAGCTCACCACAGAAGTAACACACTTGAGAAATCAAGGGTTTTATTCACAGTCAGGTCAGAATAGGAGTTATTCCAATGACAGACCAAATTACCCTGACAGAGGATACAACAATAACTTCAACAGTAATGCTGCAAATAACAATAATCCTCCTAGGCAGCCCAGAGTGTGGAACTCCAGGCCAAATAATGGTTCATTACCATCACCCCTAGACAATCAGCCTCCTGGTGAAGCCAAACAGACTACTAGAGTCAATCTTGCTGAAGCAGCCCTTACCAATTGGTGCAGGATTCACAATACCAATGCACATGCAGAATTAGATTGTCCACAATTTAGGATTGCTGCCAGCATCTTTCAGACTGAAGTGTCTAATACTTCTGGAAATCCACCTCAGGCAGAAGGAAATGAAATAGTTCCTTGTGGATATGACTCAGCTTTTGTGCTGGAAACATACACTAATCAGCCTCATCAGGATTATAATCAGACCTGTGAAGAATCTGCCTTAACCTTTGAAGCAAATTATGTCTTCCCTTTTGAGGATGAAAATGAACCTACAAGAGAGCATGAGGAAGTACATGCATACCAGCAGCAATACCCTAGTAAGCATAATTATAACCTGAGGAGTAATGCCAACAGACCTGCTGGTCCATTGACATCATCTCTACCTCCAAACAACTTCAACACACCTCCTGATCCTAAGGCTAGCAATAACCCTGGGTTCCCTAAGGTGAATGCTCAGTACTTGTCTCCTCAAAACACAGTAACAAAAGTTGCAAATGCACCTCATGTGTCTGACAGGTTAGTTAGCTATTTGGCTGATGAAATGAAGAAAATCAAGATCGGCCTGTCCCTATCTGAGTTACTGAAAACTCCTGCCATCAAAAAGGCATTCATGAAGTCGCTGGATGATCCTACTTCTAAAGAGGATAATCACCTTTCGAGTCAATCCAATAACAGAGACCATACTGCTAAAGATAGCACTATCAAGCCCAAAGTGTCAGCCACAGTCCAAGCTGCTGAAACCTCTCACATGACCTTGTACAGAGATAAAACTGAATCACCTCCGTTTCTCCTCACCATAAGAATGTTCAGTAAGAATTTGCACAACTGCTTAGTTGATTCAGGAGCCTCAACTAATGTTATGCCTTTGTCAATATGCAACGCATTAGGACTGCATCCTGCTAAATCATTAAAGAAGGTCACTCAACTGGACAAGACAGAGGTAAGTGTCGTAGGAGAACTCACTCATATTCACATGTAGCTAGCGTCTGATCCTAGGATCCAGTATTACATTGACATTCAGGTAGTTGACATACCTGATACATATGGGATGTTGCTTAGCCGGGACTGGTCTAAAACGCTTAACGGATACATGTCCACAGACTTCAGTCACATGTGGTTGCCATGGAAAGGTATACCTAATCAGATCAGGATTGATGCTGAGCCTAGGATGAAACATATGATCACGGAATATAACAGAACAAATGAGATCATGTATGTAAACGTAGAACCTGGAGTTTATCACATCAGGCCGCAAACTGTCCAAATAGAAGAGGTCCTGATGCTTGATGTTCATCATCATCATGATGATGATTATCATGAGGATATGCCAGTCATAGAACTTAATAATGATCCTGATAATGAGAATGAAATAGATCGCTTCAGGGATTTTCAGATGCATTTATCTACTCAGATAAAACGTTGTCAATTATTAAATATACCTGCTAATGATATTTTGATCGACGGATGGTGCAGATTGCATGGAGAAGCACACTCGGAAAAGACTTGCGAACCATGCTTAGACATGATCATGCTGGAGCAGACGTATAGTGAAGCATCATCATCATATTCCGAGGTGAGTGCTACATCTGACGATGATGATGATACTAATTTTTATTTGTCTTCTGCAGGAACAGAAGAGTCGACGGATCCTGATGAGGATCATATCCGAAAAACAGAAGAGATCCTGGTGTCCAATCAGACGAATGATGCGAGAAAGGAAAAGATCAGTCCTGGTAGTGATTGCTTCATGGAACCGGATTACGAGTTGTCTGATGAGGATAAAGGCAGTGACCTGACGAAGTTCGAAGAATTTCTGGTCAAAGAAATAGAAAAAATGACACAACAGTGTAGATCTCCCTAGGAGGTTTTAATCAAAGGTTGGTGTAGGCTGCATGAGGCGCCTCACTCAGAAACCACTTGCTCACTGTGCTTGCACATTTTGAAGAAGCATGCAGTTGTATGTGCTGAACATCATCCTCCTACTAGGATGGAAGAGAAAACAGAAAAGCCATCAGGCTCATCAGATAAAGGAAGGAAGAAGCTTGAAGATGGCACACCTAAGTTAAGGTGGATATCAGGCGGAGCAGCAGCCAGAGCTGCAAAGAAAAAGGAAAGTTCAAATAAATGTCCTGCTGAAGATAAGCCTTGGATCCTGAGGTTTGATGGATCCAAATCCAAGCAAGGCTCTGGAGTAGGGATTGACCTTACTGATCCATCAGGGAAATCCCATTTAGCAGCTTACAGATTACAGTTCCCCTGCACTAATAATGTCACGGAGTATGAAGCTCTGATCCATGGACTGTTGTTTGCCCATAAGAGGAAGGTGAAGATCCTGCATGTCTTTGGAGATTCAGAACTAGTTGTAAGACAAGTACGAGGAATTTACTCTTGTAACTACAGAAAGCTGTCAAATTACAGACATCGTGTGTGGGACCTCATTGAAGACTTTGATGCCTTCAACATCGTTCACGTGCCAAGAGAACAGAACCAAAGGGCAGATGCACTTGCTCAGGCCGCCAGTACGCTGGAACCGCTGTCTATATCTGGTCTGAAGAGATTTGCAGTAGAATTGGTGTCAGTACCTTCGGTACCTGACAATGTGACTAATCTCCAAGTGTTTGATGATGATCAGCACATCCTGGACTTCATATCAAACAGAGATGTATTTGAAGCTCAGATCATAGATGAAAATGGTATGGAAGATCATGTCTGGGAAGAAGATGAGATTTTAGAGTTGCCTGGCAACACAATTCCCAAAGGTATGATTGAATTAGAAAGAGCCTTTGATCTGGATAATATGCTCAAACATAAGGATCTGCCTAAGGCAGATGGAGGTCAATATTCACAGGTGAATATTGGACAAGCTGATGACAAGAAGAATGTCTTGTTGGGTAAGGTTTGTACACCTGAAGAGTTAGATGGAATAACTCAAGCCCTTAAGGATTATATACATGTAATTGCATGGACTTATGATGAGCTGAAGACGTATGACACTTCTGTCATAACTCATACTATACCCCTCAAGCCAGATGCAAAACCTTTCAGACAGAAGCAGAGGCCAGTCAATGCTCTGCTTGAGCCCATCATCCTTGAGGAGGTCAAGAAATTGTTAAATGCCCAGATAATTTTTCCTGTAAGGCACTCCACTTGGGTGGCAAATCTGGTACCAGTCAGGAAGAAGAATGGAGACATCAGATTGTGTGTGGATTTCAGGAACCTGAACAGAGCATCAGAAAAGGATAACTATCCTTTGCCCTCTTTGGATGAGGTTCTGCAGATGGTAAATGGAGCCAAGATGATGTCCTTCTTGGACGGTTTTTCAGGATACAACCAAGTGATGGTTGATAAAATTGACAGATTAAAGACTGCCTTCACCACAAAATGGGGGATATTTGCATATAGACGTATGCCGTTTGGATTGATAAATGCTGGAGCTACATTCCAGCGAGCAATGGACATAGCCTTCAGAGGCTTAATAGGAAAATGTATAGTCATCTACATGGATGACCTGACAGTGTTCTCCAAAGAAAGGGGAAATCATGTTGCTGATCTCAGAAGTGTGCTAAAGAAGTGTGAAGAATATGGAATATCTTTGAATCCCAAGAAGTGCATATTCGGGGTCACAACAGGAAAGTTACTAGGCCACCTGATCACAGAGGATGGGATTATCATTGATCCTGACAGGGTGGAATCTATTATGAAATTACCACTTCCAGGAAGCAAAAAGGAGCTTAAATCTTATTTTGGTAAGATAAATTTTGTGAGGAAGTTCATCACTGGCTTTGCTGAGATTGTCAGACCACTGAATGCCATGTTGAAAAAAGATGCACAAATTGACTGGACACCAGAAGCCAGAGCTGCTTTTGAAGATATAAAGAAGGCCATTTCGGATGCTCCTGTCCTCATTAGTCCAGATTATACAAAAGATTTCTACATCTACTCATTTGCTTCAGAACATACTTCTGCAGCAGCGTTAACTCAAAGAAATGAAGATAAAGAAGAGAAACCAATTGCCTTCATGAGCTGTCCTTTCAGGGATGCTGAGTTGAGATATGTAGATGTTGAAAGACAGGCACTTGCATTAGTCAGAGCAGTAAAAAAGTTCAGACATTATATACTGAGGAGCAAAGTGATTGCTGTGGTACCTGATGCAGCAGTAAAGATGCTGCTGATGCAGAGTGAACCTGGTGAAAAAAGGGCCAAATGGATTACGGTACTACAAGAATATGACATGGAGATCACACCCATGAAGCTAGTACGAGGACAGGCTCTGAGCCAGATGATATCTGAAACTGATCCAAACATCATCAGTCAGCAGTATGTGATAGATGAGAAAGACAATAAAGAATGGTATTCAGACATCAGGCACATCCTGATCACTGGAAGATGTCCTTTGAGGATGCAGGCTTCACAGAGAAGAGCCTTAAAGATGAGATCCCAGAAATATATGATGAAGGGAGGAGCCCTGTTTAAAAAGAATTATGAAGGGATATACCTGAGATGCTTAGAGAAACCAGAAGCTAACAAAGTTTTGACAGAGCTACATGACAAGTTTGGAACTGCCCACGGATCAGCGTTGGCCACAACACATGCAATCCTCAGAGCAGGATATTACTGGCCTACCATTTTTAAAGACACAGCTGATCATGTTAAATGTTGTCATGTTTGCCAGGTTGCTGCCAACAGAGAAAAATATGCTGCACAACCATTGCAGCCAGTGATGGAAGAGCGCCCATTTGCACAATGGGGCATGGATTTCATAGGACCAATCAATCCTCCGTCTTCTTTAGGCCAGAGGTATGTCCTAACAATTACTGATTATTGTACCAGATGGACTGAGGCTATCAGCAGCAAAACTTGTACTGCTGATGATGTCATTAAATTTCTGGAAAGCAACATTGTCACCAGGTATGGAACTCCTTATGCATTGGTAAGTGATAATGGTTCTGCCTTCATTTCCACTAAATTGTCAAGTTGGGCTTTTGATCATGGGATTATACTTAAGTTCTCATCCAATTACTATCCCCAGGGAAATGGATTAGCAGAATCCACCAATAAAAATTTACTGAGTATCATAAGAAAATTGATAGAGAAAAATCCCAGGGAATGGAATTCATTTCTGAAGTATGCCTTATGGGTAGACAGAACTAGAATGAAAATTGCATTAGGAAACTCACCTTTCCAGCTAGTATATGGGGTAGATCCTATCCTCCCTGTAAACTTGAAAATTCCTACTCTGCAGTTTGCCCAAGACTATCTAGGCATAGATAATAAACAAGAAGTCAGGTTGCTTCAGTTGATGCATTTGGAAGAAAAACGAAGCCAAGCAATTGACCAATTTGCAAAACATCAGGCTGTTGTCAAATGCTGGTTTGACAAGAGAGCCAGAATTAAAGCTTTCAGGATATCAGATTTAGTCCTGATGTGGGATAAAGCCCATGAGAGGAAAGGTGATCATGGTAAGTTTGATAGACTATGGATAGGTCCCTTTCAGATTTCTGAAATTTTAGGAGACAGCACTTATAGGCTTAAGAACCTGACAGGTGAGGATGTCCCGTTGCCAGTCAATGGACAATTCCTCAAACATTATTTCCAGGCCTGAGTGACTTCATGACAGTCTTGTGTATCATATTGTAATATTTGTATAGTTGTTTGTACAGTGTTTGCTTGTTGTTGTTGTTGTTTTGTTGGTTGGGACCTTGTTCTGGTAAGTCAGGATGATGCACTTCATCACCTAAGAAAATAACTAAATTGTTAGGATTCAAGTGATGAGATCAGATTTAGATATAGATTGTAATTCATTCTGATAAATACTCATGATCAGGTTTATGATGTCTTTTCATCAGGGTACTTTTTCTTGTCCAAAGTGAATCAAACACAATGAAACACCTAACAGCCTTGGGTTTGTTGAAGATATGAGTATAGGTGTTAAGTGAAAAATCTAAAGGGACTCCCTTGCTACCAATACAATCTCCAACCTAAAGCTGCAAGTGACTACACCTTGTACAAATGAGCATACATGATGATATCAAATTTAAATTTTTAAAGGAAAATCAGAAACAAAATAAAATTAGGCCATCTAAGTAACTCTACCGGGGCTATGGACGCCTGTTGGCAGTGGGGCTCTACTTAGGGAGATTGTATAGATAACCTTGCCGGGGTTATAGACACCTGCTGGCAGCAAGGCTCTATCCAGGTTGGCTATGAGGGATGATCTCCAACTATGTAGTTTAACACCAGTTACTTATGTTTTCAACTTGCTTTCAAGATGAGGATAATTAATCATCTGCACACACATGATCCTTTGTTAGCTTTATCACCATAATGAAATTTTATCATTCAAAGATCATGATGATTTACTTAGATAGAATTAGAACACTATAGATGAATGTGATCACATCACTTGAATCATTTGAATTTTGTTGTTTTCTTTGGTGGCAAGTTGTTGTGTGGTTACACAACACGCCCCATTTTGACTTGGCAAAACAGGGACCCAGCTTTTGTTTTGGCTTGTGTTGTCTGTTTCTGGCGGTTTGGTAAAAATAAGTCAGGTGCATCATCATCATGAAGGTCAGGATGAGGTAGGTCATCATCATGAGGTTAGTTTGTCAAAGTTCATATTTTGTTTCTATGACTTCATGGTTAGAGAGAGCTTGAAATTCCATGCAGGTTTGCCTTTTACATCACTTGAAAATTCATCCATATGAGGGAGTTGTGAGCAGTCAAAGTTTTGGTCAAACCTGATAATTGCTGTATGAAGGTCATCATCATGATATTTGAAAAGCCCCCCCGATAATATCCTGAGGTCGAAACATCCAGACGTCAAGTTTAAGACGTAGTAATCTTTTCCCGTCAGGCGGTCTTTTATATCGCCAAAGGTCATCATCATGATCTTACTTTATCACCTGATGAAAATCATGCAGTCCCGAAACATCCGGACGTCAATCTTAAATGCTAGTGTGTTTTGCCCGTCAAGCGAGCATCATGATATTCTAACATCATCAGCATCATGATATTCCAACATTGCGAGCATCATGATATTTAAAGTCACCCGATATTATAATATCATGCTGATATTATAATATCACCTTACTTAGAGAAATCTGCCATCTGCATAATTTGCGCGCACGACCAAGTCTTGGTGATCAACATCATCATGATATTTCGAGACCCGACATTTCCTAATATCCTCCTGACCTCCTTTTGCGTGATCATGATGATCACCTTATCTTTCGAAGCGGAGGGTGATTTTCATTTCTTAAGTCATGTTGAACATCATCATCATGATCTTTCTCTACCCAACAGTTCGTAATATCATCCTGCCGACGAGTATAACCTTTTGCAAATATGATGATGACGATGACGTCATCATCACCTTCTCCTTCGGCAGGATATTTTCCAGGGTATGATCCTGTTCGCCAATATGATGATGACGATAACGTCATCTTCGAAGATTAACACAAGCCCCGGATATCCTGATGACGTCATCAGGACTTTCGGCAGGATCATATTTTTGATCACCCAGTGCGTATATGATGATGATGATGTTCATCATCCTGACCTTTCGAGCGGATTGCCTTGGCCGAAAAAAGGGTCATACTGCTTTCTTGACCTGATCATCTTCCTTAGAGGGAACCCGATATTCCATTTACCTCCTGATCTTAATGAAACATGACGATGACGTCATCCCTTTGCATTTTATTGAAACCTGATGATGACGATGACGTCATCATGATTTTCCTCAACGGCAGGATCATTTTCCGAGTCCTCCTGTTTGTCATTATCATGATGATGATGACGATGTCTTTCTTTCCCAGTATGCAGAAGTGAACATCCTGATGTGCTTTTCATCAGAGCATTAGGAAAGGAGGATCATCATATTTCAAATATCCTGCGGACAGACAGAAGGCATATAGTTGGTCATCCTCATGATGTTTGGCGTCGGTATAACTGTTGCCGTCGGCCTAAGGTAAATTTGTCAACCTGATCATATGTGTTCGCACTGATGCGAATATGATGATGATGACCCGAAACATGCAAATATGATGATGATGCAAAGCCGGATTCTAAGGATGGTTGAAGGGCGATTATTTCTTTGTATAATCTGAGATCATCATCATCATATTCCGAACCCGATATACAAGAAAATGGGCAAAAACATGAAGCGATAGAAATTTGAAAGCCCGACTGCCTGAATTTTGGTCAACGAGGGTTGACCTGGTTGTTTTTAGGCTGTTTATGCATTTAGTGCATATTTTTCACAGGTAGAGCTTGATTGCCTGTAGCTGCACATGGGGAGGTATGTTTAATAAAGCGTTTACTTCCTGTTGTTTATCATGATGAAGATGAACCTAATGTTTGTCTGTTTACTTGCAGGAAATCATGATGCTGCTGAAGCTCAACATTGAAGTCATGATGCTGCTGGAGCTGAACATTGAAGTCATGATGCTGCTGAAGCTGAACGTTGAAATCATGATGATGCTGCTGAAGCTGAGCATTACAAAGTTGCGCATGGAGGCAACATGAGCCAGAAATGAGGAGGATATTGTCAAATATGTTGTTCGCCAGCTGGAGGCCGAATCAAGTTGAAGATGCTGGAATATTCTGTGCCAGCTGTACATTTGCTAACTGACGAAGCATGTGCTTTTCATCTGGGCCGTTGTTTGTTATGAGAGGATCCTGATCCTTGGATCATTGTAACCGTTTTCTGGCAGTTGCTCTATATAACATCCAGAGCTTGTCATTTTAAAAAGGGGGGAAATACATTAGAATACACAGACGCATCTGGCGCAAAGAGTCCATTACTGTAGAATAAGTTAGGAGATCGGATTACTGAGACTAATGAGGATAGAATTGTTGAAATGTCAAGGTTCTTTCTTCAGATCACTGTAAATGTACCTGTTCTTGAGCATACTGAATGAATATGAAGTTCCAGATTACATCCTGATTGTAAATTTTACGTAATCTTCTGTTGATTTCTGGATATGTACTGGTGAATGCTGTGTTCAACTGGAAGCGCTTTCATTTCATTACATGTTGTTGTCAACTTTCCTTTGAAGCTTTGCACTAGATCATGCGGATTTGTGGAATGTCCTGGTGAAGTATGATTTCTAGTTTTCCTTCTTTTCATTGCAAGTATGGGAGCTTGTATGTGAATCAGTGATCTAAGTCCAGTAATTTTAGGAATCTCACTCTCTACCCCTTTTCCTTTTTTAATTTCATTATTTCATCACCATAACTGCAAATCATGATAAATAACAAGCAGAAACAGTGAAATATGCTGAAATCTCGTAGGTAATTGAAGATCCTTAGCATATTTGGTTAAATGCATGTAGTATTGAAAATATCATGCAAAGAATCATAAATAATGGTAGAAATCATGCAAATATCAGCCTGTATGCACATTATTTGACTAAATTTACAGTGCAGAGGTAGAATTGTTGGAGACTTATGCAGAGCGAACATCCAGAGCAGGATATTTGAAGATGATGATGATGAACAGTGCAGAAACACGTAAGGCCCCTGAATGGAAAACAACAACACACATCAACCACTGAGTAACGTCAGTAGATTAAGACCTAATCAACGGAGACTTGGGATCATGAATTCTTTGAATTCATCGTATCTTTCAAGATGAGTAAAGGTTGTTGTGTAACTTTTATTCTATGTTTGCGAATGACTAACATCATGACCAACAGGTTCATTCCATCAGGATGCTAAATTATGATGTAAGATGTCCTAGATGTGCACTAAAGACCCGGGAGCTAAACCTAAAGAGGGAAAAGCCATCGAGGGGACATTTTTCGACATTACACTACCACCACCAAAGAATGCTCTAGAAGTCAAGACATTTTTGGGATACATAGGCTATCACAGAAAATTCATCAAATAATATGCCAGAATTGCAGCCCTATTAGAAGACCTCTTGAAGAAGAAAATAGGATGAAACATTGAATGGAACGAGGAAGCACAAAAAGCATTTGACACCCTAAAACAAAAAATTGTAGAAGCACCAATCCTAATATTCCCAAATTGGAACAACCCATTTCACGTTCATGTTGACGCGTCCAGAATAGCTGTTGGAGTTAATAATTAACTCAAAACACCATGATCACCTGCAAAACCTAAGATTTACCTTCCACAAGAGAAAAAAGCAAAGAGAAATAGTTTGCACAAATAAGGATGAATTAATGAAATGGATTCAAGAATTACATGTGAGAACTTGCTTTTATATTTGCAAGTTATAGAAAACCCTAATATGACTTAGTATTAACCTAAGACTAGAAATAAGACCTAAGTAAACTTAATAAAGTGTAATTAAATATTTAATTACACCAACACCCCCCCCCCCTTAAGTGCAACTTAGGGAGAAATGAAAACATGCAACTAATGCAAGAATGGGTCCTGGCTATAAGGTCATGTTAGGTACCCATGAACAACAAGAATCTCTCATAAAGTGGAGAGAAAGGAGAAAAACCTAGTGGGAGAAAACTCCTCTCCAAAAGAGAGAAAATACAGTAAGTACATGAACAGGTGATGGAAGAAGGACTAACACTAAGACCCCCCAAGAACTGAATCTATCACAAAAGTACAATCATGAATGTCCCCCATAAGAGACGAAGAAGAGAGAATGTCAGGTGACCCCCTAGAAATGAGAAGGATGAAACCGCATGTGAGGAAATGCTCCCTCCCAAAATAAAGATGAGAAGAGAGACCATGCAGCTACTCCTCAAGATGACTCTTGCAATGCTGGAAGATGCTTGACACAAAATAAAGATGAAGACCCATGAACGTCAAACAACATTTCTCTCCTTGGGAAGAAATAGAACTGCAGATGTATGCATAATGTCTTCCAATTCCGAATAGGATTTGTTGTGATGCTCACGACACGCCCCATTTTTACTCCTTAGCAAAATGAGGACCCCTGGTGTGGCTGTGGCTTTTGCTTTTGTGTGTGGGTCTGTTGGGTGGTAAAAGGGAAAAGGATGTGAAAGTTACAAACCTTGTTGAAAATAGAGAAAAAATAACATTAAGTACTAGAGCAGAATATGGGTGAATTCCTTGTCAAAAATGAGTGAGGGTTGCTTTGTTAACCATTTTAAAATTCCCAATATTTTGTAAGTTATATGTGTTTTTGATAAAATGTACAATAGGAGGGTTTGTATGTTGCATATACAAAGTCCTTTGTATATCAGGTCATTATATGTTGCATATGCAAGGTCCTTTGTATATCGGGTCGTTGTATGAGTCGCATGAAGGAATTGTTGGGTTTTGGTATATTTTTGATACTTGTATGCATTTGGCTAACACTTTATTTTTACATACAAGTCGAACCTGACAGAGTTTAGAATTTAAGTGAATAATTCGTCAAGTCCATTGAATGCATTTTATGTTATTATGTTAGGCAAAGCGAAACATACAAAGCGAAATATACAAAGCTTTTTATACATGTCGCGGAATCAAATGGATTATGAAATAAAGTTTTATTGTTGTATGTTTCGGGCTTTGTATGTATGTTTCGTGACATACATTGTGGTACATGCAATATGAAACTCAAGAAAGATTAAAATCTGGTTAAAAGGATGCATCATGACTTAAAGTATATCGAAAGATACATTACATTTTATATACATGTCATGGAGCCGAAAAATGAGTAAACTGTGCTTTATAAAAAGTTGAAGTCCAAAAGGGCATACAAAGGATTTTGTATGTATCTAGGCTTGTATAGTTTTGATACAAGTATTGTTGTATCGCGGAGATACAAGGGGAAAGTAATGTGGGCTCCACCACTCATCGACGTGAGTAGGCTTGCTGGAGCAAAATTTTTAGATCATACCGATCTTATGCCTCTCAGCGATGGATACTTTTCAGCAGGAATCACTTGTACTCTTGCCGATAGAAAGTTGTATCAGGCAAATATGTGTGATCAGAGTGAGTTTTTTAGATCGCCCCGACTAAGTGAGTTACTCCGATGATGAAGGTATACATAACCGATATACAAAGGAGTAAAATGCATCGAAAGAGATAAAGGGGTAATGAAAGGAGGTTTGCATAAGGTTGTATGTATATGCGCTCATGTAAGAAAATATACAAGAGCGATATAAAAGATGAAAAGTACAAGTACAGACAAGGGGAAAAGCATTAGTCGTTGTTGTTTGCATATGTGTTTGTATGTTAAAGGATATAAAGAAAACATACAAGGAAAACATACAAAAGGAACATACAAAGAAAATGGGATGTATGTCAAAATTAAACTAATGTTAAAAGTTTAAAATGCAAATACTGAAGTAGAAGGCGAAGCTTTTGGCATATTAATTACTGTAATTAATGTCGATCTAACATTCATAAAGGTATAAATTGACGAAGGCGACACGAAATTTAAAATCCTTTTTTATGTCTATTGGTAGGTTTGCAGGTATATGGAAGGTGGAGCTTAATGGCGATGACATCACAAAGGGCGGATCAGATCATAGGAGGTGAAAGGAGTAAAAGATTTCGATAAGAAGGAATATGCAGGTGGAAAGAAGCATAATTAAAAGGGCAAAGCAACAGAAAATATTTTTGGGGTTGTTAGGGTTTCCAAAGGGCATCCTTACGCCCAGTATGGAGTATGCTTTTCAGAGATTTTTTGGTGGGATTTGTTTTCCACCGTTGATGTTGCACTTGAGATATAGACTGCTAATTGATTACATTTTGTAACTATATTGGGGATAATCAAATCTATATATTGAGCCCCTTTACTTTGTAATGACTTACACAGGGATTTATAGAATAGAGATGGAAATTGTATTTTGTCTTAGCATTTTTTGGATAGAAGAACATTTTAGTTTAGAATAGAAGGAGGTTGCCTGTGTCTGCCATAAGGAATGCGTGGAACATCTAACTTCCTTACTGTATTTGTAAGATGTTTTGTAAGTTTTCTGTAAGTTGATTAATGAAGGAAGGAGTCATTCATACATTGTAAATCATATATGACTGTTTATTTTGAATACAAATATCTCTAGAATTCTGTGTCTACTTTAAGAGTGTTTTTTGGCTCTTATTTGTATTTGAAATATTATCTCTCCAAAAGGTTGCAATCTTGAATGTATGTTCATGAAAATACTCAAGGTTTACATTTAATGGTTTAGTCTGTGGATTTAATCAAGTTTGTTGTACTACTTACAATGTGAATAACAGAGCATTTAGATCCTATAGCAGAATGAAATTTAATTTAGATTTCTCTAACTTTTCCCAAACATTTGAAATACTTAGCTTAAACGTACATATTTAAAGGAGATTGTCTGATATTTGAAGGAAACATGAACAACTAAGTTGATATTTGACAGTTTTCATAATATTTGAAAGAAAATATTGTGTTAATATAAATCATATAAAGCTTTGTGATATAGTAACAAATTTATGAGAAGGAATGTAGAAAAAAGTTGATATTTGTGATATTTTGCATAATTTGAGTCTAATGAGTCATAGAACACCTTAAATCAAGTAAGGCCCCTTGCATATTATAGCTTCACATTAACCTACTAAAATATCCACAAGGTCAAGACCTGACCATACAGAAACTTGGGATTAAGTAATCTTAATTGATTTCTTCATATTTTTCAAGACAGTTAGGTTCATTTTGTGAATTTTAACTTTTGTTATGAATGTGTAAAAACAATCATCAATAGTTTTTGGCTCTAGAAGGAGGGCCCAATAGGATTTAAGGTAGATTTTGTGTAGGCTAGCTAAAGGGATCATTTTAGTTCTTGGAAATTTGAGTGTTTTGTTTGCAAATATCTTTTGTTTGAAGGAATTTGAATGTTTTTTTTTTCAAAGGTACTGTTCAAACATCAAGGACTATTCTAATTTTCTGAGTTTTAATGTTTTATTCTAAGATATGTTAGATCTCACAAAATTTCAAAATTCTAAAAAGTTGAGGGCAAAGTGTCATTTTCAATGGACTCATATGAGGACAATTTCTAGGTTAATATTCTTGTCTTTTAGGAAAATTTATCCTAATAATTTATCTGAATTTGGTTTATTTGGAAGTGTTGATGATGATTGTTAGTCATAACAACATGCATAAAAATTTGTACATCAAACCTTTATTATCTTGTAAAGTACGATCAACTTAGAATAAGTTGATGACTCCAAGTCTCAGTTGATCAAGTCATGATCATCTGATGTTACTCAAAGGTTGATGTGACATGTTGTTTTCCATTTCAAGGGGCCTTACGTTTGTTTGAGTGATCAGTATGAGTCTGCTTCCCCTAAATATAGTCCACAGAGAGATTATTTCTACTCTATTTTCAAGATAGCTGATGCATTTGCAAATTTGATCAATTCTTATGATTATTGATTACCATGATCCTGTTCTTTCTTCTACACAGTATATTTACTCAAATATTGTGTCTGTAAGTAGATATATACATAGGTTTCATGGATTTAGGTGTGAATTTGCATGATATCTATCAATTTAACATGCTTCAACTCTAAATATGCTATGTATTTCCAGTTATCTATGAGATGTCAGCATATTTCATGTTACTTGCTTCTGATTATCTATTATTTGTAATTATGATGATGAATTGTTATGAAATTGAAAGAAATTTAAATGAATGCTTCTAATTTTGGTGAATCTTTAGCTATTGAACCACATACATACAAGATATAGTCATTAAGAGAAGAAATCAAAGCATATTTTCACCAGGATGTTCCATAGCTAGATACGGATGATGCTAACTTCAATGGATAAGGAATGAAAACAACACATGCAGACTAACAAGCACTCCAAAGGATGCAGCTAATCAAAGCATGTATCAAGATTCCAAACATAGATTACTCAAGATTTATGATGATTTGTAACCAAATTGTCTTCTCTTTCATTAAGTATGCAAAACATGTATGTTTACAACAACTTTGAAATAAGTCCTGATATTTCAGCAATCAAATTTCAATTAAGCTTCTGAATGTTCAAAATAAAGCACCTCTGTACCTTTTATAGAATAAGGCGAGGAGGCAGTTACAAATGACCCACGGTCAGGATTTGTCAATTAGGATCAATGGTAGATTATCACTTTGACTCAGTCAACTATCCTTCATGGCACAGGTTGCCAGCTGGCAACCATCTGGATGACTCATTACCTTATGAGTACCTGATGCATATTTCTTTTTTGTAGTGCATCTTCTTTCATTCTTTAGGTTCCTCTTCTTCATGTTCATCTTCTTCATCATGTTCATCATCTTCGTTGTTTTCTGTATCGCTATCACCCTGATGAGCATCATCCTGTATATGGACCTTCATTATTGTCCTGATATTTTCATAGGCATGCACTATTTTGTCTACTTCCCCGCCATCTTGGGTTTTAGCTTTTGTAATGGCATGCTTATGAGACTAGAATTTATCCTTGATTACTTCCAGATTAGCCTTTCTGTGGTTCAATGTCTCATTGTAATTCTCCACCCTGACCTTGATCCTCATGATCTTATTCATTACCTCTTCTATTAGGTGGGTCATGGGGTCATCAGCCACCGGCTATAAATTATCACGTAGTGCCCTAATGGCAAAGTCTGTGTCTTGATTTCTATCTTACCCTCTACTTTTCCTTCCAATGCTTCAAGGATCTCTGCTTCATGTGCCATCATGTGTAAAACTTTATACTGATATCCCTGAGCTTGCCACTGCTTTTCTTCAGGATATCATATTCAAACCTAATGTCTTCATACCAAATGTCTATTAGCAGGGCATTGTTATTGTTCAATACTCCATTGTTGATTAGAACCTGAGGATCAATCCTCTTTATTTCACTTAGAGCAGTTAGGTCCTTTTCCAATGGAATGGCCTTCTTCTTGTTTCATTCTGCATTTTATCCACTTTTCTCTTCAAACTGCTCAAAGAATTCCACCTATGTAAAGAGGTTCTCAATATGTCCTCCACTCTTGTAAGGGCCAAAAACATCCACTTATCCATGATCATGGCCTGATGCTTCATGAGGTCCAATTTATTAACTCCTTGTTGTTATTATATTCTATTTCTAGTTTCTGTAGATCCACACTAACTACCTTCCTTCCTACTGGCAGGTTAAATGTAGATGTGATGCCTTTTACTAAAAAGTCTGCATAAACCCTTCCATGTTTCTCCACCCGTCTGGTCTGAGGGTTATAATTTCTAGCACATTCCACCACTAGTTCTGGAGTTTCCATGGCATATGGAAATCCAGCTGCATGCCACATCCCTGACACATATACTGCATCTAGCAGGGCATTTTCCTTATCATGGTCTATTCTGGATGACCATGCCGCTAAATCTATGTCTCCCTGGTGAGTGTCTCTAATGACACCATACTTGAATTGCACGCCCTCAGGCTGAACAAACATGGGTTTTTGAAATTCTATATCAGATCTGATCTGCCTAAGGTCTACTATGGACTCCTGCAATGACATTCATTGTCTTACTTCACAGTATCCATACACATTTACATGCACTACATATATATCCCTATGGCATCATGCATACTATATTCATTGTTCATTATTTCATCATGATGTGCATACATTTACTGATTCAAACCATAGGAAGGAACATACTACCTGAACATGTAGAAAATGACAACATGAGGGATTTTTAATTATTTACCTGATAACGCTTTTCTCTTGGGGTAGGTGGATGTTTACGAAAAAGGGGTAGCAAATGCTGATGGTCATCGTTCCGTTATGCTGCAAGTTGTAGTTCATTCACATGTAGCTCGTATGGGGTTTTGACTTCATGGCTCTAAAAATTCTCATTTTTTTGCAAGGTAAATGGAAATAACCTTGGAAAGTTACCTTTAAATGCATCTTTAGGGCAGAATTAGGGTAAAACTCTGTTAAATCAATTAAATCCGTTGATCTTCTGCATAGAATCCATGGATGCTGCCATGTGTTTGAATTGTATTCACAGTCGGCGGGAATCCACCTACCGCATTTTTGTTCATTTAATGTCAGGAAATGGGATGAGAGGGGTGATCTTTGAAAGATCAGGTGATATTCAAAATATAACCCCCTCTGGATAAAATGACCTTCCGCCTTTGAGTGGTAAAATTAGTGCAAAAGAATCGGGTGATGTGTTCAACGTTGACCACATGTAAATCAGGTCCTAAATTTAAGATCATGGGATGTTTAAAATATGACCTCACGACTAAAAATGACCCCCTCTAAAAGATCATGGTGACGTCAGTGTGTCGATGACCTTGTTCAAGTGTTGTGTTGTAATGATGTCACCGTCATGTTCCTGAATATGGTGGGGATCAGATATATACCTCCGCGGGGTAGAATGAAATGATGACCTCATCACCAGGGTGATATTCTTCATTCATTGGATTTTGATGATGTCATCTTCATATTGGCATAGGGTGATATTTTGCGATGAGGGTGATATTAATAAGATCAGGGATATTCAAAATATGACCCCCCGCAAAGTGTGTGAAGTTGATAGATGGACAGATAACCGCTATCACGTAAAATTGACGTCCGGACTTTCGTGGACCAAGTGATTATCAGGTGATAAGCTTATATCAGGGTGATCTTACAAGATATGACTGATGTTTGAAATATGACCCCTCCCTCAGAATATCAAGTTTGACCAAAACTTTGACTCAACATAACTTCCTCCCCTTAGAGAGGTGATCTAAGAGGCAAACCTACTTGGAATTTCATGTACTTTTCAAATGAGGTTGACGATATGAAACACTGACTTTGACAACTAACCCCATCATGGTGACTTATCTACCCTTCTGTAGGATGACCTACATGACTTATTTTTACCAGATCACCCAAAAGCAGAAAAACAACAAGCCAAAGTAGCAAAAGAAGTTGGGTCCCTATTTTGTCAAGTCACAATGGGGCGTGTTGTGTAACCACACAACAACTTGCCACCAAAGAACATAACTAAATTCCAATGATTCAAGTGATGTGATCACATTCTAACATAGTATCCTAACTCTTTCTCAGTATAAGTATTATAATCCTTCTGGATGATAAGGTTTTCATCATGGCAACCATGCTAACAAAGGATCAGGTGTGTGCAGTTGATTAATTATCCTCATCTTGAAAGTAAGTTGAAAACATGAGTAATTGATGTTAAGCTACATAGTTTGGGAGCATCCCTCATAGCCAACTTGGATAGAGCCTTGCTGCTAGCAGGCGTTCATAGCCCTGGCAAGGTTATCTATACAATCCCCCTAAGTAGAGCCCCACTACCAGCAAGCGTCGATAGCCCCGGTAGAGTTACTTAGATGGCCTAATTTTATTTCCTTTTGGATTTTCAATATTTATCTCTGTATTCATATGATGTCATCATGTAAGCTTAGTGTGCAAGGCATGGTCACTTGCTGATTTAGGTTGGGGATTGTATTGGTAGCAAGGGAGTCCCTTTAGATTTTTCACTTAACACCTATACTTATGTGTTCCACAAGCCCAAGGCTGTTAGGTGAGTCATTGTGAAAGAATCACTTTGGTGAAGAAAGGGCACCCTAATGAAAAGATATCATAGACCTGATCACCAACACTTCTCAAAATGAATCATAACCTATGTATGAATTTATTCTCATCACTTGAATCTTAACAATTTGGTTATTTTCTAGGATGATGAACTGCATCATCTTGACTAACCAAACAAAACTCAACAAGCAAACAACAAAAACAAAACAAAACTGTACAAACAACTATACAAATATACACACTATGGTACACATGACCTACATGACATTGTTTAGGCTTGAAAGTAATGCTTTAGAAACTATCCATTAACTAGTAATGGGACATCTTCGCCTGTCAAGGTCTTAAGCCTATATGTACTGTCTCCTAAAATTTCTAAAACTTGAAAGGAACCTATCCAAAGTTTATCAAATTTACCATGATCTCCTTTCCTTTCATGTGCTTTGTCCCACATCAGGACTAAATCTGAGATTCTAAAGGCCTTAACTCTGGCTTTTTTGTCAAACCAATGCTTGACAACAGCCTGATGTTTAGCAAATTGGTCAATTGCCTTACTTCTTTTTTCTTCTAGGTGCATCAACTGAAGCAACCTGACTTCTTGTTTGTAATCTATGCCTAGATATTCTTGTGCAAACTATAGTGTAGGGATCTTTAGGTTAACAGGGAGGATGGGATCCACCCCATATACTAGGTGAAAAGGAGAATTTCCTAATGTAGTTTCATTCTGGTTCTATCTACCCACAAGGCATATTTCAATAGGGTATTCCACTCCCTTGGGTTCTTTTCTATCAATTTCTTTATGATGTTCAATAAATTCTTGTTTGTGGATTCTGCTAATCCATTCCCTTGAGGATAGTAATTTGAGGAAAATTTCAAGATGATTCCATGGTTAAAAGCCCAACCTGATAATCTTATTGAAGCAAAGGCTAACCCATTATCACATACTAAAGCATAAGGAACTCCATATCTGGTTATTATATTACTTTCTAAAAACCTGATTACATCCTCAGCATTGCATGTCTTACTATTGACAGCTTCAGTCCACCTGGTACAGTAATTAGTGATAGTTAAAACATACCTATGGCCTAAAGATGATGGAGGATTGATAGGTCCTATGAAGTCCATTTCCCATTGAGCAAATGGGTGCATCTCCATCACTGGCTGCAAAGGCTGATCAACATATCTTTCTCTATTTACAGCAACCTGACACATATGACAACATTTGATGTGTTCAACAGTATCTTTAAAAATAGTGGGCCAGTAATACCCTACCCTGAGGATGGCATGAGTGGTAGCTAAGGATGATCCATGTGTAGTTCCAAACTTGTCATGCAATTCTGTCAGCACCTTATCTGCTTCTTGCCTTTCCAGGCATCTAAGGTATATTCCCTCATAATTCTTCTTGAAAAGGACTCCTCCTTTTATCATGTATTTTTGTGACCTTATCTTTAAGGCTCTCCTCTGTGAGGCCTGCAATCTTTGAGGACATCTTCCAGTAATTAAAATGTGTCTGATGTCTGAGTACCATTCTCCATCTTCTTTTTCACTTATGACGTATTGCTGGCTCATGATGTTAGGATCAATTTCTGATATCATCTGGCTCAATGCTTGTCCTCTTACTAATTTCATGGGTGTTATGTCCATATCATACTCTTGGAGAACAGTAATCCATTTGGCTCTCTTCTCACCTAGTTCACTTTGCATTAAAAGCATCTTTACCTCTACATCAGGTACTACAACTATCACTTTACTTCTCAGGATGTAGTGTCTGAACTTCTTGACTGCTTGAACCAAAGAAAGTGCTTGCCTTTCAACATCCATATACCTAAGTTCTGCATCTCTGAAAGGACAACTCATGAAGGCTATAGGCTTTTCTTCTTTAGCCTCATTTCTCTGTGTTAATACTGCTACAGATGTGTGCTCTAAAGCAAATGAGTAAATGTAAAAATCCTTGGTATAATCTGGATTGATCAAAACTAGAGCATTAGATATGGCTTGCTTGATATCTTCAAAAGTTGCTCTAGCTTCCAGTGTCCACTCAGTTTTGGCATCTTTTTTTAGCATGGCATTCAATGGTCTGACAATTTCTGCAAAACCAGTAATAAACTTTCTAACAAAATTAGTCTTACCAAAGTAAGATTTGAGCTCCTTCTTACTTCCAGGAAGCTGTATCTTCATGATTGAATCCACCCTCTCAAGGTCTATGATGATCCCATTATCTGTTATCAGGTGGCCTAATAACTTCCCTATGGTTACCCCAAATATGCATTTCTTAGGGTTTAGGGATATTCCATAATGTTCACATTTCTTTAACACCTTCCTAAGGTCTTCTATATGATTTCCTATCTATTTAGAGAAAATTGTCAAGTCATCCATGTATATGACTATGCATTTACCAACCAGCCCTCTGAAGGCTATATCCATCGCTCGCTAGAATGTTGCTCTAGCATTTATCAACCCAAAAGGCATGCGCATGTAGGTGAATATTCCCCACTTTGTGGTGAATGCAGTTTTCAATCTATCTATTTGTCTGCCTTCACCTGGTTGTAACCTGAAAAACCATCTAGGAATGACATCATCTTTGCACCATTCACAATCTATAAGACCTCATCTAGAGAAGGCAAAGGATAGTTATCCTTTTTAGAAGCTCTATTCAAATTCCTGAAGTCTACACACAATCTGATGTCACCATTTTTCTTTCTTACTGGGACCAGGTTGGCCACCCATGTGGAATGTCTCACAGAAAATATGATCCTAGCATTAAGTAATTTCTTAACTTCCTCAAAAATAATGGGCTCCAGTAATGCATTGATAGGTCTCTGTTTCTGTCTAAAAGGCTTGACATCTGGCTTCAGAGGTATAGTATGAGTGATAATTGATGTATCATAAGTTTTCAACTCATCATATGTCAAGGCAATGACATGGATGTAATATTTGAGCGCTTGGGTTATCCTCTCTAGCTCTTCTTCTATACACACTTTTCCAATCAGGACATTTCTTCTTTCATCCTGATGTCCAATGTTAACTTGTGAATACTCTCCTCCATCTACTTTAGGGAGATCTTTTTGTTTCAACATGTTGTCTAAGTCAAATGCTCTTTCTAGCTCTATCATTCCCTTAGGAATCTTGTTACTTGGTAACTCTAGGATTTGTTCTTCCTCCCAGGTGTGATCTTCTACATTTCTTTCATCTATGATCTATGCATCAAAGACATCCCTATTGGAAATAAAGTCTAAAATATGTTGATCATCATCAAATACTTGAAGGTTGATCACATTATCTGGCACTGATGACACTAATATTATTTCAACTAAAAATCTTTTCAAACTAGATATGGACAGTGGTTCCAAAGTACTAGCTGCTTGGGCTAAGGCATCTGCCCTATGATTTTGTTCTCTGGGTACATGGGTGATGTTGAATGCATCAAAATCTTCTATCAGGTCCCATACCCTATGTCTGTAATTAGACAGCTTCTTGTAATTGCAAGAGTATATGCCTCTTACCTATCTTACAACCAATTCTGAGTCTCCATAGACATGCAGAATCTTCACTTTCTTTCTTTCTGTCACATTATTCATGCATGGGAATTGCAATCTGTATGTTGCTAAGTAGAATTTACCAGATGGATCAATAAGATCTATTCATACTCCAGCACCTTGCTTTGACTTAAATCTATCAAACTTGAGGATCCATTGCTTGTCTATAGTTAAAGGCTTATCTGGTCCTTCTCTCTTCTTTTTCTTAGCTCTAGCAGCTACACTGTTTGATATCCACTTCAATTTTGGTGTTTTACTCTTCTCAAACTTCACCTAATCTGGCTGATGTGAAGCTGATATCTCTTATTTTCTTTTATCATCAGAAGAAGGATCTTCTAGAATAAGCAACATCTTCCTTTTCAGAATATGCAAACATAATGAACAAGTAGTTTTTGAATGTGGTGCTTCATGTAACCTGCACCATCCCTCAATCAGGGCATCTTGTGGAGATTTTTGCTGCTGTATCATCTCTTGAATTTGATTTGACAAAAATTCTTCAAACTTAGACAAATTACCGCTTCTATCTTCATCAGATAATTCATAATCTGATTCAACGAGACAATCATTCCCTGGGGTGACTTTCTTATTACTCTTAATATTCTTCTTGTTACATACCAGAATTTCTTCTATCTGAATGAGACCTTTATCATGATATGTGGGTTCTTCTGTTCCTATAGATAACAAACAAAAATTAGTGTCACTATCACTATCTACAGAACTTACTATGGATGGTGATGATGACACCTCGCTACATGCTTGTTCCAGTTCCATTAGTTCTTAGCAAGCATCACATGTCTTTTCAGAATGTACCTCATCATGTAACCTGCACCAACCTTCAATCAAAACATCATGAATAGGAATTTTTAACAATTGACATCGTTACAGCTCCTTAGACAAATATATCTCAAAATCTTTGAAATGATCTACCTCTATTTCATTTTTAGGGCTAGAATCATATTCTAAAATTATTTTATCATCCTAAGGGTCATCATCATGATTATGAACATCATACATCAAGATTTCTTCTATCCTGATGGTCTAGGGTCTGATGGAATAAACTCCTGGTTCTACATCTACATACATGATCTCATTGGTTTTATTATATTCAGTGATCATGTGTTTCATGTGAAGCTCAGCATCTACCCTAATTTGATTAGGTATCCCTTTCCAAGGCAGCCACATGTGACTAAAATCAGTGGACATGTATCCATCAAGGGTTTTTGACCAGTCTCTGCTAAGTAGCATCCCATAGGTATCAGGTATATCAACTACTTGAATATCAATGTAATATTGGATTCTTGGATCTGATGCTAATTGCATATGAATGTGAGTTAGTTCTCCTACCACACTCACCTCTGTTTTGTCTAACTGTGTTACTTTCTTTAGTGACTTAGCAGGATGCAGCCCTAAGGCATTGCATATGGACAGGGGCATTACATTGGTAGATGCTCCTGAATCTACTAAGCAATTGTGCAAATTTTTACTAAACATCCTTACAGTAAGGAGAAAAGGAGGTGACTCACTTTTGTCTTTGTAGAGGGTCATGTGTGAAGTCCCTGTAGCTTGAATAGTAGTTGTGGCCTTGTGTTTAACATTAACATCTCTAGAAGCATGATCTTTATTTTCAAACTGACCTGAGGTATGACTATCCTCTTTTGGAGCAGGATCATCTAAGGATTTCATGAAAGCTTTTTTGATGGCAAGGGTTTTGAGTAACTCTGACAATGACAGACTAATTTTGATCTTTTTCATTTCATCTACCAGATATGTGACTAACTTATCAGATTTAGGATGCAAATTACCAGCCTTATGTGCTGTATTTGGTGGTGCTAAGTACTGAGCATTAACCTTGGGAAATCCATGGTTATTGCTTGCCTTAGGATCAGGAGGAGTGTTAAAAAATTTTGGAGGCAAGGATGTGGTCAAAGGACCAGTAGGTCTGTTTGAGCTATTTCTCAGGTTGTAATTATGCCTACCCTGATATTGCTGTTGATAAGCATGTACTTCTTCATGTTCAGTTGATGGCTCATTTTCATCCTCAAATGGGAAAACATAATTAGTCTCAAAAGCCATGGTTGATTCTTTACATACTAAGGTGTAATCATGATGTGGATGGTTGGTAAAACTCTCTAATACTAAGGCAGAATCATATCCACAAGGGACAATTTCATTTCCTTCCACACAAGGTGGATTACCTGAAGTATTAGACACTTCAGTCTAGAATATATTGGCAGTAATTCTAAATTGTGGACAGTCTAGCTCTGCATGAGCATTGGTGTTATGTATCCTGCACTAGTTTGTAAGGGCTACCTCTGCCAGGTTCACTCTAGTGGTCTGCTTAGGTTCACTAGGAGGCTGATTATCTAGGGGTGATGGCAGAGAACCATTATTTGGCCTAGTGTTCCACACTCTAGGTTGTCTAGGGGGATTATTGTTACCATTATTGTTGTAATTGTTATTGTATCCCCTATCAGGATAGTTAGGTCTGTCATTAACATGGCCTTTATTTTGATTAGGTTGAGAATAGAAATTTTGACTCCTTAAGTGAGTGATCTCAGTAGTGAGTTTCCTCAACTGTGCTAATATTTCTTTAATTTGCTCTTTCTCTTCCTAAACCTTGGCTATTACATTCTTTGTTTGAGGTTTGAAAAAGGAAGATCCATTGTTATTGTTGTTAGACTGGTCTACAACCTGAGGTACCTGTGTTTGTCCTAGATATTGCAACATTTGGCCACTTCCATTCAGAGGTGGCATGATACTGAGTGGAGGTATCTACAAAGGACTTGGCATTATAGCTGGAGGCATCATGGCTCCATTAGTCTGTTGTTGAGTAGGATATGTAGGATAAGCAGAAAGTGTTGGAAATGCAATATTTGGTGTAGGAGTAGGAACCAGCTGCTGACTAACTTTGACAGCTTCTTCAAAAGCTCCTATCAAAGTTGTGACTCCAAGATGTGCTCTCCTGATAAACATAGAAGTCAAGGGATCTAAAGTTGAGTAATATATGCTCCTAGTAGCTTCATCTGCTACAACATAAGGTGCTACTAACTTTGAGAGCATCTTTTGGAACCTTGCATTCAAATTAGCAATAGGCTCTCCCTCAAATTGTTTGATTGTGGCAAACAAAAGATAATTCATTGAAGGATCTATTGGTATTTTGAACCTATCCTTAAAAGCTTTCTCTAAAGTAGCCCATGAACTGATTGAACCTTGACCAAGACTGATATACTAGTTATAATCCTCTTCCCCTAAGGAAAATGGAAATAACCTGCATACTACATCTTGATGCTCAATTCTAGCCCTACAACAAGCTTCTTTGAAAGTCCTGATGTGATAATTAGCATCCTGATATGGATGATATTTAGGACAAATTTTATCAAGATTCTTAGGCAAAGCATGATATGCTGTGAAAGTCAGAGCTGACTCTGCAGCAAAGAATGACATTGTGACTGGTGGAGGTTGGACCTGAGGTGTATAGGTGGTCCTGTAGGTTTTTGCAGTTTGATAGGAGTTACAGGAGCATGTCTTGGTGAATCTCTAGATGCACTGGAGCCAGGAGGATGATGAATATCTATAGTTCTAGGTCTAAATCCCCGGATAGGCAATTCTACAAAGAGTCCACTGGATCTGGACCTGGTATTTGGCCTAAGAGCCAAGATTTCTTGAATTTAAGGAAAATCAGCTTGTTTACTCTAAAGCTTAGTTGAAATACCTTAGCAAAGGCTGTATTTATGATAAAAAATTCAAACTGATGGGATATTTGCTCAATATTTGCAAAAATGATGTAAATATGGGGTGATCTGAGACATAAGGACACAAGCAACTGGATATCAGGTTTTTCAAGCAGGTTACTTCAAAGTTCTATCAAAAGACCTGAAATAAAGCTAACCTTTGAGAACATCATGATAATCGACCACAAAAGCTTGAACTATTTATGATCAATTTTGAAAACTTTGCACAGTACAAGCATGCATGGACTTAAAACAACAAATCTTTGCATATGACTTGAAATATAGAGATGTGTCAGTGTTACCTTTCTCTCTGCATAATTATATCAAACAAATATGTTGACAATGATAGGCCCTTCTTCTAGCACCAATTTATGTTGATGATGATTGTTTGTCATAACAACATGCAAAAAAATTTGTACATCAAACCTTTATGATCTTGTAAAGTACGATCAACCTAGAATAAGTTGATGACTCCAAGTCTCCGTTGATCAAGTCATGATCATCTGACATTACTCAGAGGTTGATGTGACATGTTGTTTTCTATTTCAAGGGGCCTTACATTTGTTTGAGTGATCAGTATGAGTCTATTTCCTGTAAATATACTCCATAGAGAGATTATTTCTACTCTATTTTCAAGATAGCTAATGCATTTACAAATTTGATCAATTCTTATGATTATTGATTATCATGATCCTGTTCTTTCTTCTACACAGTATATTTACTCCAATATTGTGTTTTTAAGTAGATATATGCATAGATTTCATGGATATAGGTGTGAATTTGCATGATATCTGTCAATTTAACATGCTTCAACTCTAAATATGCTATGTATTTCCAGTTATCTACAAGATGTCAGCATATTTCATGTTACTTGCTTCTGATTATCTGTTATTTGCAATTATGATGATGAATTGTTATGAAATTGAATGAAATTTAAATGAATGCTTCTAATTTTGGTGAATCTTTAGCTATTGAACCACATACATATAAGATGCAGTCATTAAGAGAAGAAATCAAAGCATATTTTCACCAGGATGTTCCACAGCTAGATATGGATGATGCTAACTTCAATGGATAAGGAATGAAAACACCACACACAGACTGACAAGCACTCGAAAGGACGTAGCTAATCAAAGCATGTATCAAGATTCCAAACACATATTACTCAAGATTTATGATGATTTGTAACCAAATTATCTTCTCTTTCATTAAGTATGCAAAACATGTATGTTTACAACAACTTTGAAATAAGTCCTAATATTTCAGCAATCAAATTTCAATTAAGCTTCTGAATGTTCAAATTAAAGCACCTCTGCACCTTTTATAGAATAAGGTGAGGAGGCAGTTACAAATGACCCACGGTTAGGATTTGTCAATTAGGATCAATGGTAGATTATCACTTTGACTCAGTCAATTATCCTTCGTGGCACAGGTTGCCAGCTAGCAACCATCTGGATGATTCATTACCTTATGAGTACCTGATGCATATTTCTTTTTTGTAGTGCATCTTCTTTCATTCTTCAGGTTCCTCTTCTTCATGTTCATCTTCTTCATCATGTTCATCATCTTTGTTGTTTTCTGTATCGCTATCGCCCTGATGAACATCATCCTGTATATGGACCTGCATTGTTGTCCTGATATTTTCATAGGCATGCACTATTTTATCTACTTCCCCGCCATCTTGGGTTTAAGCTTTTGTAATGGCATGCTTATGAGACTAGAATTTATCCTTAATTACTTCCATCTTAGCTTTTTTGTGGTTCAACATCTCATTGTAATTCTCCACCCTGACCTTGATCCTCATGATCTTATTCATTACCTCTTCTGTCAGGTGGGTGAGGGGGTCACCAGTCACTGGCTGGAAATTATCATGCAATGCCCCGATGGAAAAGTCTGCGTCTTGATTTTCTATCTTACCCTCTACTTTTCCTTCTAATGCTTTAAGGATCTCTACTTCATGTGCCATCATGCTGTGTAGCTTTATACTGATATCCCTAAGCTTGCCACTACTTTTCTTCAAGATATCATATTCAAACCTGATGTCTTCATACCAAATGTCTATTAGCAGGGCATTGTTATTGTTCAATACTCCATTGTTGATTAGAACCTGAGGATCAATCCTCTTTATTTCACTCAGAGCAGTTAGGTCCTTTTCCAATTGGAATGACCTTCTTCCTATTTCATTCTACATTTTATCCACTTTTCTCTTCAAACTGCTCAAAGAATTCCACCTCTGTAAAGAGGTTCTCAATACGTCTTTCACTCCTGTAAGGGCCAACAGCATCCACTTATCCATGATCATGGCCTGATGCTTCATGAGGGCCAATTTATTAACTTCTTCCTATGAGATAATAGTCAATGGGACTACCAAATCTGCTGGTGTACTATCAGGGTTAATCAACCCCTTTATATATGCATGTAGCTAGGTAATGTGCTCCTTATGCTACTTATTTTTCTCTTTCTCCTTCTTAACCCTTCAGGTCAAAGAATCTATGATGTCCTTTCTTTCCTGACCTTCCTTGTCCTCTTTGGCAAACCCCAAATACACAGTTGTGATTTGGAACTCCTGAAGGGTGATCTTGCCCTTTTCTTTCTCTACAGTTGGAAGTGCTACCTGGGCAGTCCTTCTGCCTGTAGCAAGATCTCTTCTGATAGCTGATGTCAATCTGGCTTTCCTCTTTGGTTTCATGATGGTCTCTACAAACAAGGTAGAAACATCAAATTCTTGAATTTCAAATCCTTGTTCCGTACCTATTTCTTTTTCAAGCCACTGAGGCACTTCATCTATGGATCCTTGACATCCTTTGTCATCATCATGTCTACCCTGATCTCCAGTATCTGCATCTATTCTGGATGGAGAAGGTGACTTCCCAGTTTCATCCTAATGGATTTCCCCATGTGGGGGATCCTATTGCATCTCTTCTTGTTAAGGAGCCTCTTTCTAAAGGGGAGGATCCTGTGGAATGTCCACATGATGATCTTGTGCATGATCTTGTACTCCCTCTTTTTGTACTTCATCCACTTTAATATTTTCCTCCTGCTAAGGCATATTGGTATCTGTAGCTATTTGTGTGTCTGGTCTTGGTGCATCACCCTAATCTTGGATTATATTTTGTTCTGCACCGGATGCACCGACATCTTGTGTCTTAAGGTCCTCATGACCTGATACATTCTTTTCTCCTATATCTCCTTGAGTCTAGGCAGCATCATCTCTTGATGTGTCTTTATCACCTTCACCCTTCTGTTGGACCTCTACTATCTTTGGCACAGCAGGTATCTCTTGTTGTTGCTAGCCCATATCTGGAGCGTCACTCCTTTCTTCAGCCTGCTTGGCTTCTTCAATTTTCTCTATGGTAGCAGGTGCATCTACCTTGTCTTTGGGGCTGACATCCTCCCTGTATGTCAAATCTATAATGGCAGGGCTAGTCACCTGATCTACTAAATTATCGAGCCCTATTTGTTGGGCTGCCCTTTCTGGGCTATTCTCCTTTTCTTCCTGAGCTGTTCACTTTAACCCTTCCAATACCTCCACCTGTGCTAGTGGGGTCCCATGTGGGGTCATGTGGGTACTAGAAGCAAGGGTTTCCATTTTCTGAGAAGTGACACTCTGCACTACTTCATCATCTGATAGGTCCGCGATGTCTTCCAAGGAGAAAGAACCACTGTGACCTACTCTAGAAGCTTCTCTTGTTTGCTCCTCTGCTCTCTCAGTCTTAAACTGGATAATGGTGGGAATGGGCACTTCATGCTATATTTCTTTCCTAAACACTTCGCCACTGGCTCCTCTTAGTACTATAGGGTCAGCCTTGATCTCTCCCCACATAGATGTTCTATGTTTCTTGGGTGGAGACATCAGTGGCACCGCCCTTCTCTTCCTGCTAACCATTGCTGAGTCATCACCTGTAGGCTCCTTTTCTACTGGCTCTTCCTCAAGAGGGATATCCTCTTCTATATTCTATTGTGAGGCTTGGCCCTCATCTTGTACTTCTGCAGGGTCTTCAGCTACCCTCAAGATTCTTTTTATCTTTGGTTTATCTATCAGAGGTGGTGCAGATAGGGAGATGCTTGTCCTAATGTTGATGCACCTGTAGCTATTATGGCTAGCCTCTCAATTATCACCACTTTAGGGTTATCATTAGGCTTCTTCCCCCTAGGGGGTCCTTTCCTTTGTTTCTGGGTAGGTAGTCTCTCCCCATTTGATTTTCATTTCTCACCGAGGAAGTCATCATATTCCTCATCAGGGACCTCCTGCCTTTTCTTCTTGGTGTCCACTATAATGGCCACACCTCCTTTCTTCAATCTATTTACTTGTTCATCTACCCATGCTTGAGTTAACTATAGCACCTCACTTGTAAACTGATCCAACAAGATATCCTCCAGTTGTGTTAGATTAGGGGCTGAGATGGTGTCATTGTACACTTTCTTGTCCTAATATTCATTTGACATTGTCTTGCCATAATCCTTCTTCAGCTATGCTGGCACTTGGATGCAGTCAAATGTCCTTATCTAATTTAGGGTGAGCCTATGATATTTTCTTCTTCTCACTTCTGCCTCATCCTCACAATCAATCCAGAAATCCTCCAGGTGCCTCATATGTATAGGCTTCCCCATTATTTTCTACATCCTACCATAGGGGTCATATGATCTAGCCAATGGAAATGGCTGTAGATACATCAACTTTAGGCCCCCTATGGCATGCTCTATGCTCTGTGAATCTAAGCATATATACCATCCCATAGATACTAGAAAAAGTATCAGAGGTATCTTTTTTTATGTTTTGTATGTATCTACTATAGTGGATACCTGCCTTAAAAACTCCATCAAGACTGCCCCATCAATAGGGTATCTTGGTAACATGAGGGGATGATCTTCAAATCCCTCAATCCTTATGTATGAAAAAGTGGCATATTGAATGAACCAAGCTCCATGCCTGTATACAACCTCTTGAGTTTCCATGCTCAATCTCTTGGTTCTGTCCTCCTCCCTAGTTCTAACCAGATGCATAGAGAATGCATCATTCACCAATTTGTAATCCATGAGGTAATTCTTTCTCTGTAACTGAGGATAATGATCTCAAATGTGGGCACCATCTACACCACCGCTAACCTTCCCTAATGTTGTCAGGGCATCAAATGTCCCCTTGTAGGCACATGAATACACAACATATGAGGTCATGTGGAATGAGCATTCCTGACCTCCCAAGTTTCTCATCTCCTTATCTAATGCATCACTTATGACCTTGGCCCATAGTGGCTTGTTATCTATGTAGAGGATCATCTGGATGATCCCAAACATCCAATTTTTTAAGTTCCTAGCATGAGGCTAACCTGTCATCCTACTGAGCAGGACAATCATGTATTGTTATTCATCACTGAAATCAAATTTGTAAAGGTGGATAGGCATCTTAGCAGAGGTAGTGTAGGTGCTGCTCTTTGACCTCCACTGGTACATCCTCTTCCTTGCACTTTTCTTGTTGTGATTATATTCTATTTCTAGTTTCTACAGATCCACATTGAGTACCTTCCTTCCTACTGGCAGGTTAAATGTAGATGTGATGCCTTTTACTGAAAAGTCTACATAAACCCTTCCATGTTTCTCCACCTGTCTGGTCTGAGGGTTATAATTTCTGGCACATTCCACCACTAGTTCTGGAGTTTCCATGGCATATGGAAATCCAGCTGCATGCCACATCCCTGACACATTACTGCATCCAACAGGGCATTTTCCTTATCATGGTCTATTCTAGATGACCATGCACTAAATATGTATCTCCCTGGTGAGTGTCTCCAATTGCACCATACTTGAATTGCATGCCCTCAGGCCAAACAAACATGGGTTTTTGAAATTCTGTATCAGATCTAATTCGCCTGAGGTCCGCCATGGACTCCTGTAATGACATTCATTTTCTTACTTCATAGTATCCATATGGGTTTACATGCACTACATATATATCCCTATGGCATCATGCATACTATATTCATTGTTCATTAATTCATCATGATGTGCATACATTTACTGATTCAAACCATAGGAAGGAACATACTACCTAAACATGCAGAAAATGACAACAGGAGGGTTTTTTAATTACTTACCTGATAACGCTTTTGTCTTGGGTTAGGTGGATGATTACGAAAAAGGGGTAACAAATGCTAATGGTCACCATTCCATTATGCTGCAAGCTTTAGTTTGTTCACAGGTAGCTCGTATCGGGGTTTGACTTCTTGGCTCTGTAAATTCTCAATTTTTCGCAGGGTAAATGGAAATAACCTTGGAAAGTTACCTTTAAATGCATCATTAGGGCAGAATTAGGGTAAAACTCTGTTAAATCAATTAAATCCGTTGATCTTCTACATAGAATCCATGGATGCTGCCATGTGTTTGAATTGTATTCGCAGTCGGCAGGAATCCACCTACCGCATTTATGTTCATTTAGTGTTAGGAAACAGGATGAGGGGGGTGATCTTTGAAAGATCAGGTGATATTCAAAATATGATCCCTGCTGGATAAAATGACCTTCCACCTTTGAGTGGCAAAATTAGTGCAAAAGAATCAGGTGATGTGGTGAACGTTGACCACATGTAAATCGAGTCCTGAATTTAAGATCAGGGGATGTTTAAAATATGACCCCACAACTAAAAATGACCCCCTCTAAAAGATCACGGTGACATTAGTGTGTCGATGACCTTGTTCAAGTGTTGTGTTGTAATGACATCACCATCATGTTACTAAATATGGTGGGGATCAGATATATACCTTTGTGGGGTAGAATGAAATGATGACCTCATCACCAGGGTGATATTCTTCATTCATTGGATTTTGATGACATCATCATCATATTGGCATAGGGTGATATTCGTAAGATCAGGGATATTTAAAATAAGATCCCCTGCAAAGTGTGTGAAGTTGATAGACGTGCAGATAACCGCTATCACGTAAAATTGACATCCAGACTTTCGCGGACCAAGTGATTATCAGGTGATAAGCTTATATCGGGGTGATCGTACAAGATATGACTGATGTTTGAAATATGACCCCTCCCTCAGAATATTAGGTTTGACCAAAACTTTGACTCAACATAACTTCCTCCCCTTAGAGAATTTTAGGGTGATCAAAGAGGCAAACCTATTTAGAATTTTGTGTACTTTTCAACCATGAGGTTGACAATATGAAACACTGACTTTGACAACTGACCCCATCATGGTGACTTATCTACCCTCCTGCATGATGACCTACATGACTTAGTTTTACCAGACCACCCAAAAGCAGAAAAGCAACAAGCCAAAGTAGCAAAAAAAGTTGGGTCCCTATTTTGTCAAGTCAAAATGGGGCGTGTTGTGTAACCAGACAACATGAAGGTGCAGGATACATAAGTCCACAGAGCATGGTGAAATTAATTGTTTGACTTTTCTTACAAGGTTAGATTTGGCTTTAAAAGGACTGATCTCTTTCTCAGATGTGTATAGGGCTGAAGGTTGGTGGGAAATGAGGAGATTATGAAGCAACAGGAGGATGCAATAATAGAAACCATTAATTGTTCAGATAGTGCAAAGATTGAACCAATGCTGGAAATAAAGGATAGTAAAATTTCTTTTCTGGAATCATGTGATGGTAAGAAAAATAATCTATTTTTTTGTCAAGGTTCAAAATGTGAATAAAGCTAATGACAGGTATAAATATCCTAAAAAATATAGAGAAGAAATCACAAGTCATGTTCATTTTCTAGATGATAAGCAAAGAGTATTTAATGAAGAGAAAAACACAAGTGAAGTTGATCTTGATACATTTAATAAATATATTGAAATACTAAGTAAATTTTATCAAGAAGAATTCTCTAGATCTGATTTGAAAAGTTTTAACAAAAATGATTGGGCAAAGAAATGTAAACAAGTATTGACAGAATTAAAGTGCATTAAAATTAAAGAGGTTTTTGTATCAGCAAATAAAGGAATCATAGGAAAAGAAGTAAATCTTGATTTATTAGATGGCTTTAAATTGAATGATCAAATCTAGGATTGTTGCAGGATAATGGAACCTGATACTTTACTAAATGATAGGACTAAATTATTAGAGGAACAAGTCTTGAAAATGGAAGATATAGAGGATTATGCTATTGATAATCAGGCATCACTCCAGCTTTATTTTGAAAGTGAAACAAGGAAGTATTTTCTTGAATCAAATGTTGTTTCACATTCATAGCCAAATAATCTAGAAATGATAAATTTAGATATGTCAGATTATGATGGTACTCATTTAGATGCTAATATGCAGAGAATTGAAGAGAACATTGAGACGTTTCTTGAACTTGAGGATAAACTGAACATCCCGAATAAAGAGATAGATGTGGATAAAGATGAAGAAATAATCCATCAAGAGTCATATGTCCTTCAATTTGAAGTGAGACCAGACATTGAGCTAAGCAATGAAAGTGCAAAGTTAAATGGAGGACCAGCTCTCAATGAATAGGCATGTCCAATAGAATCAAAGATACACCAGGTTGTATTTCTCCCTTCCACAGTGAATAATGTTGAATAATATTTTGATTATGGAAATTCAAAGGATAAGACATGCATGTGGATTAGTCATGAGCATGATGAGATTCCTCAATTGTTGATTATTAGAAATTATTCTGTTAAACACAATGAATTTAGAATACAAGAACATTTTTCAGAATTCAAGGATGAATTTGCTAGGATCAGAACCATAACTAGTGCCCTGATGCTCCTACACAATCTAAGGAAGTATGCAAATACAGGTGTCTTTGGGTCTTTTCCTAGGTTTTATTTGCCCAGTGGTGTCTTGTATAGTTTGGGGGGGTGGTTATTTTTTTTCCTTTTCTTTGTTTTCTTGTCTTGCTTTGTGTTGTTTCCCTTCGTAGTTAGTTGTTGTACAGTCTGTTTGTTTTGTTTACTTTATTGTTTTCTTGTGTGTTGGGGTCTTTATTTTGATTTAGGGTATGCAGGAGCGAACTAACAACCACTAAAAACAATAGAAAATTCAGAACATTTAGGTTAATTATTTGAAATTTATGCATAACTTGTGACTGTCATGAATGTAGAAAGTTGTTTGACTTGTGAATTTTTGTATTCAATAACTGTGGGTTGAGTATTCAAGGGAAGTTTCTCACAATGACACACCTAAAACCCTTGGGTTTGTTGAACCTACCAATGTAGATATTAGGTGAAAAATCAGAGGTCACCCTTGCTACCATTACAATTCTCAGCTTAACTTCAACAAGTGATCATTCCTTGCATCATGAAGTTACAACTATAATATCTTATGAAATCTCTATCAAATACAAAATATAAAATAAATAAATAAATAAAATAGATTTTACTGAAAAGCTAGATTAAGCCATCTAAGTAACTCTACCGGGGCTATAAATGCTTGCTGGCAGTGGGGCTCTACTTAGGAGAATTGTAACGATAACCTTGTCGGGTCTATGGACGCCTGCTGGTAGCAAGGATCTATCCAATTGGCTATGAGGGAATGGCATCAACTATGTAGGCTAATATCAGTCACTGGTTTGTTCAACTGATTTTCAAGATGAGGATTATTAATCACATGCACCCATTTAAATTGAAAGGAAGATTCATGCACCTTATTGAATACATTAGGTCTCAAGTTAAATGATGATTTGCAGAAAAGATAGTTGGAAATTATGAATTTATTTCATTTAGTTTTCTTTGATGGTTTATGAATTTAATTGTTTTGTTTGGATGCTAGTTGTTGTGATGCTCACAACACGCCCCATTTTTACTCCTTAGCAAAATGAGGACCCCTGTTGTGGCTGTGGCTTTTGCTTTTGTGTGTGGGTCTGTTGGGTGGTAAAAGGGAAAAGGAAGTGAAAGTTACAAACCTTGTTGAAAAGAGAGAAAAAATAACATTAAGTACCAGAGCAAAATATGGGTGAATTCCTTGTCAAAAATGAGTGAGGGTTGCTTTTTGAACCATTTTAAAATTCCCAATATTTTGCAAGTTATGTGATTTTGGTAAAATGTACAATAGGATGGTTTGTATGTTGCATATACAAAGTCCTTTGTATATCGGGTCCTTGTATGTTGCATATGCAAGGTCCTTTGTATATCGGGTCATTGTATGAGTCGCATGAAGGAATTGTCAGGTTTTGGTATATTTTCGATACTTGTATGCATTTGGCTAACACTTTATTTTTACATACAAGTCAGACCCAACAGAGTTCAGAATTTGAGTGAATAATTGGTCAAGTCCGTTGAATGCATTTTATGTTTGTATGTTAGGCAAAGTGAAACATACAAAGTGAAATATACAAAGCTTTTTATACATGTCACAGAATCTAATGGATTATGAAATAAAGTTTTATTGTTGTATGTTTCAGGCTTTGTATGTATGTTTCAGGACATACATTGCGGTACATGCAATACAAAACTCAAGAAAGATTAAAATCTGGTTAAAAGGATGCATCATGACTTAAAGTATATCGAAAGATACATTGCATTTTATATACATGTCGCGGAGCCAAAAAATGAGTAAACTGTGGTTTATAAAAAGTTGAAGTCCGAAAGGGCATACAAAGGATTTTGTATGTATCTAGGCTTGTATAGTTTTGATACAAGTATTGTTGTATCACGGAGATACAAGGGGAAAGTAATGTGGGCTCCATCACTCATCAGCATGAGTAGGCTTGCCGAAGTAAAATTTTTAGATCATACCAATCTTATGCCTCTCAGCGATGGATACTTTTTGGTAGGAATCACTTGTACTCTCGCCGATAGAAAGTTGTATTGGGCAAATATGTGTGATCGAAGTGAGTTTTTTAGATCACCCTGACTAAGTGAGTTACTCCGATGATGAAGGTATACATAACCAATATACAAAGGAGTAAAAAGCATCGAAAGAGATAAAGGGGTAATGAAAGGAGGTTTACATAAGGTTGTTTGTATATGCGCTCATTCAAGAAAATATACAAGAGCGATATACAAGATGAAAGGTACAAGTATGGACAAGGGGAAAAGCATTAGTCGTGGTTGTTTGCATATGTGTTTGTATGTTAAAGGATACAAAGAAAACATACAAGGAAAACATACAAAAGGAACATATAAAGAAAATGGGATGTATGTCGAAATTAAACTAATGGTAAAAGTTTAAAATGCAAATACTGAAGTAGAAGGCCGAGCTTTTGGCGCATTAATTATTGTAATTAATGCCGATCTAACATTCATAAAGTGGTATAAATTGATGAAGGCGGCGCAAATTTTAAAATCCTTTATCTGTTGGCAGGTTTGTAGGTATATGGAAGGTGGAGCTTAATGGCGATGACATCACAAAGGGTGGATCGGATCACAGAGGAGGAGAAAGGAGTAAAGGATTTCAATAAGAAGGAATATGCAGGTGGAAAGAAGCATTATTAAAAGGGCAAAGCAACAGAAGGTACTTTTGGGCTTGTTAGGGTTTCCAAAGGGCATCCTTTCGCTCAGTATGGAGTATGCTTCTCAAAGATTTTTTGGTGGGATTTGTTTTCCACCATTGATGTTGCACTTGAGGTATAGACCACTGATTGATTAGGTTTTGTAGCCATATTGGGGATAATCAAATCTATATATTGAGCCCCTTTACTTTGTAATGACTTACACAGGGATTTATAGAACAGAACTAGAAATTGTATTTTGTCTTAGCATTTTTTTAATAGAAGAACATTTTAGTTTAGAATAGAAGGAGTTTGCCTGTGTCTGCAATAAGGAATGCATGGAACATCTAGCTTCCTTACTGTATATGTAAGATGTTTATTAAGTTTTCTATAAGTTGATTAATGAAGCAAGGAGTCATTCATACATTGTAAATCATATATGACTATTTATTTTGAATACAAATATCTCTAGAATTCTGTGTCTACTTTAAGAGTGTTTTCTGGCTCTTATTTGTATTTGAAATATTATCTCTCCAAAAGCTTGCAATCTTGAATGTATGTTCGTGAAAATACTCAGGGTTTACATTTAAAGGTTTAGTCTGTGGATTTAATCAAGTTTGTTGTATTGCTTACAATGTGAATAATAGAGAATTTAGATCCTGCAGCAGAATGAAGTTTAATTTAGATTTCTCTAACTTTTCCCAAATATTTGAAATACTTAGCTTAAACGCAGAGATTTAAAGGAGATTGTCTGATATTTGAAGGAAGCATGAACAACTAAGTTGATATTTGACAGTTTTCATAATATTTGAAAGAAAAGCTTGTGTTAATATAAATCATATAAAGCTTTGTGATACAGTAACAAATTTATGCGAATGAATGGAGAAAAAAGTTGATATTTGTGATATTTTGCATAATTCGAGTCCAGTGAGTCATAGAACACCTTAAATCAGGTAAGGCCCCTTGCATATTATAGCTTCGCATTAACCTACTGAATTATCCACAAGGTCAAGACCTGACCATACAGAAACTTGGGATTAAGTAATCTTAACTGATTTCTTCATATCTTTCAAGACAGTTAGGTTCATTTTGTGAATTTTAACTTTTGTTATGAATGTGTAAAAACAATCATCAATAGGATTATACAAGAAGAAGAATAAATTTCTCTAAACTCTACACATGATCTAAAGACAACAATGATGCTCCTAAAAATTGCTCAAATGTCTCCAATCCACTACAAACCTATGACTGAATAGGAGGATGAAGAACAATCTCTGGAGAAGATGATGGTGATGTAACTCCATCGAAGCAATCATCAAAGAGAAGACAAATGTCCTCAATGTGGTCCTCCAAATTTGCAAGATGGGACTCTACAAACAACAATGATATATCTAGTAGATATGTGTCCCAATGAGCTATCTCTAAAAGACTGATAATGTCCTGCTGCAAAGAATCTAATGTAGCAACAAGTAATAAAGATGAGATCTCAATAAGAGGAGAAGGAGAAGCAAGTGAAGTCTATGTGTCATCTAAACTAGCAAGACCTGTCAAATATGCAAGCTACTCAACTGTATCATCATCAAAAGGTATGCAATATGCATCATTAAGGGGTATGTGGTAATCCATAGCAAGATCATCTAGGAGTGAAGAGATATGTGGGTCTCCATAGATCTTTCAAATGCTAGTCCAAAGAGTACATGGGCACTCAATATGTGAGATAGAACACATAGTGTCATAATCAACACTAGAACCAATCAATCCTACAATATGAGCAACACAATTTCCCCATACAGATTTCCTCCTAGGTGTATCTAGTTTAGGTATGAGTCCATAAAGACAAGGCAAAAGATTAAGCCACCTGAGATGTGTCAAGATACACTTTTGCCAAGGCTCATAATTATCCTTACCTAATGTTACCATAGAAGGGTGAATAGCAAAACCCATGATATCTGCTCAAATAAATTAGATTAGAGATCAACAATCTAAATATGTATTAATGCTAATAAATGAAGCCTAACAAAACAAACACAACTTCTCCAGGTGCTAAAATGTCCAAAATATCAAACAAAAGCCATAAAACCAACAAACTAAATAAATAATACTTGGGGCTAAATTTGGAAGAATTTCATAGCTAATTGTGTAGAGCTCCTCAATAAGTTTCCAATTCAGCAAGAATCGTGAGAATTGGAGATTGTGGCAAAAAGATATGAGCTCGGTCACCAAAAAGGGTATCGGGACTTCAAACATCAATAAATTATACCTGTTAGCAAGAGACACCACTAGGCATGATAAGTGTTGTCATTGATGTCAACTAAGTCTATACTACACATCTGCATTGCATAATTTGCCCATACCAGAAATCAGATTGAAGATTTGTCTAAGTCCAGGAAGTCAAGAACAGAGTGTGTGATAGGGTCTGGTATCTTGGTCTGGATCTCCCCGGGAGTAGATTAGAGTTTGCTACAGATCTGAGGGAGTCATAAGTATTGTCAGGATAATCTAAATCCAAAATTTTGGCCTTCAGTGATGAAGGATTCAATAGTTATTAGCATCTGAGTATCGGGTTAATAGTTTGACAGAGCAGGCAGAAGAAGAACAGGCCAACCTTGTAATTGATCTTGGTTCTGGATGTATGGAAATTGTTGGTTGGACAAGTTATGATGATGAGTGATAGTAGCTAACCTAATTAATGATTTGTGAGTGCAAGTTTTGGTCCACGTGACAAGTGTACATGGATTTAGTTGACAGCACAGAATTTTCAATAAAGTTCTAAGTGTTCTTGAAGCCAACTGAAAAGTGGTTGAAGATTTGGATGCGGATATATATAGCCAATGGATTTGAATGATTTGTGTGTGTAATGCAACTATGGAATAAGTATAAAAAGGATAGAGATCTAAGATTCAGATGTTAGCAAAATAGTAAAAGGGGCAGAGTGAAGATGAAGTGTATCAAGTCAGTATTTTGTGCTTAACCAGAACTGAATCCTTGCATTGATATATGCTAATTATCAGTTCATTTTCATTGTAATCTTATTTCTATAGGCAGTGAGCTTTCTGTAGGCTCCCCTTTGTAATATTTTTAACAGAGTATAATCTTTGTGGGTTAAACCCCACCGTGGTTTTTCCCTTAACTGGGTTTCCATGTCAAAAATCTTAGTGTCAAGTGTGTTACTTATGTTTCTGCTCATGTGTTATTGATTCATGCTTTAATGTTCATATCATTAATTTTATTAGAAGTTGTAAAAGAGGATTAAAGGTAGAAAAGTTTAATTTGTGTGACAACTGATTCACCCCCCCCTCTCAGTTGTCTAGACCAATTCCAACAATTGGTATCAGAGCGAGGTTCCTTAAAAGAAGCCTAATAGCTTAAGGAAAGATCTTGGAAGGAGTTTTTCAATGGGTTCACTCAAAGATCAACTTCAGTTGGCTCTAAAAGATCTTGATCAGTCCAAAGAAGAAATATCTAATCTGAAAGATGAACTCAAGGATGCTGATGATACCATTGAAATGTTAAAAGATAAATTAAAGAAGTCTATGGAAAGGAAATAGGAGCTACTTCTGCATTTATCCAGTTTAACTAAAGAAAATGGCATGAATGAAGCTTTGGAAGAAAAGACAAAGGATTGTGAGAAGTTATCAAAAAATCTCTCTCTTCAAAAACTTGAAATGGAAGCTAGGGTAATGAGGCTAACCAAAGAAATTGAGCAAAGGAAGAAGACTGAAGAAGAATTGAATCAAACTTTGAAAGAAAGAACTGATGAATGCTGTAAAATGGATAGAACAATTAGTCATCTCAAATCTAATTTGTAAGAATACAAATACAACGAGGAGGAACTTGAGAAGCAAATTATCATTCTCAAACATGACTTGGAAGTTGCAAATGAATATAAAGAGAAGTTCAAGATAAGCTTAGCTAAACTTGAAGCACTGCTTGAAGGAGATAAAAAGGCTGATGACAAGCATGGTCTTGGTTATGAGAAAGGTTAAAGTTCTAGATCTGGACAAACAAATTTTCAACCAAGGAATGGGGGAAACAGACCTAGAAGACCTTCGGTAAGATAGCCAAATGCTCAAAGATATCGATCCTTCAATGGAAATTGTTTTAATTTCAATAAATTTGGCCATAAATCTACTCAATGCAGAAGTAGAGTAAATCAAAATGATCCATCCTTCTCTGGTCAATGCTTAATCAGTACAGATCAAGAGGAAATCAAGTATATAAGCAAGGAAATGTTGTGTACTTTAATTGCAATAAATCTGGTCCTATTGCAAGATACTGTAGAAGTAGGAATAATGGAAGAAGAGGTCTGGCAAACAGAAAACTGGATGAATAGAGACTACACAAAGGCAAAAGAAAAATTGATGTGAATGAGATACAAAGCGAAATGAACAAGATTTGGGTGAAGAAAGATACAATGAAAAATGGTGGTGGGTCTGCACTAGAATTCGGTGCTGACAATTCCTCTAGGAATTAAATTAGGAGCTATGGCTCAGGGAGAGCTGCATTGAACATCAAATTCCCCCAGTCAATAAGTGGGTGCCAGGATATGGCACAATGAGAGAAGATATTTTGAAGTGCATCAGAACTTTTGGAAGGATTTTTGAAAGGAAAAATGTTGATATGGAATTCCGCAGAGTAATTCATGAAGAACTGTTCAAGAAACAAAGTAACCGGATGAAGTTAGGGCAACGTATTTATTACAATGCCAAATTAGGTTTTGCGAAGGATAAAAGGTCACTTGATCGTGCATTTGAACCACTTTGTATTCAAAGGAAATAAGTAGAAGAGCATCTAAGCTACAAATCTAGAGATTGAAGAACAAAGAGTGAATTCAACTAGAAATTGATCAACCCTAACCCCGCAGGAGAAAAAGGTACTTCTCTGTAAAGATTTAAATCTGAATCTATTGAGATGGCTACACGTCTAGTTGTCGATGTAACTAAAAGGCCCCGACCAATATTTAAGAAGCATCCATACAAGTCAGTTGAAGTTGAACCGTTAGGTGCATTTTCTGGAGTTCCATATGGCATACTGCATGTTGAGGATATTAGGGCATACATCCACTTTAGCATTGATGAATTTGGAAATATGAAACTCTTGGATTTATTTAACAACTACCTAAGAGATGATAGCTATAAATTGAAACTGGAATACAAAGACCTAGAAAGCAAACATTTTCTGCAAGTCATTAACTTTTTGACATTTGATGAGATTGAATGGGTTTGATATAGCTTGAGCCAAATACATGATGAGTTCATATGGCTATTGAAACCATTCAAGATTACAAAGGATGTTATCAAGATAATAACCGGGCTAAATTCAACTAGTGGATTACCCATGCTAAAAGCTGTGAAAAACCAGACAGTTACTGATGCTACCGGTGCCAAGTTTGACAAAAGGGCAATGACCATCAATGATATTATAGAACCAGATGTTAAATTTGCCTCCATGGTGATTGGGTACAAGATTTACCACTCCAATAGGGAAAATTCTATCTCCAGAACTGTAATAATGCAGCCTATCAAATGTTAAAGGAGAATGTTGATTATGACCTATGTGAGATGCTACAAAATTAGTTGATTGAAAATCTAAGCAAAATAAATAAAGATAAGAAAAATACCTTCAAGTATGGTTCCTTGATTATACATTTGTTCTTCTATTTTATGAATGAAGTGCCTGGAGTTCAAGGTGTACACTAGACAAATGACAAGCCAGTTGCATGGCAAATAAGAGATCATCTACTTAGCCTTGGTGATTCCCAAGCTCAAAAGATAGCCATTTGGGGTTACTTCAAAAAAATTTAGAGTATGATGCATTCAAGAAAGAGAATCCTAAATTAGTTGTGGAGAAATATGAGAATGAAATATGCTTTATGGTTGACACTAATCAGTGTCTAATGGAGGATGTGGAACCCAGAACCATATGGATTATGCCAATGGGCTATGAGGTTGATGAGAAAGTTTTGGAAATGTATGCTCAACATCTCCTAAGCAAATCAAAAGACACATTTGTGGAAAGGTTTGGAACATATAAAGAGCTAAGTCTAAAATTACATGTGGAGCTCAAAAAGCCAGAGACCAAAAGGAAAGTGCAGAGGCAAGTTGAAAAGTATGCTGAGAGAAATGGACTGACCAAGGAAGCAGTAAAGCAAAACAGAGAGAGAATTGAAAAGGCTAAAAAGGAAAGGCAGGACAAGAAACAAGAAGATGCTCCAGTGGAACCATCCTCCACTTCAAGGACTACCAGAAGCTCTGCTGCTGCTTCTGTTCCCCCTAAACCTAGAAAACCAGAAGACAGATCATCCGGTGAAGGAAATAAGAGAAAGAAAACAAAGGCTGCAAGAACATATGTCAGCACAAAAGATGATGAAGAAATAGAGATAGATAAAGAAGTTAGAGAGATAAGATCCAAGAAAGCCAAGACTTCAAAGGCTTCTAAGGACCAACCTTCTGGAAGCAAAAAGGCAAGTAAAAAGCAAGAAACTGGTAAGGTTGCTATGACAGTTAATGAAATTGTGAAAATAATTATTGTTCATGGAAATCGAAGGCCTATCAAAGCTTATTATTATAATTTTGATCAAGTAAATAAGAAAATTTTGGAAGATGCCACCATCATATACTTGAATAAATTCAATAGGGCTCTACTAGAAATTTTACAAGAACTTCCAAAAAGTTACTCTGGAGATGAGGAAGGAATCAGCCAAGGCTAAAGATCTAGAACTCAGAGAATATATCTTCTCCACTCTATGTCCAGTAATGACCAGAAGAGAAGCAGATAAAAATCCTCAAGGAAGTTAAGGAGAAATTCAAAAGCAAGGTCTGCATGAACAAGCTAATGCTTGGTGAAATTGAGGAAGTTGCAAATGAAACAGAGGAAATTTTGAGGAAGGCCCTAGATAAAAATAAATACTATATTGTTTTAGAGGAACAAGTTGAGGAAGACAATCCTTTAGCTTTGGAACAAGAAGCTCTAGAAGAAGAGATTGAAAAGGCAAATGATAATCAAGGTGATACTATAGATCCTCTAAAGCAAACCTATGAGGAGATAGACGATGGGATTGATTCATTGATTCTAGATGTTGAAATAGTAAACATCAATGAACAACAAACTGAAGTTGATGACCCCTCTGTTCTGGAAGAGGAAGTGCAAAAAGAAGAAGAGGAAGTATTGATAGAAGAAGCAAATGTTGGCCATAATCCTCTAGATCCTCCTGCGACTGACGACTCCAGAAAGGACCAAGAAAAAGAAGAAGGAAAAGAGAAAGAGAAGGAAGAGGAAAAAGCAAAGGAAAAAGAAGAACTAGCAGAAGGAGATGGTGCTAATGCACCAAAGCAGGATAGCCTAGTTGCTGCTACTGACAAAGCACAATGGAAGGAAACTAAAATAGCAAGTGTGGCAAGAGACACTGTTGATGCAGTGCAGAGTTTTCTTAGCAAGGAGATGCTAGAGTTAGATGAACTGGAATTGATACAAGGACCAATCAATTTGGACACTCTCTCTGGACCAAATGCTGATGATATCATCATTTACATAGGCTAAGGAAAGGGAAAAAATGCTAAAGCCTCACATAGAAAATAATGAGTTGATAGTTCTAGCATCTGAAATACTAGAGAAGATCATGCCCACATATCAGAAAAATACATCTGATTCTCCTTCTGGTAATTTGAAAAATCTTGTGCATTCTGTAAATACAATTTTTGAGTCTTTTGAGAAGTCAGCCGAAGTAAAGGTCTGGAAAGAATTTTTGGATAAGGTGTTTGGTGACCTAAAAGGCCTTCTAGATAATGATAGAAAAACACTTGATATTGGTATAAAGAGTATTGAAAATGCTCTTAAGGATGGTGGTGATGTATATAAATTTTGTTTATCATGGCCCAAAATAGTAGAGGATATTGAGAAAAAGATAAAGGAGCAGGAGAAAAAGCTGCTAGACCTATCTCAAAGTTTTGATCCTTTAACAATATCTCTGGTGAGCCAAGAATGTCAAACAATTAGCTTGACAAATGAAATAAAGAAGCTTATCAAAGAAAAGAAGAACATTATGGAAAGAATGGGTGAGCTTCGGGGACTGATTACTCCTAAGTTGGAAACAATGTTTAATACTTTGTCAGAGGCCCAAAGTACTGCTCAGGAAAGTAATCCCTCAGATCTAAGGAAAGCATAAGCGTATGCCTTTCTGCTGAGTGGACACATTTCATTTTTGGATGGTATGAAGAGAGGTTTGGCCATCAAATTTGTATAGTTAAAAAGTACTTTTGCAGATATCCTTAACTATATGTAAATATAACATATGGACTATTTGTACATATGCAGCCTTATATAGAAAATTTTTGCATGATCAATGATTGCAGATCCCACCTTTTCCCATTGATGTCAAAGGGGGAGTGAAGAGTAGTGAAAAATGAAGAATCCAGCAAAGAGGGAGCACTGGAAAGTAGTTTGAACAATACTATGGAGCACAAGCAAAGGGGGAGTTATTCCAACACTTAGTCATTTTTCATTAAGTGTTGTCAGAAATGCCAAAGGGGGCGATTGTTGGAAAGAGACATTGCTAGGCATGATAAGTGTTGTCATTGATGGCAACTAAGTCTATACTACACATCCACATTGCATAATTTGCCCATATCAAAAATTAGATTGAAGATTTGTCTAAGTCTGGGAAGTCAAGAACAAAGTGTGTGATAGGGTCTGGTATTTTGTCTGGATCTACCCTGGAGTAGATTATAGTTTACTGCGGATCTGAGGGAGTCATAAGCATTGTCAGGATAATCAAAATCTAGAGTTTTGGCCTCCGGTGATGAAGGATTCAATAGTTATTAGCATTTGAGTATCGGGTTAATAGTTTGACAGAGCAGGCAAAAGAAGAATAGGCCAACCTTGTAATTGATCTTGGTTTTGGATGTATGGAAGTTGTTGCTTGGACAAGTTGTGATGATGAGTGATAGTAGCTGACTTGATTAATGATTTTTGAGTGCATGTTTTGGTCCACATTACAAGTGTACATAGATTTAGCCGACAGAGCAGAATTTTTGATAAAGTTCTAAGTGTTCTTGAAGCTGACTGAAAAGTGGTTGAAGATCTGGATGCAGATATATATAGCTAATGGATTTGAATGATTTGTGTGTGTGTAATATGACTATGGAATAAGTGAAAAAGGGTAGAGATCTAAGATTTAGATGTTAGTAGAATAGTAAAAGGGGTAGAGTGAAGATGAAGTGTATCAAGTCAATATTTTGTGCTTAACTGGAACTGAATCCTTACATTGATAGATGCTAATTATCAATTCATTTTCATTGTAATCTTCTTTTTGTAGGTAGTGAGCCTTTTGTAGGCAGTAAGCCTTCTTTGAGCAGTGAGCTCTGGGTAGTGAGCCCGAATGCATGTGCATTCCCCTTTGTAATACTTTTAACAGAGTATAATCTTTGTGGGTTAAACCCCACCGTGGTTTTTCCCTTAATTGGGTTTCCACGTTAAAAATCTCGGTGTCAAGTGTGTTACTTATGTTTCTGCTCATGTGTTATTGATTCATGCTTTAATGTTCATATCATTAATTTGATTAGAAGTTGTAAAAGAGGATTAAAGGCAAAAAAGTTTACCCCCCCTCTCAGTTGTCCGGACCAATTCCAACAATACCAATAAGAAAAATCTAGAAACAATACCTGTACCAATGGATTGTGCTCTGAACCAGCTTTCTGACTCCGTATGCTCAAGATATGCTTGATTTACCAAAACTGCTCCTTTAGGGTGAAGCTCCTAGACGCCCATGTGACTAGGGACTGAGTATCTAGGGGCTGGCGGTTAGGGCACTGGTCCCCCATGCAGCCAAGGGCTAGCCCTCAAAAAAATCCTTCTTTATTAAGAAATTAATAAAAAACTCAGTTGTACCTGTGCACACAAATCAAGAGGCATACAAATCGAGGTGGCACAAAAATCAAGATGACACGCAAACTGAGGTAGCTCCAAAATCAAAATTAACTCATATAAAAATGGCACAGAAATCAAGATGGCACAAAAATTGAGGCGTCATAAAACCGTACAGATTCCATACAGATCATACGGATTTCACAAAACCAAATTTTTTGAAACCCTAAAAAAACACCCAGAATTTTTCTGTTAGCAAAATATAGAGTTGCTTATATGAAAATAGGGGTTTTGGGGCCTTCTGAGCTCAATGGTAAGGTCTATTTTTCTTAAAAATGCATCTTACAAAAGTTCTTGCCCAAAATTTTCCCATATCTGAGAAGAGGCTTGCAGATTTGGAGCTCTAGTACCATGTTGAATTTGTAGCTGAACCTACATAATGATCTAGATAGAAGAAAAAGAAGCAAAACTTGTACAAAGAAAAAAAAGTAGAGAAAAAATGGAGCTGCAAAGAAATTAAATTTAGTCTCTATATTAGCTTTCACAGAATGCATGAATAAATATAAATTACAAAGGAAACGAAGAAAGAGGCATGAAGAGTCAACACGCAGTCCTCCTTGGTTATCTTAGCTTAAACAAAGCATGCAACATAAGTTCTCCATAAATGTCAAAGAAAATAGTTAGTTGCACTAACACCCCCCCTTAAGTCTAACTAAGGAGACTAAGCCTAAAGAAAGATAAGGGTCCTGGCAACAAGACCATGTTAGGTACCCATGAACAACAAGAATCTCTCATAAAGTGGAGAGAAAGGAGAAAACCCCATTGGGAGAAAAATCCTCTCCAAACGAGAGAAAATACAACAAGTACATGAACATGTGATGGAAGGACTAACATTAAGAATAGCCATAGGAGCAGTACTAACTCATCCTAAGGGAAATAAAGATCGTCCTATAGCTTTCACCAATAGGAAATTCTCAACAACAAAAAATAACTATACCACCATGGAAAGAGAAGCATTAGTAATGGTATATGCACTGCAAAAATACCGACATTATCTACTTTCTATACCATTCATTTTTTTCACAGACCATGAACCCCTCAAGTACCTACTAAACAAACTAGTAACCCATGGTTGAATCTCAAGTTGGTTACTTCTGTTCAAGAGTTTGATTTTAAAATAATGGTGAAACCCAGAAAGAATAAGTAAGGTCTGGATTATTTATCAACAATTGAAATTGGTGAAGAATCAGATGCATATGGAGAATAACTACCCAATACACACTAATTCCGCATCACAGTGGTCCTAGAAGAGTTAGAGGATATTGCAATTTTACTATCCACTAGAGAATTTACAAAATATTTAACTTCACAAGACAAATAATCGTTAGCACGAAGAGTAGCACCATACACGCTAATAGAAGGGGAACTACATCATAGAGGAAATGATGACATATTATGGAGAGTTATCTATAATCATTAAAGAAATGCCATCTTGCAAGAAGCGCACAATGGGATCACCAGTAGACATAACTACAGAGAGTCCACAGCTAGGAAGATCAAATTGGTAGGCCTATGGTGGCCCACATTATACAAAGATGCTAAGATTATACAAAAATATGTGATATTTGTCAAAGAATAGGATAACCTACCAACTAAGATGAGATGCCTCTAAGACCAATATTAGCCTAAAATCCTTTCAAAAAATGGGCAATAGATTTCATTGGGCCTATCGATTCACCAACAGAACACTCCAAAGCCCACTTCATCATTATCGGTATAGAATACCTAACTAAATGGGTAGAAGTAGTGCCAACTAAAGACTGTACCACAAGAACCGTAGCCAAATTCTTATACAAAAACATCATTACACAGTTTGGATTCTTGTTAAGCATAGTTAGTGACCAGAGCAAGAATTTCATAAATGAAATTTTACAAAATGTTATGATAACACATAATAAAAGCTCAGCATATCACCCACAAGCCAATGGACCAAGTGAAGCCTTAAATAAAATAGTAGGAAAAACACTAAAAAAAATTATGCAATAGAAACCAGACAGACTGGGATGTCAAGATACCGACAGTCCTTTGGGCATATCGGACCTCTTATAAAAGAACCAGTAAATTCACACCCTTCCAACTCATATATGGTCTAGACGCAACAGTACCCATGAACTTCATCACTACTAACATGTGAACAACCTTGACCTTATGATTGGAAAAGGATGAGTTTCTAAAAGAAAGAATGGAGGAACTTGAAAAACTAGGAGAATTTTGACAGATTGCCAGATATAACCAGTAGGTAGAAAGACAAAGATAAAGATCATGGCATGATCGGAACCTACGTCTAAAAACATTTAAACTAGGGGACCTATTATTGCTATATGATAGTAAATTCAAGAAACAAGGGAAATTGAAGTTCTGCTGGTTAGGACCATATTATATTCACTAGATTAACGATTCCAGAGTAGTTAGACTCCAATGAATGGACAATACACTAGTAAGCGGACATGTCAATGGAGCATGACTAAAACACTATTTTTTAGAATAAAGTTGGAGGAGGCCGAGCTTATGATGGTATAGATTCAAGCTTAGATAGTACCCTTATCCATGCATAGGCACATTGGGCTGCCACATTAGCCAAGCTCAAAGTAGAACATCGAAATATATTGTCTAAATGAGCCATATGTCTTGAGGACAAGACATAATTTTAAAAGAGGGGATGATGTTAGTAGGTCAAATACTGGAATAGGGGATACTAGAGAATATCGAATGATAGACCTCGGTACCAGAAGAGACATGAGGTGCAAACCAAGAGACATGTCACTCCGAGGACATCTATATATATACCAAATGTAATAGATAGGATTTGGATATTAGAATAGGAGATATACATGATAATACCAATTCATACTAGAGCAAAGACTAGACCTGCTCGGGTATACCTATTGTAATCTGATCTATATATGTATATTCATGGGAGTTATAAGAGAAGTTATGTGTCATGATTGAGAATCTTTTATCTTTTATGTGTATTGTGATATGTTTAGATGTAATGGATTCCTACCGGTTAGGCCAATTCCTTAACTGTGTCTTTCGAGGTATAAATAGACTACTCAAGAAGTACTGGGTTATAGTTCTCTGGACTGTACTAGCCCCATATCTCTTTCCAACAAGACCCCTTAAATATAGGGATTAACTTATTGAGCTTAGGCATCACAACATGCATCACTAATAGGGAAAGTCTCTTTCAAGGGATAGTCCCTAGGGTTTCCAGATGAAGAGGTTAGGTGGTCTTGCCCTAAGGTCGAGACCTAAACCTAGCCAAAAAATAAAATAGGAACTATATCTAGAAAGCAAAATTAATAATCTAACCATTGAATGTTTTAAGACACTCCAATATGATATTCAAATTTTAATGTTAAATGATTCAAAAAGAAGTAGAAGCCTAATTGATTTAATTAAATAAATGACATTTTGATTTGCCCTAAGTGACTTTTAAGAGCATGATAGAAGATTAAATAACTAAGCATTAAAATCAAATTATGTAATCAAACACTTAAAACCATATTCTAAGTTTAAATAAAATATCCATTGAAAATTTCATATTAAAACATTAGAATTACCTCTCTAACATCAAATATAATTAATTTATCAATAATTTCAATAGGATAAAGGATTAATAATCCCTATGTGGGGGTTAACTAATCTAAACATGACTATAACCCCTAAGTCCTTAGGGTAACATAAAAAAATGACCTAAACAAATGTTATAAATATAGTTTTCAAACCTCTAGAGCCCATATTTTGAAATATACCAAGCCAATTTTTTTCACTTTTCCAATTACAATAAGCAGAGCAATACACAATCATTGAAGTTAGCACTTAAACCAAAACGATGTGGAATTCAACTCTAACCAAGAATGTACACCAGGATGGCATGATCATATGGTTAGAGGATCTCTATGCAATGCTGAAAAGGAACTCTAGCCAAGAATGCGCTGATGGTGACGAGCATATGGTCAGAGGGTCTCTATGCAATACTGATAAAGGAACTCTAACCAAGAATGTGCCTAATGATGATGAGCATATGGTCAGAGGGTCTTGATGCAATGCTGATACAAAGAACTCTAACCAAGAATGTGCCGGATGTCGACGAGCATGTGGTCAGAGGATCCCTACCACTATTATGCTGAAATAACTTGACATCAAGAATGTGCTTTCCAACTCAAAGTGGAATTAGAGCTACCATATGACGGAGATGCAAGGTATTATAAAGCAAATATGAGAAGAAGTATGAAGTGCTGATAGTACTACTGTTCAGCTTACAATAATTAGAGACTTCCAACCCAACTCAAATGATAGAAGTTAGCAAACTGAAATGATGGATCAACAACTTGAAAAGACCAAACCAGCAACATAAAACCCTACAAAAATGCTCACACCTCACTCATTTCTCAACCAAATGACCTCAAATCTGATGCAATGCACTCCTATGACAATGGCGACCAAGCTACACACCAGAGACCACTCTTAAACCCAAGTATTTATTTAGCACACTTTCCAATGCACTCCAAAGAGGGCAGCCTAGCAAGAAGGGTGATTTCCTTCTAGAAAAATGAGATTCTTCATAATAAAATTTGCAAATTGGTACAATGGGATGCCCAGCATAGACAAAGGGAAATATGAAATACCCCGAACAAATGTATTTTTATTTTCAGATTTATGAATGAAACTACAGATTCAGCCCTATTATCAGCAACTCCAAAAATGACATAAAATGCAAATAACTGAACTACAAATAGAACTCAAGCTACAATGCAATCCTCACTACAAAAAATCACTACTATCAGAAAACCTCTCCCTAGGTGCTATCTCTCAAGCATGAAGTGAGCCCAGGCTAGGAGGCATTCATTCCTCGAAGCAGTCCCAGAACCATTATGGTAGCATAACATTATCAAGATTTTGGATACCGAAATGAGAGCACTCTTCCTCCTTTTATACTTTTCCAACTGGGAGTCTCTAAATTCCTCTTGCATATGGGATAAAACATGAGAGGGAAAATAATATAATCCTCTTCAATTCTTTTTCAACCTTGACATTAAGTCGTTGAGCCTAGGCAACAAGGTCCAATATTAAATAATAAAGTTTAATTTATGGACTTTAAAACGGAGGCCAAGATGATGTCAGAAACCAATGATCTATAGCTCGTTGGAAAGGTCTTGACAAGATGAATCCAATCCCCACTCTCAAAATCTCGTTTCGATGCCAATCCCAAACTTACTAAAAATAGTAAATTCCTGAATGTCAAGAAAAACACATCCCTGCGAAGCTCTCTGAAAACCCAAAAAGAAACCGCCAACCAAACCACGTTCCACAAACAAAAGTAACCACCAAAACATGAAACCCCAATTTCAACCTCCGAGTAACCTACAGGTCTCCGGAATAGGCCAACGGTCAGCTGTAAAAGATCAACCTGGAAAACGGAACATTACATATTTGTTTGCAGATTTTGGAAGGGAAGAGTAAAGTAAGAAATCTTTTTCTCAGGGAAAGATTATTTCCTCACTAATTTTGTTTGTCTAGAAGATCAATGTTTTCTCTTTTAAGTTTTCTATATTCTCTTTTAAAAAGTTTACTAGTATTTAAATATTCTTGTTCTCTTTCAAGTTTCTATTGCTTTATTTCTGTAGTTAAAAGTTTTCACACAAAGTTTATTTGCTCAAAAAATTTCCCTCCAAATAGAATATTTCAAATAGCATTTGTATCCTTTCATATATATATATATATATATATATAATAGACTGTGTATACTATATATATACATATTTATATGTATACCACAAAACACACACACACACACACACACACATATGTCTATATGAAACTATGTATACCACAATATTAAATGGACAGAGGGCTAAAGAAAATAGTACAGGCTAAACGCTCTAAAAGTTTTAGGTAAAACTATTAAAGATAAAACAACAACAAAAAAGGGCACAATGGGGGGCTACAGATCCCAAGCTGCAGTCTATGGCGGGGCTGTGGAGCCCTTGCCCTTCACAGAGCCCATGGTCTCTATGAAGAATGGGGCCTTCGACCCCCTCAACAGTCCCCTGCACGTAGGGGCGTGGGTTAGGGCTTCGGCCCTGCCCGCCCCTACTTTAATCTAACATTTTAAAAAAAAACATAAATGTTTTCTAAATTATTTCCTTTCCTTTAAATATAGTTTATTTTCTTCATTTTGTTTAGTTTACACAAATATAGAATATAATTTTATTATATATAAACACACACACACACACACACACACATAAAAAAAAAAAACACACACACACACACACACAGACACAGTCCTAACCAAAATCATTTATCTCTTTCTAAAAAGAAATCATAGGGTAAGTGCAAGAAGATGGGGGGCCAAAAAGGGGTCTTAAGTGGCCACTTTTTGTTTTCTGAAATCAGGAAATGCTAGCCTTGGATGAGAAATTGAGCATAGTTACACTCAAAATTTGGAGATGCAACCAAAACAATGTTCATAGTGCTCCGAGTCTACTTTCTAAACTACTAATTTTTTTTGAAAATGGTATAGATTAAGGGTTTCAAAAGAGGGAGCCACATAAATTGGTGTTGTTTCTATCAAAAAGACATAACATAGCATGTTTTGTGGCTCCCTCAAAAGGTTAACTTTTTTTTGGTATTTTTAAAATCACTTTGGTGAGAAATTAGCTAACAACATGTAGTTTATGTCCAATTTTTTAAATAATTTTTTGATGAATATTTGATTTTTTACTAATTTTCAAAGTGGACACATCCTAAAAAAAAACAATTGGCCATGCTACCCCTATAAATTTTGAAAACTAATTGAAAATCATTTTTTCTTTTTTTTAATATGTGTAGAATGGAGTCTAGTTTCTAAATATTTAATTTTTTTGAAATTTCAATGAATGGTTAATTTACAATGAAAAAAAGACCAAATAGTGGTTTTTGCCCAAAACTAGACACACAAACAAAAGAAATTAAAGATGAAAGGCTTAACATTGTTGAAATGTGCAAAAAATTCAATCGTTAAATAGCTAAGAGAAAGCCTAACATTACCCAGGTGTTTGATTTATTTGACCTTGAAACATGTACAAATCTGAGGGTTAGCACGAACAAAATTATGTGAAATCTTGAAGAATCTACAAAAACACATCTATGGATGTTGAAAAGGCACTCCAAGCCTTTGGGTTGGAAATCCAAATCAAATCCCAAGCCCAAGGCTTGGGATTCCCAAAGCACAACATAACATGAGCGCGTTATAACGCGAGCACGTTATATTATGCTTTTTTTCTTTTTTTCATGTTTGTCGGTGTTTTCCCAGTTCAACATAACACAAGTGCGTTATAATGCGCTCATGTTATGTCTTCCTTTGAATGAGATATGTTCAAATTTCATAAGTATGTTTCATGGATGTTTATATCTATTCTTGTAGGTATGTATGCATGTTTGTATGTATGTACATGTATGCATGCTTGTATGTATGCATCTTTGTATGTATGTATGTTTCTATGTATGCATGTATGTATGTAAGTGTTTTGGGTTCAGTGTATATAAGGACCTGAGCCTTTATAGTTTTGAGGGTTGAGGGTTGAGGGATTAGGGCTTAAGTAATAGGTAGAGGGTAGAGAGTTGAGGGTTACATTTGAGGATTAATATTCAAGTTGTTGAGTGTATAAGATTAAGTGTGTAAGGCACGGGGATTAGGGTTTAGGGTTTATGATATGGATTGAGGGTATATAAGGCATAGGGTGACTTGGGTTGAGAGCACGTATGGTTTAGGTTTAATTTAAGTATAGGGTTGAGGCATAATATTCGAGGTTTAGGATATAAGGGTGAGGTTATATGTGTTGGTTTTTACTTCTGAATCAGCATTAGGGTTTGCCAGTTCTAATGCACAGGCAGATTCAGCCAACTAAATACAGGAGGTTGCGTGAGCTCCTCCCCTTCACTTCTGGTTCTACCGCACCAAGGGGGTATCCCTATTTGATAAAAGTATAACCTTGACTAGCTCAATGACAGAAGGATTTAACTTGACGGCAACAGGCAGAATACTCTCATGTATGGACCAAGATTTGTGTAACAAATCACAAGGTTGGCAACATTCTTGGACATAATGTCTAGTTAGGTATGAGAGCATGCAGAGGTTCCTAATCCTAATCCTACAACTAACAGGTGGAAGTGATGAGATGGGTTGAAATGGTATTTGGAGTGATGAGACTTTCCTAGACCCATTGAACAGACAAATTCCCAAACCAGTGCCTTATCTGGGCAGCAAAGTCATATCTAAGACTGTAAATGTCTCCCCATGACAACATAAATTCATATCCAGAGGACCTGAGAATAATGCTACTGCCTGACAGCAACATGTCCAAGAAAGAGTATCATTAATGATCATGCTTAACAGATCCTATGATGCAATCTATTTCCCTTTGTATCTGATCAAAAGCCTATTTAACCACTCCTTGAGCAGACGCAATAAATCAAACACACAGTATGCATACACTGAAAAACTTGGAAGTCCTTGACAACCTTGTTTGAAAGGAAAACAAATGACATATAGGAGATAATCAGAAACAATACATACACAGGTGTTTTTCATTTAAAATCAATCTGCATAGAAGGTCATCACAGAGAAAATCATCATTTACAATCCAAGATAGATTAGTACACCAAACTAAGGACCGAGTTGAGAAAATGTGAACACCTTATGTTCAGAGTCAGAGCTGAAAGCCCAAAAAACCTCCAACCTCTCAAAAGTAACATAGCCAAAACCATTTATACAGAACCATGTACATTTAGCAATTAATTACATGGCCAGAAGTCAAAAATCTGCCAGATACATCCATCAGAGGGAATGGCTCTCAGAAGCCATCAATGCAGCAGACAAGGGAGGCCTCGAGCCTTGCGCCACCATCTAGGAGTCTTCATTCACAATCAGGCAGTTTAATCGCTTGTACCATTGCCCATACTCCTGCTACAGTCACCATTGATGGCCCAACAACCCGCAACCATCGAGAAAACTATTGCTGCGTTCAAATGGAAGTTTCTAGCCAAAACACCCTCTTCGCAGGCTCAAACTACACAGGGGAATAATCCCACATGCACGGTGCCGAGACCACACTAGCACTTTATAAACATAGCTGCATACATAATAGGTGTCGAGCGTTTTGCCGCACTCGACACACGACCCTTCGCCAAAAGCCCATCGGCCAAATCTACACCATCGGCTTGCCCCAAAAACCTCTCGTCGATCTCAATCGTCTCACCGACGACACCTTCGCAAGCCTCTATCAGCTAGCCCAAAAGCTTCCTTGGCCGATAGACCAACTCTCCCCGATGGCCACCAAAACACCCTCGTCGGCGAAACCTCCACTGTCGGCCCAACATCTGCCCGTTCACCCGACAGTCTATGTCATGCCGATGACCGTTCCAAATCCCTTGTCACCAAGACATAGACCATCGACACACCAATGAAAGCTCCCATTGACCTCAAAAGTCCTGTTGATGCCTACCTTCGCATTCCCCATCGGCTAGAGAAACACCATCGAGCCAACACATTCCATCCCTGCCGACACAGCCAGTCACACCGATGCACCAACGAGCCACACTCTACTCCACTATTGGCCAAACACTCTCCATCAGCGGACCACAAAGAGCTGCCCCTGATAGCCAAGGTCACTCCGATGACCGAACTCCTCGCTCCCATCGGCCAGACACACATCATCGGAGCAATTGAAAAAACACTGGCCGACACCCTTAGTCACACTGACGAACACCTCCCTAAAGCCTCCAACTTCCACATCGGCCAGAGAAGACCCATCGGTGGACCCTCCAACTGCTAGCCCGATATGCAATCTTACTCTGATGGCATTCCCCATTGGGCAAACTCCTTACATCGGCGGCCCAAAAATTTGCTTCGCCGATAGCCAAACACATGCCGATGGACATCCATCAGCCAGACCAAAACAATCAGAGCACTCAAGAAATCTTTCGTCGATGAAGCCAATCACTCTGATAAGACCAAAAACATAAAGCCTTGAACTGTTGAACCCCGAACCAAAAGGGTTCAACACGAGGGTTCAACGTGATGGTTCAAACATCAAAAATAATACTCCATAGGCAACAAAGCTTCGAACCATTGAACCTTGAACCAAAACAAAAAGGTTCAAGCGGGAGGTTCAACGATGCAATATTTGCACAAGGCAAATGCATAATGCGACCCGTTAGAAGAAAATTGAACCCTGAACCACTGAACCACTGAACTTAGATAAAAAAGGGTTCAAGTTCAAACTGAAATGTCGAAGACACAAAAACGAACCCATGCCGATGGAGAAAAGACGAAGACCCCTCCTCAAGAAATGAGATGCAGATGCTGAAAAGTACTGAAGGGGTGCAAAAACTTAGAACCTTTTAGATATTTTGGGATGGTGCCTGCATGAAAATTGCTAAATTAACTGACAGTGAATTCAAACACCAATAGTGGCTCTGATTGGGGATGTGCAGGTGCAAGACTGCAGCGAGAACCCCAGATCTCTGGGATGCAGACCAGTGCCTCATCCATTGGGCATAGAGTCATGAAGTTACCATGATCTACATCACCAATCAAACTTGATGGCCTAAGGCCACCAAGAAAAGGAAAACCAATATTTCCCCTTTTCAAACACCTTGTTCTCATCTGCATACACTGGGTCAAGCCTGAGAGTACTGCCATGATCTGACCATAAGCTACCTTGGTCATTTGCATGTTCAACCTTCTGATTTAGTTTGTCACTGTCACCCTTATGCAAACAACCCTCAGCATCAGGCAACAAATGGATGCAGAATGTATCAAGCAATGCATACTCAAATGGCATAGAACACAGGTTATCATCACTATGCATTGCAAAATGATTTCCTAGCTAGACTGAAAATTGAAAGCACTCGAAGTCCACCACACAACTAGGAAAAATAGAGCTCTCTTTATACGCTGGCCTCTCAAAAGAAAAGCTTTCAAATTCACAATTGTGCACATCATGCACACAACCAATAGCAGCACCAAACTAGAAAAGATCAGGCTCTGGCATCTCTTTCAAATCAGGCACATTTTTACAGTCACTTACCTGATGTATGTTGTTTCCTCTTTCATCAGGATGAGAAACAGAATCCATGTCAAAAACAATGTCTAGATCCTCACCATACTCAGACAGATCCTCATCATCACATGTGTCATAAATGGGTGACCCAGGTGCATCAGTTTCATCGTAGTATGCCATTGGTTCATGGGTAGCAGAGCACGCATTTTCATCACCAATGGATTCACTCTGTGGAGGAGTATCAGCCTATGTGTCATAAGAAAAATAGCCATCGAATGAAAAACAATCATGCTCTGCACTAGCACTTATTTCAATTTCTGACTGCTCTTCATGATCTCCATGTGTTTGAAAGGTAGGCAATGGGTCACACATGGGACTATTTTTCTGTTTGCTTATACCTTCTTTGTCTTGAGTACAATACTCACAGTTGTCTCCACAGGTCCATTCCAAAAGTTGCTCATTACTGTCCACAACCTCGTTGTTGTTTTCATGGCCAGCTACCTCATCATTGCAATGGGAGTCTTCATTAGTTCCTTCATTGGCATCCTCAATTGGTGAACAATCCAGTTGAGCTGTATTGTTAGCATTATGTTTAAATACAACAGTCTCAACCTCTATGCTTTCATTTTTATTTTTATCTGCACATGATGCTTTAATTATTTGGTCATTTGCAGCTTCACAACTATTTTTCACACCAAAGCCTGTGGACAAGGGTTTCAACAAGTGCTTATTTCTAATTTTTTCTATATTTTCTACGAACTTGTATGCCATCTGCATACTTGTCACCTTGAAATCCCTCAGTAATGCACTAGAGCCCTCCTCAAAAGCCTCAAAGAATATGCCTACACAGGCTGAAATATCAGGTCTAAAGACTTCTGGGATCTGTGAAAAGGCTATTGCAAACCTATGACTGAAAACAACACATTGCTCTTCATCTTGTTTTCTAATTCTCATCAATTCTGCAACAAGATCGGCCGGTTCTTTTGCAAATTCTTCCTTGAAACAGTTAGCAAGCTCATCCCAATAGGCAAAGGATCTTTTTGAAAAGCTCAAATACCAGTCTTTTGCTTTTGCATCAAAGGACCTAACAAAAAACCTCATCCACATATCCTCATCTCTAAATGAATGCTTTCCCATGAACTCATGAAAATTTTGGATATGTGCATTCCCATCACATACACTTTGACCACTAAATCTAGGCATATGACAGTATATCCTAGCAGGCATAGTTTCTACTTTATAGTCAACCCATGACAAATCTAATTGGTCATACAAAGGATCAAAAGGGGTGGCAGGAGGTTTAGCTTTCTGACTGGTAGACACAACAGGGTTATTGTTTTTTAACTGGGCCTGCTCAGCCTCTAAGAATATCAACCTATTTCTTATCTCTTTTATTCTTTTATCCAACATTTCATCGCTGAGTATGGGATAATTCATACTTGGATTCATAAAAATTTTACTCTTAGACATCCTTTGTCTGCCTAAGACCTAAGGCTTCCCCTGGCATCTAACTTATGCAGTAAAATAGCAAATATAAAGGGGAAGGAACAAGGTACCTTTTCTCATACAGATACTGAAGTCTGAACAGCACATTTTTGTCACAACACACATCAACTTTTCATGTGCATTTAGATCTTTTGCAGAGTCGCCAACTCTCCAGAGAGGACAAAATTTACAGCAGCTGAAAGCTCAACACATATTTTTCTGAGTTCATACCACCAGCAGAGCATCATTATTCACATGAAAGACTCCCCAGCAGAGTCGCCATTTTGTTGGTTTTTGCTTCTGAATCAGCATTAGGGTTTGCCAGTTCTAATGCACAGGTAGATTCAACCAACTGAATATAGGAGGTTGCGTGAGCTCCTCCCCTTCACTTCTGGTTCTACCGCACCAAGGGGGGTTTCCCTATTTGATAAAAGTATAACCTTGACTAGCTCAATGACAGAAGGATTTAACTTGACGGCAACAGGCAGAATACTCTCATGTATGGACCAAGATTTGTGTAACAAATCACAAGGTTGGCAACATTCTTGGACATAATGTCTGGTTAGGTATGAGAGCATGCAGAGGTTCCTAATCCTAATCCTACAACTAACAGGTGGAAGTGATGAGATGGGTTGAAATGGTGTTTGGAGTGATGGGACTTTCCTAGACCCATTGAACAGATAAATTCCCAAACCAGTGCCTTATCTAGGCAGCAGAGTCATATCTAAGACTGTAAATGTCTCCCCATGACAACATAAATTCATATCCAGAGGACCTAAGAATAATGCTACTGCTTGACAGCAACATGTCCAAGAAAGAGTATCATTACTGATCATGCTTAACAGATCCTATGATGCAATCTATTTCCCTTTGTATCTGATCAAAAGCCTATTTAACCACTCCTTGAGCAGACGTAATAAATCAGACACACAGTATGCATACACTGAAAAACTTGGAAGTCCTTGACAACCTTGTTTGAAAGGAAAACAAATGACATACAGGAGACAATCAGAAACAATACACACACATGTGTTTTTCATTTAAAATCAATCTGCATAGAAGGTCATCACAGAGAAAATCATCATTTACAATCCAAGATAGATTAGTACACCAGACTAAGGACCGAGTCTGTAGCAAAAAATGCCTTTCAAAATGTGAACACCTTATGTTCAGAGTCAGAGTCGAAAGCCCAAAAAACCTCCAACCTCTCAAAAGTAACACAGCCAAAACCATTTAAATAGAACCGTGTACATTCATCAATTAATTACATGGCCAGAAGTCAAAAATCTGCTAGATACATCCATCAGAGGGAATGGCGCTCAGAAGCCATCAATGCGACAGACAAGGGAGGCCTCAAGCCTTACGCCACCATCTGGGAATCTTAATTCACAATCAGGTAGTTTAATCGCTTGTACCATCGCCCATACTCTGCTACAGTCACCATTGATGGCCCAACAACCCGCAACCATTGAGAAAACTATCACTGCATTCAAATGGAAGTTTCCCACCGAAACGCCCTCTTTGCAGGCTCAAACTACACAAGGGAATAATCCCACATGCACGGTGCTGAGACCACACTAGCACTTTATAAACATAGCTGCATGCATAATAGGTGTCGAGCGTTTTGTCGCGCTCGACACACGACCCTTCGCCAAAAGCCCATCGGCCAAATCTACACCATCGGCTTGCCCCAAAAACCTCTCGCCGATCTCAATCGTCTCACCGATGACACCTCCGCAAGCCTCTATCGGCCAGCCCAAAAGCTTCCTTGGCCGATAGACCAACTCTCCCCGATGGCCACCAAAACACCCTCATCGGTGAAACCTCCACTGTCGGCCCAACATCTGCCCGTTCACCCGACAGTCTATGTCAAGCCGATGACCGTTCCAAATCCCTTGTCGCCAAGACATAGACCATCGGCACACCAATGAAAGCTCCCACCGACCTCAAAAGTCCTGCCGATGCCTACCTTCGCATTCCCCATCGGCTAGAGAAACGCCATCGGGCCAACACATTCCATCCCTGCCGACACAGCTAGTCACACTGACGCACCAATGAGCCACACTCTGCTCCACTATCGGCCAAACACTCTCCATCGGTGGACCACAAAGCATTGCCCCCGATAGCCAAGGTCACTCCGATGACCGAACTCCTCGCTCCCATTGGCTAGACACACATCATCGGAGAAACTGAAAAAACACTGGCCAACAACCTTAGTCACACTGACGAACACCTCCCTAAAGCCTCCAACTTCCACATCGGCCAGAGAAGACCCATCGGCGGACCCTCCAACTGCTAGCCCGATATGCAATCTTACTCCAATGGCATTCCCCATCGGGCAAACTCCTTACATCGGCAGCCCAAAAATTTGCTTCGCCGATAGCCAAATACACGCCAATGGACATCCATCGGCCAGACCAAAACAATCAGAGCACTCAAGAAATCTTTCACCGATGAAGCCAATCACTCTGATAAGACCAAAAACATAAAGCCTTGAACCGTTGAACCCCGAACCAAAAGGGTTCAACATGAGGGTTCAACGCGATGGTTCAAACATCAAAAATAATACTCCATAGGCAACAAAGCTTCGAACCATTGAACCTTGAAGCAAAACAAAAAGGTTCAAGCGGGAGGTTCAACGATGCAATATTTGCACAAGGCAAATGCATAATGCGACCCGTTAGAAGAAAATTGAACCCTGAACTGCTGAACCACTGAACTTAGAGAAAAAAGGGTTCAAGTTCAAACCGAAATGTCGAAGACACAAAAATGAACCCATGCCGATGAAGAAAAGACGAAGACCCCTCCTCAAGAAATGAGATGCAGATGCTGAAAAGTACTAAAGGGGTGCCAAAACTTAGAACCTTTTGGATATTTTGGGATGGTGCCTGCATGAAAATTGCTAAATTAACTAACTGTGAATTCAGGCACCAACAATATGGTCTAAGGATGAGGGTTTGAGGGTGTAGGCTTTAGGTTTAAGGTATAGGGTTCATGATTGAGGTATTAGGGCTTAAGTATATTGTTGAGGGTATAGGGTTGAGGGTTTAGGGATAGGTTTTAGGGTTTAAGGTTTAAGGGTTAAGGGTTGACGGATAGGGTTTAAGGTATAGTGTCTTGGGTTGAGGGTCTAGGAATAGGGATAGAATTTAGGGTTTAGGGACGAGGGATTAGGGTTGAGGAGGGTTAAGGGATTAAGGTTTAAGGTATAACTTTCTGAGGGTTGAGTGTTTAAGGATAGGGCTTAGGGTTTAGGGTTGAGGGATTAGGGTTTAAGGAATAGTGTTGAGTGTTGAGGGTTTAGGGATAGGGTTTAGGGTTGATGGATTATGGTTTAGAGTTGATGGATTAGGGTTTAAGGAATATTGTTGAGGGTTGAGGGTTTAGGAATAGGGTTTAGGGTTGAGGCATTAGGGTTTAGGGTTGATAGATTAGGGTTTAATGTTGAGAGTTGAGGGTTGAGGGTTGAGGGTTTAGGGATAGGGTTGGTGGTCAAGGGATTAGGGTTAAAGTAGAGTGTTGAGGGTAGAGGGATTAGGGATAGGGTTTAGGATTGAAGGTTTAACGATTGAGGGTTGAGGATTTAGGGCTGAGGGTTAACAGATTGGGGTTTAAGATATAGTGTTGAGAATCAAGGGTTTATGGATAGGTTTTAGGGTTTAAGTTTTAAGGGTTAAGGGTTGATATATAGGGTTTAGGGTTTAGGGATAAGGGATTAGGGTTTAAGGTATAGTGTCGAAGGTTGAGGGTTTAGGAATAGGGATAGCGTTTAGGGTTTAGGGATGAGGGATTAGGGTTTAAGGTATAGTGTCGAGGTTTGAGGGTTTATTGATAGTGTTTAGGGTTGAGGATTAAGGGATTAGGTTTTAGGGTTGATGGATTAGGGTTTAAGGTATAGTGTTGAGGGTTGACGGTTTAGGGATAGGGTTTAGGGTTGGTGGATTAGCGTTTAATGTCAAGGTTAGGGTTAGAGTGTCGAGGGTAGAGGGATTAGGGATAGGGTTTAGGGTTGAAGGTTTAAGGATTAAGGGTTGAGGCTTTAGGGATGAGGGTTTAAGGCCTAAGATATAGTGTCGAGTGTTGAGGGTGTAGGGGTAGGGTTTAAGTTTTAAGGGTTAAGGATTGAGGGATAGGGATTAGGGTTTAAGTTATAGTGTTGAGGGTTGATGGTTTATGGATAGGGTTTAGGTTTGAGGGATTAGGGTTTAGGGTTGATGAATTAGGGTTTAATGTTGAGAGTTGAGGGTTGAGGGTTGAGGGTTGAGGGTTTAGGGTTTAGGGATAGGGTTGATGGTCAAGGGATTAGGGTTAAAGTAGAGTGTCGAGGGTAGAGGGATTAGGGATAGGGTTTAGGGTTGAAGGTTTAAGGATTTATGGTTGAGGATTTAGGGATGAGGGTTAAGGGATTAGGGTTTAAGATATAATGTCAAGTGTTGAGGGCGTAGGGATAGGTTTTAGGGTTCAAGTTTAAGGGTTAAGGGTTGAGGGATAGTATCGATCCCATTGAGGGTTTAGGAATAGGGATAGTGTTTAGGGTTTAGGGATGAGGGATTAGGGTTGAGGGTTGATGGATTAGGGTTGAGGGTTGACGGATTAGGGCTTAGGGATAGGGTTTAGGGTTGAGGGATTAGGGTTTAAGGTATAGTTTTGAGGGTTTAGGGATAGGATTTAGGGTTGAAGTATTAGAGTTAAGAGTTGAGGGATTAGGGTTTGACATTGAGTGTTGAGAGAGGAAGCATGTATAGTTTTGGTTCTTGATGGAACTTAGGAGGAGAGATGGCACATTCAGATGCTATCTTACTCAATGTCTTTTATCTTTGTCTCAACTAGGATAGGAATGCATGTAGTGGTATCTAGTCAGGTGCAAAACTATCACATACACTATGGTCATGGTAATGTTTGCTCACAGTGTTGGCATCTTATACAATCACAACAATGTTCAGGTTTTAGGGTTGAGGGTTTAGTGATAGGGTTGAAGGTTGAGGGATTAGAGTTAAGGGTTGACGGATTAGGGTTTGATGTTGAGGGTTGAGTACATTGAGGTTCAAGGGTTGAGGGTTTAGGGATAGGGTTGGAGGGTTTAGGGATAAGGGATTAGGGTTTAAGGTATAGTATCAAGCCCATTGAGGGTTTAGGAATAGGGATAGCATTTAGGGTTTAGGGATGAGAGATTAGAGTTGAGGGTTGAGGGATTACGGTTGAGGGTTGAGGGATTAGGGTTGAGGGTTGAGGGATTAGGATTTAAGGTATAGTGTTGAGGGTTTAGGGATAGGGTTTAGGGTTGAGGAATTAGAGTGAAGGGTTAAGGGATTAGTATTTGACGTTGATGGTTGAGACTTTAGGGTTTAGGGTTTAGGGATAGGGTAGAGGGTCGAGGGATTAGAGTTAAGGGTTGAGGGATTAGGGTTTGACGTTGAGGGTTGAGGGTTGAGGGTTCAGGTTCGAGGGTTGATGGTTTAGGGATAGGGTTGAGGGTCAAGGGATTAGGGTTACAGTAGAGTGTCAAGGGTATAAGGATTAGGGATAGGGTTGGAGGGTTTAGGGATAAGGGATTAGGGTTTAAGGTATAGTATTGAGCCCATTGAGGGTTTAGGAATAGTGATAGCATTTTGGGTTTAGGGATGAGGGATTAGAGTTGAGGGTTGATGGATTATGGTTGAGGGTTGAGGGTTGAGGGATTAGGGTTGAGGGTTGAGGGTTTAGGGATAAGGTTTAGGGTTGAGGATTGAGGGATTAGGGTTTAAGGTATAGTGTTGAGGGTTTAGGGATGGGGTTTAGGGTTAAGGGATTAGAGTGAAGGGTTGATCGATTAGGATTTGACGTTGAGGGTTGAGGGTTGAGGCTTTAGGGTTTAGGGATAGGGTTGAGGGTCGAGGGATTAGAGTTAAGGGTTGAGGGATTAGGGTTTGATGTTGAGGGTTGAGGGTTGAGGGTTGAGGGTTGAGGTTCGAGGGTCGAGGGTTTAGGGATAGGGTTGAGGGTCAAGGGATTAGGGTTAAAGTAGAGTGTCTAGGGTATAAGGATTAGGGATAGGGTTGGAGGGTTTAGGGATAAGGGATTAGGGTTTAAGGTATAGTATCAAGCCCATTGAAGGTTTAGGAATAGGGATAGTGTTTAGGGTTTAGGGATAAGGTTTAGGTTTGAGGGATTAGAGTTAAGGGTTGAGGGATTAGGGTTTGACGTTGAGTGTTGAGGGTTGAGGTTTTAATGTTGAAGGTTTAGGGATAGGGTTGAGGGTCGAGGGATCAGAGTTAAGGGTTGAGGGATTAGGGTTTGACATTGAGGGTTGAGTACATTAAGGTTTGAGGGTTGAGGGTTTAGGGATAGGGTTGAGGGTTGAGGGATTAGGGTTAAAGTAGAGTGTTGAGGGTATAAGGATTAGGGATAGGGTTGGAGGGTTTAGGGATAAGGGATTATGGTTTAAGTTATAGTATCGAGCCCATTGAGGGTTTAGGGATGAGGGATTAGAGTTGAGGGTTAAAGGATTAGGGTTGAGGGTTGAGGGATTAGGGTTTAGGGATAAGGTTTAGGGTTGAGGGTTGAGGGATTATGGTTTAAGGTATAGTGTTGAGGGTTTAGGGATATGGTTTAAGGTATAGTGTTGAGGGTTGAGGGATTAGAGTGAAGGGTTGAGGGATTAGGATTTGACGTTGAGGGTTGAGGGTTGAGGCTTTAGGGTTTAGGGTTTAGGGATAGGGTTGAGGGTCGAGGGATTAGAGTTAAGGGTTGAGGGATTAGGGTTTGACGTTGAGGGTTGAGGTTTGAGGGTCGAGGGTTTAGGGATAGGGTTGAGGGTCAAGGGATTAGGGTTAAATTAGAGTATCGAGGGTATAAGGATTAGGGATAGGGTTGGAGGGTTTAGGGATAAGGGATTAGGGTTTAAGGTATAGTTTCAAGTCCATTGAGGCTTTAAGAATAGGGATAGTGTTTAGGGTTTAGGGATGAGGGATTAGAGTTGAGGGTTGAGGGATTAGGGTTGAGGGTTGAGGGATTAGGGTTTAGGGATAAGGTTTAGGGTCTGAGGTAGACAAGGAGTGACTGAGAGACATAGAGAGGGGAGAGGTAGAGAGGTGAGGGGGAGAGATAAGTGAGATATAGAACATGAGCTAATGGAACTAGAGGTGAGATATTGTAAAGGTGCTAATGAAGGTGAGATAGGCACAAATATTTATGGATCAATCTATAGCAGGACAAAATGCGAGTGTGTTATAATGCGCTCACATTTTGTCCTGCTATAGAAATGGTAAAAAAGGGTTGACCCCCGTGATCCAGGCCCACATGCTCTATTTTCATACTGATTATGCATGTGCTCTGACAAAAAAGAAGTGCTTTCATGCTATTGGGAAGTTCACATGCACATTTTACACATTCTACCACCTTTGTATGATCTTTCCACCACCTTTTCTACTTTTCCAACTTGAGAAGGAGGAAATAACATAGTTTTCACACCAAGTTTGATATATATCTATTCAAGTTTCAATTTTTGTAGTGTTGCAATGTTAATTGTGATTGAATTTTAGGAATTTAACATTATAGATTGGTTAATAGTATTGTTGTTAGTAATTATATTTGAGTGTTATTCAATTTAACATTGACAAGGAAGCAAGTGGTGAAAAACTCAAATTGTTGAGGAGTTTGATGCAAGAAGAAAAAAACACTACATAATTGGGTACTCTCTTCATTCGAATCTTCATTTTTTAGGTATGTCAAGTCTTTACATGCATGTTCTTTACATTTTCCTTAATTCTATTTAAATTACTTTATCATGCTTTATCATATATGTTTAAAATAGACACATTCCCAATCAAGAAAGTAGCCTACAATATCACATGATGCCATGTATATTTTCTACACTTGGGCTGTTTAATAATTATGTGTAATAAATAGACCTTAACATACCATGATGTCAAACTATACAAGAATAAATCCTTACAACATAAGAAAAATACAATCCCACTATTATTTTGTCATATTAACAAGTTAAAATACAAATGAATAGGTGCCAAGATCATACAAGTATGCACATGACATGATGATGTGTATGTACATATCTTGGGCTAGGACATTCCTTATGCACCTATTCATGATGATTTGTACATGCACATGACACAACAATTGCTGTATATTCCTTCACAAGCCACCCAAATCCTAGTATCCCTAGTACCAACAAAACACCTTCTCAGTTCCAAATCCTAGTAGCCCTAGTAACAACAAACATGTCAAATTGGGTCTGCCTCAACCTTTTCAAGCATGAAGTCCCATGTACTCTTTTCATGGCTGCAATAATTTTCTTTGTATGCTTTGTACCTATTTTGGTTGAGTGACATTTACTCTTTTACATGATGATTGTATGTACATTTACTATGAAGGGTTGAATGACATATATTTTAGTTATTTGTATGGGTTCATTTCTTAGGAACTAATATTGGTCTCTTTAACATGCTATAGAGAAATTCTCTGTCATGCCAAGGAAACGATCAAGAATTAAACCAACACAGGAAGAGATAGAAGCTAAGAATGCAAAGAAAGCAGTGGCTATGAGGGAACTTCGTGAGAAGAGGAAATTGGACACGATAAATGAAGACATGCCAATTGAAGAGGAACCACAACCATCACAAAAAGATATGGTATTGGCGGCACAAATAGAACGAATGCAAAAACTTCATGCTACGAGAGATTTGAATGCCATAGTTCGAGACACATCCTCTACCGCAAGTCAACATGTAGGGACACCATCTACCACATCTCAAGTTGAGTGTACATCATCACTCACATGTGATGAAGGAGGTATGCCATCATTCCCACCTCAATCTCAAGGTATGTCATCTATTCTATCTTCAATTGAAAGTATGCCATATAGCCCAGCTCATTTAAATATTGATGAAATTACTAATGTTGAGATGAATTTATCTAACTTAACACCACCTAGAATTTTGCATAGAAAGCCAGAGTATTTGATTGATATTGATGAGAATATTTTGCATCCAATGGAAGGTAAGATTCTAAAACACACTTGTAGAAGATATGCTCATAAGATTTAGAGATTGTTCTTTGAAAAGTTAAATGAGACTGCAAGATGTCAACTAATCCTTGAAATGATGCGAAGTATAAAGTATAGGTCCATCATGAAGATTCTTGGGTTGAGAACATCAAAGGCCTCAAGTGAAAAATCTATTATTAAGAATCTAATGAGTGTGTATGAGAGTGTGGGTAACACCTCACGCACAAAAGATAGTAATGCAACATGATGTGTGATTACATCGACTATAGTAAGTAGTCAAAAGAAGAAAGATCATCTCATTAGAAAGATGAGTCAAGAATTGAGAATTAATAGGAAAACTTTATCAAGAGTGGTTGGAAGACGCCAAAGAATTGAGGACACTAATCCAATGAATTATGGGTGTTCTTGGGGAGACTACCACGAAAAGATAAACCAATTGTTAAAGCATTGAGATCACTAATTGAAGACTTTTGGAAGAATTACACAAGGGTATCTCTGAATCAAAGGGATGCGGTAAGAAGGAGAATTGGTAGTCAGAACTGTGAGTCACATCCAAAGCATTTTTTGGATGAGACTCAAACATAGTTTTATGGTAAACTTCTAGAGAAGTATCCTCAAATTAAAATTTGTCAAAGATATTTTGAAATGCTAAAACTATGTCAAGATAAATCACACACACACTACTTGTTGTTGTAGATTACATATTGAATTTTCTAACCATTTTGATGTTTATAGGTCTATATGTTTAGATATGCATACTAACAATGTTTTACAGGGTTGTGCCATATGTGCCCCACCAACATCTTCAAGAGACTTCATATCAAGAATTTTATGTGAAAGAGAGGAAGGTCAAATATTCTACAAGAAATTATGCCTGGATGGCACATGTCATTGTTGCGGTGGCTTGCAACATTTGCCAATATGTGAACATATGAAAAGAACACATGCAGTTGGAAATGAACTAGTAGAGTTTGGCAAGTATAAAACAGTGGCATACAATACAAAAGATGGTAAAGAAGCAAAGAGGTGTGAATTGGTTATTTAAAAGATTTCAGTGTATCAGTTTATGCCTATATTTCATGACAGCATAGTGTATGAGTATGGAAGACATGCTCATAGAGCTCAATGGTTGGACTTGTAATTCAGGTTATGCAAGGACACATTTCTGGTTGGTAGCATTGTTTCAGTCGTCGACTTTGCAGAGAACTACAATCTACAGCCATAGCGTGAGGTGTAATCACAATATTACAACTCCACACAAGTTTCTATATTTGTGCACATCGCATTCATTCATGCGAATGATAGTACAGAGGATGATAGAAAGATCATAAGGGAGTATAATTTATATATTAGTGATGATCCCACACATTCTATGGAGTTTGTGCAAGGTTTCTTTCATGTGTTCTACAATGATTTGGCTAGAAGGGGCATATCATTCAGTCAGCATATCATATGGTTGGATAACTATGCATCACAATTCAAGAACTAATAGAATTTCTATTAGCTGAGTAGGAGGCATAATTTTATAGATATTTAGCATATGTGAAACTTTTGTGAGGCCGGGCATGGAAAGGGGGAGCATGATGGTGCAGGAGCATGTATCAAAAGAGCCATAGCATGAGAAGAGTTAAAGTATAAAGACAATGCAAAGTTGACAGATGCAAAATTGATTGGCGAGTGGTGTAATGCTTCCATGGGTCCAGGTAATGAAGGTAAGTCTTTAGTTCATAGATTTTTTTGGTTGATAGATGATACTAACATTGCACCATATGAGGATTGTTGTACACTGACAGGATCAAATGAGATGCACTCTTTCAGAAGCTCAATTGTAGGTTCATGGAGTATCCATACATGAAAGATGTCATGCTTTTGTTCTTCCTATACAATTCAAGCCTGGGATGAGTGCGAGTCAAAGGAGTTGGTTGACGAATGGCAGTTAAGTTATCTTAGCCCACTTGACATGTATCGACCCCCGATGACACTGGAACTAACATAGATGGAATCATCAGTTGACTTTGACCACATATTAGATCTAGTTCAACCAGGTAATATAACTATTTGCATAGTTTTTAAAATTCCTAATGTCATCTTACTTTGTAGTGTTTTTGTAATGTTGACTAATTTCATCTAATTTGCTACACATATCAATGTAGGGCATGTATATGCAGTTATTGTAGATGAAGATAATGAAGAGGGAACAGATTATTACTTATGTCATTGTGTTGAAGCCAAAAAGAAATTGGAGGCCCCAGTTACAGATGGAGAAAACATCGAATACCCTACAAGCTCAATGGTTATTACTGGAACATGGCTTAGAAGGTACCCACATAAGAGTGTTAATGTTTGGTTGTTTCAGGACTTTGACACGCATTAGAAGATTCTTCATTACTCGAACCTTGTCGTGGCATCCAATGTTCATTTGGTATAGTATCGGGGTAGACCTTTGAACAAAATCTTGTGGAAGGTGCATGAGTCTGACCATGAAGCAATACTTGACACAATAAAGAAGGTACCCACATAAGAGTGGTTATTACTGGAACATGGCTTAGAAGGTACCCACATAAGAGTGTTAATGTTTGGCTATTTCAAGACTTTGAAACGCATCAAAAGATTCTTCATTACTCGAACCTTGTCATGGCATCCAATGTTCATTTGATACAGTATCGGGGTAGACCTTTGAACAAAATCTTGTGGAAGGTGCGTGAGTCTAACCATGAAGCAATACTTGACACAATAAAGAGTACAGCAGACCTAGATGGTTCATTGGATTAATTTGTAAGTATTCACATTGATTTTGTAAAGTCATGTTACATTGATTTGTAAGTATGCACATTAATTTGTAAGGTTTGTCTTTTTTTTATTTCCTGTTGCACTTTTACACATATACACATTTTTACATCATCATGTTATGCTTCATGGGGTTAGACCTAAGTGATGGATGAAGTTGATCCTGAGAATAATGTATAAAATCTAGGTAATGTATAAAATATAGGTGTCTCTAGGTGTCTTGGTTTCTAACTAGATAATAGGTGTCTCTAATTGTGATGTAGAGGCAATGGGATAGTTGGAGGATGGCAAACTAGACAAGGTTTCCTTATGCTCTAAAGCCCAAATTTCATGATCATTATACAAAAGTGGGAACAACAGTTAGAGAATCTAAATTTTTCATGGAAAAGGTGATTTTAGATGCTATGGGACCCATTCCAATCATTGCCAAAGGTAGACCAAACTCAGGATTAACACTTCCTTGACAAACCCAAGAAATGGCTTGTAGCCCTAAAAAAGGAGAATAGTCCTAATAACTTTTGATATAGATCTTCAAACATAGAACTTGGACAATTAGTAGATACCCATTTGGACTCCCTATCACATATCCAAAACTAGGTATAGGTTGTTTTGGATGATATACCCTAACCTATAACTCCTCTCAATAACCTAGAGCCCCAATTAGGCCTAAAATACAAAGAGACCCCCCTTAAATTCACACACAAAACTCAACCAATGACTTGAGCACTTAGTATTCATGCCAAAACCATGAATTTTGTGTGTTTTGTCCTCCTACAATCTGTTGTTCCCAAAAATGCCTGTATGGTTCCTTCTCTATGTCTCTAAACATCACCTAACACATGGTTTTGTTAGGTTTCCTCAAAGAAAACTTCTTTTCCTTAGATTTCCTACCAAAAACTCATCATAGCATATTAGAACAGACCTACTACAACCCATTCCACTGATCAAAAGTGAATCAAATCAGTGGAATGGCCAAAAAATGCATGATTCTTACCAAAACCCTAGATAAGGGTTTCTTAAACTATTTTCAAGAAAATGAGTCTTACTCTACTCTAGAATTGTTTCAAGATGCCAAACTAGATGCAAATGAATTTCAACTCACTCTAGTTTCATGCCACCACCATAGTCCTTCACAACATGTCCGTACAGAAACAGGGTACGGACTACTACAACAGAATTATACAGAAAATGCAGAATTTCTAAGTTTTTATTACTGTTTCTCCTCCAAAAGACTTCTCCTCCAAGTCCAAAGTCTTAGAAAGTATATACAATGGATTGAGAGGCAGTTGGGTTTGATGGAGGGTGTATAACTTTTCTTCCACCATCGAACTACCCTATAAGTTTCAAAATAGCAACTACTTGCCATTGTTGCAACTGTCCTAATTATGACTGCAGTGACTTGTTTAGGCTTAGTGAAACCTTCAAAAGACTTGACAATTGTCTTAAACCTTTGACAAGACTTGACATGCCTTTCTAAAACTTTGACATGCCTTTGTAAGCCTTACAACATGAGGTTTTACATGACCGTCCATTAAGACTTTATGACTGCCTCCTATACAATGTATGATTGTATGATGGCTTATTACAAACATGGCATTATAGCCCTTATTACAACATGAGAATGGCCTCCAAGACCTTATTGAATCCACAAAACAAAATGAACAACAAAAACAAGAGAACTCAAGACCTTAGTCTTCTTGGTGCTCCTGCACCAAATTGTGTCTTAGGTATATATGATATGTCAACTAGGTAGATAGAGACTAGAAAATAGGTGTCTTAGGTGTCCTACGTCTACTAGACTACATGTGTCTTAGGTCTTAGGTGAGGCCACATGAATTTCCACCTTCACGTGGTTCACCTTGTCAGTATAGAATATTTATATTTCTTGAAGCTAAGGGAAGCACTTTTTCTTAATAGGAAAACTTTATCGACTTTAGTTACACTAATGGTGCAGGGGCACCTAGGTTGTCATGCCTCCAAGATGGGTCAAAAAATAAAAATTTGTTTTGATTGAGTCAATTGTATGTAATAAGGTCTTCTAAGACCATTTCATTTGTTTTTAAGTCACTTTGAGTCATTTGGGGTCAGTTTGAGTCTTTGAGTCCTGTTGCAAAAAAGTGTCAATGCTGTTAAGTTGCACAAAGCAACTTTTGTATTTTTGGTGTCCTGCTCCTGATGCGACCAAATTGACAGTTCCAATGCATCCATATGGGTACGTTCAAGGTAGGTATGGTTCTATTTTTCAGCCAAGCATGTCGAAACAGTCCAAGCTGCATTGTACCGATGATATCCCTGAAGAGTCCAAAGTGAAAAAAGGTAGCAATCTTTGATGAGATGTTACTCAAAAACTGTGCCACTTAGAAACATTCCATCTAAGGAAACACAATCACATAGAGTGTCTCTACAATAACCTCTCTTAGTTTTGTACATCTCTAAGGAATTTGCTTGTGGTGAAAAGTTTTCTGCTACCCCAAAAATCGTCAGGAGGCAGTGTAAAGTTGTAAAGGGGTGTAACTTTCATCTTGCTCCTAATGTGACCAAACTGACAATTCCAATGCATTTAATGGGTACATTTACGCTAGGCATGGTCCTATTTTTCACCCAAACATGTCGAAATAGTCCAAGCTACATTGTACCGACGATATCCCTGAAGAGTCCAAAGTGCAAAAAGGTAGCAATCTTTGACAAGATGTTACTCGAAAACCATATCACTTAAAAACATTATGTCTAAGGAAACATGATCATGTAGAGTTTCTCTACAATAACCTCTCTTAGTTTTTTATATCTCTGAGGCATTTGCCCATGGTGAAAGGTTTTCTGCTACCCCAAAAATCGTTAGAAGCAGGTAGTGTAAAGTTGTAAAGGGGTGTAACTTTCATCCTGCTATTGATGCAACCAAACTGACTATTCCAACGTGTCTAAATGGGTACATTTACGCTAGGTATGGTCTTGTTTTTTACCCAAACATGTCAAAACAGTCCGAGCTACATTGTACCGACGATATCCCTGAAGAGTCCAAAGTGCTATCTTTGACGAGATGTTACTTAAAAACTGTGTCACTTAGAAACATTTTGTCTTAGGCAACATGATCACATAGAGTGTCTCTACAATAACCTCTCTCAATTTTTTATATCTCTGAGGCATTTTCCTGTGGTGAAAGGTTTTCTGCTACCTCAAAAATCGTCAAAAGGAGGCAGTGTAAAGTTGCAAAGGGGTGTAACTTTTGTTCTTCTACTCATGTGGCCAAACTAACAGTTCCAACGCATCTAGATGGGTACATTTACACTAGGCATGGTCCTTTTTTTCACCCAAACATGTCAAAATAGTCTGAGCTACATTGTACCAATGATATCCCTAAAGAGTCCAAAGTGCAAAAAGGCAGCAATCTTTGACGAGATGTTACTCAAAAATTGTGTCACTTAGAAATATTTCGTCTAAGGCAACACGATCACGTAGAGTGCCTCTACAATAACCTCTCTCAAATTTTTATATCTCTGAGGCATTTGCCTGTGGTGAAAGGTTTTATGCTGCCCCGAAAATTGTCAGAAGGAGGCAGTGTAAAGTTGCAAAGGGGTGTAACTTTTGTTCTTCTCCTTGTGTGGCCAAAATGACAGTTCCAATGTATCTGGATGGGTATGTTTATGCTAGGCATAGTCCTGTTTTGTACCCAAACATGCTGAAACAATCTGAGCTACATTGTACCGGCATATTAAATTATTGACAAATATTGAATCATATAAACACATAGAAATCATTTTAAAGCATAAACTAACTCCTCCAAGTCAAGGCACAGATTAAGGTATGTGAAAAAACTAAATATTGAATGGGAGTCTAAGTAGATGAAGACTTTTTACCCACCTCATCCTTCAATCATTATAGTTTTAAGTTGATTTCCTCTAAGGTGCCAATGTGAGGTTGTTTTGATGGCAAAGGGTACCTTGATTCATGATGTTGAATCTCCTTCCTCCTAGGTACCAAAATGGATAGTTTAGACAAGAAAAGACACCTTAGTATACTTAGCTCATTTCTTGGCAATTTGATGGCTTCAATCACTTGTTCAAACCTATAGGAGACCATTTTACATTTAGGCGCTAGATCTTAGGATTTAGAACATCTTCCTTCAAGGTGCCAAAATGAGGTTATTTAGACACAAAAGTATGCCTCCATACAAGATGCTTATTCTCCTTCCACTTAGGTGCTCATTCATGATGATCCAAGTGACAATAGGCGCTTAGACTTCCTTTGGTAAGATTTAGTCATTTTGAAGGTTCTAACACTAGGCACTATAGTTGGAAGTGATTTGAAGTTAATTTTCCTCTAGGTGCCCAAAATGGATGGTGGCGGCTTCTTTTGACGATTTTCAAAGTCTTCCTAAGTTATATTATGTTATATTGACCCTTAGGCGCAAATGGATGATCTAGTATGACTCTAGATGCATATCCAAGGTGATATCTTTCTAGATGCAATCTTCACTAAGTTTAGACTTCACTTTACATCAAGGTGCCAAAATGGATAGTTTAGAGAGAGGCAAAAATGCGCCTAGAGGTATGATGCTCAGTTTGATGTGTTTGATCAACTTTGATAATCAAGATGAATTACCTCCCTTAAGGCACTCTCCTTTATACTTTGAAACATCCTTTCAATATCAAGGCAAAATTTTGAGGTTGTTTGGATGATGAAAGGTACCTTGAGTTCTAGGTGGAGTTTTAAGGTTGTGCAAGTAGAGAAATGCGCCTAAGGTCTTAAAGCAAATTTGCACCTAAAACTAAAAATCCCGGAGGTATGACTTATGGAAGCCTATAGCCCCAATGTTATGTTGCATACTAAAATTAGGTTAGACTCAATGTAATCTCATAACCTCACCTTATATGCAAGAGGAATTATATTTAATAACCACAATGGTCATCAGGTGCTCATAAGCATATGATTTTGACTATCTTATTCAAAACAAAAAACATACTCTTTGCATCCCAATATGGTATAATAACAAGAAATTAAGAAATATTTTCAGTTGACCAACTCATAAAGAATATGGATCTACATACTCATTTGAATATTTTCAATTGAGCAACTCATAAAGAATATGAATATTTTTTGTTCAATATGATGATTCATTTTTTTTTAAATACAACTTTTATCTTTTAGTTCAAAAATGAGGTTTAGGTGATACTTGAATAACAATAGCTAGCTTATTGGATTAACAAACATCCTATGTAATACAATTGGACTTTAAATATTTGAAGTAGCCATTTACAAATATCCATTCAAACGTGGATTTATAATGCAAGTATGGACGCCATCAATAAAAAAGATTTGTATTAACCAAATATCCATATAGGCATACAATGTCAACTATATGCAATACAAAATATATGTCCACAAATGCCATATAGGCATACAACAAAGGAACACAATAAAAATTCATTCCCCTCTGGCTGGTGAAGAGAATAGATCACGAGCAGCCTTTGATCTTCTAGGGGATGGAGACAGATATGTGGGTGGTCTACTATGAACCTGAGGGCTACTCCTATTTAGTTCTTCCTGCATCTTTAGCTGTTACAATAAAAAGTATAGACATTAATATATAGAAATTACATGTTATAAAAAATGAAACATTTAACAAAATAATCACTTACCGCTACCATATAATCTGTCCCCTCACTTGCCTCAGTAGCAGGAATAGGCCGTGGTGATGTCATGTCTTATAGAAACCACCTAGATAGAAATTAAACTTCAAATCAATAATCTTTTGATTTTTCAAAAATAAACAACTATAACAATAAATGTAAATTAAAATTTACTAATCTGCCTCATACCCCTGTCAATGCCATGGAGCTATGAATCACTGAGGTCACACCATGCTCCATTGCCCTATGAACATCAGGAGGTTTCTTCGTAGCCTGCATCATCTAGAAATAAAAAAATATTATTCAATTACGAAAACTATAATAGTGATGCAAATCATGGCTCCTAACATACACACACGTTCATCTAAACATGGAAGTACACACAATAAAGCACACAAGTCACATACAAAAATCTAGTAAGTACAATTCATTCATTAAACTATTTATTTTATTATCTCCGTGAAGCTTTGAAGTCCACCACCGCTAGTAGGTGTTTCTTTGAAATTCTAATATTAACCTATTCAACATCCAAAATTAGATATTAGAATACCATTCATATAATGATGTTATTCACATGTAATATTTATAATTGTTACTAGTTACATACCTCGACAGTAGATGATATAGTGTAATATGTAGGTGGAGAACCACTAAAAACTGCATTAACGCTATGACCCTAAAATTTTATTAAAATCATCAAACTAAATTAGTAAATATTGCATTTCAAAAATGAAATTTAATAAATTAAATTCAATTAACTTGCTAATATTTACCTGAGTATCAAGGCCGAAAGTCTCATTCAGGAGGGTATCTGTCATCACCATCTGCTCAGCTGCAGATGTAGCCTATGCACCTGTGTCCTGACTATCCATGGGGTCATAACCACAGGTTGACCCACAAGTCTAACAAGCATGGGGTGGGACCCTACTCCTTGCACTATCTCCCAACCCACATTGTGTTGCAGGACTGGCATGCTCTATGATGCTCTGGGTCAAGGCACTAATGGACTGAAGTGTATCGAACTCAACACTCTCCTTCACAATGGAAAGGATAGAAACATGCTCATGGGCTGGTTTGCTGATTACTCATCTCACTGCCTGCTATGGCTCAACACGTGCCCCTGGTCTATCTTGTGCTAACCCCCCACCTCTACCTTGGAAGTGCCGCATATCAAAATAGTTTGGCACTTTATTGAGGACAAACTCGCAGTAGAGTTTCCTCAAAAAGTATTACGAGAGCTCATTATTATTGCATGGAGGATGGTCAAAAACCATCCACCACCTCTATCCAAAATTGTCCCTTATTGCTTGGTTGTTGCACCAATGGATAGGGAACCTCTTGCATGTAATGGGTGGAGGTTGATTTGTTTGTGGGTTTGTGAAAATGGAACACAAGTCTAATTTTGTAATTTGTAATTTTTTCACATCTTCATATGATAGCTTGTCTACATAATAGTCTCTAAACTCTCTCCTCTTATCCGTCCAACTAGATATTTGCTTGCTAATTGAATCTACATTTGATAACATAGATTTAAGAGATTCAGCAAGCATGGACCTATGCAAGGTTGAAGTGGAAGGATCTTTCAACCTAGCAATTATGCCTTCAATTTATTTTTTATTGTTTTCAATATGCCCCATTAGATTTTCTTGTGTTCCAGGGGCATGTCGAGGAATGGATGGAGGAGTTTGTTATTTAGCAGGTATTTCCTCTTCAAGATTTTATAGATTTTGAGGAGGAGGAGGAGGAGGTGCATTAACATTTTGTTGGCGTTTCAATTCGTACCTCTGGTATGCGATTTGGAAACGGACAACTATGCATAGATAAACTGCTCTCCTATTGGAAGGGGGAGTTCCCTTTCTTGCTGATGTTCATTGAAAAGATAACTTGAATGAAACTTCGCCTATCTTCTTTTTGATTCTCAGCTGTAGAGCACAAGGTTATAAAACTCTAAACGCTGCAGAAGAGGTTTTTCCTTTTTAATAAAACTTCTACTACAACTAGCATAGACTAATGATGCTTTCAACCTCCTAAGTAAATTCAGAGCAAAGGAAGTTGAAAGTGAACGGGGAATGATTGTTAACACAAAAACTCAAGTAGTTTTCCTCTAGATTTACACTACAAGACTAAGAGTACTTTAATGATGAAAACTAAAAATGAAAGCTACAAAAGCTACACATCTGACGATGAAAACTTGATAAATCGATATAGATATCAGAGCAAAGTAGGCATGCGATTTCTATTCAATATCAGAAAGTTTAAAACAACTCTAGGACAGCAAGACTGCAGCAAAAGGTAGGCATATAGTAAGTGATCAAACACTGGAGAACATTGAACACAGATTGAATAGACACTGGGAATAACAATGTTTGCAGGCTAGAATAGGCACAGCAAATTTGCTATCACAACTACCATTACAAACAATGGGCAAGGATGCCCTTATTTATACTAAAATCAAAGGAGTAGGGAACCCTAAAATCTCCTTGATTAACCCTAACTTACCAACTCGCAAGTTTTATTACTATTCTAAGACAAAGATACAATAAACAAATGCTTTAAAGCAATCTACTTTAAAGCAAAAAGATTCCAACTATCACAAGGTGATTTCTTTCTAAATGTAGAATGGATGAGCTTAGGATGAAAGCACATGCTTTAAAACAAAAAATATATGTTTTAAAACTGCTTTCTTTTGAAATGCATCCTCATCAACATTCTTGCTTTTTGGTGATGTCATCTGTTGATATTCTTTTGCTAATTTCTTCTAAAAAAGTTGATTCTGAGCGAAAAAAGCTGGCACATGGGTTTTGTAGGCAATTCTGTTTTGAAGCAACCCAGATCGTCAGATTTTGAAAAAGCAGAGATTTTCTCAAAAAAGCAGGAAAAAAGCAATTTCCAAAAAAAAGCACAACTCCTAATCTTCAAGAGGATGATAATTTGGATGGACCCATCTCGACGAAAACTGAAAAAGCTCTGGTCAGATTTCTGAAAAATGATCTCCTTGAAACAAGGACCTTGAAAAAGCAAGCCTCTCTTCTTCCTCAACCCGAATTTATGAAGAAAACTGAAAAAGCACCTAGTTTGGGTCTTCGAATCTTCGTTGAAAGAAAAATAAAATCTTTCCTCTGAATGCAACCTGCAAAAGATAATGAAATAAAGAAGCCAAAAGCTTGTCTTCATAAATCTTTTGGTCAAAAAAGCAGCTTTACTTGTGTGAGAAGAAAACTTCACCCTCATCCTTGAAGAAAGCATCTTTTAAAGCATAAATCCAAGTGGATGTCTTCGAATAGGAAGAATTCCTATTTTGTAGGAGCCTATGGCTTCATGTGCAAGATGACAAAAAAATATCTTCTTTGATGATGTCATCGAATGCGCGAGTTGGAAGAAGTGTTAACAAAATTTTCTTCATTTTCAACACTTCAACACTCGTTTTTACTCAAATATGGCCTGTCTCCAACTTTGACAAGGTGGAAAAATGTCATCATGAACTGAAAAAAGCTAACTGATCCTAAAATTTTGGAGATTGATCAACTGAGATTTCATCCCCTGCCTCTGTTCAACGATCTGACATCGTTTGACCAAGTTTGACCTCCCGAAAACTACCAACGGGAGAAGATTGGTAACAAGGCATGTCAGAAAACACTGAAAACATGAAAATATTCTAACATTGCTCAAGATGGGTGCCCCAAGCCTCCTGGGGCACCCAGTTTCCCAACACTTAGCCATTTTTTAATTTTTTTTTAATTTTTCCAATTTCTTGGTTTGCGTGCGCATTCTGGAGGCACAGGACCCCTGTTTGGCTATCAATTTCTAACAACTGGGATGAAAATGAGTCTAATGATCTAGTGAATATGCAAGCCTGATGAAAACTGATCTAATTGTACCTTCTGTTTGCCTCGAAAAATGTGTCAAACTGATCAACACTGAACTAGAGTGGGCTGACGGAATGAGATTTGTGTTTTTCGAGAAAAACATGAAAAATAATCTAACACTGGAGAGATTGGGTGCCCCAAGCCAACTGGGGCACCTGGTTTTCCATGCCTTAGAAAAATTTTGGAATTTTTCAATTTCTGCCGCAAATCTTGAATTTCACCAAAATTTGAAGGTCTTGTCTGACGTATATTTCAAAATATATTTAAGTATATGTTTAGATATTTAAATATACTTTCAGGATGTTTGAGATAGGTCTCAGATCCATGGGATTTGACATGCAGATTCTAGATTCTTGAGGATCCACCAGATTTCAGACTTAGTCAATTTTTCAGGATTTCAGGACATCAGACTTAGCCAATTTTAGGATTCCATGGACAGGCATCAAGATGAGGGTAGATTGGATAGCCTAAGCATATCTGAGATGAATCTCTTGCTTTTATGGGCCTTTGACCAAGTTTGACCAATCAGAAAGGAGCTGACGGAAGCATTTTCGACGTTTCTCAAAAAATGTGAAAAAAACTAACACAGGAGAAGATGGGTGCCCCAAGCCTCCTGGGGTGCCCAGTTTCACCAGACTTAGCCATTTTTGTGATTTTCCAACTTTTCCATTCACCTTGGATCCATCTTGCATCGTTTTGCATGCATCGTCGAGTCGACGGCCATTTGTCGATTTTGCGTTGTTGAAACAGCGTTGGAAACTCATCGAAGAGATTTGGCAGGTGAAATTTTCTGTGTTGATGACTTTCAAGCTCATGCCTCACCTTGTGAAAAAGCAAAAATGACCCAGTAGAGAAAATTTGGTCGTTTGAAGATTCTGTCTGAACTGCGCCGATTGTGAAGCAAAATCGACCAATGAGAATCGAGCGCGACACCTGATTTGGAGATTCTATGTTTAGAAACTTTCTATTTTTAGAAAGTTTTGCCAACAACCATATCTCAAGAAACCCAGAAAACTGAACTTGACATCTATTTTTAGAAATTTCTAAAAATAGAAATTTCTGTTTTTAGAAATTTTGCTTTTTTGACTTTTTGACAAAAAATTTTCTAGACTTGTTTCAAAATGCCTTAATGAAGCAAAAAATTTGGTTGGGTACAACAATTGGCTTTGTCTGGGGACCATGGCGGATACTTATGGCGTAGGAGAACCAAGAATCTCTAGACTTTTGCAAGTTGGACCAGTGCCTTATCCATTGGGCAATAGAGTCAAGTTACATTCCTAATCACCTAGAACAAGAATTTTCTCTAAATCACCTAAAACTAGACTTCCTAAAATCACCTAGGGAGTTGGAACTTCAGAACACACAAGAACACAACTATCACATTACGGAAAGGGGAAAAACATTACGACATAACGGTCACATCATAGAAAGGGGAAACACATTACGAGAACAAAAAGTGTTTCACGCGCTCTATCTCCTGAGCGAGGATGAGAAGAGATGAGGACTATCACATGAAACTGTCAATCGACTTAGAAAAGTAAGAACCATCTCTCTTTAGCTGTGAGGATTGCCTTGGTAGCACAAACTTTTCTTTCTCTGCAACATCCTCTCAAAGAGCCATGATTCAGGAGGGTATTCACATTCAGGCCATGAGAAGTTTCTGAGAAACTGATTGATACGCCAGTGATCAGGTGGAGCATCTTCTTCCAATGCAAGCAACCTCTGCAATAGGTGGAGATACAGAACTTCTTTTTGAAGATACACAGGAAAGTCTTGTGGCCAAAGTACATCTGTGGGAATGGTCATCACCACATATTGAATATGAGTTTCATTTGTATCTTGTACACACGCAACTTTGTACTCAGTCAATGCATCATCTTCTGGAAAAGGTGCAAGCTGCTCATACACAACTCTCATCACTGATTCTTGGCTTATAGGATCCACAACCATCTTTGCCCATTTTTCAAGTGCTACAGGGGCTTCTTCATCGGTTATGTTTTCGTCCATCCACTCTCCAAAATCTGATGAGTCATCGAGATCTGAATGCTTAAACTCTTGAACATCTTCACCTGATAGCTCACTTTCCCATTCATTACCTGGAATCTCATCACCCTCTGTAGAGTACTCTTCTTCAATGCAGATATCCATCATCACTTCTTCAGCATTCATGTATCTTTCTTCTTCTGTAAAAGGAGTAGAATCAAAGACAGCTTCATCTGAATCATATGTTTCCTCTTCTTCTTCTTGATCAATCTCACACACGGCGTATCTTACAAGACATTTGTCAAAAATCTCTGATTTTTCAATATCATCCTCTTTAGTGACCAAAACTAGATATTCCATGAACTCTTCTGCATCAACCTCTTCATATGTTGTATTCCACACTAGTTGCATAGTATCAGTAAAGTTTTTTTCTTGTATAGGTTCATAGATGGATTCAACATCGTCCTCTTCACTAGTATGTATAGAACATTCTCGAGATGCAGGTGAAGATGGGCTAAACTGTAAAAGAAAATTTATAGTATGCTCTATTGAAGAATCACTCTCTAAGTGATGTAGAAAACTGTCAAGATCCAATGATGAATCTTCCATATGATCTCCATTTTTGAGAAATTCCTCCAATGATGAATCATCTTCAAAATGAAGATCTTGTTCTTGCTCCAATTGCAATATTTCTTTGGTCTCTTCTTTGGATATATCTAACACAGGTTCTTCAAACCAACCTTCAAAAGATGAGAAGAACAAATCAAATTCTGCATTGCTCTCCACAACATATTTGATCTCTTCCTTGTAATTTTTCTCTTGAGAAGATTGTTGCACTTCTTCTTCAAAGAAAGTTTGCAAATTGCACATTTCTTTGGATACTTCCTCTGATTCTTCAACCACATAGACAACCTCTTGATTCTTTTTAGTTATATCAGACAACATAACATATGTACTAGAATCTGTTTCTTGATATAGCACTTGTGCTTGAGGATCCTGAGATTTCACCATCGTGAACCATGACCTGGTTTCTGGTTCCAATTTGAAATTACCTTTCTTTAAAGGAATGGTCGCAAATGACCAATCCAATTGTATTTCTCCTCCAAGATCTTTGCAGAAACTTCTACTTAGTAGCATCCCATAACTGGCTGGAATGTCAGCTACCAAGATAGTCATCATTATTTTCTTCTCTGGGCAAGCTGCTAATCGTACTTGAACATCCTTCAATTGTCCAACCAATGGCACTGATTTAGACTCAAGCGAATAACACTTGTCATGTGGTTTGGTGCATGAGAGTCCCAAAGCGTTCATTACCTGCAAAGGCACGACGTTGTTTGAGGCTCCTGAATAAATGATACAATTGCTCAATTTATAACCTCCTATATACAGATAAATATAGAAGGGCTTTGGCTTCTCTCCTGCTAGAACAGAAGATTCTAGCAATGTGGGCTGCATGACAGTATCTTTCTTGACATACTTAACAATTCTATCCAGCTGATCTGGATGGTCTTGAAGATACTCTAGCTGAGAAATCTGCACCTTTGTCTTCATCATGGAATCTACTATATCAAAATTTGTTGAAGATGAATTTTGAGTAGTTTGAACACTTTCACGTGATGGCTGAGCATTGGAAGTGGAAGCCACTTCCTTCTCCTTTTCTTTTGGTCTTTGTCTATCCTCTCCTTCCTTCTGTGCTTTAAAATGTTGAGTATGTGTAAACACAGGAGTTGAAAGATTTTCATGATTCACTCCAAGAGAATATTGACGAAAATCGTCTTGTTCTTCCTTCATTATAACGGGTTCATTCTGAAAGTATCCCATGGTAGAGTCGCCATCGAAGTTGTCCATCTATGGTAAGACAACATTTGTACTTGGGGAAGGAACAATGTTTGGAATAGGTGCAGCATTAGCATATCCCATGATTTGATTCATCCTTAAATTTTCAGGACACGTGGCTCCAGTATGTGCATCAGTCTCATGAAAGGAACAAAACACTACATTTTGAGCAGCATCAACTGCTTGCCTTCGTGGTGGTGCTGGTAACCTAGGCCTATAGTTATTGAAAGGCTGAAAATTGTTCCTCTTAGGCTAATATGGTTGCTGAGGCTGATACTGTTGCTATGGTTGGTATTGTTGTTGCGTGGGTTGCCCCTGAGTAGGCAACTGTCTCTTCATGATAGTCACTTCATTTGCTACCTTATACAGTAGTGGATTTGCAGAGCTCTGAACTAGAGGCCTGATTGAATCCATTTTCATCTTGCCAGAGGTAATCATGTCGTCCTCTAACTTGATGGCATTTTCTTGTGCATTGGATAATTTTGTTTCATTAGCCAATCTCAAAAAGAAGGCTATCTCAGAAGGAAGAGCGTTAATGAAACTGCTCAACAAAATTTGTGGAGATGGATTAAGAGTATGAGTAAGACGTGTAACTAGGCAATTAAACCTTGCCACAAACTCCCTCATTGATTCATTGTTTTGCATCTTTGAATTTGAGAGTTGGGCGAACAATCTATGACCATCTTCAGCAGGCTTGAACCTTGCCAAGAATTTCTCGCTCATAGTTGCCCAACTTGTAATGATTCCTGGTTCCAGATGATTGAACCAATCAGCAGCATTTCCTGCAAGAGTCTCAACGAAGAGACGCACGGCAACATCTTCATGTGATACATGCAAAACAGCGCAAGCTGTTGTGAATGCAAAGATGTGTTCATCAGGATGTTGAGTTCCATTGCCATGGAACTGAGGAAAGTGCTTCCTTGACCCCTTTGGTAAATCATGATGTGCTTGTAGGGCCAAAGGTCCAATGTTATTACCCCAAGGCAATGGTGGCGGTCGCCTTTGATTTGGATCATTGTGATTGTTGTTATTTGCATCACCCATTGCTCTAGGCTAGATTACTGGTTCTTCTTGTAATTCTTCCTACTTGACTTCAGGAACTATCTGAATTTCTCGAGCTATGTTGGATGCTTCTCCAACTTTTGCAGAATTAAGATCTTGAAAGAAAGGATCTGTAGCACCGCCTTTTCCTTTTCTTGAATAAACCCTATGAGCCAAGATTATCTATTGCCACGCGGGAGGTGGTAGTACTGGTCTTCTTGCTGCAAGATCTGCTTTGTGTTCTTCTTCGTCAAGGATAGCAGCTACATTTCTCCACTGATCAGGACTTTCCTTTTGCGCAAATATGAAACTTCTAATGCTGCTAATGATGTCCATTTGCTTTCCTTCTACTCGTACAAGATTTGGTTGAATAACAGGTGGTGTAAGATTTGGTTGTTGAACTGGAGTAGAAGGACGCTAGAGAGTCATTACCATGTCATAAGCCTAAGCTTGCTTGAAGTTTTATGCCTCGTGCCCCATGGTGGGCGCCAAAAAACTGTTGGCGTTTCAATTCGCACCTCTGGTATGCGATTTGGAAACGGACAGCTATGCACAGATAAACTACTCTCCTGTTGGAAGGGGGAGTTCCCTTTCTTGCTGATGTTTGCTGAAAAGATAACTTGAATGAAACTTCGCCTATCTTCTTTTTTATTCTCAGCTGCAGAGCACAAGGTTATAAAACTCTAAACGCTGCAGAAGAGGTTTTTCCTTTTTAATAAAACTTCTACTACAACTAGCATAGACTAATGATGCTTTCAACCTCCTGAGTAAATTTAGAGCAAAGGAAGTTGAAAGTGAATGGGGAATGATTGTTAACACAAAAACTCAAGTAGTTTTCCTCTAGATTTACACCACAAGACTAAGAGTACTTTAATGATGAAAGCTGAAAATGAAAGCCACAGAAGCTACACATCTAACGACGAAAACTTGATGAATCGATATAGAATATCAGAGCAAAGTAGGCATGAGATTTCTATTCAATATCAGAAAGTTTAATACAACTCCAGGACAACAAGACTGCAGCAAAAGGTAGGCATACAGTAAGTGATCAAACACTGGAGAACACTGAACACAGATTGAACAGACACTGGGAATAACAATGTTTGCAGGCTAGAATAGGCACAGCAAATTTGCTATCACAACTACCATTACAAACAATGGGCAAGGATGCCCTTATTTATACTAAAATCAAAGGAGTAGGGAACCCTAAAATCTCCTTGATTAACCCTAACTTGCCAATTCGCAAGATTTATTACTATTCTAAGACAAAGATACAATAAACAAATGCTTTAAAGTAATCTGCTTTAAAGCAAAAAGATTCCAACTATCACAAGGTGATTTCTTTCTAAATATAGAATGGATGAGCTTAGGATGAAAGCACATGCTTTAAAACAAAAAACATATGTTTTAAAACTACTTTCTTTTGAAATGCATCCTCATCAACATTCTTGCTTTTTGGTGATGTCATCCGTTGATATTCTTTTGCTGATTTCTTCTAAAAAAGCTGATTCTGAGCGAAAAAAGCTGGCACATGGGTTTTGTAGGCAATTCTATTTTGAAGCAACCTAGATCGTCAGATTTTGAAAAAGCGGAGATTTTCTCGAAAAAGTGGGAAAAAAAGTTTCCAAAAAAAAAAGCACAACTCCTAATCTTCAAGAGGATGATAATTTGGATGGACCTATCTCGACGAAAACTGAAAAAGCTCTGGTCAGATTTCTGAAAAATGATCTCCTTGAAACAAGGACCCTGAAAAAACAAGCCTCTCTTCTTCCTCAACCTGAATCTATGAAGAAAACTGAAAAAGCACCTGGTTTGGGTCTTCGAATCTTTGTTGAAAGAAAAATAAAATCTTTCCTTTGAATGCAACCTGCAAAAGATAATGAAATAAAGAAGCCAAAAGCTTGTCTTCATAAATCTTTTGGTCGAAAAAGTAGCTTTACTTGTGTGAGAAGAAAACTTCACCCTCATCCTTGAAGAAAGCATCTTTTAAAGCATAAATCCAAGTGGATGTCTTCGAATAGGAAGAATCCCTATTTTGTAGGAGCCTATGGCTTCATGTGCAAGATGACAAAAAAATATCTTCTTTGATGATGTCATCGAATGCGCGAGTTGGAAGAAGTGTTAACAAAATTTTCTTCATTTTCGACACTTCAACACTCGTTTTTACTCAAATATGGCCTGTCTCCGACTTTGACAAGGTGGAAAAATGTCATCATGAACTAAAAAAAGCTAACTAATCCTTAAATTTTGGAGATTGATCAACTGAGATTTCATCCCCTACCTCCGTTCAACGATCTGACATTGTTTGACCAAGTTTGACCTCCTGGAAACTGCCAACAGGTGAAGATTGGTAACAAGGCATGTCAGAAAACACTGAAAACATGAAAATATTCTAACACTACTCAAGATGGGCGCCCCAAGCCTCCTGGGGCGCCTAGTTTCCCAACACTTAGCCATTTTTCATATTTTTTTCAATTTTTCCAATTTCTTGGTTTGCGTGCGCGTTCCGGAGGCACAGGACCCCTGTTTGACTGTCGATTTCTAACAACTGGGATGAAAATGAGTCTAATGATCTGGCAAATATGTAAGCCTAATGAAAACTTATCTAATTGTACCTTCTGTTTGCCTCAAAAAATGTGCCAAACTGATCAACACTGAATCGGAGCGGGCTGACGAAAGGAGATTTGCATTTTTCGAGAAAAACATGAAAAATAATCTAACACTGGAGAGTTTGGGTGCCCCAAGCCACCTGGGGCACCTGGTTTTCCATGCCTTAGAAAAATTTTGGAATTTTTCAATTTCTACCACAAATCTTGAATTTCACCAAAATTTGAAGGTCTTGTCTGACGTATATTTCAAAATATATTTAAGTATATGTTTAGATATTGAGTTTCCTATACTTTAAATATTTTGAAATATACTTTCAGGATGTTTGAGATAGGTCTCAGATCCATGGGATTTGACATGCAGATTCTAGATTCTTGAGGATCCACCAGATTTCAGACTTAGTCAATTTTTCAGGATTTCAGGACATCAGACTTAGCCAATTTTAGGATTCCATGGACAGGCATCAGGATGAGGGTAGATTGGATAGCCTGAGCATATCTGAGATGAATCTCTTGCTTTTATGGGCCTTTGACCAAGTTTGACCAACCAGAAAGGAGCTAACAGAAGCATTTTTGACGTTTCTTGAAAAACGTGAAAAAAACTAACACAGGAGAAGATGGGTGCCACAAGCCTCCTAGGGCACCCAGTTTCACTAGAATTAGCCATTTTTATGATTTTCCAACTTTTCCATTCACCTTGGATCCATCTTGCATCGTCGAGTCGACGGCCGTTTGTCAATTTTGCATTGTTGAAACAGCGTTGGAAACTCATCAAAGAGATTTGGCAGGTGAAATTTTCTGTGTTGATGACTTTCAAGCTCATGCCTCACCTTGTGAAAAAGCAAAAATGACCCAGTAGAGAAAATTTGGTTGTTTGAAGATTCCGTCTGAACTGCGCTGATCGTGAAGCAAAATCAACCAATGAGAATCGAGTGCGACACCTGATTTGGAGATTCTATTTTTAGAAAGTTTTACCAACAACCATATCTCAAGAAACCCAGAAAACCGAACTTGACATCTATTTTTAGAAATTTTGCTTTTTTGACTTTTTGACAAAAAATTTTCTAGACTTGTTTCAAAATGCCTTAATGAAGCAAAAAATTTGGTTGGGTACAACACATTTCCTGACAATTAACAAAATTTACATCAAAAATCAACTCAAACATACCTATTTAAAAATAAATTCAAACAAAACAACAAATAAAACTCACTCCTTTGGCCTGCTCGACGTCGAGGTGGCATTTTGGCGATGAATCGGTAATATTTTGGTGTTGAATTGACTTTTCTAAAACGTGAGCGCGCTTCTTAGGGTTTGCAGGCCGCGGGTGTAGAGGAAAACAAAGAAATGAAATGAGCACAAATGCTCTTTTTTTTATTTGTAGTTGGTCATAATGTGCTCAGGTTATAACATGAGCACGTTATGTATTAAATTTTTTGGAAAAAAAATTATCCACTTTTTGGTCCCCCAACTTTTTGCACTTACCCCATAGTAAAATTAGAAACATTTCTTTCATTAACATAATACATTTACTCAACTATGGAATTTAGAAGGGAGGGTTATGTGTATATATATATTGTAGATTAGGAAAACAAACGAGGTAAAATGTAAACCAAATGCATAAATACACAAAGTTATACCTTCAAATGTGGTCCCTCTCCTTGATAGGGTGGAAGGAGTTGCGCCCAAACTCCTTAGATTTACCCAAGTAGATGAATATAGATTGAAATGTGGGTTGCTCAATACCTTCAACACAATGTAGATGAGGGATTTGGATTTAGATGGAGATTGAGATGGGGATGAGGAATGATTTTGGTATTATGATGTTGGGATAAGAAGATTTTGGAGAGATTTTGGCATAGTAAGGATGCAAGAAGAAGTGATTATGAATTGCTTGGGTGAGAGTTTTATTTATAAATTTTTGGAAAAGGGATGGAGGGTGAGGATTAAAAGTTGAGATCAAAAGCTAGAAATGCTTGAGAGTTAGGGTTAGGATTGAAGTCATTGCCTTGTGACAAGTGTCACAAGAGGAGTGGATGAGGGAGATCAATGGTTGAGATTTGGTCAATGGGATTGGAGGGCTCTCATTATTTGTGAATTTTAAATTCACATGGGGAAAGGTGTTGAGGATAAAAATGAATTAAAAATTTATTTTTGGGAAGAGTGGTTATGACAAGTGAATTAAAAATTCACCTCATGGGGGAGTGTGAATTAAAAATTCACTTTTATGTGGAGATGTGAAGGTTGAAGGACACATGTACACTTACATGTGTAAGAGAGTGATAAATGAGTTGTAAGGAAGATTTGACCTTTTGAATAAAAAATTAATTTTTATTCAAAGGTGTGTGGGAGGATGGGCTAAACAAGGTTAATTAAGTGTTTAACTTAATTAATTTGGGTCTAGGGGATAAGTAGGCTAGGGTAGCTAATTAAATAATTGCTATTTAATCAACTAGGATAGGTTTAGGTTGATTAGTAGGGTAGATTAATTAGATAAGCATGATTTATCTAATTAACAAGGATTAGGGAAATAGACAAAATTAACTAAATAAATATTGAGAATATTTATTTAATCAATGAGGATATAGTTGTAAGGTATAGTGATAAATTAAATGAATTAATTGATCACAAAGGATGGATAAACAGTTAAGGGTAGATGATTAGGGATAAATTAATTAAATAAAATGAATTTATTTAATTAATAGGAGGGATAATTGGTGGTGTAGAGATACGAGAAATTGGTTTGCGAAGCAAGTTAATTTTAGGTGTATATATATGTGATTAAGGGAACCCGTCCTATACAAAAAACGTGCCTCGTTGTCACAAGGGTGCACTAGTATAAACAATAAAACAATAATGGAAAGACTAGTACATAAACTCAAAAATGAACATTCAAGCATCACTTGGGAATGTGGTGGAGGAGGTGGCAGGTGCCAGTAACAAAATGCTCTAGTCGCCTTCAATGGTCTTCAGCTAATGGAGGCTCTAGGTGACCAAGCATGAAGTTACAGGTCTCCATATTGTCCCTTATTACTTTCTCTCAAGATAGGCCTATCACCCACTGCATCTTAGTGTCATCATGAAGGTGTCTAAGATCAAACATGCTGCCCTAGGTTCCAAAGAGAGGTCTCTTGTTGAAGGAGGAGACCGCATCCACCGTAATTGATTGTAAATGTGGAGCCACCGACCACTTCACAATGATGCGCATCAACCCTTTATGTTCATGGGCTAGGGTGAACTGGGCCAAGAACCTCCCAAGATAAAAGTGGTCATGGAGGTGGAGACCAATAGGGACATGAGGATCGATAATCTAAACTAGAGCCTACAAAGTGTCTTCATTCTAGACTGTAAACATTCGCTAAATTTGTTCCAAAGTATTATTGGAGTCACACGACTAGGTGTAGCCATGGACTAGTGTGAAAGCCATGGAAAAGGAAATTTGAAGCTTGCAATGACCATTGATGAGAAGTGAGAGGAGCACAGTATAAATAAACTTGATATAGAAATGAATTAAATTCGGCATTGAATGCCTAGTCCCTTCTGAGTGTGTTAACTAGAATGATTGATGAGAATGCGCCTTCAATTCAGAAATTTAGAGGTGTCAATAATACCCATTCAGAAGCTATATTGGTTGGATGTTGAAGCCACAAGTGTGAGAGGGTAGAATCATACTTGGTAATCTTGAAAATGCACGGAATGCAGAGGTAGTTATTAAAGAAAGTTTGCATCATTTTTTGAAGAGCCAGGAGGGACACACGAGTGCAAAACAGAAGTACATGTTAGATCCAAGTTGGCAACAATGTGGGTACCAACATGATCGGGCTGGGAAGGCCATAATCTAGTGAGAAGAGAATTATGGGTTGGTGAAGGTCATGCCTCCATGCACCCTGGCAAGGATATCCTGAATGGTGAACTTTCTGGTCAAGGTTGGTGAGCCCAAGTTGCTTGAGAAGGCTGAGGTCGAGGATTTTGGGATGTTCAGTCTTGTCTGTATAGAGATGTCACATGGTGGGTGTGGGTAGTGGACTATTGGTGCACTTGTAGGATAAACCTAGGAGCATGAAACTCTTGATTGTGGATGAGCATCAGTCAGGTGAGTGGGACCATTGAGGCCATTTAGGGCTGAAGAATTGGTAGACAAACCTGATTTAGGAGGTGGTAGGGAAGGTGAGTACCCATTTGAAGTAGGCATTGGTTGGACTGAGCCACCTTAAACTGGAGTAGACAAACCACTCTCTGGTACGCCATTATATTTTGTCTTTGTGAAATTTTGGGGGTAATTGTCGCCAGAGTATCTACAACTACCACAAGAGAGGCAGAAGACTTTATTCTCCTCAATCTCTAGTGGTTGAGTCCATATTCTTTGGCCATGGCACAAGGTGATATCCAAAGGGAACCTTTGGATGGACACAACTTGGATGCATGTGTACATATAGGAATCTTGTTCCAGATGTTCAAGATCCATGTCAATCAGAGTACCAAGAGACCACCTTGTTGGAATAAGGTGCCACTAACCTTGTAAATTCTAATATTGTATTTATCCCATTTATTATTTGTTAATTTGTAATTACCCATAAGGGAATGAGGTAGTCTCATTGACAGTGGTTATTTTGGAGTTACCGATGGGAGTTACAGAGTAATATTTACTGTTGGCAAATGTAAAAATATGAGTAAATGAGGATAAGCATTCCCCTTGGAGAATCTGCTATTTTTGGCATGTATGACAACTTGTCATAATGTGGTGAAAGTGAATTTATGGCAGCTGCAAGTTGTCATAAGATTCAATGCATGTATGACGCATGTAACACCCATTATTAGTTGTGGTTGCTATTATTAGACCCAGGTGCCCATATTAGGAATATTCTTTATTGTGGTATCTATGATGGTTATGACAGGTCATAAGATGCTTTTACATGCTATTCTTGGACTTGGCCACTCTATTAGGGTTAGCCGACAGAAGATATCAATTAAATGCAAATAAAGATTAAACAGAGAAATGGAAATACACAGAAATAATAACAACGAGAGACAAGTTTTAACGTGGTTCACCCAAACTTGGGCTACATCCACCAAACAGAGAGTCCAATATTATTATCCAGTAAATCAAAACTGATTACAATCAGCAATCCCTATAACTCAATACCGCTGCAAAATGCTACAATACAATATCAAAACCCTAACCCTTAGCCGCTTTTTATCAAGCTTTTTGTCGGTTACAAAATAGGGTTTTCTTATGTCGGTCAATGAAAAAATTAACTCCCGGTGCATTATGAAATAATAAAAAAAACCGTAACAAAGGCAGTAATAATTAAATGCATTAACTCCCGTCTTGGGGGCACTGCCCCCAAACCCCCGCAAGGGGCACTGCCCCTTGACCCCGTAGGAATATAGGGGGGAAACAGCACTGATAAAAGTGGGGTAAATATAACCTTCGAGTCTGATTAGGCTCCTGTTGATCATGATGTTAGTCATTCACAAACATAGAATAAAAGTTACACAACAACCTTTACTCATCTTGAAAGATACGATGAATTCAGAGAATTCATGATCCCAAGTCTCCGTTGATTAGGTCTTAATCTACTGACGTTACTCAGTGGTTGATGTGTGTTGCTGTTTTCCATTCAGGGGCCTTACGTATTTCTGCAAAGTTCATCATTATTTCTCCAAATATCCTGCTCTATATGTCTGCCCTGCATAAATCTCTAATAATTCTACCTCTGCACTGTAAATTTAGTCAAATAATGTGCCTACAGGCTGATATTTGCATGATTTCTACCACTATTTATGATTCCTTGCATGATATTTTCAATACTGCATGCATTTAACTCAAATATGCTAATGATTTTCAATTACCTATGGGATTTCAGCATATTTCTCTATTTCTGCTTATTATTTATCATGACTTGCAGTTATGGTGATGAATTTATGAAATTAAAAAAAAGGAAAAGGGTTAAAGAATGAGATTCCCAAAACTACTTGACTTAGATCACTGATCCACATACAAGCTCCCATACATGCAATGAAAAGAAGGAAACTAGAATCATACTTCACCAGGACATTCCACAAATCCGCATGATCCAGTGCAAATCTTCAAAGGAAAAGTTGACAACAACATGTAATGAAATGAAAGCGCTTCTAGTTGAACACAGCATTCACCAATACATATCTAGAAATCAACATGAAGATTACGTAAAATTTACAATCAGGATGTAATCTGAAACTTCATATCCATTCAGTATGCTCAAGAACAGGTACATTTACAGTGATCTGAAGAAAGAACCTTGACATTTCAACAATTCTATCCTCATTAGTCTCAGTAATCCGATCTCCTAATTGATTCTACAGTAATTGGCCTTCTTGCCAGATATTCTCTTTTTTTGTTCCCCCCCATGTCTTAGCCTTATTGCCAGATATTTTCTCTTTTTTTGTTCCCATGTCTTAGCCTTATTGCCAGATATATCTATGTATCTCCCTCTTATTCTACAGTAATTGGCCTTAATGTGCCAGATGTTCCAATGTATATTCCTCTTGTATTAGCCTTATTGCCAGATGTATCTATATATCTCTCTCATTTTATTCTACAAGCTCTGGCTCTTATATAGAGCAAATGCCAGAAAACAGTTACAATGATCCAAGGATCAGGATCCTCTCATAATAATCAACGGTCCAGATGAAAAGCACATGCTTCGCCAGTTGGCAAATGTACAGCTGGCACAGAATATTCCAGTATCTTTGATTTGATTCGGTCTCCAGCTGGCAAACAGCATATTTGACAATATCCTCCTCACTTCTGGTTCATGTTGCCTCCATGTGCAACCATACAATGCTCAGCAACAGCTCTAACAGCATCATGACTTCCTGCAAGTAAACAGACAAACATTAAGTTCATCATCACGTGGATAAACAACAGGAATTTAAACATTTTATTAAACAGGCCTCAAAATGTGCAGCTACAGGCAAATCGAGCTCCAAATCTGTGGAAAATATGCACTAAATGCATAAACAGCGTTAAAAAACACTTGGGTCAACCATCGTTTCATTTTCCCGCCCATTTCCTTGTATATCGGGTTCAAATATGATCATGCATCGCAACATATACAATGATTAAATCGCATTTCATAATATTTCGGGTCTGCCTTTGTATGTGATGCATGTATGTATTTCAGCGTGACTACACACTGTCGGAATGACAATTTTACATTAGGCCGACGGTTAAACTTATACCGACGCCAAAAATCATGATGATGTCCATCCATCGGGAAGACATGTTCTATCGGCGAGAAAAATCCAGACTTGGCCGATAGCAAGACTTAAAACTTTCGTCTGCATGATATTTTGGAAATATGATGCTCCCCCTTCCGAATGTCTAGATGACATCACCGTCATGTTTCGCTTCTGTATATTGGGGAAAAGAATGACATCATCATCATCATCATGTCAAAGGAAAATAGGAGGATATGAAATATGATCCTGCTGCTGAGGAAAGGAATATGATGGTGACGTCATCGTCATATTCGGGCTTCATTAAAATGCAAAAAATGACGTCACCGTCATGTTTAGTTAAGATCAGGGGGTAAATGTAATATCGGGTCACCTAAGGAAGATGATCAGGTGGTGAATATAATATGACCCCTTTGCGGCCAAGGTAACCCTCTTGAAAGATCAGGATGATGATGATCATCAGGATATCCGGGGCTTTTGTTTAAACTTAAAGGAACATGACATCATCGTCATATTCGTGAACCGGATCATGTTTTGGAAAATATCCTGCCGAAGGGAAATGTGATGATGATGTCATCCTGATATTTGCTTCTTCGTTTATCAGATTGGGATGACGTCATCAGGATATTTGCAAAAGGTCATATTTCTCGGTAGGAGGACATTACAAAATGTCAGGTGACAAACAAGATCATGATGATCTTGACAACATGACAGGATAAAAATATGATGATCCTCCTCATCGAATATCATGATGACGTAACCATCATATTCCATCTTCGAAGCACGAGGAGGAGTTGAGGTCATCATCAGGTTAACGCTAGGGTGATATTTAAAATATGATCATGCTGCTGAAAGTATCACCCCCTTAAAAGATAGGGTGATCATCATGATCATGCAAAAGGAGATCAGGAGGATATGATGACATCATCATCATATTAGCGAATATCAGCAAATATGACCCTCCCTTGAAAGATCAGGATGATGACCCTCCGATAGGATTTTGACATGCGCATGCAAATATGTAGATAGTGGATTTTCTAAGCAGGGGGATATTATAATATCAGCATGATATTATAATATCAGGTGATGTTAAAAATATCATGATGCTCGTTGTTATGAAATATCAGGTTACACTCAAAACATGATGCTCACGACACGCCTAAGGTCATTTGACGGGTAAAACACACTATCACCTAAGATTGACGTCCGGATATTGGGACTGCATGATTTTTATCGGGTGATAGATCAAGATCAGGATGACCTTGACAACATGACTGAGGATATAAAAATATGATGATCACTTGCGATTATCAGGTTTGACCAAAGCTTTGACTGCTCATAACTCCCACATATGGACGAATTTTTAGGTGATGTAAAAGGGAAACCTGCCTAGAATTTCAAGCTCTTTCTAAATATGAGGTCATAGAAACAAAATATGAACTTTGACAAACTGACCTCATGATGATGACCAACCTCATCCTGAGCTTCATGATGATGATGCACCTGACTCATTTTTACCAAACCGCCAGAAAGCAGACAACACAAGCCAAGCCAAAAAGTTGGGTCCCTGTTTTGATAATGCAAAATGGGGCATGTTGTGTAACCACACAACAGCTCCATATAACAACAATCTCCTACTTGGAGACTGATCAGACTCCACACCATATCATCTCCCACTTGGAGACTAATCATAACACCATTGACCATGTAGCTCCCACTGGAAATAAGCACCCTAGACTCTGTTGTTCTATTTTTGGTTGTTTTCAGTCTAGAAGACCAACCGAAGCTGAAGAGGAGCTCAGCTTCTCCCTTGTTACTGCCTTTGTAAACATATCTGCTGGATTGTCATCTATATGTATCTTTGTCAGCTGTAACTGTGCATCATCCAACACCGACCGAATGAAGTGATACCTCAACTGTATGTGTTTGGTCTTTGAATGCAAGGCAGAATTCCTGGCAAGATGTATGGCACTTTGGCTATCCGTAAACAAATAACCGTTAACCTGTTGTGTGCCCAATTCATTCATGAAAGATTGCAGCCATATAATATCCTTGCTTGCCTCTGTTGCAGCTACATATTCTGCCTCTATGGTGGATAAAGCAACCACCTTTTGTAACCTGGAAATCCAACTCACCACTGTTCCACCTACAGTAAAGACATAACCTGTAGTACTCCACCTGGTATCAATATCCCCTACCAAATTTGAGTCTACATAACCTGCTAAATCAGTATTAGAGCCCCCAAAACATAAGTGTTTATTAGATGTACCTCTCAAATATCTGAGAATCCATTTTACCGCATTCCAATGCTCTAATCCGGGATGACTCATATACCTGCTAACGACTCCTACAGCATGTGCAATATCCAGTCTCGTGCATACCATGGCATACATTAAACTTCCTACAACTAAAGCATAGGGTACCTTGGACATTTTCTCTTCCTCCTCTTGTGTCTGAGAACACATTTCCTTGGTCAATTTCAAATGACTAGGCAAAGGTGTGCTGACAGTTTTTGCATTCTCCATGTGGAATCTCTGCAACACCTTTTCAACATAAGCAGCCTAAAATAGAGTCAATTTTCTATTCTTCCTATCTCTACAAATGTTCATACCAAGGTTTTGTTTTGTTGCCCCCAAATCCTTCATAGCAAATGACTATGCTAACTGCTATTTTAACTCTCTTATGTGATCCATGTTAGACCCAGCTACAAGCATGTCATCAACATATAAACATAAAATAATGTAGCTATCATTATCCTACCTCTTAAAATAAACACAATGGTCAGAATTACACCTGTTGTAGCCTTGCTCAGCCATAAAATTGTCAAATTTCAAATACCATTGCCGAGGTGCTTGTTTTAGGCCATACAAACTCTTCTTCAATCTGCACACTAGTTTCTCCTTACCTTTGACCTCAAATCCTTGAGGCTATTCCATATATATCTCCTCCTCCAAATCACCATGGAGAAAGGCAGTTTTAACATCTAGCTGTTCCAAATGTAAATCTTCAGCAGCCACAATACTTAAAACAGTACGAATAGAAGTCATCTTGACAACCGGAGAAAATATCTTAGCAAAATCAATGCCCTTTTTCTGTGCAAACCCTTTTACAACTAACCTGGCCTTAAATCTTTTCTTACCTCCATCTTCCTCTTTTAGCCAATAAACCCATTTATTTGGTAAAGCCTTTTTACCTGCAGGTAACTTACATAATTCCCAAGTCTGATTTTTCAGCAAGGAGTCCATTTCTTCTTTCATTGCAAGCTCCCACTGAACCTGTGTATCCACTTGCATAGCTTCATCATACCCTTCTGGTTCACCAGCATCTGTTAACAAAATAGAATACAAAGAGGGAGAAAACCTTTCAGGAGGTCTACTTATCCTTGTTGATTGTCTAACATTCACTAGAGTTTGTGGTATTTCTGGTTGCTGTTGCGGAGCATGAGGAACCACTGGAACATCACTATTTGGAGTATCATCCAGCACCACATAATCCTTTTCTTTCTTCTCATGCTGCTGCAACTGATCTTTGTACAACACCTTCTCATTAAATATAACATCCCTGCTTCTCACAATTTTTTGATTTTCAAAATCCCAAAGCCTATAACCAAATTCATCAATGCCATATCCAACAAAGGTACACCTTTTTGATTTTGCATCCAGCTTGGTTCTATTTTCAGAATCTATATGTGCAAATGCTTCACAACTGAAGGTTTTCAGAAAAGAATAACTCGCCTTCTTGCCTATCCATGCTTCCTCTGGAATACCACAGCCCAAAGGAACTGAAGGACCTCTGTTAATTAAATATACACAAGTGTTGACAGCCTCTGCCCACATGTTTAAAGGCAGCCCAGCATGCAATCTCATGGTCCTTGCATGCTCCATTATTGTCCTATTCATGCGTTCAGCCACTCCATTTTCCTGTGGAGTCCCTGGAACCATTTTCTGCCTACGAATTCCATTAAAAGAACAATAATCTTCAAATTCTTTGCTGCAATACTCATCGCCATTATCAGATCTGAGACATTTTAATCTTTTACCTGTCTCATTCTCAACCAAGCTTCTCCATTTCTTAAATGTTTCAAATACATCAGATTTCTGTCTAAGGAAATAAATCCAGACCTTCCTAGTTGCATCATCTATGAATGTAACATAATACCGAGAGCCACCAAGAGAAGATACCTGAGCTAGTCCCCATACATCTGTATGCACAAGCTCTAATTTTTCATTTTTTTTTTGCTTCCCATCCTTGAGAAAACTGACTCTCTTTTGTTTTCCATACACACAACTTTCACAGAAATCCATATTAATACATTTCAGACCTGGTAAAACTTTCTTAGAATGAAGTACCTTCATACCTTTTTCACTCATATGCCCAAGTCTGTTATGCCACAGTGTTGTCTTAGAACCTACAGCAACTTTTTCAGTCTCTTCCTGTAAACCTGTAGCAACTGTTCCTGAACCTGTTTGTTTTTTCTCTGTAACAGCTAAAGTAGAAGGAACAATATGACTTGTACAAAGATATAAGGTGCCTACTTTCACACCTTTTGCTACTACTAAGGCACCTTTTGAAACCTTCCAATTTTTATCAGTAAATGTAACAGTGCAACCTTGTTCAGTTAGCTGCCCTGCTGAAATTAAATTCCTACTGAACCTTGGAACATGCCTTACCTCTTGTAGTAGCCAATGATTCCCATTCTACAATTTAATCTTGATTCTTCCCTTTCCAACAATCTGACAGGGTTTGTTATCTCCCAAATAAACTAGCCCAAAATTCTCGTGGACATAATCAAGAAAATAAATTCTATGGGGCGTAGCATGAAATGAGGCCCCTAAATCTAAAACCCATGAATCATCAGCATTATCTAGGGAAAGAATCAAAGCGTCATCTTTAGATTTATTACTTACCACATTTGCTTCCTTATTGCCTTCTTGTTTGTCTCCTTCTTTGTTTTTCCAAGACCAGCAATCTTTCTTCAGATGACCTGGTTTTCCACAGTACCAGCAATCCTTCTGTCCTTTGGTTTGGAATCTTTTGTCCTTTGATTTTCCTCGTGACTTCCCATGACCTCCAGAACCTTTTCCTCTCTCCTTTGATCTGCCCCTGCTTTCTGCATTCAAAACACTGCCTGATTTCGATCCACCTGAGCTTTTCTTACGAATTTCTTCACTCAGAATAACACCAACAACATCATCAAATTTTAGGGTATTTGAACCAGAAACAGAGTTACTAACCGCCATTACCAAACTATCCCAACTTTCAGGCAATGAACATAATATCAAGAGAGCTCTAACTTCTTCATCAAATTTTACATTTACAGAAGTCAATTGACTAACAATCGTATTAAATTCATTTAAATGACCTGTCATAGATCCACCTTCAACCATTTTCAAATTAAACAACTGCTTCATGAGAAATACCTTATTTGAGGCTAAGGGTTTTTCATACAATTTAGCCAAAGCTTTCATTAGACCATCTGTTGTCTTCGCTTCCATTATATTGAATGCCACCGATGATGCCAGGCACAACCAAATGGTTCCCAGTGTCTTTCTGTCAAGAAAATTCCAATCCTCATCAGACATTGTTGCCAGTTTCTTGGCTACTCCTTCCAACGGCCTCCATAAATCCTTTTGATAGAGGTAATTCTCCATCTGCATCTTCCATAACTGATAGTTCTGCCCATTGAATTTATCAACCTTCATTTTACCCTCATCCACCATTGCTCCCACTCAACCGTGAGACTTTCCTGCAGACAATAATCAAACACAACCCACTCTAATACCACTTGTTAGGGTTAGCTGGTAGAAGATATCAATTAAATGCAAATAAAGATTAAACAGAGAAATGGAAATACACAGAAATAATAACAACGAGAGACAAGTTTTAACGTGGTTCACCCAAACTCGGGCTACATCCACCAAACAGAGAGTCCAATATTATTATCCAGTAAATCAAAACCGATTACAATCAGTAATCCCTACAACTCAATACCGTTGCAAAATGCTACAATACAATATCAAAACCCTAACCCTTAGCCGCTTTTTATCAAGCTTTTTGTTGGTTACAAAATAGGGTTTTCTTATGTCGGTCAATGAAAAAATTAACTCCCGGTGCATTATGAAATAATAAAAAAAATCGTAACAAAGGCAGTAACAATTAAATGCATTAACTCCCGTCTTGGGGGCACTGCCCCCAAACCCCTGCAAGGGGCACTGCCCCTTGACCCCATAGGAATTTAGGGGGGAAACCGCGCCGATAAAAGTGGGGTAAATATAACCTCCGAGTCTAATTAGGCTCCATATAACAACACACCCTACCTTGCATGGGCACATTATTGCCACTTGGTGATTGCATGTATGAAGCCATTTAATGCTTGCATGTGGAGTTGTTGGAGGAGAGAGAAAGTGGATGCCCAAATTGGAGGGAAAACTCCTCTATAAATATTTTCCATTGTATTTGTTGTTGCATATGAGAGTTTAGGTACTCAAGTGTTGCCGGAATGCTATTAGATTGAAGACTGGTGGAGAGGGCTAGATAGTGATTGTATTGTAGAAATCTTTTATAGTTTAATACAAGCTTGTGCCTCTTTCCTGGTGGAGTTTTTTAACTGAAAGGGTTTTCTCCATGTAAACACTATGTTGTGTTCAGTTTTTTGTTTTGCATGTTTCTGGGTTTGCATATTTTCTTTTGCATGTTACAATATCCATTGGTAATACATAGTTAAGATTGTAGAAATTGCATTTTGAATCAGATTTCCATTTTTGTAGTTGTGCCTTTCATTTCTAATATTTGGTATCAGATCCTGGCCAGCTTTGACTCTTGGGTGGTAGTTGTGGAAGCTGTAGCTGTAGTGGGAGATTTGGTTGTGTTTGTCTTGCAGATCTTGTGTTGATATTATGGATAGATCCACCGTTGCATCAACCTCTAGTTTGGGCATTGAGAAGTTCAACAAAACGGGGTATGAGTTGTGGAAGCTAAAAAATAGGATTTGTTGGAAGAAAGAAACTAGTGTTTGGTTGTTCAAAAAGAGAAGAAACCTGATGAAGTCTCTTCGGATGAGTGGGATAGACTGGATAAGAAGGCACAGGGAACCATTCATTTGTGCATGTCAGATTTTGTCATGTTGAGTGTTGCAAAGGAAGAGACTACACACAAGTTGTGGAATTGGTTGGGTGAAATCTATCAAGCCAATAGTATGGTAAATAAACTCCATTTAAAAAGAAAATTGTTTTCCATGAAAATGAGAGAGGGTGATTCAGTTGCAGAGCATTTAAATTCTTTTTATTTATTGTTGAGTCAGCTTGCTTCAGTAGATGTTGATGTTAGTGAGGAAGATAAATGTATCTTACTCCTTTGTTCTTTACCTAAGTCCTGGGAGAATGTTATCCTTGTTATCACTACTAACCTCACAGATCTGAAGCTGGATGCTCTTGTTTCAATGCTACTGTCATAGAAATTGAGGAAGAAGAGTTCAGATAGTTCAGGGGATGCTCACAATGTTAAGGGAAGGTCTAGGGAAAGAGGACCGAAAGGAGATCAGAAAGGGGCTAAGGGCAAGTCCAAGGGCCTGTCTAAGACTCTTGGGAAGAAGAATAGAGTTAAGTGTTGGAACTGCGGTAAAAGGGGACATATGAAGGAGTGCACAAACCCAAAGAAATAGTGGGAGAGTGCTTCAAATAAGTGCCCGAATGTAGGTGAAGATGTTTTACTTTCTGCATGCAGTGTTGTTTCTAATGAAAACTAGTTAGTTGACTCAGGATGCTCGTCACATATTGACTCAGGATGCTCGTCACATATGACCCCGCATAAGTGTTGTGTGGTTACACAACACGCCCCATTTTGACTTGGTAAAATAGGGGCCCAACTTTTGCTTGGCTTGTTTTTGTGCTTCCTGGTGGTTTTGGTAAAAAGTAAGTCATGCAGATCATCATGCATGGGAGGCTGGGTAAGTCATCATCATGAGGTTAGTTTGTCAAAGTTCATATTTCATTCCAGTAACCTCATATTTAGAAAGAGCATCAAATTTCATGCAGGTTTGCCTTTTGCATCACCCTGATATTCGCTAGGGTGTGAAAATTATGAATGGTCAAAGTTTGAGTCAAACCTGATATTCATAGGAGCAGGATCATATTTTTGTAACATCAGTCATGTTACCGAAGGTCATCCTGATCTAGTTTATCACCCGATAAATCATGCGGTCCGAATATCCGGACGTCAATTTTAAGTGATAGTGTCCTTTACCCGTCGATGGCCTTATGCATTTCGCGAGGATCATATTTCTCAATGTAACCCGATATTTGAATATCCTCCTGCCGCGAAATATCCCCCTAAGCCAATATCCTGATGATGTCATTCAAGTCCGATAAATGAAGAAATGATATGATGATGATATCATCATCACATTTACCTCTCGGCATGATATTTCATAAACATGATCCTATTCGCATAACATGACAATGATGTCATCATACCTCAACGATATAGTGAACGAATATCCGGATGACATCACCGCGATATCCTTAGAATAAGAAAAGGAATGACTTCGGTCATCATCACCATCTCAACGCGACCCGATATTTTCTAATATCCTCCTGACGTATAAAGCACAACTTAAGGGTGCGTTTATCACCTGATATTGTCAGGATGGTTTTCCCTCTCGAGGAGGATGATCATGATCCTGCTCACATAATGTGACGATGATGTCATAAGTGCCATAACGCTGAACCAAGTCGATATCCTGGTGACGTCATCATGATATTTCGACACTGGGTCATTTTCAAACATCCCCTGATTTCTTAACATGACGATGACATCATACTATTCAGAGGGTGATATTCCCATTATTAGGGTCATATTTCTTAACGTCCCGATTTCCTTCAGTATGACCATGACGTTAGCCTTTCACATTTTGACGAAGCCTATCCATGATGATGACATCATCATCATATCCTGATCTATGAAGAGAGTCATATTAGTTAATATCCCTGATAGTAGCTAATGTGCATACCCGGACCCAATAGTTTTATTCAATGGAATTTAGTGAACAGAAGCGCATGTATTGCATATGCATGATCTTATGCATGCGATAACTGAAAATGTAAGGCTTGCATATCATATGAAGGGTCACATTACCCTTGGAATACAAAAAGAGCTACCAGAAGGTGAAACTATTTGCAAAAATTTAGAGAAACTCAGAAAATTAGGAAATTTTTGACCTTCCCCTTGGCAAGGTCATAACTCCTAGCCATGTTATCAGAATTTGAACTTTTTGGACTCATTGGAAAGATAAACTGGTTATCTAGTTTGAGTTTCCCGGTCACTTAGGCTTAACACCAAGTTACCGAGAATGTGTTGAGCCCTAATTTCACTCCGAAGGCCTCCAAAAATACAATTTACTAAGATGTAGAAAATACGAAAAAAATTACATTTTCGATATTTTTATCAAAAATCGCTCAAATGACCCTGGCTGGACCTGATAAGATATTGAAGCTATTTTAGGGCCTGACAACATGTTTTCCAGTCAATGATAGTCACCCGGACCCTCTTGACCACCTATGGGCATTTAGTTGTGCGAATTTTCTCATATGCTCAATATTCATAACCCGATATATATAGGTTTGCACATTCACAACCTGATAAAATGTAAATGTTTATTTTCCTGCTAGTTATTAAATGATGATGCTTAATTCTTGTCTGTTTGTTGCAGGATGTTGGAGCTATATGAAGTGGCTGAAAATTGCCAACTAGCAGGCAACATGACCCTGAGCAATGGGGAAGATATTGTCAAATATGCTGTCTGCCAGCTGGAGACCGAATCAAATCAAAGATGCTGGAATATTCTGTGCCAGCTGTGTATTTTTCAACTGGCAGGCACGTGCTGTTCATCTGGACCATTGATTGTTCTGGGAGGATCCTGATCCTTGGATCATTGTAACTGTTTTCTAGCCTTTGTTCTATAAAAGGGCAGAACTTGTCATAAAGTAGATACATTGGAACTTCTGGCACAATAAGGCCAATTATTGTAGAATCAAATACGAGATCGAATTGCTGAGACTAATGAGGATTGAATTGTTGAAATGTCAAGGTTCTTTCTTCAGATCACTATAAATGTACCTGTTCTTGAGCATACTGAATGGATACGAAGTTTCAGATTACATCCTGATTGTAAATTTTATGTAATCTTCATGTTGATTTCTGGATATGTACTGGTGAATGCTGTGTTCAACTAGAAGCGCTTTCATTTCATTACATGTTGTTGTCAACTTTTCCTTTGAAGATTTACACTGGATCATGTAGATTTGTGGAATGTCCTGGTGAAGTATGATTCTAGTTTCCTTCTTTTCATTGCATGTATGGGAGCTTGTATGTGGATTAGTGATCTCAGTCAAGTAGTTTTGGGAATCTCATTCTTTAACCCTTTTCCTTTTTTTAATTTCATAAATTCGTCACCATAACTGCAAATCATGATAAATAATAAGCAGAAATAGAGAGGTATGCTGACATCCCATAGGTAACTAAAAATTATTAGCATATTTGAGTTAAATGCATGTAGTATTGAAAATATCATGCAAAGAATCATAAATAATGGTAGAAATCATGCAAATATCAACCTATAAGCACATTATTTGACTAAATTCACAGTGCAAAGGTAGAATTATTGGAGATTTATGCAGAGCAGACATATAGAGCAGGATATTTGGAGAAATAATAATGAACTTTGCAGAAATTACTGAAGAACGTAAGGCCATTGAATGATTAACAACAACACACATCAACCACTGAGTAACGTCAGACGATTAAGACCTAATCAACGGAGACTTGGGATCATGAATTCTTTGAATTCATCGTATCTTTCAAGATGAATAAAGGTTGATGTGTAACTTTTATTCTATGTTTGTTTATGACTAACATCATGATCAACAATAAGGAATGGTACTCCACATATGAATAATATGATGGAGGTAATATCTACCTTGGAGACAACTCTACATATCTGATAGTTGGGAAAGGAAATGTATTGTTGTGTTTCAGTGATGGGAGAATTAAAACCCTCTCTGATGTTTATCATGTTCCTAGATTAGCAAGAAATTTGATTTATGTTTCAAAGCTGAATGATTTGGGAATGCATGTGACTTTTGACAAGCATGGTTGCAGATTGGTGAGAGGGAACTTGGTGGTAGTGAAGGGGAAGAGATTATGAAACCTGTTCAAGAATGAAGCCGCTATAATTTGTAATGCTTCTTATGTATCTGAGGCTAGTGCTGAAAATACATGTAAGTTGTGGCATCGTAGATTGGGCCAGACTAGCAATAATGTTTTGAAAACTATTAAGAATAAATATTTGTTGGATGGTTTCTCTTATTCTGATGAGCACATTGATTTTTGTGAGCATTCTGTGTTTGGTAAACAAAATAGAAAGTCATTTCCTTTAGGAAGAAATAGAGCAAAAGAGAAGTGTTGTGTGGTTACACAACACGCCCCATTTTGACTTATCAAAACAGGGACCCAACTTTTGGCTTGGCTTGTGTTGTCTGCTTTCTGGCGGTTTGGTAAAAATAGGTCAGGTGCATCATCATCATGAAGGTCAGGATGAGGTTGATCATCATCATGAGGTCAGTTTGTCAAAGTTCATATTTTGTTTCTATGACCTCATATTTAGAAAGAGCTTGAAATTCCATGCAGGTTTGCCTTTTACATCACTTGAAAATTCGTCCATATGAGGGAGTTATGCACAGTCAAAGTTTTGGTCAAACCTGATATTCGCAAGAAGAGGGTCATATTTTATAAACTCAGTTTTGCTGTATGAAGAACATCATCATCATATTTGAAACGCCCCCCGATAATATCCTGAGGTCAAAATATCTGGACGTCGACTTTAAGTCATAGTAAGTTTTCCCCGTCGAGCGGTCTTTTGTATCACGAAAGGTCATCATCATGATCTTGGTCTATCACCCGATAAAAATCATGCAGTCCCAATATCCGGACGTCAATCTTAAGTGATAGTGTGTTTTACCCGTCAAATACCCTTGGGCACATCGCGAGCATCATGATATTTTAACATCACCCGATATTATAATATCATGCTGATATTATAATATCACCCTACTTAGAAAATCCACCATCTGCATAATTTGCATGCGCACGTCAAAGTCCTGGTGATCATCATCATCCTGATCTTTCAAGGCAGGATCATATTTCATATCCTCCTGATCTCCTTTTGCACAATCATGATGATCACCCTATCTTTCAAAGGGAGGGTGATATTCCATTCCTAAGTCATGTTGTCAAGATCATCATGATCTTGTTTGTCTACCCGATATTTCGTAATGTCCTCCTACCGAGAAATATAACCTTTTACAAATATCCTGATGACGTCATCCCGACCTGATAAACGAAGAAGCAAATATCAGGATGACATCACCATCACATTTCTCCTTCGGCAGGATATTTTCCAAAACATGATCCGGTTTGCGAATATGACGATGACGTCATGTTCTAAGATTAACAAAAGCCCCAGATATCCTGATGACGTCATCTGGACATTCAGCAGGATCATATTTTAAATCACCTAGTGCGGATATGATGATGATCATCATCATCATCCTGATCTTTTGAGAGGGTTACCTTGGCCGCAAAGGGGTCATATTACATGCACCACCTGATCATCTTCCTTAGGTGACCCGATATTACATTTATCCCCTGATCTTAACGAAACATGACGGTGACGTCATCTTTTGCATTTTAATGAAGCCCGAATATGACGATGACGTCACCATCATATTCTTTTCCTCAGCAGCAGGATCATCTTCCAAATCCTCCTATTTTCCTTCGACATGATGATGACGATGATGTCTTTCTTTCCCCAATATGCAGAAGCGAAACATCCTGATGTGCTTTTCATCAGAGCATTCGGAAGGGAGGAGCATCATATTTCATGATATCCTGCAGCTAGATAGAAGACATAGAGTTGGGCATCATCATGATTTTTGGCGTCAGTATAACTGTTGCCATCGGCCAAGTCTAATTTTGTCACCCCGATCATATGTGGTCACACCGATGCGAATATGATGATGACCCGAAACATACAAACAGAGCATGCAAAGCCGGATTTGAAATAATTTGTTAAAAGCGGTTATTTCCTTGTATATTTTGACATACATGATCATATTTGAACCCGATATACAAGGAAATGGGCGGGAAAATGAAACGATGGTTGACCCGAGTGTTTTTTAACGTTGTTTATGCATTTAGTGCATATTTTTCACAGGTATGAAGCCCGATTGCCTGTAGCTGCACATTTTGAGGCATGTTTAATAAAACATTTACTTCCTGTTGTTTATCCACATGATGATGAACTTAATGTTTGTCTATTTATTTGCAGGAAGTCATAATGCTGTTAGAGCTGCTGCTGAAGCTGATAATTACAAAGTTGCACATGGAGGCAACATGAACCAGAAGTGAGGAGGATATTGTCAAATATGTTGTTCGCCAGCTGGAGACCAAATCAAATCAAAGATGCTGGAATATTCTGTGCCAGCTGTACATTTGCCAACTGGCGAAGCATGTGCTTTTCATCTGGACCGTTGTTTATTATGAGAGGATCCTGATCCTTGGATCATTGTAACTGTTTTCTGGCATTTGCTCTATATAAAGGCCAGAGCCTGAGGCATTAAAGGGAGAATACATTAATATACACAGACACATTTGGCGCATTAAAGCGGATTACTGTAGAATCAATTAGGAGATCGGATTACTGAGACTAATGAGGATAGAATTGTTGAAATGTCAAGGTTCTTTCTTCAGATCACTATAAATGTACCTGTTCTTGAGCATACTGAATGGATATGAAGTTTCAGATTACATCCTGATTGTAAATTTTACGTAATCTTCCTGTTGGTTTCTGGATATGTACTGGTGAATGCTGTGTTCAACTAGAAGCGCTTTCATTTCATTACATGTTGTTATCAACTTTTCCTTTGAAGATTTGCACTAGATCATGCGGATTTGTGGAATGTCCTGGTGAAGTATGATTCTAGTTTCCTTCTTTTCATTGCATGTATGGGAGCTTGTATGTGGATCAGTGATCTAAGTCAAGTAGTTTTGGGAATCTTATTCTTTAACCCTTTTCCTTTTTTTAATTTCATAAATTCATCACCATAACTGCAAATCATGATAAATAACAAGCAGAACAGAGAAATATGCTGAAATCCCGTAGGTAACTGAAAATCATTAGCATATTTGAGTTAAATGCATGTAGTATTGAAAATATCATGCAAAGAATCATAAATAATGGTAGAAATCATGCAAATATCAACCTGTAGGCACATTATTTGACTAAATTCACAGTGCAGAGGTAGAATTGTTGGAGATTTATGCAGAGCAGACATACAGAGCAGGATATTTGAAGATAATGATGAACTTTGCAGAAACACGTAAGGCCCCTGAATGGAAAACAGCAACACACATCAACCACTGAGTAGCATCAGTAGATTAAGACCTAATCAACGGAGACTTGGGATCATGAATTCTTTGAATTCATCGTATCTTTCAAGATGAGTAAAGGTTGTTGTGTAACTTTTATTCTATGTTTGTGAATGACTAACATCATGACTAACATAAATTGGCGCTAGAAGGAGGGCCCGACCGGAAAATAACGCAACATCATCAGTATTTTCAGGTTTGATGACGTATAAGAGTAAGGTTCTTTCTTCAGATCACTCGTGAATTTCAGTAAATTTTGTAAATATTTGCTGTGACAAGATTGTATATGCACATTCTATGTAAAGATTTCCAGATCTCACATAAATATTGCAAGCTTTACAGTAGATCTCTCTGAATTCACTAATATCGGCTAAAGATGCGTAAATTTGTTCAAGCTTTGAGAATTTGAGCCTTAAACACTTAAGATCTTGTGCTACGGGTCAGGATATCCCAATATCCTGTCATATTTGCAGTATCTTCGCAAATATTTCGTAAATATCTAGTCTGATTTACCGTTTAACCGCAAATATCACCTCATCCGGTGGAATCCAGCCAATATTTGCAAAGTTTCAGCCAATTTGCCTCCAAATCGAGAAATCCTGGCTTACAGGATAAATACCAGGTCTAGACCTAGTGAAGTTTTTGAAGAATTGCCTGTTAGAGGTTTCAGACCTAGGACTGTGGACATTCACCATACTCCAGGGTCTAGTGCATCCAGAACTTCACCGGGACCTCCTCCTGTGACCCCTGTCGGTTTGTAAATACCTTCCGGTATATCCGTGACACCTCCTGTTCAAACCCAGGGTATACCTTTAGTTCAACCTCAGCCAACTGCACCACCAGTTCAGCCCCCTCAGGCTGCAATGTCTTTCTTTGCAACGGAGTCACCCTTGACTTTTACTGCATATCATGAGTTACCAAAGAATCTGGACAAACTTTGTCCAAGGTATCATCCTTATCAAGATGCTGATGATCATATCAGGACATTTAAAGAAGCGTGCTGCAGAGCCAGAATAGAACATCAGGACGTGGTGTGCAGATTATTTCCTTTTTCCCTAGGGGAAGAGGCTTATAATTGGTTCATCAGTCTTGGCCAAGCTTCTGTCGGTTCGTGGGCTGTCTTAGAGAAAGCCTTTGTTGACAGGTTCAAAGTCCCTATTGATCCATCCATGAATTACCACATGTTTGCCACAATCAAAAGATTTGAGAATGAGCCTATTGCCAATTTCAATGCTAGGTTTCAGAAAATGTTGTCCAAGCTAGTTGCCCCATATCTGGTGACTGATGCTGCTGCCAGGAGTATATATTATTCAGCCCTGGATCCATTAACTTCCATGTTCATCAGGAGAACACATCCTGAGATCACGACTTTGACAGGAGCTTTTCAAGAAGCTATCAAGGTAAATCAGCAGTTGGTACCTGCTCCTACTCCAAATATAGCATTCCCTACTTTGCCTGGCATGCAATCACAATATCCAGCACAATATCCTGCAGCTTATCCTTCACAATATCCTACACAATATCCAAATGGATCATTGATACCCCTAGCAGTCATGCCTGCACCTTTGCAAGTACCTCCATTGAGTATTATGCCTCCTCCTAATGGAAATAGCCAATTGCCACAATATCCTGCACATGCTCAGACACCTCAGGGTACAGATCTATCCAACAATAACCATGGATCTTCTTTTTTCAAGCCTCAGACTAAAAATGTAGTGGCCAAAGCTCAAGAGGAGAAGGAGGAAATCAAAGAAATTTCTGCTCAACTCAGAAAACTCACCACAGAAGTAACACATTTGAGAAATCAAGGGTTTTATTCACAGTCAGGTCAGAATAGGAGTTATTCCAATGACAGACCAAACTACCCTGACAGAGGATATAACAACAATAACTTCAACAATAATGGTGGAAACAATAATAATCCTCCTAGACAACCCAGAGTGTGGAACTCCAGGCCAAATAATGGTTCATTACCATCACCCCTAGATAATCAGCCCCCTGGTGAAGCCAAACAGACTACCAGAGTCAATCTTGCTGAAGCAGCCCTTACCAATTGGTGCAGGATCCACAATACCAATGCACATGCAGAATTAGATTGTCCACAATTTAGAATTGCTGCCAGCATCTTTCAGACTGAAGTGTCTAATACTTCTGGAAATCCACCTCAGGTAGAAGGAAATGAAATAGTTCCTTGTGGATATGACTCAGCTTTTGTGTTAGAAACGTACACAAATCAACCTCATCAGGATTATAATCAGACATGTGAAGAATCTGCCTTAACCTTTGAAACAAACTATGTCTTCCCCTTTGAGGATGAAAATGAACCTGCAAGAGAGCATGAGGAAGTACATGCATACCAGCAGCAATATCCTGGTAAGCACAATTATAACCTGAGGAGCAATGCCAACAGACCTGCTGGTCCATTGACATCATCTCTACCTCCAAACAACTTCAACACACCTCCTGATCCTAAGGCTAGCAATAACCCTGGATTCCCTAAGGTGAATGCTCAATACTTGTCTCCTCAAAACACAGTAACAAAAGTCGTAAATGCACCTCAGGAGTCTGACAAGTTAGTCAGCTATTTGGCTGATGAAATGAAGAAAATCAAGATCAGCCTGTCCCTATCTGAGTTACTGAAAACTCCTGCCATCAAAAGGGCATTCATGAAGTCACTAGATGATGCTGCTCCTAAAGAGGATAATCATCTTTCAAGTCAATCCAATGGCAAAGATCATGCTGCTAAAGATAACTTTATCAAGCCCAAAGTGTCAGCTACAGTCCAAGCTGCTGAAACCTCCCAAATGACCTTGTATAGAGATAAAACTGAATCACCTCCGTTTCTCCTCACTATAAGAATGTTCAGCAAGAACTTGCACAACTGTTTAGTTGATTCAGGAGCCTCAACGAATGTTATGCCTTTGTCAATATGCAACGCATTAGGACTGCATCCTGCTAAATCCTTAAAGAAGGTCACTCAACTAGACAAGACAGAAGTAAGTGTCGTAGGAGAACTGACTCGCATTCACATGCAGCTAGCATCTGATCCTCGGATCCAGTATTACATTGACATTCAGGTAGTGGACATACCTGATACATATGGGATGTTGCTTAGCTGAGACTGGTCTAAAACGCTTAACGGATATATGCCCATAGACTTCAGTCACATGTGGTTACCATGGAAAGGTATACCTAATCAGATCAGGATTGATGTTGAGCCTAGGATGAGACATATGATCACGGAATATAACAAAACAAATGAGATCATGTATGTAAACGTAGAACCTGGAGTTTATCACATTAGGCCACAGACTGTTAAAATAGAAGAGATCCTGATGCTGGATGTTCATCATCATCATGATGATGATTATCATGAGGACATGCCGAGTCTGGAGTTTGATAATAATCCAGATAATGAGAATGAAATAGATCGCTTCAGAGATTTTGAGATGCATTTATCTACTCAGGTAAAACGTTGCCAATTATTGAATATATCTGCTAATGATATTTTGATTGATGGATGGTGCAGATTACATGGCGAAGCACATTCAGAAAGGACTTGTGAACCATGCTTAGACATGATGATACTGGAGCAAACATATAGTGAAGCATCATCATCATATTCTGAGGTGAGTGCTATGTCTGATGATGATGATGGTACTAATTCTTATTTGTCTTCTGCAAGAGCAGAGGCACCGACGGATCCTGATGAAGATCATATCCGGAAAACAGAAGAGGTCCTAGTGTCGGATCCGATAAATGATATGAGAAAAGAAAAGATCACTCCTGGTAGTGATTGCTTCATGGAATCAGATTATGAGTTGTCTGATGAAGATAAAGGCAGTGACCTGACGAAGTTCGAAGAATTTCTGGTAAAAGAAATAGAAAAGATGACACAATAGCGTAAATATCCCCAGGAGGTTTTAATTAGAGGTTGGTGTAGGCTGCATGAGGCACCTCACTCAGAAACAACTTGCTCACTATGCTTACATATTTTGAAGAAGCATGCAGCTGTATGTGCTGAACATCATCCTCCTGCTGAGATGGAAGAGAAAACAGAAAAGCCATCAGGCTCACCAAATAAAGGAAAGAAGAAACTTGAGGATGACATCCCGAAGTTAAAGTGGATATCAGGCGGGGCAGCAGCCAGAGCTGCAAAGAAGAAAGGAAGTTCAAGTAAATGTCCTGCTGAAGATAAGCCTTGGATCCTGAGGTTTGATGGATCCAAATCCAAGCAAGGTGCCGGGATAGGAATTGACCTTATTGATCCATCAGGGAAATCCTACTTAGCAGCTTACAGACTACAGTTCCCCTGCACCAATAATGTTGCAGAGTATGAAGCTCTGATTCATGGAATGTTGTTTGCCCATAAGAAGAAAGTGAAGATCCTGCATGTCTTTGGAGATTCAGAACTGGTTGTGAGACAAGTAAGATGAATTTACTCTTGTAATTACAGAAAGCTATCAAATTACAGGTATCGAGTGTGGGACCTGATCGAAGACTTTGATGCCTTTAATATCGTTCACGTACCAAGAGAACAGAACCAGAGGGCAGATGCACTTGCCCAGGCCGCCAGTACGTTGGAACCGCTATCTATATCTGGTCTGAAGAGATTTTCAGTAGAATTGGTGTCAGTACCTTCAGTACCTGACAATGTGACTAATCTCCAAGTGTTTGATGATGATCAGCACATCCTGGACTTCATATCAAACAAAGACATATTTGAAGCTCATATTATAGATGAGAATGATGTGGAAGATCATGTCTGGGAAGAAGATGAGATATTAGAGTTGCCTAGCAACAGAATTCCCAAAGGTATGATTGAATTAGAAAGAGCCTTTGATCTAGATAATATGCTTAAACATAAAGATCTGCCTAAGGCAGATGGAGGTCAATATTCACAGGTGAATATTGGACAAGCTGATGACAAGAGAAATATCTTATTGGGTAAGGTTTGTACACCTGAAGAGTTAGAAGGAATAACTTAGGCCCTTAAGGATTACATACATGTAATTGCATGGACTTATGATGAGCTAAAGACATATGACACTTCTGTCATAACTCATACTATACCTCTCAAGCCAGATGCTAAACCTTTCAGACAGAAGCAGAGGCCAGTCAATGCTCTGCTTGAACCAATCATCCTTGAAGAAGTCAAGAAATTGTTAAATGCCCGGATAATATTTCCTGTAAGGCACTCCACTTGGGTGGCGAATCTTGTGCCAGTCAGAAAGAAGAATGGAGACATCAGATTATGTGTAGATTTTAGGAACCTGAACAGAGCATCAGAAAAGGATAATTATCCTTTGCCCTCTTTGGATGAAGTTCTACAAATTGTGAATGGAGCCAAGATGATGTCCTTCTTGGATGGTTTTTCAGGATACAACCAAGTGATGGTTGATAAAATTGACAGATTAAAAACTGCCTTCACCACAAAGTGGGGGATGTTTGCATATAGACGTATGCCATTTGGACTTATAAATGCTGGAGCTACATTCCAGCGAGCAATGGACATAGCCTTCAGAGGCTTAATAGGAAAATGTATAGTCATCTACATGGATGACCTGACAGTATTCTCCAAGGAAAGAGGAAATCATGTTGCTGATCTCAGAAGTGTGCTGAAGAAATGTGAAGAATATGGAATATCTTTGAATCCTAAGAAGTGCATATTTGGAGTCACAACAGGAAAATTACTAGGCCACCTGATCACAGAAGATGGAATTATCATTGATCCTGACAGGGTGGAATCTATTATGAAGTTACAACTTCCAGGAAGCAAAAAGGAACTTAAATCTTATTTTGGTAAGATAAATTTTGTGAGGAAGTTCATCACCGACTTTGCTGAGATTGTCAGACCACTAAATGCCATGTTGAAAAAGATACACAAATTGAGTGGACACCAGAAGCCAAGGCTGCCTTTGAAGATATAAAGAAGGCCATTTCAGATGCTCCTGTCCTCATTAGTTCAGATTATACAAGAGATTTCTACATCTACTCATTTGCCTCAGAACATACTTCTGCAGCAGTGTTAACTCAAAGAAATAAAGAGAAAGAAGAGAAACCAATTGCTTTCATGAGCTGTCCTTTCAGGGATGCTGAGTTGAGATATGTAGATGTTGAAAGACAGGTACTTGCATTAGTCAGAGCAATAAAAAAGTTCAGACATTATATACTGAGAAGCAAAGTGATTGCTGTGGTACTAGATGCAGCAGTAAAGATGTTGCTAATGCAGAGTGAACCCGGTGAAAAAAGAGCCAAATGGATTACTGTATTACAAGAATATGACATGGAGATCACACCAATGAAGCTGGTAAGAGGACAAGCTCTGAGCCAGATGATATCTGAAATGGATCCAAACATCATCAGTCAGCAGTATGTGATCAATGAGAGAGACAATAGGGAATGGTATTCAGACATCAGGCACATCCTGATCACGGGAAGATGTCCTTCAAAAATGCAAGCCTCACAGAGAAGAGCCTTAAAGATAAGATCCCAGAGGTATATGATGAAGGGAGGAACCTTGTTCAAGAAGAATTATGAAGGAATATACCTGAGATGCTTAGAGAAACCAGAAGCAAATAAAGTTTTAACAGAGTTACATGACAAGTTTGGTACTGCACATGGATCAGCATTAGCCACAACACATGCAATCCTCAGAGCAGGATATTACTGGCCTACAATTTTTAAAGACACGGCTGATCATGTTAAATGTTGTCATGTTTGCCAGGTTGCTGCCAATAGAGAAAAATATGCTGCACAACCGTTGCAGCCGGTGATGGAAGAGCGCCCATTTGCACAGTGGGGCATGGATTTCATAGGACCGATCAATCCTCCGTCTTCCTCAGGCCAGAGGTATGTCCTAACGATTACTGATTATTGTACCAGATGGACTGAGGCTATCAGCAGCAAAACTTGTACTGCTGATGATGTCATTAAATTTCTGGAAAGCAACATTGTCACCAGGTATGGAATTCCTTATGCATTGGTAAGTGATAATGGTTCTGCCTTCATTTCCACCAAATTGTCAAGTTGGGCTTTTGATCATGGGATCATACTTAAGTTCTCATCCAACTACTATCCCCAGGGAAATGGATTAGCAGAATCCACCAACAAGAATTTATTGAGTATCATAAGAAAATTGATAGAGAAAAATCCCAGGGAATGGAACTCATTTCTGAAATATGCCTTATGGGTAGACAGAACTAGAATGAAAATTGCATTAGGAAACTCACCCTTCCAACTAGTATATGGGGTAGATCCTATCCTCCTTGTAAACTTGAAAATTCCTACTCTGCAGTTTGCCCAAGAATATCTAGGCATAGATAATAAACAGGAAGTCAGGTTGCTTCAGTTGATGCATCTGGAAGAAAAACGAAGTCAAGCGATTGACCAATTTGTAAAACATCAGGCTGTTGTCAAACGCTGGTTTGACAAAAGAGCCAGAATTAAAGCTTTCAGGATATCCGATTTAGTCCTGATGTGGGATAAAGCCCATGAAAAGAAAGGTGATCATGGTAAGTTTGATAGATTATGGATAGGTCCCTTTCAGATTTTTGAAATTTTAGGAGACAGCACTTATAGGCTTAAGAACCTGACAGGTGAGGATGTCCCGTTGCCAGTCAATGGACAATTCCTCAAACATTATTTCCAGGCCTGAATGACTTCGTCATAGTCACATGTATCATATTGTATATTTGTATAGTTGTTTGTACAGTTTGTTTGTTGTTGTTGTTTTGTTGGTTGGGACCTTGTTCTGGTAAGTCAGGATGATGCACTTCATCACCCTAAGAAAATAACTAAATTGTTGGGATTCAGATGATGAGATCACATTTAAATATAGGTTATGATTCATTCTAAGAAGTGTTCATGATTAGGTTTATGATGTCTTTTCATCAGGGTGCTTTTTCTTGGTCAAAGTGAATCCATCACAATGAAACACCTAACAGCCTTGGGTTTGTTGAACACACTAGTATAGGTGTTAAGTGAAAAATCTAAAGGGACTCCCTTGCTACCAATACAATCTCCAACCTAAAGCTGCAAGTGACTACACCTTGTACAAATGAGCTGACATGATGATATCAAATATAAATTTTTAAAGGAAAATCAGAAAAGAAATAAAATTAGGCCATCTAAGTAACTCTATCGGGGCTATGGACGCCTGCTGGTAGTGGGGCTCTACTTAGGCAGATTGTATAGATAACCTTGCCGGGGCTATAGACGCCTGTTGGCAGCAAGGCTCTATCCAGGTTGGCTATGAGGGATGATCTCCAACTATGTAGTTTAACACCAGTTACTTATGTTTTCAACTTACTTTCAAGATGAGGATAATTAATCATATGCACACACCTGATCCTTTGTTAGCTTTATCACCATAATGAAATTTTATCATTCAGAAGATTATGATGCTGACACATAGACAGAATTAGAACACTATAGATAAATGTGACCACATCACTTGAATCATTGGAATTTGTTTATTTTCTTTGGTGGCAAGTTGTTGTGTGGTTACACAACATGCCCCATTTTGACTTATCAAAATAGGGACCCAACTTTTGGCTTGGCTTGTGTTGTCTGCTTTCTGGCGGTTTGGTAAAAATAGGTTAGGTGCATCATCATCATGAAGGTCAGGATGAGGTTGATCATCATCATGAGGTCAGTTTGTCAAAGTTCATATTTTGTTTCTATGACCTCATATTTAGAAAGAGCTTGAAATTCCATGCAGGTTTGCCTTTTACATCACTTGAAAATTCGTCCATATGAGGGAGTTATGCACAGTCAAAGTTTTGGTCAAACCTAATATTCGCAAGAAGAGGGTCATATTTTATAAACTCAGTTTTGCTGTATGAAGAACATCATCATCATATTTGAAACACCCCCTGATAATATCCTGAGGTCGAAATATCTGGACGTCGACTTTAAGTCATAGTAAGTTTTCCCCGTCGAGCGGTCTTTTGTATCGCGAAAGGTCATCATCATGATCTTGGTCTATCACCCGATAAAAATCATGCAGTCCCAATATCCGGACGTCAATCTTAAGTGATAGTGTGTTTTACCCGTCAAATACCCTTGGGCACATCGCGAGCATCATGATATTTTAACATCACCCGATATTATAATATCATGCTGATATTATAATATCACCCTACTTAGAAAATCCACCATCTGCATAATTTGCATGTGCATGTCAAAGTCCTGGTGATCATCATCATCCTGATCTTTCAAGGCAGGATCATATTTCATATCCTTCTGATCTCCTTTTGCACAATCATGATGATCACCCTATCTTTCAAAGGGAGGGTGATATTCCATTCCTAAGTCATGTTGTCAAGATCATCATGATCTTGTTTGTCTACCCGATATTTCGTAATGTCCTCCTACCAAGAAATATAACCTTTTGCAAATATCCTGATGACGTCATCCCGACCTGATAAACAAAGAAGCAAATATCAGGATGACATCACCATCACATTTCTCCTTCGGCAGGATATTTTCCAAAACATGATCCGGTTCGTGAATATGACGATGACGTCATGTTCTAAGATTAACAAAATCCCCAGATATCCTGATGACGTCATCTGGACATTCAGCAGGATCATATTTTAAATCACCTAGTGCGGATATGATGATGATGATCATCATCATCCTGATCTTTCAAGAGGGTTACCTTGGCCGCAAAGGGGTCATATTACATGCACCACCTGATCATCTTCCTTAGGTGACCCGATATTACATTTATCCCTTGATCTTAATGAAACATGACAGTGACGTCATCTTTTGCATTTTAATGAAGCCCAAATATGACGATGACGTCACCATCATATTCTTTTCCTCAGCAGTAGGATCATCTTCCAAATCCTCCTATTTTCCTTCGACATGATGATGACGATGATGTCTTTCTTTCCCCAATATGCAGAAGCGAAACATCCTGATGTGCTTTTCATCAGAGCATTCGGAAGGGAGGAGCATCATATTTCATGATATCCTGCAGCTAGATAGAAGACATAGAGTTGGGCATCATCATGATTTTTGGCGTCAGTATAACTGTTGCCATCAGCCAAGTCTAATTTTGTCACCCCGATCATATGTGGTCACACCGATGCGAATATGATGATGACCCGAAACATACAAACAGAGCATGCAAAGCCGGATTTGAAATAATTTGTTAAAAGCGGTTATTTCCTTGTATATTTTGACATACATGATCATATTTGAACCCGATATACAAGGAAATGGGCGGGAAAATGAAACGATGGTTGACCCGAGTGTTTTTTAACGCTGTTTATGCATTTAGTGCATATTTTTCACAGGTATGAAGCCCGATTGCCTGCAGCTGCACATTTTGAGGCATGTTTAATAAAACATTTACTTCCTGTTGTTTATCCACATGATGATGAACTTAATGTTTGTCTATTTATTTGCAGGAAGTCATGATGCTGTTAGAGCTGCTGCTGAAGCTGATAATTACAAAGTTGCACATGGAGGCAACATGAACCAGAAGTGAGGAGGATATTGTCAAATATGTTGTTCGCCAGCTGGAGACCGAATCAAATCAAAGATGCTGGAATATTCTGTGCCAGCTGTACATTTGCCAACTGGCGAAGCATGTGCTTTTCATCTGGACTGTTATTTATTATGAAAGGATCCTGATCCTTGGATCATTGTAACTGTTTTCTGGCATTTGCTCTATATAAAGGCCAGAGCCTGAGGCATTAAAGGGAGAATACATTAATATACACAGACGCATCTGGCGCATTAAAGTGGATTACTGTAGAATCAATTAGGAGATCAGATTACTGAGACTAATGAGGATAGAATTGTTGAAATGTCAAGGTTCTTTCTTCAGATCACTGTAAATGTACCTGTTCTTGAGCATACTGAATGGATATGAAGTTTCAGATTACATCCTGATTGTAAATTTTACGTAATCTTCCTGTTGGTTTCTGGATATGTACTGGTGAATGCTGTGTTCAACTAGAAGCGCTTTCATTTCATTACATGTTGTTATCAACTTTTCCTTTGAAGATTTGCACTAGATCATGCGGATTTGTGGAATGTCCTGGTGAAGTATGATTCTAGTTTCCTTCTTTTCATTGCATGTATGGGAGCTTGTATGTGGATCAGTGATCTAAGTCAAGTAGTTTTGGGAATCTTATTCTTTAACCCTTTTCCTTTTTTTAATTTCATAAATTCATCACCATAACTACAAATCATGATAAATAACAAGCAGAACAGAGAAATATGCTGAAATCCCGTAGGTAACTGAAAATCATTAGCATATTTGAGTTAAATGCATGTAGTATTGAAAATATCATGCAAAGAATCATAAATAATGGTAGAAATCATGCAAATATCAACCTGTAGGCACATTATTTGACTAAATTCACAGTGCAGAGGTAGAATTGTTGGAGATTTATGTAGAGCAGACATACAGAGCAGGATATTTGAAGATAATGATGAACTTTGCAGAAACACGTAAGGCCCCTGAATGGAAAATAGCAACACACATCAACCACTGAGTAGCGTCAGTAGATTAAGACCTAATCAACGGAGACTTGGGATCATGAATTCTTTGAATTCATCGTATCTTTCAAGATAAGTAAAGGTTGTTGTGTAACTTTTATTCTATGTTTGTGATGGACTAACACCATGACTAACAAGAAGTTAGAAATTATTCATACCGATGTGTTTAGACCTGTGGATAATGATTCTATCAGAAAATCTCGTTATTTTGTCACCTTGATTGATGATGTGTCCAACTTTACTTGGATTTATTTTATGAAACATAAATATGAAGTTTTCACTAAGTTTAAGGAGTTTAAAGTCTTAGTAGAGAACCCATCTGGATTGAAGATAAAAATATTAAGATCTGACAATGGAGGGGAGTATTGCTCTAAGGAATTTGATGAGTTTTGCAAGCATGCAGGTATTCTTAGACAAAAGACAACTCTGTATACACTACAACAAAATGGTGTTGCAGAAAGGATGAATTGAACAATCATGGAAAGGGCCAGAAGTATGCTGAGTGATGCACAGTCAGATAAATACTTTTGGGCAAAGGTTGTGTGTACTACTTTCTACTTGTTAAACAGATCTCCTTGTAAGGTTCTTGATTTAACACCTTATGAAGTGTGGACAGGTAAGAAACCTTTTGTTTCACATTTCAGGGTTTTTGGCTATGAGGCTTTTGTTCACATGCCTAAGGAAAAGTGATCTAAGTTGGATCCAAAAGCTAGAAAGTGTACGTTTATTAGATATGGTGATAATGTCAAAGGTTATAAAATTTGGAATCCACTAACCTATAAGTTTATCTATCCTAGAGATGTTATTTTTAGGGTACTTAGAGCTATTTTTAAACCTAAGTAGCCAAAAGAAAAAGATGAAAAGGTAAAGAGAGTGCACTTTGAGTTAGAGCAGTAAGATGCACCTCATGAAGAATAGAATGATGGATTGGGGGTGAAGAACAAGAAGATTCAAGTAGTTCTAATGAAGATGAGTCTGATGTTATAGAAGAAGCTGGTACATATAATCATGCAGAAGAACAAGTTGAGACTCTTACTCCACCCTTGAGGAGATCCAAAAGACAATGGAATCTAGTTGATAGGTATAGCCCACTAGATTTGCATTATGTATTTGCTTTATTGAGTACTAACAATGAGCCTAGATCCTACAGGGAAGCTATTCTTTCAGATGATAGTGAGTCTTGGTAGTTAGCCATGTAGGAGGAGATGATGGCTTTAGATTCTTGTAATACATGGGGTCTTGTTCATTTACCCAAAGGAAGAAAGGCCATAGGTTCTAAGTGGGTCTTCAAGAAGTTTGGAGCAAACGGGTCATTGGAAAAGTACAAGATTAGACTGGTAGCCAAAGGCTACTCCCAGAGAGAGGGTGTTGATTTTTGTGATATATTCTCTCTTGTTGCTAAATTTACTTCTATTAGATTTCTTTTACCCATTACTATAGCTTATGATTGGGAGATTGAGTAAACGGATGTTAAGACTGTGTTCTTGCATGGAGATCTTCAAGAAGAATTTTATATGCAACAGCCTACAGGTTTTGAGGTAAAAGGAAAAGAAAAATGGGTTTGCATATTAAAGGTCTCTTTATGGTTTGAAACCGTCCCATAGAATGTGGCATCAAAAGTTTGATTCATTTGTGTTGAAATTGGGTTTTGTTAGAAGTGAGGAGGATCATTGTGTTTACATTTATTTTGTTGATGATTCTATACTGGTTATTGCATTGTATGTTGATGACATGTTATTTTTCAGCAATACTAAGGGTATGATCAATGAGTTTAAAGCCCAACATTTAGGTGCATTTGATATGAAGGATCTTGGAGCTACTAGGTATATTCTAGGTATGGAGATCAGAAGGGACAGAGGTAACAGAAAGCTTTGGTTGTCACAAAGTATGTATGTGAATACTATTTTGTTGAGATTTAGTATGCAAGACTGTAACCAAGTTAGAGTTCCTTTACCCATTGGTACTAAGCTTTCATTAAATATGTGTCCAAAGACTGAGGATGATCTTGAGGATATGTCTAATGTGTCATATGCTAGCGTTGTAGGGAGTTTGATGTATGCAATAGTTTGCACTAGGCCAGATATTGCCCAAGCAGTGGAAGTTTTGAGTAGATTTATGTCTAACCCTGGTAGATAGCATTGGAATTATGAGAAGAGGGTGCTTAAATATCTTGCAGGTACTCTTGATTATTGTTTGGTTTACTTTGGTATTGATAGTGTTGATAAATCTTTGGACATACAGGGTTTTGTTGATTCAGATTGGGCAGGTGACTTGGATATTCGAAGGTCCACTAGTGGCTATGTGTTTACTCTGTTTGGAGGAGCAGTGAGTTGGATGAGTAAGAGGTAACCCATGGTTGCTTTGTCCACCACAAAAGGAAAGTATATAGTTGTTACTCATGTCTCTAAGGAGGTAGTTTGGTTGAGGAGACTGAGTACATGTATTGGATTTGATTGCAGGATCATTTAGATTGGTTGTGATAGTCAGAGTGCTATCTATTTGGCCAAGAATCCCATGTATTATGCTCGGACTAAGCATGTTGATGTTCAGTATCACTTTGTTCAAGAGTTGGTTGCAAATGGACAGATTGAGCTAAAAAAGATAGACACTCAGAAGAATGTTGCAGATTCATTGACCAAGCCTGTGAGCACAGAGAAGTTCGTGTGGTGCAAAGAGGCCATGGGCTTTGTTTCTAGTGCCTGATTTTATTTAATTTGTTTTCTTATAGGTTGATTTACAATGTATAATGTCAATTGGGAGAACTTTGGAATAAGGTGCCATTAACCTTGTAAATTCCAATATTGTATTTATGCCATTTATTATTTGTTAATTTGTAATTACCCATAAGGGAATGAGGTAATCTCATTGACAGTTGTTATTTTAGAGTTACCGGCGGGAGTTATGGAGTAATATTTACTATTGGCAAGTGTAAAAATCATGAGTAAATGAGGGTAGGCGTTCCCCTTGAAGAATCTGCTATTTTTAGCATGTATGACAACTTGTCATAATGTGGTGTAAGTTGATTTATGGCAGTTGCAAGTTGTCATAAGATTCCATGCATGTATGACGCATGTGACACCCATTATTAGTTGTGGTTGTTGTTATTAGACCCAGGTGCCTGTATTGGGAAGATTCTTTGTTAGCGGTATCTATGATGGTTATGACACATCATAAGATGCTTTTACATGCTATTCTTGGACTTGGGCACCCAACCTTGCATGGGCAAGTTATTGCCACTTGGTGATTGCATGTATGACACCATTTAATGCTTGCATGTGGGGTTGTTGGAGGAGAGAGAAAGTGGATGCCCAAATTGGAGGGAAATCTCCTCTATAAATATTTTCCATTGTATTTGTTGTTGCATATGAGATTTTAGGTACTCAGGTGCTGTCGGAATGCTGTCAGATTGAAGACTGGTAGAGAGGGTTGGATAGTGATTGTATTGTAGAAATCTTTTATAGATTAATAAAAGGTTATGCCTCTTTCCTGGTGGAGTTTTTACCTGAAAGCATTTTCTCCATGTAAACACTGTGTTGTGTTCAGTTTTCTATTTTGCATGTTTTTGGGTTTGCATATTTTCTTTTGCATGTTACAATCTCCATTGGTAAGACATAGTTAAGATTGCAAAAATTACATTTTGAATCAAAATTTCATGTGTAGTTGTGCCTTTCATTTCTAACACGCCCAATCTTTCTGAGGCAATTCTCTAACCAAAACTCAATAGGGAGATTGTAAAGGTAGAGCCATTTGGGCTCATCATAAGGCTCATAAGCGGCCAGGTTAAACAGAGCTGACCATTGGTGAATGTAGAGAGAAATCTCACCAAATTCCCATGAGTTGCCTCTCAGGACCGAGTCCTTGTCATCTTCAGAGAGAAAAATGGCATTAAAAAACCCTTTCAACAAAAATTTTAGTGCAGGGGGCCTTTTAGAAGCTTTCAACCCAGTGTTTTATGCAATCGTGACTCAGTTTTGACCCAATGAAGTAGCAAATTGCCATTGTTTTCATAAGCATGTATATGCCTTCTATGCATTCTTGAGTCAAATCTATAATTGGGCGTGGATGGCTATGCCCACACTCCATCGAAAAACACAAACCCCCCAAAAATTTATTCACTATATATATATGTGTGTGTGTGTGTATGTGTATATATATATATATATATATATATAATATATTTATGTATGTACACACACACACACACACACACACACACACACACACACACACACACACACATATATACAATAAACTCTAATATTTTTCTTTCCCAACTCTAAACAAACTACAAATATATTAAACAATTATTTCCAAGTTTAACATTAAGGCATTCCCTCAACCTTAGATCATTTTCAAAACAATAAAACCATATATATATATATATATAGTCCTAACCAAAAACATTCATCTCTTTCTAAAAAAATCATAGTAAAATTAGAAACATTTCTTTCCTTAACATAATACATTTACTCAACTATGGAATTTGTAAGGGAGGGTTATATATATATATATATATATATATATATATATATATAAAATAAACCCTAATATTTTTCTTTCCCAACTCTAAACAAAGTACAAATATATTAAACAATTATTTCCTTTTAACATCAAGGCATTTACTCAACCTTAGATCATTTTCAAAACAATAAAACCATTTTTTTTATAAGAAATAATATGAGAGCAAAAGGATGGAGAAAGAGAGGTAGCATATGACTAAAAATTGCTCCCCTCTTCTTTTAAGAAATGACATTTATTTAATTTTCCATTCCCCAAGCCTTTCCACATAGAAAAACTGACAAGTAACATAGGAAACCATTCATTTATTTATTTTATGATCAATGAAATAATCTTTACAAAAGTAACAATTCCTTTAAGGGAAACTGAAGAGAGGGATCTCTACTCTCTCATACTAAAACATCCAAACCCATTTACAAGCTCAATGAGCCATGGCATTTACATTGTCCTACCTATCAACTTGTACAAAAGGCCTTTAAAATACCATAAGGAGTCTACTGTCTTACTCTTCCTTAATAGTGCCATGGAAACCTGCAATACAATAAACTTTTCTCATGGCCAAGGGAAGCTCACCTCCCAACCTTAGGCTTGCTTGCAAGCCACCCCCAAGCTAGGAGGCCCACAAGAAACCTGATCTCATACACACACATAAGGGATTCCAAGCACACTCACAATAAACACATTCCAAGGGATCTTAACAACTAGATCCATGAATGTGGATTTCAAGGGAGAGAGAGAGTGGACTTCACTCACTCAAGGGGAAAGACCATCAAGAATTATGTAACCCAATCTTATTTCTCAAAACCTTATAGCCTCTTTCTATCAAATAAAAAAACTTATGCCTCCGAAAACCCAAGGCACTCATGCCATCTAAACTCATACCAAGATCTCCAAAAAATAAGGTCAAAGCCTATCAAATCTCTTTATCAAGGAGTGGCTTTTCCCAAGGAGGTTCACTCCTCTCTCACCTACACAATATTAGCTCTCTCACATGGAGAGCTCACTCCAACAACCCTTTAACCCTTCATGCAACACACAAAGAAAAACACATAAACCAAGCACATAAACATGTTTCAAAACATACATGAAATAGAATGCAAAAGCAAGAAGATCTTGAAGCCTTGAGAGCCTACTTCTCAAGTCTCAAGTAAAAGAAGATAGTTGGTGAATCCTTCCAAGAGCTAACTCCAAATCTCCTTAGTTCAATCTCCCTTCCAAGCCAAAGATCCCTTCCAAAATCCAACTCCAAAAACAAAACAAAAAACCCTTCTCACCTCAACAAGAGGGAGATAAATAGGTCTCCAAAAAGCATCCCCATGAATGGGAAGGTGACACTTGTCACATTCTCATTCCCTCTCTCAAGCACAACTCCCTACATGTGTGAAATATTGAGGATTAGGAGGTGACACTTTTCATTCTCACATTCCTCCTCAAGAGCACACCTCCCCACACTTCTCCTCACACGTGTGAGACATGGGGAAAAGGGAAGTACTTGGGGTTATCTTCTCAAAGGCTCTTACAATGTGTGCTCACACATGTGAGACCCTTGGGATTCCCCCAAGCCCTTACATGAACCTAGGGTTGTGGAATTTGGATGTGACAAGTCACCCTGGAACCCTCATCTCAAAACCCTAATCTTATCACCTAACTCGCATGTTCAAATAGAGTGGTCAAATATGAGTTAAAACTCATGGTTTGAGTCTATAAGGTACCTAACCCATAAGTACTTGACCTAAGACCCTTAAACATATGAAATTAACATAAAAAAGTTTAAAAATCATCATTTAAGAAGCCCCTAAAACCCATAAACGAAAATAGACACATGGATGACACTCATCATCCACCTCATCTTAAGTCAACCTTAGGAGACTCAAATAAAACAAAAATAAATTAATAACACAATACATTCATGCTCAAACAACATATAACCTTTGTCCACCTTAGTGACTACGTTGGTGTCATGAGGATAATTACTATGGTTACTTGTGAGACCTTTGGTTTCAATTGGCCATGGAAATAACCTACACATTTACACACACACACATCAATAGTCCAATGTATATCATAGCTAAAACAATTGAAATTACACACACATGATGTCACATGTGTTTAAACATTTCAATTAGGTCACTTCTATAACACATAGTATAATTCACTATATTCCCAAATCAAATTTACTTTCAACAACACAATCCTGATCATGGAATCATAAATCAATTTACTAGTCCATCAACTCAAATTAACTCATTCTATAAATTAAATTGCATCATGTAATTCAAGACATTCATCAACATAGAAAACATAATATAACCTAAGCATGTATAGATATATCATCAATAATATTACCACACATCTATCGACTCAAAACATAAAATAAAGCCATCAAAAGACTAATGGATGGGATCAGTAGTCCCCAATAATGTCTAATGTCAAAATATAATCCATAGATAACAAGTTTCATAGGTCGAATCAAGAGGTGTAATAAAGGTGGCCTCACAACAATTCCACTAAGGATCCTTTTCAAGCACAATTGGGTGATATACAATCAATCTGAGCTGAGACATACATCTCCTATGTATACTCAAATCAAACACAACTACCTTATAAATAGATCCACAACAATGATACACAACAACACCATATCGTCTCTTGGACAAGGTCACCATACCATATACCAAATCCTAAGCTTGGGTGAAGCAATGCAATTAGGTCTAATAGTCAACTAAACCTATCACACAAGGGTGGGTCTCACAGGTACTCATTAGATTTGGCATGCACCTCCCAAACTTCAAACCCTCACAAATCTAACATCCAGTGCTCAAATCAAGCCAAACAAAAGGATAATGTTTCTTGATTACTCTAGATCTAATGAAAATATCTTCTTTACACAAAAATACACCTAAAAAAGGCTCTTTCTTGATTTTCTCCTAGATTTGAGAAGGGGCTGACAGATCTGAAGATTTAATACCATGTAAAAGTCCCCAATGGAATCAGGGTCACAAGATGATATGTAAAACTAGATATTACCTTCTACAAGAGATGGACAAGAGGAAAAAATGATTGATTATTGATGCAATAATGATATTGAAATAATAAATTACATGAGGGACCTTGCTTATATAGGCAAGGTAAGAAACCCTAGGTAAACTTAATAAAGTATAATTAAATAAATACTTACACCAAAAAATATAACTACTCCTTATTAACAATTTCCCAACGCTACATTGAGAGTTATTTATAGGAATTATATCATTGGGAGAAGGGTTGACTATTACATTTTTGTAGGAGAACAGGGACACCACCTTTTTGGAGTTCACACTGGACTTCCTCTCTCTTCAGAGTTCAAGTGTTTAGTATTTGTCAACCCATCTTCTTTGTCAACTCTGGAGGGGCCAACTCTGAAGAAGATACAAAGTGTGGGTCCTCCAAAGGCTGCAAGGATCCTTCCCTTACTTCTTCACTTACTTGTGGAGGTACCACCTCCTTGGAAGGGATGAGGTATCAGTTTTCCAAGTGGGATAGCCTCTAGATTGCTTTAGTAGTTTCCTCCTCTTCCAGAGAGGTGGCCTCACCAGAGGTAGAAATTAGAGAAATTTGAACATGGTGTCTCTTACTTCTGAGGTGGAGGAGGTTTCCTCATTCATCTCTTCTCCTATTTCTTCCCTGATTGATCTTTCTCCTCTTCTTAATATAAGGTAATGACTTCTATCTTATTTTGTGGAGTTGAATGACGCCCAGCGAGCTCCTTGCTCAGGGAATCATTACTGAGAACAACTCTCTCTCACCTCCCCCGTGCCCCCATAAATGTCTTACTGAGTGTTCTTCAACTAAAAACATCAAAATGAATATGAGAAATAATTTAAGGCGAATCATGGGCTGCATAGTGTACCCAATGCTGTCGGCAGTCCAATAAGCCCAGAGACACTCCATTGTGTTTTTAATCTTGTTTTCATCGTTTATTACTGTGACTGAAAAGACCTACCTAATGATAGCAAAAGCCCAACCATTGGTAACTGTTTGTGCTGTGACAATTGAAAAGATCCAGTCATCGAGTCTTCGTACACAAGGTTGTTGATTATGTTAAAACCCGCCATATATTATTGACACGGCTGCACGCACAAAATCATTCAAGCCAAGAAGCCTACATAAAGTGTAGTACGTAATGGAGATACTCATAAATGTGTCAATCCATAGGCGGTGTCCTAGCTTTTCATTTTATGCTTTGTTTTCTTAAAAAATGTGACTCTGGATAACACAATGCCGTGGGACGCCCTGTACAAATCATAAATGATTTAGAACTTATTCTTGCAAGACAGACATGAACAGGAAGACTGTTCTCCCACGCAATTTGACAGTTGAAATTTGATAATATCATCCCTGTTAAATCCTTATAATAACCTGAAAACGGGACAAAATGGTTTGTAGTAGTTACTCTCAGACTCTCCTTTCGAGAAGTAATTGCTTAGAACTAATGCAGTAGAGATTTCTGAACTATCAATATTGATTTAAAATCTTTCGAGTGAGGTTATATTTGTTTTGGTCTAACTACTTATGTGAGAAGTACACAATATGCATATTTTGTTATAATACAAATTTATTTATTTTTATAGTTTATTGACTCAACTTATAGTTCATTTATTTTTAATAATTCTATTTATGGCTGTGATTTGAAACATTGATTTAAAAACATACAGGGTCCAATCTAAAAAGCACTTTCAATTAAGAAATATATTATTTTTAATCAAGTTTTCTTTTTTTTTGGTTGGAAGGTTTTATATCAAACCCACAAAATCTGAAGTGGAAGTACAAGCCTTAGGCTGAAACCTCTTTGGCTAGAAGCAAAGGATTGAGGGGTATCCATTCTGCCAAATTCGCTCCAGCCACGATCTTGGCCTTATCCTTTATGGTGTCGAGGCCTTACATTCAACAAGACTTGATCCCTTATAAACTTAGTTTGATTTGCAACATCTTCCCCAACCTCGTTACAATGTTTTGAGGCAATTAGAGACAATGAGAAGACAGTCCCTTCGATGAGCTGAAATCATGTTTAACAAGGAGTGCCCGCCAGTCCACTGCCTCATAGTGGGACCTAGACTAAACTTGGCGGGAAAGCAGGGAATGGTGGTAAGCAAAGCCCGCCAGTCTTTGGTGGGACCCGGACTATACCTCGCGAGGGAGCGGGGAATGCTATAAGTAGTGGTGATGTGGATGCCATGTATGCCAGTGGTAGGGACCACTTGGTGACTTCGGTGAGACTTGTTCGCTTCGGTGGGAGATGGTGTGCAGTCCCCCCGATATGACACAAGAACAAAAGAGCATGAAAATTTTCTTCAGTTTGATTTGCAGAAGACCGATGTGAAATGGCAACTCGTACCATCTTTCCATCAACAAGGCAAATACGATCTTCTATGAAAGATATGCACATTAATATGCATTTAAAATCAAAATTATCCAAGTACTCCTAATGTAAGCACCTGCACTCAGACACAAAGGTTAGCAATAAAAAAAGTGACACTTAAGCCATACTTGATTGTTTTTCCTTCTCCACGATTTGCATGATCTTAGGAAATCTTCTAAAATTTTCACCGACAAACTTAAGGAAATCCATTTCCAGATCAAATGCTAAATTAGTCAAACTGTCTGCCAAAGAATTCCCTTCCCTGAAACAATGAGAAATCTAGAAATTTTCAAAAGGAACCAAAAGATCCCTAGCCTTCTGAAGTAAGTAATCTAGATTCTAGTTCATTACAGACCCCTTTTTCAATCCATTTATTATAATCAGGGAATCCCCTTTTATATGAAGATTTGAAATGTGAAGACTCCTAGCCATTTTTAAACCTTCCACTAGAGCTAGGATTTCTGCCTGATTGTTTGTCATATTAGGAAGCCTTTTAGATTAACGATAAAATTCTTTTAAAATATAGTATATAGTTAAAAAAAAGATGGGTGGAGAAAGTCACATGTCAAAGTCTAGGCAAGGTAGAACCTTAGACATAAATCAACAAAACCAAAGAGAGAAAAAGGTGCTACGTAGCAAGAGATATAGATCCTATAGCAGTAGGTGGGTCATAATTATTTGGTTTCCACACATTTAGGTTATCCTTAGAATAAGTAATTTGGGTTCCTAACCAATAAGAGCACCATCATGACCCTGATCCTTAGTAGTTTGCACTTCCTCAAGTGGCTAACTAGCATTCTTAGGAGAAGAAATAGCTAAAGGAAGGTGAGGAAACTGGCCACTATCTATCCATCCATAGGCTTCTCCATTATAGTTCTAGGGAGAAGTTGAATGCTAATGGGAAGATTGAGACTAACCATGAACATTATGGTAATGATCTTTGTATTGTAGAGTACAAGATCCATCATGCCCACGAGCATTCTAACTTCTATCACATTAATGCCCTTGCAGAGGAGATTGGCCCCATAGGAGAAGGAGAGGTTGGTGGCACTCTAGCAATTGTACAAGAGCATTCCCCCTATGATCAAGAAGTACTTGGAAGTGGGCTGCTCAAGTGTAACATTATTAGCTTGCACTTGTATCTATATTAACACATTAGAACATATCATGGATTTAACATACATGGAGAAGTTATTGTCAATAATACATCGAAACAAAAGAGTAGAATTATTATCTTTTGAAATGATAAATAGGATTTCCACTCTAAAAGCATGCCATGTCTGGGTGAATTTAGTAAGGATTTTGGGCCAGTCTCTTAAGAGGATCATATGCCAAGAGAAGGGCTCAAGTCTAAAAGGCTTGAATAAAGTATAAATCTAATTCTATGTAGCTTGAGCTCTAGGAGGAAATCAAACTTGAGATGGCTAAGTGTTTCTAGATTCCCACAAAAAAAGGAAATAGGTATTAGAGACTCCCAAGTGAATCAATTTGGAACCAATAGGAATCCCCTGGTATAAAAGTACTAAGAAAATGAGAAAGCTTTGGCTCAATTATAGCCATCCAAATAGTTTAAAATCTATGATGTCATGTGCTAGCTAAAGAATGGAGAGACCATTTATCATTAAACCTTTGTAACATAGGAAAATGAGGTGAAAGCCAAGGATATCCTTTGTGGGGCTTATAATTATGAAATGGTGTATCAAGATACCATTTCCAAACTATCTAGCATGGCTTAAAGTATCTAACCCTAATTTTATGCATCACCATTTCCATATGATTGGAATCAATAATAGTCTAGAAAGACTCAAAGTCTTGTTTGGTGAGTCTATACTTAATTTTGGCTTCAAGACAAGAAAGAAGATACCACATGGTTCTTGGAAAATGATCTAGGAGTGTCTCAATAACTTTTTTAAACAATTTCAATGCACTCACCTAAGAAATTCTAGCTAGAGGCATGTCTTAGAAAGTGATCATAGGAGACCGCCAAAGAGACTATTGATTCATGGGAAAACCAATCTTGAATCCATTTTGATTCTAAACAAGCCATGGCTTAATAGACTCCCAATATTTACACATGCTTTTGATGACAAATGTACCTTAGATTTGAATAGGCTCCTACATGATGAGGATAGTAGGGAGGCAAAAATTTCTCTAGATTTTATGCCCATGAGACACACTAAAAGAGTTACAATTATGAAGGAGAATTTTACAAGCCTCATCACCCTCAAGGAATTTGATTATTCATTTTACACATAAAGCTATACCTTATCTTTGTGTATCTATGAGACTAATTCCTCCATAGTATGATGAGGGAGGCAACATAATTCATAGGCAACTAGACGCAATCCTTTACCTTGGTCTAAAGAAGCCCATAGAAAATCTATAAGGGTTCTTGTAAGCTTTGGGTTGGATGCTTAGAAGGTACCTAACATGAGGAGTAGTGTTAGCAAGACATGTAGAGGAGATACCAATCCGAAGATCCAGTCCTTAGTCAAGTCTTTGTAGTCAGTTAATACCCTGGTTAGGTAGCTAGAGATTGACAGCAAACCATAAAGAATAACCAAAAAGATCATCACATACACATCAAAATAAGATAACACACATAATTACCCAGTACCAACAGACTTCCATATATATATTAGCAACAATCAAATGTATACATCCATTGTCCATCCTCCGCCACAGTTACATACATGACTTCTATGTCATTTCTGACATCAAAATAAACCCCTATTCTCCTATCATGCTTTCTTACTTACATTCTACTATCTCCTATCTTTATATATACTATATCTATTACATAAGGATGTGTCTTCTATCAGCTTCCGGCCTTTGCATATTGTATAATCTCTTCTAGTCGGATCTGTTCTCTCTCAAGTAACCTACTAACATCATCCCCCCACAAAATTATGTCTTGTCCTCAAGACATGCAAAGTTAGCTTCTAGGTAGGATAGTCTTGTAGATTTGCTTGAGCTGAGTGAGAATGGTATCCCACTGGTTTTGGCCTTAGCCACCATGGCTATCTGTCCTTCTACTTTAATGTATGTTTCCTCTACTTCCTCTATACTTTCCGATATCTTTATATCTTGTGTAGTTTATTTGGCCTCTACAAAACTACTAGTTAGGTTAGCCAATCTATGGTTTACCACCTCCCTCAGCAGATTTATTTGGCCCTTGATATGGTCTCTTTGATCCTAGAGATGTTGGTGTTGATTATGTAATGTCTCCACCTATACTCTTATCACTCCATCCTTATTCACCAGAGGGACATATTTTGCTCCCACATTTGTGATCTGAACTTCTAAAGCATCCATTTGATCTTTTATGAATTTTGTGGACTATGGCCATTTTAGACAAAATTGGTAGAGGATGTTAGCTTCAACAATTCTCTATTGTATGTTCTTGATTTGTATCTTTAGTTGAGTGTGTGCCTTGGCACACATATTAGTTAGTTAGGCCAGTCTTTTACCTTCTTCTCTGGATGGCTAGAGTACTCTTTGAACCCTTGTGTTAACTGTTCCAACTGATCTGATAGGGGTAAGGTAGTATCTCTTGGTGTCTCTGGCATCTCCTTGGATAATGTGTTCACCACATCCTCTAAGAGTTCACTTCCCTCCATATGTTTCTTCAAAATTTCTACTCTAGTAGAGGAATGAAACACATCTCCCAGTTGTAGCTTTTGTATTGGGGATATGTCAGAAAGGTTTATGTATCCTTCCACTACCAGCAGTTGTAGTAATTGTGGTGTCAAAATTAGTATTATCTATTTTTGTTGTTCCAAAAATTCTTTGATAGACTCAAAGGAAGATGAGGTCTCCAGAATATCAATTTGTTCTGCTTCTCTTTGTTCCTCTGTGTTCTCTTCTCTTCCTTCTCCCTTATCCTCCAAATTCTCTATTTGTTACTTTGTATTCCTCTCTTCTCTCCTTGTATCCTCTGGAGGGAGTACCCATTGTGTCAGAGCTTCCGACAAACTGTCCTCTATTCTATTCTCTCCCTCTGCTAGTGTCTTAGTATTATGTGGAGGTGAAGGTGCTAGCTGTTGTTGTTCTTGCTCTTTGATAGCATGATATATCTTTGTTGTTACTTCTTCTGTTTCTTTTTGTATTTTCTCCTCTTCATCCTTGTTCCCACTCATGAGGGTATCTACCCTTTGTTTTTTTCCTCAACTTCATGGCTTGTTGTTGTATGAACTTATTTTTCTCTTTTGGTGACAATGTGTCACTGAGTTTATTAATAGCACCTTGCCTTATTTGTTCCTCCAATTGGAGGGCCTTATTTCTCCTTTCCCTCAGTGCTTCTATTAAGCTCTCTAGAAATCCCTCCATTATTTCATATAATGTTTTATTCTTGTCCCTCATGTGTATTGTATCATAGCAGTTACTATCATTTGTTTATTCTCTATAGAGTAATCCTCATATAACAGAGCAATTTCTTTCAACATACCTATATTCTCCATTGCATTGATCAGTGTGTCCAGATTATAGGGCTCCTGTGCTGGATCCTCTAATTGTTGTGATGTCAGTTCCTCCTCCAGTTTCTTTTGTACCTTCTTCTTTTTCTTCAACTTTGATTTCTTCTCCTCTCCTTCATCTGACTCAATTTCCTCCTGTATTTCCTTAATTTTTTTTTCTTTTTGCTTGTTGTTTCTATCGAGGGGCCTTCTTCTCTATGTTCCTCTTCATCCTTGATAGTACTTTTGATGTTGCTCTTCCTCTGGATGATACAATAGAGGATGATGGTACCTATGAGGTTGTCTTTTATGATCTCCTTATTGCAGGAGCCTCTTTAGTAGTCAGGGGAGCTATGTTGTCGGCTTCTTAGTTGAAGTAGTTCTCTTTTCTAGAGCTCTCCACTATTCATACAACTTTTCTCTATTCTTTTCCAGATGTTTCTCTACATCCTTCTTGTGTTTCTTATCCATAACGTCTAAGTAAGTGCCATATCTCTCTGCACTTGTGTCCTTTGGTTTGCTTAATAAGTATTGTGCATAAATACTGACTTCTTCTACGGTTATCTCATAGGGAAACCTAGGTATCCATGCTATCCTCAGCTCCACTGCCTCCATATATGTGAAATCCTTATCAACCAAAAATGTGATGTCATTTATGTATTGTTTCACCATCCCATAAGGGATTCTATCCCTTGCCCTCATCTCTTCTTGTAGGGTTTTGAAAAACCCCCAATATATGGCACTATATTCTTTGGTATCAAAAAGTGAATCTATGTGTCATTTGACCTCTCACCCTACCAGTGTATTTGGTTGCCATTGTTTCCCCTTATACCCGACAGCTCATTCAAAAAATAAAATGCAAGGGAAATGATTAATGTACCATACCGGAAGTTGTAGTTTGAGTCTGTGATCTTTTGCAGGTTCTCCAAGAGTTGTTGGTGCATCACTTCGCAAAGGTCAAAATCCTTGCCCTCTTTCACAATCTGATAAGCTGTATGAATTGTAGTTGTTGTGGTCGAACCCTCCCGATTGGCATAATAGACTTTGTAAGCAATGCCTATTATAGCATACTTTACCCCCAGATCTATGTTATCTTTCACATGCATGTTTCTTCCATTTGTTGTAGCTCCAGTCAACTCCCTTACTTGATATGTTCTTATAGCTTTCATTGCTAGTAGGGGTCCTACGAAACTTAACCCTGTCACTGCCCTAATAGCATCCTTTGTTATTCTATAGGGTTTATCCAGGTAGATAAACTCTTCATGCACTCTTCTTAGTATAATCATTATCCATTCATGGGCATCCGAGAAGTTAGGAAAGTCTTTCCATATGTCCAATTTCTTTGTCAAAATGTTTGCATATTATGGTAGATACCCTGTATCCCCAAATAGTGTGTCCCTTAGCTCTTCAAACTTGATGTGGTTGATTTTTTCTAGTGTATTATGAATATATTTCCTTACATCCTCTATATATACCACACTTGCTGTCACATTTGAGAATGCATCATCTGGATCGACCTCTAGGGCTTTCCAGTGATATGCCTTGAATTTCGGCCATGGCTTGTGAATAATGTCTATCAGCTCAGGAGTCGCCATTGTCTCTTCTCTGGTTGCCTATGTACTTCTCTTCACTCCTACCTTCACTACTTGATTCTTCTCTCAGAGCTCTGATTTCACCAAAGTATGAATGCAAAGTGAAATTCCTTTAGTGAGATTGGGGTTAAATACATTTTTGTTTTACCCTAATTTTTCCCGCTTAGCTTGTTATTCTTGTTCCTCATTACTTTATTCCTTTCTTTCTTATGACTTAATTTTTGCTCCTCGTTAGTGGCTAGGCTCTAATACAGTGTGTTGCCATGGTGGAATCTTTCTGCAACTACTTTCTTTCTTCCGGTGATTGATGATCTGATGATTTGACATCCTAAACAACCTCTCCGCAGTGTTTTCATTGCATTCTTCCACTCTTTTTCCATCCTCTTGACTTGTGACTATCTTTCTTGTATGATGGGGAGCACATAGCAGGAATGCACAACTGATCAAAATTTAACTTCTTCAATCCGTAACATACATTCCCAACATGCTTTTGCGATATGCATTTGCAACATACATTCGATGAAACCATACAAAACTTACACTGCTGCAAGTGTCTTCGATGAATGCTTACACACTTAGGCTGATGCGCCGATGGACTTCAACTGTCGGGGTGACTTAGATCGTCGGCGAGCTCCTGAAATCTTTGGCCGATGCCCGATACACTCCGTCATCAGTATCACTCATCTCCTGTCATTCTGATACCTCAATCGGCCAGACTATCCTCGTCACCCTGAGCGAGAAATGCTTGTTGATGGCCTCTATCATACTAACAGCATCTTCAACTCCTCCGAACCAAACCCTAGCACATGGAGATGCTAGGCAATCTACTATGTACAACCCATGATCTGGAACATCTGCATCGCAGAACATGAAAACAAAACAGGAAACACAAATAGATATTTGTACAATGAAGCCATTCCACTGATTTCGACAGAAATCTTATTAGTGGAATGCTTCATATCGACATTTTGCAACAACGAAAACACAGAAGGGAAAGGAAATTTATAGCTATGTAATTTCATATTTATAGAGAGTGGAAACAAATAGACAACACAGAACAGTTTGATTTCTCCTTCACAATGCTCGATTACATTCAATTCATCTAATTACAATAATGATCATAATGCCTGATCTTGTTCATTGCCCTAGGTTTATAAACTCGCCCAGAGTGGTACCAAACTGACTCCAAGCAGCTGGGAGACCAATCCAAGCAGCTCGGAGACAACCATATTAAATAGCCTCCAACTGCCCAACTGCCTATTTTTGGCATTATGCTATTTTTGGCAAATGCGACCTAAATACTTGGGACTTACAAACATAAATCAAAGTGCATTGGTCAAATAGACCTTATTACAGCACAAACATGATTTCCTAAACAAACATAGACCTAAATGCCTCATGGAGGCCACCTTGTGTTAGGTGCTCCTGTACCATACACCCCACCTTGAAAAGAACTCATGTCCCATGAGTTAAGTCCTGGTCTTGTACCACCTGTATCCATTGCTGCTTCATTCCCCACGATCTCTGGAATGTAACTCGCTTCCTTGGAACCAAAAATGCATGCCTAGCATTGTAGGCTCTAATCACACCTTGCCATGAGTGAGTGCTTGCAACCAAACCTAGACTTTGTTCACCAGTCTGCCTTACTGTCATCTCTGCCTGAACACCAGCATTCAAAACCTTGTTTGATGCTTCTTGTACTACTGCTATGGTAGAATATGTTTTCCTTCCAACTCTTTTTGTCTCTAGAGGACAAACAATGGTTCCTACTATGATAGCATCTCTTTCTTTCCAATCAACTTGTGGCTGCTTGCAGACCTACTCTTTGACCTTCTGCTGATCCATCTCAAACATCACTATCTGATCTCCATCATTCAAAATTGAAATCACCTTCAAACTGCGATCTTTGGTAACCCCACTCCTTGAGGTATCCTCAACTGTCATTGTCTCTTCTTCATGCATCTTCACAAACTCTTTCTTACCCACCAAAATAATCTTGGTTGCCTTCTTTGCTTCAATATCCTCCTGCAATGGTGTCATCACAAAAGTCTTTCCATCCTTCTTGATGGTATATGTGTTAGCATATCCATCATACAATGCTTGCCTATCAAATTGCCATGGTCTACCTAAAAGTAGGTGACAACACTCCATGGGCAAAATGTCACATAAAATCCTCTCCTTATATTCTCCAATCTGAAAATCAACATATGCTTGCTCACTTACCAAAAGTGATTGACTATCACTTATCCAAGATGCTCTGTAAGGAGTTTGATGAAGAATCCTTTCTATGTTCAATTTATCCACCATTTCCCTAGACACCATATTATCTGTTGAACCAGAATCTATGACTACCTTGCATATTTTACCTCTACTTTTGCAATTGATCTTGAAAAGAGCTCTCCTCTGTGATGGTTCAGTCTTCACTGGTTCTTTAAGCAATGTCTTCTTGATCATTAGCGCTTCTCCCATTTCTGATTCCAGATTTAATTCAAGAGATGTCACACTTCCTACATCCTCTTGAGTCAATGTGGTTCTTCTCTCATTACCCTGAGAAGTTGAGGCCTTCTCTGGACACCTATAAGTTGGATGCCCTATTTGATTACAATTATAGCATCTCATGTTGGATTACTTGGATCCTCTGTCTGATCCATTTGTCCCACCTCTTTCATTTGGCTTTCTTCCTTGGTAGCCTCCTCTACTACTTGAGTCTCCAACTTGGTCTTCTTGGTTAGACTCACCACTAGGCCTCTGGTTAGGACTTCTTCCTCCAAAACTACCTCTAAAATTTATGTCACCTCTTCCTCTACTCTGCTGCTCACCTTTCCTCTTTAGCTTCTCTTCAGCTCTTAATGCTACTTGAAAGCATTTGTCCACTATTTCAGGGGTAAATAAACTTACCTCATCTTGAATATTGAACCTCAGACCATTTAAATACCTTGCTACTTTGGCTTTTTCATCCTCCATATACCCACAACGAAGAGTGTATTTGTGAAATTCCTCGGTGTAAGTAGCCACATCCATATCTTTTTGCTTAAGATTCTGCATGTGCCTGTAAATCTGCACCTCATAGTCAGATGGAAGGAAGTGGGACTTGATCTTCTCCAGCATTCTGCTCCACGAAGCTGTCATACTCTTCCCATTCTTTACACTCTCTCCTTGGGTGTAATTCCACCATGTAAGGGCAGCACCTTTGAGTTTAGTTTTTGCAAACTTAACTTTCTTACTTTCAGGAACTTCCTTGTATTTGAAGTAGTTGTTTAGAGCCTCAATCCACTCCATGACTTCATCAACATTCATCTTTCCACTCAACATGGGGATATCTATCTGAGCCTCTGAAGAGTCTTTGCCGAATGCCTTGATGGCTTCCAGAAATTCCTTTTGTTTAGCTGGTATCTTTGCCTCTTCTTGTTCCTCTACTTCTTCCTCTTTCTCTTCTTCTTCATCTGAATCTTCATCTACCCTTTTGCCTATCTTCATTGCCTTTAATTCTTCTTGGAGTGCTTCCCTGACTCTAGTTTTGATCATCTTCTCCATCTCTTGAAATTTCTTGACCACTAAGGTGGTCATCCCCTTTGGAGGCATATCACTAGCCTCTCCTTCGCTGTCTTTGTCTGACATAAACATTCACATACAATGCCAGCACTTCTACAAATCCTCAATACAATGCTCAATCAGTTGTCCACCCTACACACTGCTTCACAGACCAATTCCTCTCATCCAACAGCAGATCCTAGAGATGCACTACCACTCTCTCTTGTAGTGGCTTCACTCTGCACCCTCTTCTAGCCAGACCTTAATTGGTGAATGGTCTTGACAGACCTCATCATCGTCTACCCACACACTACAAGAATAGAATTCATCTACCTTCAGAAATTAAATACACAACACCTCCACCCAGACCTTTCGCTAGCTCTGATACCAATATGATGGGGAGCACACAGCAGGAATGCACAACTGATCAAAATTTAACTTCTTCAATCTGCAACATACATTCCCAACATGCTTTTGCGATATGCATTCACAACATACATTCGATGAAACCATACAAAACTTATACCACTGCTAGTGTCTTTAGTGAATGCTTACACATTTAGGCTGATACGCCGATGGACTTCAACCGTCGGGGTGACTTAGATCATCAGCGAGCTCCTAAAATCTTTGGCCAATGCCTGATACACTCTATCGTCAGTATCACTCATCTCCTGTCATTCCGATACCCTCAATCAGCTAGATTATCCTCGTCACCCTGAGCAAGAAATGCTTGTCGATGTCCTCTATCACACCAACAACATCTTCAACTCCTCTAAACCAAACCCTAGCACATGGAGATGCTAGGCGATCTACTGTGCACAACCCACGATCTGGAACATCTGCATCACTGAATAGGAAAACAAAATAGGAAGCACAAACAGATATTTGTACAATGAAGCCATTCCACTGATTTCGATAGAAATCTTATCAGTGGAATGCTTCACATCGACATTTTGCAACAACAAAAACACAAAAGGGAAAGGAAATTTACAGCTATGCAATTTCGTATTTACAGATAGTGGAAACAAATAGACAACACAGAACAGTTCAATTTCTCCTTCATAATGCTTGATTAGATTCAATCGATCTGATTACAATAATGATCATAATGCCTGATCTTGTTCATTGCCCTAGGTTTATAAACTTGCCCAGAGTGGTACCAAACTAACTCCAAGCAGCTGGGAGACCAATCCAAGTGGCTGGGAGACAACCGTATTAAATAGCCTCCAACTGCCCAACTACCTATTTTTGGCATTATGCTATTTTTGGCAAATGCGACCTAAATACTTGGGACTTACAAACATAAATCAAAGTGCATTGGTCAAATAGACCTTATTACAATGCAAACATGATTTCCTAAACAAACATAAACCTAAATGCCTCACGGAGGCCACCTTGTGTTAGGTGCTCCTATACCATTGTATCACTAGTGCCTCAGTCATCTTGGTATGTTGAATTTTCTACTTCATTGGTTTCATTTTATGAAATTTCTAAGATATATCTTTCTTGACCTTCCTAGATGTATCACAAGTGGTCTGTGGTAGGTTTTGATGAAATGCGAATGATTGTAGTATGTCCTCCTTGCCATTCCTAATCATGAATATGCTCTGGTAGCCAAGCATTTTCCTTTTTTGTTAGTTCCAATTTTTCTCTCATCTAATCTTCCAAAACTTCCTCACTGTCTATACTATAGTGATCATTCTCTATCTCCACTTCACCCTTAGAATTAGGCTCTTCTATTGTCTCCTTTACATCCAACCTTGTGATTGTATAGAGATTTTTTGCATCCTTGTCACTATATTCATCTTGATTTGTTTCTTCTATATATGCTTCCTTCATTGATGACCCTAAAGGGATGTTGACAACTTTTTTCTCATTGGCAAATGATAGCTCTTCTTTATGGGAATTTATGACACCATTTGCATCTACAAACCATCTCAAGCACAAAAGTGCATTAAAAGCTTCTCCTTGATCCTTCATGGCTACCACAATGAAATATAAGACATGTTTGATCCCCATTAGATTAACTTCCGCTTGCTTCTATGTTCCCATTGTCTGCATGTTAGATCCATCTGCCAAGAATAAATTGTAGGTTGTTTCTGATAGCTTTGGTCTTCCTAACTATTCTCACATCTTCTTTGTGATCATATTGACATTTGCTCCCAAATTTTTCTTGACATTTTGAACCTTTTTTGTGATTGATGTGAACATCCACCATAAGTGGTTTTGTCTTCCATTCTCTATCTATTGTTCCCATCCTCTAGAGTTAACTCCTTTGACTTTGTTCCTTATTCTAGTACTTCAAGAATTGCTTTAGTTTCTTAATGAGTCTGTGTTGTTGTGTCAATTGGGCTAACTGCTTGAGAGCATCCACTTCTCCTTCGGTGAAAAATTTCTTGTATTGCTTCTCCTTTTCTTGTTCCATCCTTATTGTTTGTTTAGCCTCCACAACTTCTTCATGTTGTTTCTCGGTCAAAACAAATTCTTCATCCTCCTCACTGTCTTCCTCCACTATCTCAACAATATAATGCCTTCTGGTATTGGTCCCTTGTCTTGTTACTACCACAACTTTCTCTGTCCTTTTCCATCTCTCCTTTCCAGTATGTTTTGGTGTACTTCTCCGATAGTACTCTTCTTCTTCTATAGATTCAGTTGAAGATATATCTGTCTCCTCTCTATTGTTCTTCCAGCAAGTTCTTGCTCCTTGGTCTTTTGGTGCTCTTCTTATGATCCTTGCTCCTTTTTATTGTCCAGGTTTTGTAACTCATCATTCTTAGAGTGTGGTTGTGCATTCTAGAAGTATTGTTGTGCTCTCTCACAAGAAAATAGGTCATTCTTTGTACTATTACAAAATAAACATTGTATTTTCTTTTCAGCCCAACATTCATTAGCAAAATATCCTAACTTACCACAATTGAAGCATGTTGCATCCATCCTCCTTCTTTGACTTCTTCCATGACCTCTGCCTCTTCTGTAGCCTCCAAACTGGTCTTTGTCATCATTATTATAGCTATTTCCATATGATGGACTACCAGAATTTGAGTTTTGTATTGTATTAATATTCCTCTAATTTCTCCAACTTGGCTGCTTGTAGTCCTGATCATATGAATTTTTTTCTTTCATGTATGTCATATTACTACTCTCCATAGAGTTTGTATTGTTTCCACCATACCATGCTTCATCTTCTTCATTAGAAAAGTCTCTTTTGCTCTAGAAGTATTGTGAAGGAAAATCCAATGTTTCATGGTCATCCCATTCTCTGTATAATCCACACTATATAGAATTAACTTTATTCATTGTTTCTTTGGTATCTACTTTTATTGTGGTAGCTTGTCTTTCACCTCTTAGCCTAGGGCATTCATTTCTCAAGTGGCCTTATCTTGTGTAGTATGAACACCAAATATTAGGTCTTTCCTTCTTTGTATTCTCCTCCTGCTTAGCTAATATCTCCTGCCTCAGCTTCAACTGCTCCAATTCCAACTTCAACTTCTCCAATTCTACGTTTTCCTTCATCTTATCTTGTCTGTATTAGTATTGAGACTTTATCTGATAGGCCAATGTCACTGCTTCTACATTCATTTAAAAAATCCTTCCATCTAGGTTGACCTTATTTCAGGGCTTATTCTAAAAATAAACCATTCTATCTTCTACTTCTCAATCAATGGTTCCTCCAATCTCCTAGTTGTCTCCTTGAATCTCTTATCAAATTCCTTTATTGCTTCTTTCTCCAATTGCATCAATCTCTCATCTTACTTACTCCTTCTATTGGAACCTCTGGAACTCCAAAGTTCTCCAAGAATAGCTTCTTGATATCATCCCATTCCTTGTCACTGTTTGGGCATGTCTTCCTATACCACTTCAATGCTTCCTTCCTCAAGGTGCCTATGAAGTCAAAAAACTTGATTTCATCTCTTGTTTCTCCCTTTTGGTTCCAAACAGACTCTAAAGCTCAAAAATATGCTCGACTGCTTCAGTAGTTTCCTTCTTAAATACATGTAACTTAACTGAGCTATCCATGTTTGCTAAATCCTCCAACTCTTTGATACTTTGCGGTAGATTTCCTCTAGTCTGCTTCTCTGATACAACTGTCTTCTATGAATTTGCTTTCCTTCTCTTCCCTTGTCTCTCTGCAATCAGATCTCAAAGTACACTTCTCCTAAAACCTCTATGAAATTGCTCCGGATCTCTGCTATTGTCTCCACTTCTTTGTTTGCTTGAATATCTTCCTTCTCAACTAAAATTCTCTTGACAAGTTGTATGGCACTCGAGATGGCTCATGGTCTAGGGGTTGTGTCTCTTCAAATTAGGGTATTCTCTTATCTTTGTAAATGACACCATGTTAGCATCCAATGATGATTCAAATAGCCTTCCAAAACCTTCAAAACTCCTCTTAGTGATTACCGCATTTTCTCCTTCTTTGCTTATCTTCTAAATATGCGTCGGCAAATTAACTCCTCTATATATTCCTCATCCATCTTCAAAATCTCCAGTGTTAACTCATATGTTCCGATAGTCTACGACATAAACCCTAATTCACTTATTTCTTCTCTTTCGCTTTTGCATTCTTCCTTGGAAACACCCACAGTGGTGCGCTCCTCCACATTCTCCATAACACCTTCTATGTCTTAACCTTCAGATCTCCTTTCTCTAGAAGCACCCTTCTGGGTGTGCTCAACAACATCCTTCATGACACATTTGTCCTCTTCCTTCCTTCCAGAAACACCCATAGTGGCATGCTCTTCAAATTCTTCTGTCTTTTCTTCCGCACTTTCCATTATCCCTCCTTTCTTTATCATTTGCGCCCTTTCCAATCTTCTGCAGTAATGTTCTTGTTGCTCCTGAGTTTTCTTCAATCTCTCTTCTTTGCTTATCTCCATTCCAGTCCTGATTTCTTTGTCAATCTAGTTTTTCTTCCACTGCTCCCTTTTTGCCATGGTTTTTCTTGATTTGATGTTCCATTAGTCCTTTTATACCCCATGGAATCATTATTTGAAGAGTCACATCATTTGAAAGGTCCTTGCGGACCCCACCCCCTTTCCTCTTGCCATCCCCTTAAGTGCCTTCCCCCCTCTCATAGAGGTAGAAACTTAAGGAGACTTGAATTTCTTCACAATTTGAAAAATTTTCCTGCCAATCTCATCTTTTCTCCTCTTTGGAACTCTGCGCTACTTCTTCAAATGTTTTGCCCTTTCAATCTTTAACTACCCTCTTTTAGGGTCATGTCAACAGAACCAAATGTTAGCAAGAAATGTAGAGGAGATACCGGTTAGGAGATTCAGTCCTCAATCAAGTCTTTGTAGTTTGTCTATACCCCAGTCGGGTAGGTAGAGGTTGACAACAAAACATAAAGAATAACCAAACAGATCATCACATACACATAAAAATAAGATAACACACATAATTACTCAGTACTGACAAACTTCCATATATATATATATATTAGAAGAAATCAAATGTATATGTCCATTGTCCATCCTCTGACACAATTACATACATGATTTCTATGTCATCGATTACATCAGAATATACCCCTATTCTCCTATCATGCTTGCTTACTTACATTCTACTATCTCCTATCTTTATATGTACTATATCTATTATATAGGGATGTGTCTTCTGTCATCTTCCAGCCTTTGCATATTGTATAATCCCCTCTGATTGGCTCTGTTCTCTATCAAGTAACCTACTAAAAAATAGTACACATGGGTAGCTACAAGAACTTTAGAACAAACTTGGAATTTTCCTACAAGAGAGAGGTTTAGCAATCTAATAGGACAATTATTCTACCTGACTAATGACAGCTTTCCATTAAGAAGAGGAAAAATCTTAAAAGGAAAAAGGAATTCCTAAGAACCTAAAGACTTCTTCATGATCAATCCACTTCTAGCCAAAAGAGTTAAGCCATGCCAGTTTAGGCAAGAAAGATTTTCCATAGCACCAAGTTTTCTGTGATTGAATAGTTGAACTAGAAGCTAAGAAAAAAAGTATCCAAATATTTAAGAGCCTAATTGACATTATTCTCATCCTCCAAAAAAATGAGAAAGTAGTCGCTAGAAAAATGAACATTAACTAGCTAATGAAAAGAATTATGAAGAGTGATACCTTTAACTAGGTTCTATAACATAGTATGAGTTAACAACTACCCAAAGCCTTAAAAACTAGAACATATAAAGTAGAGAAAGATGACATCCTTGATTTATGGTCCAAAAAAATCCAAATGAGGAAGATTGATGGCCATTGATAGTGATACATGTTGATATGCGTCGGACAACTAAGAGCAGGGGGTGTATCAGTTGTCACAAAAACTTAAACACTTTATGCAATTAAAACATTCATCACTTATTCACAATTATCATAGTTTAACAATGAGTGCATGAAATCAGAAACTTAACCACAGATACAACATTAAACACAAGACACACCAGATTTACGTGGAAAACCCCAAGGTGGGGAAAAACCACGGAAAGGATTAGCTCTCAATATATATTGCAATCTTGAAATAATGATGTTCAGGCTAGGCCCATACTGGCTTACTGCCATGAAGAACAACTAGGTCTAGCAGGCTCACTGCCTCAACCCTAAACCTAGAAAGATTACAATAAGGGCTGTTAAACCCTAAGGGCTATTAAACCCTACTGGCAGCTTACTACCAGACTCACTACCATGATCAACACCTTTCTATATTGTGAATAAAAATTCCTCTAGTCTGCTCTTCCTCTACTCTGCTTTTCTTCTTCTTTCCTCTACTCTGCCTTTGGACCTTTCTTAATTTTTTTTCATTTTCACTCAAGGAAACCTTTTCCATGACTCAACTACAAGTATTTATATACTACATCGACCTTGGAATGATCATCAAGGTCAACGTCACAATCATCAACCATTGGAACAATCTCTAAGGTTGGTATTACAAACATTTACAAAATAGGTCTTGACCTATTGCAACATCATGCAAAGGAAATGAAATGTGGATCATGCCATGCCTTAGCTAGGACTCAAACACAATCTTCCATGCCACAACACACTTCCACAATCTTCCAGAGATCTCTGCAATCACTGGGATCAACCAGGTCAGCCAAGACTGGTTACATGCTACATTATCTGGGAACAATCTTCACACACCATCTCAATTTCTTAACGTGGACCAAAGTCCAAATAGGAACATGATTAGGAGACATCCACAAGCATGCTATAATCATCAAGAGAAACTGCATGAACCTTATCCACTTTATCCATAGGAATCTTCTCACTGTAACACATGAACTTCACTTTCTTCAACTATCATAAAAGAAAGATAGCTTGTGGACCACCAAACCATGAACCATTGCCACTGTAGGCACTCATCATCATCCCAAACTTCCCTCTAGAACCATATAGCCAAATACTTTATTGTAGAGGAATGCAGAGTAGAATACTTTCTTCCTGTCCCAACTAAACTTAGAATAAAAGTAGGTTTCACTCTAGTGAATACAACTCACTCAGATCTTCATGCGGATGGCTCAAACCTGGAATGTAGCATCCTTAGACATATCTCCAACTTACTTCCAATCCACAGACCATGATCTTCAAGAAAAAATAAATGCAGAGTAGTTTACCGAACTGTTCTTCAGCATACAACTCACTGTCTATACTACACTTCTCTGTAACTCACTTGTTTTTTCCAGAGAGGCTAATTTTATCAATATCCTCAACATACAAGTCTTCTAAACAAGTAATAGAATAAGATACAGTTGACACTAATGACAACAAGGATATGTTGATATCAATGACAACACCAATTAGGCACATACTTGCAACAATCTCCCCCTTTGTCATTGATGGCAACATATGATGTGAAAAATTGCAACAACCATCAAGACAAGATTCTCCCCTTTTCTCTTTACACATATGCACTTCTTTCTTTCTCCAAAATTCTCTCCCTTTCTTTTACACATCTGCACTCTAAGTTTTTCACATGACTTCTCTCCCCCTTTGACATCAATGGCAAAGGGCACATACTTGCACTCTTATGTTCTAATCTAATCTCTCTTCTAAACTCTCTGACTACTCACCCTTAGAAGTAGCCCTAAAAAGCATCAATCCAGACCTCTGAACACCTCTAGACTGATGCACTATTGTGCATCTTAGTTTAGAGTTGGAGGGGTGATGACCCCTAACTTTTCTCTGAGATACTCAAAAGTGTCCTTAGGCAAAGGCTTGGTAAAAATGTCTGCAATCTGATTCTTGGTAGAAACATACTCCAACTTGACTTCATTCTCTATCACTTTTTCTCTCAGGAAATGATACGTAATGGATATGTGCTTGGTCCTTGAATGCATCACTGGGTTCTTTGATATGTTTATGGCACTTGTGTTGTCACAAAAGATTGTAATAGGTTCTTCATACACAACTTTGATGTCCTTCAAAGTCTACTTCATCCATAACATTTGAGTGCAACTACATGCTGTTGCAATGTATTCTACCTCTGTAGTAGACATGGATATTGAATCCCGTTTCTTGCTTAGCCAATATACTAATCTTTTTCCCAAGAAGAATGCACCTCCACTTGTAATTTTTTTGTCAACCACATCTTCAACCCAATCTGCATCAATACATGCACTAAGAGTAAAGTCACAGTCCTTAGGGTACCACAAACCATAATCTATTCTACCTTTTAAATATCTTAGAATTCTTTTGACTGCCATCACATGTGATTCCTTGGGTTCTATCTTAAATCTTGCCACAAGACACACTGCATGCATTATGTCAGGTCTGGTTTGAGTCAGATAAAGTAATCCTCCAATCATAGATCTATACTTTTTCTAGTCTAACATGGCTAATTTATAATCTTTGCTCAATTTACAACCAGTTATCATAGGTGTGCATACTAGTTTAGAGTCTTCCATCCCAAATTTGTTTAACAACTCTTTCACATACTTAGACTGAGAAATGAAGATACCCTTATCTGATTGACTTATTTGCAGACCTAAAAAGAAGTTTATCTCTCTAAACATAGACATTTCAAATTCACTTTACATTTCTCCAGCAAAAACTGAGCACATACCTTTATTGCCTCCAAAAATAATATCATCAACAAAAACTACAACAATCAGGGTTTGTTCATCATTGATCTTGGAGTAGAGATTTGTTGCAAGTATGGGTCTAACCGGTGTTGTCATTGATGTCAACATACTCCTATTGCACTAATGATAAGGACTGGATGAGCTGTGAGCTGAGGATATTGAGAAAATTAGTCTCAATCAGGAACAGTGAAGAATAGTGATGATAGTAAGGTAAAAGTCCAAGATAGCATGAAGATCAGAGGATATAGATTAAAGGGTTTGTAAATATGTGTCTTAAGGTGGTCTAGTAGAGATTGCAGAGGTCCGCATGAAGATTTGAAGAAGGTGTGGTGGTTCAAGTAAAACCGGTTCCGGCAGATGTTTAGTGGTCACAGAGTAATACAGATAGGTCTGGTGAGATCTGGAAATGAAAGATCCTACTCTGTGGATTTGAGGGAGTACTAAGGAAGTTTTTGTGGAGTGTTATCTAGATTAGTTCATGGTTTGAAGGTTCAGAAGCATGTATTCTTCCGTGATAGTAATGACAGACTGTGTTCTTGAGGTTCCGGATGAAGAAGAGATGGTTTTCAGTGAACAAATAAAGTGCAGATGTTCTTAGTGAGTCAGGATTTCTTGTAAAGATCTTTGGATCATGTCCAACCCATATTGGTGATCTACATTGGACTTGGAGCTTGTAATTGAAGAATAACCTCTAGATGATGATGTTCTTCTTGAGACAGGCTGACCAGATGAGTTATCCATCTAGCGAACAATCTTATGAATGTTTACCGACTTAGATGATCATTCCTAAGTCGATGCCTTGTATAAATAAGGGATTGCAAAGTTAGTTTGAAGTTGTCCTTGTGGTGATGAGAGTGGAGTAGTGAGGAGGAGAGCAAAAGGCAGAGCAGACGTACTAGGCTTAAATGGAACTGATTCAAGCATGGTGAAGATGCTATTCTCCAGTTCATGTATTTGAAATCTATTTCCTTGTAGACAGTGTGTCTCTTGTAGGCAGTGAGCCTCTTGTGAGCAGTGTGCTCGGGTAGTGAGCCCTAATTGGCATGTGCCATTTTTGTTCTTTCTATTCTTCTAATAGAGAATACAATCTTGGGTTAATCACCCCGTGGTTTTTCTCTTAACTGAGTTTTCCACGTCAAAATCTTGGTGTCTTATGTGTTGATGTGTTTCTGCTCTTGATTTGAATGCAATATAATTCATGATTAATATACTACTAATCACTAAAAGGTTTTTAAGTGTTTGAAGAGAGAAAGTTTTGTACAACTGATTCACCACCCCTCTCAGTTGTATGCCCTAAGTCTAACAAGATTACTATCTGTAGTACCTTTACTGAACCCTATATGTATCAGGTACTTGTCCAACCATGCATACCATGCCCTAGGAGCTTGTTTTAATTCATACAAAGATTTCTTCAATTTGCATACTATGTCCCCTTGTTCTGATTACTGAAATTCTTCTAGTTGTTTAATATAGACTTCCTCTTCCAACTCTCCATTTAAGAAGGCAAAATTCACATCCATTTGATAAACCTTGAAATCTTTGTATGCTACAAAAGCCAGAAACATCCTGATTGCTTCAATCCTCAAAGTCTATTCCTTCAACTTGAGCATATCCTTTGCATACCAACCTTGCTTTGTTTCTTACCACTTCACCATTCTCATTCATTTTATTTCTGAAGACCCACTTTGTACCAATTACATTCTTGTCTGCTAGTTTGGGAACAAGATCTCAAGTCTAATTTTTCTCTATCTGCATCAATTCCTCTTCCATAGCCTTTATCCAATTCTCATCTTTGCAAGCCTCATCCATAGTTTTAGGTTCAATCTTAGAAATCAGATAGAAATTTACTTGTTCTTCTGTAGCTTTTCTTCTAGTTAACATCCCTTTTCTCTTATCTCCTATGATTTGATTTTCAGAATGACTGATTCTTACATATCTTGAAGTTTTGTTAGCACTTACCAGAGCTTGTTCTTCTTCATCTGTGTTGTCTTCATGCTGCACCACTTCTGAAACATCTGGATCATCTGACTCATATCCACTTGATTCTGAAGACCTTTCCTTACATTCATCAACTTTAACATTTGCACTTTCAATGATCTTATTCAACCTCTTATTATAGCACCGGTAGGCCTTACTCTTTGTGGAGTAACCAAGGAAGATTCCTTCATCACATCTAGCATCAAACTTGCCTAAATCTTCTTCTCTTTTGATATAACATCTGCTACCAAAAACTTTGAAATATTTCATAGTAGGAACTCTACCATGCGACAATTCATAGGGAGTTTTTGAACTGTTATCTTTTACTTGAACTCTGTTTAGGATAAATATTGTGGTGTGAATTGCCTCTCTCCAATATGCTTCTAGAAGACGAGCTTCCTTCATCATGGTTCTAGTAGCTTCTTGAACTGTTCTATTTTTCCTTTCAACAACTCTATTTTGTTGTGGAGTTCTAGGCACAGATAGCTGTCTCTTTATTCCATGTTCTTCACAAAAGAAATTGAATTCATTTGATGTCAACTCTCCTCCTCTATCAGACCTCAATCATTTGATTTTCAAATCCATCTCAGTTTTAAACATTGCCTTAAATGCCTTGAATTTATCTAGAGGTTTAGCTTTCTCTTTCAAAAAGGTGACGCAAGTCATTCTAGAATAATCATCAATGAGCAAGATGAAATACCTGTCTCCTTGCAAAATTCTTACTCTAGTAGGTCCACACAAATCTGTATGCACTAGCTCAAGTAGTCCTCCAACTGATTGGTCCTTGCTTTTGAAACTTGTTCTTGTCTGTTTCCCAAATTGACACTCCTTGCAAACTGGATTATTAGGCTTCACAAGCTTAGGAAAATCTCTAACAATTTGTGCAGTACTTATCTTCATAGTATTTTCAAAATTTATGTGTCACAATCTTCTATGCCATAACCAACTCTCATCAGTTTGAGTCAACAAGAAATAGTTCTCAGTTCCTTTCAAGTGATAGATATTACCTCTGGTCTTCTTACCAGTTGCAATGACTGTTCCAGAGCATTCCCTAATCTTGCATCCATTGTCCTTGAAGCTTAAGTCATAGCCCTTGTCACACATCTGACCCACACTCAAAAGATTGTGCTTTAATCCATTCACATACAAGACATCTTCAGTATTATGCTTGCCATCAAAAGAAATAGACCCTTTTCCACAAATCCTACCAGAGCTCTATATAATCTCCAAACCTAACTAGTCCACCATCATATCTTTCCAAACTTACAAACTTATTTTTGTCACCAGTCATGTGGTGAGAGCAACCACTATCAATAACCCATTCATCCTTGTCCTTAATGACTTGAGCAGCCAAAGCACTTTCCAATGCTTTTTCTTCCTTCACACAACTAGAAGAATTAGTATACATGAGATCTTCCTTAATAGAAATGAACAAGCATTCATTTATAGAGGAACTGGCATTATCTGGTTTGCCATTATCTGATACTCCTTCATCATCATCATTAAAATATTCAACATAATAACACTTCTTTTGGGTCCTAGGCCTGTTCTCATATCTTCTTCTATTTCTTTCAATTCTTTCAGGACATTTGGAAGCAAAATGACCTACATTACCACAAGAAAACATTTGAAAGGTAGTTTGCCTTTATACTTATTGTATCCTCTTTGCAGTCTATCCACAAAGTTGGCTTCAACTTCATCTAACTCATTATCAGATTCTACCTTGTACTTTTCTAATCTGGAAGTACTTCTAGGAGTACTGGCTTTGAAGGCCGTCTCAACTTTCGGTGGAGCATCATCTAACTCCCTCATTTCAAAAGTAGTAATCTTACCAAGCAATTGATCCTTGTTAATGGTTTTTACTTGCATGAATTCTTCAATCATGGCTACCTTGTGACAGTAGGACTTGGGCAAAGATCTGAGAGTTTTCATAACAATTTCCTTTTCTTCAAGAGTTCCACCTATGGCTTTTATCCCTATAATAAGTTTATCAACTCTTTGCATAAAAGCTGATATGTTTTCACCATTGTTCATCTTCAAGCTTTCATATTTCACTTTCAGACTTTGTAACTTGGCTTCCTTTATAGAATCATCTCCTTTATACAGATTTTTCAACTTTTCCCATACCTTATTTACAGTTTCAAGATCCACCACTTTCGTCAATATTGAGTCAGTTAATGAGCTTAGCAGAGCATCCTTTGCCTTGATAGCTATCTCATATTCTTTGATTTTGTCTTCAGTTGTCAGGCCATTTTGAGGTATGGTGTATTTTTTTTTTGTAACTTTCCAAACTTTGTAACCAAGAGAAAGAAGATGGCTTTTCATGCGAGCCTTCCAGAGAGCATAATTTGTTCCATAAAAATGTGGCACTTCCTTCTTGTAAGACATTTTGGATCTCCCTCAAGCTATTAAACTTTCTTCAGAGGAACTTGGCTCTGATACCAATTGTTGATATGCGTCGGACAACTGAGAGGGGGGGGTGAATCAGTTGTCACAAAAAGTTAAACACTTTCTGGAATTAAAACATTCATCACTTATCCATAATTATCATAGTTTAACAATGAGTGCATGAAATCAGAAACTTAACCACAGATACAACATCAAACACAAGTAACACCAGATTTACGTGGAAAACCCCAAGGTGGGGAGAAAACATGAAGAGGATTAGCTCTCAATATATTGTAATCTTGAAATAATGATGTTCAGGCTTGGTAACTCCACGGGCCTAAACATACTGACTTACTACCATGAAGAATAACTAGGTCTAGCAGGCTCACTGCCTCAACCCTAAACCTAGCAAGATTACAATAAGGGTTGTTAAACCCTACTAGTAGCTTATTGCCAGACTCACTGCCATGGTCAACACCTTTCTGTATTGTGAATAACAATTCCTCTACTTTGCTCTTCCTCTGCTCTACTTTTCTTCTTCTTTCCTTTGCTCTACCTTTGGACCTTTCTTAATATCTTTTCATTTTCACTCAAGGACACCTTTTCCATGACTCAACTACAAGTATTTATATACTACAATAACCTTGGAATAATCATCAAGGTTGGCATCACAATCATCAACCATTGGAACAATCTCCAAGGTCGGTATTACAAACATTTATAAAATAGGTCCTGACCTATTGCAACATCATGCAAAGGGAATGAAATGTAGATCACACCATGCCTTAGCTAGGACTCAAACATGATCTTCCACGCTACAACATGCTTCCACAATCTTCTAGAGATCTCCGCAATCACTGGGATCAACCAAGTTGGCCAAGACTAGTTACACACTACATTATCTGGGAACAATCTTCACACACCATCTCAATTTCTTAATGTGAACCAAAGTCCAAATAGGAACATGATTAGGAGACATCCACAAGCATACGATAATCATCAAGAGTAACTACATGAACCTTAACTACTTTATCTATAGGAATCTTCTCACCAGAACACATGAACTTCACTTTCTTCAATTGTCATAAAAGAAAGATAGCTTACAAACCACCAAACCAGGAACCATTACCACTGTAGGCACTCATCATCATCCCAGAATTCCCTCTAGAACCATAGAGCCAAATACTTTATTGTGGAGGAATGTGGAGCAAAATACTTTCTTCCTATCCCAACTGAACTTACAGAGAAAGCAGGTTTCACTCTGGTGAATACGACTCACTCAGATCTTCATGCAGATAGCTCAAAACCGGAATGTAGCATCCTCAGACATATCTCTAACTTACTTCCAATCCACAGACCACGATCTTCAAGCAAAAATAAATGCAAAGCAGTTTATCAGACTATTCTTCAGCATACAACTCACTGTCTGTACTGCACTTCTCTGTAACTCACTTGGTTCTTCCGGAGAGGCTAATTTTCTCAATATACTCAACATACAAGTCTTCTAAAAAAGTAATAGAATAAGATACAATTGACACTAATGACAACAAGGATATGTTGACATCAATGACAACATCGATTAGGTACATACTTGCAATAGTACAAGCATAAGCATCAACAATGAACATTTCAACAAATCTTAGGAATTTGAGATAAAAACTTAAGGATTTGAGCATGTCAGGAATGATGAGCCATTCTATGCATTCATAAGATTGGGAAAAATTATTTTTGACAAATATGGCTTGTTGTTGAGAACATCTTTAACCCAATCCATTCCTTCCTTGAGAGTAGTAATATTATCAAGAATATATCTATACTAAATAAACCTAGTTTGCTTTGGATGGACAAATTAAGGGAGAAGATGACATGTATCTTGAGAGAAATAGCCTTGATAATAATTTTGTAGGAGACATTGAGTAAGGTGATTGGCTACTAATTGTAGATATACTCAAGATCTCCACTCTTAGGTATAAATTTAATAATTCCTAAATATTTTAAATTATAAGCATCTAGATAGAATATATAAAAATCATTACCAACCATGTCCTAGAGGGTTTTGTAAAATTCACATGGAAGTCAATCACATCCAAGGGCTTTATCATTAGCTAGTGAAAAAGAAAACTCATTATTGAGAGATAAGGAATTAGAAGTAGAATAGTCTAACTTATAGTCATTGCAAATCTGTTATAGTAATATCTAACGCCATGCAGTACCAGTTGAAGGATGATGAGGTACAAAGATATATAGAAGGATCATGAAGATCCTTCTTGTAGTAGATTAGCCAAAACATGAAATATAGAAAATACTTGTGCTAAAATGGAAACATGGTAACTATGATTGCATTAAAAATGATAGATTTTCATTAGAATATTGCTAGCGTCTTCAAGGAGGAAACCTCCTTTGAGTAGCACTTAATATAATATAATTTCATGAATACCTATTTTACTCTCAGAACCCTCTATTAATACTAATTCTACTAAACATTTAACTATTACCTCCCAAGAATGTGGGATAAACTAATTTAGAAAAAGGGATGACTTACACAACATATGCACGTCTAATGATTTTATTACTTCTACCTTAACACAAAAGTAATTAACTAAGAAAATAGTTAGGATTATGGGTCCTAACATGCCCTCCCCCTTAAAAAGCTTTGTCCCCAAAGCTTGAGATGAGGAAATTATTGTTTTAGTTGGAAGAGGGGTTCCCACATGCCATCTTAGATGGTTGCATACCATGTCATTGGATGAGGACTTCAATGATGGGGCAATTGTAGAGTTGGTGAGAATGTCTATCAAGCATAAACTCTATGTCAAAATTATAGATCTCTCTATATCTAGCATAGGTAATATCGAATAAGCTTGAATGTGTTGACCAAGAGCCTTTCAAAAATGAAATGGAGGATTAGGTGGAGCTTGGAGGAGGGAAGAAGATCCATTTTCTAGGTAACTACATTGATCTACTACAAAACTTTATTTCGCCCATAAAACATAGGTGCTAACTTCTAACAAATCTTCATATTCAAGAATAACTACTTGTAGGATTAATGTGTGTATAAAAATATGGAATAAATAAAGGAGATAAATGCATACAAAACATCTAACCTATTCTACATTAATCTACAACTCCGATTGAGCTAAGATTTACATGTAAAAGGTGAAAGAAAGACGAGATCTCATTAAACAAACCTTGTTTCCATATGGGTTGTGCTCAAAATAAATGTTGTTGTGTTGAGATGTGGTTGCTCATTCTAATAGCGTCACCTTGCTTTGAATCCAATTCTTACCCTTGGAAATGGATTGAGGAATGGATGATTTATAGATGATTGATGAACATGATCGATGGATAGGATTAGATCTTGTGTGATGGAGGCATGGAGTTGATCCATTCTCAAGCGAGAATGAGAAGACTACAAGTGGCATCTTGTAATTGGTGCACATGATTAGGGCAAAGGTTGAGGAGAGATGGAGGGTGAGGATTGAAAGTTCATTTTGGAGCCATGTCAAAGTGTGGACCTTGTACAAGGTTGAATTTGTTGATTTGGTGGAGGATTGAGAACATCATTAACTAGTTGATTAACTAGGTTATTTAATCAACTGATGATGATGGGGATTTTAGGATAAATTAAGTAAATATTATATATTTATTTAATTTTTAGGGGAATGTTGAGGGGATAATTGATCTAATTAATAAATGTATATGTTGATAACTGAGAGGGGGGGTGAATCAGTTATCTTAATTATTTTAGCTTTCTGAACTTTCTTAATAATTAGTGCAGCATCAATTCAAACAAGCAAACATAACCATGAGATAGAAATACACATGACACAATATTTTTGATGTGGAAACCCTATTAAGGGAGAAAACCACGGGGTGATTAACCCAAGATTGTATTCTCTGTTAGAGGAATGGAAGTACAAAATGGCACTTGCCAATTAGGGCTCACTGCCCGAGCACACTGCTCACAAGAGGCACACTACCTACAAGAGACACACTATCTACAATTTATAAAGAGTATAATACAATACTTGAACTGATAAGGAGCATCAACATATGCTGGAGTTCAGTTCCGGTTAGGTTTTGTATACTGATCTGCTGCACTTCATCTTTCCTCTTCTTTTATGCTGCTCTTCTTTAACATACTGGATCTTCCATTCTGCTTTTATTCGGCTCTTCTACTTTCTTTCACACTTCACTTACAACAACAACACACCTCAAAACTAAATCCATCTTGTATATATATCCGCACAAGTGATTTCATCACCTTTCTAGTCGGCACCTAGAATAGTCAATATTTTCCATGAACTCTGATCTGTCAGCTGAATCCTTGTTTACCAAGTAATACGGATCAAGGATATACTTGTGGAGATCATCAATCATGTCAGCCAAATATAATTTATGCCTTCATAACCTTTACCAACATCAGTAACACATCCGGAATAATGTCTGATGTTCTGCCAGTCAGTTCTTCCTCTGTTCACACTGTCACTTGGGAACCCGACACTCAAGCATTTATATCTCTTTATCCTTTCCACACCGGAGGCTCAAACCTTGGAATCTATCAGTCAAGATACTCCTCTTGACTTCTCCAAATCCACACTTCACTGAGATACTTCTGCTAAGAGATCCAGACCTGTCCGTCAGACCTTACTGACTGCTCTATTCTTGTTTATTGGACCACAACATTCTTCACTCTAACTTCCGGTATAGACATACCATGTCCTGCGGATGTGTGGGATGAACCTTGTTGCCATCAATGACAACATTCATGAATCCATATAGTGTCTCTTGCCAACAATCTCCCCCTTTGGCATTGATGGCAACACTTAGTGAAAAATGACTAAATGTTTACACTATGCTCCCCCTTGGCTGATGCTCTATTTTTATATACATTTTCTAGAGCTCCCCCTTAGTTGGATTCCTCATTTTTCACTGCTCTTCACTCCCCCTTTGACATCAATGGCAAAGGGTAGGGTCAGCATATCAAAACTTTCAAAAATTCAACTATACTTAGCCACAAAAGTATATACATATGGCATACTTACATATACTGAAGTATGTCTGCAAAAGTTGTCTTCAATTGAATAAATTCTGTAGCCCAACTTTGCTTCATTCTGTCCAAAATTGAAATATGACCGCTCAACAGGAATGCAAAAGCTTCTACCCTCTTATGATCTGTCGGATCATTGGTTCGGGTGGTAGTCTGAGCATCACTTAAGGCCTCATGCATGGACTCTAACTTAGGGATAATGATCCTTCTAAGTTCACCCATCCGGCTAATTATGTTCTTCCTTCTCAAAATTCTTTATTGCATTTGTGATTGCAATAGTCTGACACTCTTGATTTACTATGGAGGATGAGAGAGGATCAAAACTTTGAGATAGACTTAATAGTTTATCCTCTTGTTCTTTTACTTTCCTCTCAATATCTTTGGTCACTATGGGCCAAGATAAGCAAAATTTGTACATATTTCTGCCATCTTTAAGAGCATTTTCCAAGCTCTTTATCCCAATATCCATAACTCTCCTATCATTTGTTATTAGACCCTGTACTTTAGAGAATCTCTTATCCAAAAACTCCTTCTGGACCTTTTCTTCAGCTGACTTCTCTAGAGAATCAAAATGTGTGCTAACACTGTTGACTAGAGTTTTGAGATTACCGGAAGTGGAGGCTGTGGGATCCTTTTGAAACGATGGCATAATCATTTCAAGCACTTCGAAAGTAGCTTCTATCAACTCACAGTCTTCCATGTGAGACTTCAGGAGTTTTTCTTTAACCTTTGCATTAGCAAATGAAGCTATCTTCATTGTATGTACCGGAGAAAGAGAATCAAAATTAAATGGTCCTTGTAGAAGCTCTAGTTCATCAATCTCCATTGTTTCTTTGTTCAAGAATTCTTGGACAATTTTTGCAGTGTCTCTTGCTAGAGACAGATGTTTCTTCTCTTCTACATTCTTAGAGCTGTCTCTTGAAGCTTTCTCTCCTTCTACATTCTTACCACTAGCAGTTGTGGTCTTCTCTGTTTGAGTCTTCTCTCCTTCTGCAACCTTGGTACTATCATCTTCTTTTTCCTTCACCTCTGCTTCTTTCTCTTGTATTCTTTCTTCTCCTTTAGATCCGGAGACTGTAGGGGAAACTGGAGGAGAAATGTTAGTCTGTTCAAGGCCCACCTCTTCTATCATTTTCTTAGTAGACTCTTCTGCAACACTTGTGGTCGAGGGGTCAGTACCCAAGTCCTCTATAATAGGAAGATTAAATCTTTTGAAGGCCTTCTGGAGGATCTCTTCTGTATCCTTGGCCACCTTGTCAGTCTCACCAAACATAAGTTGATTCATCCTTGCTTTGCTTCTGAACTCATCCTGACAATCTTTGAATACCATATTCATTGTCTTGGGGCCGATTGAAGGATATAGCTGAATTGCTATTTGTTCCTGGATTTCTAGGTCTTTGGCTTGGGCATTGTTCTTTCATATTTCTAGTTCCTTCTCCAAGCTTTTGGGGATTAGAGATATAATTTCAATGAATGCTTTGTTGTAGATATTTAGGTACCTGACTGCGGCATCTTGCAATATCTTTTGATCTGCTTCACCATAATCATCATTGAACTCAACCATTGGCTGAAGATTTCTATCCACTGTGATTGATTTGATTATGTCATCAATGTGAAGAGTGGGTTTTTCAACATATTCCTCTATCTTTTCTTCTTCCTTCTGTCTGGTAGAGGGTTGACCGGATGTTTTCTTCTTTTTCTTCATTTTCTTGATTTCTTCATCAGATTCAGTCTCCTCTTCATCCCTTTGACTGGCATAAGCTTTTGTAGCTTTTATCTTTGTTCTTTTCTCTCCTTTGCCAGATGATTGTGCTTCTGGTTCTGATGTCCTTGAGCCTTTGGCAATGGTGGGGGCAGATCTCTTTGATGATCTAGTCTGGGTGGAAGGTTTTGCCAGAGCCCTTTCCTCATTTTTCTTTTCTGCCTTTTTCTTCTCTTCCTCAACCCTTTCCATCTTTTTCCTGATGGCATCAAGTGTCTCCTTTGATATGCCAAAGCCTTTTACAACATCTTCAACTTCTTTTCTTACCTTCCTCTTGATCTCTGGTTGTCTGAGTTCCACATGAATCTTTACACTCAGCTCCTCAAAGGTTCCAAACCTTTTTGCCTTTGGATCCTTTGGCTGACTTAGCATGTGTTGAACATGCAGCTCCACAATTTGTTCATCAACTTCATACCCCATGGGCATGGTCCATACAGTTCTTGGTTCTACTGCCTCCATTAGGCACTGATTAGTCTCTACCATAAAACATATTGTGTCTTTGTATTTCTCAACAAGAGACTGGGGAATCCTTTTTCTTGCTTGCATCATGTTCTAAAAATTCTTGAAATATCCCCACAGGGCTGTATTTCTTGCTTTAGCATCCCCAAGTTCATGCAAGTAATCTCTGATATGAATTACTACTGGTTTGTCATTTTGCCATACCCATCCATTTGATCCGGGCAGCTCATTCATGAAGTAGAAAAATAGGCATAATATTAGTCCACCATATTTAAAGGAGTTCTTCTTGTCCTTTTTGATCTTCTGTATGTTTTCCATTAATTGGCTCAAAAGAAGTTCACAGAGATCATATTCTGTATTCTTTCTCAGCATCTCATAGGCAGTATATACTGCAGTTCCAGATACTGAATTCTCCCAACTGGAGTGATATATCTTGTATCCTATTATCATAGATGCAAACTTGATATCTGGGTCAGTAATATCTTTAATGATAATTGCCCTCTTATCAAATTTTGATCCGGTGGCCTTAGTTACAATGTTGTTTTTGACAGATTTGAGGACAGGTATTCCTCCGGAGGAGTGTAAACCAGTTACTGCCCTAATTGCTTCCTTGGTGATTTTGCAAGGTCTGTTAAGCCATAGAAAGTTGTCATGTACCCTACTCAACACATACCGGACCTATTCATCTTATTCAAAGTAGGGGAAATGAATGAACTAATCAAAATGTTTCTCCTGGACGCCCTTATATTCTGGTTTAAGCTCAAAAGCATCGTCTATCAATTGTTTGTGACAGATATCTCTTAGTTTGAATTCCCCAAACTCTTCAACATTTGCGTGTATGTAAACCCTAATATCTTCTGTGTGCAAAACACCATGCGGAACACTAGAGAAGGCTCCTAGGGGATCTATCTCCAAGGATTTGTATGGATGCTTCTTAAATATGGGGCAAGGCCTATCAGAAATCTTTACTATATTCAGAGTAGCCATCATCAAGGAATCTTATTGAGAGATATCAAGAACGAAGAATACCTTTTACCCTGTTTAGGGCACACACGATGAAATCTGGATTGAGTTGTATGAAGAATCATCTTGATCTTTGGGAGAAGTAGTTGCAGAGCTCCTTTTCTCTTTTCTTCAAATGTGAGTGTACAAATGATGAGCGAATGAACTCTTTTATTTCTGAGAAGCCCTAATTTTCATTCTGCAATAAATGCACAACCTAATTCATTCCAGTTTGCCTTGTTTGTCTTATTCAGAGACAAAAACCTTTCTAGATCATTGAGACAGATTTCAAAGTTATTCTAGGAGAGTAGTGATAATCTATCTTCCTTTCATTAGTCATTTGATCTATTTGCAGATCAAGACACCATAGTTTGAATCATACCAGACCAAATGGTGCAGGAGCACCCGCACATGATCAGGATATAGGTCCGCATGATGACATACATGATCAGGATGTAGGATAGTTATCATCATGCTGACGGGATAATCTATTTTTAGTATGTTTGACTTATCATGTAATAAGGTCCACTGTGACCGATGCTTTGTAATAGTTCAACATAGGAGTATGTGTAGGCAGTTAGAGGCAGTTAGAAATCGGGATAAGAGAGTCTGAGCTGTCCTCTCTCCCAGCCGCTTGGAAGCTCCCAGCCGCTGGGAAGTGATGTTAGTAGTACTCGAAGGATTGGTTATATATACCTTCGATATGTAGGGTTTAGATATAGTTTTTGATATAGTTTTGATATTGATGTACTGGTGTTGAGTAGATATTCAGGAGAGCAGTTCAGACATTGTGAAGCTGTATTCAGGACACTGAATTTCAATTGAATAAGATCTCGTCTTTTGCATTATCTGTTTGCATCTGTGTTGGTTTCCTTTCCGTTTTGCAAGCTAATGACCACTTTCAACCCTTCCACCGGTTGATCCTGCAAATCGGTGGAATGGTCCTGTATCATAGCTTAGATTGCATTTGTGTTTTCTATTTGTGCATTGCATTGTTCAGGAGATCTGTTAGAAGCATGCTGTAAGTCAGCCTAGCATCCTCATGTGCTAGGTCTAGAAGATAAACTGTTAGATTTTGGTTTGGAGGTGATCCGGCCCGGTCGTCACAGGATCTTTGTGAAATTATGCGGTTGTGAGTGTTTTCATGCAGTGGAAGGATACACAGGAGTCTACATGTGCGTTTCCAGTCGGAACGAGCCGCAACATCATCTGCGAATCCATCGCCATCAGGATCGGGTCATGAAGTTGGTGAAATTTGCATGTTGCAGGTGCATCATGATGTTTTGAATTGGATATATACTCAGTGTATATATCGCAGTCAGGATCATCTCTCGGAAGGTCATCATCCGCATATCGCTAATGGATGCGGGTGGGTAAGTTGAGTTTTTGGCTAAGTGTTGAAGAGTTCATCAGGATGATGTGTGACGTCATCGTCATCAGGATATGACGTCATCGTCATCAGGATATTAGGAAATCCCTCTATGCGGGTTTATCCTGTTGTCGCTAAGTGGAAAGGTATCGGCGTAGGCAGGAAGTTGTATTAGCATCATCAGGAGGTTTCGAGGAACCGGATGTTTAATATCATGATGCTGTTGCTTGTATCGTCGGGCAGTGAAGCATCGAAGGCAAGTTGTTGAAGTGGAACGTCATCAGGATATTTGGACAACCGGATATTTGGATATCCTGCTGACGAAGGTGATATTGAATATCATGATGATGCCGCTTGTATTTGGCACCCGATGAACAGTGCAACCGGAGGATGTTTGCGCCCGTTGATTATCATAATGATGATGATAGGCGACAAACGAAGGAGGTAAATAGTAATCGACAGGAGGATATTTGCGATCATCAGAAATATGATGATGCTGTTGAAATATGATGATGCAGTTGGTGTTGTTAGGAAATATGATGATGAGGTTCAGCCGATAGAGAAGTTTATCATGCTATTTGTTTTGTTGGCAGCTCCTTCCTGTTAGGTTACCTCCGTTGCGTTTCACTCTGCATCATAGTGGTATCAGAGCAAAGGTTAGGATCTTTTGGAAAAGATAAGCAGGATGTCAGACGAAGAAGGAACCTCTGAGTTACCAACAAAGATGACCAACGCTGAGTTGGCAGTTCTGGTGAAGAAATAGATTTCGGAAAGCAGGGCCGTGAAGGCTCAGAATCAGGAGTTGAAAGATGAGTTAGCAAAGTTGAGGAGCAAAGTAGGTTCTGGTAGAGAAGATGATAGGGAAGAAGAGGATATCCCTAATTGGAGCGAGGAGGTCGTTCCTGTAGACCAGAGACCGCTGTTGAACGCCCTCAAGGCCATGGAGAGGAGAACCATGGATGTGAAGCTGGACTTGCCAGTGTTTACAGGTAAGATGGACCCTGATTCGGTAATGGAATGGATAGACTGTCTGAACAATTTCTTTGTGACAGAGGAGATACCAGAACAGCAGAGAGTGAAGATAGCACAGTCAAAGATGAAAGAAGCTGCCTTGACATGGTGGAACTTTGTTCAGGATGATAGAGTGCAGGAGGGCAAACGTAGAGTTGCCACATGGAAGAAGATGATGGATTTGGTAAAGGAGGCTTATATCCCTTTGGATTATAGTATCCAGTTACACAAGAGGAAGCAGAACCTGAAGCAGAAGGAGCTAGATGTCAGCTCATATATAGAAGAGTTCATGAAACTCTGTATGAAGACCAAGGTGAAAGAAAGTGAAGAAGAAAAGGTAGCCAGATACCTTAATGGACTGAGGTTTAATATTCAGGAAGATCTGAGTCTGCATAACCCAGATACAGTGCAGAAAAGTTTTCAGTTGGCACTGAAGGTGGAAGAAAAGCTGAAGAGAAAACAAGATCAGAACAACAGAGGAAGAGGAAGACAACAAAGAGGTGGAAGAAGTCCTTTCAGAGGCAGAGGACAAGGACAGGGATATCAAGGAGAGTCTAGTCAAGACAATAGCAAGGGCAACAATAGCCAGAGTCAGAGAGAGAATTTCAGTCAGCAAGGAAACTTCAGAGGTAGAAGACCTTACAGAGGAAGATCCCAGGGCAGAGGATCCATCAGGTGTTACAACTGTAACAAAGAAGGCCATATAGCCAGCAGATGTCCAGACAAGGCCACAAGCTCAGCAGGTGAAAGGAGGACAAATCTGGTCAATGAACCTGATAATCAAAGTAGGACAAGTTCTAATGATTTTCAGAGTGTGAATGGTCTTGAGAATTATGGGTATCCAGAAAGTGGAGAGTCCCTGATGATGAGAAGAACAGTAACTACCATGAAGGTACCTGATCAAGAAGCCCCTCAGAGGAAGTCCCTTTTCAGAACCACTTGCAAAGCAGGAGGTAAGGCTTGTAAAGTTTTGATTGATTCTGGTTCTACTGAGAACTTTGTGTCTGAAGAAATGGTGGTGAAACTGAAGCTTAGGAGATTGCCTCATCCATCTCCATATAAAGTCTCATGGCTTACTCAAGGTCAGCAGACAACTGTAGAAGAGCAGGCTTGGGTAGAGTTTCAGATTGGTGGATATAAAGATAAGTTGTTGTTTGATATCACCAAGATGGATGCTTGCAACCTTTTGTTTGGTAGACCATGGCAATATGACCTGAAGGCACAGCATGATGGTGTCAAAAACACCTATAAAATCACTAAGGATGGTAAAGATGTAATACTACTCCCATTGAAGGAGAAGGAGGAAAAGTCTAAAGGCAAAGAAGTGAAGGTCATGCTGATGGAAGGCAACCAGTTTATGAAAGAAGTGGCAGCAGAAGGTGCAGTTGCATATGCCCTAATCCCCTGTATGAGTGTGAATAAGAAACAACAGCAAGAAGCCAAGAAGGAGAAGAAGCCAAGGTTGATAGACCCAGCTGTCCAAGAGTTATTGGATAAGTACAAAGGTGTTATCTCAGAGGGAATGCCAAGATCCCTACCACCTATCAGAGATATCAGTCATTGCATAGACTTGATTCCAGGGTCTACACTTCCAAATAAAGCAGCTTATAAGCTTACCCCAGAGCAGAATGCAGAAGTAGCCAGGCAGATTGAAGAATTGATGAATTCAGGTTTGATTGGAAAGAGTTTGAGTCCATGTGCAGTACCAGCTGTACTAGCACCTAAGAAGGAAGGCACTTGGAGACTTTGCACAGATTCCAGAGCCATCAACAAGATCACAATCAGGTATAGGTTTCCAATCCCCAGAATTGAGGATTTACTTGATTGTTTGGGAAATGCCAAGTACTTTACTAAAATAGACTTGAAGAGTGGGTACCATCAGATAAGGATTAGACCAGGTGATGAGTGGAAGACAGCATTCAAAACAAATGAAGGTTTGTATGAATGGAAGGTTATGCCATTTGGTTTGTCTAATGCCCCTAGTACTTTCATGAGGCTGATGAATGAGGTTCTGAAGGAATTCATTGGTAAGTTTGTCATAGTCTATTTAGATGACATTCTGATTTTCAGTAACACTAGAGAAGAACATCTCAGGCATATAGAGCTGGTTCTCAAGAGGTTACATGAAGAGAAGCTGATGATAAACTTGGACAAGTGTTTGTTCATGAAACAGGAGATCACCTATTTAGGTTTTGTCATCTCACAAGGCAAGCTGCAGATGGATAAGGAGAAGGTGAGTGCCATTTTGAATTGGCCAACTCCACAGACCATGAATGAAGTCAGAAGTTTCCATGGGTTAGCAACCTTCTACAGAAAGTTCATCAGAGGGTTCAGTCATATTTGTGCACCCATGTTGGATACCATCAAAGGAGGACAAAAGTGCAGGTTTGTTTGGACTCAAGGAGCAGATGATTCCTTTGAGGCATTGAAGAGGAAGGTGGCACAGCAGCCAGTCCTTGCACTTCCAGATTTCAATAAGATCTTTCAGGTAGAGTGTGATGCCAGTCACATGGCCATTGGAGCAGTACTCAGTCAAGAGGGTAGACCAATTGCATTTTTCAGTGAAAATCTCAATGATGCTAAGAAAAGGTATTCATCATATGATCTGGAAATGTATGCTTTAGTTCAGTCCCTAAAGAAATGGAGGCATTACCTGATGCCAAAGGAGTTCATAGTCTTCACAGATAATCAAGCTTTGAGTTTCATTAACAGTCAGGAGAAGCTGAACCACAGACATATGAAGTGGGTAGAAACACTACAGGCTTTCACTTTTACCTTGAAGCACAAGAAAGGGGTTAAGAACAAAGTTGCAGATGCTTTGAGCAGGAGAGTTCTCACAGTAAATCAGATTCAGTTAGAGAGTGTTGGCATTGACTCACTCAAGACCATGTATGAGTCTGATGAAGATTTTGGAGAAATATATCAGGTCTGTACTTCTTTTGGGGAGAAATACCATGCTGAGTTCTCTGAATACCTGATCCAAGATGGATTGCTGTTTAAGGGTGGACAGTTGTGTATTCCCAGATGTTCTATGAGGTTGAATATAATCAAGGAGAAACATTGTGGAGCAATGGCAGGTCATTTTGGTCTAGACAAGACTCTTGATCTGGTCAGGAGGCATTATTTCTGGCCTAAGTTGCAGTCAGATGTCAGGAAATTTGTAGAAACCTGTGTAATTTGTCAGAAGGCTAAAGGCAGGTCTACTAATGCAGGGTTATACCAGCCCTTACCCATTCCTTCCAGACCATGGGAAAGTATCAGTATGGATTTTGTTTTAGGTTTACCAAGGACCAGGAGAGGATTTGACAGTGTCTTTGTTGTAGTGGACAGGTTCAGTAAGATGGCACATTTCTTGCCATGCAAAACCACTGCAGATGCCTCATATATTGCAGATTTATTCTTCAGGGAAGTTGTCAGAATTCATGGGTTACCTTTGAGCATAGTTTCAGACAGAGATGTGAAGTTTGTGGGTCATTTCTGGAGAACCCTATGGAGGAAGCTGGGAACCAATTTATCATTTTCCTCTGCATATCATCCTCAAACGGATGGACAAACTGAGGTTGTGAACCGTTCCTTAGGGAATCTACTTAGATGCTTGACAAAACAGCATGGAGAGAAGTGGGACAATATTCTGTCTCAAGCTGAGTTTTCATATAATGATACTGTCAACAGGAGCACAGGAAAATCGCCTTTTCAGGTAGTATATGGAATGCATCCCAGAGGTATTTTAGAGTTGCAAGAACTACCTACAGCAGATCCTGTTAGTGTAGATGGAGAAGCTTTTGCTGAAGCAATCAAAGAAGTTCATGATCAGGTTAAGACCCAACTCCAGCAAACAACTTTGAAATATAAGGAGTATGCTGACAAGAAGAAGAAGGATGTTCAATTTGCTGTTGGAGATTTGGTTTGGGTTCACTTGAAGAAAGACAGGCTCCCTAAGGGGAAGTATACTAAGCTCATGCAAAAGAAAGTTGGACCATGTCAGATTTTGCAAAAGCATGGACAGAATGCTTATAAGATCCAACTACCACCTGATCTTGGTTTATCTCCTATCTTCAATGTATGTGACTTAACTCCATACAAGGCTCATCCAGATGCAGATCAGGATATCCTACAGGATACAGTTGCTGAAGACATTCCTCCACATGATCCTCCACAGATACAGCAGATTTTGGACACTCGAGTGGTCAAACAGACCAGGAACAAGAAGTACTTGGAGTACCTCGTCTCTTGGAAGGGACAGCCGACTTCTGAAGCAGTATGGATGACTGCAGAACAGATACAGAAACATGGTGCCGACCTTGATACTCTCATCTCAAGTGGACTTGAGATTTCTTCTTTTGGGGAGTATGGTGCAGGAGCACCCGCACATGATCAGGATATAGGTCCGCATGATGACATACATGATCAGGATGTAGGATAGTTATCATCATGCTGACGGGATAATCTATTTTTAGTATGTTTGACTTATCATGTAATAAGGTCCACTGTGACCGATGCTTTGTAATAGTTCAACATAGGAGTATGTGTAGGCAGTTAGAGGCAGTTAGAAATCAGGATAAGAGAGTCTGAGCTGTCCTCTCTCCCAGCCGCTTGGAAGCTCCCAGCCGCTGGGAAGTGATGTTAGTAGTACTCGAAGGATTGGTTATATATACCTTCGATATGTAGGGTTTAGATATAGTTTTTGATATAGTTTTGATATTGATGTACTGGTGTTGAGTAGATATTCAGGAGAGCAGTTCAGACATTGTGAAGCTGTATTCAGGACACTGAATTTCAATTGAATAAGATCTCATCTTTTGCATTATCTGTTTGCATCTGTGTTGGTTTCCTTTCCGTTTTGCAAGCTAATGACCACTTTCAACCCTTCCACCGGTTGATCCTGCAAATCGGTGGAATGGTCCTGTATCATAGCTTAGATTGCATTTGTGTTTTCTATTTGTGCATTGCATTGTTCAGGAGATCTGTTAGAAGCATGCTGTAAGTCAGCCTAGCATCCTCATGTGCTAGGTCTAGAAGATAAACTGTTAGATTTTGGTTTGGAGGTGATCCGGCCCGGTCGTCACAGGATCTTTGTGAAATTATGCGGTTGTGAGTGTTTTCATGCAGTGGAAGGATACACAGGAGTCTGCATGTGCATTTCCAGTCGGAACGAGCCGCAACATCATCTGCGAATCCATCGCCATCAGGATCGGGTCATGAAGTTGGTGAAATTTGCATGTTGCAGGTGCATCATGATGTTTTGAATTGGATATATACTCAGTGTATATATCGCAGTCAGGATCATCTCTCGGAAGGTCATCATCCGCATATCGCTAACGGATGCGGGTGGGTAAGTTGAGTTTTTGGCTAAGTGTTGAAGAGTTCATCAGGATGATGTGTGACGTCATCGTCATCAGGATATGACGTCATCGTCATCAGGATATTAGGAAATCCCTCTATGCGGGTTTATCCTGTTGTCGCTAAGTGGAAAGGTATCGGTGTAGGCAGGAAGTTGTATTAGCATCATCAGGAGGTTTTGAGGAACCGGATGTTTAATATCATGATGCTGTTGCTTGTATCGTCGGGCAGTGAAGCATCGAAGGCAAGTTGTTGAAGTGGAACATCATCAGGATATTTGGACAACCAGATATTTGGATATCCTGCTGACGAAGGTGATATTGAATATCATGATGATGCCGCTTGTATTTGGCACCCGATGAACAGTGCAACCGGAGGATGTTTGCGCCCGTTGATTATCATAATGATGATGATAGGCGACAAACGAAGGAGGTAAATAGTAATTGACAGGAGGATATTTGCGATCATCAGAAATATGATGATGCAGTTGGTGTTGTTAGGAAATATGATGATGAGGTTCAGCCGATAGAGAAGTTTATCATGCTATTTGTTTTGTTGGCAGCTCCTTCCTGTTAGGTTGCCTCCGTTGCGTTTCACTCTGCATCACCAAACTTGTCAGGAATCTATTTTTACCGGAAGACTGTTTTACCAGATCAATTCTAGTAGGATTAGATTCTTCAAATCTTCTTGTGGATCTCTCAAATCTTTACCATATCCCTTTTAGATGTTTCTTGTATGACCCCTTTTAATCCGTAGCTCTCCTTGTGCCAGTTCTGGCACCAATTGACTGGCTGGGGGAACAAGGTTTTCTTTGTGTCTCCCCTTGAGCCAGAGCTCACTTTTTAATTTCTGGAAGGAATATCAGCACCAGAGTCTGGTGCAGATCCATCCCCTACATTCTCTATACTTTTCTTCACCCAAATCTTGTTCATCTCACTTTGAACTTCATCCACATTTACTTTTTGTTTTCCCTTATCTTGATTCTGATTATAATATACCGGACCTCTTTTATCCTGATTCTTGCTTCTACAAAATTTTGCTATATGACCAGATCTATTGCAAATTTGGCAAACAAAATTTCTTTGCATATTTGATTGATATCCTCTTCATTTGCATTGATTAGCCATATGACCCATTCTATTGCATGCAAAGCATCTACCATTGAATGAATTATTCATTTGCATATTTCTGCATTCATGAGATTTGTGACCATACCTTTTGCAGTTGAAGCACTATCCAGAGAAGGATGTATTAGTCTGATTCATTCTCCTTCTGCACTAATTAGCTTTATGACCAAAGTCATTGCAATTGTGGCAGTATCCATTGAAGGATGGATATCTTTGAGCATTAGGCTACCTTACCAGGGGACTTCTAGGCCTGTTCCTTGGATTTTCTGATCTAAAATTCTTTTGACTGGATCTGGAGCTTTCTCCTTTCTCATATCCCAAACCACACTTGTCGTCTACCCTCTTTTGGCTTTGAAGAAGAACTTCAAGTTGGGCAGAACTTATCTTGAATTTTTCTTTATATTCATTTGCTGTTTGAAGATCCCTTTTGAGAGAGACAATTTGATCCTCAAGTTTTTCTTCATTATCTTTAGCATCTTCAAGATCTGATTCAAGATGTCTAATAATTCTATCCATCTTGTGGCAATCTTCTGATTTCTCCTTGAGAGATTGTCTTAGATTATCTTCAGTTTTTCTTTTCTCTTCAACTTCTTGGGTAAACTTCATAACTCATGATTCCATTTCATGTCTTACCATAATGATTTCTTTTGATAACTTTTCACATAACTTGGTTTTCTCCTTCAGATCTTCATTTGCATCATTTGCTTCACCTTGACTTGCCAATTGCTGAAGTAGCTCCTTTCTCTTTTTCATAGAGAGACTTAATTTGTCTTTTAGTTCTCTCATGAAATCATCAGCCTATTTGAGTCTTTCCTTTAATTCATTGACTTCAGAGTTTGACTGCTCAAGATCATCAAGGGCAGTCTTGAGTTGCTCCCTTAAACCATATGCATCCATTTGGATTCCCAGAACTTCCTCAAGCTGTTAGACTCTGTTTAGGAGGAACTTAGCTCTGATACCAATTGTTGATAACTGAGAGGGGGGGTGAATCAGTTATCTTAATTATTTCATCTTTTTAAACTTTCTTAATAATTAGTGCAGCATCAATTCAAACAAGCAAACATAACCATGAGATAGAAATACACATGACACAATATTTTTGATGTGGAAACCTTGTTAAGGGAGAAAACCACAGGGTGATTAACCCAAGATTGTATTCTCTGTTAGAAGAATGGAAGTACAAAATGGCACTTGCCAATTAGGGCTCACTGCTCGAGCACACTGCTCACAAGAGGCACACTGCCTACAAGAGACACACTGTCTACAATTTATAAAGAGTGTAATATAATACTTGAACTGATAAGGAGCATCAACATATGCTGGAGTTTAGTTCCAGTTAGGCTCTGTATACTGATCTGCTGCACTTCATCTTTCCTCTTCTTTTATGCTGCTCTTCTTTCACATACTGGATCTTCCTTTCTACTTTTATTTGGCTCTTCTGCTTTCTTTCACACTTCACTTACAACAACAACACACCTCATAACTAAATCCATCTTGTATATATATCTGTATAAGTGATTTCATCACCTTTCTAGTCGGCACCCAGAATAGTCAATATTTTCCATAAACTCTGATCTGTCGGCTGAATCCTTGTTTACCAAGTAATGCGGATCAAGGATATACTTGTGGAGATCATCAATCATGTCGGCCAAACATAATTTATGCCTTCATAACCTTTACCAACATCAGTAACACATCTGGAATAATGTCTGATGTTCTGCCAGTCAGTTCTTCCTCTGTTCACACTGTCACTTGGGAACCCAACACTCAAGCATTCATATCTCTTTATCCTTTCCACACTGGAGGCTCAAACCTTGGAATCTATCAGTCAAGATACTCCTCTTGACTTCCCCAAATCTGCACTTCACTGAGATACTTCTGCTGAGAGATCCAGACCTATCTGTCGGACCTTACTGACTGCTCTGTTCTTGTTTACCGGACCACAACATTCTTCACTCTGACTTCCGGTATAGACATACCATGCCCTGCGGATGTGTGGGATGAACTTTGTTGTGATCAATGACAACATTCATGAATCCATATAGTGTCTCTTGCCAACAGTATATTTATTCAATTAAGGTTGGAACTTTAGAATAAGGCTTGAGCTGGTTAATTAATTAATTAAATAGTCATAATTTATTTAATTAATGTTATAATAATGGTTACCCATTAGGGCATGGTTGGGTGGTTAGGTCGCTCGGTTGTAGTGGTGGCCACCCAGGTTCAAACCCCTACTAGGCCAAAGAGCTCACAGGCCCTGTGCCTTTGCTGTGGCAACAAGCTCACAAGTTTGAACCATCGATTCATAGCTCCAGTTAAAAGCGCTTACAAATCAAAAAAATGTTATAAGAATGGTTAGATTTATTAATTAAATAATACAACTTGGTTAATTAATATTAGGAGGATTATTGAATTTGTGTTATAAGGAGAGATGTGGGATGAATTTGGTATGATATTAGGACATAGTGAGATTTAGGTGTCTACATTTTGCTACTCTTTGAGATGATATTGCAACTAGAAGAAGTAACAACATTTTAAATAAAATAGATATAGACATTAGGGATTTAATTTTGGATGAAAATGATTTGTCTTAGGGATGCCTCCTTGAGAGGAGACATGGGTGTTCTCTCAAAATGGATGATAAAGATGCTTAGTGATGAATGGAGAATAAAGATGTGGATAGAAGTGGAAGTTAATGATGCATGAAGGGATGAGGGATGAATGTTGAGGTTGAAAGGATTACTTGAGGAATGGAGGGGAGGGATATGAAAATATATGGGGTGGATTCTAGGTACATTATAGTAGGTTGAGCAACCTTGTTTTTGTTGTAGCATATGACATGATGCACCAAGTATGAGGAGCCATGATGGCGCTGTGCCATATGCATGAAGGACTAACCCTAAATAGAGGTCACAAGTAAACATATTCCATATGGCACCATGATATGAAAAGAATGTGATGTCATTATGGTGATATAGTATAAGGATCATTACAGATGCAAAAAAAAAGATAAAACACACAAGCAAGAAAGCATGCACAAAGAATATAAAGACAAACAAGATTTTACCCCATGTCAAGCTAAAAACCAATGATTGATTGATTGATGATGGTGATGATTATGGTAATGTTGTTGATGTGGGAATTATATATCCTAACAACAATGTGAGGATTGGGAATGATATATCCTTATAATGGTGGCTACTTAGAGCTCGATAAGGCTAGGAACAAAACTGATGAATGCTTTTGGATAACGTGTGTTGGATTTCTTGGAAAGAATTTCTAGATTGTTTGAATTAGGATTGCCTGTGTTTGGATGAATTGCTTTGGGTAGATGGGATTGTGGAATTGGATTATGTTTAGATATCCTTTTTCTTGGAACCAATGATAAGGGAAGACCAAGTTTAGAGATAAGGTTAAAGGGAGGATTGGATGGAATTATTGAGGAATTAGAGATAGTGGATGGGATGGATGTGGGGTTTAGGATGAATTGGATGGGGGTTCATGATGGATTGATGGAGGGGTTTAGGATTCAACCTCCAAGGACTACGTGGCATAGGAATACCATGCATGACTCTAGATATGCCACTCATGACATTGCACTATAATGTTAGTGAAAATAGGTTATAACATTTTCTATGAAAGATTTGGATATGTCAAATGGTGTGCAAAGCATGTGTCCCTATGTAATGAATTAATTTGCACAAGAAGAATATAATATGAAATATTGTGTAAATTCTTCATAATAATAGAGAATAACAAACGACTTTGAGGGGGCAAACCTTCAAATATCTCCAATGAGAAAATAATTCACAATATGATGATAGTAAACTTACCACTACCTCTTTTATATACCTAATTATGCCATGGTTTCCACCCAAGCCAACTACTCATAACCCTAAAAACACTAGAGGATTAAGGGAATAGCATGCCCCCCTCTTCAAAGAAATGTTGTCCTCAACATTGATCAAATGTGGATGCTTTTGCACAAAATCCTCATTTTCCCATGTAGCATCTTTGACTAGAGAGTTCTTCCATTTTATCAAATACTCTGTGACTTCCCTTATATGTAGCCTCTTGGTGAATGTTTAAATAATTCCCTCAAGATCCAAGACTATTATTCCCTCCTCATCAAGCTCTAGTAACTTAGTCCATGATACAACTTTCTACCCAATAACCTTCTTAAAGCATGAAACATGGAAGACAAGAAGAATTTTTGTTGACATAGGTAATTCTAATTTATATGCTACATTGCTAATCTTTTGAAAAACTTTATAAGGACCATATTACTTGGGTGCAAGCTTGTTATCCTTCTGTTGTCATTTTAGAGAGATTTTCTTATATGGCTGTAATTGAACAAAAACCTAATCTCCCACTTTAAAAGTCATTTCACTACAATGCTAATCAACATGTTGCTTCATTCTATTTTTTTCCACCGCCAGGTTTTCCTAGAGACAAGAAAGTGCCTCTTGTTGATGTTGAATGTGTTCTTCAACTATTTGAATCTTTGGTTGTGCCCTCAATGAAGAGGTGATTAATTGTGGTTGGCACCCATATAGTACCAAAAATGGAGACATCTTGGAAGAAATATGGAAGGAAGTGTTATACCTCCATTTTGTTAGTAGTAGCCATTGCACCCATCTCTCTTGTTTATTTGAAGAAAAACATTGAAGGTATCCTTCCAAGCATTTTTTGACCATCTCAGTTTGTCCATGAGATTGTGGATGATATGATGAACTATGAGGAAGATGAGTACCCAAAAATGAAAATAAGTTAGTCTAAAAATTAATTATAAATATAGGATCATGATCACTTACTATATCTTTTGGAGTCCCATGTAGTTTCTAAATAGTATTCATAAAGATTATTGTTAGTGTATATATATATTCCATCTATTTCATACACTTAGGCATAAGCCTACTTAGGTGTGCCTTTACATAATATTCACACATGCCTCATTGAGGTGTCAAGGTTGTTGGACCTCGTGGTTAGGATAGGTATCAACAAGTTGCCTACTAACTAGCCACTCACGCTAGTTTGTAGGGAGGCAACTCGCCACCACTCATAGTTGAGGAGTCATTTCCTCAACTAACGACTTCCTATCCTCTCCTAAATGTACAAGCTTATTTTCCTATCAATCTACTCTCTCGATTTGGTAATCAACATTGGCTTATTGATTCTTGGTTTCTTATATGGTATTAGAGTCGACTTAAGTTTGTCTATTGGTTCCTTTGGAGACAAAAGGTTGTTAAAATTTGTTGTGGCTTCCAAATACCCTTGCTTGTTGTAGCCATACCCTACACCTCTATTTTGTTGTAGATTAAAGCTTTTGATACTTGTTTTCTATTTGAAGAAGGCATTTTTTCATTGTAAAGATCAAAAGGGTTTCTTTTGTTGCAGGTTTGACTCTTGTATACAGGGCATTGTGCCCACATTTCAATGCCTCCATGAAGGATTTCTGAGCATGCAGTTTATCCTTCACGCAGAGCTCTTTCCCTAGCATTTCATGCACAGGTTAACCTTGCTTTCACCTCACATTTCTCACACTGTGGAGAAGAGGCTTGGTTTAGAGAGTCAAAGGCTCGGTTCAGAGATTCAAGAGACCTACATCTCTGTCCAAGGGTTTGGGAAGGTGGAGATCTCAAATGTTGATGCCACTGATCTTAGCCACACCATACCTAGCCACGTATTGATCCCTCTATGCACTTTATCCCACAGTGTCTACTATGCGAAAGGGTTTGGGAAGGCAATGATGATCTCCCTAAGATGTTTGGTCGATCTCTAAAGCTCTATAAGGAGGCATTAAACTGCCTTCCCTGATGTGTTGGCTCATGGCCTACATTTTATAGAGCATAGCCTACATTTTACAAAGGACCGTGGCTTAGAAGGCCCATGACCCTATTTTGTTGAAGTTGCCTAAATAGTAGCTCACAAGGCCCACAACCCCATTTCAGTAGAAGCTTGGTCAGTCATCCAAGGTAGGATGAGGTGATTTATAGGCATTTTTGAGCTGTTTAGCATTGAAGAAGGAAATCTAAAGGCATCTACATTTGTTAAGGTGATCCAAGAGGTGTTGACCTTATTTTTTTGGCTACACCCATGGAAATAGGTGTCGAGCTCTGTTTTGCACCCATGGTCTGGTGTCCTTGGAACCCAACACTTGCATTTGACACCTGGTCACCCATCCCCACATAGTCATTTAGTCTCTGGCTTTGAATTGACCCCTGCTTGGTCACCCCTGCCTCAAAAATCTTACAGATTTGGCTGCCATTTCCCTGCATGCTCCTGCTCCATTTTGGGCATTTTTTTGCCCTATTTTTGCCCTAACGCCCCTTCTAAACATTTGCCCTATTTTTTAAAAAAGACACTTAATATTATGTTTTTCAAATGTTACAAATAGGTACTTTTTTTATAATTATGCTTTCGTTAGTGTTAAAAATAGGCATTCTTTTGTCTAAAATCACTAAGCAAAGTAAAATTTAAAATAAGGGGGGGCATTTAAATTAGGGGTAGATTTAGATATTCCTTGCATTCCCTTCATATCCCTAAGATTGCATTTTTTCTTGTATGTGTTTTTAAAGGCTAAATCGATTGGGCATAATATCGTACTCAACTTATAAAGTGCATGTTTATGCTCCAATTGGACTAGTTTAAAAGCACTACTTCTATTAAGTGCCACATTTAGGGGGTGACAAAATATGCAAAGGGGATTATTCATGTTAGGAAAAATATTGTTGATATTCCCTGGACAATTGAGAGGGAGGGGGGTGAATCAGTTGTCACAAAAATTTAAACACTTCTGCAATTAAATATCAATCACTTATCCACAATTATTATGATTTAACAATAAATGCATGAAGTTAGAAACTTAACCATAGATACAACATCAAACACAAGAGACACCAGATTTTACATGGAAAACCCCAAGGTGGGGAAAAACCACACAGAGGATTAGCTCTCAATATATATTGCAATCTTGAAATAATGATTTTCAAGCTTGGTCACTCCATGGGCCTAAACATACTGGCTTTCTACCATGAAGAACAACTAGGTCTAGTAGGCTCACTGTCTCAACCCTAAACCTAGAAAGATTACAATAAGGGCTATTAAACCCTACTGTAAGCTCACTAATAGGCTCTCTACCATGATCAACACCTTTTTATGTCTATGATTGAAGTATAATAATTCCTCTTCTCTGCTCTGCCTTTTGGACCTTTCTTATTATCTTTCCATTTTCACTCAAGGACACCTTTTCCATGACTCAACTACAAGTATTTATACACATCATCAACCTTGGAATGATCATCAAGGTCGGCATCACAATCATCAACCATTGGTACACTCTCCAAGGTCGACATTACAAACATTTACAAAATAGGTCCTAACCTATTACAAAATTAAGCAAAGGAAATGAAATACGGATCACGCTATGCCTTAGCTGGGACTCAAACATGATATTCCATGCAACAGCATGCTTCCACAATCTTCAAGGAATCTCTAAAGTTACTAGAAATAACCAAGTCGGCCAAGATTGGTTACATGCTACGTTATCTAGGAACAATGTTCAAAACATGATCTCAATTCCTTAATGCAGACCAATGTCAAGATAGGAACATGATCAAGAGGCATCCACAAGCACGTTATAATCATCAAGAGCAACCACACAAACCTTAGCCACTTTAACAATAGGATCTTCTTCACCAGGATACATGAACTTCATTGTCTTCGACTGTCATAAAAGAAAGATAGCTTGCGGACCACCAAAACATGAATCACTACAATTGTAGGCACTTATCATCATCCTAGACTTCCCTCTAGAACCATAGAGCAAAATACTTTATTGCAGAGGAATGTAGAGAATAATACTTTCTCCCTGTCACCAGAGAATAATCAGAATGAGCAGGCTTTATTCAGGTGAATGCAACTTTCTCACAACTTCACACCAGAGGCTCAATCTCAGGATTTAGCATCTTCAGACATCCCTCTAAACAACTTCCAATCTGCAAACCTAGATCTGTAAGTAAAAGGAAATGCAGAGCAATCTACCAAACTGTTCTTCAGCATATAATTCACTCTCTATTCTACACTCCACTATAACTCACTTGGTTCTTCTGGAGAGGCCAATTTTCTCAATATCCTCAACACATAAGACTTCTAAACAAGTAATAGAATATGACACAATTGACACTAATGACAACAAAGATATGTTGACATCAATGACCACCGATTAGGCACATACTTGCAACAATCTCCCCCTTTCTCATTGATGGCAACGTATGATGTGAGAAACTGCAACAACCATTAAGACAAGATTCTCCCCCTTTCTCTTTACACACTTGCACTCTTTCTTTCTACAAGATTCTTCCCCTTTCTCTTTGTACATCTACACTCTTTTGTCTATCTAGGTTGTACACATGACTTCTCTCCCCATTTGACATGAATGGCAAAGGGCACATACTTGCACTTTTCTACTTTGATTCAATATTTCTTCTAAACTCTCTAACTACTCCCCCTAAGAAGTATTCCTAAAAGGCATCAATCCAAATATGAGGAGGCACCACTGGACTGATGCACTACTGTGCATCTTAGTTTAGAGCAGGAGGGGTGATAACCCCTAACTTTTCTCGAAGATACTCAAAAGTATCCTTAGGTAGAGGCTTTGTGGAAATGTCTGCAATATGATCTTTGGTAGAAACATATTCCAACTTGACTTAATTCTCTATCACCTTTTCTCTCAGAAAATGATACCTAATGAATATGTGCTTTGTCCTTGAATGCATTACTAGATTCTTTGATATGTTTATGGCACTTGTGTTGTCACAAAAGATTGCGATTGGATCCTCATACACAACTCTAATGTCCTTCAAAGTCTGCTTCATCCATAACACTTGAGTGCAACTATATGCTGCTGCAATGTATTCTGCTTCTAGAGTAGACAGGGATATTGAATTTTTTTTCTTGCTCAACCAAGATACTAACCTTTTTACCAAGAAGAATGCACCTCCACTTTGACTTTTTCTGTCATCCACATCTCTGGCCCAATCTGCATTAGTATATGCACTGAGAGTAAAGTCACTATCCTTAGGGTACCACAAACCATGATGCATTGTACCTTTTAAATACCTCAAAATTCTCTTGACTACCATCACATGTGATTCCTTGGGTTCTGCTTAAAATCTTACCACAAGACATATTGCATGCATTATGTTAGGTCTAGTTTGAGTTAGATAAAGTAATCCTCCAATCATAGATCTATACTTTTTCTAGTCTAACATGGCTGAGTTATCATCTTTGTTTAACTTACAACCAGTTATCATAGGTGTGCATTCTAGTTTAGAGTCTTCCATCCCAAATTGTTTTAACAACTCTTTCACATACTTAAACTAAGAAATGAAGATACCTTTATCTGATTGACTTATTTGCAAACCTAAAAAGAAATTTATCTCTCCAAACATGGACATTTCAAATTCACTTTGCATTTCTCCAGCAAAAACTGAGCACTTACCTTCATTTCCTCCAAAAATAATATCATCAACGAAGACTGCAACAATTAGGATTTGTTCATTATTGATCTTGAAGTAGAGATTGTTGTCTGTAGTACCTTTGCTAAACCCTATCTGTATCAGATACTTGTCCAATTGTGCAAATCATGCCATGTGGGCTTGTTTTAATCCATACAAAGATTTCTTCAATCTGCATACCATGTCACCCTGATCTAATGACTGAAATCCTTCCAGTTGTTCAATATAGACTTCTTCTAATTCTCCATTTAGGAAAGCATACATCACATCCATTTGGTAAACCTTGAAATCTTTGTAGGCTGCAAAAGCCAAAAAAATCCTTATTACTTCAATCCTTGTCACTAGAGCAAAGGTTTCTTCAAAGTCTATCCCTTCAACTTGAGTGTATCCTTTGCATACCAACCTTGCTTTGTTTCTTACCACTTCATCATTCTCATTCATCTTATTTTTGAAGACCCACTTTGTGCCAATAACATTCTTATCTACTAGTCTGGGAACAAGATCCCAAGTCTAATTTTTCTCTATCTACATCAATTCCTCTTCCGCACCAAAATAAATTATCCCTTGCCTCTACTCTTTTTGCCAAAATCATCTCCCTGTCTAGTTCAGACATCTTTCAAAGTCATTCCCTATCTTCATCATCTTTGTATAAATCACTCCCAAATGATAATCCATCACTACCTGAATAATCTCTCTAGCCCACATCATCATTATCTTTTTCACTAGAATCAAATCTTTTCTTCAAAGGTGTTCTTGAACCATATGTCTTTCTATCATCAGAATCATCCCCATTATTAGAATTGGAATCACTGCCATCATCTGAAAAGGAATCAGATTGCTTCCTCTTTGTTGGAGCTTGATTCCTATGCTTTCCATTGTGGGTGTTAGTTTGACCTACTGCCTCCAGCAGCAAATTCTCAAAATCTACCATAGTCCTTACTTGATTTACAACTACTACAAATACAAACTTCCTGTTGTGTTGTTGCACAACACACCCCATTTTGCCTTAGCAAAACAGGGACCCAACTTTTTGCTTCTGCTTGTTCTTTGCTTTCTTGCTTTGGGTGGTTGGGTAAAAATTAGTTATGTATGTCAGCCTTATGCATGCATATGCCTCACAAGAGAAGGTCAAATGCCAAAGTAAAAATCTACCATCATAAACCTCATAATTTGGAAGAGTGTAAAATTTTAAGCAGGTTTGCCTTTTGGATCACCCTGATATTCCTTAAGGATAAAAAGTTATGCCCAATCAAAGTTTGGTCAAACCTGATATTCCCATAGGGTCACATTCGTTAATATCAGCCACATTTGCTAAATGACCCTGACATATGAAGATCACCTGATATCCATATATACTTCAATATGCAAATGTCAAAGTTAAGTGCGAAAGAGTACTTGCCCGTCAAATCCCCATGCATATTCTCAGAGGGTCGTATTTCTAAATATTCGTCATATTTCTCAATATGATGATGATGTCATCTTAACCTAATACAAAGAGAACATGATCTGATGATGATGTCATCATGACCCAGACCTAAGCGGGTCATAGTTTGAAACATCCTTGATCTTAACTAATGTGACGATGATGTCATCCCTTCGAATAATTTAAAAGCCTCATAAAAATGCTGACGCCATCCTAACATTCTCAAATAGGGTGATATCTCGTAGTGTTGAATATCCAGATATTATCCATATCCCTCATATCGACCCTTGAGACCTAAGATGCAGAGATTTCCAGTGACCAATTAAATGATGCCACGTGGCACACCAACTTAATCATATTGATAAAATGTGTTATCACGATTATTAACAAAGGTATAGTGACCCAACTTTGGTCATTGGTCAATAGTTGACCATCCTCATGATGATGTCATCCTCATCTTCTGGATATCAGTCATATTTTCTAACATCCCTGATCTCCACAAATATCACCCTCCACATTAAATGCAATTTCAATGATAGGTCAAGCCTTCAAAATTTAAAATACACCCCGCCACTTGTCAACATCTACAAACATCATGTGTCAATCAATGGACATTAATAGGACACTAAGCGCACCCTAATTCCCCATGTTAGTCAGTTAAAAGTGAAGATTTGGGTTCATTTCAAGTTTACCATATGTTTAAGCAAAGAATTACAGAGCTACAATAAGATTAAAACATCATTGCAACTTGCAAATGAAACGAGATACACATTCGAATGGAATGGGAAACAGTAATTACAACGTGATCGCGCTCATCTGAATATCACTTGCATAGTAAAAGGGAAGCAATTATCAGGTATGTAATGATAAAACCCTCTTTTGTCGTTTATGGTGAATGAAGAGGTAAAAATGGTTTTAACAGAGTTAATTGATATGATGCTGCATAAAATAAACTATAATGATAGAATTATCACCATGAAATGCACGTGATCACTAAACCACTACTGCACATGGCATGTTAGGGTAAGGTACACATGTTTTATTGTAGGATCCAATGGCAGTCAGAAAGAACCGGTCTGACACTGAATTTTTGAAGCTTATGTACATGCAGCAAGAGGAAGTAGCATTTAGATATGGGTAAATTAATGATACACATCAAGGAAATACTGATCTTGATGCATGGACAGCCAGACTAGAGAACGGAAGTGGGAATCCTCTGCTCATGAGCATATACAGTTTATGAATGTGGAATGCAGGGGGATTTCCGTATGCAATGGAGGCCACTGAACTAGTGGTAGAATGCACCCAGAATTACAATGTGGATACCAAAAGGGTAGAAAAACATGGTATAATTTATGCAAACTTTTCAACTATAGGCATCACCTCAGCCTTCAACTTGCCTAAAGTTTGATTTTGCTCTAGAGTATCAGTACATGATGGTAATGCTCAGTAGGATGATAGGGAAACCAAATGCTAGAGCCTTTAAGAATTGGATGTATGGCATTATCAGGATGGTAGAATGTTCTGATGACAAACTTCTATGGGAGAAGATCATAAGTAACAGCCAAGATGTGGGAATAAGGAAGTTAGGAGGGAAAATTAACATGTTCCATATGACCTCCTACATAGTATATGCATGTGCATTTAGAGGCACCTTCAATGGGTTGCAAATGGTAGGCAGGGTCAGAAGTAACCCTGGAGATGTGAACATCTAGGAGCATTACCCACAATTGGAAAGAAGAGAGTCTCTCCAACATTATCAGAGAGTGAATGATTCATTCTCTATGCACATTGTTAGGACCATGGAAGAAGATAGAGCAAAGAGATTGAGTGTGGAAGCTCAAGCTCCTATATACAAACATAGGGCTTGGTTCATCCAATTCCCCACATTTTCATATAAAAGAATGGAAGGTTTCACTGGGCAACCTCTCATGTTGCCAAGATACCCCAATGACAAGGTCATCCTGATGGAGTTTGCTAGACAGATATTGCCTTCGGTGGAGGCTTATATTGAACAGGGAAATATACCAAATGTCTTGTTTCTAGTCATGATTGGCTGGTATATGTGCCTTGATAGGGAAAGTGTGAAGGATGTAATTGGAAGATTGAATTTGATGCACTTGCAACCCTTCTCACTAGCTAGGCCATATGATCCTTATGGTAGGATGCTAGCATTGCATAAGAAGCCTATGCATCAGAAGCACATTGAAGATTTCTAGGCTGACTATGATGACAAGGTAGAAGTAAGAAGGAGAGGTTACTAGAGGCTTACCTTGAATCAGATACACACCTTGGATTGCATGCCAGTGCCTGCTCAGTTACATGAAGATGATGGTAAGATCATGTCCCAAGAGTATGAGGACAATAAAGTATACAATGAAACAATATCAACTTTGAAGTGGAGTCAGCCAGAGGAGACTTCCTTGGACCAGATAACTTAGAAGGTCATACAATTGACCAAGGAGTGGGTAGAAAATGAGGTCACCCAGTTGAAGAATAAAGGAGTGGCACTCACTGTGCATAAAAAAAGAAAGAGACAAGAATTATCAGATGAGGAATATGATGATTTCCTCAAGGAAAAAAGGTAGTCAAATGGAGAAAGGTAGCAAGGTAAAAATAAGAAAGGAAGCCAAGCAGCTGGGGTGATGGTCATTCGACAACCTCAACCAAAGGAAAATGTAGCTTCCACATCAGTTGCAGCATCACTTCATACACCTACAAAACAAAAGAAAGATGTTGCAAATCCTGCCCTTGCTATTGTAGAAGAGGAAGAACCCTTAGATGATGATCTCTTGATCAAGAAGAAAAAGAAGAAAGTCCAAACTCCACCTCAAAAGAAGAAAAAACCTGTTATGAGGGGGGTTGTGGATATAAATCCCATTCTATTGAGAGGAGCAGGTGGTGAAGGTATTTTGAAGAATTTGCAACATGAAGTTCCCATCCCTGATAAAATGCAATTCAAGACCGAGAAGGAAGAGGAACAAAGAAAAGAGATGCATGGTGCAAGAAAAGAGCCAGCGTTTCCACTAGATGATATAGTAGACTTATTTGATGATGATGTAGTCAATGATCTTTCTACTCATTCTATGGAGACCTTAGCAGAAAATACAAAGATGACCCCTCATGGCCCTCCCGTAGTTCAGTTTGAAGTCCATCAGGAGGAGGTTGAAGTAGAGAAAATTGAAGAAGATAGCCCTGAAGTGGTGGCACAACAAATTAGATTGACAAACTTGGTTGATCAAGTCACCAGCCCTGCAACAATAGACCTGACTTATCAGGGTGATGAGGATCAAAGTAAAGACAAAGATTTACCTCTAGAACAAAAAAAAGTAGAAGTCAATGTACATATGGAGGATGATGAGGAGATGCCTGATCAGAATAATGATTAGGATAATGAACCAGCACCAGAAAAAGGAACAAATGAAAAGGAAATGGATAAAGTCCAAAACCTTGAAGAAGTGGACACATCAAAAGATTGAAAACAGAGTCCTCAACAAGGTGATGATCAGCAAAAAGAAGTAGAAAATGTGAACAAGAGTGATCAGGGTGATCATCCAGATACACTAGAGCAAGGTGCTCAATTTCCTCGTGAAGATCAAGCACAACAAGATACATAGGATCAAAATGTGAACACATCACAAGAAACTCCTGCACAAGAAGAGATCACTCATGAGGAAATTCAAGAGGATGAACAAAGGAAAGAAACTTCTCCACCAAGGGTGGAGTAGAATGTAGAGTCTCATGATGTTCACACTGAGTAGATAGATCAACAAGGGTCCACCAGTGAGATACCATATTGGCTGCAGCAGGTGATAAGCCCACCTCAGGACAATGATGTACCTGAGTTTGATGTTTTTGCATTATTCTTAGTTCATATGATTAAGCCTAAGAGAAAGGAAAGAACTACATCTGCAATCAAGAGAGATCCTACCACAGGTAGGAGAACAGCTCAGGGAGCTTTACCAATAGTAGATAAGACAAAAGGAGAGATAAATAGTGATGAATTTTAGATAACTAATGTTGATCTAGGCTTTGCTACTAAGGAGTAGGAGGGCCAAGAGGCCAAAGATATTATTAACTCCCTGATGAAAAGTGTGAAAAAGGAGAGGGACAAAAATAAAATGCAGAAGGAGCACATTGCCCAGCTACATACATTTATAAAGGGGTTAATTGACCTGAATCACATGCCAGTCAACACAGTGACCCCCTTGACCATCATATCTCAAGATGAGATAACAGGGCTAGACATCATGAAGCATAAGGCTCATGTGGTGGACAATTGGTTTATTCTTTTCATTTCTGAAGCAAAAAAGGTGATAAAGACCTACCTCACCAATTGGAACTTGCTCAACACACTGAGGAGCAAAGTAGATAAATTTCAAAAGGAGGCTAGATGGAGATCCATCAAAGTAGAGAAACATCTGGATGCTCTAACTGAAATGAGGCACATAGATATGAAAGTGCTCATATATAATAAGGTATTGGACAATAATACTACACAATTATTAAGCATATGGTATGAGGATACTAGGTTCGAGAGTGATATCCTGAAGAGATGTAATGCCAAGCTTAGGGATATCAGTGTCAAATTGCATCATCTTATGGCCGAGGAGATAAATATCTTGGAAGCTCTTGAAGATAATGTAGAAGGGAAGATAGAAAATCAAGATGTTGATTTTGCAATTGAGGCCTTCCAGAGTAATTTTAAGCAGGCAACAAGTGACCCTCTCCACCATTTGACAGAGGACATAGTTGATAAAGCCATGAGGATGAAGGCCAAGGTGTAAGGATATAATGATATGTTAAATAAAAGAAAGAGAAAATGGTTTGTGATGAGACCATAAAGTGTCTCATCTTTAGTCAAATAAAAGCATATATTTTCTCTTCATTAAATCAGTTTTTGAAGTGGACTTGAGTATGAGTTTGAAGATTTTTAGCTAAATATCAAATAAACTTGTCTAAATGCAACAATCAATGCCATGCATGAGTTTATCTTGATATTACATGTTCACCTCGAGATCAACAATTATTTTATCAATAAAGTGAAGAGAAAGTCTATTTTATGTTAAGTTGCAGAATTTCAGAGTTGTAAAGCTCCATAGATGCACAAAGCTCCGGAGATGGATAGAACTCTAGAGATGCATAGAGATCTAGAGATGGACAGAGCTCCGGAGATGCACAGAGCGCCAGAGATGCATAGAGCGCCAGAGATACAGAAGTCAAAAAGGTAGTTTCAGTAAAACTACGATATCTCTCTCATTTCTTAATGAAATTTAGAAATTCAAAATGATCTGGAAAGTTGGAAGTGAGAGGAAAAAAACCTAGAAATCATTTGAGGAGATCTAATAAAACAAATGAGTAGTTTATGATAGAAGTTGACTATTACAGAGCGCTGGAGATGCACAGAGGGCCAGAGATGCATAAGTAAAAAAGGTAGTTTCAGTAAAACTATGATATCTCTCTCATTTCTTAATGAAATTTAGAAATTCAAAATGATCTGGAAAGATGGAAGTGAGAGGAATGAAACCCAGAAATTATTTGAGGAGATATGGTAAAACACATGAGAAGTTTATGACAGAATTTGACTATTACAAAGCACGGGAGATGCACAGAGCGCTGGAGATGCAGAAGTCAAAAAGGCAGTTTCAGTAAAACTGCGATATCTCTCTTATTTATTAATGAAATTTAGAAATTCAAAATGATATAGAAAGCTTAAAGAGAGAGGAACAAATATATGAAGGTGTTTTGAAGAGATTCATTAAAATGAATAAATGGTTAATGATATAAGTTAACTGTTACAGAGCGCGAAGATGTAGAACAAAAAAGTTAAGAAAACTAGTTTCAATAAAACTATGATATCTTTCTCATTTCTTAATAAAATTTAGAAATTCAAAATGATCTGGAAAGAAGGAAGTTAGGGAAATAAAACCCAGAAATAATTTGAGGAGATCTAGTAAAACAAATGAGTATTTTATGATAGAAGTTGACTTCTTTGCAAGCTCTGGAGATGTTCCAGAAATAATTTATGAAGTTGCTATGGATTCTTCCAATCTACCAACACACACTCTGAGATTTTTTGAAGGATAGATTGACTATAATTACTCCTAAATTAATGGATCTAATTATGAGTAATTATTCCATGCAAAGAATACACACTTAGTGTCATTGCATGTCTTTCTAAAAGACTGCATGTTTTGCCTTGTAATCAGCAATTGTATAATCAGTTAACTAAATGAATAAGTTTAGTTAACTAGATAAATAAGTTTAGTTAGCTGCATAAATAAGTTCTCTACTCTAAAGAGAATCTTAATTAGAATTTAATAACCATAGTTATATATAGAGAGAACTATGGCGTAGAATAAAGGAGGGAAGTTGTAAAAGAATAGAATTGAAAAAGAACTCTATTATTTTACAGCAGCATGTAATTTGGATCTTGAAGGTTTTTGAATAAAGAAGTTGTTCTACCTATTTTCTGATTGTTGGAATTGATTAGTCTCTCTCTAGAGGAAGGAGCAAGGGCCCACTCCAACCGAAGGGCAGAGACTACATTTCTTAGTTGTTTTGTTGTTCTACAGTTTCTTTATTCAAAATTACCTTTGTTGTTCCTGCATATTCCAGAATTCAGAATTACTTTTGTTGTTCCTTTATTCCAGAATTAGATGAGTTGGTCAAGTTATTGCTTTCCTTAGATTAAATTGTATTTTTCAGCAAAGTTAAACCCTAGTCTGTTTCATGCAATTGTTATCAATTTCCTTTGTAGAAAGGATTGCCATGCAAGTTATTTCTTCTACCTTTTGCATACAACCATGGACACCGCCTTGGATTGATATTTATTAAAATTAAATGATGAGGATTGCAATGACTCTCATCATTTTTGGCATCGTTGCTAGGGATAGGTGTCATTAGGGAGTTGTTGATGTGGTGATAGTAGGTCAAAAAGAGGGGAAAATTGGTTTGATAGTCTTTTTAGGTTTATTATTTTAAAGTCTAGGTAGATAAAAGAAGTTCCTCAAGAGAGATCTGTATACCAAAAACCCCCCAAATAGCAGATCCAAATAGTAAGGTTCTTGCATGCAAAGAAGGTGAAAATTCTTGTTGTTTTGTAATTTCAACTCTTGTGCAGCCTCTTCAACTGGATGAGCATGACTCCAATGTCCAGCAAGGAAAAATGCATGTTAGAAGGAGACATTGATGCCCTATTGCTTGCAATAGGTAATGAGTATAATAAAGAAATCTTGTTTCCACTGGAGGAGCTTGTATGGTAGAGTATTATTTGGATGCCTTCAATGTCCAAGGAGGGCTGCCCGATTAGATATTTGAAGAACAATAAGGAGTTACATCTAATCATGCATGTACCAGAATATGAGGAAGGGTTTCAAGATCTCTCCAATTAGGCCATGAACAACAAGGAGCTGCCTCTAATCATGCATGCACCAGAATGTAAGGAAGGGTTGTAAGATCTCTCCAATCAGCCCATGCATGTGCTAGAGTCAGAAATTATGGAGGAGGTTGTTATTTCAAAGGAAGGTGAAGCATTAAAGTTCAAATTTTCAGTCATCTTCTTCTCATGGTTTTCCTTTTCTTTTAGAAAGTTAAATGCATGGATCCATATTTTGAGAAAAGCAAGTTATTTTCCCCAACCAGTCAATGGTTTTGTGTAACCTAACTCTACATCACTAAGTATAGTAGGTTAGGGTAGGTTTATTTTCTACAAATAATTGCTTTGTACATGCTTTTTCTATACAATTTGCTGCTTCCAAGAACTCTTGCAAATATTTTGGTTTTCAGAAGTTGAAGACCTCTTTGCATGCATCATGCAAAACATGGGCTAAAAAGATGGAGAACCAATTGGTGCATGATGGTCACATGGAAGACTAAGATGGACATCAAGGTATCATCTATGGAGATCAGTAGAACAATAACTCTAGAGATCAGCAGAGTATTAGCTCTGGAGATGAACAACAAGTATCAGCTCCAGAGATCAGCAAAGTATTAGCTCCAAAGATTAGCATCACACCAACTCCAAGGATCAACAAGGTACAAGCTCCAGAGATTATCAGAATGGCAAATCCAAAGATCATTAGAACTGCTCAAGAAAACACCAGAACAATAACTATAAGGTATCTCCAGAGCAACTGCAATAAAAGCAAAGAGGTTAGCTCAAACATATGATTATGAAGTGTAGGAGAACCTGCAACCTCTTAAGTGTGGGAGAGGTGATGAGACCATAAAGTATCTCATCTTTAGTCAAATAAAAGCATATATTTTCTTTTCATTAAATTAGTTTATGAAGTGGACTTGAGTATGAGTTTGAAGATTTTTAGCTAAATATCAAATAAACTTGTCTAAATGCAACAATCAATGTCATGCATGAGTTTATCTTGATATTACATGTTCACCTCAAGATCAACAATTATTTTATCAATAAAGTGAAGAGAAAGTCTATTTTATGTTATGTTGCAGAATTTCAGAGTTGCAGAGCTCTGGAGATGCACAGAGCTTTGGAGATGGATAGAGCTCTAGAGATGCATAGAGATTTGGAGATGGACAGAGCTCCGGAGATGCACAGAGCGTTGGAGATGCACAGAGCACCAGAGATGTAGAAGTTAAAGAGGTAGTTTCAGTAAAACTGTGATATCTCTCTCATTTCTTAATGAAATTTAGAAATTCAAAATGATATGGAAAGATGGAAGTGAGAGGAACAAAACCTAGAAATCATTTGAGGAGATCTAGTAAAACACATGAGTAGTTTATGATAGAAGTTGACTATTACAGAGCGTCAGAGATGCAAAAGTCAAAAAGACAATTTCAGTAAAACTATGATAGCTCTCTCATTTCTTAATGAAATTTAGAAATTCAGAATGATCTAGAAATATAGAAGTGAGAGGAACAAAACTCAAAAATCATTTGAGGAGATCTAGTAAAAAAATGAGCAGTTTATGATAGAAGTTGACTGTTACAGAGCGCCGGAGATGTACAAAGTGTCGGAGATGCGGAAGTCAAAAAGGTAGTTTCAATAAAACTTTGATATCTCTCTCATTTATTAATGAAATTTAGAAATTTAAAACGATCCATAAAGTATAAAGAGAGAGGAACAAATATATGAAGGTGTTTTGGAGAGATTCATTAAAATGAATAAATGGTTAATGATATAAGTTGACTGTTACAGAGCGCGAAGATGCAGAACAAAAAAGTTAAGAAAACCAGTTTTAGTAAAACTGTGATATCTCTCTCATTTCGTAATGAAATTTAGAAATTCAAAATGATCTGGAAAGCTGGTAGTTAGGGGAAAAAAACCAAGAAATCATTTGAGGAGATCTAGTAAAACAAATGAGCATTTTAAAAAGAAGTTGACTGCTCTGCAAGCTCTGGAGATATTCCAGAAATAATTTATGAAGTTGCTGCGGATTCTTCCAATCTACCAACACACACTCTGAGATTTTTTGAAGGATAGATTAACTATAATTACTCCTAAATTAATGGATCTAATTATGAGTAATTATTCCATGCAAAGAATACACACTTAGTGTCATTGCATGTCTTTCTAAAAGACTGCATGTTTCGCCTTGTAATCAGCAATTGTATAATCAGTTAACTAAATGAATAAGTTTAGTTAACTAGATAAATAAGTTTAGTTAGCTGCATAAATAAGTTCTCTACTCTAGAGAGAATCTTAATTAGAATTTAATAACCATAGTTATATAGAGAGAGAACTATGGCGTAGAATAAAGGATGGAAATTGTAAAAGAATAGAATTGAAAAAGAACTCTGTTATTTTATAGTTGCATGTAATTTGGATCTTGAAGGTTTTTGAATAAAGAAGTTGTTCTACCCATTTTCTAATTGTTGGAATTGATTAGTCTCTCTCTGGAGGAAGGAGCAAGGGCCCACTCCAACCGAAGGGTAGAGACTACATTTCTTAGTTGTTTTGTTGTTTTGTAGTTTCTTTATTCAGAATTACTTTTGATGTTCCTGCTTATTCTAGAATTCAGAATTACTTTTGTTGTTCCTTTATTCTAGAATTAGATCAGCTGCTCAAGTTATTGCTTTCCTTAGATTAAATTGTGTTTTTTAGTAGAGTTAAACCCTAGTCTGCTTCATGCAATTGTTATCAATTTCCTTTGTAGAAAGGATTGCCATGCAAGTTATTCCTTCTCCCTTTTGCATATAGCCATGGACACCGACTTGGATTGATATTTATTAAAATTAAATGATGAGGACTGCAATGACCCTCGTCAGTTTGCACTATAGACACAATTCCATTCCCAAGAACATGTTGTAGTAAAATCTAGAGTTCAAGATGGAGGGGAGATTGAAAGAATAATATAGGCATATGAACCCATCAGGAAGATTATCAGCATACATGTAGGATATGACCCCCACATTGATGAAGAAGATGAAGAAGATGAGTAATTAGTAAGGATGCATGATGATAGGGTCATATGCATAGTAAGACAAAGAAGTGATTGAGTCACACCAGATGGTTGCTAGCTAGAAACTTGTGCCACGTTTGACATCTGTTGACCAGGTCAAAGAAGATATGAACCATCGATTTAGATAGATATATCCTAATCATTGGATCATTTGTAACCACCTCCTCTCTTTGTCCTATAAAAGGAGATGGAGTGCACATTGATCATTATTCAAAACTTAATTGAGGTTAGATTGCTGAATTTTCTCATGACTAATTCTCAAAGCTGATTGTAGATATACATGTCTTTTGCATACTTAATGAAAGTGAAGATCTAGATTACACACAATCGTATATTTTGAGTAATATGTAGATGAATTCTTGGCTTGTGCTTTGATTTTCTACATCCCTTGGAGTGCATTTCATCTTGTACATGTTGTCTTCATCTCTTTTACATCAAAGTTTGCATCAACCATACTTAGCTATGGAACACCCTGGTGAACCTATGGTTTGATTTTCTTCCTTTCATGACAGTATTTGGAATGTATGTGGACCAATAGCTGAAGATTCATTCAATTTAGTAAAGATTAGAAAGCATTTAACACAATTTGTTTAATTTCATTCAAATCACCATCACAATTACAAATATACAAATAATTTGAAGCAAATACATAGAAAAATGTAGATATCTTGAAGGAGACTAAAAATTCATAGTATATTTGAGTTAATCATGTATAATTGAAAATATCATGCAAAAATATATAAATGTCAACAATAATCATACAAATATCATCTTGTAGGCACATTATTTAGATAAATTCATAGTGCAGAAGGGAAAATTAATCAATGATAGTTGATGTTCAGAAGAATTGATCAAAATTAGAAAATATCATCATCATCTGTTGAATGTAGTAGGAATAACCTTGTTTGTGAAGAAATTTATAGAAAGCAGGTGTAAAACCAGATGTTCAGATATTAGTTCTTGGTAGTAGAGCAATGTAAGGCCCCTTGAATAGAAAACAACATATTACATCAACCTTTGAGTAACGTCAGATGATCATGACCTGATCAACGGAGAATTGGAGTCATCAATTTATCCTAATTCAATCATACTTTTCAAGATAATAAATGTTTGTTGTGTAAACTTTTATTCATGTTGTTTTCACTAACAATCATAACCAACACTTCCAAGGGCTTCTATATGTGTGCGTGACCAAATAGAATCATTTATCCTCAGTCAAGAGGAGAACCTCCATGACGTAGGTTGAAAAATCCCGTAGTTCGCATAGTAGATCAATACACTGTTGTGCCGAATGCAAAGAGATTTAGAAACCAAAAAAAGGTTCCTTTTTATCCTCTGTGTGATTTGACCTGGTTGTCATTAAATGCCCATTCCAAAAAGCTGTTAAAACCCTTTACTATAGAATATAGTCAATTAGGATTGCTCCACAATATGCCACATTGACTCTTTTTCTTTTGGTTCTTCCTTTGAGAGATGTGTCACATCAGATTTTATCATATACCTTCATGCCAGATTTTGGCACCCACTTTTTGGCTAGGAGTTTGAATTTTTAACCTCGCTCCCCTTGAGTCAGAGCTCTCGATTTACTTCCCAGAGGAAGTATCTATACTGGATACTGGTGCAGATTGATCCCTAACTTCTATTACTTCTTTCTTTATCCATACCTTGTCCATTTCTTTATTAGATTCAACCGGATCAACTTTCTCTTTTCCTTTATCATTTCTTTGTTCTATTTTCCTTTCTTCAGAATAGTGATTTCTCTTCATATTTCTGCTTATACAAAATCTTGCAATATGTCCAAATTTGTTGCAATTGAAGCACATCACATTCTTTTGACTTTGATTCCTTCCATTGATTGAATTTGATCTACATTGATTTGCCATATGTCCAAATATATTGTATGCAAAACACTTTCCATTTAATGGTTGATTGTTCCTTGTATTTTGAAAGTTAGTTCTTACCGAGCTTCTACATTCATTTGATCTGTGTCCCATTTTATAGCATGCATTACACCTAATAGAATTCTGACTTACTTTATTTCTGCATACAACAACTTTATGACTAGTTCTATTGCAAGTGAAGAATTTACCTTTGAATGATTGTTCATTCCTCCCATTGTTGAAACTTTTCCTTATGTGATTTCTACATTCATTTGTTCTGTGACCAATTTTCTTGCAATTGAAACACTAACCAGAGAATGATGGAAATTTTTGATTTATTCTACTCCTCCACTGAGTAGCCTTATGACCATACTTATTGCATGAATTGCAATAACCATTGAAAGAAGGGTACCTTTGAGCATTTGGTTGTTTGACCGGAGGTCTTCTAGGTCTTCTTCTTTGATTTCTAAGTTGGTATCCTTTGTTTTGCCTTGACTCAGTGCTCATTTGACCAGAGTTTAAACTTTCTCCTTTCTGAAATCCTAAACCATGTTTGTCATTAGCATTCCTCTGGCTAGCAATCATTTCATCAAGCTTTGCAGTACTTATCTTGAATTTTTCTTCAAAACTTTTCACCTTTTCCAGATCTATTTTTAAACTTATAATCTCTTTTTCAAGTTTTGCACAATCTTCTGATCTATTCTTCACAATCAAATTTAGATCATCGTCTGCTCTTGTTCTTTCTATAACTTTTGCTTCCAAATTATTTAGGGCTTCATTTGCTGATAACAATTGATCACTGACTTCTTTGTATGTCTTTGAATTTCTTGACTTCCTTTGTTAGTTTCAAGATGCATTCATCAGCTTGTTGTAGGTTTTCTTTCAGATCCCTGACTTCTACTTCAGAGTTTTCAAGATCCATAAGAGCTACTTCTAGTTGGTTATATCTTTCATAATTTCCATACCTTCCTGCTGCCACGATCAGACTATCCCAGATCTTCCTTAAGCTGTTAAAATTTTTCCAAGGAACTTGGATCTGATACCAATTGTTGATATTCCTTGGACAACTGAGAGGGGAGATGAATTAGTTGTCACAAAAACTTAAACACTTCTGCAATTAAACATCAATCACTTATCCACAATTATTATGATTTAACAATAAATGCATGAAGTTAGAAACTTAACCATAGATACAACATCAAACACAAGAGACACCTGATTTTACATGGAAAACCCCAAGGTGGGGAAAAACAATGGAGAGGATTAGCTCTCAATATATATTGCAATCTTGAAATAATGATGTTTAGGCTTGGTCAATCCACGGGCCTAAGCATACTGGCTTACTGCCATGAAGAACAACTAGGTCTAGCAGGCTCATTGCCTCAACCCTAAACCTAATAAGATTACAATAAGGGCTGTTAAACCCTACTGGCAACTCACTAACGGGCTCTCTACCACAATCAACACCTTTTTATGTCTGTGATTGAAGTATAATACTTCCTCTGGTCTGCTCTGCCTCTTCTTTGCTCTGCCTTTTGGACCTTTCTTATTATCTTTCTATTTTCACTCAAGGACACCTTTTCCATGACTCAACTACAAGTATTTATACACTTCATCAACCTTGGAATGATCATCAAGGTCGACATCATAATCATCAACCATTGGAACAATCTCCAAGGTCAGCATTACAAACATTTACAAAATAGGTCTTGACCTATTACAACATTATGCAAAGGAAATAAAATGCGGATCATGCCATGCCTTAGCTGGGACTCAAACATGATCTTCCGTGCCACAACACACTTCCACAATCTTCAAGGAATCTCTGGAGTTACTAGAAATAACCAAGTCGGCCAAGACTAGTTACATGCTATGTTATCTGGGAAAAATCTTCAAAACATGATCTTAATTCCTTAATGCGGACCAATGTCAAGATAGGAACATGATCAAAAGGCATCCACAAGGACATTATAATCACCAGGAGTGATTGCACAAACCTTAGCCACTTTAACAATAGGATCTTCTTCACTTGAACACATGAACTTCATTGTCTTTGACTGTCATAAAAGAAAGATAGCTTGCGGAACACCAAAACATGAACCACTACAATTGTAGGCACTTATCATCATCCTAGACCTCTGTCTAGAACCACAGAGTAAAATACTTTATTGCAGAGGGATGCAGAGCATAATACTTTCTCCCTGTCACTAGAGAATAATTAGAATGAGCAGGCTTTATTTTGGTGAATGCAACTTTCTCACAACTTCACACTAGAGGCTCAAACTTAGGATTTAACATCTTTCAAAGACATCCCTTTGAACAACTTCCAATCCATGGACCTAGATCTATAAGCAGAAAGAAATGTAGAGCAATCTACCAGACTATTCTTCAGCATATAATTCACTATCTATACTACACTCCACTGTAACTCACTTGGTTCTTCAAGAGAGGCCAATTTTATCAATATCCACAACACATAAGGCTTCTAAACAAGTAATAGAATATGACATAGTTGACATTAATGAAAACAAAGATATGTTGACATCAATGACAACACTGATTAGGCACATACTTGCAGCAAACATTATGTTATTTTAAAAATTGCTAGTGCTAAATCAAGTAACTCTTGTAAATAGGCTAAGTATTAGGGCATGATTTTAATCATCCTCTTTAGTCCTATAAAGCACTACATGATAAAGTGTCTGATTCAAGGGGGGTAAATAAGAAATTTGGGGCACAAAGTCTTCAAGGGGATGTATTTGAGTTCCTATGGCATATTCAGACAATCTTGAGATAATATGATGGGTTCTTCACTCTGGTGCTATCGATCACATGTCTCCTTATCTGGAGGTTTTCATGTCAATTAATCCTACCGACATCTCCAAAATTTTGATAGAAGATTGTTATTATATTGTTTGTGGATAAGGAATAGTACAAGTAGGTAATGGATACATCCATAATAATGTCTTATTCATTCTTGGCTTGACAACAAATCTTCTTTTTGTATATCAACTCAGTTGTTCAAATAACACAGTTGAGTTTACATCCACTTCAACATTGATTCGAGATTCTCAGAGTAGAATAGTTGCAATTGAGAAGATTTGTCACTTCTCCCACAACTTCACATTTTCTCACTTTACATCTGGTGGGGATGATGCTCCTATTTCCACTTTAGAGCCTAGTGTTACTTCTTTGAGAAATTCCATTGGTTCTATACAACAGGATCATTAAACTATTTCTACCAAACATTTATTGTTTGAACAATTTTTTTGTTCTAGATTGCACTTCAACTATATCCATTGCTACATGAGAGTTGTGTGTTGCTTCTTCATGAACTTCCATTAATTTTTTACAACATGCTCATCTTACTCTTCTGACAGTACTGCCATTGCTTGCTACATGAGATTCTAGAGATTCTTTATAGAAGTTATTCTTGCTCCTTTTCTACATGAGATTCCAAAGATGCTTCATAGAGAGAATCCAAATATTCTTTATAGTAGGACATCATCTGGAGTAGTTGGTTAGCATTTAGAGAGTTCATCCTCTTCGAGGGGGGTGCCTTCTAGTTCCTTCTTTTCTCTCTTTTGGAGGGTAGTTTTTTCCCATAGGGTTTTCTACATTTTCTCTATTTATGAGAGATTGCATTGTTCTTGGGTACCTCATTAGGCCTTGTTGCGAGGACCCAATTTCATTCTTGCATTATACATGGGTACCTCACCAAGCTTTATATCCAGGATCCATTTCATTTGTGCCCACCTAAGCTATGCTTAAGGGGGTGTTATTGTATATACATTCCATATATTTCATACACTTAGGCATAAGCCTACTTAGGTGTGCCCTTACACAATCTTAACACATGCCTCACTGAGGTGTCAAGGTTGTTGGGTGGTTAGGATAGGTCAAACTCATGTACTAGTTTGTAGGGAGGCAACTCGCCACCACTCATAGTTGAGGAGTCCTTTTCTCAACTAATAAATTCCTATCCTCTCCTATATGTACAAGCTTATTTTCCTATCAATCTACTCTCCAAATTTGGTAATCAACATTCGCTTATTGATTCTTGGTTTCTTATAATTATTACTATAATGCTTGCTACCAATGGGTGTGTCAAAGCACAAAAGTTTGCATATTTGGTGAGATGATCCAGAACAACCATGATGGAATTTTTTCCTTCAAATCTAAGTAAACTTGTGATGAAATCCATAGATACCTCCTTCCATCACTAACTTGGGATAGATAAGGGTTGCAAAAGACCTAGATCCTTAATTACCTCCCCTTTATTTTGTTGACATACCACACATTCTACTATAAATTTTTAAACATCCCCTTTAGCCCCTTGTTGTTCATGATATTAGTCATAAGCAAACATAGATAAAGAAATGCAAATCAAACCTTTATCATCTTGAAAGATATGAATCCCAAGTCTCTGTGGATTAGTTCATAACTATCTGATGTTACTTAGTAGTCTGATGTGCATTGTTGTTTTCCATTCAGGGGCCTTACATTTCTGATTCTGAGAAATTCATATCTGGATAATATCAATTTCACTTTCTTTCTATGAATTTCTTAACAAACAAAGTTAAATCCTACTTTATTTAACCAAGATGCAGATATTTATGCAAGTTTGATCAATTCTTTTGCATATTACTCCTATTAACTGGATTTCACTTCTGTACTGTAAATTTGTTGAAATGATGTGCCTATAAGCATATATTTCCATGATTCCTAACATTATTTTTATATATTTGCATGATATTTTCCATTTTGACATGCTATTTGCTCAAATTGCTAAAGATTTTTAGTTACCTATGGGATATCAACACATTTCTTTATATTTGCTCATTATTTCTATGTATTTACAATTGCGATGATCATTGAATGAAATTAAACAAATTTGAAAAAATGCTTTCTAACTTTTACTGACATAAGTGAATCGTTAGCCATTAATCCATATATACTCTTGATAATATCATGAAAAGGAAGAAATCAAACCATATGTTCACCAAGATGTTCCACAGCTAGATATGATTGATGCTAACTTCAAAGGAAATGATTGAAGACAACATGTACAACGTGAAATGCACTCCAAGGGATGCAACAAATCAAAGTGACATGTCAAGAATTCATGCACTGACTACTCAACTTTTACGATTGTTTATTATCAACAGGGCTTCTTCTTCATTAAGTATGCAAAAGAGTATGCATTTACAATTGACTTTGAGAGAGGACCATGAAATTCAACAACTCCTCAATTAAGCTTCTGAATGTTTTACAAAGTGTACTCCATCTCCTTTTATAGAACAAGGATAGGAGGCGGTTATAAAAGATCCTATGATCATGATTTGTCTATTACAATCAATGGTTCGTATTCCCTTGACTTAGTCAGCAGGTAAGACACGTGGCATAGATTGCCAGTTAGAAATCCTCTAGTGGATACAACTGTCATTCTAGAATATTCCATGTTCTTCCACTTCATCTTGCTAGAGAATACACTTATACCGATGGATCTTCTTCATGTGTTTGTATTCCTACATTTGCTCTCTCATAATTATCATATGCCTGCATAAATGTGTCTGCTTGAAATTTACTTATCGTTGTAGCTCTGAACTTGACATACTTCAATGCCTCTATTTGTTTATCTAATGGTTCCATCATTAATGTTCTTTTATCTACCTCTTCACTATATGTTTTCACTTTTACACATAACTCAGCCATCTCATCCATGACATCTTCTGTGAAGAACTCTTTAGAATCTTCAGTTATTACTTTGAATTTATCCTTGAACATCTATATGACATTATCTAGATCTGGTGTTTCTTCTTCTTCCACAGCATCCTCTAGTAACTCTTCCATTACTCTCAATTCTTCAGCTAACAAATCATGCACTTTGGTCTGGATGTCTTTCACTTTTTCCATGTTGGCCTTCAATACATTAAGTTCATAATCCATTTCTATTATCCATGTACCCATGAGTGGCAGGGTTGCATTAGTAACAATTTTTCTTTTCAATAGTTCACTCTCTGTCATGCCTTTGGCTCTTTTAAGTCTAGCCATTGCATAGTGACACTTATGGATCTACTGGGTAAATTCACCCTTCAAAGAATCTATACTTTCCTTTAATTTGGATAATGTGTCCCAATTGGATATTGATATACTTATTAATTTCTCTCCAGAGGTCATGAATTTGGAATACCATTTCTCCATAACATAGGCTTGATGCTTTTGGATATCTAGCCCAGCTATATTTGCTTCACTTATTAGAGTCAATGTAGCTAGATTTTTAGTAGCTTGTAAGGTGGACACCAAGGTATCTGGTTTAACTAATCCTTGTATGAATTGTTGTAGCTGCATATTTTGTTTTTTTAGCTCTTTCTTCCTTACCTTGAGCTTCTTGATTTTAGCCACCACCGCCTCAACACTCTGAAGATGCTCTTGAGCTTCTTGCTTAGTGGTCACATGGCCTAAATCAACCTATGTTATTTGATATTCCTCTGGCCTAATTTCACCTTTGGCCTTATCCACTAGAGGCACAACAACTTGGGTTGTCCTCTTCCCACTTTTTGGATCTTTCCTGATGTTGGAGACTATCCTAGCTCTCCATTTTACTTTGGAAGAATCAATTGTAAATAATGATGTAAAATCAAATGGTACCTATTGTACCTTCTCCTGACTTACCTCTGAAGTTATTAAGGCCAAAACATCAGATTATGATTCTGTATCTTGATCTTTTTTCTCTATCTAAGCATCCTTATCTTGCTCTTTCTCTTGATCTTCTAGATTCTACACATTCTCTTGATGTTCATTTCTGGTATTTGGATCCTCCTCTTCATGTACTTCCTCCTGTCTTTGTTCTGGAGGGGATTGTTTATTTGGTTCTAGATCTTTAGGTTCTCCTGGAATTTCATCAAATTTAGGCACTTGGTCTTTATTCTCTTCTTCCCCTTGATGATCATCATGATGCTCTTCTTTATGCTCACCATGTTTTCCCCCTATAGCTATAAATGATTTAGATACCTCCACTTTTTTAGGCTTATCTGTCTAGATATCTTGTTGTTCTACCTAATCTGGTATCTTCTCATCTTTGTCACCTACTTCCATGAAGACCTCCTCTTGGGATTCATCATTTCTGATAACTTCCTCTTCTTCAATATTTTTCTGTTCAGGCACATATGTTAAGTCCACTACAGCTAGATTAGTCACAATGTATCAAGTGACCCCATGTGGACTTCGACTTCTTCCACTTTAGAAGATTCAGTCATTTCTCCTTTTTCATGTTGTTCTTTTACTACATAATCTCTTTGTTCTTTTGCTTATGTGTGCTGTAGCAGGGGTTCAATCGGGTGATAGGTAATATCCTTTACCAACTCATCCTCTGTTAAGTCTGCTATATCAGTTAATGGGAGAAGTTGATTTCTTTCCTTCTCCATTGCCTATTGCTTAGCCTCTTGGGCTAATTTAGTTTTTACTTGAATTATCTTTCTTACAGGTATATCATATTGTAGTTCTTTAACTGCACTTAGAGATGGATGACTTGACATGGATGTGGAATGGCCCCTCTCATGCTTGGGATATGATGTCTTCTTAGTCTAGGTATCTTGACACCCTGCAGTACATCAGTTCTTGTCCTTTTCAATGACCCAAGAGTCATTTTATCTTCCTCATTTTCTTCCCCAACTGCTTCTCATGCATTGGTTTCTTTTGAACACTCTCCTTGTGATATAGATACTTGAGGTGCAACCAAAGGGATGGATTGAAGTGTGGATCCTGTAGGTGATTCCAAGGGTTGATATGTCAGGGTTACTCCTTCAGAAGTAACCTCCTCTACAGCTAAAAATGAACCCAGATCTAGTATCTTTGTGCTAAGGATTTCTCTCTTCCACACTAGGAAGTTATCATATCCATCTTCTCATCTCTTTTCTATTTCCTTTATTGTCACTGGTGATTGCCACCCCTTTTCTTTTAAGCTCCTCTAATTTCTGAGCATCCCACTTCTTGGTTTTGGCCATCACCCTGGTAGTGAGGGTATCAATTGAAGTCTCCTCCCTTTGTGTTAAGTTTGGAGCAAAAATTGTTGCAAGTATGAGGTGAACCAGTGTTGTCATTGATGTCAACATACTCATATTACATTGACAAGAAGGATTGGATGAGCTGTGTGTTGAGGATATTGAGAAAATTACCCTTAGTCAGGAACAGTGAAGAACAGTGATGAGAAGAAGGCAAATATATTGGATAGGTTGAGAACCGGAGGATGCAGATTAAAGGGTTTGCAGATATGAGTCTTGAGATGCTTCAGTCAAGTTTTCAGAGGTCCGCATGAAGACCTGAAGAAGTTATGGCTGTCTGTGTGGAACCGGTTCCGGCAAGTGCTTAGAGGTAACAGAGGATCACAGAAAGGTCCAGTGAGGTCCAGAATTGTACAATCCTAATCTGCGGATTGGAAAGAGTATTTGGGATGTCCTTGTGATGTGCCATCTCGAGTTGTGTATGATTTGGAGGTCCGGAAGTACCTCTTGCATTATGACAGTGGCGACAGACTGTGTTCTTGAAGTTCCGGATAAGGAGGATAAGAGATTTCAGTAAGTAAAGGAAATGCGGATGTACCTGGTCATTCAGACAGGCTTGTGAAGGTTCTTGGATCATGTTGAGGTTGTGTCATTGGTCCGCATTGATAGTGTATGATTTGAAGGTCCGGAAGTACCTTCTACAGTGGCGATAGACTGTGTTCTTGAAGTTCCGGATGAGGAAGACAAGAGATTCCAGCAAGTAAAGGAAGTGCGGATGTATCCGGACATTCAGGAAGGCTTGTGAAGTTTTCTGGATCGTGTTGAGGTTGTGTTGTTGATCCGCATTGATAGTAGAGCCCGGAATTGAAGTTATTCTTCCGGATGAAGTTCTTGCTCTGTTTAGCCGACCGGATGAGTTGTTCATCCTGCGAATGTTCTTGTGGTGGCCGACCGGATGTGTTATTCATCTTGCGGATACTCTTATGATTGTTTTCCGACTTAGATGTTTGATCCTAAGTCGATGTCTTGTATAAATAATGGTCTGTGAGTTCATTTTGAGGTGTGGTGTGTGTGGATGAGTGTGGCATAGCGAAGAGAAGTGCGAAAGGCAGAACAAAGGTTTTTGGACTTAATTGGAACTGATACGGACATGGTAGAGATGTCATTCTCTAGTTCAAGACTGTGATTTTTATCACTTTGTAGACAGTGTGTCTCCTTGTAGGCAGTGGGCCTCTTTGTGAGCAGTGTGCTCAGGCAGTGAGCCCTAATTGGCATGTGCCACTCATTTTTCTTTATTCTTCTAATAGAGAATAATTCTTGGGTTAATCACCCCGTGGTTTTTCCCTTAACCGGGTTTTCCACGTCAAAATCTTGGTGTTCAATGTGTTGATGCTTATTTACTCTTGTGTTTATGTATTATGCTTTCATGGATGATTAATTGATATGCTGCTAACTAACAACAAAGAATCAAGTGTTTGAAAGAACAAGAAGTTTTATACAACTGATTCACCCCCCCTCTCAGTTGTATGCCCTAGATCCAACAATTGGTATCAGAGCTAAGTTCCTCTGATAGGAGCTTAACTGCTTGAGGAGATCCAGGATGTCGTCATACAAGAAGGATAGTCTGAAGTTCGATGGAACCAACTTCACTCTCTGGAAAGGTCGCATGAAGTGTCACTTGGAATGTATGGGAAAAGCATACTTGGCTATGGTTTCAAAACCATATGTACCTCCACAAGGTGGTCCGACAACTCTGAATGAAATCACAGAAGCTGAAAACAATTTGCGGACCAAGGAAGCTCTTCTAAGCGCATTGAATGACTCAGATCTCTCGAATGTTATTGACCTACCAACTGCATATGAGATCCTGACTAAACTGGAACTTCTGTATGAAGGAGATGAGTTTGTCAAAAGTGTAAGGTTGCAAAGTCTGAAAGGGAAATTTGAAAGATTGAAAATGAGAGATGATGAAAACATCACTACCTTTATGCCAAGAGTGAATGAGCTGGTATGTGGAATCAGAAATGCTGGTGGAACTTTAGATGAAAATGAGATTGTCTGCAAAATCCTAAGATCCCTTCCTGCTGCCTACAAAATCAAGGTTGCTGCCATTGATGAATTCAGAGCCCACACAACTGTCACAAGAGAACAACTGGCTGGCAAACTAGCTGCATTTGAAATGACCGAGTTTGGAGATGATCCTCCCAAGACTGAATCTGCTTTCAAAGCCAGTGCCTATGTGAAAGGCAAACAGAGATTTGATCCGGGAGAAAACTCATCAAGGAAAATGTCATGGTATGATCAAGCAAGAAGAGACATGGAAGAAGAAGAAGCAGAAACAGCTCAACTTGAAGCCCTCATTGCAAAGAGACTGCCAAGAGGATCCGGTAAGTATGAAGGAAAACTACCCTTTAAGTGTTTCAACTGCAATAAGATTGGTCATTTTGCTTCAAGATGTCCGGAAAGATCTGCAAGGTCTAATACTAACAGACAAAGGTTTCAAAAGAATTGCTATTATGTTCACGAAGAAGATGACAATGAAGGAGTAACAGATGATGAATCAGAACTAGGAAGCAAATCCGGAAATGAGTGGGTGTTTATTGCCATCAAGGAAGAAGATTCAATACTCTCTGAATCTGTCAATCACAAAGTTGTTGAAAAAGCTTTGGCTGCTCAAGTGGAAGAAAAGGATGATTGGGTTATTGACAGTGGATGTTCTCACCATATGACTGGTGACAAGAATAAGTTCTTGAATTTGGAAAGGTATGAAGGAGGAATGGTAAAGTTTGGTGACAATTCTGCTGGCAGCATCAGAGGCAGGGGAACTATTTCCTTCGATGGAAAGAGCAAAATAGGTAATGTACTGTATGTTGAAGGATTGAAGCACAATCTTCTTAGTGTTGGTCAGTTAGTGGACAAAGGCTATGATCTTCGGTTCAAAAATGGAAAATGTAGAATCTTTACAAGCTCCGGAACTGAGATTGCATCCGGTACTCAGACAAAAGGTAATATCTTTCATCTGGTTGGTTCAAATAAAAGTTGTTTGTTTGCTCAAATTGATCAGAGTTGGTTATGGCATAGAAGAATGTGCCATGTAAATTTTGATAACATCATCAAGATAAGCAATACTCAGGCCGTAAGAGATCTTCCAAAATTGATGAAACCTACAAATAGTTTGTGCAAAGAATGTCAGCTAGGTAAACAAAGCAGAGTCTCTTTCAAAAGCAAAGATCAGTCTTCTACCGGATTGTTGGAATTAGTACATACTGATCTTTGTGGTCCGACAAGAATCAAGAGTCTGCAAGGTGATAGATATTTCATGTTGTTAATTGATGATCATTCCCGGATGATGTGGGTTACCTTTTTAAAAGAAAAATCAGAAGCATTTGAGAAGTTCAAGATCTTCAAAGCTATGGTAGAGAATCAAACCGGATTGAAACTAAAGTGTCTAAGGTCTGATAGAGGTGGTGAATTTACATCTGGTGAGTTCATTGATTTTTGTGAGAAGCAGGGTATAAGGAGACAGTTGTCTGCTCCTAGGACTCCACAGTAGAATGGAGTGGTTGAGAGAAAGAACCGGACCATTCAGGAAGCTGCCAGGACAATGATGTTGGAAGCAAATGTTCCTCAAATGTTTTGGAAGGAAGCTATCAGCACTGCAGTCTACACTCTCAATCGAGTTCAAATCAGAAACAACACCGGTAAGACCCCCTATGAACTCTGGTTTGGCATCACTCCTACTGTGAAATATTTCAGAGTATTTGGTAGCAAGTGTTATATTAAAAGAGATGAAGATCTAGGAAAGTTTGATGCTAGAAGTGATGAAGGAATTTTCTTGGGTTACTCCACTCAAAGCAAAGCATACCGGTGTTACAATAAGAGATTGAGGAAGATGATAGAAAGCACCAATGTGAAAGTTGATGAAGGAATTGAGAAGCCTTCAAGATTTTATGAGTTTGATGAAGATGACCAAGACAGTGTTCAAGGACCTCAATCCTCTCCGGTGAGACAGAGTCAGCCTGATCCGGTAAATCAGGAAGAAGAGATAGGTTTGAATGAGCCTGATCAAGAAGTAGCAGTGCAGGATACTCCCAAAATTCCAAGGTATGTAAGACTGAACCACTCTGAAGATCAGATCATAGGTGACAGAGGCAAAGGTGTACAAACTAGAAGGAATGTTGCTCAAAATCAGGATGAATGTTGTCTGATTTCAAAGATTGAACCTAAAACAATAAATGAAGCCTGCAATGATGAAAACTGGACCAAAGCAATGGAAGATGAATTGATGCAAATTGAGAAAAATCATACTTGGGATCTTGTTCCCAGACCTAGAGACAGGAATGTAATTGGAACCAAGTGGGTCTTCCGGAACAAACTAAATGAAGCTGGTGAAGTAATCAGAAACAAAGCTAGATTGGTCTGCAAAGGCTACTCTCAAATAGAAGGAATTGACTTTGAAGAGACTTTTGCTCCGGTGGCAAGAATTGAAGCAGTCAGATTACTTCTTGCATTTGCTGCCTTCAAAGACTTCAAGGTATATCAGATGGATGTCAAGTCTGCCTTCCTAAATGGTGATCTGGAAGAAGAAGTCTACATTGAACAACCGGATGGATTTCAATTGTCTGATAATGATGATATGGTCTGCAAGTTGAAGAAAGCTTTGTATGGATTGAAGCAAGCCCCAAGAGCATGGTATGAAAGGTTGGATAAGCATCTTGTGCAGATTGGATTCAACAAAGGTACTGCTGACAGTAACTTATATTTCAAAATTGATCATGAAAACATTTTGATTGTTAAAGTGTTTGTGGATGATATCATTTTTAGAGGAAGAGATAGTATGTGCAAAACTTTTGCAAATCAGATGAAAAGTGAGTTTGAAATGTCTATGCTTGGTGAAATGAATTTCTTCTTGGGTCTGCAAATTACTCAAACAAAAGAAGGGATCTTCATTTCTCAGACCAAATATGTGAAAGAATTGTTAAGGAAATTTGGTATGGAAGACTCAAAGCCTATGAACACTCCTATGGCAACCGGATGTAAGTTAAGCAAAGATGATGATTCTCCAAAGGCAGATCAGACAAAGTATAGATCAATGATTGGTGGATTGTTGTATCTCACTCAAACTAGACCAGATATAATGCAGGCTGTTGGTCTTGTGGCAAGATTCCAGGCTGATCCTAGAGAATCTCATGTTATGGCAATCAAAAGAATTTTTAGGTACTTGAAAGGAACAGTTGAGTATGGTCTATGGTACCCTAGAGATCCGGATTTCTCTCTTCATGCTTACACAGATGCAGATTGGGCAGGAGATGTGGATGACTGGAAGAGCACTAGTGGTGGAGCATTCTTTTTGGGGAAGAGATTGGTTTCTTGGCTAAGCAAGAAACAAGATGCAATATCTCTGTCTACAACTGAAGCAGAATACATTGCAGCAGCAGGTAGTTGCACTCAAATCTTATGGATGAAGCAGATGCTAAGAGACATCAAAGTTGAATATGAGGAGCCTATCACAATTTTCTGTGATAATTCAAGTGCAATTAATATTTCTAAGAATCCGGTATTGCATTCTAAGACTAAGCACATATCTATCAAATTTCATTTTTTGAGAGAACAAGTAAACAAGGAAGAAGTCAGATTGGAGTATGTTCCCTCCAAGGATCAGATTGCAGATATCTTTACAAAACCTCTTCCCAAGGACTCTTTTGAATATCTCCGGGAGAAGTTAGGGGTCATGGCCCCTCCGGTGATGAACTAAGATGCACTGATGTGCATCAGTCCGGTGGATATCACAGTCATATCTTGTGATCCGGATTGATGATGGGGAGCTGCTACTAAGGGGGAGCAGCTGGTATGATTCTGATGTATTAGAATTGCAAGTATGAGCCCTTTGCCACTGATGTCAAAGGGGGAGAGAAGACATGTGAAAAACAAGTGGTTAATGATCAAAGGGGGAGAGAAGACATGTAAAAAGTTGTTGTTGATAGGGGGAACTGTGACAGAAAGGAGAAGTTCTTGTCTTGATGGTTTTTCACATCATATGTTGCCATCAATGACAAAGGGGGAGATTGTTGCAAGTATGAGGTGAACCAGTGTTGTCATTGATGTCAACATACTCATATTACATTGACAAGAAGGATTGGATGAGCTGTGTGTTGAGGATATTGAGAAAATTACCCTCAGTCAGGAATAGTGAAGAACAGTGATGAGAAGAAGGCAAATATATTGGATAGGTTGAGAACCGAAGGATGCGGATTAAAGGGTTTGCAGATATGAGTCTTGAGATGCTTCAGTCAAGTTTTCAGAGGTCCGCATGAAGACCTGAAGAAGTTATGGCTGTCTGTGTGGAACCGGTTCCGGCAAGTGCTTAGAGGTAACAGAGGATCACAGAAAGGTCCGGTGAGGTCCGGAATTGTACAATCCTAATCTCCGGATTGGAAAGAGTATTTGGGATGTCCTTGTGATGTGCCATCTCGAGTTGTGTATGATTTGGAGGTCCGGAAGTAACTCTTGTATTATGACAGTGGCGACAGACTGTGTTCTTGAAGTTCCGGATAAGGAGGATAAGAGATTTCAGTAAGTAAAGGAAATGCGGACGTACCTGGTCATTCAGACAGGCTTGTGAAGGTTCTTGGATCATGTTGAGGTTGTGTCATTGGTCCGCATTGATAGTGTATGATTTGAAGGTCTAGAAGTACCTTCTACAGTGGCGACAGACTGTGTTCTTGAAGTTCCGGATGAGGAAGACAAGAGATTCCAGCAAGTAAAGGAAGTGCGGATGTATCCGGACATTTAGGAAGGCTTGTGAAGTTTTCTGGATCGTGTTGAGGTTGTGTTGTTGATCCGCATTGATAGTAGAGCCCGGAATTGAAGTTATTCTTCTGGATGAAGTTCTTGCTCTGTTTAGCCGACCGGATGAGTTGTTCATCCTGCGAATGTTCTTGTGGTGGCCGACCGGATGTGTTATTCATCTTGCGGATACTCTTATGATTGTTTGCCAACTTAGATGTTTGATCCTAAGTCGATGTCTTGTATAAATAACGGTTTGTGAGTTCATTTCAAGGTATGGTGTGTGTGGATGAGTGTGGCATAGCGAAGAGAAGTGCGAAAGGCAGAACAGAGGTTTTTGGACTTAATTGGAACTGATACGGACATGGTAGAGATGTCATTCTCCAGTTCAAGACTGTGATTTTTATCACTTTGTAGACAGTGTGTCTCCTTGTAGGCAGTGGGCCTCTTTGTGAGCAGTGTGCTCGGGCAGTGAGCCCTAATTGGCATGTGCCACTCATTTTTCTTTATTCTTCTAACAGAGAATAATTCTTGGGTTAATCACCCCATGGTTTTTCCCTTAACTGGGTTTTCCACATCAAAATCTTGGTGTTCAATGTGTTGATGCTTATTTACTCTTGTGTTTATGTATTATGCTTTCATGGATGATTAATTGATATGCTGCTAACTAACAACAAAGAATCAAGTGTTTGAAAGAACAAGAAGTTTTATACAACTGATTCACCCCCCCCCTCTCAGTTGTATGCCCTAGATCCAATAAAAATAGTGTCATTATTTATCTTTTTTTCCCCATATCCTGGATCTATGAGATTGTTGTCATCTTTCCTAACTTGAGGAGGCACCTCAAGTTGCCCTATGGTCATCATTTGATCTAGTGACTATCTCTGATATTCTCTTTTTCTGACTTCACATTCATCATCACAATCTACCCAATAATCCTCAAGGTGGATAGCGTGCTTGTACTTCTTGTTGAATCTTTTCTCGATCTTGTGATAAGGATCATAGTCTTTGGCCAGGGGAAACAATTTCAAATTTAGAGCCTTTAGCTCTGCATCTGCCTTTCTTGCATTTTCTATGGCTCCTACTATAGACTAGTTTATATCTATAGGAAACTTCCTATATAGTTTTTGATGCAGAGCTGCCAACAGAAACGTTCAACATAGGTGTATATTACTCACTAACATACATTTACCTTTGTATGTTTACCCATCACCAAAACCATCTTCATTGACCAATCAAACTCCTTTCACACCGAAGCACTATTTCACGTTGATGTGTCCCCGACACTACTATTGCCAAGACTTCTCCCATTGGTGTAGCTCAAAATCCTTCCACCGATCACATACTTCATACTGATGAATGCTCTTTGCATTTGTTACCTATCAGCAACACATATGCTATCGGCCTCCTCAATAGGTTTCACCCTGACGCTTACAGTCACCCCGATACATTTGGCTTTGTACATACAACCTCTAACTTGCTGGGCCAGTTCCTCTTACCGCTCCTCCTAGTTGCACCTTTTATCCAAACTAATGCATTTGCAGAATGTATATTCCAATATACATTCAAAACATACAACTTGAAACATGCATTTGCCAAATATACTTTCAGAATATGCCTTCAAGGAAAGTTGACCGACGTTGACCCCTTTGTATATCAACCGATGTACATTTGTGATGTATATTCACAATATGCAACTCAGTTATGCATTTGATGGGTTTGACCAAACTATTGACTTCCTTGTATGCCGAATGAAACTAAAACTTTCTCTCTCCTTTGTATGCTGACAGAATTGTACATTTACAATGTACATTCACTACATGCAACCACTTCATACAACTGCAACATACTCATAACATTCAACTGCGGGATACACAGAAAAAGTAACCTGATACACCTTTGCGATATACATAGACTATTTATCCGCAGTGTATGTTCACTACCTTGTATCTTCACAATGTATGTTTAATACATACAAACGAGACACACAAACCGCCAGAGGGACCCGATATGCTTTGCGATATGCAAGCTTCAATAAACAATAGCAATATACTCATTGAATGTATATCCGACATACAATTTCTGTATATACATAAAATGTTTCTCTAATGAAACTACACGAATCTTCGCGGCTTGAACACTGCAAACCTTATGATTGCTTGGATCTGTTTCTCTATCAAATTAACACAGATTTTAGTCTTTCTCAACCTAGCACATGAAGATGCTAGGATTCAACAAAGCATGTTGTCGATCGATCCTGTGAACAAGAGAACAAAACAAAAACATAAACTAATAAATAAAGCCATTCCACTGATTACGATGTAATCACCTGGTGGAATGGGCTAAAACCCCATTTCGACTGTAAATTAGGAAAATTGATTACACAATGGGATCTAATGCAAGGAAGAAACAAACACAGGATCTCTTTATTATGCTTTTAGAGATGAATACAAATGTCTGATATCATAGTTGCACTCCTCAATACAATTCAATCTGTCTACAGAACATCTATCTTCACTATGTTCTGAAATCAGCCCGATCTAGGGTATTTAACTCCTTGCTATTAGTAGTACTAATCATGATTCTCAGTGGCTGGGAGATAGTTCCAAGCAGCTGGGAGATAATTTGAACTAACAAACTCTAACAACCTAACAACCTGTCATTACAGATCAATAGGTGTCCCTTGAGACTTACAAACAGAAACAACCGGATCCAAACTACCATGATATTTGGTCAAACAAACCTTATTACATTAAAATGCATAACACATATCAACCTAGTAAGACCTTAATTGACTTGTTGAAGGGGTGCCCCTACACCATACTCCCCAGGAGAAGAGATCTCAAGCCCACTTGAGATCAGAGTTTGTAAGTCTGCTCCATGTTTCCTGATCTATTCTTTAGTCATCCAAACTGTCTCTGAATCAGATTTCCCTTGCCAAGGCACCAAGTTTCCATATACTCTCTTTTCCATGTCTTCTTTGCCACTCTTGAGTCTAAAATCCTCTGTAATTGTGGTGGATCATGTTTAGGAATATCATCAGCTGCTGTACCCTGTAATGGTTCCAGGACTACATCTAGATTATGCTTGTATGGAGTTAAATCACATACATTAAAAATAGGTGACAATCCAAGATCAGAAGGAAGTTGGATCTCATAGGCATTTTGTCCACATTTCTTCAAAATCTGACATGGTCCAATCTTCCTTTGCATTAGTTTGGTATATTTACCTTTTGGGAGCTTCTCCTTCTTTAGATTAACCCACACCAAATCTCCAACATCAAACTGTACATCTCTCTTCATCTTATTAGCATATGTGGTTTGTTAGAGTTGGTTCTTGACTTGATCATGCACCTCTTTGAGGCCTATTGCAAAAGCTTCTCCATCTGCACTAATAGATTCTCCTGCAGGTAGATCTCTTAACTCCAAAATACCTCTGGGATGAATACCATATACCACCTGGAAAGGTGATTTCCCTGTACTCCTATTAATGGTGTCATTATAGGAAAATTCTGCTTGTGGTAGGATTGTATCCCACTTCTCTCCATGCTGTATTTTCAAAAATCTAAGTAGATTTCCCAATGAACGGTTAACCACTTCAGTCTATCCATCTGTTTGAGGATGATAAGCTGATGAGAAGGATAAATTGGTACCAAGCTTCTTCCAAAGAGTCCTCCAAAAATGGCCAATAAATTTTAAATCTCTATCTGACACTATGATCAATGGTAATCCATGTATCCTCACTATTTCCTTGAAAGTCAGGTCAGCAACATATGAAGCATCACAAGTGGTTTTGCATGGCAAGAAGTGTGCCATTTTACTAAATTTGTCTACTACAACAAAAACACTATCATACCCCTTCCTGGTTCTAGGTAAACCCAACACAAAATACATGCTTATGCTTTCCCATGGTCTAGAAGGAATGGGCAATGGCTGATATAAACTTGCATTAGTGGATCTTCCTTTTGTGTTCTAACATATCACACATGTCTCCACAAATTTCCTTACATTTGATTGTAACTTAGGCCAATGATAATGCCTCTTTACAAGATCAAGAGTCTTATCCAGACCAAAATGTCCTAGAATGGCCCCACAATGCTTCTCCATAATAATGTTCAGTCTCATAGAACACCGTGGGATGCACAATTGTCCACCTTTGAAACGTAATCCATCTTGTATCAGAAATTTAGAGTACTCAACATGATATTTTTCTCCAAAGGAAGTACATACTTTGTAGATCTCTCCAATTGAATCTGATTTATGGTTAGAGCCCTCCTGCTCAAAGCATCTACTACCTTGTTCTTGACTCCTTTCTTGTGCTTGAGTGTGAAAGTGAAAGATTGTAAAGTCTCCACCCACTTCATGTGCCTATGGTTCAGCTTCTCTTGACTATTTATGAAACTAAGGGCCTGATTATTAGTAAATACTATGAATTCTTTTGGCATCAAGTAATGCCTCCACTTTTTGAGTGACTGGACTAGACCATACATCTCCAAATCATAGGATGAGTATCTCTTCTTAGCATCAGTTAGTTTCTCACTGAAAAATGCAATAGGCCTACCTTCTTGACTGAGTACTGCTCCAATTGCCATGTGACTTGCGTCACATTCTACTTGAAAAATCTTGTTGAAGTCAGGAAGTACAAGGACTGGCTGCTGTGCCACCTTCTTCTTCAATGTTTCAAATGAATCATCTGCTTCCTTTATCCAAGTGAATCTACACTTCTGTCCTCCTTTTATGGTGTCAAGCATGGGTACACAAACATGACTAAACCCTTTTATAAACTTCCTATAGAAGGTTGCTAACCCATGGAAACTTCTGACATCATTCATGGTTCTAGGAGTTGGCCAAGACAATATGGCACTTACCTTCTCTTGATCCATTTTCAGTTTGCCATGTGAGATGACAAAACCCAAGTAGATGATCTCCTCCTGCATGAACAAACACTCTCCAAATTGATCATTAGTTGTTCTTCATGTAACCTTTTGAGAACCAAGTCTATATGCTTGAGATGCTCTTCCCTTGTATTACTGAAAATTAGAATGTCATCTAGATATACTATGACAAATTTGCCTATAAATTCTCTCAAGACCTCATTCATAAGTCTCATAAAAGTACTGGGGGCATTGGACAAACCAAAAGGCATGACCTTCCACTCATATAACCCCTCATTGGTTTTAAATGCAGTCTTCCATTCATCTCCTGGCCTAATCCTGATTTGATGATAGCCACTCTTTAAATCTGTTTTTGTGAAATATTTTGCACCTCCCAAACAATCAAGAAAATCTTCTATCCTTGGGATTGGGAACCTATACCTGATTGTTATTTTGTTGATAGCCCTTGAATCAGTACAAAGTCTCCAAGTGCCTTCCTTCTTTGGTGCAGTCGGTACTACACATGGGCTTAAACTCTTGCCAATTAGGCCTATCTCCAACAATTCCTCAATCTGCCTTGCTACCTCTGCATTCTGCTTTGGTGTAAGCTTGTATGCTGCCTTGTTTGGAAGTGTAGATCTTGGGATCAGATCTATGCAATGACTGATGTCCCTCATAGGTGGTAGGGACCTTGGCATTCCATCAGAGATGATGCCTTTGTACTTGTCCAATAGTTCTTGGACAACAGGGTCTATGAACCTTTGTCTCTTCTCTCCCTTGATTTCTTGTTGCTGCTCCTTGTTCACTTTCAGGCATGGGATTAGAGCATATGCAACTGCACCCTCTTCTACTATCTCTTTTATGAACTCTTTACCTTCTACCATCATTATCTTGACTTCTTTCCCTTTTTGTTCTACCACCTTCTCCATCAATGGTAGTAACTCTATCACCTTACCATCCTTGGTGATTGAATATGTATTTCTAACTCCATCATGTTGTGCTCTCAAGTCATATTTCCATGGTCTTCCAAATAGGAGATGGCAAGCATCCATCTGAGCTATGTCAAGCAATAATCTGTCGTTATATGTTCCAATTTGAAACTCCACCCAAGCCTGCTCTTCTACAACTTTTTGCTGACCTTGAGTGAGCCATGAGATCTTATATGGGCAAGGATGTGGCAGCCTCCTAAGCTTAAGCTTTTCTACCATTTCAACAGACAAAATTTTTAGTAGAACTAGAGTCAATCAAAACTTTACATACCTTTCCTCTTGCCTTGCAAGTAGTTTTGAAAAGAGATTTTCTTTGTGGGGGTTCTCTGTCAGGTACCTTCATGGTGGTCATTGCTCTCCTAATCATCAAAGATTCTCCCTGCTCAGGATATCCATAACTGTCAGGAGCATTCACACTTGGATAAGTGTTGGAGCTTGTTGCACTTTGACAGTCAGATTCTTGTATCAAATTCATTCTTCTTTCTCCCATCGAACTTGATGCTTTTTCTAGACATCTGTTGGCTATATGGCCTTCTTGATTTCAATTGTAACATCTGAGAGGCCCTCTGCCCTGAGATCTCCCTCTAAATGGTGCTCTTCTGCCTCTAAAATTTCCTTTTTGATTGTAACTTCCTTGAGTTTGATTGTTTTCTCCTTTGTTGTTTTCTTGATTGGATTCACCTTGGTGTCCAAATCCATTTCCTCTACCTCTGAAAGGACTTCTTCCCCCTCTGTGCTATCTTCCTCTTCCTCTACTATTCTGCTCTTGTCTTCTATTTAATTTTTCTTCTACTTTGAGTACCAATTGGTAGCACTTCTGAACTATATCTAGATTATGCAGATTTAAATCTTCCTGGATGGCAAATCTCAATCCATTGAGATACCTTGCTACCCTCTCTTCCTCATTTTCTTTCACCTTTGTCTTGACACATAGTTTCATGAACTCTTTAGTATATGAGCTAACATCTAACTCCTTCTATTTCAAATTTTCTCCTCTTATGTAGTTGGATGTTGTAATCCAATGGAACATAGGCTTCCTTTACTAAAGCCATCATCTTCTTCCAAGTAGCAACTCTACCTTTCCCTTCTTTCACCCTGCCATCTTGGATGAAATTCCACCAAGTTAATGTAGCCTTTTTCATTTTGGATTGGGCCATCTTTACCCTTTGATGTTCTGGTATTTCCTTTATTTCAAAGAAATTATTCAAGGAGTCTATCCACTCCATCACTGAATCAGGATCCATCTTGCCTACAAACACTGGCAGGTCTATTTTCATATCCATGGTCCTTCGCTCCATGGATTTGAGGGCATTAAGTAAGGGTCTCTGGTCTGTAGGAACCTCTATCTCTTCCTGCCTAGGGATCTCCTCTTCATCCCTATCTTCCTCACCAGAATCTTTTCTTCCCTTTCCTACTTTGTCCCTTAACTTCTCTAACTCATCTTTCAAAGCCTGCTTCTGAGCTTTCACTACTTTGCTCTCTGCAATTTGCTTCTTTACTAGAACAGCCAACTCAGTGTTGGTTATCCTTGCTGGAAACTCTGACATCTTTCCTTCTTTTCCCAAAGGACTCTTCTTTGCTCTGATACCACTATGATGCAGAGCTGCCAATGGAAATGTTCAACATAGGTGTATATTACTCACTAACATACATTTACCTTTGTATGTTTACCCATTGGCAAAACCATCTTCATCAACCAACCAAACTCCTTTCACACAGAAGCCCTATTTCACGTCGATGTGTCCCTGACACTACTATCGCCAAGACTTCTCCTGTCAGCGTAGCTCAAAATCCTTCCTTCGATCACATACTTCATACCGATGAATGCACTTTGCATTTGTTACTTATCGGCAACACATACGCTATCAGTCTCCTTAATAGGTTTCACCCCGATGCTTACAGTCACCCTGATACATTCAGCTTTGTACATACAACCTCTGACTTGCTGAGCCAGTTCCTCTTACCACTCCGAATGGTCATGCCTTGTATCCAAACTAATGCATCTGCAGAATGTATATTCCAATATACATTCAAAACATACAACTTGAAACATGCATTCGCCGAATATACTTTTGGAATATGCCTTCAAGGAAAGTTTACCGACATTGACCCCTTTATATATCAGCCAATGTACATTTGTGATGTACATTCACAATATGCAACTCAGTTATGCATTTGATGGGTTTGACCAAACTATTGACTTCCTTGTATGTCGAATGAAACTAAAACTTTCTCTCTCCTTTGTATGCTGACAGACTTGTACATTTACAATGTACATTCGCTACATGCAACCACTTCATACAACTGTGATATACTCATAATATTCAACTGCGGGATACACAAAAAAAGTAACTTGATACACCTTTGCGATATACACACAGACTGTTTATTCGCAGTGTATGTTCACTACCTTGTATCTTCACAATGTATGTTTAATACATATGAATGAGACACACAAACTGCCAAAGGGACCCGATATGCTTTGCAATATGCAAGCTTCAATAAATAATAGCGATATACTCACAGAATGTATATTTGACATACAATTGTATTTACACAAAATGTTTCTCTAATGAAACTACACAAATCTTCGTGGCTTGAACACTGTAAACCCTATGATTGCTCGGATCTGTTTCTCTATCAAATTAGCACAGATTTTAGTCTTTCTCAACCTAGCACATGAAGATGCTAGGATTCAACAAAGCATGTTGTCGATCGATCCTATGAACAAGATAACAAAACAAAAACATAAACTAATATACAGAGCCATTCCATTGATTACAAAGTAATCACCCGGTGGAATGGGCTAAAACCCCATTTTGACTGTAAATTAGGAAAATTGATTACACAATGGGATCTAATGCAAGGAAGAAACAAACACATGATCTCTTTATTATGCTTTTAGAGATGAATACAAATGTTTGATATCACAGTTGCACTCCTTAATACAATTCAATCTATCTACAGAACATCTATCTTCACCATGTTTTGAAATCAGCTCGATCTAGGGTATTTAACTCCTTGCTATCAGTAGTACTAATCATGATTCCCAGCGGCTGGGAGACAGTTCCAAGTGGTTGGGAGATAATTTGAACTAACAAACTCTAGCAACCCAACAACCCGTCATTACAGATCGACAGGTGTCCCTTGAGACTTACAAACAGAAACAACCAAATTACAAACTACCATGATATTTGGTAAAATAGACCTTATTACATTAAAATGCATAACACATATCAACCTAGTAAGACCTTAATTGACTTGTTGAAGGGGTGCCCCTGCACCAGTTTTCCTTCTTTTACTCTTGAGATTTCAAATGTTGGCAACTGTTGCCTCATCATTTCGATTAGTAGCACCTTATCTGTAGGGTACCTGGGCATCATGCATGGTTTCCCATTGAAACCTTCCATTAGGATATATGAATATGTCTTAGCCTAGATGAACCAAGACCCATATCCACTAATGGCCTTTGTGGCATCGACTGAGAATCTTTTTGTCCAGTCCCCCTCCATGAGTTGAACCAGGTGCATCAAAAAGGCATCATTAACCATCTTATAGTATTGTATTGAGAGTCTCCTCTCCAGCTGGGGAAAATGTTCCCAGGGTGTTTATCATTAGGTAATTTCCCAATCCTTCCTATAATCTGTAGGCCATTGAATGTGCCTTTCACCGCACAGGCGTACACCAAGTAGGATGTCATCCTAAAGATCATTCCCTTTCCTTCCTTCCATTTGACCATCTGGTCATTAATTGTGTCACTAATTATCTTGGCCCATTAGACCTTTGCATTCTCTGGTTTATATTCTATTACTATTCTTATCAGCCCAAACATCCATGGCTAAAAGGCCCCACAGTCCATCAATCCAACCATCCTACTTAGCATGAACATCATATACTGCACTTCCTTATTAAAGTCAAATTTGTATAAGTGCACCACCATTTTGGCTGCTACTCAGGCTGTGTTAGTTGGGTGTCTCCATCCTTGGTATATGACTATCCTACAGTTTTTATCATTGGCTTCAAATTTTTTAGCCAATACATGCAAATTAGTTACATACATGTTTCGAGAAGCAGGCAAATGGAATACTTCTGCAATACCATCTATAGACAAATTTGCATATAATCTTTCTTGTTTTTCTATTCTCCTCATGCTAAGATTATAATGCAATGCAGCCTCGGCCAATAGGTCAAATGTCTCTATAGAATATGGATATCCAGTGCCATGAAACAAACCAGACGCTGCTATGTTCTATAGAATTGGATCATCCTCTTGTGCATCAATTCGCGCTCTAAATGCTTCAATATCTATATTCCCACAATGTGTTTCCTCTATGAATCCCAATTTTCTATATACACTACATGATTTTGGGAACATGGATGATTTGAACTCTGCATCTCATTTGTCTATGCATGGGTGCAACATTTTGTGCTGCAATTTGAACATACAATTTCAAATAACAGCTTATATGTTTATCTAGGGTTAGCATGTTAATGATTTTACATGTCAGGCTAGCAATATGTATAAACTTCATGGATTGAATGAATATTATGCATAGCATATAAACATTATCAATGTGTTTTGATTACCTTTTCTCTAATTAATTATGATTTTATAAACATAAACAGAAGTATAGGGCCTTATACGTACTTGTATACGCTTCGTTCACCTTTTGCAAATGTAGAGGTATGAGGATAAAATCTCTGGATGTAAGATTCCTCTATAACTTTGTCTTCTTAGCTCTATTCTAATTTGCAACAAGCTCTTAATCACTAAAATTAGGGCTCTCAAAATGTAATTGTGTCGATTAGGTTGAGAAAAAACCCTTTGACCTTGAACATTTAGGGTTCATTAAAAATTTCCATGTGATTTGACAGTTTCAATTTAGCAGATTGCATAGGATAACCCCAAGTGTCAGTTAGCACGCGTTTAAATTTAAAAGCCAAGAACTTTTTTGCCATATTTAATGCAAAAAGGTACGGGTGTGAGGAACATCTAGTTGAAGAATATTTTGGGGAATATCCTGAGGTGGACATCTGGCTGACAGTGTATGAGTATGGATGTGGCTATGGACACGTATCATCATGCCATTGGGTACATGGGGTGTGAGCATTTGAGGGATCAGGATGTTACTTTAGATCTAGATACTAAGTTGTGTGGCACATCCCTTTAGCTTAATGTCCTGATGACGTAAGCATACATGCCTTCTATATATCGTGTTGAGGTATAATGCCGTCACTAGGCTATGGATGTTTCAAAAGATCTAGACACTAAGTTAAGGTCTGGATATTAAATAAGATCTGGATGAAGGTGCAAATTGTCATTATGCATATGACGGACAACTGGGTAAGTTTCAAAAACTTGACATCTGGATATTGATTTGAGATCTTGATATTAGGTATGATCAAGATATTATAAGATCAGGACATTTTGACATTCAAACTGTTAAGTCTTTTAAGATTGACATTCGAATATAAGTGCACGTCAGGATGTTATCTTAAGACCCAGACACTAAGTTAAGATCTGGATATAGTGAGATATCCTAATGACATAGATAAATTTGTCATTCCCACTGTAGGTCGAGTGGACATGATGTCATCAAGATCAAGATTTTTACTATGATCTGGATATTAAGTAATATCTATCTACCCTAACGTTTAAACTATTAATGACTCAAATTTAATGTCCGGATATTAGATTAAGATCCGAATACTATGTTAAGATCTAGATGATATGTAAACATGAATATCCTGATGACTCATTGACTGGACTTTGACCAAGGATAACTTTCTTATTTTAACAAATTTTGAGTTACTTCAAAAGGTAAACCTGTTTGAAATCTCACACTCTTTCACATGACAAGGTTCATGACAACAAATTTTAATTTTGGATTTCTAATCATGATCCTGAGGTTCTAATATGTAGATGATAACTTTCTGACATGCATCTGGGACTAATTTTACCATACTGCCCAAAAAAAGTTGGGTCCCTATTTTGCTGGGGCAAAATGGGGCATGTTATGTAACCACACAACAACTTGCCACCAAAGAAAATAATGAAAATTCAAACAATTCTAGAGATGAAGACAAACTAAGACATAGTTTCCCAACTCTTGTCAAATATAAAACATCTCAATCTTCCTAAATGATATCATGTTCATCAATGTAACAAAGTATTGATAAGGGATCAGGTGTGTGCATGTGATTTATATCCCTCATCTTGAAGACGAGTTGAAAACACTAGTGACAAGATTAAGCTATATAATTTGGTTCATCCCTCATAGCCAACCTGGATAGAGCCTTACTGTCAGCAGGTGTCCATAGCCCCAACAAGGTTATCGTTACAATTCCCCTAAGTAAAGCCCTAATTCTAGCAGGCATCTATAGCCTCGGTAGATTTACTTAGATGGCCTAATTATCTCTTTTTGGTATTCAATATATTTCTTTCTATTTTTTTTATATCAATATTCATAAGATGTCATCATGTAAGCTTATTTACATGGTGTGATCACTTACTATTTTAGGTTTGGAATTGCAATGCTAGCAAGGGAAACCTTTAGATTTTTCACTTAACTCCACACTGGTATGTTCAACAAACCCAAGGCTATTAGGTGTGTCATGTGAAGATCTCCTTGAACAAGAAAGAGTAATACTGATGAACAGGATATCACAAACCTAACCATATGTATCTACTTGACATGAATTACAACCTATGTATGATCTTGTGTTCATTTCTTGAATTCCAACAATTTCAATGATTTTCTAAGAGTGATAAGGTGTTCGATTTTGCCTAAGCAAAACAAGGTCTCAACGACACACAAAGTACAAGCAAAAACACCAAAACTATACAAATGGCTATAGAAAATGTACACTATGGCACAATGTCATGACATGACCTCTCTAAGCCTGAAAATAATGTTTGAGGAATTGTCCATGGACTGGCAATGGGACATCCTCACTTGTTAAGGTTTTCAGTCTATAGGTACTATCACCTAGGATTTTTGAGATCTGAAAGGGACCTATCCAATGTTTATCTAATTTTCCATGGTCACCTTTCCTTTCATGTGCTTTGTCCCATGATAGGACTAAATATGATATTCAAAAGGCTTTTACTTTATCTCTCTTATCAAACCAACCTTTGACAATAGCCTGATGTTTGGCGAATTGGTTAATCGCCCTATCTCTCTTTTCTTCCAGGTGCATGAGCTGAAGCAACCTGATCTCTTATTTATTATATATGCCTAAGTATTCTTGTGCAAATTGTAGGGTAGGAATTTTAAGGTTGACAGGGAGGATGAGATCCACTCCATAGACTAACTGGTAAGGGGAATTCCCTAATGCAGTTTTTATTCTAGTTTGTTCCACCCACAAGGCATATTTAAGTAAGGTATTCCACTCCCTGGGGTTCTTTTCTATCAATTTCTTTTTTATGTTCAATAAATTCTTATTGGTTGTGTTGATGGTGTTTTTAGTATGAAACAATGTAGGTATGATTGCTGGTATCACACCTCTCTTGAAAAAGGTATCCTATCCTAGATATGACTGCCCCAAGGATAATATAGCTAGGTCTTAGCTTGCTTAGAATGGCTCAGTGGTATGTCTAGCTATGCCAACAAGGGATCTTACATAAAATGTAGGGTTTATGGAATATGACAGTAGTATGTATGCAAAAACCCTATGATACTTTCAACAGATTTGTAACATAGATGTGTTTAGTGTAAAATTGGATTTTGTTAATCTTTTGTTGTTTAGATGTTAAAATCTGCCTCTCCACTAAACATTGAAGGATCTAGGGTTGAGTGGTGAGCACTATCATACCCTAGGTCACTTGCAAATGAAAGGAAACTTGGATTAGGGAATTTAATTATTAATTTTCCTTCTCTTGTGTCCAATTAACCATTAAAACCCTAATTATGCAAATATGGCAACAAATTGACGAAAGACAGAAAAAGCTCTTGCAGACGAGAGTAAAATAACAAATCACAAAATACCTATTTTTGGGGTTTCGAGGTGGAATAGTTGGGGACATTGGTGTGGGCACCCAAGTCTAAGGTACCTACTTTTTCAGAGAATCTGGACCTCTTTCCAACACTGATCAACTCGGTAACTTTTGTTTCTCGAAATCTATCTGCTAAGGACACTGTTGTGGGCGCCCTAGTCCTGGAAGTGCTCTTTTGTCTGACTTTTCTTTAGATCTTGAATCCTTGATGCCTGCCACTCCTTCTTGCAACTCCACTTTTCCCAAATGTGACACCTATAACCTACAATCACAAGACTTGGTTTGGGGGTTGTGGTGTTTAGAGGCTTGCCTCAGTTAAGCCTTGGAGGACACTTAAGTCTCTGAACACCGTTGTCAGACAAAGAGTGCATGCCCTTGTGAGGCAGAGGCAAAAACCAAAGGAATCAATGATAAAAACATAATATTATGTCACCTTGTAGTGAATCTCTCATGGAGGAAGATGCTCTTCATGCCATGAGAAGATTGATGCTCAAATTTGTAAATATCAACACATAAAACATACAAGTCTGCTCTTGCAACACAATAGAAAGCCTTGAATCACCTTGAGAATGCCTAGAGTTCACAATGATCATCTAATTGAAATCTAGTTTACAAATGAATGCCTAAGCATGCTTATATATGCAGCTACAAGCATTTTGCCAAGATTTTAAAAATCAAACTTTACCGTGTCGGCAAAAGAACCAACTAACGGTCACTAAACAACACCTAGAAATTGGGGCTGCCCCAAAATAGGACAGGACTAGGGCATGGGTACCCAAGTCCTCTCACCCTATTTTGGGTAGGGTACAGCTCAAGGGTTCCTCCTAGGTCCCATTTGCCATGAAACCTAGGTCTTATTCAATCGGGATGCTAAAATATGAGCTAAAATGTCCTAAATGCATACTAAAGACCCGGGAGCTAAACCTTATGAGGGAGAAGCCCCCAAGGGGACATTTTCCAACATTACATTTAGCCAACTTTAATACATGTATAAATACAAGGCCAATACATGCATTAAAGTAAGGTCACAAACACAACAAACACACCAAGCACAGAGAAGACACGCCAATCACATAGAAGACAGTAACAGGCATACAAAACATGGAGAAGACAATCAATGCATAGAAGACACATTAATGCATGGAAGACAGGCATGATTTCTTTTCTTTTCTTTTTCTCATATATATGAAATGTAGATGCAAATACTAGATAGTAAACAAACCTCCCATAATACAGGATGCACTACCCTAGGGCACAAGTCTCTGTATATATGGGGTAACACACACACAAGACATGCAAAACCTCCCAAAATGCAAGAAGCACTACTCAAGGGCACTAGTCTCTGCATATGGGGTAACAAACACACCACACAAAACAAGCATGCAAAAACACACACTTGAAGACACAGAGAAAATACGGCAGACAAGCAATGGAGTGTACCTACTCCTAGGTCCAACACCATCTTAGGCACATTGCAGGTACACACCTACGATTGGGCTTTGCCACAATAATCATTGAAGACACACTTAAGGGTTGAGTTAGTCACAAAACCACTCCCTGCCTTCGCAAAGGACTTTTGAAAATGAAAGGATAATGCAATCTGCTATGAGAAATACACCATCCCCACCTCCGTAGAGGGCTTACATGATTGATTGATTGATTACAAACAAACTCATGATGCACGATGCACCACCCTAGGGCGTAAGTCTTTGCATCTAAGGTCAAACACATTGCTTACATCTATAACAAACAACTTACCTTATATATGCCCCCACCTTAAGGTGGTTGATATCAGTTATCGATATCAAGCACATTAAGGTAGGAAGAAAAAACTCAAGGGAACACCAACTTTCACAAAGTCCATGTCCCCCAGAGGTGACATGTACTTTATGAATGCCAAATGTTCCCACAAACACATCCCTACAAGAAACATGTTAGTGTCTACAACATCATGATAAACAACAACATCAATGCATATGATTAACCACACAAAGAGCCAAGGTTATACAACAAATCTGGAGTTCGAGGATAACCATAGGGCTATATCATGAAGCTCTCTGAATCAAGTACCACCAAGGCCACATTCAAAGGCAAACAAAGGTGCATGGAGCAACAATATTGTTAAGGTTTGTAAATGCGATAGAAACATCATCGAATTCACTACGCGGAAAGCACGAGTTCTTCCACTAGCCAAGCGTCGAATAAAATATACAACCCCATCATCATATTAGGAACTAAGTCCATTTTTTGATTGCTCTCAAAAGGGACACTAGGTCCGCATCAGTATAAATGTTTATCATCATCTGCCCGCTAGATGGAAAAACTAGAGGAAGGGAAACAATAAATAAGAGAGGAAAAAACAAGTGTCTTAGGAACAATCACGTAGGAGGGTGCCCCCAAGTCACCAACCACAACGCTATGTCCGTAAGACACAACACACAACAATGAAATCAGAGAGAGAGAGCAATATAGAAGAATGATGATAAAAGAAGAAGAAGGTCACAATAGAGGCGGTCTCCTAGTATCCCAAACCTTACGAAAGAATCCGAGGTCATCCCAGGAGGCCTAAACAACAAATAACACATCATGGGGGAAGCACATCATGAGAGAGATAAAGGGTTAGAGATACTTACCTGTAGGGCCCCTTTCGGACTAGAAGTTGTCTATAAGTAAATCATTGTCGTCATCTTCCCACTCCTTGATGTTGGAGGATAATGGGGCATATGGTACCATATCCAAGTTCATATCTTGTTCATCATGTTGTTCATCTTTGTTTGGTTGAATGTTGGGATCAATGTTTTAATGTTGAGAGGCAAGGTTTATGGCATAAGCTTGTCTTCTTTTTCTTCTTTCTATTGCTTTTCTATTTCATTTTGTTTTACCACTTATCTCTTGTAAGATAGGGTTATCCTCTTTCATAGGCTTGTACAAATTAGAAGATGAAGCATCAGGATCAAACCTCATTTGTCGTAGTGGAACACTTTGTTGTTGACAATGACCTCGCAATCCTTTTAAGGATTTCAGGGGAGGAACCTTAAGATAGGGACCTTGTCCTTTTGGTCTAAAGTTCTCTTCACATGCGGGTTGTTTATCTCTTGTCATTTCTTGTTTAGAAGGACTAGGTACTTTAGTTTTATCCCAAAGGTAATTCAACTTGTAATGTTTTTGGTGAACCAAAGGTTTATACTTGTTTTGAGGGATGGTGATTATACAACCATCCAGAGGGAATTTCAAACAATGGTGTATTATTGAAGGGATGGATTTCATTTATTTTAGCCAAGAATGTCCTAATTTAATGTGAAAGAGGTCAGAAATAGAGACAACATCAAACCATTGTTCGATATGTTTTTCGGATAATATTACTAACAATGATATCTTACCCAAAGGCTTGATAAAGGTTCCCTTATGTGTCTTAATCATCATGCTTGAGAGGTCATAAGAACCTTGCATTAGTTGATGTGAAAAGAGAAAATCCTCAATGGCAACATTAGTCATGCAATTAGGATTGATAAGAGTTCCATTCACGGGGTTTCCCATTATTTTCACAGTAATGTAAAGAGGTCCTTCTTTTCTCCAGTTGTTCTATCATGAGGAGTGAAGACAATTTCAGGTTCAGGAGCCTTTCTTTTCATGTAAGGTCTAGGAGGGAATCTATTGTCGCTGTTATGATTAGAGGCCATGTTTATATGCTCAAACCAATGCAAAATCATATTTTTGAAATCTTTTCAAAATTGGTGCAAAAGACAAGAGCAAAAGCAGCCCAGAATGCTTGATTTTTTGATACTTTTCAATGCAAATGAATGAAACAAAGGATGTTGTAATGATTTGATTCAAGGGAAGCAAGTTATATGTCTGATATCAGTCAAAACAGCAATATAATCACTCTCAACACACTCTTGATGCAATTCCAAGATAATGCCAAGTTAAAATATAGTGAAAATATGTTGAAATAGGCACTTTTTTCACCAAAATTCAATGCAAAAGAGCATAACAAAGGGTGTTGTGAGGAAAATGATGATGGAAATAAAATAATATCAGTAATAACAGCCACTTTGTGCCAAAATATCCAACACAACATGCTTTTAGTGCCACTTAAGGTCAAACCCTAGTGAAAATATAACAAAAAAAGCTATTTTTCATGATTTTTCAACTCCAAGATCTAGAAAAAGGAGTGCTGTAAGGAATTTTAGGAGGTACAGTGAAGAATATCAATAATATTAGTAACCTCAACCCATAAAATTGATCACAACACACTTGGAGTGCAAACTAAGTCAAACCCTAGGGCAAAAATGGCCAAAATGTGTAGTTTTTCACGAAATTTTCACTACAAGAGCCTGTTAAAAGGGTGATGTGAAGATTTTTAGGAGGGAAGAAAATTATTACCCTGATAATAGAAATTTAATTCAAAAACACTCTTCACAACATGCCTATGGTGCGAGTTTATAGAGTCGATAAGGCCAAATTGAGTGAAAATCGTTGTTTTTGAAATCCTAGGTTTGAGATCTTGGGATAGAATTCTATGTGAATTTTTTTAAGTCTGATTTATGATGAAATTGACTTAATCTCAGATCTGAAAATGATTTACAATCCTTAACATGCAAAATGCCCATGCAAATTTAATGAAAATGTACCAAAATTGCTAGTTTTTTGTTGAAATTTTCTATGCAAAAATGCAAATATTTTAAATCTAAATACAAATTCGTACTAAAATGCAAGACTACAGTCAAATGAAAATTTGAATGAGCCTCTAAAATCAATAGAAAAATTTGATAAAAGATTTTTCCTACAAACCCTAGATTTTGGAATTACTAGGTTATATAAAATTGTCAAAATTTCCACAAAACCCTAGCAATTAAATGATGAAAATGCAAGGAAAAATTTTGAATTTTTGTATTTTTATCTAGTTTATATCAGATCTAATGTAAAAATTATGAATTAGGAAAATTTAGGAAGAATTGATACAATTTAGTAAGCCAAACAATGCAATTTTTTTTGTATTTTTCTAAGTTTGAATTTTTTTGAATTTTTCTCAATGCAATAAAATAAATGACCAAATGAACGAATGAAATCACACCAAGTCTGAAGAAAAACACTCAAAAATTTGTAATTTAAGTCCAAAAACATGGGTTCACCAACATGTTTAGTGTAAAATTGGATTTTGTTAATCTTTTGTTGTTTAGATGTTAAAATCCACCTCTCCACTAAACATTGAAGGATCTAGGGTCGAGTGGCGAGCACTATCATACCCTAGGCCACTTGAAAATGAAGGGAAACTTGGATTAGGGAATTTAATTATTAATTTTCCTTCTCTTGTGTCCAATTAACTATTAAAACCCTAATTATGCAAATACGACAACAAATTGACGAAAGACGGAAAAAGCTCTTGCAGGCAGGAGTAAAATACCTATTTTTGGGGTTCCAAGGCAGAATAGTTGGGGACACTAGTACGGGCACCCAAGTCCAAGGTACATACTTTTTTGAGGAATTTGGACCTCCTTCCGACATTGATCAACTTTATAACTTTTGTTTCCTGAAATCTATCTACAGAGGACATTGTTGCAGGTGCCCTAGACCTGGAAGTGCTCTTTTGTCTAAATTTTCTTCAAATCTTGAATCCTTGATGCTTGCCACTCCTTCCTACAACTCCACTTTTCCCAAATGTGACACCTGTAACATGCAATCACAAGACTTAGTTTGGGGGTTGTGGTGTTTAGAGGCTTGCTTCAGTCAAGCCCTAGAGGACACTTAAGTCTCTGAACACCATTGTCAGACAAAGAGTGCATGCCCTTGTGAGGCAGAGGCAAAAACCAAAGGAATCAATGATAAAAACACAATATTATGCAACCTTGTGGTGAAGCTCTCATGGAGGAAGATGCTCTTCATGCCATGAGAAGATTAATGCTCAAATCTATAAATATCAACACATAAAACATACAAGTTTGCTCTTGCAACACAATAAAAAGCCTTGAATCACCTTAAAAATGCCTCGAGTTCACAATGATCATCTAATTGAAATCTAGTTTACAAATGAATGCGTAAGCATGCTTATATATGCAACTACAAGCATTCCTGCCAAGATTTTAAAAATCAAACTTTACCGCGTCGGCAAAAGAACCAACTAACGGTCACTAACCAACACCTAGAAATTGGGGCTGCCCCAAAATAGGGTGGGACTAGGGTGCGCGTACCCAAGTCCTCCCCCCTATTTTGGGAAGGGTACAGCTCAAGGGGTCCTTCTAGGTCCCATTTTCCACGAAACCCAAGTCTTATTCCATCGAGATGCTAAAATATGAACTAAAATGTCCTAAATATATACTAAAGACCTGGGAGCTAAACCTTATGAGGGAAAAGTCCCCAAGGGAACATTTTCTGATATTACAAGATGTTGCTTATAACCTAACCTAACAAACTTGATATAAATAAAATGCAAAAGGAAAAGGAGAGAGAGAAGGGGTAAGAAATCCTAAGTGACAGTCACAACTGGGTAAAATGTGGTAGATAGACAAATACTTTGAATAAACCATTTCCTATTTCACCAGGATAGGAAACCCACAATGTTGCAAGAAATGATGCAATCTTCAAATGATCCTTATGATTTTCAAATTGCATTCACTCGTTAAACACCTGGACAATGATGCAGCTTAACTAGTGGAGTGCAACTGAACTATGTTCAATGATAGGGCCTAGGATAACTATACATAATAACTTACCATCAGCAAGCACTTATAGTATGGACCAAAGCATTCATCATATATCTTGACATTTACCCATCATTCCAAAAACACAATTAATTAAATTCAGATTGATATGAACCATGAAAACCAAAATGAGACAACACATAAACACAAATTCCCAGCAACCTGCAAAACTTGCTTTGTATTGACTGTATTTTGGCAGAGTCTCAACAATTCATTATCAAACATTACTTACAAATGAGAGAAAAGGATGGCCCTTTTATAGACAAGGCACCATACTAAGTTTTTCAATGGACGGTGGAGATTAACTCAACACCAATAGTCCAGATTACATGGCATTTAATAAGGTACAACAGTTAGCTACATTTTTAGATTTGCATTTGTCCTTTAGGAAAAAGACAAAATATAGCTTGCAAATACATTAAATCTGGACAAAATGGATACCCATTTGATTGTACATGATGAAAAGTCAATTTTCAAGGCCTAATAAAGCCAAAATAGAGTCACATGACACTTGAAAACTTGAGCTAATGTGGATTCATGGGATTCCAAGTGCTGACTGGATCAAGATGGGTATATGGCACATTTTAGTGAAGGTATATCAAACTAGATGCATGTTGGACTAATTCTTGATGACTAGACTGCTGGGACAACTATGACCAAGTGTGAACATGTCTTGGACATAGGACTAGATCTGCAGGAACTACCATGAAAGAAGCATGATCTTCAACGTCTTCTAGCTCCTAAAGCCTATCTCCATCATCTTGGACATCATAATGACTTCCTTTTGTAGGTTCAGCAGCAATTTGGTTGATAGAATGAAATTTCTACATTTCTGGGTCAATAATGCATATATGTGTGTACATCCTTCCAAGACGACTCCAACAAGGTTCTGTGTCCTCCAAGACCTACAATTCACAATGCAAAGCATCAATTTCATCTTAACAAGTCATTTTTCATAAATTTAGATCAAAACATGTCCATTTGCAATCATGGATCAGTAAAAAACAACTCATTGTCAATGTTGCTTCCTTATAGACAACTTCATAAATCCAGTGATTTTTGCATGATTTTCTACATTTTTATTATTTTTGAATACCCATTTGGCCAATATATTGATCTAGGAAGTTTTTGTGGTCATTTGAATCCATTTACAGAGTTTTATTTCATGTTTTTCTTCTACAAAAGCAAGATTTTTGGGGGTCACTGACCTTTTATGTGCAGTAGCATTAATTGTAGTAAAACATGCCAAAATACACACAAACTTGGTAAAAAGATCCATCATGATGTGATAAATAGATATGCAATTCAAATTCACCAAGAAAATCTAAGTTTCACCTTGAAAAAATGTGTTTTTAGGCCAAAATGGGCAAAAAGTGGGGATTTGGAGGTCCACTGACCTGGTGGGGAAATCAGGGCCGTCTGACCCAAAGGATTTCAGGTTATTTGGCCATTGCAACACTTTACAGGGATTTCTTTATCATCTAACTTGTGAATTTTTTGAATGGGACCAACTTGGATCAGTCGTTGAGGTCGGTTGGTTGAGTATTCAGCGCAAGTTAGTGCAAGTAAGGTTCAACGCCAAATGATTTCCTTATGTTCTTTGCACGGGTTTTGATGTCACCTGACCTTGCAGGGATTTTGAAGGTGACCGACTAAGTCGGTGAAGGGATATTTCAGCGCAAGGTTGGAGGGAGTTAATTTCAGCACTTGGTTGCTTTGTCATGTTTTGCAGAAGTTTTAGGTCTCACAGAATTACAGAGAAATTGGATGTGTCTGACCTAAGTTAGAGAGGACACCATTTAGCGCTAAGTTAGAATATTTAGTTATAAGCGCAAGGTAAGTTTTAGGATTTTGCAGGACTTTAAGGGTCATCCGACCAAGTCAGTTGGAGAGATAAATGGCGCTAAGTCAGAGAACAAGGTTTTTAGCGCAAGATGCATTCAAGATCTCGGCGGAGGTTTTTAAGGTCGCTGACTGACTTAGTTTGATCACAACATTTTAAAGGTCAGTCAGGTGGATTTCAGTGCTAACTCACCAGATCGATTTTAAACTTAGCAAATTTCCTTCGATGATTTCCTCATTTGTTCACTAGTTTGATGTGTTGAGGCAAGATTTTACTTTGTTTTCTAGCTTTGTAGATGAGGTTTTGAAAAAAACTTCTTAATAATTGACCTTCCACTCGGTTTAAAACTAGGGTTCTTATGATAACTAGACAATTCAAGAAGAAGCCCTAATTTCTATCTCCTAAACTTAATCTTTCATAGTAAAACATACTTGCAGGGTGCTTCTAAGAAATTATATTTGCAGAATTTGCATTTAATTGAAACCCTAGCTGGAAAAAAAAAAGCCCTAAATAGATAGAAGGAGCTCCTACCTAGTTTACGAAGATGAAATATGTTAAAATATGCAGGTGAAGGGATCTTCTGGGGTCGAATTCGTGGGTTGTGTGTAGGAGGATTGATCTCAAACGCCATTGGAGAGCTCCTAAGTTGTTCTTGAAGTGCAAAATGAGCTTGAGATCACGCAAAACTCCTTTTATTTCCCTTTGTTCAATTGCCATTAATGCAGAGAGTACGGGATGTCAGTCGTGTCGTTCGGAAAAAAGCTTTAGGGTTTGTGCAGAATTTGGTCTCTACTAACTCGACAGGGTTTTAGCATGTTACTGACTTGGTTGGTGGTCAACACTTTTAGCGCAGGGTCTATCAGACACATTTTAAGTTCTTTGTGGGGGTTTGGGGATCCTCAGACCTGTGGAGGTTTCGTCAGTCTCTAACTTGGTAGATGATCTTTGTAACGTGAAGTCAGATGAAGACATTTTAGCACTAGGTTTGCGAATGAAGAAAGCAATGTAGAAGTCGGAGGAGGGTGAATTTAGCATATAGGTCAGATGGAGACATTTTCAGCACAAAATACATTCAGATCTAGTTTGGTTGAATGCAAACACTTGGACTTAGCAGATTTTTGAATGACCCAATGACATCAATTTTCTAACATGGCAAGAAATGCATTTTGACCACTTTTGACAACTTAGGAGATGAAAAACCCAATTGATACTCTAAACCAAAGTTTGTAAGAAGGGGTCCCTATTTTACAAAATGGGGCATGTGTGCGAGGCTCAACAGGTTGACTCTACTAAGCCATTTCCTTGGGGGTAATAATTTGAAGAGAATTTTAAAATAATCCCATAATCGAAAGCCCAACTAGATAATATTAAAGATGCAAAAGCTGGTCCATTATCACATAAGAGGGAATAGGGGATTCCATACCTGGTTATGATGTTGTTCTCTAAAAATTTGATCACATCCTCTGCAGTACAGGTCTTGCTACTAACTGCTTCAGTCCACCTGGTGCAATAATCAGTGATTGTTAAGACATACTCGTGGCCTGAATATGATGGAGGATTGATAGGATTGATGAAGTCCATACCCCATTGAGCAAATGGGTGCATCTCCATAATTGGCTGCAGGGGTTGAGCAACATATCTTTCTTTATTGGCAGTAGTCTGGCAAGTATGATAGCATTTGATATGTTCAGCAGTATCTTTGAAAATCATTGGCTAGTAGTATCCTGCTCTCAAGATAGCATGTGTAGTGGCCAGGTGAGATCCATGTGCTGTCGCAAATTTATCATGTAATCCTGTGAGAACTTTATCAGCCTCTGGCTTGTCAAGGCAGCTAAGGTATATTCCTTCATAATTTTTCTTGAAGAGGATCCCTCTTTGATCATATATTTTTGTGATCTGATCTTTAAAGCTCTCCTTTGAGAAGCTTACATCTTTGGTGGGCATCTCCCAGTGATCAAGATATGTCTGATATCTGAATACCAATCTTTATTTTCCTTTGTGTTTACAACATATTGCTGACTCACCAAGTTAGGGTCAATTTCAACAATCATCTGACTTAAGGCTTGCCCTCTAACCAACTTCATGGGAGTTATGTCCATGTCATATTCTTGGAGAACTATTATCCATTTCGCCCTCTTTTCTCTAGACTCATTCTACATCAGGAGCATTTTAACTATTGCATCAGGTACAACAACAATTATCTTGCTTCTCAAGATATAGTTGTAGACACCTAAAATTGACTTGCTTCGAAAACAAATTTCCCGTATCTCTACACCACTAATTATCCCTCCTATTAATTAAATAAATTAATTTTGGTTAATTAATTTATCCCAAATCATCTACCCTTAACCATTTATCCATCCTTTGTGATCAACTAATTCATTTAATTTATCACTATACCTTACAACACTATCCCTCATTAATTAAATGAATATTCTCAATATTTATTTAGTTAATTTGTCCATCCCCCTAATCCTTGTTAATTAGATAAATCATGCTTATCTAATTAATCTACCCTACTAATCAACCTAAACCTAGCCTAGTTGATTAAATAGCAATTATTTATTTAGCTACCCTAGCCTACCTATCCCCTAGACCTAAATTAATTAAGCTTAACACTTAATTAAACCTTACTTAACTCATTCTCCCACACACTTTGAATATGTAATATCGGACATTGTCCTCCTGTTGGAATGGTACAATTTCCCTCAGTTTAGCTCCTCACTCTTGGTGACCTCTCAACCTTTTCTTTCTCGGCCTTCCCGAAACCATGATTGACTAGGTCTAGGAGCAGTCTATTCACTTTTTGAGGTAAATTATTGATAGAACTCGGAAAGAGATTTGAAACTTGGGTTCCTAGGACCCCCAAAAATGTAGATCTGAGCTGAAATTGTGGGCTAGGACTTGCACCCTAGTCCTCCCCCATTTCATGAGATTTTAAATTTTGGCAGGGTGTTGGTTCTCGCCGAGTGCCTCAGGATTCCATTTTCAAATTCTCAGTTTTCATTCGATATCGAGACATTATTTCAAAATTTGAATTCCCTAAAGCTAGATATAAAAAGACATTTGTAAATCATTTTATCACACAATTCTAATGCAAGCTTGATGCCAAAACTTTGTTGTAATTGCTATTCAAGATCAGTGACTTGTTGAGGCTCTTCGAAGTATTCTTTATTTTCTATCTTGGAGACAATGGATGAAGATTAGGAATCAAGATCTTGAGTCTATCTTTCTCTTCCTAGGGTTTGTACACCCTTTGCATGATCAGGAGAAGGGTTGAAGCCTCCAACAACAAGCTTGGAGGTCCTCCGCAGACATTGTTGATTCACCTTCTTGTTTATGCAAGTCTTCATTTATCTTATCTCCTTGAGGTGAAGTTGTATGTGTTTATTGATGTAAAGCAAGTTGTTGATCTTCCCTTGATTGAGACATCTAGGGTTTGATTTTATGCATAACACATTGTTAGGTTTGCACACACTTCTACAAATCTTTATCTCTGTCTGTTATTGAGGTAGAAATACCAAAGATGGGGCTTGACTGAGGCAAGTTGCTATATAGCTGCAACATTTTCCTTCTTTTGTATGTGCAAATCATGTTTTGCATGTTTCAGTGAAAAGAAGCTACAGGAAGAAGGATATTGTGGGTACAGTCATGACAAACTTTTAGATTTTTAGATTCTAAGACTTGCAGGACATCAGAGTGGGTGCCCTAGTACAACCAGGGGTTATTTCCAGGATCTGGGAGCCTTTTAGTAGTCTCAGACATCCAGTGCAGAAGATTTTCCAGTTTAGAAACTTGTGGGACACTGGAGCAGGTGCCCTAGTCCATGTGGCCCTCAAAATTTGGGTACTTGATCTCTAAAACCCCCTCTCTGCACTTTTGTGATCAGTTTTGCTAGTTGTTTCATCAGTTTCTGAGAATTTTCAATTTAAGGCATAATTAGGGTTTTACTTGGTTGAAAGAAAAACACTTGATAAAATCTTGATTATGGCCTTAGGTTTCATAACCACGCGAGCATAAAGGATAGACAAAGTGATTAGAAGCTTGTCAACAAGCTTGGCCTTTGTCCTCCCAATGCTTAGCAGTGGAGATGGTAGCATTTAACCTTACTTAAACAAACTATCAATTTTCACGCTAAACATTTTGATGAACCCGAGCTTTAAAGAATTTGTATCCTTTTAAACATCAGATTTGATATAATTTTCTGTTCTAGAGCATAATTAGATTGAAAAGCCTCTTTAGTGAATTTGTATATGTTAAATTGTGGATTACATTCTTTATCTTTTCACTAAAAGGGTTGGAAATTAGCATTTATTGTTGGATATCGTATTTCATTTGCAAAGGCCATCATTGCGCATTTAAATTTTTGTTTAAATAGAGCATGTTAGAATGTTGGATTATTTTTTGCAAGATTTTCATGCTTATGATGAGCCATTTAGTCATGATGACTTCGATATGTTAGATGAAGCTCTTGAGGACTTTATCTCGATTGAACATTCCACTACGACCTTAAAGCTGTCACTGTTTCAAAGCTTTTTAAATGCGATTTATGTTCCTAAACTTAAAGAAGAGATTGAAAAACTAAAAATTGTGGTCACCCTATGTGCAAATGTGGTTCAACCATCCTCTAAACTTGTGCTTGTGGTTAAAGGTCTTTCATCCTCTTCTCAATCTCCTGATCACATTTATGATTATGCAAAACAAATTGTGAAACAAAACTTACAACAAACCAATCATAATATGGTTGCTCATGCATATAACACTGAGAATAACAAACAAAGTACACAACAAATGAATGTTTCAATATCTTTACTAGCTTCCCAACCTATGCTTCCTCAAGCACCTCATTTAACATATAAAGGTGGTAAAGACTATGATCTTGTAGAGCAGCTTCGTGCTACTCCTACAAAGATATCTCTTTGGAAACTTATACAAACTTCATGTACTTACCATGGAATGCGACAAGAAGCTTTACAAAAGGTGATTGTCCCTCCTGCTATTAAACCAAATGATGTTGCCATTTTACTAGATTGTATGCATGTAACGAAAATAGGCATTTTATTTCAACAACATGAGTTACCATCTCTCGAGGTTTAGAAGTAGTATGATCCTTTGGTTATCTTTATTACAATCAACAAAACATTGGTTAAGAGAGTTATGATTAATAATGGGTCAGCCCTTAATGTTTGCGGCATTGATTTATTGCATAAGGTTAAAGTTGATGTATCTACTATCAAATTGGAGTCATTAAGTATCCGTGGCTTTGATAATGTTGGACAACAATCTGTGGGCACTATAACCTTACCTATACAAGTTGGACCTATGATGGTGTCTACCTTGATTCATGTCATGCCTTGTTCTCTATCTTATAACATGATTCTAGGTAGACCTTGGATACATTCATTAGGAGTGGTTCCTTCTACTTGACACCATTCGATTAAGTTTATATTTAAAGGTAAACTGCATACTATCCATTCGGATTCTGAACCTGATAATTGTTTGCAATTGGAAGTGCATAAGCATGTTGTTGGTCCTAAGAGTTTAAACAGTTTGAAAACTGATTTATTAGCTCCTCTTGCCTCTAAAAATCTTATGCAAGAGTCTAAACAATCCAATGCATTTGTTGGTAATGACTGGGGTTTGTTAGATTTTGCATCTTCCTCCACAAGAGAATATAAACTTAAAAACCCTGTCCCCTAAACATCAAATATTGCATCAATCACATCGTATGCTTCGAATGATAAACATAAGACTTATTTGGTGACAAATAAGGATAATACTCTGAGTTATACTACTAATTATGAGACTTATGAAACTCCACCTTCTCCCAAAGAAATGGTCTCTCTCTATGGCAGAGGATTCTGAATCCTTTACAAAAATTGTGACTATGTAGGTAATGGTTATGGCATAAATCAACAAGGAATCAAAGTCCCTATAGAATCCACTTCACAACATTACTCAAGTGGCATTGGATATAATCCTTTTAAGGAATCCAAAGCCTGCAAATGCCATACTATAAATGTGAATACAATATCAACACTTAGTTTGATATTCCCTGAGATGATTGACACCAATTGTCCTCCAGGATCACTTCCTTTAGATATGTTTATGGTGGATGAAGCGATACTGGACTTCTTAGGTGCTTATGATGGTATTCCTCGTTATCACCATAAACGTGGCCTACCTTATTGTTTAAACAATGATGCATATTTTGGAAAGACTACTAGCACAATGACTGCTACAGTAGAGCAAAATGAAGAACTTCAAGAACAATTACAATCCTACAATCCCCCTGACCATAGTACTCTCCTTAACAGAAAGACTATTGATGTTGTTATGGATAAGGATAATCCTAAAAAAGTTATCCCTATTGGTGATTTTGTTTAAATGCGGAAGAAAAAGAAGAAATGACTAAACTATTGAACAAATTCTCAGAATTGTTTGCTTGGAACTATTCAGACATGCCTGGTATAGATCCTTAGATCGTAACACACAATATCGTCTTGAAACCAGATGCTAAGCCATTCAAACAAAAGATTTGTAAGATGAATCCTAAGATTGCTTTGCTTGTCAAAACTAAAATAGAAAAACTCTTACAAGATGGTTTTATTCAACCTATTGATTACTCTCCATGGATCTCAAATATTGTTGTTATCACTAAACCCGATGGTCGTATAAGAATGTGCACAGATTTCTGAGATTTAAATTTGGCATCTTTAAAAGATGATTTTCCACTTCCTAACATTGATATGATTGTTGATTCCATAGCCGGACATGAGTTTCTATCATTTATGGATGGACTTTCAGGATATAATCAAATCCTTATAAATCCTCTTGATCAGTATAAAACAACCTTTATAACACCTTGGGGTACATTTTGTTGGGTAGTCATGCCGTTTGGACTTAAGAATGCAGGAGCTACTTACCAATGTGTGATGACTTATATTTCATGATTATATTAACAATATTCTAGAAGATTATGTTGACGACATCCTAGTGAAGTCTATCCATTGTAAGGATCATGTGACAAATCTTCAACAGATATTTGAGTGCATAAGAAAATATAATATGTGATTGAATCCTTTAAGTGTGTTTTCAGCATAGACAGTGGAAAGTTACTTGGGTTTATTGTTTCAAATTGAGGTATAGAAGTTGACATGAAAAAGATAGATGTGATTTTTAATATGCCAATACCTAAGAACATATCTCAACTTCGTAGTTTACAGGAAAACATACAAGCCATTCGTCGATTTGTTTCACAACTCGCAGATAGGACTCGCCCCTTTACGCAACTACTAAAGAAAGATTCTCATTTCCAATGGAATGTTGAATGTCAAAAAGATTTCAATGACTTATAGGATTACTTAGCTAATCTTCCTATTTTGTAACCCGTTGTTTCTGATAAACCATTTCTATTATACATTTCAGCATCTAACAATGCCCTAGAAGCTTTGTTAGCACAACATAATGCTAAAGGCAAAGAATGTGCTATCTATTACATCAGTTGTACTTTTCTTGATTATGAAGTGCGATACACAGTCATAGAGAAGCATTGCTTAGCTTTAGTGTTTGCCACTCAAAAGCTTAGACATTATCTCTTAAATGCTGAAGTACATGTAATGCTAAAATTTGACCCTTTGAAACATCTCTTCACAAGAACAGATTTAGTAGGTCTTCTTGCTAAATGGGTTATATTATTAATGGAATTCAATCTCAAATTCATTTCACAAAAAGCAATTAAAGGGCAAGCGATAGCGGATCAGTTAGATGAAGCTCCCTTGCCCTTTTCTATACAAAATGTTGATGCTTTTCTTGATGAACAAATCTTAACAATCTCTGTGGATGAAAAATGGGAGTTATACTTTGACAGATCAAAATGTTGAATGGGCTTTGGGGATGGTGTTATATTAATACCTCCCATTGGTAAGCTGATTCTCTTATCTTACCACTTAGATTTCTTATGCACAAACAATATAGCTAAATATGAAGCTCTTATCGTGGGACTTTGTGCAGCCTTGGCTCTTAATATCAAGAATATTACAATATATGGCAATTCTCAGTTGATTGTTAAACAAATCATGGGATTGTATTAAACTAAGCATGATAAGTTATCTCAGTATTGTGAGTTTGCATTATCTCTCTTAAAACAATTCACATCATATTCGATCGATACTATTCCCGGGAAAGATAACCGACATGCAGATGCAATGGCAAGCGCAGCTTCCCTTATATCCCCTGATGGTTCTCCTGAGGAATTTACCTTCATGGTTCATAATCATAAGACACCGATAATTGAAAGCCCTATAGTTGCGAATTTAGAACTTTGTGGTAATACATACGCTGATGAATGGTTCTCCTACATATTCAATTATTTATGTGATGGAATCATTCTGGACTCAACATATAAGAATGCTCGACTCCGTGTACGCAAACTAGTTGCGCGATACATTATATTATCAAATGTCTTGTACTGACAAATTTATAATGGTGTTTTACTCTAATGTTTAAGTAATGCAAAGATTCTGATAGCTTTAGAAGAAGCTCACTCTGGTACTTGTGGAGGGCATTTCGATGGAAAATCGTTGATGCAAAAATTGTTACGTATGGGGTACTATTGGCAGCATATGGAGCAATATTCCTTTGCTTACATCGAGAGATGCCCACAATGTCAACAACATAAACACCTCATCCATGCTCTTGCTCAAGAGCTTTGTGCCCAGGTGTCACCATGGCCATTTTCTATCTAGGGTTTGGATCTTGTAGGTAAAATTTCCCCGCCCTCCTCTCAAGGACATACGTTTATCATTACTACTACTGATTATTTTGGAAAATGGGTCAAAGCGGTCCCTTTGCGATCCATGACCGCTGATGTAATCTGTTGATTCATACAAGATAACATAATTTCTCAGTTTGGAATACCTTCTTCCTTGGTTTCAGACAATGGTACACCATTTAAGAACAAGGACATGAAAAAGTTCCTCAAAAAATATCATATACAACATCGCTTCTCTACGCGTTATTACCCTCAATCCAACGGCCAAGCAGAGGCTTCAAGAAAGGTTATTAGATAGATTCTAAGGAAAACTATTAATAAACATAAAAAGATTAGCATACGCAATTATCCTATGCACTATGGGCTTACAGAACAAGTATTCAAACAACTACGGGTAACACATTGTATAATCGTGTCTATGGCGCAGACACGATAATGCCTTTGGAGTTAGAAATTCCTTCTTTGCGAATCTCCCTAAGAGATATCATGGATGATGACATAGAATGAGAGAAAAGATTACAAGAACTTGAGATACTTGATGAAAGATGTATTAATGCTCTTGAACATCTCAAGGCTTATAAAAAAGGAATACAATGAGCCTATAATGTGCAAGTCATACAATGTTCACTTAATGTTGGGGACTTGGTTCTTTATGAAAATCAACGCAACATAAACACAACGCCTGGTGAAAAAAGTAAGTTTAGCCCTAATTGTCTTGGACCGTATATAATCACTGAAAGCTTTGGATCCAAAGTGTATAAATTAGCCAATGAGCAAGGTACGCCAATTAAAGAACTTATTAATGTAGTGCACCTCAAAAGATTTTATGCTTGAGATCTAATGTTAAATGTCCCTAAGCTAATTTAGTACATAGATTAGCTTCAATTTTGACAAGCTATTACTGTTTTGTCTTAATTCATTTAGCATTACGTCTCTGTTTAGTTGATCATTGTTGTATCGTGTTTAAGTAATAATTGCTTAGATCACTTTTGTATTAACTAAATGTAGCATGGAAGTTAAAGTTATGTGTAAGACAATTAATCATTGTTTTTGTTACTACATGTTCTTTTTAGAATTGTTAGTATACCACAATAGTATTAGTTACAGAATTTAGACATCATCACTAGTTGCATTTTTACAAAAATCACATGTGATAGATCAAAAGCCATTACACATAGATAAAAAGAAGTAAACATCATATATATATCTCAGTTTCATGTATACATCCAAATCAACTATACCTCCAAAACAAAATGGGATGTCATAGTGCCTAAAGTCTATGAATCACATAGTTGAGTCTTGATCGCCAGTACCCTCAGGCCCTCATGGTGTGCGAGTGACAGAAGCCTGACCATGTGTGGCTACGGATTATGAATGACTCCTAGAGACACTTCGCAATTGTAACCCCCTAATCTCGCCTTTCATCTCTATCATTTTCTCATGTGCCTCCTGGTACATCCTTTGGTACTGGTCTCTCTTAGCCTGAGCCGTGTCTCTGTTAGCTCTAGTCTGCTGGATCTCCTGCAGTAAGAACTCACTGACAGCTGGCTCTCCCTCCAATGTAGGAACCATTATTGTCTTCTCTCTCTATGCCCTGAGCTCAGCCTTGGCGTACTCAGCTCTTTGTCAAAACTCCTCTCTCTCTCTCTCTCTTGTGTAGACTGCTCTAGCATGGCCTCTGTAGCAGTCCTATATTTGATTATAGGCATAAATATCTTAGCATGATGCCCGACGGATGATTGGGGCAAATCACCTACCCACACCCTCTACTCTGAGGCATCTGTTGGTACGATGTCTCCTATGACATGACTCACAAAGTCTTGCCATGCATCTGTCCCAACTGCAAAATAGAGGATGAGATAGATGTTAGACTCTCATATAAAAATCACAAATAATAAACTATACAACACATAAAATAATAAATCAAACCTTACCTGGATCTCCATCTTGCTAGGATGGGTCTCAGATCATCGATGGTGTGATGAGTTATGCTGTCTGATTGACATCTAGGGGCATAGACCTACTACTCTCCCATCGCTCTATCTGACTAGGCCTCACATTGCCTACAGGTGTAGGACCACGAGCCTTGGACCGCAGTCTCAACTTGGTCTCCTCATCAGTGTCTACCTCCTGCTGGCTCTGTGGTGATCTCGCTCTGAAGATGTATTGTGATGGGACATCCTCGGACTCATCCTCATCCTCTTCCATACCCTCCTCAAGATCGTAGTATCCTGTGAAGTCACCGACGTCATCCTCCACCCTTGTGTCACTAGCGTGACCGACCCAAGGTTGAGCATCTCCTATAGGATGCTCGGGTGGAAAGATAGGTGCAGGCCATTTGTGTGCCACCAAGTCTAATATGCTCGGGTACACCTGACATCATCTGCACCTGATATTGACTCTACATCCTTAGGACCCTCGTTGTCGCTAAGTGGTACGTCTGCTATAGTCAGTCTTCAGATAGTATAGGCTCTGATTGCACTCTGACCTACACGTGCGTAGCTTAGATGAATTGCAGGAACATCCTGTACCTATTTGAATTGTTGTGCCACCCTATCAAAGTAGAGCCATGATACAACATGATCAAGGCAACTGACCATCAATTGATCCCTCTACATCTGAGCTAACTACCTTTGCTTGCCAGGCCATCTGATGTAGCCCCGATATGGTCTCCAGATGATCTCACCAGGCTGTAATCTGTCAAAAACTACTCTCTAGTATAACAGGTTGCCATGCCTCCAACACCTGAAAAGTGGATAGGCATAGACACACGGATGGGTGAATGATGCCTCTATAGGATAACCCAATGGTTGTGTGCACCTGATGTGCTCAAAGGTCCAAACTTGTAGTAATGTGTAGACCATTAGACTCTACATCTTGTAATGGACATATCACCCTAAGTCACGATATAGGTACGCAAGCATACTGCACCCCCATGCGTAGATAGTCTGATGCTCCTCCATCGCTCTAATAGTGTGAATGAGACCCTCGTGAAGGTGAGTGCCTTGTCCATCTGGTACGATAGCTAGTGCGACTGTGACAATCATGATCCTCCATAGTAAGGGAATGTCTTTGCATCCCTGCTCTAGTAAATGGAGTTGAATATGTCCTTTCTCTACCTATGAAACAGTGTGACCCAAGCAATATAGCTGACTCTCACGAGTATACTCCACTAAGTGATGTCCAACAACCCTTACTATCTTTTCTCAGCTCAGCAGTCGAAGGATCCTAAATACATCCTCCAGTGTGATGGTAATCTCACCAGTTGGTAAATGGAATGTGGATGTATCTGCATCCCATCTCTCCATCAGTGCCATAAGCATCGCGCAGTGGAATCTGATTGTGGGCATCTCAAACACCCACCATAGGCCCACTGTCTATAAATGCTCTCTCTCTCTACAGTAGTCAAAGTGCTAGCGCACTCTCACAGAAGTGCCATTAGATGACCACTTGTGTGGTCACGCATCTCAAGGACATCATACAAATTAGAAAGAAAGCAATAGTATCAGAATCCCCACTAGAAACCAAAATAAGATAACACGAACTAAGCAGAATGCCTATGACTAGGCCCAGTGTCCTCTGTGGACTAGGGCACCCTAGGAAGACTAGGGTGCCCCAGAGGGACACTGGCACCCCAGAGGGACACTGGTGCCCCTGTGAGACTAGGGTGCCTCAGAGGGACTCTGGTGCCCTAAGTGGACTTGGGCGCCCCTGTCTAGGAACCTTATTCACCTTCTCGTCTTGGCATAGACATCGATAAATGTGAAAGTGAAAGTACAATGAAGGATGACAGAAGGATGGAATCAGGACCCTACCTCGGCCTCAAAGTGTCTCTCTGCCATTTGGGCTTGGAACATCTCCACTCATGGTGGATGGTATAGACGTCATCTCAGCATGGTTGTTCTCCTATTCTCCTTCTCTCTCTCTGCAATAACAAGAAATAAAGAATGAGTTAATGATAAGTGACAACTCCCTTTTACACAAAGTGAGTGAGAAATCATATCCCTAACTATGTGTAAAAGTGTGCTCTTTTACTCTTGAGCCTTTTTCTTGAGCTGTTGAACTCTTATTTTAATGTCATTTGTTGCATTGGAACCTGGGTTCCGCTCTCTTTCTTCCCCAATGTGTTACGTTTTGAGGATTGTATGACCCTCATGACACATTTCGCTTGAAATCAATGCGTGGATATCTCCTTGTTTCTACTCTCAGACTAAGCAAGCAGAAACAAGGGGGGGCATATATCCCCCTTGATTTCCTCCTTGCCTCATCACTCAACCCCCTTAGTATTTTTGATACTAACTCATTGGTGGTGGTTTTAGGTTGATTTATTTTGATTTTTCTAACAAGTGTTCCTTTGTAGGATGCGGTTCCTAACTTTGTGGTCTTGCAGGATTGTAGACTTGGGGGCTTCTTCCATCTCGGCGATAATGCTTTGGCTTCCTCTATAGTATCCTTTTCATGAGTGATGTATTTACTTTCCTTTAGTTGCATATGCACGTAGTGTCATATGGCCACTAAAGTGGGGGCTAAATGTAACGTCAGAAATTGTCTTCCTGTATGGAATGGTACAATTTCCCTCAGTTTAGGTCCTCACTCTTGGTGACCTCTCAACCTTTTCTTTCTCAGCTTTCTCGAAACCATGATTGACTAGGTATAGGAGCAGTCTATTCACTTTTTGGGGTAACTTATTGATAGAACCCAAAAAGAGATTTGAAACTTGGGTCCCTAGGACCCCCGAAAATGCAGATCTGAGCTGAAATTGGGGGCTAGGACTTGGGTGCCCGCGACCTAGTCCTCCACTATTTCACAGGATTTTGAATTTTGGCAGGGTGTCGGTTCCCGCCGAGTGCCTCGAGATTCTCTTTTCAAATTCTTAGTTTTCGCACGATATCAAGATGTTATTTCAAAATTTGAATTCCCTAAAGTTAATGTAGATTAGAAAGGCAAATGAGGGAAAAACACGAAACCAAATGCAATAAACACATAAGATTATACCTCACAAATGCAAATCTAATCCCATCAAGGGAAGAAGGAGCCTTTGCACCCAAACAAGCTCCTATGACCAAGATGATCCCTAGACAAATGGATTTCAATGTGAAATGCTCATAAATTGTGCAACTCACTATCCTAGCTCAAGAATGATTTTGGCATTATTCCTTTGCATAGACTTGATCCTCCTAAATGGCTTGGGAGAGGTCTAATTTATAGACTTTAAGAGGGGTTTTTTGATCCAAGGGTGGAAAATGGAGATGATATGGAGGGAGATGTAAAATGAATTAAAAATTCATTTGGGGGGAAATGTAAAATGAATTAAAAATTTATTTGGAGGGAAATGTAGAAAATGAATTAAAAATTCATTTGGGGGGAAATGGAGGTATAGGCATGGGAAGAAAGATATTTTATTGTGATGTGGGATTTTAAGTGGATTTATTCCCATTTATTTATTTGGGAAATGTGGGAGAGTGGGTTAAACTAGGTTTAACCACCCAAATGAGGGATTAGGGTTAATTAATATTGATTGTATTTAATTAACTCTAAGGCTAGAATAAGTGGGGTTAAATCAATTAGTTAATATGATTTTAACTAATTAATTGGGTTTAGTGGCAAAAAAAGGGAAAAATGATTTAGTAAATATTGCATATTTACTAAATTCATTTGGATAAGTTTGATACTATTGAATTAATAAAATTAATTCAATTATCTGGGGTAAATTGATGAGAAATGGGGAAATGAAGATTTAATTAATTAAATAAAATTTAATTAATTGGTTTAAGCAGGGAATTGACATGATTAGGGATATCAGGAGTCAGTTTGGTGATCGAGACATTTTTAGGTGTCTACATTTGCCCCTCTTTGACGTGGCATTAGGACCTAGGAGGGAAGTGGCGTCAGGTTGAAGAAAAAAATGCCCCAGCTGCAAGGAAGGAATAGGATGGATAGGGGATGCCCCCTCGAGAGGTTGGCGGGAAAATAAAAATTTTCCAGGTGATCTCTCGAAAGGATGTGACAGTAGCGAAGGTTGGATAGGGGACGGTGAAAGAGGATGACCGGAAGAAAAACAGAGGAAAAAGGTTAGGATCTGCACCCTGGGGGGTAAGAAGGATGACATGGCCCACTATATTAGGAAAAGTGGGCCCTAAGAGTGCCACATTTACACACTTTGACCTGAGAGAAGAAGAAGCGAAGGAGAGATGGTTGAGCACAACCCCCAGTTCTCGCGTCTTCGACACATCGCCGAGCGGTTCTGAGAGTTTGGTTGGGCACCCGGCACTAGACTCGCGGTAGGCCCTAACCCTGACTTTGTAATTTTCTCATTTTTCGTGCATGTTTTTAGGGTTTTAGGGGGCCAGGATTTAGTGCGTAGCGCTAAGGGCAAGGTGGATTGGCGCCATCCTCTAGCTTGGCGCCATCTGCCCAGGTAGGGTAGGGCAATTTTTTCGCCATTGGGTGGGAGTTTTAGCGCTATCTTCTGGATTAGAGCCATTCATAGAAGAAATATATTTTAAGCGTTTTGACGCCAAGCGAGGGTGAAAGTGGCGCTATTGTCTGCAATAGTGCCATCAGGGGAAGTAGCGCTATAATGTATTATGGTGCTATCAGAATAATTGGTGCCATTCGGTGAATTAGTGCCAAAATTAGGAATGACACGATGGATAGAGTGCAGTAGCACCAAAATTATTATTGACGCTATGGATAGAGTGCGGTAGCACTATTTTGTGGATTGGCGCAAAGAGGTATGCGCAGTGGCGCGATACTCTGGATTAGTGCCATTTAGAAGAAATTTTGGCGCCATTTGTTAAAAATGGCACAAGGGTTGTGGAAGTTGCATGCCACATGATGTTGGCTTGTTAGGCACTTAGAAGAAGGGAAGGGTGGATTGAGAAGAAAACAGGTTGACATCTAACCATAATGTTGTGTATGCAGGATACAGAGTGGTTTATATTGTAGTCGCGAGAGCGATGAGTTCCTGCTGTGATGGTTCTATTTGATGGTTTTGACGATGCCACAAAGGCGCGGTCAACGAGGTTGGGGCTACTGACAGTGTCATTGATGCCCATGTTGCGAGCTCATAGAGCTCTGATGACCGCCATGGTAGAGCGATATCGGATAGAGACCTGCAGCTTTTTATTGCCGACAAGGGAGATCACGATTACACTTGATGATGTTTATCACATCCTCAAGTTACCTATCCACGGTTGACATGTCAGATATGACACGAAGACTGGGTGGAGGGCACTGGTGAGAGTTTTCGGTGCAGATCAACTTGTTCTCTATCAGAATGAGAGAGAGATGGACTATGAGGTGACATTGGCTGCAGGTGGAGATCCATTTGCCTTGTTCCTGTGCACACTGATAGGAGGTGTGGTAATGCCTGATAGGCGAGGCAAGGGTTTTCCAGTTGGTTGGGGAGGGGTGATAGAGGCGATGGTGGTACATGGGATTGTCTTTGCCTGGGGGCCATTGATGCTAGTGCAGCTGTATCATGAGATGCACACAGTGGCTTATCTGCATGATAAAGCCTTATCTGCTGGTGTTACGCTGTTGCATGTATGGACTTGGGAGTACATCCTTGTCACTCAACCGGAGTGCGGATACTATTGGTGGTAGTTTGAGGCCTTTGTGTTTCTATACTGAGATGTAGAGTACACCTTTATGGGCTGAGTGCGACATTGGCGGCGGATGCTGGATGATGTGATCAGTGTGGTGTGGCGAGCTTATATTGGTTGTGAGGAGTGGCCAGATGACATTATTCATCTTCCATATACCTTTTAGCAGAGGTATCTGATGGGTCGAGGAGACCGATGCATCAAGATGTACCTGCCCTCACAGGTTATGCGGCAGTTTGGGTTGGTGCAGGACACCCCTTAGCAGATGGCTATATATGTGCGGACCCTGCGAGATAGACCCTATTGGCCTACACCCTACAGCCCCAGGTTGCTTTAGCAGACTTTGCAGCGCTTCGCCCAGTGTAGTGGGATTGGTGGAGTACAGTGAGAGATGCTGGGACCACAACAGCGTATGATATCTGGTGGCACATGCATCGGCCTACACGATTGACAGATCCAGTAGTGGAGGCGGCAGATTTAGGGGGGATGACTCAGATGGTGGAGATGACCCTGATGGGGGAGATCAGGCAGAGGGGGATGTGATCATCAAGGATTTCCTTGTGGAGATTGGGGATGACGGAGAGGAGAGAGTGGTTGGGAGAGATGGCCAGCCGATAGATGTGCTGGCGGCACTGGCAGTGGGACAGGGACAAGCACAGCAGATTCTAGCACATCAGGGACAGGTGGAGTATGTTCCTGTAGGGCAGGTACAGGTAGAGCAGGTTCTGGCACAACAGGTTCCTGCAGAGCAGGTACAGGTTGGATTAGGGATACAGCTGAGAGTACCCTGGTGGCGCGGAGGGCAGCTGAGAGCAGAGGAGGTTGACCGACCTCCACCACAGGAGGGGAGGTGACCGGTTGGTGGTCACGATGCAGAGGCAAGGACCTCGGGGACAGCTGTGGAGGTCGAGGCTGAGGCTGAGAGGCATGTGTCTCATCAGAGGCGATGGGATGAGGAGGAGGAGATGGAGACTTTACGAGCATAGGTGGTCAGCCTGGAGGAGGCATTAGAGGGCCGTGAGGCAGAGTTAGTGCAGTTGTGGGGGGCCCTGGCATTATTAGATGGGGCAGATGGACAGGTGACTGTGTTGCAGGCATAGTTGGCCCAGGTGCAGGGTGACATAGGGGTGTTGACCAGGGAGCGGGATGTAGCACTTAGTAGAGCATAGCAGGTAGAGACTGCATTAAGCAGTTTATAGGCTTCAGGTGGGGGACTGGCCCCAATTTTGGCAGGGATGTAGGGTCAGCTATCTCAGGCGCAGACACAGAACTATCAGCTGTAGACACAGTTGAGTCAGGCCCAGGGGGATTCTGCAGAGGCTAGTAGGCATATGGAGTATTACAGGGGGCTGTATTATGCAGCCGTGCCAGCAGCGCAGCGTGCCCCAAGCTATAGACAGGTTAGCAGATCGGGGGCATCAAGATCTCATAGATTGAGATCGATTTAGTCTATCCAGCAGTCAATGCCTCCTCCCTCGCATGTGCCCTAGCAGGTCCCTCAGGTACAAGTACAGCCACCGCTACAGTCACAACCGCCTATAGGGTCTCCTACTCCATTAGAGAGGGGATCCTCTATGTGATAGCTGTATCATGATAGCCCTTGGAGGCATTTTTGTATCAGGACATTTTATTTTTTGATGGATATATGAGCGATGTGTTTTTTATGGCTTATGATGCTTGTGATTATGATGCTTTATTATGATGATGCCTATGTGATGGATGCAATATTTATTTATGGATTTATATGCTATGGATGTGTTATGTTTATGCGATGATGTTTTTTTTTATGTTATGGATGCATTTATGATGGATTTGTTGTGGTATATGCATGGTGTTTGTGATTTTATGGACTATATGCTACTAGATGATTTAAATGCTTTTATCTGATGATGTAATGTGATTAAGTGGTTTATGAGATGATATGAAATGTGATGTATAATGTGCAACTAAATGATTCTAGAATGAACTTAATTATTATGCAAACCGAAATGGGTAAATGAGCTTAATTGCTATGCGAATGGATGAACATAAATTATATGTATTTTAAAATGAACCTAAGTGATATGTATTTGAAATGGTCTTTAAAATGAATCTAATGCAAAATGATGGACTATGATGAACTTAAAATGATATGCAAAATGGTTGAAAGTGGATCTAAATGGATTAACATGAATCTTATGTAATATGCAATGATGGACTATAATAAACCTAATAATGACATGCAAAATGGTTTAAAATGGATCTAAATGGATATGCAATGATGGGATATAATGAACCTAATAATGACATGCAAAATGGATGAACTATAATGGATCTAAATGGATATGCAATGATGGGATATAATGAACCTGATAATGACATGCAAAATGGATGAACTATAATGGATCTAAATGGATATGCAATGATGGAATATAATGAACCTAATAATGACATGCAAAATGGATGAAAATGGATCTAATGGATTAACAAGAATCTAATGTGATATGCAAAAAATGGATTGAAATGACTTATAATGATATGCAATTAAATGGATTAACATGACTTAAATGATATGCAAATGATATGGATTAACATGACCTAAATGATATGCAAATGATATGGATTAAAATGACCTAAAATGATATGCAAATGATATGGATTAAAATGACCTAAATGATATGCAAATGATATGGATTAAAATGACCTAAATGATATGCAATTAAATGGATTATGATATGTAGCTAGATGATATGCCTAGATGTAGTTTAGGTGATAGGTGGTATGCAAATTAGGTGATAGGTGATGTGGTCCAGTCCTGATACACATGACATTCTTTGAGTTGACCCTGAGTGGAGGCTGTGGGAGAGGGAATTAGGTGGGAAGAGGATAAGGGTGCATGGGTGGGTATGGGTAGGATTGGGAGTGTCTAGGGACGGGGGAGGGGGGTGGGGATATGAGAGGGTTGTTAGGTCACAAGACACCACATTAGTTGAGGGGGGGTTATTGCGGTTCAGGATGTGTTGAGTGGAAATGCGGAGGGGGAATGGGATTAGTGGATGGGGGGAAGCGATTATTAAATCTAGGCCAAGATGCGATAGTGAACTGAGTGATTAGGATGATGACTTTGAGCTAGTAGCCGTAGTTGCACAAGATTAATTGAGAGCATTTCTTAGTTTAATGTAGCAATGTAGGATATAGTTCACAAAGGTATGAAATGACCTAGGTGATGATGTATACCCTGCAATTGCATGGACTAGACCCACAAACAATAGGTTGATTTCATGCATGCCCAAGGTAGTATAATCTTGTCTAGTCAAGGAAGGGGACTCATAGCAATGAGTGTGAATAATGCATAAAAGGTTTTAATGCCTGTATATGCAAATAGGATACATCATGCTAGAACCAACCCAAATTTCAAGATATGAATACTATTCTTGGAGTAATGAACCCAACCCACAAGCACAGCATGCAGAAATAATGACGATGTCTACTCCAGGTGCTATCCACTACATACCATGATATAATGAGATCAAGGTAGCTTTGGAAATGATTGATAGCGAGACAAAAAGATAAAAATCAATAATCAAAAAAGACCAATGAAAAGATACAAATAGCCTTTGTGTGCTCTTGCCAAGAGATGTGGTGATAGAATGATAGATTTTTGTCCATTGTAGGAAAGATATATCCTAGAACGCAGATCCGTTGGTGTTGATTAGAGAACTGTGGGAAGATGAGCAAAGGAACAGTCGAGCCATGCGTAGGGGTATGGTTGGTATGTTGATTGATGATTTTTTGCATTGGGGAATCTGTTTTGAGTGTATGCAAAGCTTGTGTATCCGTTATGAGATCTGGAAAACACAGTAAATGGGGTACCATCCAACGGGGTGGATAGGTACATCTTAGATACCTGAGTACTAGAAATATTCTTCGTATTCCAGACTACCTACATACCCTGTGTCCACGGGATCAAGGTACTTTTTTAAGATGCGGGTGAAATGAATATGTAGTTCTGGCAAGACATGATGATGTGGGAATGGTTTGCGGTGGGTTTGATGTGTTGAAGATTGATGGGTGTTTGATGATGAGATGTGTTGTTTTGTGGATTTTCTATATTTTCTATTGTTTTTGTATTTTTATGATTTTGCGATGTTTTTGGATTTTTTGATTCTGTATGTACAAAGGGAGCTTACAAGGATCCTCGTTCCATGGGTTGGCCTTGGGATGGGATAGGATGTGCCAGGCGATATGACTTGATGTTTCAGAATTCCAAGCCATGGGATGTGTGAAATATGGAGTGGTGTGATGAGAAGAGGACTTATTATATGGTGGAATGGGCCACTACGCATGGCACCTGGAACAGGTTTTCACCATGATACTTATCTAAGGTGTCACCGAAGTGATTTTCACCATTGGAAGTTTTTATTGCACTCTGATTTTTTTTTTGTGTTTTTGATTTTTTTTGATTTTTTTTATTTTTGTTTTTTTTTAATTTTTTTGGTGTTTTTGATTTTTTTTTATTTTTTTGACTTGGGGTAGTAGATAGGTTATGCATAGAACTTCTTGAGATGCATGATATTCATTGGCTCATCTAGAGGCTGCCCTTCTGATGTTGCAAGCTGATAGGCTCCTGACCCATAATCAGCTATGACGACATAAGGTCCTAGCCAGTTGGGTTCAAACTTTCCTTGCTTCAGACGCTCTTGCAGGTTCTTCTGATTTTCCACTAAGACAAGGTCACCTACCTCAAATTTTTTGGTTCTGATCTTTTTGTTGTAGCTTCTTTTGAGGCGATTTTGATATGCCTGTAAGTGATTTAAGGCATGCAAGCATTTCTCATCCACTAGCTCTAGTTGATGCAACCTTGCGATGCGGTAGTCCTCATCAGAGATAATGTTTTGCAGTGACACTTGGAGAGATGGGAGCTCGACCTCTATAGGTAAAATGGCTTCAAATCTGAATACTAGTGAGTATGGGGTGGCTCCTGTGGGAGTGCAGATGCTTGTGCAGTAAGCCCATAGGGTGGGGTTGAGTTGGAGGTGCCAGTCGTGACCAGCTTCATTGACTGTCTTCTTGAGAATGCAGAGGATGGTTTTGTTAGATGCCTCTACTTGACCATTTCCTTGGGGGTAATATGGGGTGGAGAAACGGTGTTTAATGTCAAATTTTTTGCACAAAGTGTGAACTTCTTGGTTTTTGAAGGGTTTTCCATTATCAGTGACGATGGAATGGGGAATACCATATCGATAGATGATATAGTGGAGGATGAATTTGGAGATTTGGATACCTGTGGTGAAGGTGAGTGGTATTGCTTCCACCCACTTTGTGAAGTATTCAGTAGCGGTGATTATGAACTTATGGTTGTTGGATGATGGAGGATGTATTTTCCCTACAAGGTCGAGTCCCCACTGTGAGAAAGGCCACGGTGTTGTGATCGGTTGCAGCTCCTGTGGTGGTGTGTGGATGAGATCACCATGCTGTTGACATGGGAGGCATGTCTTGGTAAACCTGTGGGCGTCGCAGTCCATGGTTGGCCAATAGTATCCAGTCCGGAGGATCTTTTTAGAGAGGGTAGGTCCACTGGAATGTGCCTTGCAAATACCTGCGTGTACCTCTTCTAAGGCTACTTCAGCTTCCCTAGAGTCTAAACATCATAGAAGCGAGCCATCAAGACTCCTTTTATATAGTGTGTCACCGACAAGAATGAAATGGGAGGCTCGACAGATGAATAATTTGCACTGGGAATTGGATAGGTTATGGGGAAGGATGTTGTCGTGAAGGTAAAGGTATGTTTCTTGGTACCACGGGGATAAGGGGCCAATGACTTCGCACACTAATTCTAATTGAGGAACATCATATGTCGGGATGGGTAGCTCTTCTATAAGGAATTCATATTTCTTGCTATCCTTTTTCATATCGACCAAGGATCCTATGGTAGCCATGGCGTCTGCTGCTTTGTTATTGAGCCTTGGGATTTGCTCGAATTAGATGTCATCAAAGTAGTCTTTGAAATCATCCACCATCTTTTTGTAGGGCAGGAGTTTGTCATCTTTGGTTTTGTATTTATTAGTGACCTGCCTAATGACCAATTGAGAGTCGCCGTACACCAGTAGCTTTTCAATTTTCCATTGGATGGCCATGCGGAGACCTGTGATGAGAGCCTCATATTCTGCTACATTGTTAGTGCATGGAAATGTGATTTTGAATGATTTAGGGATCGTGTCACCTTGAGGGGTAACAAACAGGATGCCTGCCCCCGAGCCTCTGTGAGTGTAGGATCCATCAAAATACATCTTCCATGTGTTTGTGGCTGGCATGATTGTTAGGATAGCCTCATCTAGAAAGTCTGCAATAGTGTGATGTTCTGTAGGGAGAGGTGCTTCAGCCAGCTGATCCGCTATGACCTATCCTTTAATGGCCTTTCTCTCTATGTATTCAATGTCAAACTCAGATAGAATCATAACCCATTTTGCCATTCTGCCAGTGAGAGCCGCTCTGCTTAGCAAATACTTTAGTGGGTCGATCTTAGCAATGAGCTTGGTCTTATGATTAAGCATGTAGTGTCTCAACTTTTGGGATGTGAAGACAAGGGCTAAACATGCTCATTCAATTTGTGTGTAATTAAGCTCATACAAGATCAAGGTGCGGCTGATATAGTAGATGGCTCTTTCCTTCCCTTGTTCATCAAGTTGTGCTAGCAAGGCCTCGATAGCTATCTCTGTTGCGGAGATATAAAGTAGGAGGGGTTCGCCTTGCCTTGGTGGAGTTAACACATGAGGATTAGCAAGGTATTCTTTTAATTGATCAAAGGCACCCTGACACTGAGTGTTCCAGATGAAAGCTAGGTCTTTTCGAAGCAGATGCTGGAATGGTTGGCACTTATCAGCAAGTTGGGCAATGAATCATCAGATAGACTAGAGTTTCCCCTGTAGGCTTCTCAGCTGTTTCAATGTGTTTGGAGGAGGCATTTCTATTATGGCCTTGACCTTTGCGGGATCAACTTCGATTCCTCTTCTTGAGACTATGTATCCTAGGAACTTGCCTGAGGTGACGCCGAAGACGCACTTATTTGGATTCAAACGAACATTATATTGGTCTAACCAATCAAAGATTTTGGCCAATACATCCAAATGTTCTTCTCTTGTTTTTGATTTGCCTAGTAAGTCATTGACGTAGTCCTCCATGATGTGGTGGAAGAGGTCATGGAAGATGACGGTCATTGCTCTTTGATAGGTAGCTCCCGCATTCTTTAGGCCGAATGGCATTACTACCCAGCAGTATGTCCCCCATGGGCATATAAAGGATGTCTTATGCTGATCTTTTGTAGCAATTTTTATTTGGTTGTACCTTGAAAAGCCATCCATGAGAGATAGCATCTCATGTCCTGTGGTGAGATCCACTATCATGTCAATGTTGGGTAGTGGGAAGTCATCTTTCGGGCAGGCCTTGTTGAGGTCTCTAAAGTCAGTGCAATAGCGGATTTTGCCATCTAGTTTAGCAACTGGTACTAGATTTGAAACCCATTCGGGGTAATCAATAGGGCATATGAACCCAACATCCAGTAACTTTTTTAGCTCTGCTTTGACAAGAAGGGCCACCTGAGGATTCATCTTTCTAAGTTTCTGTTTGACTGGTTTGGCATCGGGACGTACTGCAAGATGATGAACAACCAAGGTGGGATCTAGCCCTGGCATGTCTACATAGGTCCATGTGAAATTATGATTTCTTTGTGTAAAAAAAGCCAAGAAGTTTTCCTGTTCGAACATGCTGAGGGATTCTGCTCTGTATGTAATTTTTGGTTCTTGTTCTGTCCCCAGGTTCATTTCTTGAGCTAGTTCTACCAAGATGGGTGATCTGTCTGGATATACTTTGTCTATCTTAGGGAGGCCCATGCTTCCATCTCCTGGCGCCTCGTGGAGGTTTTCACCAGGAGATGCGTCTTTTGTTTTTACTATTTTAGGATCTGATATTGCCGCAAAATGGTTTTCACCATTAGATCTATTTTTTATTTTTATGTTATTGTGACTGGAAGCAGGGGTTATCTCCCCAAAATAGGCATCTGGATGGAGCTTCATTATGTACCTTGCTCGATGATCTCCCATAGGGAAGTGATCTCTTTCCCCCATCATTTTAGTGATGGCCTCGTCATTAGGTATGATGTCGAAGACTGGAGGTCGCCGTTGGTCCCAATCAATGAGCTCAGGGTAAACTAGTGATAGGTCGGTGGAAGATGAAGTGAGAGTGGTGACGGAGTAGATGGTATAAATGGATGAGTCAAAGAAGTCGGTGAAATGGCTAAAGGAATCTTGAAGGCCCGTTTCATTAACATCGTCGATGTCTAAGGGAAGCGTAGCGGCCGTGAATAAGATACACTCGCCGGAAGGGAGGATGCATTGTGGTTGACCATACCCTAACCCTTGAGTATAGGGGTTTCTTGTTGCTTGCAGTGGTTCTACAATCCCCTGTTCGTGCAGGCCAATGCCACCTTGTCCTTTGTAACCCATGCTTTTGATGATTTCAGAACCTTTGCCATAGATTGTTGTTGGGATGATGGGGACATCTTGTTCTGTTTCTTCGTCCTTGTAAAGCCAAGATGAAATATCTTTGAGTATATCCTGATCCAGAAGGTATTTCTTCTCAAAGATAGGCAATGGTTTACACTTGATGATGACTGTGTTGGCTACCTCTGCTATGGGGGTGCCAAAGGTTTTGGGATTGGGTATTGTGCCTACACAAAAGTTGTTGTGCAGGTTATATTCCCCACATCCTTTGTCACTGAGTTGGATCTTGACCTTAGGTGGTGGAGGCACTTGGGATGAAGTGGTGGCGATGTTGGCAGGGTCTATGTATGAGGTGAAAGCCGTAGGATTGATTTGGATGGTGGCTTTATTATATGGATAGAAGGTTTAGTTGTGACCTTCCAAAAAATTGCAGTATTGGAAGGGATGGGGGTCAGCATAGATAGTGACTTCTGTGCCGTTGTGGGGGAATTTGAGACATTGATGGAAGGTGGATGGGATGGCTTGCATTACATGAATCCATGGTCTACCAAGAAGAATGTTATAGGGGAGGTCAAGATCCAGAACCTGACATTTGGTTTCAAGGATTTTCTGTCCCACTTGAATAGGGAGCTTTATGGTGCCTTCAGATAGCCTCTTAGTGTCATCATATCCTTCGATTGTAATGCACTTGCTAGCATCCACAACCACATCTGAGTACCCCAAGTGTTTTAGCAATTTTAGAGTGCATATATTTAGGCCGGAGCCACCATCTATTAGGACTCTTTTAATGGTGTGTTTGTGAATGTGGACCTTGATGTGTAGTGCATCATTATGTAGGTGTTCGGAAGTAGGGAGATCTTTTTCGGAGAACGTGAGATGGTGTGGTGTGGCAATATGACCGACCATGGCTTGAAATTGATTGACATCCAAGTTTGCAGGGACTTGTGTTTCCAAAAGTGCTTTGTCGAGGACATCCTTGTGGCAGGGTGATGTGTGAAGCAGCTGAAGGATGGAGATTTATGCGGGTGTCTTTCCTAGATGCTCTAGGAGATTATATCGAGTGGCGGGTGATGGACGGGCGATTGGACGAGGGGGGAGGCGATCGGATGTGGATGCCGGCGTTTGGTCGGTAGGAGGGGTGGTGCAGATAGATACATGACCTCGACAGGTTGTCACTGCGCAATCAGGTGCTTGTGCCCGAATGGTGATTGTGTTGACATGGTGGGATGAGGGTTTGATGCGGCCAACAATGGAGTCATAGTGTGTAGGTGGTGGAGTGACATTGTATGCTTGGTTGGATGAGGAAGATTTATTATGGTTGGGTAAAGGATCCTTGTAAGCTCTAAGGTTAGCGTTTGGTGATGGTTGGGTACCGTGATCAAGATTGACTAGGTTTTGTTTGATAAGGTATTGGATACAATGTTTCAGTTGCATGCAGTCAGCTATTTTATGTTCTGCAACGCGGTGGTAGTCATAGTAGTTGTTCTCAATGTACCATGCGGTTTTTAGTTCATTGTCTTGATGTGGGCAAACGAGTGGGAGTGTGATGACTCCTTGTTTGAGACATCTATCGAGGATGTCCTCGATGGGTTCTGCTAATGGTGTGAATGTTCGGTGAGGTTTGCGTGGTTTATTTGGCCCTCTCTGGTTATTTACATTTGTTGCATATGTATGCACAGGTGTTTGGTTTTGAATATGTTGGATGACCTTCACATCTGTGACACCGTCATTTAGATTGTTCTTGTTCTTCCCCCAATAGCGTGATTTATCGTTGGATTGAGTGTTGGTATTGCTGTTGGTATTGGGGGTGTTGTGATTGTTGTTGTTGCTTTGATTGTTGTTGGATTTGTTGTCGTAAAGTTTGATGGAGCCCTTGGCAATGAGGGCTCATTCGATAGTCGTGCGTTTGTCGATAACTTCTTCAAAGGTGGATGCGCAAAGAATTTGTAATTGAAACCCTAGTTTGTGATTGAGATTGGCCAAAAACATAGTGACAAGTTGTTTTTTAGGAATAGGCCAAGGGAGCTTGCTTGCTAGGCCTCTCCACCTTTGTAAGAAGGAAGCGAAAGCTTCTCTGTTCTTTTGTTTGGTGCTGCAGAGGTCGGTCATAGACACCTCATGTTCAAAGTTGTAAGAGAAGTGGTTGACAAACTTTTCTGCAAGCTCAGGGAATGTTCAAATCCCAGGTGGAAGATGGGCAAACCACTCAGCAGCTTGGCCACCAAGGCTTCTTGGGAAGAGTCTCATAAGATATGTGTCATTGTTAGAGACTTCTAGGCAAGCGATGTAGAACTCCCTAAGGTGGTCCCTAGGGTCTCCTTTTCCCTTGTATTTGTCAAATTTTGGCATTTCAAAATTTTTGGGAAAAGGAGGCATGTACAATGTACGGTCAAACGGGTAAGGGCAAATATCCTGAAAAGAATAGTATTTACGTTTGCCCCCAGTTTGTAGGTCATCCACCTTTTGGATTAAGCCTTGTAGGATGGTGTTGAAATCCTGTGGTTGTTGCAGTTGGAATGTGTAGGGTTGTTGATTGGTGAGATATTGGAGGTGGGGTGGGATTTGATGTTGGAGATTGGTTTGATTGAGATGTTGGTGTTGTAGGTTGGGGTTCGGATGGATTCGTGCTTGCTGTTGTTGGTGCGCGTAGAGTTGTTGGAGAACATGTGGTGGTATTTGGGGATTGGGATTGTGTTAGTTTATAGGATTATGGGGGTACGTGATGTTGGATGTATTGGCGTTAGGTAGGTGGACGTTGGATTGGTTGGATGTATTATGAGGTGGTTGTGAGAATAGTTGTCGTAGGTATGCTATGGTTTGGGGATTGGGTGGAGGCACAGTTGTGGAGGTACTTGCCTGTGTGGTGTTCCCTTGTACACTTAGGGTGATTTGTGGGATGGAAGAGTTTGTGGTAGTAGTGGTAGTGGATGTGATAATAGGTTGGGAAACGGTAGGAGTGGTGGGATTTGTGGAAATGGTAGATGTGGTCACAGTTGAGCTTGTGGGAGTGGTGGATACGGTAGGTGTTGATGTTTGAGAGGCGGTAGGTTGAGTATGTGAGGTAGATGCTTGGGTATTTGATAGGGTAGGAGTGATTGTAGAGATGGATGGTTGCGAGGATGTCATGATGGGGGGAAGTTGGGCACCAATCTCGAGGAGATAATCAAGATATCGATTTGGGTCTGATCTCAGAATTTTATCTAGTAGGTCCATGTTATCAGCATCTTGCGTAAAGCTCAAGACCTCTAGATCATCGTGGGACATAGCAGGGATGTTTTGTGTTGGTGGTGGTGGGGGGTGATGGTTGTGTTTGTCGTAAGTAACTGAAGGGATTCTCATTAGGACCATATGGGGGGATGTAGGAATATGTAGGTGGATTTGGATTGATGGGTCTGTTGTAGCTATCGGTGTTAGGCATGCCAAATTGCCAATGTTCCACCATTTCTTGATTCTTTTTATGTTGTGATCTTGTGGTGGGCATATGCATATGGGGTTGATTTCTAGATGTAGGATGAGATGGGTATAGAGACCTTAGAGAATCAGATTGATTTTGTTGGACCCAAAGATGGATGGGGAGTAGAAAAGAGAATGTGGTGAAGATCGATATGTCTTTCCAAAGGCTTTATCCTAAGGATGATATTGATTTTTTTCTTTTTTGCACAAATTTTGGACCAAAGATGGATGATGAAAAAGGGATTTTGAACTTGATTTTTTGATATTGATTCAGATGACTAGGATGATGTTCTTGATGTTTCACAAATTGAGCTTTTAGATAAGATCTAGATTTTGAGTTGGCACAAAGGGATGTTTTTCTTTGTTTGGGGTAGACAAATGACCTTACGCAAAGAGGGGATTTGTTTTTATTGAAAGGTAGACTAATGACTTTTCAAGGAAAATGTGATGTTAATGATAAGATCTAGATCAAATTTTGGCTCAAAAGGAGGACAAGTTTTGTCTAATGATGTGTTTTGATTTGGATTTTGGATTTTTTGAAATGATTTGTTTTGGTCCAAGGAGATATGCAAAAAAAAGGTTTGAAAGGGGATGGATGAATATGGATTTTGGATGACGATGATGTATCAAAAGAGGTCCAACAATGGTGGTGGTTAATCCTCTAAGGTCAAAGGGAAGGTGTGATTTTGGAAGAAAATGGATGGACTATTGTTGGATTCATGTGAGATGGATATGGATTATGACAGAACAGGTAGTGGAGATCACAACTAAATGGGCCCTTTGTTTTAAGCAGATCAATCTAAGAATAGCGCCAATCCACGGGTGAAATGGCACCACAAGCAGATAGATATGGCACTAAAATAGGGTAGACAGATCTTTTGATGGCAAATTTTTGGATTTGTTTGTTTGGAATGTTATCAATTGATTTATTTTTGTCTCTTGGCAATGTTGTTGCAATCAATTCAAGCACAATAAACCACACAAAAATCAAGCTTTTGTTTTGTTTTGGAAAAGGATGTGTGATTTTCTTCAACAAGCACTTTGAACAACCTAAGGTGAGAATGTGATAGTATTTGTTGAATCCCCTAGCTATACCTATTCAAAGCGGGTAGCTCCAGGATCTTGGTAGCACCGGCTCCTCCTTACAATTGCACACACTTCTCACACATACCAAGATCCGAGTTTCTTATAAGGCTTGTCCATCACCAAACCTTTAAATTGTCCCTGCTACCTCAGCTAAGAACCACATGAATCGGGGCCACTTCAAGGGTTTTGCCCTCTGCGTCAACAAATAGAAGGATTTTGGCTTGCTAAAATAATGGTTTGTAGTAAGGGCATCCATTCAAGTGGTTATACGTGCAGCAGCGCTACTCTCTATTATGGAGTATCCTAGCCTCCAAGGGTTACGCCTTGGAGGGTTTTGGGGGAGGTTGGCTGTCGGTATAACACAGCAACACCTGTCGCTTGAGACTTTCATCCCAAATGCCTTATTTTATATAGTGGCTTGGAATAGCTTGGCTTTAGCTTGATGCCGCTTGGGTCATTCCCACCTTTCAAAGCGGGGTGGCAGGCCCTATAAGGATTACAAAAGTAATACAATCATAAAAATACTTTTGATCCCCAAGTTCACTTGAAGGTGCGAGGGAAGAGCATACATATTTTAAATGATTGTATCACACTAAGCATGATTCATTTTAGATCTTTTGGACTTAAATGGGGTGTGATTTTTGCAAGTTTTGTGATGAGCTTTTGATTCCCAAGATTACCAAAAATGGTGTGAGGGAAGAGCATATGCTCTGTCACATTACAAACAAAAAGAGCACAAGACACTTGTTGGTCATGATGTTAGTCATTCGCAAACATAGAATAAAAGTTACACAACAACCTTATCTTGAAAGATACGATGAATTCAGAGAATTCATGATCCCAAGTCTCCGTTGATTAGGTCTTAATCTACTGACGTTACTCAGTGGTTGATGTGTGTTGCTGTTTTCCATTCAGGGGCCTTACGTGTTTCTGCAAAGTTCATCATTATCTTCAAATATCCTGCTCTGTATGTCTGCTCTGCATAAATCTCCAACAATTCTACCTCTGCACTGTGAATTTAGTCAAATAATGTGCCTACAGGCTGATATTTGCATGATTTCTACCATTATTTATGATTCTTTGCATGATATTTTCAATACTACATGCATTTAACTCAAATATGCTAATGATTTTCAGTTACCTATGGGATTTCAGCATATTTCTCTATTCTGCTTGTTATTTATCATGATTTGCAGTTATGGTGATGAATTTATGAAATTGAAAAAAAAAGGAAAAGGGTTAAAGAATAAGATTCCCAAAACTACTTGACTTAGATCACTGATCCACATACAAGCTCCCATACATGCAATGAAAAGAAGGAAACTAGAATCATACTTCACCAGGACATTCCACAAATCCGCATGATCTAGTGCAAATCTTCAAAGGAAAAGTTGATAACAACATGTAATGAAATGAAAGCGCTTCTAGTTGAACACAGCATTCACCAGTACATATCCAGAAACCAACAGGAAGATTACGTAAAATTTACAATCAGGATGTAATCTGAAACTTCATATCCATTCAGTATGCTCAAGAACAGGTACATTTACAGTGATCTGAAGAAAGAACCTTGACATTTCAACAATTCTATCCTCATTAGTCTCAGTAATCTGATCTCCTAATTGATTCTACAGTAATCGGCTTTATGCGCCAGATGCGTCTGTGTATCTTAATGTGTCCCTCTTTTATCTCCCCAGGATCTGGCTCTTATATAGAACAAATGCCAGAAAACACTTACAATGATCCAAGGATCAGGATCCTCTCATAATAATCAACGGTCCAGATGAAAAGCACATGCTTCGCCGGTTGGCAAATGTACAGCTGGCACAGAATATTCTAGCATCTTTGATTTGATTCGGTCTCCAGCTGGCAAACAGCATATTTGACAATATCCTCCTCACTTCTGGTTCATGTTGCCCCCATGTGCAACTTTGTAATTATCAGCTCCAGCAGTAGCTCTAACAGCATCATGACTTCCTGCAAATAAACAGACAAACATTAAGTTCATCATCATGTGGATAAATAATAGGAAGTAAACATTTTATTAAACATGCCTCAAAATGTGCAGCTACAGGCAATAGGGCTTCATACCTGTGGAAAATATGCACTAAATGCATAAACAGCGTTAAAAAAAAACACTCGGGTCAACCATCGTTTCATTTTCCCGCCCATTTCCTTGTATATCGGGTTCAAATATGATCGTGTATGTCAAAATATACAAGGAAATAACCGCTTTTAACAAATTATTTCAAATCCGGCCTTGCATGCTCTGTTTGTATGTTTCGGGTCATCATCATATTCGCATCAGTGTGACCACATATGATCAGGGTGACAAAATTAGACTTGGCCGATGGCAACAGTTATACCAACGCCAAAAATCATGATGATGCCCAACTCTATGTCTTCTATCTAGCTGTAGGATATCATGAAATATGATGCTCCTCCCTTCCGAATGCTCTGATGAAAAGCACATCAGGATGTTTCGCTTCTGCATATTGGGGAAAGAAAAACATCATCGTCATCATCATGCCGAAGGAAAATAGGAGGATTTGGAATATGATCCTGCTGCTGAGGAAAGGAATATGATGGTGATGTCATCGTCATATTCGGGTTTCATTAAAATGCAAAAGATGACGTCACCATCATGTTTCGTTAAGATCAGGGGATAAATGTAATATCGGGTCACCTTAGGAAGATGATCAGGTGATGAATGTAATATGACCCCTTTGCGGCCAAGGTAACCCTCTCGAAAGATCAGGATGATGATGATCATCATCATCATATTCGCACTAGGTGATTTAAAATATGATCCTGCTGAATGTCCAGATGACGTCATCAGGATATCCGGGGGCTTTTGTTAATCTTAGAACATGACGTCATCGTCATATTCGCGAACCGGATCGTGTTTTGGAAAATATCCTGCCGAAGGAGAAATGTGATGGTGATGTCATCCTGATATTTGCTTCTTCGTTTATCAGGTCGGGATGACGTCATCAGGATATTTGCAAAAGGTTATATTTCTCGGCAGGAGGACATTACGAAATATCGGGTAGACAAACAAGATCATGATGATCTTGACAACATGACTTAGGAATGGAATATCACCCTCCCTTTGAAAGATAGGGTGATCATCATGATTGTGCAAAAGGAGATCAAGAGGATATGAAATATGATCTTGCCTTGAAAGATCAGGATGATGATGATCACCAAGACTTTGACGTGCGCATGCAAATTATGCAGATGGTGGATTTTCTAAGTATGGTGATATTATAATATCAGCATGATATTATAATATCGGGTGATGTTAAAATATCATGATGCTCGCGATGTGCCAAGGGTCATTTGATGGGCAAAACACACTATCACTTAAGATTGACGTCCGGATATTTCGACTGCATGATTTTTATCAGGTGATAGACCAAGATCATGATGATGACCCTTCGCGATACAAAAGACCGCTCGACGGGGAAAACTTACTATGACTTAAAGTTGACGTCCAGATATTTCAACCTCAGGATATTATCGGGGGCATTTCAAATATGATGATGATGTTCTTCATACAGCAAAACTGAGTTTATAAAATATGACCCTCTTCTTGCGAATATCAGGTTTGACCAAAACTTTGACTGTGCATAACTCCCTCATATGGATGAATTTTCAAGTGATGTAAAAGGCAAACCTGCATGGAATTTCAAGCTCTTTCTAACTATGAGGTCATAGAAACAAAATATGAACTTTGACAAACTAACCTCATGATGATGACCAACCTCATCTTGACCTTCATGATGATGAACATGACTGATTTTACCAAACCGCCAGAAAGCAGACAACACAAGCCAAAAGAAAAGTTGGGTCCCTGTTTTGCCAAGTCAAAATGGGGCGTGTTGTGTAACCACACAACAACTTGCCACCAAAGAAAATAAACAAATTCCAATGATTCAAGTGATGTGATCACATTTATCTATAGTGTTCTAATTCTGTCTATGTGTCAGCATCATAATCCTCTGAATGATAAAATTTCATTATGGTGATAAAGCTAACAAAGGATCAGGTGTGTGCATATGATTAATTATCCTCATCTTGAAAGTAAGTTGAAAACATAAGTAACTGGTGTTAAACTACATAGTTGGGGATCATCCCTCATAGCCAACCTGGATAGAGCCTTGCTGCCAGCAGGCGTCCATAGCCCCGGCAAGGTTATCTATACAATCTCCCTAAGTAGAGCCCCACTGCCAGCAGGCGTCCATAGCCCCGGTAGAGTTACTTAGATGGCCTAATTTTATTTCTTTTCTGATTTTCCCTTAAAATTTATATTTGATATCATCATGTCAGCTCATTTGTACAAGGTGTAGTCACTTGCAGTTTTAGGTTGGAGATTGTATTGGTAGCAAGGGAGTCCCTTTAGATTTTTCACTTAACACCTATACTAGTGTGTTCAACCAACCCAAGGCTGTTAGGTGTTTCATTGTGATGGATTCACTTTGACCAAGAAAAAGCACCCTGATGAAAAGACATCATAAACCTGATCATGAACACTTCTTAGAATGAATCATAACCTATATTTAAATGTGATCTCATCATCTGAATCCCAACAATTTAATTATTTTCTTAGGGTGATGAAGTGCATCATCCTGACTTACCAGAACAAGGTCCCAACCAAAAAAACAACAACAACAACAAACAAACTGTACAAACAACTATACAAATATACAGTATGATACATATGACTGTCATGAAGTCATTCAGGCCTGGAAATAATGTTTGAGGAATTGTCCATTGACTGGCAACGGGACATCCTCACCTGTTAGGTTCTTAAGCCTATAAGTGCTGTCTCCTAAAATTTTAGAAATCTGAAAGGGACCTATCCATAATCTATCAAACTTACCATGATCACCTTTCTTTTCATGGGCTTTATCCCACATCAGGACTAAATCAGATATCCTGAAAGCTTTAATTCTGGCTCTCTTGTCAAACTAGCGTTTGACAACAGCCTGATGTTTTACAAATTGGTCAATCGCTTGACTTCGTTTTTCTTCCAGATGCATCAACTGAAGCAACCTGACTTCCTGTTTATTATCTATGCCTAGATATTCTTGGGCAAACTGCAGAGTAGGAATTTTCAAGTTTACAGGGAGGAAGGATCTACCCCATATACTAGTTGGAAGGGTGAGTTTCCTAATGCAATTTTCATTCTAGTTCTGTCTACCCATAAGGCATATTTCAGAAATGAGTTCCATTCCCTGGGATTTTTCTCTATCAATTTTCTTATGATACTCAGTAAATTCTTGTTGGTGGATTCTGCTAATCCATTTCCCTGGGGATAGTAGTTGGATGAGAACTTAAGTATGATCCCATGATCAAAAGCCCAACTTGACAATTTGGTGGAAATGAAGGCAGAACCATTATCACTTACCAATGCATAAGGAATTCCATACCTGGTGACAATGTTGCTTTCCAGAAATTTAATGACATCATTAGCAGTACAAGTTTTGCTGCTGATAGCCTCAGTCCATCTGGTACAATAATCAGTAATCGTTAGGACATACCTATGGCCTGAGGAAGACGGAGGATTGATCGGTCCTATGAAATCCATGCCCCACTGTGCAAATGGGCGCTCTTCCATCACTGGCTGCAATGGTTGTGCAGCATATTTTTCTCTGTTGGCAGCAACCTGGCAAACATGACAACATTTAACATGATCAGCCGTGTCTTTAAAAATTGTAGGCCAGTAATATCCTGCTCTGAGGATTGCATGTGTTGTGGCTAATGCTGATCCGTGTGCAGTACCAAACTTGTCATGTAACTCTGTTAAAACTTTATTTGCTTCTGGGTTCTCTAAGCATCTCAGGTATATTCCTTCATAATTCTTCTTGAACAAGGTTCCTCCCTTCATCATATACCTCTGGGATCTTATCTTTAAGGCTCTTCTCTGTGAGGCTTGCATTCTTGAAGGACATCTTCCTGTGATCAGGATGTGCCTGATGTCTGAATACCATTCCCCATTGTCTTTCTCATTGATCACATACTGCTGACTGATGATGTTTGGATCAGTTTCAGATATCATCTGGCTCAGAGCTTGTCCTCTTACTAGCTTCATTGGTGTGATCTCCATGTCATATTCTTGTAATACAGTAATCCATTTGGCCCTTTTTTCACCAGGTTCACTCTGCATCAGCAGCATCTTTACTGCTGCATCTGGTACCACAGCAATCACTTTGCTTCTCAGTATATAATGTCTGAACTTTTTTACTGCTCTGACTAATGCGAGTGCCTGTCTTTCAACATCTACATATCTCAACTCAGCATCCCTGAAAGGACAACTCATGAAAGCAATTGGTTTCTCTTCTTTCTCTTCATTTCTTTGAGTTAACACTGCTGCAGAAGTATGTTCTGAGGCAAATGAGTAGATGTAGAAATCTCTTGTATAATCTGGACTAATGAGGACAAGAGCATCTGAAATGGCCTTCTTTATATCTTCAAAGGCAGCCTTGGCTTCTGGTGTCCACTCAATTTGTGTATCTTTTTTCAACATGGCATTTAGTGGTCTGACAATCTCAGCAAAGCCGGTGATGAACTTCCTCACAAAATTTATCTTACCAAAATAAGATTTAAGTTCCTTTTTGCTTCCTGGAAGTTGTAACTTCATAATAGATTCCACCCTGTCAGGATCAATGATAATTCCATCTTCTTTGATCAGGTGGCCTAGTAATTTTCCTGTTGTGACTCCAAATATGCACTTCTTAGGATTCAAAGATATTCCATATTCTTCACATTTCTTCAGTACACTTCTGAGATCAGCAACATGATTTCCTCTTTCCTTGGAGAATACTGTCAGGTCATCCATGTAGATGACTATACATTTTCCTATTAAGCCTCTGAAGGCTATGTCCATTGCTCGCTGGAATGTAGCTCCAGCATTTATAAGTCCAAATGGCATACGTCTATATGCAAATATCCCCCACTTTGTGGTGAAGGCAGTTTTTAATCTGTCAATTTTATCAACCATCACTTGGTTGTATCCTGAAAAACCATCCAAGAAGGACATCATCTTGGCTCCATTCACAATTTGTAGAACTTCATCCAAAGAGGGCAAAGGATAATTATCCTTCTCTGATGCTCTGTTCAGGTTCCTGAAATCTACACATAATCTGATGTCTCCATTCTTCTTTCTGATTGGCACAAGATTCACCACCCAAGTGGAGTGCCTCACAGGAAATATTATCCGGGCATTTAACAATTTCTTGACTTCTTCAAGGATGATTGGTTCAAGCAGAGCATTGACTGGCCTCTGCTTCTGTCTGAAAGGTTTTGCATCTGGCTTGAGAGGTATAGTACGAGTTATGACAGAAGTGTCATATGTCTTTAGCTCATCATAAGTCCATGCAATTACATGTATGTAATCCTTAAGGGCCTGAGTTATTCCTTCTAACTCTTCAGGTGTACAAACCTTACCCAATAAGACATTTCTCTTGTCATCAGCTTGTCCAATATTCACCTGTGAATATTGACCTCCATCAGCCTTAGGCAGATCCCTATGTTTAAGCATATTATCTAGATCAAAGGCTCTTTCTAATTCAATCATACCTTTGGGAATTCTGTTGCTAGGCAACTCTAATATCTCATCTTCTTCCCAGACATGATCTTCCATATCATTCTCATCTATAATCTGAGCTTCAAATATGTCTCTGTTTGATATGAAGTCCAGGATGTGTTGATCATCATCAAACACCTAGAGATTAGTCACATTGTCAGGTACTGAAGGTACTGATACCAATTCTACTGAAAATCTCTTCAGACCAGATATAGACAGTGGTTCCAATGTATTGGCGGCCTGGGCAAGTGCATCTGCCCTCTGGTTCTGTTCTCTTGGTACGTGAATGATATTAAAGGCATCAAAGTCTTCAATCAGGTCCCACACACGATGCCTGTAATTTGATAGCTTTCTGTAATTACAAGAGTAAATTCCTCTTACTTGTCTCACAATCAGTTCTAAATCTCCAAAGACATGCAAGATTTTCACTTTCTTCTTATGGGCAAACAACATTCCATGAATCAGAGCTTCATACTCTGCGACATTATTGGTGCAGGGGAACTATAGTCTGTAAGCTGCTAAGTAGGATTTCCCTGATGGATCAATAAGGTCAATTCCTACCCCGGCACCTTGCTTGGATTTGGATCCATCAAACCTCAGGATCCAAGGCTTATCTTCAGCAGGACATTTGTCTTCAGCAGGATATTTACTTGAACTTCCTTTCTTCTTTGCAGCTCTGGCTGCTGCTCCGCCTGATATCCACTTTAACTTGGGGATGTCATCCTCAAGTTTCTTCTTTCCTTTATTTGGTGAGCCTGATGGCTTTTCTGTTTTCTCTTCCATCTCAGCAGGAGGATGATGTTCAGCACATACAGCTGCATGCTTCTTCAAAATATGTAAGCATAGTGAGCAAGTTGTTTCTGAGTGAAGTGCCTCATGCAACCTACACCAACCTTTAATTAAAACCTCCTGGGGAGATTTACGCTGTTGTGTCATCTTTTCTATTTCTTTTACCAGAAATTCTTCAAACTTCGTTAGGTCACTGCCTTTATCTTCATCAGACAACTCATAATCTGATTCCATGAAGCAATCACTACCAGGAGTGATCTTTTCTTTTCTCATATCATTTATCGGATCCGACACCAGGACCTCTTCTGTTTTCCAGATATGATCTTCATCATGATCCGTCGACTCTTCTGTTCTCCGGATATGATCTTCATCAGGATCCGTCGGTACCTCTACTTCTGCAGAAAACAAATAAGAATTAGTGCCATCATCATCATCAGACATAGCACTCACCTCGGAATATGATGATGATGCTTCACTATATGTTTGCTCTAGTATCATCATGTCTAAGCATGGTTCACAAGTCTTTTCTAAATGTGCTTCGCCATGTAATCTGCACCATCCATCAATCAAAATATCATTAGCAGATATATTCAATAATTGGCAATGTTTTACCTGAGTAGATAAATGCATCTCAAAATCTCTGAAGCGATCTATTTCATTCTCATTATCTGGATCATTACCAAACTCCAGACTCGGCATGTCCTCATGATAATCATCATGATGATGATGATGAACATCCAGCATCAGGATCTCTTCTATTTTAACAGTCTGTGGCCTAATGTGATAAACTCCAGGTTCTACGTTTACATACATGATCTCATTTGTTTTGTTATATTCCGTGATCATATGTCTCATCTTAGGCTCAGCATCAATCCTGATCTGATTAGGTATACCTTTCCATGGTAACCACATGTGACTGAAGTCTGTGGACATATATCCGTTAAGCGTTTTAGACCAGTCTCGGCTAAGCAACATCCCATATGTATCAGGTATGTCCACTACCTGAATGTCAATGTAATACTGGATCCGAGGATCAGATGCTAGCTGCATGTGAATGTGAGTCAGTTCTCCTACGACACTTACTTCTGTCTTGTCCAGTTGAGTGACCTTCTTTAAGGATTTAGCAGGATGCAGTCCTAATGCGTTGCATATTGACAAAGGCATAGCATTCGTTGAGGCTCCTGAATCAACTAAACAGTTGTGTAAGTTCTTGCTGAACATTCTTATAGTGAGGAGAAACAGAGGTGATTCAGTTTTATCTCTATACAAGGTCATGTGGGAGGTTTCAACAGCTTGGACTGTAGCTGACACTTTGGGCTTGATAAAGTTATCTTTGGCAGCATGATCTTTGCCATTGGATTGACTTGAAAGATGATTATCCTCTTTAGGAGCAGCATCATCTAGTGACTTCATGAATGCCCTTTTGATGGCAGGAGTTTTCAGTAACTCAGATAAGGACAGGCTGATCTTGACTTTCTTCATTTCATCAGCCAAATAGCTGACTAACTTGTCAGGCTCCTGAGGTGCATTTACGACTTTTGTTACTGTGTTTTGAGGAGACAAGTATTGAGCATTCACCTTAGGGAATCCAGGGTTATTGCTAGCCTTAGGATCAGGAGGTGTGTTGAAGTTGTTTGGAGGTAGAGATGATGTCAATGGACCAGCAGGTCTGTTGGCATTGCTCCTCAGGTTATAATTGTGCTTACCAGGATATTGCTGCTGGTATGCATGTACTTCCTCATGCTCTCTTGCAGGTTCATTTTCATCCTCAAAGGGGAAGACATAGTTTGTTTCAAAGGTTAAGGCAGATTCTTCACATGTCTGATTATAATCCTGATGAGGTTGATTTGTGTACGTTTCTAACACAGAAGCTGAGTCATATCCACAAGGAACTATTTCATTTCCTTCTGCCTGAGGTGGATTTCCAGAAGTATTAGACACTTCAGTCTGAAAGATGCTGGCAGCAATCCTAAATTGTGGACAATCTAATTCTGCATGTGCATTTGTATTGTGAATCCTGCACCAATTGGTAAGGGCTGCTTCAGCAAGATTGACTCTAGTAGTCTGTTTGGCTTCACCAGGAGGCTGATTGTCTAGGGGTGATGGTAATGAACCGTTATTTGGCCTAGAGTTCCACACTTTGGGTTGTCTAGGAGGATTATTATTGTTTCCACCATTATTGTTGAAGTTATTGTTGTTATATCCTCTGTCAGGGTAGTTTGGTCTGTCATTGGAATAACTCCTATTCTGACCTGACTGTGAATAAAACCCTTGATTTCTCAAATGTGTTACTTCTGTGGTGAGTTTTCTGAGTTGAGCAGAAATTTCTTTGATTTCCTCCTTCTCCTCTTGAGCTTTGGCCACTACATTTTCAGTCTGAGGCTTGAAAAAGGAAGATCCATGGTTGTTGTTGGATAGATCTGTACCCTGAGGTGTCTAAGCATGTGCAGGATATTGTGGCAATTGGCTATTTCCATTAGGAGGAGGCATAATACTCAATGGAGGTACTTGCAAAGGTGCAGGCATGACTGCTAGGGGTATCAATGATCCATTTGGATATTGTGCAGGATATTGTGAAGGATAAGCTACAGGATATTGTGCTGGATATTGTGATTGCATGCCAGGCAAAGTAGGGAATGCTATATTTGGAGTAGGAGCAGGTATCAACTGCTGATTTACCTTGATAGCTTCTTGAAAAGCTCCTGTCAAAGTAGTGATCTCAGGATGTGTTCTCCTGATGAACATGGAAGTTAATGGATCCAGGGCTGAATAATAGATACTCCTAGCAGCAGCATCAGTCACCACATATGGGGCAACTAGCTTGGACAACATTTTCTGAAACCTAGCATTGAAATTGGCAATAGGCTCATTCTCAAATCTTTTGATTGTGGCAAACATGTGGTAATTCATGGATGGATCAATAGGGACTTTGAACCTGTCAACAAAGGCTTTCTCTAAGACAACCCACGAACTGACAGAAGCTTGGCCAAGACTGATGAACCAATTATAAGCCTCTTCCCCTAGGGAAAAAGGAAATAATCTGCACACCACGTCCTGATGTTCTATTCTGGCTCTGCAGCACGCTTCTTTAAATGTCCTGATATGATCATCAGCATCTTGATAAGGATGATACCTTGGGCAAAGTTTGTCCGGATTCTTTGGTAACTCATGATATGCAATAAAAGTCAAGGGTGACTCCGCTGCAAAGAACGACATTGCAGCTTGAGGGGGCTGAACTGGTGGTGCAGTTGGCTGAGGTTGAACTAAAGGTATACCCTGGGTTTGAACAGGAGGTGTCGCGGATATACCAGAAGGTATTTGCAAACAGACAGGGGTCACAGGAGGAGGTCCTGGTGAAGTTCTAGACGCACTAGACCCTGGAGTATGGTGAATGTCCACAGTCCTAGGTCTGAAACCTCTAACAGGCAATTCTTCAAAAACTTCACTAGGTCTAGAACTGGTATTTATCCTGTAAGCCAGGATTTCTCGATTTGGAGGCAAATTAGCTGAAACTTTGCAAATATGGGCTGGATTCCACCGGATGAGGTGATATTTGCGGTTAAACGGTAAATCAGACTGGATATTTACGAAATATTTGCGAAGATACTACAAATATGACAGGATATTGGGATATCCTGACCCGTAGCACAAGATCTTAAGTGTTTAAGGCTCAAATTCTCAAAGCTTGAACAAATTTACTCATCTTTAGCCGATATTAGTGAATTCAGAGAGATCTACTGTAAAGCCTGCAATATTCATGTGAGATCTGGAAATCTTTACATAGAATGTGCATATACAATCTTGTCACAGCAAATATTTACAAAATTTACTGGAATTCACGAGTGATCTGAGGTTACCTTACTCTTATACGTCATCAAACCTGAAAATACTGATGATGTTGCGTTATCTTCCGGTCGAGCCCTCCTTCTAGCGCCAATTTATGTTGGTCATGATGTTAGTCATTCGCAAACATAGAATAAAAGTTACACAACAACCTTTACTCATCTTGAAAGATACGATGAATTCAGAGAATTCATGATCCCAAGTCTCTATTGATTAGGTCTTAATCTACTGACGTTACTCAGTGGTTGATGTGTGTTGCTGTTTTCCATTCAGGGGCCTTACGTGTTTCTGCAAAGTTCATCATTATCTTCAAATATCCTGCTCTGTATGTCTGCTCTGCATAAATCTCCAACAATTCTACCTTTGCATTGTGAATTTAGTCAAATAATGTGCCTACAGGCTGATATTTGCATGATTTCTACCATTATTTATGATTCTTTGCATGATATTTTCAATACTACATGCATTTAACTCAAATATGCTAATGATTTTTAGTTACCTACGGGATTTCAACATATTTCTCTGTTCTGCTTGTTATTTATCATGATTTGCAGTTATGGTGATGAATTTATGAAATTGAAAAAAAAAAAGGAAAAGGGTTAAAGAATAAGATTCCCAAAACTACTTGACTTAGATCACTGATCCACATACAAGCTCCCATACATGCAATGAAAAGAAGGAAACTAGAATCATACTTCACCAGGACATTCCACAAATCCGCATGATCTAGTGCAAATCTTCAAAGGAAAAGTTGATAACAACATGTAATGAAATGAAAGTGCTTCTAGTTGAACACAACATTCACCAGTACATATCCAGAAACCAACAGGAAGATTACGTAAAATTTACAATCAGGATGTAATCTGAAACTTCATATCCATTCAGTATGCTCAAGAACAGGTACATTTACAGTGATCTGAAGAAAGAACCTTGACATTTCAACAATTCTATCCTCATTAGTCTCAGTAATCCGATCTCCTAATTGATTCTACAGTAATCGGCTTTATGCGCCAGATGCGTCTGTGTATCTTAATGTGTCCCTCTTTTATCTCCCCAGGATCTGGCTCTTATATAGAACAAATGCTAGAAAATAGTTACAATGATCCAAGGATCAGGATCCTCTCATAATAATCAACGGTCCAGATGAAAAGCACATGCTTCGCCGGTTGGCAAATGTACAGTTGGCACAGAATATTCTAGCATCTTTGATTTGATTCGGTCTCCAGCTGGCAAATAGCATATTTGACAATATCCTCCTCACTTCTGGTTCATGTTGCCCCCATGTGCAACTTTGTAATTATCAGCTTCAGCAGCAGCTCTAACAGCATCATGACTTCCTGCAAATAAACAGACAAACATTAAGTTCATCATCATGCGGATAAACAATAGGAAGTAAACGTTTTATTAAACATGCCTCAAAATGTGCAGCTATAGGCAATAGGGCTTCATACCTGTGGAAAATATGCACTAAATGCATAAACAGCGTTAAAAAAAAAACACTCAGGTCAACCATCGTTTCATTTTCCCACCCATTTCCTTGTATATCGGGTTCAAATATGATCATGTATGTCAAAATATACAAGGAAATAACCGCTTTTAACAAATTATTTCAAATCCGGCCTTGCATGCTCTTTTTGTATGTTTCGGGTCATCATCATATTCACATCGGTGTGACCACATATGATCGGGGTGACAAAATTAGACTTGGCCGATGGCAACAGTTATACCAACGCCAAAAATCATGATGATGCCCAACTCTATGTCTTCTATCTAGCTGCAGGATATCATGAAATATGATGCTCCTCCCTTCCGAATGCTCTGATGAAAAGCACATCAGGATGTTTCGCTTCTGCATATTGGGGAAAGAAAAACATCATCGTCATCATCATGCCGAAGGAAAATAGGAGGATTTGGAATATGATCCTGCTGCTGAGGAAAGGAATATGATGGTGACGTCATCGTCATATTCGGGCTTCATTAAAATGCAAAAGATGATGTCACCATCATGTTTCGTTAAGATCAGGGGATAAATGTAATATCGGGTCACCTTCGGAAGATGATCAAGTGATGAATGTAATATGACCCCTTTGCGGCCAAGGTAACCCTCTCGAAAGATCAGGATGATGATGATGATCATCATCATATTCGCACTAGGTGATTTAAAATATGATCCTGCTGAATGTCCAGATGACGTCATCAGGATATCCGGGGCTTTTGTTAATCTTAGAACATGACGTCATCGTCATATTCGCGAACTGGATCGTGTTTTGGAAAATATCCTGCCGAAGGAGAAATGTGATGGTGATGTCATCCTGATATTTGCTTCTTCGTTTATCAGGTCGGGATGACGTCATCAGGATATTTGCAAAAGGTTATATTTCTCGGCAGGAGGACATTATGAAATATCGGGTAGACAAACAAGATCATGATGATCTTGACAACATGACTTAGGAATGGAATATCACCCTCCCTTTGAAAGATAGGGTGATCATCATGATTGTGCAAAAGGAGATCAAGAGGATATGAAATATGATCTTGCCTTGAAAGATCAGGATGATGATGATCACCAGGACTTTGACGTGCGCATGCAAATTATGCAGATGGTGGATTTTCTAAGTATGGTGATATTATAATATCAGCATGATATTATAATATCGGGTGATGTTAAAATATCATGATGCTCGCGATGTGCCAAGGGTCATTTGACGGGCAAAACACACTATCACTTAAGATTGACGTCCAGATATTTCGACTGCATGATTTTTATCGGGTGATAGACCAAGACCATGATGATGACCCTTCGCGATACAAAAGACCGCTCGACGGGGAAAACTTACTATGACTTAAAGTTGACGTCTGGATATTTCGACCTCAGGATATTATCAGGGGCATTTCAAATATGATGATGATGTTCTTCATACAGCAAAACTGAGTTTATAAAATATGACCCTCTTCTTGCGAATATCAGGTTTGACCAAAACTTTGACTGTGCATAACTCCCTCATATGGACGAATTTTCAAGTGATGTAAAAGGCAAACCTGCATGGAATTTCAAGCTCTTTCTAACTATGAGGTCATAGAAACAAAATATGAACTTTGACAAACTAACCTCATGATGATGACCAACCTCATCCCAACCTTCATGATGATGAACATGACTGATTTTACCAAACCGCCAGAAAGCAGACAACACAAGCCAAAAGAAAAGTTGGGTCCCTGTTTTGCCAAGTCAAAATGGGGCGTGTTGTGTAACCACACAACAACACTTCAAACAATTAAGATGATTTTCTTGGTTACATGCGTGAGAGATGCAATTTGTTGTTCTTTTTAACCAAGATGCTTTATGCAAATTTGTGGTTCATTTTAAGTCCAAAATCGAAGTGTTTGGTTTGTCATTTGTTGGCACACCAAAGGGTAAATTTTAGAGCACCAAAACTTAAAGTGTTTCACACACACACACAAAGAGATTTGCTGTGATTTGTTTGATCAATTTTAACACACCAAATTTGAAATGTTGTCTAAGATCTAACATGCAAAAGTGTTGATTTTAGATTGCCAAATCAAAGTGTTTGCTAACTAAAACATCAAACCACCCTGCAAAAATTTTTGTTAGTATCCATCGTATGACCTGCGACAAACTTATTTGTACCTGCACAGAGAGCAAAGTCAGTTTCTCACAATAGCACTAAAACAAGTATGCGAAAGCGCCACTGCAGGTAGAACAACCCGACTTACAGAAAATGGCGATGATTAAAATTATAGTGCTACTTTAATATAGTAAAAGTGACACAAAACCCGATAGCGCTACTTTAAGGTAGTTAAAACGACAAATTACAGGATGGTGCTAATACACCTATTAGAAGGCGATGAACCAGACGATAGCGCTAATAAGGGTATGGGATAGCGTCACTGCGCGACTGTCCAGAGAATCTACTTACTCTGTGGATGGCGCCGACCTGAGTGATGGTGCTAATACGACACTGAACACGTCCGACCTGCAAGAAAAGTAATTTTTCCTTCTAATGCCAGGGGTCAGACAGCAAAATAAGGGTCTTGTTTAGCCTTGTTAGCCAAGGTACATGAAAAACCAGATGATGTCTAAGTTAAAGTGCCTATTTAGACCCCTTGTAAAAATTTTGACATAACCCCCCCTTACAACTTCAACATCTCTGTGTAACCCAAGAGCAAAAAGACCACTACAAATGGTAGGGAGAGCTTAAAACAGTAAATGTGAGTGGGTGAGAGAAGTGGGAAATGCAGCGCAGAAATGGCGTCAAAATAGAAGATGGAGCTGAACCGAGGTAGTGATGGCGCCACTGCGATGGTATAATAGCGCTACACCTGTAAAACACACATATCTCACGCAAAAACTCATGAAACAAGATTAGACTGGACCTTGTGGGTCCCACCGGGCATGCCAATGTAGATTAGAAAGGCAAATGAGGGAAAAACACAAAACCAAATGCAATAAACACATAAGATTATACCTCACAAATGCAAATCTAATCCCATCAAGGGAAGAAGGAGCCTTTGCACCCAAACAAGCTCCTATGACCAAGATGATCCCTAAACAAATGGATTTCAATGTGAAATGCTCATAAATCGTGCAACTCACTATCCTAGCTCAAGAATGATTTTGGCATTATTCCTTTGCATAGACTTGATTCTCCTAAATGGCTTGGGAGAGGTCTTATTTATAGACTTTAAGAGGGGTTTTTGATCCAAGGGTGGAGAATGGAGATGATATGGAGGGCTCAGATTTAATCTATCAAAATGGATGGTTATGAATAAAAGTGATTCTTTTATTCATTTTGGGGAAGAGGAAAGTATGGGGCAAGATTATTCCCAAATAAAAGATTCATGGAGGGACATGTAAAATGAATTAAAATTTCATTTGGGGGGAAATGTAAAATGAATTAAAAATTCATTTGGAGGGAAATGTAGAAAATGAATTAAAAATTCATTTGGGGGGAAATGGAGGTATAGGCATGGGAAGAAAGATATTTTATTGTGATGTGGGATTTTAGGTGGATTTATTCCCATTTATTTATTTGGGAAATGTGGGAGAGTGGGTTAAACTTGGTTTAACCACCCAAATGAGGGATTAGGGTTAATTAATATTGATTTTATTTAATTAACCCTAAGGCTAGAATAAGTGGGGTTAAATTAATTAGTTAATATGATTTTAACTAATTAATTAGGTTTAGTGGCAAAAAAAGGGAAAAATGATTTAGTAAATATTGCATATTTACTAAATTTATTTGGCTAAGTTTGATACTATTGAATTAATAAAATTAATTCAATTATCTGGGGTAAATTGATGAGAAATGGGGAAATGAAGATTTAATTAATTAAATAAAATTTAATTAATTGGTTTAAGCGGGGAATTGACATGATTAGGGATATCAGGAGTCAGTTTGGTGATCGAGGCATTTTTAGGTGTCTACAGTTAGATATATAAAGATATTTACAAATCATTTTATCACACACAATTCTTATGCAAGCTTGATGCCAAAACTCTACTGCAATTGCTATTGAAGATCAGTGACTTGTTGAGGCTCTTCAAAGTATTCTTTATTTGCCATCTTGGAGACAATGGATGAAGATTAGGAATCAAGATCTTGAGTCTATCTTACTCTTCCTAGGGTTTGTACACCCTTTGCATGATCGGGAGAAGGGTTGAAGGCTCCAACAACAAGATTGGAGATCCTCGACAAGAATTGTTGATTCACCTTCTTGTTCATGCAAGTCTTCATTTATCTCATCTCCTTGAGGTGAAGTTGTATGTGTTTATTGATGTAAAGCAAGTTGTTGATCTTCCCTTGATTGAGACATCTAGGGTTTGATTTTATGCATAACACATTGTTAGGTTTGCACACACTTTTGCAAATCTTTATCTTTAGCTATTGTTGAGGTAGAAATACCAAAGATGGGACTTGACTGAGGAAAGCTCCTATATAGCCACAACATTTTCCTTCTTTTGTATGTGCAAATCATGTTTTGCAGGTTCCAGCGAAAAGAATCTATAGGAAGAAGGATATTACAGGTACAGTTGTGATAGACTTTCAGCTTTTTGGATTTTGAGACTTGCGGGACATTAGAGCGGGTACCCTAGTCCAACCATGGGTTATTTTCAGGATCTGGGAGCCTTTTAGCAGTCTTAGACATCCTGTGCAGAAGCTTTTTCAGTTCAGAAACTTGCGGGACACTGGAGTGGGCACCCTAGTCCATGTGGCCCTCAAAATCTAGGTACTCAGTTTCTGAAACCCTCTCTCTGCACTTCTATGATCAGTTTTGCCAGTTATTTCATCAGTTTATGAGAATTTCTGATTTAAGGCATAATTAGAATTTTACTTGGTTGAAAGAAAAGCACTTGATAAAATCTTGATTAGGGCCTCAGGTTTCATAACCACGCGAGTGTAAGGGATAGACAAAGTGATTAGAAGCTTGTTTACAAGTTTGGCCTTTGTCCTCCCAATGCTTAGTGGTGGAAATTGTAGCATTTTAGCTTGCTTAAACAAACTATCAATTTTCACCCTAAATAAAATAAAAATCAATCTTTTAGTCAAAAGGTCAGATCTCCATCTTACACATGTAAGTGTACATATGTCCTCACCCCTTACATGTGTCATAGCTCATTAATTGGAACTCTTCCCAAAATGATTTTTTAATTCATTTCTAATTCTCCTCTCTTCCCAATGTGAATTTTTAATTCACAAATAATGAGAGCCATCCAATCTCATTGACCAAATCTTAACCCTTGATCTCTCTTACCCAACCCTCTTGTGACACTTGTCACAAGACTACAACTTCAATCCAAACCCTAATCCTCAAGCATTCCTAGCCATTGATCTAAACATTCAATCCTCACCCTCCATCCTTTTATCAAAAATCTATAAATAAGAACCCCCTCTAAGACATTTTAATCACTTCTTCTTGCATCCTTACTATGTCAAAATCTCTCCAAAATCTCCTCATCCTAACACCATAATGCCAAAATCATTCTAGCCTATCTATCCTCATCTCTATCTCTATCCAAAATCTAAATCCTTTCATCTACATTTGTTTTGAAAGCAATAGAGAAATCCACATTTCTACATTCATCTACTTGGGTAAAGCTAAGGAGTTTGGGTGCAACTCCTTCCACCTTATCTTGGATTGTGGATCTAATCGTAAGGTATAATCTTTGTTTTTATGCATTAGATTTGTGTTTTTAAGCTTCATTTTGTTTTCACTAATCACAATAGTGTCTGAATTTCTTTACTGCTCTAACTAGAACAAGGGCTTGCTTTTCAACATTCATATATCTAAGCTCTACATCCCTAAATGAAGAAATCATAAAGGTGATGGGTTTCTCTTCTTTTTCTTCACTCCTCTGTGTTGGGAATGCTGCACAGGTATGCTCTGAAGCAAATGAATAAATGTAAAACTCTCTTGTATAATTTGGGCTGACAAGGACAGGTGCATCCACTATGGCCTTCTTGATATCCTCAAACATAGCCTTTGCTTCAGGTGTCCATTCAATTTTGGCATCCTTCTTAAGCATTACATTGAGTGGCCTAACAATTTGTGCAAATCTTGTGATGAACTTCCTCACAAAATTTATCTTACCAAAGTGAGATTTTAGTTTTTTCTTATTCCCTAGAAGTTGTAGCTTCATTATAGAATCAACCTTGGCAGGGTCAATGGTGATCCCATTTTCTGATATTACATGTCCAAGTAACTTACCTGTAGTCACCCCAAATATGCATTTCTTTGTGTTAAGTGAGATACCATATTGCTACCATTTCTTAAGTACCTTTCTGAGGTCTTCTATATGGTCACCTCTCTTCTTTGAGAAAATGGTCAGGTCATCCATGTATATGACGATGCACTTACTAACTAAGCCTCTGAATGCTATGTTCATTGCACACTGGAATGTGACCCCAGCATTGATGAAGCCAAAAGGCATGCATCTATAAGCAAATATCCCCCACTTGATGGTGAATGATGTCTTTAGTCTATCTATTTTGTCTACCATCACCTGGTTATATCTTGAGAAACCATCTAGGAAAGACATCATTTGAGCTCCATTCACTATTTGTAAAACTTCATCTAACGAGGGAAGAGGATAGTTATCCTTTTCTAAGTCTCTATTTAAATTCTTGAAGTCTACACAAATACGTATTTCTCCATTCTTTTTTCTGATTGGTACTAGATTGGCTACCCATGTTGAGTGCCTGACAGGAAATATGATCCTTGCATTCAATAACTTTTTAACTTCTTCCAAAATTATGGGCTCTAGTAGTGTGTTGACTTGCCTCTGCTTTTTCCTGAATGGTTTGGCATTCAGCTTCAATGGGATAGTATGGGTGATGACCGATGTGTCATATGTTTTTATCTCATCATAGGTCCAGGCAATAACATGGATATAATCTTTTAGTGCCTGAGTTATTACTTCTTTCTCTTCTTTAGAACAAATGTTACCAATCAGGACATTCCTTGTATCCTCGCCTTGTTCTATGTTGACTGGTGAATACTCTCCTCCATCTATCTTGGGGAGATCCTTTTGTTTTATCATGTTGTCAAAGTTAAAAGCTCTTTCGAGCTCAATCATGCCTTTTGGAATTTTGTCGCTTGGCAAGTCTATAATTTCTTCATCTTCCCATATATGATCTTCCAAGTTCATATCATCTAGGATTTGTGCTTTGCATATATCCCTATTTGCTATGAAGTCTAGGATATGTTGATCATCATCGAACACTTGGAAATTAGTCACATTATTAGGTATGGAGGGCACTGATACCAATTCGACTGAAAATGTCTTCATCCCAGAGATGGATAGAGGTTCCAATGTGTTGGCAGCTTGTGCCAGTTTATCAACTCTATGATTTTGTTCTCTAGGGACATGCATGATGTTGAATGCATCAAATCCTTCTATTAGGTCCCAAACTCTATGCCTGTAGTTTGACAACCTCTTATAATTACATGCATATATATACTTCTAACTTGTTTTACCACTAATTCTGAGTCTTCATAGACATGCAAAATCTTGACTTTCTTTTTAAGAGCGAACAACAATCCATGAATTAAGGCTTCGTACTCTGCCACATTATTAGTGCATGGGAACTGCGACTTGTATGTTGCTAAAAAGGACTTCCCTTATGGATCAGTGAGGTCAATGCCCACTCCAGCTCTGTGTTTGGACTTAGAACCATCAAATTTGAGAATCCATGGCTTATCTTTTGTTAATGTCTTATTAGGACCTACTCTTTTCTTTTTGGCTCTTGCTGCTACACCGCCTAATATCCATTTTAGGTTTTGAGGTTCAATCTTTATCACCTCTGGTGATTTCTATGAGCATGATATATCTTTTCTTTTCATCACTTTGATGTTATCACCTTCATCCTCTGGATGTACTGGAATCTTTTTTTTTCATCTTCAGAGATATCATTGATATCATGTAATTTGTCTTTGGAGTACAAATTTTCTTCTTTGTTCAATACATGTAAACATAGGGCACATGTTGTTTATGAGTGTGGTGCCTCATGTAATGGAACCATCCTTCAGTCAATGTCTAATGTGAAGGAACTCCTTGTAGAATAAGTATCTGAACTTGTTTGGACAAAAAACTATCAAACTTTGTCAGATGGCTCCTTCTATCTTCATCTGATAGTTCATAGTCTGACTCAATTAGGCAGTTAGTCCCTGGGTGATAACAATTTCCTTTTCATGAGGATCTTCATCACATATTAGAATTTATTTTGAATTGTATATGCAGGCATTATCTTGATATAAGTTCTTTTCACATGTCTCTATATCTGGAAAAAATAAACAAGAATCAGTACTATCATCATCATAAATTTTGATAACATTGGTTGGTGATGATCCTATTTCATTACAAGTTTTCTCTAACTTAACCATATCCAAACATGTTTCACAATTCTTTTCTAAATGTGCTTCATCATGAAATCTGCACCAACTAGATATCAGAATATCCTCGGCAGACGTCCCATTCTGCTGGCACCTTTGTACTTCTCTAGAGAGATACTTTTCAAATTCAGTGAAGTGATCCATTCCCTCTTCATCTGTTGAATAATATTCATATTTAAGGATAACTCTTTCTTCCTTATCATGGTCTTTATGTATTTACATAATATTCACCAAGACTTATTCAATCCTAATTGTCTGAGGTCTTATATCATTAACTATTGGCTCAACATCTACATACAATACCTCATTAGTATTGTTGTACTTGGTTATCATGTGCTTCATCCTAGGTTCAACTTCTATCCTTTTCTAGTTAGGGATTCCTTTCCAGGGTAACCACATATGATTGAAATCAGTGGCCATGTAACCATTAAGTGTTTTGGACCAATCCCTACTGAGCAACATTCTTTAGGTATTAGGGATATCCACTATCTGGATGCCAATGTAATATTCTACCCTTGGGTCTGACACAAGCTGCATGTGGATATGATTTAGTTCTCCTACCACACTAACCTCTATTTTATCAAGTTGTGTCACCTTCTTGAGGGATTTGGTTGGATGTAAGCCTAATGCATTGCAAATGGATAGTGGCATTACATTCGTTGATGCACCTGAATCTACTAGATAGTTGTGTAGGTTCTTGCCAAATATTCTTAAAGTAAGAATAGAGGTGACTCAAGCTTATCTCTGTATAGAGTCATGTGTGACGTCTCAGCAGCTTAGACAGTGGCCTGTATTTTATTCTTTACATTGTTTTCCTTGGGTGCATGATCTCCAGCCATGATGTGATTAGGATTATGACCAGGGTTATCATCCCTTGATGTGGATTCATCTAAAGACTTCAAGAAGGCTTTATTGATGGCTGGAGCCTTGAGTAATTCTGACAAGGATAGACTAATTTTGATCTTTTTCATCTCTTCTTCCAGATATGTGACTAGTTTATCTAATTCAGGTAGCTAGTGATGGCTTTTGTCACTATATTTTGAGGCATGAAGTACTAAGTATTCACCTTGGGAGGACTAGGATTGTTATTTTCTTTTGGATCTGGTGGTGTGTTGAAATTGTTAGGAGGAACATATGTGGTCAATGGACCAGCTGGTCTATTAGGATTACTCCTAAGGTTATAATTATGTCTACCCTGGTACTGCTATTGGTAAGCATGAACCTCTTCATGTTCTAGCTTTGGTTCATTTTTATCCTCAAAGGGGAACACATAATTTGACTCAAATGATAATGCAAACTCTTTGCATGCTAATGTATAATTCTTAAGAGTTGAAGTCCTTTGATGATGTTGATGACTAATAGAACTTTCTAGCACAAGGGTGTATTCATATCTCAAGGGTGCAATTTCATTTCCTTAAGGATAGGGAAGATCTCCTGCAGTATTAGACACTTCAACAAGGAAAAGACTAGCTGCTATCTTGAACTAAGGGCAATCTAGCTCAATGTGTGCATTGGTGTTGTGTATTCTACACCAATTTGTGAGTGCAACCTCTGCTAAATTCACCCTAGTAGTTTGTTTAGGTTCAGTGGGAGGTTGATTCTCCAATGGTGATGGCAAGGAGCCATTATTTGGCCTGGTGTTCCATGTTCTAGGTGGCCTAGGGGTGGCATTGTTATTGCTATCATTATTGAAATTCCTATCATTATTATATGCCTTGTCAATATATTCGGACCTATCATTGTTGTTTTCATACCCCTTATCAGGATATCCTCTATTCTGATTCGACTGAGAATAGAAGTTTTGACTCCTCATATGTGTGATCTCAGTAGTTAATTCTCTCAATTGTGCAGATATCTCCTTGATTTCATCTTTCTCCTCTTGAGCTTTGGCTACTACATTTTCTTGTTGATGTTTAAAGAAAGAGCTGCCACCACTATTGTTTTGCACTATATCTTGAGATGTTTGTCCAGGATAAGGTATCATCTAGCCATTTCCAATTGGAGGGGCATAATACTAAGTGGAGGTACCTGCAATGGGCTAGGCATGATGTCTAGAGGTAACATGACTCCATTAACATGTGGTTGTGTAGGATATGCAGGATATCTAGAGTTGGGAGTGAAGCCAGGTGTTAATTGTTGATTGACTTTGATGGTTTCTTCATAAGCACCTACCAGAGTAGTGACTACAGGATGTGCTCTGTAATGAAATAACTTGCACAATGGAAGAAGATAATATGAAATATTCTACAAATACTTGATAATAATTGAGAATAATAGGCCACTTCAAGGGGGCAGCCTCCAAATATCTCCAATGAGAACACACTTCACAATATATGATGAAATAAGATTCATATCCTCCTATATATACCTAATTATGCTTAGGATGAATAGACACACCCCTATATAACACCTAGTCCGACCTATCTAACTAAATAATAATATAATAATGATAACATGACTTAATTAGGAGTTAAGATAGCCACAAGCTAACTATTCATAACCCTATGTACACTAATATTAAGGGTGTAGCATGCTCTCCTGATGAACATAGATGTCAAAGGATCTAAGGTAGAATATAATATGGATCTACTTGCTTCATCACCTACATTATAGGGAGAAACTAACTTGGAATACATTTTCTAAAACCTAGCATTGAAATTAGAGATTAGTATCCCTTCAACTCTTTTGATTGTAGCAAACATATGACATGTAATGGCTAGATCTACTGGTATTTTAAACCTCCCTAAGAAATCTTTCTCTAAAGCAACCCATGTTGCTATGGAAGACTTGGTAAGACTAATGTACCAACTATATGCTTCTTCCCCTAAAGAATAAGGAAATAACCTACACACGACATCCTCATGATCTATTTGAGCTCTGAAGCATGCTTCTTTGTAAGTTTTAATATGATCTTCTGCATCCTGATAAGGATGATACTTTGGACAAATCTTGTCTAGATTTTTTGGCAAAGGATGATATGGTGCAAAGATTAGTGGTGATTCGACTACAAAGAATGACATTATAAGAGGTACTTGAGGTATTTGAGGCATAATTGGAGACACCGGTTGTGTTACAACGTGTGTGACTGGAGGTGCTGGTGTACTAGGACTAGGACTGTGATGAATATCAGTTGTACGAGATCTAAGTCCACGAATTGGCAATTCTTCAAAAGGTCCCATTGATCTAGACCTAGTATTAGGTCTGTGAGCTAGAGCTACACAACTTGCAACTAGATATGGATATTTTGACTGGATCTTTTCCAAGATCAAGATATCTAGTCTCTTAGAGTGGATATTTACGGTCACAAGTCTAAAACAATGGGATATTTGCACTGTATTTGTAGAAATTACAAATATTGACTCAGATTTTACGAATTCTAGACAACTGACTGTAAAGATTGTGATATTTATGAACAAATTATCTAAATAACTAGCAACAGATGGACACTTTACACAAATGAAGAGATTTCAAGTGATTCTACAAAATCTTGAAAATAGCACCTCACTTGATTGTGGGAATAAGATCCAGATGATAGATCTTCAAATTAGAACACATCTGGCCCTCCTTTTAGCACCAATTTATGTTGTTCATGATATTAGTTATAAGAAAACATAGATAAAGAAATGAAAATCAAACCTTTATCATCTTGAAAGATATGATGAATTAAGAGAACTCATGATCCCAAGTCTCCGTGGATTGGTTCATAATCGTCTGACGTTACTTAGTGGTCTAATGTGCATTGTTGTTTTCCATTCAGGGGCCTTACATTTCTAATTCTGAGGAATTCATATCTGGATAATATCAATTTCACCCACTTTCTGTGAATTTCTAACAAATAAAGTTAAATCCTATTGTATTTTACTAGGAGATGTAGATATTTATGCAAGTTTGATCAACTCTTCTGCATATTACTCCTATTAACTAGATTTCACTTTTGCATTGTAAATTTGTTCAAATGATGTGCCTATAACCATATATTTCCATGATTCCTAACATTATTTGTATATATTTGCATGATATTTACCATTTTGACATGCTATTTTCTCAAATATGCTAAAGATGTTCAATTACCTATGGGATATCAGCATATTTCTTTATATTTGCTCATTATTTTCTATGTATTTGCAATTGCGATAATGATTGAATGGAATTAAACAAATTTGAATAAATACTTTCTAAATTTTACTAAAATAAGCGAATCTTTAGCCATTGATCCATATATACTCTTGATACTATCATGAAAATTAAGAAATCAAACCATATGTTCACTAGGATGTTCCACAGCTAGATATGATTGATGCTAACTTCAAAGGAAAGGAATGAAGACAACATGTACAACATGAAATGCACTCCAAGAGACACAACAAATCAAAGTGACATGTCAAGAATTCATCCACTAACTACTCAAAGTTTATGATTGTTTGTAATCAATGGGGCTTCTTCTTCATTAAGTATGCAAAAGAGTATGTATTTACAATTGACTTTGAGAGAGGACCATGAAACTCAACAAATCCTTCTCAATTAAGCTTCTAAATGTTTTACAAAGTGCAGTCCATCTCCTTTTATAGAACAAGGATAGGAGGCGGTTACAAAAGATCCTATGATCATGATTTGTCTATTACAATCAACAGTTCATATTCCTTTGACTTAGTCAATAGGTAAGACACATGGGATAGATTGCCAGTTGGCAACCCTCTGGTGGATATAGCTATCATTCTAGAATATTCCATGTTCTTCCACTTCATATTGCTAGAGAATATACTTATGCTGATGGATCTTTTTCATGTGTTTGTATTCCTAGATTTGCTCTCTTATAATTATCATATGCCTGCACAAATGTGTCTACTTGAAATTTACTTATCGTTGTAGCTCTCAACTTGGCATACTTCAATGCCTGTATTTTTTCATCTAATGGTTCCATCATTGATGTTCTTTTATCTACCTCTTTACTTTATGTTTTCACTTTTACACTTAACTAAACCATCTCATCCATGACATCTTCTGTGAAGAACTCTTTAAGATCTTCAACTATTTCTTTGAATTTATCCTTGAACATCCTCTAATAACTCTTCCATTACTCTCAATTCTTCAGCTAAAAAAATCATACACTTTGGTCTGGATCTCTTTCACTTTACCCATGTTGGCCTTCAATACATTAAGTTCATAATCCATTTCTGTTATCCATATACCCAAGAGTGGTAGGGTTGCATTAGTAACAATTTTGCTTTTCAACAGTTCACTATCTATCATGCCTTTGGCTCTTTTAAGTCTAGCCATTGCATAGTTACACTTATGGATCCGCTAGGTGAATTCACCCTTCAAAGAATCTGTACTTTCCTTTAATTTGGATAATGTGTCCCAATTGGATATTGATATCCTTATTAATTGCTCTCCAGAGGTCATGAATTTGGAGTACCATTTCTCCATAACATGGGCTTGATGCTTCTAAATATCCAGCCCAGTTATATCTACTTCACTTATTAGAGTCAATGCAGTTGGCTTTTCAGTAGCTTATAAGGTGGATGCCAAGGTATCTGGCTTAACCAATCCTTGTATGAATTGTTGTAGCTGCATATTTTGTTCTTTTAGCTCTTTCTTCCTTGCCTTGAGCTTCCTGATTTTAGCCACCACTACCTCAGCACTCTAAAGATGTTCTTGAGCTTCTTGCTCAGTGGTCACATGGCCTAAATCAACTTGTGTTATTTGATATTCCTCTAGCCTAATCTCACCTTTGGCCTTATCCATTATAGGCACAACAACTTGGGCTATCCTCTTCCCAGTTTTTGGATCTTTCTTGATGCTAGAGATTGTCCTAGCTCTCCATTTTGCTTTGGAAGAATCAATTGTAAATAATGATTTAAAATCAAATGGTACCTATTGTACCTTCTCCTAACTAACCTTTGAAGTTATTAAAGACAAAACATCAGACTGTGATCCTGTATCTTGATCTAACTGCTCGATCTGAGCATCCTTATCTTTCTCTTTCTCTTGATCTTGTGAATTCTACACATTCTCTTGATGTTCATTTTTGGCATCTAGATCCTCCTCTTCATGTACTTCCTCCCATCTTTGTTCCAGAGGGGGTTGTTTTTCTAGTTCCAAGTCTTTAGGTTCTCATGGTATTTCATCAAATTTAGGCCCTTAGCCTTTATTCTCTTCTTCACCTTGATGATCATCATGATTCTCTTCTTTATGCTCATCATCCTTTCCTCCTATAGCTGTAAATGATTTAGATACCTCCACTTGTTTAGGCTTATCTATCTGGATATCCTATTGTTCTACCTGATCTGGTATCTTCTCATCTTTGTATCCTACTTCTATGAAGACCTCCTCTTGGGATTGATCATTTCTCATAACTTCCTCTTCTTCGATATTTTTCTATTCGGGTACATATGTTAAGTCCACTACAGCTGGACTAGTCACATTTTTTATCAATGTATCAAGTGACCCCATGTGGACTTTAACTTCTTCCAATTCATAAGATTCACTCCCTTCTCCTTTTTCATGTTGTTCTTTTGCTACATCATCTCTTTATTCTTTTGCTTCTATGTGCTGTAGCAGGGATTCGATCGAGTGATTGGTGATATCCTTTACCAACTCATCCTCTATTAAGTCTATTGTATCACTTAATGGGAGAGGTTGATTTCTTTCCTTCTCCATTTCCTGTTTCTTAGCTTCTTGGGCTAATTTAGTTTTCATTTGAATTATCTTTCCTACAAGTATATCATATTCCAGTTCTTTAACTGCACTTAAGGATGGACCACTTAACATAGATGCTGCTAGTAGTGCATCAAATGGATGTGGAATGGCCACTCTCATGTTTGGGTTATGATGTCTGCTTAGTCTAGGTATCTTGATACCCTACAGTAAGTCAGTTCTTTTCCTTTTCAATGACCTAAGAGTCATTTTATCTTCCTCATTTTCTTCACCAACTACTTTTTATGCAGTGGTTTCTTTTGAACTCTCTCCTTGTGATATTGATACTTGAGGTGCAACTAGAGGGATGGCTTGAAGTGTGGGTCCTATAGGTGGTTCTAAGGGTTGATATGTTAGGGTTACTCCTTCAGAAGTAACCTCCTCTACAGGTGAAGATGAACCTGGTTTCAATATCCTTGTGCCGAGGATTTCTCTCTTCCTCACCAGGAAGTCATCATATCCCTCCTCTTCTCTCTCTTTTCTTTTTCCTTTCTTGTCACTGGTGATTGCCACCCCTTTGCTTTTAAGCTCCTCTACTTTCTAAGCAACCCACTTCTTGGTTCTAGCCATCACCTTGGCAGTGAGGGTATCAATTGAAGTCTCCTCCCTCTATGTTAAGTCTAGAGTAGAAATAGTGTGATTATATATCTTTTTCTCCTCATATTCTAGATCTATGAGATTGTTGTCATCTTTCCTAACATGAGGCACCTCAGGTTGCCCTATGGTCTTCATCTGATCCAGTGACAATCTCTAATATTCTCTTTTTCTAACTTCATGTTTGTCCTCACAATCTACCCAAAAATCCTCAAGGTGGACAGCGTGCTTGTACTTCTTGTTGAATATTTGCTTGATCCTGTGATAAGGATCATAGTCTCTGGCCAGGGGAAACAATTTCAAATTTAAAGTCTTCATCTCTACCTCTGCCTTTCTTACATTTTCTATGGCTCTTACCATAGACCAGTTTATATCTATAGGAAACTTCCTATATGGTTTTCCTTCTTTTACTCTTGACATTTCAAATGTTGGCACCTATTGCCTCATCATTTCCATTAGTACCACCTTATCTATAGGGTATCTGGGCAGCATGTATGGTTTCCCACTGAAACCTTCCATACGGATATATGAATATGTCTTAGCCTAGATGAACCAAGACCCATATCCACTAATGGCCTTTGTGGCACTGACTAAGAATCTTTTTTTCCAGTCCCCCTCCATGAGTCAAACCAGGTGCATCAAAAATGTATCATTAACCATCTTATAGTATTGTATTGAGAGTCTCCTCTCCAACTGGGGAAAATGTTGCTAGAGTGTTTTCTCATTAGGTAATTTCCCAATCCTTCCTATAGTCTGTAGGCCATTGAATGTGCCTTTCACCGCACATGTGTACACAAAGTAGGATGTCATCCTAAAGATCATCCCCTTTCCTTCCTTCCATTTGACCATCTGGTCATGAATTGTGTCACCAATTATCTTGGCCCATTTGAGCTTTGCATTTACTGGTTTATAATATATTGCCATTCTTATCAACCCAAACATCCATGGCTGAAAGTCCCCACAGTCCACCAATCTAGCCATCCTGCTCAACATGAACATAATATACTGCACTTCCTCATTAAAGTCAAATTTGTATAAGTGCACCACCATTTTGGCTTCTTCTCTGGCTATGTTAGTTGGGTGTCTCCATCCTTGGTATATGACTTTCCTACAATTATTATCATTGGCTTCAAATTCTTTAGCTAATACATCCCAATCAAGTACATACATGTTCTGAGAATCGGGCAAATGGAACACCTTTGCAATACCATCTATAGATAAATCTGTATGTAATCTTTCTTGTTTTTCTATTCTCCTCATGCTAAAATCATAATGCAATGTAGCCTTGGCCAATAGGTCAAAGGCCTCTATAAAATATGGAAATCTAGTGGCATGAAACAAACTAGATGCCACTATGTTATGTAGAACTAGATCATCCTCTTGTGCATCAATTCACGCTTTGAATGCTTCAATATCTATATTCCCACAATGTGTTTCCTCTATGAATCCCAATTTGATATATATTACATGATTTTGGGACACATGGAGGATTTGAACCCCACATCTTGTTTGTCTATGCATGGGTGTGACATTTTGTCTTGCAATTTGAACATACAATTTTAAGTAATAGCTTATACATTTATCTGCGGTTAGCATGTTAATGGTTTTACATCTCAGGCTAGCAATATGTATAAACTTCATGGATTGAATGAATATTATGCATAGCTTATAAACATTATCAATGTGTTCTGATTACCTATTCTCTAATTAATTACAATTTTATAAACATAACCAGAAGTATAGGGCCTTGTACGTACATCTATACACTTTGTTCACATTTTGCAAATGTAGAGGTATCGGGATAAAAGCTCTAGATGCAAGATTCCTCTATAAATTCATTTTCTTAGCTCAGTTTGGATTTGCAGTAAGCTCTTAATCACTAAAATTAGGGCTCTCAAAATGTAATTTTGTCGATTAGGTTGAGAAAAAACCCTTTTATCTTGAACATTTAGGGTTCATTAATGATTTCCATGTGATTTGACAGTTTCAATTTAGCAGATTGCATAAGATAACCCCATGTGTCTGTTAGCCCATGTTTAAATTTAAAATCCAACAACTTTTTTGCCACATTTAATGCAAAAAGGTGCGGGTGTGAGGAACATCCGATTGAAGAATATTCTGGGGAATATCCTGATGTGGACATCTAGTTGACACTGTATGAGTATGGATGTGGATATGGACACATGCCATCATGTCATTAGGTAGACGAGGTGTGAGCATTCAAGGGATCAAGATGTTACTTTAGATTCAGATATTAAGTTAAGGTCTAGATACTAAGTTGTGTGGTGCATCCCTTCGGATTAATGTACTAATGAAGTAAGCATACATGCATTCTTTATATCACATTGAGGTATAATGACATCACCAGGATATGGATGTTTCAAAAGATCTCGACACTAAGTTAAGATCTAGATGAAGGCGCAGGCTGTCACTATGCATGTGATAGGAAACTAGGTAAGTTTCACAAACTTGACATCTAGATATTAGGTATGATTAGGATATTATAAGATCAGGACATTCCGACATTCAAACTGTTAAGTCTTTTAGGATTGACGTCTAGATATAAGTGCACATCAGAATGTTATCTTAAGATCCATACACTAAGTTAAGGTCTGGATATAGCGAGATATCTTGATGACATAGACAAACTTATCATTCCCACTCCAGGTCGAGTGGACATGATGTCATCAAGATCGAGATTTTTACTATGATCTGGATATTAAGTAATATCCATCTACCTTGATGTTTAAACTATCAGTGACTCAATTTTGATGTCTGGATATTAGATTAAGATAAGGATTCTAAGTTAAGATGTGGATAATATGTAAACATGAATATCCTGAGGACATGTTAACTAAACTTTGACCAAGGATAACTTTTTTATTTTAATGAATTTTGAGATACTTCAAAAGGCAAACATGTTTGAAATCTCACTCTTTCACTTGACAAGGTTTTCAACAACAAATTTTAATTTTGGATTTCAAATCATGATCCTGAGGTTCTAATATGCAGATGATAACTTTTTGACATGCATCTGGGACTAATTTTACCATACCACCCAAAAATGTTGGGTCCTTGTTTTGCTGGGCCAAAATGGGGTGTGTTGTGTAACCACACAAAACCCCTCCCAAAAGAAATATTGCTTGATTCTATGATATGTTTTCAAGAATATAGGGTACCCACCTACTAGAGAAGCATGTAGTGTTGAAAGTAAGGAATACTGAGAGGGGGGGTGAATCAGTATTCCGCAAAACCACTTGTTAACTTGTTTATTAATCCAATTTCCAAAATTAATAACATGAAAGTAGAACAAGCATAAGAACAACAACCAGAAAGACATAACACATAGAAACCAAGACTTTTACGTGGAAAACCCAAATAGGGAAAACCATGGCGAGTGTTAGCTCACAATATATTATGATAGCTCAATACTGAATTACAAGAAGGCTCACTACCTTAGGGCTCACTACCCTATGAAGAAGTGCTCACTGCACAAAGGCTCACTGCCAAGAGAAAATGAGAAAGAAGAAGGATTGGCTCACTGCCAAAAGATGAACTGCTATAAATGCATCTACCACATGCTGGATCATAGTTCCATTGAAGGTTTAATATACAGATTCAAAGGTCTTCATTTCATTTTGCCCTACTTCTCAACTTTACTACATATAATCTGTTTTCTGTCCTTGTTGAACTTTTTCTACTCTACACTCTACTCATAATCCTTCACATTTCAAATTTGCACACCACACACTTCTACATCACAATCTATTGAGTATTTATATCCGCAACAATATTCATTTCATAATAGGCCAGCAAGCAAGACATGAAGTGTGTATGCAATGTATTCTACCTTGTTGGCTTGATCAAGTGTACAAATAGTAATGTGGATCCAAACAATCACTAAATAATCTTCATACAAGTCGGTGCCACACATATAACCACTTAGATTTATTATTCAGGCAAAATACCTTCTCCGTATAAGATTTAACTGCCTGTTGGCTTGTCTCTTCAGAACATGCTTGACCTAATCAACTGTCACACCAAAATTCTTACTGCATACCAGATGAGACTCAAAGAATCACATCAACCATTCCTCATACTTCATAGATCATATCTTACCAATTGTAGGTCATGATGTCCTTATGTGGTGAAATACAAAACTCAAAACTGACTCTTCTACCATGGTGAAGTACTAGAAAACCAACTGTCGGAACTTGGAGTTTTGTAGACAATCTTTCGGATCACTTCAGACTCTATAACTCATTAATTGCATTCTTTTGACACCTATCCATACTACCTCAAAACCACATACTAATACAATCACTTGCAGAGAAATGCAGACCAAAATACTCATGCATTCTGCACTGTTCCTAACTTAACTGTGTTCACCTGGACTTAAGCCAATCACAACTTGTCTTCTGGAAGTCATTAGGACTTGTAATCTTGAATATAGTATCTCTAAACAATCCTGAATAACATACCTGAACCACATATCTTGACCATCAACTGCAGAGGAATACCACTTGAGTCTCTTCTACTAACTCTGTGTTGTCAGTACTTAGCCATTCAGCCTTAGTCTTTTGAGTCCAGACCAGAACCTTGTATGTAGGCTATTCCAAGTTGAGTTCACAATCATCCTTAGCTCCATCAAGCTCTATTTGCCTTGTTGCCATCAATGACAACATTACCCAATCAATAGTGTCTATTGACTATGTTGCCAACATGTAGTTAAGCTAGCACCTTAAAATTAAAGGTGGAAGTCCTACAAAGATATAGCCTATCCTTGTACTATAGAATATTTCACTGCCATGCAAACTTTTTTGATACACTTGAATCTTGTTGGAATTACCCAATGAGAGTTCGAGTATCTAAGTCCTTCTCTCACTCTTCTTGTCATGCCCACATCTCCCACGCGGACGCGATGCACAAAATGCCCATGTCACGACCACATTTGCCATGTGGTCATGACACAAACTACGAAATTTTTTTCTGACTAACCCTAAGTGCCTCCTCGCACGCATCTGCATGCTCAGTGGCAATGTGCGTAGGCATAGACATGTCATCGTATCGTGAAGGTGAAGGCCGTCTAGGGGTATATGTGACAAGTAGGATGTCGCTTCTAGGGTTAAGCTAAATTAGTCTGAACCCTAAGTTTCTCTTTCCTAGGTGAAATGATTTCAAAAATTCAACCCTAACTTGTCTTAGATCGATAAATGATTAATTATGATGACGGATGGCGCGCGATGAAGTTGGGATGGAGGATTAAAATTGAATAACACAATGCATAAATAAACCCAAAAAAATCTAGTGAAATTCTGGCAGCATAACGCGTTTCTATTAAACGCAAGAATAAGAACCAATAAAAAAATAATAAATAAATAGATTAAATGATTTAATATTAAATAATCTTAGAAACCCGAATCAATGATATAAACTAACATAATAAGATTTATTAACACGACAAGACGTCAGGTAAAACCAAAGGAAAGTTGAGTCCATTTTTTTTTTGTATAATTATATTAAATAACTAACTCGAGTAATCGAATTAGAAGGGGAAGGAGTCTAAATGACTCTCCCCATAAAATATTAAAATTGGATAAATTAAATATATATATATATAAAAGGGAAATGAGCCAAGTCCTGCCAGGGAGCAATAAAGGTTAATAGTTCAACTATGATGAAATTTAAATCAAGAAAATGCAAAATTCCTCCCATTCAGGATAAAATTTACCTCCAAGGTGAAAAGAAAGTTAAATTTAATTTGCAAGACAATAGCCAAATTGCAAAGTTTAACCCTTTCAAATTAGAAATTCAATATAAGAGATTCCAAGCAATAAGTTAAAATCATAAAATGAAATAGAGGTTTAAGAAAAAAGAGGAATCTTACAATTAAAATATAACTTCCCAAATCCTAAAATTAAAACCCAAATTGAGTAACACAAGGATTAAAATAAGGTCAATCTAAGTTAGAGGATTTTTTAAAAAAATTATTAAGAGCCAATTTCCTCTCACTCCACTCACAAATATTCTAATTTCTAAATATACATCTACAACTCCCTATCTATTGTTTTCATCCACAAAGTTGCCCTAATTTTATTCTAACAAGATAATAACCTAGAAAAACCCTAATCCCATATTCTTTGTTTGTTTCTTTTTTTTTTGTTTTTCTCTTATGCAGGGTTTGAAGGAGCCATGGAAGAGGCATACTCGAGGTTGAAGTTTTGTTACTGAGTGGAGTGGGGAAGCGCCGTCGGTGGTGGCGTGCTGCAGGGAGGTAGATCCCATGGGAGGGAGCGGAGTTAGGAGTGGAGGGCAGTGCATTCGGTACTGGCGGAGGGATGTTTTCAAAGGTTGAGGAGGGAGGAAGGCGGCGGTTGAGGTAGAGGCACACAGGAGATAGCGGCACTGAGGGGAAGGCAGAGGTTGGGGTCAGCACCGAGAGCTGCGCCATGGAAGGAAGTGAGGAGGGGGTGCGGTGGCCTGCGCATCGCAGGGGCTATGGGGGGTAAGGGAGTCACAGGGGGGGTGTGGGGGAGGAGGCCTAGCCTCCTCCCCCACACCCAATACTTACTGTATTACTGTGGGCAGCGCTGCCGCCCACAGGTCCATTTTTTTTAAAATGAAACTTCTCTGCGGTATGTAATATATAGCATTTAAATAAACATATATTTATATATAAATATATATACACATGTATATATATTTATATATATATGCAAACTTTTCTTTTTCTAGAAATATATCTCTTTTTTTTATATAAAACGAAACCCTAATCACTTCTCCAGCATATATTGAATGTATATGCTATATTTTTTTTGCATAATATGACATAATATATATATATATATACATGGAAGTATATATAGTTTATAAATCAGCAATCCTATCTCATTTTTAAAAAAAAGAAGCAAAGTCTATATGTATATATATATATTTTTGTAAACACACAACAACAAAAAACAAGAGGACAAAAATGATATACTTTTTTTTGAAGTAAAACAGTCAAGTAGATTTTATGAGTTGATGAGGAAATGCAAACTATGTAGTTTTCTCATTGTCTCCATTTTCTCAAACATTGGACCTAAACTAAATACACACATTTCCATTTAACTCCCAAATTTATTTGAATAAACAAAATAATAACGATCAGATTTAATTACTTATAATTTCTGTACACTAATGCTCAAATCAGTTAACTACTTTAACTTTTATTTCTTTTGGAACAATACACAGAAATAGAAAATGCATTTCCTTCCTTTATCTACAATGAAAACTAAATAGTAAACATAAATTTATTTCTCATGCAAAGCTCTATTCTTAACTCATCTCTTAGGAAAATTAAACAATATTTAAATAAAATGAAAACATTGCTTTCATACACAAATTTATTTTGATAACCAACTTCATAAAACAGGATCTAAATAGCATAGAATAGAATAACATAATGGTTTACATTTCTCTATTTATTCCAGCCATCTCTATGGCAGATGTCTTAGTAATCTTATACCAGAAAAATGAACACAATAAAGCCATAATGGCCATGGCTCCAACAACCATCTCAAGGAGACTATTGAAACACCAACAAGAGCTCCTTCACATCACATCTCTTCACTTAATAACCTGTAGATAAACACAACAACAAGGCAACAAGAAGACCAGCCACTATGAAAGGAAAGCTCTCCTCCCTATCATAGACCTGCAAGTGGGTCACCCCCAAGCTAGGGTGGTAGGGGATTTCACACAAGTGCATCAATCCACAACAGAATCAAACACATCCACTCAAAACAACCCAAAGGCTTAACACAATACTCAACTCATGTAAATGAGTTTGGTGAGGGTAGGGAATGGACCCCTCAACTTCAAAGGGCTCCCCAAATGATAGTAAAGAAAACAAAACTCTTCTCATGGCCTCAAGCCAAAATCCCCAAAACACCACAAACCACTAGTATCACAAATAACTTACATGGTACTCTTGCCATTTAGATATCTCCTCCTCAAATAATAAGCCCTCAAGGCATAAACACATACTGTGGGAGAGACCTCAAGGAGGTTCCTTTCCCCTACCCATACAAGTTGAGCATTACCTCCATTGGAGGTGCTCTCACCATAACACCCAACCCAACCTCACATGCAAACATCACAATGCAAACAACTTACAAGCAAAATCCAAACATGGAACATCATATAAACAAAGTAAGAAGCAAGTTAAGAGGCCTACCTTCAAGGCCTTGACAATGGAAGTAGAGTTGGTGAAGAGTTCCAAGCCTTCCCAAGCCTTCCAACTTTCAGAATTGTCCAACCTTCTCTAACTAGAAATGAAACTCAAATTTGCAAGAACTCCCCAAATTGCAAGGAAAAGGACTAGAAAAGAAGAACCCCCACTCCTCTACAAGAGGAGCTATTATAGGCCTTCAACTTGGCCTTGAGAGAATGAGAAGGTGACATTTGTCACCATTTCTTTCCTCCTCCAAAGCCACTTGTAAGAGTGAGAAGGTAAGAGGATGACAAATGTCCTCCTCTCACTCCACCTCCATCTCCACCTCATCCACTTGTGCTTCCACACAAGCGGGAGGGGGACAAATGGTGAGTTGGATTCCCACTCACACCTCAAGAAGACAATGGTCTTGAGTGGTGCTCCCACTCACTTGGGAGTTTGGGAGGACTCTTGGAGACCTCCCTAGTCTTCCTTGGGAATGCTTCCCAAAACTTAGGGATGGGAGATGGGTTCTTCCCAAGGCAAGGCCCATCCCTCATCTTCCCTCTTTCCAATTTCGTCACTTTTACTCAACCATGGTTTAGGGTGACCTAAGGTGAGTCAAAACTAGGGTTAGGTAGTCCAGTTGACCCTAGACTAATGGTTGACCACCTAGGGTAACTTTTGGGACCCTAGGGTTCATGAAAAGGGTTAAAAATCCACATTTAAATGGCCCAAAAAAAAAAAAACCAAGTGGCATAATCAAATAAAATGTTACAACACTTAATATTAATCAAAAATAAGAAAAAGAAAGGGTACTAAGGCTAAAAATAATTAAAATTAAACCAAGCACAATAAATCATCATTCAATTACACACGTGATCCTTATCCCTCTTGGGAATGGATCGGCTTATAGGGAATAACATGGTGTGAATCCTACCTCTAATTTCCCGTGGCTAGGGAATGTAAAACCTGCACATCTCGATCAAGTGTCACTCCTGTCATGATAAGTCATAGCTGAAGCAACTGAAATTAACTCCACGCACTCGAAATAAACATCAATACATAACTACAAATTAAACTGCATTTTCCATCACATGTCAAAATAGTTCACATCACATAAATAACTAGAATCTCATAACAAAATAACATCTAATATAAATCCCATATATCGAACCACAACATATCATCCAATATGACTGAATCAAATCACATGTTTCAAATCAGTGAGGTAAAACATCAAGTCTGCATAATGAAACATAGTCACTAAGGTCTGATCGTGTCATCTACTGCATAGCATAATGATCAAAATATGGGAGGTAAAATAGTCGGCCTCACACTTCTCTTTCCTCATTTACCCAATCTTCATATAATATGGAAATTGCATACAATAGTGATTATGTGGGCTTATCCCTCTTTGATAGAGCATCAACCAAAATGTTCTCCTTGACTTTCTTATATATGATCTCAAAGTCATACCGAACATCTTTGTGACCAATTTTTGTTGTGCTTTAGATGACAACCTCTATTCAAAAAAACATTTGAGACTATCATGATCTATCTTTACCTTAAAGTGTCTTCCCATTATATAAGGTCACCATTGTTTGATTGCATGCAAGATAGCCAACACTTCTTTCTCATAAATTGGCTTCAACAAATTCTTACCTTTGAGTTGGAAGCTCTCATATGCTATGGGTCCTCCTTCTTGCATAAGTACTACTCCTATGCAATGAATTGAAGCATTACATTCCATAATGAATGTTTTAGAAAAATATGGGGTAGCTAAGACTAGAGTTTTGCACATGGCTTCCATTAGCTACTCAAATGCCCTTGTAGTTGCCTCATTCCATTGGAAGGAATCCTTATTCAAAAAATCTATGAGAGGTGATGCTATGCTACCATAGTTTTTTTTTTTGGATTGAGAATCGCGCACAAATTATATTTAAACTAAAAACAATGTTTACATCATTGTGGTTAAGAGGACCACATCAAAATTTAGCTTGTAGCTTTAGTCAATCCAAAAAAACACAAGTCTTCACTAATACATATGATCAATTTTGCCACATTTTCAAAACTTAAGTATATACTAGGGAGTCAGCTATAAATAAAACACTACTATTTATATCCATTTTCAAAATGAAGTTCTTCTATGTTCCTGTGTAAGTTCACTGATTTGTTTTGTCCTTTGCCCCTTCAGCCTGTTCAATTGTCTCATTGACACTTTCTCTTTTTGGCACATTATTATCATCACTTGATTCTCTGTGTTGTTTGGTTGCAATTTCCTCATCTACATCCCTGTTAAATTATGCTGCTATATCCTCATTTCCCATCTTTGCATATTGGTAATAGAAGCCTTGGCTATCATACAATTCTATTCCATGCTTCTCCTCCTCTGGACTTAATTTCCTGAACTCTCACCTTGGGTCTTCAAACCAACCTATTTCATGATCCCAAATGTGCATTCTATTATCATTGTTGTTGCAAGAATCCATGCCAGGTATAACTCCAATGCTTTGCGAGTTCCTCAACTATTCAGTGCTAATACTAAAGTTCTAACATGATTTCTCCCATTGTTTGTGAATTTCACTTTTTTCTATCTCCCTTTGCTTCTGTTTATTATAGAGAGCTTGGAAATCTATATAGATGTTGTAGAATATTTGGTCGAATCTTCTCATGTTTCTAGCACAGAAATTGATTTCTTTTATATCTCCTTTATAGAACATAGTTCCTATGTCTATCAGCTCCTTAAACTTGTCTATAGAGATCTCCATAGGTACCATCACCTGTTCAAAGAAATTGTAAGAGGTGAGACTCAAAAAAGTCCCAGTGAGTACCCTCTTCCTGCCCTAGAACCTTTCTTCATTCCTTTTTTTCCATATAAACCACAAGATTTTAGTAGACATGACAAACCAAAAAGTGTTAGCTCTTAAATTAAGACTATCAATGAATCCACGTATAACTTCTTTCCTAATTGATATCATAGTCAAACTCCACAAATAGATATTACCCATGAAAAAAGACCAAATACTTTTAGCATACAGATAGTCAAAGAAGATATAAGTAACTGACTCAGAAACTTTACATAAAGGGCACATGACATTGTCTATACCAGAACACAGTTTGTTTAGGATTAACATCCATCTGAAACAAGCTTTTAAAGACTTTGGATAAAACTTGGTGCCCCAAGGTGTCACCCGAAGTTGTGATTATGTGTTGAAATATCTCCTTAGAATTGGAAAGGATTTTATATATCATTTTGGGCTTCACATTCAAGAAACTGGTATCATCTACCCATTTTAACTTCTCAATGCTTTCTTCACTTACAAGGGAGACTTTGGATTGAAACTTGCTCAGCAAGGCTTTATTTAGTGTAGAATAGGTTCTGAACCAATTCTTGTTTATTTGAAACTCTTCTTTAATTTGTATCCACATTTTAGGAGAACCTTCATCATAAAGATCTTTAAAGTTAGTTAATCCTTGCTCATTGCACAACCTAGTAGAGCAGCCTTGCAGTAAGGCTAGAGGTTTGCCTTTATGTCTAACATTCCACCAAATGGATATGTGCCCCCAAATATTATTATTTTAATAGTTAACAACTTCTCTATCCAAGATACGAACCTTAGAATGTTCCCAGGCTTTCCAGATACTACCAAAGACTGCAGATCCCCAAGGCTTAGATTTGAAGTCCCCCAACAAAGCATCATGAAAGTGCAACTTTCCCCAACCTCTTTTCTTACCCAGACCAATATTCTCAAGATTGTTTTTGACCAAGACCTTCCAAGGCTCATCACCAAATAAGGAATTGATTATCCACTTTGTTGCCAGAGCAACACCCTAAATCTTCAAGTCCTTGAGGCCCAACCGTCCTAACTCCTTGCTGAGACAACACCACTCCCACCTGACTAGATGTTTTTTCACTCTTCCCTTTTCCATTAGACCACAAGAAACTTCTAATCAGTCTATGAATGACATCAAACTAATAGTTGGCAAAGAACCACCTTGAGGAGTAAAACATTGAGTAAGAAGAAACTATCTTTTGACATACTTGCACTCTGCCAGCCAAAGAAAGATGCATTCTATTCCAACTTCTAAGTTTCCTTTCAATTTTAGTAAAAAGCCAGTCCCACATATGCTTCAAAGAGGGGCAAATGGCAAAGGGGATCCTAAGAAACCTAACCCGCTTCATTGGCCCCACCACTGCCATTTGCCAGAATCAAGCCAGGCAAGAACAAACTAATCCCAAGTCAAAAGAATATATTTAGAAGAGGAAATTTTAGCTCTAGAGGCTAGACAAAAAATTTCTAACCTCTTCTACAACCTTTCCATTTCCTAATTATTAGTTCTAGGAAAAATACTAGTATCAACTGCAAATTGTACATTTAACAATCTGTCACCATTAGGCAAGGAGATGCCTTCAATTTTACCTTCAATTAGCTCTGTTCTCAATAAATAATGGAGGGCTTGAGATGCAATCACAAATAAGAATGGGGAAAGGAGGCATCCTTTCCTTATAGACCTTCCAATCTTAAAAGGAGTAGACAATTCACCATTTACTTCAACTTGGGCAGAAGCATCTCTAAACAACATTTCTACCATTTGGTAAAAGAATTTAGGGAAACCTATGGCTTTAAGAATTTCAAAGCTTAAAGACCATTCTACTTGGTCATAATCTTTTTCAAAATCTAAGAGGTGGATGCCAGCATTTTGATTGGTCTCTTTTTCCCAATGAAGAGCTTCCTAGCTTGTAATAAGGTTTTCTAAGATGTATCTGCCTTTTATGAAACCTGTTTGGGTTGAATTAATAACTTCTAGAAGAATGTCTCTCACTCTAAGAGCCAAGACTTTGGCAATAATTTTATATGAAACATTCAATAATGTAATAGGCCTCTATTTTTTAATTTCTTTTTTGTTTCCTCCTTTGGGTAAGAGTTTGATAATTCCTTTGTTTATCTCTTTACCTAAAGTACCTTTTTCTATTGCCTCCTTGTAAAGCTCAAACAAATCATCCACTATCCAATCCATATTGGCTTTGTAAAACTCAACTGGGAGACCATTAGCACCAGGCGACTTCCTATTGCTCATAGACCTAATGGATTTTTCTATTTCCTCTTTTGATAGTTCTTTTTCTAGAGTCTTTCTCATGTCCTCATTCACTTTCATCTTACAAATTTTGCAACATAACTCTTGAGCCTCCAAACACCTTGGGTATTTATCTTCTGCTTCAAATAATTTTTCATAGAAGCCCCTGAAGGCTTCCAAAATTTCCTCTTGTTTCTCCAGGCAGACTCCATTAACCACCACAACTTCAATGTTTTCTTTTATATTTTTGTATTTAAGGAGGTTGAAGAAGTATTTTGAGCCCTTATCCCCATCTTCCAACCAATTCAATTTTGCCATGATTTTGGCCCCCTGAGCTTTCCTAATTTGGCACTTCCTTAAGCTGTGTTTGACCTTTCCCATTGTTTCAATTAAGTGATTATCCTCTAGATTGTTCTGTAATTTTTCTTCTATTTGGAGGAACTCTTCTTGTAGCATAACTTCTTCTCTTTTTCTATCTAATGAGTAATTTTTTCCTTCTATTTGGAAAAATGATTTATAGGAGTCTATCAACCTATTCCAGTAGAGAGAGACTTCTTTATTTTTGTAAAGTGACTTACAAATATTTCTCAAAGTTTTAATACCATTTAGACTATCTTGATCTTTTAGCAGTTCACAATTAAGTTTAAAAGAACTGCCCTTTTGTTTCCTGATATTTTCCTCTTGTTTTTTAATTATTATCACTACCTTTATGGGATGATGGTTAGATAAAGCATTAGGAATCACTTGGACCTTATTGTTTTCTTTCTCATTTTGGATCAGAAAGGTTTCCTTTTCCACATAGAATATGTCCAATCTACTATAAATCCTTTTGTTGGATTTCTGAAAGTTAGACCAAGAGAACCAAATACCTTTACTATTCTTCTTTTCTCCTTCTAGAGGGTCCACTAGTTTCAATGATTTTTTTAACCTTTCCCAAAAGAATTTCTCATTTCCTTTCCAATCCATTGGGTTACCTCCCTTTTTATCTTCCATTTTCTCAATCATGTTGAAATCACCCCCTAATCACCCAAGGTACCTTAAGTAGCTCAGAAGTCATCCATTTCCATAGTTTAGCCCTATTGTAGTATTCATTAGGGGCATAGATTGAACATAGGCCAACAACAAATCCACCTACATCCAATGTTATCCAAATGCATCTATTACAAGGTGAGTGCCCTAAGTCTCTGAGAAGATTTTTCCATTTTCTATTTAGTAGAATGGCATTACCTTCTTTGCCCCTCTCATGCTTGGTGGAAAAAGCAATAGCTTCTCTCTAAATAAATCTTAAAGTGTTCTCCATCATAAAACCCACAGTTTTGATTTCTTGAATCATTAGAATATCTATATCCTTATTTTTATTGTAGAAGTCCCTTACGACATATTTTTTGTTAGGGGATTCTAAACCTCTAACATTCCAACTAAAGCAGTGGATGTTCTTCATCTTTATCTATGTCTAGGAGAATTTGGAGTTATCCCCTTTTTGAATACTATCAAAATATTTGGGGATACAATCTTTTCCTCTCTTTCCTGGTTTAACAGAGCTATTAGTTCTGCTTATATTCTTTGTTTTCTTACCTTCCTCTTCTAATTTGTCTAGTTCTTGTATGTTTTTTTTCCTTCTATACTGTCCTGTGAGACTATCTTATCTCCAACAGAGGAAAAAGGTGCTTTCAAGTTACTTTGTTTGTGAAGTTCAAAAACTACACCTCGGGGATCTGCCCCTTTTTTCTTTAAAAACTCTTCCTTCAACTTATCTAATTTATTCATTTTCTCTACTACCTCTCTGATCTTGTCTAATGCCAACTGCTGGGCATTTTTCTCCTTCTCACATTAATAAACCTATTGTTAGAGTTATAGCCTTGCAAGTTGTTATTTAGTGCCTTTGTTTAGTCATCACTAGGTACTCCATCTTCAATACCAGTGTTCGAGTGAAGTTGAGTTTCTTTAATTTGAGACACAAAGGATGGGTCCTCTTCCATCAAGCTTTCACTATCATTTTCTTCCATCGAAAATAAACTAAGACTGCCATCCTGAGTACTGTCAGAATCCCCATCATCATGGTTATCACTGCCTAGTACCACAGAATCCAATCCTCTGATATTTGAGGTATTATTAGTCTTAATACACTCTTCCTTTCTAGTTGATTGCTCCTTTCTAGAATTAGGTTTGTCATCTTTTACAATCTGGTTATTCATAGCCTCAGGGGGGAGGACCCTAGAGTCACATCCTAATCCTCCCGAAGACCTATTTTCATGGTGATTAGAAACATTTTTTTCTTTGGTTTCAAAACCCAAATTATCCTTTTAAGCATTCTTGTTAAGGACAGGGCAATCCCTTCTTTGATGACCATCCATTTTGCATAGAAAGCATGAGTTTAAACCTCCTAGCCCTACTATTTCACATTGTACTATTTTGTTCTCCTAGTTTATCTCGACAATGTGAGGAATCTGAGTCCCCGTGTTAAAAGCCACTAGTAATCTTGCATCTAAATGAGGAAGAGTGGTTTGAGTTTCATCTATCTTTAAAATTTTCCCAGATGGTTTGATACAAAGATTTTTTTAGTGGTGAATATCGTAGATCAACCAAGTCAGAACTGGCAAATAAATTGCATCCAACTGGGTGGTCAAATCACCCAGATTTTACGTATTATCAGTCAAATGCATATCTATTCACTATCAATTTATTTTAAGAGAATCAACTTAGTAATATTTTTACCATAACAAACTATGTGTTTCAAATGGGCCGACTAATATTTTCTTTTGGAATTTGGGAAGCAAGTAGTAAATCACCTATATATTCGCTAATACTATTAAAACAACATTGTGTATCAGGACCCATTTCACCAACTCCATTCAATGGTCACTGTGCATGAGGACCCATTTCATCAACACCATTAAATGGTCACTACGCGTGAGGACCCATTTCTCCAATTAAAATTTACAAGTAGTTGATTATGAGGGGCCATTTTGCCAATTTCCATGACACCTATGTGCTAATCGTAGGGCCATATTTGCCTTGGAAATTACAATGTATGTAGTCTGTTGAGGTTTGATTCATCGACACTTAAACATATTCCTTATATAATCATACGGGATTCGCCAAATCTTTTTAATATACCATATAGAATTCTTGCAGAATTCACCAAATATGGATTGATATAAATACAATCAAAACTCTAATTTATTCTTACACATTTTGTTCAGTTCTGAACTTGTGAGCTCTCGATTCAAATTTTGGAAGTTGGAGTTGGAACCTTGAAGTTGATCTTAGGCAAAGTTACAAACTTACAACATAGGCATTCCCGCATTAACGAATAGTAAGTCAGTGAAAACCTAAACTTAAATGTGAGTAATCAATTCTTCATAGTATTAGTGTTATAAGATTTCTTTATCTCTCTTTCATTCTTGATTCAATCTTAAAGAAGATATTTAGTAGGGAATGGGATCTATATTCTATGAGTATATCCTTAAACAAGAAGACATTTGTTTCTAGCTTTTATTGGAAGTGGGAGATCAAGATATCGAGCCGCAAGTGTGACAAGGATAAGACTCCTCAGGGTGGTGAAGGGATTGGGAGGCCATCAAAATGCTGAAAAGGTGGAGTTAGTATATAGTCTTACTTTGGAACTGGCAATGTTTATGAGCCATCAAATCAAGATGGAGCTATACCATCAACTCTTGCACCAAATAATAATGAAGAAGCCATTCACAATACCTCACCACCACCACAAGGTGGGATTGCCATTGAGTCAAATGAGGATGACAATACCACAAAAGATGTTCTAAGGGGTACCCTGGTTAGCTAGAATGAGGATGGTAATACTGCAGAAGATGTTCCAAGAGATACCCTAGTTAGCCAGAATGAGGATGATAATACCACAGAAGACATTCCAAGGGATACCCTGGTTAGCCAGAATGAGGATGGCAATACTGTAAAAGATGTTCCAAGGGATACCCTGGTTATCCAGAATGAGGATGGAAATACTACAGAAGATGTTCCAAGGGATACCCTGGTTAGCCAGATTGAGGATGGCAATACTGTAGAAGATGTTCCAAGGGATACCCTGGTTAGCTAGAATGAGGATGGCAATACTGCAGAAGATGTTCCAAGGGATATCTTGGTTAGCCAGATTGAGATAATTGACTTGGATGAAAAAGAAAATACTCACGTTGTAGATGATGTTGGAAAGAAGAAAAGAAAAGGCAAATCAAAAGAGTCAAAAGGCAAATCAAAAGAATCAAAAGATAAATCAAAAGATTCAAAATTAGGGCGTGAGTGGGAAATGTCAAGGAACTTTCAGCTTGATTGGCTGTCAAAGTACCCATTCATTGAAACAATGGAGAAAGCAAACAAAAATGAACAACCAATAAAATGTAAGTGTGTGATTTGTAGTTGAAAATGTAAAAGAGACAAGAAATTGCAGCTAAAGCTTGACACTATAGAAAAGCATATAGGTAAAGTTTATGAAAAACAAATCATAGAAGGAAAGGAAACATTAGTAGTAAGATGGAAATCAAAGGAAGAATGTCTTCATGTGAAGTATGTCGTGGAATATGATGAGCATAAGAAAAGAATGACGAAGCTTTCTGCATGTGGAGGTACAATCAAGGCTCAATTTGGAAAAACAATGGAAGGAGCACAACTGGCAAAAACTATTCAGATGAGTGTTATTTTTCATATTTTGTCCAGAAGGTGTCCTATGACAGACTACCCAGAGTATTGTAATTTATTATCTTTTTTGAGTGTTCCTCACTATCCTAGCACACATTGGTCAATAAACACTGGATGAGAATGGGTAAACTGTCTCACTGCAGTGGAAACGCAAGATTTAAAGGAGAATGTAAAAGACTCAAACTTCATTGCATTGTCTTTAGATGAAGTTACTACGGTAGATAATACTTCTTGGGTCTGTATGCATGTGTATACTTTAAAAGAACATGTCTGATGAGCTCATCTACTCTATGTTCATAAAATGAAGGACAATTCAACATTGCAAAATCTATTTGAAATATTTAAGAAGTCTTTGAATGAAATTACAAGTATGGATGACTTGACAATTGCCAAAAAGTTGGTGTGTGTAGGAGCTGATGGAGTTGTAGTAATGCAAGGTCATAAGACCAGTCTTTGCACAAAATTAAAAACTACTTGTGCACCATACATGCTTGCCATTCACTGCATGGCCCACAAAATGAATTTAGCATTTAAAATTGTACGCAAATTTCCTACAGTATCAAAAGTTGAAAATCTAGTCCACGAGCTCCACACATACTTTTGTCGAAGTCCCAAACATTTTGTAGAATTTTAAAATTTTGCTAAGGGAATAATAGCAGGAAACAAGCTTCTAAAGGATGTTGATACCAGATGGATCTCCTTGCATGGACCAATGCAACAAGTTCTTTTAGAATATCCATCCTTGAGTGGAATAATGTACGGGCATCACAACACAGTAGACAAAGCTCCTGACCTCTTACATAGGTTAAGCGATATAGAGACACTCTTAACTTTAGCTAGTCTTCTCCCCATGCTGGATGAAATGAACAATCTTTTGAAGAAATCCCAAGAAAGAACTATGTATATCTATGAGTATACCAAACTATGTAGAATGACATGCATGGCCCTCGATAATCTATACCTAGATCTAACTTCTCAAAGCCCAATTTTTTTAGGTGACAAATAATTATAGATTTGAATCATCCTAAAAATTATTTACAGTTTAATACAAGCGGGGAGTTATGTGCCTTTGTACATGGATTTGAGATACCAATGCACAATTGTAAGATAGTCAGGCACTCTATCAGAGAAGCACCTATTAGAAAAGAAGATTTTGATGGCATTATTGAATCTGTTAGTAGTAATTTGAAGGAAATTGCAAGCAATCTTTCAACAGAGATTTATAATAGATTCCCTCGAGATGAAATACTTGATGCCATGTCTATTATGTATCCTCAATTTTGGGTTCAAGGCCATCGAGATAGCCCAAGCTTTTTTCATCAAAAAGTAACTACCTTGACTGCATACTTTTCAAAAAGTGTAGAATGCAATGGATAGAAAATAGAAGGAATTATAGATGGAAATAAGATTAAAGGACAATGTAGTTGGTTTGCAAGAAGTATGATAGACCAGTTTAATGCCATGGAGAATCCCTTTGAAATGGAATCAATAAAAAAGGCCTGGAAAAACTTGGGTCAGAGTGAAATATTACGTGATTTGATATCAGCATATTTCAAACTTACTAATTTATGTCAAACAATCATATTGAGTTCAGTGGAAGATGAGAGATTTTTTAGTGCATTAGGGTTTTGAAATCAAAGATAAGAAACAAACTAGACAAGAATTTAGAAAATTGCTTGAGGGTGTTAGGAAGTGTGTATAATGTCAAGAATTTTCCTTATGAAAGGGCACTTACAATCTAGAAGTCTGTATGCGAAAGAAGAGGGTTGTGCAACACTTCAAGTTCAAATGCTAGTGGTGGTGGGACAAATGACAGTGACACAATGACTGATGAATTTGACTTTGAGACTTAGAATTAAGACGACTCTTTTTCTTTAATTGAACGTCAGTTTGAGGACCCTGAATCAATTTGGGAAATGGAAGTGAATTAGTAGTTTTTAGGTATTTATACTGCATTTCATGAATTATATTCCAAAACTGTAGTTGAAGATATTTTATTTTGTATTCCTTGAAATTGTGAATCAAATTGAATACATCAACATATTGTTAATTATTTCATATTTTAATTGTGTCAATGGCATGTGAATAAAACATTTGAAATGGTAAATAACATTAGCTTAACATATTAACAATAGTAGGATATAGAAAAATGAACATCAGCAATCATTGAATGTGTATTTAGTAGTTGAAATTAGAGTTTATATTCAATTGATAAAATAAATAATATAGATAATTAAACATTAACACATTACTGAATTTGATATTTCAATTGATTTTCAAATGAAGGAATACATAGAGGCAATGTAAAATCTTGCTCAAAGACAACTCTGCACAGATCTTAGTTGGCACTTGGAAATTCATAGTATCAATATCAAATCATTCTAATAGCTTTTTTAGAAAATTCCACTGTTCAGGTGGTGGAACTGTCATTTATTCTAGCTGATGTTGTTTGACTTGAATTTTTGTTAACAATGTATGAACAAATTTCAATTTGGATCCTGGGTCTAACTTGAATGTTTTAGCCAAAGATACATTCAAGATTATTAATTGTTTCATGAAATCCAAAAAGTTTGCCTCATCTGGGTTTTGAGGAAACTGGTCCAAATTAATCTTTCTTGCATCCTCCATCTTCTTTCTGAAATTATCCTTTCCAATGAATCGGTCATTGGTGTCAAAACCCTGTGGCAAACCAAGCTTTGTTAAGTTCCTTACCTTTTCATCCTCCTTAATCTTTGTTGCAACCTCAATCACAAATTCTATTGTTTCATGCATTCTTGAACACTTTTGAATAATAGATGTCACCTTCATTGAGGCTTTAATCTAATTAGTAATGCGTTTTGAAATCAATTCATTATCACTAGCTTTGTAGACTATTTCTAGAACTTGATTTGTAGATTTCTCTTCTACCTACAGTTGCACATTTTTGTTGTCCATTAAATATTTGTTCAGCTTATTATGATGTAGTGTCATGGCATCAATCAATTGAAAGAATTCACACAAATGATCAATCCTCTGCATTATTTCCTCCTAGATCTTTTGTTTCATGTGCCTCATTGTTTGTCTACAAAATTCAGTTAACTTTTTTTGACAAGATTTTATTTCATTTTTTGCTTCCATAAGCTCTGCGACCAATGTTTCATTTTTTTGCCTCTCTTTCTCCAATTTTTGTTCCCACTATTCATTTGCTTTCCCAATTCTTTCTCTTAATTTTTCTGAAGTGGATTTTTCCTCATCATATTTCTTTTTGCTCTCATCTAAACTTTGCTTCAATCCATTCAATTCCACCTTTGTTTGTTTATCCTCTTTGTTTGTTGATGTAGAGGTAGATTTTTTTATTCTTTTTTCTAATTCATTGCTCTTGTTATCTATTGCTTTCCTCTTTTCTTTCTCATTTGCTAAGTTTGCCTATAATTTTTCTATTTGATTCTGCAACTTTTTTTCTCTCTATCATGCTTTAGCAATGATGTGTACACCAATTCATTGTTCTTCTTTGATATATTAATTTTGTTAGTATTTTTTAATCCAGAAAAATCAAATTGCAAATCGTTCACCTAAAATTCATATCGATCCATCTAATTTTCTAGTTTATTTTGAACTATGGGAACTATTGTGTGGTTACACAACACACCCCATTTTGACTTGGCAAAATAGGGACCCAACTTTTGTTTGGCTTGTTCTGTGCTTTCTGGCGGTTTGGTAAAAGTAAGTCATGCAGATCATCATGCAAGAAAGGCTGAGTAGGGCATCATCATGAGGTTAGTTTGTCAAAGTTCATATTTCATTCCAATAACCTAATATTTAGAAAGAGTATCAAGTTACATGCAGGTTTGCCTTTTACATCACCCTAATATTCATCAGGATGTGAAAGTTATGAATGGTCAAAGTTTGAGTCAAACTTGATATTTCCAAGGGGAGGATCATATTTCAAAAGATCACCCTGATCTAATTTATCACCCGATAAATCATGCGGTCTGAATATCTGGATGTTAATTTTAGGTGATAGTAGCCTTTACCCATCGGCGGCCTTATGCATTTCGCGAGGATCATATTTCTCAATGTAACCCGATATTTTCTAATATCCTCTTGCCGCAAAATATCCCCTAAGCCAATATCCTGATGATGTCATTCAAGTCTGATAAATGAAGAAGTGATATGACGATGACATCATCATCACATTTACCTCTCGGTAGGATATTTCATAAACATGATCCTGTTCCCATAACATGACGATGACGTCATGGTGCCTTAGCGATATAATAAACGAATATCTGGATGACGTCATCCCAATATCTCAAGAGGAAGAAAGAATGACTTTGGTCATCATTATCTAAACATCACCTGATATTTTCTAATATCCTCTTGACGTTTAAAACATGACCTAATGGCGCGAACATCACTCATTATCTAAACATCACCTGATATTTTCAAATATCATCCTACCATTTAGATATCACCCCACTCCCATTGCCGCCATTTAACATTAAATGCACGCCGAGGTGGTAGGTAGTTCTCGCCGATCATTAAACCTGATAAAACACCTGGCGAAATCCTGACTTTCCATGTAGAAAATTAACGAATAAGATCCAATCTGTCAGGGTTTGCCCTAATTTTACCCTAAGTGCATGGTTAAAAGGTGAGTTCACCATCATTTCAGCTCTTACCTTGCAATAAAATTATTTTTACAGACCACCAGCTTCCACATCCTCATACAGGCGATAGTTGTACGAATCGAGCTCATAGATAGGAGGAAGTGTGTGGTCATCAGTAGAATTAAGAGCATTTTTTCAGAAGTCCACTGGTATAAAAGGAGATTTGCATATCCAGGTAAGTAAATGAAACCATCATCATGTTGTTTCTGTGATAATCAAGTATGGGTTGTTAATCTGAAGTTCTGGTTTATGCATCCACATGATTAGTTAATGTTGAATCGATACAATAGGCATGATGATTAGTAGAGTTAATTGCTATATGCATGCATGTGAGAACCCATTGTAAGACAAGATTTTGTTAATTGTAGGCATCCATGGCTGACAAGAGGTTGGCTAAGTGTGAGGCTGAATTCAGTAAGCCTATGTTTTCATCCCAGAGGGGCGTCCTGTTCAAATATGGCGCAATTACAGATACCCATCAGGGGAGTACTAATTTGGAAGCCTGGTCAGCTAAGCTAAATGATGAGAAGAACAGAAGTCCTGTGCTGGATGCTATTTTCGTGTCTAGAATGTGGAATGCCACCGGTTTCCCGTACTCTATGGAGTCCCCGGAACTGGTTATCGAGTGTGCCTGAAACTACAACCTAGAGACCAGACAGGTGATGAAGCATGGGAGGATATATACAGACCTATCCATCAAAGGTCTTTCCTAGACATTTGGACTGCCATTGGGCAAGAAGGTCAATAGTGTGGACCTGAAGAAATCAAAGAGAGAATATGAGAATAACAAGAAACAAGCCAGGAAGAATATGTACCAATGGAGCGCTGAGAACAACACATATCCTGTAGCTGCCAAACTTCCTGTACACTTATTCAAATATGATTTTAGTGAAGAGTACCAGTACATGATTGCACTACTGAGTAGAGTCACAGGCCAGCTTGATGCTAGTAGTTTTAAGGATTGGATGTATGGTGTGATCATGATGTGCATATACTCAAATATCAAGCCATTGTGGGGCCAACTAATAAGTGATGCTCTGCATGAGCAGCTGATGAACCTAGGAGGTTCAAATTGTGCTTTCTATATGACATCATACATTGTTTACTCCTGTGCTTATAAAGGCACATTTGATGCACTAGTTACAGATGGAAAGCTTACAGGCACAGTTAATGCTGTGCACATTTGGGATCATCATCCGCAGCTACAAAGAGCCAATTACCTCCAAGATTACAAACTGGTAAATGATGCATTTTCTATGCATCTGGTCAGAACCATGGAGGAGGATAGAATAAAAAGATTGAGCATAGAGGCTCAAGAAATAATCTACAGGCATGGAGCCTGGTATATACAATTTGGCACATTTTCCTACATGAGGTTTGAGGGTTTTGAAGGACCTCCCCTCATGCTGCCAAGGTATCCCACTGATGCAATGATACTGATGGAGTTTATAAGGTAGAGCTCCACAATGATAAAAACATACAAGGATGCAAGGAAGTTGCCACCAATTTTGATTCCAGTCACCATTAGCTGGTACATGTGTCCTGATTCAGAGAACATAAAGAAGGTGATGGTCACCCTGAATAAAATAAAGTTGCAGCCTTTTCCATTAATAAGACCATATGATCCTTATGGCAGGATGCAGAAAATAATAGGAAAGCCTATTCATCAGAGGCACCTAGAAGACTTCTGGGCTGACATTGAAGATGGAGCAGAAGCAAGAAGAAGAAGAAGATATCAAAGGCTAACACTGAATCAAATCATAACCTTTGATTGCATCCCCATCCCTCAACAATTGAAGAAGGATGATGGCAGGATAATTGTAGATGAGTATGAGCAGAAGAAAATATATAATGATACCATCTCTGCACCTAACCCCACCATACAAGAGGACATATCCTTGGACCCCTTTATTGCCAAGACCATACAGCTAACCCAAGCCTGGGTTGATGAACAGATAGAGGCTTTGAAGAAGAAAGGTGTTGCCATCACTGTGGACAACAAAAAGAAGGGGCAGGAGATTCCTAATGGGGAGTATGATGATTTCATAAATGAGAAAAGAAAGTCTAAGGGAGATAGGATCCCTTCATAACAACAACATGGCAAAAGACCCCCAAGGGGCAAGAAAATAGACAATGAACCCAAAGGGGTTATCATTGAACGAGAAGTGTTCATAGATGAGGAGGCAATAGGATCAGGATCCGCATCACCTCCATGGACAAGAAAACAAAAGTCCAAGAAAGGAAAGATAGCAAAGGCTGGAACTACTGAGACCCATGAAGAGGGTCAATCCTCAAGGAAACCAGATGAAGAGGATATCCTCATGGAGGAAGATCCTGAGGAAGAAGAGGCTCCTTTATTATTCAAAAGGAAGAAGAGGTCTCCACAAGTGGTGGTGTCTACCCCACCTAAGAAATAAAGAACCTCCATGAGAGGTGAAATAAGGCAACCCCATACATTGTTACAAGGGGCAGGTAGTGAAGTGCATAGGGAAATTTAGCACAATGTTCCACTTCCTACCATCGTCAAGTTTAAGATCAAGCTCGCAGAAGAGCAGATGAAAGAAACCTCCCAGACACATGCAGAAGGTCACATATTGCTAGACAAGACAATAAATTTGTCTAATGATGAAGTTGTGCAAGAAGTGGCTTCACAGAAGATGGAAACCCTTGCTGTAGGTACGCACGACCCCTCACAAGACTCCACTAGTTCAAACTATATTGGAAGAGATGAAGCAAGTGGAAACTAAGAAAGAAAAGAGCCCAGAGCAGATAGCCCAAGAAATGGGGCTAGATACACTGATTGCAGAGGTGACAAATCCTGCGGTGATAGATGTAACAGAGAAACAGGATGTGAATCCTGAACATCCAAAAGGATCACCTGACAAAGGGCAACATGTAGAAGAAGTGAAGATGGCAGAACCAGAGGGCCATACTTCAAAACTGAGCCAACCAAGCGCACAAGATGCATAAGCGAAACCTGCTATAGTAGAGGTTCAAGAAAGGAAAGTTGATGAGAAAGATGTGGTAGAAGATCCTGCTGCTAAGGTTCAAGAAATAAGTAGCACAGGTGCAGAACAAATTGTGGTTACAGAACCAGCACCAGCACTTAAGGAGACTTCCCAATTATCCACGACTGAGAATGTTCCTCAGTAGGAGGAAAAGCCAAAGGAGGATGAGGTAATGACAGAAAAAGATCATGATCATCATGATCAACATGTAGATGCATCACAAGATTCTCCACCTTAGGAAGATGCTCCTCCAGAGAAAGAAGTTCCTCAACAGGAGGATGTGCCACAGGATCAACGTCAAAGTGGGCATCATGAAGAAGAATTAAGGAAATCACCTTCTCCATCACATCTGCTGATAGAAACAGGAGATATAGGTGAACATCATGATGATGCAGAGAAACATGATCAGGTACCTCCGTGGTTGGAGAAAGAGGTAAATGCAGAGGTAGAATTTGAAATTCAAGAATTTGATGTATCTACCTTATTTATTGAGGATATAATAAAACCTAAGAGGAAGGCCAGAATGACTTCAGCCATCAAAAGAGATCCAACAACTGGGAGAAGGACTGCACAGATTGTAGTGCCTACTGTAGAGAAAGAAAAAGGTAAAATTGCCTTGGATGAGTTTTAGATCAGCACAGTGGACCTAGGATTTGCCAAGGAAGACCAAGAGGGTCAAGAGGGCAAGGATATTATTGATTCTTTAATTCAGAAGGTGAAAAGAGAGAAGGAGAAAAATAAGCAACACAAAGAGCACATTGCTCAGTTGCATGCCTACATAGGAAGGCTGACCAATACTGAAGATACTTCAACTGAACATGCAGTCCCATTGATTGCTATTTCTCAAGAGGAGGTAAATAAATTAGATCTCATGAAACATGAGGCATCTGTACTAAGGAGATGGATGTCATCCACATTGGGTGATGTAGAGGAAATGGTAAAGGCCTCTTTGAAGAGGTGGAATACTCTCAGTGACTCCAGGTCAAAGGTAGATAAATTGCAGATGTAGACGGGCAAAAGGTCTTACAGATTGGAAAAGATATTAGACATCTTGGGAGAAATAAGGAGGATAAATCCTCAGTTGCTTATCAATAAGTAGGTATTGAACAATAATACAACCTTGTTGGTCGATATATGGTATAAGGACATTCAATTTGAATGTGGAGTGCTTAGAAGATGCAATAATAAACTAAGAGATATCAGCATGAAGTTGCATGATTTAATGTTTGTTGAGGCAGAAATATTGGAAACATTGGAAGGAAAAGTGGAAGGGAAAGTAGGAAATCAAGATGAGGAGTTTTCCATCAAAGCTTTAAATGGTAACTTCCAATTAGTAGCTGATGATCCACTTGTCGACTTGACAGAAGAAGTCATAGACAAAATAATGAGAATCAAAGTCAAGATGGAAAATTACAATGAGACGCTGCAAGACATGAAAGACAAACTGGATAGCAGTAAACACAAATATGAGGCACACAAGCACGCCATCATCAAAGCAAAGACTCAGGATGGTGGAGAAATAGATAAAATTATGCAGTTATATGAATAGATCCGGAGCAGCATGCAGCCTCATATGCGAAGTCATCATCATCAGGATGATGAAAGTTCAGGAAGCGATGCACATGATGATGATGCACATGAATCAGATAAGGTAGATGATGATGCATCATAAAGTAAATATTAGCATCAGATACTTAGTGGAAATAAGTTTTTTAGATAGTTGCCAGCTAGCAACTTGTGCCACTTTGTAAGGTTGACATAGTCAAAGAGAAATCTTGACCGTAGATATTCATAGACAAATCAAGATCGTTGATCTTTTGTAATGGATTCCTCACCTTGTTCTATAGAAGGTGCTAGAATGCCTCCTTTCTAATATTCAAAACTTAATTGAAATCTGTCTGCTGAAGTATTCAGGGCTTATTTCAAAGCTTTTTGTATACATCTATATCGTTGCATACCTAATGAATGAGAAGACTTGTTTGATTACAATTCATAGTAAATCTTGAGTAATCAGTGTGCCAATTCTAGATATATGCTGTGATTTGCTACGTCCCTTGGAGTGCATGTCTACTTGCATATGTTGCTTTCATACAAATTCCTTTGAAGTTAGCATCAACTGTATCTAGCTGTGGAATGTTGATGCAGAGGATAACGCAACAGGAGCTTACAAATGGAAAGGAGGAGTCATTAATCCAACCAGCATGTTAAAATCCTATCGGCTTATCATCATCATCATATTTCTTGCTAACACAGACAGCATCATCATATTTAGAAGGGGCATGAAATATCCTCCTGCTAACTACTGTTCACTTCCTTATCGCCTTTCGCCTTTCGCCTGTCAGTAGCATCATCATATTCGACAAGCGCAAACATCCTCCTGATGTTCACTGTTCATCTTACCGCCAAACTCTATCTTCATCATCATGATGTTCAGCATCACCTTCATCAGCAGGATATAAAATATCCGGTTCCTCCAATATATCCTGATGACGACAACTTCAAGCACCTTTCCTTTGATGCTTACGTCACCCCGATATCCGACTACTTAAACAACAGCATCATGATATGACTTATCCGGTCATATTGAAACATCCTGATGATGTTACCCAAACTTTATGCCGATGACTTACGCCGATGCCAAAACACTTAGCGACAGCAGGATAAACTTGCATAGGGTGATATTCGCAATATCCTGATGACGATGACGTCACTTGCACCTGATGATGATGTCAATGCACCTGATGATGATGTCAACAAGATATAAGACACTTATATCCTCCGCAACATGATAATGAAATATCGGGTGATCTTTTAATATCCTGATGATGATCTTTCCGGTCCTTAGTCGAAAAGTGAACTTTCACTCCTGCATGCGATAGCGATATGCGGATGATGAATACACACGAAATATGATCTTGATGACGATATACACACTGAGTATATATCCAACCTATATCATCCTGATGCACTTGAAACATACAATCTTCATCAGCTTCATAACCTGATCCGGATAGCGATATACTCATAGATGACGATGCGATTCACTCCATCTGGAAAAGCACATGCAGATCCCTGTATATCCATCAGCTGCATGCAAACTCACAGAACTGCACAATTTCACAAAGAAAACATGATGATCAGGCCGGATCACCTTCAGATCAAAACTTAACGGTTTATCTTCCTAACCCTAGCACATGAGGATGCTAGGTTGATTCACAGCATGCTACCAATCGATCTCCCACACAATGAAATGCATAAACAGAAAACTAAAATACAACCTAAACTAACATGCATGACCATTCCACCGATTCACAGAATCAACCGGTGGAAGGGTTGAAAAAATCCATCAACTTGTAATCAGAATAAAAATCAAAACATAAACAGCTGATAAACCAGATAATGCAATTGATGAGATCTTATTTAGATGAAACACAAATGTCCTATTTCTACAACAATGTTTCACAATGTCTGAACTGATCTCTGGATCTCACTCAATCACTACAACATAACATAACTACTACTCTCTCTCTGATATGATATTCTCTAATATCAAACCCTAACTGATCTGAGTTATTTATAGCAATATCCTACGAGTACTACCAACTCGATTCCCAGCGGCTGGGAGCTTCCAAGCGGCTGGGAGAGGACAGCTCATACTACCTGATCACGAACTCTAACTGCCTGCACACTCTCCTAGGCTGATCTAATACATATGCATTGGTCCAATAGACCTTATTACAGTATGAAGTCAAACATGCTAAAAATAGACTAATGTCCTGTCATGCAGACAATGAACCTATATCCTGTCTTGTAGGGGTGCTCCTGCACCATACTCCCCAGAAGAAGAAATCTCAAGTCCACTTGAGATGAGAGTATGAAGATCTGCACCATGTTTCTGGATCTGCTCTTCAGTCATCCAGACTGCTTCAGAATTAGGTTTTCCCTTCCAAGAGACTAGATACTCCAAGTACTGTTTGTTCCGAGTCTGTTTGACCACTCTGGTGTCCAAAACCTTCTGCAACTGTGGAGGATCATGCTTGGGAATGTTATCATGGACTGTATCCTGTAGGAGTTCCTGATTTGCATCTGGATAAGACTTGTATGGAGTTAAATCACATACATTGAATATAGGGGACAAACCAAGATCAGGTGGGAGTTGTATCTCATAAGCATTCTGTCCATGCTTGTGCAAGATCTGACATGGTCCAACTTTTCTCTGCATAAGTTTAGTATATTTGCCCTTAGGACTGTCCTTCTTCAAATGAACCCATACCAAATCTCCAACATCAAACTGTACATCCTTCTTCTTTTTATTAGCATATTCCTTATACTTCAAGGTGGTTTGCTGCAGTTGGGTCTTGACTTGATCATGAACCTCTTTTATGGCTTCTGCAAAAGCTTCTCCTTCTGCACTAACAGGGTCTAATGTAGGTAGATCTCTCAATTCCAAAATTCCTCTTGGATGCATACCATAAACTATCTGAAAAGGTGATTTCCCTGTGCTCCTATTGACAGTATCATTATAGGAAAATTCAGCTTGAGATAGAATATTATCCCACTTTTCTCCATGTTGTTTTGTCAAACATCTAAGCAAATTTCCTAAGGAACGGTTCACTACTTCAGTCTGTCCATCCGTTTGAGGATGATATGCAGAGGAAAAAGACAAATTTGTTCCAAGTTTCTTCCAAAGAGTTCTCCAGAAGTGACCAATAAACTTCACATCCCTATCTGACACTATACTCAATGGCAATCCATGGATTCTGACAATCTCCCTGAAAAATAAATTTGCAATGTATGAAGCATCAGCAGTGGTTTTACATGGCAAGAAATGTGCCATTTTGCTGAATCTATCCACTACAACAAAAACACTGTCAAATCCTTTCCTTGTCCTTGGTAAACCCAAGACAAAATCCATACTTATGCTTTCCCATGGTCTGGAAGGAATGGGTAAGGGCTGATATAAACTTGCATTAGTCGACCTGCCTTTAGCTTTCTGACATATCACACATGTCTCTACAAACTTTTTGACATCTGATTGTAACTTAGGCCAAAAGTAATGTCTTCGGACAAGATCAAGAGTCTTATCTAGACCAAAATGACCTGCCATAGCTCCACAATGTTTCTCCTTAATGATGTTTAACCTCATAGAACACCTTGGAATACATAACTGTCCACCTTTGAACAACAATCCATCCTGAATAAAAAATTCAGAGAATTCAGCATGATATTTCTCTCCAAAAGAAGTACATACATGATATATCTCCCCAAAATCTTCATCAGTCTCATACATGGTCTTTAGTGAATCAATGCCAACATTTTCTAACTGAATCTGGTTGACTGTTAGAACTCTCCTGTTCAAAGCATCTGCAACTTTATTCTTGACTCCTTTCTTATGCTTTAATGTAAAAGTAAAAGCTTGTAAGGTTTCTACCCATTTCATGTGTCTGTGGTTCAGTTTTTCCTGGCTGTTTATGAAACTCAGAGCCTGGTTATCGGTGAATACTATGAATTCCTTTGGCATCAAGTAATGCCTCCATTTCTTGAGTGACTGAACTAAAGCATACATTTCCAAATCATATGAGGAATACCTCTTTTTAGCATCATTGAGCTTCTCACTGAAAAATGCAATAGGTCTACCTTCTTGGCTGAGTACTGCTCCAATGGCTATGTGACTGGCATCACATTCCACCTGAAAGATTTTGTTAAAGTCTGGAAGTGCAAGGACTGGCTGCTGTGCCACCTTCTTCTTCAATGTTTCAAAAGAATCCTCTGCTCTTTGAGTCCACACAAATCTGTACTTCTGTCCTCCTTTGATGGTATTAAGCATGGGTGCACAAATATGACTAAAACCTCTTATAAACTTCCTGTAGAAGGTTGCTAACCCATGGAAACTTCTGACATCATTCATAGTCTTTGGGGTTGGCCAAGACAATATGGCACTTACCTTCGCCTTATCCATTTGTAACTTTCCTTGTGAAATGACAAAACCCAAATATGTGATCTCCTCTTGCATGAACAAACACTTGTCTAAATTTATCATCAGCTGCTCTTCATGTAACCTCTTAAGAACCAAATCTATGTGTCTGAGATGTTCTTCTTTTGTGTTGCTGAAAATCAGAATGTCATCTAGATATACTATGACAAACTTACCAATGAACTCTTTCAAAACCTCATTCATCAACCTCATAAAAGTACTAGGTGCATTAGATAAACCAAAAGGCATAACCTTCCACTCATATAACCCTTCATTAGTTTTGAATGTTGTCTTCCATTCATCTTCTGGCCTAATCCTGATCTGATGATATCCACTCTTTAGATCTATTTTTGTAAAATACTTAGCACTTCCCAAACAGTCAAGTAAATCCTCTATCCTAGGGATTGTAAACCTATACCTGATTGTGATCTTGTTAATAGCTCTGGAATCTATGCAAAGCCTCCAAGTACCTTCCTTCTTTGGTGCTAGTACAGCTGGTACTGCACATGGACTTAAACTTTTCCCAATCAGACCTGAATCCAATAATTCTTCAATTTGTCTGGCTACTTCTGCATTCTGTTCTGGAGTTAGCTTATAGGCTGCTTTGTTTGGAAGTGTTGACCCTGGAATTAAGTCTATGCAGTGACTGATATCCCTGACAGGTGGTAGGGATCTTGGCATTCCCTCTGAGATGATACCTTTGTACTTATCCAATAGCTCTTGGATAGCTGGGTCTATGAACCTTTGCTTTTTCTCTTCCTTGACTTCTTGCTGCTGTTCTTTATTCACCCTCATACATGGGATTAGGGCATATGCAACTGCACCTTCTGCTGCTACTTCTTTCATGAACTGTTTACCTTCCATCAGCATTACCTTCACCTCTTTTCCTTTAGATTTTTCCTCCTTCTTCGTCAATGGTAGTAACTTTATATCCTTACCATCTTTAGTGATTGTATAGATGTTTCTAACACCATCTTGTTGTGCCTTCAAATCATACTGCCATGGTCTACCAAATAAAATATTGCAAGCATCCATCTTGGTAATGTCAAACAACAACTTATCCTTATATGCTCCAATCTAAAATTCTACCCAAGCCTGCTCTTCTACAGTTGTCTGCTGACCTTGGGTAAGCCATGAGACTTTATATGGGGATGGGTGAGGCAATCTCCTAAGCTTAAGCTTTGTCACCATTTCTTCAGACACAAAATTTTCAGTAGAACCAGAATCAATCAAAACTTTACATGCCTTACCTCCTGCTTTGCAAATGGTCCTGAAAAGAGACTTTCTTTGAGGGGATTCTTTGTCAGGTACCTTCATGGTAGTCAGTGTTCTTCTCATCATTAGGGACTCTCCACTTTCTGGGTATCCATAATTATTAGGAGCATTCACACTCTGAAAAGCATTAGAGCCTGTCATACTTTGATTATCAGGTTCTTGGATCAGATTTGTTCTCCTTTCTCCTATTGAGCTTGTGGCCTTTTCTGGACATTTGCTGGCTATATGGCCTTCTTTGTTACAGTTATAACATCTGATGGATCCTCTGCCCTGGGATCTTCCTCTGAAATGTCTTCTACCTCTGAAGTTTCCTTGCTGACTATTATTTTCCCTCTGGTTCTGACTATTGTTTCCCTTACTATTGTCATGACTGGATTCTCCTTGATATCCATGTCCATGTCCTCTACCTCTAAAAGGACCTCTTCCACCCCTTTGTTGTCTTCCTCTTCCTCTATTGTGTTGTTCTTATTTTCTCTTTAACTTCTCTTCCACTTTCAATGCCAACTGAAAGCATTTCTGAACTGTATTTGGATTATGCAGACTTAAATCTTCCTGAACGTTGAACCTCAATCCATTAAGGTATCTGGCTACCTTCTCTTCTTCACTTTCCTTTACCTTTGTTTTCATACAAAGTTTCATGAATTCTTCTGTATATGAGCTGACATCTAGCTCCTTCTGCTTCAGGTTTTGCTTCCTCTTGTGTAATTGGATACTGTAATCCAATGGGACATAAGCTTCCTTTACTAATGCCATCATTTTCTTCCATGTAGCGACTCTACGCTTTCCTTCCTGTACTCTATCATCTTGGACGAAATTCCACCATGTCAAGGCAGCTTCTTTCATTTTTGACTGGGCTATTTTCACCCTTTGTTGTTCTGGTATCTCCTCTGTTTCAAAGAAATTGTTCAAGGAGTCTATCCACTCCATCACTGAATCAGGTTCCATCTTTCCTGTAAACACTGGCAAATCCAGTTTCACATCCATGGTTCTCCTCTCCATGGCCTTGAGGGTGTTCAACAGTGGTCTCTGGTCTGCAGGAACGACCTCGTTCCAACTAGGGATCTCTTCTTCTTCCCTATCTTCTTCTCTACCAGAACCTACTCTGCTCCTCAACTTCGCTAACTCATCCTTCAATTCTTGATTCTGAGCCTTCACGGCCTTGCTCTCTGCAATCTGTTTCTTCACTAGAACTGCCAACTCAACGTTGGTCATCCTTGCCAGAATCTCAGATGTTCCTTCATCACCTGACATCCTGCTATATCCTGATCTTTTCTAGAAGATCCTTCCTTTTCTCTAATACCACTATGATGCAGAGGATAACGCAACGGGAGCTTACAAATGGAAAGGAGGAGTCATTAATCCAACCAGCATGTTAAAATCCTATCGTCTTATCATCATCATCATATTTCTTGCTAACACAGACAGCATCATCATATTTCGAAGGGGCATGAAATATCCTCCTGCTAACTACTGTTCACTTCCTTATCACCTTTCGCCTTTCGCCTGTCAGTAGCATCATCATATTCGACAAGCGCAAACATCCTCCTGATGTTCACTGTTCATCTTACCGCCAAACTCTATCTTCATCATCATGATGTTCAACATCACCTTCATCAGTAGGATATAAAATATCCGGTTCCTCCGATATATCCTGATGACGACAACTTCAAGCACCTTTCCTTCGATGCTTACGTCACCCGGATATCCGACTACTTAAACAACAGCATCATGATATGACTTATCCGGTCATATTGAAACATCCTGATGATGTTACCCAAACTTTATGCCGATGACTTACGCCGATGCCAAAACACTTAGCGACAGTAGGATAAACTTGCATAGGGTGATATTCACAATATCCTGATGACGATGACGTCACTTGCACCTGATGATGATGTCAATGCACCTGATGATGATGTCAACAAGATATAAGACACTTATATCCTCCGCAACATGATAATGAAATATCAGGTGATCTTTTAATATCCTGATGATGATCTTTCCAGTCCTTAGTCGAAAAGTGAACTTTCACTCTTGCATGTGATAGCGATATGCGGATAATGAATACACACGAAAGATGATCCTGACGACGATATACACACTGAGTATATATCCAACCTATATCATCCTGATGCACTTGAAACATACAATCTTCATCAGCTTCATAACCCGATCCGGATAGCGATATACTCACAGATGACGATGCGATTCACTCCGTCTGGAAAAGCAGATGCAGATCCCTGTATATCCGTCAGCTGCATGCAAACTCACAGAACCGCACAATTTCACAAAGAAAACATGATGATCAGGCCGGATCACCTTCAGATCAAAACTTAACAGTTTATCTTCCTAACCCTAGCACATGAGGATGCTAGGTTGATTCACAGCATGCTACCAATCAATCTCCCACACAATGAAATGCATAAACAGAAAACTAAAATACAACCTAAACTAACATGCATGACCATTCCACCGATTCACAGAATCAACCGGTGGAAAGGTTGAAAAAATCCATCAACTTGTAATCAGAATAAAAATCAAAACATAAACAGCTGATAAACTAGATAATGCAATTGATGAGATCTTATTTAGATGAAACACAAATGTCCTGTTTCTACAACAATGTTTCACAATGTCTGAACTGATCTCTGGATCTCACTCAATCACTACAACATAACATAACTACTACTCTCTCTCTGATATGATATTCTCTAATATCAAACCCTAACTGATCTGAGTTATTTATAGCAATATCCTACGAGTACTACCAACTCGATTCCCAGCGGCTGGGAGAGGACAGCTCATACTACCTGATCACGAACTCTAACTGCCTGCACACTCTCCTAGGCTGATCTAATACATATGCATTGGTCCAATGGACCTTATTACAGTATGAAGTCAAACATGCTAAAAATAGACTAATGTCCTGTCATGCGGACAATGAACCTATATCCTGTCTTGTAGGGGTGCTCCTGCACCAAATGTCCTGGTGAACATATGGTTTGGTTTTCTTCTCTTCATGACTGTATCTGATGTACATGTGGTTAAATAGCTAAAGGTTCAACTTTAATTTGGAGTATTTCTTTCAATTTCTTTTAAATTTCAGAACATTTCACTATCACAATTGCAAATAACTGATAATCTTAAGCAAATAACACAAAATATGCAGACATCTCATAGATAATTGCAAATATTTAGCATATTTGAAGCTAAAGCATGTATAATTGGTAAATATCATGCAAAGATTTGAATATCCCTGCATCATTTGATCAAGTAACTGTATAAAATGACCTCTCTGTGAAGAATTTTTGCCAAAATAGTGTTATGATGATGAACTTTATGTAAGGCCCCAAAATGGAAACAACAACACACATCAACCTCTGAGTAACGTTAGAAGATTAAGACCTAATCACCAGAGACTTGGGATCATGAATTCATCGTATCTTTCAAGATGAATAAAGGTTAATGTGTACTTTTGTTCTATTCTTGTTTATGACTAACATCATGACCAATAGGAACAACAATTGTGTACTCCATGATTTTTGTATTTGTGTCAAATGTGGGTAATATCATGGTTGTTGCAGGATCTGAAGTTACAATAGACACACTCTCCATCAATTGCTTCTTTTCTTTTTTATATAATTCTAATTTCTTTTTAAACTCTTGAATGTAATCAAAACCTGGGGACACAGGAATAAGGGAATGCTTGAATGGTGAAGGAATAGGAGTACTTGCAATTTCTGTTACAGCCACACTAACTGAGGGAGTGCCTAGAAATAATTCCTTTGTAGTGGAACTGGTAGTTGGATTTGGACCTATCATAAACCTTTATCTCTTTTGTATCCCTTGATCACTGAGTGTTTGTGTGGTATCTTGTATTGGTGTCCTCTTGTGTGTAATTTGTTGTTGGACCTGTTGTTGTAGCACATGTTGACTAAGTTCTCCACCAGTGGCAGTGCCAGTCGCACTAGGCTTTCCACAATGGGCATGTCCAAGTTGTGATTGCATCTGACCATGAGGATTAGGATTTGAAGGTGTAACATAATCAATTCTTTCAGTTCTACTTGTATGACCTTGGTCTATTTTATCAAATGATTCAACTCCAAGGCCTCATTTATCAAGTGGTTTTTTGGTGACTAAATCTATTGGGTTCTAAATGCCTTGTCCTTGGGACCCTAAACGACCACCATGATAACCCATATTTTCAGCTATGGCTGCTCCTTTAGTATATGCTTCTTTTGTGGCCTGAGTTAAACCAGGTTTGAAATTGCTTTGTTCATCCCTATCATCATCAGGTTCATCATTACTATTAGTTTCTTCATCTTCATTTTCACTGGGATGCTCTATATTCCACAATTTGCTAAAATCTTCATCTTCATCAATTTCTCCATACTCTGTAACAGATCTTGGTTCACCTAACTCCTTCCTCATAGACCAAAATGCAGTAATTTTTTATCATGACCAATATTTCTTTGTAACAGACTCATCTAGAGAATCTGGCATTTTTTATTTAATAGATGGTTTATCACTTTTTCCATAAAAATTGTTGTACCTCCTGATTTCATTCTCTGCTAGTGCTAGTGCTCCTGTATTTTGGTGCAATGTCATAATTTCTACTGACAGTTGTTCAAAATAAATACCTTTCTCAGTAGCAGTTTTCTCCATTGCTATGTTGACCTCATCCCAAGAATCCTTGTTTCTCAAGTTTTCAAGCAAGGGTTTACTTTGATGTTGAATTCTACTTGTAGAATTCCTATTGGCCACAATCATCTTTTTAATGGTGTCACATGGATCATATTGCCAGTGATAGACAGTATGAAATTTAAAATTTTTCTAAAGATCATGTGCCACCTTAAAATCTTTTCTCTCAAATGTGAACTGGTGCAGGAGCACCTATCCTACAGTGGTCTACATGAGGCATTTAGTTAGTTTTAAGGTTATTTATGTTTTCAATAAGGTCGTAATTGGACATTCAATGTAATAAGGTCTATTTGACCAAGATATGCTATTTTTAGATCAGTTGGTTAGAGTTAGTTGGAGTCTGTTGAATAGCTATAGTTCCCAACCGCTTGGAGAGATTTCCCAGCTACTTGGAGACAAGTCTGTACTACCAGTGGTAACTAGATACATACCCTAGGATTTGATGGATGAAGGCATCTAGGTTTTGTAGTAGTTGAAATCAATTAGTTGAATTGTGTTGTTGGAAAATAGAGTACTATAATCGCATCTTTTAAAAGTTAATAAGATCCTGTTGCATTTGAATTCACTGTGTAATTGATTTCCTATATTGAGTCTAGATGGATTTGATTATCCATTTTGCCAGTTGATTTTGTGAATTGGAGGAATGGTCATGTACAATAGTTTAGGTTTTAGTTGTGTGTTTTCTGTTTCCGTTCACATGCATGTCTACAGGATCGCAGGCCAGAGATGTTGAAGAACTCTAGTATGGGCATGTGCTAGGATGTGCAGGGTAAATTAGGTCAGAGAAACCCCCCTAGAAACAAATCTATGTCGAGATTGCTAAGTAAGTGGATCAGGTTGAGCTCAGGGTTTTCAGTGCAAATTGTGAAGGCATTGGTGGAAGAAGAACCATCAGGTTGAGAAAGTTGCACTGAGCTAACAGGGGGCACTTTCACTGATCAGGGTGACAATTACCAAAGTGTCACCAATGAAGAAGTATATCGGTGTAAGTCGTGATATCAGCCGAGTGAAGTTGGAATTCGCCGATGTGAAAAGTCTTACCGATGGCAAGTTGATGGTAGGCACATTGGCATGAGATATGATATCGGAGGTAGAGGCAAATGTTTCACCGATGCGGAAAGTCTTGGCAATGAGAGTTATCATCGGGGCATCGGTGTAACGGTTACCAAGTGTATCAGTGTGAGGTTGGATATCGGCGAAGGGGTTTAAAGATAGGCCAATAGTCATAGTCTGGCTGATGGTGGAGTTGGTGTTCAGCTTATCGGAGTGACAAAGGAGATCAGCAGGAGGCTTAAGGTGTTCGCCGATAGTGGAAGTCCTACCGATAGGCAACTTGACTGATGCGAAGGAGTCAGCGAGAGTAGGTGAAAGGTCTGACTGATAGGTACATTGAGGGGATAGTATCAGCATGACCGAAGGCATCGGTATAAAGATTTTGAAGGTGGCCGATACTACATGTGTTGCCGATGGACAAGTGAGATAGAGATTTGTACATACGATGCCGATTGTATGTTATTCCAAATGTATGTTAAGGTTTTCGTAGAGGTTGGCATAACCCTCTGCATCATAGTGGTATCAGAGCTCAGCAAAAGGTCTGGGCTATTGTGTGTTGATTCTGTCACTGAGAAGGTAGAAGTAGAGGATTGAGAGGTTGACAAGATGCCTCCTAAAGGTAATGGTATTGCATGGGAGTTGCAGGAGATGAAGGAAAAACATACCAAAGAGATGATGAAGATGAAGGTGTTGATAACTGAGAGGGGGGGGTGAATCAGTTATCCTAATTATTTCCCTTATTGAACTTTCTTATTAATTAATGCAGCTTTGAATCAAACACAAAAACATTGCCATGAAATAAGAAACACATAACACAGTATTTTTGACGTGGAAACCCTGTTAAGGGAGAAAACCATGGGGTGATTAACCCAAAATTATTCTCTGTTAGAAGAATAGGAAATTACAAAATGGCACTTGCCAATTAGGGCTCACTGCCCGAGCACACTGCTCACAAGAGGCCCACTGCCTACAAGAAGACACACTGTCTACAAAGTGATAAGAATCACAGTCTTGAACTGATTGGAAGCATTTGCATATGCTGGAGTTCAGTTCCGGTTAGGCTCAGTACACTGATCTGCTGCACTTCATCTTTCCTCTGTTCTTTATTCTGCTATCTTTCACATACCGGATCCTTTTTGCTACTTCTGCTCTATCCTGTACTTCTTCGCATATATCTTCACACCATCACACACTTCACAACTAAATCCATCCTCTATATATATCCGCACAAGTAATCTCATCACCTTTCTAGTCGGCATCCGGAACAGTCTAGTTTCTTACAAACTCTTGTTCTGTCGGCTGAATCCTTCCTCACCAAGCAATGCGGATCAAGCATATACTTGTAGATATCATTAATCATGTCGGCCAAACATGATTCATGCCTTCACAACCTCTATCATCAATAGTAACACATCCGGAAAGTAGTCTGATACTCTGTCAGTCAGTTCTTCCTCTGTTTTCACTGTCTCTCAGGAATCCGGTACTCAACTATTCATATCTTTTTCCTTGTCCATCACCGGAGGCTAAATCCTTGGAATATACCACTCAAGGTAGTCCTCTTGACTTCCCCAAATCCGCACTACACCAAGACACTTCCTCTGAGAGATCCAGATCAATCTGTCGGACCTTGCCACATGCTCTGTTCTTGTTCACCGGACCACAACATTCTTTATTCTGACTTCCGGTAGAGACACATCATGACTTGTGGATATGTGGGATGACCTTTGTTTCCATCAATGACAACAACCATGAATCCATATAGTGTCTCTTGCCAACAATCTCCCCCTTTGGCATTGATGGCAACACTTAGTGAAAAATGACTAAGTGTTTACACTATGCTCCCCCTTTGCTGATGCTCTGTCTTTATATACAATTTCCGGAACTCCCCCTTAATTGGATTCCTCATTTTTCACTACTCCTCACTCCCCCTTTGACATCAATGGCAAAGGGTAGGGTCCGCATATCAAAATTTTCAAAAATTTTCTATACATAGCCGCATATTTACATACTCACATATACTGAAGAATGTCTGCAAAGGATGTCTGCAGTTGGATCATTTCTGTAGCCCAACTTTGCTTTATTCTATCCAAAATTGAAATGTGACCACTCAACAAAAATGCAAAAGCTTCTGCCCTCTTGAGATCTGTCGGATCATTTGTTTGGGCGGTGGTCTGAGCATCACTGATGGCCTCATGCATAGTTTCCAACTTAGGGATTATAATCCGTCTAAGTTCTCCCATCTGGTTAGTGATGTTCTTCCTTTCATTCTCAAGATTCTTTATTTCATTCAAGACTGCAATAGTCTGACATTCTTGATTTATTATGGAGGAAGAGAGAGGATCAAAACTTTGAGATAAGCTTTGTAGCTTGTCCTGTTCCTCTTTTATTTTCTTATCAATTGCTGCTGTTGCCTTTGACCAGGATATACAAAATTTGTAGATGTCACCGCCATCCTTAAGAGCATTCTCTAAGCTCTTTATTCCAATGCTCACAATCTTCCTATCTTTAGAGATTAATTCTAATACTTTTGAGAATCTTTTATCCAAAAATTCCTTCCGGACCTTTTCTTCAACTGATTTTTCTAGAGAATCAAAATGTGTATCAACACTGCTGACTAAGGTTTTTAGATTACCGGAAGAGGAGGCTGTCGGATCTATCTGGATTGATGACATAATCTTTACAAGTACTCCGGAAGCAGCCTCTATCAACTCACAGTCTTCCATATGAGACTTCAGGAGTTTTTCATTTGCCTTGGCATTTGCAAATGAAGCTATCTTCATTGTTTGTACCGGAGAGAGAGAGTCAAAGTCGAATGGGCCTTTTAGAAGCTCCGGTTCATCAATCTCTAAAGTTTCTTTGCTCAAAAATTGTTGAACAGTTTGTGCAGTGTCTCTTGCCGGAGACAGATGTTTCTTTTCTTCTGCAGTCTTGGAACTGTCAACCTCTTTGTCTTTCACCACTGCTTCCTTCTCCTGTAATTTCTCTTCTTCTTTGGATCCGGAGACTGTAGGGGAAACCGGAGGAGAGATGCTAGCTTGTTCATAGGCCACTTCTTCTAGAGCAGAGGGTTCCAAGTCCTCAGCTATTTCTGTACCTAAGTCCTCTACAACAGGAAGATTGAACCTTTTGAAGGCCTTCTGGAGGATCTCTTCTGTCTCTTGGGCCACTTTGTCAGTCTCACCAAGCATGAGTTGATTCATCCTGGCTTTACTTCTAAACTCATCTTTGCAGTCCTTGAAGATTATGTTCATTGTCTTGGGATCAATTTGAGGATATAGCTGAATAGCTATCTGCTCCCGGATCTCAAGATCTTTTGCATGAGCATTGTTCTTTCTTACTTCCAATTCCTTTTCTAGGCTTTTAGGAATAAGAGATATGATCTCAATGAAAGCCTTATTATATATGTTCAGATATTTGACTGTGGCTTCCTGCAGAGTCTTTTGGTTAGCCTCACTGAAGTCATCATAAGATTCAGTCATTGGTTGAAGGTTTCCATCCACCGTGACCGACTTGATTACATTCTCTAGAGACAGAGTGGGCTTTTCAACAGATACCTCTGCCATTTCATCCTTGTCTTGTCCTGAGGAGGGTTTACCGGATCCTTTCTTCTTCTACTTCTTTATTTCTTTTACTCCCTCATCTGACTCTGTTTCCTCTTCATCCTTTTGGCTTTTATAAGCCCTTGTGGCTTTTGTCTTGGATCTTTTACCGGATGCCTGGACTTCTGGTTTTGAACTTTTGGTTGAGGGAGGTGCAGATCTTTTTGATGATCTGGTCCGGGTGGGAGTTTCAACCGGAACACTTTCTTTACTTTTCTCTTCTTCCTCAGCCTTCCTCCTCTTTTCCCGGCTGGCATCAAGTGCCTCTTTTGAGATGCCTAGGCCTTGAGCAATATGCTCAACTTCTTTTCTTACCTTTCTCTTTATCTCCGGTTCCCTGAGTTCTACATGTAACTTTACACTCAGTTCCTCAAAGGTTCCAAACCTTTCTGCCTTAGGATCTTTGGGCAGGCTTAGCATGTGTTGAACATGCAGCTCTACTATCTGTTCATCCACTTCATACCCCATAGGCATGATCTAGACAGTCCTTGGCTCCACTGCCTCCATCAGACACTGATCTGTTTCTACCATGAAGCATACTGTGTCTTTGTATTTTTCAACAAGGGATTGGGGTATTCTTTCTCTTGCATTCATCATGCTTTGGAAGTTCTTGAAGTAACCCCATAGAGCTGTATTTCTTGCTTTTGCATCCCCAAGTCCATGCAAATAGTCTCTGATTTGAATGGCAACCGGTCTGTCATTCTGCCATATCCATCCACTGGATCCGGGAAGCTCATTCATGTAGTAAAAGAAGATACAAAGGATCAGATTGCCATATTTGAAGGAGTTTTTCTTGTCCTTCTTAATCTTCTGCAGATTTTCAAAGAGTTGGTTTACTAGAAGCTCGCACAAGTCATAGTCTGCATTCTCCTTTAACATCTGATAGGCTGTGTAGATTGCAGTTCCCGGTACTAAATTTTCCCTACTGGAGTGATAGATTTTGTAACCAATTATTATAGCTGCAAATCTGACATCCGATTCAATGATATCATCAACTGTCATAGCTCTCTTGTCAAATTTGGATCCGGTTGCATCACTGACTGTCTGATTTTTGACAGATTTGAGAACAGGTAATCCACCGGATGAGTGCAGACCGGTTACAGCCCTAATTGCGTCCTTGGTGATCTTGAAGGGCTTGTTCAACCATAGGAAGTTGTCATGTACTCTACTTAGTACATACCGGACCCATTCATCTTCTTCAAAACAGGGGAAATGAATGCACTATGCAAAGTGTTTGTCTTGGATGGCTTTATACTGAGGTTTGATCTCAAAGGAGTCATCTATCAATTGTTTGTGATAGATATCCATCAGTTTTGATTCTCCAAAGTCTTCAAGATTCACATGGATGTAAACCCTAATATCTTCCGTATGCAATACACCATGAGGAACACTAGAGAAGGCTCCTAGTGGATCTACTTCCAATGATTTGTAAGGATGTTTCTTGAATGAGGGGCGAGGTCTATCAGAGATCTTAACTATATTTGGAGTAGCCATTCTTCAAAGATTTGCAGTGAGGTAATGAAAAACGGAGAATACCTTATGCGCCTTCGATTTGCACGGAGTGATTGGATTGATTTCTTTATGCAATGACTTCGGCAGGAGATCCTTGGTGTGCTTGATGAATCTTGTTGTAGAGCTCCACTATTCGCTTCTTCTTGAGTGCAGAATGAGCAAATGACTTTTGAGAAATCCCTTATATTGCTCCGCGAACCCTAATATCTGTCTGCAATAAATGCTTCACCTACATTAATCTGGTTTGCCTTGTCTGGATAGCTTGGAGTATCCCGGATTAGTCCTGATCTGCGAATATCATCTGGATCTTTCAATCATGGATAAATTGAGGTAACATATTACAAGAACATCCCAAACACTCTGTCCAATCCGCAGAACAAGATAGTGCACTTCCGGATCTCTCCGGACCTTTTTGTAATCCTTTGTCATACCGGAGCATCTCCCTGATCAGGTCTTATTTTATCGATCACAGCTTCTTCATAACTCCATGCGGACCTCTGAAAACTTGACTAAAGCATCTCAAGACTCATATGTGCAAACCCTTTAATCCGCATCTTGTGCCACATCCGGCACCACTTGTTTGGCTGGGGGAACAGGATTTTCCTTGAGTCTCCCCCTGAGCCTGAGCTCACTTTTTAATTTCCAGAAGAAATATCAGCACCAGAGTCTGGTGTGGATCCAACCTCTACATTCTCTAAACTTTTCTTCACCCAAATCTTGCTCATCTGATTCCTAACTTCATCCGCATTCATCTTTTGTTTACCCTTGTCTTGATTCTGATTATACACTGGACCTCTTTTGTCCTGATTCTTGTTTCTGCAGACTTTAGCATTATGACCGGACCTATTGCAGATTTGGCAAATAACATTTCTTTGCATATTTGACTGATATCCTCTTGATCTGCATTGATTAGCCATATGACCTACTCTATTGCATGTAAAGCATCTACCTTTGAATGATTTGTTTGCTTGCATAATTCTGCATTCATGGGATTTGTGTCCATACCTTTTGCAGTTGAAGCACTGTCCGGAGAAGGATGAATTAATCTGATTCATTCTCATTCTGCACTGATTAGCTTTGTGACCAAAGTGGTTGCAGCTATGGCAGTATCCATTGAAGGATGGATATCTTTGAGCATTTGGCTGTCTAACCGGAGGTCTTCTAGGCCTGCTCCTTGGATTTTCTGATCCAAGATTCTTCTGACCGGATCCGGAGCTTTCTCCTTTCTCATATCCCAAACCATACTTGTCATCTGTCCTCTTTTGACTTCCAAGAAGAACTTCAAGTTGAGCAGAACTTATCTTGAATTTCTCTTTATATTCATTTGCTGTTTAAAGGTCTCTTTTGAGAGAGGCAATTTGATCCTCAAGTTTTTCTTCATTAGCTTTGGCATCTTCAAGATCAGATTCAAGATGTCTGATAATCCTGTCCATCTGGTGGCATTCTTCTGATTTTTCTTTAAGAGATTGTCTTAGGTTGTCTTCAGCCTTTCTTTTTTCTTCAATCTCTTGAGTAAACTTTATAGTTCCTGATTCCATTTCATGTCTTAACATAATGACTTCTTTTGATAACTTTTCACATAACTTGGTTTGCTCAGTCAATTCTTCATTTGTATTGCTTTCTTCACTTTGTCTTGCCAACTGTTGGAGCAGCTCCTTTCTCTTTTTCATAGAGAGACTTAATTTGTCTTTTAATTCTCTCATGAATTCATCAGCCTGTTTGAGTCTTTCCTTTAATTCATTGACTTCAGAATTTGACTGTTCAAGATCCTCAAGAGCAGTCTTGAGTTGCTCCCTTAAACCATATGCATCCATTTGAACTCCCAGATCTTCCTCAAGCTGTTAGGCTCTATTAGGAGGAACTTAGCTCTGATACCAATTGTTGATAACTGAGAGGGGGGGGTGAATCAGTTATCCTAATTATTTCCCTTATTGAACTTTCTTATTAATTAATGCAGCTTTGAATCAAACACAAAAACATTACCATGAAATAAGAAACACATAACACAGTATTTTTGACGTGGAAACCCTGTTAAGGGAGAAAACCACGGGGTGATTAACCCAAAATCATTCTCTGTTAGAAGAATAGGAAATTACAAAATGGCACTTGCCAATTAGGGCTCACTACCCGAGCACACTGCTCACAAGAGGCCCACTGCCTACAAGAAGACACACTGTCTACAAAGTGATAAGAATCATAGTCTTGAACTGATTGGAAGCATCTGCATATGCTGGAGTTCAGTTCCGGTTAGGCTTAGTACACTGATCTGCTGCACTTCATCTTTCCTCTGTTCTTTATTCTGCTATCTTTCACATATCGGATCCTTTTTGCTACTTCTGCTCTGTTCTGTACTTCTTCGCATATATCTTCACACCATCACACACTTCACAACTAAATCCATCCTCTATATATATATGCACAAGTAATTTCATCACCTTTCTAGTCGGCATCCGGAACAGTCTAGTTTCTTACAAACTCTTGTTCTGTCGGCTGAATCCTTCCTCACCAAGCAATGCGGATCAAGCATATACTTGTAGATATCATTAATCATGTCGGCCAAACATGATTCATGCCTTCACAACCTCTATCATCAATAGTAACACATCCGGAAAGTAGTCTGATACTCTGTCAGTCAGTTCTTCCTCTGTTTTCACTGTCTCTCAGGAATCCGGTACTCAACTATTCATATCTTTTTCCTTGTCCATCACCGGAGGCTAAATCCTTGGAATATACCACTCAAGGTAGTCCTCTTGACTTCCCCAAATCCGCACTGCACCAAGACACTTCCTCTGAGAGATCCGGATCAATCTGTCGGACCTTGCCACATGCTCTGTTCTTGTTCACCGGACCACAACATTCTTTATTCTGACTTCCGGTAGAGACACATCATGACTTGCGGATATGTGGGATGACCTTTGTTGCCATCAATGACAACAACCATGAATCCATATAGTGTCTCTTGCCAACAGAAGGATCTTGCTAAAGCACTTCAAGCCAGGCTTGTAGCCTTGGAGAAGAACAAAAAGAGGGAAGTGGAAGATAGTGAATCAGAAGAAGAGGAAGTTGATGCTGGAGAGTATGAAGAGGTAGCTGAAGATCTAAATGTTGAAGATTAGAGATTTGCAAACCTATTAAAGGCAGTGCAGAGTGAGAAACCTAAGGTAAAGGTTGACGTTTCAAAGTATAATGGAAGTTTGGATGAAGATGAGTTACTTGATTGGATTGCTACATTAGACAATCATTTTGAATGTGAGGATATTCTTGAGGAGCAAAAGGTAAAGATTGCAAAGACCAAGTTGGGAGGTCATGCTTTGGTATGGTGGGATTATGTACAATCTAAGGGGAGAAAGTAAGGTAAGTCAAAAATTTCTTCATGGGATAAGATGGTAGCAAGGATCAAAGATAAGTTCCTGCCCAAGGATTATGAAATTCAGATGTTTAAGAAGTTGTAGTTTCTAAGGCAAAAGGAAATGGATGTGAAGGCATACACAGAGGTGTTTTACAAGTTGAGTATGAGATCTGGTCATCATGAGAATGAGATAGAAAAGGTGGCTAGATACTTGGCTGGTTTGAGAATGAACATACAGGATGAGTTAGTTTTGGGTAACCTAAGGAATGTAGAGGATTGTTATCAAATGGCAATCAGGATTGAAGAAAAGATGAATAGAAGACAAGATAAGTCCATGAGAGGAAGAGGCAGTAATATGAGGGGGAGGGGATTGACCCCTACAATGAGGCAAACCAATGAAGAACAAGCAGACACTGGTAAAGGACAAAAGCAGTCTGATTTTAGAGGTGGATGGAAAGGTACCAGAGGCAGATTTGGAGGTGGTAGAGGTTCTACTACATTTTCTGGTAAGTGTTACACTTGTGGTGAATATGGGCATCCATTTTACAAATGTCCAACAAAAGCAACAAGTTCAGGAGGAGAAAAGAGGGCAAATCTGGTCCAAGAAACTGATAAACAAAGTGCTAGCAGCTCAAACACTCAGCAAAGTGTGAAGGAGACTCTTGATAATTATGGGTATCCAGAGGAGGGAGAAGCATTGATGTTAAGGACAATCTTGAAGATATCAAAGGATATGATGCAAAGAAGAGCTCTTTTCAAGACCACATGCAAGAGCAAAGGTAAAATATGTAAGGTTGTAATTGATTCTGGCTCAATAGATAATATGGTATCTTAGGAAAGGGTGGATAAACTGAATTTAGAAAGGATTCCACATCAAAACCCTTACAAAGCATCTTGGGTGAGTGATAGTCAATCACTTTTGGTATATAAATAGGCATATGTTGATTTTCAGATTGGGGATTATCATGATAGAGTTTTGTGTGACATATTGTCCATGGAATGTTGTCACCTCTTGTTGGGTAGGCCATGGCTATTTGATAAGAGAGCATTGTATGATGGGTATGCAAATACCTACACCATGAAGAAAGATGGGAAAACTATTATGTTGATACCATTACAGGAAGAAGCTACAGCATAGAAGGCAGCAAAAATCATTTTAGTGGGAAAGAAGGAGTTTATGAAGATGCCTACAGCAGCAGGCATAAAGGCAGTTGAGGATACTGTAGGGAAAGAAGTTGTTAAGGACAACAATTTGAAGAAAGGTTTAGTTTTGACTGACAGAGGTCAGCAACAAACCAAAAAGTAGGTCTATGAGCAGCCACAAATTGATTGGCAAGAGAAGTATGTGATTGTAGTTGGGACTATTGTTTGTCCTATAAAAGTTGAAAGACAGATTTGAACATTGTAGAAGTTCCAGAAGCAATTCCTAAGGTTATTCAACCAGGATATAGATAGAGGTGCTAGTAAGACAAACTGGCAACCATGGGGTATGTATGAACAGAGCCTACATTGACAGGCATGAGGGTTTACTTGCAAGACAGCAAGTTACAGGCTAGAACACTGAGATGACAAAGAGTAAAGGTGGAATTCTTCCACAACCTAACTCATGGGACATGAGCTCTTTTTTTGTTGGGGAGTATGGTGTAGGAGCACCTATCCTATAGTGGCCTACATGAGGTAGTTAGTTAGTTTTAAGGTTGTTTATGTTTTCAATAAGGTCCTAATTGGACATTCAATGTAATAAGGTCTATTTGACCAAGATATGCTATTTTTAGATCAGTTGGTTAGAGTTAGTTGGAGTCTGTTGAACAACTATAGTTCCTAGCCACTTGGAGAGATTTCCTAGCCTCTTGGAGGCAAGTCTGTAGTACCAGTGGTAACTAGATAAATACCCTGGGATTTGATGGATGAAGGCATCTAGGTTTTGTAGTAGCTGAAATCAATCAATTGAATTGTGCTGTTGGAAAACAGAGTATTGTAATCGCATCTTTTGAAAGTTAATAAGATCCTGTTGCATTTGAATTCACTGTGTAATTGATTTCATGTATTGAGGCTGGATGGATTTGATTATCCATTCCCTCGGTTGATTCTGCGAATCGAAGGAATGGTCATGTACAATAGTTTAGGTTTTAGTTGTGTGTTTTCTGTTTCCATTCACATGCATGTTTGCAGGATTGCAGGCTAGAGATGTTGAAGAACCCTAGCATGGGTATGTACTAGGATGTGTAGGGTAAATTAGGTTAGAGAAACCCCCCTGGAAACAAATTTGTGTTGAGATTGCTAAGTAAGCGGATCAGGTTGAGCTCAGGGTTTTCGATGCAAATTGTGAAGGCATCGGCGGAAGAAGAACCATCAGGTTGAGAAAGTTGCACTAAGCTGACAGGGGGCACTTTCACTGATCGGGGTGACAATTGCCAAAGTGTCACCGACAGAGAAGTATATCAGTGTAAACTGTGGTATCGGTTGAGTGAAGTTGGAATTAGCCGATGTGAAAAGTCTTACTGATGCGAGTTGATTGTAGGCACATTGGCATGAGATATGATATCGGAGGCAGAGGCGAATGTTTCACCGATGAGGAAAGTCTTGGCGATGAGAGCTATCATTGGGGTATTGGTGTAATGGTTACCAAGTGTATCGGTGTGAGGTTGGATATCGGCGAAGGGAATTAAAGTTAGGCTGATAGTCATAGTCTGGCTAATGGTGGAGTTGGCGTTCAGCTTATCAGAGTGACAAAGGAGATCGGCAGGAGGCCTAAGGTGTTCACCGATAGTGGAAGTCCTACTGATAGGCAACTTGACCGATGCGAAGGAGTTCGTGAGAGTTGGTGAAAGGTCTGACCAATAGGTATGTTGAGGGGATAGTATCGGCATGACCGAAGGCATCGGTATAAAGATTTTGAAGTTGGTCGATAATGCATGTGTTGCCGATGGACAAGTGAGATAGAGATTTGTACATACAATGCTGATTGTATGTTATTTTGAATGTATGTTAAGGTTTTCATAGAGGTTGGCATAGCCCTCTACATCATGAACCCTCTACATGAAATGGGTAAAGAAGGAAACAAGGTCTTCTTTTGTTGACTGCCAAAGTGTAGTTCATTAGTATTCTGCATCTGCCTTACATATTCCAATGCAAAACCTTTTCTGTCACATGTATTAGCAGTTTGTATGGATCTACTCTTGATCCATAAAATCTTAGCACAATATATTCTTCCAATAAGTACCAATCAACCAATTGTATTTCTTTTCCTAGTTGAATGAAATCTCTACATGATATAGGCAATCTAGGCATTGGACTATTTGTAATTGCTTGATGCAATGGAGCCAAAAAGTAGTCTACAAAATGATTGTAGTTCCTTCTCAAATCATGCATTCTTATCTTAGTGGTCCAATCATATACTGGAGCCATTTTCTTTTCCTCAGCATTTCTATAGGGCTAAATCTAAAGCTTGTTGGTCTGAAACCTTCCACTAAATTTGAATAGAAAAAAATATTACAAGTAGGTTGTGAACCTAAAAGTCTTGGTAGAACTTCCTTTCACCATTAAAAATTGTTTATGCATGGATTCTACAACGTGCTCAATAAATTTATATTTGACATGTACACCAATAGCATAATGGATATTATATACCATTTCAAGGAGGCTTGCATCCACTTCCCAATTCCTATCTAGTCTGAGGCAAAATGCTAGCATGGAAATAGTATCCTGAGCCCATGATTTAAAAATTTTCAAAGGATAAGGAGGCTTATGGTTATCTTTCAAATTTTTTTTTCTTGAACTATTTTATTTAGGAAAACATTTTTTCCCCTTTCATCCGCTGCTTCATAATCACTAGCAAGCTTTTCTAGGTCAATGTGGACGTCTCCAAATTCTTCGGTTGTAAACCCCAACACTTTTCCAAATTCTTCTACATTAATGTATAAAATTTCTTCTTTTGTATCCTTATTTACAATTGTTGTTTTGTTACCATCATAATTGTAGGTACAGACCATGATAAATTCTGGGCAAGGGAAAACCTCATGTAACATCATGCGCCCTAATCCAATTACCCACGGTGCATTGATACTATCAACTTTCTTTTTCTTGGTAACCTTATTCTCACATGAAAATCTAAGTTCTGAGATAAGTTTACCATACATGTTAGGATCATAAATATCATGGTATTCATTAGTCAAACTTGAGGTTTTAAGCAATTCAGAATAATCTATTTTTCTATCCGTACTTGCTCTGCCTTTCCCAAAAACTTTGTCTGGTCTACTAGTTGCGGTAGACATTCTTATACAATGTGAAATTGTGAATTCCCTCTTAAGTCCTTAATTTTTATTAAGGCTCTCAACCCTAAATGTAAAGTTTGACAAAATAAAACTTTAAGAAAAATGTTTGACAAAATAAGATTGTAAGAAATGATGAAACGTAGCCTAGGAATTCTATTTTTTGTCTTATTGGCTTTATTGGAAATGGTACTGTAATGAGCAATCTGAAATCTCCCTAGTGCACTATAATGAGCAATATGAAATCTCCCCATGTTCTGACCCTCTCAGCTCTCACTTAAAAATAAAATCACTTAGCAGTAAAAAGTAGAAACTAGAAAGTTTGCTTTTTTTATAAAGTGATTTTTTTTAGTGAATGAAATGTCAAGTCAATGTGTTGCTTCCGAACTACGCAATTAGTACATGTCTAACAGCTATCTTGCATTGGCACCTCATGTCAATTTCTAAACCGTTGATCTTTGTAATCTAACGGTTATAGGGTGATTCCAGAGATTTACGTTCGCAAGCCTAGCGTTCTTTTTACATTTCATTCTGGAATGCAACTACAACCATCGATCAAATGTTCATCGAACGGTTGAGTAATTTATGATATAAACAATAAACATAATCTACTTTTAGTGACAACTTTTAGTGTTTAAAATGTAATTTGTCAATTTGTTGGCAACTTTCTTTTTTTCATTTGTATTGATTTATGTTTTAAATCTACATGCATATATTTTTTATGTTTTACATTAGAAAAATGGGTATTCACACTTATGATTTAATTACAGTCACACTTATCATTTAATTACAATCTATTTAATATTAATAAAAAAATTATTCACAGTTTTTGGTCTCGTGGATGTTAATAAAAACTTTCATTCATTAATTCATTGATATTAATTCAAAAAATTGTTATAGTTGGGGGATAGTTACACCCCTGGCATATCATTATGTTACAAAAAATTCCCATACATATTCTTTCCCATGATAATATAATATATTACATCAATATTACATAGCAAAAATCAAAAGTTCAAAACACTGGGCCACTGGCTAAGGGAAACCATAAAAATCTCCTATTTCCACCAGGTCTACAAAGCACAGCACCCATTCCGTATTCGGCTCCATGTTGAGACCTCGAGAGTGCCTTAAAAAATTTAGACTGATGGTAGCCCAGTGATGGTGGTAGGTGAGAGCCCCATCTATCATGTTGAGTAGAAAGGGGAGCCATTGAATCCCCACACCCATCTGTCCCTCAAATAACACCATTGATAGGTTAGAAGACCGCAAAATCCCCACACCCATCTTTGACCCAACAACCACCTCCATATCATTACCCAAAAAATCTACCTTGAAAATATCTCACAACAAAATGAGAATATCCTCCTTCACATCTCCAAGGTCCAACAATGATGCCAAGAACCAAGAGGCTATGTTTGAATTCACTTTGTATCTATTCCTATCTATTAAGAAGTCCCTCCCAAACATCATTTTCATGGCTTCCAACTCCAGGAAGTGCAAATGGGCTATTCTGTGAGACTTCGTTATAGCTCTAAGCCTCAAGTTTGTAATGAAACCCAAGAAAGCAATTTGCCTTCGTAGTGCTATAAGGAAAATTGGCATTTCCATTTTCTTTGTTAAGCAGCAAGCTAGCTTCAAACTTTGGTATGAGTATGAGGCATTGTTGGGCTCCATTAAATAGAGCCAGGCTTCATTAATGGCGCTCGACTTCAAAGCTTTGGGATATCTTTCCAAGCATGCCAATATTTAAGTGATATGATATATCTTTTCAAGTGAATTTAAGTGAATTTACTCTGCATGCAAATATTTGTACTTGATTTGATGTAAGTATATAGATAATACTTAATAGTGCTTCCAAACTATGTTCCACGTATGCAATCCATGACACATGTCAATAAAGTTTAAACTTTTAACTAATAATAAATACTATAATAAGAGGGAGTAATTCTTTTTGTTCTAATTTCAACAAAAGTCATCTTAAATCAAATATAATCAATAAATGAATAGTACAATAATCATCAAAACATTAACATATACATATATTTCAGCACTTTAGAAAGCTAAAGTGTCAACATAGTTGGACCTCCATAGCTGATACTCCTCCTCTGTTGGCCAAATGAAATTGACAAGTTTGTTTGCTTTGGCCTTGTAAGGTGTGTACTTGATAACCATTGGATTATCTTCCTTGTCAAATTCCTCTAAGAAAATTCTAGTGTGAATCAACTTATCCATACTGCTTCTCAACATATCTAAATCAATAGTGTCACAAATGAGCTTAACTTGAGCATATATTATTTATTTTGCTTGGTCCTTTCACAATTGTAGAGGTTTAACCCCACCATTTTCACTCATCAACTTATCAACTATCATGCCCACATCTTTCCATGTGGTCACAACACACATCACATGTGTCATAGCCACATCTGTCATGTGGTTATGACACGAAATATGAAAAATTTTCTCACGCTTCCCTAAAAACCCCCTTGCATGCGTAAGCATGCTCGGTGGTGTTTACTCAAGGCGAAAACACTATAGTTTTCGGTGGGGTACAAGTACAATTGCGTGCAACCAGACGCAAACAGTCCAACAAGGGGGTCTCTACGACGCCGTTAACGTCATTACAAGGGTGAGATTACCAAGGTTCCTAAATCTAAATCTCAGCATATTCTGGCAGCATAACACCTTACAGCGTAAGTGGGAATTACTCAACACTATTTTACGCACGTGGTTCACTGATAGATTAACAACTTCCCACGACGCCTTGTTCCGACTAAACCGACTCGTGATCTCCCTATTTAGTCATTTTTCAGCAAGGCACGGTTGTCTATCTCCTCTCTTGCTTCCTGAAACATACTCCTCCTTTGACTTAGCATTCTCAACAAGGCGGTTCGTTTGCTCTCTCTTCCCCTTTCTCTGGGTCTTAATTTTGATTGTATTTTTATCGCGCTTACCTTAACTATTTCTCTGATAATTTAGTTTGTTTATATTTCGGTCTCTCTCTTTTTCATTTTCTATGCTTTCTTTATGTTTATCCGGTCCTTTCTTCATATTTTACATCAATCAGGGTTATCACTGTATCTTTTGTTGATATTAAACCTAACTTCCGGATGGTCCAGGCCACATAGGCTAGTTTACTACTTCACTGGACTCGGTCTCCTAGTCTTCTCCGATCTAGGTTTCTTCTCTTCATTTGTATTAATTAAACTTGTTCCTAAGAAAATTTTGGCAAGAGGGTCCATCAACTTAGTTCTCTTATCCCATGTGGGAAATGCCGCACATTTTCTCCTCTGTGTTTTCCAATGTTACTTTTTCTTCTTCTGACTCTCCTATAGGTTTACTTATATGGACGTTTACTACAGTTGAGATTAAAATGGCCTCACATGGAATGTCTGTGATGGCTTCTTAAGTTTATTTCCAGTGATCTTTTAAGCAAGGTGACGTGTAATTTTCCTCTTCATTTTCCAGGTTATTGAATCGCGTTGATAGATGAAACTTCTGAGAAACTCTTCCCGGAGTAATACATTCTATTCCTTTATGCTCTTGTTAAATTATAATTTTATTTTCTCTTATTAACGTTAAGAGAAAACGGCCTCTCTAAAAGTTGTAATCATTTAAAAAAAATTATAAATATGTAACGATATATTTATATGTATATATATATAAGATCGTATATATATATAAACATACATATACTCAATTACATTTCTCCTATTTAAAATTACTGTTGTTATAATTACTGTTGTTTATTATAATTACTAATATTGCAATTATTAAGTTATCTTAATAAGTTACCTTTCTATTAAACTAGTATTAATCTTCTATTTGTTTTTTTTTTAATATAATATAATTATATATATATATATATATACAATTATATACCATAGTTGTTATTAATAAGAGGTTCTCCACTTTATAAAATAAAAGCCAACCATGGAAAACAACATAAATCCTTTGGTTGTTTTGTTCAACACATAAAATAGGGTTTTAAACCCTAAATACACATTATTGAGAAGGAAGTTTATATTGTATGCAGGGGAGGAAGAGGCATGGCGGCGGAGGCTGCAATGGACAGTGGTGGGTAGAGGCAGGCTCGGCCGAAGTAGAGAGGACCACGTTTAAGGTTGCGGGGAGCACAGATGGTGGCGGGGTTGAAGGCTCCGCGGAGGTCGCAGTGCGAAGGGTACGGCGGGGACAGCGTGGCAGCGGAGTTTTGAGCTCCGTGGGGTGTAAAGGCAGGGGGATGTGGGGAGGGGCGGAGCCCCACCCACATTCCACGATGTGGGGTGTGGGTGGGGCTCCGCCCCTCCCCACACCTCAATACATAAAAAGACACTGCGATGGGGATTCACTCCCCACTGCCCACCATAAAATGTTTTCGACTGTGTTTTAACACACAGCGACCTCAAGTTTCGCTCCGCGAATTTCTATTTCAAATTTTCATGAGTTTAATTTGTATCATTAATATTTAATGTTAGATATATAACAATTATTATATATATATTTATATATATTTCAGTTTCATAGTATCACTTCATCTTCTCAAACTCAACAATATATTCAGTTTCTGTTTTAATGATAATTAAATAACAATTATTATATATATATATATTTTATTTTCATAATACCACTTCATTTTCTCAAATTAAACCATTTATTCAGTTTCTTATATTCTGTAAAATGATCATATAAGAAATGCAATAAAGACTATATATATATATACACTTAAGAAATGAAGTTTTAATCAGTTTATTTCTGCAATTAATAAATGTCCATTTCAACTCTTGGACAACAGAAGTAAATATATAATAGACTTTCTCTAAACTTCACAAAATAACTGAAAACATTATTTATGAAGAAGAAATTTAAACATTTAAAACTGTCTTTTCCATTATAACAATGAACTATAAAACTGACCTTTCAACTAATTAATCCAATCTATCCTTATAATTACAAACCAGCTCAGATTTGATTGTAAATAAGTAAAGATCTCTTCCTTTCACTAACACATTTAATACAGTAAGACTTTCTTTTTAACTTCAAACTTTCCATATGAAATTCAAGGTAAATAATTACATCATACACAATACAATAAGAACAACTATTTCACTACCCTTAACAAGATGAAAGATAAGGATTTCCTTCTCCCAACCAACTTACAAAAGAAGTTATGTAACAACTAAGTAACAGTCACTCCCAATAACATGATTAGGGAGGTTATTTCCTTCACTCCCAGGGTGACAATAAATTACAACAATATCAAGAGAGGTGCTCTCTCTTCAACTCTTATGTAATGAACATGATCTAATTCTTATGACAAAGAAGAATAAATTGTTTCTTCATAAATATAACTTCTCCAAATCCAACCAGAAGCTCCAAGAGGAAACCTACGTATCAAAGACAAACAAAGAAGAAAACACCACTCATCTAGCTCTTCTCCCTTTCGTAGACCCGCAAGAGGGTCACCCCCGAGCTAGGGAGACCATACTCACACCTGGGTAACTCAAGCACTCCACTTCACAACAGGGACAACAACAAACCCAAAGCACACAAACACCTGTGGGTAAATTACACAACACAGAAACTCAACTACAGTGAGTTTCATAAGGGGCAAGAGAGTGGACACACTCGACTCCAGAGTGTCACCCTTACAGATATTTTAACCAACACAATTTCTCTTGGCCTCAAACCAAGTTTGATCACAAATTTTTTTAAGAAATCTGTATTTGACTCTCAAGTCAAAGATACAGTCACAGATACATGCCCTCAAGGCTTTCAACATCCCAAAAGAAGGAAACAGGTATGCACCCGAGGAGGATCTCTCCTCCCCTACCCCAAACTTGATGAGCATTTCTCCCAAGTGGGAGAAGCTCTGTCAAACAACCCGACAACAAACCCCCACAGAAAACAACTCTAAAAACACAAACAAATAAGCATCTTTCACACACTTTACATACACATTCAGATATACGAAAGAAAGGTAAACATCAAACCAACCTTACAAAGCCCTCCTGGAATGAAACTGTTGCAGAGCTCCACTGAGTTCTCTTCCAACCTTAGCCAACAACTCCTCTCTCTCTTTTCTCTCCTCCAAGCTAACTTTCCTATTCTCTAGCAATAATAATAAAACTCTCCCCAAAATTCAACTAACTCCCTCTCATCCCAAAATTGGAAACAAATAACCCAAATTCTTTTTAGTTTAGAGGAATGGGGAGGTGACACTTGTCACCTCCTCACTCTCCCCCAAAACCACTATTCTGTCCTGGTGGCTTATGTCACTCACCCATCCCTAGAGTACTCCTTATCCCTCTCCTCATGTCATTTCTCTTACGCATGGGAGAAATAAAAGGAGTTAAAGGAGGAAAAGACAGGTGACCCATGCCTCTTCTTCCCTCCTTCACATGGATGGCCCCACAACACATGGGGGAATCTCACTAATGGAGAAGGTGACTTCAAGTCAATCCTTCAATAATGGATGGGTTTGTAGTCATCTCTTACCTTGGGGAATGAAGAGGGATGGGTTGGGTGTTGGTACAACCCATCTTGTCCCCTCCATACCTCCAATTTTCGCCACTTAACTTCAGGGGGAAGTTAAGATGACTAGATGGAGGTTACTCAAGGGTTACCCATGCCAAATGGGCCCCTGGACCCATGGGGTATAACCCAGGGTCAACTTTAACCCATCTAGGACACCCATGGTCAAGGTAAAGCACATGAAAAGGCCTCAAAGATTTAAATAAAATAAAGAAATTCAAATTCAAACTTTTTACAACACAAATCATAAAATATTGTTACAAGAGAGTAACCAAACCCACTCGAATATACGAAAGACCACATTACAACATCACATCAAACACAGAAAGATCTTGGTTCCTTGTGGAACCAGATCGGCTTAATAGGGAATAACAATAACAAGGTGCGGAATGATCTCCGAAATCTGTGGTTCGATTAGTAAACCCTGCACACTAAATTACAAGATCAGTATCCACATATAATCATCATAGCCGAAGCAACTTAAAAACATGCATTATCATGACATAGTTCTAATTATCATAAATGAAATCATATTACAATTTTCCATCATCACCTAATTAACTTTTCTGAAATGTAAACTTATCCAAACATCACCCAATTAGTTTTTCTGAAATCATAATAAAGTTTAATAGTTTGACAATTTTTGGGAACTGCTATCCCACAAATATAAAAAGTAACAATAACAGTAATGTAAATAGTCATAACAACAAAAGTAAAAAGGGTGGTCCTCACATCAACAGGATTCGCAAGTCAGGGGCCAACAATATAGGAGACAAACTCTATAGATGTCTCCTCTCCTTCTTCAGGCTTTGCAAAACCTAGGGGGTATTCTTGAATCCCTATTCAATATCTATGGATTTGGAATGAGTCTATAAACTTGCTAAGATATTGACACAAAGTAGATTAATCCTCTATAGTGTAGACCAAAACTATAAAATAAGTACAAATGGGCTAGCTTTGGGCTTTATGTTCAATTGTGAGTCAGAGGATTTGGGTTCTAAAACTACTCCTAAATCCTAAAAGTTTATGAATAAGATTTTGATTTTGGTTTTGTATTTGGATGAAAGACTAGGATCTTGGGTCATAACCTCAATATCAGAATAGACCGGTGCCTATCTCAGGGTTTGGAGTCAACAGACATACATATGTGAATGCTTACCATAAACTTTAAATCAATAATTAGATTTCAAGGAGATTTTCTAGTATCTACCTTACAAATACTTCTCAAGATTGAGTATTTAGTCACCTATGCTTACAGATATCCTTGTTGCAATATATTTTTACCAATGCTTAACCCAAAACATTTAATTTGTTCCTTGAACAAAAGTAGAAGATTAAACATTCAACACAGAGAGACCATGTTCTAGAATCCTAAATAACCATTAGCTATTTAGATTCAAAAGAAAAACACACACAACTTGGAGATAGATAACCAAATACATGCAACAAAGTATTACTCATATAAAAAAAACATGAAACTAGTAAATTTATGCCACCCAGCAAGACTGTATCTTATTATTCCTCCAAAATTTGCCAAGTCTTCAACAACCAACCCTATGAAATGAGCAAGACAGTTCCTTTATAGATCAGGAACGTGCTCTCAACATTGAATACATTGTACTTCAAACTATTATAGATATAGAGAACTACCAAAAAGGTGTTGGGAGACATTAAATGCACTAGAGAGAAGAGGAGAGAAATAGTGGTTGCACAAAAGCTTGTCAATCCTTAGATCCATATATGTCCTTCCACTCATAGTATGTCTCCTCTGCCAGCCAAGGGAATGAAAGTCTTTATGCAATCTTTTCATTATGGCTGACATACCTGGCATCCAGGATACTTTTTACTTGGTTACAGAACATTTCAAAACTCTTTTCAAGAGTGTGTATTTTGTCCAATGATAAGCTTAGTACTTGCATAGTTGGATCACTTGCATCACAACAAGTGGGAATTAATTGATAAATATTGTCTACTATCTCCTTTCTCTACTTGTCCAAGTCTTTTGTTTTGCCATCACCCTCCAAGATGGGAGGTGACCACTTAGAGTCCAACCTTTCAAAATACTTCAACATGTTAAACACTGGCTATAGTTCGGGAGGTACATTGGTATCATACCTGGCACACCTCATAAATTCTTTGACTTCTCTAGGTCTATGTAACCACTTTGTTTTTATGCTCAATACTCTCTATTTGTCAGACTCATGCTTTTCATAAGCTACTCTAAACTGTGAGTAGGATTTCCAAGTCTCCTCAACTCTGGTCAAAATGTTTGTCACCTTGTTCTTGATCAAGTTGGTGACCACCTCTTTAACCTTGTTATCCTTTTCCTCCTTCAATCTCCTGTTATCCTCCTTCAACTCTCTAATCTCTGTAAAAAGAGGTTCTGTATCCATTGGAAGAGATTCTACAGTTGGGATCACTAGAGGAGGGGCTGAAGTACTGGCTCCCAATCACAGCTGGTGTTTCAACCTATTTATCTTTGCAACTACCTGAGAATAATTAAGTTGTAGCTGATTGTAATCCTTTTGTAATTTGTTAGCAGTTGCTTCTGTAAATTGTGCAGTCTATATATTTAGGCTTGCAACCTGAGGAGCAGGGGTATCAGATACGCTTTTTATTATTACATCCCCTATCAGCTCTCCTAATTCAACCCCAGGATTTTTGTTGTTTGGGGCTAGAGCCCATATTACCAATGTTTCAAATTTAGGGTTGAAGGCTGCACTAGAGAGGGCCTTTTCAATCTATTCCCCTGTCACATCTAAATCATCTCTGGTGATTGTATCAAATGCAATGGCATCTGATAGAGTCCAGTGAGGGAGAAGCAGAATATTACTTTTTTCCACTAGTGCTCTCCCTTCTTATGGAGTCATTGCACTTATAGATTGATGTACTTCTTTTAGGACCCTCTAAGTAATAGCATCATACTCCATTGGGTCTACTCCAGCCTTGGCATATTTAATTTTCTTCTGAAATTCCTCACTCCTCACTTTCAAAACATAGCTCCTAAATTCAGGAGTGTTGACAAATTCATCATCCTCCATAAACTTGTCATAGGTCATCACCCTAACATCTTCAATATCAACATAGGGTTCCTCATTACTCTCACTGCCCTATTCTCTGGGGATGAATAAGGTCTTAGTCTATTGAGTGAAAGAGGGCCAATATCTTGTGCATGTTCCTCCTCCCCCTCTAGGTCAACCACCTCTATCTGCTCTGGGTTCTCCAAATCAATAATCTTGGCCCTTTTGGCAGGGGAGGGCCAATTGATTCCCTCTTTACCTCATACTCTCCACTTGAGCTGCTAGGCTCATAAGCATATCTATGTTCTCCTGCAGGGGAAGAGGCAATCAACTGTTCTACATTATCCAACATTTTCTCAATTCTCTTGATTGGGTCTTGCACTTCTGAAAATGCACTCAGATATGCAGGATTTGTGTTTTTCTTCATCTTCTCACTAGCCATGATAGTATCCCACTTGATCCTCAAGTGGTGGACATCATTCATTGTAAAACAATTCCTAGTTATGTCCTGTTGATGATGATTATTAGTCATAACAACATGAATAAAAATTTGCACAACAAACCTTTATTATCTTGAAAAGTACGATCAATTTGGAACAAATTGATGACTCCAAGTCTCCGTTAATTGGGTCATGATCTTCTGATGTTACTCAAAGGTTGATGTGACATGTTATATTCCATTTCAAGGGATCTTACGCTATCTATATGGTGAATTATTGTCTGTATATTTAATTTTGCACCTGTTTCCTGTAAATTTACTTCACAAACATATTTATTTCCACTGTATTCAATAGATGATGATTATGTTTATAAGTTTGATCAATTCTTCTGAACATCAGCTGTCATGGACTTGTTTTTACTTTTACACTGTGTATTTAACTAAATAATGTGCCTACAAGCAGATATTTTGCAAATTTATCTTTGATATTCATATGTATTTTCATGTTATTTATCATTCTGACATGCTTTCGCTCAAAATACACTTTGTATGCTCAATTATTTATGGAATATAGGCGTATTTCATATTTATTTGCTATAGATTGTCTGTTATTTGCAATTATGAAGGTTATTTTCAATGAAATTAAAAAAACTTAAAGAATACTTCTAAATTTGATGAACCTTTAGCTACTGATTCACATACATTCCAGATACTTTCATGAAGTGAAGGAATCAAACCATAATTTCAGCAGGATGTTCCACAGCTAGGTATGGTTGATGCTAACTTCAAAGGAATAAGGAATGAAAACAACACATGCAGACTGATAAGAACTCCAAGGGACGCAACTAATCAATGCATATATCCATAATTCATCCACCGATTACTCAAGATTTACAATTAGTAGTAATCAAAATAGCTTCTCTTTCATTAGGTATGCAAAAGACATGTACATTCACAATGAACTTTGAAATTAGTCTTGAGAACTTCAGCAATCTAACTTCAATTAAGTTTCTAACAATGTTTAATGTGCACTCCATCTCCTTTTATAGAATAAGGAGAGGAGGTGACTACAAGTGATCAACAGTCAATATTTGTTTATCTAAATCAATGATCAATATTCCTTCTTTTACTGGGTCAACACTTGCATATGTGGCATAAGTTACCAACTGGCAACCATCTAGTAGAACTCATTCATTTTGTTATCTGATTATGCATCTGACTCTGTCATCATGCATCTTTACGTATTCTTCATCCTCTGCCTCTTTTTCATTTTCATCTTCTTCTTCATTTACATCCTCCTCTTCATCCTCATCATCATCATCATCACTATCATCCTCATGAAGATCACCCTTTACATGTACCCTTATCATTGCCCTAATGGATTCATGTAGTTGCACTATTCTCTCAACTTCACCTCCATCTTGGACTTTGGCCTTTATAGCCACATGTTTGTGAGAATGAAACTATGCTTAAAGAGCATTCCACTTACTCCTCCTATTGTTCAATGTCTCATTATATGTCTCTACTTTAGCTTTCATTCTCATGGCTTTGTTTATCACATCCTCTATCAAGTGATGAAGGGGATCCTCTGCTGCTTTCTTTAAATTATTATGGAAAGCTTGGACAACAAAATCAGTATCCTAGTTTTCTATCTTTCCCTCTACTTGGTCCTCCAAGGCCTCTAGGGTGCTTACTTCTTCTGCCATTAGATGATGTAGTTTAACACTTATATTCCTTAGCTTGCTATTGTATCTCTTTAGTATATCACACTCAAATCTGGTGTCCTCATGCCAAATGCCTAGCAGCTGTGCAGTGTTATTATCCACTATGTTATTATCCATAAGTATCTTCATGTCAATCCTCCTCGTTTCATCTAAAGCATCCAGATGCTTTTCCAACTTAAAAGACCTCCTCCCCACCTCATTTTCTAGCTTGTCCACTTTACTTATCAAAACACCAAGAGAATTCCAATTTGATAAGGAGGTTTTAACTACATTTTTTTCTTCAAAAACAAAAGAGACAGACCAATTATCCACTAGCTAAGCCTTATGCTTCATAAGATCCAACTCGGTTATCTCATCTTGGGTTATGATAGCGAGTCAGGTAGCTGGGCTAAGTACTGTATGTTTAAGATCAATTATCCCCTTAATAAAAGAATGTAATTGAGCAATGTGCTCTTTATGCTGTTTGTTCTTATCCTTCTCTTTCTTTACACTTTTCAATAAGAAGTCAATACTATCTTTGGCTTCTTGGCCTTCTTGCTCCTCGGTGGCGAAGCCTAAATCAATATCAGTTATTTGGAAATCATCAATACTTATTTTACCTTTCTCCTTATCTACCATGGGTAGTGCCACCTGAGCTATCCTCCTACCAGTGGTAGGATCTCTTCTTATTACAGAGGTTGGCCTTGCCTTCCTTTTGGGCTTCATCATGCTTGCTGCAAACAATGTAGAAACATAAAATTCATGTACCTCATCTATCTATTGTAGATTTATTTCTTGATGCAGCCAATATGGAATATCACCCCTAGGCTCTTATTGATTATTTTGCTCATTTTGAGCATCCTCAAACTCGGCATTATGCTCTACCCTTGGTGCCGAATTCTCCTTCCTTGGTTCTTCCTCATGCACATTTTCATGAGGGATCTCTTGCTGAGGTGCCTCTTGCTGAGGGATTTCCTATTAAGGGGGAGGTTCTTGTGATATGTGTACATTCTGATCATGTACCTCCTCCTGTAACTTATCCTCATGTGGCTCTTGAACATTTTGATCTTGTGTATTTTGTGGTACTTGATCTTCATGAGAATATTGTGCATTTTGACCTTGGGGATCACCTTGATCATCCTTGGTCACATTCTCTATTTCTTTTTGTTGAGCATCATCTTGGAGTAGACTCTATTCCTCACCTTTTGAGGTTTTTATTTCTCTTTGTTCTTGGGTCTTCTCAAGTTCCTTTTCTTTTTCATTTATTTCTCCTTTAGGTGTTGGTGCTGGGTTATCACCCTAATCTATATTTTTATCAAGCACCTATTCATTCTGTTGATCACTTTTATCAAGCATCTCCTGATCACCCTCCTTTTCTACATTGATTTCTATCTTTTCTTGTTCTAGAGGTGCATTGCTTTTCCTTTTCTCTTGATCAGGTACTTATTTATCAATCTCTTCATGCATACTATTCTCTACTTTCTCAAGCCCCAGAGGTGGATCATTATCTCTGTTTTGATCTTCATCCCCCTGGTAAGCCAAGTCTATTACTGCAGGGCTAGTAACTTGATCAACCAAATTGGTCAATCCTATCTATTGAGCCACATCCTCAAGGTCATCTTCTTCAACCTCCTCTATCTAGACTTGCTCCTAATGAGTTTCTTTTTGGACCATAGGAGTTCCTTGAGGAGTCATCATTGTATTAGCCACTAGGGTCTCCATCTTCTAAGCATCAACATCACTAACTACGTCATCATCTGACAAGTATACTGTATCATCAAGTGAGAGAGGTGGCTCCTTCCTTGTCTTCTGTATCTCTTCTCTTTGCTCTTCCACCTTCTTAGTCTTAAATTGAATAATATCTGGAATTGGGACCTCATGTTATAGGTCCTTCATAAAATATGGACCACCTACACCCCTCAATATAATAGGATCAACATTTACATTTCCTCTCATTATCTACTTCTTTTGGGGTGGGGTCCTCTGCACTTTCTTCCTTTTCTTCTTTGTTATTAACAAATCATCATCTTGAGGTTCTTCATTTAAAGGCTCCTCATCCAATGGATCCTCTTCCAATGGTTCATCTTCCAATGGTTCCTCTTGATCCATAATCATAGGAACAGGCTTAGTGACTTTCCTCTTTTGTTTGGCAAGAGTATGAGGTGATGCAGCCGCAGATGTAGATGTAGATGCTACATCTCCCTTTGGTTGAAGTCTTTTAACAATTACTCCTTGTATGGGAACTACCTTCTTATTTTTACCCTGTTGCTTTTGCTCTTCAGCTGCCAGCCTTTCTCCATTGGATTTCCTCTGCTCAATGAGGAAGTCATCATATTCCTCCTCAGATAATTCTTGTCTTTTCTTCTTAGTATCCACAGTGAGGGCTACACCCCTCTTCTTTAACTTCATGACTTCAGCATATAACCAACCCTAGGTCAGTTCAATAACTTTCTGCATTATTTGATTAAATGAAGTTACCTCAAGCTGAGTCAAATCAGGAGCTGAGATAGTTTCATTATATATTTTCTTGTCCTCATATTCATTGGACATAATCTTTCCATCATTTTTGTACAACTACACTGGGACTGGTATGCAGTCAAATGTGCAAATTTGATTGAGTGTGAGCTTCTGGTAAGTCCTCCTGACCTCATTTTCATCATAACAATCAGACTAGTAGTCCTCAAGGTGCTTTTGATGTACATACTTCCCTAGTAATTTCTGCATCCTGCCATATGGGTCATATGACCTAGCTATTGAAAATGGTTGTAAGTACATTAGATTCAATCTTCTGATTACATCCTTGATACTTTGTTTGTTAGGGCATATATACCAACCAATGAAGATTGGAAACAAAATAGGTGGAATTTTCCCCTTCTCTTTATGAGCCTCAACTGAGGTTAATACCAGTCTAGCAAACTCCATCAAAATGACCCTGTCGTTGGGGTATCTGGGCAACATTAGGGGATGTCCCTCAAAGCCTTCTATTCTCATGTATGAAAATGTAGAGAACTAGATAAACCAAGCCCCATGTTTATATATCACAACTTGGGCTTCCATACTTAATCTTTTTAGTTTGTCTTCTTCCATAGACCTAACAAGATGCATGGAAAAAGAATCATTCACCAATTTGTAGTGTTGGAGAGACTCCCTCCTGCCCAATTGTGGGTAGTGTTCCCATATGTTTACATCACCAGGATTGTTTCCAACCCTGCCTACTATTTGCAACCCATTGAAAGTTCCTCTAAAAGCACAAACATATACGACATAAGAAGTGATATGGAACATGCACATATGGCTGCCTAGCCTTCTCATACCTGCATCTAGACTATCACTTATGATTTTAGCCCAAAGAGACATATCATCTGAATATTCCACCATTTGGGTGATTCCATACATCGAATTTTCAAAGTTTCTAGCATGTTGTCTTCCTGTCATTCTAGCCAACATGGCCATCATGTACTAATACTCCTCAACAAAATCAAACTTGAACAAGTACACTGGCAGTTTAGTTGAGGCCTTATATGTGCTTCTCTTGGATCTCCACTAGTACATGATCCTCCTGGCCTCTTTCTCATTACTACAGTATTCCTTTTCCAATTTGCTTAAGCTCAATCTAACCACATTATCTCCTATAGGAAAATTAAATGTAGCAGTGATGCCTTTGGTTGAGAAATCCACATATACCTTGCCATTCTTCTCTACTTTTCTAGTTTCAAGGTTATAATTCCATGCACATTCAACTACTAGCTCAGTAGCTTCCATGGTGTATGGAAATCCTGCAGTGTGCCAAATCCCTGTGGAGTATATTCTTTGAAGTATAGGGTTTCCACCTCCATTTTCTAATCTTCTTGTCCATGCATCTAGGTCTGTACTTCCTTGGTGTGTGTCATTTATCATACCATATCTGAATCCTACCTGTTTGGGATGTATGAACATGGGTTTCAAAAACTCTGTTTTGGACCTATTCCTTCTAGCTGCCATTAGATCATGCGATAAAACCATGCATTTCTTACCCTAACATGTTTGTATGCAGCAGGGTTAAGGAATCTCATTCATTCTATAACAACAATTTCATTATCTTAGCTCATTTCATGCATCATCATGCTTATTGCCTTAGCAAAAAACCACCTTTTACCTCATGACTTACCATAAATGACAAAAGAGAGGGTTTCAATTACATACCTGATAACCGTTTTCCCCTTTTTACAGTATAAATGATGCTGGGATGAGTGTGATTACGTTATGTTTTCTTCCTCCATTCCATCTGTAGGTGACAATCCATTCTGTTTGCAGGTGATTGTGATGTTTTGACTTTTAGAGCTCTGTAATTTATGCTTTAACATAGGTTAAATGTAAATAAACTCAAAAAATTCACTATTTAACTAATCAATATGACAAATTAGGGCACTTCTAGCCCTTTTTATTCAAGTCCGTTGATCAATTGTATGACGCTCGTGGATGTTGCCAAGTGTCAGGTTTACATTTGAAATTAGAGGGCATGACCTACCGTTGGGTTCACATTAAATTTGGGAGGGTGATCTCTTAGAAGATCAGGGATATTTGAAAATATGACCCTCCATCGAACATATGAGGATGATATGGTCGTATGGTCGACCTTTTAATCTACAAGCAAGATTGGGTCACAATATGCATTTGCTAACAAATCAGGGAGGTGCCACATGGCATCATTGGATTGGTCACTAATAGACTACATATCTTAGGTCATCTATGTTAATATGAGGGATATGGACAATATTTGGATATTTAGACACTAAGGGAATATCACCCTCATACAAGAATGTAAGGGTGATATCTTTGTTTATGGCCTTTTAAAGTTACTTGAGAAAGATGACGTCACCGTCATTTTTGATAAGGTTAGGGATATATTGAAATGTGACCTTTTCAGGTTAGTTCATGATGACATCATCATAATGTCATATCCTCTTTGTTATCAGGTTATGGTGATGTCATCATCATATTGAGGAATATGATGGATGTTTGGAAATGTGACCCTTCGAGGGTCAGGTGCATTGATGATGTCATCGTTAGGGTGATCTCTTCTATATACCAAAACTAGATGGTGTCAGGGTCATGTTTACAAAAAGTGATATTCGCAAAAGGGTGATATTTTGTAAGATGACAGATATTTGGAAATATGACCCTCCACGAATATGTATGCAAGTTTCGATGGGTATATACCTTATTGCACTTAAATTTGATGTTCACGTATCAGGGAACAAAAGGATATTGGGTGATGGTCCTAATTCAGGGTCATCTTAACAAATATGACTGATATTCAAAAATGTGACCTTATGGGAAATATCTAGGTTGACCAAACCTTGACTTAGCATAACTTTTTATCCTCAAACAATATCAGGGTGATCCAAAAGCCAAACTTGCTTAAAATTTTGTACTCTTCCCAACTATGAGGTTTGTGATAGAAAATTCTAACTTTGACAACTGACCCTTCTTTGTGATGCACATGTATAAGAAAGGGTGATACACTTGACTGACTTTTTCCAAACTACCAAAAGCAAGAAAAACAAAAACAAACAGAAGCAAAATGTTGCATCCCTATTTTGCTCGGGAAAAATGGGGCGTGTTGTGTAACCACACAACAAATTGCCACCAAAGAAATAAACCAAATTCAACTGATTCAAGTGATGAGTACACATTAAAACATAGTATTCTAACTCTCTCTAAGTATAAGTATCATGACCTTCTAAATAATATCATGTTCATAAGTGCAACGATGCTGATAAGGGATAAAGTGTGTGCATGTGATTAATTATCCTCATCTTGAAAGTACGTTGAAAACAATATTAACTGGTGTTAAGCTACATATTTTGAGTTCATCCCTCATAGCCAACCGAGATAGAGCCTTGTTGCCAGCAGGCGTCTATAGCCCCGACAAGGTTATCTTTACAATCCCCCAAAGTAGAGCCCCCCCGCCAGTAGGTACTTATAGCCCCGGTAGAGTTACTTAGATGGCCTAATTTTATCTTTTTTGGATTTTCAATATTCATCTCTTTTCTTTATACATGTAAACTCATAAGATATCAACATGTAAGCTCAATATGCAAGGTGTGATCGCTTGTTGATTTAGGTTGGGGATTGTAATGGTAGCAAGGGTGACCCTTTGGATTTTTCACTTAACACCTATACTGATGCATTCAACAAACCTAAGGCTGTTAAGTGAGTCATTGTGACAATCTTCTTGGTCAAGAAAGGCATGACTTATGAAAAGGATATCATAGACCTGATCAGGGATACTTCTCAGGGTGAATCACAACCTATGTAAAAATTTGTTCTCATCACTTGAATCCTATCAATTTGGTAGGTTTCTTTGGGTGATAAGATACATCATCTTGACTAACCAAACCAAAGACTCAATGGAAAAAAAAAAAAAAACAAACACACAAAGCAAAACTATACAAACAACTATACAACATGTACATTATGGTACAAAATGACTTACATGACTTTATTTTAGGCTTGGAAGTAATGTTTGAGGAACTGCCCATTGACTAGTAATGGGACATCCTCACCGGTTAGAGTCTTAAGTCTATAGGTACTATCTCCTAGGATCTCTAAAATTTGAAAAGGACCTATCCAAAGTTTGTTAAATTTCCCATGGGCACCCTTCCTTTCATGTGTTTTATCCCATGCTAGGACTAAATCTAAAATCCTAAAAGCTTTCACTTTGGCTCTTTTATCAAACCAACATTTGACAATAGCCTGATGTTTGGAAAATTGATTAATTGGCCTATCTCTTTTCTCTTCTAAGTGCATGAGCTGAAGTAATTTGACTTCTTGCTTGTTATCTATACTGAGATATTTTTGTGCAAATTGCAATGTGGGGATCTTCATGTTAATAGGGAGGCTAGGATCCACCCCATACACTAATTGATAAGGAGAGTTTCCCAATGCAACCTTAATTATAGTTCTATCCACCCATAAGGCATACTTCAATAGGGTGTTCCACTCCTTAGGGTTTTTCTCAATCAGTTTCTTTATGATATTCAATAAGTTCTTGTTTGTTGACTTTGCTAAGCCATTCCCCTGAGGATAATAATTTGAAGAAAATTTTAAAATAATTCCATGATCAAAAGCCCAACTAGATAGTTTTAATGATGCAAAGGTGGGTCCATTGTCACATACTAAAGCATAAGGAACTCCATACTTGGTTACTATGTTTTCCAGAAACTTGATTACATCTTCTGCATTGCATTCTTACTGCCGACAACTTTAGTCCATCTAGTACAATAATTAGTGAGTGTTAAGACATACCTATGGCCTGAAGATGATGGAGGATTGATGGGTCCTATGAAATCCATTCCCCACTGAGCAAATGGGTGCATCTCCATCACTGGTTACAGAGGTTGAGCAGCATATCTTTCTTTGTTTGCAGCAACTTGACAAGTACGGCAAAATTTGATATTTTTAGCAATATCTTTAAAGATAGTAGGCCAATAGTATCCTGCTCTCAGTATAGCATGATCAGTAGCTAAATGTGATCCATGTGTAGTCCCAAACTTATCATGTAATTCTGCTAAAAATTTATCAGCTTCTTGCCTATCTAGGCATTTAAGATATATTTCTTCATAGTTCCTTTTGAAAAGGACTTGTTGCAAGTATCGGTCTAACTAGTGTTGTCATTGATGTCAACATACTCCTGTTGCAGTAATGACAAGGACTGGATGAGCTATGTGCTGAGGATATTGAGAAAATTAGTTATATCAGGAATAGAGAAGAATAGTGAAGACAGTAAGGTAAAGATCCAAGTTAAGATACCTATCAGAGGTTGTGGTTCAAAGGGTTTGTAGATATAAATCTTAAGATGATCAAGTCAAGATTTCAGAGGTCCATATGGAGGTCTGAAGAAGCTATGACTGCTCAAGTAGAACTGGTTCTGGCAAGTGTTCAGAGGTGACAGAACAACACAGATAGGTCCGATGAGATCTGAAAATGCATTGTCCTATTCTGTGGATTTGAGCAAGCATTGAGGTAGTCATTCTGAAGTGTTAACTAGTTTGGTTCATGGCTTGAAGGTCTGAAAGCATCTGTTCTTCTGTGATAGTGATGACAGACTGTGTTCTTGAGGTTCTGGATGAAGGGAAGAAGGATTCCAGTAAGCAGATGAAGTGTGGATGTTGTTAGTGTTTCAGGAAATCTTGTGGAGGTCTCTAGATCATGTCCAAGTTCATGTTGGTGGTCCACATTGGAGTTGGAGCCCGCAATTGAAGAATAACTTCTGGATGATGATGTTCTTCCTAAGACTGGCCGATCAGATGAGTTACACATCTTGCGGATGTTCTTATAGATGTTTGCCGACTTAGATGATTATTCCTAAGTTGATGTATTGTATAAATAAGGGGTTGCGAAGTCATTTCAAAGTGTGTCTAGGGATGATGAGTGTGTGGTAGTGAAGAAGAGAGAGAAAGGTAGAGCAAAAGTTTTTGGGCTTAAATGGAACTAATCCAAGCATGGTAAAGATGTTATTCTCCAATTCAATTTTGTAATACTTGTTACTTTGTAGACAATGTGTCTCTTGTAGGTAGTGAGCCTCTTATGAGCAGTGTGCTCAGGCAGTGAGCCCTAATTGGCATGTGCCATTTTGTTCTTTCTATTCTTCTACCAGAGAATACAATCTTGGGTTAATCACCCTGTGGTTTTTCCCTTAACCAGGTTTTCCACGTCAAAATCTTGGTGTCTTATGTGTTTCAGTTTCTACTTGCTATTTAATTGCATTATGTTTCATGATTAATACATTGCTAATCACTAAGAAGATTTAAGTATGAAACTGGAGAAAATTTTGGACAACTGATTCACCCCTGCTCTCAGTTGTGTGCCCTAAGTCTAACAATTGGTATTAGAGCAAGGTTCCTCTAAAAAGAGCTTAATTGCTTGAGGAGATCCAGGATGTCATCTTACAAGAAGGATAGTCTAAAGTTTGATGGAACCAACTTTAATATGTCAAAAGGTCGCATGAAATGTCACTTACAATGTATGGGAATGGTGTACTGGACCATGGCTACAACACAGTATACACCTCCACAGGGTGGTCTGAAAGCTGCAAATGAAATTATAGATGTTGAAAACAATCTATGGACTATTGAAGCTCTTCTAAGCACATTATGTGATTTAGAGCTATCAAATGTTATTGACCTACCAACTACTTTTGAGATTTGGCAAAAAATGGAACTTCTGCATGAAGGAGACAAGTATGTCAAAAGTGCAAGGTTACAAAGTCTGAAAGGGAAATTTGAAAACCTGAAGATGAGAGAAGATGAAAACATCACTACTTTTATGCCAAGAGTAAATGAGCTTGTTTATGGAATTAGAAATGCCAGTGGAGTCTTAGAAGAAGATGAGATTGTTGGAAAAATTCTTAGATCCCTTCGTGCTTCTTACAAAATCAAGGTTGTTGCCATTGAAGAATTAAGAGCCCATACAACTATCACAAGAGATCAGTTGGCTGGAAAATTGGCTACATTTGAAATGATAGAGTTTGGAGATGACCCCCCCAAGACTGAATCTGCATTCAAAGCTAGTACCTTTGTTAAAGGTAAACAAAGGTTTGATCTAGGAGAGAATTCATCAAGGAAGTTGTCATGGTATGAAAAAGCAAGAAAAGATCTGAAGGAAGAAGAAGTAGAAACTGCTCAACTTGAAGCTCTTATTTTAAAGAGGCAGCCAAGAGGATTTGGTAAGTATGAAGGAAAATTGCCTTTTAAGTGTTTCAACTGCAATAAGATTGGTCATTTTGCCTCAAAGTGTCCATAAAGATTTTCAAGGCCAAATCCTAATAGATCAAGGTTCCAAAAGAATTGCTACTATGTTCATGAAGAAGATGATAATGAAGGAGTAATAGATGATGAATCAGAGACAGGAAACAAATCTAGAAGTGAGTGGGTGTTTATTGTCATCAAGGAAGAAGAACAAATTTCCTCTAAATCTGTCAATCATAAATTTATAGAAAGAGCTCTGGCTACTCAAATTGAAGAAAAGGATGACTGGGTCATTGATAGTGGTTGCTCTCACCATATGACAGGTGACAAAAATAAGTTCATAGATTTGGAAAGGTATGAAGGAGGAGTGGTAAAGTTTGGTGATAATTCTGCTGGTAGAATCAGAGGAAGAGGAACTATTTCTTTTGATGGAAGGAACAAAATCGGTAATGTACTATATGTTGAAGGTTTGAAGCACAATCTTCTTAGTGTTGGACAGTTGGTGGACAAAGGCTATGATCTCCAGTTCAAGAATGGTAAATGCAAGATCTTTGAAAGTTTTAGAACAGAGATTGCATCCGGTACCCGAACTAAAGGTAATATCTTCCACTTGGTTGGTATTGGTAAAAGTTGCTTATTTTCTCAAGTTGATCAAAGTTGGTTATGGCATAGGAGAATGTGTCATGTGAATTTTGATAATGTCATCAAGATAAGCAATACTCAAGCTATAAGAGATCTTCCAAAATTGGTGAAACCTACAAATAGCTTGTGTAAAGAATGTCAGTTAGGTAAGCTAAGTAGAGTCACATTCAAGAGTAAGGAACTATCTTCTACTGGATTATTGGACTTAGTTTATATTGATCTTTGTGGCCCAACAAGAACCATGAGTGTGCAAGGTGATAGATACTTCATGTTACTAATTGATGACTATTCCCAGATGATGTGGGTAACCTTTCTAAAAGAGAAATAAGAAGCTCTTGAGAAATTCAAAATATTCAAGGCTATGGTAGAGAATGAAACCAAATTAAAATTGAAATGTCTAAGGTCTGATAGAGGTGGGGAATTCACATCTGGTGAGTTCTTAGAGTTCTGTGAGAAACATGGAATAAAGAGACAGTTATCTACTCCTAGGACTCCACAGCAAAATGGAGTAGTGGAAAGAAAGAACCAGACCATCCAAGAAGCTTCTAGGACCATTACGATGGAAGCAAATGTTCCTCAGATCTATTGGAGAGAAGTTGTCATTATTGCAGTCTATACTCTCAATTGAGTTCAAATCAGAAGTAATACCAGTAAGACTCCTTATGAACTTTGGTTTGGCATCACTCCTACTATGAGGTATTTCAGAGTTTTTGGTAGCAAATGTTACATTAAAAGAGATGAAGATCTAGGAAAGTTTGATGCTAGAAGTGATGAAGGAATATTCTTGGGTTACTATACTCAAAGAAAAGCATACCGATGTTATAACAAGAGACTAAGAAAGATAATAGAAAGTACAAATGTAAAGGTTGATGAGGGAATTAAGAAACCCTCAAGGTTTTATGAATATGATGAAGATGATCAGAATGGTGTTCTGATTCAAGAAATCCAAACCTCTTCTGAAAGTTAGATTCTAACTGATCCGGTAAATCAGGAAGAAAAGACAAGTCTCAATGAGCCTGATCAAGAAGCAGAAGTGCAAGAAACTCCCAAAGTTCCAAGGTATGTAAGACTGAACCACTCTAAAGATCAGATCATAGGTGACAAAAGCAAAGGTGTGCTAACTAGAAGGAGAATTGCTCAAAATTTAGATGAGTATTGTCTGATTTCAAAGATTGAACCTAAGACAATAAATGAAGCCTGCAATGATGCAAACTAGACCAAAGAAATGGAGGAAGAGTTGATGCAAATTGAGAAAAATCACACTTGGGATCTTGTTCCTAGACCTAGAAACAAGAATGTGATTGGAACCAAATGGGTCTTCCAGAACAAACTAAATGAAGTTGGTGAAGTAATCAGAAATAAATCCAGATTGGTCTGCAAGGGCTATTCTCAAATAGAAGGAGTTGATTTTGAAGAAACTTCTTCTCCGGTGGCAAGAATTGAAGCAGTTAGATTATTTCTTGCATTTGCTACCTTCAAAGATTTCAAAGTATATTAGATGGATGTCAAGTCTGCCTTCCTAAATGGTGACTTGGAAGAAGAAGTGTACATTGAGAAACTGGATGGATTTCAATTGCCTGATCATGATAATATGGTCTGCATGTTGAAGAAAGCATTGTATGGACTGAAGCAAGCCCCAAGAGCCTGGTATGAAAGATTGGATAAACATCTTTTGAAGATTGGTTTCAACAAAGGTACTACTGATAGTAATTTGTATTTCAAAAATGATCATGAAAACATCTTGATTGTTGAAGTGTTTGTTGATGATATCATATTTGGAGGAAGAGATAGTATGTGTAAAACTTTTGCAAATCAAATGAAAAGTGAGTTTGAGATGTCCATGCTTGGGGAAATAAATTTCTTCTTGGGTCTACAAATCACTCAAACAAAGAAAGGAATCTTCATTTCTCAGACCAAATATGTGAAAGAATTGTTGAAGAAATTTGGGATGGAAGACTCAAAACCAATGAACACTCCCATGGCAACCGGATGTAAATTGAGCAAAGATGATGATTCTCCTAAGGTTGATCAGACAAAGTATAGGTCAATGATTAGAGGGTTGTTGTATCTCACTCAAACCAGACCAGACATAATGCAGGCTGTTGGTCTTGTTGCTAGATTTCAGGCTGATCTTAGAGAATCTCATGTCATGGCAATCAAAAGGATTTTTAGATATCTAAAGGGGATAGTTGAGTATGGCCTATGGTATCCTAGAGATCATGATTTCTCTCTTCATGCATATATAGATGCTGATTGGGCAGGAGATGTGGATGACCAGAAGAGTACCAGTGGTGGAGTATTCTTTTTGGGGAAGAGATTGGTTTCTTGGCTAAGCAAGAAATAAGAGGCAATATCTCTGTCCACAACTGAAGTAGAATATATTGTAGTAGCGGGCAGTTGCACTTAGATTTTGTGGATGAAGAAAATGCTAAGAGACATAAGAGTGGAATATGAGGAGCCTATCACAATATTCTATGATAATTCAAGTGCAATAAATATATCTAAGAATCCAGTGTTGCATTCAAAGACTAAGCATATATCTATCAAGTTTCACTTTCTAAGAGAACAAGTGCACAAGAATGAAGTCAGATTGGAGTTTGTGCCTTCGAAGGATCAGATTGTAGATATCTTTACTAAACCTCTACCTAAGGACTCTTTTGAGTATCTCAGGGAGAAGTTAGGGGTTATTGCCCCTCCGGTGGTGAACTAAGGAGCACTGATGTGCATCAGTCCAGTGGATATCATAGTCATATCTTGTGATCTGGATTGATGATGGGGAGCTCCCACTCACGGGGAGTAGTTGATATGTTCTTGAAGAGTTGAAGTTGCAAGTATGAGCCCTTTGCCATTGATGTCAAAGGGGGAGAGAAGACATGTGAAAAAAAGTGGTTGATGATCAAAGGGGGAGCAGTGAAGGAAGATAAGACATGTTAATGGTTGTTGCTGATAGGGGGAGTTGTGACAGTAAGGAGAAGTTCTTGTCTTGATGCTTTTTCACATCATATGTTGCCATCAATGACAAAGGGGGAGATTGTTGCAAGTATGGGTCTAACTGGTGTTGTCATTGATGTCAACATACTCTTGTTGCAGTAATGACAAGGACTGGATGAGCTATGTGCTGAGGATATTGAGAAAATTAGTCATATCAGGAACAGAGAAGAATAGTGAAGACAGTAAGGTAAAGATCCAAGTTAAGATACCTATCAGAGGTTGTGGTTCAAAGGGTTTGTAGATATGAATCTTAAGATGATTTAGTCAAGATTTTAGAGGTCCACATGAAGGTCTGAAGAAGTTATGACTGCTCAAGTAGAATTAGTTCTGGCAGGTGTTTAGAGGTGACAGAACAACACAGATAGGTCCGGTGAGATCTGGAAATGCATTGTCCTATTCTATGGATTTAAGGAAGTGTTGAGGTAGTCATTTTGAAGTGTTAACTAGTTTGGTTCATGGCTTGAAGGTCCAGCAGCATCTGTTCTTTTGTGACAGTGATGACAGACTGTGTTCTTGAGGTTCTAGATGAAGGGAAGAAGGATTCCAATAAGCAGACGAAGTGCGGATGTTGTTGGTGTTTTAGTAAATCTCGTGGAGGCCTTTGGATTGTGTCCAAGTTTATTTTTGTGGTTTGCATTGGAGTTGGAGCCTGCAATTGAAGAATAACTTCTGGATGATGATGTTCTTCCTGAGACTGGCCGACCGGATGAGTTACACATCTTGCGGATGTTCTTATAGATGTCTACCGACTTAGATGATTATTCCTAAGTTGATGTATTGTATAAATAAGGGGTTGCGAAGTCATTTCAAAGTGTGTCTGGGGATGATGAGTGTGTAGTAGAGAAGAAGAGAGTGAAAGGCGGAGCAAAAGTTTTTGGGCTTAAATGGAACTGATCCAAGCATGGTAAAGATGATATTCTCCAGTTCAAGTTTGTAATACTTGTTACTTTGTAGGTAGTGTGTCTCTTCTAGGCAATGAGCCTCTTGTGCGTAGTGTGCTTGGGTAGTGAGCCCTAATTGGCATGTGCCATTTTGTTCTTTCTATTCTTCTAATAGAGAATACAATCTTGGGTTAATCACCCAGTGGTTTTTCCCTTAACCGGGTTTTCCATGTCAAAATCTTGGTGTCTTATGTGTTAATGAGTTTCTGCTTGCTATTTAATTGCATTATGTTTCATGATTGATACACTGCTAATCACTAAGAAGATTTAAGTATGAAACTGGAGAAATTTTTGGACAACTGATTCACCCCCCCTCTCAGTTGTGTTCCCTAAGTCTAACAGGACTCCTCCTTTTATCATAAACTTCTATGATCTTATTTTCAAAGCTCTCCTCTGTGAAGCTTGTAATTTTGATGGGCATCTTCTAGTAATCAGGACATGCTTGATATCATAATACCATTCTTTATCATCTTTAGAATTAATGACATATTGTTGACTCATAATATTGGGATTAGTCTTAGAAATCATCTAGCTCAGAGCTTGTCCCCTTACTAACTTCATGGGTTTTATATCCATATCATATTCTTGGAGCACTGTTATCCACTTAACTCTCTTTTCTCATGGTTCACTTTGCATTAGGAGCATCTTTACTACTGCATCTGGTACCACAACAATTATCTTGTTTCTTAAAATGTAATTTCTTAACTGCTTACTAGAGCAAGAGCCTATCTTTCAACATCCATGTATCTAAGCTCTGCATCCTTAAATGGGCATCTCATGAATGCTATAGGCTTTTCTTCTTTAGTTTCATTTCTTTGTGTCAGTACTGCTATAGATGTATGCTCTGAAGCAAATGAATAAATGTAGAAATCTCTTGTATAATCTAGACTAATCAGAATAGGAGCATCAGATATGGCTTTCTTGATATCCTCAAATGTTGCTCTTGCTTCAGGAGTCCATTCAATTTTAGCATCTTTTTTGAGCATTGCATTAAGTGGTCTAACAATCTCTGCAAAGTTAGTAATGAACTTTCTAACAAAATTTATCTTACCAAAATAAGATTTAAGTTCTTTCTTACTTCCAAGTAATTGCAACTTCATGATAGATTCTACCCTAGCAGGATCAATGATGATTCCATTTTTTGTTATCAGATGGCCTAGCAATTTACCTATTGTCACTCCAAAGATACACTTATTGGGATTGAGTGAGATGCCATATTGTTCACACTTCTTGAGTACCTTCCTGAGGTCTTCTATATGATCACCTCTTTTCTTTGAGAAAATAGTCAAGTCATCCATGTAAATGACTATGCATTTGCCACTCAAGCCCTTGAAAGCTATATCCATTGCATGCTGAAAGGTGGTACTAGCATGTATCAATCCAAAAGGCATGCGCCTGTAAGAGAATATACCCCATTTTGTGGTGAATAAAATTTTCAATCGATCTATTTTATCTACCATCACCTTGTTATACCCTGAGAAACCATCCAAGAATGACATCATCTAAGCACCATTTACTATTTGTAAGACTTCATCTAGTGAAGGTAAAGGATAGTTGTCCTTTTCAGAAGCTCTATTTAGGTTTCTAAAGTCTACACATAGCCAGATATCACCATTTTTCTTTCTTACAGGGACCAGATTTGCCACCCATGTTGAATGTCTCATAGGAAATATGATTCTTGCATTGAGCAATTTCTTCACTTCTTCAAAGATGATGGGTTCCAACAAGGCATTAACAGGCCTTTGGCTTTGTCTAAAAGGTTTAGTATCTAGCTTCAATGGTATAGTATGGGTGATGATTGAAGTATCATAAGTTTCCAACTCATCATAGGTCCAGGGGATAACATGGATGTAATCCTTATATGCTTGAGTTATCCCTACCATTACTTCTTATGTACAACCTTTAGCAATCAGGAAATTCCTTACTTCTTCATTTTGTCCTATATTAATTGGTGAATATTCTCCTCCATAAGTCTTTGGGAGATCTTTTTGTTTCAGCATATTATGCAGATCAAAATGCTCTTTCTAATTCTATCATCCCCTTAGGGATTTTATTACTTGGCAACTCTAGAATTTCTTCTTCTTCCTAGATATGATCTTCTATGTTCCTTTCATCTATGATCTGGGCATCAAACACATCTCTATTTGATATAAAGTCTAAAATGTGTTGGTCATCATCAAATACTTAGAGATTGGTGACATTATCTGGTATGGAGGGCACTGATATTAATTCAACTAAAATTTTCTTTAAACAAGAAATGGACAATCGCTCCAAAGTACTTGCATCCTGCGCCAGGGCATCTGCTCTGTGATTTTGTTCTCTAGGCACATGGGTGATGTTGAATGCATCAAACACCCTATGTCTGTAGTTAGACAACTTCTTGTAATTGCAAGAGTATATGCCTCTTACTTTTCTTACCACCAATTTTGGGTCTCCATAGACATGCAAAATCCTCACTCTTTTCTTGAGAGCTAACAATAACCCATGAATTAAAGCTTCATATTCTATCACATTGTTAGTGTATGGGAATTGTAATCTATATGTTGCTAGGTAAGATTTTCCTGCAAGATCAATAAGGTCTATCCCTACTCCAGCTCCTTATTTTGACTTGGATCCATCAAACCTAAGGATCCATGGTTTATCTTCTATCAAGGGCTTGTCAGGACCTTCCCTTTTCTTTTTAGCTCTGGCAGCTGCACTACTTGATATCTACTTGAGTTTTGGTGACTTATTCTTTGTCATTTATAGTGAGTGATTTATATCTAATACCTGTCCCTTTTTGACATCTGTGGTATCATCATTATCTTTACTTGATGGCACTCCCATCTCTTTCTCTATATCCTTAATCATGTCCTTATTATCAAGTGACTGATCCATTGAATAAAGCATCTTTTGTTTATCCAATATGTGTAAGCATAATGAGCATGTAGTTTTAGAATGTGAGGCTCTATGCAATCTACACCATCCCTCAATTAAAATTAGATGTGGAGGAATCTTTTGCAACATAAGCTTTTGGATCTTCTTTGACAAAAACTCTTCAAACTTGGTCAAACTACTCCTTTTATCTTCATCAGATACTTCATAATCTGACTCAATCAAACAATCAATCCCTGGGGTGATGTTGTCTTCATCCCTAGAAATCTTTTCAGCATACATTAGGATCTCTTCTAAATTATGGATGTGGCTTTCATCCCAATATGTATTTTCTTATGTATCTGTAGATGATGAACATGAATCGGCATCACTATAATTATCTGCATTACTTACCTCAACTAATTACAATCCTCTATCACTACACGTTCATTCTAGCTCTATCATGTCTAAACAAGCATCACAAGTTTTCTCTAAATGTGCCTTGTTATGCAACCTGCACCAACCTTCAATCAAAATGTCTTCATTAGATATATTCAATGTTTGACAATGATGCATTTCCCTAGACAAGTGTAATTCAAAGTTTTTGAAATGATCAACTTTGTCACTATCATCAGAACTATGATTAGACTCAATGATCACCCTATTGTCTTGATGAACATGTTCAGGGATATGAGCGTCATACATGAGGATCTCTTATATCCTAATTGTTCAGGGCCTGATGGAATAAACCCCTAGTTCAACATCCATGTACAATATCTCATTAGTCTCGTTGTACTCAATGATCATGTATTTCATCCTAGGTTCAGCTTCTATCCTAATTAGATTGGGAATCCCCTTCTAGGGTAACCACTTGTGGCTGAAATCTGTAGACATGTAACCATTAAGTGTCTTTGACCAATCCCTGCTAAGTAATATTCCATGGGTGTCAGGAATATCCATTACTTGGATATCAATGTAGTATTGAATCCTTGGATTTGATGCTAACTGCATGTGGATATGTGTTAACTCTCCCACTACACTTCAGATTTGTCTAGCTGTGTTACCTTCTTGAGTGATTTAGCTAGATGTAACCCTAAGGCATTGCAGATTGACAGTAACATAACGTTAGTTGATGCACCTGAATCACCAATCAATTATGTAGATTCTTACCAAACATTCTCAATGTGAGTAGGAAAGGAGGTGAGTCAGATTTATCCCTATACAAGGTCATATGAGAAGTTTCAACAACCTGAACAGTAGTTGGGACTTTGTGCTTAAGATTATTGTCTTTAGCACTAGGATCTTTGTTGGCATTATGGCTAGGATTGTGAGCATAACTATCTTCTTTTGGTATAGGATCATCTAAGGATTTCATGAAAGCCTTCTTGATGGTTGGAGTTTTAAGTAGTTCATACAATGACAAACTAATTTTAAATCTTTTCATTTCCTTTGCTAAATATGTAACTAATTTTTTAGACTCATGGGATTGATTACTGATCTTTGTCCTTGTATTTTGAGGTGCAAAATATTGAGCATTAATCTTAGGAATAACTAGATTGTTGTTAGCTTTTGATTCTGGAGGAATATTGAAGTTGTTAGGAGGTAAGGATGTGATCAAAGGGCTAGAAGGCTTGTTAGGATTACTCCTGAGGTTATAATTGTGTCTCCCTTCGTACTATTGTTGGTATGCATGAACTTCCTCATGCTCCACTATTGGCTCATTTTCATCTTCGAATGGAAACACATAGTTTGTTTCAAATGCCAAGGTAGATTCCTCACATGCTAATGTGTAATTCTCCTGAGGTAATGTTGTTTAGTGTTGAGGATGATTTACATAACTTTCTAACACAAGAGCAGTATCATATCCACAAGGGACAATCTCATTTCCTTTAATGAAAGGAGGACTACCCGCAGTATTGGACACTTCAAACTAAAAATGAAAGCTACTATTTCAAACTGAGGACAGTCTAACTCAGCATGTGCATTGGTGTTGTGTATCTTGCACCAATTTGTAAGGGTTGCCTCTACTAAGTTCACTCTAGTGGTTTGTTTTAGTTCACTATGAGGCTGATTGTCTAAAGGTGATGGCAAGGAACCATTGTTTGGCCTAGTATTCCACACCCTAGGCTGCCTAGGTGCACTATTATTATTGCTAGTGTTATTGTTATAGCTCCTATAATTATTGTACCCTCTATCAGGATATCCTGATCTATCATTTTTATATCCTCTATTTTGATTTGACTGAGAATAAAAGTTTTGACCTCTCAGATGTGTAATTTTTGTTGTTAATTTCCTCAATTGTGCAGACATCTCCTTGATGTCTTTTTTCTCTTCTTGAACTTTGGCTACTACATTCTCTTCTTGTGTCTTAAAGAAAGAACCATTATTATCATTTTCCCCTACGTCTTGAGATGTTTGAGCATGCCCTAGATATTGCACTATCTGACCATTTCCATTTGGAGGAGGCATGATGCTAAGCAGAGGTACCTGTAAAGGACCTGGCATTGCAACTAGAGGCATCACAACTCCATTGGTCTACTGTTGAGTAGGATATGTAGGATATGAAGGATAGGAAGGAAATGCTATGTTTGGTGTTGGAGCAGGCATCAATTGCTGATTAACTTTTGTAGCTTCCTCAAAATCTCCTGTTAAAGTTGTGACACTAGGATGTGTTCTTCTTATGAACATAGAAGTCAGGGGATCTACAACTGAGTAGTATATACTTCTAGCTACCTCATCTGCTACATTATACAGAGCTACCAGCTTAGAATAAATTTTCTAGAATCTAGCATTAAAGTTTGAAATAGGTTCCCCTTCAAATCTCTTGATTGTGGCAAAAAGATGATAATTCATTGAAGGATCTATAAGTATCTTAAATCTATCCTTGAAGGCTTTCTCTAAGGTAGCCCATGAAGCAATTGAGGCTTGAACAAGACTAATGTACCAATTGTATGCTTCCTCTCCTAAAGAGTATGGAAATAATCTGAATACCACATCCTGATGCTCTATCCTTGCTCTGTAGCAAGCTTCTTTAAATGTTCTGATATGATCTTCTACATCTTGATATGGATGATATTTAGGACAGATCTTGTCAGGATTTTTAGGTAAAGGATGATATGCAGTGAAAGTTAAGGGTGAGTTAGTCGTAAAGAATGAAATTGTGACTGGAGGTGTAACTGGTGACCTTAGAGGTATTTTAGTATGTCTTGATAAAGATATTGAAGCACTTGAGTCAGAAGTATGATGAATATTTGTGGTACAAGGTCTTAGTCCATGAATAGGCAATTCCTTAAAGAGTCTAATGGATCTGGACTTGGTATTAGGCCTGAGAGCCAGGATTCTAGCAACTTATGATAAGAATATGGAAATCTGACCTGATTTCTTTAAAGATCAAAAGAACTGACCAAGAAAAGGTGATATTTCTAGTCAAGACTCAGTATCTACTAGATACTTATGCAATATTTGCATCAACCGTGCGAATAGGTGTGAAGGTCAAACCTCTGGACACGAATATCAGGATATCTGACTATATAGGCAAATCAACACATGAAACTTGTAGGAAAACCTCAAACAACGACTAAACCTTCAAAGATTTCAAGGATTGACTATAAATCCTAGAATATTTATGCTTGATTCTGAAATATTTACCATTAACAGACTTGAAATAGCATAGAACAAGTAAATCTTTGCACAAACACTCAAAGCATATGTAATTATGATGAGCTTTAAGAAGATTACCTTATACAAATGCAGGATTACGCGTATGCAACTAATTCACTTACTAGACAAGAGACAAGGCCCTCCTTCTAGCACCAATTTATGTTGATGATGATTGTTAGTCATAACATCATGCATAAAAATTTGCACAACAAACCTTTATTATCTTGAAAAGTACTATCAATTTGGAACAAAATGATGACTCCAAGTCTCCATTAGTCAGGTCATGATCTTCTGATGTTACTCAGAGGTTGATGTGACATGTTGTTTTCTATTTCAAGGGATCTTACATTTTTTGTATGGTGAATTGTTGTCTATATATTTAATTCTGCACCTGTTTCCTGTAAATTTACTTCACAAAAAAAGTTATTTCCACTGTATTCAACAGATGATGATTATGTTTATAAGTTTGATCAATTCTTCTAAACATCAGGTGTCATGAACTTGTTTTTACTTCTGCACTGTGTACTTAACTAAATAATGTGCCTACAAGTATATATTTGCATATTTATCTTTGATATTCATATGTATTTGCATGATATTTATCATTCTGACATTCTTTCACTCAAAATACACTCTGTATGCTCAATTATTTACGGGATATAGGCATATTTCATGTTTATTTTCTTTAGATTGTCTATTATTTACAATTATGAAGGTGATTTGCAATGAAATTAAAAAAAACTTAAAGAATACTTCTAAATTTGATGAACCTTTAGCTACTGATTCACATAAATTCTAGATACTTTCATGAAGAGAAGGAATCAAACCATAATTTTGTTGGCAAGAGACACTATATGGATTCATGGTTGTTGTCATTGATGGCAACAAAGGTCATCCCACATATCCGCAAGTCATGGTGTGTCTCTACCGGAAGTCAGAATGAAGATTGTTGTGGTCCGGTGAACAAGAACAGAGCATGTGGCAAGGTCCGATAGATTGGTCCGGATCTCTCAGAGGAAGTGTCTTGGTGCAGTGCGGATTTGGGGAAGTCAAGAGGACTACCTTGAGTAGTATATTCCAAGGATTTAGCCTCCGGTGATGAACAAAGAAAAAGATATGAATAGTTGAGTACCGGATTCCTGAGAGACAGTGAGAACAGAGGAAGAACTGACTGACAGAGTATCAGACTATTTTTCGGATGTGTTACTCTTGATGGTAAAGGTTGTGAAGGCATGAATCATGTTTGGCTGACATGATTAATGATATCTACAAGTATATGCTTGATCCGCATTACTTGATATGCAAGGATTCAGCCTACAGAACAGAGTTTGTGAGAAGATAGATTATTCCGGGTGCCGACTAGAAAGATAATGAAATCACTAGTGCGGATATATATAGAGGATGGATTTAGTTGTGAAAAGTGTAATGGTGTGAAGGTGTATGCGAATAAATACAGAGCAGAGCAGAAGCAGTAAGAAAGATCTGGTATGTGAAAAGATAGCAGAATAAAGAACAGAGGAAAGATGAAGTGCAGCAGATCAGTATACTGAGCCTAACCGGAACTGAACTCCAGCATATGAAGATGCTTCCAATCAGTTCAAGTATTGTATAACATTCTTTTGTAGACAGTGTGTCTCCTTGTAGGCAGTGTGCCTCTTTGTGAGCAGTGTGCTCGGGCAGTGAGCCCTAATTGGCAAGTGCCATTTTGTAATTCCTTATTCTTCTAACAGAGAATAATCTTTGGGTTAATCACCCCGTGGTTTTCTCCCTTAACCGGGTTTCCACATCAAAAATACTGTGTCATGTGTTTCTCATTTCATGGTAATGTTTGTTTGTTTGATTCAATGCTGCTTTGATTAATAAGAAAGTTCAAAAGAAGAAATAATTAGGATAACTGATTCACCCCCCCCTCTCAGTTATCAACAATTGGTATCAGAGCAAGGTTCCTCCTAATAGAGCCTAATAGCTTGAGGAAGATCTGGGAGTTCAATGGATGCATATGGTTTAAGGGAGCAACTCAAGACTGCCCTTGAGGATCTTGAACAGTCAAATTCTGAAGTCAATGAATTAAAGGAAAGATTCAAACAGGCTGATGAATAATTCATGAGAGAATTAAAGGACAAATTAAGTCTCTCTATGAAAAAGAGAAAGGAGCTGCTCCAACAATTGGCAAGACAAAGTGAAGAAAGCAATACAGATGAAAAATTGACTGAGAAAACCAAGTTATGTGAAAAATTATCAAAAGAAGTCATTATGTTAAGACATGAAATGGAATCAGGAACTATAAAGTTTACTCAAGAGATTGAAGAAAAAAGAAAAGCTGAAGACAATCTAAGACAATCTCTTAAAGAGAAATCAGAAGAATGCCACCAGATGGACAGGATTATCAGACATCTTGAATCTGATCTTGAAGATGCCAAAGATAATGAAGAAAAACTTGAGGATCAAATTGTCTCTCTCAAAAGAGATCTTCAAACAGCAAATGAATATAAAGAAAAATTCAAGATAAGTTCTGCCCAACTTGAAGTACTTCTTGGAAGTCAAAAGAGGACAGATGACAAGTATGGTTTGGGATATGAGAAAGGAGAAAGCTCCGGATCCGGTCAAAAGAATTTTGGATCAGAAAATCCAAGGAATAGGCCTAGAAGACCTCCGGTAAGACATCCCAATGCTCAAAGATATCCATCTTTCAATGGATACTGCCACAGCTGCAATCACTTTGGTCACAAAGCTAATCAGTGCAGAAAAAGGATGAATCAAACTAATCCATCCTTCTCTGGACAGTGCTTTAACTGCAAAAGGTATGGACACAAGTCTCATGAATGCAGAAATATGCAAGTAAACAAATCATTCAATGGTAGATGTTTTACATGCAATAGAGTAGGTCATATGGCTAATCAATGCAGATCAAGAGGTTATCAGTCAAATATGCAAAGAAATGTTATTTGCCAAATCTGTAATAGGTCCGGTCATAATGCTAAAGTCTGCAGAAGCAAGAATCAGGACAAAAGAGGTCCGGTGTATAATCAGAATCAAGACAAGGGTAAACAAAAGATGAATGCGGATGAAGTTAGGAATCAGATGAACAAGATTTGGGTGAAGAAAAGTTCAAAGAATGTAGAGGTTGGATCCGCACCAGACTCTGGTGCTGATATTTCTTCCAGAAATTAAAAAGTGAGCTCTGGCTCAGGGGGAGACTCAAAGAAAATCCTGTTCCCCCAGCCAATCAAGTGGTGCTGGATGTGATACAAGATGCAGAGTAAAGGGTTTGAAGATACAAGTCCTGAGATGATCCAGACAAGATTTTAGAGGTCCGCATGAAGATGCAAAGAAGTTGTGATCGATCAAGTAAGACCTATTCCGGGAGATGCTCCGGAATGACAGAGGACTACAAAAGGGTCCGGAGAGATCTGGAAGTACATTATTTTGCTCTGCGGACTGGACAGAATGTTTGGGATGTTCTTGTAATGTGTCATCTCGATTTATTCATGATTGAAAGATCCGCATGATGTTCATAGATCAGAACTGATCTAGGATACTCCAAGCTATCCGGATAAGGCAAACCGGAACAATATAGGTGGAGCATTTATTGTAAACAGATATTAGGGTTTGCGAAACGATATAAGGGATTTCTCAATAATCATTTGATCATTCCACACCCAAGAAGAAGTGAAAAGCGGAGCTCTGCGACAAAATTCATCAAGTTCACTGAAGATCACTTACAGAAGTTACTACATACAGAAATCAATCCAAATAACCGAAGGTGCATAAGGTATTTTTCGTTTTCAATATCTCCCTGCAAATCTTTGAAAAATGGCTACTCCGAATATAGTTAAGATCTCTGATAGACCTCGTCCCACATTCAAGAAACATCCTTACAAATCCTTGGAGGTAGATCCACTAGGAGTCTTCTCTAGTGTTCCACATGGTGTATTGCATACGGAAGACATTAGGGTTTACATCCATGCGAATTTTGAAGACTTTGGAGAATCAAAACTGATGGATATCTATCACAAACAATTGATAGATGACTCCTTCAAGATCAAACGTCAGTACAAAGCCATCCGAGACAAACACTTTGCACAATGCATTCATTTCCCCTGTTTTGAAGAAGATGAATGGGTCCGGTATGTACTAAGTAGAGTACATGACAACTTCCTATGGTTGAACAAGCCCTTCAAGATTACCAAAGATGCAATTAGGGCTGTAACTGGTCTGCACTCATCTAGTGGATTACCTGTTCTCAAGTCTATCAAAAATCAGACAGTTAGTGATGCAACCGGATCCAAGTTTGACAAGAGAGCTATGACAGTTGATGACATCACTGAACCGGATGTCAAATTTGCATCTATGATAATTGGTTACAAAATCTATCACTCCAGTAGGGAAAATTCAGTACCGGGAACTGCAATCTACACAGCTTATCAAATGTTAAAGGAGAATGCAGACTATGACTTGTGTGAGCTTCTTGTAAACCAACTGTGTATCTAGAAAAATGGATTAAATCTAAACTAATAAAAACCAAAAATCCAATAACATAAAGGAAACGAATCTAAGTAAAAGTCATAAATCACAAATCAAAGACAAATGAAAGCTCTTACCAAAACCTGTATTGTTTCCTTTGGAGATATGTGGATTGCTCAATGTAGTTGCAAAGCCATGGCTGCAACAAGCAAATATGTGCTCAAGAGATCAATGTCAAAAGATCGTTATAGTGCTCAATCGACGCGTTTTTGTATGCTCGAAGCGCTGTTAAGTATGCCTGAGAATACGATCGAAGAGAGAGATAATGAAGGAGATGAGGGGGGTTTATATAGATTTCAAGGAAAATCGATCAACGGTCCAGATAATTCAGAAGAATCAACGGAGGAGATAAATTGAGGAATGTGCAACGAATGAGAAGAAGACATGTGTCTTGCTTGCTTTTGCATGAGAGGAGTTATCAAGAATAGAAGAATGAGTTAACTGAAGAGATAAATCAATTAAAGAATAAAGCAATTAGTTAAGTGATTTAAAACAAGAAGAAGAGATTTGCATGAGAAAAGAAGATATTTTGTTTTATTAAATATAGAAAGCTTGAGTTATATTAGAGATAATTCAAATTTAGAAGAAAAAGCAATTTAAATAAATAATTGATTTATTTAAATTTAGAGAAGATATTTTGGAAGAAATAATTAAATAATTAGAATTATTTAATTTAGAAGATTTGAAAGCAAATTAAATAAATAAATTTATTTAATTGTTGTGCATGATTTTGGAAGAACAAAGATTATAAATAAAATATTTGATTTTATTTATTTTTAGAGGATTGAGATAATTTAAATAAATTTGATTTGATTTATTTAAACTTAGAAGAACAATTGATTTAATTAAATAATGTAAATTATTTAATTGTAGATAAGATAGAATTGTGATGAATTAATTAAATAATGGGATATATTTAATTAATGTGGATGTGAATTTTGGAAGGAGGATAATGATCAAATTAAATAATTAAAATTATTTAATTGTGGAAGAATATAGAGGAATTTAATTTAATTAATTAAATAAAGAGGATTTATTTAATTAATGTCACAATTTTGTGATTTAGAAGAATTTGATGATAATTAATTAAATAATTAGATTATTTAATTAACGTTTGCAATGCAGGTGATTAGACAGATTATGAAATGCAAGTAGCATGACAAGTTGGTCATTTTAGGGTGTCTACACCAACTTTTTGAAAATCTGCAGAAGATTAAGAAGGACAAGAAAAACTCCTTCAAGTATGGCAATCTGATCCTTTGTCTCTTCTTTTACTACATGAATGAGCTTCCCAGATCCAGTGGATGGATATGGCAGAATGACAGACCGGTTGCCATCCAAATCAGAGACTATTTGCATGGACTTGGGGATGCTAAAGCAAGAAATACAGCTCTATGGGGATATTTCAAGAACTTCCAAAGCATGATGCATGCAAGAGAAAGAATACCCCAATCCCTTGTTGAAAAGTACAAAGACACAGTATGCTTCATGGTAGAAACAGATCAGTGTCTAATGGAGGCAGTAGAACCAAGAACTGTGTGGATCATGCCCATGGGGTATGAAGTAGATGAACAGATAGTGGAGCTGCATGTTCAACACATGCTAAGTCAGCCTAAAGATCCAAAGGCAGAAAGGTTCGGAACATTTGAGGAACTGAGTGTGAAAATTCATGTGGAACTCAGAGAACCTGAGATAAAGAGGAAGGTGAGAAAAGAAGTAGAGCATATTGCTCAAGGCCTAGGCATTCCAAAGGAGGCACTTGATGCCAACCGGGAAAAGAGGAGAAAGGCTGAGGAAGAAAAGAAAGAGGCAGAAAAGAAAAGTAAGAAAAGTGCTCCGGTTGAAACTTCCACCCGGACCAGATCATCAAAAAGGTCTGCACCTCCCACAACCAAAAGTTCAAAACTGGAAGTCCAGGCATCCGGTAAAAGATCTAAGACAAAAGCCACAAGGGCTTATCAAAGCCAAAAGGATGAAGAAGAAACTGAGTCAGATGAGGGAGTGAAAGAAATAAAGAAACAGAAAAGGAAAGGATCCGGTAAACCCTCTACTGGTCGAGACAAGGAAGAAATGACAGAAGAATTTTCTGAAAAGCCCACCCTGTCTCTAGACAGTGTAGTCAAATCAGTCACTGTGGATGGGAACCTTCAACCGGTGGCTGAATTCTATGATGACTACAATGAGGTAGATCAAAAGATCCTGCAAGAAGCTATAATAAGGTACTTGAACATCTACAATAAAGCTTTTATTGAGATTATCTCTGAAATCCCAAAGAGCCTAGAGATGGAATTAGAGATAAGAAAGAACAATGCCATGGCAAAAGACCTTGAGATCAGGGAACAGATAGCTATTCAGCTATATCCTTCAATTGATCACAAAACAATGAACATGGTATTCAAAGACTGCAAGGATGAATTCAGGAGCAAAGCAAGGATGAATCAGCTTATGCTTGGTGAGACCGACAAGGTAGCCAAGGACACTGAAGAGATTCTCTGGAAAACCTTCAAAAGGTTTAATCTTCCTGTTTTAGAGGACTTAGGTGCAGAAATAGCTGTGGACTTGGAATCATCTGCTCCGGAAGAAGTGGCCCTTGAACAGACTAACATCTCTCCTTCGGTTTCCCCTATAGTCTCCGGATCTCAAGAAGAAGAGAAACTATAGGAGAAAGAAGCAGCAGTTAAAGAAAAAGAGGTTGACAGCACCAAGGATGCAGAGAAAGAGAAGACCCCAACAGAGAAAACCACAACTAAAAGTGGTAAGAGTAAGGAAGGAGAAAAGATTCCAAAGGACAAAACTGCAGAAGAGAAGAAACATCTGTCTCTGGCAAGAGACACTGCACAAATTGTTCAAGAATTCTTGACAAAAGCCACTATAGAAATTGATGAACCGGACCTGCTAAAAGGACCATTAGATTTTGACTCTTTGTCACCGGTGCAAACAATGAAAATAGCCTCATTTGCAAATGAGAAAGTCAAAGAGAAACTACTGAAATCTCACATGGAAGACTATGAGCTTATGGAGGTAGCATCTGGAGTGCTGGAAAAGATCATGCCATCTTGTCAGAAGGATCCCACAGCCTCCTCTTCCGATAATCTCAAAACCTTAGTCAGCAGTGTTAGTACACATTTTGAATCTCTAAAAAAATCAGCTGAAGAAAAGGTCCGGAAGGAGTTTTTGGATAAAAGGTTCTCCGAGGTTCAGGGTTTGATCATTAATGATAGGAGAAACATGAACATTGGGATAAAGAGCTTAGAAAATGCTCTTAAGGATGGCGGTGAAATATACAAATTTTGTATCTCCTGGTCCAAGGTAACAGTGGACATTGAGAAGAAAATAAAAGCGCAAGAGGACACACTACTAAGCTTGTCTCAAAGTTTTGATCCTTTTTCTTCCTCTATAACAAATCAAGAATGTCAGAATATTGCAGTCTTGAGTGAAATCAAGAAATTGGAGAAGGAAAGGAAAAATAGAATAAGCAGGTTGAGTGAGCTCAGGGGGTTAATTGTCCCTAAGCTAGAGGCCATGCATGAGGCCATAGCAGAAGCTCAAATCACAGCCCAGACAAGTGATCCGAAAGATCTAAAAAGGGCAGATGCATTTGCATTTTTGTTGAGTGGTCACATTTCAATTTTGGATAGAATGAAGCAAAGTTGGGCTACAGAACTGATCCAACTGAAGACATCTTTTGCAGACATTCTTCAGTATATGTGAGTATGTAAATATGCGGCTATGTATAGAAAATTTTTTGAAAATTTTGGTGTGCGGACCCTACCCTTTGCCATTGATGTTAAAGGGGGACTGAGGAGCAGTGAAAAATGAGGAATCCAACTAAGGGGGAGTTCCGAAAATTGTATATAAAGATAGAGCATCAGCCAAGGGGGAGCATAGTGTAAACACTTAGTCATTTTTCACTAAGTGTTGCCATCAATGCCAAAGGGGGAGATTGTTGGCAAGAGACACTATATGGATTCATGGTTGTTGTCATTGATGGCAACAAAGGTCATCCCACATATCCGCAAGTCATGGTGTGTCTCTACCGGAAGTCAGAATGAAGATTGTTGTGGTCTGGTGAACAAGAACAGAGCATGTGGCAAGGTCCGACAGATTGGTCCGGATCTCTCAGAGGAAGTGTCTTGGTGCAGTGCAGATTTGGGGAAGTCAAGAGGACTACCTTGAGTAGTATATTCTAAGGATTTAGCCTTCGGTGATGAACAAAGAAAAAGATATGAATAGTTGAGTACCGGATTCCTGAGAGACAGTGAGAACAGAGGAAGAACTGACTGACAGAGTATCAGACTATTTTCTGGATGTGTTACTGTTGATGGTAAAGGTTGTGAAGGCATGAATCATGTTTGGCTGACATGATTAATGATATCTACAAGTATATGCTTGATCCGCATTACTTGATATGCAAGGATTCAGCCTACAGAACAGAGTTTGTGAGAAGATAGATTATTCCGGGTGCCAACTAGAAAGATAATGAAATCACTAGTGCAGATATATATAGAGGATGGATTTAGTTGTGAAAAGTGTAATGGTGTGAAGGTGTATGCAAATAAATACAGAGCAGAGCAGAAGCAGTAAGAAAGATCCGGTATGTGAAAAGATAGCAGAATAAAGAACAGAGGAAAGATGAAGTGCAGCAGATCAGTATACTGAGCCTAACCGGAACTGAACTCCAGCATATGAAGATGCTTCCAATCAGTTCAAGTATTGTATAACATTCTTTTGTAGACAGTGTGTCTCCTTGTAGGCAGTGTGTCTCTTTGTGAGCAGTGTGCTCGGGCAGTGAGCCCTAATTGGCAAGTGCCATTTTGTAATTCCTTATTCTTCTAACAGAAAATAATCTTTGGGTTAATCACCCCATGGTTTTCTCCCTTAACTGGGTTTCCACGTCAAAAATACTGTGTCATGTGTTTCTCATTTCATGGTAATGTTTGTTTGTTTGATTCAATGCTGCTTTGATTAATAAGAAAGTTCAAAAGAAGAAATAATTAGGATAACTGATTCACCCCCCCCTCTCAGTTATCAACAAATTTCACCAGGATGTTCCACAATTAGGTATGATTGATGCTAACTTCAAAGGAATAAGGAATGCAAATAACACATGCAGACTGATAAGCACTCCAAGGGACGTAGCTAATCAATGCATATATCCAAAATTCATCCACCGATTACTCAAGATTTACAATTAGTAGTAATCAAAACAACTTCTCTTTCTTACGTATGCAAAAGACATGTACATTCTCAATAAGCTTTGAAATTAGTCCTGAGAACTTTAGCAATCTAACTTCAATTAAGTTTCTAATAATGTTCAATGTGCACTCCATCTCCTTTTATAGAATAAGGAGAGGGGGTGGTTACAAGTGATCAACGGTCAAGATTTGTCTATCTAAATCAACAATCAATATTTCTTCTTTGATTGGGTCAAAACCTGCATATGTGGCACAAGTTACCAACTGGCAACCATCTAGCAGAAATTGAACATCATGCATCTGATTATGCATCTGACTCTATCATCATGCATCTTTACTTATTCTTCATCCTCTACCTCTTCTTCATTTTCATCTTCTTCTTCATTTACATCCTCCTCTTTGTCCTCATCATCATCATCATCATCACTATCATCCTCATGAAGATCACCCTTTACATGTACCCTTATCACTGCCCTGATGGATTCATATAGTTGCACTATTCTCTCAACTTCACCTTCATCTTGGACTTTGACCTTTACCACCGCATGTTTGTGAGAATGAAACCGTGCTTGAAGAGCATTCCACTTACTCTTCGTACTGTTCAATGTCTCATTATATGTCTCTACTTTAGCTTTCATTCTCATGGCCTTGTTTATCACATCCTCTGTCAAGTGATCAAGGGGATCCTCTGCTACTTGCTTAAAATTATTATGGAAAGCTTGGATAGCAAAATCAGTATCCTGATTTTCTATCTTTCCCTCTACTTGGTCCTCTAAGGCTTCCAAGGTGCTTACTTCTTCTGCTATGAGATGATGCAATTTAACACTTATATCCCTTAGCTTGCTATTGCATCTCTTTAGTATATCACACTCAAATTTGGTGTCCTCATGCCCAATGCCTAGCAGCTGTGCAGTGTTATTATCCACTATGTTATTATCCATAAGTATCTTCATGTCAATCCTCCTCATTTCATCTAAAGCATCCAGATGCTTTTCCAGCTTAAAAGACCTCCTCCCTGCCTCATTTTGTAGCTTGTCCACTTTACTTATCAAAACACCAAGAGAATTCCAATTTGATAAGGAGGTTTTAACTACATTTTCTGCTTCAAAAACAAAAGAGAAACCAATTATCCATTAGTTGAGCCTTATGCTTCATAAGATCCAACCCGGTTATCTCATCTTGGGATATGATAGCGAGTGGGGTAGCTAGGCTAAGTGGTGTATGTTTAGGATCAATTATCCCCTTAATAAAAGAATGTAATTGAGGAATGTGCTCTTTATGCTATTTGTTCTTATCCTTCTCTTTGTTTACACTTTTCAATAAGAAGTCAATACTATCTTTGGCTTCTGGGCATTCTTGCTCCTCAGTGGCGAAGCCTAAATCAATATCAGTTATTTGGAAATCATCATTACTTATTTTACCTTTCTCCTTATCTACCATGGGTAGTGCCACCTAAGACATCCTCCTACCAGTGGCAGGATCTCTTCTTATTACAGAGGTTGGTCTTGCCTTCCTTTTGGGCTTCATCATGCTTGCTGAAAATAATGTAGAAACATCAAATTCACATACCTCATCTATCTATTGTAGATTTATTTCTTGCAGGAGCTAGTATGGAATATTACCCCTGGGCTCTTGTTGATCAGTTTTCTCATTTTGAACATCCTGAGACTCGGTATTATGCTCTACCCTTGGTTGTGAGTTCTCCTTCCTTGGTTCTTCCTCATACACATTTTCATGAGGGATCTCTTGTTGAGGTGCCTCCTATTGAGGGATTTCCTGTTGAGGGGGAGGTTCTTGTGATATGTGTACATTTTGATCATGTACCTCCTCCTGCAACTTATCCTCATGTGGCTCTTGAATATTTTGATCTTGTGTATTATGTGGCACTTGATCTTCATGAGAAGATTGTGCATTTTGACCTTGGGGATCACCTTGATCATCCTTGGTCACATTCTTTGTTTCTTTTTGTTGAGCATCATCTTGGAGTAGACTCTATTCCTCACCTTTTGAGGTGTTTATTTCTCTTTGTTCTTGAGTCTTCTCAAGTTCCTTTTCTTTTTCATTTATTTCTCCTTTAGGTGCTAGTGCTAGGATATCACCCTGATCTATATTTTTATCAAGCACCTCTTCATTTTGTTGATCACTCTTATCAGGCATCTCCTTATCACCCTCCTTTTCTACATTGATTTCTATCTTTTCTTGTTCTAGAGGTGCATTTCTTTATCTTTTCTCTTGATCAAGTTCTTATTTACTAGTCTCTTCATGCATACTGATCTCTACTTTCTCAGGCCCCAAACGTGGATCATTATCTCTATTTTGATCTTCATCCCTCTGGTAAGCTAAGTCTATTACCATAGGGCTAGTAACTTGATCAAACAAATTGGTCAATCCTATATGTTGACCCACATCCTTAGGGTCATCTTCTTCAACCTCCTTTGTCTAGACTTGCTCTTGATGAGTTTCTTTTTGGACCATAGGAGTTCCCTGAGGAGTCATCTTTGTATTAGCCACTATTGTCTCCATCTTTTGAGCAACAACATCACTAACTATGTCATCTTCTAACAAGTATACTGTATCATCAAGTGAGAGAGGTGGCTCCTTCCTTGTCTTATGTCTCTCTTCTCTTTTCTCTTCTACCTTCTCAATCTTAAATTGAATAATATCAGGAATTGGGACCTCATGTTGTAGGTCCTTCATAAAACATGGACCACCTACACCCCTCAATATAATAGGATCAACATTTACATTTCCTCTCATTGTAGTTTTCTTCTTCTTTTAGAGTGGGCTCCTCTGCACTTTCTTCCTTTTCTTCTTTGTTATTAAAAATACATCATCTCGAGGTTCTTCATTTAAAGGCTCCTCATCCAATGGATCCTCTTCCAATGGTTCATCTTCCAATGGTTCCTCTTAATCCATAATAATAGGAATAGGCTTAGTGACTTTCCTCTTTTGTTTGGCAGGAGCATCAGGTGATGCAGCCACAAATGTAGATGTAGATGCTACATCCCCCTTTGGTTGAAGTCTTTTAACAATTAGTCCTCCTTGTATAGGAACTGCCTCCTTATTCTTACCCTATTGCTTTTGCTCTTCAGTTGGCAACCTTTCTCAATGAGGAAGTTGTCATATTCCTCCTTAGATAACTCTTGTCTTTTCTTCTTGGTATCCACAGTGAGGGCTACAGCCCTCTTCTTCAACTTCATGACTTCAACATTTACCCAACTTTGGGTCAGTTCAGTAACTTTCTGCATTATTTGATCAAATGAAGTTACCTTAGGCTGAGTCAAATTAGGAGCTAAGATAGTTTCATTGTATATTTTCTTGTCCTCATATTCACTGGACATAATCTTTCCATCATCTTTGTTTAACTGCACTGGGACTGGTATGCAATCAAAGGTGTGAATTTGATTGAGTGTGAGCCTCTGGTAGGTCCTTCTACTAACCTTATTTTCATCATCACAATCAAACTAGTAGTCCTCAAGGTGCTTTTGATGTACATGCTTCCCTAGTAATTTCTGCATCCTGCCATATGGGTCATATGACCGAGCGATTGAAAATGGATGTAAGTGCATTAGCTTCAATCCTCTGATTGCATCCTTGATAGTTTGTTTGTTAGGGCATATATACCAACCAATGAAGATTGGAAACAAAATAGGTGGAATTTTCCCCTTCTCTTTATGAACCTCAACTGAGGTTAATACCTGTCTAGCAAATTCCATCAAAATGACCCTATCGTTGGGGTATCTGGGCAGCATGAGTGGATGTCCCTCAAAGCCTTCTATTCTCGTGTATGAAAATGTAGAGAACTAGATAAACCAAGCCCCATGTTTATATATCACAGCTTGGGCTTCCATACTTAATCTTTTCAGTTTGTCTTCTTCCATAGACCTAACAAGATGCATAGAAAAAGAATCATTCACCAATTTATAGTGTTGGAGAGACTCCCTCCTACCCAATTGTGGGTAGTGTTCTCATATGTTTACATCACCAGGATTGTTCCCAACCCTGCCTACTATTTGCAATCCATTGAAAGTTCCTCTAAAAGCACAAGCATATATGACATAAGAAGTCATAGGGAACATGCACATCTGGCCGCCTAGCTTTCTCATTCCTACATCTAGACTATCACTTATGATTTTATCCCAGAGAGGCATATCATCTGAATATTCCACCATTCGGATGATTCCATACATCTAATTTTCAAAGTTTCTAGCAAGTTGTCTTCCTGTCATTCTAGCCAGCATGACCATCATGTACTGATACTCCTCAGCAAAATTAAACCTAAAAAAGTACACTGGTAGTTTAGCTGAGGCCTTATAAGTGCTTCTCTTGGATCTCCACTAGTACACAATCCTCCTGGCCTATTTCTCATTACTATGATATTCCTTTTCCAATCTGCTCAGGCTCAATCTGACCACATTATCTCCTATAGGCAAATTAAATGCAGCGATGATGCCCTTGGTTGAGAAATCTGCATATTTTTCTGGTTTCAGGGTTATAATTCCATACATTCAACTATGAGCTTAGTAGCTTCCATGGTATATGGAAATCCTACAGCATGCCACATCCCTATGGAGTATATTCTTTGAAGTATAGGGTTTCCACCTCCATTGTCTAATCTTCTCATCCATGCATCCAGGTCTGTACTTCCTTGGTGTGTGTCATTTATCATACCATGTTTGAATCCTACCCCTTCAGGCTATATGAACATGGGTTTCAAAAACTCTATTTCAGACTTGTTCCTTCTAGATGCCATTAGATCCTATGATAAAACCATGCATTTCTTACCCTAACATGTTTGTATGTAGCAGGGTTAAGGATTCTCATACATTCTATAATAGGAATTTCATTATCTTAGTTCACTTCATATATCGTAATGCTTATTGCCTTAGCAAAAAACCACCTTTTACCTCATGATTTACCATAAATGAAAAAAGAGAGGGTTTCAATTACATACCTGATAACCAAATTCCCCTTTTTATAGTATAAGTGATAACAGGATGAGTGTGATTACGTTATGTTTTCCATCCTCCATTCAATTTGCAGGTGACAATCCATTCCGTTTGCAGGTGACTGTGATGTTTTGACTTTTAAAGTTCTATAATTTACTCTTTAACATAGTGTAAATGTAAATAAACCCAAAAAATTCACTATTTAACTGATCAATATGAGAAATTAGGGCGCATCTAGCCCTTTTTGTTCAAGTTCGTTGATAAATTGTATGATGCTCATGGATGTTGCCAAGTGTCAGGTTTACATTTGAAATTGGAGGGTACGACCTACCATTGGGTTCACATTAAATGTGGGAGGGTGATCTCTTAGAAGATTAGGAATATTTGAAAATATGACCCTCCATCGAACATATGAGGGTGACATGGTCATATGGTCGATCTTTTAATCTATAAGCAAGATCAGGTCATAATATGCATTTGCTAACAAATTGGGGAGGTGCCACGTGGCATCATTGGATTGGTCACTAATAGACTAGGTATCTTGGGCCATCTAAGTTAATATGAGGGATATGGACGATATTTGGATATTTAGACACTAAGGGAATATCACCCTTATATGAGAATGTAAGGGTGATATCATCATTTATTGCCTTTACTCGAGAAAGATGACATCATCGTTGTGTGTTATAAGGTCAGGGATATATCAAAATGTGACCCTTTCAGGTTAGTTCATGATGACATCATCATAATGCCATATCCTCTTTCTTATTGGGTTATGGTGACATCATCATCATATTGAGGAATATGACAGATGTTTGGAAATGTGACCCTTCGAGGGTCGGGTGCATTGATGATGTCATCATTAGGGTGATCTCTTCTATATACTAAAACTGGATGACGTCAAGATCATGTTTGTGAAAGGTGATATTCACAAAAGGGTGATATTTTGTAAGATGACAAATATTTGGAAATATGACCCTCCACGAATATGCATGCGGGTTTCGATGGGTATATACCTTATCGCACTTAAATTTAACATTCGCGTATCGGGGAACAAATGGATATTTGGTGATCTTCCTAAGTCGGGGTCATCTTAACAAATATGACTGATATTCAGAAATGTGACCTTATGGGAAATATCTGGGTTGACCAAACCTTGACATAGCATAACTTTTTATCCTCAAACAATATCAGGGTGATCCAAAAGCCAAATTTGCTTAAAATTTTGTACTCTTCCCAACTATGAGGTTTGTGATAGCAAATTCTAAATTTGGCAACTGACCCTTCTTTGTAATGCACATGTATAAGCAAGGGTGATACACTTGACTAACTTTTGCCAAACTGCCAAAAGAAAAAAAAGTGAAAACAAACAGAAGAAAAAAGTTGGGTCCCTATTTTGCTAGGCTAAAATGGGGCATGTTGTGTAACCACACAACATGTCCTTATTGTAATCCACTTGATGAAAGTACTTGGGCCTTCCCTTGCTGACTCTAGTTTTATTGATGAAGCCCTCAGGGTCAAAATACCTTGGTTGTTCCTAATACATTCCAAAACATTGCATAACTAAATAAATTTGGTCCAACACACTCTTACCAGGGATCAAGAAATCACAAAAATTGATGGAAGAGGGGAAGAATGAACCTTTCTTACAGTTCCTAAAGTGCTCTTGTCAGAATCATTTAACTACCTTATAACTTCTAAAAATGCCACCCTCTTTGGCACATATTTGGGCAGTATATGAGGTGCAATCTGGCATCCATAGACCCTTATGCAAGTAGTATGCTCATGATAGAACCAATCATCCCAATTGTGATCAATTCCAAGGTGGGAAGTCTTGTCTGTTGGCAAGAGACACTGCTTTTCATTGATAGGTGTTGTCATTGATGGAAACTAGGATCATCCCAATCATTCGCTTAACACATTTTGTTCATATGGGAAGTCAGAATCAGAATTTGTCTAAGTCTAGGCAGTCAGGAACAAAGCAGTAACAGGGTCTGGTATTTTGGTTCGGATCTCTCTAGTGGTAAGTCATGATTAGCTACAGATCTAGGGGAGTCATATGCATTGTAAAGACAGTCTAAATCTAGATTTTTGTCCTCTAGTGATGAAGGATTCAAAAGATATTAGCCTCTAAGTATTGGGTTATAGTTTGTCAGAGTAGACAAAAGGAGAACATGCCGACCTTGCAGAAGGTCTTGATTCCGGATGTATGGAAGTTGTTTGTTGGAAAAATAGTGATGATCAATGATAGTGGCTAACATGAGTAATTATTTTCAAGAATAAGTTTTGGTCCGCACCTTAAGTCATGCTTAGATCTAGCCGACAAGGCAGAGCATTTATAAAAGTTCTAAGTGTTGTTAAACCTGACTGATAGAATGATTGTAGATCGTGTTATAGATATATATAGCTAATGAAATTGGATGATTGAAGGTGTGTGGTGTGTGCGAATAAGGCATATGTGAGAAGAGCAGAAATCTAAAATGTGAATGAAGGCTGAACAATAAGAAGAGCAGAATAAAGATGAAATGTGTAAGATCAGTTTTTACACTTAACTGGAACTAAATTTCTTGCATAGGTAGATGCTATTAATCAGTTCAAATCTCTATCATTCTCTTGTAATATTTCCATAGGTAGTGAGCCTCCATTTGAGCAGTGAGCTCTGGGCAGTGAGCCCTAATGCATGTGCATTCCCATTTGTAAAATACTTTTAATAGGGTATTAATTTTTGTGGGTTAACTCCCACCGTGGTTTTTCCCTTAACTGGGTTTCCACGTCAAAAATCTTGGTGTCAATTGTACTATTTTCATTTCTACTCATGTGATATTGATTAATGCTGAAATCTTTTGATTATAAGTTATAAAAAAGATTAAGAGAAAGAAATAGTTAAAATTGTGTGACAACTGATTCACCCCCCCTCTTAGTTGTCCAAACCTAATTCAACAATTAGTATCAGAGCAAGGTTCCTTAAAAGAAGCTTAACAGCTTGAGGAAAGATCTTGGAAGAAGTTTTTCAATGGGTTCACTTAAGGAACAACTTTAGTTGGCTTAAAAAGATCTTGATCAGTCCAAAGCAGAAATATATAATTTGAAAGATGAAATCAAGGATGCTGATGATACCATTGAGATATTAAAAGATAAATTGAAGAAATCTTTGGGAAGGAATAAGGAGCTGCTTTTGCAATTATCCTATTTATCTGAAGAAAATAGCATGAATGAAGCCTTGGAAGAAAAAACAAAGGAGTGTGATAAGCTTTCAAAAGAAGTTGTTGTTCTAAGAATTGAGATGGAATCTGGGGTAATGAGGTTTACCAAAGAAATTGAGCAAAGGAAGAAGACTGAAGAAGATTTAAATGAAACCCTAAGAGAGAGAACTGATGAATGCTACAGATTGGATAGCATTGCTGGTCATCTAAAATCTGATCTACAAGAAATCAAAGACAATGAAAGAGATCTTGAAAGACAAATTGTCATTCTCAGACATGATCTAGAAGTTGCAAATGAATACAAGGAAAAGTTCAAGATAAGCTCAGCGAAACTTGAAGCAATACTTGAGGGTCAGAAAAGGGTTGAAGATAAGCATGGTCTTGGATATGAAAAAGGTGAAAGCTTTGGATCTGGTCAAAGAAACTTTCAACCAAGGAATGAGAGAAAAAGACCTAGAAGACCTCCAATAAGACATCCTAATGCTCAAAGGTATCCATCTTTCAATGGAAATTGTTTCAAGTGCAATAAATTTGGTCATAAAGCCACTCAATGCAAAAGTAGAGTAAATCAAAATAATCCATCCTTCTCTGGACAATGCTTTAATTGTAAGAGGTATGGTCATAAATCCAATGAATGTAGAAGTATGATAATGAATGACTCTTCAAATAGAGGAAATAGGAAATCTTTCAATGGCAAATGTTTTGTATGTAATAGATTTGGACATATGGCAAATTAGTGCAGATCAAGAGGAAATCAATCAAATGGGCAAAGAAATGTTGTGTGCTTCCATTGTAACCAATCCGGTCATTTTGCAAGATTCTGTAGAAGTAGGACCAATGAAGGAAGAGATCTAGTAAACAGAAAACCAGATGAGCAGAGACAAGACAAAGGAAAAAGAAAAATTGAAGAGAATGAGATCCAGAATAAAACAAGTGAGACATGGGTGAAGAAAGCAATTGTGAACCATAGTGATGCGTCCGCACCAGAATCTGGTGTAGATAATTCCTCAGGGAATTAAATTAGGAGCTTTGGCTCAGGGGGAGCAGCATTGTAAATCAAATTCCCCCAGCCAGTAGTTAAGTGCCTGGTTCTGGCACAATGAGAAAAGGTATCTTGAATTGTTTTAGATCATTTGGAAGGATTTCTAGAAGAAAAAAGGTGGATATGACAAATTACAAAGTAATTTATGTGAAACTTTTCAACAAACAAATCAACCAGATGTATTAGGGCAGAGCATTTAATACAAAGATAAATTAGGTGTTGCGGAACATAAAAGATCATTCATTCCTCACTTAGATCACTTGGCATAAGAAGAAAGCAAGAAGAGGAGAAGTGAACGAGCTCAGAGCCGAGAATTCCTAAAAAATTGAAGCATGAAGAGGATCTCCAAGCAAAACCCTAATCTATGGAACAAGGTATTTATGTTTTCTGTGAAACTTCTTGAATTCTCAATCTCTGTAAATGGCTACACCTTTACTTATTGATGTCACTGAGAGGCCCCGTCCTAAATTCAAGAAGCATCCCTATAAATTTGTTGAAGTCGAGCCGCTTGGTGCTTTCTCGAGTGTTCCATATGGGGTTTTACATGTTGAAGACATTAGGGCATACATTCATTGCAGTATAGAAGAATTTGGAAATCTAAAATTGATGGAGTTGTTTAAGAACCATCTGAAAGATGATAATTATCAACTAAGACCTAAATTTGAAGCCCTTGAAAGAAAACATTTTCTACAAATGATTAAAATTCTATCTTTTGATGAAAATGAATAGGTTCGATACATCTGAAGCTGAATACATGATGAATTCATATGGCTAATGAAACCATTTAAGATTACAAAAGATGTTATCAAAATTGTAACTGGGTTAAACTCTTTCGATGGATTACCCATGTTGAAAGCTGTGAAAAACCAGACAGTAACTGATGCTACCGGTGCAAAATTTGACAAAAGGGCAATGACCATCAATGATATCATAGAACCGGATGTTAAGTTTACCTCTATGGTGATCGGGTACAAAATTTATCACTCTAGCAGGGAAAATTCAATTTCCAGAACTGCAATATATGTAGCTTATAAAATATTAAAGGAGAATGCAGACTATGATCTGTGTGAACTACTACAGAATCAGCTGATAGAGAATCTGAACAAAATCAAAAGTCACAAGAAAAAATCTTTCAAATATGGTTCCTTGATCATATGCCTAATTTTCTATTTCATGAATGAAGTGCCTGGAGTGCAAGGTGTGCACTAGACAAATGATAGGCCAATGGCAATCCAGATAAGAGACCACTTGTATAGTCTTGAAGATTCAGGTGCACAAAAGACTACATTCTAGGGTTATTTTTAAAACTTTTAGAGTCTAATGCATGCAAGGGAAAGAATCACTAATTTAGTTGTAGAAAAGTATGAAAATGAAATATGTTTTATGGTCGACACAGATCAATGTTTGATGGAAGCTATAGAACCAATAACTATATGGATAATGCCAATGGCTTATGAGGTGGATGAGGAAATTCTGGACATGTATGCTCAACATCTTCTAAGCAAACCTAAAGACACCTCTGTTGAAAGGTTTGGAACCTACAAGGAACTAAGCTTAAAGTTGCATATGGAACTAAGACAGCCAAAAACAAAAATAAAAGTACACAAGCAAGTGGAGATGTATGCAGAAAGCATTGGGATTACAAAAGAAGCAGTGAGAGAGAACATAGAAAGGATTGAAAATTTAAAGAAGAGCACTGAGCAAACTTTAGAAGAAAAAGTAGAAAGTGAGCCAGCAATCACTCTAGAAGTCCCTCCAAGCTCCTCAAGGAAGACAAGGAGTTTTGTAAATCTCACTGAAAAACCTAAGTCCACTTCCACCAAGAAACTGGAAGCCATTCCATCCAGTGAAGGGGGAAAAAGAAAGAAAACCAAGGCCACAAAAGTCCACAAAAGCTCAAAAGATGATGAGGAGACAGAAATAGATGAAGAAATAAAAGAAATAAGATTCAAGAAAGCCAGAGTTTCAAACACTTCTAAAGACCAACATTCCGCAAGAAATAAAGCCAATAAAAAGCAAGCAACTGGTAAGGTCACTATGTCTATTGATGAAATTGTAAAAACAATCATTGTTCATAGAAATTTAAAGCTTATTAGAGTTTACTATGATAATCTTGATCAAGCAAATAAGAAAATTTTGGAAGATGCCATTATCATATATTTGAATAAATTCAATAGAGCTTTGTTGGAAATTTTACAAGAACTTCCTAAAAGCTTAAGGAAAGTACTGGAAATGAGGAAAGAATCAACCAAGGATAAAGACATGGAACTCAGAGAGTATGTTCTCTCCACTTGGTGCCCTATGATGACTAGAAGAGAAGCAGATAAAATTCTTAGAGAAGTCAAAGATAAATTCAGAAGCAAAGTCCGGATGAACAAACTTATGCTTGGTGAAATTAAGGAAATTGTAAAAGAGATAGAGGAAATTTTGAGAAATGCCATAGACAAGAATAAGTATTTTATTATTTCAGAGAAACAAGTTGAAGAAGACAATTCTCAAGTTCTTGAACTAGAAGCTTCAGATGAAGAGATTAATAAGAGAATTGATGACCAAGGTGTTAATTTAGATCCTCTAGAGTTAATCTATGAAGAGACTAATGTTGGATTTGACTCATCAAATCTAAATATTGGAGAAGTTCAGGAAGAGGAACAAGTTAATCAGGAGGACATAGAAATGGTAGATAGAATAGTTGATGTAGGGGTAACCCCTCCACCTGATCACTCTAGAAAAGAAGAGGATATTGCTACCACACAAATCCCTCTGGATCAGGTAGCAAGTGGTAAGAAAACAGGAAAGAGTTCCTCTGAAGAAAACACAGAGAAGAGTAAAATAGAGAAAGAGGAAGAAAAAGGAAAGAAGGACAAGGCAGAAGAAGATGGTGCAAATATTGAAGCACCCAAAGTAGATATTGAGAAATCAGGAGAACAAAAGGATGGTTCTGAATTGGTTGCAAGAGACATTGCAGATGTAGTAAAAGGTCTTCTTGAAAAATAAATGATTGAACTTGATGAGCTTGAACTACTTTGAGGCCTAGCCAATCCAGATGCTCTCTCTCCAATTCAATTGATGAAAATAGCATCATTCATCGAAGTAAAGGATAGAGAAAAGATGTTAAAGTCCCACATGGAGGACAATGAGCTACTGGGGCTTGCAACCTAAATTTTGGAGAACTTAATGCCAACCTATCAGAAGAATCAAAATGATTCCCCCTCCGGACATCAAAAAAATCTTGTAAGTTCAGTAAACTCACACTTTGAGTCTTTTGAAAAATTTGCGGACGAAAAAGTTCAGAAAGAGTTCCCAAATAAGAAATTTAGTCAATTTAAGAATCTAATAAGGAGTGATAGGCTGATTCTAGGCATTAGCATAAAGAGCATTCAAAATGCCCTAATTGATGGAGGAGACATATAAAAGTTTTACCTATCATGGTCTAAAGTCAATAAAGATATTGAAAAGAAGATAAAGGAACAAGAATAGAAAATATCAGTTCTATCTCAAAATTTTGATTCTCTAACCACCTCTCCTAAGCCAAGAATGTCAGGTTATTAGCTTGATAGATGAAATAAAGCAACTTGAAAAATAGAAAGGCAATACTATGTGTGAATGGAAAAATCAGATTTGATCAATAATGATAATTATAACCCAAACATCAACAGAATAATGAAAACAAGAAAGATAGAAGAAAATGAAGCAAAATGAATAACAATGCAAACCTTCCCCATTTCAAAGCTTCTGTTGTTCGCCTATTCTTTCTTGATCTTGAATGATAAAGGTTGGCCCTCAAGGAGCTTGCTTCCTTGCTTTGATTCCTCAAGATGACAAGGAGAAATGGCTATGATACTTTGTGTGATTGAAGATGAGCTTCAACACACTAATGATGGAGGATGATATGAGAATGGATAGAATGAGGAGATTTGAGAAGAAGAATATTCCCTAGAGGAATTTGGGCATAGTAAGGATGCCAGAAGAAGTCTCTTAATTGCTTAGAAGAGGGTTCTATTTATAGATTTTCTGAAAATAGAATGGAGGGTGAGGATCAACTGATGAGATCAATGGCTCTCATTTTTTGTGAATCTTTAATTCATAATGGATGAATTAAAAATTTAGAGTGGAGGATAGTGAGTTATGACAATTGAATTAAGAATTCATGGTGGAGGATAGTGAGTTATGACAATTGAATTAAGAATTCATGGTGGAGGATAATGGGGAACAATTGAATTGAAAATTCAATTGGTGGTGGCTAGTGGGAACATTGAATTGAAAATTCAATTGGTGGAGGCTAGTGGGGAACATTGAATTGAAAATTCAATTGGTGGAGGCTAGTGGGGAACATTGAATTAAATATTCAATTTTGGATTTTGGAGGATATTAGCTAATTAAATATTAAGAATATTTAATTATATGTGCAACATGGTGAGGTGGAAGAGATGAGGTTGATTGATGAGGTGGATTTTGTGAGGTGGATTTAGGATTTGAGACATTAGAAGAATTTAGGGATTTCAATTAAATAAAATGATTTTATTTAATTGTAGGATAATGAACTAATCAAATAAACTTTGAATACTTATTTAATTGACAGAAGAAAATAAGAATTAAGATAAATATCAGAATATTTACTTAATTCGACCTGAGCCAATTTTAGGCTATTACATTTTGCCCCTCTTTGAAGCAATGTGTGTTATCACGTTGTTTCAAAGAATAAATAGTCTGATAATGATGTATGCCCCAATTTGGCCCTAGTACAGGTTATGACAATAGATTGCCCCCTCGGGAGATTGGACAGGGAGAAGACGGAAGGCATGAGATGGACAATCTCACGATAAGATATGTTGACAGGAGATGAAATGGTTGAATGCAGAAGAGAGGGATGAATGATATGGAATGCAAGATAAAAATGATAACACACACAAGCCAGTAAGCAAGTATGCACAAATGACACAAGCACAAAAAAGGTATTGCCCCTGTCGAGTGGTAAACCAATGATATGGATCGATGATGTCTGGTTTCAGGAATGAAATATGTCATATAAGACTCCGGGTCTGGTTTCGACAATGCAACATCCTGTCTAAGACATTTGATACAATAGTGTTGTCATGGCAGGGAATGATATATCCCTAGAGCAACACGAAGGATAGTTTCTGGTTTCAGGAAATGAAACATGTCGTATAAGATGCGTGTGTTGGGCTGGTTTTGACAATGCAACATCTTGTCAAGACAATTGATTGATTGATTGATTGAGTTGGTTTACGACCGGACAAGGATCAAGACCACTGATTGTGATTGGATCATTTGATAAGATTGATTTGATTTGATTGGCATGGATTAAGGATAGACTTGCAATTGGATACAGTATGGATATGGATATGGGTACGGATATGAGACACAATTTGATATGGTATGGGTATGAGATGTGATTGGATACGGTACGGATATGGACATGGATATTTGTCACCTTGATATAGCAAGTATTTTGAAGCGCTTTCATCATTGGGATTTATTATGTTGTAAGAAAATACAAGCATCTAGGTATAATTAAACCGAGATGACCTGAGTATTACTTACATGGATTTTGATATAGCAAGTTAATACAAGCATCTAGCCAAAATTGAATCTAGATGACCTGAGTACTTCTTGCATTTTTCAACAGATAAGGATTGCCCCTTTTCATGTTTAGACCTCAGAGTCCTCGATGATCTTTTGCCAATCATGTCGTTAGACAAAAGTACTAAAGTTTAATCCACAAGCAGCAGACAAAGAAAATAATCATGCCCCCATCATAGCATCTCTAGCTTTTGGCATCCTCGAGTAGCATAGAAAGGCATGATAGCATAAATCAAGGCTCTTAATCTAACCAACACAAAACATTCTTGCATTAGATGTGTCTTTTTGCCATAATTGATATGAGATTTAGCTTGAGTGTTTAGGTATGGTGCTTTGTTTTTCCTTAGATAGGTTGATGTTTTGCATCCTGATTTTTGCTGTGTTGGGAAACGTGCTTTGTTGCATGCACTTGTCTAGAGAAAGGTATAGACATGGATGGGTAGCGGGACAGACGACAAGACATGGGATGGATGGGAAAGTGGAGCAGACTCAGATAGATAGAAGGACTAGACATGGGATGAATAGGGAAAGTGGAGCCTCGGGGGTGCATTGATAATGGCCTTGCCTACGTGACACCGCAGAGGCAGTGTAGTTTAGGGCTTAGACCATGGATGGACTAGAGGATAGACGACAAGATATGAGATGGATAGGGAAGCAGAGCCTCGAGGGTGCATTGATAATGGCCTTGCCTATGTGATAACTCAGAGGTGACGTAGTTCGACAAGAACCCTAATGGACCTAAGATATGGATCGGATGAGACGCGATATGGAACAGACATGGATCAGATATAGATCAGATATGGAACAGATAATACTACTGACAAGGAAACACCACGGATATGTAGATGTATGGGTGCATGGAATGGGTAGGTAGAAGCAACCAAGGATGTGAGCTCCAAGGACTATGTCGCATAAGTATAACGTGCCCCATTGTAGGTAGAATACATAGGATTTTTCATGACCGTGCATAAGACGAAGGAAGGAGGAGAGGATAATGAATGGTCTACATGGTATGGAGGGATAAGGTATGCCAAGAGCCATTCAAAACATTTGTCAACATTGTGCCCCCAATCTTTATCAACACTAAAGAATAGAGGAAAGGAAGTTTGGATGGATGGACGGGAAATGATAGGTATGCAATGGATAGAGGATAGGATAAGAAATGGTATGAAAGGAATCTGGTAGGAGAAGAGTGATATGCCGATGAGACAAGGTGCCCCCAAGTGTAGGTAACATAGAAGATCAACTTACACATGACACCTGTTTGCCAAGTTTTCATCATGGTACTTATCCAAGGTGCCTGTTTGCCTAGTTTTCACCATTGGATGAAGGGATTTTTCTTTACTATTTTTTTTTGTTTTTTTGAATATTGAGATTGGAGAAGGTGGATATGGAAAGACATTAGCATATAGTTCCTTGAAAGGGGATAGTCCCTCTAGATAGATACTGTCAAATGGACCATGTCCAGTGCTCTCACAGATGTTGGTAGGGGATCGTATGAAAGTGATATGGCATTGGTAGATAGTGGATTATGATGCAGAATATGGAGGGAACGCTTATGCAATAGCATGGACCATAGGCATAGGATGAGGAAGATGTGTAGGATAATGGATGTAAGATGGGGAGATGTAGTTATGTGGAGGTGTTGTGAAGTGGAAAGGAACCATGACCAACGGCTGCACACACCGTGATAAACATTGAAGCTTTTGATGAGTTGGTGGTGTAGGAAGCAATGGAGATGTTTTCTTAGGAGATGGTTGATGAAGTGATTTAGTAACCCACATAGATTTAGTATTTTTAGTGCTTTTGTTTTCCTTGTGGGATTTTTGAAGGGAATGGAAGTTTTGGATGGAAGTAGGCTTTTGGATGGATATAGGTGGTTGGGATTCCTGAGATGTGGATGAGGATGCCTCATTTGACTTGCTAGCTATTTTCTTAGGAACCCAAACCATTTTGTTTTTGGGCTTTGCATTTGGAGGTAAGGGTTTAGATGGTTGTTTAGATGAACTTTGCTTTGATTTCGATTCTTTATGTCCTAAGGTATGAAGACCATTAGGATTTTTGGTAGGATTTTTAGCTTTATGGATAAAGGCATCAAACTTTTTGCTTTTGAATCCCATGGGGTGGGTGGAGTGGATGGAATGATTGGAAGCTGTATGCTTAAATGATGTGTGCTTTTGTTGGCCATGTTTAGGGATGTAAGGATACTTATGAATGATAGGTATGTTAGGTGTTGGAAGCAACGGTGGCAAGGTGGATGGAGGGACATTGGGAGTTGGAAGGAGTGGAGATAAAGTGGATGGTGGAAGGTGTATGAACACATGCTTTTGACATTTATAGGAGGATGGAGGTGGACTGGCAACATATGTTTTGGCGATATGATAGGGTTTGCGATGGAAAGTGGTAGACTTAGGAGGAGTGGAGGAAGTACCAACATCTTGAGTTTGTGCACCTTGGGGTATGTATCCAAGGCCGTATGAAGGTGGAGGAACGTTGACATTAATAGGTTCCAAAATACCTTGTTCATGAAGGCCTAAGCCTTTACCTCGATAGTTCATATGCTGGAGTATACAGTGGACAGCGGGATTATGTGTAGGTGGAACACTAGACACAAGTTCTTTATTGGATGGAGAAGGCGAGATAGTAGATAATGGTTGCTGGTGTTCTAAGAAAGAACATTCATGCATGAAGGTAGTAAGACCAAGGATATATGGAGGCTTTGTAGCATGGTCAATAATGGATGGTGAAGGAGAATCATTAGGATTGTGATTAGCATTGTGTTCACTAAGATCCAAGTTATTTGTTTGATATTTTATGCTTACTTGGGGGACAAGTGTCTCATCATGACAAGTGGATGTTGTGGGATCATGGCTAGAGGAAGAGATCTCTTTGCTTTGAAGGAAGGCCATGAAACGGGGTGAATGCTGAAGTAGGTCAACAAGACTTGCATTGGATAAAGCATGTAGGTCTTGGGTATCTTGTTCATGGATAGTTGTAGGGGTATGAATAGGATCAAGTGGCTCATGGATAGATTCATCATTATGGCTATCATCTTGATCATGGAAAAGATACATATTATGGATAGGTTGAATTTGGATAGCGTGCTCGTGAATGGTTGTTGGGGGATGGATAGGATCAAGTGGCTCATGGATAGATTCATCATTATGGCTATCATCTTGATCATGGAAAAGATACATATTATAGATGGGTTGCATAAAAGTGATTTGATCTTGAGTTGGACTAGGGCTTAATGTTTCCACATGCTTAGGATTAAACCTTTGACATCCCTCTTGGGTTGCTTGAATGGAAGTGGAAGGATCTTGGGTGGGCTCATGGTCAACAACATGAGGGTGTGATGGACCTTGACTCTGGTGGATGGTAGAAGGCTTGTTGAGAAGCTCAAGGGGTTGTGTATGACATGAAGGGGTTGTAGGATTTGACATGGTATTAGAAGAATCTTTGGCAAGGTCAAGGACCGGACTTTGGGGACATGGTTGATTTTCTGCTAGTAGTCCTTGGATCACATCCGTCGCAGGTGTATGGGTAGATGGATGAGATAATGGATGAGCAATAATAGCGGATGATGTTGTAGAATTAGGACTAGGATTAGGTTGGGGGCTAATTGGATTGGGTGGATTAGGATTTGGATTTGATGAAGGGATAATCTTATGACAATTTATGATGTTTTTGATCAATCTCTTAAGTTTGACACAATTGGTTGTTGTATGGCCCTTATATCTATGGTATGCACAATAATGGTTTTCATTATATCGAGGGGGTTTAAGGATTGGTTCAAGAGTGTCTATCAGTGGTAGCTCAATCAAATTTGTTTGAACTAATTGTTGTACGATTATGTCCCAGGGATCTTATGGTGGAAGATTGGTAGAACATGGGTATGGAGTTGATGGAGGGCTTGATGGGCTAGAAGATGGACTAGGGGTAGGATCACATGGTGGTCTTATGATAGGACTTGTTGGCTCATGTGTTGGCATGGGATTGGCTGGTGGAGGCCACTCTAGATTGGTATCTCCCTTGTCAAAGGTTATTAGATCTTGCCTAGGATAACTTGGACTCATTTGATTTATGTACCAGGGACCACTAGGATTTGCATGTGCTTCTTGTTGCAAAGATGGACATAGGCTCACTTGTGCTTGTTGTGGAGGCAATTGATAGTTTTGGTGGTTGGGTAAAACAGTAGGATATGTAGACAAAAGATCTTGGGGATGGTGTGAAGTTGAGGGCATTTGATCTTGTTGCCATGGTGGATTTGGGCTTACATGTTCTAGTTGTGAAGACACTTGGTTGCCTCATGGATGGGCTTGGTGGTATGTTGGAGGTGAAGGTTGATTAGGAGCCAAAGTGGTATACAATTTCCAACTTGAAGTGGTACGTGCCTTGTCATAAGTATGGGAAAAAGACATAGGAGTTTGGGGCGAGGCATAGCTAGTACTGGCACATTCAGCTTTGAAGCTTGTCAATTCTTGTTTTAAAACTTGGATTTGTTGACAAATTGCTATACAGTTTTGGGGCGAGGGATCTAAGTTGATTTGCAATTGTAAATATTAGAGTTTTTGATCAAGATACTCTAAGTGGTTTGCCATTAACACAAGACTGGAAAAGATGACTAGTTTGGAATGCGCAATAGGAAATGTGTCGTAACAGAGTGCAGATGTGTCACAAGTCGAGACAAGTATGCCAATTCTAGTTTTTTGATTGGTTTGGCAATGTTTAATGATCACACATGTACAATCATGAGTCACTCACACAAGCCACATAAGCAATTTTGAATGTTGAATTTGAAGAATATGATGATGCTTAAACAAGCACACGTGGAAGACACATCAACATGCCCTAATGTCTAGTTTGATGTAGGGTATGGCCAATTAGGTTTGGACAATGTTTACATGAGGTTGACTAGGGATTGAAAGTGAAATCTGGTCACACAGCCGGGAGAAGGGGGTAACCCACCCTTCACCTTCACTTCCCAAAGGTAGAAAGTTCTTTGGGGCTTAGCCAAGAGTGACGAGATTCTAATTTCAATGAGGGTGTCTTTCGATTCAGCCTCGAATGAGGTCATCCCTAGGGGTGATGAAATCCCCTAGCAGGCCTCCTAGGAAAGAGTAGATGAAAGCGAATCAAGTGAGGTGTTTTTGATCTCCAAGGTCACCTTGCGGTGCGAGGAGAGAGCATACACACGTACTCTTGATTCCCACTCACACTTGTAAATTATCCCTTAAGAAATTGAAATGTGAGAAAGGACACGTCAATCAATGGTTCTTTTTAAAGCCCAAATCAAGGTGTGAATGGAAGACACTGGTTTATTTTAAGCTCAATTTTAATGATGTGTGATCAATCAATGTTCGTTTTATGAGCCCAAATCGAAGTGTGTATGCAAACAAGATTGTGAAGAAATGAGAGATAGAATGAGTGCACCTAGATTGTTTTTGCTATCCAAATTGTTGTATTTACTGATCCTGATGTTGTTCCAGCCTTGTATGATCACTTGCAAGTCGCCAAATCAAAAACGAAGCAACTAGACTAGCCAAGGAGATTGTTATGCGAAAATTGAAAATTTGATAAAATCTAATGAAGAATGAACTGATACAAAGAAATGAAGTGCATAATCAGATTCTAGACAAAATTCCATATACTTTGAAAAAAATTTCATTGAAAAATAATCAAATTTGCTCACGTTATGATGGTTTAAAGTTTAAAGGCAAGTTTGACTTCGACTGCGAGAAAAGACTAGAAAAATGTACCATCACCTAAAATTTTCTTCACAATTGTGAAGTACTCAGAATCCTCTTTCCAACGCCACCAATTTTGTGCGATTTCGTTGCTGTATGCAAAAGTTGTGAAAATTTGAAAAAAAAGGCCCTATTAGGGCATGCGGGAAGCCCAAGAGGTTAACTGACTGTCTGAGTTGACCGCTAGTGGTCAAGCGGATTCTGGTCACATTGGCGGTTTCCTCCTCTGGTGGTGAAGTTAAATGTTAAGGTATTAAATAGACCCCTGGTCCTCCATGTGACCAGGGGTTGAGTGCCTTAGAAAAAAAATAATGTTTTGTAATTTTTTTTGTGTGTTTTTTAAAAAATTTTGTTTTATTATTTTTTTTGTTTTGTATTTTGTTATGTTTTTTTGGGATGTTTGTATGGTTAATGTAAAAGTGGTGTGTGTGGGAGAGGTGGCTGGGTGGTTGATGGCGATGGTGGTGGCTGGGTGGTTGGTGGCGCAGCTGGTGGCAGGCGGCAGAGGGAGGCCACGGGGTAGGGCGAAGGTAGTTGGGCGGCGGCACACAGGGGTGGGCAGAGGGGTTCGGGGGGGAGCAGCGTGAGGGGAGTGGTGGGAGGTAGGGACGGGAGCAGAGCGCGGAGTGGGGACTACGCAGGGGAGTTGGGCAGAGCAGGGGATGAGGGGAGGAGGGTTTGGGGAGGGGAGATTTGGTGTGGGCAGGGGATGGCCGAAGTGGGTAATGGGGGGGTAGCAGGGGGAGGGGATGGGGAGGGGTGGTCGGGGAGCGGCAGGGGGAAAGGGGCACATGGGAGGGTCGGGGGGCCGAAGGGGGGTGCGTTTGTGTTTGGGAGGTGGCGCTAGGGGGTTGGGAGGGTAAGGGGATCAAGGGGGAAGGGTGCAGGCAGGGCCTGCGGGGTGGGTTGGAGGTGAGGTGGGTTGGGGGGTGGCGGGTGGGGGAGGCCGAGGGCCTGGGAGGGAGTGGGGTGCATTTGTGTTGGTTTTTTTCTCTTTTTTTTTTTTTTGTTTTTTTTTGTGGTTATGTTTTGATTTTTTGATTTTGATTTTTTTGATTTTTTTTATTTTTTTGCTTTGTAAATAAAAAGAAAATGCAAGAACCTAGAAAAATAAAGGTCTAATGTAAATTTTTTTTTATTTCAATTTTTTAAAAAAAAATTTATTGCAAAAATACGTTGAAAAGGAAAAAAATTTTCAAAAAATTTCAAGTAATAACACTAGAGAATGATATGTTATTTCTTACCTCTGAGGTCATTTGGACCCAACGGTGAGCTTGATTTGCGTGTAGGAGGCCGCTTGTGAGAGTTGATGCCGAATGTGCTCTGGAAAACATCTATATCCTACAACAAGAAAACTAAGACAAAACCTCACAAACAAAGTGGATTAGATCACGGTGGGTGCCAAAATGTGAATGGGAAAATCGGGTTGATCAATAATGATAATTATAACCCAAACATCAACAGAATAATGAAAACAAGAAAGATAGAAGAAAATGAAGCAAAATGAATAACAATGCAAACCTTCCCTATTTCAAAGCTTCTATTGTTCACCTATTCTTTCTTGATCTTGAATGATGCAGGTTGGCCCTCAGGGAGCTTGCTTCCTTGCTTTGATTCCTCAAGATGACAAGGAGAAATGGCTATGATACTTTGTGTGATTGAAGATGAGATTCAACACACTAATGATGGAGGATGATATGAGAATGGATAGAATGAGAAGATTTGAGAAGAAGAAGATTCCCTAGAGGAATTTGGGCATAGTAAGGATGCCAGAAGAAGTCTCTTAATTGCTTAGAAGAGGGTTCTATTTATAGATTTTCTAAAAATAGAATGGAGGGTGAGGATCAACTGATGAGATCAATGGCTCTCATTTTCTGTAAATCTTTAATTCATAATGGATGAATTAAAAATTTAGAGTGGAGGATAGTGAGTTATGACAATTGAATTAAGAATTCATGGTGGAGGATAGTGAGTTATGACAATTGAATTAAGAATTCATGGTGGAGGATAATGGGGAACAATTGAATTGAAAATTCAATTGGTGGAGGCTAGTGGGGAACATTGAATTGAAAATTCAATTGGTGGAGGCTAGTGGAGAACATTGAATTAAATATTCAATTTTAGATTTTGGAGGATATTAGCTAATTAAATATTAAGAATATCTAATTATATGTGCAACATGGTGAGGTGGAAGAGATGAGGTGGATTGATGAGGTGGATTTTGTGAGGTGGATTTAGGATTTGAGACATTAGAAGAATTTAGGGATTTCAATTAAATAAAATGATTTTATTTAATTGTAGGATAATGAACCAATCAAATAAACTTTGAATATTTATTTAATTGACAGAAGAAAATAAGAATTAAGATAAATATCAAAATATTTACTTAATTCAACCCGAGCCAATTTTAGGCTATTACACTATGAAGAGGATGTGTGAACTCTGGGGATTGATTGCCCCCAAGTTGGAATCCATGCATAATGCCTTATCCGAAGCCCATAATGCACTTCAGACAAGTGATCCTCTAAATTTGGGAAAGGAAGAAGCATATGCATTTTAGTTAAGTGGGCACATCTCCATTTTGGATGGAATGAAGAGTACTTGGGCCTCTGAACTTGCACAAATAAAAACTAGCTTTGCAGATCTTCACAAGTTCATCTAAATAAGACTTAATGATTATTTGTACATATGCGGCAGTATATATAGAATTTTTGGAGAGTTTTGGCTTGCGGACCCCACCCTTTGCCATTGATGTCAAAGGGGGAATGAAGGGCAGTGAAAAATGAGGTATTTAGAAAAGGGGGAGCACTGGAATAAGTAAAGTACATGAGTGTACAGTCAAAGGGGGAGTTACACAAGACACTTAGTCATTTTTCACTAAGTGTTTCCATCAATGCCAAAGGGGGAGATTGTTGGCAAGAGACACTACTTTGCATTGATAGGTGTTGTCATTGATGGCAACTAGGATCATCACAATCATCTGCTTAACACATTTTGTTCATACCGGAAGTCAAATTTAGAATTTGTCTAAGTCTGGGTAGTCAGGAACAAAGTAGTAATAGGGTTTGGTATTTTGGTCCAGATCTCTCCAGTGGTAAGTCATGATTAGTTGTGGACCTAGGGGAGTCATATGCATTGTAAAGACAATCTAAATCTATATTTTTGTTCTCTAGTGATGAAGGATTCAAAAGATGTTAGCCTCTGACTACTGGGTTCTAGTTTGTTAGAGCAGATAGAAGGAGAACAGGTCGACCTTGCAAAAGGTCTTGATTCCCAATGTATGAAAGTTGTTTGTTGGAAAAATAGTGATGATCAGTAATAGTGGCTGACATGAGTAATGATTTTCAAGAACAAGTTTTGGTCTGCACCTTAAGTCATGCTTAGATCTAGCCAACAGAGTAGAGCATTTATAAAAGTTCTAAGTGTTGTTAAAACCAATTGATAGAATGATTATAGATCATGTTATGGATATATATATAGCCAATGAAATTGGATGATTCAAGGTGTGTGGTGTGTATGAATAAGGTGTATGTGAGAAGAGAAGAAATCTAAAATGCGAATGAAGGAAGAACAGTAAGAAGAGCAGAGTAAAGATGAAATGTGTAAGATCAGTTTTTATACTTAAATGGAACTAAATTTCTTGCATAGGTAGATGTTATTAATTAGTTCAAATCTCTGTCATTCTCTTGAAATATTTCCATAGGCAGTGAGCTCTGGGTAGTGAGCCCGAATGCATGTGCATTCCCATTTGTAAAATACTTTTATCAGGGAATTAATTTTTGTGGGTTAACTCCCACTGTGGTTTTTCCCTTAACCAGGTTTCCACGTCAAAAATCTTGGTGTCAAGTGTACTATTTTCATTTCTGCTCATGTGATATTGATTAATGCTGAAATGTTTTGATTATAAGTTATAAAAGAAGATTAAGAGAAAGAAATAGTTAAAATTGTGTGACAACTGATTCACCCCCCCTCTCAGTTGTCCAGACCTAATTCAACATTGTCCATAGGTTGTAAGAAATCCAATACATCAGGATGCAACCTTTCACCCTCTAGCTCCAAAAATCCAAGGATTCTCCTCACAAAATATTCTTCAAAGATGACATAATCTGCTATGACACATTGCATATCCAACATACATGTCTATACTTGCACTGGTAGCTTGTTCTCTTGAGCATCTGAAACCTTGACATGTAGATTTTGGTGCCACATCCCTGATAAATCAAATAAGTACATATGTCACAACAAGGAGTACCATGTGAATTCAACATGGACATCTAGTTTAGATAAATTATTTTTGATCTTTGTCATCTGATCATGCATATGGTCAGCTACGAAAGTGGCATGATCATATGGTTCCTTAACATCTGGGTTCTAAATATCAGCATCCATCATCATCAAAGAAACAGACATTCTATCTAAAGAATCTTTGCCTAATACTTGACATAGACTGTGATAGGTTCTGCCAAATATTCATTAAACATACTACAATGAAAAGGCTCCTTCTCATCATCTAAATTCTTTACCAATTTCCCACCAACACCCCTTGGCCTATGCTTTGCTAAGTTATATTCCCTATAAGCTCGTTTCACAGTCTAGTATTTTTTCTTGAAAGCCATGAGGTCAATTTGTTTGCTGGCTGCATGGTCCAAGTTGAATATAGTGGCAATGTATCCTTTGGTAAGCTTGATAAATTTTGAACCATTTCTAGCTATTACTATTCTAGTGACTAGATCATACCTTAATGCTATTGACCTAATTAAGTCAGGGTTGGGGACAGCATTGGAACAAATGAGCTTGGCTAAATCATATCTACAAGCATGATAGATAGAGGCCTTATAGTTCATCCTCTTATGCCAATGCTTAAAGAGGATCCAACCCAGGACATGTAATTTAGCATCCTGGCAATTATAGTAGTAGTCAAGAAATTTATCCTTGGGTCCGCCCGGGCCATGCAATTTCAAAGGTGTTCTAGCAAAACCACGGAGTTGGATCATAAGATCCTCATCTAAGCTTCATTTTGAAGTGGAAGGCTGGACTGACTGACTCATTTTGCTTTTATGAAGGTAGCTTAGGGTTTTTATGGTTGACAATGGCCTTAAAAGCTTTAGAATAATTAACCTACAGTTGGAAAAACCAGACATAGAGGAGGAATAGTTACTAGTTTTCGGTGCTTGCAGAAGCTTGATATCACTTTTTCCTGCTCGTTTTGATGATTTCTTTGCTCTGAATGCAGTCGCACTCTTGAGAATACCTTAATTCTTGAATTCTTACACAGTTCTTTGTATTAATGAAGGTCAAGGTAGTCATTACTCAGTTTGAACTTCATGTCGCAAGCACTTGGAAATCTTTCTCTTTTGAAAGTTTGAATCTGGGCCATTGATCTTTTCCTTACATTCTGAAATCCATAGTCTTGATTAGTTGACTAGATTTGACAATCTTCATCACCAATTAGGATATGTCACCTTTTGTACGGGTCAGATACATGGCAGCACCTTGCAGCGTAATAGCCTGTGATGGCCCACCTCTTACCTACCCTGTGCCAATGCACCTTTGCCTCCACGTGCCTGCCTTTCACTTCTCAAACAAGAGAATGCCACATTGTGCCATGTCGCAACCGCGTAGCGCAGATTCCATCCTGTGAGATTCTCCTTGCGATGATACGCAATAGTTGGATCAAGTCTTTATTTGACGTAGGGTCTTTAGTGGGATAGGATGCCAGCTTAGATTCTTTGACATGTGTTGTTCTCTCACAGCCAGGTAGTGAATATTCTCTCCTAACAGATTCCTCATGAGCCTTGCATGACTATTAGATTTGGCCCTTCCTGCAACTGATGACAGTGGGTTACCTCTAGAATCCTAGATTAAGGGGCTGGTCAACTTATGAATATTAGGACATGAAGTCATGACTTAACTAACTGATAACCTACTCACACATTAACTTCTTAAGCCATCCGTTGTCTGCTTAAATTCTTCAACATTGGATGGCTAAGATTAAAACATCTTGCTCAGGAATTTCCCATGTGTCTTAATTAAATCTTTAATAGCTCACCCTTTAAGTCTCTTAGGGTTGCTTCAAAATATTTGCTAAAGCATTTAAAAAGTGGACCCTACTAGGTTAACCTATTCCCCACCAAGTGGTGACTGACAAGATTAGGTATAAGGGGCCGGTAAACAACACAGTTTTGATAGCTCAGGGTTCAACTTAGACAATCAGCAACCAGAGGTAGCAAGTCAACATAAGATTACACAGAGGGTTTCTCATATGAAATTTCAACCATTGATATTTGGAAATCTAACGGTTCACGTGTCATTTCAGAGGCTTGAAGTTGCCGATCTAGTGTTTTAGACATTTTCTTCCAGAATGCAACTACAGCCATCCATAAAAAATTCATCGAACATTCATCTGTTATATTATTTTGCATTGACATCTTGCTTTAGACATAATAAATATGTTGACACTTGTCCCCATTCTAGACACTTTATGAAGGAATTTCGATGTGTATAAAATTTGTCCCAGAATAGAACAATATGACCCATTTGATATTTTCGCCACACTGTATGATTTTTATTGGCATAACAGTTTATTTCACCAATTAATTTTTTATTGGTTTGAAACTATATTTAAATTCACGAATGATTTTTTTATTGCTTTTAAAACTGGTTTAATTCACCAATGAAAATATATTTTTTGGTTTGAAATTAGATTTTAATCGCCAGCAAAAATATTTTCTTATTTAGAAAACAAGTTTAATTCGCCCACAGAAATATTTTACTAGTTTGGAAATAGGTTTTAATTCACCAATGAAAATATTTAATTGGTTTGAAATTAGGTTTTAATCACCAATGAAAATATTTTATTGGTTTTAAAAAAATTACAATTCGTTAAGATTTTCCATACTAGCGATTAGAAAAGATTCGCTAAATAAGATTATTTTTTTTCTTGGAAAAATGAAAAAATTTGCCAATAAAATCAATATTTTTCTCAGGAAGTACACATGATTCGCTAGGTTTATACACCCTCTCGAAGGGGGGGTTCTTAAAGTTATCCCTGGTTTGATAATTTGAGGTAAAATTTTCTAGAATTGTACAGGAACATTTTTGACTAAGACCCATCTCGGAACCGAACAAAACTGTATTTCCTTATGAGTAGTGTCCGGAGACCAAGCAAAGGCTTTAAATAATGCCAACCCAATATTCAATTTTTTTTTTCTACAACCCTCCTTTGCATTCTGTGATTTTTGAAAAATATGACAAAAATACCCGCTTGAATCATTCTACAAAAAGAGAAGTGGATGCTTAATTTTTTGCCCCACACAGAGTTTAACCAGTTGTCAAAAAATTTCCTCAAAGTCATTTTCTTAACATTAATATAAGTAAAGAAAACAACTACGTTCTTTAGTCTAGACTCTTCATTCTTCATTGCTTTAACCATATCTTCATTTAGGCATAAAGAAATTTTCCTTAGTAAGGTGGGGGACTCACCTTGTCCTTGTCCCACATTCTCACTTATCACACCTTGTTCCTTGGAGACTCCACCGTCGCTTCTGAATGCAAACTTGAATGAGAAGCCTACATTTTTAGGTAGAGTTTCGGCATCTTCAGGGTTTACCACTTCTCTATAAGATTTGGTCTGGCCTTTTAGTTTATCTCCATCTCTGTCTGAGATATTCTCCATTTCATATTAAATTCTAGCAATTAATTAATTCTATTTCTAGCCAGTACTATCTTTACCAGCATCCTCCCACCAACATACTCAGGTGACACCAAAGTGACGCAATGGTCCAGGTGGGCAAAACAACAACAAAACTTTTGAAAATTCAAATAAAAATAATTAAAGAATGAGGGATACAAAAGATACAAGAATCAATATTTAACAAAAAGAATAGACATGCACATAAAACCTAGGATTGAAATCGAATCCTCAAATCTCACTAAGAAATTTGAAAGGTTCCAACACAGGGAGAGAAACCCAAATAGGAAGCACATCGAGGTTTACAATGAAACCCTTGTGCAACCTCTGGGCACTCTCTCGATCAACTCCCCATTTTTTTTCTCAATTTTTATTCTACCATAGTTCTTTACAAATTAGTGATAATAACCTATAATCCCTAAGAAACCTCATAGGTTCTTGAGGGTCGTAGGCATTTTTCACTCTATAGTACCCTTAATCTTATGAGGGTCTACCTTGACTCCCTCGTGAGACACAATATGACCTCTGAGGTACTCTACTTCTTTGAATCCAAAGACGTAGTTGGATGGCTTAGCATACAACTGATATTGTTCAAAAATGTCCAAAACTTGATTTACATGTTGCAAGTGTTCCTCCTAAGTTATACTATATATTAAAATGTCATCAAAAACTACCAAAACAAATTTTCGTAGAAATAGCCTGAAGATAGAGTTCATCAAACTTTGAAATGTCAATGGTAAATTTTTGTTACCAAAAGGCATTACCAAAAATTCAGTGGCCCTCATGAGTTTGAAAAGTTGTCTTATATGCATCCTCATCTTTAATTCTAATTTGATGATAAGTAAAATGAAGATCAAGTTTTCCAAAATAAACAACACCATTAAGCTAATATGAAAAATCATAATTTATTAGAATAGGAAACTTTTATGGTGTACTTGTTGAGTTCTCTATAATTAGGACACATCCTCCAAGTTTCATCCTTCCTATACACCATCACAATAAGAGAGGACTAAATTCTCTGACTATGCCTAATAATACCTACCTCTAGCATCTCCTAAACTATCTTCTCAATCTCACCTTTTTGTACATATGGATAGTGTTGAACACCTAGAATACTAAGAGGGGAGCTGAATACTTATTCTGTTAAACCATTTACAAATCAAACTTTTAAACCAATCAATATACTTAAATGCAGTGAAGGAGATTAAGCATAAAACAAACAACCAAAACACATAACACATGAACACCAGATTTATGTGGAAAACCCAAGAAGGGAAAAACCACGGTGAGGATTAGCTCACAATATATATCAATAAGGTAGCCAGTTAAGGTTGATACAATTGGTGGACTCACTATCCAAGAATGCTCACTGCATGTGGCTCACTACTAAATGACTCGCTATCTTGAAAGAATGAGATAGAAGAAATGGCTCACTGCCAAGATTTGAACTATTATAGTTGCATCTAACACATGCATGGAGTACAATTCCAATGAAGCTCAATATTCACCACAACATCATCTTTGCAACACCATTGAAAGATAGTAGACACCTTCTACTCACTATATCTAGTAGTCTAACACATGAAGGCTTGTACTACTCCACTCACTCAACCACCCTATTACTCATATCATATCCATCATGCTTGCACCCAATCACAACCTCTTGACACTTATTTATACTGTCTTCAACCTTGAGAACATTCTCCAAGGTTGACATTACACCTTAACATAGAGAATTCAAATTAGGTCTCGACCTAAACATTCATGTGGTGGAAAGGAATGAAGGAAAACAATAACACACGTAATCTTGAACCTAAATTCATCCAAGAAGACTACTCCACACTTTCACAATCACCAAAGCAACTCCTTAATTAGTGTAAACACCCAAGGTCAGCCAAACCTATGTTAGCACAATGAACTTTTAAGTGCACACTTCCTCAAACCCAAAGATGACTTCTAGATCACATGAAAGGCTTCAACATAATCTAGAGTATTCCACAATCATCCTAAAACTTCCTGAAATCCATTAAATTCCTCCACAACAACTGTCACCTACCACACAACCTTATCATGTTTACCCAGCAAACCCAAATATCTTTTCCATACACTACAACTTGATAAGTTCTCTTCCAGAGCACCAAATCATGAATAACCTTGACTAGAGAAAGAGAGGAACCTTATAAGTATGTTTTCAGAACTACAAGACCAAAATCCACTTTGTGGAGAAATACAAAGCAAAGACATTTCTTTCAGACATCTCTGCAACACTCAAAAACATAGTCCACATTCTGGTGAACACAACTTCCTCTGCACAACAAATTGGAGTGCAAAACATGGAATATAACATCACTGAACATCTCTTAACAACATATCCAAACTGTAGGGATAGATCTTCAACAAAGAGGAAATACATAGCAGAACCAGAACACTACTCTGTTAAGCCAGACAATCTCTTCAACATACTATTTCTTTTATTAATCAAATTTTCTCAAAAGCACTTGGAAACCAACCAATAGATACATATTCTTAACATCTTTAGTATCTTTTCAAGGGAACCAAATCATCTTCAACAAAGTAGCTCAACCAAACACTTCATGCACTTACAACATTCTCATCTCTACTCATCCAGTAGACACAGTTGACACCAATGAGAACACAAGCTTGTTGACATCATTGAAAACACTGATAGCACATACTTGCAACAATCATCCCCTTTGTCATTGATGGCAACACATAATGTGAAAAACCATAAGGACACAACTTCTACACCAAGATTCTTTTCTTTCTCACTCTTCCCCTTTCTTTCTTTTACAACTCTTACTCTCTCTCTATGATCACTGACTCTTTGCTTTTTCACATTGCCGTCTCTCCCCCTTTGACATCAATTGCAAAGGGCTGCATATCTCTCTCTCAATCTTACTCTTAGACAACTGCTCAGACTTGTACCTATTTACTGTTGCTCTACAATATCATTTCTTTTACTGCCCTGCCTACATGCTTCCCCTTAGAAGCACACACCAAATAGTATCAACTCTTACTCTCATTTCACTTTCACAAAACCAACACTTCCAGTGATCAGATTTTCTTGAAACTTGGAACATACATAATGTGACATTTTGTAAAGCTATGTTTCAAACCACAGTAGATAAACATTAGTATGATGGAGATGTAGAGAAATCTTCTAAAGAGTCTTCAAAGAGAGTGGTCATTCTAAAATAGGGAAAATCATCAACTTCCAGAGTAATCCTCTAGACAATCTTCAAAGAGAGTGGTCATCCTGAAATAGAGACAATCATCAACTTCTAGAGTAACATATCTAGACTTCTCAAGACTTCAATCTTGACTTTGCACTGGTTAAGGCATGGTTTCCAACCATGAACTCTCCTTCCCTTTAAGAACATCTCATCTTTTTATAAACCTTCATGATAGCATATGACATCAATACATATTATGACAACACATATAACCAACAATCTCCTTAGATCAACACTCATATGTCTGCAACTTTTCTCCTACAAGCTCTACTTATCACTAGTCACTACTACCTACTCCCCCTGAGAGATAGTCCAAGTAAAACAATGTCTTCTAGATCCACTAACACTATCACTTTCATTCTCAGAGTCTAAATCTTATCTTCCTAGAATATTTAGTAGCTTGTGACCAGCTTCCTCCAAAATTAACACTTGACATGATTGTCAAGTAAATTATGTACCAGGTTCATCTCTATCTCATCCTATATTCTTAATACCTCCTCAACTTCTTTTTCTTGAGTCATTCCCCCTTTCTGCTTCATCTGAAGAAGCATATTCATAGATGTCTTTCTATAATTTTTCATAGGCTGTCTCATACTTTAAGAACTCAGAATCTGGCTTAAAAACATCCAAAATGACTTCTTGATCAAGTTCATTTTCTAGGAAAAACTCGTGTTAATTGAAAAATCATTCAAAAATCCCACAAATACCTTTTGGTGAAAGGTTTTACAAACCCAGTTAGCAACCTCTACACTGTCATCTGTAGAATTATCTAATTAGAAGTTCCAAGGCAATGATTTCAGGAACAACTTATTGATTCACTGACTGAGCTCTAAATTTTTATGCTACGATTCAAATTCCCTTTCTTGAACCTATTTCCTAGATGATTGTCTTCCACCATGTCTTTCACTAGTTTTTATACTTTAGGTTTCAGTTTGAATAGCTTGTATAAGAAGAATTTGAATTGGATTCTTGAATACCACTCACTTTAAAACCCCTGCTACACAAATTACTTAGTCTGATATGAACCTTCCATGTTTGAGATAGGGATTCATTACAAACAACTCTAGAAAGATGTTCTTGATGTTGAATGCATTTACATTGTTCACTAGCCCAAGTCATTTACTGAGATTCCACACTACTCTTGTTTTACACATTAGACACCTTCACTTCTTCCAACACCCTTCTCAATTCCTCTTACAACTCCTTCACCATTCCCATTCTGTGATGGACCAGAAATATTTACTTCCACTGCTTCTCAGTCCCTCTTGTTCTTAGAAACCCCTTTTTCACTCATTTCAAGCTTATGTCTATCACTTGGCTTCCTCAAATCTTTCAAATGCTTCAAGATTTTGTTAATGTGTACTTCATTTACAAAGAAGAATTAATGATGAGCTTTTAGAAAAGACTCATTTTTTTTGCCTTACTTAATTCATCATAAATGCCTCATCTGACAAAGTTGTCAAGCCTTTCACTGTATACCTGGTCATCTCCAAAATCTTTGCAGCCTTGAGCATTAGAATATTTTCTACCACAGACTTCACAAATGATTAAGCATGTCAACCCTCATCTCATATCTTCGTGTTGAGGCATCAACACCATTCCTTTGGCAGGGGTGAAAATATTTTCAATAAAGCTCCCCCTGAGCCAGAGGTCTTATCTTGGTTCCCATAGGAAACATCTGCACTGGATGTGTTTGTATCTAAATTTTGGATCATTGGTTTGTGTTGCCCTAGCCTGTTTGAAAAACCCTTGTGAAACCTTGAGATTGCTAATTTATCCCAGTGGCTTATATGGTTGCTTGTTCTAATTTGATGTTGACTACTTGCAGCCCATATTTGGTCATTTAGAGTTGTCACTTAAGTGTCCCTCACCATTAGATTATCAGCTTTGTCTCTCAGGTTACGATATTTTCCTGTGGCCCAAATGTATAACAAACCCTGCTATATTAAAATGTTTTATCCTCATGTTTGGCAATTGATATATTTTTTGGTTCCCTCTAGTCATCCTCCCTAGCGTGGTCCCCTTCTTAAGAACAAGTTATGAACATGTGCTAAAATGAAGCCCTCAAGTCATGCCAAGTCGACTTGCTCCATACCTGCTAGCACGTTTCGCTGGGAGGTTCACTTTCACTAGGTCTACGATTGTCTCCCTGCGAGGTCACAGGAACACGCTCACTATCTGATGTGTCTAGTGCCACATGTACTCTACTAAAGATTTCTTTTCACTTAGGACCCTTTGGCTTTCTCATGGGATCGCAAGGTTTGAGCTACCTTCTTGCTTGGTGGTGCCAGTGTGGATGGTGAATGCCCTAATGAATGAACCAATGCGCACGGACTTGCCTGCTTTGACATGATACCTTTGGAGATGACGTGGAATTTTGTAGGGAGTTTATACCTTTGTAGGGAGGTACTCAAAGCTTATAGTAGGATGACAAAGAAGGATGTCAGTGTTGGTTATGATGTACTGTTCTCCCCAATGACAACCATCTCTAGCCCTTCATCTAAGATAGGCACTCCGCCTAGTCACCCTAATTTCTCTCAGTGAGCTGGTGAAGGTGCCACCTTAACCTGAAAGACTACTTGATTGTGACGTAACATTGGCACACTCAAGGAAATTCAAACTCCAATGATGGTCGTTGATTTAGGAGGATCTACGGTTCATGTTCAAAGCTGAAGCGGGGCTCTAGTTTCACACATACCTCATTAATGGCTCTTGGTGGGATGTGAGATTTTTTCCTATGGCATCAATTTCTGTGGTTGAGCATGCATTTCATGTCCTCATGCTCTACACTTGCTTCCTGACCCAAATCCTTTGAATTGTTATGAAGAATGGGTGATGAGTCGTTTGCTTCAAAATCCAAATCATCATCTTCAACCTGTAAGTGTTCTATTCTTTGTTGCATGGAAAAAGCCTTAATTCCCATGGGATTGTAATCTTTCTAGAAAAACGCATGTGGTTGGAATTGTTTAAAATCTCATTTTAGCTCAGGAGATTACCCAACTACCCTAGGATAGCCACAGGAATTCCTTGAAAATTTAGAGCTTGTATGTGTATACCATGGCTAGTCCATTCAGAAGGGTTCTCAAGAGAGTAGATAAGAAAAGGGATAGAGAATTCAATGATGATATTCTGACCCAATTGCCTGTTTTGGCCAAACGGCCCCTCTATTCACCCGGCATGGTAGCAAATATACTTTTTGATACTGATGGAAGTTGCAGGGATGTCATCCTTCCAATCAATGGGCTTGCATTGTTCAGATATCATTATAGAAAAAGTAGAAGAAAAATCCCCATAAGTAACCCCTAGATGTTGGGCCTAGCTATGTTGGTTGTCCCGAATGTTTTCATCAACGTTGAGATGATTCAGGCTCTTGCCAAGAGCTATTCCCTTGATGACCAGGCTATATACAGTAGCAATGGCCACCCCCTGGTAAAACTGAATCATGCATACATTTGCTAGGTCTTTCAATTGAATCCCAGTTTGAAAGTACCCTTGGGTAAAGGAGCACTGTTTGAAGAGTATCACAAGGTGGGTGCTGCTTACAAAGTGAAGCTCCTTCCTATTCACATGCCTAGAGTGGGTGGCAAGTTGTAAAAATTTGATGATAGTGAACATGCACCATTCATCTATGATATTTTCAAGGACTATTTTCAAAAGACCTGCTTTGTTATGTGTCAGGTCATGGGGGTAGTTGCCACTATCTTGATGCCAACGGATGCTATGGTTCTGACTGCTGACATTCAGAAATATGATCACAATACATTCTATGACTATGCATCATTCATTGAGGAGAAACTTAATAGTGCTTTGAAGAAGATAAAGGGAAATCCTTTAGCCACTAATTTCATGCATTATTCCCTCCTCTGTCATTTGTTGTTGTATGTAGGGGAAGAAGAGAACATATGATCACTGATGCTAAAAATTAGACTTAGGAATGAACATGGTTATTTGTATCCTATTCAAGAATGGACATATGTTTGGGACAGTAGAAACGAGAAGTCCAATTATGCAGTCTTTGAGGAATAATTCGTTGGCTATGTCCTCAGGTCTCTTGGCCATCAGGATTGCAGGTTGTCTCCAAAGGTTCAGAGGTTTCTGTGGCCTAAGGACATGTGTCCAGAGCTTGGCATCACCCACAATTGGGGTGATTAGTTTCTTTTTAGAGATTCCACTATCATCAGAGTTTATTAGTTTGAAAGGACTCCTCATTATTTGCCTAGGACAACCCCTAATAAAGTGGCCTTTTTGGAAATCATGTGTTAGATGAAAAACTCATTTTAGGAGTTTCACGAAGGCTTCTTTCTTACCAGCCACCATTGCTTTCTCTGATTTCATGACTACTTCAAAGGAGGGATTGGAATTGATTCCTGCTAGATTGTAATATTTCAAGATGCCCACAACTACGGGTAGGGTGTTTAACCCTAACAGATTCATCCACAATGCTAGGTTGGCAAATGAGTCTGCTGGCTATGTGCATCAGGTCCATCACATTGAGGATGTAATCAGGAATTACACCTCTTTTGAGGAAACACAACATAAGTATAGATTGTGGAAGGTGTACAAGGTAGAAAAATATAAAAGAAAGAATGTTCCTAGTTATAAGGGAGCCTACAGGGATATTACTAATCTTGTTGAAAGGATGAGGATTATGGTGCAAAATGTGGATGAAATATGTTCTGGTCTGACTCCTAGTTTTGAGAATATTACTACCCGTACCTTGTCTAGGGAGGCAATTAGTTCTCATGTCCCTGTTGCTATTATCCCACTCCATTAGGTGTCCCCTAAACATTCTCCCACCCCTAGTTTCTTAATGGAAGAGAATGAAATCCTAGACCCCCCTAAAGATATTGAAGTGACATAGCTCCTAGTGATGAGTATAGAGGCCCCACCAGTAGAAGAATTGATAATCACATTTGAGGAAGTGTATTAGATGTTTGGTGATGTGAGGGCTCTAGCAAGTCAAAAGTTCATGGATGATGATTCATTCATCCATTCTAAATAATTCAAATATTTTATTATGAAGATGAAGGGACAGGAAATACTGAAGGAAGTCAAAGGGCCAACCCCTAAGAATAAAGAGCATGTCATCAAAGAGTTTTGGGGTAAGGTGTACAAAGGGATAACTGAGATGACCCCAATGAAGGAGAGACATATATTTAGGGCAAGCAGTTGCATGCTGTTGTAGGGATGGGATATTTCTTCTGCAATAGCCCTTGATACCATCAAAAGGCATGAGAACATTAATTTGATAGAGGAATTTGCCAGCAAAATATACTCTAGATCTGCCTTTAGTGTAGATTCCAATGCTCTAGCCATATGGTCAATTTCTCCTATTAGAAAGAAGCCCTATGTCATTAATGACCCTAGTACAATTACTAGAAATCTTGTTGTGCATAGATTTGGTGATACTGCTCCTCTCTAGGCTTCTTCTTTAACTACCAATGTTGCCTTGTTTACAGAGGATTCTGTCAAGAAAATGTAGTTGGATATGGAGAAATTGAATAAACATAACCTACATCTACAAGAAAAGTTGAATATGCTTAAGGGTGCACTCCCACCAGTTGCCCCTTCTCTTCCTTCAAAATAGGAAGGCTCAAGGAAGAATTGAATAGGAGCAAAGCCAGAGAAGAGGATGTCTTAATGATGATGAAGCAAGTAAAGCTAGATTTCATACAAGGTTTGTTGAGTAGTAAGCTTGATAAGGTAATGTCTTATGCTGATAAGATTTGGGAGTGTCATTAAAACCTAAGGGTTATGCTTGAGCAACACATAAATTTAGAAATCAAATTCAGGACGTGGGAAAGACAAGCAACACCTATGATCCTTGTTTTCACCGTTTTAATTAAGAAGTTGTATTGTGATGGAAGTGCTAGTAAATGCTTAACAGAATTGGTTTGTCACCTTAGAACTGTTAGGAGATTGATGTGGAAACACATGGAGTTTACCAAGGAGTTTGCTGATAAGCTCGTTCACTTTCACAGAATACAAGGATCGTACCTACCATCATGGAGAAATAATAACAAGACACTGAAAACTTTGGAGAGTTGGAAGGAGTGTTCAAAGATCACCACTCTAATCATTCTAGAGATTAGTAATGAAGAGGAGAAGGTCATTGATAAGTTGAGTGCTTCTCTTGATGAGCTATCCAGGATTGAATCTGAGATGGCACACATTATTCTCATCATTTCTCTCCCTACCGATCAAGAGTATAAAAGACACCTGGTAGATGTGTATCAGAATTTCATGCCTCAACGGTAAGGGGTACTTTCAGCCCAGTTGTCCTTTCCTCACAATCTTTCCTTGGCAAACCAATCCAAGTGTGACAAGTATGAATAGATTTGAAATTTGGTTAGAAGAGTGGTCACTGGCATGCTTGTATCATCATGGAGAGATAGTACATCTTCATGCTTGTGGTTGTAATGATCAAGCATGCTTCAAATTTGTTTTGAAGGAGTAGTTATATCTTGATTACCTGTGGTGATGACCCTGCACATTCCTCTTTTGTTCTTTTGTCTCTTCTGAGCTTATGGGATGATGTGAGTATATTCCCTTCTAGAACAAGTTTGTCGAGGACTTGAAGCTTGTATGCCCCCATGTATCCATACATGGGTGTCTAAGGCCTTTTAGTAGGGGTTCCAAATTTTTGAGTCTTAGGCAGTAAGTTACGATGTTTTTCTTGATTCAAGGGAAATAAAGAATCATGTAAAAGAACTATTATTCAAATCTGTAAGACAAAATCACTCTTTAATGTTTTTAATATAAATGATAGGTTGGTTGTGAGATTCTCTCTACATATTGCATTTGATGGGGTTAACATGAATTTCAGGTATTAAGGATACTCTGATTCATCTTTACAATTCTCTATATTGTGTGTGTTTTTCTTGCGTCCTTTCAAGGAGAGGAATAAGTAGCTTGGAAAACTTTCTATTAACTGTTGTCTACTTTATGATCTCTTAGGGGGATTCTTGTATCACCATGTGCGAAAGATATCAACACAAGGTTTTGATATCATTAGTCCATTGAAAGGGGGGTTGGTATTACCTAAATGATACATTAGTTTTATGCATGTTGACTCTGTGGCTCATTGGATTAGACACTAGTGTTTTACTGATTTAACTCAAAAATTAGATCCAATTCATACAATCTTAAACCATTTTATGTCTATTATATAGTTAGTCATGTGTTCAGTTATATACCTGGTCTCGACCATGATATGAGTTGTATTGTTATAGGACCCAGCCAGAACGAATGGAGTCAGTGATGTCTCTGGTAAGACATTATTGAGAACTTTTTGTTTTCATAGAACATTCAGTAGAAGTCTATGTGTATCCCTTGAATGTTGTATAGGTACACCCGCCTTGGTCTTGTAGAACCAAAAGTGTAGAGGATTTTTCAAATCCTAGGAGTTGTAATCCTGTTCATTGGTCATTGACTTGAAATCCCTAAGAATAAGAAAGTGGCTAGTCTTTAGGGGGTTTTGGACTTAATCAGTTGGAAGAACCAACAAGAAGTCGGTACAACCTCATCCTTAACCTTTGCTACATCCGTCTTTCTCTAAATCTTATCCATTTCCTTCTTTGGTGAAGTAACATCAATGGGTTTCTTATACCTTTGAGGGTATCTTGCTTCATTACACTCAAAATAATTACATATATCTTTCTGAGGGTGATCTGTACTATATAAGCAATGATGGTATCCTTTTGTTTTGTCTAGATAAAAATCAAACTAAGGACATGCTGGTTGAAATGCATGCTGGAGTATGTAGGGGACATTTCACAACTAAAATGAAAGCTCACAAGATTTTAAGGCCTAGATATTACTGGCCTACTTTGCTTTTAGATTCCTATACATTCACGAGAAAATGTAAAGCATGTTAGAAGTTCTTCGAGAAACTCAAGTATTCAGGTGCACTGCCTCTCACTCATGTGCAAGTTGAGGCTCCATTCCACCAATGGGGCATAGATTTCATTGGTGAGATCAATGAAAAATTCAGTGGAGGTCATAGATGGATCCTGGTAGCTACATATTACTTCACCAAATGAATAGAGGCTATCCCAACTAAAAACGCCACAAGAAGGACATAAATGGATTTTATCTTGAATCATATTATTGTAAGATTTGGAACACCATTCAGATTAGTCATGGATAATGCTATGTGTTGTAGGTTTGATGAATTTATAAGCTTTTGCAATGAGTATGGAATTGAAATGTCATACTCTTCCATTATCATCCTCAGGGGAATGGCCAAGCTAAGTCCAGTAACAAGAGTCTGATGAAAATTATTAGGAGAATGTTGGATAAGAATAAAAGAGCTCAGGACTCTAAACAAAGCCAAGCAATATGGGTTGACAGGGTGACTTAAGAAATCCATTGGCAAGTCACTATTTGAATTGGTTTATGGTACTTGATGAGCCAAAGAATTGACTCATTTAATTATCAATATTTTCGTATTCTAATAAACTTTTAACAAACATATCAACATATAAATACATATTATTATAGTTATATTTGTCTTGAGAATTGATTATGCTTACGTTTTGTTTCCATTATGCTTTGATGAAATCTCTTTATCTTTGATACTTGAATGGCATTTTCTATGTGGATATCTCATAATTTGTGGTATAAGTTGTGGATGTTAATAAGGATTGCAACAGTTGAACTCCAGATAGCTCCAGAGCCTGATACTTCCTAAGAATCATCCTCCCCTCGAGTCGATGACCTCCAACAAATGCTCCTAGAGATAATCTAAGTCCAACAACATGTCCAAACTAGCGCCTCAATCCTTGCTGTAGCTCTTGAATCATGCCACCATGTCACTAAACTTTGGTGACTTAGATAACTACAACATACATCAGTTCTAGCTATCATTACCACCAGGAACCCCACTATTTTAGGGAACTCATGGAGTTCGTCCAGCTAATCACCTTATTCAAATCATGGATTTGGAGTTCCTTGCAATTTATTGTGTAGTTAAGTAAATAATACAACGGGTTGTTCCAGTTCGTAGGAATTAGTTAGCAACTAGATTTTCCTTTCAATAAGCATGCAACTAGCTATTCTAGTTTGTTGTAGTTAGACTTGCAATTAGTATCTCTTTCCAATAAGGCTCGATTGTATAAGTAGGAGAGCCATCGCATCTTTTTAGTTAGTTATAAAAGGAAGCTAGGTGTGTAGAAATCGCTTCCTATACTAATCTAATGAGGGGAAGAGAGTACAAATTCAATTTTATCTTTATAGTTATAGCTATGTTAACCCACTAACAGAGATATTGCAGTAAATACACACAAGAATGTAAGATAGAAGAAGAGAGACACAAGATATACGTGGGGAAAAGCCTTACGGCTGAAAAACCCCACTCTAAAACAAAGATCAAATGTATTCCGTAAACAATGAAGGTTACAATACAGTTCCAAAGCCAATGCTCTTGCAGGAGTCTTTGACACTCATATCTGGAGATGATTCGACAGCATAACAGTACTTGTCAATCACATAATATCACCTCTCCAAAGTACCTGTTTATAAAGAGAATACAAGGCAAAAATGGCTCCACATTGATATGGGCGTCCAACATGGCCTCATGGCCCAAAACCCATGCCTATGGACACTTGTCCAACACTATAGGATGTCCCTAAAACTTGTCAAGTCACCCCATCCCAAGGACGTCACCTATTTCCAAAATGGGCTATGACAGATGCTCTTATGACTCTTACAACCGTCATAGAATCTGTCATAGCTGTCATAACTTATAACTGTAAGAGAATCTATCATACACAGGCTATAAATAGCATATTCTCTTACAACATGTCATATCCCACCTTGGGGCACCCCAAGATTCCTTTTTTAAAGATGCTTCTCAACACATGTCCATACCTGTCATAGGATCTTCTATTTCTGAATCTTACATGTCGTAACTTTGTCATAGGAATCTGTCATGACCGTTTCGATCAATATTCCCTTACACACATTCCAATATACTCACACATGGCATAATATTCCTACCACTAAGTGGGACACCTATCTCCTCATGTGAGGACAAATTTACATGTAGTCATATGCCATGTAGGATGACACATGACCGTGTCAACTCCCACAAGATGACAACATAGGATTTGCATCCTAATTATACAATAGGCAATAAATAATTAAATATAATGAAATAATACAAGGAATTACCAAGGTTGAGACACCTTAATTCCCAACATTCTCCCGCTTGTCGAACACCTTGTAAGAGCCAATAGAAATAACATAATTTAACTGCTATAGGTCGAGAGGCCCATAGACTCCGAACACCATATGAACTTCTCTGTGCCCACTGGCTTCGTCAATGCATCTGTAACATTCTTCAAAGTATCTACCTTCTCTAAATTTACCTTCCCATCCTCTACCATGTCTCACATGAAGTGAAACTGTACATCAATATGCTTTGTTCTGCCATGGAAAGTTGGATTCTTTGCAAGGTAAATTGCACTCTGACTGTCACAACAAATCATAATCTGTCTTGCATCAGCACCAATATCTGAACACAATCTCTTAAGACAAATAGCTTCCTTGCAAGCATGAGTTGTTGCCATCTACTCAACTTTTGTCATGGACAAAGCAACCATCAGTTGTCGCTTACTCATCCAACTAATTGCACCACCAAACATAGTGAACACATAGGCACTGGTGGATCTCTTGCTATCAATGTCAACTACCCAATTAGAATCCACAAATCCATGAATACAAACTAAATGTGGAGGTCCTTTAGCATTACCATGATATCATATGGAATACTTAGAAGTACCCCTCAGATATCTAAACACTCACTTAACTGCGTCCCAATGCACCCATCCAAGATTAGCCATAAATCAACTAAGGACTCCCACTGCTTGGGCAATGTCTGGTCTTGTGCAGACCATAGCATACATCAAACTACCAATAGTACTAGCATAAGGTACTCTGCTCATGTCCTCCACCTCACTAGGAGATTTTGGACAATCATTAACACAACTTTGTCCCCAAAGAAACAAGAACACACAATGGTCTACAATCTGCCATGCTGAACCTGCCAACATGGTCTTCACGAACTTACTCTGGCCTAACCAAAGTTTTTTGTTAGCTCTGTCTCTTTTGATTTTCATTCCCAGAATGTACCTGGCTACCCCAAGATTTTTCATCTCAAACTATGCTGACAACTGAGACTTCAAATCAGAAATCATATTCTTACCATTCCCAATCAACATCATATCATCAACATACAATGTAATAATGAGAATGTGATCATTGTCAAATTTGTAATACACACAATGATCTGATTTTGATCTTAGATATCCAATCAACAACATAAAGGCATCAAACTTCAAGTACCACCTCCTAGGAGACTGCTTCAAACCATACAAAGACTTCTTTAATTTGTAAACCAAATTTTCGTTACCTTTCTCTATGTAATGCTCTGGCTGTGACATGTAAACCTCTTCGTCCAAATCACGATGAAGGAAAGTTGTCTTCACATCCATCTGTTCTACCTCTAAGTCATAAGTAGCTGCAAGAGATAACAGAAATTGAATCGATGTCAGCTTTGCAATAGGAGAGAAAATTTCACCATAATAAATTCCCTCCACTTGTGAATACTCCTTGGCAACTAGTCTAGCCTTGTACTTTTCAACACTGCCATCTGCACTGAATTTCTTCTTGAACACCCATTTGCATCCAATAGGTTTCCGTCCTTTAGGAAAAGGCACCAAGTCCCATGTTTTATTCTTCTCCAAAGAAGCCATCTCATCTTCCATGGCCTCCTTCAAGGAACCTGCATCTTTCATGCCCATAGCCTCTTTCACAGTTTTAGGCTCATCAGTGTTAGTAAGTAAAGCAAAAGCACAACTAGAATCGAGTAATGAATAATCAAACCTATTAGGTTGCTTTCTCGTTCATGTAGACCTCCTTAATGGCTGAGGTTGAGGTTTTGTTTCTTCTTCTGAGCCTTCAAATCTGCTAGAGCTCTCCTCATCATCAAGTCTCATAGGGTCTGTTTGTTCAGTCTTCTCAGGAGTAGAAGGAAACTGAACCACATTCTCTTTCTTTTTTGTCTATTCTGGTTGTAGAACAATAGAAGAAGGTGTTATCTCTCTGAAGATAACACTTATACTATACAACACTTTTTTAGCCACAGGATCCCAAAGCTTGCATCTTTTCACACCAACACCATAGCCAATGAAAATACACTTAACAACCTTGTTCTCCAATTTAGACTGTTTCTCCCTAGGCACATGTGCATATGCCTCACAACCAAAAACATGAAGATGCCTAACTGAAGGCTTCTTACCAGACCACACCTCCATAGGTGTCTTTCCAACAAGACCTAATGTAGGAGACCTGTTTACTAGGTAGTAAGCAGTGGCTACAGCTTCATACCAAAACTTTTGTTCAAGGCTTACTCCACTAAACATACTCCTAGCCTTCTCCATCAGTGCCCTATTCATCCTCTCTGCAACTCCATTTTTCTGTGGGGTGTATGGAGTTGTCTTATGTCTTTAAATCCCTTGCTCATTACAAAACTTATCAAACTTTGCCAAACAAAACTCACCACCATTGTCAGTTCTCAAACACTTAATCTTTTTACTAGTATGATTTTCAGCAAAGGCTTTAAACTCTTTAAACCGACTAAAGACTTCAGTCTTGCTTCTGATAAAATAAACCCATGTCCTTCTACTGTAATCATCTATGAAAGATACAAAATATATAGATTTGGAAATCGAAGGAACATTAATAGGACCAAAAATATCAGAATGAATAAGATCCAATACACCAGAAGACTTGTGAGAACTAGAGTAAAATTGAACACGGTTTTGCTTTCCATATACACAATGTTCGCAAAAGTTGAACTTGATATTACAATCATTTCACCTCTCAATGAGGTTTTTATTTTTTAGGGTTCTAAGACCCTTCTTAGCAATGTGGCCATATCTCAAATGCCCTAACATAGTCTTTTCAGCAAGAAGCTTAACCTACAAAGCATGTGCACTACCATCAGAATGTGTTACACCAAATTTCTTCAATGCTCGTTCAGATGGTGGAGATGAAGTGACTGCAGCTCTTTTCTTCAAGTTAGAAGAACTATTGCACTATGAAGTGCTTGCCTCCAGCTGAAATAGAGTATCTCTCCGATTACCCTTCATAAGCACCATAGATCCTCTTGTCATCTTGCATCCATCCTTCGAAAAGACAACCTGTACACCTACATCATTCAACATACTTATAGATAGCATGTTCCATGCTATGCCTGGGATGTGCATAACCCCAGTGATCCCCTTCACTCATCCATCAGGGAATCAGATTGAGACTCTTCTATGACCAACAATCTTCAGATGAGAGTTATCACCCAGGTACACTCTTCCACCATCAAACTCTTCATACTTCATGAACCAGCTTTAATGCGAGGTCATGTGGAATGATGCACCAGAATTAATCAACCACACATTATCAGATGCATGGGTGGCTAGGGCTGCGATGAAGGCATCACCATCATCTTTTGACTTGTCAAAATCTAAAACTAGGGCTATCTTCTTTTTTCATTTTATTTTCTTCTTTGCATTCCTTTCAAAAATTCCTTGTTTTCCCACAATTCCAACAAAGAGCCTTGGACTTTCTAGGAGATTTGGATCTCCCATAGGATTTGGATCTACCCTTTTCACCTTTCTTGTCCTTCTTCTTCCCTTTCTCTTTAGGCCTTCCATGAACCGCAAGAGCCTCTTTGGTCGACTCGGATGTATTTCTCTGCATTTCTTTAGATAATAGCAAAGACACCACATCTTCCATCTTGAAGGTGATAGTGGTGCTTCCAATGGCCATGACAAGATGATCCCATGAATCTAGCAAAGAACAAAGTAGGGTCATACACTGATCCTCCTCCTCCATTTCACACCCACAGATGTCAACTGTGCAGCAATCATGTTAAAAGAATTCATATGGTCCATAACAGATCCTCCATCTTCCATCTTCAGAGAAAACAACTTCTTTTTCAGAAAGAGCTTGTTCACTAAGGACTTGGCCTAATAAACATCTCTCAACTTCTTCCAAAGGTCTTTCGTGCTCTTCTCCTTATGGACATTCAACAGGACAGAGTTAGGTAGACAGAGTCTTATGAGACCCTTAGCCTTCTGATCTTTGAGGTCCCAATTAGCTTGTGACATTGCTGTAGGTTATACTCTGGATATAGTTTCCCATAGGTCATGATCAACAAGTAGGTCTTCCATCTTGAGTTTCCACAACTCAAAATTAGTGCCATTAAATTTCTCCACCTCTAATCTTCCAGATGTGGTTGCCATCTCCTTCCTACAACAAGATACAAAATACTCTGCACAAACTCCCACTCGACCTAAGATCAGCTCAAAAAACCCCTACCTAGCAGCTAGAACCAAAACTGGCCAGGCTTTGATACCAACTAAAAGGAAGCTAGGTGTGCGAAAATCGATTCCTACACTAATCTAATGAGGGGATGAGAGTGCAAATTCAATTTTATCTTTATAGTTACAACTATGTTAACCCACTAACAGAGATATTGTAGAAAACACATACACAAGAATGTAATAGAAGAAGAGAGAAACAAGATATACGTGGGAAAACCCTTACGGGTGAAAAACCCCACACTCCAAAACACAACTCAAATGTATTCCATAAACAATGAATATTACAATATAGTTTCACAGCCAATGCTCTTGCATGATTCTTTGACACTTGTATCTGGAGATGATCCAGTAGCATAACAGTACCTGTCAATCACATAACATCACCTCTCCAAAGCACCTGTTTATAAAGAGAATACAAGGCAAAAATGGCTCCACATTGAGACGGGCGTCCAACATGGCCTCATGGCCCAAAACCCATGCCTATGGACACTTGTCCAACATTGTAGGATGTCCCTAACACTTGTCAAGTCACCCCATCCCAAGGAGGTTGCCTATTTCCAAAATGGGCTATGACAGATGCTCTTATGACTCTTACAACTATCATAGAATTTGTCATAGCTGTAATAACTTATAGTTGTAAGAGAATCTATCATACACAGGCTATAAATAGTATATTCTCTTACAACATATCATATGCCACCTTGGGGTGCCCAAAGATACCTTTTTCAAAGATGCTTCTCGACACATGTCCATACCTGTCATAGGATCTTCTATTTCTGACTCTTACATGTCATAACTTTGTCATAGGAATCTGTCATGACCGTTTCGGTCAATATTCCCTTACACACATTCCAAGATGCTGACACATGGCATAATATTCCTACCACTAAGTGGGATGCCTATCTCCTCATTTGAGGACAAATTTACATGTAGTCATATGCCATGTAAGATGACACATCACCGTGCTAACTCCCACAAGATGACAACATAGGATTTGCATCCTAATTATACAATAGGCAATAAATAATTAAATATAATGAAATAATACAAGGAATTACCAAGGTTGAGACACATTAATTCCCAACAAGTTCCTATTTTTCATCAGATAGTTGTTCATCGCAGTTTGTTTCCAGCAAAAGGAAAACTTCTGAGTTTAGGCATGTATGTTCTTTGACTGAGAAAAAATTGTAAATGAAGGAAGATTTCTTCTGAAAGAGTTGTTAAGAAAAGAGGATCATTTCCAGCTGGGAAAGTAGGGCCCACTTCCCCAACTTGGAGGAGATCTCTCAGTATTCTATTTGTGTTATTTTTGTTCCTATCTATTTCCTTGCTGCAAATTGTCATGTGTGTTTCTATTGTCATCTGTTCTTACCTACAAGTTTATTCATCAAAAATATAAAATCATAAAAATTAGATTTGTTATCTCTTAAAGTACTGTGGTGTTCAGAGTATTGTATGGCTAAGAAATAACAATAGATTCCATTCCATTTTATTTATCATTTCCAGTAACTAGATTAAACATTTATTTCAGCAAGTGTGTTTGTTTCAAGCAATTAGATTAACATTTATTTCAACAAGTGTGTTTATTTCAGCAATGTTAGAATAGTTTCATTTCAAGCAAGTGTGTTTCTTTTCAAGAAAATTAAGGTACTTTTATTTCATGAACAAAAAGACCAAAACTCCAACTCTACAAGGGTCCATAAACTGATCCTTGGTCACAAACCATTCCATTCAAAACCCCCCCCCCCCACTAAACAATCTTATCATAGATCACTCTAGACACCTCCGGATTGATAAAGATAAATGATGATGTATTAACAAATCCTACTTCAACCTCATCATTTTTTGCGCCATTGCCGGGGATAATCTACAAATCATTGTAGGTTTAAGGTGTTGATAAGACTTTCAATCCATTAGTTTATGAGTAGACCTAGAGATGCCTTAGGTTGATTCATTAGACATCCTATAGCAGATATACCTCTAGAGGCTATTTTGGAAGAACCTCCAGATCATCCGATCAATTAGGGATCACTTGTACTATTAGAGTCTTCCAACTCATCTGCCACATCCTCAACAATGGGTGATTAGGAAGATCCAGCTAATAACAAAACCTTCTCTTATCTGATCGCCATCATTCCTAGAGTAAATGAGTCCACTATGAAAAACATATCACCTGCATTTTACCTACCTTTAGGGGCATAATGTCAGAAAATCCAGACCAATTCCTATTTGAGTTCAAAGTCCCCTATCAAACTTATGACTATGCTACAGATAACCAAAAGCTGAAATTGTTCCCTTCCACTCTTAAGGAGTCAGCTTTAAGATGGTTCATGGGCTTGGCAGCAGACTCTATCACTACTTGGGATGATATGGAAATAGTTTTTCTTGATAAATATTAGGATTACTGTAGAGTCACAGATCGAAAAGATGAACTTTTATGCATGAAACAAATGGAGGAGGAGAACTTAGAAGATTGTGTGGATAGATTCTTATTTGTCCATAGGAGGTGTGGAAACAACCTAGATGAGGAACTAAGTAAAACCATCTTTCTAAGAGGGAGCGATAATGAGAGCAGGGAAGCACTAAATCTGATGGGAAAGGGAGATATTAATAAACAAACTTTTGAGGAAATTGTGGAAGTTTGCAAAAACTATTCTCATACAAGAGCTGGTAAAAGAATTTTAAAAAGGGGTAGTAACAATGATGTTATGAAAGCAATGGAGGAACTAGCAAATCTAAAAACTGACATCCTACTTCATTTGAATACAACTTTGGATGGCAAGCAAGCTAGTAAAAAGAGTATTGAATCCTTAGCTATTTATTGTCCTCATTGTAGGGAAAAACATCCACTTAAGGAATTCCCTTTGAAAAGAACTGAGTTGTGTAAAATGTGCAAGAAAAATCATCCTACCAATAAGTGTGGCCTGCTTCCTGAGATTAAAAACAAACTAGAAAATGTTCCAACAGATGAGGAAGAGATGAATTTTATTGGTTAGAAACAACCTACTTATGGATTTAATCAGTTTCAAAACCAATATGCTCCAAGAGGAAACTCTTATAATGGGCCTTGGAGAATGCAAATGCCAATGCAATGGGGTCCATGGCCTCAGCAAGATTGGACCAATCAATTCTGGTCCAATCCATAATGGTCAAACCAACAACAGTATCAATAACAATGGGCTCCTCAATACAACCAAGGAATGAGGAGATTTGGAAACCAACCTCAGGCCTTACTCTCTGGGCCTCCACAGCTTGCGAATGTAAATCCCAATGAGTAGGTAAACCAACCATCAATGCCTACACATCCAATTCCAGACCTCAAGAACAATAGGCCACAACAACAGGTGTACAATACTGATCAAAATACAACAAACTTGAATGTTGTGGAGAAGAATGATATCCAACTCTGATCCAGAAATGTGCCTGTAACTATACCTATTGAGGAAGTCATTGAAGAAGAAGAAGTGAGTCCTAAAGATGATACACAACAATCCAATAAGAAGGCTAAAGCAAAAGAGACATAAGAGATTCTGAAGGAAACCTCTGTTCCATTCCCAGAATGACTGAAATAGGTTCCTTCACAATCTAAGGAAAACCAGCCCTCACATGATGACTCCCAATTAATTAGGAAACTTAGAAAAATGCACATTGAAGTTCCTTTGTTACAGTTGATAAAAGAAATTCCTAAGATAAACCATACCATTAAGAGTTTGTGTCTAAAACTTCTAGGCAGAAAAAGAAAATTACCCAACACTATCCAAGTGGAAGGAAAGCTTATGGATGTCCTATCAGGCAAGTTAATCCCTCAAAAATATGTGGATCTTGGGAGCCCAATCATTACGGTAGACATAAAAGCGGTATCGGTTTCAAATGTTTTAATAGAATTGGGTGCTACCATTAATGTAATGACCTTAGAGACCATAGAATTTTTGGCATTAACACACATTCAGCCAACATCAATGGTATTATAACTTATAGAACTATCTATTACCAAACCAGAAGGAATTTTGGAAGACATCATAGTCACTATTGACACTTAGGACTATTCAGTTGATTTCCTTCTCCTACAGACAAGAAAGAAATGTTCAGTATACCCAATAATCCTGGGAAGACCTTGGCTAGCTACAACAACAGCCCTTATTGACTTTAGATCTAAAAGTATGACAATTTTAAATGGAAAAAGACTTAAGGAACTTTCTATCTATCCTCTGGCTAAACCATTTCTGCAATATGAAAATAAACCATGGATAGATGACTTGATGGATTTTGATGAAGAAGATGCCTCTTCATTAGCAATGGTAACAATCATAGAATACTTTGAAGAATGTAATGAGGAATATAAGGAGCTAGAACCAAACAGTGAACTCTCTTTATATAGTTCTACCCATCAAGAGGTCTCTGGATGGCTCTAGAGAGATCTGAAAGGATCCTTCAAAGCTTTTAATTGCCCATACTTTGAAAAGATTGCCTCCCATGTAAGTTACCAACAAACAAAAAATCTCCACCAAGTTGTACCTCACCTTTGTCCTTTAAACACACTGTTAAGTCCTTATAGAGAACTTTTTGTCCATGTTGGCATGAAGCAAATCATAGTCCAAACCAACAAACAACTTTCTATCAGTAGTTGGTTAACAGAAGTGGAAGAAGTTCAATTGGAAAAATTGTTACAAAACCACACCCAGGATTTTGCATGGGAATACAAAGACATGAAAGGAATCCATCCCAATGTGTGTACACACCATATTTATACCAAGGATGTCCGACCTTTTAGGCAACCACAATGAAGGATCAACCCAACCTTAAAAGACATAGTGAAGGAGGAAATAGAGAAACTATTGCAGGTAGAGTTCATTTATCCCATCTCTGACAGTCAATGGGTATCACCATTAGTAATAGTGCCCAAAAAGAATGGAAAATGGTGAGTCTACATAGATTATAGTGAGCTAAACAAAGCTACAAAGAAAGATTATTTTCCACTCCCTTTTATTGACCAAATTCTAGACAACCTAGCTGGAAGTCACTACTTCTGCTTCTTGGATGGTTTTAGTGGCTACAACTAGATCTAGGTAGCTATGGAAGATCAGAATAAGACCACCTTCACCTACCCATGGGGGACATTTTCCTATAGAGTCTTGCCATTTGGATTGTACAATGCGCTAGCCACATTTCAACGTGCTATTTTGGCAATATTTGTTGATTTAGCAAATACATGTGTAAATGTCAATATGGACGACTTCACAGTGCATGGAAAAACTTTTGATGAAGCCCTAAATAGTTTAAATAAGGTGCTTGAAAGATGCAAAGAACACCAGCTATCTTTAAACCATGAAAAATGCATCCTCATAATGACTAAGGGAATTGTACTTGGTCACCACATCTCACAAGAGGGAATGAAAGTAGATCCCAAAAAGGTTGAAATCATTATACAAATACCCCCTCCTCAAACTCAAACTGAGGTAAGAATCTTTCTAGGACATGCTAGCTATTACAGAAGGTTCATTGAAAATTTCAGTCAAAAAGTTGACCCTATGTTCACTTTGCTAAAAAAATATTCTGAATTTAAATGGACACCAGAATGCCAATAGTCATTTGAGGCCATCAAAAGTGCCCTCATAACAGCTCCGGTAATAAAAGGACAAAATTGGGGAGAGTTGTTTCATATACACACAGATGCTTCCAATCAGGCCATTGGGGAAGTGTTAGGACAATTGAGTGAGTCTGGAGGTATGCACGCAATAGATTACATCAGCAAAAACTTGAACCTAGCAGAGAAAACTTACACCACAATTGAAAAAGAATTTCTGGTGGTAGTTTATGCTATCAACAAATTTTGCCACTACATCATAGGCTATAAAAAATTCATACACACTGATCATGCGGCCATAAGATATCTGATGAATAAGGCTGTAGTAGAAGGTAGAATTATCAGATGGCTATTATTAGTGCAAGAATTTGATATAAGCATTATTGATAAACTAGACAAATATAATGTTGTTGCTGACTTCTTGTCTAGATTGAATGTGTAGGGAAATAACGAACTAGTGGATGATGCCTTTCTTGATGAACATTTGTTCGCTATCTCTATACAATCTCTGTGGTTTGCAGATCTAGCTAATTATCTAGTTTCGAGGAAATGCCCACAACACTTCAATTCAAAAGAAATCATATGGCTAGTTCAAGAGAGCTCCAGATACAAGTGGGTAAATGGTTTTCTATTTAAAAATTGTCCTGATCATGTATTACGTCGGTGTGTGCAGGAAACGGAGGTGTATGACATAATCCATACATGTCATGATGAACCTTCTAGTGGACACTTTTCAGCCATCAGGACAGGGCACAAGATCTTGGGAGCTAGATTTTTTTGGCCAACAATGACCAAAGATATTCATGAATATGTCAAGCAATGTGATCAGTGTCAAAGAATGGGATGTCCAACTTCCACCACAGAGATGCCACTCCATCCTCAAGTGGCTTTAGAGCCATTTGAAAAATGGGGAATAGATTTTGTCAGACCAATTGATCCACCATCCAGAAGAAATCACTACATTCTAGTCTGCATAGATTACGCCACCAAGTGGGTTGAAGCAAAAGTATTACCAGCACCAAAGGAGGAGAAAGTTGTAGATTTTTTGTACAAACATATCTTGCAGTGGTATGGAGCACCCAAAACTCTTGTCTCTGATCAAGGACCACAATTTATGTCTACCATGATCAAAGCATTCCTGGAAAGATATCAGATCAGTCGTAGGAAATCTTCACCATATCATCCGCAGAGCAATGGTCAGGTTGAAGTAACAAGTAGGGAATTGGAGAATATTCTCACCAAAACAATCTCAAGCAAAAGGAGAGATTGGGCCGATAGAATGACAGAAGTTGTTTGGGCTTATAATACTACCTGGAGGTCAACAACTAACTTCACACCATATGAGTTATTTTATGGAAAGCACCTAGTACTACCCATTGAATATGAGGTAGAGACATTAAAAACAACACTTGAGGCTAGTATCAATTTGACCGAGGCATAGCAACAAAGGATATTATAGTTAAACATGATGGATGAGATGAGAATGGAGGCACTACAACATACAGAGTTAATTCAACAATAGAGGAAAGAATGACATGCAAGAACATCGTTAGCAAGCACTTTAAGCCAAGAAATTGGGCCTTATTGTATGATTCTAAATACTAAGATCTAAAAGGGAAACTACACACCAGATGGTTGGGGCCCTATGAAATTCAAGAAGCCTTTAGCAATGGAGTTGTCCAGTTAGTTCCAATTGACAGAGATTGCAAAGTTTTTCTAGTCAACGGACATAGATTGAAGCTGTATCATAAACCAGCCTCTAAAGAAGAATTCTCTACCAAAATTTAGTCTTGGATAGAACATTTTTCCATGAAGATCTTTCTTCCATGGGAATCATGCTTTAAATGACTATTCTTGAATGAATAAAGTAGTTGAGGTTGAAAACTAGAAATGGTGGCCTCTCCTATCAGAAAACGTAAAAAAAAAAAATGGGGCAAATGTTGAAAACTAGAAATGGTAGCTTTACCTAAAGGAAAGACTGAAAACTAGCAATGGCGGTCTTTTCTTCAAAATTCCCTTCCCTTTCAATAATTTTCTTTTGCAGATTCTACAGATCTTTTGGTGATATAGTGAGCTCCAGATGGCTCTAGATAGCTACAGATGGCTCCGAATAGCTCCAGATGGCTCCAGATGAATACCAAGTGGGTGCTGCCTTCTCAAATACCATCGGGCTCAAAGACCAATGTGCAACATAAATTAATTTCGTAAAAAGTCAAAGTGACATAGTCAAAGTCATGGGTACTTTACATAGGTATTCTCTCTTCCCAAAACTTATATAATTATTCTAATGCATATAAATATGCCACGTGTTTCAAAAAGTAACATCATGTAGCTTTAACTTTTGGTACACAAAAATAGCAATCACAACAATGATTATGGGCTAACAACTGGCAATAGAGTACTTGATAGTGGATCTTACATATTCCCCAAGGAAATCACAGTACTTGGTCATTAAAACAGGTGAGATTTAAATTATTACCAAAAATAGAATAAATGCCCAATTTGCAAAATCATAATAACAATAATGATGACCAATTAAGGGGGGGTACATCTGAATTGACATGAAGCCATAGAGGGATGGCGTTAGCTCCTTAAATGCATAAAAGGTAATTAAATTGGTGGCTTTGAAGCAAAATTTCACATGCGCCACCCTGTGGCACCACTCCAGAGTATCTGCCATGAGTACTAAAAGGACAATCGAAACAAATGCCAACCTGCATGCAATTATTTCTTCCAATGAACCTGCAGTCAGCAACTCATACCTTAATAACTTCTATCTTCATCGAGCCAAAAAAAAAGTTTCAAATGAAATGAAGTTGTAGTGCAAACCCTTGCTCCGGATTGAATTTCTCGAAACCACAGTAGCAGATAGAAAGATAATCACCAGACATGGGGCACAAAAGAAAAGTAGAGCTAGAAAATGCAATCATCGACTACGTCAGTGCTCGAATTTTCCATCAAGCTGGGTGGCTCAAGTTCTTGCAGAAATTTGAAGGGTTCAAGGAGGAATTGGCTCAGGAATTTGTTAGAAATTTCCATAGGACATTCACAACTGTAAAAGGGGTAAGGATTCCAAACAATTCCACTATCATTAGTCAAATTTTTAGAACAACTGTAGTAGGAGTTGATTTGTTCACCACTAAGCCCTCATATGAGGAGTTAATTCAGAACTTCCATGTTGCTCTGGAGCCCTTGCCTTGATACATTGTTAGCAAAGGTACCACAAAAGGCATCGATAGGAATAGTCTTCCAGATCCATGGAGGACTGTAGTCCTATGGGTTATGAAGTTCTTTACCTATGATGGCCAGTATGGGACAGTACTCAGCCCTGTAATGAGGTTGATTACTCACCTGCGGCATGGTGCCAACAACCCGCAATTTCTGATAAACATCCCTACCCTTTTGCACACTACATTGATAAACATGCCGACAAAGTAGAAAAATAAAGAGGGTCAGGTTAGCCATGCAGGGTTAATCCATTTGATTATTAAACACCATTTCGTGCAGCAAGAGGATGGGCAGAGAAAATGGGAGGATTTTCTGGCTTTAACACCAAGAAATAAAAGAACAAAACACTCTTCTACTACTGTATATGTATCTGGTGAGGCCATCGCCATGTCCTCAAAACCCTCCGAAGTCTATTTCAAAAGGCTCCAAAAATGAGTAGAGCATCAGAGCCAACTGGGCAAAGCAGCATCTTCCAGACCTACACAAATAAGGCACTCTCACACCTTTATTATCTCTTCAGATGAGGAAGATATTGAACTAGGCCCCACCGCTCCAGCAAGTCGGCAAGGCATTCTGCCAAAGGAGTAGGAAGTAATTGAGGAAGGTGACAGAAGTGAAATTCCAGTGGCAGTTGGTGAGCATGATGCTTCAAAGGCACCAGAGAATGAGTCATTGCAACATGGCCATAGGCAGGGCAAACAGGCCATGACAGAGAGCTCCAGCTCTAAAGACACCATGGCACAGGACACCCGGAATGCCCTTGGCATTCCAAAGATTGAATTTGAGTTGAAACAGTGTAAGGCACAATTGGTAGCCTTGTCCTAGCAAGTAAAGGAGAAAGATGAGGAGCTGGTGACAGAAAAGGTGAAGGCCACTGGGGAAAAAGAAGAAAAGGACAAAGAAATTATTTAGTTGAAAAAGGAACTGGATAATCAAGTGGGCATGATTGCCCAAAAGGACAAGTAAATTGCTAGACTAAGGTAAACTGCAGCCTAGTAAACCCCTGCCACCACATCCTTAAATGTTTATGCACAAAATATGTAGTTAACTGGAGATAATGGATAACTCAGGGGTGAAATTGCAAAGCTCTGGAGAGAGATGGAGGCCTGAGGTAGGAGAAATAAAAGGTAGAGAAAAATATGGATCTCACCTATGAAACAGGGGAAACCTTGTTGGCACAAAGGGCACACTCAAGTGTGTAAGCTCTTTTTCTATGGGAACAATTTTTGAGATGGAAACTGTTACACATTAGTTGCAATTTGCCTTTTGATTTTGATAATGAGAAAGAATTTGTTGTTACTTCTAAAACCCACCAAACTAGAGGAACCTTCTCTGTGAGTTTTTCTAGCATGGCCACATTATGGGCCATGTAGATACTTCTATGCTAAACCTTTATATAGGGGAACTCCAAATCTGGAGCTATCTGTCCCTATTGAGGAATAACAGATTATGGGAAGATAGAATGGAGGAGTATGAGACTACTATAGGGTCAATTGGCCTGCTAATGAGGCATGAATGCCTGAAGACTACATGGTTCAGAAATACTTTTAGAGCAAATGTTTACAGGCAGGGTATCATAGGCCAATATATACAAAATTTAAATTCTTGTATTGTAAATTTCTTTGCTGTTGTAGATTACCTTCCCAATGCAGTTGTGTCAAGCTGTAGAGCATGGTTTGAAGCACTTCCCAATGTACTAAAAAGAAGGGAACCAGTTTCCTCTGCAAACATAAGATGGATGACTGCAAAAGTTAGGAGGCTCATTCTGATTATTCAACAAAAGCAATAAAACTAGATAGGAATGAGATTTAGGCCTCCACTTCTACTCATGCTAGCACCCAGACTCAACCATCCTTAGGGTGAACCAATGCTGTAGGAAAAATTCAGCAAATGGTACAACAAGATTTAAGAGAATGACAGGTTCCATCCCAAGGGAAGACAGTTGTTCCAATATAGTGATGATGACTACAACTGCAACACAATAATGGAGGGGAAGAACATACTTGATGGAGCAGTTCAGTAGATGCCATGAGGACATGGCATAAGCTAAGTGGGGAGGAGATGATGAGCCAAAGAATTGACTATTTAATTATCATTGTTTTCATGTTCTGATAAACTTTTAACAAACATATTGGCATATAAATACATATCATTATAGTAATATTTGTCTTGAGAATTGATTATGCTTATGTTTTGTTTCCATTATGCTTTCATGAAATCTCTTTAGCTTTGATACTTGAATGACATTTTCTATGTGCATATCTCATAATTTGTGGTATAAGTTGTGGATAATAAATAAGGATTGCAGCAGTTGAAATCCAGATACCTCCGGAGGCCAATACTTCCTAAGAATCATCCTCCCCTTGAGTCAATGACCTCCAACAAACACTCCTGGAGATACTCTAAGTCCAACAACATGTCCAAACTAGAACCTCAATCCTTGCTGCGGCTCTTGAATCACACCACCATGTCACTAATCTTTGGTGAGTCATCTAACTACAGTAGACATCAGTTCTAGCTATCACTACCACCAGGCACCCCACTATTTTAGGGAACTCATGGAGTTTGCCCAGCTAATCACCTTATTCAGATCGTGGATCTGGAGTTCCTTGCAATTGATTGCATAGTTAAGTAAATAATACAACTGGTTGTTCTAGTTCATAGGAATTAGTTAGCAGCTAGATTTTCCTTTCAATAAGAATGCAACTAGCTATTCCCGTTCACTACAGTTAGACTTGTAATTAGTATCTCTTTCCAATAAGGCTCGATTGTATAAGTAGGAGAGCCATCGCATCTTTTTACTTAGTTCCTATTTTTCATTAGATAGTTGTTCATTGCAGTTTGTTTCCATCAGAAGGAAAACTTTTAAGTTTAGGCATGTATGTTCTTTGACTGAGAATAAAATGCAAAGAGGACAGTCTCTAGCTAGGAAAGTAAGGCCCACTTCCCCAACTTGGAGGAGATCTCTCAGTATTCTATTTGTTTTATTTATGTTCCTATCTATTTTCTTGCTACAAATTGTCATGTGTGTTTCTATTGTCATCTGTTCTTACCTGTAGGTTTATTCTTCGAAAATATAAAATCATAAAAATTAGATTTGTTATCTCTTAAAGCACTGTGATGTTCAGAGTATTGCATGGCTAAGAAATAACAATAGATTCCATTCCTTTTTATTTATCATTTCCATCAACTAGATTAAACATTTATTTCAGCAAGTGTGTTTGTTTCAAGTAATTAGATTAATGTTTATTTCAGCAAGTGTGTTTATTTCAACAATGTTAGAATAGTTTCATTTCAAGAAAGTGTGTTTCTTTTCAAGAAAATTAAGGTACTTTTATTTCATGAACAAGAAGACCAAAACTCCAACTCTGCAAGGGTCCCTAAACTGATCCTTGGTCACAAACCATTCTATTCAAAACCCCCCCACCAAATAGTCTTATCGCAGATCACTCCAGACACCTCTGGATTGATAAAGATAAATGATGATGTATTAACAAAGCCTACTTCGACCTCATCAGTACTCAAGCTAGGTTACATGTGAAGAATCTTTTGCCTATTTATAAATTCATCCAAGGGGAGGATTTGCATACCCCTGATCCTATGAGGGAAAGGATTGAAAAATTGGTTGAACTAGATGAGATCAGAAGGGATGCAAGGAAGAACAACCTTAGAATGCAGTAAAAGGCTAAATATTTGTTTAATAAAAGTGTTATAACCAGAAAAGTTGAATTTGGTGACCTAGTTCTGATGTGGAATGCCCAAGCACAGGAAAAGGGAAAACATGGAAAATTTGAGGCATTATGGTTGGGACCTTATGTCATAATAGAACATCATGGGAAAGACTTGTATTTCATCCAGACCTTGAATGGTGAAGTCCAAGTACTACGAGTCTATGGATAGTTCTTGAAGCAATTCTTTGCTTGATCATATCCATGCACATTTGTATTTTATTGTAAATAGTTGTGTCTCTTTCCTTTATCTTCCTGTTTTGTGTGGTCTACTGCCTCCCTAAGATTCTGGATCCTCATGATGACCTTGTGGTCATCTATCCCCAACTAGAGCCACTATTTGTATTTGCATTTTGGATCATTTTCTTGTGTTTCCCTGGCCTATTTGAAGAACCCTTATGAAACCTTGAGATTGCTCCTTTATCCCGGTGGATTATATGGTTGCTTGTTCTAATTTGATGTTGACTGCCTACAACCCATATTCAGTCACTTAGAGTTGTCACTTAAGTGCCCCTCACCATCAGATTAATGCCTTTGTCTCTCAGGTTACCATCTTTTCTCATGGCCCGAATGTATAACAAGCCCTGCTATATTAAAATATTTTATCCTTGAGAATGCTCCTTTATCCCGGTGGCTTATATGGTTGCTTGTTCTAATTTGATGTTGACTGTCTACAGCCCATATTCAGTCACTTAGAGTTGTCACTTAAGTGCCCCTCGCCATCAGATTACTAACTTTTTCTCTTAGGTTACCATCTTTTCTCATGGCCCTAATGTATAACAAGCCCTGCTATATTAAAATATTTTATCCTTGTGTTTGGCATTAAATATATTTTTTGGCCCCCTTTAATCATCCTCCCTCGCACGGTCCCCTTCTTAAGAACAACTTATGTGCATGTGCAAAAAATGAAGCCCTCAAGTCATGCCAAGTCAACTCGCTCCATACCTACTGGTAGGTTCCGCTGGGAGGTTCACTTTCGCCAGGTCTAGGATTGTCTCCCTACGAGGTCACAGGAACACGCTCTCTATTTGACATATCCAGTGCCACATGTACTCTGCTGAACATTTTTTTTCACTTGGGATCCTTTGGCTTTCCTACAGGATCATGAGGTCCAAGTAACCTTCTTGCATGGTGGTGCTAGTGTGGATGGTGAATGCCCTGATGAATGAACAAGTGCGCGTGGATCTGCCCACTCCAATGCGGTACCTTTGGAGATGACGTGGCATTTTGTGGGGAGTTTATACCTTCACAGGGAGGTGCTTGAAGCTTACAGTAGGATGACAAAGGACATCGATATTGTTTACGATGTATTGTTGTCCATGGTGGCAGCCATCTCTGGGCCTTTGTCCAAGACATGCACTCTTCCCTATCACCCCAATTTCTCTTAGTGAGTCAGTGAAGGCACCACCTTAACCTGAAAGACTACTTGATTGTGACATAACATTTGGCACGCTAGGGGAAATTCAAACTCTAGCGATGGTCGTTGATTTATGAGGATCTATGGTTCATGTTCAAAGCTGAAACGAGTCTCTGGTTTCACATATACCTCATTAATGGCTCTTGGTGGGATGTGAAAGTTTTCCCTATGGCATCAATTTGTGTGGTTGAGCATGCATTTCATGTCCTTATGTGCTACACTTTCTTCCTGACTAAAATCCTCTGAATTGTTGTGAAGAGTAACTGATTAGTTGGTTGTTTCAAAATCCAAATCGTCATCTTCAACTTGTAAGTGTTTTCTTCTTTGTTGCATGGCAAAAGCCTTAATTCCCATGGGATTGTAATCTTTCAGGAAAAACACATGTGGTTGGAATTGTTTAAAATCTCATTTCAGCTCAGGAGATTACCCAACTACCCTAGGATAGCCATAGGAATTGCTTGAAAATTTAGATCTTGTATGTGTATACCATGGCTAGTTCATCTAGAAGGGTTATCAAGAGAGCAGATAAGAAAAGGGATAGAGAATTCAATGATGATATTCTAACCCAATTGCCTGGCTTGGTTAAGCAGCCCTGCTATTCACCTAGCATGGTAGTAGATAGACTTTCTGATACTAATGGAGGTTGTAGGGATGTCATCCTTCCAATCAATGGGCTTGCATTGTTCAGATATCATTATAGAAAAAGTAGAAGAAAAATCCCCATAAGTAACCCTTCTATGTTAGGCCTAGCTAAGCTGGTTGTCCCAAATGTTTTTGTCAATGTTGAGATGATTCAAGCTCTTGCCAAGAGTTGTTCCCCTAATGACCAGGCTATATACAGTAGCAATGGCTGCCCCCTGATAAAACTGAATCATGCATACATTTGCCAAGTCTTTTAATTGAATCCCAGTTTGAAAGTGTCCTTGGATAAAGGGGCCCTATTTCAAGAGTATTGCAAGGTGTGTGCTGCATAGAGAGTGAAGCTCCTTCTTGTTCACATGCCTAGAGTGGGTGGCAAGTTATACAAATTTTATAATAGTGAATAGACACCATTCAACTATGACATTTTCAAGGACTATTTTTAAAAGACCTACTTTGTTATGTGTCAGGTCATGGGGTAGATGCCACTATCTTGATCCCTACGGATGCTATGGTTCTGACTACTGACATTCAGAAATATGATCACAACAAATTCTATGACTATGCATCATTCATTAAGGAGCAACTTAATAGTGCTCTGAAGAAGATAAACGGAAATCCTTTAGCTACTCATTTCATGCATTATTCCCTTTTCTAGCATTTACTATTGTACGTAGGGGAAGAAGAGAACATATGGTCACTGATGCTAAAAATCAGAATTAGGGATGAACATGGTTATTTTTATCTTGTTCAGGAATGGACATATGTGTGGGACAGTAGCAACGAGAAGTCCAATTATGCATTCTTTGAGGAATACTTCATTGGTTGCATCCTCAGGTCCCTTGTCCATCAGGATTGTAGGCTATCTTCAAAAGTTTAGAGGTTTCTGTAGCCTAAGGACATGTGCCCAGAGCTTGGCATCACCCACAATTGGGGTGATTAGTTTCTTTTCAAAGATTCCACTATCATCACAGCTTATGGGTTTGAAGGGACTCCTCATTATTTGCCTAGGACAACCCCTGATAGGGTGGCCTTTCTGGAAATCATGTGGCAAATGAATGAGTTAGACAAAACTCATTTTAGGAGTTTTAAGAAGGCTTCTTTCTTGCCAGTCACCATTACTTTCTTTGATTTTGTGATTACTTCAAAGGAGGGATTGGATTTGATTCCTACCAAATTGCAATATTTAAAGATGCCTACAACTATGGCTAAGGTGTTTGACCTCGAAAGATTCATCCACAATGCTAGGTTGGCAAATGAGTCTGCTGGCTATGTACATCAGGTCCATCCCCTTGAGGATGTAATCAGGAATTGCACCTCTTTTGAGGAAACACAACATAAGTATAGATTGTGGAAGAAAGTCTACAAGGAAGAAAAATATAAAAGAAAGAATGTTCCTAGTTATAAGGAGCCTATAGGGATATTACTGATCTTGTTGAAAGAATGAGGATTATGGTGCAAAATGTGGATGAAATATGTTCTGGTCTGCCTCTTGGTTTTGAGAATATTCCTACCTGTGCCTTGTCTAGGGAGGCACCTAGTTCTCATGTCCCTGTTGCTGTTACCCCACTCCATCAGGTGTCCCCTAGACATTCTCCTGCTCCTAGTTTCTTGATGGAAGAGAACTAAATCCTAGATCCCCCTGAAGATATTAAAGTTACACAACCCTCAGTGATGAGTATGGAGGCCCCACTAGCAGAAGAAATGATAATCACATTTGAGGAAGTAGATGAGATGTTTGATGATGTGAGGGCTCTAGCAAGTCAAAAGTTCATGGATGATGATTCATTCATCCATTCTAAAGAATTTAAAGATTTCATTATGAAGATAAAGGGGTAGGAAATACTAAAGAAAGTCAAAAGGCTAACCCCTGAGAATAAAGAGCACGCCATCAAAGAGTTTTGGGGTAAGGTGCACAAAGAGATGGATGGGATGACCCCAATGAAGGGGAGAGATATAGTCAGGGAAAGTGGTTGCATGCTGTTACAGGGATGGGATATTTCTTCTACAATAGCCCTTGATACCATCAAAAGGCATGAGAACATTAATTTAATAGAGGAATTGGCTAGAAAAATATACTCTGAATCTGCCTTTAGTGCAGATTTTAACGCTCTAGACATATGGTCAATTTCCCCTACTAGAAAAAAGCCCTAATTACTAGAAATCTTGTTGTGCATAGATTGGGTGATACTACTCCTCTCCAGGCTGCATCTTTGACTACCAATGCTACCTTCTTTATAGAGGCTTTTGTCAAGAAAATGCAATTGGATAATGGAGAAACTAAATAAACATAACCTCCATGTACAGGAAAAGTTGAATATGCTTAAGGGTGCACTCCCACTAGTTACCCCTTCTCTTCCTTCAAAAGAGGAAGGAAGGCTCAAGGCAGAATTGAATAGGAGCAAAGCTAGAGAAGAGGATGCCTTAAGGATGATGAAGCTAGTAAAGGTAGATTTCATACAAGGTTTGCTAAGTAGAAAGCTTGATCAGATTTGGGAGTGTCATCACAACCTAAGGGTGATTCTTGAGGAACACATAAATTTAGAAATCAAATTCAAGATATGGGAAAGACAAGTAGTACCCATGATCCTTGTTTTCACCATTTTAATTGAGAAGATGTACTGCGATGAAAGTGTTGGTAAATGCTTAATAGAATTGGTTGGTCACCTTACAACTGTTAGGAGATTGATGTGGAAACACAGGGAGTTTACCAAGAATTTTGTTGATGAGCTCGTTCACTTTCACATAATACAAGAATCATACCTACCAGTATGGAGAAATAATAATAAGACACTGAAAAGTTTGGAGAGTTGGAAGGAGTGTTTAGATATCACCACTCCAATCATTCTAGAGATTAGTAATGAAGAGGAGAAAGTCATTGATAAGTTGAGTGCTTCTCTTGATGAGCTTTCTAGGATTGAATCCAAGATGGAACACATTGTTCTCATCATTTCTCTCCCTACTGATTAGGAGTATAAAAGACACCTAGCAGATGTGTATCAAAATTTCTCATCTCAGTGGTAAGGGGTACTTTGAGCCCAGTTGTCCTTTCCTCACGATCTTTCCTTGGCAAACCAATCCAAGTGTGACCAGTATGAACAGATTTGAAATTCAGTTAGAAGAGTGGTCACTAGTATGCTTGTGTCATCATGGAGGGATAGTGCATCTTCATGCTTGTGGTTTTAATGGTCAAGCATACCTGGGATCCATTTTGAAGGAGTAAATATCTTGATTGCCTGTGGTGATGACCTCACACATTCCTCTTTCTCTCTTTTGTCTCTTCTGAGCTTATGGGATGATGGGAGTATATTCTCTTCTAGCACAAGTTTTTTGAGGGCCTGAAGCTTGTACACCCCCATGTTTCTATAAATGGGTGTCCAAGGCCTTTTAGTAGGGGTTCCCAAATTTCAAGTCTTAGGTACTACTATGATATTTCTCTTGATTCAAGGGAAATAGAGAATGGTGTAAAAGAACTATTATTCAAATCTGTAAGGTGAAATCACTCTTTGATGTTTTGAATATGAATGATAGGTTGGTTGTGAGATTCTCTCTATTGGATTTTATCCCAAATTGGATGCTGCCCAGTTATCCCTACAAGGTAGCCATCATTGATCAATAGGATTTCTGGGCTAGGGGCCAACAGTATAGGAGATAGACCCTATAAATATCTCTTCTTCATTAGGCTCTACAAAACCAAGGGGGGTATTCCCTATTCAACATCCATAAAATATGCATGTGAACTTACTGGGATGTTGACACAAAGTAGATAAATCCTCCCTTATGCAGACAAAAACTATGAAATATGTGCAAAGGGGCTAGCTTTGGGCCTATGCTCAGTTGTGAGATAGAGGATTTTGGTCCTAAAACTACTTCTAATATCCTAAAGGTTTTTATTTGAAGTTTGAATTTGTATTTTGTATTTGGATGCAAGACTGGGACCTTGGGTTGTAACCTCAATACAAGACCAGACTGTTGCCTATCTCAGGGCTCGGAGTCAATAGACATACATATGTGAATGATTACCATAAATTTGAATCAATAACTAAGTTTCAAGGGGAGAGTTTTTAGTATCTGCATTACAGATACTTCCCAAGACTAAATATTTAGTCATTCATACTTAATGATATCCCTGTTGCAGCATACCTTTCCCAATGCTTAACCTAAAATATTTAATTTGTTCCTTGAACAAAGATAAGAGATTAGACATTCAACATAGGAAATCCATGTTCTTGAATCCAAATAACCCTTAGCTATTTAGACTTAGAAGAAAAGATGCCCACAACTTGGAGACAAATAACCAAACACATGCAATGATGCATTTCTCATATAAAAACAACATGAAACCAGCAAAATTATGCATAAAACATACAACATATGATTCATAAACTCACAAGGCACCCAAAAGAGCCACCAGCAAAACTATATCATATTACTCCACCAAAATTTTGCCCTAGTCTTCGACAACCTACAATGAGTAACACAGTTTGCCTTTTATAGTAAGAATGTGTACTCAGCAATTAAGGTACACGGTCAATTCCAACTTCTACCAGATACATCGCACCATGAAAATGGCACCTAAAACATTGAATACTCCAAGCAGAAGAAGGAAGAGCAGATAAAATTGGGAGTCATGCAGCTGCCTAGAGATTTTCTTCACAAATTTGATAGTTGGCTGGTCAATCAAACCCATACCACTGCAATTTCTCCATTAATGATCAACCTACCAGTAGCTTCGTGCTTTGCAATGCTTTCCTACCTAGAATGTAGCTGTGAATGCACAAGAAATCCTTTGCTGAAATTTGAAACAGGGTTGTCGATTTCCTCCTTATTGCCAAGATCTACGGCCTCAAATCATGCTAAAAAGTCATCGACCAATGAGATTGCACCACACAAGTGGCTTTAGCTTCTTTGACTTTTCTCATCGCCACATATATTTTGACTTTTCACCCTTTGTACATTCAGATCTTTGTATATGCAAAAGCACATACACACAACTGCCACATACAAGCGCGGACCCCAGATCATTATAAAACAAATTGCAATCGCATCCGGGTCTAGCTTGTACATTCCCTTTTATATCTTGCCTTGCATATCGCATTGTATATTGCATATACAATGTGCAATATACAAGCCGCGGACCCCAAACCATTATGAAGCACATTGCAATCACCATCAGGTCTGAGCCTTGTATCTAACTCCTTGTATATCGCATTGTACAAATGCAATATACATACAATGCAAATTCCATCTCATCTATCAATTAGATTGCAATAACCTTTGAAATTTGGCATTGTATCTACCTCATTGTTTATCACTTTGTATATTGCACATACAATACACAATATACAAGCCACAGACTCTAGTCACTTATCCGCCAGAACACATTTTCCTTTTGCGTCCGCGTTGTATGTGTGTCTTTATATATTGCATTATATGTCACACATACATACAACCCACTAAACATACAATAGCACGGGCCCCACCAATTTCCTAAATACTATTGACTTTGACTGCTCCTACCCTACATATTTCACTTGTATCTTTTTGTTGTATGTTTACTTGTATATCACATATACAATGTGGCTTGTATATGAAGCGGACCAAACCAATTGTATCTCCCCCTTTGTATGTTTGCATACATCGGTTGTCGGGGAGACCCTTGCATCTTTTCCTTTGCATGTGCGCTTTGTATATCTCCTTTGTATCATCGCCGAGCGGAATGACTGTTTGTTGAGCTGCCGATGCATATGGTTTCGCTGATGAAACCTTTGTATGTTTTCCTTTGTATGCCGCCCTTATATATTTGTGATGTACATTTTCCTTGCATATCGCCATTGTATCTACCCATTGTATATCAAATATACAACAACTTATACATGCAAAGCATCCATACAAGCACAGAATCTATCATAGAATATGCCAAATACAACCCGATATGTATGCAAAGATACATACAACCATTTCTCACTATTTCTGAAGCTGATTTGACTTATTTTTTGGGTCCGGCCAATGTACATTTGCACTTGTACATACAAAGACACATACAATAGAATTCACCGCCACATAAAGGGTTTTTTGACTTAGCATTTTTTCTTAAGCGCAACGGGAGAAAGCGGTAATGCAATGTGTTGGTACCTGAATATGTATATGCAGGCCCCTTCCCAAAAATCCAAAAAGTTCTAACTCTTTTGGCCTCTACAGTGCTAAAAAATGCAAAAAATCAGTCATATGCATGTTTTTGTATAAACATGCAGGTAGAATGTGCATTGGCGGGTCAGAAAACTCTATCGCCCTTTAAAAAAAATGAGTTAGATGCATTTCTGAATGCATATCGGGCTTAGAATGTGCATATACAAAGGAGAATCTTTCACAGATTCCTAGGAATATTCCCGCTTTGTATATCAGGTTACATGTAGAGATACAAAGGAAAAATGTACAAGGGTGGCAAACATGCTTCTGCTACAGTGCGATGTACAAGTGGTCTTATATATCGAGCTACATACAAAGCTGCCAGCATGCATTTCAAACATACAAACAAAAGATGCATTCCTAGAATATTCTGTCGCATATTCCGCAGTTGTATATGAGGGTTTGTATATTTGTGTTTGTATATTGGCACATACGAGTGTGTAAATATACATTTACTACAGTGTCGCAGGGGAGATACAAGATTTGGGGCCCACCAGTTGTATGTGCATTCATTTGTATGTTTGCACATACAAGCCAATATACAATGAAGAAATATACATTTCGAACCCAATTGAAAATCAAATGCAGTGAATAATGTTTTAGGTCTGCAGCATGTGTATTGGGCACTTGTATGTGTCAATGTACATTCGAAAGATGCAAGGGTTAAGATGCAAGCCGGATTTCAAAGCAACTTCAGTATGCCTCATTAAAATTTGAAATCTGCCTTGTATGTATGAGGCGAATGTACATGCACATATACAAGGAAATATGCAGGAAAAGAGGATACAAACTGGACCTGAATTGAATTTCAAATTGTTCTAAATAGGTTTGGGGTCCGCCTTGTATATCAAACAGATATATATGCATTTTGCATATACAAGGGATTTTTGAAGGGTGAATAGTAGCGATTGTATATGCATTCAAACATGCATATACAGGGCGAAAAAGGCAAAATGAAGAAGTACAAACCCAGCGATAGCAAAAGGTGCCTATGTGGCATGATCTAATTGGCTAGCGAGCTAGTCAACGTGATTTTGAGGCTGTGGATCTCAGCGATAGGAGTGGATCGACAACCTTGTTTTGAACCTATAGCGATGGCTTTTCCTGAGCGTGTGTGGCCATTTTTGAGTGGGAAAATCTCCAGATGCATCTATTGTTGCATCCCACGGGTAGCTGAAGTATTGATGGCGGTTGTGTAGAAGAGGTATGGGTCAAGTTGACAAGTTCAACCACCTGATTGATGAAGAAAATCCCTGGGCAGCGGTGCAGATCCTGATCTCACTTGATTTGTCCTCTGTTTCCCATCTGCTGCATTGAATGTTCTTTGAGCGCCATTTCTCATGCATTGTATCTGGTGAATTTTTGTCTTGCCTTGTAAATTTTGCTAAGTACACAGTCTTGCTATAAAAGGGCAAATGGTGTCACTCTTTGTTGGTTGTTGAAGACTTGGGCAATTTTTGTGTAAATAATGAAAAATAGAGCATTTCCTAGTGGTTGTATTTCTTTCTGGAGTTTATGGGTTGCATTTCGAATACATTTTGCACATTATTTTCAGTTTCATGTCAATTTTATATGAGAAATGCTTATTTGCATGTGTTTTAGTTGTCTGTCTCCATTTGCTGTATGCATTTCCTCCTTCTGAATCTGGTTGCTAAGGGTTACTTGGATTATAGGGTATAGTTTTCTGTACCACATGCTTGATCTTTTGACTTCCATTCAAGGAGTGGATTAAATTGTTTTAGGTCAATCATGGGGAAGTATGTATGTCAGCCAGGATATCTATAAGTATGGGCAGCTAAAATACCCATTCCTGGGTGGTATTTGTAAGGCAACTACCAGCTTTGACCCCCTAAAACTTGAATGCAATTGCAAACCGTTCACCTGTGTACATCTATTTGACTCCTTGCCCTGAGATAGACACTGGTCTGCTCTTGTTTAGTATTTATGATCCAAAAGCCTCGTCTTGCATCCAAAGTATAAATCAATCATTTCAATACTTCCAATCTGTTAGTGTAGGAGTAGGAATTAGGAATCCCCTGCATGCTCTCATCCTTAACCAAACACATATGTCCAAGAATGTTGCTAACCTTGTGATTTGTCACACAAATCTTGGTCCACACATGAGAGTATTCTACCTGTTATCACAAAGCTAAATCTTTCTGTCATAGGGCAAGTCAATGTTACACCTTTAGCAAATAGGGACACCCCCCTTGGTGTCGCAGAACCAGAAGTGAAGGGGAGGCAGAACTAGAAGTGAAGGGGAGGTAGCTCATGCAACCTCCTGTATCTGTTGGCCGAATCTGCCGATGCATTGGAATTGGCAAACCCTCTACCGATTCGGGAAAAATTACCAACAGAATTGGTGACTCTGCTGGGGAAAAAAGTCAAATAGTGTGAAATCATTGCTGCATATCTAGTTCTTTCATGTGTATATGGTACTCTGCTAGTGGAATGAACTTAGAAAAATATTTGTTCTATGATGAGCTTTCAGTTATTTGAAGGTTTTATCCTCTTTGAAGAGGTGGCGACTCTACAAAAAATTTCAGTGCACATGAAAGACTGATGTATGTTATTGTGATCTAAGAATGTTCTGTTCAAGATTTCAGCATCTGGATGAGAAAAGGTACCTAGTTTCTTCCCACTCATTTGTTTGATTACATAAGTTAAATGCCAAGGGGAAGCCTTAGGTAGATATAAGATGTCTAACAGTAAAGTTAACATGAATCCAAATATATATTCACCCATACTCAGTCAAGAGGGGGATGAGATGTGTAAAAAAATTGAAGAGATAAAGAATAGGTTGATATCCTTAGAGGCTAGGCAAGCTCAGTTAAATAGTAACCCTGTTGTGTCTGCCAGTCAAAATGCTAAACCTCTTGTTATTTCTTTTGATCCTTTGTATGACCAATTAGATTTGTCATGGGTTGATTATCAAGTTGAAAGTATGCCTGCTAAAATTTACAATCAGATGCCCAGATTTAATGGACACAATGTGTGTGATGGGGGTGTACATATCCAAAACTTTCACTGCTTCATGGAGAGACATTCATTTAGGGATGAGGATATGTGGATGAGGTTTTTTGTTAGATCCTTTGGTGTTAGAGCCAAAGATTGGTATTTGAGCTTTCCAAAGAAATTCTTTGCCTGTTGGGATAAACTTGCTGACTGTTTTAGAAAAGAATTTGCAAGAGAACCTGCTGATCTTTTGTTCAAGATTAATGGAAATTAGAAGACAAGATAAAGAGCCCGCTATTGATTTCAGTCATAGATTTGCAGTTGCCCTTTCACAAATTCCTGAAGACTTCAAACCTAATATTTCAGCTTGCATTGGCATATATTTTGAAGCTTTCGAGGAGGACTCTAGTGCATTATTGAGGAAATTCAAGATAACAAGTATGCAAATGGCATACAAGATTTTAGAAAATATAGAAAAAATGAGAAATGAGCATGTGAGGAATTCCCTGCCCACAGGCTTTGGTGTGAATAATAGTTGTATGGCTGCAAATGAGCAACTGATCATGGCATCATGTGAGGATAAATGTGAAAGTGAAAGCATAGAAGTTGAGATTGTTGTATTTGAACATAATGCTGACAACAATGCTCAACTAGATTATTCACCAGTTGAGGATGCCAATGAAAGGATCAATGATGACTCCCATTGCAAGGTTGAGGTATCTGGTTCTAAAAACAATGATGTGGTTATGGACAGTAATGAATACTTGTTTGAATGGGTTTGTGGAGATAATTTTGAGTATTGTGCACAAGATAGAGAAGAAATCAACAAACAAAGGAGCCATTCCATGTTTGAGTCATTGCCTTTTATTCAGATACATGGAGATGATGAAGAGCAATTAGAAAGTGAAACAAGTGCTAGTGCTGAGCATGATTGTTCTTTGTATGATTATAGTTTTGCTTATGGCACATAGGTTGATACTCCATCACAAAGAGAATTCACTGATAATGAAAATGCATGTTCTGCTGCCCATGAACCAGTGGCATACTATAATGAAACTGAAACACTTGGATCAATCTTTTCTGACACATATGGTGAGGAGGATCTGTTTGAGTATGGTGAGGATCTAAGCAATGTTATTGATGTGGATTCTAGTTCTCATCCTGATGAAAGAGAAGCCAACATACATCATGAAGGTTATTACAGAGAGGTGCCTGAGTCTGATCTTTTCCAGTTTGGTGTTGCGGATGGTTGTGTGCATGATGTACACAAATATAAATTTGAGAGCTTTATCTTTGATATGCCAGCTTATGATAAAATGAAGCCTGATGATCCTAGTTATATGGTGGACTATGAGTGTTTTTAGTTTTTCAGTCCATCTGGGAGATCATTTTACAATGCATATTGCTGATTTAGATGATGATAAGCTTTATATGCTATATGAGTATGCATTGTTTGATAAATATAACATTCACATGTTGCTTAATGCTGAGGGTTGTTTGCATACGGTTGACAGAGACAAGCTCAATCAGATGTTTGAATATGCAAATGACAAGGTTTGTGTGTGGGTAAATCATGGCAGTATCTTTAGGCTTGATCTAGTGAGTGCAGATGAAAATAGGTTATTTGACAAAGGAAAATTTTGGTTTTTCCTTTTTGGTGGCCCTGGGCCGCCAAGTAATTTTTAATAAATGTGTTTTGTGTACAAGTTGGTGCAATGTTTGACTCTGTTGCCCAATGGATAAGGACCAATCTGTGAAACCTGAGATTTTGAGGTCCTCGCCATGCCTGCAAGAGGCATGCATCCCTAGATAGAGCCTGTTGGTACCTGAATATGTATATGCAGGCCCATTCCCAAAAATCCAAAAAGTTCTAACTCTTTTGGCCTCTGTAGTGCTAAAAAATGCAAAAAATTAGTCATATGCATGTCTTTGTATATACAAAGGTGTTTGTATATACATGCAGGTAAAATGTGCATTTGCAGGTTAGAAAACTCTATCGTCCTTTAAAAAAAAATGAGTTAGATGCATTTCTGAATGCATATCGGGCTTAGAATGTGCATATACAAAGGGGAATCTTTCACAGATTCCCAAGAATATTCCCGCTTTGTATATCGGGTTGCATGTAGAGATACAAAGGAACAATGTACAAGGGTGGCGGACATGCTTCTTCTACAGTGTGATGTACAAGTGGTCTTGTATATCGAGCTACATACAAAGCCACCAACATGCATTTCAAACATACAAAGAAAAGATGCATTCCTGAAATATTCCGTCGCATATTCCGTAGTTGTATATGAGGGTTTGTATATTTGTGTTTGTATATTGGCACATACAAGGGTGAAAATATACATTTGCTATAGTGCCGTAGGGGAGATACAAGGTTTGGGGCCCACCAATTGTATGTGCATTTGTTTGTATGTTTGCACCTACAAGCCAATATACAATGAAGAAATATACATTCCAGACCCGATTGAAAATCAAATGCAGTGAATAATGTTTCAGGTCTGTAGCATGTATATTGGGCACTTGTATGTGCCAATGTACATTCGAAAGATGCAAGGGTTAAGATGCGAGCCGGATTTCAAAGAAACTTCAGTATGCCTCATTAAAATTTGAAATCCGCCTTGTATGTATGAGGTGAATATACAGGCACATATACAAGGAAATATGCAGGAAAAGAGGATACAAACTGGACCCGAATTGAATTTCAAATTGTTCTAAATAGGTTTAGGGTCCGCCTTGTATATCAAACAGATGTATATGCATTTTGTATTGACAAGGGATTTTTGAAGGGTGAACAGTAGCGATTGTATATGCATTCAAACATGCATATACAGGGCAAAAAAGGCAAAATGAAGAAGCAAAAACCCAGTGATAGCAAAAGGTGCCTATGTGGCACGATCTAATTGGCTGGCGACCTGGTCAACGTGATTTTGAGGCCGTGGATCTCAGCGATAGGAGTGGATTGACGGCCTTGTTTTGAACCTACAGTGATGGCTTTTCCTGAGTGTGTGCGGCCATTTTTGAGCGGGAAAATCTCCAGATGCATCCGTTGTTGCATCCCATGGGTAGCTGAAGTATTGATGGTGGTTATGCAGAAGAGGTATGGGTCGAGTTGACAAGTTCAACCACCCGATTGATGAAGAAAATCCCTGGGCGGTAGTACAGATCCCGATCTCACCTGCTTTGTCCTATGTTTCCCATCTGCTACATTGAATGTTCTTTGAGCGCCATTTCTCATGCATTGTATCTGGCAAATTTTTGTCTTGCCTTGTAAATTTTATTGAGTACACAGTCTTGCTATAAAAGGGCAAATGGTGTCACTGTTTGTTGGTTGTTGAAGACTTGGGCAATTTTTGTGTAAATAATGAAAAACAGAGCATTTCCTGGTAGTTGTATCTCTTTCTAGAGTTTATGAGTTGCATTTCAAATGCATTTTGCACATTCTTTTCAGTTTCATGTCAATTTTATATGAAAAATGCTTATTTGCATGTGTTTTAGTTGTCTATCTCCATTTGTTGTATGCATTTCCTCCTTCTGAATTTGGTTGCTAAGGGTTACTTGGATTCTAGGGTATAGTTTTCTATACCACATGCTTGATCTTTTGACTTCCATTCAAGGAGTGGATTAAATTGTTTTAGGTCAATCATGGGAAAGTATGTATGTCAGCCAGGATATCTATAAGTATGGGGAGCTAAAATACCCATTCTTGGGTGGTATTTGTAAGGCAAATACCAGCTTTGACCCCTTGAAACTTGAATGCAGTTGGAAACCATTCACTTGTATATGTCTATTTGACTCCTTGCCCTGAGATAGGCACTGGTCTTCTCTTGTTTAGTATTTATGATCCAAAAACCTCGTCTTGCATCCAAAGTATAAATCAATCATTTCAATACTTCCAATCTATTAGTGTAGGAGTAGGAATTAGGAACCCCCTGCATGCTCTCATCCTTAACTAGACACATATGTCCAAGAATGTTGCTAACCTTGTGATTTGTCACACAAATCTTGGTCCACACATGAGAGTATTCTGCCTGTTATCACAAAGCTAAATCTTTCTGTCATAGGGCAAGTCAATGTTACACCTTTAGCAAATAGGGACACCCCCCTTGGTGCGGAAGAACCAGAAGTGAAGGGGAGGCAGCTCACGCAACCTCCCATATCTATTGGCTGAATCCACCTGTGCATTAGAACTAGCAAACCCTCTGTCGATTCGAGAAAAATTACCAACACAATGCAAAGGTCCGGTCAACCTATGAGTTCTAAGGCATGAAAATACAACTCAAGTGAATGATGACCCACTACAAGAGGTCAACGATAAAATAGAAGATACAATACAGGAGGCCAAAGGGAAAATAAGACCTAAGGCATTAAGAGTTTGAGGGAATAAAAATATAAGCTTGCAGACTTGACTCAAAACCCTAACCCTAGGTGGGCACAACCATTGGCTCCGACTAGGGATGTGTAGGCGTAAGGCTGCAGCGAGAACTAGACCACTCCAGGACAAACCAGGAAAAATGCAAAACACAAAACACCACTGACTATACAAGGAAGGTATAGACTATTCACACCTAATTTACAATGTGCACTCCAGATATTCATTCATGAGAAATAAAGTTTAAGGAATTGATCGTGCACAGGAAATTCTAGTAGTTCACCATTTAGGGCCTAGAGAAAGTAGGAATCTTCTCCATGAGTATTGCTGATTTGATATGGGCCCATCCATAAGGGCTCAAATTTACAATGCTTGCCCTTATCTTGGTTCTTTGCATTCCAAACAAGGACCAAATCGCTTATCTGAAACTTCCTTTCTATAGCCCTTTTGTCAAACAAATATTTCACCTTTTGTTGCTTCTTGATATTTGTCTTCTGTGCTTCTCTTCTAATTTCATCCAATGCAACTAGTTGATTTATCCTTTCATTCATTGAATCCTCAATCTCTTTATCATTTTCTTGTATGAATCTATAAACTGGCAAGAGATTATTCACAGGTAACCTAGCTGGTGCACCATACACTAGCTCAAAAGGTGACCTCCCAATTGCTTTCTTCATTATTATCTGGTCAGCCCATAGTGCCATCTTTAACTTTGAATCCCATGCCCTTTTGTTCTTGTCTACCATCCTTTTGATGATCTTCATAAGGCCTCTGTTACTTGATTATGCCTGACCGTTTCCCTGTGGATGATATGGTGATGCATATGACAAATCAATCCCATAGTTGTTACAAAAATCAACAAACTCACCAGATCTGAAGCACATGGCATTGTCTATGACCACTTTGACTGGCACTCCAAATCTGATAATAATGTGTTCCAAAATGAAATCCATCACCACCCTTCTTGTAGCTTTCTTAGTTGGAATGGCTTCAATCCATTTAGTAAAATAGTCAGTAGCGACCAAAATCCAACTATGTCCTCCACTTGATCTTCTAAAATTTCTCCTATAAAATCAATTCCCCATTACTGAAATGGAGCCTCCACAGTTACAGTTCTAAGGGGTAATGCACCTTCATACTTAAGTTTTCCTGAGAACCTTTGACAGGGATCACATTTTCTTACCATCTTCTGTGCATCTAAGAAAAGGGTCAGCCACCAATAGCCTGCTCTAAGAGTTTTGTGAGTTGTTGTCTTGGCAGTGTAGTGTCCACAACACACTCCTTTGTGCATATCATTTAAAATATCTGTAGCTTGATTTTCATCCACACACCTAAGCAGTACACCATCAAGATTCTTCCAATATAATTCTCCTTGAATAATTATGTATTTGATAGCATGTAGCTTTAAGGTCCTTTTTTTACTATCACTGAGATGGGAAGGACAATTCAAATTCTACAAATAATGCACAATATCCTTGTACCATTCAGATTTTGACATGTTAACAACTTCATCCTAAACTACATTTACCTGGCATGCTTCCAAATTTGATTGTCATCATCTTAGCCAAACCCTGTCCCCTTACCAATTTTGTAATTTGTATCTCAATGTTGAACTCTTGTAACTTGTTAATCCACCTGCATCTTCCTGTCACTTCCTACTGAGTGAAATGTCCTTAACTGCTACATGGGGCACATATGCAACTATCTGAGATCCTACTAAGTATGGTCTAAATCTCTTGACTGCCTAACCAATGCATATGCCTACTTTTCCATGATATCATATTTCAATTCAGCTATCTGCAATGACATGTTAAAGAAAGCAATAGGTTGCTCAAAACCATCTTAATTTTTCTGTAATAAACATGCAGCAATAGTGTGAAAAGAGGCAAATGAGAACAACTAAAGTGGCCTAGAAAAATTAGGAGATCTCAACACAGGAGCCACCTTTATAACTTCTTTGATGTTCTAAAATGATCTAGTTGCTTCACTTTCCCACTTGATAGTTTCACCCTTCTTCAACATTTTAGAAATATCCTTTGTAATCTCTGCAAAGTTGGGGATGAATCTTCTAACAAAGTTAATCTGCCTAGAGAAAGATTGAATGCCTTTCACCATTTTAGGAATTTGAATTCTATCAATTGCAGTAACCCTTTCAGGATCAATCCTAACTCCATCCTTGGAAATAATGTGTCCCAATAGTTTTCCTTCTACTACCCCAAAAGTGTATTTCTTTGGGTTAAGTGAAATGCCATATTCCAATGCCCTAATAAAAATTTGTTCTAGATGCATGCAGTGTTGCTCCTCCTTTTTTGAATAAGCAGTTAAATAATCCTAATATACAGCCAAAATTGAGTCAATCAATCCTACAAAAGCAACATCCATAGCCCTCTGAAATGTAGCACCTGCATTTGTTAGTCCAAATGGCATTCTTACATATACGTAAGTCCCCCATGGAGTGGTGAAGGCAGTCTTATATTGTTTAGATTCTTTTACCTTCACTTGATTATATCCTGAAAATCTATCCATCATGGATAAAAGCTCACAACCAGTTACCTTCTGCAACATAGCCTCCATGTTAGGCAGTGGATAATTATCCTTTAAAGAAGATACATTCAGATTTTTTAAGTCCACGCAAAGTCTTATATCACCATTTTTCTTTCTAACTGGGACACAATTGGACACCCAAGTTGAGTGTCTTATAGGCACAATTATTCCAGCCTCCCTAAGCTTTACAAGCTCTTCTTACATTTTTGGAACCAAAGTTGGGTTAATAGGTCTTTGTTTCTATCTGAATGGCTTAGCTTCAAGCTTCAAAGGAATCTCATGTTGGAATAAGTCTTCTCTATAAGCTTTTAGGTCCTCATATGACCATGCAAAGACATGCTTATATTTTTTCAATAATGCAATCAACATACTCCTAATGTGTGGCTTGAGCTGTTTGCCAATATATACCCTTTTGGGGGCATGGCATGTCCCCAAGTTTATCTCCTCCAAGTCATTCTTGTTTGTAGGAGATGCCTTTGTAACTAATTGGTCTCTATTGTCAAATGCTCTTTCTAAAGCAACTAGCCCTCTGGGGATTTTATTTGTTTGAAGTTGAATTACTTCTTTCCCTAAAAGAGTCTCTTTTCCATTCACAACTTCTACAAAGTTCTGAAAATCAATCTCCTGGTTCTCATATTCATCTATGCAGTGTAAGAACCTCAACAAATCTCTATCATCATCAAACACCCTCCAACTACATATATTATCTGGTACTACAGGTCTAATTTTAACTTCAACATTTGTAACATCAGACAGGGTGATATCATCAGGCCTTATGGCCACATTAGCTAAAAAGTCTTCCATGACATTCTTTGATCTTTCTATCCAATCTATTGAAAAAGCATCAAATAATTCAACTGTGTCCCATACAACATGCTTATACTGTTTTAACCTCTTATTTTTTTAATCATATTTATCTCACTTGGGAAACAATTAATTCTGAATCTCCAAACGCTTTTAGCTTCTTAATCCCATGCTTCAAAGCAATATTTAATCCTAGGAGCAGAGCTTCATATTCTGCAATATTATTTGTGCAGGCAAACTTTAATAGGAAAGAGAATTTTAGAAGCTTACCTATTGGAGACAAAAACACAACTCCAGCACCAGAACCCTCCTTTGAACAAGCTCCATCAAAATACATAGTCTAGAGACCCTATTGGTCAAGTTCTTGAATGCAAAAGTCTCTCCCTCCACTTCCTTGATCATCTAAGACAATTCTAAAATTTTCATAGTCAGTATCCACAAAACAGACATGCTCTTCTGAATCTTGATCTTTGACAGTTTCTGGTGGCCTCTCTTCTCTGACCAGTTTGACATCTCTACCATTCATTGGGATCACAGCATATGATAAATCTAACTGCATGCTGCCTCCAACCAATGTTGCCCATCTTCTTGACAACAACATACCATACTGTGGCTTTATGTCAACTACTGTTATGTTCATTCTGTAAGTTTTTTCTGGATATGCTGCTAGCATAAAATCCACATCCTTCATAATTCCTATAACTGGTACCTCCCTAGCATCCATTGCATAGTATTTTCTGCATGCCTTATCTATTTTCAGTCCAGCTTGTTGCATGATAGCCAGAGGCATAATATTTGTTGATGCTCCTGAGTCAAGCATACAATTCTTGATTACTTTTCCATTGATAACAAGGGAGACATAGAACAGTTCAACCTGTGAAGGGCATTTTGTCATTGTCACCCCCAAATAGACTTCAGGAACCTCATCCTCATCAATACACAAGGCTTGTTTCTTACCCTGAGTCTCAACATTCTATTCGGCCTGACAAGCTACTCCTAAAATTAGAGACAATGCTTTATTCCTGAATTCTTCAACTTTCATCATCTCCATAAATGGAATAGAGACCTTTATCTGGGATAAAACTTGAGTTATGTCAAAAGGAGCATAATTTTGTATAACAGTTATAGCTTGAGCTATAGTTTTATTCTTATCCTGAGCTGATCCAACCTTAATTTTAATGGCCTTCTGATTATCATCCATGACTTGAGAATTCTTACTTTGATCCTCATTTTGGGGAGCTTCATTTTCTGGTCTTTGAGAATCATGACTTGGTTTTTGCTTAGAAATTTTCTTATTATTGTTCCATCGAGTCTTATGTGGTTGAGCCCCTTTATGATTATGCACTGGTTGGTTCACAAAGGTGTCTTCTGGTCGATGTGGATCACCTACCTGAGCCTTACCTCTAAGGTTGTAGTTGCTTTTGACCTGAGCCACTATTGTAGCTGTGGGAGCTCTAATCTCTTCATCAGAAGGCCTTCTCAAGTTATTTAGAAAGATACGTGAGTCCTGAGCATAAGCACAGTTATCTTCATCATCCTCATCACAGGAAATCTCCTGGCAAACCTAAGTCCCATAATTCATGCTTTCATCAGCATCATAAGAAGAATACTCCCTATTTGTGAACAACATATTGATACTATCATCCTCCATACAATGTGGCTCATTGCATTCATCACAAGTAACAACATTATTATACAAAGATTGAGCAATTATACATTGCGATTGTGAGTGAAGCATCTGACAGATTATGCACCGTGGGGTATCATCAACAATATTAATAGCCTTCTTCAAAGGATTAAGAGTCTCCTTAACATTTTGAGCTCTTTGATTAGTGTTGCTATTTGGGAGAATGGGTTTACCATTATGCCAATTAGTGTTATATGGCATATCATGCAATGATGGTCTCTTCTCTTGTCTCTGGTAAACCTGCCTTTCGGGATCTATCCCCTTTTCATTTTTAGCAAGTCTATAACTTAAGTCCTTAACAATAGTTGTCAATTTATCTAATTTCTCTTCGGAAGTAGATGCATTACCTTGAGTACTTTGAGACTTATTATTTGGATTTTGTAGAATCTTTACATCATCCCTTCTATTTGTCTTACCAAAAGCTTTCCTGTTATTTTCAATGTTGGTTGCAATTCTAAAAAGCATCCCTGAGGCTAGTAGGACCCTTATCTCTTAACCCATAAGCTGTTTTAGCATCAAAAGCATTTATGTATAGTACCATGCACATTGGTTCATTAGGCCTCATGTGAAGTGGTAATTTGTTCAACACTCTAGTGAACCTAGCATTAAAATCTGCAACCTGCTCATTTGACCCCTTAGTAATACCAATGAATTCATTTATAAAAAATCTTGGATCAGTCTTATCACCATATTGTTCTTTAAAAATCCTTCTGAAGTCATCCCATGATGAGATACTCTAGTCAAGCATACTTTTATACCACTCTCTAGCTTCATCAACTAAGGACTACATAAACAATTTCATAAAAACATCTTCATGTTCAACCTCAAATTTGTCCATAACATTCTGAAAGGCCTTCAAATGATCCTCCCCCGACACAGCATTGTTTCATGAAAATTTTGGTATCTGAGGCCTTACATGTTTATCAATGGGATTAGGGTAACATGAATGCCATTAAAAACTAACTACCTAAATCTATCCAATTGCATAGGCTGTCTACCAAACTGATTAATATTTGCATTCCTATTAGCATTCTAATTTCTCACATTGTTCAATGGTAACCTAACATTGTTTGTATTTTGTCTCTGATCATTCTGTTGATTCTGAACTTCATTTCTTTGTTGGTTTCTCAGCACATTTGCATTATCAAGGGTGGGAACTGAATCATGTTGAGCAATTTTTAGAGCTTGCACCCTTTGTCTCATATCATCTCTAATCCTCAAAGCCTATAAATATTCTAATTCAGCCCTCAGGTTCTTGATTTCCTTAGCTAATTCTTCATCTTTAGGCGTAGAAGAGCATTCCTGAAACACCTTTGATCTCATTCTCAATCTATCACCTTGTTGTCTTTCAAATACATCTTAAATTTCAGCCTCTATGTTTGAAAAATAAGGTGCTTGCTACTCTGAAGATCCTGGATTATCTTGGGTATTATCATTGTTTCTAGGGCTAGGAGAACCTTCTTGACCGAATTGGATGGTCCCTTTTTTCCTATACATCATTTTTCTGGGCAATTCTTCAAACAAAGGATTATGCAAGGATCTTCTCCCTTGCATACAAATTTCACTTTACCGGCTGGGAGATTTGTTCAGAGTCGCCACCTACAACTAGGAATCAGTTTTTCTTTTTAAAACCAGGGTTCTTACACAAAGCATCCCTAGTAGAGTTGCCAAATCTATTGGATTTTATCCCAAACTGGATGCTTCCTAGTTATCCCTATAAGGTAGCCATCATTGATCAACAGGATTTCTGGGCCAGGGGCCAACAATACACGAGATAGACCCTATAAATATCTCCTCTTCTTCTTTAGGCTCTGTAGAACCAAGGGGGGTATTCCCTATTCAACATCCATAAAATATGCCTGTGAACTTACTGGGATGTTGACACAAAGTAGATAAATCCTCTCTTATGCAGACCAAAACTGTGAAATAAGTGCAAAGGGGCTAGCTTTGGGCCTATGCTCAGTTGTGAGGCAAACAATTTTGGTCCTAAAACTACTTCTAATATCCTAAAGGTTTATATTTGAAGTTTGAATTTGTATTTTGTATTTGGATGCAAGACTGGGACCTTAGGTTGTAGCCTCAATACAAGACTAGACTGGTGCCTATCTTAGGGCTCAGAGTCAATAGACATACATATGTGAATGACTACCATAAATTTGAATCAATAACTGAGTTTCAAGGGGAGAGTTTTCAGTATCTGCCTTACAGATACTTCCCAAGACTGAATATTTGTCATTCATACTTAATGATATCCCTGTTGCAGTATACCTTTCCCAATGCTTAACCTAAAATGTTTAATTTGTTCCTTGAACAAAGATAAGAGATTAGACATTCAACACGGGAAATCCATGTTCCTGAATCCAAATAACCCTTAGCTATTTTGACTCAGAAGAAAAGATGCCCACAACTTGGAGACAAATAACCAAACCCATGCAATGATGCATTTCTCATATAAAAACAACATGAAACCAGGAAAATTATGCATAAAACATACAACATATGATTCATAAACTCACAAGGCACCCAAAAGAGCGACCAGTAAAACTGTATCACATTACTCCACCAAAAATTTTCCCGGGTCTTCAACAACCTTCAATGAGTAACACAGTTTGCCTTTTATAGCAAGAACGTGTACTCATCAATCAAGGTACATGGTCAATTCCAACTTCTACCAGATACATTGCACTATGAAATTGGCACCTAAAACATTGAATACTCTAGGCAGAAGAAGAAGGAAGAGCAGATAAAATTGGGAGTTGTGCAATCACCTAGAGATTTTCTTCACAAATTTGGTAGTTGGCCGGTCAATCAAACCCATACCCCTGCAATTTCTCCATTAATGGCCAACCTACCCGTAGCTTCGTTCTTTGCAATGCTTTCCCGCCTGGAATGCAGCTGTGAATGCACAGGAAATCCTTCGCTAAAATTTGAAACAGGGCCGTCAATTTCCTCAAATCATGCTAAAAAGTCATCAACCAATGAGATCGTGCCACACAGGCGGCTTTAGCTTCTTTGACTTTTCTCATCGCAACATACATTTTGCCTTTTCGCCCTTTGTACATTCAGATCTTTGTATATGCAAAAGCACATACATACAACTGCCACATACAAGCGTGGACCCCAGATCATTATAAAACAAATTGCAATCGCATCCAGGTATGGCTTGTACATTCCCTTTTGCATCTCACCTTGCATATCGCATTGTATATTGCATATACAATGTGCAATATACAAGCCACGGACCCCAAACCATTATGAAGCACATTGCAATCACCATCGGGTCTGAGCCTTGTATCTAACTCCTTGTATATCACATTATACAAATGCAATATACATACAATGCAGATTCTAGCTCATCTATCAATTAGATTGTAATAATCTTTGAAATCTGGCATTGTATCTACCTCATTGTATATTGCACATACAATGCACAATATACAAGCTATGGACTCTAGTCACTTATTCGCCAGAACACATTTTCCTTTTGTGTCCGGGTTGTATGTGTGCCTTTGTATATTGCATTGTATGTCTCACATTCATACAACCCATGGAACATAGAATAGTGTGGGCCCCACCAGGTTCCTGAATACTGTTGACTTTGACTGCTCCTACCCTGCATATTTCACTTGTATCTTTTCATTGTATGTTTACTTGTATATCACATATACAATGCGGCTTGTATATGAAGCGGACCCCACCAATTGTATCTCCCCCTTTGTATGTTTGCATGCATCAGCTGTCAGGGAGACCCTTGCATCTTTTCCTTTGCATGTACGCTTTGTATATCTCCTTTGTATCATCAGCCATCGGAATGACTGTTTGTTGAACTACCGATGCATATGGTTTTGCTGATGAAACCTTTGTATGTTTTCCTTTGTATTCTACCCTTGTATCTTTGCGATGTACATTTTCCATGCATATCACCATTGTATCTACCCATTGTATATCGAATATACAACAACTTATACATGCAAAGCATCCATAAAAGCACAGAATCTACGATGGAATATGCCAAATACAACCTGATATGTATGCAAAGATACATACAACCATTTCTCACTATTTCTAAAGCTGATTTGACTTATTTTTTAGGTCCGGCCAATGCACATTTGCACTTGTACATACAAAGACACATACAATAGAATTCACCACCGCATAAAGGGTTTTTTGACTTAGCATTTTTTCTTAAGCGCGACGAGAGAAAGTAATAATGCAATGCAAAGGAGCCGGTCAACCTACGAGTGCTAAGGCATGAAAATACAACTCAAGTGAATGATGACCCACTACAGGAGGTCAATGACAAAATAGAAGATACAATGTAGGAGGCCGAAGGGAAAATAAAACCTAAAGCATTAAGAGTTTGAGGGAATAAAAATATAAGCTTGCAGACTCGACTCAAACCCCTAACCCTAGGTGGGCACCACCACTCTCTACATATTGCATTTGATGGGGTTAACATGAATTGCAGGTATTAAGGATACTTTGATTCATCTTTATAGTTCTCTGTATTGTGTGTGTTTTTTTTTTGCGTCCTTTCAAGGAGAGGAATAAGTAGCTTGGAAAACTTGTTGTTAACTGTTGTCTGCTTTATGATCTCTTAGGGGGGTTCTTGTATTACTAAGTGTGAAAGATACAACACAAGGTGTCGATATCATCAGTCCATTGAAAGGGTGGTTGGTATTTCCTGAATGATACATCAGTTTTATGCATGTTGACTCTGTGACCCATTGGATTAGGCACTGGTCTTTTTCTGATTTAACTGAAAATTAGATCCAATTCAAACTAGTCATGTGTTCAGTTATATACCTATTCTTGACTAGGATATGAGTTGTATTATTATAGGACCCACCCAATCCAAATAGAATTAGTCATGTCTCTGGTAAGATGTTATTGAGAACTTTCTGTTTTGATACAACATTCGGTAGAAGTCTATGTGTATCCCTTGAATGTTGTATAGGTACACCCACCTTGGTCATGTAGAACCAAAAGTGCAGAGGATTTTCAACTCCTAGGAGTTGTAATCCTATTCATTGCCCACTGACCCGAAATCCCTGAGCATAAGAAAGTGGCTAGTCTTTAGGGGGTTTTGGACTAAATCAGTTGGAAGAACCAATAGGAAGTCAGTACAACCTCATCCTTAACCTCTGCTACATCCTTCTTTCTCTAGATCTTATCCATTTCCTTCCTTGGTGAAGTAACATCAATGGGTTTCTTATACCTTTGAGGGTATCTTGCTTCATTGCACTCAGAACAACTACATATGTCTTTCTGAGCATTTTCATTCCTTCTTGCCTTTGATATGCAGTTAGTTGCTTTGTTGCCAAACTTATTACATGTATGACAGTATCCATTAAATAATTAGACAATGTTCCTATTATACCTTGGTATTCTTCTTCTGCACTCATTTACTTTGTGTCCCATCTTATTTCATGCAAGACATCTAATAGACTTCTGACTTACTTCACTTCTGCATTCAGCAGCTCTATGACCAAATTTACTACATGCATAGCATTGACCAGAGAAAGATGGAACATTTTGATTCCTTCCACTTCAACATTCTATTGCTTTGTGTCCATACTTATTGCAAGAATGACAAAAACCATTGAAAGATGGGTACCTTTGAGCATTTGGTTGTCTTACCGAAGGTCTTCTGGCTTTATTCCTTCGATTCCAGACCTACTTGTCATTATTCTTCTTTTTTTTAGTGTTTGATGTCTGTCCTGATTTTGAGCTTTTATCCTTTTCAAATCCTAAGTCTTCTTTATCGTTTGGACCTTTCTAAATTGCAATCAATTCATCAAGCCTTGAAGTGCTCAACTTGAATTTTTCTTCATGAATTCTTTCCTTCTCTAGATCTGATTTTAGTATCACAACTTATTCTTCAAGTCTTGTACATTCATCAGATTTTCTTTTCACAACTATATTAAGACATTCCTCAATTCTATTATTTTCTTCAACTTGCACCTTCAGAATAGTGATGGTTCCATTTTCTTGCTCCAATTGTTCATAGACTTTCTTATGCTTATCTTTGAGCTTCTTGACTTTTACTTTTAGATCTTTGTTTTCTCCTTTAGTTCTTTCAAGATCTTCAAGAGCAGGATTGAGTTCTCTTGTTTGGTCAAGCATATCATCTTCTTCAATGAGATTAATAGCAGGTATCTCTTTTGGAGGAATAGGTAGCCTTTTAGCAGCCATGTGTTCAATCTCCAAGATCTTCCTTGAGCGGTTAAGCTTTTTCCAAAGGGCTTGGCTTTGATACCAATTGTTGAACACCTAAAATACTGAGAGGGGGTGGTGAATCAATATTCTATTAAACCATTTACAAATCAAACTTCTAAACCAATCAATATACTTAAATGTAGTTAAGGAGATTAAGTATAAAACAAACAACCAAAACCAATAACACATGAACACTAGATTTACATGGAAAACCTAAGAAGATAAAAACCACGGTGAGGATTAGCTCACAATATATATCAATAAGGCAACCAGTTAAGGTTGATACAATTGGTGGACACACTATCCAAGAATGCTCACTGCATGTGGCTCATTGCCAAAGGACTCACTATCCTAAAAGAAAGAGATAGAAGAAACAACTCATTGCCAAGATTTGAACTATTATAGTTGCATCTAACACATGCATGGAGTATACTTCCAATGAATCTCAATTTTAACCACAACATTATCTTCACAGCACCACTGAAAGATAGTAGACACCTTCTGCTCACTACATTTAGTAGTCTAACACATGAAGGCTTGTACTGCTCCACTCACTCAACCACCATGTTACTCACATCATATCCATCATGCTCACACCCAATCACAGCCTCTTGACACTTATTTATATTGTCTTCAACCTTGAGAACATTCTCCAAGGTTGGCATTACACCTTGACATAGAGAATTCAAATTAGGTCTAGACCTAAACATTCCTGCTGTGGAAAGGAATGAAAGAAAACCACAACACACTTTAGCTTGGACCTAAATTCATCTAAGCATGCTACTCCACACTTTTGCAATCACCAAATCAACTCCTGAATTAGTGTAAAAACCCAAGGTCAGCCAAACCTATGTTAACATAATGAACTTTTAAGTGCATGCTCCTCAAACCTAAATATGACTTCCAGATCACATGCAAGGCTTCAACACAATCTTGAGTATTCCAAAATCATCTTGAAACTTCCTGAAATCCATCAAATTCCTCCACAACAACTTTCACTTGCCGCACAACCTTATCATGTTTACCTAGCAAACTCAAATATCTCTGCCATACACTACAACTCAATAAGTCCTCTTCTGAAGCACCAAATCATGAATAACCTTGACTAGAGAATAATAGGAACCTTATAAGTATGTTTCTAGAACCACAAAATGAAAATCCACTTTGCGAAGAAATGCAGAACAAAGACATTTCTCCCTGACATCTCTACAACACTCATAAAGACAATCCAAATTCTGGTGAACACAACTTCCTCTGCACAATGAATCAGAGTGCAAAACTTAGAATATAACATCTCTAAACATTTCTTAACAACATATCCCAACCACAGGGACAGATCTTCTATAAAGAGGAAATGCAGAGCAGAACTAGAACACTACTCTATTAAGTCAGACAATCTCTTCAACACACTATTTCCTTTATTAATCAATTTTTCTCAAAAGCACTTGTAAACCAACAATCAGAACCATATTCTTAACATCTTCAGTATCACTTCAAGGCAACCAAATCATCTTCAACAAAGCATCTCAACCAAAAACTTCATGCACTTACAACATTCTCATCTATGTTCATCCAGTAGATGCAGTTGACACCAATGACAACAGAAGCTTGTTGACATCAATGACAACATCGATAGGACATACTTACAATAGATACCTATAGGGCCTAATGTTGGGTGGTTGGATCCCTAGTACTAGTTGAATGACATGATCATGATCTATTTTTTGAGGTAATCCTTTTGGGATCTCCCCAAAAAATATTGATTGCTTATTTATAATTGCTTGCAAATCTAGTGGCGTATAAGCCTTTGAGTGATATGTGCATAGTAAAAACTATTAGGCCACAAGCCCATCTACCCCTTTATTAATAATCTTAGAAAATAGAATTTGGATAGACCATGCATACCTCATATTTGATGCAATCCTTTAATCCCCCAAGAAATAGTTCCAACAAATTTTCCACTCTTAAAGACAAAGTTTGAAATTGATGAATATAATCCTTGACCATACATGTTTGCATTAATTTAGCAATCTGCCTAAAGCAGCTATCCATAACATTATCACTGTAATGAGTAGTGAGCTCCTCTTGGAAAATAGACCAAGTGACAACACATCCCTTATTTTTCTTTCCTTCACATAGCCAACAATAACAAATGAATTGGTTAGATTCAAAGTATAAGTAAGCCATTTCCACCTTTTGTTGATAAGGAACATGATGAATGCCAAAGAACTGCTCCATTTGGTAGAGCCAATTGGTAGGATGTTTTCCATCAAACTTCTGCATATCCAACTTTGGTGTGAAGTGTCTAGCCATAGAATTATTTAGGTGATGATCCATCTTCAAGTTTGTTTCAAACCTAAAATTACCTTTCCCCTTAGGAGACTCATCTTCCTCCCAATCCTAGTTGTGTGATTCCTTATGTTTGGGATCTCTAGGATGTTTTCCATAAACAAATTTCTCCATCATTTTCTTGATATCACTTGACTTAGCCAACCCTTGCATTCATTTTGACACAATTAACAAGATTTCATCCTTCATCTTGTTGGTTTCAAGTTCTGAATGTGTTTAAATATAGATTCATTTTCTTTATGAACAATCTCCCCATTTTCCACATCCTCATTGCCTAGAGATTTTCTAGTTGTGATAACATTCTTTTTGCCTCTTGTTGCAGGCCCTGCCATGATGTAAAAAATAATATTGCAATAAATCATAGAAAACAAGTCCAAATAATCTAAATTTTTTATTGTAACTTACTTGGGTCTAGATCTCACTTCCTAAAATTTTTTTCAAAGAAATTAGCTAATTTGCAGCCTTGAGAGCGAATTTGATGGAACACTAATTTCATAATAAATTCCTTAGATCTGCTCAAAATGCCTTCAAATTAGGATTATATATATATATATATATATATATATATCAATGCATCCTCATCCTCATTCAACCTTCCAGAAATTAGGAAAAAAATCACTAAATTGCAGCCCTATAAGTGAAAATGGTGGAAACCCTAATTCTACAATAACTCTCTTAATTCTACTCCAATTACCCTAAAATCTAGACTATAGAAGCTTCAATATATCTTTAAAAAACCCTCCAAAAATCTTGAAAATATTCACCAAAATGATAGAGATATACATTTCCCAAAATGACCTCCAAAATTTTAAAAAATCACCTTGTTTCTTGCCTTCATGGTGCCAAGATCATGCTTCGATACCACTTGTAATGATATAAATTGCACAAGAGAAGAATATAATAGGAAATACTTTGTAGCTAATTGATATTAATATAGAATAACAAGCCACTTCAAGGGGGTAAACCTCCAAATATCTCCAATGAGAACACAATTTGCAATCTGATGATAATAACATACCACTACCTCCTATACATACCTTGTTGAAGCAACCAAAATCAACAAGCACAAATATAATAACCTTCCATAAGTGAAAAATGGAGCACAAGATAATAGCTATCATATACAAATGAGAGTGTAAATTTACAAATAGAAGCCTTGCATAAATAGGCAAGGAGGAGGATGTAGGAAGGTAGGAATCAACTACTGGCCACCCCTACAAGTATGCAACACTTGTCTAACTCACATGACAAGTGTGAGGGAAAGTGGAAAGTGGAAAGTCAAAATGAAATAGGTGTCTCATAAAAGTGAGTACATATGTCTCAATCACATGAAGCGAGACAAAAAGGTACGAAGCCCAAAGTTGGACTTAAGCTAGAGTGAATAGGTCAAACTAGGAAAGGGTTATTAGCCAACTAGTATGATAATGTCCCTATTTACACCAACACCCCCCCCCCCTTAAGTGCAAATTAGGGAGAAGTGATACAAAGATGATGATGGGTCCCAGTTACTAGGCCTTGTTAGGTACCCATGTACAGAAAAGTTTCTCATAAGAAGAGTAATGGAGAAAACCCCATGGGAAACAATTTTTAACTCATCTCCAAAAGAGAAAGTGTTGGTGCCTGCATGAGCAATCAGTTTTCAAGCATATAAACATGCAGGCACCTTCCCAAAAAATCCAAAAAGTTCTAAGTCTTTGGGCCTCCTCAGCATGTTTTAACATCAGCATCATATTTTCTTTGGAGGAGGTCATCATCATCATGTTTCCAGTTATCACCGTGTTGCTTGCGAGGGTCATCATATTTTCTGCCTGCATGATCTTTCGCGGGGTGATATTTTAACATCGGGTGATCTTTGTTAAGATCATCCTGATGATGTTGCTGTAAAAGTTCTAAGTATGATCCGATCTTCATCGGGGTCATCATATTTGAACATCGGGTGATCTTAGTCAAGATCATCCTGATGTTGTTTTATCACTTCATGTTCGTTGTTTTATCACCCTGATGATGCTGACGTCATTCTTAAGTCAGGGTGATATCTATTTCTCTGCCTATCTGCATCATGATATTTCCGAAGGAGGGGGTGATATTTTCATATTTGAATATCACCCGGATGTATGTTTGTTCCAGCATCATGATGATGCTGATATTAGGGAGATATCCGCCTGTCGGCTTCGTGCATTATCTAGTGGGGGGTGATCTTTTCAAATATCTGGCATATTCATCTATCACCCCGATCTTATAGTGGAGCTACAGTGCAGCATGATATTTGTGCATCAAGATGATATTTCCAAATATCCAGTTATCTTCCGAATATCATCCTGATGCCGACATGTGGTGATGACGTCATCAAGGTCCGAGGGGGTCATATTTCTAACACTGATCATCTTGTGGAGATCCCCCGATATTTGCAAACATGATGATGACATCATCCAGATATGAGGAGGTGCGCAATAGGCAGATATGCTGATGACGTCAGCAGGATATGACGGTGACGTCATCAGGATTGTTCATCGGCCAGACATTTGGTATCGGCTAAGCAGGAGGATCTTCCTTCGATGGATCAGGTTGTGTCGATGAAGGCGTTTATCATGCAGGTGATATTGTGATATGATGCTGACGTCAAGGTGATATTTCAAGCAACAAGATATCATGCTGCTGGAGGATGATGATGATGAAGGTTTATACTAGTGTCGTTGGGAGCAAAAGCACCGACATCATATATGCTCGTGACCTAGTATATAAGGTGATGAAGAAGTTGCTGCGGGGTGCATGTGGGATAATTCGACCCTGCATATTTTCAAATATCATGACGATGTATCTTGGCGGGAAACGGTTGCGACGCACAGTATTCTGCATTTCCCAAGGCCGCGAGTTGGTGCGCCATTAATGGCGATTGTTGCAGAGGTATGGGCGATGGTGTGGACGGATCCAATACCCGACTGAAGATGTGGATCCCTAGGTGGCGGTGCAAGGCTCGAGATTTCTTCCTGTCTCCTCTCCCACCTGCTGCATTGAATGTTTGAGCGCCAATCTGATGATACTGTGTATCTGGTAGTTTTTTTTGGTCAACCATGTAATTAAGGCTAAGCACCTCCTTGCTGTATTTAGCAGGTTGTGTTGCTCATTTGAAGGTTGTTGAAAGTTGAACATTTTGGCTCTATAATAAGATACAACTGGTTTTGGTTGCTCTGTGCAGCAAAGCTTGCGAGTTTATGTATCTCCTGTTGTACGATTTGGCATGAATCCACTGATTTCATGGTTAATCTTATATGAGTAATGCTGTGTTTGCATGTGTTATGCTGATTCTGTCTCCAGTTTTGCATGTATCTTTCTTACTGCAATAGGGATGCCATAAGTATCGACAGCTTAACACTCTTTATTGGGAGATATCTGTAAGGCAGATATCATGTGTATCCCCCTAAAATCTAGTTTTAGCTATTCATGCTGATCATTCACAGGTGTATGTCTACCGACTCCAAGCCCTGGATAGGCACCAATCTAGCTCTGTGTTGAGGTTATACACCATGTCCAGCTTTGCATCCAAAATCCATTTCAAACCATCTCATCCTTCCACCTGTTAGTTGTAGGATTAGAAGTAGGAACCCCTGCATGCTCTCATACCCAACCAGACATCATGTCCAAGAATGTTGCCAACCTTGTGATCTATCATACAGATCTTGGTCCATACATGAGAGTATTCTGCCTGTTGTTGTCAAGTTAAATCTTTCTATCTTTGAGCTAGTCAAGGTTACATCTTGAGTTATAGGGATACCCCCCTTGGTGTGGCAGAACCAGAAGTGAAGGGGAGGCAGCTCACGCAACCTCCTGTATTTAGTTGGCTGAATCTGCCTGTGCATTAGAAGTGGCAAACCCTAATGCTGATTCAAAAGAAAAAACCAACAGAAAGTATGCAAGAAAAAATGTACAAATGAAGAAGAATAAGATAGAAGGAGAACTCAACATGACCCCACAAGGACTACTTCTAACACTAATGTATAATATTGTCCCCCCCATAGGGGAGAAAGATGAGAAGGTCGATGTGACCCCCCCAGAAAAAGTGAAGGAATGAACTCCATGTGAAGAAATGGATCCTCCCAAAACTAAGATGAGAAGAGAAACCATGTAACCTCCCATCAAAATACCTCATGTAGTGTTGGTAGATGCTCAAAACTAGATGTTGAAGATGATCCATGAACACTGAATCACATTCTCCTCTTGGGAAGAAATAAAACTATAGAAGTGTGCAAGTGATCTTCCCATTCCATATAGGAGCATGCAGGAAGAAGTATGAAGGTCTTTCAATTTTGCATATGATCCAAAGACATAGATGATGCCCATGATGTCTTTGAAGGATACTCAAGTATCTCCAAGCCAATGTTGACATGTGACAAATGTTGATAACATGAATCAGGTACCATAAAAGATTCATGAACAAGGACCATAGATGTATGGTGAATGACTGATGAGAATCTAATACTATTGTAGAGGATGCCAAAATACATGATGACTGAGCCAAATATGTGGACTCATAAATATCTATAGAATCTGTCACAATAGAAGCTGATGTAGGCATAGAAAGAGCAATCATATATGAAGAAGACAATGGTGATGCAACTTCATCAAACTTGTCATCGAAAAGAAGACACATGTCCTCAAAGGTGTCTTCCAAATGTGAGACTCTACAAAAAGACACAAAATGTTAGCTAGAGTGCATCCCAATATAGTGGAAAGACGATAACAATATCTTGGTGCATAGAATCACTAGAATCCAATGAGATATCAACTCTAAATTTGGATGTAGCAATAGGTAGCGATCGTGGAGATGAGGTCACAATGCAAGTTGATGGACTAGATTGTTCATACCTAGATGGTGGTGTCTCACAAGTTGGCTTAGTGAGACAAGATTTTTTTGGAAGTGCTTTATAATGAGAAATAGAAATATCATAATGATGAATAATTTGTTCCATTTTGTCAAGTCGACGAGGAATACATTCATCTATTGTATGCCTTTTCATCCCACAGTATCCACATTTGAGTTTCCATTTATTATGAGGTTTACTTGAATGGAAAGGATTTGTTTCTACATTCAAATGAGTTGGTCACAATGACATCACCTCCAAATTTTCTCATCTGATGAAGCCTTTTTGTGCACTCCCTTGTTTTTCTTTATCCACTTGAATATTCTTGGGTGTTCCCTTCTTGTTCCTTCCCATGGTCATTATCAATTCTATCTTAATTAAAATTATCAATTACATAAAAGGAATATAATGATCACTTAGAAAGAAAAAAATAATCACAACTATACTCTTAAAATACAAACAATTTTTTATTAGTCACAAAAATTAACAAATTGACAAATCTATGTGTTATGTCAGAAAATGTCCCCTTGGGGGCTTTTCCCTCTTAAGGTTTAGCTCTCGAGTCCTTAGAATGCATTTAGAGCATGTTGCAAGTTAATTTTGAATCTTGATGAGAAAACCCTAAAGTCTTGTGGTAAATAGGACCTAGGGGTGCTATTTTGATGGTGCCTGCCTAAAATAGGGGGGAGGACTTGGGGGCTTGAGCCTTAGTCCCACCCTATTTTGGGTCAGGCCCTAATTTGAAACGTCAGTTATATGACTGTTGTTAGGTCCTATGCCGACACCAAAAGTTTGAATTATGAAATCCTTGGTGGGAATGTGTGTTGTTACATATATAAGCATGTTTAGGTTTTCATTTGTAAACTAGAAGATGATTGTGAACTTTATGCATACGTGCGATTTTAGAGCATCCTTGATATTGGTTGTTGCAGAGAAGAGCATTGTTAAATTATGTTTGTGATTGCAGATTTAGCTTCATCTTCTCATGTGATTGAAGAGCCTTCATTTATGTGAGATCTAAACTTCTAAGGTGACATTTATTTGTGTTTGAATCATTTATCATTTGGATTTTTCCTCTATCCCGCAGGGATACACACTCGTTATTTGACAATAGTGTTTGGAAGACTTGAATGTCTCTCCAGGGCTTGACTGAGGCAAGCCTCTAAACACCCCAACCCCCAATCACACTCCTTTGTGATTGTAGGTTATAGGTACCAAGTTTTGAGGAGTGGAGTTGCAGAGGAAGGTTGTAGACAACAAGGATTCAGGATCCAAAAAGAAAGGGACAGTATTGAACATTTCAGGACATGGACGCCTAGGGCAATGTCCTCCAGAATTTTAGAGATAGGAATCAGAGTTACAGTGACATCCTACATCTAAAGGAGCTTCCACATCCTGAAAATTATCCTGCCTTGGACAAGGGTGCCTAGGGCAGTGTCCTCCACATTTCCAGCGACAAAAATAATCAGAACAATGATCATCTGTGCTAGAAGGAGTTCTGCATTCCGTGAAGAAAATAGTGCCTTGGACTTGGGCACCTAGGGCATTGTCCCTGAATATTCCAAATTTTAAACTTCAAAAAATGGTCAGTTATTAATCTCTGTCCTCTTCCTTAATCTATAAGCATTTGTCTGAATTTACCAGTTTATTCACTGTTTTGCATAATTAGGGTTTCTTGCACATTTAAGGATTAAAGTGAGATATTAATTAGCAATTTATGAGTTTCCACATCATTCCAAGTGACAGCCCAACCTGTTAGGTGAATGCTCTCGCTTAGTAGAGATTCAACTTGGTTGATATTTCCTTGAATGTTTGTAGTGAAAGGAGGATCTAAACCCATTAAACCCTCAAAACAAAATAATCAACCCCATCCCTCTTTTTACTACAAAACATTTTGGTGAACCTGTGTTTTTGAATTAGTGCACCCTGCTGAGTGTTGTACTCTAGATTTGCATTCATTCATCTTATTACAATTGAAAATTTATAAAAAAAATTGAAAATTTTTGAAAAAATTGAAAAAAATGGCATCTTAGGCTTGCATTTTGGCATAATTTGCATTAATTGGCATTTAATTTATGTTATTTTCATTAGATCTGATTTAAATTGCATAAATTCATCTTATTTTAATCACTTGCATTGCATCTTCATGCTTAATTTGTTAAAAATTGCTTGAAATTTTGCATTTTTCATAAAAACCTAGTTTTGCATTAGCTAGGGTTTGTAGTTAAAATCTTCTTTCAAATTTTACTACCCTTTTAAAAAAATCATTAGGACTGATTTATAATTATAGTGTCTCATCATAGTGCCCTCTTTGCAAAAATTCATGCCTAGGGTTTGAAAACCTTGCATTTTCACTAGATTTGGCCTTATCGTCTCTCTAGAATTGCATTATAGGCATGTTGTGAAGCATATTGTTGCATTATTGGACTGATATTGAGCTTATTATTTTCTTCCCCTCTTTAAATTCTTCACAACACCTCTTCTTTTAGTCATTTGCATTGAAAAATTGTGAAAAAAAGTGAAAAATCAAGCATTTTTACGTCATATTCGTACATAGTTTTGCACTTGTTCTTTGCATAAGCATTGAAAATATTTTAAAATCTGATCTTGCATTCATCTTATATATCTTTAATTTCAGATATTGCACTCATATTCAAGCCTACATTCATTTCTTAATCTCAAAATTTTGCTTCATTTCATAGCTTTTTGTGAAAATTGGCACATTTGTTAAAACACACATCGTGTATTTCAACACTAGTTGTTTATACACTTTGTTCACATCTGTTGATCCAAACCTTTAAAATCATCAATTAGACCCTTTTGTGTTTTACTCTTTCCTCCTATCCACTTTGTTTGTTGTGGACTTTGTGTGTATTTCTACCTGTTTCCCTCAAACAAGTGCTTCGGTGTGAAACTGTCTTAGTTATCTTGCCTTGTTGTTTACTTGATTGATTATGAAATTTCTAAGTTTTACTATTTAAAGACCTGATTCCTAAATCTTTTAATTATGGATACTTCTTGTTATTCATCTTTGGAAGCATTGTTTGCATACATCATAGACATTGATAATTTTTCCAAATTTACTCATGAATATCCTCAAGTCTTAAAACAAATTGCATATATCTATGATGTTGATATTTCTGTGTTCCACATATGATATCCTTTGCTATATATCTAATTTTGATAGTTTCACAACTATCATGGGAACATATCCCTTGATATTAGATTACCTCACTAAATTCATAGATAATAGTAAATATGTTGCATCATTTAGTAAAGATAACTTCAGTATGTTAGAGAAATCCCTAGATGACTTTATCTCTATTGCACATTTCACTACAAATACTATTGCTAATATATGTGATGATAACTTAGGTTTACCTTATGATCCCTCTCCTAAAGTTGTTCCTCCTTATGAGGACACTTTGATGCAAGAGGACGATTTCAGTGACACATCTCTTAACATCATACCACCATCTCTTTATTCCAATGCTCTTTCTGGCCAAGATGAAGTATTAGTGAATGAAGAGCTCCCACCACCTCTTTATTATAATGCTCTCTCTGGCCAAGATGAAGCATTTGTGAATAAAGAAGCCTCTCCAACCAAGAACATTCCATGGGTAGACAATGAGATTTCATCTCACAACAATAAAACCTCTCTCCCTATCATAGTGCATGAAACCTCTATGGATCATACTATCAATCTTCCTTCTTTAGTTGAATATTCAAGTACTTCAGACATCACTAAGGAAGTAAAGACCCTTGATCCCCTTCCTTTGGTTGAATGTTTAGGTCCCTTAGATATCACTAAGGATGTGAAAAACTTGATTTCATATTCTTTAAACACCACTAGAGAGATACAATCACCAACAATTAGATCCTCACAACACCTTACCTTCCCTTCATTCTTATGATTTCTTGAAAAGATGCAGCACTAGTGGATGAGGAAAGGTCTCTCACATTAAATCCCTTATGGATGGATGTTGAGATAACTCAAAACAAATCACTTTTTCCACCTCCTAAGAGGATAGTGAATAAGTATATCTCTCACTCCCTAAGCCACACTCGTTGTAGCACCTATTATAGTTTCTCTCAAGGGTGGCCTCCTCCTAGATATATATGTTGTTAGCATTGTGTGGTATCAAGTAAGTATTTCTAAACCTTTACCTCTGTGTTGTGTTTCCCATGTGATGTGCTATGTGTTGTTTAGGCCTCCTAGGATGACCCTTGATACTCTTGTAAGGTCAAGGATACCAAGAGACTGCCTTTGTTGTGATCCTTCTTCTATTTGTATCATCATTCTTCTATATTGCCTCTCCTCTATTTTCATTATTGTCTTTGTGTCCTAGGGACACCTTCCTACTTGATGACCCTAGGGCACTTATTTCTCTTCTCTTGATTTATTGTTTACCTAACTCTAGTGGTTTTATCTAGCTAAAGGATGACAAAAAACATATAATAATGATACATACCTAGTGTCCCTTCAGTGAGAAATCAAAAAATTGACCTAGTCCATACATGATGATGGGGTTGATATATATTATCTAATGCTTGGCTAGTAGAATCACTTCATGTGATATTTTGATGTTGTCTTATCACACTTACAAAATATAACAATACTACTACTCCATGCACTTTGTTTATCTTGATCTTTCCTTACTCGGCTCCTTATGTGAATGATTACATGTGTTGTTGTTTATCATGATTATATGGTTGCTAACACCTTTTCTTGCAGGAAATTGTGTGTTTGTGGGACCATTTGGCAATCATAAAGTGCATGTCACCTCTGGGGGTATGGGATTTGTGAGAGCCCATGTTCCCTTGTATGTTTTCTCTCTACCTTAATGTGCTTGATATTAATACACGATATCAACCACCTTAAGGTGGGGGCATATATAAGGTAAGCTGTTTGATGATTTTGGTACTAATGAAGCGTGTTTGTAAGCCCTCTGCAGAGGTGGGATATTGTGCATATCCTTTTATTTTAAGCCCTCTGTAGAGGCAGGGATGGTGTATTTCTTGAGGAGATTGCACATCCTGTCATTTTCTAGAAGTCCTCCAAGTAGGCGGGGTTGGTGTATCCTCCCTTAAGCGTGTCTTTGGCGATTGTTGTGGTGAAGCCCAATCGTCAGTGTGTGCCTATAATGTGCTTGAGATGGTAGAGAACCTAGCAATAGGTTTCTTCCATCACTTGTTTGTCATATTTTCTTCGCGCCTTCCATGTGTGTGTGTATGGCATGTTTGTTCCCAAGCATAGTTTCAAGACCGGTGGTGATGAGCTCCTCCTATGCTTTGGGATTTGTATGGCATGTTTCAACATTCTTAAGTGTAGTTTCAAGGCTAGTGGCAATGAGCTCCTCCTACACTCTGAGATTTGTATTGCATGTTTGTTTCCCTTTATGCAGTTTCAAGACTGGTGGCGATGAGCTCCTCCCACATTTTGGGTTGTGTGTTTACTTTCCATGTACTTGCATTTTGCATTTCATATATGAGAAAATAAAAAAGAAATAATCACTACATTCACTATATTCATTATGTTTTGCGTGTCTTCAATACTGTCTTCTCCATGTTTTGTGTCACTGTTATTGTCTTCTCTATGTTTTACGTGCCTATTACTGTCTTCAATGTGTTTGGCATGTCTTCACCATGCTTCACGTGTTTGTTATGTTTGTTGACCATACTTCAATGCATGTATGGGCCTTGCATTCATGCATACATTAAAGTGGGGGCTAAATGTTATGTTAGAAAATGTCCCCTTGGGGGCTTTTCCCTCTTAAGGTTTAGCTCCCAGGTCCTTAGAATGCATTTAGAGCATGTTGCATGTTAATTTTGAATCCCTATGACAAAACCCTGAAGTCTTGTGGAATAAAGACCTAGAGGGTGTTATTTTGATGACTACTGCTTAAAATAGGGGGGAGGACTTGGGCGCTCGCACCCTAGTCCTACCTTATTTTGGGTCAGGTCCTAATTTGAAGCATCAGTTATATGACCATTGTTAGGTCCTATGCTGACACCAAAAGTTTGAATTACAAAATTCTTGATAGGAATGTGTGTTATATATATATATATGCATGTTTAGGTTTTCATTTGTAAACTAGAAGATGATTGTGAACTTTATGCATACATGTGATTTTAGAGGATCCATGATATTCATTGTTGCAGAGAAGAGCATTGTTATTGTGTTTGTGATTACAAATTTAGCTTCATCTTCTCATGTGATTGAAGAGCCTTCATTTATGTGAGATCTACACTTCTAAGGTGACATTTATTTGTGTTTGAATTATTTATCATTTGGATATTGCCTCTATCCCGCAGGGATACGCAATCTTTATCTGACAATGGTGTTCAAAAGACTTGAATGTCTCTCTGAGGATTGACTGAGGCAAGCCTTTAAACACCACAACCCCCAACAACACTCCTTTGTGATTGCAGCTTACAAGTACCAAGTTTTGCAAAGTGGAGTTGCAGAGGAAGGTTGCAAACAACAAGGATTCTAGATCTAAAAAGAAAGGGACAATATTGAATATTTTAGGACATGGGCGCCTAGGGCAATGTCCTCCAGAATTTAAGAGATGGGAATCAGAGTTACAGTGACATCCTACATCTGAAGGAGCTTCCACATCCCAAAAATCAGCTTGCCTTGGACAAGGGCACCTAGGGCAGTGTCCACATTTTCAGTGACAAAAATAGACAAAATAGTGATCATCAGTGCTGAAAGGAGTTCTGCATTCCACAAAGAAAATAGTGCCTTGGACTTGGATGCCCAAGGCATTGTTCCTAAATATTCTAAATTTTGAACTTAAAAAAATGGCCAGTTATTAATCTCTGTCCTCTTCCTTAATCTGTAAGAATTTGTTTGTATTTACTAGTTTATTCATTGTTTTGCATAATTAGGGTTTCTTGCACATTTAAGGATTAAAGCGAGATATTAATTAGCAATTTCTATGTTTCCACATCGGTCCAAGTGATAGCCCAACCTGTTAGGTGAATGCTCTTGCTTAGTAGAGATTCAACTCGGTTGATATGTCCTTGAGTGTTTATAGTGAAAGGAGGAACTAAACCCATAAACCCTAAAAAAAAACAATCAACCCCATCCCTCTTTTTACTCCAAAACACTATGTTAATATTAAACCAAATTGACAACTAGAATTCCTAATCGAACAAAAATAATGTAATCATTAAACAATTATAGATTTCCAATGTAAAATAATCATTTGTAGTCACATACAATAAAAATTTCATAGATTTTCGTAGAAAAAACATAGAAAGCATTTGTAGATATGTAAGGTGGGACAAAATCATGGGTTTCTCTATTTTTCCCATTTGTCTCACTTTTAGGTGATGCATGTAACACACTTGTATTTTAGGCCTAGAATATCCTTAGATGACCAAGCTTGAGGATTGGACCCCTATTTTACCTCTCAAAAGCATGTTTTTCATATTAAATAGCATATTTGAACTTCAACATTGTCAAATTTACTCATTTTATAAGAAAATTTGACAAACCTGCCACCAAAATGTCACTTTACTTCTTACCTTTCTAATTATATATATTTTTTCTATTTTAAATACATTAAGATGTTTATTTTAATTTCTTTTTACTAATTTCTTCAAATTCCTCAAATACATATGTATTACTTTTTATTAATATTTTTTAATCAACCTATCTAAATTAAATAACCATATCAGATTGTTCTATGTGTCATTCTTTACAAATTCAAAAATATGTATTTTCAATTAATTTTATAGAATTTTTGTTACGCACATGCTTATTGATTTAATTTTCAAGATGAGTGCACTTAAGAAAATAAAATAAAAATTAATAAAAAAAATATAAATTTTGTAGTACTAACTCTTACCTGTCTTTCCACCAGATGGTTTTGAAAAATACTTAACGCAACAATAAAAAATAAGGGGGCACATGTGAGACACTATGTTATATTTTAGTGATAAAAATAGGAATAATTTTTTGTGCACTCAACATTTGACCCTCTTAATTTCACCCATTTTTAGACTTAGAGTACTGCAATTCTTATTCTGATGACATCTAAGTGAACTTTTGAGTGTAAGCATCTTGATTCATGTGTCCAAGTTCTAATTCAGTTGATTTTAGAAAATAAGTGGGTCACTTTTGACTCCCTTATTGTCCCCTACTTCCATGCACTTACCCATTAAACATGTCACTATCATTGGAATGGGTGGCCATATTAGGGTTTAAGTGAAGGCTTCCTCTTAACAAAGCACAATGATTGTTTGGATCCTTAGGCATAAGCAAAAATATGGACAGGATCAAATTATTAGAGACAAAGTAAATTTGAAAATATGTTATAATGTAAACCCTAAGTTTAAGTCAAGGGTGGGTAAGGTACAGATAAGGATAGGCAACAATTTTAATCACCAAACCCTAGAAAATGATAAGCAATAAGACACTAAAGATCAATGAAAACTCATAATTAGAAAATCAAAATATTAAAATTAAATTATAGATCTAAAAACTTAATGAGGGATTTAAGGTCGTTAGTTTATCGAGTTCACAAAAATGAAATGGAAAAATGATATCCCTTAGGCTAGAATTAGGTAAATAAAAAAATTAAGTAAAAATTAACCAAATGATTAAATGTGGGGTGTAGATGGAGTGGAATAGAATGGATCAAACTAGTTAATATCAAATAGTAAGCATAATCATACCATAAATAGTAATAAATGAGGAGAGAATATTTAACTTCAAGATTGAAGATTGAGTGCCAATTGATGACTTGATAGTGAACTTGATGTGCCCTAAAATCTAGAAATGTTCTAAATAGACTTGTGTATGGATGAGTTAGAATATTCTTCCATGTTCTATGCTAGACCATCACCTTTCTAGTTTTGGATTTGTGACTATGAACTCAACCTATGATGCTCTCTAGATTTTTACCTTTGAATTCTTTGGAAAGAAAACTACTAGATAATAATATTCTATGTCATACTCTTAGGTTTTTTTCAATCAAGCTACTAATATTTACAAATACTTCGACAGTTAGCAAGATTCAAACATGCATGTGGATTCTAGAATGATTGTTAGGTGATTCACATTCACTAGGATGAGTGTGATCAAATATGTTAGATTATTTACTTGATTCTTGAATTTGATTGTAGATGTGAATGATTGTTCTTTTGATAATTAATGATCCTCTCTTGATATTGAGTGGATTGAAATGAATGCAATTCATGTGTTTTTATCCATAAACATAACTCCAAATTGTCAAGATTTCTTAAAAGTCATCCTAAGACCAAAGTGTAAGATGGGAGTAGTTAGCTAAATGTTTGATTTTGATTTTTGTATTTAAGTGGATCATGATCAAGCTACAAAGATGACCTTGCACCCACAAACATGAGCTTGGTCAAACAACTAGGTTAGATTATAGATGAGGATTAGATTAATGATTAGAATTAAGTGGATGAGCCAATTAGATTGGGATTACATGCACATAAATACTAAATTAAGCAATAAACCTAAGGGTAAGTACAAGTAAAACTAGGTATGTGGACCCAACTATATACAAAAATATAAACAGAAAAAATGAAATAGACAAAAAGAACTACACTAAAGACTATGTATTATTCAATGAACAGGATTACATATTTATAGTTGGAGACTAGATTGACACCTCTACAATAGTTTGTAACACCACTGCAATTGTTTTACACATCTATGCAACATATTCAACATATGCATAATTCAATTATGAGTTATGTTAACACTCCCCCTTAATGAATAATAGAATTTCCATGAACTCCTGACATATCTCTACAATGTAAAACCTTTATCTTGCCCAATGGGTTAGTAAATACATTAGCCATGTTATCATCTGTATTACAATACATCAACTCTATCTCTTGAGTTTGAATCGTTTCTCTTACAAAATGATGTTGAGTTTCAATGTTTTTTGATATTGCATGATACACTAGATTGTTTGCCAACTTGATTGAACTTTGATTGTCATATTTGATAGGAGTTGGTCCTTCTTTCTTTTGTCCCATATCTTCAAGAATATGCCTTAGCCAAATAGCTTCACAAGAAATATTGCACAATGCTTTGTAGTCAGCTTTAGTAGAGGACAAGGAAATAGTTGGTTGATTCTTGTTGCTCCAAGAAACAATGCCTGAACCTATGTTGAATGCATAACTAGTTGTAGACCTTCGATCATCTAGATCACCTGCCTAATCAGAATCTGAATAACCTATCAACTCAACATTCAAATGGTTAGTATATTCAATACCAAAATTAATGTTTCCCTATAGTTATCAAATAACTCTCTTTGTTGCTTTCTAATGAGTCTCAAGAGGTTTAGCCATGAATTGTCTAAGTATGCTAATTGAATATGCAATATTTGGTCTTGTTGTGGTTAAGTAGTTCAAACTTCCAACCATTTGTCTATACAAAGTGCAATTTACTTTTGTTATACCATCATCCATAGAAAACTTAAAATTATGTTCTAATGGAGTTGATATTGCTTTATAGTCTTGCATTTTAAACCTTTGTATCATTTTCTTTGCATACTTACTTCAAGTAATTGAAGTCTTTCCATCTTCTCTCCATACCTCAATTCTTAAACAATAAAGCATTTGTCCAAGATCCTTCATTTCAAATTCTTGTGATAGATCTCTTTTGATTTCATCAATCAAGCCTATAGCACTTCATATTATGATTAATTCATCAACATACAATGAAATCAAAAAAACATTCTCATGTTAATCTTTCTTTATGTACAAATTTGGATCATTCTTACTTTTGATAAACCCTTGTTGGAAGAAGAAGTTATCTATTTTCACATACCATGACCTTGGTGCTTGTTTAAGACCATACAATGCTTTCTTTAACCTGCATACAAGATGTTCTTGTCCCTTCTTTACCAAACCTTCAAAGATTCAACTGAGGCAAAGTGAAGCTACTCCATCTAGAAGTGAAAAATTAAGAAGATCAATGAGGCAAATCAAGACACCAATCAGGTATAATGACTATGCTTTAATGGCTCAAGTAATGAGTGTAGATGAACCTCAAAATTTTGAAGAAGCTAAAAATCATGAACAATGGATGAATATTATGCAAGAAGAATATGTTACAATCATGAAAAATGACACTTGGGAACTAACTGAGTTACCTGCAAATAGAATTCCAATAGGCTGTAAATGGTTGTTCAAAACAAAGCTTAATGTTGATGGTAGTATTGATAAATTTCAAAGCTAGATTGGTTGCAAAAGGTTATTCACAAAAGGAAGGAATAGATTATGAAGATACATTTGAACCTATAGCTAAAATGAATACCATTAGACTTATGATTGCACTTGCTACTAAGTATAATTGGGTTCTACATCAAATGAATGTCAAGTTAGCATTTTTAAATAGTGATTTAAAAGAATAAATCTATCTTGTTCAACCAGAAGGTTTTGTGAAGAAAGATAACATCTCTACTAGAAAACACTTTATGAGTAGTTGGATTATGCATTTTGTAGCCCATATGATTAGCATAATAACCAATGAAAATATACTTGATTGATTTTGCATCAAGTTTCCTCCTATTTTCTTTCTGAATACATTATGACAGAATGCCTTACAACCAAATATTCTCAAATGACTTACAATAGGTTTAGTACCAATGAGGGCCTCATAAGAGGTTATCTTTTCTAGGTACTTGGTGGGTCTTATATTCAACAAATATATAGATGTACTAACTTCTTTAGCCCACAAATTATTAGGGAGATTCTTAACTTTGAGCATACTCCTAGCACACTCAACAATTGATCTATTTTTCCTTTCAGCCACACCATTTTGTTCTGGATTATGAGGAACTTTGTATTGTTTGATAATTCTATTTTCTTTACAATACTTCACAAAAATTTCTAAAATGTATTCCCCCCCTTGATCTAATCTTATAATCTTAATATTATGAGTTTTTTTTGTTTTTCCACCATAGTTCTAAACTCTTTGAAGCATTCAAAAAATTCACTCTTATTTTTTAAGAAATAAACCCATGTGTATCTAGTGCTACCATCAACAAATATGAGAAATAATGTAACACCCAGTTTAGTTTTCACCCTAAAAACTAAGTTTAACCAATAGTAATTTTTTTTTTTTTAAAGTTTAAAGCAGAAAGATAATTTGTTTTTCATTTTAAAAACAAGTAGTATATCCATTAACTAACAATAACATGAAATTATAAATTATACAAAAGGGATCTATCCATCTACAACATTATATAATATGATGATTAAAGTTACTTAGAACATTTCAAAATAGAAACTTACCAAAGTCACTACATCTCGATTGTCGACCATCCAAATTCAAGTCTCGGCAAGCCTCTGGAAAATAGAAGAGAAAGTATCTTCAAGGAGCTTAACCTCCAACCACAGACCATCAGTCTCCCGCACTCCTTCCTATCTGAAAGTGGCCCTACCCTACTCAAAGAGGATAGACTTAGGATAACCAATGGTGTTAGCCATCTGAGTACTAGTGTTGTGACCTACGTATATTGTTATCATGCAATCCCCTAGATACCCTCTAGTCAAGCATGACCACTCCACAAGATACGCCATCCAATCACGGTGAACTATCAATGCACTTGAGGCACATGCACTACCTTGGCCAAAGGATTTGAATATAATTAGCATTGTGTCAATGCAAGTAGTAAGTTCACCCACCCCAACTCGACTTGAATTAATCGCAATCCTACAGTTACCTATGTATAAGTTTAATATAATGACCTCAATAACCTCTTGGTGTTCCAAACTCATCATGCATTAATGCATGGCAGTTAGGTTTACTTCTCTCTTTTTAGCTCACGGAGACATTTCCGTCCATATGTTAAAAGAATGGGATTCTAGCTTACTGGTTAATCGGTTAATGCTATAAGTTTATCAGTTGATCTCTAAGTTCATCCATTTCTTTAAATTATCCAATCAAGAGAGGACACTAAATGACGTAATTTTGGAAGGGGTTTAACAATAAACCAATTATAGAATACAAGTAATCGAAGACCTAGAGATAAAGTATAAATACTCTTAAAAGTCTTCATCAACCTATTGAATCTTCGACATAGATTAATCTTTTATCAAACTAAGCATTTATAAATCCTATCATGTTGTATCTATTTGCAAGAAGAATGCATGCAAGTTTAGACTAAACATTTAACTATAGACTCATTGTGTCTACTCTAAAACTTCATTATCTAACATGTTTGACGATTTAAACCAATAATAACTCTATACCCTCTTTCGAAGACACAACAGTTTGAATGTTTTAAAAGATAAAAGAGTTATATACAATAAATAAATGGACTAAATCTAGTTATCATTCGCAGCAAGAAAAGTATATTCTCTATGGTCGGCCAACCAATTATAGATTCAGAACTTGTGGAAGGTTGAGCAGTCATACATACATTCCACACTATTATTCCCCATTTGCCGACAAGATGACACATTCTTCAAGTCTTTTATAAAACTAGTTGTTTTTAAATATGACAAGACCAACCATAAATAGTCGGTAGACCAACTAATGACACTTCCAATATCGACCAAGGTTAGACTACTGGAGCTTAGGATATCTTTATAGCTAGTTTTTGACCAAAACTCAGTCTACTAAGTGCTCTCCAAATATCCTTATATTTCTGAAGTTAAACAATACAACTACACAATTTAAATTGACCATCAAAGATGCTTCAAGGGTCAAATGTGTTTCAACTATGAGGTTTAAGACTGCGGTGTGGTTCAAGGAACAAATAGCATTGTTTCTATTTTGAAAGAAGTGAAAACACACAGGTCTCAAGTTGGTAATCAATTCACATATTACATCATCAACGAAATACTAAGTTCCTTCGTATTACAACGTGGAGCCAATCCTATTAAAACATTCATGTTTAACCAAGACAATGTAGAGGAGAGATGAAATGAAAACTGAAGAAAATCTCCAGTGACTGCTTCAAAACTGGTCCAAGAGCTCATTCTTTTCTTACCCGCACACATTCCTTCATGATCAGCCTCCTCTCAGCTTCTTTTCTCTGTTCTCTATCCCTCAAAATGGACTCCCTACTTCCTCTATAACCCATTCTCCCTCCGAAGGAAAACTAACTTCCCCACTCTCTAAACCACACCCTATCAACTGGGTAACTACCCTGAATGGCTTAACCATCTCCTCCTTTTCGTGACCACTACATAGAAATGGCTTTATTTCCCACTAAATTCCGAACTACTTTGCTAAGTGGAGCTCAACACTATGTGAGGTGGCCTTTTTCAGTTTGGACAAGATGTCACACTACTCATAACTGATTATGAGTTTAAATCAAATGCATATCTAGAAATAATGGCTGAGCTGACAACCCATCCATAAAGTTTAAAGCTCAAGAATAAATAGATTGTTTTCAAATATAAGACATCATAATAAAGACTTGAGTGAGCCCTTCGAGCTACTACCCAATTACTAACATCATAAAAGAATAAAAGAATTACTCCAAAACAACTATTTAAATATAACTAATATAATTTTGTATATTCCATTACAATACGACCAATGGTATTACACTCAATAGTCTCAAGATTTAAAACATTATTTAAACCTTTTATTATACGATAATAGCCCATAATAGAAACAATTCTACATCTATCGAATTTCACAAGTAAACATTTACATCATATGCTCGTAGAGCTTGATGATGATGACGACGGTTTGAGTGTAAACACAATACAAGGTTTGGGGTCGACTTACACACAACTTTCAACTTTTACACCAAACCACTAAACAAGACATGACATACAACTCATTCACAACTGTATACATTTATATATAAAAATATATTGGTCGTTCATATTTGACGACATGATCCAGAGTATTATGACACAGATGTTGATTTCCCATACTCATTACAACAACTACAAAAAGAAGAAAGACCTATTCTTGCAAACCTTGACATCTCATGTAAAATTGACTTAGCCTGAAATCAGTACTTAACTCAAGGCAACTAGGTTTTGTTGGCCAGAGACACTATATGGGTTCATGATTATTGTCATTTATGGCAACAAAGTTCATCCCACACATCCGTAGGACATGGTGTGTCTCTACCAGAAGTCAGAATGAAGATTATTGAGGTTCGGTAAACAAGAACAGAGCTTGTGGCAAGGTCTGACAGATAGGTCCAGATCTCTCAGAAGAAGCATCTTGGTGAAGTGCGGATTTGGGGAAGTAAAGAGTACTACCTTGAGTGATAGATTCCAAGGTTTTAGCCTCCGGTGATAGATGAGGTAAAAGATATGAATAGTTGAGTACCGGATTCCTGAGTGACAGTGTGAACAGAGGAAGAACTGACTGACAGAACATCAGACTACTTTCTAGATGTGTTACTGATGGTGTTAAAGGTTAGGAAGGCATGAATCATGTTTGGCCGACATGATTAATGATTTCTACAAGTATATGCTTGATCCGCATTACTTGATGTGTAAGGATTCAGCCGACAGAACAGAGTTTGTGAGAAGATTGACTGTTCTGGGTGCTGACTAGAAAGATAATGAAATCACTTGTGTGGATATATATAAAGAAAGGATTTAGTTGTGAGAAGTGAAGTTGTGATATGTGGTATGCAAAAAAGGGCAGAGCAGAGCAGAAGCAGTAAGGAAGGTCCGGTATGTGAAAGGAAAGCAGCATAAAATAAAAGGAAAGATGAAGTGTAGCAAATCAATGTACTGAGCCTAACCGGAACTGAACTCCAACATATGTTTATGCTTCCAATCAATTCAAGTATTGTATAACATTCTTTTGTAGACAGTGTGTCTCTTTGTAGGTAGTGTGCCTCCTTTGTGAGCAGTGTGCTCGGGTAGTGAGCCCTAATTGGCAAGTGCCATTTTGTATTTCCTTATTCTTCTAACAGAGAATAATCTTTGGGTTAATCACCCTGTGGTTTTCTCCCTTAACAGGGTTTCCACGTCAAAAATAATGTGTCATGTGTTTTTCCATTTCATGATAATGTTTGCTTATTTGAATTAATGTTGCATTGATTAATAAGAAAGTTCGGATAGAAGAAATAATTAGGATAACTGATTCACCCCCCCTCTCAGTTATCAACAATTGGTATCAGAGCTAAGTTCCTCCTAATAGAGTCTAACAGCTTGAGGAAGATCTGGGAATCCAAATGGATGTATATGGTTTAAAGGAGCAACTCAAGACTGCCCTTGAGGATCTTGAACAGTCAAACTCTGAAGTCAATGAATTAAAGGAAAGACTCAAACAGGCTGATGATTTCATGAGAGAACTAAAAGACAAATTAAGTCTCTCTATGAAAAAGAGAAAGGAGCTGCTTTAGCAATTGGCAAGACAAGGTGAAGCTAATGATGCAAATGAAGAGCTGACTGAAAAAACCAAGTTATGTGAAAAGTTATCAAAAGAAGTCATCATGGTAAGACATGAAATGGAATCAGGAGTTACAAAGTTTACCCAAGAGATTGAAGAGAAAAGAAAAACTGAAGACAATCTATGACAATCTCTCAAGGAGAAATCAGAAGATTGCCACTAGATGGATAGAATTATCAGACATCTTGAATCTGATCTTGAAGATGCTAAAGATAATGAAGAAAAACTTGAGGATCAAATTGTCTCTCTAAAAAGGGATCTTCAAATAGCAAATAAGTATAAAGAGAAATTCAAGATAAGTTCTGCTCAACTTGAAGTTCTTCTTGAAAGTCAAAAGAAGGTAGATGACAAATGTGGTTTGGGATATGAGAAAGGAGAAAGCTCCGGATCCTGTCAGAAGAATTTTGGATTAGAAAATCCAAGGAACAGCCCAATGCTCAAAGATATCTATCCTTCAATGGATACTACCATAGCTGCAATCACTTTGGTCACAAAGCTAATTAGTGCAGAAAGAGAATGAATCAGACTAATTCATCCTTCTCTGGACAGTGTTTTAACTGCAAAAGGTATGGTCACAAGTCTCATGAATGCAGAAATATACAAATGAACAAATCATTCAATGGTAGATGCTTTGCATGCAATAGAGTAGGTCATATGGCTAATCAATGCAGATCAAGAGGATATCAGTCAAATATGCAAAGAAATGTTGTTTGCCAAATCTATAATAGGTCCGGTCATAATGCAAAATTCTGTAGAAGCAAGAATCAGGAAAAAAGAGGTCCGGTATATCATAATCAGAATCAAGATAAGGGTAAACAAAAGGTGAATGTGGATGAAGTTAGGAATGAGATGAACAAGATCTGGGTGAAGAAAAGTTCAGAGAATGTAGAGGTTGGATCCGCACCAGACTCTGGTGCTGATATCCCTTCTGGAAACTAAAAGGTGAGCTCTGGCTCAAGGGGAGACACAAAGAAAACCTTGTTCGCCCAGCCAGTTAAGTGGTCCCTGAAATTGGCACATGAGAAGCTGCGGATCAAAGGGTTTCTAGAGAAATATGTAAAAAGGTCAGGTAAAGATCTAAGAGATCCGCAAGAAAATTTAAAAAGTTCAAATCCTTCAGAATTGGTCTGGTTAAGCAAGTCTTCTGGTAAAATAGGTTTCTCACAAGATTGGCCCAGTATGAATCCAAATTGATACAACTTGATCTGCAGATACATAAGATGATCAGAAGGACAAGTGGATATAATGATTCATCACTAACATCGATCACAAGGGAATCATAATGATCCGGATGAGTTTCTTCCTCCTTGAACAAGGAAAACCAAGCAAACCGGAATAATGTAGGTCAAGCATTTATTCCAATCTGATATTAGGGCTCACAGAGCAATATAAGGGTTTTTCATTAATCACTCATTCATTCTGCACTCAAGAAGAAACGAAAAGCGGAGCTCTGCAACGAAATTCCTCAAGTTCATCGAAGATCACTTGCATAAGTCATTACTTCTAGAGATCAATTCAACCTACTCCGTGAAACTGATAGGCGCAAAAGGTATTTTTTGTTTTCAAATATCTCACTGCAAATCTCTTGATAATGGGTACTCCAAATATTGTAAAGATTTCTGATAGACCTCGCCCTACATTTAAGAAACATCCATACAAATCCTTGGAGGTAGATCCCCTAGGTGCATTTTCCAGTGTTCCGCATGGTGTTTTGCACACTGAAGATATTAGGGTTTATATACATGCAAACATTGAAGAGTTTGGGGAATTCAAACTAAGAGACTTATACCACAAGCAGTTAATAGATGATTCTTTTGAGATCAAACCTCAGTATAAGAGCATCCGGGAAAAACACTTTGATCAGTTCATTCATTTCCCCTGCTTTGAAGAAGATGAATGGGTCCGGTATGTATTGAGTAGGGTACATGACAACTTTCTATGGCTGAACAGACCTTGCAAAATCACCAAGGAAGCAATTAGGGTAGTAACTAGTTTACACTCCTCCGGAGGAATACCTGTCCTCAAATCTATCAAAAACAACATTGTAACTGAGGCCACCGGATCAAAATTTGATAAGAGATCAATGACCATTGAAGATATTACTGACCCGGATATCAAGTATGCATCTATGATAATAGGATACAAGATATATCATTCCAGTAGGGAGAATTCAGTATCCGGAACTGCAGTATACACAGCCTATGAGATACTAAGAAAGAATGCAGATTATGATCTCTATGAACTCCTCTTGAGCCAATTAATGGAAAACATACAGAAGATCAAGAAGGACAAAAAGAACTCCTTTAAATATGGAGGACTAATACTATGTTTGTTCTTCTACTTCATGAATGAGCTTCCTGGATCAAATGGATGGGTATGGGAAAATGACAAACCGGTAGCTATCCAGATCAGAGATTACTTGCATGAACTTGGAGATGCAAAGGCAAGAAAGACAGCTCTGTGGGGTTATTTCAAGCAATTCCAAAATACAATGCAAATCAGAGAAAGGATCCCCAAATTAGTAGTTGAAAAATACAAGGATATAGTGTGCTTCATGGTAGACATTGATCAATGTCTTATGGAGGAAGTAGAACCAAGGATAGTCTGGATCATGCCCATGGGATATGAAGTTGATGAATAGATTGTGGAGCTACATGTTCAACACATGCTAAGCCAGCCTAAAGATCCAAAAGCAGAAAGGTTTGGAACCTTTGAGGAGCTGAGTATAAAAATCCATGTTGAACTTAGAGAACCAGAGATCAAGAGGAAGGTGAGAAAAGAAGTAGAACATATTGCTCAAGGCCTTGGCATCTCAAAGGAGGCACTTGATGCCCACAAGAAAAGAATGGAAAGGGCTGAGGAAGAGAAGAAAGAGGCAGAAAAGGGAAGCAAGAAAAGTGCTCCGGTAGAAACTTCCTCCCGGACTAGATCATCAAAAAGATCTGCACTTGCCATAGCCAAAGGCTCAAGGACATCAAAATTGGAAGTCCAGACATCTGGCAAAAGAGAGAAAAGATCAAAGACAAAAGCCACAAGGGCTTATGCAAGTCAAAGAGATGAAGAGGAAACCGAATCAGATGAGGAGGTAAAGGAATTAAAGAAGCAGAAGAAGAAAGGATCCGGTAAACCCTCCACAGGCCAAGACAAGGGAGAAATGGTAGAGGAATTTGTTGAAAAGCCCACCCTGACTTTAGAAAGTGTAATAAAATCAGTCACTGTGGATGGAAACCTTCAACCAATGGCCAAATTTTATGATGATTACAATGAGGCTGACCAAAAGATCCTACAGGAAGCTACAGTCAAGTACCTGAACATATATAATAAGGCCTTCATTGAAATTATATCTCTTATTCCCAAGAGCCTTGAAAAGGAGTTAGAAATAAGAAAGAACAATGTCATGGCAAAAGACATTGAGATCCAAGAACAGATAGCTATTCAGCTATATCCTTCAATCAATTCCAAAACAATGAATATGATATTCAAGGATTGCAAGGATGAGTTCAAGAGCAAAGCAAGGATGAATCAGCTCATGCTTGGTGAGACTGACAAGGTAGCCAAGGACACTGAAGAGATCCTCCAGAGGTCTTCAAAAGATTTAATCTTCCTATTGTAGAGGACTTAGGTACTGACCCTTCAACCACAAGTGTTGCAGAAGAAACTTCTGAGAAAATGACAGAAGAGGTGGGCCTTGAATAGACTAACATTTCTCCTCTAGTTTCTCCTACAGTCTCTGGATCCAAAGAAGAAGAAAAATTACAGGAGAAAGAAGTAGAGGTGAAGGAAAAAGAAGGTGACAGTGCAAAGGTTGTAGAGGGACAGAAGACTTCGGCAAAGAAAACCACAACTGCTAGTGGTGGGAATGTAGAAGGAGAGAAAACTCCAAAGGACAGCTCCAAGATTGCAGAAGAGAAGAAACATTTGTCTCCAGTAAGAGACACTGCACAAACTGTCCAAGAATTTCTGAGCAAAGAAACAATGGAGATTGATGAACCGGAGCTTCTACAAGGTCCATTCAATTTTGATTTTCTTTCTCCGGTACAGATAATGAAGATAGCTTCATTTGCAAATGCTAAGGCTAATGAAAAACTCCTAAAGTCTCATATGGAAGACTGTGAGTTGATAGAAGCTGCATCCGGAGTGCTAGAAAAGATCATACCATCTTTTCAAAAGGATCCCACAGCCTCCTCTTCCGGTAATCTCAAAACCTTAGTCAGCAGTGTTAGTACACATTTTGATTCTCTAGAAAAATCAGCTGAAGAAAAGGTCTAGAAGGAGTTTTTGGATAAGAGATTCTCAGAGGTACAAGGATTAATCACTAATGATAGGAGAAATATGAGTATTGGGATAAAGAGCTTAGAAAATGCTCTTAAGGATGGTGGTGAAATATACAAATTTTGTATCTCCTAGTCCAAAGTAACAGTAGAGATTGAGAAGAAAATAAAAGAGCAAGAGGATAAACTACTAAGTTTGTCTCAAAGTTTTGATCCTCTCTTCCTCCATAGTAAATCAAGAGTGTCAAACTATTGCAATCACAAATGCAATAAAGAATTTTGAGAAGAAAAGGAAGAACATGATCAACCGGATGGGTGAACTTAGGAGGATCATTGTCCCTAAGTTAGAGGCCATGCATGAGGCCATAAGTGAAGCTCAAATCACAGCCTAGATAAATGATCTGACAGATCTAAAAAGGGCAGATGCGTTTGCATTCCTGTTGAGTGGGCATATCTCAATTTTGGACAGGATGAAGCAGAGTTGGGTGACATAAGTTGTACAGTTGAAGAACACTTTTGCAGACATACTTAAGTATATGTAAGTACAACTTGTATATATATACGTATGCGACTAATTATAGTAAATTTTTTTAAAATTTTGATGTGCAGACCCTACCCTTTGCCATTGATGTCAAAGGGGGAGTGAGGAGCAATGAAAAATGAGGAATCTAACTAAGGGGGAGCCCCAGAAAATGTATATAAAGACAGAGCATCAGCCAAGGGGGAGCATAGTGTAAACACTTAGTCATTTTTCACTAAGTGTTGCCATCAATGCGAAAGGGGGAGATTGTTGGCAAGACACACTATATGGGTTCATGATTGTTGTCATTGATGGCAACAAAGTTTATCCCACACATCCGCAGGACATGGTGTGTCTCTACCGGAAGTCAGAATGAAGATTGTTGAGGTCTGGTAAACAAGAACAGAGCTTGTGGCAAGGTCCAATAGATAGGTCTAGATCTCTCAGAAGAAGCATCTTGGTGAAGTACAGATTTGGGGAAGTAAAGAGTACTACCTTGAGTGATAGATTCCAAGGTTTTAGCCTTCGGTGATAGATGAGGTAAAAGATATGAATAGTTGAGTACCGGATTCCTGAGTGACAGTGTGAACAGAGGAAGAACTGACTGACAGAACATCAGACTACTTTCTGGATGTGTTACTGATGGTGTTAAAGGTTAGGAAGGCATGAATCATGTTTGGCTGACATGAATCATGTTTGGTCAACATGATTAATAATTTCTACAAGTATATGCTTGATCCACATTACTTGATGTGTAAGGATTCAGCTGACAGAACAGAGTTTGTGAGAAGATTAACTGTTTCAGGTGTTGACTAGAAAGATAATGAAATCACTTGTGCGGATATATATAAAGGAAGGATTTAGTTGTGAGAAGTGAAGTTGTGATATGTGGTATGCGAAAAAGGGCAGAGCAGAGCAGAAGTAGTAAGGAAGGTCCGGTATGTGAAAGGAAAGCAGCATAAGAGAAAAGGAAAGATGAAGTGCAGTAGATCAGTGTACTGAGCCTAACCGGAACTAAACTCTAACATATGTGGATGCTTCCAATTAGTTCAAGTATTGTATAACATTCTTTTGTAGACAGTGTGTCTCTTTGTAGGCAGTGTGCCTCCTTTGTGAGTAATGTGCTCGGGTAGTGAGCCCTAATTGGCAAGTGCCATTTTGTATTTCCTTATTCTTCTAACAGAGAATAATCTTTGGGTTAATCACCTCATGGTTTTCTTCCTTAACAGGGTTTCCACATCAAAAATACTATGTCATGTGTTTTTCCATTTCATGATAATGTTTGCTTATTTGAATTAATGTTGCATTGATTAATAAGAAAGTTCAGATAGAAGAAATAATTAGGATAACTGATTCACCCCCCCCTCTCAGTTATCAACAGGTTTATCTAACTAATGTTCATTTTCAGTGGCAAGCACCCATGGGTTATTCTAGAGTCTATTCTCTCTTTCTCGAAGATACTTTCTCTTCTTTTTTCTTCCTGGCAAACATGTTTCATCAATTCCTGTCATTGACAATCTCACATACAATTTGTGGTCAGAGTACCAATGTTTTGATCAAAACACATTTACATCAAATCATTTCATTTTCATATCGAAAAGACATTTTAATTCATAACATCAAATTGATCATAATCAAGTAAAAATCCATGATTTCATAAAATTAACCTTTTCTAATCATATCATCATTTTCTATGATGTTAAAACATATCGACATGACTGTACTATTTAAGAAAAAGTAAATAGTAATATTGAATCCAAAAAAGGGATGTAACAAATAATAAGCACCCCCAAGTGAATTGGTTTACATAGGAACACACACATCTGTATGCACTAATTCAAGAATATTTCTATGCCTTTTATCTGACCTTTATGGAAATTGATTCCTATGTTGTTTACCTAATGCACAACCATCACAATTAACATGTTCATTCTTAAAAATTTGAAGACCTTGTACCATTTATTTTCTTTGTAGAGAAATAAGATCTCTAAGATTTAGGTGACCATACCTCATGTGTCATAGTTCATCTATTGACACACATGTAGATGTCATTGCTCGATGACATTCTACAACTACATCAAGTTTATACAATCCTCCTGTTCTGATTCCTTCAGCTATCACATTATAGTGATCATGCATATCCTTTACTTGGCAACCTATCTTCAAGAATTCAACTTCTATACCTTGATCAGTAATGGTTGAGACTGAAATTAAATTCGTGTTAATTCCTGACACATACTTTACATTTGAAAGTTGCTTTATATTTCCATTAGGTAAAAGTACACTTATATCACCATAACCTTTAATGTCATGAGATGTATAATCTCCTAAGTAGATCTTGCTACCATCATTTTTCTCATGAAAATATTTAAACCAATCTTTATGACAAAACATATGAATTGATGCCCCTGAATCTATAAACCAAGCATTACTATCATCTATATGAGTAGAAAGAGTAACATTTGAAATAAACAACTTAAGATTATGGAGGTTATCTTTTATCTCATCATCACCATTCACAAAGTTGCCTTCATATTTAATATGTTTGGACTCATTATACTTCTTTTTCCTAAATTCATATGCATAGTGTCCATATTTCCCACAATAATTACAATTTCCATTTTTCTTTACATTGGAATTTGACTTAGATGATGCTCCATATTGATGCATTTTATCATTTTGATACATTTTGTTATCAAATTTACCTCATGTATTCTTTGTCCATGGCTTTCCTTTGGATGGCTTCCTATCCTTGCCCATCAAAGCTGAATCTGTAGTCTAGAGTCTACTGTCCATATGCTTCTTCCTTTCTTCTTCTTGTAGAAGGATACCTGCTAAATTGTCAAAAGAAGGTTCATTTTCCCTTGTAGCCAAACTAGTGATAAATACTTGATAGTCACTTAACATACCATTCAAAGTAATAGTGACTAAATCACTACTTGAAATTGTTTCGCCAATGTCAACTAATTTATCCCTTAATTCCTTAACTCTGAACAAGTAATCACTAATACTTTCATTTGCTTCCATTTTGATTTAAAGTAATTTGCTCTTTAGAAACATAATTCTATTTGTGTTTGTAATTTGATACAAACCTTTCAGAGAAGTCCACGTACTAGTAGAGGTAGTGATATCTCGAATATGAGGGATAATTGAGTCCTTCACAGACATACATAAGAGAATCTTATCTTTGCATTCTCTATTCTCCCAATCTTTGACAGCAGCTGCAGGTGTAATAGGTTTGGCCTCCGTACCATTTACAATTTTCCACACATTGGACTCTTCCATTAGAGTCTGCAACTTAAACTTCCAATTGACATATTTTGTCCCATCTAACTTATCTGATTTAGTCAGATATGAATTCATAAGATTTGTCATTTTAAAACAAAACTTTTACAAGACACTTTTTTTTTTCTTTCAGCTTACACTTAACAACACAAATTTCACTCGGAATACAAAGTTTTTGTTCAATTATAAACTTTACATAGAGAATATAAATGTTGCACACACTTTACAAAGAGCAAAAGAAACCTTGTAAGTCACAACAAACAAGACAAGCAAATCCTCAGCTAAAACAGATAAGAGGAACAACTGAAAGGCTTCCAACGATTATGCAACACTAGCACAAAAACAAGAGAAGAAGCAATGAATTTAGATTGGGCGACGACTCTTTCCACTCTTCAACTCTGCCGCTCTGATACCAAAAAAAAAAATAGAGAGAAAGAACTGCACTAAAGACTGTGTATTATTCAATGAACAAGATTCCATATTTATAGTTGGAGACTAGCTCAAGAACTTCCTATAATCCAGGATATTTACTTGACACATAATTGTACTGGATTGACACCTCTACAACAGTTTGTAACACCACTGCAATTGTTTGACACATCTACCACACATATTCAACATATGTATAATTCAATTATGAGTTACATTAACAAATATACCATTTATAACTATATAAACATATTAAAACATGACCCCAAATTAAACACAAAACTAAATAAAAAATACATGGATGAAACATTCCCTACTACAATATCATATGTTTCTTTTTTCATCAGATTAAAAACTATCTTAATCAACCCATAACAACTACTCAAATCAACCTAATCAAGAAAATCGATAAAAAGCATTATTAAAAGAATTGTGTAATTGTCAATTTCAGACATTGAAGGGATGTTTAATTTTTAAATCTGTATAAAGGCAGTAAACAAGGTAGGTAATAGTGACCTGCCTTGAACAATGGAGCACTGGACCACATGTTTGATGAAGCGCAATGAAGAAGAAACATTTAGAAAAGAAAATGAGGATACAGTCTACAATAGAGTATGGGAGGTGATAATGACTGAATCCAAAGGAGGATTTAAAGCAGCAAGGTGCACAAAACGATAATGGTAGGGTTTCATCGTAGTGTGCACCTGGGACCTTATTTGTCACATGTCAGAACCAGAACCCTTGTGCAAATGGTCCTAAACTAGTCCGGGATAATCTCATAGTTGGTGATGCTGCAAGAACTGTGCAAGTGTGTAAGGAAATACTTAAGTTCTAACACAGACTTAGAATTCTCGATTCCAACAAAACCTTGGGTATGAGACTACTTTTTCCATCAATGTGGAAAAGTCGAATGCGACAACAACCGTTGGGAATCTTTGTTGATTGTCCGCATGTTGTAATATCACATGGTGTTGTGTGGAAGAAAAATGGAACTAACACAAGGGATTTTGTCCATGTTATCGCCATGGCAAATTTGAGACAATCGCTGGCAAGACAATGGTAAAATAGCAAAGCTATTTGTCGCAATTGATCTTAAACGCTCTTAAAACTAATAATGGCACTCCTTTATGGTTCTAATTGACTCCTTAGTGGTTCTAATTGTCTTAGATTTAGTTTTTATCTGCATATTTGCATTTTATTGAAGTATTATTTGGTTCAATGGTTAGGTAGGTTTAATGGTTAAACAGTTAATAGTAATTTTATATTTTAGTGGTTAAGAATAGCCATCAATCTACAAATTGTCTCCTTCTTAGATGTACTTCTTTACCTTTCTACTTCTTATCATGTATTAGTTCTTTAACCAATTGTTCACAAACTAATTTTCCCTCTTCCTTTGTTTGTCCATTCTCCTCTTCACATCTCAATTACCTCAATCTTTGATTTTCTACCTTTTTCCTTCATCTTTAACATTAAGTGTCATTATGTTTAGGTCATATTATTAAATATTTTTAGTGCTTTTCTATGTCCCACACTCTTCCCACTATCATTCCCTTCCTTTTTGCATCTTTAAAAGTTACCATACTCCTTTCCTCTCTTTTAATTATTTTTATTTTATTATAATATTATTTTACCTCACATTAATTTATTTATAATTTTCATTTTATTTATTTATTTGCAAATTTTTTTTATTGTGTTGAAATATGTCTATTATTATTATTATCTTATAATTTATAATAGGTTAATATACAATCTTCTTATTATTTTTCCTCCACGGAGCTTTCTTGTTCAATATATTATATTGTGAATATCTCTTGTTTATTATTATTGTAAAGTTCCATGTCACATGACATAATAGATGGTGAAAAATGTTATGATGCCCTTATTTGTGGAAGAAAAGGAGGTCCAAAATCCTCCAAATTTCAATTTTTGTGAGATGCATGGAAGCCCAACTTGTATCTGACATGCCTTATTTCTCTATGCTTCTGAGTCTCAATAGTCTCTAGAGGAGATTCCATGCTCCTAAGAGGAAAGGAGTCAACATGAGTCATCATCTTGTATCCTCTCTATCTAGGGAGAAGAGAAAAAGGAAGTTGACAATATAAAAGTTACCATTGCAAACTTATACACAAAAAAAAAGTAATTTAGACAACAATCAAGAAAGATGTTAAGATGATGTCTTTAGTGTAGGCCTCAATAACAAAGAAGAATGCAATATAGAGGATTGTAAATTTGTGGAAGGCAATTCAATTTTTAACTATTCTAATGCAAAATATCTATTTGTCTATATTAAGTAGAAAATAATTCAACAAAATCAATAAACATTTTAAGTGAGGAAGAGAGATGGGGAAATCAAAACAAACATCTCTTTAATGGGGAAGATAAAGAGAATGATAAAATCAATAATCATTTTAAGTTAGGAAGAGAGATGGGGAAATCAACACAAAAATCGCTTTATCGTGGAAGATGAAGGGAATGATGAAATTATGTTATGTAGAACCCTTCAAAATCCTACTTTTGTACACATGAGCTCTATGTTAATTGTTGTTTATGACAATAGAGAATGATGAAATTATGTTATGGAGAACCCTACAAAATCTTACTTTTGTACACATGGGCTCTATGTTAATTGTTGTTTATGACAATAAAGAATGATGAAATTATGTTATCTAGAACCCTACAAAATCCTGCTTTTATACACTTGGACTCTATATTAATTATTGTTTATGACAATAGTTGAATGAATCATTAATCCATAAGCCTTTTTAAGTAAGGTGGGGCTTTCTGGATTTCCAAACATAATTACCCTAGATCCTGGAATAAACCAATTACACTAACTAAACAGTCCAAACAATGGATTGAGCTTCGACTATTCAGTTAATGGTTAAACTTCAGTAGAAACAAAAGATTTCACTAGAGAACAAAGCTGTGTACCAAATATCCATTATACCCACGAGTCCGCTGTTGAACATTAATTCTTTATTCATAATGCACAGGGATTTTGTGTCGCTCATTAAAATCATGGTGCCATGGACATTTGGCACTACTCATATTATGAGATGCAACCTGCCCCATGGCTCATAGTGGGTGTCATTGGCTCCTGTGGACCCTACTTCCAGGTTGAGGACAACCTAATCTACATTGTGTCAATCAAGGGACACATATTTACTACCTACAACCAGTCTGTAGGACCGCTGAAATGGTTCCGTGCATGGTGGAGTTCCATTAAAGTATCGGGGACCACAGATTACACTTAAACATCATATTTGCGCCACTCCAGGCCATTCTTAGTAGCAATTCATTAAGGGATCCCAAAGGTTACGATACTTACAAATTTGTACCTGACCTAGAGCGTGTTGATGTCATGGAGAAAATATTTAGAGCAGATGAAAAAGAAGCAAAAGGGTGGGCCTCTGAAAAGAATAGAGGAATTGAAAACAATGAGAGCAGTTGACGATTGAGAAAATGCAGGGACCGCCCATACCACTCGCAATAGTTGTGCACACATGCTGACAGATTCGATAATAACAGTAGGAAATGCATTGAAAGGCGAGGACTGTAGTGGGAATAATTCTGTGCAGGATCCCTCAACGACCCACAGTTGTGTACCTAAGAACAACCGGGACTAGAATGGCCCACAATTTTATGCAGATTTTGGGGCCGTTGTTATCATTCGGGCTCTGAGACAGTATACGATGATTTTTAGGTCATTTTCGTCACTGACCACTGTAAAAAGAATGATCCCCTCTTTGTACGCAGATTACAGGTATTTTAATTATTATTTTTAATTTGGTGTAACGGTGAAATTTTATTTCCGTGCCAATTCATTCAGTTTTAGGTGTATCGTGAGAGAATGTTTTAATACCATGATATAAGTAAACAGTGATATACTTTTGTTTTAAGATTTCATTTATGTCTTATCTACATCAATCTTTATACATTCACATCATTATTAGTCCTAATTCCCATATGTTTGATCCTTGCTTTGAAATATATACTCACTTGTCCTAAAACATTTCCATAGCACATGGGAGTGATCTTGTACGACATGGATCTAACCCAAAATTCAAAACTTTAAAATTTAAATTCTTGACTCCCACCCTTTCCTCATAGCCACTAGGAGCCAAATTTGGTACACATTTGTGGTATGATTTGTTATATCTTGGTATTTAAAGACATTCATTTGTATATCAAAACACCTCCAAGAATCATCTGATAGTCATTTGAAATCCTAGATCACCAAATGAGCATTCAATAAGCACATTTCAACTTGGTGCACTAAAAGGAATGGTATTTACATAAGAATTTGCATCTTAGATTACTTTCATAGTTGCTTACTGTCTAGCCACATTAGCCAAGGTAAAAAAGTTGACTATTTAATAGGGTTGACTAAGGAGAACATGAACTCTCACAATTTAGTAATCTCCTTAAGGTATTTATAAATACTAGTAGTCCTTGCATGTTAACAGAGAGGAGGAACCACAAGGAATTGAATCATGAAAGACTACATTGTGCTAGATTGGCACCATGCATAATAGATTAGGTCATGTGATGTAGAATCATTCCAGAGTTGCTAAATCAACCCTTAGAAAGTCATACACTTACACTAAATTCTAAGCAGTTGGCACATCGAGGACACCCATTTTTCTATACTTAAATGATTGTGAGTGCCCAAAATTGTATGAGCCAACATGGTAGTCTAATGATGACCTGACAAGTCCAACTCACAACCCACAAAGCATGAAACTGATGCAAGAGCATCCCAGGGTGTGAGAGTAATCTCACATCAACCCAAAATGTTGAGCTTTCATTTGTTTGTTTGTTCACAAATTTCTAATTATCAGTCAGTCACAAAAGATATCACCGCATACCACTGCATTTATTATAGCATGATACCTATACATCGTATCCACATTTTAGGTGATTTTGAGCACCTCACATGCATAAATTAGTTTCTAAACCTTTACTCAGCTGACAAGCTTACGCAGTTCACTATTCATAACTTGTGCTAGGTTTCCAAAAGTTTGCACCACCAAAGGGATATATACATAGATACATTGGACTTATGAGGGCTTAAGGTGAGCACTGCATGAAGACCCTTTATTCCGTTATCACCACACTTCATTGGAAATTTTTGTCTTCACGCTTAGCTAACTACACATTTCATTGAGCTTTGTGCCACCTTGTGGCCAACATAGAATCATTCTAAGGCTTGGGATTGCTCACAATCTTTTGAAGGGATCAAGAAGGAATCAAGGAAGAAGATAGAAGACATAGTGCGACATTGATATTGATAATGTGGATGAGGGTTTGAAGTGGAGATTGATAATGATAATGAAGATGTTGATAATGTGCGACATGTAGGAATGTATGGAGTTTTATCTAAATAGTTTAATTTCATGTTTAGTAATCAAACAACTTTGGCCTAGCATGTAAGAAGCCCCATTATGGTAGATTGTAATCATTTGATACTTTGAATCCAATAAAGATCATGTTGTTTCACTAAGTTGTTTCTATTAGTTATTTTGTTTAGTTGCATGGTTGGATAATCCTTCATTTGATCCTCTATCCATGACTACATTATATGGTATCAGAGCAAAGGATTAGAATCCTAGGCGCTGAATAAAGGTTGGAATCTTGAGAGAGAGTTTTTTTTCTTTTTGATAGATCACCGAATTAAGGTAGCTTGTGGATAGATTACTGAGTTTGAGGTAGTCACAAGGGTTTTTAAGTAGATTTTTGAACCTAAGGTAGTTAGCAATAGATCTATGCAAGAAAAAATTTGAGAAGCTAGAGCAAATAGACCACTGATTATGAGGCAATGTGTGTAAGGAAATTAAGTAAGAGAAAGGAGATTTCTCTTCAGATAGAACACCAACAATGAGGTAGTCTGGTAGAGGCATACATTAATAAAGTGTGACAGGTGAAGAAGAGCTATGAAAAAGGTGGATAGATCATCAAGATTTGAGGCAAGATCTCCAACTAAGTATTTTGTGATTTGATTTTAATATGAAAGGAAGAGATGTGAACCCAAGATCTGAGGTTTCTAATATGAAGAAAAACCCCTAGAAATGGAGGCCAGTCCCACAATAGTGTGTCCCACTTGTGGGACATCATAATTTTTGTTTTAAATCACATATTTCTTTGAAAAACTAATGATTTAAGCCTAGTGGGGTTCCATCTAAAGGGGTTTTATTGAAGGCAATTATACCAAACCCTCTAGGATTAAATCAAAACCTCAATGGAGTCTCTTTTGCACCCATTAAAATGTTGGTAAAAAACAAGTTTACTTCACCGTTTGAGGAATCAAATGAAGTCATTTGGAAATGCCACTTTGTAATTGTTGGCACCTAAAATTTTAGTTCCTAGACATGCATTATTATTGCCCCAAAATCCAAATTTCCCAATTTATGCCTTTACATTTAAAATCCCTCATATATACCCAATTAGATTGATCTTTTATAGGGGTTTTTGGTTCAAAATATTCTAGGTGTAATGTCTTTGTTTTCTCCCTTCGAAAAAATGAACATTTAAGGCCTTAGTCAGCAAATCAGAAAAAGTGTGAATTGGTGAACTAGTTTGGAAGTTCACCTTTTTCATGATATGTTGTTTTGCTGATGAGGCAACAGTAAGGAAATAGGAGGTAGGAAAGAAAGAAGAAAGGTGAAGGAAAGAGTCTTTTGTTGGCAAGTTGTGAAGTTCGCAAACCCGTTTGTTCACCGATCGACAGGTTCGATGATCAAAGAGATCATCGACTGAGGAAAAGTGAAGGGGCCGTAGATGCAAAAAAATTATAAGGAAAGTGAAGATAAGCTCTATTGGTGATAGGCTTGGTTTGCGAACTTGTTAGTTCACTGACAGGAGGTTCTTCCAACAAAGGATTTGCCGACTAAGGGCGATAGGGAGAAGGCTGCAGCAAAAGCAAAGGTAAAAAAAGAGTTTGGTTCGCCGTTGGTGTAATTCACCAACAAAGAGAGCTCCTCCAAGAAATGGTTAGGAAGAAGTTCATGAATGACTAGATTTGCCGATAAGGCAAATAGAAAAGTAGAAAATGACTAAGGCAAATAGAAAAGATAAAGAAGGCTTTATCAGCAAATTGGTGAAAATGTGAACTTGCCAAATAGTTTGAATTTATCGAAGTTCGTCGATAAGGTGATTGGCCAACAAAGCAAAGAAGGCAAAAGATAAGTCAAAATAGTTTGCTATGGAGTGATTTTGCTAATAAGGGATAAATAAGAGAATGAAAAAGAAGAAGAAAAATGCAAGCCCTTGTCGGATGGATGGATAGTTCGTGAACTTGGGAGTTCACCAACAACTTGGTTCGCCATGGGGCATTTTCACAAACAAAGTGAATATAAGAAGGAAGAATGTAGTGGCAAACGAGAGGTTCGTGGAGAGGTAATTTTGCCAACAAAAGGAAAATAAGGATGCCCAGCACACAGGAAGATACAGTTACAAATCGGACAACCCAGAATGGAAAATTGGACATGTTTAATGTGTTGTGAAGGCTTTGAAGGGGTAATTTATTTAAAACATACCATGATTGCAGGATTTGTATAGGTTGATTTGTACCCTGAAATTTATGATTCTATAAAACAGTGCCATGTAGGTGGTTGACATAGTAAAATTCTTCAATGCACAGGTACATTTGAGAGACAAATTGGATATGTCAGGGGTTGTAGGTGTCAGGAAAAGGGGCCAAACCTTCCCTCTTTATTGTCCAAAGTACACAAAGAATACAAGCAATCTTCTTCTGTTGTTTTCAGAATTGCCAGACAGTGGGCTTTCTTTCAAATGTGCATATCTTCTTACGGACATCTGTATTGGACCTTTAGTGCAACATGGGCGTATTCATTGACAAAGTGTGGCACCTGGGATAATGGAAGGAGCTTGAATTACTATATAGGTATATTTTTTTAGTCAATTGAGGTTGGTGAGTTGGGCAATTCTCTCAGCAGGTTTTGAGCTCCATAAGGTAGATTAGAAAAAGGTTATTTTTACAGTCATTGTTCAACATGAAACAATCATTGAAATGTATGTAATATAATTTGCAAATATTTGTATCAGACCATTGTTTTTCTCCATTGTTGTAGATGTTCTTTTTAGCAAACTTAATCACACTTACAGTTTGCTCTTGCCACATTTAGTGGTGTGAATGTAAGCATCGATTTGAATGAATGTGACAGTTCTTAAATCTATTTTCAAACTTTTGTAAATGGTCATTTTAGTATTGCATAATGAATAATATGGTATGGTGTTAGATTATTAAGTATTCTCAGTGATTTGGTATTGATTTTTATGGATTTGATTTATCAAATAGGTAGTTGTACATTTCTTTGTAGTTGTTTTTCCTCTGTTGAACATTAGACTCTGCAGCGCAATGGATAGGCACAAGTCTGAGTAGCCTTAGATCATCCAATCTTCAAAACAAAACAATATATTTATCTTTAGAAGTAACAGTAGTTTTATGCATCCTCAGTGTGTAGGATTGCCTTTATCAGCTATATAGGGGTCTTGTAACAACCAACTATTCTTAGTTTAGTGACAAATTTGGGGCTAAGAAAGAGATTTGGGTTTGGTTGTTTATCCATTATGATTTTGACAACAAAATTAAACATGTTTAGTCGACTTACACACATCGGCTTGTCATCCAAGGGCATACACCATGTTTCTATTAGATGACAAAAAGGAGTTAACCTTCATCTTAATGACAACATAATTTGACAAGAATAACTATGATCTATCTACTAAGTATATGTGTGTGTGTGTTTCTAAATGGCATAAGGATCATTGCATTCACATGATCTAGCATCCTCTCTATGGTGATACTCTCTCTCCTCATATCAAAGGGAAAATAATACTATTCCTACATCCACCTTAGTTACATGACGACAGTTAATCCATTTCATCATTTAACCACATGATCATTTTAATAACATCATAAATAATTATTCCTGGCATATAAATTAATATAAAGAAACTGCATTTCCATCATTACTATAATCATAATATTCTCTCTGACTAACTATCTATCTTCTCAAAAATAATGAAAATAAATACACTAGTTTAAAAATGGGGTGTGACAATATTATTCTATTGAAATAATAATATTAGTAATAATAATTGACTCTAAAATATTAAATAAAAAAATAGAATAAACTATTATTCCTCGCTTTTGAGAACACCTAATAGGATCCTATGTATTTATCATGCATCACATGCAGTCGTACATTACCAACGTGTGTAGGTGTGTGAGGTTCTCAATTAATTCGATTCAATTGTCAACTTTTCGCAATCTATCATCCTCTCCTGAATGATACTCTCCCTCACCGCATGTGTGGGGAAAAGGTTATCCTACATCACCTTGTATCTAGCTAGATAGTAGTTACTTCATTAGGAAAATAAATCATAATCACATTTTGAGTAAATATAAATTGCATATAATTAATTTCCATATCATGAATATTTTGTCAAGATAAACAAAGTACCGTTTGTCTCATCACAGTGTGGTACAAAAATGAAATAATAAATATTAAATTGCACACTTAATATGTTCTAAATAGATAATAAAAAATGGGATGTGACATCCTTTCTCACTAGAAAAATTCATTGTCCTAATGGCTCAATTAAAATATAAATAAAATTTATTTTGAAACATTAAATGTCTAAATTTATTATGCAAAAAGATGAGGATAATTCTTATAAAACTCCTCATAGTCCTCCCATGTAGCACCGTCCTCTGAATATTGGTCCCATTAGACCTTGCATGAAGTCACTTCTGTTTTACATAAGTAGATCTTGAGAACCTCAAGCACTCTAAGAGGCCCTACCATTACCACTCCTAGGTCTAGAACCTATAAGGAGTTCCAGTCAAGAACATGAGAAAAATCTACAACATACTTTATCAAATAGGATACATGAAAGATATTATACAACTAGGAAAGAGTAGGTGGCAATACTAATCTATAAACAATTGGGTTAATGACTTCTAGCACTTCAAAAGGGCCCACATATCTAGGTTCCAACTTAGCTGATTTTCCAAATTTAATTGAAATCTTATGTGGTTTAACTCTAAGGATAACTATGTCTCCCATGTCAAATTTTCTTGTAGTTTTCTTTAGGTTCGCATAACTTTCCTACCTATCATTGGCTTTGGATAATCTCTTCCATTTTTGCTAGCATATAGATCCCAATGCACACCCTATCTTCTAGTCTATCCCAACTAATGAGTGTTTTGCATTTTCTGCCATAGAGTGTATCAAATGGAGCCATTTTAAAAGCAGAGTGATAGGAATTATTATAAGAAAAATCAACTAATCGTAGGTACTCCTCCCATTTGTATTTCTAGTCCATGTAATACATTTGTAATAAATCCTCCAATACTTGATTCACCCTTTCAGCTTGACTATCGGTCTATGGGTGATAAGCTAAACTAAAGTTTAAAAGAGTTCCTAGTGTTGAAAACAAGGTTTGCCAAAATGTCAAAGTCATTCATGCATCTCTATATGAGATAATCTTTTCTAGAACTCCATGGAGTCTAATGATTTCCTAGGTGAATCTTCTTGCAAGGATTGACACACCATCTATCAAGTTTCTTGGAATAAAGTAAGAAACCTTTCTGAGCTTGTCTACTACTATATGTGATAACCTTGTGGATGAGTCAAACTCTAGGTAACACATTCATTGCACTCTTTCTAAAGGTGTTAGTTGAATCACACCCACCTCTCCAAGGAAATCTAACTAGGTATGGGTGATTGGGATGATTACTCTCTTCATGTGGAAGATAAACATTGTGGATGCGAGTGCATTTGTTAAGTTGTATGTTTGAATGTTATATTTTTGTACATTTTGATGAGATCAAAGATTTCCTTGATGTCGTCCTATGTTTGACTATTTTAATGTTGAAAATGTTGTTGGATTTATATGCCTCGTGATGAAACTAAGGGCTTCTCTAATGTTTGAATGTTAAAAATTTATACGTTGTATGTGTTGTGACAAAATTGAGGGCTTAAATGCTTGAAACCTTTAAAATTTTAAAATGAATGTCTAGTGCAATTAACCCTAAATGATTGCAAGCTCTTCTTTTCCCAAATTTGAAAGATGATTTAATTACTATGAAAGGGAAATATACATGTAGTTCTATATAACATTCTCGAACACAATGTAACTATGTATTTTATATTTTTGAGATTGATTTTACATCTAATCTAAATTTTTAACTAATCTAATATAAATAGAAATTTATTCTAATAAAATTAAATATCTCTACTTTAACTCTAAGTCCAATCAAGAGAAAGATAAAACAACATTTTACTTCCTCAAGAGCAAAATGTGAGATAATTACTAAAAAATAAATAATGAACCTATAATAATGGGCATGAGTGCTAGGCTATGTCCTCACAGGTATTATGAAAATTGTCTCCTCCTCTACAACAACAAGGTCCTCCTCTTGATGATAGGGATAAAAATAGGGACATGAGGAAATGCAAAAGTGGCTTAGAAGTAATGACAATTATAAAGAAAAAAGATGTGATCCTTGTGCAAGCATAAAAGATAGATGGGATCCATGCTATGTATAAGATTGAATAAGGAAAGAATACAAATAAAAACAACCTCCTAAGGGAAATCTTTGAAGCTTTTCAAAAATTAAAGCTAAAGAAATAAAGTAAGAGACTCAAAGGCCTATGAATAATCTTGAATAAGCTTGTGTATTCTTGAAGTGAGAAGAAGATGATTAAACAATGAAGAGGTGAGAGGTATTTATAGGTAGAAATGGTAGGGAGTATAAGAAGATATAAGATAGAAAGGAGTTAACTTGAGAAGAAATGGAAACAATTCCATTAATAGACAAAAAGATAAGAAGAAAACTAGAAGACTCAAGAAAATTGAAAGAAAACTAAAGTGAACTCAAAGAGAAATTAGAAGTATTTTAGAAGGGATAATATTTTATCATGAGTTCCTAATAGAAATACAGAAAGAAAAAGCACAAGTTGGCATTAAAAAATAGGAGTTAAAAGAGGCTAAAAATAGAGAAAAGCCAAAAATATGAGCTATTTTGTGTGTTTAAAAATCATAGGGTCACCCTTTTGACAAGTCAAGGTTTCTTGGGTGACTTAGAGACACTAGAGGCAACCCTAAAACTCAAAATGGAAAGACTCTAGGACACTAGGGGTGACCCTAAGATGCAAAAAGGGGTGATCCTAAATAGGCAAAATGAAAGGGTGACTAAGCAAAACATGAGACCTAGGTAAAATCAATATGGGGGTTGAAAAAGATGGTTAAAGGGGAGAAAAACACAAGGGACATGTCACTAAGACTGAAAATATTGAGATAAGTGTAATTCAAGCCTATGTGGTTGTGATTAGGACCATTTTTTATCATCATTAGATTGCCATGTAGGCATGACATGATTTTAGTATTTGCATATTTTCCTCCTCAAGGATGGTAGTCTACATGAAAGGTATGTCTTGTTCTTGAAGAGTGGCATTACCTTTGTCATTTTCCCGCATTTGGACCATAGATGTTGAGTTTACCTTTGTCACCTCACCTTGTCATGACAACTTGTAATGATGATAAAGACATGGAATACAAGGACAAAAACCTAGGCTAAGGAAATAAAAGATTACAAACACATACTAAGATAGAGAGGAGAAAAAAGTATTATCCTTTTATTGCATATTTTGAAGAACGTATTTGTTTTTTAGGGATTTTCAAAGTTTTACAATATTTAGGGTTTTTCCAATTTTCTATTTTTTAATGTTTTTTTTGAAGATTTTGTGAAGGTCTGACTTTTCGTTGTAGGACACCATGAGTTCTTTTAGAGACCTATATTTATTGAAGAGATTGTCTACTTTCACCCTTGCATGAGGAGACTTGCATGCTTGAGTGCATAATTTTGCTCTTTTGACTCCCTTGAAGGAGTGACTTGTACTTAGACATTGTTATGAACCTATTGTTGCAAGACCTGATTGGTTGAAGTCTATAAATAGTTTTAGATAATATCTTATACTTTAGTTTCCTTCTTTTTCTTACATGGTTAAATAGAACTTTATTTATGTTAATGCACATGCATACCTATGATGATCACATATGGATGATAACAATGTTGTTTTTGTTATCTTTTATTTATGATGTATGCAATGTGTATGGATGCATTTGATTCACATATGGAAATGTAAAGTACTATGTTCTAGATACTAGATGCTATGATAACAAGTTTAATTTATTTGTATGTATGCAAATGGGACAAACAATGTGATTGCTCTTAAGTAGGATTTTTGACATAGTGAATTGTGGGTTGACCTAGCATTTGATGACCTGCAAAACTATTCAAGATAGAATAATGGAATCAAGTGGGAGTAGGAAGGAGGTGAAACAACTTCAAAACTTGGTTTTGTAGAAGGTTAAATATCGATCCTTCTCTAGAAAAAGTAATTTGACCTATTTTCAACTTGGAAAAGCAATAAATTTTATTAGCACCTTCTAGACTTAGATCAGAGATGGCCACCAAGTTAGACTTGGGGTAAACGAAAGGCTTCAAAGCAAAAGATGGTCCTAACATATAGCTAAAACCTCAACCTTACCCAACTAGTGTGTTAGTGTGTGTGTGTGTGTGTGTGTGTGTGTGTGTGTGTGCTTTCTACCTCTCTTTTTCATTTTCTCTAATAGATGCCAACCCCATAGCTTTGAGATTAGATTTATCCCCACATGAGAGTATGGACATTAGAAATCCTCTATTTTATTTTTTCTTTTCTCTTTTCTTTTCTAATTTTATTTTGTAGCTATTCTTTTTTTTATGCTCTCTTTTTTTAACTTTTTTTTGCAATTTTTTTATTTTGATTTTTTATATTTTTTATTGCTTTGTAGAGTTATGATCCCCCTAACATTTTGGCCAAGATAAATAAGAATTTGGGCACCACCAAAAGCTTTTGTTGCCTCATAGGACTTCTCTCTCACTAAGGAGGATTATGGAAGATCTACTTGCAAGCTTCTATTGGGTACCATAAGCTTTATGTACTCACTGTGCTTAGACTTGACAACATGACTTGCTAAGACTGGGATCAATATAAAGCTAAAAATGTGACTTCATTTGAACTTGCTAGGAATGTAGAAAGGAAAAATAGATAATGATGATTTTAGGGAATCTTTAAGGTTTAGAAGGAACAACTTATACTAAACAACCTTAAACTCATTGCTAAGAGATAAATATAATGAGAGCATGTCATAAAGAAAGTGCATGGTGAACATAATGAAAATGCATGTATTTTATTTTCATATTTTATGATTTTTTGTATTTTTAATATTTATATTATGATTTTTATGATCTTTTTAGATACTAAAATCTTCACCTTCCATAGTGCACAATAAGTAAGCACTATTTTTGACATCTTCCTTAACTATGTGTGAACCTATCCAATTTGGTCTAAACATGTGACTTTCATCAACTCTTTTCTTAATTGGATTGTTGATTCTAAGTACAAGGTCTATGAATTTGAATGTTTTTGTATTGATTTTCCATTTTTGATGACTTGGTTGTTTGTTTTTCTTAGTTACCCAAAATTCTTTGCAAGGACACTCAAAGAATCAGTGTAAAAATATCTCTAGATTTAGTGAGATGTTTCATGTACTCACATATTTTATCATTTTATGATTTCTCCCATATCCTTATTGTTTTATGTTCTTGTAGAGTTCCAATGTTTGTTTTGGTAGTTTGATCAGCCTTGAACTTTTAAGGGGAAATTGGTTTTAGTTTTTGAACAATTATTTATGACTCTTCTAGCCATGTGGGTTTTGGTCCTTTTTCTTCTTCAGTAGTGACCTTGACCATATGGATGTTTACATCTAGATTTATTATAATGGTTGATAATTTGTATAGATCTCTCATATATTAAAAAATTCTAGTCCTTGGGTAATTGGTAGTTTTGACTAGGTCTTCCTTCTATTTTTCATGTTTTATTCTATAAACACTAAAAGGATTAGGGTCTCCTTTGATGATATGGGTTTGACCCATGTGGTGGAAATGTATCAAGCTTGAAACAATGTTGAGTGGACAACCCTCATCCTAAGAATCCAAGGTCTTCCTAGTATCATGTTGTAAGTAGTTTCTTTGTTGATGACATAAAATTTAGTTGGGAGAGTTTCAAGACCCAATGTTCAATTTGAAGATTGACCTTTCTAATGGTTTGGATGTTTCAATTGTCATGAATTATATGGATGGAAGTTTCTCATGTGATGTGAGATTCTTCATAACCCATTCTTTCAAGAAGAAATAGAGACTGTGTTGATTTCAAACTCATCATTGATCATGACACATTTAATGGAAGTCTTTAACTTGGAATATTATCTAGAGGGAGAGATCTCCCTATTTAGCTATGTTTTCAACTAAGGCAAACTTTTCAAAATCCAATGTCAAAGAAGAACACTTCTCATTTGTAGTGTTTTGAACTAGATGGCCTAGATCTAATGCATTAGGGAGAGAGTTCTTATGAATAGGAGTACTTTTAAGAAGTTCTGGCATGTGAGAAAAATTTGAATTGCTAGGAGAGGCATTTGGTCATTTTTTCCATTAGGGAGCACACTCACACTTTTTTTATCTTAGTCTAATTCCATGAGACCTAAGGTGTTTTGATCAAAGGTGTCTTGATGGATTTTGGAACTATTTCCTTTGTCTTATGAGTATGGTAATCTGTCCATAAATGATTGGATGATTTTGTTATACTTTCTTCAAATTGAACTGTCATGCCCCCTTTTCTTGTGAAATGAATAGTAACCCATATGAGTTTATGATGAAGGGGGTAAATAATAAAACACATAATAGCAGAAATTCCACATAGAAAACAGAATGATATTTTATTAATATGGGAAAAACATTACATTACAGAAGCTCAAATACAATCAGAGGATGAATCCCCTATAGACTGCAACACATTATAGCTCCCTCTCTCAAGACTCTGGAATCATTTGCTTTATGTAACCCCAAATCAGCTAGGGTTTCTATTTTCCCACCTATTCTTGACTCTACCTTTACCCCTTAAACCTGCCACCCCAAGGGTTCCCAAAAATAGTCATATATAGCCCTTTTTGGCAGCCACCAACTTAATTTCAAAATTTGTATCTCCCTCCAAAAATAGGTCAACTTCGCGGGGCCATAACAATCCGACCGTTGGATTTTCAATTATAATACCTTTTTGAAAAGCTCTTGAAAAGACGGTTGTGCATAAATAGTACCTAAAGGTAGACTGCTTGGGTTTCCCACCAAATTTTGGGCCCATCCAGAGCCTCTAAGTGCCTCAAATTTGACTTTGAATATTTCAATAGGATTTTTAGAATTTGAAATTTTAATATCTCACAAATGACAAATGATATTGAAGTGATTTCTTCACCATTAGCTTCAATTCACCATTCTAGAGGTCCATGTAAGATTTTGTATCCAACCGTACATAAATACAAACTTACTAAAAATAGTAACCCTACCAAATTTAGCCCTTACTGAAAAGAAACAACATTTTTTTTTGGGTTGATGAAAGATTGCTTTTACACCTGGATGCTTCTGCATCAGACACCCAGGGTAATTTGAAAAGTGACCCTGTCACTTCTCATGAGTTAGAGGGAAACCAAAACGGTTAACCTCAGTCTCATATAACCATGATGAATCTTCAACAGGCCTTCCTTTCCATTTCACCAAGTATTTTATATATTGCTTGTTTCTTGTACTCTTACCCACACATCTATCCAAAATCGCTTCTATCTCCTCCGTTGAAGTAGATGCCGGAATACTCCACTATTCTTTTGTTGTCCATCCTCTGTTCCACCTTCATGATATTCTGATAAATCAGCAATGTTTAAAATAGGGGAACTGTTGATCTCACTCGACAGCTCTACTTCATATACATTTTCTGAATCATGTTTCTTCAAAATTCTGCATGGTCCAAATTTCTTCATTTTTAGCTTATTGTATGTTCCAATTGGGAACCTTTCTTTTCTCAAGTGAACCATGACTTCATCTCCTACCTGAAATTCCTTATATCTCCTCTTCTGATTTGCCTTAGCCTTGTACTGAATATTCATCTTATTAATGTGCTTTTTCACCTCTTCATGCAAATTCTTCATGTGTTTTGCAAAGTCTTTAGCCTCGGCACTTGTCTTTTCTCCTTTGTCCAGATTCTTTAACTCTGAAGCATTTCTTGGAATATTCCCATATACAATTTGGAATGGTGATTTACCAGTACTCCTATTGACATAATTGTTGTAAGCAAATTTTGCCTATGGTAAAATCAAATCCCATCCCTTGGGCTTATCTCCTACTAAGCATCATAGCAGGTTACCCAAACTCCTATTAACCACTTCGGTATATCCATCAGTCTGTGGATGGTGTACAGAACTGAACTTCAAATCTATCTTCAACTTCTTCCACAATGTCCTCCAAAAATAACCAACAAACTTGGTATCTCAATCTGAAACTATGCTCTTTGGTAGACTATGTAATCTCACCACCTCCTTGAAAAATAACTCTACAATATGAATAACATTAGTAGTCTTCTTGTAAGGAATAAAATGTGCCATCTTCAAGAATCTGTCCACCACCACAAAAATAGAATCATGTCCTCTCTATGTCCTTGGTAAACCAAGAATAAAATCCATACTAATATCATCCCATGACTTTTCAGGTACAGGTAGTGGCTGATACAACCCCGTATGTTGACTTGTTTCTTTTTCCATCCAACACACTCAGCAACTCTACACAAATTTCCTCACATCCTGCTGCAACTATGGCCAATAATAATTTTCACCAACAATAGTAATGGTCTTATCTCAACCAAAGTGTCCAGCTAATCCCCCACTATGCTTCTCCTGTATCAGGTTCTCTCTCATGGAACTCCTTGGAATGCACAACTGGCTTCTTCTAAACAACATACCATCTTGGATTATGAAATCCAACCATTTTGTCCTATCCAAAGTAACAGGTTCCAAACAAGCTTTCCAGGCCTCTACAAAACCTGGATCTTTAGGATATAAACTTTTGAGCTCATCAAACCCAACAACCTCTATCTTCATTTCTGTCAACAAATTTTGCTCTCTATTCAAGGCATCTGCAACTCTATTGGACTTTCCACTCTTGTGCTTCAAAACAAAAGTATAACTCTGCAAAAACTCAACCCATTTTAAGTGCCTTTGATTTTACTTTCCTTAACTATTAAGATACTGCAAAGCCTGATGATCAGTATATAAAACAAACACTTTTGGCAACAGATAATGTCTCCATTTCTTCAAAGCCTAAACTATTGCATAAAATTCCTGATCATAAACTGAATACTTTTTCTTGGCATCATTAAGATTCTCACTAAAATAGGCAATGGGCTTACCTTCTTGACTCAAAATAGCTCCTCTAGCACTGCAACTAGCATCACAATCTACCTGAAATACCTTATTGAAATCAAGAAGTGTCAAAACAGGTTGCTCTGTGACTTTTTGCTTCAATGTATCAAAGCTTCTGTCTTCTCTTTTAGTCCATCTAAACTCTTTTCTATCCCTTCTCATTGTCTCAGTTAGGGGTGCACAAATTCTACTAAGATTCCTGATAAACTTTCTATAAAAACTTGCCAAACCATGAAAAGATCTTACCTCAAAAGCACTCCTTGGCATAGGCCATTCAATGATAGCCTTCACTTTCTCTGGGTCCATCTTAAGACCTTCCTCTGAGACAACAAATCCTAGGTATACCAACTCCTTTGCAAAACTACATTTCTTCAGATTGATCAACAACTTATCCTCCCTCGGCTTCTCAAAAACTCTTCTGATATGCATCATATGCTCATCCTAAGTCTTACTAAAAATCAAAATATCATCTAAATAAACAATAACAAAACTTCCCAAAAATTCTTTCAATACCTCGTTCATGAGTCGCATGAATGTGCTCGGTGCATTGGTTAGCCCAAATGGCATGACTAACCACTCATACAAACCTTCCTTTATTTTGAAGGCTGTCTTCCACTCATCTTCTTCTCTGATATGGATCTAGTGATACCCACTCTTCAGGTCAACCTTTGTGAAGTACTTGGCTCCACTCAAATAGTCCATTATGTCATCCATTCTAGGCAATGGAAATCTATACTTGATCATGATCTTATTGATGGCCCGAGAGTCTATACACATTCTCCACTCTCCATCTTTTTTTGGTGCTAGTACTGTAGGTACTGCACATGGACTTAGGCTCTCTCTTATCAATCCCTTCCTCAAAAACTCCTGAACTTGTCTATTCAACTCTTCACTCTCAGCTAGAGTCATTCTATGGGCTGCCTTATTCAGCAAACTGGCTCCTGGTATCAAATCCATTTGATGACTTATCTTCCTTACTGGTGGTAAACCTTTTGGTACATTATCAAAGACAATATCTTGAAATTCTTCCAACATTTCTGAGAATTCTGCTAGTACATCTTCAAATTTCTCTTAACTAATCTTAGGTATCAATGCAAAGAAATAACGCTCATGCTTCATACCCTCCAAAAATTTTCTACCATCTACCAAGCAAATTCTGGCAGTACTACATACCTTTTCTTCCACCTCCTTCAAGGGCTTCAACTTATGATGAACTCCATCCTTTGTTAGGGAGTATGTGTTTGCATGGCAATCACGAACAACACTCCTATCATACTGCCATGGCCTCACCAATAACATATGACATGCATCCATTAGTATGATGTCATACACCACCTCATCATGGTAGTCACCAATCTTGAACTTCACTAAACACTTCTCATTGACCAAAGCTCTATGGTCCTTCTGCAACCATGCAATCTGATATGGTTGCGGATGCTTTCTTCTTATCAACTTCAACTTGTCAACCATCTCCTATTAATCAAGATTATCAGTGGTTCCACTATCAATAATAATATCACAACACTTACCTTCACATTTGCACTTTGTGTGGAAAAAACTCTTCCTCTGATTGGGTTCTTTCTCCTCATTCAACAAAGTTCTTCTGACAACTAGGGTTTCTCCCCTTTCAGCATCTTCAGAGCGCTCAGATTGCATATCTTCATTGACATGTGCAACTCATTCATTACCTTCAGGTCTTCTATTTGTTCTTCCTTGATGTTGTGGACACTCATATGCTCGATGTCCTTCTTCTCCACATTAGAAACAGGTTCCTCTAAAACCTCCTCTTCTAGGTCCTTGCCCAAGTCTGCCTCTTCCTCTTCCTCTTTGCTCACCAGTGTTCTAGTCATGAGGGCGGTAGGTATTATCTCCTCTTTGATTTCAATTGGTGCCGGCTTCTTCACTTTTCTTTGAATCTTCATTTTGGCCCTCATATAGTCTTCCACTGGTCCTTCCACCTTAACCTCTTCCCCTTTGCTTGCTGTCAAATTTTTAATCAGCTTCTCTTCCACCTTTAGGGAAAACTGGTATGCATCTTCTATGGTGGTCATTCTGACCAGGCTCAGCTCCTCTTGAATATTTGGCCTCAACCCATTAATGTAACGGGCTACCTTCTCCTTGTTGGCCTCTCCGTGGCCTGTCCTAATAGTGATCTTATAAAAATCTTCTGTATACTCCTTAACAGACTTGTTACCTTGCTTCAGTCCTTGCAGCTTCTTCAGCAACTCCATCTCATAGTCCACATGAATGAACTGCTTCTTCAATTTCTCCACCATCTAATCCCATCTGGTAATCTTTGCTTTTCCTCTTCTATTTCTCTCTAACTAGACCTCCTTCCACTAAATATTGGCATGGCCCTTAAACTTTGTCTTTGCAAACTTGACCCATTCTAGGTCTTCCACATCTTCATACTCAAAAGACTCCATATCATTGATCCAATCAATAAGTTGTTCTGGATTCAAATCTCCAAAATTTGTAGAAACTTTGATCCTATGCCTCTTTCTAATCTTAGAAATGGCCCTTAATAACCTAACTTCTGCAGGATCTCCTACAGCTTCTTGTTCTTCCTCAGATAGCTCCTCTTCGACTTCATCCTCACTTTCTTCTCTTATTCTTGGCTCAAACCTCTTCACAGCTCCTCTTGTAATGCACTGATTTGTCTTTGTAGGGCTCTAAAACCCTCTTCTGTCAAAGCATTCCTCCAAATACAATTTCTTTGTGGAGGCATCTTGATCTTCGCAACAAACCCACAACCTTAGGTCTTGGTGCAAACTACCTCATGGCTGGTGATTTGTCTACACACTCAGGATCCCTTGCTCTGATACCACTTGATGAAGGGGGTAAATCCTAAAACACACAATAACATAAATTACACACAAAAAATAAAATGATATTTTATTAATATGGGCAAAAAATTACATTACAGAAGCTCAAATACAATCAGAGGATGAATCCTCTATAGGTTACAACACATTACAACTCCCTCTCTCAAGACTCTGGAATCATCTACCTTCTGTAACCCCAAATCAGCTAGGGTTTCTATTTTCCCACCTATTCTTGACTCTACCTTTCCCCCTTAACTCTACCACCCCAAGGGTTCCCAAAAATGGTCATAAATAGCCCTTTTTGGCGGCCACCAACTTAATTTCGAAATTTGCATCTCCCTTCAAAAATAGGTCAATTTTGTGGGGCCATAACTTTCGATCTGACCATTGGATTTTCAATTGTAATACCTTTTCGGCAAGCTCTCGAATAGACAGTTGTGCACAAGTAGTACCTAAAGGTAGGTTGCTTGGGTTTCCCATTAAATTTTGGGCCTACTCGGAGCCTCTAAGTGCCTCAAATTTGACTTTGAATATTTCAATAGGATTTTTGGAATTCAAAATTTTAATATCTCACAAATGACAAATGATATTGAAGTGATTTTTTCACCATTAGCTTCAATTCACCATTCTGAAGGTCCATGTAAGATTTTTTTTCCAACCGTGCACAAATGCAAACTTACTAAAAATAGTAACCCTACTAAATATAGTCCTTATTGAAAAGAAACAACATTTTTTTGGTTGATGCAAGATTGCTCTTACACCCTAGATGCTCCTGCATCAGACACCCGGGGTAATTTGAAAAGTGACCCTGTCACTTCTCATGAGTTAGAGGGAAACCAAAACGGTTAGCCTCAGTCTCAGATAACCATGATGAATCTTTAACATGCCTTCCTTTCCATTTCACCAAGTATTCTGTATATTGCCTGTTTCTTGTACTCTTACCCACATAGCTATCCAGAATCGCTTCTATCTCCTCCGTTGAATTAGATGCCGGAATACTCCACCATTCTTCTATTGGTCCATCCTTTGTTCCACCTTCATGATATTCTGATAAATCAGTAATGTTGAAAACAAGGGAAATGTTGATCTCACTCGACAGCTCTACTTCATATACATTTCCTGAATCACGTTTCTTCAAAATTCTACATGGTCCAAATTTCTTCATTTTCAGCCTATTGTATGTTCCAATTGGGAACCTTTCTTTTCTCAAGTGAACCATGACTTCATCTCCTACATGAAATTCCTTATATCTCCTCTTCTAATCCGCCTTAGCCTTGTACTGAATATTCATCTTATTAATGTGCTTTTTCACCTCTTCATGCAAATTCTTCATGTGTTTTGCAAAGTCTTTAGCCTCGGCACTTGTCTTTTCTCCTTTTTCCAGATTCCTTAACTCTAAAGCATTTCTTGGACTATTCCCATATACAATCTGGAATGGTGATTTACCAGTACTCCTATTGACATAATTGTTGTAAGAAAATTCTGTCTGTGGTAAAATCAAATCCCATCCCTTGGGCTTATCTCCTACTAAGCATCATAGTAGGTTACCCAAACTCCTATTCACCACTTCGGTCTATCCATCAGTTTGTGGATGGTGTGCAGAATTGAACTTCAAATCTGTCTTCAACTTCTTCCACAATGTCCTCCAAAAATAACCAACAAACTTGGTATCTCAATCTAAAACTATGCTCTTTGGTAGACCGTGTAATCTCGCCACCTCCCTAAAAAATAACTCTATAATATGAACAACATCATTAGTCTTCTTACAAGGAATAAAATGTGCCATATTCAAGAATTTGTCCACCACCACAAAAATAGAATCATGTCCTCTTTGTGTCCTTGGTGAACCAAGAACAAAATCCATACTAATATCATCCCATGGCTTCTCGGGTACAGGTAGTGGCTGATACAACCCCATATTCTGACTTGTTCCTTTTGCCATCTGACACACTCGGCAACTCTGTACAAATTTCCTCACATCCTGCTGCAACTGTGGCCAATAATAATTTTTACCAACAATAGCAATGGTCTTATCTCGACCAAAGTGTCCAACTAATCCCCCACTATGCTTCTCCTTTATCAGGTTCTCTCTCATGGAACTCCTCAGAATGCACAACTAGCTTCCTCTAAACAACATACCATCTTGGATTATGAAATCCAACCATTTTGTCCTATCCAAAGTAATAGGTTCTAGACAAGCTTTCCAGGCCTCTACAAAATCTGGATCTTCAGGATACAAACTTTTGAGCTTATCGAACCCAACAACCTCTATCTTCATTTATGTCAACAAATTTTGCCTTCTACTCAAGGTATCTGCAACTTTGTTGGACTTTCCACTCTTGTGCTTCAAAACAAAAGTATAACTCTACAAAAACTCAACGCATTTTAAGTGCCTTTGATTTGACTTTCCTTGACTATTATGATACTGCAAAGCCTGATGATCAATATATAAAATAATCTCTTTTGGCCTTTATTGCATAAAATTCCTGATCATAAACTGAATACTTTTTCTTGGCATCATTAATCTTCTCACTAAAATAGGCAATGAGCATACCTTCTTGACTCAAAACAGCTCCTATAGCACTGTAACTAGCATCACAATCTACCTGAAATACCTTATTGAAATCTGGAAGTGCCAAAACAGGTTGCTCTGTGACTTTTTGCTTCAATGTATCAAAGCTTTTGTTTGCTCCTATAGTCCATCTAAACTCTTTTCTATCCCCTCTCATTGTCTCAGTTAGGGGTGCACAAATGCTACTAAAATTTCTGATAAACTTTCTATAAAAACTTGCCAAACTATGAAAAGATCTTACCTCAGAAGCAATCCTTGGCATAGGCCATTCAATGATAGCCCTTGCCTTCTCTAGGTCCATCTTAAGACCTTCCTTTGAGACAACAAATCCTAGGTATACCGACTCTTTCTTTGCAAAACTACATTTCTTCATATTGATCAACAACTTATCCTCCCTCAGCTTCTCAAAAACTCTTCTGATATGCATCATAAGCTCATCCCAAGTCTTACTAAAAATCAAAATATCATCTAAATAAACAATTACAAAACTTTCCAAAAATTCTTTCAATACCTCGTTCATGAGCCGCATGAATGTGTTTGGTGCATTGGTTAGTCCAAATGGCATGACTAACCACTCATACAAACCTTCCTTTGTCTTGAAGGCTGTCTTCCACTCATCTCCTTCTCTGATACGGATCTGGTGATACCCACTCTTCAGGTGAACCTTTGTGAAGTACTTGGCTCCACTCAAATAGTCAATTATGTCATCCATTCTGAGCAATGGAAATCTATACTTGATTGTGATCTTATTGATGGATCGAGAGTTTGTACACATTCGCCACTCTCCATCTTTCTTTGGTGCTAGTACTGTAGGTATCGTACATGGACTTAGGCTTTCTCTTATAAATCCCTTTCTCAACAACTCCTGAACTTGTCTGTTCAACTCTTCACTCTCTGTTGGAGTCATTCTATGGGTTGCCTTATTCAGCAAACTAGCTCTTGGTATCAAATCTATTTGATAACTTATCTTCCTCACTGGTGGTAAAACTTCTCATACATTATCAGAGACAATATCTTGAAATTCTTCCAACATTTCTGAAACTTCTACTGGTACATCTTCACATTTCTCTTGACTAATCTTAGGTATCAATGCAAAGCAATGACACTCATGCTTCATACCCTCCAAAAATTTTCTACCATCTACCAAGCAAATTCTGGCAGTACTACATACCTTTTCTTCCACCTCCTTCAAGGGCTTCAACTTATGATGAACACCATCCTTTGTTAGGGAGTATGTGTTTGCATGGCTATCATGGACATCACTCCTATCATATTGCCATGGCCTCCCCAATAGCATATGACATGCATCCATCGGTATGATGTCACACAACACCCCATCATGGTAGTCACCAATCTTGAACTTCACTAAACATTACTTATTGACCAAAGCTCTATGGTCCTACAACCATGCAATCTGATATGGATGTGGATGTTTTCTTCTTGTCAACTTCCACTTGTCAACCATCTCCTCTGAAACAAGATTATCAGTTCTTCCACTATCAATAATAATATCACAGCACTTACCTTCACATTTGCACCTTGTGCAGAATAAACTCTTCCTCTGATTGGGTTCTTTCTCCTCATTCAACAAAGTTCTTCTAACAACTAGGGTTTCTCCCCTTTCAGCATCTTCAGAGTGCTCAAATTGCACATCTTCATTGACATGTGCAACTCGTACATTACCTTTAGGTCTTCTATTTATTCCTCCTTGATGTTGTGGACACTCGTATGCTCGATGTCCTTCTCCACATTGGAAATAAGTTCCTCTGAAACCTCCTCTTCTAGGTCCTTGCCCAGGTCTGCCTCTTCCTCTTTGCTCACCATTGTTCTAGTCACGAGGGTGGTAGGTATTATCTCCTCTCTGATTTTGACTGGTGCCAACTTCTTCACTTTGCTTTGAATCTTCATTTCAGCCCCCATAGGGTCTTCTACCAGTCCTTCCACCTTGACCTCTTCCCCTTTGCTTGCTATCAAATATTTTATTCATCTTCTCTTCCACCTTTAGCAAAAACTGGTATGCATCTTCTATGGTGGTCATTCTGACTAGGCTCAGCTCCTCTTGAATACTTGGCCTCAACCCATTAATGCAATGGGCTACCTTCTCCTTGTTGGCCTGTCCATGGCCTGTCCTAATAGTGATCTTATAAAAATCTTCTTTATACTCCTTAACAGACTTGTTACCTTGCTTCAATCCTTGCAGCTTCTTCAGCAACTCCATCTCATATTCCACAAGAATGAATTGCTTCTTCAATTTCTTCACCATACGATCCCATCTGGTAATCTTTGCTTTTCCTCTTCTATTTCTCTCTAATTGGACCTCCTTCCACCAAATACTGGCATGGCCCTTCAACTTTATCTTTGCAAACTTGACCCATTTTGGGTCTTCCACATCTTCATACTTGAAATACTCCTCCATATCATTGATCCAATCAATAAGTTATTCTGGATTCAAATCTCCAGAATATGTAAAAACTTCGATCCTAGGCCTCTTTCCAATCTTAGAAATGGCCCTTAACAACCTAACTTCTGCAGGGTCTCCTGCAGCTTCTTGTTCTTCCTCAGATAGCTCATCTTCCGCTTCATCCTCACTTTCTTCTCTTGTTCTTGGCTCAAACCCTTTTCGCAGCTCCTCTTGTAATGCATCAATTTGTCTTTGTAGGGCTCTAAAACCTTCTTCTATCAAAGCATTCCTCCCAATATGATTTCTTCGTGGAGGCATCTTGATCTGTGTAGGAAACCCACAACCTTAGGTCCTAGTGCAAACTGCCTCAAGGTCAATGATCTGTCTACACACTCAGGATCCCTTGCTTTGATACCACTTGATGAAGGCGGTAAATAATAAAACACACAATAACATAAATTGCACATAGAAAATAGAATGATATTTTATTAATACGGGCAAAACATTACATTACAGAAGCTGAAATACAATTAGAGGATGAATCCCCTACAGGGTACAACACATTACAACTCCCTCTCTCAAGACTCTGGAATCATCTACCTTCTGTAACCCCAAATCAGCTAGGGTTTCTATTTTCCCACTTATTCTTGACTCTACCTTTCCCCCTTAACTCTACCACCCCAAGGGTTCCCAAAAATGGTCATATATAGCCCTTTTTGGTGGCCACCAACTTAATTTCAAAATTTGCATCTCCCTCCAAAAATAGGTCAATTTTGCGGGGCCATAACTTTTGATTCGACTATTGGATTTTCAATTATAATACCTTTTCGAAAAGCTCTTAAAAAGATGGTTGTGTGCAAGGAGTTCCTAAAGGTTGGTTGCTTGGGTTTCCCACTAAATTTCTAGCCCATCTGGAGTCTCTAAGTGCCTCAAATTTGACTTTGAATATTTCAATAGGATTTTTGGAATTTGAAATTTTAATATCTCACAAATGACAAATGATATTGAAGTGATTTCTTCACCATTAGCTTCAATTCACCATTCTGGAGGTCCGTGTAAGATTTTGTATCCAACCGTGCACAAATGCAAACTTTCTAAAAATAGTAACCCTACCAAATTTAGCCCTTATTGAAAAGAAACAACAATTTTATTTTGGTTGATGCAAGATTGCGCTTACACCCTAGATGCTCATGCATTAGTTTAGTCACGTGATGATTCATTATTTCTATTTTTCCATTTTCTTGGTTGGAAGTGGTTTATAGTGTTTAAAACCATGCCATGATCAAACTTATCTTAAGGGTGGAGGAATATAAGTTTTTGTTCCTCTGGGAGGTTTGATATGAAGTGTGGTACTCTTGACATGACTCAATGTCATGGCCCCTTCTCTTGTGAAATGAGTTGTGCTTATCATGATTGTAATTTTGAGTTTTTTGATAAGGAATGTTGTATGATTGCTCATTTGGTCTATCTTATTGGTGACAATTTATTCTTGAGGGATAATCAATGGTGTTGACACTTTAGTTCCTTAAATTCATACAATTATCACCATGATTCATGTAATTGTTGTTTTTATTGGATTATGAGATATTTGTTGCATCATTACTTCTATCATACTTTACCAACCTTCCATTGGTATCATACTCCTTCCTCTCACTACCAATAGCAACTTGGTCAATTCTAAGGGCACTGTTAAGCACCTCTTTTTATGATTTATAGGGGATATTTTGGATCCCTTTTCATTTGTCCTTATTGAGAGAATGTAATAAGAGATCATAAACTTCCCTATGATCCATGTTTAGTGTTCTAGTTGAGGAATAGAGGACTTTCCTCCATAATTTTATAAAGTGTGTGATTGACTCATTGGTTTCTTTTTTTATCATAAAAAATTCTCGTATTCCTATTTTGAATAGTATGTTTATGTCAAAGGTAGCTACAAATTCACTAAAGAGTTTCATAAAAGAGTAAATCAGTTCTTTTGGGAGTCAATAGTACCAATCTAGAGTGATACCTTCCAAAATCTTTAAGAAAATCTTTTCTACCACCCCATCCCAAGGAAGGAGTTCACGCACTACAATGACTTAGGCCTTGATATGCAAGTTGGGATCACCCTCTCCTTTAAATTTTAGAAGTTTAGGGTGAGGATGTGATAGTATGACATCACAAATATTATAGTCAAAAGGCTCCTTTAAATACTCAAGGTATGTTCCTAAGAGGGGGTTATGTGTAGAGGGTCTTGTTCCTCCAAACATTAGCCCTATTGGTGGAGCTAATTGTTGCACTTGTTGAAAGGGTATGCTAGATTGTTTATATCACAAGAGAGTTGGATAACCATATGGAATTGTATTTTTGTTTTGAAAATTAGGTGGGATTATTTGTGATTTATTCTACACAATAGGAATCCCACCTATTTGACTTAAACTTGTCATGTTGAATGATGAGGGCAAGTGAGGCATGAATGCTTCATTACTTATGTTGCAAGAATGGAAATTTAGATGAGGGGAATTTTGGGTTGCATCCTAGTTTGATATGATTTTCTCAACAAAATAATTTCTTTATACCCTAGATGTTTCCTTAATTCAATTTTGGGAAGATTTTCTTGCACATCCAACTTCAAGCATCTTAATTTGTTGGAGTAGAGTGACTATAAGGTCTGTGGGTGTGGTTTCCTTTATTCTTTGATTATTTCCACCTTGTGGTGTCCAGATTGTTTTGGATAGGAGTTTGAGTGGCCTCATTTATTTTCTCTAATGACACTTGATGTGCCATAGGTTTTTTTAGTTTGATGTTCTATGTGGAGGACTTCTCATTCCTCCCAACCTTCCTATAATTTGTTCTCTAGATGGCTCACCTCATTTTCCATTAGGGTGCTCATTTTCCTAGAGCTTGTTATGGGATGGTTTAATTATATGACATAATCTAGTTCCCAAATTAGATTATTTTATGTTATAAAAATATGTGGCTCTTGTTGGTCATGCTCAAAATTTGATTCTTTAAAGTCAAATGGATTTGAAATTAGTGCCATTGGATGTGAGAGTGTGAGAGATGCATTAGAGAGGAAATTCCCCTAAACTCTATATAATGAAAGTAGAATGTAAGAGATGCATGGAGATGTGAAAAAACCATCACAAAAGGATTTGTTAAAGTAATGAGAACTCAAAGAGAATCTACTAATAAGCTTTGTTGTTCATGTCGGGTTCACCAAAATATGTGATGTTGAATCTACTGTAGACAATAAAAAGCAAAGGTGGAAAAGTAGTGTAGGATATGCAAAAGACTCATCAAAAGTTTTTTTCATTCATGTTGACTTCACCAAAATATGTGATAGCTATAATGTGAATCAAACACAACACAACTGAGTTAGACTCTAGGTAACACATTCACTACACCTTTGCTAAAGGTGTCAATCGAGTCACTCCCACCTTTTTAGGAAAATCTAGCTAGGTAGAGGTGAATGGAATGACAACTCTATTTACATGGAAGAAGATCATCATGAGTGTGAGCGGAGTTGTTATGTTTTATGTTTTAATGTTGGATTTGTCTACCTCATGATGAGATTGAGGGTGTCCTTGATGTTTGCATATGTTTGACTATTTGAATGTTGAAAATGTTATTGGATATATATGCCCCATGAACAAACCAAGGGATTCTCTAATATTTGAATGTTAAAAGTTTATACATTGTATGCTTCATTATGAAATATATGGCTTGAGTGCTTGAAACATTCAAAAGTTTAAAATGAATGTCTAGTGCAATTAATCCTAAATGAATGCAAGCTCTTCTTTTCCCAATTTTGAAAGATGATTTAATTACCATGAAAGGGAAATACACATGTAGTTCTATATAACTTTCCCTAATGCAATGTAACCATGTGTTATGTATTTCCAAGATTGATTTTAGATGTAATCTAAATTTTTAACTAATCTAAGAAAAACAAAAAAAATATTGTAATAAAAGTAGATAACTCTACTTTAACTCTAAGCTCTATCAAGAGAAAGACAAAACAACATTTTACTTCCTCAAGAGAGAAATGTGAACTAATTACTAATAAAGTGATAAAGAACATATAATAATGGGCACCACTGCTAGGCTAGTCATTAGAGGTCTTGTGGCAACTATCTCCTCTTTTGTAGTAACAGGATCCTCCTCTTGTTGACAAGGATAAAAATAGGGACATGAGGAAATAAAAAACTAGCTTAGAAGGAATGAAAATTTTGAAGAAAGAAGGTGTGATCCTTGTGCGAGAATAAAAGATAGAGGGGATTATATGTATAAGATTGACTACTTGGTAAGAATACATGAAAACAACCTCCCAAAGGAAATCTTTGAATCTTTGTAAAAACTAAACCTAAAAAAATAAACTAAGAGGCTTGAGGGCCTGTGAAGAGGATTGAAGAAGCTTGTGAAGAATCTTGTGAAGATGCTTGTTTGTTCTTGAAATGAGAAGAAGATGATTAAACAATGAAAAGGTAAGGGGTATTTATAAGTAGAAATGGGAGGGAATAAAAGGAGGTAAGATCAAAAGGAGTTAACTAAAAAAGGAATAGAAATAATTCCATTAATAGATGAAGAGATAAGAAGAAAATCTACAAGACTCAAGAAAAGTAAAAGAAAAATAAAGTGAACTCAAATAGAAATTAGAAACAATTTAGAAGGGATGAGATTCAATAATTAGTTCATAATAGAAATAAAGAAATAAAAAGCATGAGTTGGCACAAAAAAGGAGTTAACACAAGCTAAAAATGAAGGAGAAAATCCAAACATGAGTTATTTTATGTGTTTAAAAATCAAAGGGTCACCCTTTTTGTTAGTCAGGGTCACCCGGGCAACCCAGAGACACTAGGGTGACCCTAAAACTCAAAAGGGGTGACCCTAAATAGAAAAAATGAAAGGGTGACTAGACAAAACATGAGGAAGTGAAAATCAATTTTGGGCTTGAAAAATATGGTGAAGGGAGATAAAAATACAAGGGACATGTCACCAAGAGTGAAACTACTAATGTGTTTAATTCACACCTATATGGATATGATTAGGACCTCTTTATAATAATTGGATTGCCATGTAAACCTGACATTATTTTAGTACTTACACTACCAAGATTATATCATGATAGTTTTTGGACATTGAAAATCATTGGACATGATCCATACTAATTAATTTCCATTTCCATTCCAAAATATCATGGGGATAGAGTAATCCTATAGGATTCATGTGTTCAACCTTAACTAGTTGACACTCTATAAACCTAGCCACAAAGTTGATCACATCCCTTTTGAGTCCATTCTAGAAATATAGTGGTTTTAGATTAGCCATTAACTTATTTACTTTTGGGTGACATGAATAAGGTCCATAGTGAGTTTCTATTACAACAAATGTCCCTAATCCTCCCTAGTCTAGGACATACATTCAGTTATGGTACCTCAATAATCCATTAGGATTGAACTAATACCCATCATACTAATAGTCTTATAAATTTTTAGAGAGGGCTTTCTTAACTTTCTCATAAAATTCATCTCCTTGAGAATGTTTCATAACCTATTCTTGAAAGGTTGTTTGAATAGTAGCCATTGTAACAATGTTTCATCTTCAACTAAGAGAATCAGTCACTTGATTTTCCTTACCCTTAATATAACTAATGTCAAAATTTTAATTTGATAAAAATTCTAATTAAAGCCTCTGGTGTGCATTTAGATAAGGCTAAGTAAAAATATATTTGAGTCCCAAATTATCCACTTTGAATTCAAATAGCTTGCCTAGCAAGTAATGCCTCCAAACTTGTTATGCTTGCACTTGCCGTAAGTTCTAGATCATAGAATGCCTAATTTATTTCATTTGGGTGGAGCTTTCTAGACTCATAGGCCACAAATTGACCATTGTACATAAATAGACTTCCCAACCATTCTCCTGATGCATCTATGAAAACCACAAAATGACCCTTATGATCTAACACTCTAAGAATTAGAGATAAAGTTACTCTCTCCTTTAGGATTTAGAAATCTTCCTCATACTTATCTGACCATACGAATGATCATCCCTTTCTTTTAATAAATGTAATGGGGTTGGATATTCTAGAAAGGTAGAACACAAACATCCTATTATAGCCTACCAAGCCCATGAAATTTCACACTTCATTAACATTTCTTTGTGTAGGCCACTCGACAACCACTCTTATCTTTGTTAGATAATCAAAGATTCCCTTGACAGAGATAACATGACCTAAATATTGTACCTCGTTATGAAAGAATGCACATTTCAACAATGTTCCATACAACTTATTTTCTCTTAGATGATGCAGTACTAGCCTTAGATTATACAAATGTTCTTACTTATTTTTTTGAATATATCAATATATCGTCCAGAATGACAAGCACAAACTTATCTAGGTAGTCTCTAAAAAACTATTTATTAGACTCATGAATGTTGTTGGTGCATTTGTTAGCCCAATAGGTAATACTATGAACTCATAATTACCATATTTTATTCTTAAAGTTGTCTTAGGAATATCTTCCTCCTCTATTCTCAATTTATGATACCCTCCTCTTAGATTAGTCTTGGAGAAAATAGTTGCACCATGCATTTGATCAAAGAGGGCATCAATGAATGACAAGGGATATCTATTTTTGACCATCACCTTATTAAGAATTTAATAATCTATACACAAGAATAGGGTTCCATCCTTCCTTTTAACAAAAAACTACTAGTGCACCCCAAGGAGACACACTAGGTTTGATCAATCCCTTAGAAAATAGTTCTTGCAAGTAAGCCTTTAACTCCATGAGCTCTATTTTGGTTATTCTATAGGTATCTTTGGATTGAGGCTCCAATCCTATAATTATGTTGATAGAAAAATTAAATTCAATCTAAGGAGGTAGTCTAGGTATTTCTTCATGAAAAAGATCCCAAAACTCTTGTAAAAAAAGAATAATCTTGCCATGTGGGCTCCTTGATGTCTTCTATCTCATCCACACTGATGGAATACATTTTACACCCATTCCATCTAGTTCCTTAAGTTGCATACATCTAAAATCTACCTCATCTTAACTTCCCTTTTAAACCCTTGGATTTGAATATGTTTTCCCAAATAAAATAGGCACTCAACTATTTTTGCAAATAAATCTACTATTACCCTTTGGCACTAAGCCAATTCATCCCTAGGATAACATCATAAGGACCTAAGGGTGCTACATAAAGGTTCACTTTAGTGGAGAAGGTGGAATTTTTTAAGTTAGCTTCAAATAGGTATTTTTCTACCCTTGCCTTAGCTTGATTTGCATATTGCATAGACCATAAATTAACCATAAATCCTTCTCTCCTAAGAATACTACTAAGCACTGTAGGTGCCACAAAACACTCAGTAGCTCTAATATCAATCAATATAAAAATGAGAACCAAAAAGTGTACCCGAGGTTTAAATCAGAGTAATCTAGAACTTAGCTTGGTGGTTATCAACTATTAGATTGATTCTCTACTAAAAATGATGACTATTGTGACATCAAAGGAATATTTTTTAAGTTATTTCCTTGATTCTTTCTATGTAATTATTGGAATAATGATCACCTCCATAAGAAAAACATCCCCTGAGAAGTCCTCTCTTAACAAACCTCTTTTCCTCCTTATTTTCATTCCTTTCCTTAGACTCATTCTTCTTTCCCTTAAAAATATTCAATCATTGTTATTCTTTTCACCATTTCACTTTTTTTTTTGAATTTTGGTTTCTATCCCACTTCTATTTGAATGTTGAGGATTTTGAGTTTCAAAACCTTTTGTGGTAATTGTCCCTTGATGCAACAATGAAATTAATATTTTGTTCTTGTTTTATGTCCTTTTAAAATACTTGATCCATGGATGAGGGTCTATGAACATCTACTTCTCCTCCATTCTGGGGATTTAGTCCAGTGATGAATTTTCATAGTTGAAATCTCTCATCTCATTGATACTATGGAACATACTTGAGCAATCAGGTAAATTTCTCCCAATATACAATTACTATCATATCTTGTTGCCTCAAGTTTTAAGATCCAATTAGTTTTTTTTATCAAAGTAGAGCTGGGGCAACCATCTTTTCCTGAACAAGGTCACAAATTAATCCCAAGTGAAATTGGTGGAATTGATTCCCATTTCTAATTTCTTATTAGTCTACTACGTAGAGGCTTCCCCTGATAGATAATACACTCCCCAAATAAATTTAGTTACCTTAGAATAACTACAAATCTCAAAATATTTTTCCATTTCAATATGCTAGGCTTCTACTTTGTCTTGTATTACTGTGCCATGAATATTGGTGGGTTTACCTTCCTCATGTCTTGAGCCAACTCATTTACTAGACCATCTCTTACTTCCACCTGTCTTTTAATTTCTTCTTAGTTGGGTCAAGGTTCATCTTGTCTTTCATTGACAGTAAGGTCTTGCTCTTGACCTACGTCATCTTCTTGATCATTAGGTCCTTTAAATTGATGCTATAAAGAAACTATTCTTTCCCTAATCTAGTTTAGAGAAACAAGAGTTTGGTCTAGCTTAGTTGTAGGATCATTAGATCATTGTTTAAATTGCCAATGTCATTTCCCATATTCATCCTAGTTCATATCATTTTAATCTAGTATAGGAAATTTATCATGCATTAGTACAAGTAACTAACTTCATCAAGTTTGATGTTCAAGACAAAAATTTATCACAAAAATTTTCAAAATAAAGAGATTTTTTTTTTGATATCAAATTGATATTACACATCCTTATTTATAATAAGGCCTCTTGGTTACAATTTTCCAAAATTCTATTAAGTCATTTCAAACTCCTCAAGATCTTCATCCTCCAAGTTTACTTCTACACTTCTAGAGGTAGGATGTGTTGAGCACACATAAGTACTAAGAGGGGGTTGAATTGGAATTAATCAAATTCTTTACTTCCAACAACATTCAAAATAAATCTAAACATTAAAGCATGAAAAACTCAAGAAAATAGAAGCACACAACCATAACACCAGATTGACGTGGAAAACCCAAGAAGGGAAAAATCATGGTGAGCAAGTTGCTTGGATCTACTATCCAAATCTAGCCTCACAAATAAAACTAGATTACATTATTATTTATGGGCTACAACCCAAAGGGAGTTGGAACTCATTGACCAAATACAACACTTACAACTTTCACATAATTATACTTCAACCTCTGTAACATAAAACTTATCTTACCCAGAAGTGTCTTCCACAAGACATTGACTGTTCCAACCTTCTGCTAACCTCTACAACCTTTGAACAACAATCTCACCTCTTTGTAACAACAACACTAACCTCTACATCATCACAATAACTTCAGCAACTCTTCTTAGTCATCACAATGTCTACAATCACCTCCACAATAGTATTACTTTACATGAACTGATCTTTTCCACACTTCATCATTACATCTGCTTCCATGGTAAGTTTATTAGCACATTATCAATGATTTCACACAATAAATAACTCGCGCATCACTCAACAAATTTGTTCTTATAGTTGTATTCTCTGCAAGATTCATGATTTTTCTTCTTCGTCAGCCAAGATGAAATGTAAAACATGAGACATGTAGTGTCCACAATAGTTGACTCTAAAAACATATGTGGTAAGTAGAAATCAAGTGCGGTTCAAGAACAAGGCATAATCACATATCCTATTTTACCTCAACACATTCTTCGAGGATGGTGCACACTCCATACACATGGTGAAGTCTTCATTATACACCAAGTTGGATATGCAACTACTGTTCCTTCTTTGCATTTAGCACCAGACCTAAAGAGGTACCAGAGGAGGCATAATTATATCATGTGGACCACATATAGAATATTATATGACTTGAAAAATATTTTTGTTCACATCTTTTATCATCTCAAGATATTTCATGCTGGCACAAACACTTGAACTTTGATGTCGGTGTCCTTGACATCTCTACTTACATAGTCTTAAGATAAAATAATGAAAAGCATACTTGCGGTGAACATAGTCATTTGAAACATGATAGTGCATACCATCTAGTCATATGTGTTTATCATTTAATCAACACAGCCAAATACCATTATGTGGTGAATTGTGGTGGCCTCCACTATCTCCCACTGCTTACTCAAAGACATGCCTTCACAAAACTTGTTTGTTTTTAAATCCCAACCTAGTCACATGAATAACCTATGACTTAGCCACTTTCAATATTTGGTTATTGTGGGGGTTGGCCAACACATAGGTGAAAGTTAAGACTAACTTTTCCTCTACACTTTAGGCTCTACAAAACCAAGGAGAGTGATCCTCAACAATATTAAAATATCCTATGCCAGTTATTACCAATATTGTGAAAAGTAGATTTGTCCTATGCATAGTTTCTTGAGGATTATGAAAAACATGAAGACCTGGCTGAGATTAATCAAGCATTAAATATTTCTCAAGACCATAGAACAAGGTGAAACATCAACTCAATAAACATTTCCAACTGAACATAAAGATTTTAGGGGTGTTTGAGCTTGTTTGATCCTGGCCTAGAAGAGCATATACAAACATAAGAAACCAGTGCCTTATCCCAAGGATACAGAGTCAAAACTGAATGTAACCAAAACTTATTCACAGCATTCAAACTAAACATCAGAGAGATTTATAACATTGCCTTACAACATTATACTCAATATTTCTAAATCAGTCATACTTACGATATCCTCATATACATTCACACAAATCTATATTTCTATCAAAGGAGTTAACTCATTCTTTGAATAGGAGCCATAAATAGAAAGATACATCCATAAGAAAGTTTTATGGAGGCAATCTGAATAATCTTTGATTCATTCATTTCATAATTTGTGTAAACCACACCTCAGAAGACAACCAGCTTCAGAAATCTACCATTTACATTCATTTAGATGCTAGTATAGTTAACAAATTACAACAAACATGTGGTTTAGACCTAGAAACCCTAGTACAAAAGCATGGTTTCAACTTTCTACATTCTCTTCAAAACTCACCCTGAAAGATCAACCAAAAACCCTACAATGTAAATGGCCTTGAAATACCCTTTTATAACACAAGGGAGCAACAAGCATCAAGCCATTTACAATATGACAGCTGTCACATTTTAATTTGACAATCACTTCACACATGATGATGAAATAACCATCTCCAACCACTAAGGCATGCCTCCTGCAGTAAATTATCACCTTTGAAAAATAGGAGCAACTAATTTTTGTCTTGTATACTTTCTTACTCTTTGTGTGGAGGAAAACCAAGATATGATAGGTGGTATTTTGTTAGATTCCTTTTCAGCTTCTACCACCTTTTTTTTCTAGATACTTGTTCCCAATACAAACATCCACTACTTTGCCTCTCCAACCACACATGAAGAAGTAAGAATACATGCAAGGGACAACATCAAAAGGAAACCCAAGAAACTAGAATTTCCCTCATTAAGCCCCATCCCAGGCACATGAAAGTGATTCCTCATCTTTCAATGGGAGGTTTCCAACCTCCTCAACTAGATAGAAACCAGAGGAAGCCACTCATAGTTGGTGTTGGTTGCACCAACAATCCAACTAAAAAGGAAGCGGTAGTAATTGTATATTACCCCTCTACTTTCACTTATTTTACCCAGTGGGACAACACTCCCTCCATTGTTGCCTAATCTCTGTTCGAACTCAAAGCACTAAGGGAGGGGAAGAGAGAGCAACAATTCCTCTCTACCTTCAAGTTCAATCTAGGGACTCACAAGAATAGGAAGTTACAAGAGTCAGTAGATTGGGATTCAAAGCCCACATCTGGGTGAAAATAAGGAGAAAAGAAGGGTTTATAGTGATTCAATAGATGCTATTTGCTTCCTAAATCTTGCCCATTCCCCCTATCCCTTAGGAAAAATCTCCAATCCCTTAATCTTATAAGGACATACCACTAACCATGAGAATAAAGAAGAGAATCCTAAGGAATGGGACATCAGATTCAACATACAAAAAAGATGAACACCCATATTATCTACATAGAGAGAGATGGCACATGAAATAATAATAGGAGCATCTATTTATAGTGAGACTGTAGAACCTCCCACACTTTGGATAACCACAACCTATCAATCTACCTTATCAATTTGTCTCAATTAGTACCATGACATGGTAGCTTTAAATGGAAATCCTCAACAACTTGTCAGTAATGCCAGAAAAAGGAAAGGAGGTGGCACTCTGCATCATGTTGATCTCCCATGACTCAGAATGTCAATTTCCAATATGAGACAATCAAGATTAGCCCCTTGGTCACAATAAATACCATTTTGAACAACCAATCCATTTCAAATCCTATTGCGATGTGAGCAAAAGATCCCATCAGACCAAGATGCAAATCCCCAAGAGCTGATCTCACATCCTATCAATCCCCTCACAGGCTGATCACCCTATATAATGGTGGTGGAGAAAACTCATCACATGTTTGAAAATTCCCACCACACCAATGGCTTATCAATCCTTATGCACCACCATTGTATTTCCTTTTTGTTTTGAAAATGAGTCATCGATGGACCTGAGTTTGAAATGAGATCGACGGTCATTGTGCATCGCCCCTGGCCCTAAGATCCTCTAGCTAAAAGAGTGACACAAAGGATCCTCGTGATGACCTAAGAAACTACCACATACCTTTCCCACCATATCACATCCTTATCACCAACCTTGTCCTGATGATCATCACTCATCGTACTTTGTGATAATACTAGCAAACAAAAATAATGATGCGAAGAACAACTGCACTGATTTTCTACCCTTGACACCTGGGGGGAAAGATTCTTAATTTATCCATACTATAGGGAAATCACACATCACCTTCCTTAATAGTATTTCTTCAAGCAATTAGTGACACAAAGACTTCTTGCAATAAACTAGGATGATGACACATGTCAAAGATTTGAGCATTAAAGTGCACATTGCTCCTTTCCTTCCTCTTCACAAATGTAAACTGTGATGTAAAGAATTGGCACGATGAACCATGGAGTGAACACCTTCCTAAAGGAATGTTCCATCACACATCACATTTTAGAATGAAGCACCAAAAGAACAAACGTGATTTGAAAGACATGCATGATGGAGGACTCAAGTTATAACATATGCGCACATGCTCTAAAAGTTGTTTTGAAAAGAGGCCATGATAGGTATGATGAATAACAAGGGGCCTTCATTAAAACACATTTGACCAGACTTAGGATAAAACATATATTTCACAAGTTGAATAACTTGAAAGAACTAACTTAGGGAGGGATCAAGCGATGGCACTAGGCAAAGAGAGTTGGTCAACACATAAAACAATGCGCACAAGTTGTAACTAGACCGACTGGAGGATGGACTTAATAGGTCAACAAAAGAATATAAAAAATTAATTCAGTGACCAAAGAAATGTTCCTACAAGGTCCACAAGTCTGGAAAAACCCTAAAAACCTCACTGATAAACTCTAGCCACAAGACCAAGCACGGACTAGAAATTGGTGACCAACCAGCAAAGAACCATGAAAAGTTACATAAGCTCCATCACATCTGACTCTGGAGAAGAAAGTGCGATACCAATTATTACTTGAAACTTGAAATACTCATACCTTTGACTCATATCTACTTGTCCTCCAAACCACAACATCATATCTTTATCTACGGAGAAGTGCGGAGCATTCTCCTATCCCACTGTGACTGCACTTACTTTGTTCCATTGTTGTCTTCATTCTTCTATCTCTAAAACACCTTACAATGTAAATTTGATGATCTCAAACTTGAAACATAGATACCTGAGTGTAGTACTTATCCATCTATCCAATCCATAGGACCATAACTTTAAATGTGGTAGAATGCGATACATTCTTTTGAGCCTATGGCCCCTTCACTGACTAGAACTTTACTTAGACCATTTTCCTTTAAACTTTAAAAAATTTCTTCATCTAGTGGCAACCATTATGAGTTCATATCACCAACATACAACATGAATTCAAGTTAACTCATCAAAAAATTCAAGCACAATCATTTTCACAGCATATTAAGGATGTGGACTTACACATGAACTTCAGAAGATTTGGTATGACTATGTACAGATGATATTGATCCATCTCCTTTACTTCACAAATCATCTAGTTAGTTTTCTTTGTCTTCTTCTTTGATCCACTCCTTTGGTTGCTGAGCATATATACATCCATTTTCTATTTGCTTCACAACATCTTTGATAACTTATTCTACTATCATCATTGGTCACCATTCTACAATCATCTTCCTTTGCCCTCATTGGTCACAACACTTCCAACCTTCCACTATGCAACATTTCATACCACTGTTGACATCAATGAGAACACCTATGCAAAAATCTCCCCCTTTGTAATTGGTGGAAACACTTAACCTGATATGTACACATTTCTCCCCCTTTCACATAAATGGAAAAGGGTCAGTGATCTTCCTCTATTCTAGAAAAAACAAGTAGGCTCCCCCTATCTAAATATTCCTTACCACCTTTTACCAATTAACTCCCCTTGAGGAGTAGCCTCTATCTCTTCAAAATGATGTAGCAAAATTGATCTTCAAAGCACATAGATACTGATGTACATAGTGCCTGCATCAAAATAACACTGATTAATCCTATCTTATTCTCCACATATATACACAATCATCAAAATTTGTCTTACCTTCAAAAAAAAATTCTATTCACTTGGAAGGTAGAACATTCTTGTAGATCATCTTCAATTAGGCAAGTATGGTGTCCTAGTTTTTCTTTGTAGAAGACAAAATATGCAGTTGACTTTCAAGCTGAATGTATAGTTCTTCTACTTCCTCTAGAGTGGTTGGCACCTTCATTTTTTGTGCAACATTTTCAGCTTCTATCAAAATGCCAGTCAAAACTGCAAACCTCATACTCACCACTTCTCTCAGTTGTCCAGTTTCATTCTTTATTTGCTCCCTTTGGTCCAAGATTTGCTTCAAATGACTATGGAGATTTTCTATTTGGATGCTAACAGTTCCATCTTTATCCTTTAAAGGATCATATACCTTGGCCGCTTGAATTAGTTGTGACTCAATAGAGTCAACTTGATCCTTTATAACTTTTGTAGTTGCAAGCCAGTTCAAACAAAATTGATATAAAACGTTTGCATCTTCTAAACATTTCTGAATGTTTTTCATACTTTCTTGCAAATTATTATGTGCCTTTGCACATCTATTAGATGCATCAACCAATCTTTTACTATTTACATGCTCTGTTATTTTCTTCTAAGCTTGCTTCTCTAGATAAGATGAATGAGCCTTGAAAGACTCCAACATTAGTTTCATCTGATGAGTAGGAGGTAAGGTGGGATCTCTATTTTCCTCAAGCAATTCCTCCTATATTAACTTGATTGCCTCTTCTAAGCTCAGCTTCTTCAATTTGTTGTTGTAGAATTTATTGTCTAGCTGAGGACTGAAGTATATCTCCAAATTGCAACTTGTGAAGTGGAGATATATTGGATAAGTTAACTTGTCCATTTGACAATGGCAACTGTAAAAGTTGTGGAGTGACCACTGGTTGGATTAGCATATTTTGGGCCAAGAACTCCTTAATAGAGTCAACTGGAGAGGAGGAAGATGTAACTTGTGCTTTATCTGAACTCTCCTCTGTATTTACATTCACCTGTTCCTCTTACTGATTAGGATCACCCTATTGCTTAGTGTTTTCCGGAGAAAGACTATTGTGTACATCATTGTGATTCGGTGAAGCATTTCCTTCACCTTGCTCTACTTGTTCCTCTTCTTATGTAGTTGGCTCTTCTTTCTCCTCTTGAGTATCTTGCTGATGTGAGTCACGCAAAGGAGATATTGCACTATGCGATGGAGTAATTTGTTGTTCATTCACATTCTCCACACCTTTTATTCATTTTAGAATTTGTTTGTCATAGCTTCTATTTCTTTTAGAATTCTATATATATCACTTTATTCCATGCTCATAAGAGTGTCCACCCTTTTCTTTGTTCTCAACTCCTGAGCTTGCATCTAAGATAATTTATCTTTTTCTTCTTGTGACATGGAAGATTTGGCCTTATCAAGGGCTTGTTGTCTTAGCCCATCATTCATTTTAACATCTTTTTCTCTCTTCTACTTAGAACATCATCTAGGATTTTCAAAACCTTCTTAATAATGCCATTCAAAGGGATATCAAATTTGAGAATGTACATTACAATAGCTTTCTCAATGGTGCTCTTTTCTCTAGGTGGCACCTCCAAATATAAGTCAGCTGTATCCTTTAGGATACCATGATATACAATTGCACTAAAATAACATCTAATGAAAGAGGTGCATGTTTAGGTGCTAGTGGAGGAGCCTTCTTAGATTTCTTAGATCTTTCATTTTAGGCCAAGAGGTGCCTTCCTCTCCTACTTCTTCCTCACTCTCTTCTACCTCCTCAATCTTGACCTTTATTTTAGCCGATTGCTTTGGTCTAGCATCTTTCTTCTTAGTAGTCTTCATCTAAGGTAAGATCTCATATGTAGCTATTATTCTTGTGGAAACTTGATGCAGGAGCATCCTTGGTTCAAGAGAAATCTTGCATCAACCAAAAACATTTTTATTTCAGTTTGTTTGTAGTTCAGTTTGTTTCTTTTCATTTTCTAGTTCAGTTCAGGCAGTTCAGTTTGTAGCAGTTTCTGTGTTTTGGTCCGCATTCTACCACAGTTGCATTTTAGACCTTGCGGAGCTAGAATTAGCATCTAGATTCATTCATGTACATCATATCTAGAATTCAAAGCATTTGGATCAAGTACTAGAAAGATATCACTATCAGAAGACCGACTCTTTTCTCAGAATAGAGCATCCTGACAGTCTTAGACAATCAACTAAAGGAGAAGACCTGTGGAACATTTCTTTGACTTGTGGAGCTTAATGACACATCATTCAATGGCCTTTGGTTTGTGGATGACCTTCCTTGAGATCTGCACATCATTCCATTCATTTACAGAGGTGTTCTATGCATTTAGGTTCGACCTATCCATGTACACACATTACAACTCTTCATTAGATTTTGTAATCTTCCTTGGTTGATGTAGAGAAATCTTTGTTCTGGAGATGATATATAAGGATGTAATAGATCCCTAGGAAAGCAGTGATTCACATAGTTATAGTTGGTAGTTTAGATTTTGCATGAAGGAGCTTTAAAGCTATATCTAGTGCATATTCTGATATTCTATAATCTGACATGTGAGCCCTAATTGTAGGCCCACATGTTGCTGGCCAGATTGTATTTGAATTCTATGATATACTGAATGACTGAATTTGTATTTGCTTTATATATTTGAGTTGTTTCCGTTGTGTTTACTCTTGTTGCACAAACTGGACAATTCATTTTGTGAACCCTCCTACTGTGACTGCACCAAGTGGTATCAGAGTGAAAGTTTGAGTCTTTGGAAGTGAAGTGAGTAAAGTTGGCAAAAGGAATTCCGTAAGATCTTGTTGTGGATAGATCACCAAATTGAGGCAGGTTACTTGTGTCACAACTGATTGCTGATTGTGAGGTAATTGTCTCCTTGTAGCCCGATCATCAAACTTGAGGTAGTTTGCACTTGATCCTAGGAAGAATGTCACCGAGGAGAGTTGTTGATGTTGGAACAATGGTTGGTAGAATGGATGAGATGATGTAAATGATGAAAACAATGCGAATTCATTTGGATGTTGCTAAGGAAGATAGGTGAAGAGGATTGACATCGAGACCTAATGTTGAATGTGATGATGAAGAAGAATTTTGATCTGTTGAACAATTTGGCGAAACCCTAGGAGGTGATGAGGAAGAAGAATATAATCAAGTAAAGACGTTGGAAGCTATTTAAAAAATTAGAAAGAGACCTAGAGTTGATGTACAAAAATATACTGGTAATTTGAATCCTGAAGAATTGATTGATTGGATAAATGACATGGAAGAATACTTTGAGTATGAAGAAGTTGAAGATCCAGAGAAGGTGAAATTTGCAAAGACAAAGTTAAAAGGGTATGCTGCTATATGGTGGAAAGAAGTTTAGTTGGATAGAAATAGAAGAGGAGAAGAAAAGATTACAAAATGGGACAGGATGGTGACACAACTGAAAAATCAATTCATACTTGCTGACTATGAGTTGGAATTGCTGAAAAGATTACAAAACCTGAGACAAAAGGAGAAATCTATGAAGGAGTATACTAAATAATTTCATAAGATGATCATAAGAACAAGACATAGTGAAGTAAGCAAGGAGAAAGTGGCTAGATACATCAATGGACTAAGAATGAACATTCAAGAAGAACTAAGCTTGGTAAGGATGACATCTTTGGAGGAAGCATATCAATTTGCCCTGAAATTTGAAGAGAAGCTAAATAAGAGGCATGATCAGAGACAGAGAGGCAGAGGAGGTAAATTTCAAAGAGGTAGAACATTTTCCAAAGGAGACAGATCACATCTAGAGCAAAACAAGCCTGACAACCCATTCAAGAAGGAGAATAGAGATGGCAATACCTACCGGAGCAATGACATAAATTTTCATCACAGAGGGAATTATAATTCATACCAGAATAAAGGATACAAAAGATAAGGAAGAGGACCTGATAGGAGAACATTCAGAGGGACTTGTTTCAAGTGTGGAGGTGAAGGACATAGAGCATTTGAATGTAATTAGGGTAGTACAAGCAAAAGAATAGAGAACAGTGGAAGAGCAACTTATGTTGAAGAAGAACCTATTGGATTACCTAGTTCAGTTGGCAAGCCAGAGAAAGGAGAATCACTTGTGATGAGGAGAGAACTATTTCAAGAAGAAACAAATGAGGAACCACCATAGAGGAAAAGTTTGTTTATAACAAGATGCAAATTAGGAGGTAAATGTTGTAAATTTATAATTGATAGTGGTAGTTCTGATAATCTAGTTTCAGAGGAGATGGTCACTAAGCCAAAGTTGGAAAGATTGAAACACCCTAAGCCCTATAAAATAGTATGGATTCAGGATGATCATAAGGTACTAGTGAGTGAATAGTGTTTCATAAAATTTCATGTTGGATTATATCATGATGAAGTATTACGTGATATTATGCCTATGGATGTTTGTCATATTTTGTTGGGTAGACCTTGGCAATATGATAGAAAAGATATACATGATGGGAGAAAGAATACATACACTATAACATCAAATGGGAAGAGAATTACCTTGATTCCTTTGGAAGATGATCCTAAGAGTGAAGTGAGTGGGAATCCTAGAATATGTTTGGTAGATGGAAGGAAATTTCTAGATGATTTGAGACATGAGAATATGTGTTATGCTTTGATTCCTAAGAAACCTAAAACATTGAAGGAGGAGACTAAAGAATCACAACCAGAGGAAATAAAGGAGTTGTTGATAGCATATGAAGACATCATATCAGACAATGTACCTGAAGGATTACCACCAATTAGGAGTAGCAATCGTCACATGGATCTTATATCGGGAGCTAGTTTGCCTAACAAAGCATCACATAGAATGACACTAGCAGAGAATGAGGAATTGAATAGGAAGATACAAGAGCTATTGAGAAAAGGTTTGATCACGGAAAGTTTGAGTCCTTGTGCAGTACCTGCAGTGCTAGCACCTGCAGTGCTAGCACCTAAGAAGGATGGATGTTAGGGTTAGCTGACAGAAGATATCAATTAAATGCAACTAAAGATTAAATAGAGGAATGAAAATACATAGAAATAATAACAATGAGAGACCAGTTTTAACGTGGTTCACCCAAACTCAGGCTACATCCACCAATAGAGAGTCCAATATTATTATCTAGTAAATCAAATTGATTACAACTAGCAATCCTTGCAACTCAATACCGCTGCAAAATGCTACAATACATCAATTGAAAAACCCTAACCCTTATCCGCTTTTATCAAGCCTTGTGTTGGCTACAAAAACAGGGTTTTTTTATGTCGGCCAATAGAAAAAATAACTCCTGACGCCTTAATAAAATAATAAAAAATCGTTGGAGGTTTCAGGACCTCACAAGGGGCGCTGCCCCTTGACCCCATTAAATGATTTGGGGGGAAACTGTGCCGATAAAAGTGGGGTAAATTTAACCTCTGAGTCTGATTAGGCTCCATATAACAACAATGGAGAGTGGAGAATGTGTACTGATTCTAGAGAAATCAACAAGATTATAGTTAAGTATAGATTTCCTTTACCTTGGATGGATGATATCATGGATTGTTTGAGTGGAGCAAGATATTTCACAAAGATAGACTTGAAGAGTGGATACCATTAGATCATAATCAGAGAAGGAGATGAATGGAAGACTACTTTTAAGAAAAATGAAAGATTGTATGAGTGGTTAGTGATGCCTTTTGGATTGACAAATGCACCAAGTACTTTCATGAGGTTGATTAATGAAGTCTTGAAGAATTTCTTGGGTAAGTTTGTGATTGTATATTTGGATGATATTTTGATTTTTAGTAAGTCAAAAGAGGAACATTTGTGGCATATTAGACAAGTTTTGTAGAGATTGAGAGAAGAGAAATTGCTGATAAACATCAAGAAGCGTAGTTTCATGAAGGAAGAATTGGTATACTTGGGATTTATGATTTCTACGAAAGGATTGAAGATAGACCCTGAAAAAGTAAAAGTAATTGTTGAATGGCCTACACCGAAGAATATTGCAGAAGTCATATTAGTTCATGGATTGGCTTGTTTCTACAGGAAGTTCATCAGAAATTTCAGTTCAATATGTAACCCTATGACAAAGACAATGAGAAGTGATAGAAAATATTTTAAGTGGACATCAGGAGCAGATAAAATTTTTGAGCTGTTGAAGCAGAAGGTGATAGAGCAACCTATCTTAGCATTACTAGATTTGAATAAGGTCTTTCAAGTTGATTGTGATGCAAGTGGGAGTGCAATTGGAGCCGTGTTAAGTCAAGAAGGTAGACTTATAGCATATTTCAGTGAGAAGTTGAATGATGCAAGGAGAAGATATTTAGTTTATGATCAAGAATTCTATGCCATAATTCAAGCCTTGAAGAAGTGGAGACATTACTTGTTGCCTAAGGAGTTTGTGTTGTATACAGATCATCAAGCTTTGCAATATTTAAACAGTCAAGGTAAGTTGAATCAGAGATATATGAGGTGGGTAGAGTTCATGCAGAGTTATACTTTTGTGTTGAAGCATAGGAGTGGTAAATCAAACAAAGTTGTTGATGCCTTGAGTAGGAGAAGAAACTTGTTGACAGAGATGAGAGTTGAAATATTACGATTTGATGAATTGAAGAACATGTATGAGGGAGACATTAATTTTGCTAAACCTTGGAAAGCATGCAAAGAACCTATTGTGATAGATAGGAGCAAGTGGTTGGATTATTTCATTTAGGAAGATATGTTGTTCAAAGGAAGCCAATTATGCCTACCTAGAAGTTCAATGAGAGAAAATTTGAACAAGGAGAAACATAGTGGTGGATTGGCAGGACATTTTGGAATTGACAAGAAGTGGCTTTGGTGAGTGAAAATTACTTTTGGCCTCAGATACATAAGGATGTTAGGAAATTTGTGCAGAGTTGTAGAGTGTGTGAAATTGTAAAAGGGAGTAGTTAGAACATTAGATTGTATAAACCTTTGACAATACTAGAGAGACCTTGGGTAGACAAGCATGGATTTTGTGATGGGATTGCCTGAAACACATAGAAGACATGATTCTATATTTGTAGTTGTAGATAAATTTTCAAAGATGGCTCATTTCATACCTTTTAAGAAGACAAATGATGTAGTGCATGTAGTTGACCTAGTTTTCAAAGAGATTGTGTGATTGAATGGATTACCCAAGAGTATAATTTTGGATAGAGAAACCAGATTTCTTGGATACTTTTGGAAGACACTTTGGAAGAAGATGAAGACCGATTTGAAATTCAGTTCAACATTTCATCCACAGATTGATGGACAGACAGAGGTAGTGAATAGGAGTTTGGGAAATTTGTTGAGATGTTTGGTTGGAGAGAAGGTAGGAAGTTGGGATTTGATTCTTTCACAAGCAGAGTTTGCATATAATAATTTAGTGAATAGGAGCACCAGAAGAACACATTTTGAGATTGTTACTAGAGTATACCCTAAGGGAATTGCAGATTTGAGAGATATTAGTGTAGAAGTGAAGTGCAGAAGCTAAAGAATTTGCAGAGCATATGAAGGCAGTGTATGATCAGGTAAAGAAGCATTTAGAGGACATGAATAGTAAGTATAAGGAGAAAGCAGATGAGAAGAGAAGACAAGGAATTTGTAGTTGGAGATGAAGTGATGGTATACTTGAGAAAGAAAGATTTCAAGTTGGGATATACAACAAGTTGAATATGAAGTTTGGACCTTGTAGGATACTCAGAAAATTTGATTCAGGAAATGCCTATGAAGTGGAGCTACTGAAGACATTGGGCATATCACCTATTTTCAACATTGCAGACCTATACCAGTATCATGAAGCAGAGTTTAGTGACAGCTTGGTAGAGCACTTGAAGAAGAAGTTACCACAACAAGCATTGGACCAGATTGAAGACATTTTAGATAGTAGAGTTGGAGGTAGCACTAGAGAAAGACAATACAAAGAATACCTTGTGAAGTGGAAAGGTAGATGAGAAGAAGATTCATCATGGATTTCTCAAGCTGATGTGGACCATCTTGGTTCTTCCCTAGTCCCAGCAAAGTGACGGACTCACTTCTTCAATAACCCCAGATGTCTGATATAGGAGCATCCCTAGTTCAAGAGAAATCTTGCATCAACCAAAAACATTTGCATTTCAGTTTGTTTGCAGTTTAGTTTGTTTCTTTTCATTTTCCAGTTTAGTTTAGGCAGTTTAGTCAGTAGTAGTTTTTGTGTTTTGGTCCGCATTCTACTACAGTTGCATTTTAGACCTTGCAAAGCTAGACTTAGCATCTAGATTCATTCATCTACATCATATCTAGAATTCAGAGCATTTGGATCAAGTACCAGAAAGATATCACTATTAGAAGACTGACTGTTTTCTCATAACAGAGCATCCTGACAGTCTCAGACAATCAGCTAAAGGAGAAGACCTGCGGAACATTTCTTCAACTTGTGGAGCTTAATGACACATCATTCAATGGTCTTTGGTTCATGGCCGACCCTCCCCAAGATCCTTACATCATTCCATTCATTTGCGGAGGTGTTCTATGCATTTAGGTCTGACCTATCCGTGTACACATGTTACATCACTTCATTGGAGTTTGTAATCTTCCTTGGCTGACGCGGAGAAATCTATTGTTCCGGAGATGATATATAAGGATGTAATAGATCCCTAGGAAAGCAGTGATTCACATAGTGATAGTTTGTAGTTTATATTTTGCGCGAAGGAGCTTCAAAGCTATATCTAGTGCATATTCTGATATTCTATAATCAGGCCTGTGAGCCCAAATTGTAAGCCCGCATGTTGCCAGCTAGATTTTATTTGAATTCTATGATATACTAAATGACTAAATCTACATTTTCTTTATATCTTTGAGTTGTTTCTATTGTGTTTACCCTTGCTATAGGGCCTGGATAGTTCATTCTATGAACCCTCCTACTATGACTGCACCAAAACTATTTGAGCTGATCCGAAGGGTTGTGGTGCATTCATAGTAGCAAAAGTAGATCTACTAGTCCTTCTTGGTCCTTGTGCAACTTGTAGAATCGTAGGAGCATGTTGTGTTTCCTCTGCAAGGGATTTTGATGTGGTTTTAGATGAAATACCTCACTTCTTATGTAACTCACCTTTATACTTCTTCAGGTGCTCTTCTGCACTTTTCTGATGCATCGTGTTCATAATCTCATCATAAGTACCAAACCTCTTAGTAGATGTATCTTTGGGTTTTCTATTTAGAATGTCAAAATAGGCCTTAATTTTTTCAACATAGACTACATATTGCAATCCCAAAATTCAAATATTCCTAGGCTCAACTGCTTCCATGTAAGTGAAGTCCTTATCAACCAAAAAGGTAATTTTACCTTCATACTGCCTCACAACATTTGATGGGATTCTATCTCTTGCTTGCATGTTGGCTTATAGGTTTATAAAGGTACCCTAGTACATGTGTTTGTAGTGAATGGGATCACTGAAACCCCTCATATGACTTTTAATTTGTGCTGCAATAGGAACATTTTGTTGCCATACCTTTTCTCTCAAACTAGGTAACTCATTCATGAAATAGAATACAAGGAAAATGATCAAATTACCATACCTAAAGTGTTATATCTAGTTTACTTTTTTTTCCTTAGGGTTTCCAAGAGTTGTTCTCTCATGATCTCGTAAAGGTCAAAATATTTACCTTCCTTAACCATCTGGTAAGTAGTATGGATTGTTCTCCTAGTGGCATAACCTTTTCTTTTTGTGTAGTAGATTTTGTATGTAATCCCCATTGCAGCATATTTGAAACCTGGGTCCATTATATCATTCACAGTTAAGGTCCTCTTATCAAATTTGGCTCTTGTTAGTTCAATGACCTCATTTTTCATAGATTTCATCACTAGTATAGGTCCAGTGGAGCATATCCCAGTTACTACCCTGATGGTATCTTTAGTGATCTAGTAGGGTTTATCTAGAAACATAAAATCATCATGAATCCTGCTTAGAATGTATCTCACCCATTCATACTCATCACAAAAATTAGGATAGTCTTTCTAGATATCTAATTGCTTAGCCCCTATATTTGTATACTCTGGTTTATAGATAGCATCATCTTCCAAAAGTTGATCTCTAAGTTCTTCAAACTTTACATGATCAATCTCATCAAGCTTAGAGTGAATGTAAAATCTAACATCTTCAGTATATACAACATATGCCAAAATGCTTGAAAATGCCCCATCCCTATCAGTCTCCATCACTTTCAAAGGGTACTTCTTATACCTTGGCCTAGGTTTTTCAAAAACATTAAATACTTGTGGAGTAGCCATATCAAAAATCTTTGAATTCAAAAAACTAGGGTTTTAACAAATGGTAGTTCTGATAAATACCTTTGTTCTTAAATCGCTAGGGTCTCAACTTCAAGTGCTTTGGAGAACAAGATTTTCCTTCTGCTCAATTCACCAAGTAATTTGAAAGTCATCTTCTCTCCTTAGCTTTGAATGCAAAAGCTTTGTCTTCAAATGATATTTGATCATCCAAAGAAAGCATAAGTACTTTACAATTTGCCCTAACATTGTTCATTTAGTGCACCTTTATCTAGGTAGGTAAACTACTGCCAGAATACTTTATTGAATCCATAGAGACTTGAGAAACTTTCGCAATCCTTTGCATCATGAGATTTTACTCTAAAAATTTGGGGGAAAGAAACCATCTTTCCTTATCAATAACTTCATCAACTGATTCCATACCAACACATTTGTATGCTTAGCTTCCATTTGCAAAAGCGACAAATAATCAGGGGGGAAAGAATAGATATACATTGGTTAACTTCCCTTGACCCTATTCTTTATCTTAATCAACAATGAAGTCTTGTACACTAGGCATAAGAATAACTCCTTCCTTCTCATCATCTTGTTCTGTCTTCCTTCTCTATATCTCTTACATTTCCTTCTTTTGTTGAGCCACAATTTTCTCTGTCTTTTTATGATGAACAGGTGGTTTCACAAAACCACTCTTGCAGAATCTTGCTTTATGCCCAAAGTTGTTGCACTTGTAGCAAACAACATTATATTCTAGAGTTACACCATTTCTCCTTACTCTAGTTCTACACTCAACAACCCTGTGACCAATGTTATTGCATGCATAACAATAGCCATAGAAGGAATGAGAGATCACAACATCATGCTTTAGATGCACATATGAACTCTTCCTCTTGTTGTCATTTCTTCTAGCCTTAGTTCTACAATCAATGACCTTATGGAAAAACTTATTGCAAGAATAATAGTAACCATAGAAGGATTGAGAGAGTCTAGGTTTAGTTGCTTGTCTAGGAGGATATCTCTTGAGATCTTTCTTCTAATTGCTGATCTGTATGGGGTCATCATCATCCAATTCTTGCTCCTCATTTTTAGTCTCCTTAGAGTCTTCAATGCATGGCTTTTCCTTTTTCATTTAAAACATGCCTTTAGGTATATCTATTTTAGGATTTTAACTTTTCCCATAACCAATGTCACCTTTATTTTTTGGAGGCCTTTGACTACTAATTATCTCATCAGGGATGTTGGTGCTTTATTTCATTTTTAGACCTTTGTCTATCTGATCCTTTGTTTTCTCCAATTCCTTCTTCAAAGAGACAATTTTTTCTTCAAGCTTGGAGCATTCAACAAATTTGTTATTGATCTTAGCATTTAGACCATCAACAATCTTCTTACTTTCCTCAACTTGGACTTTCAATTTGGCAATTGCTTCTTTTGATTCTATGAGCTTGATGTTATATTCTTCATTTTCACTCCTTGTTGTATCCAGATCTTCTAGGGTAGAAATAAGTTCTCCTTGAAAATCAACTACATAGTCCTCTAGATTATAGGCTGTCATGTCTTCATCATCTTTCAGAGGATTCTTTCCATTAAACAATACTTTAGTTCCCATGTGTTCCACTCCAATATCTACCTTAGCTGTTAGACTACATTCAAGGAACTTAGCTCTGATACCAATTGTTGAACACATAGAAATACTAAGAGGGCTGTGAATCGGTACCTAATCAAATTATTTACCTCCAACAACATTCAAAACAAATGTAAACATTAAAGTATGAGAAAATCAAGAACACAAAAGCACACAACCATAACACTAGATTTACGTGGAAAACCCAAGAAGGGAAAAACCCTGGTGAGCAAGTTGCTTTGATCTATTGTCCAACTCTAGCCTCACATATAAAACTAGATTACATTATCATTTATGGGCTATAACCCAAAGGAAGCTGCAACTCCCCGATCAGATACAACACTTACAACTTTCACATAATTATTCTTCAACTTGCTTAACACAAAACTTATTAGTACCCATAAGTGTCTTCCACAAGACACTGACTGCTCCAACCTTCTATTGACCTCTACAACCTCTGAACAACAATTTGACCTCTTTGCAACAACAACACTAACCTCTACATCATCACAATATCTTTAGAAACTCTTCTTAGTCATCACAATGTCTACAATCACCTCCACAATAGTATATTACTTCACATGAACTAATCTTTTCCACACTTCATCATTACATCTACTTCTATAGTAAGTTTATTAACACATTATCAATGAGTTCACACAATATACAACTCATGCATCACTCAACAACTTTGTTCTTATATTTATATCCTCCACAAAGTTCAAGATCTTTCTCCTTGGTTAGCCAAGATGAAATGTGCAACATAAAATTTGTAGTGGCCACAACAGTCAGCTCTAAAAACATATACGGTAAGTAGAAGTCAAGTGTGGTTCAAGAAAAAGGCATAATCATGTCCTATTTTACCTTAGCACATTCTTCCAAGATGTTGTACACTCCATACTCACTACAAAGTCTTCATTATACACCATGTTAGCTCCACAACTACTTTTCCTTCTTTGCATTTAGCTCTAGACCTAAATGTGTACCAGAGGAGACTAAATATTATTGTTGTCACATGAAATTGCACCCTGCTTGGAAGGATTCCAAGCATTCCAATGACACAATGGGAATGATCTCGAAGTGTGGGACTTTGCTAAAAGAGATCAGACCTCCGGAGAAGGTCGACTTCCTTGTCTGATTATCACCTAAAACTACTGAATTTTGGAGGGAAAAGAGAGGAGGAATGCTTGAAAGATGAAACAACAAAAACTTGAAAACATAAAAGGGTGATGCACCAGACTGATTAAAAGAAACTTTCACAACATTGAGAAAATGCACAATATAATCAGATACAGCAAGTAAACATACACAGATTAGATGATTCTAGTAGAGGTAAGGAGCAATAGGGTTGAGAGGAACAGAATGTTCATAGACAACCTCATACAGATTCACACAGAACTAGAAAATCAAGAAAGGAGGTAAAATAACTTGCATATATCCAATGAAAGGCAAGGTTACAGTATATGAAAACTCTGTTTGGAAACAGAAAGACCAGAATGCCCAAAAATTTCCAACCTTATTTACATCTCATGAATGCATATATATAGCATTCCAAACTAACCTAGGTTGGTTACAAAATGTGCTCTAAGAGATGTCTCAAAAAATTTCTGCCCCTGAATAACTGTCCATCTACAGAAGTTATGGCATCAAATATTTGACACTGGGCAGATAGAAGATATTTTTAATCTTTAATGCAAGCAGCTTACTCATCGATCTTTAGCAATGTATATATGAAAATATCTGAAATAGGGTGGGGGAAAAATATTTCTGATCATTAATGTGAGCTGCTTCCATTACCTGCAGAAATGAATGCAAAAAGTATTTGCATCCTACCCCAAAAGTCGCTGAAACGTCCACTAGACCAAAATATGCAAAGCCAGATTCAAAACTGAAAGGTGACAAAAACCCCTAAAAACCCCGCCAAATGAAAGAGGGGACAAAAACATGCATTTTTCCTTTTGCAGCATGTCAAAATTCACCAGGATGGAGGAGATACGAGCAGTCAAAGTTTCTGTCAACCGCCTGTATATATTGCTTGAATTTGCCACATGAATCAGCATCCAAAAACCTTCTCTACAACTCCTTTGTATATGCATGGTGCCTTGTATATTGGGCTTTGTATATGCCTTTGTATGTTCAAATGTATGTGAAAACATACAATCGAAAATACAAACAAACTTACATAATGACTTGCACCTTTAGTGGACCCCACCAATTGTATCTTTGGCCTTTGTATATCGGTGAATGCATGCTCCCGTTGTATATTTCCTTTGTATATGCGAATATACATTCCCAATATACATATAATGCCTCCTGTAAGGACCTGTTGGTCATGATGTTAGTCACAAACAAACATAGAATAAAAGTACACATTAACCTTTATTCATCTTGAAAGATACTATGAATTCAAAGAATTCAGGATCCCAAGTCTCCGGTGATTAGGTCTTAATCATCTGAAGTCACTCAGAGGTTAATGTGAGTTGTTGTTTCCATTTTGGGGCCTTACGTGGAATTTCGTCATCGTCATGACATTCCTGCAGAAATTCTTTATAGAGAAGATATATTATGCAGTTATTAGATGAAAAGATCTAGAAATACCTCAATCTTTGCATGATATTTTTCAATGGTGCATGCTTTGCATTCAAATATGCTAAATATTTGTGATTACCTACGAGATGTCTACATATTTGTGTTATTTACTTAGGATTATCAGTTATTCGCAATTGTGATAATGAAATGTTCTGAAATTGAAAGAAATTAAAGGAATACTACAATTTAAAGTTGAACCTTCAGCTATTGATCCACATACATACTCGATACTATCATGACGAGAAGAAATGAAACCATATGTTCACCAGGGTATTCCACAGCTAGATACAGTTGATGCAAACTTCAGAGGATGATGAATGAAAACAATACATGCAACATGATGAGCACTCCAAGGGATGCAGCAAATCAAAGCACATGTCCAGAATTTAGACATAGATTACTCAAGATTTACGAAGATTTGTAATCAAAATACTCTTCTCTTTCATTAAGTATGCAAAAGACATGTACATATGCAATAACTTTGAAATAAGCCCTGAATACTTCAGCAAACAGATTTCAATTAAGTTTCGAATGTTTCATCAGGGCATTCCACCACCTTTTATAGAATAAGGTGAGGAATCTGTTACAAAAGATCTACGATCCTGATTTATCAATACAAATCTACGGTCATGATTCACTTGATTTTGTCAATCTTTACAAAATGGCACAAGTTGCCAGCTGGCAACCATCTATACTACTTATGCTATTATCCCCTTCATGATGTATCTTCATCATGCTCCTCAGCTGATTCATGCGGGTCATCATCATGTGCATCACTTTCTGAACTTTCACTATCTTGATGATGACGCGGCTACATATGCGGCTGCATACTACTGTGGACCTGCTCGTATGAATGCACAACCTGATCTATCCCTCTGCCATCTTGAGTCTTTGCTTTGACAATGGCGTGCTTATGTGCTTCATATTTGTCTCTGCTGTTATCAAGCTTATTTTTCCTATCCTGCAGTGTCTCTTTGTATTTCTCCATCTAGACCTTGATCCTCATTATTTTATCTATCAATTCCTCTATCAAAGGGACAGGTGGACCATCTATCTCTGATTGGAAGTTGCTGTGTACTGCTTTAATGGTGGACTCTTCGTCTTGATTTTCTATTTTTCCTTCCACCTTGCCTTCCAATGCCTCCAGTATCACCGCTTCTTCAGCCATTAAATCTCGTAGCCTCATGCTGATATCCCTCAGCTTATTATTACATCTTTTGAGGACTCCACACTCAAACTGAGTGTCTTTATACCAGATATCTATTAATAATGCGGTATTACTATTCAGTACCTGCTTACTGATGAGCAGTTGTGGATTTATATTCCTTATTTTTCCTAACAGGCTCAAGACTCTCTCCAGCTTGTAAGACCTCTTCCCAGTCTGCATCTGCAATTTATCCACTTTGGCCTTGGAGTCACTTAGGGTGCTCCACCTCTTCAAAGAGGCCTTCATTATTTCTACAGCATCATCCAATGTGGATGACATCCATCTCCTTATTACGGACGCCTCATGCTTCATGAGGTCCAATTTATTTACCTCCTCCTGAGAAATGGTAGTCAATGGGACTGCATGTTCAGTTGTGGTATCATCAAGATTGGTCAGCCCTTTGATGTATGCATGCAACTGAACAATATGCTCTTTATGTTGCTTATTTTTCTCCTTCTCTCTTTTCACTTTCTGAATTAAAAAGTCAATGATATCTTTGCCCTCCTGACCTTCTTGGTCTTCATTGGCAAAGCCCAAATCTACTGTACTGATTTGAAATTCATCGACAGTGATTTTACCTTTTTCCTTCTCCACCGCAGGTATGGTAATTTGTGTGGTCCTTCTCCCTATTGCTGGATCTCTCTTGATGGCTGAAGTCATTCTAGCCTTCCTCTTTGGCTTCATTATATCCGCAGAGAACAGGGTGGAGACGTCAAATTCCTGAAGTTCAAGCTCTTCCTCAGCATTTACCTTATTTGCCAACCACGGAGGCACCCGATCATGTTTTTCAGCATCATCCTGATGTTCACCTATATCTCCCGTTTCTGTCAACAAGTGTTGTGGAGATGGTGACTTTCTCATTTCTTCTTCTTGATGCTCTCTTTGTTGTTGATCTTGCGGCACCTCCTCCTGTTGAGGGATTTCCTTTTTTGGAGGTGGATCTTCATGCTGTGGGGACCCTTGAGGTGCATCTATATGCTGTGGGGAACCTTGAGGTGCATCTATATGCTACTCATGATGATCATGATCTCCCTCTATCATTACTTCATCCGTTCCCAATTCTTCCCCCTGTTGCTTATCCACTGCACCAGATACTAGGGACTCTGCCTAATGTGCTGGCGATTGCTCTGCAACTATTATTTCTTCTGAGCTTGCACTGTCAACCTCCTGTGTCTTGGTAGCTGGATCCTCTTTTGTTTCCTCCTTTTCATCAGCCTTCATCTCTTGAACCTCTACTATAGCAGGTTCCGCTGATGTATCCTGTGGACTTTGTTGTCCTAATTCCAGAGCATGGCCTTCTGATTCTGCCATCTCTATTTCTTCTGTTGGTTGGCCTTCACCAGGTGATCCTGCTGGCTGTTCAGGACTTGCATCCTGTTTCTCTGTCAGGTCTACCACTACAGGATTGGTCACCTCTGTGATCAATGTATCTAGCCCTATTTCTTGAGCTACTTGCTCTGGGCTCTTTTCTCACTCTTCTTCCACTCGCCTCATCTCTTCCAGTACTGATTGAACTGGTGGAGACTTGTGGGGGGTCATACTAATACCAGCAGCAGTGTTTCCATCTTCTGTGCAACCACATCTTGCACCACCTCATCATCAGACAAATTTATTATCTCGTTGAGCGAGACATGCCCTTCTACTTGTGTCTGAGAAGTTTCTTTCAGCTACTCCTCAGTAAGTTCAGTTTTGAACTTGATGATGGTAGGAAGTGGAACATTATGTTGAAGTTCCTTGCGCACTTCACTACCTTCCCCTTGTAATGAGGTAGGGGGTTGGCTTATTCCACCTCTCACGGAAGTTCTTTGTTTCTTAGGTGGGGTAGACATCAGCACCTGTGGAGCTCTCCTCTTCCTTTTTATTACCAATGGAGCCTCCTCTTCCTCAGGCTCTTCTTCTATAAGGGTATCCTCTCCTCCTAGTTGTTTAGAGGATTGACCCACTTCTTGGGTCTTAATGATTCCAGCCTCTACTGTCTTACTTTTCTTGGGATTTTCTTTCTTTGGAGGGGATGCTGATTCTGATTCTGATCCTGACCCTGCCGCCTCCTTAGCTGCAAATACTGCCCTTTCAATTATAATCCCTTTTGGTCCCTGTTCCACCTTCTTGCCCCTTGGGGGTCTTTTGCTCTGCTGTTGTGGTGGAGGGATTCTATCTCCCTTGGTCTTCCTCTTCTCTAACAGGAAGTCATCATATTCATCCGCGGGAATATCCTACCCTTTCTTTTTGTTGTCCACCGTAATGGCAACACCTTTCTTCTTCAATGCCTCTATCTATGTATCAACCCAAGCTTGGGTTAGGTGTAGGGTCCTGGCAATGAATGGGTCCAAGGATATGTCCTCCTGCATAGTGAGGTCAGGTGCAGAGATGGTGTCATTATATATCTTTTTCTGTTCATACTCGTTTGCCATTGTCCTGCCATCATCCTTCTTTAATTTCTGGGGAAGGGAGATGCAATCAAAAGTTCTAACTTGGTTCAGAGTCAACCTCTGATACCTCCTTCTTCTGGCTTCTACCTCATCCTCACAGTCAGCCCAAAAATCCTCTAGGTGCCTTTGGTGAATAGGCTTTCCTAGTATCTTCTGTATCCTGTCGTAAGGATCATATGGTCTTGTTATTGGAAAAGGCTGCAGATTCATTTTATTTAGGGTGACCATCACCTTCTTTATACTATCTGAGTCAGGGCACATATAGTTGCCAATGCTGACTAGGAACAAAATTGGTGGCAGCTTCTTGGCATCCTTGTACATTTGTATCATGGTGGAGCCCTGCCTGATAAATTCCATTAGTACTATGGCATCGGTAGGATACCTTGGCAGCATCAGGGGATGTCCCTCGAAACCCTCAACCCTTATATAAGAAAAGGTCACAAACTGTATGTACCAGGCCCCATGCCTGTAGACTGCCTCTTGAGCCTCCATGCTCAATCTCTTTGTTCTGTCTTCTTCCATGGTCCTTACCAGATGCATAGAGAATGCATCATTGACCAGTTTGTAATCTTTGAGGTAGTTGGTTCTCTGCAGCTGGGGACAGCATTTGTGCCTGTGAGGTTCCCATCTGTAACCAAGGCATCAAAAGTGCCTTTGTAGGCACAAGAATAAACAATATATGATGACATGTAAAATGCAGAATTTGAACCTCCCAGGTTCATCAGTTGCTCATGCAGAGCATCACTTATTATCTAGCCCCATAATGGCTTAATGTCTGAATATAGACACATCATTACTATTTCGTACATCTAATCCTTGAAACTGCCAGTATCAGGCTGGTCGGTTACTCTATTCAGGAGTGCAATCATGTATTGGTACTCCTCACTGAAATCATACTTAAATAGGTGCACAAGAAGCTTGGCCGCTGCATTATATGTGCTATTCTCAGCCCGCCACGGATACATGTTCTTCCTGGCTGATTTCTTGTTGGCTTCGTACTCCCTTTCAGACTTCTTCAAGTCTACACTTTTTACCTTACTGCCCAGTGGCAATCCAAACGTCCAGGAGAGACCTTTGATGGAGAGGTCTACATATATCCTCCCATGCTTCACTACTTGCCTTGTTTGAGGGTTATAATTCTAGGCACACTCCATGATGAGTTCTAGAGATTCCATGGCGTATGGAAAACCGGCAGCATTCCACATTCCCGACACGAACACTGCGTCCAGCACAGGACTCTTGTCATGTCCATTGTTCAGCTTGGCTGACCAGGCCTCCAAATTAGTGCTTCCCTGATGGGTGTCTGTAATTGCTCCATATTTAAATAGGACCCCCCTCTGAGCAGAGAACATGGGTTTGCTGAATTCCTCTTGACACTTGACCAATCGCTTCTCAGCCATGAGTACCTGTAATTAACCACAATCCTATCTCACAACAGGTACATACATGCATGCATATTGCAATTGACTTCATAAATCATTATGCCTACTGCATCAATTCCAACACTACTTAATCATACGGATGCATAAACCAGAACTTACATCATCGTATCAGAACAGAAACAATATGATGAGGGTTTTATTCACTTATCTGGTTATGCAAATTTCCTTTTATACCAGTAGATTGCTGAGATGTTCTTAATTCAGCTGATGATCACCTCTTTCCTTTTGCCTGTGAGCTCAAATTGCACAATGGTAGCTGGTATGCAGATATGGAAGTTGGTGCTCTGTAAAACAAGTTTATCGCAAGGTAAATGTGAAAATGGTGGTTGAATTACCTTTTAACCTCGCATTTAGGGTACATTTAGGGCAACTCTGACAGATTGGATCATGTTCCCTGATTATTCATGCGAAAATGCAGGATCTTGCCAGGTGTTTCATTGGGTTTCGGGGTCGGCGGGAACCACCTACCATGTCTGCGCGCATTAAATGATAATGGCAGCAATGGGAGCAGGGGGATATCCATATGATAGGATGTCATGAGGGTAGGATGATATTCGCAAATATCAGGTTGAGTTTCAATATCATCCTCCTCCCTCATATTAACATTGTTATCGCGACAAGATTCGGGTGACAAAAGCACCCTTGTTTATGCTTAGTACATCAGGAGGATATTTCGGTGTATCGGGTGATGTTTCAAAATATGATGATGCTGAGACAAACTTACATGTCTCTCTTTTTGGAATATCAAGATGACGTCATCCTGATATTCGCTCTTCATATCGGAAGTGCATCATGACGTCATCAGCATATTAGGCGAACATGATCATGTTTTAGAAAATATCCTGTGGCAATGTAAATGTGATGATGATGTCATCATTATGTATATTCCTTTGTTTATCGTATTCGGATGATGTCATCAAGATATTTGCTAAGGGTGATATTTGCGTTAGGAGGATATAAAGAAATATCGGGTTACATGCGAAGTATGACGCTCGCGATAGATAAGACTGTTTGATGGGTAGATTTTGCTATCATTTAAAGTTGACGTCTGGATATTTGAACCACATGACATATCAGGGGGGGATGTTTCAAATATGATGATGAGCTTCAACAATATGACCGACGATATAAAAATATGACCTTCCTCTTGTGAATATCAGGTTTGACCGAAACTTTGACTGTTCATAACTCTTACATCCTGATGAATATCAAGGTGATGTAAAAGGCAAACCTGCCTGAATTTTAATGCTCTTTCAAAATATGAGGTCACAGAGATGAAATACGAACTTTGACAACTAACCTCATGGTGACTTACCTCATCCTGGTTTTGCATGATGATGCACTCGACTTACTTTTACCAAACCGCCCGGAAGCAGACGCACAAGCCAAACCAAAAAGCTGGGTCCCTGTTTTGCCAAGTTAAAATGGGGCATGTTGTGTAACCACACAACAACTTGACACCAAAGAAAACAAACAAACTCCAATGATTCAAGTGATGTGATCACATTCATCTATAGTATTCTAACTCTATCTAAGCATAAGCATCATGATCTCCTGAATGATAAAATTTCATCATGGTAACAATGCCAACCAAAGATCAGGTGTGTGCATATGATTAATTATCCTCATCTTGAAAGCAAGTTGAAAATATAAGTAACTGGTGTTAAACTACATAGTTGGAGATCATCCCTTATAGCCGACCTGGATAGAGCCTTGCTGCCAGCGGGCGTCTATAGCCCCGGCAAGGTTATCTATACAATCTCCCTAAGTAGAGCCCCACTGTCAGTAGGCGTCTATAGCCCCGGTAGAGTTACTTAGATGGCCTGATTTTATTTCTTTTCTAATTTTCTCTTTAAAATTTGTATCTGATATCATCATGTTAGCTTATTTGTACAAGGTATAGTCACTTGCAGCTTTAGGTTGGAGATTGTATTGGTAGCAAAGGAGTCCCTTTAGATTTTTCACTTAACACCTATACTTGTGTGTTCAACAAACCCAAGGCTGTTAGGTGTTTCATTGTGATTGATTCACTTTGACCAAGAAAAGGCACCCTGATGAAAAGATATCACAAACCTGATCATGAACACTTCTTACAATGAATCATAACCTATGTCTAAATGTGATCTCATTACTTGAACCTTAACAATTTAGTTATTTTCTGGGGTGATGAAGTGCATCATCCTGATTTATCAGAACAAGGTCCCAACCAACAAAACGAAACAAGCCAAAACAGACACACTATACAAACAACTATACAAATATACAATATGATACACATGACTATTATGAAGTCATTCAGGCCTGGAAATAATGTTTGAGGAATTGTCCATTGACTAGCAATGGGACATCCTCACCTGTCAGGTTCTTAAGCCTATAAGTATTGTCTCCTAGTATCTTAGAAACTTGAAAGGGACCTATCCATAATCTATCAAACTTACCATGGTCACCTTTCCTTTTATGGGCCTTATCCCACATCAGGACCAAATCGGATATCCTGAAAGCTTTAATTCTGGCTCTCTTGTCAAACCAGCGTTTGACAACAGCCTGATGTTTTGCAAATTGATCGATTGCTTGACTCCTTTTTTCTTCCAGGTGCATCAACTGAAGCAACCTGACTTCTTGTTTATTGTCTATGCCTAGGTATTCTTGGGCAAACTGTAGGGTAGGAATTTTTAAGTTTACAGGGAGGATGGGATCCACTCCATATACTAGTTGGAAAGGTGAGTTTCCTAATGCAGTTTTTATTCTAGTTCTGTCTACCCATAAGGCATACTTTAGAAATGAGTTCCATTCCCTGGGGTTCTTCTCTATCAGTTTTCTTATGATACTCAGTAAATTCTTGTTGGTGGATTCTGCTAAACCATTCCCTTGAGGATAATAGTTAGATGAAAACTGAAGTATAATCCCATGGTCAAAAGCCCAACTGGATAACTTGGTGGAAATGAAGGCGGACCCATTATCACTTACCAATGCATAAGGAGTTCCATACCTAGTGACAATGTTGCTCTCCAGAAATTTAATGACATCATCTGCAGTGCAAGTTTTGCTGCTAATAGCCTCAACCCATCTAGTACAATAGTCAGTAATTGTTAAAACATACCTATGCCCTGAGGAGGACAGAGGATTGATTGGTCCTATGAAGTCCACGCCCCATTGTGCAAATGGGCACTCTTCCATTACTGGCTGCAATGGTTGTGCAGCATATTTCTCTCTGTTGGTAGCAACCTGGCAAACATGACAACATTTAACATGATCAGCTGTGTCTTTAAAAATTGTAGGCCAGTAATATCCTGCTCAGAGGATTGCATGTGTTGTGGCCAATGCTGATCCATGTGCCATTCCAAACTTATCATGTAATTCTATCAGGACTCTACTTGCTTCTGGCTTCTCTAAGCATCTAAGGTATATTCCTTCGTAATTCTTCTTGAACAAGGTTCCTCCCTTCATCATATACTTTTGGGATCTTATCTTTAAGGCTCTTCTCTGTGAAGCCTGCATTCTTGATGGACATCTTCCATTAATCAGGATGTGCCTAATATCTGAATACCACTCTTTATTGTCTTTCTCATTGATCACATATTGCTGACTAGTGATGTTTGGATCAATCTCAGATATCATCTGGCTCAAAGCTTGTCCTCTTACCAGCTTCATTGGTGTAATTTCCATGTCATACTCTTGTAATATAGTAATCCATTTAGCTCTTTTTTCACCACACTCACTTTGCATCAGCATCATCTTCACTGCTACATCAGGCACCACAACAATCACTTTGCTTCTAAGTATGTAATGTCTGAATTTCTTTACTGCCCTGACTAATGCAAGTGCCTGTCTCTCAACATCTACATACCTCAACTTAGCATCCCTGAAAGGACAGCTCATGAAAGCAATTGGTTTCTTTTCTTTCTCTTCATTTCTTTGAGTTAACACTGCTGCAGAGGTATGTTCTGAAGCAAATGAATAGATGTAGAAATCTTTGGTGTAGTCTGGACTAATGAGGACAGGAGCATCTGAAATGGCCCTTTTTATATCTTCAAATGCAGTCCTGGCTTCTGGTGTCCACTCAATTTGTGCATCTTTTTTCAACATAGCATTTAAAGGTCTGACAATCTCAGCAAAGCTGGTGATGAACTTCCTCACAAAGTTTATCTTACCAAAGTAAGACTTGAGTTCCTTTTTACTTCCTGGAAGTTGTAACTTTATAATAGATTCCACCCTGTCAGGATCAATGATAATTCCATCCTCTGTGATCAGGTGGCCTAGTAATTTTCCTGTTGTGACCCCAAATATGCACTTCTTGGGATTCAAAGATATTCCATATTCTTCACATTTCTTCAGTACACTTCTAAGATCAGCAACATGATTCCTCCTTTCCTTGGAGAAAACTGTCAAGTCATCCATGTAGATGACTATACACTTTCCTATTAAACCTCTGAAAGCTATGTCCATTGCTCGTTGGAATGTAGCTCCAACATTTATGAGTCCAAAGGGCATACGTCTATATGCAAATATCCCCCACTTTGTGGTGAAGCCAGTTTTCAATTTGTCAATTTTGTCAACCATTACTTGGTTGTATCCTGAAAAGCCGTCCAAGAAGGACATCATTTTAGCTCCATTTACAATCTGTAGAACTTCATCCAATGAGGGTAAAGGATAGTTATCCTTTTCTGATGCTCTGTTCAGGTTCCTAAAATCTACACATAACCTGATGTCTCCATTCTTCTTTCTGACTGGCACAAGATTAGCCACCCAAGTGGAGTGCTTGACAGGAAATATTATCCTGGCATTTAACAATTTCTTGACTTCTTCAAGAATTATTGGTTCGAGCAAGGCATTGACTGGCCTCTGCTTCTGTCTGAAAGGTTTTGCATCTGGCTTGAGAGGTATAGTATGAGTTATGACAAAGGTATCATATGTCTTCAGCTCATCATAAGTCCATGCAATTACATGTATGTAATCCTTGAGGGCCTGAGTTATTCCTTCTAACTCTTCTGGTGTGCAAACCTTAACCAATAAGACATTTTTCTTGTCATCAGCTTGTCCAATATTCACTTGTGAATATTGACCTCCATCTGCCTTAGGCAGATCCTTATGTTTAAGCATATTATCCAAATCAAAGGCTCTTTCCAACTCAATCATACCTTTGGGGATCCTGTTGCTAGGCAACTCTAATATCTCATCTTCTTCCCAGACATGATCTTCCATACCATTCTCATCTATAATCTGAGCCTCAAATATGTCTCTATTTGAAATGAAGTTCAGAATGTGCTGATCATCATCAAACACCTGGAGATTAGTCACATTGTCAGGTATTGATGGTAATGACACCAGTTCTACTGAAAATCTCTTTAGACTAGATATAGACAGTGGCTCCAATGTACTGGCAGCTTGAGCTAGCGCATCTGCCCTATGGTTTTGTTCTCTTGGTACATGAGTGATATTAAAGGCGTCAAAGTCTTCCATCAGGTCCCACCCACGATGTCTGTAATTTGATAGTTTTCCGTAGTTACAGGAGTAAATTCCTCTTACTTGCTTCACAACTAGTTCTGAATCTCCAAAGACATGCAGAATCTTTACTTTCCTCTTATGAGCAAATAGCATTCCATGAATCAAAGCCTCATACTCTACTACATTGTTAGTACAAGGGAACTATAATCTGTAGGCTGCCAGATAGGATTTCCCAGTTGAATCAATCAGGTTGATTCGTACCCCAGCACCTTGCTTAGATTTGGACCCATCAAACCTCAGGATCCAAGGTTTATCTTCAGCAGGACATTTAGCTGAACTTTCTTTTCCCTTTGCAGCTCTGGCTGCTGCTCCGCCTGATATCCATTTTAACTTAGGGACATTATCATCCTTAAGTTTCTTCTTTCCCTTTTCTTGTGAGCCTGATGGCTTTTCTATTCTCTCTTTCGTTTCAACAGGAGGATGATCTTCTGAATCTGTAGCTGCATGCTTTTTCAAGATGTCTAAACATAGTGAGCAAGTTGTTTCTGAGTGAGGTGCCTCATGCAGCCTACACCAATTTTTAATTAAGACCTCCTGAGGAGATTTATGCTGATGTGTCACCTTCTCTATTTCCTTTTCCAAAAATTCTTCGAACTTCATCAGGTCACTACCTTTGTCCTCATCAGACAATTCATAATCTGGTTCCATAAAGCAATCACTCCCTGGGGTGATCTTTTCTTTCATTTCATTATTTACTTGGAGAGAGACTAAAATTTCCTTTGTTTCCAGGATAGGATGCTCATCATGATCTGTCGGTTCTTCAGTTCCTACAAAAGATAGATAAGAATTATTATCGTCATCATCATCAAATGTAACATTTACCTCAGAATATGATGATGATGCCTCACTGTATGTTGGCTCTAGCATCATCATCTCTAAGCATGTTTCACATGTCTTTTCTGAATGTGCTTCGTCGTGTAATCTGCACCATCCGTCAATCAAAATATCATTAGCAGGTATATTTAACAATTGACAATGTTTTACCTGTTTAGACAGATGTATCTCAAAATCTCTGAAGCGATCTATTTCATTCTCATTATCAGGATTATTATCAGTTTCTATGACTGGCATGTCCTCCTGATCATCATCATCATGATGATGATGCAGCTTAAGCATCAAGATCTCTTCTATTTTGACAGTCTGCGGCCTGATGCAATAAACTCCAGGTTCTACGTTTACGTACATGATCTCATTTGTTCTATTGTACTCAGTTATCATATGTTTCATTCTAGGTTCAGCATCAATCCTGATCTGATTAGGTATAACCTTCCATGGTAACCACATGTGACTGAAATCTGTAGACATATATCCGTTAAGCGTTTTAGACCAATTGCGGCTGAGCAACATCCCATACGTATCAGGTATGTCAACTACTTGAATATCAATGTAATACTGTATCCTAGGATTAGAAGCTAGCTGCATGTGGATATGAGTTAATTCCCCTACTACACTTACTTCTATTTTGTCCAACTGTGTGACCTTCTTTAAGGACTTAGCAGGATGCAGTCCTAAAGCATTGCATATTGACAAGGGCATAACATTCGTTGAGACTCCCAAATCCACCAGACAGTTGTGCAGGTTCTTGCTGAACATTCTTATGGTAAGGAGGAACAGAGGTGATTCGGTTTTATCCCTATACAAGGTCATGTGGGAGGTTTCTACAGCTTGGACTGTAGCTGACACTTTAGGCTTGATAATATTATCCTTAACAGCATGATCTTTGCCACTGGATTGACTCAAAAAATGGCTATCCTCTTTAGGGGTAGGATCATCTAAGGACTTCATGAATGCCCTTTTGATGGCAGGAGTTTTCAATAACTCAGACAGGGACAGGCTGATCTTAATTTTCTTCATTTCATCAGCGAGATAGCTGACCAACTTGTTGGATTCATGAGGTGTATTCACAATCTTTGATACTGTGTTTTGAGGTGACAAGTACTGAGCATTCACCTTAGGGAACCCTGGGTTATTGCTAGCCTTAGGATCAGGAGGTGTATTGAAGTTGTTTGGAGGTAGAGATGATGTCAATGGACCAGCAGGTCTGTTGGCATTACTCCTCAAGTTATAATTGTGCTTACCAAGATATTGCTGCTGATATGCATGTACTTCTTCACGTTCCCTTGTAGGCTCATTTTCATCTTCAAAGGGGAAAACATAGTTTGTTTCAAAAGCTAAGGCCGATTCTTCATATGCCTAGTTATAACTCTGATGAGGTTCATTTGTATAGGCTTCTAGCGCAAAAGCTGAGTCGTATCCACAAGGAACAATCTCATTTCCTTCTGCATGAGGTGGATTTCCAGAAGTGTTAGACACTTCAGTCTGAAAGATGCTAGCAGCAATTCTAAATTGTGGACACTCTAATTCTGCATGTGCATTGGTATTGTGGATCCTACACCAATTAGTAAGGGCTGCCTCAGCAAGATTGACTCTTGTAGTCTATTTGGCTTCAGCAGGAGGCTGATTGTCCAGGGGTGATGGCAATGAACCATTATTTGGCCTAGAGTTCCATACTCTGGGATGTCTAGGTGGATTATTGTTATTTCCACCATTATTGTTAAAGTTATTGTTGTTATATCCTCTATCAGGATAATTTGGTCTGTCATTGGAATAATTTCTATTCTAACTTGACTGGGAATAAAAACCCTAATTTCTCAAGTGTGTCACTTCTGTGGTGAGTTTTCTCAATTGAGCAGAAATCTCTTTGATTTCCTCCTTTTCTTCCTGAGCTTTGGCTACTACATTTTCAGTCTGAGGCTTGAAGAAAGAGGATCCATGGTTATTATTGGATAGATTAGCACCCTGAGGTATCTAGGCTTGTGCAGGATATTGTGGCACTTGGCCATTTCCATTAGGAGGGGGCATGATGCTCAGTGGAGGTACTTGCAAAGGTGCAGGCATGACTGCTGGAGGTATCACTGTTCCATTAGGATACTGTGTAGGATACTACGGAGAATATGCTGTAGGATATGATGCAGGATATTGTGAATGCATGCCAGGCAAGGTAGGAAATACTATATTTGGAGTAGGAGTAGGTATCAACTGCTGATTCACTTTGATAGCTTCTTGAAAAGCTCCTGTCAATGTAGTGATCTCAGGATGTGTTCTCCTGATGAACATGGAAGTTAATGGATCCAGAGCTGAATAATAGATACTCTGGGCAGAGGCATCAGATACTACATATAGGGCAACTAACTTGGACAACATTTTCTGAAACCTAGCATTGAAATTGGCGATAGGTTCATGCTCAAATCTTTTGATCATGGCAAACATATGGTAATTCATAGATGGATCAATAGGGACCTTGAACCTATCAAGAAAGGCTTTCTCTAAGACAGCCCATGAACCAACAGAGGCTTGGCCAAGACTAATGAACTAATTATAAGCATCTTCCCCTAAGGAAAAAGGAAATAACTTGCACACCACATCTTGATGTTCTATTCTAGCTCTGCAGCAAGCTTCCTTAAATGTCCTGATATGATCATCAGCATCTTGATAAGGATGATATTTTGGACAAAGTTTGTCCGGATTCTTTGGTAGCTCATGATATGCATTAAAGGTCAAAGGTGACTCTGCTGCAAAGAAAGACATTACAACCAGAGGAGGTTGAGCTGGTGTTGCAGCTGGCTGGGGTTGAACCAAAGGTACACCCTGAGGCTGAACAGGAGGTGTCACAGATATCCTGGAAGGTATTTGTAAACCAACAGGAGTTACAGGAGGAGGTTCTGGTGAAGCTCTTGACGCACTAGACCCTGGAGTATGATGAATGCTTACGGTTCTAGGTCTGAAACCTCTAACAGGTAGTTCCTCGAAGATTCCACTAGATCTAGACCTAGTATTTATCCTGTGAGCCAGGATTTCACAATTCTGAGGCAAATTGGCTGAAGCTTTGCAAATATTGGCTAGATTTCACCAAATGAGGTGATATTTGCAGTTAGATGGCTAATCAAACTGGATATTTACAAAATATTTGTGAAGATACTAAAAATCTGACAGGATATTTGGGGTATAATGACCCCTAGCATGAGATCTCAAGTATCTAAAGCTTAAATTCTTCAAAGCTTGAACAGATTTATGGATCTTTGGCCAATATTAGTGAATTCAGAATGATCTACTGTAAAGCTTGCAATATTTATGTAAGATCTAGAAATCTTTACACAAAATGAGCATTTATGAGCTTCTTACAATAAATATGTACGTAATATTTGAAATTCATAGATGATCTGAGGTTACCTTACTCCCTGCATCATAGAACCTGAAAATAATGATGATGAGCGTAGTAGTCCAGATCACACCCTGCTTCTAGCACCAATTTATGTTGGTCATGATGTTAGTCACAAACAAATATAGAATAAAAGTACACATTAACCTTTATTCATCTTGAAAGATACTATGAATTCAAAGAATTCACGATCCCAAGTCTCCAGTGATTAGGTCTTAATCGTCTGAAGTCACTCAGAGGTTAATGTGAGTTGCTGTTTACATTTTGGGGCCTTACGTGGAATTTCATCATCGTCATGACATTCCTGCAGAAATTCTTTACAGAGAAGTTATATTATGCAGTTATTAGATGAAAAGATGTAGAAATACCTCAATCTTTGCATGATATTTTTCAATGGTGCATGCTTTGCATTCAAATATGCTAAATATTTGCGATTACCTACGAGATGTCTACATATTTGTGTTATTTACTTAGGATTATCAGTTATTCACAATTGTGATAATGAAATGTTCTGAAATTGAAAGAAATTAAAGGAATACTACAATTTAAAGTTGAACCTTCAGCTATTGATCCACATACATACTCGATACTGTCATGACGAGAAGAAATCAAACCATATGTTCACCAGGATATTCCACAGCTAGATACAGTTGATGCAAACTCTAGAGGATGATGAATGAAAACAATACATGCAACATGATGAGCACTCCAAGGTACGCAGCAAATCAAAGCACATATCTAGAATTCAGACACAGATTACTCAAGATTTATGAAGATTTGTAATCAAAATACTCTTCTCTTTCATTAAGTATGCAAAAGACATGTACATATGCAATAACTTTGAAATAAGCCCTGAATACTTCAGCAAACAGATTTCAATTAAGTTTCAAATGTTTCATTAGGGCATTCCACCACCTTTTATAGAATAAGGTGAGGAATCCGTTACAAAAGATCTACGATCTTGATTTATCAATACAAATCTACGGTCATGATTCACTTGATTTTGTCAATCTTTACAAAATGGCACAAGTTGCCAGCTGGCAACTATCTATACTACTTATGCTATTATCCCCTTCATGATGTATCTTCATCATGCTCCTCAGCTGATTCATGCGGGTCATCATCATGTGCATCACTTTCCGAACTTTCACTATCCTGATGATGATGCGGCTGCATATGGGGCTGCATACTACTGCGGACCTGCTCGTATGAACGCACAACCTGATCTATCCCTCCGCCATCTTGAGTCTTTGCTTTGACAATGGCGTGCTTATGTGCTTCATATTTGTCTCTGCTGTTATCAAGCTTATTTTTCCTGTCCTGCAGTGTCTGTTTGTATTTCTCCATCTAGACCTTGATCCTCATTATTTTATCTATCAATTCCTCTGTCAAAGGGACAGGTGGACCATCTGTCTCTGATTGGAAGTTGCTATGTACTGCTTTAATGGTGGACTCTTCATCTTGATTTTCTATTTTTCCTTCCACCTTGCCTTCCAATGCCTCCAGTATCACCGCTTCTTCAGCCATTAAATCTCGTAGCCTCATGCTGATATCCCTCAGCTTATTATTACATCTTTTGAGGACTCCACACTCAAACTGAGTGTCTTTATACCAGATATCTATTAATAATGTGGTATTACTATTCAGTACCTGCTTACTGATGAGTAGTTGTGGATTTATATTCCTTATTTCTACTAATAGGCTCAGGACTCTCTCCAGCTTGTAAGACCTCTTCCCGGTCTGCATCTGCAATTTATCCACTTTGGCCTTGGAGTCACTTAGGGTGCTCCACCTCTTCAAAGAGGCCTTCATTATTTCTACAGCATCATCCAATGTGGATGACATCCATCTCCTTATTACGGACGCCTCATGCTTCATGAGGTCCAATTTATTTAGCTCCTCCTAAGAAATGGCAGTCAATGGGACTGCATGTTCAGTTGTGGTATCATCAGGATTGGTCAGCCCTTTGATGTATGCATGCAACTGAGCAATATGCTCTTTATGTTGCTTATTTTTTTCCTTCTCTCTTTTCACTTTCTGAATTAGAGAGTCAATGATATCTTTGCCCTCCTGACCTTCTTGGTCTTCATTGGCAAAGCCCAAATCTACTGTACTGATTTGAAATTCATCGACAGTGATTTTACCTTTTTCCTTCTCCACTGCAGGTATGGCAATTTGCGCGGTCCTTCTCCCTGTTGCCGGATCTCTCTTGCTAGCCAAAGTCATTCTGGCCTTCCTCTTTGGTGTCATTATATCCATAGAGAATAGGGTGGAGACGTTGAATTCCTGAAGTTCAAGCTCTTCCTCAGCATTTACCTCTTTTGCCAACCATGGAGGCACCCGATCATGTTTTTCAGCATCATCCTGATGTTCACCTATATCTCCTGTTTTTGTCAACAAGTGTTGTGGAGATGGTGACTTTCTCATTTCTTCTTCTTAATGCTCTCTTTGTTGTTGATCTTGCGGCACCTCCTCCTGTTGAGGGATTTCCTTTTTTGGAGGTGGATCTTCATGCTATGGGGACCCTTGAGGTGCATCTATATGCTGTGGGGAACCTTGAGGTGCATCTATATGCTGTTCATGATGATCATGATCTCCCTCTATCATTACTTCATCCGTTCCCAATTCTTCCCCCTGTTGCTTATCCACTGCACCAGATACTGGGGACTCTGCCTGATGTGCTGGCGATTGCTCTTCAGTTATTATTTCTTCTGAGCTTGCACTGTCAACCTCCTGTGTCTTAGCAGCTGGATCCTCTTTTGTTTCCTCCTTTTCATCAGCCTTCATCTCTTGAACCTCTACTATAGCAGGTTCCGCTGATGTATCTCGTGGACTTTGTTGTCCTAATTCCAGAGCATGGCCTTCCGATTCTGCCATCTCTATTTCTTCTATTGGTTGGCCTTCACCAGGTGATCCTGCTGGCTGTTCAGGACTTGCATCCTGTTTCTCTGTCAGGTCTACTACTACAGGACTGGTCACCTCTGTGATCAATGTATCTAGCCTATTTCTTGAGCTACTTGCTCTGGGCTCTTTTCTCGCTCTTCTTCCACTCACCTCATCTCTTCCAGTACTGATTGAACTGGTGGAGACTTGTGGGGGGTCATACTAATACCAGCAACCAGTGTTTCCATCTTCTGTGCAACCACATCCTGCACCACCTCATCATCAGACAAATTTATTGTCTCGTCAAGAGAGACATACCCTTCTGCTTGTGTCTGAGAAGTTTCTTTCAGCTGCTCCTCAGCAAGTTCAGTTTTGAACTTGACGATGGTAGGAAGTGGAACATTATGTTGAAGTTCCTTGCGCACTTCACTACCTTCCCCTTGTAATGAGGTAGGGGGTTGGCTTATTCCACCTCTCATGGAGGTTCTTTGTTTCTTAGGTGGGGTAGACACCAGCACCTGTGGAGCTCTCCTCTTCCTTTTTATTACCAATGGAGCCTCCTCTTCCTCAGGCTCTTCTTCTATAAGGGTATCCTCTCCTCCTGGTTGTTTAGAGGATTGACCCACTTCTTGGGTCTCAGTGATTCCAGTCTCTGCTGTCTTACTTTTCTTGGGCTTTTCTTTCTTTGGAGGGGATGTTGATTCTGATCCTGATCTTGACCCTACCGCCTCCTCAGCTGCAAATACTGCCCTTTCAATTATAATCCCTTTTGGTCCCTGTTCCATCTTCTTGCCCCTTGGGGGTCTTTTGCTCTACTGTTGTGGTGGAGGGATTCTATCTCCCTTGGTCTTTCTCTTCTCTAACAGGAAGTCATCATATTCATCTGCGGGGATATCCTGCCCTTTCTTCTTGTTGTCCACCGTAATGGCAACACCTTTCTTCTTCAATGCCTCTATCTGTGCATCAACCCAAGCCTTGGTTAGGTGTAGGGTCCTGGAAATGAATGGGTCCAAGGATATGTCCTCCTGCATAGTGAGGTCAGGTGCAGAGATGGTGTCATTATGTATCTTTTTCTGTTCATACTCGTCTGCCATTGTCCTGCCATCATCCTTCTTTAATTGCTAGGGAAGGGAGATGCAATCAAAAGTTCTAACTTGGTTCAGAGTTAACCTCTGATACCTCCTTCTTCTGGCTTCTGCCTCATCCTCACAGTCAGCCCAAAAATCCTCTAGGTGCCTTTGGTGAATAGGCTTTCCTAGTATCTTCTGTATCCTGCCGTAAGGATCATATGGTCTTGTTATTGGAAAAGGCTGCAAATTCATTTTATTTAGGGTGACCATCACCTTCTTTATACTATCTGAGTCAGGGCACATATAGTTGCCAATGCTGACTAGGAACAAAATTGGTGGCAGCTTCTTGGCATCCTTGTACATTTGTATCATGGTGGAACCCTGCCTGATAAATTCCATTAGTACTATGACATCGGTAGGATACCTTGGCAGCATCAGGGGATGTCCCTCGAAACCCTCAACCCTTATATAGGAAAAGGTCGCAAACTGTATGTACTAGGCCCCATGCCTGTAGACTGCCTCTTGAGCCTCCATGCTCAATCTCTTTGTTCTGTCTTCTTCCATGGTCCTTACCAGATGCATAGAGAACGCATCATTGACCAGTTTGTAATCTTTGAGGTAGTTGGTTCTCTGCAGCTGGGGATGATGATCCCAGATATATGTAGCATTTGTGCCTATGAGCTTCCCATATGTAACCAAGGCATCAAAAGTGCCTTTGTAGGCACAAGAATAAACAATATATGATGACATGTAAAATGCACAATTTGAACCTCCCAGGTTCATCAGTTGCTCATGCAAAGCATCACTTATTATTTGGCCCCATAATGGCTTAATGTCTGAATATAGACACATCATTACTATTTCGTACATCCAATCTCTGAAACTGCCAGTATCAAGCTGGCCGGTTACTCTATTCAGGAGTGCAATCATGTATTGGTACTCCTCACTGAAATCATACTTAAACAGGTGCACAGGAAGCTTGGCCGCTGCATTATATGAGCTGTTCTCAGCCCGCCATGGATACATGTTCTTCCTGGCTGATTTCTTGTTGGCTTCGTACTCCCTTTCAGACTTCTTCAAGTCTACACTTTTTACCTTACTGCCCAGTGGCAATCCAAACATCCGAGAGAGACCTTTGATGGAGAGGTCTACATATATCCTCCCATGCTTCACTACTTGCCTTGTTTGAGGGTTATAATTCCGGGCACACTCCATGACGAGTTCCGGAGATTCCATGGAGTATGGAAAACCAGCAGCATTCCACATTCCCGACATGAACACTGCATCCAGCACAGGACTCTTGTCATGTCCATTGTTCAGCTTGGCTGACCAGGCCTCCAAATTAGTGCTTCCCTAATGGGTGTCTCTAATTGCTCCATATTTAAACAGGACTTCCCTCTGAGCAAAGAACATGGGTTTGCTAAATTCCTCTTGACACTTGACCAATCACTTCTCAGCCATGAGTACCTATAATTAACCACAATCCTATCTCACAACAGGTACATACATGCATGCATATTGCAATTGACTTCATAAATCATTATGCCTACTGCATCAATTCCAACACTACTTAATCATACGGATGCATAAACCAGAACTTACATCATTGTATTAGAACAAAAACAATATGATGAGGGTTTTATTCACTTACCTGGTTATGTAGATTTCCTTTTATACCAGTAGATTGCTGAGACGTTCTTAATTCAGCTGATGATCACCTCTTTCCTTCTGCCTGTGAGCTCAAATCGCACAATGGTAGCTGGTATGCAGATATGGAAGCTGGTGCTCTGTAAAACAAGTTTATCACAAGGTAAATGTGAAAATGGTGGTTGAATTACCTTTTAACCTCACATTTAGGGTACATTTAGGGCAACTCTGACAGATTGGATCATGCTCCCTGATTATTCGTGCAAAAATACAGGATCTTGCCAGGTGTTTCATTGGGTTTCGGGGTCAGCGGGAACCACCTACCATGTCTGCGCGCATTAAATGATAATGGCGGCAACGGGAGCGGGGGGATATCCATATGACAGGATGTCATGAGGGCAGGATGATATTTGCAAATATCGGGTTGAGTTTCAATATCATCCTCCTCCCTCGTATTGACATTGTTATCGCGACAAGATTCGGGTGACAAAAGCACCCTTGTTTATGCTTAGTACATCAGGAGGATATTTCAGTGTATCGGGTGATGTTTCAAAATATGATGATGCCAAGACAAACTTACATGTCTCTCTTTTTGGAATATCAGGATGACGTCATCCTGATATTCACTCTTCGTATCGGAAGTGCATCAAGACGTCATCATCATATTAGGCGAACATGATCATGTTTTAGAAAATATCCTGTGGCAATGTAAATGTGATGATGATGTCATCGTTATGTATATTCCTTCGTTTATCATATTTAGATGATGTCATTAGGATATTTGCTAAGGGTGATATTTACGTCAGGAGGATATAAAGAAATATCGGGTTACATGCGAAGTATGACGCTCGCGATAGATAAGACTGTTTGATGGGAAGATTTTGCTATCATTTAAAGTTGACGTCTAGATATTTGAACCGCATGACATATCGAGGGGGGATGTTTCAAATATGATGATGAGCTTCAACAATATGACCGAGGATATAAAAATATGACCTTCCTCTTGCGAAGATCAGGTTTGACCGAAACTTTGACTGTTCATAACTCTTACATCCTGATGAATATCAAGGTGATGTAAAAGGTAAACCTGCCTAAATTTTAATGCTCTTTCAAAATATGAGGTCACAGAGATGAAATATGAACTTTGACAAACTAACCTCATGGTGACTTACCTCATCCTGGTTTTGCATGATGATGCACTCGACTTACTTTTACCAAACCGCCCGGAAGCAGACGCACAAGCCAAACCAAAAACCTGGGTCCCCATTTTGCCAAGTCAAAATGGGGCGTGTTGTGTAACCATACAATAGGACCCCTTGCATCCTTTCAATGTGTCTTGCATATGAGACCCCCGCATGTTTTCATTGCATCATTTTCCTTGTATATCGCATTGTATATATGAATATACAATGCGGTATACATACAATGCATGTGCCCCACCTCTTGTATTCCTTTAATAGCTGTAACTTGTATATATGATACAAGTATCCTTGTATGTTACCTAATGCATCATGCCTTTGTATGTTGGAAACATACAAGCAAACAAACAAACAAAGAAACATACCACTGTTTGTGCCTTTGGTGGATCCCACCAATTGTATCTCCTCTTTTGAATATGCAAACATACAAGCCGCAGACCCCAAAATGACCATTAGCTGCATTTGATTGCCCTATTGAGTCCGGCTTGTATCATTCCTCTTTGTATATCTCTTTGTATGTGCAAACATACAAAGCACTTATACATACAAGCCGGACCCAACGCCTGAATATGCCAGAATTTGATCTTTGATTCAGGTCCGCCTTGTATACCTCCTTTGCACCTTTGACTTGTATATGCAAATATACAAGCCGCAAATATACATGCAAGATGTGGACCTGACGCTGCATTCAACCAAAATGTATAGCCACTTGAAATCCGGCTTGCATCCTTACTTTGTATCTTTTATTGTATATCGGCATATACAAGCACATGTACATGCAAGCCGCAAACTTCAAATCTTTATGAAGCAGACTGGAAAGACTTTGAAATTCAGCTTGTATATCGCCTTTGTATGTTCCGCTTGTATGTGTATTCATGACATACATTGGCCTTTGTATATGCACGCTTGTATGTTTGGCCGTTTGTATATTGTTGTTGCATGTTTTCTTTATATCTCACCGATATACAATCCCTTGTATATTGTGGACCCCACCTCTTGCACATTCGGCCTTGTATATTTCTTTGTATGTTTCAATTGTATGTGCAAACATACAATGTGAAATATACATTCTCTTTTGTATGTGCGCTGATGTACATTCCACTGTAGCCGATGCATATTAGTTAGCCTTGTATGTGTTTCATTGTATATTAGGTTGTATGTGCGAACATACAAACCTGATATACATTCCAACCTGATATACAATTGCAGAATATTCTGGGAATCTACTTTGTATGTAGCCGTTGCATGTTCAAACATACAACACAATATGCATTTGAAACCCGATATACATTGAGGGAATATTCCTGGAATCTATGATAGATTCCCTCAATGTATATGCATCTTCTAAGCCCGATATGCATATAATTGAATTGTTCCATTCCATTGAAAGCTGATGGAAATTTTGCAAGCCCGCCAATGTATATTTGCTCTTATACATACAAACTCTTTTGTATATTTTTGTACATTGCCGATATACAAGCAAAAAACTTGTATATAGCCTTTGCATATTCCTTTGTATGTACAAAGGCGAATGTATATACAAGTATGCATACAAATACAAGTTATAAAATATGAGAAGTCCCAGTGATAGAAAATACTTGATGCTAAAAGATTTCTGGGTTTTTCTAGGTTTTTTGCAAGGAATCTTTAGGCAAGATCTTGGGATTTTTAAACAAGGCATGCATGATTACTTGGAAGATTTACACCTTGTATGGTCATTTCTAAAGGATTTTAAAAAAAAATGTAAGTTGAACTGTTTAACTCTGGGCAGAGGCAAAATAGATCAACAATTTGGTGACCTCTATGGGGTGTTATCCTGCTAAACAATTAGATCAGTGGCCTTGAGCATCCATTGGGCATGGGGTCATTTAGAGGCAAAAGATATGTCTTGACAAAGAAACCTGACTTTGACAACTCAGCATCTCGACAGTGAAGAACATTTGGAAGACCAAGCCAAGAGAAAAATGCTGAAGGCAATCTCTCCAACTGTGCTAGACAACACTTAGGGAAAACAAAAGGATCTAAACTATTGTGCAGTAGCACTTATTAAAAGCAAGAAATTTAATCTATTGATTTATAAGGTACTCATACCTCAAAACACCTCTTTAGATGTATTCCATTAACTGGGATAGGCAAATTTTGTCCATCCATACTTGATAACTAAAATGCATTGTGCTCCTTGCATTTAGTAATGAGAAATGGGCCACTCCACATGCTGTCAAACTTAGGATGCTTTCTGGGTCTGCTTTTTAATTCATGCCATTTGAGCACCATATCACCCATTCTAAAATTTTTGGGGGTGGCCTTCCTATCAAAATTTCTTTTTGTTTGAAGCTAATGATACTCCATGGTCTTCATGGCTTTATCTCTGCTCTCTTCAAGCTCCATCAGTTGAGCATATCTGACAACCATGGGGTCCTCTTCTTCAAATATTTCCAACTAATTCATAATATCTAGGGCTGGCAGCTCCATAGATATAGGCAAACTTACCTCTTTTCCATACACTAGTAGATATGGGGAGTTCCCAATAGACCTTTTGGGAGTTATTCTATTTGCCCACAATGCATACTTCAGATTAGTGTGCTAGGTCCTTTGGTTATCTTCCATTGATCTTTTAATAATCCTTATGAGATTTTTGTTTGTAGATTTAGCCAAACCATTCCCTGTGGATAATAATTTGATGAAGTATTCAAAGAGATCCCATTCTTAATAGCCCAGTCAGTTATTTTCAATCCTACAAAGGCCAAAGCATTATCTGAGATAATAGACTTAGGCACTCCAAATCTGGAAACCACATTACGATAAAAATTTAGAACAACATTCTCATTGGATTCCTTCAAAGCCACTGCTTCAGCCCACCTTGTGAAATAATCTGTAGCTATAAGAATCCACCTGTGGCCTGCATTTGATGGTGGGTTCAAAGGACCTATAAAATCAATGCCCCATCTCATAAAGGGTTGCTCTACCCGAATTGGCTGCAGAGGTAAAGCTGGTAGCCTTTCTTTGTTGGAAAAAATGGCACACTTTATACATTTTCTAGCCCATGCATGGGCATCCTTAAATAAGCCAGGCCAGTAATAGCCAGCTCTCATTACTTTCCAAGTAGTAGTCCTTGGGGCAAAATGACCCCCTTCTCTTCCATCATGAAATTCATGTAGCACCTTGTCAGTCTGACCTTTATCAATGCACCTTAACAATACACCATTAAAGTCCTTCTAAAAAGGATGCCATTTATTAAAACATATGGAGTGGATTGCAATCTAAAATATCTTCTTTTGGTTCTATCTAGACATGCTAGACATTCACCAGTCTACAAAAATTGAGTCATGTCATTAACCCAACTAGTGCCTACTGCTACTGTATCATTCTGATGCTCCTCCTCAATAGTCAGAAGCACCTCCTCTTCTTTTTCTATTTCATTCTTTGAACTAGTAGTGAGTTGTTCACTGAGTCCTTTGCCTCTGACAAGCTTGGTTATATTGATCTCCACATCATATTCCATGACTTTGGTGATCCAACCAGCCCTTTTTTCACTAACATCTTTACTCAACAGAAACTCTTTCACACTAGGATGAGTGACCATCAAATGTATCTTGTTATTAGAAACAAGGTGCCAAAACTTCTTGAGGCTCCTTATCACTGCCAGGACATGTTTTTCAATGAAGCTATATCTCTGCTCATACTCCTCCAACCCCTGACTAAAGAAAGTGATTGGTTGCTCAAAACCCTCACTCTGCTGCTTTACCAAAATTACATAGATGGTATCCACGCTGCCATAAGCATATAAAATAAAATCCTTGGAGAAATTAGGGTTTACCAGAGTTGGTATAGCTGCTAATGCCTCCTTGATGGACTCAAAGCTAAGTTTGGCCTCTCTCATCCAGCTAAAAACTGTATTCTTCTTCAACATAGACGTCAAAGGCTTCAAAAGATTTGCAATGTTGGGGAAAAATCTTCACAAAAAATTAATTCTACCAATAAAACTTTGCAGTCCCCTTTTGTGGTTGGGTAAAGGCAGCTCCAGAATAGCCCTTACTCTTTTAGCATCAATGGTAATGCCTTCCTTTGACACTACATGCCCTAGCAACCTGCCTTCATGCACAACGAATATGCATTTCCTGGGGTTGAGAGATATCTTGAACTCTTTGCATCTCTCAAATACTAGCCTCAGATGGGATAAATGCTCAGATGCATTCTTAGAAAAAACCATGATGTCATCAAGGTTACCAGCAACAATTTATATAGCAAACCCTTAAAGGCCATATCCATGGCTCTTTGAAAAGTAGAGCCAGCATTTGAGAGACTGAAAGGCATTCTTCTATAGGCCACGGTACCCCATTTAGTGGTGAAAGTAGTTTTGAACTGATCCTCCTCCTTGACTAACACCTGATTGTAACCAGAAAATCCATCAAGCAAAGAAAATCTCTCTGAGCCAGCTACCACCTGTAGAATTTGCTCCATTGAAGGCAATGTGTAGTGATCTTTTAGGGAGGCTCTATTGAGGTCTCTAAAGTCGACACATAGCCTAATCTCTCCATTCTTCTTCCTCACATGGACAAGATTGTAGACCCAAGAAGTATGCTTAATTGGAAAAATGATTTTCTCCTCAATCAGTTTGGTCAACTCAATCATTAGAGGCTCAAGCTTTGGATTCAAAGGTCTTTGCTTCTTCCTCACAAGTTTAGTATTTGGTTCTAACTCTATGGTGTGCTGGGCAATCTGAGGGTCAAACCCTTTTAGGTCTGAGTAATCCCAGGCAAACACCCCTTCAAATTCTTGATAGAGAGCAATAAAAGCTCTTCTGTCCTCAGCTGAGCAGATTTTACCAATTTTAAGAAGCGTACTTAAAAAATTTCTAGCTCCTCATAATGCTCTTCTTTAACCTACATGCTAGTCTTGCTTTTCTTAAGCTGATCATCTGTACTAAAAATAGATTCCAAGGTTACCAATCCCTTGGGCAACTTGTTTGTTCTCAACTGAACAATTTGATCATTGCCATATTGCTACTTGAGCTTATCCTGATTCATCACAGAAAATTCATCTTCTTCTAACAAGAAGCGCAGGATCTGCTCATCACTTTCAAAAACTTGCCAATGAATATTATTATCAGGGATAGAGGGCCTATCAACTATTTTTACATGAGGTTGTACCTTCTCCCTTTGAATATCACTGGGGATGTCAAACTGAGCCCCAGTTGCAGCTAATCTATCAGCATGGGAGTTCTCACTTCTTAGAATAGAGATCAGATTGAAAGCATCAAATTCTTCAATCATGTCCCACACCCTATGTTTGTAGCATTTCAGAACATCATTTTTTGTAAGATGCAATCCTCTTACCTGATTTACAATGAGTTCACTATCACCATACACCTGTAAACATCTAATTTTCCTCTTCCTTGCCCATTGCAAACCTTGAATTAATCCTTCATATTCAGCGGTGTTGTTTGTATATGCAAAGACAAAACGAAAAGAAGAAAAATATTTTTCACCTTGTGGTGACACCAACATTGCACCACCACCAAATCCATTCTTGTTCCTAGAGCCATCAAAATACATTTTCCACACCCCATTTTGTTGCTCTTTCTGCTGTTCTGCATCCTTCACTAGATTTGGTATTGTTGTTTCATGCTCATGCAGTATGTAAACCCCCATACTAGTTTCTTGGATGTGTCCCTCAGGATCATACACACTATTTTCTAAGGTCCACTCCCTTAAGAGTACCTCTGGTATGCTTTCAGCTTGTAGTTCTTGAGCAGCAACAAGTTCAAGATCATCAGAAATAATGCAATTTGCATTAACAACACTTGGTGTGTAAGGCTCTATGTGATAATTTGAAAGCAACTTAGATTTTAAAGTTACTTTGGTGCCATATTTGGTCCTGAAAAACATGTGGGACTAGTCTAAGGATAAATATCCTCCTATCTTAGCTGTAAATTCTCTTGATAAGCACATGGCAAAATAAGGAGGCAAATCTATGATGAATACCTCCTGAGAAATTGAAACATTGGGACAGGTATGTAGAGTGAGACCTAGGTCTTTTATTACACCCACAGTATTAACAGTTGTGCCATCTAATTAGAGTACACTCTTCTCAAGGGACTAGTACTTGAGCCCTAATTGGTCTGCAATCTATTTAGGCATCACAGAACTGCTTGCTCCACTATCCACCATGCAATTATGTACTAATTTGTCTCCAATTATTAATGACACATAGAATGGGAGTGGTTTGACACTTTTGTTTGGCTGTTTGCTGTTATTCTGGGATGAATTGGTAAGGACAACCCTATTTGGGTCAATAGTTGTATCCTTGGACACTTTCAAATCAGACAAGGTAGATTGCAATATGTCTTTTTGGCCCGGGATGGCTAAAGAATCTCACATAGACATTGTCACATTCATCTTCTTCATATTTTTAATAATATTGAAAGATGGAATGGTACTTACCTTCTGATTTGATTTCGTAGCAGCAACCTTTGCTTGCAAATGAGGCATCCCCCTTGCTTCTACTGGGTTAATTCTTTATAGAGTATGGGGAATATGTGATGTAGAAGCCCCAACATGTCCTTTCTTATTATTTGTTGCTTGGTCTATCTCATAAACCCTCTTCTTGGATCTTGTATTTGCTGCAACTGAGGTGTTATCACTGTTTACACCACAGAATTCACCTTCTTGCCAATTTATGAAGGTAGAATCATTCTGAGGTTGCTCTTGTTGTTGTGTAGCTCCATCATTTGGGACGTTTGGCTGTGAGACTGCCACATTTTGCACCATTCAAGCCTGATTTATAACCCCATTCGAGCATGCTGCTTGACTGTGTGGCTGATTACATGGATAGCACCACTCATACTCAGCTGCAGGGTTGTTCTGAGTAGGAAAAGGTCCCTAACAACATTAATAGATGCCAGATTATAACGCTGAAGAGGCCTTTGATTCACATTTTGCCTGGCACCTTGATAGTTACTTTGATAAGGTGGCCTATTAGCTTGATAAGACTGATTTTGGCCTTGATATGTCTATTGATTTTGCCCTTAAGGTTGTGGTTGATAAGGTTGTCTATGCTAGGATTGCTACTTTTTGATATTTACTAACTCATTCCCAAAGGTTTGTAGGATGTTTTCTATTTTCTGTTGGCTATTTTTAATCTCTTTCAACTCTTGAGATGAGCTAGAAGCAGCAGGTTCAGAATTGACAGTACTTGGTACTGCTGCTATAGTAGGTAAAGGGGCAAAATATGGGATTGGCAATGGCATTGAAGCTTGAATCTCAGGAAAGATGGGCATTGGTGGTTTGGGTGCTATTTTTCTGGCCTGAATCAGATTATTTTTTGCCCTAATGGCTATTTCATAAGCATCAGGTAAACTAGTACCTCCTAATGATTGAATCATTACTGAAATATCACTATTCAGGGCTTTCAAAAAATACAAGAATGCATATTCAGCTGGAGGTCTTACCATGGCAGGGATTCTATCCCATGTTTTCTAAAATTTAAAATTGAAATCCATCATTTGCTCCTGGGGAGCTCTCTTTATGGTGGTCATCTATTCAACCAATGATAGATTATCTGATTTATCTTGGAATTGTTTGTTTAGCTTCTCGCCTAGATCATCCCAAGTTGTAATAGTCTACACTGGTAAAATTTTGAACCATTGCAATGCCTTCCCTTTGAATGAGGCAGCCAACAGCCTGATGGCTACATTCTCTTGAGTGACATAATGTACACCACACAGAGATGCTATGTCTCTAATGTGCTCAATAGGGGTAGTTTGTTTCTCCCCTATGAAATATGGTAGATTCTTCAAAGATGTCATGGGTATAACATCATGTACTATTAGGTTTAAAGGGTTGCCCCCATCAAAAGTCATGAATGGCTGATTTCTTGCCATCTGAACAGTTGGGGGTAGATGTGCTTGAGTTGCTATAGGAACTACAAGAGCAATTGGTCTGAAATTTGGTGGAGTTGACTGTATCCTTTTAGAAACTGGGGTCCTTACTATAGCTCTACTTTGCCTTCTAGGTGGAGAGCTGCAAGTAATTGAATGTACTTGAACTCCTAGTTTGAATCTTTCTCATATAATGTTATAGCAAAACCGATATGCTTGTCCCTCCTCAGTGTGAGTCACCAAATATGCAGGTTTAACCTCTTACAGGTCTGAAAATCATTGGCTGCATATCAAAAGCAGTAATGAAAGTTGTATTGTCCCACCGGGTGTGCCAGAAACTATTGTCACATGAAATTGCACCCTGCTTGAAAGTATTCCAAGCATTCCAATGACACAATGCGAATGATCTTGAAGTGTGGGACTTTGCTAAAAGAGATCAGACCTCCAGAGAAGGCTGGCTTCCTTGTCTAATTATCACCTAAAACTACTGAATTTTGGAGGGAAAAGAGAGGAGGAATGCTTGAAAGATGAAACAACAAAAACTTGAAAATATAAAAGGGTGATGCACTAGACTGATTAAAAGAAACTTTCACAACACTAAGAAAATGCACAATAGAATCATCCAATCTGTGTATGTTTACTTCTTGTATCTGATTATATTGTGCATTTTCTCAGTGTTGTGAAAGTTTCTTTTAATCAGTCTGGTGCATCACCCTTTTATGTTTTCAAGTTTTTGTTGTTTCATCTTTCAATCATTCCTCCTCTCTTTTCCCTCCAAAATTAAGTAGTTTTAGGTGATAATCAGACAAGGAAGCCGGCCTTCTTCGGAGGTCTGATCTCTTTTAGCAAAGTCCCACACTTCGAGATCATTCCCATTGTGTCATTAGAATGCTTGGAATCCTTCCAAGCAGGGTGCAATTTCATGTGACAACAATTATCATGCAGACCACATACAGAATATTATATGACTTGAAAAAAATTCCTATTCGCGTATTTTATCAACTCAGGATATTTCATGCTAGCGCAAGCACTTGAACTCTGATGCCAGTGTCCTTGACAATTCTGCTTACACAATCTTAAGATAAAAATAATGAAAACCATATTTGTTGTGAACATAATCATTTAAAACTTGAACAATACATACCAACCAACCATATGTGTTTATTATTTAATCAACAAGGCCAAATACCATTGTGTGGTGAATCATGGTGGCCTCCACTATCTCCCACTGCTTACTCAAAGGCATGTCTTCACATAGCTGACTCTGGAGAAGTAACTGTGGTACCTATTATTACTTAAAACTTGAAATACTCATACCTTTGACTCATATGTACCTGTATTCCAAGCCATAACATCATATCTTTATCTTTGGAGAAGTGCAGAGCATTCTCCTATCCCAATATGACTACACTTACTCTGTTCCATTGTTGTCTTCATTCTTATATCTCTAACACACCTTGTAGTAAATTTTGTGATCTCAAACTTGAAACATAGATACCTGAGTGTAATGCTTATCCATATATCCAATCTGTAGCACCATAACTTCAAATGTGGCAGAATGCGGTACATTCTTTTGAGCATGTGTCCCCTTCACTGACTAGAACTTTAGTTAGACCATTTTCCTTTAAACTTTCACAACTTTCTCCATCTGGTGGCAACCATTATGAGTTCATATAACCAACATACAACATGAATTAAAATTAACTCCTCAAACACTTCAAGCATAATCATTTTCATAGCATATTAAGGATATGGATTTACACATGAACTTCAGAAGATATGGTATGACTGTGTATAGATGATTATGATCCATATCCTTTACTTCACAAATCATTTGGTTAGCTTCCTTTGTCTTCTTTGATCTGCTCCTTTGATTGTTGAGCATATATGCATCCCTTTACTCTTTTCTTCACAACATCTTTGATAATTATTCTACTCTCATCACTGGTCACCATTCTGTAATCATATTCCCTTGGCCTCACTGGTGACAACACTTCCAACCTTCCATTGCACAACACTTCATACCACAATTGACATCAATGACAATTCCTATGCAACAGGATGTACATGAATGTACTCCTCTAATACCTCCTTGCTTACAATGGGGGTGTAGTACATTAATGACTAAAAGGCATGTCATGCATTGTCAGTAGTTTCTTTGGTTTTGGCTTAATCTCAACCATTGGTTTTATTTGTTTCTCTTTGTTCAACTTTATAAAACCCATAGCCAACACTAAAGTATCAGTGTTAGATAACCATAAATCCTCTTCCTTGAGGGGTGTTGGGTGGAATTTTCACTTGAATGGGTTTGAGTCTTTCTCTTCTTTCTAGACTGGTTCCTTGATTTGGATCCTCCCATCTATGTACTCAAAGAAAGAAAAGCACTTTGAATTAGACTAAAATTATTTATTTCATAAAATTTTGTGTTTAGACATAGTAGGCTCATAGGCCCTAGTGTTTTAACATCGGCTTTGATACCAAATGTGATGAGCCACCCATTAATAAAAAAAATTAATGAATTAAATAACTCAAATGCTAAAAATTTTGAATTTATTTTTTAGAAACATATACATTCCATATTTTAAATAAATATTCCAAAATTACATCATTACATAAATTTCCAATATACAAGTTTACGAATAAAAGAATAATAAGATACAAAACCAGATTAGGACTATTGTCCTTCTAATCTACTTGAGTACATCAATCACACATGCTTTGACTTTTCATTATAAATTTGGATGATCATCATCCATAATCATCCTATCTAAGTGCAAGAAATATAGTCATTTAGTTTTAGTAGGGAGAGCCTCAATCAAGTGCTTTAGCTCCAACCATAGACTTCACAGTCCCCCACTCATCTTTATATTGGAAGAGGTCTAACCCTTCGATGAGGGTGATAGATGGAAATGTTTGTAGTAGAACCAAATCTGAAAACTAAGAGTAAATGTGAATACCCATCACATGCAATCAATCAGGTAGTCCCTAGATACCCTCTAGCTACCATGATTTTTGACTAACTTGAAATATATGAGTATAGTGAACTAAATGCTTACAACTATTGCATAACTTTGGTGAAATCATTCAATTTTTAGTCACATAAATGTAGGTCATCTGTCCATGCAATACTATCTCTTGCTTGACTCTCTAACAACTAATAACTAGAAAAATGCAAGTGTAGGCTAAAGTCTCAATTATCCTTTAGATACCAATCTCCTGGTATACCCTACCATAAGATGGTCCTATAGTATTTTTGCTATAAAAGATTATTTTAGACTCATATATAACTTTCAAACTCCAATCTCCTAGCATTCCTTACCTTGAGATGGTCTCACCTCCTAAGGTTAATAATATGACCAATAATATGAATAAAGTCTATTGTTTTCAAATCTCTTGGTATTCTTTACTCTAAAATTAGTTCTATGTATAACTATTGTTTCCAATCTCCTAGTATTTCCTTACCCTTGAGGTAGTTTAATAAACACAATAAATGCAAGCATAGGAATAACTAAGATTTTCATTCTCATAGTATACCCTTAGCCTTGACAAAATTAAATAAATATAATAAATGCAAGAAACATGAATAGCTATCATTTATAATTGTTGAAATACACCAACATAATAATAATAATGCGAATGATAATACATTGTGTACCCACAATTAGTGCTAACTTACAGATATGAAATTATATGAAGATGAATTCTGTTGTGCCTCGCACACACATCCCATTTCATTAAATAGGGACCCCTTTTTTCTATTACAGCTTAGAAAGTGTCAGCTCAGTTTCTGTTGGTTCCAAGTATGTTCAACTCGTGTTATAAAAAATGATCCATTTGAAAGTTGAAGACAAATCTTTCTTGGTGAAGTGTGTTTAGGTTACTTAGGGTTTCAAAAGGTTAAGTTAGGTGTCCTTTGTCACCAAATTCAATTCCATTGCATCCTTTGCACTAAAAATGTGTCCTACTAACCCCAACGCTAAATCTCTATCCTACTACCTTAGTGCTAAAATCACCTCATAGACCTTTGTGCTAAAAACTTGAAGTACCGACTTTGCGCTAGAATCCAAGTCTACTATTGAAGCACTAAATCCCTAAGGCACTAACTCGGCGCTAAATCTCTCATTCACTAACTAGCGTTAAATCTACAACCTACAAACTTTTATCAGAGATACCCCAAATCTACGCAAGTCAGATGTTGGTGCTGAAACATTCGCAAATCCATTAGCACCAAAAGCACCACTAAGACGGTATCATTAGAATTCTCCGCTAAGTTGGAGGAGGCCTTAAATCATGTTGGTATTTGAAACTTACCTTCCTAAGTGCGCACCGAGCTATTGCATAGTACCTTGCATTTATGACACATATTTAGGCATAACACATAAGGTTTTGGCTTCATTTCAGAGTTTATTTTGAATTTTAAGAAATCTTTTAGAGCTCTACAAATGAGTGTTGGCAAATTTGAGGGTGGAAAGAACCAGTGTATAGAGCACGATCCTTTCCAGCTCACCATACAAACTAGCAAACACTAGGTACGAGCTAATACCTACATTTCATTTCTTGTAGTTTTGCCTAGGGTCTCGTTAGTTCCATGGAAATGCTATTGAATTTTGCTTATGATTTTGGTTTTCCTTGAAAGTGTAATGAGGGAATTAGGGTTTTATGATTTTGCAATAGATTGTTACAAGGGTTGTTATTGTACTTGAAAAGGCTTTGATTTTATAGGAAATTACTTTCAAAACCCCCCATTAGAGCAATTAAACCCTAGTTGTTACGATTCAAACCAGCCTAGGTACTAATTGATGGATTCTGAGGATTTAAACTTGATTTTATAAATGCTCAGTTCAAATTATTGTCTAAACTCAAACCAGTTGAATACGATTGAAATCCCCTCCTTTGGCCTTTGTGCTAAAATGGCCTCCCACTACCTTGTGGCAGTATCCTTCAAAAATCCCATAGGATGGGAAACATTAAATTTGATTTGAAGTGGCCCTTGCGCTAGAATTGAACCGCTTTGACATGCGCTAAAATTGTTCCCAACCAACTTCTATCCAATACCCATTAAATCAGTGCCAATTCGATGCCCTAAAATCTTCTGCCACATGATTAACAAGTAACTTAGCACTAAAATAGGTCTCAACTGACTTTGCACCAAATCCTTCTCTCACCAACGAAGTTGGTCACTGTAAAAAATTGTGGTAAGTCGATAGGACTTGAAAACTTTGCTAGCTCACATCTAAACCCTCTACACTAAAATCAGTGTCTCTCTACTTGCACCAAATATCGCCTCCATAGGCTTTAGTCTATCCCCTTTGAAAACTGCACAATTTGGTATTGTCATGAAATCCTGCTGACAAGCCCTCACACACTTAGTGCTAAATTCATCCACCACAGACTTGTGCTAAAATCTTCACCAACTAACCTCATGAGATACTATTAATTTGTTCGAGCCAAAAACTGTGCCTACCCTCTTTTTGTATTCTTTGCGCTAGAAACATGCACCACCGACCTACACTGAAAAAACCCATGCATTGACATTAGTCAGTAGACCCCAAATCCAGCACTAGGTTAGTGCAAGCCAAATCCAACATTTTAGTCTGTAGGGGGCCAAATTAGTGTAAATTGTTTGAAAAGCCTATTTTCTTGAAATTTCTAAGGCAAAAGGGTCTATTTTATTAGGATAATTGGTGCAAAGGTAAAATTGAAGTGATTTGCATGTTTTGAATTAGAATTTCAAGTAATTAATATTTATTGCATGAATTAGATAGAATTTCAAAGTGCTTTTATTTCATTATTTTCTTTGTCTAATTCATGTAATAGAAGTAATAAGGTGAGATAATCTGCAACTTATGGACTTATGCATTTTGAAGGGACCTTGTGTAAATTTTAGTAGAAAACCTGACTTAAGAATAGGAAATAGTAACCATTCATTCCATACTAAGATCTTGAACATCTAGGACAACCAACATGGCAACCTTTAGTTATTTAGGTCATGTCCTGTAGGTTAAATGTATGCCCAAGCCAACACAATGAAGTATGAGTTCAAAGGCTAAGAATCCAAAGGCACAAATGATAGATGTATCTACTACCACCTTTGTTAACACCTTAGTTGCCCCTATAGTTTCTCCATCTCTGCCCAGTGCAACCATTACCTCCTCTACCTCATAGGTCATTGTATCTAATCCCTCTATTCTAGACACAACATCAACCTTACCTTCAACAACAATAGATATAAGCATACCTAGTTCTTCCTCTCCACTTACTTCCTCTACCATCATCCCTCTGATTTCCTCATCACCTCCTCTCTCTACCATGTCCTTACCATCCATTTCATCCATTTCATCCATTTTTCTCTCGACTCAAATGTCATCACCACCCATTTCCACAATATTAGCAGCTTCCTTTTCTCTCCTATCACTTAGCCTTTCTTCACCCAATACTATCTCTTCTATGTCTTCTCGCCCTCCTATACCACCTTCACTAGGTTTTGCTTCATTTTCCAATTTGTCTCATGCCTATTTGCCTTCCACGCCTATTCATTATCTATCCATGATAAATGATTCTTTGACAAGTCCAATTGTTGTCTCCTCAGAGACTGTTCCTTTAGCTATCCCACAATTACTAGGTATTGAAAAGATATGTGCAGAGATGGAATCACAAGAGCAAGAGTCAGGTAAGGAAATGTCTGAAGATCCTCTACCTAACCCCACAAACATAGAGATAATTGATGTGTTAGATAGTCCAGTGATAAGGATAGAATAGACACAATTTTGAGAATTGCTCAACAAGTTGTATTGGAGAATCTATAGAATATTGAGCAAGGAGACGATGAAGGGGATGACAGAGATAGAGCTGAATTGGAAATTCATAATGAACCACCTAATAAAAGAGAAAGTCATTGACTCTCCTAAAGATTCTTCCTCATTAGCATGAGATTGGTTACATCAAAGATTAGAAAAATAAAGCCCTGCAGGTAGTAATAATGAAACTTGACTTGGATGCCCTCTTGACTAGAGTAGAGAGACCTAAAAAGAAAAAGAAGGGGCTATCATAAGATCCAATTGAATCCATAAGGATGCAACAAGGGGCTAGAATTACGGAAGTAGTTGTCCCGCCTGTAAGAGTAAATGAAGGAGAAATAAGGGCCAATTATTACACTATTACCACTATTAATTTGGGACTGGCCACTTGGGGATAGAAGATAGATGAGTTCAAAGGGACAGAGTCCACAATTTTGGACCAATTGAATAAAGATGAAATGACAAAGCGACAGCAGAACGAAGAAGTTCGAGCGTGCATATAGTTCTTGATGAATCCATTAAATTTTGATGGAGAACCAAGAGTAGCTCTTACCTTGCTGTCTAAGCAAGAATTGACTAAATTTGATGATATCAAAACAATTGCTACATGCACACATGAATCATTCACTAAAGTGTACAATGCAGGTTGTGAGGTAATATCCTTTGCTTCCTTGTTGCACAAAGATTTTCATCTTTTGTGAGAAGAATGGGGAGATTTGCATGATGAATGTGAGCCACATAATGAATACTATTCCCATATGTTCCCAAGAGTACAAACTATGAGGAGATTGTCCAAGGAGGTCCTTTTGATAGAGAATATTTTGGCAAAGGATAGGTTGAGGAAACCCAAAGAATGACATGAACAGATAAAGTTAAGAAGGGCATTTTTGATAAAGTAAAATAATCTTTTGAAATGGCAAAGACCAAAATAATGGAGGTAATATATAAAATAAATGATACACTGAGAGATTGCATAAATATTGGTCTTAACGATTTGACCCCAATAGATGAGCTATAGTGTAAAGACGGGTTATATCAGGTCATTCATGGAGACTCACCATTGAACATGGTTGGCAAACTTGAAAAAGTCAGTGATCTCCAGGCTGCCTTTTTGGCATTTAAGAGGGGAAGAAAATCAAGAGAAGTTGTGTATTGCAAATTTTTTGCAGAGGTCAAGAGCTTGAGGTTTGGAGTAGACTACATCAAAGACCTAGACCTGACTGCTATTAATCTAGCTCTACTAGCCTTGGTAGCATATAGCAATGAAAAAATAGAAGAAGACAAAATTGATTTGGATGAGGATGAACAATAGAATCACATGTAAATACTATCATTTGTAAATAATGCTATATTTGGAGGGTCACGCGACCTTATTTTGTCTTTATTATGTCTTGGAAATTGACTTTTCCCTATGCACAACTTAATGTGTATTCAAAATGTCTAAATTCAATGTATTTAGAAGTTGTATTTCATCTTTTTCCTACAAGACAAATGTCAATCCATAAAATGCAACAAACTGATGTATTGTTGGAGTCTAGGACAACACTGAGAGGGGGGTGAATTAGTGTTGTATAAACTCTTAACTTTTTGCAAACTTTATCTTACAAGACAAAAGAGGGAGGAAAACATCAATGATTTGTTAAACATATATGCAAAAGACTGATAATGAAAGATGTAAAAACACAAAGGAAATTAACAAGAATCACGATACAAGCTTTTCATGAGTGGAAAACCTTCCTGGGGTACTCAAAAACTACCTCACTAGCTTATTAAAAACCTCACTGGTTACATAAAGGTCTCACTAACCAAAGAAGCTTCACTAGCTTTACAAGATGCCTCACTGGCATATAGAAAGTTTCACTGACTTGTGATTGGCTCACTGGCATACAAAAAGTCTCACTGACTTCTCACAAACACTTTGGGTGCACATACAAATCTTATCAGGGGATTACCCTATTTCAATCAAGTACAAAACCTTATACCTCCCCTTTTTGATTTTTACAACAAATTCATTTCAAAAATTATATTCTTCAACCTCTGCAAAATAAACAAATTGATGTCTTCTTTGATGTTAACTAAATCACCAAATCACCATTTGATATCTGCACAATCCTTCAATAATTTCTTCAATGTATTCTTGGTCACAATTTCAATGTTTGCAAAAGGGCCATCTCTACAATTTTCTTGTCCTCTCTACAAAACGTAATCTCACAATATCATGATTCATCTCTGCATATTTCACGACACACACACCCATCAATTTGGAACCTGCAAAAATAAATCATACAAATCTTCTTCAAAACCCTTCATATTCCTCTTCCATCTGATAACAAATTCATCTCCTTTATTTTTGTTTTTTATTTTCTTCATCTCAAAACCCTTCAACTTCTTCTCCTTCAATCTTTTCATTTTCCTTTTCTCTGCAATATCATCTATCAAAAATAATATTTGCAAACAACCTGCTGCCATTAAAATTTCATTTTGCATTCATGTATATCTTTTCATAAAAAGAACTTCAAAATTTTTTCTTTTTAGCCTTTAAAAAAATACTTCTTCTTCAATAATAGAATGGAATTCCAAAAAAGAAAAGTCTCATTTTGCCTTCTACGAGAGGAGAAAAATAAAATGGAAAGAATCTTCTTTTAATTCTCCAAAAAATAAGATTTTAATTTGCCAACTTGCTGCCTTTTTAAAACTGCTAAAAATAGTCTTAATACTGCAGTCTTCACACTTATGATGTCCTAGAGACCATCAAAAGTGATACTCATAAGAGAGGTCTCCATTTTAAATATTTGCCATTGATCTTCAAATGCGCGCTTCATGTATATTCAAACATAACCGGTGATGAGCAATTGGTGCCCATCACGCCCAAGAGGAAACCTATCAAGCCGGTTAAAGAAGGTTTGGGTCGGTTCATTTAATGTTCTAATAACCCTCTAGGCATTAGACTAAGTGATGTGACCTGAGACAAGAAGTCACTTTCAAAACATAATAAAAGTGCATAGTAAAAGGAATGGGCAGTGAAGGGTCTAATGAATGTGCCTTAGGAACTTTTAATAAGGGTTTTTAGAGGTAGCTTTTAGGGCTTTTAGAAGACATTAGAGTTTAGTAGATATTTAGGATTTTCTATATTTGAAAAACCTTAACAAAAATCAGGAACAAAGAACACGCAGTGTAAAGCATAAATACCATAACTCTTTAATAAAAGAGTGATAATGCAACCCTTAATGTATGAATCTTGAAGACCAATAACCTTGAATTTTGAAATTGAACCCATAGCTCAAATTGTAGAATAAGACATTTACTTTAAACCCAATACTCTTGTTACAAACATCATCACCATCTACACATTTGCCATGCTACCATCATGGCATTCTTATTTAGACATTATTGAACTCTTGAAGCATATGAGAACCAAACTCTTGAATTGATTTGATATGAGTGAAGTAAGCTTTGATAGGAAGACTCTTGCTCTCATGCAAGACTCTTGATCTCATGCAAGAGTCACATTAATGAACAACATGTATAAATCCAATGAACAACATCTATGATAAAGGCACACTCTCAGTTCATGAAGCATGGAGAATATATGATCATCAACATAAGACCATCCATATGATCATGAACCTTAGAACTGACTCCTGTAAAATCTCCTTAAGGTATGACACCAACACCAAGACTTGAAGCATCATCACTAAACTTATCTATATCAACCTACAACATCAAGAAATCATCTCCATCAAGCATGTTCACTAAGTGAATTCTTGTGAACTCTTAAAAGCATGATCCACATCCTGTCATATGAAGACCAATCAACTCAAACTAAGATCACCATGAATGATCTAACTTTCACTATGATGAATCTGCATCAACTCAACACCTGTTTGACATCAATTAAAATCAATCTCCATCATGTATCTCATTAAATGCCATGTAATCTGGACCGTTAGTGTTGAGTTAATATCCACCATTCATTCAAAATCTCAGTATGGAGCCTCCTCTATATAAAGGGCTGCCATTTCTCTCATTGTAATAGACTCTTGATGCTGAATTGTTGACACTCTACCATTTGAGATTAATACAAAGCAAGTTTTTGCATTATTTTTGAGAATTTGTGCATTTGTATTGTCTATTTGGTTTCATGGTTCTCTTCATGATATGGAATTAGTTAATTGTGATTTTATAATGTTAATGGTTTATTGAAGATATTTGATGAGCATTTTGGTCCATACTATTAGTATCTTACTGATTGTGAGTTGTTGTGTATAGTTAGCTTGGACCCATTCATCTGAGCTTAGTTCAATTACATTCCATAGGTTAAATCATGCCATAACTTGGGTATTTAATGAATGAATGTGATCTGAAAATCTTTAGTCTCCATTGAAGATAGCATCATTTTCTGCAACACTATAGCATTCCTTTAGCTTGGTAAAATAGAAAGTGGTTAACTTGAGAATGTTCATCTATCATCAATAAACTCTGCATTGTGAATACCACTTAGGATTCCTCTCTAACCCTTTACTCTTTTGCATTCTCTTTCACAACAATTGTTAGATTTAGGTTTTCAAGCAACATCCATATTCTAAATCTGTTAAAAGAATCATAAGTTTTTCTACATTTCCATTGACACTACCTTTACAATCCCTATCATTTTATGTAAGACCCCTTGCTGGCACAACTAGACATAACAACTAAGTCATTCCTACAAGATAAGACCTAGTTGTATTATCATTAGAGCATTCCTATCTTGGATAGGATACCTTTTTCAAGAGAGGTGAGATACCTTCTATTTCATCTGCATTGTTGCGTGCTAAAAACACCATCAACAAAATTGGAGCTAGAAGGAGGGCAACACTAAGTTTTGATGCAAGCTTTCAGTTTTGGTGTTCATTGCACATGCTGAAATGAATTGAAGTTCAAGAGATTCAACTCCAATGGATACACCTAAGGGTTTCCATCGTGAGGTCCCTTCATTCCTTAGAGGACTATCACAATGGTCATATTATGAAGAGAACTTCCAAGTCGATATCCCATTTTTCAAAGAAGTGTTAGATAGGCAGATCAGAGTGAAGTATCCTCCATTGACATTACTTGATTTTAGTTCACCTCATGTCTGCACTGTGTATCCTAAAGAACTACATGACAAAATTCATTGTTTAACCTTCCTCTAGAGGTTAGATGTGCATTTAAAAGGACTACTATCTATTATGAAATATACAAGCTTGAAGCAGGATGTGACCATGATAGACATATTCATAGCAAGACAAGGTATGGAGGAGCTATAGTACAAATGGATACACATTACTACAATCATGTCCTAGTTGAGATTACCCAAAGAGTTGAGGCTGCAGGAGTTGCAGGGCCACCATCCATAATTAATCACAATCAAAAGGGTAGTATGCATATGGGAAAATAGAAGCTATTCATCAAAATACATGTCCAGATGATGATGGAAGATAATGCATGTGGTCTGCAAGTCACCCAACTAAGGAGTATATGGTCCCTGACTAGTTAAAACCTAGTTTTCATTCACTAGACTTTGACAATATAGTCCTAGCATGGTTGAAGCATAGTTTTCAGTTACAGGACAACAAACAGAGTAATGTACAAAATTAGATTTCACCTGCTAAGGATGTTGATAAGATAGACAATGAATCGAATCTCATAAATAGCCAAAATGAGAATGTAGGTCAATAATCAAATGCTTCAAAAATATCAAGTTCTGAGTCTAAATTTGCTGCTACAGAGGTGCAAAACAACAACTCATTGCAGTTGGTTGATAGTTCTAAATATGAATAACAGTTAGATCAGGTCAAACATATGTAAGAACAAGAAGAAATCAATTCTCCAGATGAAGAGAAGTGATGGAAAGTGACACAACAAGGTGTTTCAATTGACATATCCAAGCTACAATCATATTATCCAAAGAAAAGTGATTAGACTCTTGACTGTATCAGCCTAATATATCATCATGATCAGCCATATCAGGTCAATATAGTTGCTCCAATAGAGTTTTTAGCTAAGTCAGATGGAAAAAATCAAGAGGATACATCATTTCAAGATAACATTAACATCATGGGTCAAGTCATGCAAGAAGGAGACCCTATTGCTGCTGTAGATAATGAACTTGCAGTCCAATATCAAACACCATTTGAAATAGGAGGGTTGCTTGCTGATGCAAAGGAGGTTTTTCTAGAACATGTGATTGAGATGGATGAAGTAGATTCAAGTATATCATATGTTCATCAGGTTGGTCTTGTTCACACCTACATAAAAGAAGACCTCCACATGGTTGATGCTGACCTGGTAATGACAGATGAGAGAAAAGGTATGCAATCTGAGAATAAAAATCAAACAGTCATACAAAGTGATGGCTTAGAAGTCTTTTCATGTTAATCACTTGATCACATCATCAAGTTGGTATCAAGAATAAGCAAGGATATACTGCTGCATGGAAATTCACCACACATTTCAGATTTTGCTTTGATCGATTCATGCAAAATTCATCCACATGATTCACATTCTAGAGAAGCTTGTCTAGATTTTCTATTTGCTTGGGAGGTTGTTGTAGCATTTAGGGATCCAGAAGTATTTTATGCACAAGACATGATCCACCACGAGCTGAGATCCCCTGAAAATGAGAAGGTATTTGGTAAAATGCAACAAGGTGATGAACTTACATGCCCAACTGATGGTACTACAAATCAAGCTGTATCTTTTCCCTTTTCACTTAGTTTCAATGGTTATCAATTTGATTATGGTATCTTGGGTAAGACAACTTGTATTTGGATTGATCATGGTCCTAATGAACTACCCCAATTGTTGATCTTATGTAACTGGTACCCTGAACATGAACCTAGCATGCCTCTACCTTACTTTTCAGAGTACAAAGATGAATTTGCCAGACTCAGGACATTAACCTACACCTTATTACTTCTACATGTCTTGAGAAATAAATAATGGGGAAGTGTAAATACTTGTTGTCCCAAGTCTCTGTACATAGTTCTTCTTGTTTCTTTCTATTTTCTATTTCCTTTAGTTGTTAGTCATTAGTTGTTAGTTGTTGCTTTCATTTTGCTTTGGTTAGAGTAGTTTTCTTTGCTTAGGTTAGTTATTTAGTTTGCTTTGCTTTTTCTTCCTATACTTACTTTGTTGGAGTTCTCTAGTTCTTGAATGTGGTAGTAGCTATGCTGTGAGGACCACCTTTTTACTTCTGTTCTTGTGACTATTTACATTACTGTTATTGATACTTTTTATATGTGTGGGATAGTAATTCCCGGATTTGTCAAACTATTAAACTTTATTTTGTTTACGGAAAAACTAATTGGGTGATGTTTGGATGAGTTTACATTTCAGAAAAGTTAATTAGGTGATGATGGAAAATTGTAATATGATTTCATTTATGCTATTTAGAACTATGTCAGGATAATTCATGTTTTTAAAGTTGCTTCAGCTATGATGATTATATGTGAAACTCTTGCAATTTAGTGTGCAGGAATTTACTAATCAAACCACAGATTTCGGAGATCATTCCGCACCTTGTTATTGTTATTCCCTGTTAAGCCGATCTGGTTCCATGAGGAACCAAGATCACTCTATGTTTGATATGGTGTCGTAATGTGGTCTTTCATAAGGTCGAATGGGTTGGTCTACCCTCTTGTAACACTGACTTATGATTTGTGTTGTAAAAAGATTGAATTTGAATTTCTTTTCTTTTATTTAAATCTTGGAGGCCTTTTCTTGTGCTTTACCTTGACCATGGTTGTCCAGAATGGGTTAAAGTTGACCCTGGGTTATACCCCATGGGTCCAGGGCCCCATTTGGCATGGGAACCCTTGGGTAACCTCCATCTAGTCATCTTAACTAACCCCTGAAGTTAAGTGGCGAAAATTGGATGTATGGGGGGGACAAGATGGGTTGTACCAACACCCAACCCATCCCTCTTCAACTCCCAAGGTATGAGATGACTGCAAACCCATCCATTATAGAGGGATTGACTTGAAGTCACCTTCACCATTAGTGAGATTCCCCATGTGCTGTGGGGTCATCCATGTTGAAGGAAGGGAGAAGAGGCATGGGTCACCTGTCTTTTCCTCCTTTAACTCCTTTTATTTCTCCCATGCGTAAGAGAAATGACATGAGGAGAGGGATAAGGAGTACTCTAGGGATGGGTGAGTGACATAAGCCAACACTCATCGCTTGAGACATAATAGTGGTTTTGGGAAGGGTGAGGAGGTGACAAGTGTCACCTCCCCATTCCTCTAACCTAGAGGGTTTTGGGTTATTTGAATTCCATTTTTTGGAAAGGGGGGGGAGTTAGTTGATTTTTTTTGGAGAGTTTTATTTTCATTGCCAGAATAGGAAAGTTAGCTTGAGGTGAGGAAAGGAAGAGGGATTTGGTGGCTAAGTTGGAAGAGATCTCAGTGGAGCTCTACAACAGTTTCATTCCAAAAGGGCTTTGTAAGGTTGGTTTGGATTTACCTTTCTTTCATATATCTGAATGTTGTATGAAAAATTGTGTGAAAGGTGTTTATTTGTTTGTGTTTGAGATTTGTTTCTGTGGGATCTATTGTCGGGTTGTTGACAGAGCTTCTCCCACTTGGGAGAAATGCTCATCAAGTTTGGGGTAGGGGAGGAGTGATCCTCCTCGGGTGCATACCTGTTTTCTTCTTTTGGGATGTTGAAAGCCTTGAGGGCTTGTATTTGAGACCGGTTCTTTGACTTGAGAGTTAGATACAGATTTTTTGGGAAATTTTGTGATCAAACTTGGTTTGAGGCCAAGAGATTTGTATTGGTTATAATATCTGTAAGGGTGTCACCCTGGAGTTGAGTGTATCCACTCTCCTGCCCCTTATGAAGCTCACTGTTGTTGAGTTTTTGTGCTGTGTAATTTATCCATGGGTGTTTATGTGCTTTGGTTTGTTGTCCCTATTGTGAAGTGGATTGTTTGAGTTTACCCAGGTGTGAGTATGGTCTCCTTAGCTCGGGGGTGACCCTCTTGCGGGTCTATGGAAGGGAGGAGAGCTATATGAGTGGTGTTTTCTTCTTTGTTTGTCTTTGATACGCAGGTTTCCTTTTGAAGCTTGTGGTTGGAATTGGAGGAGCATTGTATTTGGTTCATGGAGCTACATCCTGTGGAATCTCTTCCTCTGAAGTTGTATAATTTATTGTTTTGGGAAGGAGAGAAATTCTTCCTTTCAGTGTTGTTCATTAGTTGTGAGTTTTGACAGTTATGTATATTTGGAGCAAATGTTGTTAAGAAGTGAAATTGTATGTGGATCTTGACAAAAGTGTTTAAGTTTAACTAGAATATTGTTTGGAGGTGTTTGGAGGAAATTAAGAATTTTGTTAACATTTAGATATTGTAGTTGTAAGTAGTTGTGAGCTAGTGCAATTGTAATGATTTTGTTTCATTCTCTATTTGAAATTATTATGCACTAAATTGAAATTAGCAAATGTGAAGTAAGGAAAGAAAAAAAAAAATATATATATATATATATATATATATATATATATATAATTATCGATTTTATTAGACTCCTCGTTTAACATTAAAAGTATGAAGTTTAATCTCCGTAAGTTGCTTATATATTTATTAATTAAATTGTAAATGGCAGTTTAAGAATTTTATGTTTAATTCCCTGTATTTACGATGCTAAGTATTAGATGATATTAACTGAACTAGTATTTAAAATTATCAATTCTTAAATAAACGGTAATTGTAGATCGCATTTAAAAAAAAATTATTGTTTGTTTCTGCATTTGAAATGTTTAATTATCATATGAGAATGTGAGTGTAAGATAAATTAGATTTCTATGTTTTCTTTTCTCTGAAAATTGTAAGTTATCTGTGAAAGAAAATTCTAAATACGATTGTAAAAAAAAAATGGTATAAATGAGAGATCATATATATATATATATATATATATATATATATATATATATATATATATATATATATATGATTAATCACTAAGTTTCTAAATGGTTTATACCGTATTAAAATTGAATAAAATTAAATGAATACAAATTATGTATTCGCTGTTTTGTTTTCCTTTGTAAAATATAGAGAGGAGTTTTATAATACATAGAGGGACTTGTTTTAAATAAACAAATAAAAAAAATAAAAAAAAATAATACATATTGGTAGTGGGGTTTGAACCCCACCGCCAGCCCTATGGAAAGGAGGGTGTGGGGAGGGGGTGGAGCCCCCACCCACACCCCACTACGTGGGATGTGGGTGGGGGCTCCGCCCCCTCCCCACACCCCCGCTACCCACGTTACACCCCGCGGCCAGTATGCCGCCACACCCCCGCTGCCAGCGTTACCACCGCGCGGCCATGAAACCCTGTGGCCAAGCCACCACCCCACCACAAAGAACCCTCCACCGCGGCCAGAACACAGCCGCGAAACACCCGCACCCTCGTGCCTTCGCCGCTGTCTCTGCGGCTGCCGCGCCGCCCAAACCATGACCCCGCCACAGTTTAATGCGCAGACCTCCGCCACGAACGCTACCACCCCACCGCGCCTCACACTCTGCACGGCTCTCCCACCTCTGTCGCCCCTCTCTCTGGCCGTCCCTCCTCCATGGCCGCCGCCATGACTCCAACCTATCATACAAAACACAAGAAAATATCTCAGTTAGGGTTCCAAATTTTTAACAATTCAAACAAATAAACTATGTTATAATAACTTTGGTTAGTTTTTATAAAGAGGGAAGCCTCTTATAAAATAGACGATGGATTATATATAAATATATATATATATTTATACATATATATATATATATATATTTATATATATATGTATATATATATTATCTATTTTATTAAAAATAGAGTATTTTAATAGTAATAATAGCATATATATATATATATATATCTTTTATTAAAAATAAAGAATTACAATTATAATAATAGCATTATAAATAATAACTTTGATTTATTATAATAGCATTATAATAAATAAGGGTAATAATAACAACAGTAATTATAAATAAGAGAAATATAAGTGAATATATATGTTTATATATATACTTAAACTTATATATATACATATAAATATATCGATACATACTTATATTATTTAATTATTAAGATTTTCAGAAAAGTCATTTTCTCTTTACAATAATAAGAGAAAATAAGATTATAACTTTAAGAGAAAGTATAACGGATATATTATAACATTCCGGGAAGAGTTTCTCGGAAGTTTAACTATCAACGAAATTTAATAACCAGGAAAATGAAGAGGAAAATTACGCGTCACCTTGTTTAAAAGGTCACTAGAAAGAAACTTAAGAAGCCATCACAGACATTCCATGTGAGGCCATTTTAATCTCAACTGAAGTTAGTAAACAACTAGAGAAGAAAGCCTGCCAGAGAGTAAGAAGAAGAAAAACTAACATTGGAAAACATAGAAGAGAAAATGCGCGGCATTTCCCACATGGGATAAGAGAACTAAGTTGATGGATCCTTCCGCTAAACTCGCTTAGGAACAAGTTTAATTAATACACGGTGAATCCTAGATCAGAGAAAATCAGGAGACCGAGTCCAGCGAAGTAGTAAACCGGCCTGTAGGATTTGGGAAAATCTGGAAGTTAGGAACAATATTTCAATAGATACAATGATAACTCTGATTGATGTAGAATATGATGAAAGGACAGGATAAACATAAAGAAAATGAAGAGACCCAAAAGAGAGATACCGAAATATAATCTAACGAAAACATCAGAGAAATAGTTAAGGTGAGCGTGATAGAAATACAATCAAAATTAAGACCTAGAGAAACGGAAGAGAGGGCAAATGAACTACCTTGTTGAGAATGCTAAGTCGAAGGAGTATGTTTTAGGAAACAAGAGAGGAGACAGACAAACATGCTTTGTTGAAAAATGATGCAATAAGGAGATCACGAGTCAGTTTAGTCGGAACAAGGCATCGTGGAAAGTTGTTAATCTATTAGGGTAACACGTAAGAAGTATATTGTTGAGTAATTCCCACATACGCCGTAAGGCGTTATGCTGCCGAAATCTGCCGAGATTTAGGGTTAGGAACCTTGTCGATATAAATCTTGTAGCGACATTAACTGCGTCGAGGAGACCCCCTTGTTGGTCTTCTTGTGTCTGGTTGCACGCAATTTTACTTGTACCCCGCCGACAACTGTAGTGTTTTCGCCTTGAGCATACACCACCGAGCATGCTTACGCATGCGAGGGGGTTTCTTGAGATGCGTGAGAAAATTTCTTGATATTTCGTGTCATAACCACATGATAGATGTGGCTATGACACGAGTGATGCATGTTGTGACCACATGGAAAATGTGGGCATGACATTCGGTATCAGACCCAAGTTTAAACACTGGGCATATTTGGGCACGTTATTATTCCGCAACTTTGATTAATTAGTTTCTACCTTGTTTTGTAGGATGCCTCCTCGACGTGTTCAATGAGCGTGATCACACCACACAGCATCTGTCGAGGTGCACAGTGATTCCTTAGCTGAGGGACTGACACCCGTAGTTATAGCAGCATCACCTGCACAACCTGTACCACAAGCACCACTAGCACCACAGGCACCACCAGTATTGGATATAGGACCACAGATCTTACAGGTACTGCAGACTATGTTAGAGAGGTTACCGCCAGTGATTCCTGAGCCACGTGTCGAGCCTCGTGTTGATCTGCGAGAGGAGCCACGTAGGGAGCCACGTGCTGAGTCACGTATTGAGCCACTTAAGGAGCCCCGCATTGATCCACTAGAGGTGCCACGTGTGGAGCCTTTCGTTAAGATCCCCGACACGACAGTAGATGAGGTAGGGTCAGCCTCCCGTGCACGGAGCAGGAGTCCTCCAAGACCTTTAAGATGAGATGAGACCCAGAGGGCAGAGCAGGTACATCATGGATTGTATGAGGATGGGGTGGAAGCGCCAGTTGTGGGACTTAGAGATAGAGGGGACCCCATCAGAGACCTACTTAGGCTCAACCCACCCACTTTCGCAGATGCTACAGAGGGAGCTGTGGCTGAGGCTTGGCTGATTAGTTTAGACAGGTGTTTTGCATTGCGACCATATGGAAGCAACACGAAAGCATGAGTGGCAGTCCACCTTCTGAGGGATGCCATAGCTACCTGGTGGCGCACTAAGGAGTACAAGCACCAACTTTTCGTGGATACACTCACTTGGGATATCTTTATAGAGTGCTTTAATGCGCGATATTTATCAGAACATTACAGACAACGCAGGATCGACGAGTTCCATGATTTATAGCAGAGGGGACTCACTGTTACTCAGTATGAGAGCTGATTCATTGAGCTTTCTCGTTACGTGGAATACCTCCATGACGAGAAAATCTTAATACACAAATTCATCAGAGGGTTGAATCACAGGATAGCAGGACCAGTTCGTATGGCAAATCCCCAGACCATGAGCGAGACTGTTGAAAAAGCCCTTATATCAGAGGAAATTCAGGGACGAGGGCAGAATTCACGCCCACAATATCAGGATCGTAATCTCCAACAATAGCAAAACTTTCGAAGGCCTCAAAACACAACACAGAGAGGAGGATATAACTCTTCATCATTACCTCCTAGGCCTCCACAGCAGCAGCAACATCAGCAAAAATCTAAATTCCAACAGAGGGGTCAAGGAGGACAGAACCGTGGTTGGCAGCAGCAGGGTTCACGTAGAGATCAGAGACAGCAGGGTTCATCGGCAGGACCCGTGAGGTCCCAGCAGTCTTATAGAGGATCACAGGGGTCCACGGGATGAACTGGGCAACAACAGTCAGGCAGAACATAGCTAGGGTAGTTACAGGCTAGAGGACCGTGTTATGTGTGTGGTGGGGCAGGGCATTTGGCTAGAGAGTGCCCACAGGGATTTACAGCAGGGGGATAGCCCCGATCAAGAGGATCTGAGCAGACCGTAGGTGATGTGGGCAGATCCCACCACATGTTTGCAGCGGTTGATAACCGCTAGGCCGATTTCCAGGCCTCAGTCATCGAGGCAGCAGGTACGATTGGAGACTTCCCCATCTCTATCCTTTTTGACTCAGGAGCTACTGACTCCTTTCTGTCTACATCGTTAGTGGAGCGTTGCAGGCTGGTGGCTTCTAGGCAAGACATTAGGTGGGAAGTTGAGTTGGCCTCAGGGGCCAGGATGTCAGTAGATACCTTGGTTAAAGACTGCGAGATCACATTAGGATCCTTCACTACATCATGTGACCTTAGGGTTATGCCCTTAGGATCCTACGGTGTAGTACTGGGTATGGATTGGCTTGCGGCACATAGAGCCAAGCTAGATTATCGTCAGAGGACGATTAGTTGTTTAGGCGATCATGGTTCGCCGGTTGAGATAGTGGGCATTCAGAAGCCCATGGCTATTCATATGATATCTGCTCAGCAGCTTAAGCACTGTATGCGGAAAGGATGCCAGTTGTTTGCAATTACGGTCAGTGATAGAGCAGAGGATGAACCTGAGGCTACCTTAGATGATCATCCTGTCCTTAGAGAGTTTGCCGATGTATTTCTGCCAGAATTACCAGGTATGCCACCACGCAGAGAAGTGGAATTCCACATCGACTTAGTGCCGGGTGCAGAACCGATATCCCGAGCACCCTATAGGATGACTACACATGAACTCACTGAACTTAAGCTGCAGTTAGAGGAATTACTTGAGAAGGGGCACATCCAACCTAGCGTTTCACCATGGGGCGCACCGGTTATCTTCGTGAAGAAGAAGGATGGGTCTCTTCGTTTATGCATGGACTACAGGCAGTTGAACAAGGTGACGGTGAAGAACCGTTATCATCTGCCTAGGATTGACAACCTTTTTTATCAGATGCAAGGAGCCAGAGTGTTCTTGAAAATCAATCTAAAATCTGGGTATCACCAATTGCGCATCACCGAGGTAGATATTCATAAGACTGCTTTTCGAACTAGATATGGCCATTACGAATTCACAGTGGTACCCTTCGGGTTGACGAACGCCCCTGCAGTGTTCATGATTCTCATGAACGGGGTGTTCTGTACTTACCTAGATCAGTTTGTGATCATATCTCTGGATGACATTTTGATTTATTCGCGGACCGAGGAAGAACATGTGGAGCACTTGCGTCAAGTTTTGCAGTGCTTACAAGAGGAGCAGCTTTATGGCAACTTGGTGAAGTGTGCTTTCTTCAGGACAGAGGTGCAGTATTTGGGACACATTTTATCAGGCGATGGCATCTCTGTAGATCCATCTAAAATCAGAGCAATTCAGGAGTGGCCGGCACCCACCAATGTGATAGAGGTCAGAAGCTTTATGGGGTTAGCTGGGTATTATCGTCAGTTTGTCGAGGGCTTTTCCAGGATAGCACATCCCATCACTTCCCTTCAGTGCAAGGGGAAGGGTTTCATATGGACCGAACAGTGTGAAAAGGCCTTTGGAGTCCTCAAGGAGCGTCTTACCAGTGCTCCTATTTTAGCGGTTCTAGATCCTACAGAAGAGTTTGTTGTTTGCACAGATGCATCATTAGAGGGTTTGGGAGCCATACTTATGCAGGGTGGTAGAGCGATCGCATACGAATCACGGAAACTGAAGACACATGAGTTAAACTACCCTACTCATGATTTAGAGCTCGTAGCAGTTATTCATGTTTTAGTCCGCTGGAGACACTTTCTCTTAGGTCAACGCTTTGAACTCCATTCGGATCATCATAGCTTGCAGTATATCTTTACACAACCAAACTTGAACACCCGCCAACGGCATTGGATGGAATTCCTATGTGAATATGACTTTGATGTCCACTACATCAAAGGGAAGGAGAACGTGGTCGCTGATGCTTTGAGTCGAAGACGCCACGAGATCCTGACCCTGACCTTGAGGGTGGACTTGAGAGATCGCATCTTACAGCATCTGCCGAAGGACGAGTGGTTTCTTGAGGTACAGCAGGAAATTCTAAATCAAAGGGCCCTTGAGGGCAAATTCGTAGGATATACCCTTGAGTTTGATGGCTTGCTTAGACATCAGCAACGCATCTATGTACCGAATGTGGGTAATCTTCGTATAGTAATCCTATCAGAGGCTCATAGAGCACCCTACGCAGCACATCCAGGAGTGAAGAAGATGCATGCTGATTTACGACAACTTTATCATTGGGCTGGAATGAGGCGTGACATTGCAGGATATGTTGCTCATTGCCTAGAATGTCAGAGAGTCAAGGCCGAACATCAGCATCCAGCTGGACTGTTGTACCCTCACGAAATACCTGAATGGAAATGGGACACCATTTCTATGGATTTCATCATTGGTTTACCTATGTCATCACGTCACCATGATGCTATTATGGTGACAGTTGACAAGCTAACCAAAGTGGCACATTTTTCACCAATATGCACAACGTACAATGCACCATCGGTGGCAAAGGTGTTTCTTGATCAAATCGTTAGACTTCATGGGGTACCTCACCGCATTATATCTGACAGAGACTCCGTATTTACTTCATCATTCTGGAGAGCCTTACATCAGGCATTGGGCACACAGCTCAACTTCAGTTCAGCCTATCATCCGGAAACCGACGGACAAACTGAGAGAGTTAACCAAGTGTTAGAAGACATGCTTCACATGTATGTTATGGACCATCAGTCTAGATGGGAGGAGTACCTATATCTAGTTGAGTTCGCCTACAATAATGGGCATCACAGCTCGTTGGGTATGCCTCCTTTCCAGGCTTTATATGGCAGACCGTGCAGAACACCTCTAAGTTGGGACTGGATAGAGGACAGAACGGTCATCGGTCCAGAGATAGTTCAGAATATGGAACAGCAGGTCAAATAGATTAGACAGAGACTTCAGGAGGCACAGGACAGGCAGAAGAAGTATGCTGATGCTAAGAGGACAGACTGAAGCTTCTCTGTGGGTGATAGAGTATTTTTGAGAGTGTGACTGCACAAGAGTCCAATCCGTTACGGGAAGGGCTCTAAGCTCGCACCTCGATTTGTAGGACCTTTCAAAATCTTAGAGTAGATAGGACCAGTAGCCTATCGTCTAGCCTTGCCACCTAGCCTGTCATGTATCCATGATGTATTTCATGCTTTAGTTTTACGTCAATATATTTCTGACTTATCTCACGTGTTGGATTGGAGTGCTCTTCAGGTAGAGGCAGACAGACAGCTGGCGCTGGAGCCAATTCGCATATTGGCTTGTTGGATGTTGGCCCTTCGAGGTCGAGAGCTGGACTAGGTTAGGGTCCAGTGGGATCTTTACGATGAAGTCACAACAACATGGGAAGATGCAGAGAGACTGAAGACCCTTTATCCTCACCTTTTTGACGACTTCCAGGAGGAAGTATAGTCTTAAGGGGAGAGGATGTGAGGACCACCTTTTTACTTCTGTTCTTGTGACTATTTACATTACTGTTATTGATACTTTTTATATGTGTGGGATAGTAATTCCCGGATTTGTCAAACTATTAAACTTTATTTTGTTTACGGAAAAACTAATTGGGTGATGTTTGGATGAGTTTACATTTCAGAAAAGTTAATTAGGTGATGATGGAAAATTGTAATATGGTTTCATTTATGCTATTTAGAACTATGTCAGGATAATTCATGTTTTTAAAGTTGCTTCGGCTATGATGATTATATGTGAAACTGATCTTGCAATTTAGTGTGCAGGAATTTACTAATCAAACCACAGATTTCAGAGATCATTCCGCACCTTGTTATTGTTATTCCCTGTTAAGCCGATCTGGTTCCATGAGGAACCAAGATCACTCTATGTTTGATATGGTGTCATAATGTGGTCTTTCATAAGGTCGAATGGGTTGGTCTACCCTCTTGTAACACTGACTTATGATTTGTGTTGTAAAAAGATTGAATTTGAATTTCTTTTCTTTTATTTAAATCTTGGTGGCCTTTTCTTGTGCTTTACCTTGACCATGGTTGTCCAGAATGGGTTAAAGTTGACCCTGGGTTATACCCCATGGGTCCAGGGCCCCATTTGGCATGGGTAACCCTTGGGTAACCTCCATCTAGTCATCTTAACTAACCCCTAAAGTTAAGTGGCGAAAATTGGATGTATGGGGGGGACAAGATGGGTTGTACCAACACCCAACCCATCCCTCTTCAACTCCCAAGGTATGAGATGACTGCAAACCCATCCATTATAGAGGGATTGACTTGAAGTCACCCTCACCATTAGTGAGATTCCCCATGTGCTGTGGGGTCATCCATGTTGAAGGAAGGGAGAAGAGGCATGGGTCACCTGTCTTTTCCTCCTTTAACTCCTTTTATTTCTCCCATACGTAAGAGAAATGACATGAGGAGAGGGATAAGGAGTACTCTAGGGATGGGTGAGTGACATAAGACAACACTCATCCCTTGGGACATAATAGTGGTTTTGGGAAGGGTGAGGAGGTGACAAGTGTCACCTCCCCATTCCTCTAACCTAGAGGGTTTTGGGTTATTTGAATTCCATTTTTTGGAAAGGGGGGGAGTTAGTTGATTTTTTTTGGAGAGTTTTATTTTCATTGCTAGAATAGGAAAGTTAGCTTGAGGTGAGGAAAGGAAGAGGGATTTGGTGGCTAAGTTGGAAGAGATCTCAGTGGAGCTCTACAACAGTTTCATTCCAGAAGGGCTTTGTAAGGTTGGTTTGGTTTTACCTTTCTTTCATATATCTGAATGTTGTATGAAAAATTGTGTGAAAGGTGTTTATTTGTTTGTGTTTGAGATTTGTTTTTGTGGGATCTGTTGTCGGGTTGTTGACAGAGCTTCTCCCACTTGGGAGAAATGCTCATCAAGTTTGGGGTAGGGGAGGAGTGATCCTCCTCAGGTGCATACCTATTTTCTTCTTTTGGGATGTTGAAAGCGTTGAGGGCTTGTATTTGAGACCGGTTCTTTGACTTGAGAGTCTGATACAGATTTTTTGGGAAATTTTGTGATCAAACTTGGTTTGAGGCCAAGAGATTTGTATTGGTTATAATATCTGTAAGGGTGTCACCCTGGAGTCGAGTGTATCCACTCTCCTGCGCCTTATGAAGCTCACTGTTGTTGAGTTTTCATGCTGTGTAATTTATCCATGGGTGTTTGTGTGCTTTGGGTTTGTTGTTGTCCCTGTTGTGAAGTGGATTGTTTGAGTTTACCCAGGTGTGAGTATGGTCTCCTTAGCTCGGGGGTGACCCTCTTGCGGGTCTATGGAAGGGAGGAGAGCTATATGAGTGGTGTTTTCTTCTTTGTTTGTCTTTGATATGCAGGTTTCCTTTTGAAGCTTGTGGTTGGAATTGGAGGAGCACTGTATTTGGTTCATGGAGCTACATCCTGCGGAATTTCTTCCTCTGAAGTTGTATAATTTATTGTTTTGGGAAGGAGAGAAATTCTTCCTTTCAGTGTTGTTCATTAGTTGTGAGTTTTGATAGTTATGTATATTTGGAGCAAATGTTGTTAAAAAGTGAAATTGTATGTGGATCTTGACAAAAGTGTTTAAGTTTAACTAGAATATTGTTTGGAGGTGTTTGGAGGAAATTAAGAATTTTGTTAACATTTAGATATTGTAGTTGTAAGTAGTTGTGAGCCAGTGCAATTGTAATGATTTTGTTTCATTCTCTATTTGAAATTATTATGCACTAAATTGAAATTAGTAAATGTGAAGTAAGGAAAGAAAAAAAATATATATATATATAATTATCGATTTTATTAGACTCCTCGTTTAACATTAAACGTATGAAGTTTAATCTCCGTAAGTTGCTTATATATTTCTTAATTAAATTGTAAATGGCAGTTTAAGAATTTTACGTTTAATTCCCTATATTTACGATGCTAAGTATTAGATGATATTAACTGAACTAGTATTTAAAATTATCAATTCTTAAATAAATGGTAATTGTAGATTGCATTTAAAAAAAAAATTATTGTTTGTTTCTAGATTTGAAATGTTTAATTATCATATGAGAAAGTGAGTGTAAGATAAATTAGATTTCTATGTTTTCTTTTCTCTATAAATTGTAAGTTATCTGTGAAAGAAAATTCTAAATACGATTGTAAAAAAAAAAAATGCTATAAATGAGAGATCAGATATATATATATATATATATATATATATATATATATATATATATATATATATATGATTAATCACTAAGTTTCTAAATGGTTTATACCGTATTAAAATTGAATAAAATTAAATGACTACAAATTATGTATTCGTTGTTTTGTTTTCCTTTGTAAAATACAGAGAGGAGTTTTATAATACATAGAGGGACTTGTTTTAAATAAACAAATAAAAAAAAAACAAAAAAAAATAATACATATTGGCGGTGGGGTTTGAACCCCACTGCCGGCCCTATGCAAAGGAGGGTGTGGGGAGGGGGCGAAGCCCCCACCCACACCCCACTACCCACGTTACACCCCGCGGCCAGTATGCCGCCACACCCCCGCTGCCAGCATTACCATCGCACGGCCATGAAACCCTATGGCCAAGCCACCACCCCACCACAAAGAACCCTCCACCGCGGCCAGCACACAGTGGTGAAACGCCCGTGCCCTCGTGCCTTCGCCGTTGTCTCTGCGGCTGCCGCGCCACCCAAACCACGACCCCGCCACAGTTTAATGCGCGGACCTCCATCGTGAACGCCACCACCCCACCATGCCTCACACTCTGCGTGACTCTCCCACCTCTGTTGCCCCTCTCTCTGGCCGTCCCTCCTCCATGGCTGCCGCCATGACTCCAACCTGTCATACAAAACACAAGAAAATATCTCAGTTAGGGTTCCAAATGTTTAACAATTCAAACAAATAAACTATGTTATAATAACTTTGGTTAGTTTTTATAAAGAGGGAAGCCTCTTATAAAATAGACGATGGATTATATATATATATATATTATCTATTTTATTAAAAATAGAGTATTTTAATAGTAATAATAGCATATATATATATATATATATATATCTTTTATTAAAAATAAAGAATTACAATTATAATAATAGCATTATAAATAATAACTTTGATTTATTAGAATAGAATTATAATAAATAAGGGTAATAATAACAACAGTAATTATAGATAAGAGAAATATAAGTGAATATATATGTTTATATATACTTAAACTTATATATATACATATATATATATCGATACATACTTATATTATTTAATTATTAAGATTTTCAGAAAAGCCATTTTCTCTTTACAATAATAAGAGAAAATAAGATTATAACTTTAAGAGAAAGTATAACAGATATATTATAACATTCCGGGAAGAGTTTCTCGGAAGTTTAACTATCAACGAAATTTAATAACCAGGAAAATGAAGAGGAAAATTACGTGTCACCTTGTTTAAAAGGTCACTAGAAATAAACTTAAGAAGCCATCACAGACATTCCATGTGAGGCCATTTTAATCTCAACTGAAGTTAGTAAACGACCAGAGAAGAAAGCCTGCCAGAGAGTAAGAAGAAGAGAAACTAACATTGGAAAACACAGAAGAGAAAATGCGCGGCATTTCCCACATGGGATAAGAGAACTAGGTTGATGGATCCTTCTGCTAAACTTGCTTAGGAACAAGTTTAATTAATACACGGTGAATCCTAGATCGAAGAAAATCAGGAGACCGAGTCCAGCGAAGTAGTAAACCGGCCTGTAGGATTTGGGAAAATCTGGAAGTTAGGAACAATATTTCAATAGATACAGTGATAACTCTGATTGATGTAGAATATGATGAAAGGACAGGATAAACATAAAGAAAACGAAGAGACCCAAAAGAGAGAGACCAAAATATAATCTAACGAAAACATCAGAGAAATAGTTAAGGTGAGCGTGATAGAAATACAATCAAAATTAAGACCGAAAGAAATGGAAGAGAGGGCAAATGAACTGCCTTGTTGAGAATGCTAAGTCTTCAGGAAACAAGAGAGGAGACAGACAAACGTGCTTTGTTGAAAAATGATGCAATAAGGAGATCACGAGTCAGTTTAGTCAGAACAAGGCGTCGTGGAAAGTTGTTAATCTATTAGGGTAACACGTAAGAAGTATATTGTTGAGTAATTCCCACATACGCCGTAAGGTGTTATGCTGCTGAAATCTGCCGAGATTTAGGGTTAGGATCCTTGTCGATATAAATCTTGTAGCGACATTAACTGCGTTGAGGAGACCCCCTTGTTGGTCTGCTTGCGTCTAGTTGCACGCAATTGTACTTGTACCCCGCCGACAACTGTAGTGTTTTCGCCTTGAGCATACACCACTGAGCATGCTTACGCATGCGAGGGGGTTTCTTGAGATGCGTGAGAAAATTTCTTGATATTTCGTGTCATAACCACATGACAGATGTGGCTATGACACGAGTGATGCGTGTTGTGACCACATGGAAAATGTGGGCATGACATATGCAGTCCTCCAAAAGGTCCTCTTTGGGTAAGTAATCTAGAGGATTTCCTTGAGAAACTTTGGTTTTGCACTCAAGTGTTTTTGTGGGTTCTATTGTTATTTGTAGATAGTATGATGCCTGTTCAAGGGAAATGAGTCATTAGTTTGGTGCACTCAAAGTATTTTCTAGTCATATATCTTTCACATCTTTAAATAATCCTGAAATTTTGAAAGGAGTCTTGGTGATCTTGGGTTAAGTGAAAAATCTATAGGCTCACATTTTCCACCACTATGATTCCTAGCCCAACGAAGTTGAATCAATTCATAACCCATGTTATATTTATCATGTGCTGCAAGGGTGTGCGATGCTTTCTAGTACTCATATCAAAGAGTGAAGTGCAAAAGTAATATCAAATGAATACTCTACCAAAATTAATACTTCCAAATTTCCTTAAAATATTCAATCAACTGGAAGATTCAAGTAACTCTATCAGGGGCTATGGAAGCCTAGCTAGTAGTAGAGCAATGGTTGAGGGAATCATAGAGACAACTACATCGGGGATATAGACACCTATTGACAATGGGGCAATGTCCAAGCTAGTTCAAAAGGTGTGTATCTTTACGTAGCTTAATGCAAGTGAACCTTGATAATCTTGGTTGTGGAAAGATGGGAATGAATGCAACCACACACACTCAGACTTTCAGGATATGGATGGTTGTACTAAGTTAGTGATCTCTACTTCTATGATATGGTATCATGTTGTCCCATTTGACGTATGGGAAACATAGAGATTTTAGGTTCAAAACTAAAGTTTATCGTCGAAATACTCTGGAGCATTTCCCTAGTAGAGTCACCATTTGTTGTGCCTCAAACACACGTCCCATTTCACTGGACCCTCTTTTTTCTATTACGGCTTAGAGAGTGTTGGCTCAGTTTCTATTGGTTCATAGTATGTTCAAGTTGTGTTATAAAAAATGATCCATTTGAAAGTTGAAGCCAAATCTTTCTTGGTAAAGTTTGTTTAGGTGCTCCCACCACCTCTGTTATTGCTATTACAGGTGCTGCTATCCCCGCTTTAGCTGAGACTGTGCGTGCTGCTTCTCCCTCTACCACAACTATAGATAATTGTGCTTGCATCAGTTTGTCACTTCATTCAAAAGCCCCGATCCGGGTCAGGCCCAGGGTTGATGAATGAATGCCCCTCTTTCATCCATTGTGGGTTCCTGCCCTTTCGGGACAGATCCAACTAGAATGACTTGGGTGCGTGTCGAGTCTGTTAGTTACTTAGGGTTTCAAAATGTTAAGTTAGGTGTCCTTTATCACCAAATTCAAGTACATTGCATCCTTTGTGCTGGAAATGTGTCCTACTGACCCCAATGCTAAATCTCTATCCTACTATCTTAGTGCTAAATTCACCTCTCACAGACCTTTGTGCTAAAAACTTGAAGTACCGATTTTGCACTAGAATACAAGTCTACTATCGAAGCGCTAAATCCCTAAGGCACTAACTCAACGCTAAGTCTCTCAGTCACTGACTAGCATTAAATATGCAACCTACTGACTTTTGTCAGAGATACCCCAAATCCATGCAATTTAGTCAATACCGAAACCTGCACAAATCCACTAGCATCAAAAGCAGCGCCGAGACGATATCATTAGAATTCCCCGCTAGTCGAAGGAGGCCATAAATCATGTTGGTATCTAAAACTTACCTTCCTGAGTGTACGCCAAGCTGTCACATAGTACCTTTCATTTATGATGCATATTTAGGCAAAATACATAAGGTTTTGGCTTCATTTCAAAGTTTATTTTGCATTTTAAGAAATCTTTCAGAGCTCTACAAATGATTGTTGGTGAATTCGAGGGCAGCGAGAACCAGTGTATAGAGCACGATCCTTCCTAGCTCATCATACAAAGTAGTGAACACCAAGTAGGATCCAATACCTACATTTGATTTCCTGCAATTTGCCTAGGATCTTGTTAGTTCCGTGGAAATACTGTTGAATTTTGCTTATGATTTTGGTTTTCCTTGAAAGTGTGATGAGGGAATTAGGGTTTTATGATTTTGCAATAGATTGTTACAAGGGTTGTTATTGTACTTGAAAAGGTTTTGGTTTTTTAGGAAATTACTTTCAAAACCCCTTGTTAGAGTTACTAAACCCTAGTTCTTATGATTCAAACTAGCCTAGGCCACAATTGATGGATTCTAAGGGTTCAAACTTGATTTTGTAAATAGTCAATTCAAATTATTATCTAAACTCAAACTAGTTGAATGCGATTGAAATCTCATCCTTGGGCCTTTGTCCTAAAATGGCCTCCCACTACCTTGTGGCAGTATCCTTCAAAAATCCCATAGGATGGGAAACATTAAATTTGATTTGAAGCGACCCTTGCGCTAGAATTGAACCCCTCTAACATGCACTACAATTGTTCCCAACTCACTTTTGTTCAATACCCATTAAATCAACGCCAAGTCAATGCCATAAAATCTTTGACCAAATGCTTAACGAGTAGCTTAGTGCTAAAATAGGTCTCAGCTAACTTTGCACCAAAACCCGCTCTCACCAACTTAGTCAGTCACTATAAAAAATTATGCTAAGTCGATAGGACTTGAAAACCCTGCTAGCTCACATCTGAACCCTTTGTGCCAAAATCATTGTCTCCTGACTTGCGCCAAATACCACCTCCACAGACTTTAGTCTGTTCCCTTTGAAAACCACACAAGTCGGTATTGTCATGAAATCCTGCCGACAAGCCCTCACACACTTAGTGCTAAATTCATCCACCACGGACTTGCACTAAAATCTTCATTGACTAACCTCATGAGATAATATTAATTGGCCCAAGCCAAAAACTGTGTCTACCCTCTTTTTGTATTCTTTGCACTACAAACATGCACCACCAACCTGCACTGAAAAAACCCATGCATTGACATTAGTCAGTAGACCCCAAATCTAGCACCAAGTCAGTGCAAGCCAAATCTAGCGCTTTAGTCTGTAGGAGCCAAAATTAGTGCAAATTGCTGTAAAAGCCTATTTTCTCGAAAATTCTAAGGCAGGAGGGTCTGTTTTATTAGTATAATCTGTGCAAAGGTAAAATTAGAGTGATTTGCATGTTTTGAATTGGATTTTCAAGTAATTAATATTTATTGCATGAATTAGATAGGATTTCAAAGTGCTTTTCTTTCATTCTTTTCTTTGTCTTATTCATGTAATAGAAGTAATAAGGTGAGATAATCTACAAATTACAGACTTATGTATTTTGAAGGGACCTTGTGTAAATTTCAGTAGCAAACCTGACTTAAGAATAGGAAATAGTAACCATTCATTCCAAACTAAGATCTTGAGCATCTAGGACAGCCAAAATGGCAACCTTTACTTATTTAGGTCATGTTCTGCAGGTTAAATGTATGCTCGAGCCAACACAATAAAGTACGAGTTCAAAGGCTAAGAAGCCAAAGGCACAAACGACAGATGTATCTACTACCTGGAAACGAGAAAGTTTGGACAAATGAAGATAAAACAATTGACATGCAATACTTGTTTACCCAAATTTTACGAATGCCTTAGATTGATGATGCATGCATGTTGGTTGTTCGAATGGTAAGATTGTTGGTTGTTCACAATCTACAGCATAATTATGAGATGAGATTGATGGGATGAAATATAGGTAGATTAATGATGGATGGTGAGGAGGAATTTCGACAGAGTAATGGTGCTTGAGATTTCATCAATGCAAATGGCTTGGAATGAATTTAATTTATAGGCAAATGTAAGAGAATGGAGGGAGAAGATTTCCATTTTGCAAATGATAATTGAATTGGAAAGTTCCTTGTGCAACTTGGGAGAGAAAATGGAAGGTGAATCAAGTTAACTAGAGAAGATTTGAGAGATGGAAATGGTAAATTATTGTAATTAATTAAAATAAATATTAATTAATTAAGTGGCATGAATAATTAAATAAATAATAACTATTTATTTAATCATAGAAGAAAGGGGATTAAATAAATAATTAAAATTTATTTATTTAATGATGTGAGGGATGGGATTAAATTAAATAAATGTTAGATTTATTTAATTTATTAGAGGAAAATGCTAGATTAGGTGATGATATGGGTGCTTAGGGCAAAAAAGCTACCAGATGCCTAGATGATGCAACATTGTGACAAGGTGGACATTTTTGGGTGTCTACATTTTGCCCCTCTTTGAGATGATGTTTGAGATGATGAGATTTGTATGGAGTAACATCATTTCAAAGAAGCTACAATATGGATAGAGGAAAAAGATAGGATGTTGATGCAAAGATAGGATGAGGATGGAATGATAGGATTATGATGCCCCCTTGAGAGGATAGGTGGGTTGGACAAACACGGGTAGGCTCTCGAAATGAAATGGATTGATCAAGGAAGAAAGATAAGGAAATGGATAGAAGAAAGGATGAAAGAGAGGAAAGAGATAAAGGATATGTTATGCTACAATGAAAGTGAGAAACCATGATGTTTGATATAGCACAAGACGTTATGCACCAAGGTATGAGGACCAAGGTAACGATGTGTCTCATGCCCCAGCATAATACAACCTTGTCTAGATACAAGATATGAATATTAGCCGGGAAAATACAGATGCAAATGCAAAAATGATAACACACACAACCAAGCAAGCAAGCATGCACAAATGATACAAAAACAAACAAGGTATTGCCCTTGTCAACTTGCAAACCAATGATTAATTTTTTGATTGATTGATTGATTGATTGATGACAATAGTGTTGTCATGGTGGGGAACGATGTATCCCTAGATCAACACAAGGATGATGATGATGGATGGATGGATTGAATGATTAATTGATTGGGTTTACAACAAGATTAGGATCAAGACTGTTGATTGCAATTGGATAATTTGGCAAGATTGATTAACTTTGTTGGTATGGTTGTATGGATTGATTTGCATTTGCATTTATTGGATGGATGATTTTGATAAGGATGAATGGAAGAAGTTATTGAAGAATTGATTGATGAAGATTGATTGGAAGAAATACTTTGAAAGATTGATGAATTGATAAAGATAGATGATAGAAGAAGATGATGAGAGAAGAAAGATGAATATTGTCTATGCCTAAATCTAGGCACTCCTTTCATACTCTAGACTACCTACATACCCTGTATCCATGGAATCAAGGCATTTAATGATAGAGAAGAGAAGTAGCTCTGATTTGTTTTATTGATGGTGATGATGATGGTGGATGGATTTGATTGGGATTGAATTTGATTGATTGAGAGATTGGCTTGATTTGATGATGTGATTAGATTGAAGGGATGATTGGATTAATAATTTGATTGATGATTTTGATGATCATTTTTGATGATTAGATGAATTGGAATGATTGGATTGAATGATTTGATTGGATTGAGTGATTGGTTTTGATTGGATGATTATATTAGATTAGATAGATGATTGGAAAGAAAGAATCGAAGTGATCATTGGATTGGAAGAATTGAGTGGCATATTTGATTGGAATGGTTTGAAGAATGTGAGTTGATTAGATGATGAGGATTGATTTTTATTGCTTGGATTTTTGATTAGATATTTGACTTTTTGTATTTTTGGGAATACTTAAATTTTTTAATATTTTTTCAGGACTTTTTATGATTTTTTTGGATTTTTTAGGACTTTTTATGATTTTTTGGATTTTTTAAGACTTTTTTATGATTTTTTTTGGATTTTTTCAAGACTTTTTAATGATTTTTTTGGATTTTTTTAGGACTTTTTAATGATTTTTTTGGATTTTTTCAAGACTTTTTTAATGATTTTTGGGATATTTAGGATGTCAATGGATTTACAATCTATGTAGCCTTTTGTGCTAGATACCAATGACAAGGGAAAATCAAGTCCAGGTGCAAAGAGGTAGGTAGGATTGGATGGATGAAAGGATGGGCGATAAGGGATTGAAATGATGTATGCTTAAGAGATCAAGGATGTGATCTCAAAGACTATGTCATGTAGGAATAAACATGCCCCATTCTAGGTGCAATACTTAGGATTCTTCATGACGAGGTTCATGACGATAGGGTAATGATAGGATTGGATGGAAAGGATGAGGTATGTCAAGAGATATCCAAGGCATGTTTCAACATTTTTGCCCCCAATCTTTATCAAGATGAAGATGAGAAAGGAAGGATGAATGGATACAATGGGATAGGTGTATGTATGTGGATGGATAAGGACATGGTAAGAGAGGATATGATAGGATGGAAAATGATAAGTAGGATGAGACAATGTGCCCCCAAGTGTAGGTGACATTGAATATCAACTTACACATGACACATGTTTGCAAGGTTTTCATCATGGTACTTATCTAAGACTCCTGTTTACCAGGTTTTCACCATTGGACAAAGGGATTTCTCTTTACTTTTTTTTTTATTTTTTGGATACTTGGATGGGATAGGTGGATATGGATGAAAGGGACTCAAGTGTCTAGTTCCATGAAAGTGATAGTCCCACTAGATGGATGTCATTGCATGGACCATGTCAAGTGTGCTCATAGAAGCTAATGGATGAATGGTGGGATGATGGTGGTACGTGAGAATGTTGTGGGATGGAAGGGAACCATGACCAATAGTTTCACACACTATGGTAAACATTGAAGCTATCGGTTGGATGATGGTGTAGGAAGGAATGGTGTTGTTCACTTAGGAGATGGGTGACAAAGTGTTCTAGGAACCCACATAGACTTAGCATTTTTACGACTTTTTCTTTTCATGTGGGATGGATGAATTGGTGGCTTTTGGATGGAATGAGATTTTTGGATGGAAGTGGAGGATTGGAATTCTTGAGAGGTGGATGCCTCATTTGACTTGATGGATTGTTGCTTAGGGACCCATACCATTTTAGTTTTTAACTTTGCTTGTGGAGGTATGGGTTTGGATATATACAGCTTTTGAGGTAGATTTGAAGTAATTGCTTGTTGCTTGGGGACCCACACCTTTTTCATTTTTTCTTTGAGGTGTGTGGGTGTATGCATCTTTTGAGATGGATGTTTCTTTGATTCTTGGCTTTTGTGTCCTAAGGTATTAGGACCTTTACGATTTTTGGCTTTATAGATGTAGGCATCCAAATTTTTGCTTTTGAATCCCATGGGCATGGTGGAAGTGGGGTTGCTGGAAGCTCCTTATTTGGACAATGTGTGCATTTGTTGGTCATGATTACAATTTTTAGAGGGCTTATGGATGGATGGATAAGGTGTTTGAAGTAGTGGAGGTAGATTCAATGGAGGGATATTAGGAGTTGGAAGTAACAGAGGCAAAGTTGATGGTGGAAGGTGTATGGTCATATGCTTTTGACATTTATAAGATGGTGGAGCTGGAATAGCAACATATGTTTCAGGTATATGATGGGATTTGTGATAAGAAGTGGTGGACTTAGGAGGGAGGGAGGTGGTACCAACATCGTTAGATTGTTGTCCTTGGGGTGTATATCCAAGGCCAAATGAGCGTAGAGGGACTTTGACATGGATGGGCTCCAAAATTCCTTGTTGGTGAAAGCCTAAGCCTTTACCTTGATAGTTCATGTTTTGGAGCATGTGATCGACTATGGGACTAGATGTAGGTGGAACACTAGACATGAGTTCCATATTGGATGGAGAAGGTGAGATGGTAGAAAATGGCTATTGTGTTCCTAAGGAGGAACATTCATGGATGAAAGTGGATAGACCAAGGGGATATGATGGTGGACTAGCAATGTGGTTTATAGTGGATGTGGAAGGATGATCAGGATCTTGATCATGCTCATTAGGATCCAAGGTGTTTGTTTAATCTTCAATGGGTGCTTGGGAGGCAAATGTCTCATCATGAGAAGTGGAAGCTTGTGCATTAAGGTTAGATGGAGGATGGATAGGAGCAATTTGAATATCTTGCTCAGGGATGGGTATGGGATTACTGATAAGATCAAGGTGCTCATGGATAGCGTCTTCATAAATAATTTCATCTTGATCGTGGAAGAGGTAAATGTTATGGATGGGGTGAATAGGAAGGATTTGATCTTGATTTGAATGAAGGTTCGATATTTCCACATGAGTAAGATTATGCTCTTGATATAACTCTTGAGTTACTTGAAGGGAAGTATAGGGCTCTTGGATGAGTTTGATGGGTTCTTGATATTCATCCATAAGAGAGTAGGATGGACTTTCACTTGGGCTTATGATAGGAGGCTCTTCAATTGGCTCAATGACATGTGGATCACATTATGGGTTTGGAGGGATAAGCATGGCATTTGAAGGCTCGTTTCTAGGTGCTAAGATAAGTGTTTGACATGAGGGTAAGTTGTTCCTAGGTAGTAGCCAATGGATCACATCCTTCATTAGGGTATGTGTGAATGGACAACATAGGGGATGGAGGATAAGAGTAGATAATGTGGTAGGCTTAGGATCATGATAAGGTTGAGGGCTAATTGGATTAGGACTTGTGAGATGGATAATGAGATTAGATGGTCTAGGACTTAGGATAGATGGAAGGATAAGGGGATTAGATGGATAAAGACTAGGAGTAAGATCACCTAGTAGTGCCAAGATAGGACTAGTAGGCTCATTTGTTGGCATGTGATTGGATGGTGGAGGTGGCTCATAGTATGTAGTGACTAGATTGGTATCCCCCTCGTCAAAGGATATTAAGTCTTGTGGCATAGGTGGACTTAGGGATACTTGATTTGTGTACAAAGGGTAACTTAGACTTGAGTCAAAGGTTATTAGATCTTGTTGAATAGGTGGACTTAAGTCTATTAGGTCTTTTTGCAAAAGTGGACTTTGGTTCACTTGATTTATGTACAAAGGGCCACTTGGACTTGCATGTTCATGTTGTGGGGGCCATTGATAGTCTTGTGAATGGGTTTGATGAAGAGATGAAGTGGTAGGTCATTTAGGTAAAAGATCTTGGGATATGGGTGGTTGTGGATAATGGTAGATATTGGAAGAAGTAGGGTATGGTGATGTGCCATTGTTATGGGAAGGTATAGGATTAGGTGATGTGGAGTTGTTATGGAAGGATGTAGTATAAGGTGATGTGGCATTGTTATGGAGAGATGTGGGATAAGGTGATGTGGAAGTGATTTGAAATGCGGATGGATTAGATTGATAAGGAATAAGATAAGTTGGGGTGGAATTGTTATGATATGTGGATGGATTAGATTGGTGTGAAAAGGAAGGGAATGCCACATAGGAATGAGGTGGAATTGGTTGGTGTTGAATGGATAAGGGATGATGATGTAATTGTTGGGTTTGTGATTGGCAAGTGGCTATGAGGTGTTGGGCCTATGCTATAAGATGTTGCATTTGAGGTGATTGGCTTGCTTGAGGTTGAATTTGTTGGATGAAGGCTTGTAGTCATTGAATGATTCATTGGTCTAGGGGTTGTGGTTCTTGAAAAAGTGCTTGGAGGAGGTCTTGGAATTGAGGCACTAGGTCTTCTAATGTTGACATGGTGTAGAATGATGTGGGTTGGATTAGAAAGAGGGTGATGTATAATGATGAGGTTAGATGACTTGGGCTAATTAGGATGTGGTTGATCAGATGATTTGTCTTGGGATGATTGGAGTAAGTGTAATGATTGGGAAATGTGTTATGACAAGTAGGTTGAGGATGATGTGGTGATATCAAACACAAGATCTCACATATACATGCATGCACACCAAACACAATGATCAATATGTACACCCTAGGCTAGGCAAGGAAAATATCTACTGGGTTCCCACTTGGATTTCTCTAGCCACACCTACTTATAGCGGATGGCCTAGAAGTCTAGTAGCATTGGCTCCCCCTTACAGTGCACTCACTTCTCAGGCATACCAGACTTCAAATTTGTAAAGATCTGACCTCCTGCACTAGTAGATAGAGGGTTTTTGGCTACTACATAGAGGTTTCTAGTAACAGCTTCCATTCGGCTGGCTATACATGTAGCGATTCACTCCATTAGTGGAGGCTTCCTAGCCTATAGAGGTTACACTCTATAGAGTTTTAGGGGAAACATTCATTGGTATAGCAGAACAACACCCATCATTTGTGACTTTCAACACAAATGCATTATTTATATAGTGTCTTGGAAGTGCTTGGATTTAGCCTATTTCTGCTTGGGTCATACCCCTTCTCACAATGGGAAGGTAGACCCTCTAGAGTTAGCAATAGTTTCTCATGTACCCCAGATCCATTGGATAGGTAGGGGGAGAGGATACTCCTATTGTTAAATTAGGTTACACACAATCTCAATAGGCAAACAGCTAAAAAGAAACAAACACAGACTACCACCTTTGTTAACACCTCAGCTGCCCCTATAGTTTCTCCATCTTTGGCCTGTGCAACCATTACCTCCTCTACCTCACAGGTCACTGCATCTGCTCCCTCTGTTCTAGACACAACATCAACTTTACCTTCAACAACAACATATATAAGCATACCTAGTTCTTCCTCTCCACTTACTTCCTCTACCATCATCCCTCTAATTTCCTCATCACCTCCCCTCTCTACCATGTCCTTACCATCTATTTCATCCATTTCTACCTCCACTCAAATGTCATTACCAGCCATTTCCACAATATTAGCACCTTCCTTTTCTCTCCCATCACTTAGCCTTTCTTCACCCATTACTATCTCTTCCATGTCTTCTCACCCTCCTATACCACCTTCATTAGGTTTTGCTTCATTTCCCAATTTGTCTCATGCCTATTTGCCTTCCATGCCTATTCATTCTCTATCCACAATAAATGATTCTTTGACAAGTCTAATTGTTGTCTCCTCATAGTCTGTTCCTTTAGCTGTCCCACAATTACTAGGTATTAAAGAGATATGTGCAGAGTTGGAATCACAAGAGCAAGAGTCAGGTAAGGAAATGTCTGAAGATCCTCTACCTAACCCTACAAATATAGAGATAATTGATGTATCAAATAGTCCAGTGAATAAGGATACAACAGACACAATTTTGAGAATTGCTCAACAAATCATATTGGAGAATCTATGAATATTGAGCAGTTAGACAATGAAGGGGATGAAGAGATAGATATGAATTGGAAATTCATAATGAACCACCTAATAAGGGAGATAGTCATATTGACTCTCCTAAAGATTCTTCCTCATCAGCACTAGATTGGTTACATCAGAGATTAGAAAATAAAGCCCCGCAGGTAGAAATAATGAAACTTCACTTGGATGCCCTCTTGGCTAGAGTAGACAGACCTAAAAAGAAAAAGAAGGGGCTAGCATAAGATCCAATCAAATCCATAAGGATGCAACAAGGGGATAGAATTGTGGAAATAGTTGTCCTACCTGTAGGAGTAAACAAAGGAGAAATAAGGGTTGAGGATTACACTATTATCACTATTAATTTGGGACTGGCCACTCAGGGATAGTGTCCACAATTTTGAGTCAATTGAATAAAGATGAAATGACAAAGCAACAGTTGAAACAATAGAATGAAGAACTTCAAGTGTGCATATAGTTCCTGATGAAGCCATTAAATTCTGATGGAGAACCAAGATCAGCTCCTACCCTACTGTCCAAGGAAGAATTGACCAAATTTGATGATATCAAAATAGCTACTGCAGGCACACATGAATGGTTCACTAAAGTGTATAATGAAGGTTGTGAGGTAATATCCTTTGCATTCGTGTTGCATAAAAATTTTTGTCTTTTGAGAGAAGAATGGGAAGATTTGCATGATGAATATGAGCCATATGATGAGTACTATTTCCATATGTTCCCAAGAGTACAAACTATGAGGAGATTGTCCAAGGAGGTCCTTTTGACAGAGAATATTTTGACAAAGGACAGGTTGAGGAAACTTGAAGAATGTCATGAACATATCAAGTTAAGAAAGGGCATTTTTGATAAAGTAAAAGAATCTTTTGAAATGGTAAAGACCAAAATAATGGAGGTAATATATGAAATAAATGATACATTAAGAGATTGCATAAATACTGGTCTTAACAATTTCACCCCAATAGATGAGTAGCAGTGTAAGGACAGGTTATATTAGGTCATTCATGGAGACTCAGCATTGAACATGGTTAGAAAAGTTGAAAAAGTCAGTGATCTCCAGGTTGCCTTTTTGGTGTTTAAGAAGGGAAGAAAATCAAGAGAAGTTGTGTACTACAAATTTTCTGCAGAGGTCGAGAGCTTGAAGTTGGAGTAGACTACATCAAAGACTCAGACCTGACTAATATTAATCCAGCTTTGTCAGCCTTCGTATCATATAGAAATAAAAAAATAGAAGAAGACTAAATTGATTTGGATGAGGATGAATAGTAGAATCACATGTAAATCTGATGCAGGAGCATCCAGTGGTGTAAAGGCAATCTTGCATCACCCAAAAAGAAGTTGATTCAAAATCATTACAGTTGTTTTTATTTCTTTCCATAATTAGTGTTTTGGTTCCATAATCTCTTAAATAATGATGTAGGACTTTCAATTTTTTAAAACTGCTAAAAATAGCAACCTGCCAGTTTTAGAAAGTTTAACTGCCATTTTAGAAAAGTTTACATTTGGGCATGGATTGAAGTGAAAACTTACAGAAAGCTTCATAACTAAAATATAAGACCTTTGGTGAAGGAATCATGCAAAGATCATTTGTGAGCTGAAAGATATTAAATTTTTTATTTTCTGAAAAGCCCTTGAAAATTTCTAAAACAAGATATGAGGCACTAAAACATCCCATAATGTCCCTAAAAGTTGACAAAAATCCATTTACAGATTTCTAGCATGATAGTTCACATCATGAGCTTTCCAGCGCTTAAAACAATTCCTCAATCAGACACCCGAATCAAAAGTTATGCTTCCCAGAAGTTGACCTACATTGCCTGTGAGCTTCATGACCTCTTCATTCCTTACAACCATTAGTGTAGGCACATGTCCGAAGGAGTGCAATCTGGTCACAATTTTGATAGCCTCTTTTGTGATCATGTAGGTTTGATCAAGACAAAATAAATATTCATGAATCCAGCTTAATGCAATTCTAATGCAATCTTCTTCATAGAAGAAGTTGGGGAAACCCTTTCATACATCTAAGCATTTTTCTTCTACATTTGCAAACTCTGGCTTGATCTAAAAATCATCACCCAAGAGATGATCGTTCTTGAACTGTTCCAACTTCAGATGATTGTACTCATTTAACTGTGAGTGAATGTATATGCGAACATCCTTTGTATGCAGCACATTGATAGGAATGTAGAAAATTCTCCATTCTTATATGTCTCGGTGGATTTATATGAATGCTTCTTGAATTTTGGTCTTGGTCTTTCAACAACATCAATAACCATAGATGTTGCCATGATAATTATTTCCAAAGACAAGGGTTTTACAAGAAAAAATGAGGAATACCTGTGAATTCTATCATTTAGGGTTTACACACAAGCTTTGATGAAGACATTCTTCTCTTTCTTAGCTCTTGCATGCACTTGGTGTTGATCAAATGAGATGAATTTTGATCAAGTGGGGAATAAATAACCTTCATATCTACCCTAGTTGCTTCACAATAAATACATTTGACACATAAATTCTTATTGTCTTGAGATAACACAAAGATCTATGATCCTTTAGCAAAGCTCTGTGAAAAGTGTATTTGCTCCATAATTTTGAGCAAGTGTCATATTATCACTAGCCAACTCTATCCATGTCACCATTAACCATTATGCTGGAGATTTCAGCATCTTATGCATTCAAGGGTTTGAAAGAGATTTGCAATTGTAACTCCCCTTGAGCCAATACTTCCCTTTTAGTTACCAAAAGATCCATCTACACCAGGTAGAGGTACAGATCCTTCAATTACTTCACTTTCTTCCTTTTTCTTCCACATCTTATTCATTTCCTTCTTTTGTTGACCAATGTCAATATTTTTTGAGGAGCAGGTCTTACATTCTTTCCCTTGCAAAACCTTGCAATGTGTCCTAATTTATTGTAAGTATAATAGGTGATATTGGATTGCAGAGCATAACCACTTCTTCTCACATTAAATCTGTAATTAGCAACCATATGACCAAACTTGATGTGTAGCAGTAACCATAGAAGAATTTAGAAGGCCTAGCTTTGTTCATGAAACCATTCCTCATAACTTTACTTCTATATTCATTAGCCTTATGACCAATTTTATTGCAAGCATAACATTGACCATAAAATGAATGAGAGTTCATAGCATTGTACCCTGGAAGCCTGAATGAATTCTGATTCATCTTTCTTCTACATTCAACAGCCTTGTGACCAATCTTATTACAAGCATAGTAATTTCTATTGAAAGCTTGAGGGTACCTGGTAGAAGCAGTTTGTTTAGAAGTGGTCTTTCTGAAGTTCTTCTTATTCCAGACTTGTGTGAAGTTATTATTTCTTTGTCTCTGGATAGGAATGAATCCATCTTCTTTTGCATCTCCAAATACATTCTTCTTAGGATCTTAAGTGCAAACTTTTTCTTCCCTTATTTCAAACTTCCTTCTGCTTTGTTGTTATCATATAAGTTTGTAGATGCACTAGTTATAAGACTTTTCCCTTTTCAAAACCAAGACTAGATTTTTCTTTTGATGGATTTTGAGAGTTGATCAATTGATCAAGAATCTTAGAACCTCCTTTCATTTTCAATCCTTTGTCAATTTGTTCTTTTGCTTTTTCCAGTTCTTTTCTTAGAGTGACAACTTCCTCAAGTTTTGAACATTCATATGCTTTCTCATTGAGCTTGATATTTAGGCAATCCTTAATCATCTTTCCTTCTTCGACCATGACCCTCAAACAAGAGGTCATATCTTCTACCTCCTTGAACTTAATGTCACATCCTTTATCTCCTTCTATTTGAGCTTTTAGTTTTCTAATTTCTTCTTTTGATTCTCTGGTTTGTGTCTTCTATTTTACAATTGTCTCCTTTGATTTTTCAAGCATGACCTCATATTTCATATTCAATTCTCTTGCTTCATCTAGATCCTCAAGGGCTGACTGGAGTTCTCCTTCAAGGTCTACCTCATCTAGATTGAGGTCCTGATCTTTAGGTTCCATTGCTTCTAGATCTGATTCTAGAGAAAATACATCATTAGACATAGCTTTAGATTCCATGTGTTCAAATGTATGATCTACCTTAGTTGTTAGGATTCTCAAAGGTACTTGGCTCTGAAACCAATTGTTAACACATCCAAAGATAGAGAGGGGGTGAATTAGTATATGCTTAAACTTTGAGTTAAATCTATTTGTAGCTCAACATCAAAACACATTTAACCAACAAAAATAAAATAGAAAGGAAAGAATGCACAACATAAGGACATGATGCAGAGGCATCCACACTATAACCATAACATACAGCATGGATGTCTGCAGCCCATCATCATCATCATCATCATCATTATCATCATCATATTTGACTTAACACTGTCAGCATCATCATATTTACTGTGCCGACCGATATCCTCCTGATGACAAGCCCTCGCCCGTTCGCATGTCAACAGCATCACCTTATTCGATTATCGACAGCATCATCATGTTCGCCCAGCACGAACATCCTCCTGACGTCCACTGTTCACTTCAGCGACAACTTCTGTCTTCACTATCTTCAGCATCATGATATTCAACATCATGATAATCAGTAGGATAAAGAACATCTGGTTCCTTCCATTTATCCTGATGATGACAAACCTTAACTCCTCGCACCTTCCTTTTGATGCTTACGTCACCCGATATCCTGATGACGTATATCCTGATGACGATGACGTCACCTGCAGCTCCTCAATATCCTGATGACGTATATCCTGATGATGATGATGTCATATCCTGCTGTTGGCCAAACTTAGCTTTTTCGGCCCGCAATCAACCCGATCTTCAACCTGATGCCGATACGCTCCTCCTCGGCACTCCTGATGATGATCACCCCGACGCTCCTTCACTTCATACAATCAAAAGCATCATGCTCTTCTCCATTTATCGGACGATGGTGCCCGAAGCGACTGCAGGATATAAGCAGAAATATCCTGATGATGCCGTTTTAATGAATTTTCAACCTTAGCGGATTTTCACTGTTCTGATCCGCCGAACCTCCTGGGATGTCCCGATCCACTCTCAGGGTGATCTTCCACACTTTATCAGCTCGACCTAGCACATACCCATGCTAGGGTCCTCAACATCTCTCGACGGTGATCCTGCACACCTGCATGCAAACAAACAAACTAACACCTACCCTACTGTACATCGCCATTCCACCGATCCGACGAATCAACCGGTGGAATGGATCAGCAAATCCATGAAACCACCCAAACCAGCAAATCGATTACACAAAGGAGATCAAACAGAAGATGAAAACAGGATCTTTATTGATTTCAAAGATGTAATACAATATACTGTCTCTCACACAGCACACTCTAACTCCTCTGCTCAATGCAATACTATACTACCGATCGATGATCTACAGTCAACCGATCCTCATGCTTAAGTAGATTTTCCTGCGAGTACTACTGACCCGACTCCAAGCGGCTGGGAACTCTCCAGGCGGCTGGGAGATCCAACCGAACATACATCATGACAACTGTCCTAACAAACTACCTAAAAATAGTAAAAGCATAGTCAGCATGATCTTATCATGATCAGCATGACCTTATTACATGCATTTGGTCTTATCAGACCTTCTTGAAAACATAAACAAGACCTAAAACAACTAACTGCCTCATGAAGGCCAGTTGTCAGGTAGGTGCTCCTGCACCATACTCCCCAACAGAAAAGAAGTCATGTCCCATGAGTTTAGTATGTGGAAGTCCTCCACCTTTACACTTTGCCTTTGCAATATTCTGACCTGTTCTAGCTTTGTCCTCTGCTGGCTCTTGGCTGCTCCAAGACTTCTGTACTGTACCTTGCTTTCTGGAAAGGAAATCCTCAGGCCTGTCAATGTAGGCCTTTCTCAGGTTGTCTTTGTGTTTGTCAGAATGTCTGACCAGAACCTCTGTCTGAACTGCCTCTTGAACTTCTGAAATGTTCAATCCTATCTTCCTTTCAACTTGTATAGGACAAACAATAGTCCCAACTATGACAACATCCTTGTCATTCCTCTCAACTGATTGCTGTGTGCAAACCTGTTTCTGCACCTGCTGCTGACCTCTGTCAGTCACAACTAAAACTTTCTTCAACCTGTTGTCCTGAACAACTTCTTTTCCTGCAGTATCCTTATCTGCCTTTATGCCTGCTCCTCTAGGCATCTGCACAAATTCCTTCTTTCCCATTAAAATGATTTTGGCTGCCCCCGGTGCTGCAACATCTGCCTGCAATGGCATCAACTTCATCGTCTTCCCATCTTTCTTGATGGTGTAGGTATTAGCATACCCATCATACAATACCCTTCTATCAAATTGCCATGGTCTACCCAACAGTAGGTGACAACATTCCATGGGCAAAATATCACACAAAATTCTATCCTGATATGCTCCAATCTGAAAATCCACATATGCCTGTTCAGAGACAAAAAGTGATTGACTATCACTCACCCAAGATGTCTTGTAAGGGTGTTGATGTGGAATCCTTTCCAAATTCAGTTTATCCACCATTTCCTGAGATACCATGTTGTCTGTTGAACCAGTATCAATGACAACCTTACATACCTTACCTTTGCTCTTGCATATGGTCTTGAAAGAGCTCTTCTTTGTGGGGATTCTTTGTCAGGTACCTTCATGGTAGTCACTGTTCTTCTCATCATCAGAGACTCTCCACTCTCTGGGTATGCATAATTATCAGGCTCCTTATCCTTTTGATAAGTGTTTGAACTCTGCACACTTTGCTCTACTGTCTCTTCTTGCACAAGTTGTACTCTCTTGTCATTAGTTCTATCATTTCTGGATGATGAACCTTTGTTTTCTGGACATTTAAAGGATGGATGACCAAACTCACCACAGGTGTAACATTTTCCTGAAAATGTAGTAGAACCTCTACCACCTCCAAATCTTCCTCTATTACCTTTCCATCCACCTCTGAAATCAGACTGTCCCTGTCCTTTACCAGTGTCTTCTTGACCCTCATTGGTTTATTTTTGTGTAGGGGCTGATCCTCTTCCCCTCATATTGTTTCCTCTTCCTCTCATGGACTTATCATGTCCTCTATTCATCTTTTCTTCAATCCTGATTGCCATTTGATAACAATCCTCCACATTCTTAGGGTTAGCTAAAACTAACTCATCCTATATGTTAAATCTCAAACCAGCCAAGTACCTAGCCACCTTTTCTACCTCATTCTCATGATGAGCAGATCTCATACTCAACTTGTAAAACTCCTCAGTATATGCCTTCACATCCCTTTCCTTCTGCCTTAAAAATTACAGCTTCTTAAACATCTGGATTTCATAATCCCTTGGCAAGAATTTACCTTTGATCCTTGCTAACATCTTATCCCAGGAAGTGATCTTTGACTTCCCTTGTTTCCTTCTCTCAGATTGTACATAATCCCACCATACCAAAGCATGACCTCCTAACTTGGTCTTTGCAATCTTTACCTTCTGATCCTCAGCAACATCTTCACATTCAAAGTGATTATCAAGTGCAGCAATCCAATCCAGCAATTCATCTTCATTCAAACTTCCCGTATACTTGGAAACATCAACCTTTACCTTAGGTTTATCACTCTGCACTGCCTTTAACAATTTTGCAAGTCTCTGGTCTTCAGCATCCAGATCTTCAGCTACCTCTTCATACTCTTCTACAGCATCTTCATCTTCTTCAGACTCACTGTCTGCCACTTCCCTCTTTTTGTTCTTTTCCAGGACTGCAAGCCTGGCTTGAAGTGCTTCAGCAAGCTCCTTCATCTTCCTCATCTCTCTGGCATGTTTCTCCTTCATTTCCTGCAATTCCCTTGCAGTACCACTACCTTTAGGAGGCATTTTTGTCAACCTCTCAATCAACACACAACACACAATCAACTCTACCTCTGTCCTTTCGGTGACAGAATCAACACACAACAGCCCAGACCTTTTGCTGAGCTCTGATACCACTATGATGCAGAGGCATCCACACTATAACCATAACATACAGCATGGATGTCTGCAGCCCATCGTCATCATCATCATCATCATTATCATCATCATATTTGACTTAACACTGTCAGCATCATCATATTTACTGTGCCGACCGATATCCTCCTGATGACAAGCCCTCGCCCGTTCGCATGTCAACAGCATCACCTTATTCGATTATCGACAGCATCATCATGTTCGCCCAGCACGAACATCCTCCTGACGTCCACTGTTCACTTCAGCGACAACTTCCGTCTTCACTATCTTCAGCATCATGATATTCAACATCATGATAATCAACAGGATAAAGAACATCCGGTTCCTTCCATTTATCCTGATGATGACAAACCTTAACTCCTCGCACCTTCCTTTTGATGCTTACGTCACCTGATATCCTGATGACGTATATCCTGATGACGATGACATCACCTGCAGCTCCTCAATATCCTGCTGCTCCGAAATATCCTGATGACGTATATCCTGATGATGATGACGTCATATCTTGCTGTTGGCCAAACTTAGCTTTTTCGGCCCGCGATCAACCCGATCTTCAACTTGATGCCGATACACTCCTCCTCGGCACTCCTGATGATGATCACCCCGACGCTCCTTCACTTCATACAATCAAAAGCATCATGCTTTTCTCCATTTATCGGACGATGGTGCCCGAAGCGACTGCAGGATATAAGCAGAAATATCCTGATGATGCCGTTTTAATGAATTTTCAACCTTAGCGGATTTTCACTGTTCTGATCCGCCGAACCTCCTGGGATGTCCCGATCCACTCTCAGGGTGATCTTCCACACTTTATCAGCTCGACCTAGCACATACCCATGCTAGGGTCCTCAACATCTCTCGACGGCAATCCTGCACACCTGCATGCAAACAAACAAACTAACACCTACCCTACTGTATATCGCCATTCCACCGATCCGACGAATCAACCGGTGGAATGGATCAGCAAATCCATGAAACCACCCAAACCAGCAAATCGATTACACAAAGGAGATCAAACAGAAGATGAAAACAGGATCTTTATTGATTTCAAAGATGTAATACAATATACTGTCTCCCACACAGCACACTCTAACTCCTCTGCTCAATGCAATACTATACTACCGATCGATGATCTACAGTCAACCGATCCTCATGCTTAAGTAGATTTTCCTGCGAGTACTACTGACCCGACTCCAAGCGGCTGGGAACTCTCTAGGCGGCTGGGAGATCCAACCGAACATACATCATGACAACTGTCCTAACAAACTACCTAAAAATAGTAAAAGCATAGTCAGCATGATCTTATCATGATCAGCATGACCTTATTACATGCATTTGGTCTTATCAGACCTTCTTGAAAACATAAACAAGACCTAAAACAACTAACTACCTCATGAAGGCCAGCTGTCAGGTAGGTGCTCCTGCACCAGGACATCAAGATTTTTTCATGGAAAAACCAATGAGGGAAAAATTATGGTGAGGATTAACTCACAATATATGAAACTCACTGCTATAAAGAATACAAATTTATTTTTAAGGCTATAACCCAAGGAAGCTACTACTCCCTGTTGGACTTTTTGACTAAGGCTACAACCTTAGGGAAAGATACAAAGACCTATTGAAGAGACTCATTGTTTGATAGCAGGATACATGAAAATTGCAATAGAACCATAAACATGAACTACTATAAAGAAGGCATTTGTCATATGTTGATATTGCAGTCCCTTATTTCGCACAATTATCCCATCACTATGATTTCACACACTTCATGCTCAACACAGTCACCAATCTATCTTCTGCCCTTACAAAATGATTTTGTTCTATATATACCCTCTACAACAACTCAAAACAACAATCACATCAAAACCAAGATATCCTCTAGCTGAAATGTGTGATATGATATAGGTTGGCTCAAAACAAGTATATTATGAGTTGACGGTCACTTCAAATGGCATAACAGGGTTAAATACATCATAACACATCCTTCAAAGCAAAATTAATTAATTAGGACCAACCGCAAGTGAAGGGAACCAGACTGTTTATCCTCACATCATTGTGGAGAGACTAAAAACATCATGTGGACCAAACTGTGAGTGATATACTTTATCAATTGTACCCTTACAACCTTCTCCTAAAGTATCTGATCATTATATTTTGTTGTAAGAAGAGATACATCTTGAATTGATGAAAACAGAGCATCCCAGACTGACTGTGACAAATCAAAACTTAGGATATTGCATTGCGGTATACCAAAACATCTCAAACTCATATGGATGCATTCATAAACTACTCTGAACATATCCCCAAATCCACACAACCATATCTATCACTAGGGAGGAATGCAAATCATTCCAAAAATCCTTCATCACTGCTTTACTCTGCCAGAACATAGGCCAGAACTCTATCACATATAACTTTTACTGCAAAAGGTTTCATGACTTGAAATCTTGGATATAACACCTTCATATTCTAATCAACCTGTCTTCTGAACCACAAGACTAAATCTTTCTCTCTAGAGGAATGCAGACTAAAACAATATGACTTTGCCTTAGAGTATACACTATAAATTCCTTAGCAAAATTTTTGTAACATATCTCTAAATGTAGTACACCAAACTGGCAAGATATCAATGTAGGGATACTGAAAACATATTAGAACAAGTTTACTTATTGCCACATCAAACTAATACATCAATATGATCACCATTCTTTCTCATTCTTAGATAGTTTTCCTTCATCTTCTAGGTCTTCTAGACTGACTTGCCTTAAACTTGTTGACCCCATGTCTCCAACTATGTCAAACCATCTTTCCCAAATCTTCTACTATGTCAAGCATGTTGACCATATGTCAAACCATCTCTCTCAAATCTTCCATTGTCCATAAATCTTTCTCCAACTATTTCTCATCCTCTTCAACTTCTATACAAAAGTCTATACATGTCTATTGTCAAGTTGACACATATTAGGTTGACATCAATGACAACACATATTTTGAACACTCCTCTCTTGTAAACTCCTAATCAACTCTCCAATCACCTCCCAATCTTCTCCCCTTGATTGTAAAGATTCTAAACTATTTATAATTCCAATGCCTTTGGCATCCAAGAGGTTGTCCATTTTTACATTTTGAGCTAGCTCTTTACTGGAAGCTCTTGTTCCTTTCTCTCTCTCTCTCTCTCTAAATGAGGACTGTGAATCACCTTAAAAGACTAGGCTATTCATGCACTAGCAATGCCCACTCACAATATTCCCATTCTCTACACAAGAATATTGTGTCTACATTTAGTTTTTAAGAATCTTCAGAAGCTTCCCTCAACCATCCAAATAATTTCCCAAGTTCCCTAGATCTAGTTTTTTCATATATCTCATTGGTATGAAGGAGGAGCACCCTACTACTAAAGAGGAAGATATAGAGTTTGGACCTCTTGAATACTCATATAATACTATGCAACTTAATGGAATGAACATAGAGGACCCTTTCATATATAGGCAAGGTTGAGAAATAGGACAACATGAGATTATGAAAACTGTCATAATCTCATGACTTGATATAGAATTTGAAGTAAATTCCCTATGTAAACTTATCTAACGAGGTGCGAAAGGACTTGAAAAATGAAACTCGTTAAGGAATAACCTTGTTTAGACCAATACCCCCCTTTGATACAACTTAGGGAGGAACAAGAAGAGAAACAATACACAAACATGGGTCTTAGAAAAAAGGCCTAGTGAGGTAGCCATGAAAAAAATATCTCTCATAAACAAAGAAAAGGAGAAAAACCCATTGGAAAAACTCCTTCCCAGAAGAGAGAAAATATGAAAAGAAATGTGTACAAGTGAAAGAAGGAAGACTCAAGATGACCCTCCAAGGAAAATTTCTTCACCCCAATCATTGATTGCAAGTGAAGATAACAAGTTGATGCAAAATGCTTAGAAAATATGTCCAAAACCTTCTCCTTTATAGGTAAATACTTCAAGATGAGAACACCGGTGTGGATGAGCTGTCAAATGAAGTGCATGTGGATCTTAATATGCTTAGTCTATTGGTGCTTGACTGGTTTGTGTGAAATATGTATGTCACTTTAATTATAACACTGGAGAGTAGGGTGATTGAAAGGAAATCCAAACACTATCATCAACTAGAAAAGCTAAGGAATATCTTAGCTAGCAAGAACCACATCCTTATAATTAGCCTATATAGATGATAATTCAATAGTTGTCTACTTCCAAGACCATGTAATCAAACTAGAACCAAGATAATAGATAAAACCAAAAGTAGAATTTTGTTCATCAACACCGCCATCCCAATATGAGTCAATGAAGCCCACAATTTCAAAATCTCCTAATGTGTAGTGAATGCTAAAATTTGAAGTGCCTTGGATATACCTCAAGATATGTTTTCCTACTTTCTAATGAATCTCATGAGGATCTTGAGAGAAATGGGAGACAAGACCAACAATAATGGAAATATTAGTATGATTGTGTGTCAAGTACAAAAGACTACTAACTAACTACTGATATAATGTAGCATCAACTCTAGGTCTAGTGCAACTAGTAGATAGTGTAAAACCTAATTGAAATAGAGTGGGAGTAGGATTAATATCATCCATGCTGATTCTCTCAATCAAATAAAGATCACACTTTAGCTACAAATGGAAATCCCCTAAGAAGACTAAAGAACCTATTGACCAAGTAAGAAATGTAGAATCCCTAGACCAGTCATATCAAACTACTCTATCAATACTCTCTAAACACCTTGAATCATCAAGGTAGAGAAATCTATGAGAATCAAGTCATCCACATATAAAACAAGTATCAAAAGATCCTCTCCATGTCCCTGAGTATAGACTATTAGATCACAATGGTAGTGGGAGAAACTAGAAGCAACCAAGAGGCTATCCATCTTCTCATTCGAAGCATGAAGGACTTGTTTGAGACCCTACAATGAATGACAAAGATTGTAGACAAGTGAAGAGTCTTATAGAAAACCTATAGGCTACTCCATATAGATCTCCTCATGAATATCACCATGTAAAATGCACTCATCACTTCCATTTGACAAACTAACCATCCTTATGATGCAACAAGAGAAAGTACAAGATGAATAGAATCCATCTTGGTAATAGGAGAAAAGGTCTCAACATAATCAATTACCTCAAGTCATGAAAACCCTTTAACCATAAGACATACCTTGTATTTGTCACATATTTGGTTTTGTATACCCACTTACATTGAACTAAGTTATTTCTTCACTTGGGAAGAGGTACAAAATCCCACGTGTAATAATTTATCAAATATTAATACTCCTTAGCCATATCACTATCCCACTATAGAATACTTGTAGCATTTGAAAACATCTGAGTATCATTTGAAAGTGCATGGTTCAAAAGAATATAACTTGTTTTCTATGAATAAGTGTGGTGATAATTTCTATAATCACTAACCAAAGGTTTATCCTCCTCAAGAGTAGTGTAATCCCAACATGGTAAATACTATGCACCAAGAGGTTTTGGATTAGTATCATCATATTCATCATCCTCAAGAAGTAAATAGTCCTTAAGAGATAAATAAAATAGAGTAGGTAGCAAGGGAGAAATAGATGATGATGCATCCATCTGAGTGAAGTGCTCGTTGAACTAGAAATATTTATGAAATAAGACATCTTGAATGATAGGATCAAATAATCTATAAGAGTAGATAAAAAAGGAAGTAGATTTCCAATCATCAATATCACTAGCCTAACCCGAGCTCCTTAAGTGTAGCAAATGCCAAAAAAGAAGCACCCTAGATATATGTCAATATATCTTTGGATACCTGCTAGTGATTCTCATGAGGATTTTGAGAGAAATGGGAGACATGACCAACTACACTAGAAATATCAAGATGACTATGTGTTAACTACAAAAGACTACCAACTAACTACTAATACAATGTACCATTAACTCTAGGTGTAGTATAATTAGTAGATAATTTGTGAAACCTAATTGAAATAGAGTGGGAGAAGGCTTGAAATCAACCATGCCAAACATTTGAATAAAATCAAGAGTACACTTCAAATAAAAATGGAAACCCCCTTGAAAGATTGAAAAACCTGAAGACCAAGGAAGAAATATAGAAACCTTAGTTTGGTCATATCAAACTGCTTCATCAATGCTCTCTAAACAACTTAAAACATGGAGGTGGGGCTACTTATGAGAATCAAGTCACCCACAGACATAAAAAGTATCAAAAGATCATCTCCATGTCTTTGATTTTAAATTATTAGATCAGAATAGTAGTGGGAGAATTTATAAGAAAGAAAGAAGTTATCCATCGTCTCATACTGAGCCCAAGGGGCTTGTTTGACACCATACAATGAATGACAAAGCCTACAAACAAGTGAGGAGTCCTACAAAAAACCTAGGGGTTCTCCATATAAATATTGTCATGAAGGTCATCATGCAATAAGACACTCTTCACATACATCTAATAATCAAACCATATTTATAATACAAAAAGAGAAAGTACATGATGAATAGAATCCATATTTGAAACAAGAGAAAAAGTATTAGAATAACCAATTGCCTCAACCTATGAAAAATTCTTATCCATAATGCATGCCTTGTATTTGTCAATGGACCTATTTGTTGTATATTTGGTTTTGTACACCCACTTTCATTAAACCAAATTTACTCCCTCGGGATGAGGTAAAAGATCTAATGTGTGATTCTTCACCAAAGAAGAATACTCTTTGACTATAACATTATCCCACTCTAGAATAATTGTGAGATCTAAGAACCTTTGAGGATCATTTGAAAGTGCCCAACTCAAAAGACTGGCATTTATTATCTATGAACAAGTGTGGTGAGAATTTGTAGGATCATCTAACCAAAGGTCCAACCTCCTTAGTGGTGTAGTCCCAATTGAGCAAAGAATATGAACTATGAGGTGGTGAATTAGGACCATCATCTTCATCATCCTCAAGAAGTAAAGAGTCCTCAATAGATGTAGCAGGTAGTGAGGGAGAAGCAAGTGATGGTGTATCCATCTAAGTGAAGTGATCATCAAATTGGACATTTTAAAATGAAAGAGGAAATCTTGAGTGATAGGATTAAACAACCTATAAGCCTTAAGATCTTCACAATAGATAACAAAGATCAAAATATGACTCTTACTCTCCATATCTTTATGTTGACCATCTAGAATGAATGCCCAAGCCTCACTGCTAAATACTCAAAAAGAAGACACACCATACTTGACATGGGATCAAGCCTCCTTGGGAGTGATATTCCATAATATCTTATGGGCATATGATTCTTAATGTAGTTATAATAATTGATTGCTTTAACCCAAACATTTGGTGCCATGTTCTTATGTTGAATCATGTAATTGGACATTTCTTGTAAATTCATATTCTTCCTCTTTGCCACAACATTCTACTAAGGAGTGTAAGGAACTATATGATATACCGTGCTCACTACAGAAATTCCAAAATGTCTAGTTCACATACTCACCCAATTATATTTGTATCTCTATCAAATAGAAAGATTGGACCACTTCTCCACAAATAATATGGTTTTCTGTGTAAATATTTTGGATGTGTACATATCATTATTATTTTATTTTGTGTAGTTGTGCTTGGTAGGGTTGTAGGTAGTTACAAGTAGTGTTAGAGAAAAGTTTTGATCCACAAGTTAGAAAAATCACCATGTATTATAAAGGAAATAACTTCCTAATAGAGAATGAGATCAAAGTAAAGTTTTTTAACATTGAAATGTACAATCTAAGTTATTTCTAAAATTGCTAAATATTTGTAAAATTTAGCTGTCTATGAAGGGAGAAATAGTTTTTGCAAGTCCTTATTTTGGAATAATCTAAGAAACTATAAATTATAGTATCTTGACTTCTATAGTTTATATTTTTATTCTTGCATTTGATTGAGGTACCATTTTTATTGGACAATATATTTACTAGCCTTTAAAATGAATGGTTTCTTGTATATTTTAATGAAAATTTGAGAGATTAAAAGGGTTTCCAATTAGACATTTATTTTTAGCCAAGTTAAAATAAATTAAATAGAGCCATTAATAAATTTAGAATCATTTTAGATATACAATTGGAATAATTATATGAAAAAGAAATATATTTTCATCTCTAGAGTTGGAACATGAACTTGTATTCAACTTGGTATGAATATTTCTTTCATGGTTGAATGAGGATAGTAACCCTTTTTAGCATCTTTCTTCATCAATAAAATAATTTTTAGAATATGTTTATTGACTCTTCTCCTCCCTACATTGAGTCTTGAGCCATCAAATATGATATGAAAGAAGTAAGGAAAATATATAAATTTATGTTTGGCAAGTCTCCCATTCATGACATTATATGTTGTTGAGTGCCTACCTATGGAAGCAAATTTTAGGTAAAGTTGAGTGTGGTTAGTCATGAGAAACTTATCAAGGAGAGTGTTCAACATGAATCTTCATTCTTAAAATTTTTAGTAGATTATGATAATTTCTTAAACCACTCATTGGACACACACATGGACAAATTTTAATGAAGCACATATAGATGGACACATTTAATACCTTTATGCATGTAGATTAAAGTACATCAGATGATTTTATTTAGTTCATCAAAATATAGGATTGTCAAATTATTTACATTTTCAAGTGGAATCATATGTTTATCTCTAATCCTAGGAAAAAGAAGATGAAAAAGAAGAAGGTGCATGCGACAAGTTTCTTTGGTCATCAAGTTTTGAGGACAAAACTTGTTAAGGGAAAGGGCATGTTATGTTCTTAAAGACAACATATTATTTTATGTTATGTAAATGAACTACTCAATTGAAGGATCTGCCACTATGGCAATACCTTATCACATGCATACATATTGAGAGTTTTTAAGTAACCAAAATATGAGCCAATATATCACTTCAATACTGGGGGAAAAGGGGATAATTTAATTAATTTGATTGGGTAGGTATTGGGGGTTATGAAGCATGTATAGAATGTGGGTGAGGTGTTTATAAGTGGTATTCCAAATCCTCTATCACTTTACATGGGTCAATTAGAGGAAATTTCATTCACTAGGTTAATCTTTCCATGATGATAAAGATCTCTTTTTTCCACACCACAGAGTCTTGTATTGTGTTAGAGCCTCATAACCTTTAGGATGCCTACTTAATCCCAACTATAATGCAGTTAACAACATAAACAATTATCACACCAATGTTATGCATGTTTAATACAATCCTACCCAAGTTTCCTAAAACTAGTTATTAGACACCTCTTAGTAATGCCATGATATTACCCAAAATGAATCACTAGGTACCTCTAAAGCCCTTACATTATAATTTACATGAATTGTATATTATAAATGAGATATCTATTATATTAGAGGGATTCATTGTTAGATTTGGTGTGGCAAGGGTTTAGGGATTGAGATGTGTATATGCTTATAAATCAAAGCTTTCTGTTAAGGGAAAATTGGATCAACAATGAATATGCAATAATAATCAATATCAAATACCCAAAACTCAATGAAATGGTGAACTAAGAAGATTAATCAAATAAAGCAATGAATAACAAAGCAAACCTCCTTAGATTGTAGCTTCCATTGATTGCCTATCACAATTGTTCTTGCATGTATGAAATAGGGCCCTCAGAGAGTGCACTTCTTTGCTATGCTTCAAGAATGTCAATTGAGAATGGCTATGATAATACCGCAATGAACAGGAGCTTCACAATGATGATAGTGGTGTGTAGTGCGTAGTAGCGAATGTGATCACAAGCAATGAAGGAATTGGTGCCAAAGGCATGCTGTAATTCCTACAGAGTAACAATACTTAAAGCTTGGATGATTGAAATGGAAGAATGAGGTTGTACTTATACATTTGGAAAAGAAGAGATCAATGGTATAGAGAGAATGAGAAGATCAACGGTTGAGAATGGTTGAGGAACGTGCAATGAATAAGAAAAAGACGTGTCTTGCTTTCTTTTGCATGAGAGGATTTGCTAAGAATAAAAGAATGAGTTAAAGCAATTAAAAGAATATAATAATTAGTTAAGTGATTTAAAACAAGAAGAAGGGATTTGCATGAGAATAAGAAGATAATTTGCTTTATTAAATATTAGGAATATTTAATTGCATGTGCAAGAAAGCTTGAATTATATTTAGAGATAACTCAATTTAGAAGAAAAAGACAACTTAAATAAATATTTGATTTATTTAAATTTAGAGAAGATATTATTGGAAGAAATAATTAAGAAAGAAAATTAAATAAATAAATTTATTTAATTGTTGTGCATGCTTTGGAAGAATAAATAAAATATTTGATTATATTTTATTTTTAGAGATTGAGAGGATTTAAATAAATTTGATTTGATTTATTCAAATTTGGAAGAATGATTTGATTTAATTAAATAATTAAGAATTATTTAATTGTTTGGAAGAATTAAATTAAATAAAAGATTTTATTTAATTTGTTGGAAGAATATGAATCAAATAAATAAACTTGTTTATTTATTTATTGATAGAGGAATTAGAAGGAAATAAATATTAAGAATATTTATGTAGACCGAATCATGTCATTTTTAGGCGTATACATTTTGTCCCTCTTTGATGTAATGTAGTTTATAGCATTGCCTCAAAGAATAGATAGTCTGATAATGATACATGACCCAGTTTGCCCCTGGTACAGGTTATAACAACAGGATGCCCCCTCAGGAGATTAGATGGGAAGAAGGTGGAAGGCGTGAGACAGACAATCTCACGAAGAAAAAGGATGAAGAAAGAGATGAATGATACGTAATGCAAGATAGAATGATACCACACACAAGAAAGCAAGCAAGTATGCACAAATGATACAAGAACAAGCAAGGTATTGCCCCTGTCGAGCGGTAAACCAACGATATGTTGATAACGATACACGACAGTGTTGTCATGACAGAGAACGATATATCCCTAGAGCAACATGAAGGATAGTGTCTGGTTTCAGGAAATGAAGCATGTTGTGTAAGATGTGTGTGTTGGTCTAATTTCGACAATGTTACATCTTGTATAAGATAATTGATTGATTAACTGATCGAGTTGGTTTATGACCAAACAAGGATCAAGACCACTGATTGTGATTGGATCATTTGACAAGATTGACTTGACTTGATTTGTATGGATTAAGGATGGACTTGCAATTGGATCATTGCTCAAGTTGACTGAATTGAGAAGAATGGACCACGATGATAGATATTATACTGATTGATAGAAGAATGACTCGACAGAAGAACTCACAAGCTTTTATTTGTATTGATGCTCTGCATTGTTGGATCTTTATTGCATGGGATATGGATGTATGGATGTATAAATGGATGTATAATGGATGCTTTGATTTTGACATCTTGATGGTGCAAGTATATTGAAGTGCTTATTTTATCATTGGGCGATTTCTTTTTGGTACTTTTTCAAAATGTTGTAAGTTAATACAAGCATCTAGGTATAATTGAACCGAGATGACCTGAGTATTGTTTACATGGATTTTGATTTAGCAAGTTAATACAAGCATCGAGCTATAATTGAACCGAGATGACCTGAGTATTTCTTGCGAATCAACAGTCAAGGATTACCCCCATTCATGTTAGACCTTTGATGTCCTTGATGATCTTTTGTAGATCATGTCTTTAGACAAGGCATCACATTACTAAAGCTTAATCCACAAACAACAAACAAAGAAAAAATGATTCTGTCCCCATCATAGCATTTCTAGCTTTTGGAATCCTTGAGTAGCATAGGAAGACATAATAACAAAAATCAAGACTTTGTACCTTAACCATGTTTCCAATCCACAAAATATTTTTGCATTTAGATGTGTTTGTTTCTTGCCATAATTTGGGTAAAAATCATTTAAAGGCCTTAGGAGTTTGTTTGCTATGGATAGGTTAATGTCTTGCATCAAGATTTCTGCTTGAAAGTAGACTTTGCTTGCGCTTGCTTGCCTGGTGAGAAGATTCCACAATCTTTATTGGTGAGACGGACCCTAAGGGACTGACCTAGTGCCTTGAGGGCTCAATGCTAAATGGCCTTGCCTACATGACGACGTAGAGGCAATGTATTTCAGGGTAAACCCTAATGGACTATGGATGGACTAGAAGAAAGATGACAAGAAATGGGACAGACGGGACTGTGGGAGCCTCGGGGGCGCATTTGAGAAATATGGCCTTGCCTACATGACGACGTAGAGGCAACGTAGTTCATGATTGACCTTGATGGACCTAAGATATGGATCAGATGAGACATGATATGAAATAGATATGGATCAGATATGGAATAGATATGGAACAGATATGGATCAGACAAGACATGATATGGAATAGACATGGATCAGATAAGACACGATATCGAACATATATGGAACAAATGTGGATCGGATAAGACACGATATGGAATAGATATGGATCAGATACGGAACAAATATGGATCAGATGAGACATGATATGAATCAGGTATGGAACAGATATGGATCAAGTATGGATCAGATATGGATTAGACATAGATCAGATATGGATCGAATGATACTAATGACAAGGAATCACCACAGATAGGTAGATCAATGGGTGATAGTAGATATGAATGGTTAGGTAGAAGGAAACAAGGATGTGATCTCCAAGGACTATGTCACATAAGAATAACGTGCCCCATTGTAGGTAGAATATTTAGGATTTTTCATGGCAATGCTTATGACGATAGGAGGATGAGAGGGTAATGAAGGATTTGCATGGTTTGGAGGGATAAGGTATGCCAAGAGACATCTAAAAAATTTGTCAACATTGTGCCCCCAATCTTTATCAAGACCAAAGAAAGTAGAGGAATGGAAAGTTAGAATAGATAGACTGGACAGTATAGGTAGGTAACGGCTAGAAGGATGGGATAGGAAATGGTACAAAAGGGATCTAATGGGAGAAGAGCAATATTCTGATGAGACAAGGTGACCCCAAGTGTAGGTGACATAGAAGATCAACTTACACATGACGCCTATTTGTTAGGTTTTCATCATAGTACTTATCGAAGGTGCCTGTTTGCCAAATTTTCACCATTGGACGAAGGGATTTTTCTTGACTTTTTTCATTTTTTTTTTTGCATAGGAGAGGGTGGGATAAGGAAGAGAGGGACCCAAGTGCTTGGTTCAATGAAAGGTGATAGTCCCACTAGAAAGATGTCGTCGCATGGACCATGTCAAGTGCTCTCATAGATGTTGGTAGGAGATTGCATGACAGTGAGATGGAGAAGGTAGATAGCAGATTGCATAAGGTGCTATAGTGGATGATGATGCAGAATATAGAGGGAAGGCTTATGCAAAAGCATGGACCATATGAATAGGATGGGGAAGACATGTAGGATAATAGTGGAAGGAAGGGGAGATGGAGGTATATGAAAATGTTGCAGAATGGAAGGGAATCATGACCAATGGTTGCACATACCATGATAAACATTGAAGCTGCTAATGGGAAAGTAGTGTAGGAAGCAATAGATACTTTTGCTTGTGGATGAATGACTTAGGCATGTAGGGATCCACATAGACTGAGTATTTTTCTAATTTTTGTTCGTCATGTGGGATGGAAGAATTTGAGACTTTTGAATGGAATAGGAGAAAGTGGATGGTTGCGATTCTTGAGAGGTGGATGCCTCATGTAACTTGAGGGCTTTTTTCTTAGGTACCTAAACCATTTTGTTTTTAGATAGTACTTGTGAAGGTATGGGTTTGGGTGTATGCAGTTTTTGTGCAGCTTTTCGAGTAATCATTTGTTGGATGCAGACCCACACCTTTTTCATCTTGGCATATAGGTGTGTGGGTGTATACAGCTCTTGAGAAGGATGTTTCTTTGATTCTTGGTTTTTGTATCCTAGGTCATGAGGACTCTTAGCATTTTTGATTTTATAGGTAGAGGCATCCAAATTTTTGTTGTTAAAATCCTTTGGGATGGTGGAAGTGGGGTTGGAGGAAGTTCTTTGTTTAGACAACATGTGCATTTGTTGGCCATGATTGGGATTGTCAGAAGATTCATAGATGCATGGATAAGGTGTTGGGAGGAGTGGTGGTAAAATGCAGGGAAGGATATTAGGAGTTGGAAGTAGCAGAGGTAGATTAGATGGTGGAAGGTGTATGGTCACATGATTTTGACAATTGTAGGATGATGGAGGTGGAATGGCAACATATGTTTTGGGGATATGATAGGGTTTGCGATGGAAAGTGGGGGATTTAGGAAGAGTGGAGGAAGTACCAACATCTTGAGATTATTCACCTTGGGGTGTGTATCCAAGGCCATATGAAGGAGGAGGAACATTGACATGGATGAGCTCCAAAATACCTTGTTCATGAAGGCCCAAGCCTTTACCTTGATAGTTCATATTCTGGAGTATGCGATGGATAGTAGGATTATGTATAGGTGGAATACTAGACACGAATTCCTTATTGGATGAAGAAGGTGGGATAAAGGATAATAGTGGTTGGTGTTCTAAGGAGGAACACTCATGAATGAAAGTGGTAAGACCAAGGATATATGGTGGGGGATTTGCAGCATCATCGATAATGGATGGCAGAGGAGTATTATTGGTTTGATCTTCTACGCTTGCTTGGGAGGCAAGTGTCTCATCAAAGGAAGAGAAAGTTGTTGAATCTCGGATAGGACTAGATGGGGTTATAAGCTCAGGACCATAGAACGCATAAAGTGGACTAAGAGGATCATCATGGTCTGCTTGATCATAGATAGGCTCATGATCATAGATGGGATCTTGATCATAGATAGGATTTCGCATGATAGAATTAAGGTGCTCTTGTATAGGTTCGTCATCAATGATAATATCCTGATCATGGAAAGGATATAGGCCATGGAGAGGTTTGAATTTGATCTCTTGTTCATGTACATGATCAAGTTGCTCATGGATAGCTTCTTCATCAAAGGTAGTATCTTGATCATGGAAAAGATATAGGTTATGAATGGTTTGAATTTGGACTTCTTGCTCATGTATAGGTATAGGATCATCGAAAAGATGAAGGTTATGTAAGGGTCGGATGGGAGTACTTTGATCTTGATTTGGACAAGGGGTTGATGTTTCCACATGTTCTAAAGTGTGCTCTTGACATAACTCTTGATGTGCTTGAATTGAAGTTGAGGTAGAAGACTCTTGGATAGGCTCTTGGTCAACAACATGAAGGTGCGATAGACCTTGACTTTGGTGCATGGTAGGAGGTTCTTCAATATGCTTAAGGGGTTGTAGGATACATGAAGGGGTTGTAGGATTTGACATGTTTGAAGGTTCTTTGACAAGGTCAAGGACCAAAATTTGGGGATATGGTTGACTTTTTGCTAGTAGCCCTTGGATCACATCCTGCGTAGGTGTTGTTAGCACTAATTTTGGTTTGGATCTGAGCGTAGGATGTTGGAGGGTTTTTTCCTTTTGGGCCCTAAGTTTCCTTGTTCATCACTGTGATTTTCTCTATCGACGAAACTTCTTTTTGGGTACTCAGATTTTGCTTGAACCATCGTTTTGAAGCATTGCGTTGAACCCTTTTGGTTCAAGGTTCAACGGTTCATGGGCTTAGGCTCCATCTTTTCCCATCAGTGAATTCTTTGTTCATCTGTGTTATCGGCGTTGAACTTCTCGGTTGAACTTCTCTTTTGAACCATTGGGTTGAACTGGTTCAGGGTTCAATGGTTCAAAGCCTTATGATTTTGGTCTTATCGACATAACGTTCATCATCAGGTGGACGGTGGAGTGTTGGCCCGACGGTTTGCCTTTGGTCGATGGAAGGTTAGCGGTTTGCAAGGTTGGTTTCAGTGTGACATGTTCTATCGGGCTAACCGTTGGAGGGTTCACCGGTATACAATGTTTGGCCGATGGATATGTTATCAGCAAGAGCTGTATTGTCAGCCTGAGTGTTTTGAGTTATGCCGATGACGGGAGGTTTGGCTGATGAGGAGTCATTGGTGTGTGTTTGGCCAATGGAGGAGCAGAGTGTAGCTCGTTGGTGCATCGGTGAGACTATTGTGATCGGCTGGGGAGATTTTGGTTGCTCCGACGATGTAAGTCACACCGATGGATGTGGTCTTCAGCATGACTTGTGTTGTCGGCGAGGATGGATTGCGTTGGGCCGATAGTGGAGGGTCTGACCGATGAAGGGGGAAGCCGATGTGTTATCAGCGGGAGTTGGTCTATCGGTAGCAATCTTTTATGGTTTACTGATGGAATGAAGTCACCCCGATGGGGAATGCCATCGGAGTAAGGTTGCTTATCGGATTAGCAGTTGGAAGGTCCGCTGATGGGGTAGTGTCAGGCCGATGAGGATTTGGAGTGGTCATCGGTGAGAGTTGGTCTATCGGTGAAGGAGCTTTTGGCTAGGCCGATGGTTCTTCTCTAGTCGATGGGGATGTTGGAGGCTTTCAGGAGTTGTTCATCGGCATGATTGGCTGTGTCGACCGAGGGGTTTTTTGCTTGGCCGACGATATTGGTCTGGCCGATGGTGGTAGGATGGTAACTGCTAATGGGGTGCGAGCTGGTCATCAGAGAGACTCATACTATCAGCGGAGATCTGAAGAGTTGGCCCGATGGTGCATCTCTAGCTGATGGAGGGGATTGTAATGTAGCGGTCGGTAGGACAATTGAGGTCGGTAGGAGATTCGTGGGCTTGGCCAATGGTGTTGATCTCGGCGATGGGCTTTGGGTGGAGGAGAGTGTGCCGAGCGTGGCAAAAGCGCTCGACACCTATTATGCAAGTTACTATGCTTTTAAACTACTAAAGTGATCTCCTCACTGTGCATGTGGGACTAATCTGCCTGTATAATTTGAAACTGTGATAGAATGCGTTTTGGTGGGAATTTCTTTTTTGAAGTGTTGCGATGGTTTTCAAGTGGCCGCGGGTGGTTGAGCCATCAATGGCGACTATAGCTGGGGCATGGGCAAGTTGTTGAATAGTCATGTACCTAATTTTTGGCATGGGGACTTCCAGATGGTGGCACAGGGCTTGAGGCCACCATTGTCTACTTTCTGTCTCTGCAGCAATAAATTCTGAGCACCATTCCTTTGAAGGATCTGTATTTGGCAGATTTTTGTAAAAGCCTTGTAATTAATTGTTGTGGTACACTTTCTGGCTGATATAAGCAGACTGTGTTACCATTGTTTAGGTTGTTGAAAGTTGAACATTTGGCTTTGTAATACAATACAGCTGATTTGGTTGCTCTGTACAGCAAAACCTATGAGTTTATGTATCTCTTGTTGTACGTTTTTGCATGAATCCACTGATTTCATGGTTAATTTTATATGAGAAATGCTATGTTAGCATGTGTTTTGTTAATTCTGTCTCCAGTATTGCATGTATCTTTCTTCTGAGTCTAGATATTTAAGCAATGTTTGAGACTCTAGAACATAGAATTCCTATGTTGAATGTCTGATCTCTTAACTTCTACTCAAGGGGTAGATTAAACTATTTTCAGATTGAATGTTGGGAAGGGTATACTGCAATAGGGATGCCATAAGTATAGATAGCTTAACACTCTGTATTGGGAGATATCTGTAAGGCAGGTATCATATGTATCCCCCTGAAATCTAGTTTTAGTTGTTCATGCATATCATTCACAGGTGTATGTCTACTGACTCCAGGCCCTGGATAGGCACCAATCTTGCTTTGTGTTTGTGTTACAACCATGTCCAACTTTGCATCCAAACTTAAAATCAAAATCAAAATCTAAAACAATCTTTAGGACATTAGAATTAGTTTTAGGATCCTCAGTCCTCTATCTACAACTGCAAATAGGCCCAAAGATAGCCCCTTTGCTCTTATCTTTCAGTTTTGGTCTACTTACAGGAGGACTTATCTGCTTTTTGTCAACATCCCAGCCTTTGTATGTATATCCTCATGGATGTTGAGTAGGGAATACCCCCCTAGGTTTTGCAGAGCCTGAAGAAGAAGAGGAGATAAAATATAGAGTCTATCTCCTACACTGTTGGCCCCTAGCCCAAAGATCTTGTTGATCATTGATGGCTACCTTGTAGGGAAATCTAGGAACAAGCATCCAGTCTGGGAAAAAACCAACAGAAATTAGTGACTCTACTGGGGATGGTGATTTGAAAATTATTATTTTTGTCCTCACTGGTGAAATATCTGTGTGCCCATCTGAGTCAACAACAAAAATTGGTGACTCTACTTGGGAGTTTGTGAAAGAACCCTGATTTACAAAAGAAAACAGTTCCTAGTAATAGGTGGTGACTCCGAAGTAATCTCCCAACCGGTCAAAGTAAAATTTATATGCAGGGGAGAAGATCCCAACAAAATCCTTTATTTGAAGAGTTACTAGTAACAAGAAGAATGATGTACAGAAGAAAGGGACCTATCTCAGTCAGTCATGAGGGTTCCCCCAGAAAAAATGATGATATGCAAGATAACCCTAGGCCATCAGGACAGCATGTGCCTTACTTTTCAAATGCAGAAGCTGATATTCAAGGTGCATATGAGAGGCAACAGGGTGGTAGCGTGAGAATGAGGTCAGAGGTGTTCCAAGAACGCCCATTTCTAGACCCTAGTGAAAGGTTTGAAGAGGCAGAGTCTCTGAGGGATGATGAAGATGAAGATCAGAATATGGTAAAACCATCCTCCTCTAGGCCTAGCGAGGAAGAACTAGCTGATGAAATTAGGAGCTTAAGGGCCGAGTTCAAATATCAGCAGGCAATAACAATCAGAGATGACCTGAGGAAGAAAGTGCAAGCTTTAAGGGTTGCCCAAAATAATTCAATTCCTACCCTTGAGAATGCAAATGTGCAGAGACATCAACAGAGAAATGAAGTGCAACATCAGCATAATGATGAGAGACAAAATGTGAATGATGCTAGGATACCACTGAATAATGTAAGAAACCAGAATGCAAACAGAAATATTAATATTAATCAGTTTGACAGACAGCCCATGCAGTTAGATAGATTCAGACAGCTGGTATTTGATGGTATTCCTAGGTATCCTAACCCCATTGACAAGCATCTAAGGCTGCAGGTGCCTAAATTTTCAGGAAACAACACAGTGTCAGGAGAAGATCATCTAAAAGCCTTTCAAAATGTCATGGATAACTTTGAGGTTGAACATGAGGATGTTTTCATGAAGTCATTCATGCAATCTTTAGTAGATGAGGCAAGGGAATGGTATAAGAATCTGCCTGACCGGAGTATTTCATCATGGGATGATTTTAAAAGGATGTTCAAGGAGCAATATGGTGACAAAACTGACCCTAGCTTTTTTGTAAATGAGTTTACCAGTATCACTAAAGGGTCAAATGAGCAGGTTGCAGATTTTAATGCAAGATTTACTAAAGTGTTAAACAAATTGCCACATCACATGAGGCCAAATGAACCTATGTGCATAATATTGTATATCAATGCCTTTGATGCAAAAACTGCATATGGATTAAGAGATAAAGGTCCTGCTACTCTCAAGGATGCTTTCAGAATTGCAGTAAATATTGAGAACAATAGGAAAGCATCAGGTAAGACTAACAGAAGGGATGATGTGAAAATTCTGTAGAATCCAAACAAGCCTCAGAACACTCAAGGTAATACATCTGCCCCTGAAGATAAGATAGACAAATTGGCAAATGTTGTTAAGGACCTAAGCTACAGACTAGCTAGAAGTGAAAAAGGGATAGGTCCTGATAGGCAAGTCTATCAAAGGCAGGAAAAGAGGCCATCATTGCATGATATGCCTTATAATACCAATTGGCATAATGGTAAGCCTATATTCCCACATAACAACACAAATCAGAGGACTCAACATGTCAAAGAAACTCCTGATCCTCTAAAGAAAGCTATAAATATTGTTGATGATACTCCATGGTGTATAATTTGTCAGATGCCACATTCATAGTCACAGTGTATGATTGCTCAATCCTTGTGTGATAATACTACATCTTGTAATGAATGCAATGAGCCACATTATGTACAAGATGATGATGTTAATATGATGTCCACAAACAATGGATACCCCATTTATGATGCTGATGAGAGCACAGATGATGGAATTCGGGCCTATCAACAGGACTTTTATGATGAAGGTAATGAAGAGAGCTATCTGTATGCTCAGAGCTCGCATAATTTTCTGAGTAACTTACAATGACCTTCTGATGAGGAAATTAGGGCCTTCACAGCTGCAGTAGTTGCTCAAGTCAAGAGCAACTACAATCTCAGAGGTAAAGCTCAGATAGTTAGCTTGTGTCAACCAGAAGATGTTTCTGCAGGTCAGCCAGTGCATGGTCATAAAGGAATTGAACCACAAAAAAGGCAGTGGGGTAATAATAAATAGAATTTTAGACATAGAACAGGTCATGAATCCCAAGGACCAGAAAATAGAATCCCTCAAGCTGAAGATCAAAGTAAAGGTTCCCAAGACAAGAATGATGATCAAGGAACTATGAAAGTAAAAGCTAAATCAGCTCAAGATAAAAACAAGATTGTGGAGCAAGCTACAACTGTTATATAAAATTATGCTCCATTTGATATAGCTCAAGTCCTCTCCTAGGTAAAAGTCTCTGTTCCACTTATGGAACTGATGAAGGTTGAAGAGATCAAGAATAGGACAATATCCCTAATTTCAGGGGTGCCTTTTCAAGCTAAACAAAATGTTCAGATCCAGGGTGAGAAGCATGTCATGTGTAATGAAGAAGATGAGGCTCCTGAAGTCTATTTAGGAGTGACTACGACAAAGTGTCCTTCACAAGTGGAACCATTTTATGTATTCCTGGTTATAAATGGAAAAATAATCAGAAATTGTATGCTTGACTCTGGAGCATCTACAAATGTCATGCCTTTGACCATCATGCAACAAGCTGGATTGAAAATCGACAAGGCATGTGGAAAATGTTACGCTATGGATGCCAGAGAGGTACCAGTTATTGGAATCATGAAGGATGTAGATTTCAAACTGGTAGCATTTCCTGAAAAGAGATATAAAATGAATATAACAGTGGTTGACATCAAGCCACAGTATGGTATGTTGCTGTCAAGAAGATGGGCTACACTAATTGGTGGAAGTATGCAGCTGGACCTGTCATATGCCATGATTCCAATAAATGGCAGGGATGTTAAGCTAATCAAAGAACAAAGATCATCAGAGACAGTGGAAGACCAAGAAGCAGAGGAACAGATATGCTTTGTAAACACTGATTGTGATAACTTCAAGGTTGTCTCAGATGATAGAGAAGATAAAAAGAAAAATGTCTGCATTAAAGAGCTGGACCAGTAAGGTTTATGGACCATGTATTTTGATGGAGCTTGTGCAAAAGAAGGCTTTGGAGCTGGAGCTGTTTTCCTGTCTCCAACTGGTAAGCTCCTCAAATTTTCTTTCTTGCTGAGGTTTGTTTGCACAAACAACATTGCAGAATATGAGGCTTTAATCTTAGGCCTAAATATAGCTCTCAAACATGGAATCAAAATGCTAAGAGTATTTGGGGATTATGAGCTGATTGTATGCCAAATTAGAGATAGGTATGTTTCAAAAAACAAAAGATTGAAACAATACAAGCATGCTGTTTGGGATACCATTGAACTATTTGATGCATTTTCAATAGGCTAGGTAGAGAGATCAAAGAATGTTATGGCTGATTTCTTAGCTAATGTTGCAATAAGGCCGAGTGACATCACTCTGTCAGATGTTACAAATGTAGAAGTTAAAATCAGGCCTGCAGTACCAGAAAATATATGCAGTTGGCAAGTGTTTAATGATGATAGGGATTTGTTAAAATTTTTGCACTGCGTAGATGAATATGAGAATCAAGAAATTGATTTCCCAGCTTTTGTACAAACTATAGATGGAAAAGAAACTCTTGTGGGAAAAGAGATAATTCAATTGAAGACTAATAAAATCCCTAGAGGGTTAGTAGCTTTGGAAAGAGCTTTTGACAGTAGAGACAAATTGGTCACAAGGACATCTCCCACAAATAAGGAAGATTTAGAAGAGATAAATTTGGGGACATCTCAGGCCCCCAAGAAGGTATACATTGGTAAACAACTCAAACCACACATCAGGAGTATGCTGATTGCATTACTGAAAAGGTATAAACATGTTTTTGCTTGGTCATATGAGGACCTAAAAGCCTATAGGGAAGATCTATCCTAGCATGAGATCCCATTGAAGCCTGGAGCTAAGCCATTCAGACAGAGGCAAAGACCTATTAATCCTACCTTAGCTCCAAAGATGCAAGAAGAACTTAAAAAGCTTAGGGAAGCTGGAATAATTGTGCCAATCAGACATTCAACTTGGGTATCTAACCTTGTCCCAGTCAGAAAAAAGAATGGTGATATTAGGCTTTGTGTTGATTTCAGGAACTTGAATGTATCCTCTTTAAAGGATAACTATCCACTGCCTAATATGGAAGCTATGTTGCAGAGAGTGACTGGTTGTGAACTCTTATCCAAGATGGATGGATTTTTAGGTTATAATCAGGTGAAGGTAAAGGAATCAAAACAGTACAAGACTGCCTTCACCACTCCATGGGGAACTTATGTATATGTTAGGATGCCATTTGGACTAACAAATGCAGGTGCTACATTTCAAAGAGCAATGGACATTTCTTTTGCAGGGTTGATTGATTCAATCCTGGCTGTATATCAGGATGACTTGACTGCATATTCAAAGAAGGAAGAGCAGCATTGTTTGCATCTAGAGCAGATTTTCATAAGAGCACTAGAGTATGGTATTTCTTTAAATCCAAAGAAGTGTGCTTTTGGGGTAGTTGAAGGAAAACTCCTAGGGTACATTGCTTCCAAGGATGGAGTTAGGATAGATCCAGAGAGAGTGGCTGCTATTGACAGAATTCAAATGCCAAAAACTATAAAAGGAGTTCAGTCCTTCTTTGGACAGATAAATTTTGTTAGGAGATTTGTTCCCAACTTTGCAGAAACCACAAGGAACATTTCCAAGATGATGAAGAAGGATGCAACTGTCAACTGGGAAAGTGAAGCAATAGAATCATTTCAGAGTATCAAAGAGGCAATCAAGATGGCCCCTATTCTTAAATCTCCTGATTTTTCTAGGCCATTCCAAGTATTTTCATTTGCTTCCTTTCACACTGTTGCTGCATGTTTGCTATAGAAAAATGAAGATGGTTTTGAACAACTCATAGCTTTCTTCAGTATGTCCTTGCAGGCTTCTGAGTTGAAGTATGATATTATGGAAAAATATGCATATGCACTAGTCAGAGCCATCAAAAGTTTCAGACCATACCTGGTAGGATCACATATAATTGCATATGTACCCCATGCAGCAGTCAAAGACATATTCACTCAATAGGAGGTGACCAGAAGAAGGTGCAAATGGATAAACAAACTGCAAGAGTTCAACATAGACATACAAGTTACCAAGTTGGTAAGAGGACAAGGATTAGCCAAGATGATGGCACAGTCAAACTTGGAAGCATGCCAAGTCAATGCAGTCCAAAATGAGAGTGTAAATGTATCAAGATCTAAATGGTACAAGGATATTATCTACTACTTGCAAAATTTGAATTGTCCTTCCCATTTCAGTGACAGTCAAAAGAGGACTTTAAAGTTACATGAAATTAGGTATGTTATTGTTCAAGGTGAGCTATACTGAAAAAACCTTGATGGTGTGCTGCTAAGATGTGTGGATGAGGATATGGCTAACAATGTTTTGATTGATATGCATAAAGGATTGTGTGGTGGACATTATACTGCCCAAACAACAGCTCATAAGACTCTCAGAGCAGGATATTGGTGGCCTACTCTCTTTTTAGATGCACAAAGGTTAGTAAGGAAGTGTGACCCTTGCCAAAGATTCTCAGGAAAATTGAGATATGATGGTGTTTTACCCCTCAGAATTGTAACTGTGGATGCTCCATTTCAGCAATTGGGAATTGACTTCATAGGGGAAATTGCAGACAAGTCAAGTGGGGGACACAGTTGGATTTTGGTGGCAATTGATTACTTTACCAAATGGATCGATGCCATTCCAACTAAGAGAGCTACAAGTAAGGTGGTGATGGATTTCATATTGAAAAATGTTATCATCAGGTTTGGAGTACCATTCAAGATAGTCACTGATAATGCTATGTGTTTCAGATCAGGTGAATTTGTTGATTTTTGCAACAAATATGGGATCAATCTATCATATGCATCACCATATCACCCACAAGGAAATGGTCAAGCAGAATCAAGCAATAAAAGCATCATGAAAATTATCAAGAGAATACTGGACAAGAACAAGAGAGCTTGGGACTCAAAATTAAAGTTAGCAATATTTGCTGACAGAGTGACAGTAAAAAAGGCTATTGGAATGTCACCCTTTGAGCTAGTATATGGTGCATCAGCCAGATTGCCCATAAACAATCTCCTACCAGTTTACAGATTCATCCAGGAAAATGATGAGGAGATTGAAGACTCCATGACAGAAAGAGTGAATCAGCTGGTTGCATTGGATGAGAATAGAAGGAAAGCACACCAGATTAACCTCAAGAGACAACAAGATATGAAATATCAGTTTGACAGGAGAGCTACAAAAAGGAAGTTTCAAGTCAATGATCTGGTGCTCATATGGAATGCAAAAGGTCAAGAAAAGGGTAAACATGGTAAATTCGAACCCTTATGGATGGGCCCATATCAGATTTACAGCATTCATGGGGAGGATTCTTATTTCCTCCAGGCCCTAGATGGTGGATTTCTGGAATTACCTGTGCATGGCCAATTCCTTAAGTTCTATTTTGCATAGATGACTTATCGCTGTGCACATTTGTAAAAATATGTATATAGTGTAAATGTTCTATACAGTTCATGCTTTTTTGGCTTTTTTGCCTGGTCTGCCCAGAGATCTGGTTCTCGCTACAGGTTTTTCACCTGCACGTCCCCATTCGGAGCCAGTGTTAGCACTAATTTTGGTCTGGATCTGAGCACAGGATGTTGGAGGGTTTTTTCCTTTTTGGGCCCTAAGTTTCCTTGTTCATCGCTGTGATTTTCTCTATCGGCGAAACTTCTTTTTGGGTACTTAGATTTTGCTTGAACCATCATTTTGAACCATCACATTGAACCCTTTTGGTTCAAGGTTCAACGGTTCATGGGCTTAGGCTCCATCTTTTCCCGTCAGTGAATTCTTTGTTCATCTGTGTTATCGGCGTTGAACTTCTCAGTTGAACTTCTCTTTTGAACCATCGGGTTGAACTGGTTCAGGGTTCAATGGTTCAAAGCCTTATGATTTTGGTCTTATCGGCGTAACATTCATCATCGGGTGGACGGTGGAGTGTTGGCCCGATGGTTTGCCTCTGGCCGATGGAAGGTTAGCGGTTTGCAAGGTTGGTTTCGGTGTGACATGTTCTATCGGGCTAACCGTTGGAGGGTTCACCGGTATACAATGTTTGGCCGATGGATATGTTATCGGCGAGAGCTATATTGTCGGCCTGAGTGTTTTGAGTTATGCCGATGACGGGAGGTTTGGCCGATGAGGAGTTGTTGGTGTGTGTCTGGCCGATGGAGGAGCAGAGTGTAGCTCGTTGGTGCATCACCGAGACTATTGTGATTGGTTGGGGAGATTTTGGTTGCTCCGACGGTGTAAGTCACACCAACGGAGGTGGTCTTCGGCGTGACTTGTGTTGTCGGTGAGGATGGATTGCGTTGGGCCGACAGTGGAGGGTTTGACCGATGAAGGGGGAAGCCGATGTGTTATCGGCGGGAGTTATTCTATCGGCAGCAGTCTTTTATGGTTTGCCGATGGAAGGAAGTCACCCCGATGGGGAATGCCATCGGAGTAAGGTTGCTTATCAGATTAGCGGTTGGAGGGTCCACCGATGGGGTAGTGTTAGGCCGATGAGGATTTGGAGTGGTCATCGATGAGAGTTGGTCTATCGGTGAAGGAGCTTTTGGCTAGGCCGATGGTTCTTCTCTGGTCGATGGGGATGTTGGAGGCTTTCAGGAGTTGTTCATCGGTGTGATTGGCTATGTCGGCCGAGGGGTTTTTTGCTTGGCTGATGATATTGGTCTGGCCGATGGTGGGAGGATGGTAACTGCTAACGGGGTGCGAGCTGGTCATCGGAGAGACTCATACTATCGGTGGAGATCTAAAGAGTTGGCCTGATTGTACATCTCTGACCAATGGAGGGGATTGTAATGTAGTGGTCAGTAGGACAATTGAGGTCGGCAGGAGATTCGTGGGCTTGGCCGATGGTGTTGATCTCAGCGATGGGCTTTGGGTGGAGGAGAGTGTGCCAAGCGTGGCAAAAGCACTCGACACCTATTATGCAAGTGACTATGCTTTTAAACTACTAAAGTGATCTCCTCACAGTGCATGTGGGACTAATCTCCCTATATAATTTGAAACTGCGATAGAATGCGTTTTGGCGGGAATTTCTTTTTTGAAGTGCTGCAACAGTTTTCAAGCGGCCGCGGGTGGTTGAGCCATCAATGGCGACTGTAGCTGGGGCATGGGCGAGTTGTTGAATAGTCATGTACTTGATTTTTGGCAGGAGGACTTCCAGATGGTGGCACAGGGCTCAAGGCCACCATTGTCGACTTTCTATCTCTACAGCAATAAATTCTAAGCGCCATTCCTTTGAAGGATCTGTATCTAGCAGATTTTTGTAAAAGCCTTGTAATTAATTGCTATGGTACACTTTTTGGCTGATATAAGCAGACTGTGTTACCATTGTTTAGGTTGTTGAAAGTTGAACATTTGGCTCTGTAATACAATACAGCTGATTTGGTTGCTCTGTACAGCAAAACTTGTGAGTTTATGTATCTCTTATTGTACGTTTTTGCATGAATCCACTGATTTCATGGTTAATTTTATATGAGAAATGCTATGTTAGCATGTGTTTTGTTAATTCTATCTCCAGTATTGCATGTATCTTTCTTCTGAGTCTAGATATTTAAGCAATGTTTGAGACTCTAGAACATAGAATTCCTATGTTGAATGTCTGATCTCTTAACTTCTGCTCAAGGGGTAGATTAAACTATTTTTAGATTGAATGTTGGGAAGGGTATACTGCAATAGGGATGCCATAAGTATAGATAGCTTAACACTCTGTATTGGGAGATATCTGTAAGGCAGGTATCATATGTATCCCCCTGAAATCTAGTTTTAGCTGTTCATGCATATCATTCACAGGTGTATGTCTACTGACTCCAAGCCCTGGATAGGCACCAATCTTGCTTTGTGTTTGTGTTACAACCGTGTCTAGCTTTGCATCCAAACTTAAAATCAAAATCAAAATCTAAAACAATCTTTAGGACATTAGAATTAGTTTTAGGATCCTCAGTCCTCTATCTACAACTGCAAATAGGCCCAAAGCTAGCCCCTTTGCTCTTATCTTTCAGTTTTGGTCTACTTACAGGAGGACTTATCTGCTTTTTGTCAACATCCCAGCCTTTGTATGTATATCCTCATGGATGTTGAGTAGGGAATACCCCCCTAGGTTTTGCAAAGCCTGAAGAAGAAGAGGAGATAAAATATAGAGTCTATCTCCTACACTGTTGGCCCCTGGCCCAGAGATCCTGTTGATCATTGATGGCTACCTTGTAGGGAAATCTGGGAACAAGCATCTAGTCTGGGAAAAAACCAACAGGTGTATGGGTAGATGAATGAGGTAATGGATGAGTGGGTTTGGAGTTCTCCATAGCTTTTCTTTTGTTGTGTAAATCTAGAAAACATCTTTCCCAAAAATCATCTAAGGCTTTTTTGGTTGTCCATTTAGAGCTCGTGGAACTCGATGGTGATGTTGGTGTAGGATTGGTATGCTTTGGGATAGGTCTCTTAGAAGATGGTGAAGGAGGACTAGGAGACAAAGTGGTACATGATTTCCAACTTAAGGTAGTGCTTTCCTTGTCATGAGCATCATTAAGATGGGAAATAGATGTATGAGCTTGGGGTGAGGTGTAGCTAGTACTGACACGTTCAGCTTGTAAGATTGCCATTTCTTGTTGTATGACTTCCAGACTTCTTGAGCAATTGCTATATGATCTTGGGGTGAGATATCAAAGTCTAATTGCTCTCATAGGTATTGGAGTTCTTGAGAAATTACTTCTAATTGGTACGTCATCTCTATATCTAAACTGACACAAGACTGAAATAGGTACCTAGAAGACCTGAATTTTTTCTCTAAAAGATTGTACAAGTGCTCACTATCATGCATGCGTCGAAATAGATGCGCTGTGAAAAATGACAAATGCGCCGTAAGTCACAACAAATGTGCCACTCTGGTAAAAGGTAAATGCACTATAACAGACAAAAAAGTGTTGCAAGTCAAAAACATATGCGCCGCAGGTCGACACAAATGCGCAGGAACAGAGGACGGATGCGCCGCTCTAGTTTTTTCTCAGTATTTTTGCAATTTTAGAATTTTTCTGATGTTTTTGGTTTCTTTTGTTGTAAGATGGTCTCTTTGATCTGATTTTCTGAAATTATGGCAAGAAGACACAGCAAACACAAAGATTTTTTTTATGGTTTTTTATTTTTTTATGATTTTTTTGACTCTTTTTGGACTAAAAAGAAAAGCAAGTACAATCCTAGGCTTCAAATGGATTACAAGGGGTTTTGGCCACTAGAACAAAGGTATTTAATGAAGGCAACTATTCAAGTGGTTATACATGTGGCAGCACTACTCTTCGTTATGGAGTCTCCCAGCCTGCAAGGGTTGCACCTTGGAGGGTTTTGGGGAAGGTTAGCTGTCAGTATAACACAACTTCACTCGTTGTTTGAAGCTTTTGCTCCAAACACAATTTATTTATAGTGGCTTGGAAGGGCTTGGCATCTATCCTATTACCACTTAGGGTTGTTCCTACTTGGATGAACGATATCCAAGAGCAGGCCCCTCTAAAGGAAAAACACATGCAAAAATGATATGTCTGGCATTTTGATCACCTAAGATAGGGGAGAGCATAGGCCTGGTATCATTCCCAAAACATAGAATACATTGGTTCTTTTCCCCTAGTTAAAATGAAAAAACTAGATGAGCTATCTATTTGGGCAAGCACAAAACTTTGAAGTGATAACAAGATAGCAATGGTCCAATTTTAACCAAGATAGCAATGATGAGTTCAATTTTATCCACGTAGCACGAGTTGTTAACTTTGAAGTGATAACGAGATAGCAATGGTCAATTTTACCAAGATAGCAATGAGTTGTTAACTTTGAAGGATAGAAATATAGCAATGATTCAATTACCGCCTTCCTAGTTAAAACTACACGAGATTTGTATGAGCATCATTTTACTTTCCCATTATAAATCAAAGTGTGAGTTAACAAATGCAACTATATGATCTAAACCAGGCCCTAACTTACAAGTAGATTAGAGAATATTCCTGCAAATTGTGTTAGCATTAGAGATTTCTCAAGAAACAACTCAAAAACCTAGCAAAATCAAATGCACCACAGAATTGATCATATGCGCCACAGAATTGATCATATGTGCCACTCTAGTAAAATCAAATGCACCACAGAATGGGGTATATGTGCCACAGAATTGATCATATGCACCACAGAATTGATCATATGCGCCATAGAATTGATCATATGCACCACAGAATGGATCATATGCGCCACAGAATGGATCATATGCACCACTCTGGTAAAATCATATGCACCACGGAATTGATCATATGTGCCACAAAATTGATCATATGTGCCACAGAATGGAGCATATGCGCAGAAACGTAATGGATGCGCCGAAACACCCTCTGTACGGATTCTAACACACAAAAGCTCAATTTTTGGGTTAAATTGGGGCTAGGCCCCATGGTGGGCACCAAAAATGTTAAGGAAAATTTGGATCAACAATGAATATGCAATAATAATCAATATCAAATACCCAAAACTCAATGAAATGGTGAACTAAGAAGATTAATCAAATAAAGCAATGAACAACAAACCAAACCTCCTTAGATCGTAGCTTCCATTGATCGCCTATCACAATCATTCTTGCATGTATGAAATAGGGCCCTCAAAGAGTGCACTTCTTTGCTATGCTTCAAGAATGTCAATTGAGAATGGCTATGATAATACCGCAATGAAGAGGAACCTCACAACGATGATAGTGGTGCATAGTGCATAGTAGCAAATGTGATCACAAGCAATGAAGGAATTGGTGCCAAAGGCGCGCTGTAATTCTTGCAGAGTAACAATACTTAAAGCTTGGATGATTGAAATGGAAGAATGAGGTTGTACTTATAGATTTGGAAAAAAAGAGATCAATGGTATAGAGAGAATGAGAAGATCAATGGTTGAGAATGGTTGAGGAATGTGCAACGAATAAGAAAAAGACGTGTCTTGCTTTCTTTTGCATGAGAGGAATTGCTAGGAATAGAAGAATGAGTTAAAGCAATTAAAAGAATATAATAATTAGTTAAGTGATTTAAAACAAGAAGGGATTTGCATGAGAATAAGAAGATATTTTTCTTTATTAAATATTAGGAATATTTAATTGCATGTGCAAGAAAGCTTGAATTATATTTAGAGATAACTCAATTTAGAAGAAAAAGACAACTTAAATAAATATTTGATTTATTTAAATTTAGAGAAGATATTATTGGAAGAAATAATTAGGAAATCAAATTAAATAAATAAATTTATTCAATTGTTGTGCATGATTTGGAAGAATAAATAAAATATTTGATTATATTTTATTTTTGAAGATTGAGAGGATTTAAATAAATTTGATTTGATTTATTCAAATTTGGAACAATGATTTGATTTAATTAAATAATTAAGAATTATTTAATTGTTTGGAAGAATTAAATTAAATAAAGGATTTTATGAATCAAATAAATAAACTTCTTTATTTATTTATTGATAGAGGAATTAAAAGGGAATAAATATTAAGAATATTTTATTGATAACTGAGAGGGGGGGACTCAGTTATCTTAATTATTTTAACTTTTCTATTCTTCTTTATCAACTAGTACAGAATCAAAACACATAAGCTTAAATGAACATGAAAGCAGAAATAAACTCAGTACACATGACACAATGTTTTTGACGTGGAAACCCTGTTAAGGGAGAAAACCACGGGGTGATTAATCTAAGAATGTATTCTCTATTAGAAGAATAGAAATACAAAATGGCACTTGCCAATTAGGGCTCACTGCCTGAGCACACTGCTCACAAGAGGCTCATTGCCTACAAGAGACTCACTGTCTACAAGTTATAAAGAGAGTAAAAAGATACTTGAACTGATGAGAAGCATCCACATATGCTAGAGTTCAGTTCTGATTAGGCTTTGTATACTGATCTACTGCACTTCATTCTTCCTTTTCTTTTGTGCTGTTGTCCTCTCACATACTGGACCTGCCTTACTGCTTTCACCCTGTTCTTCTACTTTTGTTCGCACACAACATACAACACACACCTTCATATCTAAATCCATCTGGTATATATATCCGCACAACGGATTTTATCCTCTTTCTAGTCGGCATCCAGAATAGTCAATATTTTCCCAAACTCTAGTCTATCGGCTGAATCCTTGCTCACCAAGTGATGTGGATCAAGGAGATACTTAGATAAGTCATCTAACATGTTGGCTAATCAAGGATGATACCTTAAGAACCTTGATCACCATCAATATCTTATCTGGACTAATTCTGATGCTCTGTCTGTCAGTTCTTCCTCTGTCTGCTCTACCAAACTGGACCCCAATACTTAGATACTCATATCTCTTCACTCTCTTATCACCGGAGGCTCAATCCCTGGAATCTATCAGTCAAGGTATTCCTCTTGACTTCCCCAAGTCCATACTTTACAAAGATACTTCCTCTAAGAGATCCGGACCTGACTGTCGGATCTTGCTGCATACTCTGTTCTTGGTCACCGGACTAGAACATTCTTCAATCTGACTTCCAGTATGAGCACACCATGTCCTGCAAATGGGTGGGATGAACTTGGTTGCCATCAATGACAACAATCATGAAGCCATGTAATGTCTCTTGCCAACAATCTCCCCCTTTGGCATTGATGGCAACACTTAGTAAAAAATGACTAAGTGTCACTATACTCCCCCTTGGCTAATGCTCTGTTCTTATGCACATTTTTTGGAGCTCCCCCTTAGCTGGACTCCTCATTTTTCACTGCTCCTCACTCCCCCTTTGACATCAATGGCAAAGGGTGGGGTCCGCATACCAAAATTTCAAAAATAATCTATACTTAGCCACATAAAACATATATACATGTTTTCCCTACATATATTGAAATGTATCTGAAAAAGTGGTCTTTAGCTGTACCACTTCTGTCACCCAACTATCCTTCATCCTATCCAAAATTGAGATGTGACCACTCAACAAAAATGCAAAAGCTTCTGCCCTTTTTAGATCTGTCAGATCACTGGTCCGGGCTGTAGTCTGAGCATCAGTTAGGGCCTCATGCATGGCCTCTAACTTAGGGATAATGATCCCTCTAAGTTCACTCAACCTACTTATTCTATTTTTCTTTTCCTTCTCAATTTTCTTAATTTCATTCAAGACTACAATAGTCTGATATTCTTGATTGATTACGGGAGATGAGAGAGGATCAAAACTTTGAGACAAACTTAGTAGTTTATCTTCTTGCTCTTTTACTTTCTTATCAACATCTTTGGTCACTTTGGACCATGATAAACAAAATTTATGAATATTTCCACCATCTTTGAGAGCATTTTCTAAACTCTTTATCCCAATATTCATAACTCTCCTATCATTTGAGATTCAACCCTGTACTTCAGAGAATCTCTTATCTAAAGATTCTTTCCTGACTTTCTCTTCTGCTACTTTCTCTAAAGAATCAAAATGTGTATTAATAGAATTTACAAGAGACTTTAGATTACCGGATGTGGATGCTATAGGATCCTTTTGGAAGGATGGCATGATCTTTTCCAGTACACCGGATGTAGTTTCTATGAGCTCATAGTCTTCCATGTGAGACTTCAACATTTTTTCTTTTGCCTTAGCTTGAGTGAAGGAAGCTAGTTTCATGGTTTGGACTAGAGAGAAGGAATCAAAATTGAATGGACCTTGAAGCAATTTCGGTTCATCAAATTCCATCATTTCTTTGGTCAAGAACTCTTTGATTGCTTTTGCTATGTCTCTTGCTAGAGATAGAATTTTCTCCTCTTCTGTAGCCTTACCACTATCATCTGTGGCCTTCTCTGTTGGAGTTTTCTCTCCTTTTGCAGACTTGCTGCTGTCATCTTCTTTCTCTTTTACTTTTTGACTAATCTTCTCTTGTACTCTTTCTTTTTCTTTCAATCCAGAGTCTGTAGGGGAAACTGGAGGGGAGATGTTTGTTTGATCATGGACCTCTTCTTCCGGAGCAGAGGAATCTAAGTCCTTACCTTTTTGTTCACCTATCTCCTTTACCTCTTCTACCACTGTCTCAGTAGATTCTTCTTTGTTATCCATTCCTGAGGGATCATCGCTTAAATCCTCTACAATAGGAATATTGAATCTTTTATAAGCTTTCCAGAGGATTTCTTCTATTTCTTTTGCCACTTTATTAGTTTCTCCAAGCATGGGCTGATTCATTCTAGCCTTACTCCGGAACTCATCCTTGCAATCTTTGAAGATCATATTCATTTGCTTCTGAGTGATTGAACGAAAGAGCTAAATGGCTATCTATTCTCAGATCTCAAGATCCTTTGCCCTAGCATTATTTTTTCTTATCTCTAATTCCTTCTCTAGGCTTTTGGGAATGAGAGATATAATTTCAATAAAAGCCTTATTGTATATGTTCAAGTACTTAACTGTGGCTTCCTCCAAGATCTTTCTATCTGTGTCATTGTATGCATCATAGAATTTGTTATTGGTTGTAGGTTCCCATCCATAGTAACTACTTTAACTATATCATCTAAGGATAGAGTGGGCCTTTCAACAAACTCTTATGCCATCTCTTCCTTGTCTTCACCAGTAGAGGGTTCACCAGATACTTTCTTCTTTTTCCTCATTTTCCTTACCTCCTCATCTAACTCAATCTCTTCATCATCCTTCTGACTGATGTAAGACCTTGTGGCCTTTATCTTAGTTCTTTTCGCTACTTTACCGGATGATTTTGCTTCCAGTTTTGATGTCTTTAAGCTTTTATTAGTGGTAGGTCCAAACCTCTTAGAGGATCTGGTCCGGGAGGGTGCTTCTACCGGATCACTTTCCTTTTCTGCTTCTTCCTTCTCTTTCTCTACCCTTTCCATCTTCTCTCTGTTAGTATCAAGTGCTTCTTTGATATGCCAAATCTTTTGGCAACATTCTTTACTTCTTTTCTCACTTTTCTCTTTATCTCCGGTTGTCTAAGTTCCACATGAATCTTTACACTCAACTCTTCAAAGGTTCCAAACCTTTTTGCCTTTAGATCCTTGGGCTGACTTAGCATGTGCTGAACATGTAGCTCTACAATTTTCTCATCCACTTCATACCCCATAGGCATGATCCACACTATTCTTGGTTCCACTGCCTCCATTAGGCACTGATCAATTTCTACCATAAAGCAGATTGTATTCTTATATTTGCAACTAAGGATTTGAGAATTCTCTCTCTGGCTTGCATCATGTTCTAGAAGTTTTTAAAGTATCCCCAGAGTGTTGTATTCTATGCATTGGCATCACCAATTCCATGTAGATAGTCTCTGATTTGAATTGCTACTGGTCTGTCATTCTGCCATATCCACCCATTAGATCCAGGTAGCTCATTCATGTAGTAGAAGAATAGACAAAGTATCAAGCCACCATATTTGAAGGAGTTCTTCTTATCCTTCTTTATCTTCTACAGATTTTCCAAAAGTTGGTTTAGAAGGAGCTCACAGAGATCATAGTCAGCATTCTTCCTTAACATTTCATAAGTAGTATATACAGTAGTTCCGAATACTAAATTCTCCCTATTAGAGTGATATATCTTATATCTAATTATCATTGATGCAAACTTGATATCTGGATCTGTGATATCCTCAATAGTCATTGCTCTTTTATCAAACTTCGATCCGGTAGCCTCACTAACAATTTGGTTTTTGACAGATTTGAGTGTAGGCATTCCATCGGTTGAGTGTAATCTAGTTACAACCCTAATTACATCCTTAGTGATCTTAAATGACCTATTCAACCACATGAAGTTGTCATGCATTCTACTCAAAACATATCGGACCCATTCATCTTCCGAAAAATAGGGGAAATGAATGCATTGTGCAAAATGTTTGTCCCAGATAGCCTTATACTATGGTTTGAGCTCAAATGAGTCATCAATTAACTGATTGTGATAGATATCCATTATCTTGGATTCTCCAAGCTCTTCAATATTCACATGAATGTAAACCCTAACATCTTCAACATGCAAAATACCATGCAGAATGCTGGAAAATGCACCTGAGGGATCCACTTCTAGAGATTTGTATGGATGCTTCTTAAATTTAGGGCGTGGCCTATCAGAAATCTTCACCACATTCAGAGTAGCCATCTTTCAAAGATTTGCAAAGAGATATTTAAGAATAGAAAATACCTTTTACACTTCTAGGTTTCACGGAGTGAGCCAGATCGATTGCTGGATGAATCAACTTCCGCATATGATCTTTGATGGGCTTAAGGAAATTTGTTGCAGAGCTCCTTTTCACTTCTTCTTGAATGCAGAATGAACAAATGTTTAATAAGAAAAACCCTTATATTACTCTGCAAACCCTAATACCAAGTTGTAATAAATGCTCAACTTAAGTCATTCCAGTTTGCCTTGTTTTCCTTATTTGAATGACTTGATGAACCGAAACAATCTTGTTCTAAGCATCTTGCGGATCTTCCATATCTTGACCACAATTTATTTAGATGTTTCTCTGAGAACCCTTTAATCCGCAACTCTCCTTGTGCCAGTTCCGTCACCAATTAACTAGCTGGGGGAAAAATATTTTTCCTTGTGTCTCCCCTTGAGCCAGAGCTCACTTTTTAATTTTTGGAAGGAATATCAGCACCAGATTTTGGTGCAGATCCATCCCCTACATTTTCTATACTTCTCTTCACCCAAATCTTGTTCATCTCACTTTGAACTTCATCCACATTCACTTTTCTTTTTCTTTTCTCTTGATTATGATTAAGATGCACTGGACCCCTTTTGTCCTGATTCTTGCTTCTACAAAATTTGGCAATATGACTGGATCTATTGCAATTGTGGCACACAACATTTCTTTGCATATTTGAATGATATGCTCTTGATCTGCATTGATCAGCCATATGTCCCATTCTATTGCATGCAAAGCATCTACCATTGAATGAATTGTTCATTTGCATATTTTTGCATTCATGAGATTTGTGACCATACCTTTTGCAGTTGAAACACTGTCTGGAGAAGGATGTATTAGTCTGATTTATTCTCTTTCTGCACTTATTAGCTTTATGACCAAATTTATTGCAGTTTTGGCAGTATCCATTGAAGGATGTATATTTTTGAGCATTAGGTTGCCTTACCAGAGGTCTTCTAGGCCTGTTCCTTGGATTTCCTGATCCAAAATTCTTCTGACCGGATCCGGAGCTTTCACCTTTCTCATATCCCAAGCCACTCTTGTCATCTACCCTCTTTTGGCTTTGAAGAAGGACTTCAAGTTGAGCAGAGCTTATCTTGAATTTTTCTTTGTATTCATTTGCTGTTTGAAGATCCTTTTTAAGAGTGTCTATTTGATCCTCAAGTTTTTCTTCATTATCTCTAGCATCTTCAAGATCAGATTCTAGATGCTTGATTATTATATCCATTTTGTGGTAGTCTTCTGATTTCTCTTTGAGAGATTGTCTTAGATCATCTTCAGTTTTTCTGTTTTCTTCAATTTCTTGAGTGAATTTTATAACTCCTAATTCCATTTCATGTCTTACCATAATGATTTCTTTTGATAACTTTTCACATAACTTGGTTTTCACCTTTAGGTCTTCATTTATATCATTGGCTTCACCTTGACTTGCCAATTGCTAAAGTAGATCCTTTCTCTTTTTCATAGAGATACTCAGTTTGCCTTTTAGTTCATTTATGAAATCATCAGCCTGTTTGAGTCTTTCCTTCAATTCATTTACTTCAGAGTTAGATTGTTCAAGATCATCTAAGGTAGTCTGAAGTTGTTCCCTCATACCATACACATCCATTTGAATTCCCAAATCTTCCTCAAGATGTTAGGCTCTGTTTGGAGGAACTTGGCTCTGATACCAATTGTTGATAACTGAGAGGGGGGGGGAATCAATTATCTTAATTATTTTAACTTTTATGTTTTTCTTTATCAACTAGTACATAATCAAAACACATAAGCTTAAATGAACATGAAAGCAGAAATAAACTCAGTACACATGACACAATGTTTTTGATGTGGAAACCCTGTTAAGGGAGAAAATCATGGGGTGATTAACCCAAGAATGTATTCTCTGTTAGTAGAATAGAAATACAAAATGGTACTTGCCAATTAGGGCTCACTGCTTGAGCACACTGCTCACAAGAGGCTCACTGCCTACAAGAGACTCACTATCTACAAGTTATAAAGAGAGTAACAAGATACTTGAACTGATGAGAAGCATCCACATATGCTATAGTTCAGTTCTGGTTAGGCTTTGTATACTGATCTACTGCACTTCATTCTTCCTTTTCTTTTGTGCTGCTGTCCTTTCACATACCGAACTTGCCTTACTGCTTTCACACTGTTCTTCTGCTTTTGTTCATACACAACAACATACAACACACACCTTCATATCCAAATCCATCTGGTATATATATCTACACAACAGATTTTATCCTCTTTCTAGTCGGCATCCGGAATAGTCAATATTTTCCCAAATTCTAGTCTGTCAGCTGAATCCTTGCTCACCAAGTGATGCGGATCAAGGAGATACTTAGAGAAGTCATCTAACATGTCGGCCAATCATGGATGATACCTTAAGAACCTTGATCACCGTCAATATCTTATCTGGAATAATTCTGATGCTCTGTCTGTTAGTTCTTCCTCTATCTACTCTACCAAACCAGACCCCAATACTTAGATACTCATATCTCTTCACTCTCTTATCACCGGAGGCTCAATCCCTGGAATCTATCAGTCAAGGTATTCCTCTTGACTTCCCCAAGTCCACACTTTACAAAGATACTTCCTCTAAGAGATCTAGACCTGATTGTCAGATCTTGTTGCATACTCTGTTCGTGGTCACCAGACCACAACATTCTTCAATCTGACTTCCAGTATGAGCACACCATGTCCTGCGAATGGGTGGGATGACCTTTGTTACCATCAATGACAACAATCATGAAGCCATATAGTGTCTCTTGCCAACATATTTATGTAGACCGAATCGTGTCATTTTTAGGCGTATACACTTTCTATAAGATGACATTATTGTCATAGCTCAACTAGGTTTTCTATGCAAAGGCTTTAATGCATGGGATGACAATAAAAACTAGGTTTGAGTAAAATGCAGGTGTAGGTCGTTCCCTTGGTTGATATGGTAGAAATAATTTAAGGTAATATAAAAATGTAACCAAAAAAATAGATACAGAAATTACTTGGTTAAAATTGGGAGGTTTTTTAATTACACTGGTGTATGAATAGGAGGTATCAAAAACATCAATTTGTGGGGTTGAAATAAAATTAGGGGTCTATTAGTGTACCGTATGAATATATGTTCTATGCCATTGGTTTAGTAAGTGAGTCACTTGGGGCTATTTGTTATAAATCTCACATTTTACCATATGCTAATACATGCAAGTGCTGGTATTTTTTAGATAATTAATATGGATAGATTTATTATATTAGAAGATACTACAAGCCTCACTAAACATAGTTGATTTAGTATATAGGTACCTTGTCCATGAAACTACCCATTTTGTTATAAGGGTTTAGCCCTCATATTTCCAATATTAATGTAATATTTGTGTTTCTAAGAACATATTTTGGAGAAGCATTTCCTATGTTATTTTGTTTTATTTATAGATGTAATCCATATTTTGGGTTTTTTGGCTCCACCATTATTTTATTTTGTGTAGAGTGTTGTAGGTATGGTGCACATCATAATTGGTATTCTAGTAATTCTCTTCCCATGTTTTGTATTATAAGGTAACATTGTTAGTCAACTAAATTCTCCTTGAATACTTAAAAATGAGCTTCACTAATTACAAAATTTCTAAAAAATAGGTTAATTATCTATAGAGTTAAATATTCACGTATTACACCTATGAGTTCTATTTTCATTGATATAAAAATGTTTCTATGTATTGAATCAATAAGGGTTATGAAGGATATGGATAAATTTAATTATACTTATTGTTTTAGTTGAATATAAAACAATCATATAACTTCAATTACAAACAATTACCTCCATTGTGACAAGTCATGAGTTCAAGTTTGAAACTTATCTATTTGATCCTTGTTGAGATAATTATCCAAGAGAGTGAGTTGATATACTTTGACAACCCTGTATTATACAATGGATTAATTTTTATTTAACATCATCCTAACATATATTTTCTAATATATCTTGAAAGGTGAAATCCACATGCAATATGATCATTTTCAACTCTACTAACTTAATTTATTGTGTTGCATATTATATATGCATGTTCAAAGGAGAAAGAGTACACATATATTATTAGCATTGAAGACATGTAAGTGAAACTATAGGATAGAGTTAAAATAAATTTTAGTTTAACTTCTTGGTGATTGCATAAGGCCGATGTTAATGTGTTTTAGCTTCTTACACATGGACCTTTGAGGGTTTTTTTTCCATAATTATAGTTCCTCACATTATCACCATTACTCAATATTTGAATTAATATAAATTAAGTGTAATACTATTTACAAATATTAAATCATATTTTTCTTAGTAGAATTATGCTATTTATAAACTAAATTATATTATACTAAACTTGCGATACGATGTGAATAATGTTTTTACTTGCATTATGTGTTTTTATTAAAAAATTATTTAGCATTTTTATTAAATTTATTGTTGTAATGTTTTCTCAATCATAACAATTAAAAGAGTTATGTTCAATAACATGTGAAGAGTTATACATCTATATCCTTTTTAATTTTGGAAGACTTAAGGTAGTGACACCCACATGAAAAGTAGTTTGTTTGATAAAGTTGTATAGAACTAGGTTGTAGCTATGTTGTTTTAAGTAAAACCTTTCATTTATGCATATGCATGATGATGTTTATAGTATTAAACCATAAAATATGCACATTATTATTTGATTAAAAATCTTTAGATAATACATATGTTTGTAGATAGAATATCCTATACATGGTTAGATTTGTAATCTTTATATTTGAGCTTCTACTCTAAAAATGAATGCTAAAATATTATATTCTTATTTGATACTTTAAAAAAAACCAATACATCTCCACTTATGGTTAAATATTTTTGGGTTTCTACTCAACTAAAATTTTCTTATGGTAATAAAGTAGTGTATCTCACTACAATGTGATGGTAAATGCTATACAAAATATATAAATGAGTGAAAAATTATTAAAATAGTTTTACACATAAGCATGAAATTTGGGTACATGAAAAAATTGTTTTCTTCTATATAATATTAAATATTCCATGTCTTATTTAATATTAAAAATTTTGTAGTTAAGAAGTTATTTATCATCACAAATATATATTTACGAATATGCTTAGAATTGAAATATTTGCATAAAATCCATTAATATTAATACTCAAGGCTTGATTAAAAGTAGAAATGAAATGCATATTTTTCATTTCTTGTTTATGTTTATCACCACCAGCTATACTATCCATTAATATCAATACATAAGGTTTGGGTAACATTGAAAACTATGTGTATCTATGATTTCTTGTTTATATTTATGCCAGTATAAAAATATATAATATAATTTAGAAGGATTATCTAGAATATTTTCAAATAAACTATTTGTTTTGATTAATTGAAAGTTAATTTTGAAAGTAAAATTATTTTCTAAGTAAAAATTCTATCCAAATCACCTGTAAACACCTATTTGTTGGTATGCATTATAGGTTTTTAAGGTAGTAAAAAAGTTTATTTTTATAATTACAAAGTAGAACCTTTGATTTAATTGAATAGTCTAATATATTTTATTAAAAACTAATCTATATATATTATATAGCTAAGACAAGCTAACATAGTCATTTTTAATAATGAAGAGTGAGGGCTATTGTTGTAATGAAAGGTATGTTTAATGATTTAAATTTTTTCTTAGAACTACTTTTCAAGTGTTTCATTCTTAGGTGAAAAGTTTATAAATATATAGATAATTTTTAATTACAATCATTATATCTTACCTTGATTAGTATGGATGAATATGTGCATACCTACCTCATGATGTATGCTTAACAAATGATGTAGAATTATTAAAAATATTGGGTAGATTTAGAATCACATTAGTAAATACCTTATTATGATGTTCAATAGTATTCCTATTTGAGTGCAAATTCTAGAAATAACCCATTATTAATTTTTATATGGCTTCTATATAACCTAGAAAGGTAATATTTAGCATATAACACAAATGATGTTTCAAATATTTATTTTTTTATTCGACCTCTCGAAAACAAAATAAATCATTTGCTAGAATCCTTAAGTCACTTAGATCTATAAGACATGAAATATGAATGATACTAATCCTAAACTTGAATAAATTATGATATAAGAGTATCCTTGTGTTAGCACAATCTTCCATCACCCAAAAATAGATGTTAAACTTCCCAACATATGAGCTTATCTTGTACATACCTTGTGTGTGGTAGTTTCCACATAAACTAGCTTAATGACACACATTGTGTGTGTTAGGTGGCTTTTTGTGTCATATGCATTTTGACTCTTGATGGTTCATCCCTATGCTATCTATTGAGTTGTTATTTTGTGAAGACCCACCATTGATCCTTCACATAACCTATTTTCTAAAATGTACTTCATAGTGATCAACTAATGTCAAATTTTAGAGAGTTGGTCATTCCATCAGATGGTGTGATTAGATATTTTGATAACATACTAATAGAATTATAAGAATGTCAATTTAAATTTATTAAGGAATGGATAGATTTTTCTTTGTCAAATGACACCTTATTGGTTAAGCTACCTTTCTAGTTGCGCATTTACTTTAGTGACCAACTTCTATTCTATGTGACAGTACAAGTAGCTTACATTATATAATGAGTTCTTATCATTTGAAGAGTTACTATAGATTAGCTAGGTTGGTTGTTGGCTATTTCAACTAAATTATTGAATTGTAGGGTTTTTCATAGAGCTTAGTGGTTGATTATAGTTGCACAAAGAGCCTTTCATGTATATCTCTAGGTTTGGGTAGCATATGAATCAATGTGAGATCATCATGGGCCAGACAATGACAATGCAGGAAAAAATTATGCAAAAGTGTCGGCCAAAATCGTGAAACTCTTTGCTAGGCTTAGATTTTGACTTTGTAAGTGAAAATAAAATGGATATTGGATTTTCCAAAATGGATTATTTTTTATGAAAATAAAATAAATATCCATTTTTAAAACAAAATAGATATTCGTTTCCATAATGCATATCCATTTTAGAAAAATTGGCATTTGTTTCTAAAATAGATATCTCTTCCAATAAAAAATAGATATTTGTTTTGGATTTTTTTTTTAAATTTTGGCCCCAAAGAACTACAAATTGCATGGGAGAAAATAGATATATATTTTTATCCATTTTGGTTTTAAAAATAGAATTTGAATTTCACATTTTTTGACTAAGTTAGGTTTGTTAAAAATTAATTTTTAATATTTTTAAAAAGTTGCAGTAAAAAATTCATGACTAATATCTAGAGTGTGTGTGTGTGTGCACGCGTGTGTGTGCATGAATGTGTGTATGCGTGTGTGTATATATATGTGTGTGTGTGTGTGTATAGAGAGAGAGAGTGTGTGTGTGCGCGTGTGCACACGTGTGTGTATGCGTGTGCATATATGTATATGTACACACACACACATATATATACACACACATGCATACACACATGCGTGCACACGCGCACGCACACACACACACACTCTAGATTTTAGTATATATATACTAATATCTAGAGTGTATGTGTGTGTGCACAAGTGTGCATATGTGTGTATATATATATAGAGAGAGAGAGTGTGTATGCATGTGTATATATGTGTATGCATGTGTATATATGTATATGCATATATGTATATATGTGTATACATATACATATACATATATACACACGCATACACACATGCGTGCGCATGTGCACACATACACTCTCTCTCTAGATATATATATATGTATATATATACATATGTATGTATATACATACATACATATATATATATGTATATACATACATATATATGTATATACATACATTTGTGTGTGTGTGTGTATATATATATATATATATATATACATACATAGACACATATATATATATATATACCTACCTAAATTAGTTTTTTCTACAAATTTTAGTAGTGCCTTATTGAACTATCCAAATTTTTTCAAGTAATTTTTTTTTGTTTTTGAAAAAATTAGTAGCCCATAAACTAGATTCAATTTTCTAAAATATTTATTACTATATATTTTCAAATTGTGTAGATACCCGGTACAAATTTTCTTGTGAAGTTTCTTAAGTCTATTTTTTAGCATTTTTATTACCACTTAAAGGTATTGTTTGGCCCATGATGAGAATGCACTTTCCCATAGTATGGTTTGGGTTTCAAATATTAGTGGCCCTTATATTATTTCCATTCTTCTCTATAATTTCATTTGGTTTGAATTGTTGCCCCATTATTTCTTCCTTATTTTACTTCAATTTATGTTCTATATGTGTTTGTTTGTTATTTTTTACTTGACCCTTGAGATACATCTTCAATAATTTAGTACATCAAAGTTCTTTATGTTCTAAGTCATAAAGGTGAGCTCATGAGAGTTCCATTATTCAACCTTTTATGTAAAGTGTTGTCACATTGTAGGTGAACTAGTGGATATGGATCAATGAGTAGGGAAAAGAGGTGCATGGAACCAACAAGTAGCCTATGTCATAGATCTAGCTGATGGGTTGGGATTTATTCATGTTCATCCTAAGGCCATCAAAATTACAAAATGAAGAGATCATGTGGCAATGGAAAACATCAACAAAGATGAGAGAAGAGATTTTGATATGCAAGGAGGTTCAATAGATTCAAATGGTTAATGAGGAGAACATCAAAGTAGAGGAAATTTTCACTATCACCTTCTTGAAAGTCAATAGAAAGTTAAGGTTTGATAGGATAAAAAATAGATCACCTAAGACATACTACCATGAATTTGAAAGGACATGTTTCCTAGTGGTGGGACTCAGTTTGTACTAGAGTAGAAGTGCAAGATCTTATAGTGGGATCACATGGTGTCCAATTTTAAAAGGAATTTTATGCCAACCAACTATGTATTGGATTTTTACAAGAAGCTCACAAACCTATGCCAATGAGAGACATATGTGAACGAGTACATAAAGGAGTTATATGGACTATGTATGCATGTTGATCATGTGGAAGATGGAATTAAGAAAGTGTCAAGATATGTGAATGGATTGTCCATCTCCATCAAAGATGAGATGTGTTTTCTTACCATTTAGTCCATTGAGGAGGCCTACCAACTGGAACTCAAGGTAGAAGCCAAGTTGTCTTATAGAAAAATGGAGTGTGTAAAATAGTTGTAAGGTAAATGATGGGAAAATAAAGAAAAGTGTCAAGTGGCGTACCTTTATGTATAAGAAAATCATAGAAAATAGTGGTGTGACATCAAGCACAAAGAATGAATCGATCTCCAATTGAGTGGAGATAGAAGACAAATACATATAAACTAGAGAGAATTTGATGATGTGCAAGGTTCTATTGAAACCCACGAACAATGATGATGAACCATGGTTGAGGAAGAACTTATTCCAAACTAAGCACAACTTAGAAGGAAAGGGCTACAAGCTAATCATTTATGGAGACAACACTAACAACTTAGTATCCACAGTGACGGTGCAAATTTTAGGATTGAAGACTTATGCATACCCCACATCATATAGATGCTCTTGGTTCCATAATGGACATCAACTCATAGTGATAGATCAATGACGAGTTGCATTATATACTAGAGGATACATGAATACATTTTTTATGGCTACTTTCCATGCATTACTAGGAAGGTCATAGTAGTATGATGGAAGAAAATTCATAATGGGCACATGAACACGTGTACCATTAAGATGGGAATAAGTTTGAGCTACTTCCCATGAAGGATGTAGAGAATTTCACATAGAAGGGCAATGTGTTGTTGTTCAAAAAAGCATTTTTTTCAAGGGGATGGGAGACTTGCATGACTACTATATAGTAGTAGTCAATCTCATGTAGGAGTAGATGGAGCCACACATCTTAGAGGAGATAGAAGTTTCCACACTACTCAATAAATTCATGGATGTGATTGGAGAATGGATTCTAGATAAATTGCCAACAATGGATAACACCCCACACTACATGGATCTAATTGTAGGTTCTAGATATCCAAACAAGGAACTAAAAAGAATGAGTCCTAACATGAGTGTAGAGTTGAACATGCAAGTTGGAGAATTGCTAAAATGAGGTTTGGTAAGGGAAAGCTTGATTTCTTGCATAGTGCCTACAATACTTGTGTTGAAGGATGGAGAGTGGAGAATGTGTAGAAATTTCCACACAATCAATAAGATCACAATTAAGTATAAGTTTACATTATCATGCATGGATGACCTAAAGGATTGCTTGAGTGGAGTGCATTATTTCTCTAAGATATACCTCAAGAGGGGATATAATTAGATTAGGATTAGAGAAGGAGATGAATGGAAGACTAAAGACTACATTCATAATAAATGAAGTCTTGTACAAATGGATGGTAACACCATTTGTGCTAACAAATACCCCAATCAAATTGATGCAACTAATAAATGAGGTTATGAAGCTACTTATCTAGAATTTGTGGTTTTTTATCTTGATGACATTTTGATTTTTAGCAACATATAGGAGGATCATCTTGTACACCTATGGTAGTTGTTGGAACATCTAAGAAGAGAAAACTTATGCATTACCTGAAGAAATGCAATTTAGTGAAGAAGGAGCTAACATACTTAGAATTCATGATAGCTAAAGGCGGATTGCAAATGGATCATGAGAATGTTTTTGTAATGATTGTGTGACCCAAACCATGAAAAATTAATGAGACTATAAATTTATATGGCTTGTGAGCTTCTATCAACAGTTCATCAATAATTTTAGTGGCATTTGTGCACCCTTGACACACTAAATGTAAAAAGATAGCTTTGAGTGGATGACTATTACTTATAAGAGTTTTACATGCTATTGAGGAAAAATGTGATAAAGGATCCCTACTAACACTCCTAGACTTTAGAAAAGTGTTCCAATTTATCTATAATGCTAGTAGAATGGAAATTGTTGCTATATTATGTTAGGACCTAATAGACCACTCACATATTCTAGTGAGAATTTGGATGGGTCATTTTGTTGTGTTGGATGGATTTTAGTGTCCTATATGTTCTATTTCCTATTAGTGCATTGGGCCACACATATCTATTGAGTTCAAGTTATTTTATTTCAAAGATCCATTATTGATCCTTTGCATAGATTATTTCATACTTGTATAATTCACAATTATTAGTTAGTGTTAGGTGTTAAGGAGTTGGCCATTCTATCAAAACACTTTTATTAGGTGGCACAAATAAATCTCCTATTAACATGTCAGTTCTTGAACCAAAAACAAGTAGATAGCTCTTTTTTAGATGACACCCTGTTGGTTGAGATACCTTTCTAGATATGCATACACATTAATGACCAACTTGTATCCTATGTGGTAGTGCAATAGACATGTTTTATATAATGAAATGTTCTAGTCATTTAAATGGTTGTGATGGATTGGCTAGGTTGGCTCTTGGTTGGTTTGATTAAGCTATTAAATTGTTGGATTTTAGGTAAAGTTTAGATCTTGATTGTAGTTGTAGAAAGTCTCAACATATATATATCTAGGATTAGGTAGCATAACACAATTTGGGTTTCACATATTGGTGGCCCTTGTATTCTTTCCATTCTTTTCTACAATTTCATTTAGTTTCTATTGTTTCCCCATTACTTCTTCCTTGTTTTGCTTCTATTTATGTTCTTTATGCACCTATTCAATAGTTGTTCATTTGAGCCTCAAGATGTCGCTACACAAAAATAACAAGTCCATTGAATACATGATATATCTATTATGCTATTTGAAGTAGCTAATCTTGAATTACCCATATATTTGTCACATGTATATGAGTCCTAGATTAATCAATAATGTAGTTATAAATACTGGTTCCTCCTAGTGGTGAGTGAAGATCTCTTCAAAGGCGGCATAAAACATTTAACTACATAAAGTTTAGAGAACATTTTTTATATGATTTATATGACAATTGTAGTGCATTTTGTATATATGTATATATCATCTAGATCAACAATTATAAAGTATTCTACATTTTTGGTGTAATATATATCACCCATCTTTATATTATAATGTAGGGAGATTGGTTTTCCAAATATAGTCGGTGACCATTTTCACATCCCTCCTTTAAATTAAAATAATCTTTGTAATTGATAAATGGTATCGTTAATCGACCTTAGTATAACTTGGGACCCAACTTATTGCAATGCACTATTTGGAAAGTAAAGATGATTGTAATTGCCATTCAACTATTGTTTTCTACTATTTGAGTATAGTCATCATGAGTATGATTTTTCTGATTGAAGTTATATGCTAAGGAATTTCACATAAAGAAACAAGTTGACAAAGTGTAAAATTCATGTAAATTTCATGATCCTGTTGAAGTATACCTTGCTTTAATTCTATTGATAATGAGAGATTAGAGATGGATAGTAAATGGATAGGGAAAAACGATATATCAAGTGAAAAGAGAGTATGAAGAGAGGTTATCATGCTAAGAAATGGCAAAAATAAAACTATAGGACAAAGAAACAATTGAGAAGGATTTGTATGTAGTGGGTGTGTGGTTTGGTGGATATGAAACCTTTAGTGAACTTGTTCATAAGATTTAAAAATCTGAAAGAGGGTAAACAAATTCTTCTTAATGCTTCCGTGTAGCTAAAAGAATTTTACTCGAATTTAGTCTTGTTAAAGAGTCTGTGCAAAGCTATGCTGTAGCAGAAAAACATTAAAACATAAAGAATGTGTGGAACCATATCACAAAAGGAAAAGGAAAAGGAAAAAGCATACTAACTTTTGGTTGAGTTGGGTATAATCATTGATTGTGCTCTAACGTGAGATAAAAATCTTGAAATTGTTTGAAATATCAAAAATAATCAACACAACCTAAACCATTCTTGACAAAACATAAATGATTGCAATAACTGAAACTAAAATGACTTCTAGTCTGATATATATCCTAGCATGAAGTAATTTGTTTGCCATCTACGCTCCATCTCGGCAAACTGATGCAATTTGTGCTCCAATACAAGAAGAAGACTTAGATTAGTGTTGCAATATGGATTCACTATGCAAGAATGAAACTAAAACCAAGTTACAGTCATAGATCACGTAAGCTAGCACAACCAGACAGACTGTAAATGAAATAAAAAGTGTGTAAAGGAGATGCTTTGAATAAACAATGAAAAACACATTTTAGCATTGGATAATTTACCTTTGTCGGTGATTGGATATGGCTCTTTTTCCAACGTAGAAAACTTAGATTGAAGGATACGTGCTCTCTATCTATAGATGTGAAAAGCCGTTGAAAGGAATCAGTCAGCATGTTGAAAGGAATCTGTCTATAGATGTGAGATTTCAATGAACTTGAAAATTATATTGGTTCAGAACCAATTAATTAGCTTTCAATAATCACTGGAAATGTCATTGAAAACAGAGCGGCATCTACACCAACTCTCAAATAAAAAATTACTGAGTACCGTATTTCAACTTATATGCTATTATATCTGGCCAAGGGTTTAGATTCTTGGCTTCAAATATGGGGATTCTTCACAAATTATGATATTCAAGTACCCAAACCATTTGGGGGATTTTACTTATGACATTCTTCCACCCTACTAGCAGTATTCAAGTACTCTTTGTATTTAAGTATACTTTTTGACTGTTGAAGTGGATGATGTTTAGGAATAACTAGTTCAAATTTCTCAACTACTGGCTCGCTCGAACCTATTTCTATCTCTAAAATAAAACACACAAAAATACAATAGCCACTTAATTGGTTTTTTACCTCAAAAATGTGATTTTGTAAGTGAGCTCAAAGGATTTCGTTTTCCTTTTATCATTAAAATAAAAATTGATCTGATGGTGGAAACTAGCTGAAAACAAGTAAGAAAACCCATATAAATTCTAGACAGATAAAGCTACAGAATAAAAATCTATCGTCTGCCATAAAATTCAGGGCATCAGCAATTATATTCAAGATCTTATTGTTTATCAATTTCAGCGGATCTGTACTCACTGTCGAGACGGTTCCAAGCGCAGTTCCAAGTCTGCAGGAATCACAGTTTTGGCATCAGATCCAACCCAAGTGGTAATATTATCTGCATCTGCGCTCCCCTGAGAAGAAGTTTCATTATAATCAGCGAAGCAGCAGGTCCGAGCGGCTTGAGCAGCTGCAGACTGTATATCCCGCGGATCCAACGAAGAAGGGCGAGGAAAAGTGTCGACCAATTCGGGAAAATTAAGCAAAGCATTAGCGCCCTTGAGGGTGAAAGCCGCCACGTCGTGGGCTCGAGCCGCCATTTCTGGAGTATCGAATGTCCCCAGCCATATTCTTCGCTTGTTCTTTGGTTGCCGAATTTCAGACACCCATTTTCCCCAACTCCTTTGACGAACGCCTCTGTACGTCTTACATTTGCCCGTATTTTTTTCCGCTGTTTCTTCTCCTGCCACCTTCATAATCGTATTCGTCTCTTCCATTGGCTTCTTGCCAATCAAATCATCAGTTTCATTACGACTGAAGCGCTGGATAATGAAAAATAATATCACACACCTCTGAACTGGGCACCAGAGTCAAATGTTACAGATGGGTTAAACTAAACCTAAGTACTGTAAGCTCTATTTACGGGTAAAAATAGGAAACCCAGTTATATTTTTGTTAAGATATTTGACACAGGTTTTTTTTCCTGGCCTTTCAACTGATTAAGCCTTTAATTTTGCTGGAGATAGTATCTGATATTGTGACGCAAATGTCGTTCATTGTCTGGATGTGCCATCATTTTCCAACTGAGGCCTCGGGGCATTTGTTGCATCTCGAATACCTCGACGTTGACAGACAAGTCGTGTGTATTCACTTTTTCGGTGGGATATGACTTATTTGCTCTGGTAAAGTTTGTTGAGTGGATTGGGTGCTCATAGTGGTGAGTAGGCTGTGTATAGTACTTCACCCGTGATTTCTAGGGTGGTTAAAAATATTATACCTGTAAAGACATGATATTTCTACAGTTCTCTAATAGTAAATTGGTGAGTTTATGATAGAAAATTGTGTGAAGATATTTATATCAATGTGTTGGAGCATTTTTCATAATTTATTCTTTGGATGAGGATAACAAATTCAGTGTATGATTGAGTTTTGAATTTATTTTCCTTATCTTAATGATGAACTAGGAGTGTGACCAAATGCTAACACAAAAATCTCCCAAAAATCTTTACACAAATCTCTTCTAGAAGCTCAACCATTTGATATTATGCCTACCTATATTAAAATTTCACAGAAACCAAATATATGTGATAGCACAATTTCAAGGTTCATGAACATTATTAATGATTTATTAATGATTGACAAAACTTTTTAAGATATTATTTCCTCTCGAAATGAAAAATATATATCCTCCCCCAAAAGGAGAAGGAGAATAAAATCCCTTTTTACAAAAGTACTCAGAATTTATTTTAGATTAAAAAAAATCTATTAGAAAATGTATTGAATTAAATTTTTCTAAAATTGAATAAAATAATAATATATTTAGTTGAAAATATTATGATAGATAATAGAATGTGATTCAACAAAGTTTAAGAATGTTAGTGGAGAATAGACAAATGCCTAAGAATCAAAGAATACTCTATATGTCACTTTGGGTCATTTCTCTGACTACAAAATTGATCCAACAAGTGTAGATTTGATTTGGTTCCATGAATATAATCTCTACAAACTTTTGTAATGTCATTTCTAGCTCACCTCATTGTCATTAGACTGCCCCCACATAAAAACTAGCTCTAATATTTGATTGTTTGCTCCTGGTAGGGATAATTGCTTCCCTTCTGTCAAACCATGTAAAGATATTGATTCAGTGACTAGATAAAAGATTGAGGGCATCAGTCTTAAACACGCAAGATGCCTTGGTTGCTTATGCAATGGAGGTTCTCTAATAAATGCTCGTGATAATGCATGCAAGTGGTAAACATTTGATAGCTCTAGGATGCAAGAGATCTAGATAATTGAATGATCATTAAATGAACTAGAAGTACCCCTTTATGTATAACACCAAGGGTCACAAACAAAACATTTTCTGTGTTAACTTAGCACACAATGGTCATAAAAAGAGGTAAAGTCAGCTCCAAATTTGAATTTGAGTTTTAAAAGTTGAGTTATTTTTGTGAGTGTAGATTTGACCTTAGATGGGAAAGGGGTAATCCAAAGGTTAGGACAGATCCTTGGGAAAAAGTGTAGATAGAAATAGATGAGGCTCGAGTTGTGTGCTCACTCTTAGCTAAAAACATGTCATTACTACATTTGTTATTGTATAAAGGGTAAGCAAGACAAAGTGAGCCCAAAATGAATGTGGAAAGTATGAGGTATGCATTATGTACGATTACATTTTGCCCCATTTTGCTTGCATTCAAACTATTATGAGATTGCATGTGAAAGTAAATACAAGTAGGCAATAAGAAAGTAAATGCACAGGCACTCATAAAAAGGGTATACATATGGATGAAGATTTTTCCTTGGTACTTGATCTCTTGAAATGCATGCTCCATCTTGGAAACATACAAAACAAAATAAGAAACCTCAATAAGTATCATCCTATAGACATTTAAAACAATAATGTATTTGTCCACAATCGAGAAAAATAAAATAAATAGTTGGTAGGAATAGAGATACCATCCTTGAAGCAACATGGTAGATAGGTAGTGCCTTGGGGCACCCAAAAAGATGTGACACTATCCACATATATAGCTTTAAATTATGTGGTAGTCTTACAACCAAGCTTAGATAAGAGGAACACTAGTGACCTGACATACCCCCTCCAATTAGTTGCATAAAAAGAATGTAAGTAGATTGGAAGAGAGTAGATAATACATTTAAGACAAGATAAACCCCATAAATGTCAATTATGTTGGTGTAATTATTTATTTAATGACACATTATTAAGTTTACTTAGGACATTTTTAATCACTTAGGGTTTCTATCTTGCAATTATAAAAGCAAGATCTCATATGTAATTATTATAATTAAATATCATTATTGCATCCTTATCATGTAAATTTATCATCTTTTCTTTTTTCTCTTGTACAAGGAAATCCTAGGTTTTGTAGGTAATCTTGGGAACTTGAGTCCATTGGCGACTCTTACATGGTGTCAAAGCCTTAGATCTACAAGTGCCTTCTAGAATCTAGAGAAAATCAGGCAAGAGCTATTTGTTAGGTGTATTTTTGTGTAAAACAAAGCTTTTCATTAGATTCAGAGTTGTCAAAATAGTTAGATTAACCTTTTATTTGGCTTTATTTGAGCTTTGGAGGCTAGATCTGTAATGGTTTGAAGCAGGTACTTTTTTTAGTATTTAGAGAGAAGCTAAAATTTTAGATTATTTTGAGTCAAATTTGACCCTGCCATCATGCTCAAAAGGCCCAAAAATCTTAAGATCAATTGCTAATTCGCTAAAAATAGGACCTGGAATCACCGGAGGCAAAAAAATTCCTTCTAGGGTCGTACGACCCCTGTATGACCTGGTTCGTATGGGATTTATTGAAAAACTAAAAAAATTGTAATGCGTCCCTCATTTTGGGACACGCATGCCAGTTTTGGACAGGGTCCCGGCTAGTTTTTCAGCCCAGGCACCCCATTTTTGGGCCCTGTGGCCCCATTATTTTGAGGCTGCAAACTACAAACTAGGGCTGCATGCAGACATAGAGGTTGATGCTCTACATTCCCAAATGCCACTCATTTTTAGTAGCACTAACACATTTGAATACCCCTCCATCCATTCAATGTGACTTCTACCACCTGATCAACCATCATTTTTATCGTCGATGCCTTTTTTTTGCCCCATCCATCACTGCTATCGACACTCGGCCTAGTCACTACTCAACTATGGCTTGATTTCTATTGAGTTACCACCAACCGTCAAAGGTCCACCAAAGCACCACGATTAAGTCATTGGAACAGTGCCAGGGGCCCTTTTTTGGCCCTAGTTTTGACCTAAAAGTGGCCTTTTTGGCAAAAATTATGCAAATGAAGTCAGATTTTTGCAAACAAATAGGCATTGGAAAGTTAGTTTTGACAATAATCTAATGGTCCTAATTATTTTTCTAGATTTTTTCTAGTACAATTTATTGCAAGTAGAAGTCTAGATCACTTTTTGGCTTCCGAGCTCATAACCTTTTTCCACAACCTCTGATTTTTTGTATTCTCATAGCGTTGGAAAGGTATTTAGGAGCTCTACACAACCATCCATGCACTTTTTCTAGATTCAAACCTAGGTATATTAGTTTGTCAATTTTATGCATTTCGATTGATAAATTGGACATATTGGCACTTGGAGAAGTTTAATTTTTTGGTGGGCTTCATATCAACTTCTAATTTGTGCACTTTAGTTTTCTAGTGTAATCATGTTTCCTAGTAAATTGTGGAAATTAAAATGTGATTATTGGGGGGGAAAAGGCATACGATAGATGAATGCATGAAAAAGAAAATTGATGATTTAAAATTGCCAATTGAACTTCATTAGTTGAGACTGTTGTGCATTGCCAATGGCATTAGTTTGCCAAATTCTTCTAATCTAGCATGTGCAGACATTAGCCCATCACCTATTTCTACATCTAAGTCTATGGATGCTTCTTTGCGAGATTCCAATGATTCCTTGCAGTAGGACATTATTGATCTTCTAGAGATAGCTCATTGGGACGTATTTCTACTAGAAATCACATCCTTGTTTGTAGAGTCCCGCATTATAGATTTGGAGGACCACATTGAGGACATTTGTCTTCTATATGATGATAGCTTCAATGGATTTGCATCACCACCATCTTCTTCTTTGGATATTTTCTTCATCCTCCTATTCAGTCATAGTTTGGTAGTGGATTGGAGACATTTGAGTAGTTTTCAAGAGCTTCATTGTTGTCTTTTGATCATGTCTAGAGTTCAAAGATATTTATACTTCTTCCTACATATTCCTATGTGGAATGGGAAGATATTATGCACACATCTATAGTTCTATTTCTTCCCAAGGGGAGCTAAATGGTGTTTGGCATTCATAGATCATCTTTAGTATCCTTTGTCAAGCATTTATCGGCACTATAGGAGACATCTTGAGGATCAACTTCATGGTGTCTCTTCTCATTTCAATTTTGGAAGGGAGCATTTCCTCACATGGGATTCCATCCTTCTCACTTTTGGCAGGGTAGCAATACCTTCTCACTTGATTGTATATTTATGTTGCATATAATCCTTGGGGGTTCATATCGAGTCCTCCATCTATCACTTATTTCATCACTTCTTTTATGTTTTCTCTCTTTTGGAGAGGAGTTTTCTCCCACTAGGTTTTTCTCCTTTTCTAAGAGACTTTTTCACATGGGTATCTAATATGGCCTTGTACCTGGGACCTATCTTTGCATCATTTGCATGTTTCTCATTCTCCCTAAGTTTCACTTAAGGGGGTGTTGGTGTAATTATTTATTTAATTAAACTTTATTAAGTTACTTAGGGATTTTTTAATCACTTAGGGTTTCTATCTTACAATTATAAAAGTAAGATCTCATATGTAATTTTTGTAATCCAATATCATTATTGTGTCCTTATCATGCAAACTTATCCTCTTTGATTTTTTCTCTTGTAAAAAGAAATCCTAGGTTTTGAAAGTGATCTTGGGATCTTGAGTCCATTGGTGACTCTTACATGTTGGAAATAAACCACACCTAGACTGATAATGGACTAGACACAAGGGGCCACCAATAGCAAATGGAAGGTCCTAGGTTCAAGTCCTAGCTAGTCCATATGAGTTGTAGCTCAACAATTGGTACCAAAGCCAAGGCTAGGAGCCCCAAGCACTTGTAGTGTGGCTTAAGGGGATTGTTGGAAATAAACCACACCTGGACTGATAATGGACTCGCTATAAGGGGCCACCAGTAGAAAATGGAAGGTCCTAGGTTCTAGTCCTAATTGATCCATATGAATTGTAGCTCAACAATTAGTGGAAAATATATTGTTGTATGAAACCAAAATGTAATAATATATGCTCATAGAAGCTTCATAAATGATAGGACCAAATTTGCCCATAATGATGCTTGAAAATAGGGCAAGGAATATAACCACGGAGTGCTAGATAAATTTATCCTTTCAGAGTAAGCAAAGGTGAGATATCACCATGAAAATCATAAACCTCATAATCATGTAAGCATAATATATAAGCAAGATGACCATAACATGAACAAAATGGATTAGGGTAAACCTATAGAAGATAAACATAATTTACCCATAGATGATCCTACAACAATGGAAAAGGATATTAATTAGGAATTTACATGTGATCAAAATTCTAAAGATAATCATTTGGATAATAAGTTCCTATAAATGCATCATCATAAGAATATAAATGTAGTCAATGCCATGAATATACCTCCCCAAGTGAAAGATACCATCAAATAAAGTATATATGTGTGTGTGTGTGTGTGTGTGTGTGTGTATATATATATACACATGTATACACACACACACACATATTAGAAATAGCTAGAGCATAAAGCTTAATGAACTACATTTCATCACTAAGGAGGTCATCATCATCCCAATTGTGGGAATTACAATTACTATCAAGTATTTATATCTCATCATGGTATGAGAAAGAACTTTTAGTAAAAGTGCTTGATATATGTGGAATAGGAGATGGATCTTTTGTAATCAATTGTTATTGTACTTGTAGAGTGGGTTCTATTTGTGCTTTTTGAATATTTTTATTGTTCTTTGGTACCCATTTGAAGGTGGTAACTTTAGAAGATGTAGTAATATTCTCATCAAATTTATCCTTCTTCTTTGGCTTCTTAAGATAGGGATGCAATTATTCTTTCTTTCATACATATGGAGAATGAGAGACATAGATATATCTTTTTTTATTTGTGGAGGAGGACAAGAATTATAAGTTTTTTTTTTCTTGAGGAACCTTAAGAGGAAATGAAGAGGGATTCATTTGCTCCTTAATTTTCCTTTCAACTTTCTCTTGATTCTTTCATTGTAGATGTATTTCATATAATTGATGAGCCCTATCTTTGTGTTCATATGGAGATTCTATATAATGTTCCTTACCCTTGATTTTATAGAAAATGTGTATGAGAGGGTCTCAATTTAAAATTTTCAAGTGTAAAATGACTTGACTTAGAAAAAGGTGTTGGCAAGAGACACTATATGGATTCATGATTGTTGTCATTGATGGCAACAAAGTTCATCCCACACATACGCAGGACATGGTGTGTCTCTACCGGAAGTTAGAGTGAAGAATGTTGTGGTCCGGTAAACAAGAACAGAGCATGTGGCAAGGTCTGACAGACAGGTCCAGATCTCTCAGAGGAAGTATCTTGGTGCAGTGCGGATTTGGGGAAGTCAAGAGGACTGCCTTGAGTAATAGATTCCAAGGATTTAGCCTCCGGTGATAGACAAGGAAAAAGATATGAATAGTTGAGTACTGGATTCCTGAGTGACAGTGTGAACAGAGGAAGAACTGACTGATAGAACATCAAACTACTTTCCAGATGTGTTATTGATGGTGTTAAAGGTTATGAAGGCATGAATCATGTTTGGCCAACATGATTAATGATTTCTACAAGCATATACTTGATCCGCATTACTTGATGTGCTAGGATTCAGCCGACAGATCAGAATTAGTGAAAAGATTGACTATTCCGGGTGCTGACTAGAAAGATGATGAAATTACTTGTGTGGATATATATACACAATGGATTTAGTTGTGAGAAGTGTTATGGTGATAGGTGATATGCGAATAAAAGAAGAGCAGAGCAGAAGCAGTAACGAAGGTCTGGTATGTGAAAGGAAAGTAGCATAAGAGAAGAGGAAAGATGAAGTGCAGCAGATCAGTGTACTGAGCCTAACCGGAACTGAACTCAAGCATATGTGGATGCTTCCAATCAGTTCAAGTATTGTATAACATTCTTTTGTAGACAGTGTGTCTCCTTGTAGGCAGTGTACCTCCTTTGTGAGCAGTGTGCTCGGGCAGTGAGCCCTAATTAGCAAGTGCCATTTTTGTATTTCCTTATTCTTCTAATAGAGAATAATATTTGGGTTAATCACCCCGTGGTTTTCTCCCTTAACAGGGTTTCCACATCAAAAATACTGTGTCATGTGTTTTTCCATTTCATGGTATTGTTTGCTTGTTTGAATTAATGTTGCAGTGATTAATAAGAAAGTTCAGAAAGAAGAAATAATTAGGATAACTAATTCACCCCCCCTCTCAGTTATCAACAATTGGTATCAGAGCTAAGTTCCTCCTAACAGAGCCTAACAGCTTGAGGAAGATCTGGGAGTTCAAATGGATGCATATGATTTAAGAGAGCAACTCAAGACTACCCTTGATGATCTTGAACAGTCAAACTCTGAAGTCAGTGAATTAAAGGAACGACTCAAACAGGCTGATGATTTCATGAGAGAACTAAAAGATAAATTAAGTCTCTCTATGAAAAAGAGAAAGGAGCTGCTTCAACAATTGGCAAGACAAGGTGAAGAAAATAATGCAAATGAAGAGCTGACTGAGAAAACCAAGTTATGTGAAAAGTTATCAAAAGAAATCATTATGGTAAGACATGAAATGGAATCAGGAGTTATAAAGTTTAGCCAAGAAGTTGAAGAGAAAAGAAAAACTGAAGATAATCTAAGACAATCTCTCAAGGAGAAATCAGAAGATTGCCACCAGATGGATAGAATTATCAGACATCTTGAATCTGATCTTGAAGATGCTCAAGATAATGAAGAAAAACTTGAAGATCAAATTGTCTCTCTAAAAAGAGATCTTCAAATAGCAAATGAGTATAAAGAAAAATTCAAGATAAGTTCTGCTCAACTTGAAGTCCTTCTTAGAAGCCAAAAGAAGGTAGATGACAAATGTGGTTTGGGATATGAGAAAGGAGAAAGATTTGGATCCGGTCAGAAGAATTATGGATCAAAAAATCCAAGGAACCGGCCTAGAAGACCTCCGGTAAGACAACCCAATGCTCAAAGATATCCATCCTTCAATGGATACTGCCACAGCTGCAATCACTTTGGTCACAAAGCTAATCAGTGTAGAAAGAGAATGAATCAGACTAATTCATCCTTCTCCGGATAGTGTTTTAACTGCAAAAGGTATGGTCACAAGTCTCATGAATGCAGAAATATGCAAATGAACAAATCATTCAATGGTAGATGCTTTGCATGCAATAGAGTAGGTCATATGGCTAATCAATGCAGATCAAGAGGATGTCAGTCAAATATACAAAGAAATGTTGTTTGCCAAATTTGTAATAGGTCCGGTCATAATGCAAAAGTTTGCAGAAGCAAGAATCAGGACCAAAGAGGTCTGATATATAATTAGAATCAAAATAAGGGTAAACAAAAGATGAATGCGGATGAAGTTAAAAATGAGATGAGCAAGATTTGGGTGAAGAAAAGTATTAAGAATATAGAGGTTGGATCCGCACCAGACTCTGGTGCTGATATTCCTTCTAGAAACTAAAAAGTGAGCTCTGGCTCAGGGGGAGACACAAAGAAAACCTTGTTCCCCCAGCCAGTCAATTGGTACCGGAATTGGCACAAGAAGAGTTGCGGATTGAAGGAGTCATAAGGGATATATTCAAACAAATAGTGGTTAAGATTTGGAAGATCCGCAAGATGTTTAAAGATCAGGGTTGATCCGGTTCTTCAAATCACCCGAACAGAGCAACCGAAATAACTTAGGTTGAGCATTTATTGCAACCTAACATTAGGGTTTGCAGAGAAATATAAGGGTTTTCTCATTAATCACTTGTTCATTCTGCATTCAAGAAGAAACGAAAAGGAGCTCTGCAAAAGATCAAGACGATTCTTCATATAGCTCAATCTGGATTTCATCGTGTGCCCTAAACTGCATAAAAGGTATTTTTCATTCTTGATTTTCTTTAGTAAGATTCCGTGATGATGGCCACTCCGAATATAGTAAAGATCTCTAATAGACCTTGCCCCACTTTTAAGAAACATCCATACAAGTCCTTGGAGGTAGATCCCCTAGGAGCATTTTCCAGTGTTCCGCATGGTGTCTTGCACACTGAAGATATTAGGGTTTATATACATGCAAACATTGAAGAGTTTGGGGAATTCAAACTAAGAGACATATACCACAAGCAGTTAATAGATGACTCCTTTGAGATCAAACCTCAGTATAAGGGCATCCAGGAAAAGCATTTTGATCAGTTCATTCATTTCCCCTGTTTTGAAGAAAATGAATGGGTCCGGTATGTTTTGAGTAGGGTGTATGATAACTTCCTATGGCTGAATAGACCTTGCAAGATCACCAAGGAAGAAATTAGGGCAGTAACTGGTTTACATTCCTCTGGAGGAATTCCTGTCCTCAAATTTGTCAAAAACAACTTTGTTACAGAGGCCACCAGATCAAGATTTGATAAGAGGGCAATGACCATTGAAGATATTATTGACCTAGATATCAAGTATGCATCTATGATAATAGGATACAAGATATATCATTCCAGTAGGAAAATTCAGTATCCAGAACTGCAGTATACATAGCCTATGAGATGCTGAGAAAGAATGCAGATTATGATCTCTGTGAACTTCTGTTGAGCCAACTAATGGAAAAGATACAGAAGATCAAGAAGGACAAGAAAAACTCCTTAAAATATGGTGGACTAATAATATGCCTATTTTTCTACTTCATGAATGAGCTGCCTGGATCAAATGGATGGGCATGGCAAAATGACAAACCTGTAGCAATTCAGATCAGGGATTACTTGCATGATCTTGGGGATGCAAAGGCAAGGAATATAGCTCTGTGGGGTTACTTTAAGCAATTTCATAATATAATGCAAATCAGAGAAAGAATCCCTAAATCAGTGGTTGAGAAATACAAGTACACAGTGTGCTTCATGGTAGATATTGATCAATGTCTAATGGAAGCAGTAGAGCCAAGAATAGTCTGGATCATGCCTATGGGGTATGAAGTAGATGAACAAATTGTTGAGCTACATGTTCAACACATGCTAAGTCAACCAAAGGATCCAAAGGCAGAAAGGTTTGGAACCTTTGAGGAGCTGAGTGTAAAGATTCATGTGGAACTCAGAGAACCAGAGATCAAAAGGAACGTGAGAAAAGAAGTAGAAGATGTGGCCAAAGGCTTTGGCATCTCAATGTAGGCACTTGATGCTCACAGGAAGAAGAAGGAAGAGGCTGAGGAAGAGAAGAAGAAGGCAGAAAAGAAAAGTGAGGAAAGTGTTCTGGTAGAAATCTCCACCCAGACCAGATCTTCAAAAAGATCTGCACCTGCCACTGCCAAAAGCTCAAGGGCATCTAAACCGGAAGCACAATCATCTGGCAAAGGAGAGAAGAGAACAAAGACAAAAGTTGCAAGAGCTTATGTCAGTCAAAGGGATGAAGAGGAGACTGAATCTGATGAAGAAATCAAGAAAATGAAGAAGCAGAAGAAATCATCCAGTGAACACTCTACTGGTAAAGGAGAAGAAGAGAAGGAAGAGGAATATGTTGAAAAACCCACTCTTTCCTTAGATGTAATGAAAGTAGTCACTATGGATGGGAACCTGCAACCCTTGACAGAATTCTATGATGCATATAATGAAGCAGATAAAAAGATTCTGGAGGAAGCCACAGTTAAGTTTCTAAACACTTACAATAAAGCTTTTATTGAAATTATCTCTCTTATTCCCAAAAGCTTAGAGAAAAGACTTGAAATAAGGAAGAACAATGCTAGAGCAAAAGATCTAGAAATCCGGGAACAGATAGCTATTTAGCTATATCCTTCAATCGATCCCAAGATGATGAACATGGTATTCAAAGATTCTAAGGATGAGTTTAGGAGCAAAGCAAGGATGAATCAACTTATGCTCGAAGAAACTGACAAAGTTGCAAAGGAGACAGAAGAGATCCTCCGGAATGCATTCAAAAGATTCAACATTCCTATTATAGAGAACTTGGGTACAGAAACAGCTATGGACTTGGAATCCTCTACTCCGGAAGAAGTGGCCCTTGAACAGACTTACATCTCTCCTCCGGTTTCCCCCACAATCTTCAGATCTAAAAGAGAAGAAAGAGTACAGGAGAAAGAAGCAGAGGTGAAAGAAAAAGGAGATGATAGTACTAAGAATGCTAAAGGAGAGAAAGCTTCAAGAAATAAGAGTGCAGAAGAGAAGAAACATCTGTCTTCGGCAAGAGACACTATAGAATCTGTCAAGGACTTCTTGACAAAAGAGAGCATGGAGACTGATGAACTGGAATGGCTAAAAGGACCATTTGATTTTGACTCTCTTTCTCCGGTACAAACAATGAAGATAGCTTCATTTGCAAATGCCAAGGCCAATGTGAAACTCCTAAAGTCTCATATGGAAGACTGTGAGTTGATAGAAGCTGCATCTGGAGTGCTGGAAAAGATCATGCCATCTTTTCAGAAGGATCCCACAGCCTCCTCTTCTGGTAATCTCAAAACCTTAGTGAGCGGTGTTAGTACACATTTTGATTCTCTAGAAAAATCAGCTGAAGAAAAGGTTCGGAAGGAGTTTTTGGATAAGAGATTCTCAGAGGTACAAGGATTAATCACTAATGATAGGAGAAATATGAGTATTGGGATAAAGAGCTTAGAAAATGCTCTTAAGGATGGCAGTGAAATATACAAATTTTGTATCTCCTATTCCAAAGCAACAGTAGAGATTGAGAAGAAAATAAAAGAGCAAGAAGATAAACTACTAAGTTTTTCTCAAAGTTTTGATCCTCTCTCTTCCTCCATAGTAAATCAAGAGTGTCAAACTATTGCAATCATAAATGCAATAAAGAATTTTGAGAAGGAAAGGAAGAACATAATTAACCGAATGGGTGAACTTAGAAGGATTATTATCCCTAAGTTAGAGGCCATTCATGAGGCCATAAATGATGCTCAGATTACAGCCCAGACCAATGATCAGACAGATCTTAAGAAGGCTGAAGCATTTGCTTTCCTGTTGAGTGGTCACATCTCAATTTTGGACAGGATGAAGTAGAGTTGGGCGATAGAAGTTGTACAGTTGAAGAAAACTTTTGCAGACATACTTAAGTATATGTAAGTATGCCATATGTATATACTTATGCGGCTAAGTATAGTAAATTTTTTTAAAATTTTGGTGTGTGGACCCTACCCTTTGCCATTGATTTCAAAGGGGGAGTGAAGAGTAGTGAAAAATTAGGAATCCAACTAAGGGGGAGCTCCAAAAAATATATATAAAGATAGAGCATCAGCCAAGGGGGAGCCTAGTGTAAACACTTAGTCATTTTTCACTAAGTGTTGCCATCAATGCCAAAGGGGGAGATTGTTGGCAAGAGACACTATATGGATTCATGATTGTTGTCATTGATGGCAACAAAGTTCATCCCACACATCCGCAGGACATGGTGTGTCTCTACCGGAAGTCAGAGTGAAGAATGTTGTGGTCTGGTAAACAAGAACAGAGCATGTGGCAAGGTCTGACAGATAGGTCCAGATCTCTCAGAGGAAGTATCTTGGTGCAATGCGGATTTGGGGAAGTCAAGAGGACTACCTTGAGTAATAGATTCCAAGGATTTAGCCTCTGGTGATGGACAAGGAAAAAGATATGAATAGTTGAGTACCGGATTCCTGAGTGACAGTGTGAACAGAGGAAGAACTGACTGACAAAACATCAGACTACTTTCCAGATGTGTTACTGATGGTGTTAAAGGTTATGAAGGCATGAATCATGTTTGGCCAACATGATTAATGATTTCTACAAGCATATACTTGATCCGCATTACTTGATGTGCTAGGATTCAGCCGACAGATCAGAATTAGTGAAAAGATTGACTATTTCAGGTGCTGACTAGAAAGGTGATGAAATTACTTGTGCAGATATATATACACAATGGATTTAGTTGTGAGAAGTGTTGTGGTGATAGGTGATATGCGAATAAAAGCAGAGCAGAGCAGAAGCAGTAAGGAAGGTCCAGTATGTGAAAGGAAAGCAGCATAAGAGAAGAGGAAAGATGAAGTGCAGTAGATCAGTGTACTGAGCCTAACTGGAACTGAACTCTAGCATATGTGGATGCTTCCAATCAGTTCAAGTATTGTATAACATTCTTTTGTAGACAGTGTGTCTCCTTGTAGGCAGTGTGCCTCCTTTGTGAGCAGTGTGCTCGGGTAGTGAGCCCTAATTGGCAAGTGCCATTTTTGTCTATCCTTATTCTTCTAACAGAGAATAATCTTTGGGTTAATCACCTCATGGTTTTCTCCCTTAACAGGGTTTCCATGTCAAAAATACTGTGTCATGTGTTTTTCCATTTCATGGTAATGTTTTCTTGTTTGACTTAATGCTGCATTGATTAATAAGAAAGTTCAGAAAGAAGAAATAATTAGGATAACTGATTCACCCCCCCTCTCAGTTATCAACAAAAGGTACATATCAATATCTCCACTTTCATAATTATATCCCAATGAACATATTTTAAACATTGGTATTCTATAGAGGTTACTACATTTAGTTTCTCTAACCAAGGTATTCTAAGTGACATAGAGAATTTATCCAATGACATATGTATACATATACATATATACATACATACATATATATATATATATATATATCTATATATATATACACACACACACATATAGATATGTATGTGTGTGTGTTGGAGTCCAGGGAAACACTGAGAGGGGGGGTGAATCAGTGTTGTATAATTTTTTACAACTTATTATAACCTTTAATTTACAAGACTCAGATAGAGCAAGACATCAATAAACTATAACATATTTTTGTACAAGTATGATAATGAAAATTGTCAATAGAATCACATAGAAACAAATCATATCATAGATGCAAACACACACACATAGAGGCAAATCATAACACAAGAATTACTAGAGTGGAAAACCCTCATGGGGTAGAAAAACCACTCAAAATCACCTCACTAGCTTAACAATGAACAATCATACAAAGTCTCACTAACTGGTGAATAGGTCTCACTGACTAACATGCCTCACTGGCTACAATATACCTCACTGGTAAATTGATGTCTCACTAACACAATGTACAATCACCATTATCAAATCATCAAGCTTAATGTGCAAGATATGATTGCGATTCAATCTTATTTGCACCATTGTATTTCCTATGATTCATCATTTTCACCAAGATTCAAGTACAATTTTTTAAAATCATCTCACCAAATCTCCTACAGTTTTATATGTCATTCACTTATATTATCTTTATCAAATCTCTTGCAACTATATCTCATTCATTTCTTCTACATTTTCTCATCTCTGCATATCTCAACACACTTTCTTCATCAACCAAGAACCTGCAAAAATAAGATTTTAAATACATCTACTTTACATAACCATTCATCTTCTTTATTTTTGTGATACATTTTCCTCATCTCAAAACCTTTCATCTTCTCACATCAATCTTCTTTTCAATCTTCTCACAAAATAATGTCTTCAAAAACTCTATTTTTGTTCTCAATAAAATTTTCATAATGCATTTGCAAAAAGACTCTTCAAATTCTTCAATCTGCAAAACATAATCTTCAAGATAAAATAAATCATCAGATCATTTCATCTTCAAATTCATACTCAACTCTATAATCTTCATTACAATTCTTTCATCTACAAAACTCTTCATTTTCCTCTTTGCATTTACCTTCACCTTTTCAATAAAAAAAATAAAAGACTTCCATCTCTGCGAAAAAAAACTTCAATAAGCTTCAATCCATTCAGCCCCTATATAAAACATTTCTTTCATAAAATAGCTTTCATAACATTTTATTAATCTACCCTTGAAAAATCTCTCGGATCCTCTTCCATATTTGGTCTTTCTTTCTATCTCTTTTATAAAAAAAAATTAAAAATCCCCTAAAAAAGAACTAAATCTTTACTTTAAAAAATGCCTTCTTAAATAATAAAACTCCTCCTTTATTGTCATTACTGCCACGCAAAGGTTTAAAAGAAGAAAGAAAATCTTCAAAAAGATAGAAAGGAATCTCATAATAAACTGCCCCTATGTAATGCCTAAAAATAGCCTTAAGAAAATCTTATCTGCAATTTCTAAGTTCAAGACATTCCTAAGCATGTCAAAAATGAACTCAAGGAAATGGAAGACAAATTTGAATAATGATCGTTGATTCAACCTTGCGCACCCATCAAGTATTCAAAGGGACCATTTGATAGGAGTTTGGCACCCATCACGCTCATAATAAAGACTTAAGCAAGTGGTGAAATAGATAAAGGGACCAGTCACCCAAACATTTAGAAACCCCTTCTATAGGTAACCATTAGTGAAATGACCCCCGATTGCAGGTCAAAATCAAATTAAAATAAAAGTGCATGACAAGCTCTAAAAAGATAAAAAGACTGTATTAAGAGATTAAACTTTTTAAAAGCTTTGTATTAGAAGCTTCAAATCATACTTCATCATCCAAATATGAGTATCTTCTATCTTTGATGTAGAGTTAAATCATAATAAGAAAATGTGCATCCCAATCTTAAACCACTGCTAATACTTATCTTTCAAGAACTTTTGGGACAATTTAAACATTGTCCCTTTGTGAACATACCTTAATCACCCAATGTGAACTAAGACAATGACATCAACCTTCATCTCAACCAACATGATATGATTCACCTCAACATCAATCTTCAGAGGTCAACTCCTAAATAGGCAAGCACCAACCAACATGATATCATATCCCATTTACCAAGTATGACATAATATGAGCACATCAAATATGAACTTCACAATGAACACCAAACACCCAATGAAGACCAAACTCTTGAGATCAGCTCAACACAACTACACGTCTAAAGCACATCTATACACTCCCTTATTCCTTTCATGAACATGAACCTTGTAGCATGAAGTACATGATAGCCATGAACTAAATCTCTCTTCAAATTTATCACACTTTGATTTAAAGCATCCTTGTGATGAACCATCCTCATTATGAAGAGTATCATAATGCAACAAGTCCAAACCATCTACCTTCAACTCTGCCATTAGAGAGGTCTACAATAATAGAGATCATCATGAGATTTGCATCAACATATCTTTGAAGATCATAGTCATAAGGAAGCCATCATTAAGGTATCCAAAAACATGCATATGAACTCTTCTACAACCAAATGGAGAATAAACAAGTTTGTCATGTCATCATGTGAACTCCTCTAAATGAACAACACCATCATGTCACCATGACAAACTTATGTCCTGATATAAAATATGAAGACTTTGAACATAATCAAACATACTATAAAGTCCTGATGACCCCAAAAGAAGATCTCTGCATTGGAGGATAACCTCTGAACAACATGGCTGCATGAAACACACTTTGTCAGTCAACTTTATATCACAAGACATATGCATTGCATCATATCTGCATCATATATGCATTGCATCATACTTATCCTGATTGATGATCCTGAACCGCCCTTCATTCTGAGGTCTAGAATTATAAATTGAAACAAGAGAAAATCATATCAAACCATGAACATGATAAACAACCCCTATCAATATCAACACCTTGTGAACCTGCAAAACCTTTTGACATCAATGACAATCAATCTCCATCAATATATATATATATATAGTAGAAATAGCTAGAGCATAAAGCTTAATGAACTACATTTCATCACTAAGGAGGTCATCATCATCCCAATTGTGGGAATTACAATTATTATCAAGTATTTATATATCATCATGGTATGAGAAAGAAATTTTAGTAAAAGTGCTGGATATATGTGGAATAGGAGATGGATCTTTTGTAATCAATTGTTATTGCGCTTATAGAGTGGGTTCTATTTGTGCTTTTTGAATATTTTTATTGTTCTTTGGTACCCATTTGAAGGTCGTAACTTTAGAAGCTGTAGTAATATTCTCATCAAATTTATCCTTCTTCTTTGTCTTCTTAAGATAGGGATGCAATTATTATTTCTTTCATACATATGGAGAATGAGAGACATAGATAAATCTTGTTTTATTTGTGGAGGAGGACAAGAATTATAAGTTTTATTTTTTTCTTGAGGAACCTTAAGAGGTAATGAAGAGGGATTCATTTGTTCCTTAATTGTCCTTTCAACTTTCTCTTGATTCTTTCATTGTAGATGTATTTCATATAATTGATGAGCCCTATCTTTGTGTTCATATGGAGATTCTATATAATGTTCCTTACCCTTGATTTTATAGCAAATGTCTATGAGAGGGTCTCAACTTAAAACTTTCATGTGTAAAATGACTTGACTTAGAAAAAGGTACATATCAGTATCTCTTCACTTTCATAATTATATCCCAATGAACATATTTTAAACATTGATATACTATAGAGGTTACCACATTTAGTTTCTCTAGCCAAGGTCTTCCAAGTGACATATAGAATTTATCCAATGAGGGAATTATATCAAATAATATTTGTACTTCCTTATGTCCCACTTGGAGGAAAGATGATTCTTGCAAAGTGTTCACAAGTATGTCAACCATTTTTAATGTAACTCCTAAATATGCATAACTATAGATTGTACTAAAGAAGAATCATATAAATTTTTTTTTTGCATGTATATTATTTTTATTGGATAGATCAATGAGGATACCCTCACATTGACGACCATGTACAAAACCTAAAACAATAAGTGGACCATAATAGTTATTGTTGGGGATCTCCACCTCATAAAATGAAATAACTAGAGGTATGTATAAGGAGATGAAATAAATTACGAGTCATTCCTAGAAATGTATCAATAGTTGTGCAATAAGTGGAAAAACATGATTTCTATTCATAAAATCTCTACCAATATGTGTATGTTCCATAGAATTAGTAGGTGTTAGAAATGAAAGCAACACTACTTCAATGAAAATCTGATTCAAGATAAATTTCAGCAATCTTAAGTGTGCATTAACAATGTAGATTGTAACAAAACATTAATCCCACTATAGAAAAGATGTCAAACATGAAGAACTCAACACAATGACACAATGTTTACATGGAGAAAACCCTTGTGGGTAAAAAAAACTCCACCAGGAAAGAGGCACAAGTTTGTATTAATCTCAACAAGATTGTACAATACATCAACTACACAACTCTCTCCACAAGTCTTCAATCCAACAATATTTTGGCAGCACCTGAGTACCTAGAATCTGTATTGCAGCAACAAATACATGGCAAATACTTATAGAAACATTTTCCAACTCATCCTAGGCATTCATCTTCTTTCTCCTAAGATTCCCCAATATGCAAACATTAAATGCTATCTTACAAGCATCTTCCACTTGTCTAAAAACAACCATGCAAAGGTTGGATGCCCAAGACTAAATTTGGCCTCTTACAGCATCTTATGATGCATCATAACTATCATAGATTCTACAAAAGAGTATCTTTCCAAGATAGGAACCTTGGGCTAAACATAGCAACTTACAAAAAATAAATATCCGTCATATGCATCATAGTGTCATAGAATCTTATGACAGCTTACAACTGTCATAGATTCTTTACATGCACCAAACATTATGACATGCATCATACATACTAAAAATAGTATATTCTCCCAAGGTGGCACCTACACTTATTTAATATTTATTTTTACAATTGCCAACCGTAAATGTCACTACTTAATTACCTCCGATGAATCTAAAATTACCCCTATCGATGAAACTAGTACATCTCCTCATGGATAATTACAAATTACATATAATAAATGGAATAAATACAATATTGGAATTTACAAGGTTAATGGCACCTTATCCCAACATTCTCCCACTTGACATTATAATTGTAAATCAATCCATAGGAAATCAAATGAAAAATAATTAGGCAATAGAAACAAGGCCCATGACCTCTCTGCACCTTACGAACTTCTTTGTGCTCACAGTTTGGTCAATGAATCTGCAACATTCTCCTAAGTGTCTATCTTCTTCAGGTCAATGTCTCCATTTGCAACCAACTCTCAAACAAAGTGATACTGAACATCAACATACTTAGTCCGAGCATGATACTTAGGATTCTTGGCCAAACAGATAGCACTCTGGCTATCACAACTAATCTGTATGATCCTACAATCAAAACCAATACCTGTACACAATCTCCTCAACCAAACTGCCTCCTTAGAGACATGTGTAGCAGCCATATACTCTTCTTTTGTGGTGGACAAAGCAACTGTGGGTTGCCTCTTACTCATCCAACTCACTGCTCCTCCAAACAGAGTAAACACATAGCCACTAGTGGACCTTCGACTGTCTAAGTCACTTACCTAATCTACATCAACAAAACTCTATATGTCCAAAGATTTGTCAGCACTATTAGTACTAGAATAAAAAAAACAATAATCAAGAGTACCTACAAGGTATTTAAACACCCTCTTCACATAGTTCCAATGTTGTCTACCAGGGTTAGACATAAATCTGCTCAAAACTCCCACTGCTTGGGCAATATCTGGTCTAGTGCAAACCATTGCATACATCAAACTCCCTACAGCACTAGCATATGGCACATTAGACATATCCTCAAAATCATCCTCAATCTCTGGACACATATCTATTAGGGTTAGCTGACAGAAGATATCAATTAAATGCAAATAAAGATTAAACAGAGAAATGGAAATACACAGAATTAATAACAGCGAGAGACAAGATTTAATGTGGTTCACCCAAACTCGGGCTACATCCACCAAACAGAGAGTCCAATATTATTATCCAGTAAATCAAACCGATTACAATCAGCAATCCCTGCAACTCAATACTGCTGCAAATGCTACAATACAATACTCAAACCCTAACCCTTGGCCTCTTTTTATCAAGCCTTTTTTTCAGTTACAAAAATTAGGGTTTTCTTATGTCGGTCATAAAAAATAGGATTTTTTAAAGTCGGCCCTAGGATTTTTTAAGTCGGCCTGAACCCCCGTTTCTCAGGGGCTACCGCCCCCGAACCCTCGCTCAGGGCCCAGCCCGGCCCCGAACCCCGGCGAGGATACATGGCTAGTGTACAGTACTTTCTTGATTAGTCGCCACCTACCAATAATCTCCCACTTGGAGACTGATCCTGGACGACACCGCTGCGCATGCAGCTCCCACTGGAAATAAGCACCCTGGACTCTACTGTTCAATTTTTATTGTGTTCAGTCTAGAAGACCAATCGAAGCTGAAGAGGAGCGCAGCTTCTCCCTTGTCACTGCCTTTGTAAACATATCTGCTGGATTTTCATCTGTATGTATCTTTTCCAGCCTTAACTGTCCATTATCCAACACCGACCGAATAAAGTGATACCTCAACTGTATGTGTTTGGTCTTTGAATGCAAGGCAGAATTCTTTGCAAGATGTATGGCACTCTGACTATCTGTATACAAAGAACTGTTAGCCTATTGTTTACCCAATTCTTCCATGAAAGATTGTAACCATATCATCTCCTTGCTTGCCTCTGTTGCAGCGACATATTCTGCATCTGTGGTGGATAAAGCAACCACCTTTTGCAACCTAGAAATCCAACTCACTGATGTTTCACCTACAGTAAAGACATAACCTGTAGTACTCCGCCTGGTATCAATATCCCCTGCCAAATCTGAGTCTACATAACCTACTAAAGCAGTATTAGAGCCCCCAAAACATAAGTGTTTATTAGATGTACCTCTCAAATATCTGAGAATCCATTTGACCGCATTCCAATGCTCAAATCCGGGATGACTCATATACCTACTAACGACTCTGACAGCATGTGCAATATCTGGTCTTGTGCATACCATGGCATACATTAAACTTCCTACAGCTGAAGCATAGGGTATCTTGGACATTTTCTCTTCCTCCTCTTGTGTCTTTGGACACATCTCCTTAGTCAATTTCAAATGACTAGGCAAAGGTGTACTGACAGCTTTGGCATTCTCCATATGGAATCTCTGCAACACCTTTTCAACATAAGCAGCCTGAGATAGAGTCAATTTTCTATTCTTCCTATCTCTACAAATTTTCATACCAAGGATTTGTTTTGCTACCCCCAAATCCTTCATATCAAATGACTATGATAACTGATGTTTTAACTCTCTGATGTGATCCATGTTAGACCCAGCTACAAGCATGTCATCAACATATAAACATAAAATGATGTAGCTGTCATTATCCAACCTCTTAAAATAAACACAATGGTCAGAATTACACCTACTGTAGCCTTGCTCAGCCATAAAACTATCAAATTTCAAATACCATTGTCGAGGTGCTTGTTTCAGGCCATACAAGCTTTTCTTCAATCTGCACACTTGTTTCTCCTTACCTTTGACCTCAAATCCCTATGGTTGTGCCATGTATATCTCCTCCTCCAAATCACCATGGAGAAAGGTAGTTTTCACATCTAGCTGTTCCAAATGTAAATCTTCAGCAGCCACAATACTTAAAACAGTACGAATAGAAGTCATCTTGACAACCGGAGAAAATATCTCATCAAAATCAATGCCCTATTTCTGTGTAAATCCTTTTACAACTAACCTGGCTTTAAATCGTTTCTTACCTCCATCTTCCTCTTTCAACCTGTAAACCCATTTGTTTGGTAAAGCCTTTTTACCTACAGGTAACTTACATAATTCCCAAGTCTGATTTTTCAGCAAGGAGTCCATTTCTTCTTGCATGGCAAGCTCCCACTGAACTTGTGTATTCACCTGCATAGCTTCATCATACCCTTCTGGTTCACCAGCATCTGTTAACAAAATAGAATACAAAGAGGGAGAAAACCTTTCAGGAGGTCTACTTATCCTTGTTGACCGTCTAACATTCACTGGAGTTTGTGGTATTTCTGGTTGTTGTTGCGGAGCATGAGGAGCCACTGGAACATCACTATTTGGAGTATCATCCAGCACCACATAATCCTTTTCTTTCTTCTCATGCTACTGCAACTGATCTTTGTACAACACCTTCTCATTGAATATAACATCCCTGCTTCTCACAATTTTGTGATTTTCAAAATCCCAAAGCCTATAACCAAATTCATCAATGCCATATCCAACGAAGGTACATTTTTTTGATTTTGCATCTAGCTTGGTTCTATTTTTAGAATCTATATGTGCAAATGCTTCACAGCCAAAGGTTTTCATAAAAGAATAACTCACCTTCTTGCCAGTCCATGCTTCCTCTGGAATACCACAACCCAAAGGAACTGAAGGACCTCTGTTAATTAAATATATAGCAGTGTTGACAGCCTCTGCCCACATGTTTAAAGGCAGTCCAGCATGCAATCTCATGGTCCTTGCACGCTCCATTATTGTCCTATTCATGTGTTCAGCCACTCCATTTTCCTGTGGAGTCCCTGGAACCGTTTTCTGCCTACGAATTCCATTAAAGGAACAATAGTCTTCAAATTCTTTGCTACAATACTCACCGCCATTATCAGATCTAAGACATTTTAATCTTTTACCTGTCTCATTTTCAACCAAGCTTTTCCATTTCTTAAATGTTTCAAATACATCAGATTTCTGTCTAAGGAAATAAATCCAGACCTTCCTAGTTGCATCATCTATGAATGTAACATAATACCGAGAGCCACCAAAAGAAGATACCTGAGTTGGTCCCCATACATCTGTATGCACAAGCTCCAACTTTTCATTTTTCTTTTGCTTCCCATCTCTGAGAAAACTGACTCTCTTTTGTTTTCCATACACACAACTTTCACAGAAATCCATATTAATACATTTCAGACCTGGTAAAACTTTCTTAGAATGAAGTACCTTCATACCTTTTTCACTCATATTCTCAAGTCTGTTATGCCACAGTGTTGTTTCAGAACTTGCAACAACTTTTCCAGTCTCTTCCTGCAAACCTGCAGCAACTGTTCCTAAACCTATTTGTTTTTCCTCTATAAAATCTAAAGTAGAAGGAATAGTATGACCTGTACAAAGATATAAGGTGCCTACTTTTACACCTTTTGCTACTACTAAGGCACCTTTTGAAACCTTCCAATTTTTATCAGTAAATGTAACAGTGCAACCTTGTTCAGTTAGCTGCCCTGCTGAAATTAAATTCCTACTGAGCCTTGGAACATGCCTCACCTCTTGTAGTAGCCAATGATTCCCATTCTGCAACTTAATCTTGATTCTTCCCTTTCCAACAATCTGACAGGGTTCATTATCTCCCAAATAAACTAGCCCAAAATCCCCTTGGACATAATCAAGGAAATAACTTCTATGGGGCATAGCATGAAATGAGGCCCCTGAATCTAAAACCCATGAATCATCAGCATTATCTAGGGAAAGAATCAAAGCATCATCTTCAGACTTATTGCTTACCACATTTGCTTCCTTATTGCCTTCTTGTTTGTCTCCTTCTTTATTTTTCCAAGACCAGCAATCTTTCTTCAGATGACCTGGTTTTCCACAATACCAGCAATCCTTCTGTCCTCTGGTTTGGGATCTTTTGTCTTTTGATTTTCCTCATGACTTCCCATGACCTCCAGAACCTTTTCCTCTCTCCTTTGATCTACCCCTGCTTTCTACGTTCAAAACACTGCCTGATTTGGATCCACCTGAGCTTTTCTTACGAATTTCCTCACTCAGAATAACACCAACAACATCATCAAATTTTAGGGTATTTGAACTAGAAACAGAGTTACTAACCGCCATTACCAAACTATCCCAGCTTTTAGGCAATGAACATAATATCAAGAGAGCTCTAACTTTTTCATCAAATTTTACATTTACAAAAGTCAATTGACTGACAATCGTATTAAATTCATTTAAATGACCTGTCACAGATCCACCTTCAACCATTTTTAAATTAAACAACTGCTTCATGAGAAATACCTTATTTGAGGCTGAGGGTTTTTCATACAATTTAGCCAAAGCTTTCATCAGACCATCTGTTGTCTTCGTTTCCGTTATATTGAATGCCACCGACGGTGCCAGGTACAACCGAATGGTTCCCAGTGTCTTTCTGTCAAGAAGATTCCAATCCTCATCAGACATTGTTGCCGGTTTCTTGGCTACTCCTTCCAACGGCCTCCATAAATCCTTTTGATAGAGGTAATCTTCCATCTGCATCTTCTATAACTGATAGTTCTGCCCATTGAATTTATCAACCTTCATTTTACCCTCGTCCGCCATTGCTCCCACTCAACTGTGAGACTTTCCTGCAGACGATAATCGAACACAACCCGCTCTGATACCACTTGTTAGGGTTAGCCGGTAGAAGATATCAATTAAATGCAAATAAAGATTAAACAGAGAAATGGAAATACACAGAATTAATAACAGCGAGAGACAAGATTTAACGTGGTTCACCCAAACTCGGGCTACATCCACCAAACAGAGAGTCTAATATTATTATCCAGTAAATCAAACCGATTACAATCAGCAATCCCTGCAACTCAATACCGCTGCAAATGCTACAATACAATACTCAAACCCTAACCCTTGGCCGCTTTTTATCAAGCCTTTTTTTCGGTTACAAAAATTAGGGTTTTCTTATGTCGGTCATAAAAAATAGGATTTTTTAAGTCTGCCCTAGGATTTTTTAAGTCGGCCCTAGGATTTTTTTAAGTCGGCCCTAGGATTTTTTAAGTCGGCCCGAACCCCGGCGAGGATACATGGCTAGTGTACAGTACTTTCCTGATCAGTCACCACCTACTAACAATATCTAATGAAAGCTTAGTACCAATGGGTAAAGGAACTCTAACTGGGTTACAGTCCTGCAAACTAAACATCTGCAAAATAGTATTCACATACTTACTTTGTGACAACCAAAGCTTTCTGTTAACTCTATCCCTCCTGATCTCCATTCCCAAAATATACCTTGCAGCACCAAGATCCTTCATCTCAAATGCACCTGAAAGTTGGGCTTTAAGCTCACTTATCATACCCTTAGTATTGCTGAAAAATATCATGTCATCAACATACAAAGCAATAACCAGTATAGAATCATCAATACAATAAATGTAAACACAATGATCCTCCTCGCTTCTAACAAAACCCAATTTCAAAACAAATGAATCAAACTTTTGATACCACATTCTGAGGGACTGTTTCAGACCATAAAGAGACCTCTTTAACCTGAAAACCCAATGTTCTTTTCCTTTTACCTTAAAACCTGTAGGTTGTTGCATATAAATTTCTTCTTCAAGATCTCCATGCAAGAATGCAGTCTTAACATCTATTTGCTCAATCTCCCAATCATAAGATACAACAATTGATAAGAGAAATCTAATAGAAGTCAATTTAGCAACAGGAGAGAATATCTCACCAAAATCAACCCCCTCTCTCTAAGAGTAACCCTTAGCTACCAATCTAGCTTTGTACTTCTCCAATGAACCGTCTACTCCAAACTTCTTCTTGAAGACCCACTTACAACCTATGGCCTTTCTTCCTTTGGGCAAACGAAAAAGATCCCAAGTGTTACAAGAGTCTAAAGCCATCATCTCCTCCTGTATGGCTAACTACCAAGACTCACTATCATCTATAGAAATAGCTTCCCTATAGGATCTAGGTTTATCTGTACCAACTTCTTCTGTCACAACAGATTCATCTTCATCACAACTACTCAAATCTTCTTCTTCTTCTTCTTCTTCTTCTTCTTCTTCACCCCCAATCCATCATTCTATTCTTCTTGAGGTGCATCTTGCTACTCTAAATCAAAGTGCACTCTCTTTACCTTTTCATCTTTTTCTTTTGGTTGCTCAGATTCAAAAATAACTCTAAGTTCCCTAAAAATAACATCTCTAAAAAAGATAATCTTGCGGGTTAGTGGATTCCAAAGCTTATAACCTTTGACATTATCACCATATCCAATGAATGTACACTTTTCAACCTTTGGATCCAACTTAGATCACTTTTCCTTAGGCACATGAACAAAAGCCTCACAACCAAAAACCCTTAAATGTGAAACAAAAGGTTTCTTACTTGTCCACACTTCATAAGGTGTCGAATCAAGACCATTACAAGGAGATCTGTTTATCAAGTAGCAAGTAGTACACAAAGCCTCTGCTCAAAAGCATTTATCCAATTGTACATCACTAAGCATACTTCTGGCTCTTTCCATAATTGTTTGAATGGTTCATCCTTTCTGCAAAACCATTCTGTTGTGGTGTATATAGAGTTGTCTTTTGTCTAATTATACCTACATGCTTGCAAAAATCATCAAATTCCTTACAGCAATATTCCCCTTCATTGTCAAATCTTAATATTTTTATCTTTAAACTTGATTGGTTCTCTACTAAGATTTTAAATTCCTTAAACTTAGTGAAAACTTCAGATTTATGTTTCATAAAATAAATCCATATAAATCTAGATACATCATCAATGAAGGTTACAAAATAATGAGATTTTCTGATAGATTCATTATCTACAGGTCCAAACACATCCGTATCAATAATTTCTAACTTCTCTTTTGCTCTATTACTTCCTGAAGGAAATGATTTTCTATTTTGTTTACCAAACACACAATGCTCACAGAAATCAAAGTTCTCATCAGAATAAGAGAAACCATCCAACAATTCTTTATTCTTAATAGTTTTCAATACATTATTACTTGTGTGGCCTAATCTGTGGTACCATAACATACAAGTGTTTTCAGAAGCCTTAGAAACAAAGGTTTAAAAAGAATTGCATGGGAAGGATTAATCACTTTACATTCAATTTTTCAAGTGTCTAAGGAGATCATAAGCAGAACTCTAAGTGACTTCAACAATCTCTAGCAATTCTAAGCAAAGAAAACCCTAATTCAGCATTAAGAGGTATTTACAATTTGAAACCTTACTGTGAACTTGCTTGCATTATTGCGGAAATGGCAACAACTCAAGTAATCAATATCACTGAGAGACCTTGAACCAAATTCAAGAAAAATCCATTCAAATCTATAGAAGTCAACCCTATTGGTGTGTTTTTAGGAGTACTGTATGGTGTAATGCATGAAGGAGATATTAGGGCATACATCCATGTTGCCCTAGAAGAACTTGGTGGTAGCCAACTTATAGATTTGCGCCTAAAACATCTAACTAGTGATGATTTTAATTTGAAGGAAGAATATAAGGCATTGGAGAAAAAGAAACTCATACAATATATAGACTTCCCAACATTTGCAGAGGACAAATGGGTTTAGTATATATTGAGCAGAAATCATGATGAATTCATGTGGCTTGACACACCCTTCATGATTACTAAGGAGGCTATTAGGGCTGTGACAAAATTGAATTCTACAGGAAAGGTGCCTATGCTAAAAGCTGTAAAGAATAACACGGTGATGGAGGCCACCAGAGCCCAATTTGAAAAAAGGGCATTGACTGTTAATGACATTGAAGACCATGCAGTAAGGTTCGCATCAATGGTGATTGGTTACAAGATATACTTCACAAACTGAGGGAACTCTATCTCCGGTACAACCATCTACACTACATATTAGATGGTTAAGAAGAATGTTGATTATGATCTCTGTGAGCTACTCCAGCAACAGTTGGTGAAAAATTTGAAGAAGACAAAGGAGTCTAAATATCCCTTCAAGTATGGTATGTTTATCATCTACCTATTTTTCTATTTCATGAAGGAATTACTAGGAATAAAGAATTTGTTTTGGGTTGGTAATGAACCTATTGCCACACAAATTAGAAATCATTTGAATAGCATAGGCAGTCATGATGCACAGAATGAAGCCCTATGGGGCTATTTCAAAAACTTCCAAAAGGCGATGCAATCAAGGGAAATAATACCTAAGTTAGTTGTGGAAAAATACAAAAATGAAATATGCTTTATTGTAAATAACGATTAGTGCATGATGGTTGTTGTGGAGCCAAGGACAGTTTGGATCCTTCCAATGGGCTATGAAGTAGCTAAAAATGTGTTGAATGGTTATGTTGAGCTCACGTTGAGTAAGCCCAAACATCCTATAGAAGAAAGATTTGGCACCTATGAAGAAATCTATGTCAAAGTTCATGTTGAATTAAGAAAGCCTGAAAGTGTAAAGAAGGCTAGAAAAATGGTAGATGAATATACCCAAAGCAAGGGCTTTACCAAAGAACAAACTGTAGAAGCAAGAGGCAAGTTTGAAGCAGAAAGGGCAGCCAAAGAAAAGAAGCAAAATGAACTAGAGAAGGCTCTAAAAGAGCTTGAGAAGAAAACAAAAGGGCCTGCAGTACCAAAAAGAAGAACAAGAGGTTCAACCTCTGCTAAAGCAACATCTAAGTCCTTTGGTCCCACTCCTTCTATGAGTGTGGAAGTACCTGCAAAGGAAACCACTCCAAAAGAGCACAAAAGAATGAAAAGTAAGGGGAAAATAATGTATGTGAGTGTTGGAGCTGATGATGAGGAGACTGGGATAGATGAAGAAGTTAAGAAAATGAAGACTAAGGCTAGTAAAGTCTCCAAGAGAAAACAAGACAAGCCCTCCACTAAGGACAAAAGAAAGAAAAAGCTAAGATAAACAGAGCCTAAGAAAGCAGAGGCTATGATTAATTTGGAAGATGTCTTAAATGCTATGGCAGCACATGGTAATCTAAAGCCAATAACATAACTATATGATGAGTACAATGATGTAGACAAAGGCATCATTAAAACTGTAGTAATCAGATTTTGGGAAATGTTTAACAAATCCCTTCTTGAGGTAATCATTGATCTACCTGATAGCTTGGGCAGTATTATGTTTGCTAGAAAGAAAGAAACTATGGCAAAAGACTTAGAGCTAAGAGAGCATGCACTGATAGAATTGTGTTCGGAGATAACTATAGAAGAGAAATCAAAAGTCACCAAGATACTTGGAAGAAAGTTTGACATTAAAACAAGGACAAATATCTTGATGTTTGGAGACATAGAGAAGGTGGTAAAGGACATAGAATAAATAACTCTTGGTTTCCTAATGTTGAAATTAAGGAACACTTGGGGGGGGGGTGAATTAGTGTTCTGCAAAACTTATTATTTTGTTCCTTTATTAATTTACCACATACATTCAAAAGAAAGAAACATGAACTCAAGAACAACGGCAACAAAATCATCACACATGAACACCAGGATTTTTACGTGGAAACCCGGTTAAGGGAAAAACCACGGTGGGGGTTAACCCACAAGATTTTATACTTTGTTAAAAGTATTACAAATAGGAAGGCACATGCCTTCAGGAACACTACCTAGAGCTCACTATTCAAAGGAGGCTCACTTCCTACAAGTTTAATTACAAAGAGTTCACTAGAATACTTGAACTTAAGAATAGCATCTAATAATGCAAGATTACAGTTCCAGTTAGGATCAATATACCGACTTCACACACTTCATCTCTCACTGCCCTGTTTTACTGTTCTTCCATGATATGAGCCTCAAATCTCTACTTCTCACTTGATACTTCCACCCCTTGCACCTCTTATCTCATATTCGCACATCCATTCCACAAAATGCTCACACCCATTGATCATTTATATCCGCAACATGAAATCACATCAACTGCAGTCAGCCTCAAGAAAACTTAGAAACTTTTTCAAGATCATTGTTCTGTCGATTGAATCCATGCACAAACATCAATGCGAACAACAAATTATGAATTCAAGCCACCGTACCTATCAGCCAATACCACTAGATCTCATAAATTACTCAACCAACCATGTTTCTTAATCCGCATAAGGATCAAACACCAAGTCAGCCTAATCTTCACTAGACTGAATTATCTAACCAAAACCCAATACTTAGATGCTTGTAACTTTCAATCCCTTCATCACCGGAGGCTAAAAATTTGGATTTAGATAGCCCTAACACCCATTAACATTACCTCAGATCCGTAGCACAGTATGATAATCTGTGGAGAAATGCAAACAAAAATGTTGAACCCTGTCATATGCTCTGTTCCTGTCTATCCAGACTTAGACAAATCTGCAATCTAACTTTTGGTATGATTGAATGATGCAATGCAGATGTGTAAGATAGATTTAGTTGCCATCAATGACAAAACCTGACATGCCTAGCAGTGTCTCTTGCCAACAATCTCCCCCTTTGGCATTGATGGCATTTTGAATACTCTTTACAGTAGTATCCAACATAATTCTATCATTGGCAATTATTCTTTTCAGTTCACTAAATCTTTTATCATTAAATTCATTCCAGACTTTGAGTTCTGTTGGCTTTTCAAAAGACTCAAAGTGAGTACTTACAAAGTTTATCAGACTCTTCAACTGACCGGAGGGGGACGTTGATGAATCCTTCTAAAATGTAAGCATGATTTTCTCCAAAATGCCAGATGCAAGACCAAGCAACTTATTGTCTTCAATATGGAACTTCAACAATTCCTCTCTGGCCTTAGCTTGTGCAAAAGAGGCTAACTTCATCTTTTGTACTGGAGAAAGAGTATCAAAATTGATTGGACCTTGTATTATATCTGGATCTTCTACAACTTGTGGGTCTTTCTCCAAAATTTCTTTCATTGCTTCTGTAGTGTCTCTTGCCCAATATGATGTTTCAGTTTTAGGGCCTACATTTCTTCCCTTTCCGGAGTCAACTACATTGTCTTGCTTATCATTTTCATTCTTTTTCTCTTCTTCTGCTCTCTCTGCATCATCAACAATGTCTTTTGCATTCTTTTCTGTAGGATTTTGTGTATCCTCAGTAGCAACATTATCATCATTTTTATCAAATTCCTCAACGTCCGAAATGGAGGAATCAATTCCATCATCAGTTTCTTCTTCTTGATCTTCCTTGCCCTTAACCTCTTTTGCTTTCTGCTCTTTAATCTTCTCAGAGTCACCTTCAGTAGGAGCATTTACATTTATTTATGTATTTTCTTCACTAGATTGGTCCAGAGGAATTTGAGTATCCTCTACACCATCAACATTATCTTCTTTTACCATCTCTTCATCTTCTTTATTCAGTATTTCTTCTTCCGAAGAAGAGAAATCATTTGCCTCAGCTTGTTCCCCATCTTCCTTTAACTATTCATCATTTGGGAGGGATGTATCATCAGCATCAGGTTCCTCTATGACGACATAAAACTTATTCTTGTCTAGGGCTTTCCTCAGAATTTACTCTGTTTCTTTGACCACTTCATCAATATCTCCAAGCATTAGCTTTTTCATCTTGATTTTGCTCTTGAATTCATCTTAACTTCTTTGAAAATTTTATTTGCTTCCCTTTTAGAGATTACTAGACACAGACTTGACAACACATGTTCTCTCACCTCCAAATCCTTTTCTTTAGCGGCTTCTTTTCTCATCTCCAAAATGTCACTTAGACTCTTAGGGATTTCAGATAAAATTTCCACAAGTGCTCTGTTGAATGTATTCAAGTACTTGATAGTAGCATCCTCCAAAATTCTCTTGTTAGTTTTATCAAAGCTATCATAATATTCTATTATGGGCTTCAAATTCCCATGAACAGTTACTTCATAATATTCTTTTTCTTTTTTCTCATCCTTACATTTTCGGAGGGCTTATCTTGGGCAACTCTTGATGCTTCTACCTTCTTTGACTTCATGCTTCTGGAGGGCTTCTCCTTAGATACTTTAGTAGCCTTAGTGTCTGAGGCCTTCAACTCTTTAACCTCACCATCTAACTTAGTCTCTTCTTTATCTTCCTTCTCCATACTGACATATGACCTTTTAGCATTTACTTTTGTCCTTTTTCCTTCGTTACTGGTAGATTTTTCTTTGGATTTATCTGCAATAGGAGAAGGTGATGCACCAAAGGTTGTACCAGAACTCCTAGTAGTCCTTGATTTGGGAGAGGATTCCACCGAAACACTTCCATGTTCCCTGTCCTGCTTCTCCTTCTCAACTTTCTCTATCCTTTCCCTAGTTTGTCTCATAGCTTCTTTTGTTATTCCAATACTTTTTGCATACTTTTCAACTTTCCTTTGGATCCTTCTCTTAGATTTAGGTTTCTGGAGTTCAACATGTAGTTTCACACTAAGTTTAGCATATGTACCAAATCTCTCAACAGAGGTATCTTTTGGTTTTCTTAGAAGGTGTTGAGCATACATTTCTATTATCTGTTCATCAACTTCATACCCCATGGGCATGATCCATACAGTCCTTCATTCAACTACTTCCATCAAGCATTGATCTATATCCACCATGATACAAATTGTATCCTTGTACTTTTCTACCACAAACGTAGGGATTCTTTCCCTTGATTGCATCATATTCTAGAAATTCTTGAAATATCCCCAAAGAGCAGTCCTTTGGGCATTGGAGTCACCAATACTATGCAAGTACTCTTTGATTTGTATGGAAATAGGCTTATCACTGGTCCAACATAGGCTTTTCTTCTTAGGTAACTCATTCATGAAATAGAAGAACAAACACAATATCAACGTACCATACTTGAATGTATTTTTCTTGTGCTTCTTGATCTTGTTTAGATTCTCCATTAACTAGTTTTGCAGCAACTCACATAGGTCATAGTCAGCATTTTCTCTTAACATCTGATAGGTAGCATAAATGGTTGTACTGGATATAGAGTTTTCCCTACTGGAGTGATATATCTTATATCCAATCACCATAGATGCAAATTTGACATCTAGATCAGTTATGTCATTTATTGTCATTATCCTCTTATCAAATTTTGATCTGGTAGCTTTAGTTATAGTCTGACTCTTCACTGATTTTAGCATTGGCAGTCCACCGAATGATTTCAATATTGTTACGACCTTGATGGCATCCTTGGTGATCTTGAAGGGTTTCATCAACCACATGAATTTAGCATGCATCTGACTTAGTACATACTAGACCCACTCATCCTCACCGAAGGACGGGAACCCAATAACTTGAATGAAATTTTTGACTTGTAATGCCTTATACTTAGGTTTCAGACCATGTATCTCATCCCTTAGATGATTCTTGAAAAAATCTACTAACTTCAAATCCCCAAATTCATCTATACTAGCATGAATATAAGCCCTAATATCTTCAATGTGCAACACACCATGCGGAACATTTGAAAAGGCACCTAACGGATCAACCTCTACAGATTTGTGTGGATGCTTTTTGAATTTAGGTTGGGGCATTTCGGTTATGTCAACAACCAATAGAGTAGCCATATCCAGAGATTGCAAATTTAGAGAGTTTCACAGAGAATATCTTGTTTTGCCAGTTAGGGTTAGCTGTTGAATTAACTTTTTGTACTTCAAATCTTTGAAATCTCAACTCAGGTGCTCTTCTCCTTGTTCTCTTCAAATGTAAAGTGATTCAAATGCTGAGTAAATGACCTTTTATGCTCCACAAAACCTAATTCACCATTGTAATAAATGCTTTGCCCTAATACATCCGGTTACACTGTTTCTTCATATAGTCAATCTTCAATTGCTCCACAATCAATCGCATTAGCTTATTTTTCTTCCAAAATTTGCTTCAACAGATCTGCAATAGGCTTCTTTATCTTCATTCATTGTACCAGATTCAGGCACCCACTTAGTGGTAGGGGGAATTAGATTTTCAATGCATCTCCCCCTGAGCCAAAGCTCCTGTTTCAATTCCTGGAGGAATTATCAGCACTGGATTCTGGTGCTGACCCATCACCATCATTCATTTCACCTTTCTTCACCCAAGTTTTATTCATTTCATTCTAGAACTCATTCACATTTACTTTACCCTTGCCTTTATCTTGTCTTTGCATGTTTTGGTTTCTGTTTATCAGACCTTTTCTATTATCATTCCTACTTTTGCAGAATCTTGCAATATGACTGGATCTATTGTAGTTAAAGCACACAACATTTCTTTTCTCATTTACTTGATTTTCTCTTGATCTATACTGATTAGCCATGTGTCCAAATCTATTGCATGCAAAACAGTTGCCATTGAAAGAATTGCCATTTCTTCTGTTGTTAGAGTAGTTCATCATTATACTTCTGTAATCATTGGATCTATCACCATACCTTTTACAATTGAAGCATTGACCGGAGAAAGATGGACCACTTTGATTCACTCTACTTTTGTACTAAGTAGCTCTATGACCAAATTTATTGCAATTGAAACAATTTCCATTGAAAGATGGATACCTTTGAGCATTAGGTTGCCTTACCAAAGGCCTTCTAGGATTCCTTCTTGGATTTCTTTGAGTAGATCTAGAGCTTTCACCTTTCTCATAACCCAGACCATGCTTATCATCTGCCTTCTTCTAACTATCAAGAAGCACCTCAAGTTTACCTGAGCTTATATTGAATTTTTCTTTGTATTCATTTGTATCTTCTAGGCCATGTTTGAGAATGACAATTTGCTTTTCAAGTTGTTCCTTATTATACCTAGTTTCTTGTAGATCAGACTCTAGATGGCCAATTATTATGTCCAATCTGTAACACTCTTCTATTCTTTCTTTCAGAGACTGATTTAGGTTTTCTTTAGTCTTCTTCCTTTCCTCTATTTCCTTGGTTAGCCTCATCACTCCGTATTCCATCTCATGTTTTAATACAATAGCTTCTTTTGCCAGGTTCTCACATTCCTTTGTCTTTTCCTTCAGAGCCTCATCCATGTCATTGTCTTCATTCTGATTTGCTAACCGCTGAAGTAGCTCCCTTCTCTTTTCCATGGATTTGCTTAGTTGCTCTTTTAAAGTTTGAATGAAATCCTTAGCATCTTTAAGATTCTCTTTCAGTTCTTTGATTTCTACTCTGGACTGATCAAGATCTTCTAAAGCAACTTGAAGTTGTTCATTGATGCCATCAAAATACCTAGATGAACCCATTAAAACACCTTCCCAAATCTTCTTCAAGCTATTAAACTTCTTCCAAGGAACCAGGCTCTGATACCAATTGTTGAAATTAAGGAACACTAAGAGGGGATTGAATCAGTGTTCTACAAAACTTATTATTTTGTTCCTTTATTAATTTACCAAATACATTCAAAAGAAAGAAACATGAACTCAAGAATAGCAGCAACAAAATCATCGCACATGAACACTAGGATTTTCATGTGTAAGCCTGGTTAATGGAAAAACCACGGTGGGGGTTAACCCACAAGATTTTATACTCTGTTAAAAGTATTACAAATGGGAAGGCACATGCCTTCGGGCACACTACCCAGAGCTCACTGCTCAAAGGAGGCTCACTACCTACAAGTTTAATTACAAAGAGTTCACTGGAATACTTGAACTAAAGAATAGCATCTAATAATGCAAGATTACAGTTCTGGTTAGGATCAATATACTGACTTCACACACTTCATCTCTCACTACCCTGTTTTACTATTCTTCCATGATTTGAGCCTCAGATCTCTACTTCTCACTTAATACTACCACCCTTCGCACCTCTTATCTCATATTCGCACCCATTGATCATATATATATGTAACATGAAATCACATCAACTACAGTTAGCCTCAAGAAAACTTAGAAACTTTTTCAAGATCACTATTCTGTTGGTTGAATCCATGCACAAACATCAATACGGACCACAACTTATGAATTCAAGTTACCACACCTATCAGCCAATACCAATGGATCTCATAAATTACTCAACCAACCACTTTTCTTAATCCGCACAAGGATCAAACACCAAGTCAGCCTGTTCTTTACTGGACTAAACTGTCTAACCAAAACCTGATACTTAGATGCTTGCAACTTTCAATCCATTCATCACCAGAGGCTAAAATTTAGATTTAGATAGCCCTAACATCCCTTAACATTCCCTCAGATCCACATCACAATATGATAATCTGTGGAGAAATGCAGACCAAAATGCTGAACCCTATCATATGCTTTGTTCTTGTCTATCTGAACTTAGACAAATCTACAATCTGAGATGATCAAATGATGCAATTTGGATGCGTAAGATAGATTCAGTTTCCATCAATGAAAACACCTAACATGCCTAGTAGTGTCTCTTTCCAACACCTAAAAGAACTTAACATCCCAACTATTCATGACAAGGAAGAACAAAATGTTGGTGATGATAGCTCTCTTCCAAAAATCAACTCCGAGCATGACCCAAACCAAACAAAGACTCCTCTGGGAAGCCCAAGGAAGGATGAAGAGATGAAGGAACAAGAAGAGGATAACACTTCTAAGAATGTTGAAATCCCTCTAGAGAAAAATGGAACTGGTAATCAAGAAGAACAAGAAGGAGATAAGACTCCTGAGAATACTAAAGTCCCCATGGAGCAAACTAAAAATGTTGATCAAGGAAATCAAGAGGATAAGCATGCTAAGAGGAGTCCTTCTTTGGAACACAAAATTGATGAACAAGAAGCTATGGAGTTAGATCCACCAGAATAGAGCAAAGAAGAAGAAGTGGTAAGAGACTGTTGCCATTCATGATTCGATTGACTCTGTCAAAGAATTTTTGGAGTAGCAAGAAGCACAAATTTTTGATTCTCCTAAGCTATTGCAAGGACCAATAAACCTAGCCTCAATGTCACCTCTGTAGAAATTCAAACTAGTATCAATTGTTTAATCCAAATCTTAGGAAGAAATCCTAGGGTCTCATATTCAGGATAGTGAGCTTATTGGTGAGGCATCTAGTGTTTTTAGAAAAATTGATGCCTGGGCTATAGAAGGACACATCTCTTGCTTCAACTGAAAAGTTCATAATGCTATTAAATTCTATAAGTTCACATTTTGAATCTTTTGAAAAAGCTCCAGATATTAAGGTTAGGGCAGAAATAAGTGATAAGAGGTTAGTTGAGTTGAAGGATAATCTAGCTAAAGATACAATTTTGTTAGACAATAGCATCAAGAACATAGATACTATTGTTAAGGATGCTAGTGACATAAACAAATTTTGTCTAAAATGGCCTGAGACAACAAAAGAAATGAAGGAGAAAATAGATGACTTGGAACTTCAATTGATAAAAAATATCAGAAACATCTAATCTTGAATCCGACTCCATCATTCACAAAAAGGCAGAAATTAAAGGCATTCATGCAAAGATAAGTAGTCTGCACAATAATAAAGAGGCAACTAAGAGTAGAATGTGCCAAGTTAGAGAAATAATAGAATCCAACATTGATTCCATGTTTGGTCTTCTAACAAAGGCAACAAAAATAAAGGCAATAATTGATGTGCCTACCACAATAGAAAAAGAAGAGGAATTAATGCTTCAAGTGAATGGAAACATTCAAATTTTGATCAGTGCCAAGGCCAAATGGGATGGATAGATAGTTCAATTGAAATTCATATACTCAGACATCCTCTCCACCTTTTAGTAAGGAAGCTATATGATTGCACCTGTACATATACAAACAAGTATAACAATTTTGTAATTTTGACACCATTTTGTTACTTATACATACACCTTTGCCATTGATGTCAAAGGGGGAGAAGAAGAACTAGTGAAAATGGCCAAACATCTTAAGGGAAGAAGAAAAATAGAGTGTACATAGTAAGGGGGAGCAGTGTGAGCTTTTTTCACTAAGTGTTGCCATCAATGCCAGAGGGGGAGATTGTTGGCAACATGGTCAAGAGACACTACTGTTATGATGGAGATTTGATGATGCCATTGATGAAAACAAGCATATATGATTGGAGACAACTCTAGAGTCAGGTTATGCATAGTATTTCTGGTCCAATAAGAATAACTTAGTCAAATTAACTAAGTGTTGGCAGCTCCTCCGTAGATGAAGACTTTGGTTTGCGGTTATGGTATGTTACATATAATTGTTTGATGATATTATATTCCAAGCTTCATGTCTTGACAATCTTTAGGAAGTCATAATGTAAATTACCTAAGTTCGGGTAAGCAGAGTCTAGTTATAAACAGTGCAAATCACTTAAGTATTTTGGTCCACATTCCTTTGGTATTGATTGTTTTGATGTGTAGTTTGGAGGTGTCGTAAACACATATGAGAAGTATCTAATTCTAGATTTGTAGATTCTAACGTTCACTAGAAGATCATCTACAAGCTTCCAAGTATTGACATTCAATATCACAGTGTTTCACAATGATAGAATCATCAGTTCAAAAATTTGCATCTTTCCATATAAGAATATTATGATCTACAGTTATGAAGGTATGATTGGTGATGGCTAGTGAATGTTTGATATAAATTTTGGAGTCCCATGAGATCCACATTAGAAGTTGTGATACGACGGACAACAAGGTTAAGAGTATACTTAAGAATGAAGCTGACTCTCAGTTAGCTTATTGTGTGGTGAAGATATATTGCTTAAATCATTATTCTAACTTGTTCAAAAATAGGTCTATACCAATATGAAGATCCTTGAAGGTTTTCATTGGTCTGCACAACTTCATGAAAAGAATTCAAGCTGACAAAGTATGAGATTTTTGTGTACATGTTTCATCACTGGCAAGCCAACCAAATTTTAGGTTAGTTCTTGTTGCGGATATTAATAACTATTGGATTTGGGTGTGATGAGATGTGATAGTTGTGAATGTGTGATCCTACTCTGAATTTGTGATGCAAAAAGTATAGTAAGAGCACAGAGGGAAGAAGAATAGAAAACATAGTAGTTATGATGAAGATGTTTGAATCTATATATTGAGCTATCAATGGAACTGTATTCCAACATTCTATAGATGCATTTGTAGCAGTTCTTTCTTGGCAGTGAGCTACCCTTTCTCTATCTTCTTTCCTCTATTGCAGTGAGCATTTCTTTGGACAGTGAGTCCTTGGGTAGTGAACCTTTTGTAATCTAGTTTTGATATCATAATATATTGTGAGCTAATACTCACCGTGGTTTTTCCCTTTTGGGTTTTCCACGTAAAAACCCTAGTGTCTATGTGTTATGACTTTGTGGTTGTTCTTCTTATGTACATTTTGCTTTCCTGTTATTGAATTTGGTAAATGGATTAAAGAACATGAAAAGGAAAGGTTTTATAGAATACTGATTCACCCCCCCTCTCAGTATTCCTTGTGTTCAACAGTTCAAGTTTCAAATGATTATGTTCACTGCAAGTATGTTGATCATTGATTTATCTTAAGACTGTGTAAGTAGTGGTTGTTAAGGACATCAACATCAAAGTTCAAGTGTTTGCATCAGCATGAAATATTCTAAAATGACAAAATAAATGTACAGGATTGTATTGTGAATCATATAATACTTAGTATGTGGTCCGCATGGTGTAACTTTGTCTCCTCCAATACCTTTTTAATTTTGGAGCCAAATACAAGGAAAGATAAGTGTCTGTGGAGCTGACTTGGTGTATAATGAAGGTTTTCCCATGTGTATAGAGTGTAAGCTAGCCTGAAAGAGTGTGCTAAGGTAAAATAGGACTTGATTATGTTTTTCTCTTTAATTTCATTAGATTTCTACTTACTGCATATGTTGGGGAGCTGACTATTGTGGCCACTACACATTCCATGTCAGACATTTCATTTTGGCTGGCCAAGGAGAAAGCTTTGTGAGCTTGCAGAGGATATTTAAATGAAATATCAAATGTGTCAAGTGTAGAAGGAGTTGTGTGTTGTGAAACCATTTTTAGGTTGTGCAAATATACTTATTAGAGAAGCATATTTCATAATGAAATGTGGAAAGGACCAGTTTATGTAATGTGATACTATTGTGGAGGTAATTGTTGGTAAAGTGATGATGGAGAAGAGTTTTTAAAGTTTTTTGGTTCTGGCAGAGGTTGATATTGTCATTGTGAAGAAGTGAGAGTGTTGTGCAGAGTTTGAAGTGATTAGCAATTAGTATTGTGAGAAGAACATTTGAATCAAATAAGTTTGTTGTGTAAAGATTGTAAGTGTCGTAACTGTTTAGGGAGTTGTAGCTTCCTTTGGGTTCTAGCCCATTAATAATATTATAGTCTTGTTTTATTTGTGAAGCTGGATTTGGACAGTAGATCCAACTAGCCTGCTCACTTTTGTTTTTCCTTCCTAGGGTTTTCCACATAAATCTAGTGTTATGGATGTGTGCTTAAGTGCTCTTGTGCTTTTCATGTTTTAAAATGCTTATGTTAGATTAAATGTTGTTGGAAGAAAAGAATTTGAATATGTAGTGATTCGCTCCTCCCTCTCAGTACCTATGTGTGTTCAACAATTGGTATCAGAGCTAACTTCCTTGTGTGTAGCCTAACAACTAAGGTAGATCATAAAGTGGAACACATGGAAATTGAAATACTATTTAATGGAAAGAATCCTCTGAAAGATGATGAAGACATGACAACCTATAATCCTGAAGACTATGTAGTTGATTTTGAAGAACTCATTTCTGCTCTAGGTGATCTGAAAGAAACAAGAAGTGAAAATGAAGAGTATAACATTAATCTCAAAGAATCAAAAGAAGCAACTGTCAAAATGAAAGTTCAAGTTGAAGAAGGTAAGAAGGTTGCAAATTGTCTAAATACTAAGCTCAATGATAAATCAATTGAATGCTCCAAACTTGACGAAGAAATTGTCTTTTTGAGGAAAGAATTGGAAAAAGCTAAGGATCAAATAAACAAACGTCTAAAACTAAAGAAGAGCACCAACATTCTTGATGAAATAATTATTAGTCTAAGACCTCTAAAGAATAAAGGTGGCATTGGATTTGAGAAAGTCCAGAGTTCTAAAACAGACATTCCTAAAGGCATATTTGAAATGAAATTAGAAGTACCCTACTTTGAAAACCTTGAGGAGACTAAATATGATGAGTGGGAGATGGATGATAATGACTTCATACTAGTTAGAAATAAGAAGAAAGATCTCAAGAAATCTCCTCCTAGTCAAGATGCTAATCCCAGGTTCTCTTAATCCTTTTATGGTTACTGTTATTCTTGCAATAAATTTGCACATAGGGCTATTGATTGCAGAACCCAAATTAGAAGAAATGATAGCATGAGGAAGAATTCATTTGTGCCTACAAAATATGATGTTGTGATTTCTCACTCCTTCTATGGCTAATGTTATGCATGTAATACGTTTGGTCATAGGGTTGTTGAGTGCAAAACTAAGGCAAGGAGAAATAGTATATCCTCAGATTATAATGTTGTTTGCTACAAGTGCAACAACTTTGGGCATAAAGTGAGATTCTATAGGAGTGGTTCTATGAAATCATCTTCTCAACATAAAAAGATAGAGAAATTTGTGACTCAACAAAAGAAGGAAATGGCAAAGATATGGAGAAGGAAGAATTTGTACTTCTGCCTAGTGTAGAAGACTTCATTATTGATTGAGATATGAAATAAGGATCAGGGGGAGCTAACCAGTGTATATATATCCTTCTTGCCTAAAAATTTATTGGCTTCTGCAAGTGGAAGCTAAGCATATAGATGAATTGGAATGAAATTAGTTGGGGAAGATGTTGATAAGGTAAAATAGTTTCTTTTTTTCCCAAAATTCTAGAGTAGAATATTATGATGCGGAGGATTGCAGAAGGTTCTTGGGTCTCTGTGAGTTCACAGAGCAATCCGACAGTAGGTTTGCCTAACTAGACAAAAGTGCATTAATGAGGTATGTTAGGGAAAAAATGAAAAGTACTTATGCTTCCTCTGAATGATCAAATCTCATTTGAAGACAAAGTGTTTGCATTCAGAGCTAAGGAGAGAAGAAGAAGACCTGTAAATCACTTGGCGATTTGAGCTAAGGAAGAATTCTAGATTCTGAGCACTCCAAGTTGAAACCATAATAAAACAAAGGTATTTATTTGATCTTCTAAAAACCCTAGTCTATGAATTTAAAGAAGCTTGATATGGCAACTCTGAAAGTAGTTGATGTCTATGAAAAACCTAGACCAAAATATAAGAAGTATCCATTCAAAGTGATGGAGACTGATAAAGATGGGGCATTTTCAAATGTTTCAGCATGCGTGGTATACACTAAAGATGGTTGGTTCTACATTAATTCTAAGATAGATGAAATTGACCATATGAAGTTTGAAGAGCTCAAGGATCAACTCTTAGATGATGATGTAAGTTAAAAACTAGAGTTTGTAAATGTAGGGGCTAAGTGGCTAGACATATGGAAGGATTACCCTGATTTTAGTGATGAACATGAATGGGTGAGATGCATACTAAGAAGAATACATGATGAGTTCATATATTTGGAATCCACTAGATTATTGAGGATGCAATCAGGGCAGTAACTGGGTTGTGCTCCATTGGACCTGTACTGGTGATGAAATCAATAAAACATGAGAAGGTTACTGAATTAACCAGAGAAAATTTTGATAAGAGGACTCTAACTATGAGTGACATAATTGATTCAGGTGTTAGATATGCTACTATGGAGATTGCATACAAAGTCTATTTCACTAATAGAGAGGGATCTGCTACTATTACTACCATTCACATTGCATACCAAATGGTCAAGGAGGGAAAAGATTTTGACCTCTTTGAGGTCATGAAAGAACAACTCATGGATACTTTAAGGAGAACAAAGGAAATTGGATACCATTTTTGGTTTGGTACTCTAATCATTTTTCTTTCATTTTATTTCATGAATGAGTTACTAGGATTTACAGGAAAGGTTCGGTAACAAAGTATTTTGGTTGCTAAAACTATATCAGAATCCCCTACAGAGGAAGCACAACATGCTCTTTTTATTCCTCTAGTTGCTTAAGGACCAAGAAGGTCTAATAGATCTACTTATACTACTACAAATGCACCACAACCCTCCAAATCAACTCAAACTATCTCAACTATTAGAAGAGTTGCATCTAAAATTCTAACTCAGATGAAAATAGGTGAAAAGAAACAACCAAGGCAAAAGAAGCTTGCTAAGAGAAAGAAAGTTAATATTGAGGAGGTAGAAGAGAGTGAAGAGGAAGAATAAGTGGGAGATGAAGGCACATCTCATCCAAAGAAGAAAGAGAAGAAATCTAAGAAGACTCCTCCACCAACACCTGAATGAGAACCTCTTTCATTAGATGCAGTTTTCAATGCTATTGTACATTATTTATCCTAAAGGATACAACAAACTTATATCCAGAGGTGGCACCTAAAGATTATAGCACCATTGAGAAATCCATTGTAATGTATATGCTCAAGTTTAATGTTCCCTTAAATGATGTTATTGAGTAGGTTCTAGAAAGTCTAGCTGATGTTCAAAGAGAAATGAGAGAAAAAGTTGTTAAAATGGATGATGAATTGAGACAATAAGCTCTTGATAAGGCTGGGTCTTCCATGACTTAAGAAGAAAAAGATAAAATGGCATAGATGCAAGCTCAAGACTTAAGGACTAAGAAAAGAGTAGATGCTCTTATGAGCATGGAAAAAGAAAACCAAGATAAGATTCAAAAAAATTGAGGATGTGACAAATAAAATACTTGGAAGTATAAAAGTTATTGAGAATGTGGAGCAGTCACAAGTTTCTCCACTACATGGTGCAGTATCTCCTCTACATGACTCACACCAACAAGATACTCAAGAGGAGAAAGAAGAGCCTTCAACACAAGATGTAAACCAGGCAGAGCAAGGTAAAGGAAATAATGATGTGCATGATCACCCTCCTTCAGAGGATACTTGTTGATGATGATGTTAGTCATAACAACAATGATAAAATTCACAAAGAAAACATATCTTCTTGAAAAGTATGATGAATTTTAGGACAACTTGATGACTCCAAGTCTCCATTGATTAGTTCATAATCTTCTGACGTTAATTAGAAGGTTTGATGTGAATTGTTGTTTTCCATGTTGGGGCCTTATGCTTGATTCAAAGTATTTGTATCCTGATATGCTGATATTACTCTTTTTTCCCTATTCTCTATAAATTCTCAACGAATGATATTAAATATTACAATATTTAACCAGATCATGCAGATATTTATGATAAGTTTGATCAATTCTTCTATTTATCACTCTGGTTAAGATGATCCATGGTTATTTTGATTAGTTCTTCTGAAACTATCTCTACTCTACTTGTATTTGAACTAATCCTTGCTTAATTTTGCTTCTACACTCAAATTACTTTAAATAATTTGCCTATAAGCATGTATTTCCATGATTCTTTTAATTATTTATGATTATTTGCATGATATTTGCTATTTTGTATGCACTTTGTCTAAATATGCCTATGATCTTCATGTATTTGTAGATATCAGCATATTTTGTGTTTTGTTTATCATTTTCAGTGTTTTGCAATTATGATGATGGTGATTTTATGAAATTTAAAGAAATCTGAACTAAATCTTTCTAAATTTACTAAAATTAATGAAGTTTAGTAATTGATCCACATATATCCTTGATACTTTCATGAAGGAGAAGAAATCAAACCATATTTTTACCAAGACAATCCACAGCTACATATGATTGATGTGAATCTTGAAAGGCAAGGATGACAACAACATTCATAGGCTGAAATACACTTCAAGGGACACAACAAATCAAAGGAATATCAAGATGCCATCCACAAATTACACAAGATTTACAATAATTTGTAATCACAAGTCTTGATCTTCATGAAGTATGCAAAAGGAGTATACATTTACAATTGACCTTAAGAATTGGTCATGACATTCAAAAATCCAATCTAAATTAAGCTTCTAATAATTGTACAAGAATGAGAATCAGTTACAAAAGATCCTATGATCAATATTTATCTATTATGATAAATGGTTTACATTGCTTTGACCAAGTCAAAATACAATCTACTTGGCACAAGTTGCCAGTTGGCAACCATCTATAATGCATGAATGTATATCTTCTAACTTTGGATTTGGTCAATATGACCTCTTCACCTCTCCTTCTATTAGAGTGAGGCTCTATATCTTCTTACTCAGATACATCTTCCTCATGCACCAATATTCCTATGTCTAACTTCTTATGAAAGTCACATGCTTGTACAAGAGTATCCACCTAGAGCTTGCTTATCGCTTGAGATCTTGCTTTAGCATTGTTATCCCATTTTTTCCTCTGACCAGAGCCAAACAGTCAACCTGGTATTTTCCTTGAAAAGCCTTTGGAAAATGTTGCCTAAAAATGAAAAGTGCCAAATTGGCTAAAAAAAACCTTACCATTGGAAAGAGCTTGAAAAAATAGGTAGGTTTGCTTTTTACATCACCCTGAAATTCGGCCAAATAAAGAAGTTATTGATGGTCAAAGTTTTGGTCAACATACAGTTCAAATATACATTTGGTGGGCTTGCAAATCTATATTGGCTTTAGAAAATATGAAAAAATTTGAGTTATATACATTTTCTGAATGTATATCGGGTCAAGGAAATGCATATACATTTGGGGAATCTTCCATAGATTCTCAGAATATTCGCTAAATGTATATCAGGTCTACTTGTATATAGGGGCTTGTATATTTAGATATACAAATGGAGATACAAAGAAATGTGCAATGCAATATACAAGGCCGACGGACATACATATGCTACAGTGAATGTACATTCGCTGAAATGTACAAGGCCAAAATATACATTTGATACAGTACAAGAGTGGAGATACAAAGGATCACATGAATAGTGCTTTGTATATCGGCTTGTATGTCGCACATACAAACCAATATAAAAAGCTGATATACAATCCGGACCTGAATATAGGTTTCAATTGGTTCTATAAAGCTTTTAGGTCCGCCTTGTATATATAGGTGTTTGTATATTTCACACATGCAAGGAAACATACAAACTGAAAGATACATTGCAGGCATATTCCATAAAGATTCCTTGTTTGTATGTAAGGGAGTTTGTATATTTGAGTTTGTATATTTGCATATACAAGGGTGCAAATGTACATTTGCTATAGTGTCGGCAGGGCATGCAAGAGGTGGGGCCCGCAGGTTTACAAATGAGATTGCATGCAAGAAGGGCCGCAGGGAAAATATACAAAGGCATTTGTATATCGCCAACATATAAAAGGTGAGGCCCGCGCATATACAAGGAGGATTGTATGTTTCGACATACAAAGGATCTCGTGAACAGTGGCTTGTCTAGCGCGCATATACAAAGAGATATACCAAAAGGAAGTGATACAAGCCGGACCTGACAGGGCAATCAAATATACTTAATGGTCTTTTGGGGTCCGACTTGTATGTATATGGTGCTTGTATATTGCGATATACAAGTCAAAGATGCATTGCAATATACAAGGCAGATTTGAATCAAGGATTAGGTTTGGCACATAAGAGTTTGGAGTCCGCCTTGTATAAATAGGTGTTTGTATATTTTCAAAATACAAAGAAATGTACAAGGAGAAGATATACAAGCCAGATTTGGCAAAACATAAAGAAGCAACTAAAGGTCATTTGGGGTCTGTAGCTAGTATGATTGCATATGCACAAGGAGATATACAAATGGTGGGGTCCACCAAGGTACAAGCACTTGTGCATATTTTTTGCTTGTATGTTTGCTTGTATATTGTGATATACAAGGTCAAGATACTAGCTAACATACAAGTGGTAGGGCCCGCATATACAAGGGGAAATTGTATGTATATGCAATTTTTGAAATACAAAGGGACGTATAGGGGCCGATATGAAAAGTACCATGTATGTACAGAAGGAGTTGCAGGATGAGTTTTTGAATGCCGATTCAAGCGCCAAGATGTAGCGATATACATAGAAATGTAAAAGCGATATATACAAGCAGTTGACCGAAAGTTTGACCGCCTGTATCTCCTTCATTTTGGCAAATTTTGGCATGCTCCAAGAGGCAAAGTTGCATATTTTGGTCCCCTCTTTCATTTGGTAGGGTTTTTAGGAGCTTTATCACTTTTCAAATTTCAAATCTGGAAATGCATATTTCTGAGCGACTAGACATTTCAGCGATGACTTTCAGCAGATGAAGATATTTTTGGGGCATTCATTGTTGCACAAAGATGATGCAGCTCGCATTGATGGTCAGAAATATCTTCCCACCTTCCTCTTCCAGATATTTTCATCTTTTCTGCTGCAAATCGATGAGTAAGCAGCTTGCATTCAAGACTCCAAAATATCTCATATTCGCCCAATGCCAGATATTGACGCCATGACTGATGCAGCTGGACTGGCATTAATGTAGATATTTTTTTTTATTCCAGCTCATAGAGGACATTTTTGTAACCAACTTAGGAATTTTGGAATGCTATAAGTAGGCATTCGAATGTTGTAAATAAGATTGGAATTTTTTAGCATACAGGCTTTTTCTGTTTCCAAACAGAGTTTTCATGTACTATAACCTTGCCTTTTCATTGGATATATGCAAGTTATTTTACCTCCTTTGCTGAATTTTCTAGTTCTGTGTGAATCTGCATGAGGTTGTTTGTGAACATTCTGTTCCTCTCAACCATATTGCTCCTTATCTCTGCTAGGGTCATCTAATCTGTGTATGTTTACTTGCTACATCTGATTATACTGTGCATTTTCTCAGTGTTGTGGAAGTCTCTTTTAATCTGTCTAGTGCATCACCCTTTATTTTTCAAGTGTTCTATTTCATTTCCATTACAAGCATTCCCTCTCCCTTTTTCCCCTCAAAATTTAGTAGTTTTAGGTGATAACTAGATAAGGAAGCTGGCCTTCTCCGGAGGTCTGATCTCACTTAGCAAAGTCCCACACTTAGAGATCAGTCCCATGTTACTCCAGTTTGCAAAGGCTTCATGGCTGTATCCAAGGGTGCAAAACTAGGTGATAACAACTTTGGCACGCCCGGTGGGACTCAAGAAGTCAGAGTAACAATCAAATTAATAACCATTATTGCTGGTTTTAATGTACAACCAGTAATTGCAGACCTTTAAGAGGTTAAAATTTACACATCTGGTGACTCAGACTGAGGAAAGACAAACAGACGAGTTTTGCTGATACATGTTTTATGAGAAAGATAGCAACTAGGAGTTCAAGTTCAAGTCCATTCGAATATTTGCAGCTCTCTCCACCTAGAAGACAGAGCAGAGCAGTAGCAAGGACTCCAGTTTCCAAAAGAGTACAGTCAACTCCACCAGGTTTCAGACCAATTGCTTCTATAGTTCCCGCAATAACTCAAGCGAATCTACCTACAGCTCTTCAGATGGCAAGAAATCAGCCATTCGTGACTTTTGATGGGGGTAGCCCTTTGAATCTAACGGTACATGATGTCATACCAATGGCAGCTTTGAAGAATCTACCCTATTTCATAGGGGAAAATCAGACTACTCCGATCAAGCACATTAGAGACATAGCATCTCTGTGTGGGGTTCATCATGTCACTCAGGAGAATGTAGCCATCAGATTGCTGGCTGCCTCTTTCAAGGAGAAGGCATTACAATGGTTCAGGAGTCTACCAGTGCAAACTATTACAACTTGGGATGATCTAGGAGAGAAATTAAACAGACAATTTCAAGACAAATCAGATAATCTATCATTGGTTGAACAAATGACCACTATAAAGAGAGCTCCTTAGGAGCAAATGATGGATTTTAACTTTAGATTTCAAAAGACATAGGACAGAATCCCTGCCATGGTAAGACCTCCAGCTGAATATGCATTTCTATATTTTTTGAAAGCCCTAAATAGTGATATTTCAGTAATGATTCAATCACTAAGAGGTAATAGTTTACCAGATGCGTATGAATTAGCAATTAGGGCAGAGAATAATCTCATTTAGGCCAGAAAAATAGCACCCAGACCACCAGTACCTATCTTTCCTGAGATGCAGGCTTCTATGCCTTTGCCAATTCCATGTTTTTCCCCTATGCCTACTATCGCAGAACTACCTAATACTATCAATTCTAAACCCGCTGCCCCTAGTTCATCTCAAGAGTTGAAAGAGATTAAAAATAGTCAACAAAAGATTGAGGGTATCCTTCAAACTTTTGGAAATGAACTGGTAAACATAAAGAAGCAACAGTCCCAGAGGCCCTTTTAGCCTTATCAACAATCTAGCCAGGGGCAGAATCAACCATTTCAAGGCCAAAATCAGTCGTATCAAGCTAATAGGCCGCCTTATCAAAGCAACTATCAAGGTGCCAGACAAAATGTAAATCAAAGGCCTTTTCTGCCTTATAATTCAGCACCTATTAACACCGTAAGGGACCTTGTCCCTACTCAGAATAACCTAGCTGCTGAATATGAGTGGTGCTACCCATGCAATCAGCCACACAGTCAAGCAGCCTGCTCAAATGGAGTCATAAATTAGGCTTTAATGGTGTAAAATGTGTCAGCCTCACAGCCAAGTACACCAAATGATGGGACTGTGCAACAATAGGAACAACCTCAAAGGGATTCTACTTTCATGAACTAGCAGGAAGGTGAATTTTGTGGCATAAACAGCGATAACACCTCAGTTGCAACAAATACAAGAGCAAAGAAAAGGGGTTATGAGGTAGAACAAGCAGCAAATAAAGGAAAAGCGTCTGCTGATGTTCCTGCACCCCAAATTCCCCATATTCTACAAAGAAATGACATAGCAAAAGCAAGGGAGATGCCTCATTTACAACTAGACGTCGCTGCTACAAAATCAAATCAGAAGGTGAGTGCCATTCCACCTTTCAATATTATTAAAAATATGAAAAAGATGAATGTGACAATGTCTATGTGGGATTCTTTATCCATCCCGGGCCAAAAAGACATATTGCAATCTGCCTTGTCTGATTTGAAGGTGTCCAAAGATACAACTGTTGACCCAAATAGGGCTGCCCTTACTAATTCCTCCGAGGATAATAGCAAATAGCCCAACAAAAGTACTAAGCCACCCCCATTCTATATATCATTGATAATTGGAGATAAATTAGTTCATAATTGCATGGTGGATAGTGGAGCAAGCAGTTCTATGATGCCTAAACAAATTGTAGATCAATTAGGGCTCAAGTACCAGCCTCTTGAGAAGGGTGTACTCCAATTAGATGGCACAACTATTAGTACTGTGGGTGTAATAAAAGACCTAGGTCTTACTCTACATACCTGTCCTAATGTTTCCATCTTCCAAGAGGTCTTCATTATTGATTTGCCTCCCTGTTTTGCCATGTGCCTATCAAGAGAATTCACAGCTAAAATAGGAGGATACCTATCCTTTGACTAGTCCCATATGTTTTTTAGGACCAGATATGGCACTAAGGTGACCCTAAGATCTGAATTGCTTTCAAACCATCACATAGAGCCCTATACACCAAGTGTGGTTAATGCAAATCACATTATTTCTAATGATCCTGAACTTGTGGTGGCTCAAGAGTTACAAGCTGAGAGTATACCAGAAATGTTATTAAGGGAATGGTCCTTAGAAGATGTTGTAGATGATCTTGAAGCACATATTCAAGAAAATGGTATGGGGGTCTATATACTTCATGAGCCTGAGGCAGCAATTCCAAGTATGGTAAAGGATGCAGAACAATAGACAGAGCAGCAAGGAGAAGTATGGAAAATGTACTTTGATGGCTCAAGGAGTAGAAATGGATCTAGTGGTGGTGCAATGCTGGTGTCACCACAAGGTGAAAAATATTATGCTGCTTTCCGTTTTGCCTTCTCATGCACCAATAACACTGTTGAATATGAGGGGCTAATCCAAGGATTGCAATGGGCAAGAAGGAAGAAAATTAGCTATTTGCAAGTATTTGGGGACAGTGAACTAATTGTAAATCAGGTAAGAGGACTGCATCTTACCAAAAATGATACCTTGAAGTGCTATAAGCATAGGGTATGGAACATGATTGAGGAGTTTGATGCTTTTAATCTGATTTCCATTCCAAGAAATCAAAACTCCCATGCTGATAGATTGGCTTCAATTGGGGCACAGTTTGAAATCCCTAGTGACATTCAAAAGGAGAAAATGCAGCCTCATGTAAAAATAGTTGACAGACCCTCTATCCTCGACAATAATGTTCATTGGCAGGTCTTTGAAAGTGATGAACAGATTCTAAGATTCCTGTTAGAGGAAGATGAGTTTTCCATGATGAATCAGGATAAACTCAAACAATAATATGGCAATGATCAGATTATTCAGCCGAAGACAAACAAGCTGCCCAAGGGATTGGTGACTTTGGAGTCTATTTTTGGCACTGATGATCAGATGAAGAAGACTAAGACCAGTATGCAAATAAAAGAGGAACATTATGAGGAGTTAGAAATTTTTAAGGGAAAACTCCTCAAAATAGGTAAAATCTATTCAGTTGAGGACAAGAGAGCTTTTATTGCTCTTTGTCAGGAATTTAAGGAGGTATTTGCTTGGGATTATTCAGACCTAAAGGGATTTGATCCTCATATTGCCCAGCACACCATAGAATTGGAACTAGGTGCAAAGCCTGTAAGGCAGAGGCAGAGGCCCCTAAATCCAAAGCTAGAGCCCCTGATGATTAAAGAATTGACTAAGCTAATTGAGGGAAAGATCATTTTTCCCATCAAGCATACTTCTTGGGTCTCAAACCTTGTCCCTGTGAGGAAGAAGAATGGAGAAATCAGGCTGTGTGTTGCTTTTAGGTACCTAAACAGAGCCTCCCTAAAAGACCGCTACCCACTTCCATCAATGGAGCAGATTTTACAAGTAGTGGTTGGCTTGGAGAGATTTTCTTTGCTTGATGGATTTTCTAGTTACAATCAAGTGTTAGTCAAGGAGGAGGATCAGTTCAAAACTCATTTCACTACCAAGTGGGGCACCATGGCCTACCGGAGGATGCCTTTTGGTCTCTCTAACATTGGCTCGACCTTTCAAAGAGCCATGGATATGGCGTTCAAGGGTTTGCTATACAAACTGGTGCTGGTGTACTTAGATGATATAACAATTTTTTCCAAGAATGCATCTAAGTATTTATCCCACTTAAGGCAAGTTTTTGAGAGATGCCAAGAGTTTGGGATATCCCTTAATCCAAACAAATGCATTTTTGTTGTCCATGAAGGCAAGCTGTTAGGGCACGTTGTCTCAAAAGAAGGCATTACTATTGATGCTGAAAGAGTAAGGGCCATTTTGGAGCTGCCTTTACCAAGTCATAAGAAGGGATTACAAAGTTTTATTGGCAGAATTAATTTTTTGCAAAGGTTCATCCCTGATATCACAAACCTTTTGAAACCTTTGACATCCATGTTGAAAAAGAATATAGTCTTTAATTGGACAAAAGAGGCCAAACTCAGTTTTGAGTCTATAAAAGAAGCATTGTCAGTTGCGTCAACTTTGGTACATCCTAATTTTTCCAAAGATTTTATTCTATATGCTTATGGTGGCCTAGATACAATCTCTGTGATTTTAGTGCAGAAGCATGGTAGTGGCTTTGAGCAGCCAATTACTTTTTTAGTCAGGGGCTGGAAGAATATGAACAGAAGTATAGCTTTGTTGAGAAGCACATCCTTGTAGTGATAAGGAGCCTCAAGAAATTTCGGCATCTTGTTTCCAATAACAAGATACATTTAATGGTGGCTCATCCCAGCGTGAAAGAGTTCCTGTTAAGTAAAGATGTTAATGAGAAAAGAGCGGGTTGGATCACCAAGGTCATGGAATATGATGTGGATATCCAAGTAACCAAGCTTGTCAGAGGTAGAGGACTCAGCGAGTAGCTCGCTACCAGTTCTAACAAGGAGGATGAGATGCTTTTGACCATTAAGGATGCACCTCAAGATAATGCAGTAGTAGCGAACACAGGCTGAGTTACTAATATGACTAAATTTTTGCAAACTGGCAAATGTCCAGCAGGTCTAGATAGAACTAAAAGAAGATATTATAGACTGCAATCAGTTCCATATGTTTTAATAAATGGCATCCTTTTCATAAAGGACTTTAATGGTGTATTGTTAAGGTGCATTGATAAAGATCAGACTGACAAGGTACTACATGAATTTCATGATGGAGCAGCGGGGGGTCATTTTACCCCGAAGACTACCACTTGGAAAGTAATGAGAGTTGGCTATTACTGGCCCATCTTATTTAAGGATGCCCATGCATGGGCTAGGAAGTGTATAAAATGTTCCATTTTTGCAGGAAAAGAAAGGCTACCAGCCTTACCTTTACGGCCAATTCAAATAGAGCAACCCTTCATGAGATGGGGTATGGACTTCATAGGTCCTATTAATCCACCATCAAGTGCATGCCACAAGTGGATTCTTACAGCTACAGATTTTTTCACAAGATGGACTGAAGTAGTAGCTCTAAAGGAATCAAATGAAAATGTTGTTTTAAATTTTTATCATGACTTGATTTCTAGATTTGGAGTGCCTGAGTCAATAATTTCTGACAATGCTTTAGCCTTTGTTGGCCTAAAGATAACTAATTGGGTGATCAAAAATGGGATTTATTTGAATACTTCTTCTAATTATTACCCACAGGCTAATGGTTGGCTGATTCTACCAACAAAAATCTCATAAAGATTATTAAAAGATCAATGGAGGACAACCAGAGGACCTGGCATACTAATTTGAAGTATGCCTTATGGGCAAATAGAATAACTCCTAAGAGGTCCATTGGAAATTCTCCATATATGTTAGTATATGGGAAGGAAGCAAGATTGCCTATCTTTGTAGAACTGCCAGTACTGGACATCATGAACTAGCTGGAGATGTTTGAAGAAGAGAATCCCATGGCTATCAGATATGCTCAGCTTATGGAGCTTGAAGAAATCAGATACAAGGCTATGAAGACTATGGAATATCATCAGCTTCAAACGAAAAGAAATTTCGATCAGAAGGCCACCCCCAGAAGCTTTAGAATGGGTGACATGGTGCTTAAATGGGATGAATTAAAAAGTAGACTAGGAAAGCATTCCAAGTTTGACAACATGTAGAGTGGTCCATTTCTCATTACTGAATGCAAGGAGCACAATGCATTTCAGTTATCAAATATCGATGGACAAAATCTACCTATCCCAGTCAATGGGATACACCTAAAGAGGTGTTTTGAGGTATGAGTGCTTTGTAAATCAGTACATTAGGTCTCTATGCTTTCAATAAGTACTGCTGCACATTAGTTTAGATCTGCTTTTGCTTTCCCTAAATGCTATCTAGCATAGTTGAAAAAGTTTGCTTTCAACATTTTGTCTTGGTTTGGCCTTCCAAGTGTTCTTCATTGCTTCTATCTTGATTTGCTAAAGTCAGAAATATCTATATTTTAGTCTCTGTGTGACTCTATGTCCAATAGATGTATAGGCCACTGATCTAACTGTTTAGCAGGCAAACACTCCGTAGAGGTTGCCAAGAATGTTATCCCATTTTTTCCTTTGTCCAGAGCCAAACAGTCAACCTGGTATTTTCCTTGAAAAGCCTTTGGAAAATGTTGTCTAAAAATGAAAAGTGCCAAATTGCCTAAAAAAAACCTTACCATTGGAAAGAGCTTGAAAAAATAGGTAGGTTTGCTTTTTACATCACCCTGAAATTTGGCCAAATAAAGAAGTTATTGATGGTCAAAGTTTTGGTCAACATACAGTTCAAATATACATTTGGCGGGATTACAAATCTATATCGGCCTTAGAAAATATGAAAATATTTGAGTTATATACATTTTCTGAATGTATATCGGGTCAAGGAAATGCATATACATTTAGGGAATCTTCCGCAGATTCTTAGAATATTCGCTAAATGTATATCGGGTCTGCTTGTATATAGGGGCTTGTATATTCAGATATACAAATGGAGATACAAAGAAATGTGCAATGCAATATACAAGGCCGACAGACATACATATGCTACAGTGAATGTACATTCACCAAAATGTACAAGGCCAAAATATACATTTGATACAGTACAAGAGTGGAGATACAAAGGATCACATGAATAGTGCTTTGTATATCGGCTTGTATGTTTGCACATACAAACCAATATACAAAGCCGATATACAATCTGGACCTGAATATAGGTTTCAATTGGTTCTATAAAGCTTTTAGGTCCGCCTTGTATATATAGGTGTTTGTATATTTCGCACATGCAAGGAAACATACAAACTGAAAGATACATTGCGGGCATATTCCATAAAGATTCCCTATTTGTATGTAAGGGAGTTTGTATATTTGCATATACAAGGGTGCAAATGTACATTTGCTATAGTGTCGGCAGGACATGCAAGAGGTGGGGCTCGTAGGTTTACAAATGAGATTGCATGCAAGAAGGGCCGCGGGGAAAATATACAAAGGCATTTGTATATCGCCAACATACAAAAGGTGGGGCCCGCGCATATACAAGGAGGATTGTATGTTTCGACATACAAAGGATCTCGTGAACAGTGGCTTGTATATTGCGCATATACAAAGAGATATACAAAAAGGAAGTGATACAAGCTGGACCCGACAGGGCAATCAAATATACTTAATGGTCTTTAAGGGTCCGACTTGTATGTATATGGCGCTTGTATATTGCGATATACAAGTCAAAGATGCATTGCGATATACAAGGCGGATTTGAATCAAGGATCATGATGGGCACATAAGAGTTTGGAGTTTGCCTTTTATAAATAGGCATTTGTATATTTTCAAAATACAAAGAAATGTACAAGGAGAAGATATACAAGCAGGATCTGGCAGAACATAAAGAAGCAGCTAAAGGTCATTTGGGGTCTGTAGCTAGTATGATTGCATATGCAGAAGGAGATATACAAATGGTGGGGTCCACCAAGATACAAGCACTTGTACATATTTTTTGCTTGTATGTTTGCTTGTATATTGTGATATACAAGGTCAAGATACTAGCTAACATACAAGTGGTAGGGCCCGCATATACAAGGGGAAATTGTATGTATATCCAATTTTTGAAATACAAAGGGATGTACAGGGGCCGATATGAAAAGTGCCATGTATGTATAGAAGGAGTTACAGGATGAGTTTTTGAATGCTGATTCAGGCACTAAGATGAAGTGATATACACAGAAATGCAAAAGCGATATATACAGGCAGTTCACCGAAAGTTTGACCGCCTGTATCTCCTTCATTTTGGCAAATTTTGGCATGCTCCAAGAGGCAAAGTTGCATATTTTGGTCCCCTCTTTCATTTGGTAGGGTTTTTTTTAGGAGCTTTATCACTTTTCAAATTTCAGATCTAGAAATGCATATTTCTGAGTGACTAGACATTTCAGCGATGACTTTTAGCAGATGAAGATATTTTTGGGGCATTCATTGTTGCACAAAGATGATGTAGCTCGTATTGATGGTGAGAAATATCTTCCCACCTTCCTCTTCCAGATATTTTCATCTTTTCTACTACAGATCGATGAGTAAGCTGCTTGCATTCAAGACTCCAAAATATCTCATAACTGCCCAATGCCAAATATTGACGCCATGACTGATGCAGCTGGACTGGCATTAATGTAGATTTTTTTTTTTTTGATTCCAACTCATAGAGGACATTTTTGTAACTGACTTAGGAACTTTGGAATGCTATAAGTAGGTATTCGAATGTTGTAAATAAGGTTGGAACTTTTTAGCATACAGGCTTTTTCTGTTTCCAAACAAAGTTTTCATGTACTGTAACCTTGCCTTTTCATCGGGTATATGCAAGTTATTTTACCTCCTTTGCTGAATTTTCTAGTTCTATGTGAATTTGAATGAGGTTGTCTATGAACATTATGTTCCTCTCAACCATATTGCTCCTTACCTCTACTAGGGTCATCTAATCTGTGTATGTTTACTTGCTGCATCTGATTATACTATGCATTTTCTCAGTGTTGTTGAAGTCTCTTTTAATCTGTCTGGTGCATCACCCTTGATTTTTCAAGTGTTCTATTTCATTTCCATTACAAGCATTCCCTCTCCCCTTTCCCCCCACAAAATTTAGTAGTTTTAGGTGATAAATAGACAAGGAAGCCGGCCTTCTCCGGAGGTCTGATCTCACTTAGCAAAGTCCCACACTTAGAGATTAGTCCCATGTTACTCCAATTTGCAAACGCTTCATGGCTGTATGCAAGGGTGCAAAACTAGGTGATAACAAGCATATTTCAATGCTCTAATCTATTCATCCAAGGATTTCATCATTGATGCTCTATTTTCTACTTCTCTAGCATTGCCTTTACCTTCACATTCAACTCCGAATCTCTTCCATGACATCTTCTATGAATAACATCACTGAATCCTCCACCACTTCTCTGAATTTATCTTTGAATGTCTGAATGGCTTTATCCATCTCTGGCATATTTTCTTCTTCAACAGCATCTTCCAACAATTCCTCTATCACTTTCATTTCTTCTGATAGCAGATCATGAATCTTGGTCTGCATATCCCTAACTCTAGTCATGCTTGTTTTCAACACTTCTACCTCAAATTATAGCTTTGGAACCAAGGTGTCCAATAGAGGAAGAGTCATATTAGTGACAATCTTATTCTTTAGTAATTCTTCATTTAGCTTCTCTTTATCTTCTTTGATCAGGTCCAATGCATAATTACATTGATTTATTTTCTGAGTGAATTCACTCTTCAAAGAATCAATATCCTTCTTTAAATTGGAAAATGTGTCCCAATTAGACTTGGAAGTCCTTATTAACTCTCTATGGATATTAGGCTATTTGGCTTCACCAATCCCTGTATAAATTGTTTTAGTTGAGCATTTTGCTCTTTCAGTTCTTTCTTTCTAGCTTTGAGTTTCTTTATTTTGGACACTATGGCCTTAGTACTCTCAATATGCTCCTGAATTTCTTGTTCTATAGTGACATGACCTAAGTCAATTTGTGTCACTTGGAATTCTTCTAGCCTTATTTCTCCTTTGGCCATTTCCACCATGCGAACAACTACTTGAGCTATCCGCTTTCCTATTTTAGGGTCCCTCTTTATTGTGGAGACTGCTCTAGCTCTCCTTTTAGACTTAGATGGATCAAGAGTAAATAAAGATTTAAAATCAAAAGTTACCTATTTCTCTTGTGAATGGCCTACCTCTGATGAAACCAATGATTATCCAGTTGATTGTGATCCTCCTTGATTTGGTTGCTCAATTTGAGCATCTTGTATTCTCTTATCTTCATTGACTCCATCACTAACAAGACCATGTACATTTTCTTGTTGCCTTGCATCATGATCTTGTTGTGATGATATGACCCTTGGGTTCTCTTCTTATTGATCCTTATCTAGATTTATTTTATCTTCATCCTGAACGTTTTCTCGTTCTAGTAAGGGTTGATCTCTACCCTCTGTATGCACATCATTAGATATATTCTAAGCTTTCTCTTGTTGCATATTTCCACTTGGATATTCTTAGAATTTGTTATTTTCTCATCCTAGATAAGGATTTGCATCTATTGCATTTGATCACCTTTATCAATTTTATCCCCTATATCCAAGATTGATCTTGATACATGTTCCTCTTTAGATTCCTTCATCAGGATATTCTGATGTCCTTGTTCATTTTTATCTCCTTGGATGTTTGTATGTGCTCCTTCTATTTGAGCATCCTCACTCTTATCATCAACTTCCATCTAAATATTTTCTTCTTGTGTTTGGCTATCTTTAATAGCCTCTTCTCCAATTTTTCCTCCTCCAGGAAGATAAGTCAAATCTACCAGTGCTGGACTAGTTTCTGTTTCAATCAAGGTATTCAGAGGTCCCTTTTATACCTCTACTTTAGAAGATTCTTCCCTTTCTATTTTTTCTTCATGTGACTCCCTTGCAGCCCCACTTGTAGACTTTCTTTTTTTGAGAAAACTATCAATATGATGGTTAGTGATATCCTTTACTACCTCATCATCAGCAAGATCAATGGTCTCACTTAGTGGGAGAGCCTTGGCTACATCTTTCTTTTGAGCTTTACTTTTGGCCTCTTGTATCATTTCAGCTTTTACCCAGATTATTGTTTCCACTGGCACATCATGTTGTAGCTCCTTAACTACATTCAATGATGGATCAACTGATCTTGATGTTGCTGCTGCTGGTGGTGAAATGCCTCCTCTCATACTTGGGCTTTGATATCTGGAGTGTATGTGTATTTTAACCCCTTATAATACATCACTTTTCTTCCTCTTCAATGTCTCAATGGGCATTTGATCACGATTCTTCATCATCATTGTCCCTCTCTCCTACAACAATCATGACTGGACTTTACTCTAGATCTTTCAGCATCCCCTCCTATGTAGTTGATACTTGAGAAATGTATATAGGGATAGCTGCTTGTGGTTGACCTTTAGGGGGTGAGGGTGGTACATATACCAATGAGATTCCCTCAGTTGTAAATTTCTCTATAGCTCCTGATGAACTAGGCTCTGCATCCTTGGTCCCAAGGACATGTCTCTTCTTTATTAGAAAATCATCAAACCTAGGTTCTTCTCTTTCTTTTATTTTCTCCTTTTTGTCATATGTGACAGCAATGACCTTTTCTTTCAACTCATTGACCTGCTTGGTCACCCAATTCTTTGTCCTAGCCATGAATTTGGTAGTGAGGACATCTATTGATGTTTCATCTCCTTTTGTTAAATATGGAGAAGAGATTGTATCATTGTATATTTTCTTTTCCTCATATTCAAGGTCCATGATATTGTCATCATCTTTCTTGATTTGTGGAGGCACTTCAGGTTTCCCTATAGTCTTCATCTGATCTAATGTCAATCTTTGGTACTCTCTTCTCCTCACATCATGTTCATCATCACAATCAACCCAATAGTCTTCGAGGTGCACACTATGTATGTACTTCTTATTGAATCTTTTCTTGATCCTATTGTATATATCATAATCTTTGGCTAGCGGAAACAACTTCAAGTTCAAACTTTTCAAATCTGCCTCAGCCTTCCTAGCATTGTCTATAGCTCCTACCAGGAACTAGTTGACATTAATGGGAAATTTTCTATATGGTCTCCCTTCCTTATTCTTGGATAATTCAACTATGGACAACTGTTGCCTCATCATCTCCATCAAGACCTCCTTGTTTGAAGGATATCTGGGTAGCATATAGGCTTTTCCACTAAAAACTTCCATCCGGATATAAGAATACATTTTGGCTAGGATGAACCAAGAACCATATCCATTGATGATCTTTGTAGCCCCCACTAAAAACCTTTTGGCTTTATCTCCCTCGATGAGCCTGGCTATGTGCATTAGGAAGCAATCACTGACAATTTTATAATGTTGGACTGAAAGCCTCCTCTCTAGCTAGGGATAATGTTCCCAGGGAGTCTTCTCATGTGGTTATTTACCCATCCTTTCCATAGTTTGTAATCCATTGAAGGTGCCTTTTGCTGCACAAGCATACACTAAGTAAGAGGTCATCCTGAATATCATACCTTTACTCTCCTTCTATTTGATCATCTGATCATGTATTGCATCACTAATAATTTTGGCCCATTGGACCTTAGCATTATCTTTCTCATATTCAATGACAATTCTGATGAGCCCAAACATCCATGGCTCAAAAGTTCTATAATTTACCAGGCCCTTCATCTTGCTAAGCAAGAACATCATGTATTGCACCTCTTCACTGAAATCATATTTGTAGAGGTGTTATGGTAGTTTGGTTGTTGCCTTGACCTTACCAGTCGGATCTTTCCATCCTTGAAAGATTACATTCTTGTAATTCTTATTATTTGCATGAAATTCTTTGGCTAGTGCATCTAAGTTTGGCACATAGATGGGTTGGGATACTGGCAAGTTGAATGCCCCAGCGGTGCCAACTACTTAGCATAAAACCTTTCTTGTTTATCCACCTTTCTTGTGGTAATGTCATAATTTTATGCACACTCATCCATAAGCTCAAAAGCTTCTGTGGCATAAGGGAATCTAGCTGCATGATACATCCTTGATGTTACTATGTTATTCAAGATGGGATTATCCTCTCTGGCATCGATTCAAGATCTGAATGCCTCAATGTCGGTATTGCCTAAATGGGTATCCTCTACATAATCAAGCTTTTTATACACGTTGCGTGTCCTAGGGACCATGAATGGCTTAAATTCTGCATCCTGCTTATCCATGCATGGCTGAGACATTTTGTCCTACAAATCAAACATACCAGTCTCAAACAACAACATATTTTTTACCTACGGCTAGCACAACGTTAATATTTCATGGTCTAGAAGGATATTAAAATGCTTAAACCCTATGAATTTAATAGGCCATTTAATGAATGCTATTATTTTTCATCATTTACCTCTTTTTCAACATGATTATGACATGATTTATGAAATAACTAGACGGATAATGTTTCATACATACCTGTGAAAGCTTCCTTAACTTGTGATTGAGGTGATAGGGGTTAGTTTGGTATGTTGGATATGATGTTTCCTGCAACTTTCTTCTCTGGTTCAACTCTAGTTCATAGTTTGTTCTTTGCAATAAAATTTTAAGCTCTTGAATGCAATTGTGTTGATTATGACATTAAAACCCCTTTTAACTTAGACAATTTGTGATTTTTGGGCTTATTAATAGCATCAGAGAGATGTGACGACATCTTTAGACTAGATCTTAGGAAATCGCTATAAGTGTCTATTGGCATGAGTTCAAATTTAAATGCCAATGGCATTTGCATCACATTAAATGCAAAAGTGTAGGTATATGGGGTTGGACATCCAGATAAGGAATATCCATGTGGATATCTCGATGTGAATATATCTGGATGACATCATCATAAGTCAGGTCAAGCCTCGTTGACCAAAGATTCATCATTAGGTCACAAATTCTCTTTCAATATGTCCGAGTGTGATGTGGACACGTGGCATCATGTTATTGGTTTAGTCTAGGGCGTGGATACTAAGTTAAGTTTAGGGTATTATGTTTGTGAAATATCCATCCAATCAAAATGTCTGGATGACATCAGTAAGAAGAAAGTCCTTCATTGGTGTATAATAGAATGACATCATCTGGATAAGGATATTAAAATAGTGTCATGACAATAGAAGTTTGAAATGTCCCTATGGCTTAATAGCCTGATGATACTTTCATTGGTCTATCCTTTATATCACATCAGGGTAGGATGATGTCATCAGGATATGGATGTTAGGATAATGTGCGGATACTAAGTCAAGATCTGGATGTTATGTAATATCTGGATGACGACAACAAGTTTAGCATTCTTCCTAAGGCTGAGACGACATGACGTCATCTGGATCGGGATGTTAAAATAAGATCAGGATATTAGCAAGGTTAAAATCTATGTTCTCTAATATCTAGGTGATGTAAGCGTGGTCGGGGCTCTTTGTAAGATTGGGATGACATGACATTGTCGGGACATGGACATTTTCAGTTAGGATATTATGTTAAGATTTGGATGTTAACTAATATCCATGTGCATGATGTCTAACCCACTAAGTATTTTAAATTTGATGATCATAGGTCGGGATATTAAGTTAATATCTAGATGCTTTAGTAATATGAATATCCGAGTGACCTGTTGATCAAACTTTGACCGACTGTAACTTCCTTGTTTTAACAAATTTTGGGGTGCTTTAAAAAGCAAACCTACTTGGATTTTCACACTCTTTCACTTGGAAGGATCTATAATAAAAAAATTCAAAGTTTGAAAATATGACCCATAACAGGTAGGTCTAGACATGCACAAGATGACATCCTGACATGTATCTGATATTGATTGTTTTTACCATACTACCCAAAAGAAAGGGAACAAGCAAGCCAAGAAAAAGTTGGGTCCCTATTTTGTTGGGGAAAAATGGGGCATGTTGTGTAACCACACAACAATATTGAGCAACAAAGTAATCCTGAATAGCATGAGGATTAGGTTAATGATGATATAGAAGAGGGCCTAGAAAAGAAACAAGATACTTCCTCCTCCTCTTCTCCGGTTGACTCAATTAAGGAGTTATTAGCTCAGTAGATGTAAATACAATCGGTGGTTACTCCCCAACTATTACAGTTGCCTATGCTAGATGGACAAGTTGACTTGTCTGGGATATCTCCCCTTCAGAAGCTACAACTAGGAGACATGCTTCAGTCCACTGCAAGATAAGAGATACTGTAACAACAAGTGGAAGGAGTTGAAGTATTGGAAGAAGCAATCAAGATAATACAAGAAGAACTACCTAAGCAAAAAAGAAATCCATCCTTTCCACCTACTCAGCAAATGAAGCTTATGCAAGTCTTTTAAGGCTCATTCATCTTACCTTGAGAAGCAAGCTGAGTTGAAGATAACAGAGCAGATAAATAATACAAGACTAGATGATGCCTCTGCTAGATGTGCTAAGGCACATAATAATTTGCAAGAAAATGTGAAAATTATTCAAAGATGCATAGAAGATGCCAAAGTTTTGTATCAATTTTGTTTGAACTAGCATGTAACCACCAAAAGCATAAAAGATCAAGTTGATTCTATGGAGTCATAGTTAATTCAAGTAGCCAAGGTATACAATCCCTTGAAAGATAAAGATGGAACTATTATGGCCCAAATAAAAAGTCTCCATACTTAGTTAAAGTAGCTCTTGGATCAAAGGGAGTAGGTAAAGAATGAAATTGGACAATTGAGAGAAGTAGTAAGTAGGAGACTAGCAGTTTTGACTGGCACTCTAATAGAAGATGAAAATGTTGCACAAAAAGTGAAGGTCCCAACCACTTAGGAGGATGCAGAAGATTTACACATTTAGTTTGAAAGTCAACAATACATCCTATCTTCTACAAAGAAGAACTGTGACACTACACTTGCCCAATTGAAGGTGATCTATAAGAACGTTCTGCCTTCGAAGTAAATAGAAAATTGTATGAAGGTAAGACAAATTTTGATGATTATGTAGATATGTGGAGAATATGTTAGGAGTAATAAGTGATAGGCACTCTATATATATCATCCATGTATGTCTTAAGAAAAATGAAGAACCATTTTTTTTGCTAACTTTAGTTTTGAAGAGATTGAGAGTACTCCTTAAGGGGGGGTTGACTAATAAAAAGTGATAAGGAATATTCAGACAAGGGGAGCTTACTTGATTTTTTCGTAACAGAGGAAGACCACTAGCCTTTGCCATTGATGTCAAAGGGGGAGAAATATATGCATATCAAGTCAAGTGTTTCCATAAATGACAAAGGGGGAGATTGTTACATTTGAGTTGTTATTGATGTTAATAGTGGTATGGAGTGCTACAATATGGAAATGTATAAAGGATGTCAAAGGGAGATTGCAACAGTATAGTGATCAGAAGCATTGTGAAGTGGATAAAGAAAGAAGACAAAAGGAGATAGATCACTATCATCTGTACACAGTCACACCTTATCTTTCATATGTAAGCTCATACTAAGTGTATGCTCTCAATATCTTTGGTATGTTGGTTATGGATGCTTTATGTTTGGATAATATGAATTCATGTGGCTTAGCACTGAATAAAGAATGTTGTAATAGTTTGAATAAATCTTGCTAAGAAAAGTCCAAGTAAGGAGAGGTATCACAGGTCTAAAGGATTATACCGCATTTAACCACACTTGAATATATGGACTTGTGGATTGGATAAATGGATAGGTATTGCACTTAGGTACTTATGTTTCAAGTTTGAGGTCATATATTTTACCACAAGGTATTTTGGAGTCAAAAGAGTGAAGACAACAATGGAGAAGGGTAAGGACAATCACAAAGGATAGGTGAATGCTTTCCATTTCTTTGCAGATGAAGATATGACTTGGAGGTTTAGAGAGCAAGTAAATATGAGTGTGTGTATGAATTTATCAAGTTTAAAGTGATTATATGCACCATAGTTGGTTCTCTAGAAGTTTGTTGTGTGAAGATAAGATTAGCCATTGCTTAAGGTAAACAATGGGAAATAGTGGAGGCCACCATAGTTCACCGCATATTAGTTTTTGGACTTGTTGATTGAATGATAAGTTTGTTGATATGCGCCAGACAACTAAGAGGGGGGGTGAATTAGTTGTCACAAAAAGTTAAACACTTTCTACAATTAAACATTCATCACTTATCCATAATTATTATGATTTAACAATGAGTGCATGAAATTAGAAACTTAACCACAGATACAACATCAAACACAAGAGACGCTATATTTACGTGGAAAACCCTAAGGTGGGGAAAAACTACGTAGAGGATTAACTCTCAATATATATTACAATCTTGAAATAATAATTTTCAGGCTTGGTCACTCCACGGGCCTAAACATACTGGCTTATTGCCATGAAGAACAACTAGATCTAGCAAACTCAATGCCTCAACCCTAAACCTAGCAAGATTACAATAAGGGCTGTTAAACCCTATTGGCGGCTTACTGCCAGACTCACTGCCATGATCAACACCTTTCTATATTGACGACTGAAGTATAATAATTCTCCTACTCTACTCTTCCTCTTCTCTGCTTTTCCTCTTCTTTCCTCTACCTTTTGGACCTTTCTTAATATCTTTTCATTTCTTCTCAAGGACACTTTTTCCATGACTCAAATACAAGTATTTATACACTACATCAACCTTGGAATGATCATCAAGGTTAGTATCACAATCATCAACCATTGGAATAATCTCCAAGGTCGATATTACAAACATTTACAAAATAGGTCCTGACCTATTACAACATTGTGCAAAGGAAATGAATTATAGATTATTCCATGCCTTAGTTGGGACTCAAACATGATCTTCCATGCCACAACATGCTTCCACAATCTTCTAGAGATCTCTGTAATCACTAGGATTAACCAGGTCGGCCAAGACTAGTTACATGCTACATTATCTAGGAACAATCTTCAAACACCATCTCAATTTCTTAATCTAGACCAAAGTCCAGATAGGAACATGATTAGGAGACATCCACAAGCATTCTATAATCATCAGCAGCAACCGCATGAGCCTTAACAACTTTATCCATATGAATCTTCTCACTGGAACACATGAACTTCACTGTCTTCTACTGTCATAAAAGAAGGATAGCTTGCGAACCACCAAACCACAAACCATTGCAACTATAGGCACTTATCATCATCCTAGACTTCCCTCTGGAACCATAGAGAAAAATAATTTATTGCGGAGGAATGAAGAGCAGAATACTTTCTTCCTGTTGCAACTGAACTTACAAAAAAGAAGGTTTCACTCTGGTGAACACAACTCACTCAGATCTTTGTGTGGAGGCTTCAAACCTTGAATGTAGCATCCTTAGTTATACCTCTAATTTATTTTCAATCCACAAACCATGATCTTCAAGTAGAAGTAAATGCGGAGTAGTTTACCGGACTGTTCTTCAGCATACAACTCACTGTATGTACTGCACTTCTCTGTAACTTACTTGATCCTTCCAGAAAGGCTAATTTTCTCAATATCCTCAACATACAAGTTTTTTAAATAAGTGATAGAATAAGATACAGTTGACACCAATGACAACAAGGATGTGTTGACATCAATGACAACACTGATTAGGCATATACTTGCAACAATCTCCTCCTTTGTCATTGATGGCAACATATGATGTGAAAACCGGCAACAACCATCAAGACTAGATTCTCCCCCTTTATCTTTACACACCTGCACTCTTTCTTTCTCCAAAATTCTCCCCCTTTCTCTTACACATCTATACTCTACGTTTTTCACATGACTTCTCTCCCCCTTTGACATCAATGGCAAAGGGCACATACTTGCACTCATCTACTCTAATCTAATCTCTCTTCTGAACTCTCTGACTACTCCCCCTAAGAAGTAGCCCTAAAAAGCATCAATCTGGACCTTTGAGCACCTCTAGACTAATGCACTACTATGTATCTTAGTTTAGAGTAGGAGGGGTGATAACCCCTAACTTTTCTCTGAGATACTCAAAAGTATCCTTAGGCAGAGGCTTGGTAAAAATGTCTACAATCTGATCCTTGGTAGAAACATACTCCAACTTGACTTCATTCTTTGTCATCTTTTCTCTTGGAAAATAATACCTAATGGATATGTGCTTTGTCCTTGAATGCATTATTGGATTCTTTGATATGTTAATGGCACTTGTGTTATCACAAAAGATTACAATGGGATCTTCATACACAATTTTGATGTCCTTCAAAGTCTACTTCATCCATAACACTTGAGTGCAACTGCATGTTGCTGCAATGTACTCTACTTCTGCAGTAGACATGGATATTGAATCTTGTTTCTTGCTCAACTAAGATACTAATCTTTTTCCCAAGAAGAATGCACCTCCACTTGTACTTTTTCTATCATCCACATCTCGAGCCCAATCTGCATCAGTATATGTACTGAGAGTAAAGTCACAGTCCTTAGGGTACCACAAACCATAATCTATTATGCCTTTTAAATATCTCATAATTCTCTTAACTGCCATCACATTTGATTCCTTGGGTTTTGCCTAATATCTTGCCACAAGACACATTGCATGCATTATGTTAGGTCTGGTTTGAGTCAGATAAAGTAATCCTCCAATCATAGATCTATACTTTTTCTGGTCTTCCATGGCTAAGTTATCATCTTTTCTCAACTTACAACCAATTATCATAGGTCGGCATATTGGTTTAGAGTCTTCCATCCCAAATTTCTTTAACAACTCTTTCACATACTTGGACTGATAAATGAAGATACCTTTATTTGATTGACTTATTTGCAAACCTAAAAAGAAGTTCATCTCTCTAAACATATACATTTCAAATTTAGTTTGCATTTCTCCAGCAAAAACTAAGCACATACCTTCATTGCCTCCAAAAATAATATCATCAACAAAAACTGCAACAATCAAGGTTTGTTCATCATTGATCTTGAAGTAGAGATTGCTATCTGTAGTACCTTTACTGAACCCTATCTGTATCAGGTACTTGTCCAACCATGCATACCATGCTCTAGAAGCTTGTTTTAATCCATTCAAAGATTTCTTCAATCTACATACCATGTCACCCTGATCTGATGACTGAAATCCTTCCGGTTGTTCTATATAGACTTCCTCTTCCAACTCTCCACTTAGGAAGGTAGACTTCACATCCATTTGATAAACCTTGAAATCTTTGTATGTTGTAAAACCCAGAAATATCCTTATTACTTCAATCCTTGCCACTGGAGTGAAAGTTTCTTCAAAGTCTATTCCTTCAACTTGAGCGTATCCTTTGCATACCAACCTTGCTTTGTTTCTTACTTCACCATTCTCATTCATCTTGTTTCTGAAGACCCACTTTGTACCAATTACATTTTTGTCTGCTAGTCTAGGAACAAGATCCCAATTTTGATTCTTCTATATTTGCATCAATTCCTCTTCCATAGCCTTTATCCAATTCTCATCTTTGCAAGCCTCATTCGCAGTTTTGGGTTCAATCTTAGAAATCAGACATAAATTTACTTGTTCCTCTACAACTTTTCTTCTAGTTAAGATCCCTTTGCTCTTATCTCCTATGATTTTTTTTTTAGAATGACTGATTCTTACATATCTTGGAGTTTTGGTAGTACTTACCTAATCTTGTTCTTCTTCATCTATGTTGTCTTCATGCTGCACCACTTCTGAAACATCTAGATCATCTAACTCATAGCCACTTGATTCTAAAGACCTTTCCTTACATTCATCAACTTTAACATTTGCACTTTCAATGATCTTATTCAGCCTCTTATTATAGCACCGGTAGGCCTTACTCTTGGTGGAGCAACCAAGGAAGATTCCTTCATCACATCTAGCATCAAACTTGCCTAAATCTTCTTCTCTTTTGATGTAACATTTGCTATCAAAAACTTTGAAATATTTCACAGTAGGAACTCTACCATGCCACAATTCATAAGGAGTCTTTGAACTGTTACCTTTTACTTGAACTCTATTTGGGATATATACTGCGGTGTGAATTGCTTCTCTTCAATATGCTTTTGGAAGATGAGTTTCCTTCATCATGGTTCTAGTAGCTTCTTGAACTGTTCTATTTTTCCTTTCAACAACTCCATTTTGTTGTGGAGTTTTGGGTGCAAATAGTTGTCTCTTTATTCCATGTCCTTCACAAAAGCAATTGAATTCATTTGATGTGAACTCTCCTCCTCTATCAGACCTCAAGCATTTGATTTTCAAATCCATCTCATTTTCAACCATTGCCTTAAATGCCTTGTATTTATCTTGAGCTTCATCTTTCTCTTTCAAAAAGGGGACCTAAGTCATTCTAGAATAATAATCAATGAGAAACATGAAATACCTATCTCCTTGCAAACTTCTTACTCTAGTAGGTCCACACAAATCTGTATGCACTAGCTCAAGTAGTTCTCTAACCGATTGGTCCTTTCTTTTGAAACTTGTTCTTGTCTGTTTCCCAAATAGACACTCCTTGTAAATAGGATTGGTAGGCTTCACAAGCTTAGGCAAATCTCTAATAATCTATGTACTACTTATCTTCATAATATTATCAAAATTTATGTGACACAACCTTATATGCCATAACCAACTCTCATTAGTCTGAGTCAACAAGCAATAGTTCTTGGTTCCTTTCAAGTGATAGATATTACGTCTGTCTTCTTACCAGTTAAAATGACTGTTCCAGAGCTTTCCCTGATCTTGAATCCATTGTCCTTGAAGCTTAAATCATAGCCCTTGTCACACATATGACCCACACTCAAAAGATTGTGCTTTAATCCTTTCACATACAAGACATCTTCAGTATTATGCTTGCCATCAAAAGAAATAGATCCTTTCCCACAAATCCTACCAGCTATATCATCTCCAAACCTAACCAGTCCACAATCATATCTTTCCAAACTCACAAAATTACTTTTATCACTAGTCATGTGGTGAGAGCAACCACTATCAATAACCCATTCATCCTTGTCCTTAATGACCTGAGTAGCCAAAGCACTTTCCACTAGTTTTTCTTCCTTCACACAGCTAGAAGAATTAGTAGACACAGGATCTTCCTTAATAGCAATGAATAAGCATTCATTTATAGAGGAACTAGCATTATCTGGTTCACCATTAGCTGATACTCCATCATTATCAAAATCTTCAACATAATAACACTTCTTTTGGGTCCTAAGCCTATTCTCATATCTTCTTATATTTATTTCAATTCTTTCAGGACATCTGGAAGTAAAATGACCTACTTTACCATAGGAAAAATATTTGAAAGGTAATTTGCCTTTATACTTACCAGATCCTCTTTGCAGTCTATCCACAAAGTTGGCTTCAACTTCATCTAACTCATCATTAGATTCTACCTTGTACTTTTCTAATCTGGAAGTACTTCCAGGAGTATTGGTTTTGAAGGTCATCTCAACTTTCAGCAGAGCATCATCTAACTCCCTCATTTCAAAAGCAAAAGCTTATCAAGCACTTGATCCTTGTTAACTATTTTTACTTGCATGAATTCTTCAATTGTAGCTACCTTGTGACAGTAGGACTTGGGCAGAGATATGATAATTTTCATAACAACTTCCTTTTCTTCGAGAGTTTTGCCTATGGCTTTTATCCCTGTAAGAAGTTCATCAACTCTTTGCATAAAGGATGATATGTTTTCATCATCATACATCTTCAATATTTCATATTTCACTTTTAGACTTTGTAACTTGGCTTCCCTCATAGAATCATTTCCTTCATACAGATTTTTCAACTTTTCCCATACCTTATTTGTAGTTTCAAGATCCACAACTTTCATCAATATTGAGTCAGTTAATGAGCTCAGCAGAGCATCCTTTTCCTTGATATCTATCTCATATTCTTTGATTTCATCCTTAGTCGTCGGACCATTTGGAGGTATGGTGTATTTTGTTTCTACAGCTCTCCAAACTTTGTAACTAGGAGAAAGAAGATGGCTTTTCATCTGAGCCTTCAAGAGAACATAATTCATTCCATCAAAATGTGGCGCTTCCTTCTTATAAGACATTTTGGATCTTCCTCAACCTATTAAAATTTCTTTAGAGAAACTTGGCTTTGATACCAATTGTTGATATGCGCCAAACAACTGAGAGGGGGGAGTGAATCAGTTGTCACAAAAACTTACACTTTCTACAATTAAACATTCATCACTTATCCACAATTAATATGATTTAACAATGAGTGCATGAAATCAAAAACTTAACCACAGATACAACATCAAACACAAGAGACACTAGATTTACGTGGAATACCCCAAGGTGGGGAAAAACCACAGAGAGGATTAACTCTCAATATATATTGCAATCTTGAAATAATGATGTTCAGGCTTGGTCACTCCACGGGCCTAAACATACTATCTTACTGCCATGAAGAACAACTAGGTCTAGCAGAATCAATGCCTCAACCCTAAACCTAACAAGATTACAATAAGGGCTGTTAAACCCTGAGGGCTATTAAACCCTACTGGTGGCTTACTACCAGACTCACTGCAACAATCAATACCTTTCTATATTTGCAACTGAAGTATAATAATTCCCCTGCTTCACTCTTCCTCCGCTCTGCCTTTTGGACCTTTCTTAATATCTTTTCATTTTTGCTCAAGGACACTTTTTCCATGACTCAAATACAAGTATTTATACACTACATCAACCTTGGAATGATCATCAAGGTCAGTATCACAATCATCAACTATTGGAAAAATCTCCAAGGTCAGTATTACAAACATTTACAAAATAGGTCTTGACCTATTAGAACATTGTGCAAAGGAAATGAAATACGTATCATGCCATGCCTTAGCTGGGACGCAAACACAATCTTCCATGCCACAACACACTTCCACAATCTTCCAAAGATCTCTGCAATCATTGGGATTAACCAGGTCGGCCACGACTGGTTACATGCTACATTATTTGGGAACAATCTTCAAATGCCATCCCAATTTCTTAATGTGGACCAAAGTCCAAATAGGAAAATGATTAGGAGACATCCACAAGCACACTATAATCATCTGGAGCAACCACATGAACCTTAACCACTTTATCCATAGGAATCTTCTTACCGAAACACATGAACTTCACTATCTTCTACTATCATAAAAGAAGGATAGCTTGTGGACCACCAAACCATGAACCATTGCAACTGTAGGAACTTATCAACATCCCAGACTTCCCTCTAGAATTGCAGAGAAAAATAATTTATTGTGGAGGAATGTAGAACAAAATAATTTCTTCTTGTCACAACTGAACTTATAGAAAAAGCAGGTTTCACTCTGGTGAACACAACTCACTCAGATCTTCATGCAGATGCTTCAAACCTAGAATGCAACATCCTTAGTCATACCTCTAACTTATTTTCAATCTGAAGACCATGATATTTAGGTAGAAGTAAATGTGGAGCAGTTTACCAGACTGTTCTTCAACATACAACTCACTGTCTACACTGCACTTCTCTTGTCATGCCCACATTTCCCATGCGACCACAACACACAACACACATGTCATGTCCACATTTGTCATGTGGTCATGACATGAAATATATAAAACTTTTCCACATGTCCCTAGAAACCCCCTCGCACACATTAGCATGCTCAGTGGCAATACACATTACGCGTAAACATATCAATCAATCTTGAAGAAAAGCATTTACATACACAATCCCCTATGTGATGATAGCTGACTAGGGGGTATGTGACGTGAGTAGCGTCTCTACTAGGGTTAGGATCAAATGGACCCAAACCCTAAGTTTCCTAAGTGAGTGGCATGATTCTGACAAGAGTCAAAATCCAACCCTAATTCTAGAGCATAGAAATAGATTAAAATATGCCTTCGTTAAAAATAATAATCGTAAGGCAAAATAATTGCCCAGGAAATTGATTTAAAATAACTGCCCTAAGTCTCAAAAAAATTTCGGTAGTATAACGCGTTTTTAATGTTTGAAATAAATATTTTAAAAGGATCTCCCTCTAAAATATTTTAGGAGAAAAATTAAATAGAAAGATTAAATTAAATTTACCTAATTAACATTATAAAAATTACCCACTCAATTAAATGTAAATCAATTTAAATAAAATCATAAAATAATTAATCCCAAAAATAATAAAGGTCTACAAATAAATATAATTCCAACAATTATATTTATTCGATGAAATCAAGGTCAAATTAAAATCAATAACCTACGTTATAAAATATGCCCTCCATTTAAAAACTCATTAAATTAAATAGAACAATTAAGTAATTAATTACCCCTAAATAAAATATAATAATATACCCAACTAATAAAAAATAGCCCAACAATTAAATTTTGTCTATCAACTTAACTTAATAATCCAATGATGTCAAAAGGCTTACATTTAATCTCACAACAATAAAAATAAAAATAAAATAAAATAAGGAATTAGAAAGATTTAATTAAATAAATTTTTCACATAAATTTTCCCACTTAACTCAATAAAGCAAAAAAAACAAGATAAGAAATTAGAAAGATTTAAATTAAATAAATTATCCACCTATTTCCCACTTACTCAATAAATTAAAAGGCAATAAAAATGATTTCCAAATTAAATAAATTAAAATCCACTTATAAAAAGATTAATTTAGAATCCTAAAAATTAAAAGGGCATAAAAAAGATAGAAAAAGCCCACATAAAATGCTAACTACATTATCCCAAAATATAATTAGACATTTAAAATTTAAAAACTCCTCATTACAATATTAAATTTTTTTTTTTCGTCGCTGGAATGCCTGACGGCGATCTGCCGGTGGATCCAGCTGGCGTCACTCCAAATCTCCAGCTGGCGTCACTCCAAATCTTGGTATCCGAAACGAAGGCAAGGTGACAAGCGTTGAAGGCAACTTGAACAGCAAGGTGGCAAGCATTGGAGGCGCTCTTAATGGCAATCTGGTAATCAAGGATGGGATCAAGTGCAATCTGTCCTCTCCCCTTAACCCTAAGTTCACTCCTGCATTTAATTTTTCCACAGGCTCTGTATCGAGTAACACCAACTCCTCTGCAACCATAAACAATGCTTTGGATAATAACGTTAGCAATGCTACCAAAAACAACATCGGTGTAGGTGGTAAGCCGAGATCTTTCTTGGAGGCAGTTGTTAATTCAACCCCAACGATTGTCTCTGGAGCTCATTTTACTTCACCCTCACGCGATGAAAACTCAACAATCGGTAAGCAATCTGCAGACCTTTCAACCTTTCATGTTACTCCAAATCATGAAATGTTATCTGAGATAATAAAGGAAAAGGAAAGATTAAGGAACACTGCCATTTTCTTCTCTGCGGTTGAAATTGACAAGGTTCCTGAAAGAAAATTTCTAGATGATTGGTTTTATAATTATTGGAATCTGAAACTAGGATATCAAATTTCCTTTTGTAGGCAAATACAAAAAGGCTTATTTGTGGTTTTCTTTAATAATAATGATTCTCATATTACTATTCTAAAAAAGGAATATTGGACAGTGGGTAACACAACCTTCAGAGCTTTGGCATGGAACGCTGAGGCTAACCTAGATGAAATTGTTGCCCTATCAGCCCCCAGATGGGTCCTCATTAAAAATATTCCACCTTTTTTGTGGTGATTTATTCCCTATCTGGTTGAACCCCTTGGTAAATTTATTCGCATGGATGATTCGGCTCGTCTGGTTCCCCATCTTGATGCTAGGGTTCTTATTGCTTTGAAACCTAGCCATGATTTACCCAAAGAGCTTTCTATTGCTATTGATAAGGAAAAGATTTCTTGCCCTGTCGAAACCCTAGGAGGTTTAAATGCATGTTTCTTATGCAGGAAAGAAGGGCATTTGTGAAAAGACTACCCTATCATCAAAAATAAAGCTCCAAAAAACCCTTCCTTGATGAATAGCCCTTCCCTCACTCAATCGATCCCTTCTTCCTCTGTTAAACCTAACCCTTCGCCTCCTCCTTTCACCTCTTCACATTCACCTCTCTCCTCTCTGTCGTCACCCTCTTTTAGTAATGCTTTTGTTACTGGCATTGTGGATGTTGATGGATTTCAAGAAGTTACTAAAAAAAGAAAAAATAGGTCTAACAAGAATAATGTAGCGTCAAAAGTGATTCCGCCTCCTTCATCTATTAATTCGATTGTTAAGGTTCAGGACTCTACAAAGTCCTCTACCCCTGTGGTCAATGCGGTTGTGCAGGAAACCACTAAGGCTTCTGCCCCTGTCTCAAAAGCCCCCAACCCGAAGATCCCTGTTAAAAATTTTCAAGAAATCTCTGATGAGTTCATTTTTGAAGTCATACCAGCGACGCCTGCATCTAATCAGCCCACGGAGTAGGATATGGTTTCTCCTTCTCTCTCGGATAATGAAGATATCCTCACATCAAAGAGGAAAGGGAGACCTCTTGGCTCAAAAAATAAAAATAAGAATAATAAAAAGCAGAATCAGAATATCCCTGACGAGGTATCTCCTATGGAGGATGTTGTTAGTCCTAAAGCGTCCATCCCTAAAACTCTGTCTCAATGAATTGTATTTCATGGAATATCAGAGGACTTGAATGTCCTGATAGAAAGTTTGTGGTTAAAAATTTCCTTAGTTCCAAAAATAATATTGATATTATCATGCTGCAAGAAATCAAAACTACTGGATTCAATCTTGAATCCAATCTAAACTTTATTTGGAAGGATGCTGTCAAATTTTCCACTAATCACTCTCAGGGGAGAGGAGGCGTTGCGATATTAGTCAGTCCTAGATGGGGACCTAAAATTAAGAGCTTTGGTTTTTCTCCCTGTAACAGAGCTATTTGGTTGATTTTCAACCACAATGACATGGAATTTGGTATTTGTTCTATATATGCTGCCAATGACTATAATGAAAGAACTATGTTTTGGTCGTGGCTCTGCTCGCTTCTAGATATCCCTTGGATGTTTGGAGGTGACTTTAATATGATAGAGGATCAAGAGGATAAGATGGGTGGTCTCCCCTTTTCTTGGAAAGATCAGGAAAAACTTGCTTGGAATAATTTTAAATTTTCTAAATCTCTTTTTGATCCATTAAGTGGGAACAAGAACAATAATCCTGGTCTCTGGTTTACTTGGTGTAATTGTCAGAAAGGTCAGTCTAGAATTTATTCTAGGTTGGATCAGTTTTATCTTAATAATAATGTTTTCTCTGTGATCCCAGATAAACATAACAACCTCGTGCTTGTTTCCCCTACTACTCTTTCGGATCATCATCCTATCTCTATTTTGATCAATCTTGGTTGTTCCCCTACTTTTAGCAATAATGTTAATAGTAAGTTCATCCTTAACACTAGCCTATTGGAAGATGAAGACATTCTTACTGCTATTTCGATTATTAGACTTATTAATGAATCTCAATATCCCTCATTATCTTATATTAGTAGGTGGAATTTGGATATTTCTGCTTGGTAGAATTTGTTGAGAATAGTTGGTCAAAAGAAGGCCAAGGATTACAGATATAAGGAGTCCTGGCTTAACAATAATTTGTACAATGCTGAAATGGCCATTCAAAATAAGTCTAATGACCCCTATCTCTGTCATCAACTGGCTTATGCTAAGAACACGCTGAGAAAACACCAACACTAGAAAGCTTTGGGAGCTAGAATCCGTTCTAGAGCTCATTGGCTTCAATTTGGTGACAGAGGTAGTAAATTCTTCTTCAATCTTATTAAACAAAAGCAGGCTAAGGAATCTATTGATAAATTGTTCATTAACAATCAAATGATTTCTGATATTAATGATATTAAAAAAGAATTTGCTCGGTTTTATGAAGATCTTTTTACTTCCGAGGACTCTCAAGATGCTAGGACTCTTAGAAATCAGTGTAGGAATCTTATCCCCAAAAGGATTTCAGATATTGATGCCTCTGTTCTTGAACAACCCATATCTTTGGAGTTGAAAAGTCCATCAACTCTCTTAACAATGATAAAGCTCCTAGACCTGACAGGCTACCTGTGGAGTTTTATAAAGCCAACAGTAAATGGATTTGCAAAGAATTACTTAACATCTATAATGAAGCCATTGATACTAGAACTCTGGGTAGGGAGATTAACTCTGGAATTATCAAACTCATCCCTAAAGAGGGAGATAAATCCCTCATAAAGAATTGGAGACCTATAACTCTTTTAAATGTTTCTTACAAAATTCTCGCCAAAATCATGTCTCGAAGGTTGGAAACTATTCTTCCTAGATTTGTTTGTCCTACTCAAACTGGTTTTGTTAAAGGGAGATATATCTTAGAGAATTTGATTACTAGTTGGGAAGCTCTTAATTGGGCCAAGCATTCTGATCAAAATGTTGCTATGTTTCTGCTGGATTTTGAAAAAGCTTATGATAGAATAGAGTGGGACTTTATCAATATGATGCTTGACGCTTTTGGATTCCCCTCTTTCTTTTGTGATATTGTTAAAATGCTTCTTAAAGATGCTCATGCTCAAATTGATATTAATGTATCTCTTTCAGCCCCTTTCCCTTTGGGTAGATCGATTAGGCAAGGTTGTCCGCTTGCCCCTGCCCTTTTTGTTATAGCCTCTGAAGCTCTCTTCTATATTCTTAGAGACAACACCTTATCCCTTGCTGTCAAAGGCATCACCCTTCCTGATAACAAGAATATTATTAACTGCCAGTTTGTTGATGACACCTCTCTCTTTCATGAAGTCTCTGAAGCCAACTTCGAAGCTATGATCAATAAGCTCAGTTTTTTCTGTAAGATTTCTGGAGCTAGGTTATCTCAAGCCATGTCTATTTGTCTTGGATGGAATGACCAACCTCCTGATTGGTTTGGTAAATTTGGTTTCCAGTGGGGTGGTCCCTCAAAAATTGTTAGATATCTGGGTATTCCCTTCTCTGTTGATCCTTCTGTAAAAGAAATGTGGAGTTGGGTTAAGGACAAGATTCATTATAAGTTGAATAAATGGCACAATAGGTCTCTGTCTTTTGCTGGTAGATTTCAAGTCTGTCAAAAGATTCTCTCTCCTTATAATATTTACTATGCCTCGGCTTGGATGTTTAATGATTACCAAGTTATGGAAATTCAAAAAGTCATCAGGAATTACATCTGATCGAATGGGAAAGGAAATAACAAAACTCACTCTGTCAGGTGGAGCTGGTGTCATGTTGATAAGCTCTTTGGGGGCTTGGGGCTTAAAGACCTAAGACTAAGTGGTCTTGCTTTGGCCTCCAAATGGATCTTTCATGCCTTGGAGGGAGATGACCCTTGGAGAGTTCTTATTCATAACAATATTGAAAGGGGTTATCCAAAGAATGCCAAATTCTAGAAAAATCTTCCCCTCACTGATCTTATTTGTAGTGAATTTCCTATCATTGTTCAAGGCTCGGCTGTATTCAAGTCCATCTGGAAGGCCTAGAACCATGTTAGGCAATTCATCAAGAATAAAGACTTCTATGATGATAAGACCCTCCATGGTGAGAGGTCCATTTGGTGGAACCTTAAGCTCGGTAATAAGCTCCTTGCTCTTACCCAAGGCTGTTCTACCAAGAGTTGGGCCAATCATGGGATCAAACAACTTATTGACATCTTTGAAAATGATAGACTTATTCAGTGGGATGAGTTAAAAAGTAAATTTAACCTTCCTGGTTCTCATAAGAAGACTTATAATATGATTGTCAGGGCCAACAAGAATATTCCTACTTTATGTCATGTTGATTCTAATAGTTATCAGAAAATTAAATGGCCTGGTGGTATTATCATTTCCAAGCTTAAAGCTAAGAACATTTACTCTATTATTAACTACAATGATGAAATTATCAGCCATATTAATAATACTTGGTATACTAATTTAGATGTTCCTTCCTGGAATAAGCTTTTTGACAATCTATGGAAAAGTTCTATTGATCCTAAAAATAGATGTTTTAAATGGTTACTTATTCTCAACAAGCTTCCTATTAGGAACTCTTTCTCTGATACTAACTTGTGCAGCATTTGCAAAACCTCAGAAACGGGAAGACATATATTCTTTGAGTGCACTTTTGCTAAAGAGGTTTGGTTGATGTTTGGCATTTCCATCCCTGCTACTTTCAATATTCTTGAAGTTATTACTAGTTTTATTTCTAATGCAAAAAAATATGTTAACATGTTTTGGGATATTCTCTCAGCTAACATTTTATGGCAAATTTGGAAGTGTAGAAATGAAGAAAGATTTCAAAATGTCCCCAGATTGCTTACTGAGTCTTTTCGAAGTCTCACATATTTCAAAAAAATTTCGCAGATTCAAATAACTATGAAAGTCAACAAGTCTAAATTCAAAAGATTGCTTAAAGATGGACATGCGACATTCTTTGCTAATGAAGTGAAAAATGGTTATTTCTGGAGGCTGCACTTGGACAATATCCACACTTTTAACCAAACTGTCAACCGCATTAGCAAGGAGATTAAAAGAAACCCTCACAACACTACTAGAGAAGATGATCTACATGCTTAAGCAATTCCAAGTTCAGAAGAACTTGGTTTGGATGGAAGGTGCTATGGGTTGGATTGCGTGGGTGGACACCTTTGAAGATGTGTTACAATAGTTGTTATTTGCTGTTCCAGTCCTTTCTTTGTTAGCTCTGGTTATATGTAATATTCAGCTTTTTTGTTGTGTGAGGCTTGTCCTCTAATGCTTTGATACTTGGTGGTTTTTTTTGTTTCCTTGAACTCCTTATACTTAATATAAAAAATTTCTAGATAGTATTAAAATCTAGCATAAATAATTAAATATCCTCCTTCCATATGAGAAGAACCCAAGATTAAAAAGCAAATAGAAAAATAATAAATTTCAAAAGAATTAGAAGAGGGAACTCAAAATTCACATGCAAAGGAAATGAAATAAAATAAAATAAATTTTATTATAATTTCCCACTCAACTCCTCAACCCTAAAACCTCTCTTATATTTTATTAATTTCTATTCTCTACCCTAACCTTATTCTCTTCTTTTTCCTCTTCTCTATTCTCACATTCTTTTTGTTTCTCTCTATTTTCTCTTTTTTTTTCTTGCAGGTAATCTGAGGGCAGATATGAATGGAGTCAAGAAATTCTTCTTCTTTCTTTCCTCTCCTCTCCTTCATTTCTTTTCTCTCAATTTTATTTTGCAAGTTAAAATTTGGATAGCCATGAAAATACAACCTAGAGGTATATATTCACTATATATATACCAAATTTGAAACCCCTATTCTCTTTTTTTTCATCTATATATATATATATATATTACTGAAGATATATTATAAAAAAAGTGTAGAGTGAACAAGCTTAATGGCCGACATTGAAGCCAAGTGACAGTGGGCAAAATCAAGGGAGATGGTGTCAATGCCAACTGCAGATCACAATTTATATTTTGTTTAAGGCTACGATGTGGGGAGGGGGCCGAAACCCCCACCCACACCCATGGGTGTGGGTGGGGGTTTCGACCCCCTCCCCACACCTCTCAGTAGCGGCAGACTTAGTGGTGAGTGGCAGCCTATGGCTGCCATCCACCATGGACTTACCTCTTTTTTTTAAAACATTTAAAACCTTTAGCAAAAAAAAAAAGGGTTCGACCCTTTACAATGACTCAATCTCATTTTTCTTGTCCATTGTTTAATATGTGAAGTGTGAACACTATTTACAAAAGGCTATTTGATTTTTATTTGATTTTTAAAATAGTTTCATTCATATATATATATATATAGTGTGAACACTATTTACAAAAGGCTATTTGATTTTTATTTGATTTTTAAAATAGTTTCATTCATATATATATATATATATATATACACATGGGTGTGGGTGGGGGTTTCGACCCCCTCCCCACACCTCTCAGCAGCGGCAGACTTAGTGGTGGGCGGCAGCCTGTGGCTACCGTCCACCATGGAGTTGCCTCTTTTTTTTAAAACATTTAAAACCTTTAGCAAAAAAAACAAGGGTTTGACCCTTTACAATGACTCAATCTCATTTTTCTTATCCATTGTTCAATATGTGAAGTGTGAACAGTATTTACAAAAGGCTATTTGATTTTTATTTCATTTTTAAAACAGTTTCATTCATATATATATATATACAATTTTACATAATAACAGAAAATTTAACTAACTCAAAATTAACATTGAGGAGAGTTTTTTGGAACTATATATTTTTTTTAAACAGCAAGAAAATTATAACAGTTTCATGATTTTTTTCCCTCTCTAATTTTTTTGGACAGCAAATAAACAAAAGGGAAATAAAATTTTCTATAAACCAACAAGATAGGATATATATATATATATATATATATATATATATATATATATATATATATATATATATATATATATATATATAGATATATATATATATATATTGAATTAAAATAGAAACCATTATATTTTCCTTTCATTTCTAACATGCAACAAAAATTATAATTGTAACATATGCTCTTTTTTTCTTCATTTGAAAATAAAATGGCAGCAAAGTTATATTTTCTTTTGACAAGCTTTCCATAACCTCATAACTCAAAACAACAACATAATACACATTAGAAGGCATGAGTTTTCCACAGTCCATGATAAAGTATGCATGTGCTTTTGGATTTCACTGTGTATGTTTTTGAATCATACACAGTGAAATCCAAAAGCACATGCATATAATACACATTTTTAAAATCACTACAATATGTAATACACCTTAAAAATTGTTTCAACAACAAAACCAATGGAGAGTACTAAATTTCTACAACCCATATAATAAGGCCTCCAAGGCCATGGCTCACAAAATCAGCCAACCAAATAATGTAAATAAGGCTAAAATGAACTTTTCTCCAAAACTCCAAAACACCAACATAATCTGCAATGAATTTACAACGCAAGGAGGGGAAAGCCAAGCCATGAAAATTGCCCTCCTCCCTACAATAGACCTACTAGTGGGTCACCCCCAAGCTGGGAGGTAGGTCTCACACAGGTTTTCTCATACCACAACAAAAATCACAAGCAACACAAAATCACCCATGGTATATGAACAACACAAAACTCGTTGAAATGAGTTTAGAGGGGTAGGGGAGTGGACTCCTCAACTCAAGAGGTCACTCCAAAACTCAATAATCCCAATATCACAAGGCCTCAAGCCAAAACAATATCTCCATGAAACACCAAAAACACCATGGCACTCATGCCAACCAAATAATCCCAATATCACAAGGCCTCAAGCCAAAACAATATCTCCATGAAACACCAAAAACACCATGGCACTCATGCCAACCAAATAATCCCAAACTCCATAAAATGCCTATAAATAGATCAACACTAAGAGGTGACCTTGAGGAGGGTCACTCTCCCCTACCCCTGCAAGTTCAGCATTTTCTCCAAATGGAGAGGCTCTTACCAACACCCAAAATGTACACAAAATAAAATAACACCCAACATAAATTCTTAAGCACACAAAAAAGAATAAAAAAGCATAAGGAAATGGATAATGCCATAGGGCTTAGCTTAAAAGCCCAATAATGGTCACACTTTCAAGAAGAGCCCACAAGCTTTCTCCAAGTCTCCAAGCCTCCAAGATTTCTCCAACTCTTCCCAAAACCTCCAAAGATAGAAATTTTTTCAAAAAGCAAGAACCCCCAACTCCTCTCCAAGAGGAGATAAAATAGGCCTCCAAATTTGGCCTTGAGTAATGAGAAGGTGACACTTGTCACCTTCTCCTTCCTCATCCCATGCCACTTGCAAGGGAGAAGGAGTGTGAGGGTGACAAGTGTCACCCTCTAATCCATTCAAACCCTCACCTTATCCACTTGTTCTCTCACACATGTGTGAGAGACCAAGTGGAGAGGTGACAACTCTCCTCAAGGCTCCATGAGGATAAGGGATGACACATGTCATCCTCTTATCCTCTAAGAGAGCCCTCTCCCTCCAAGATGCTCACACATGTGTGAGATTCTTGGAGGGAGATCCCACACACTTGGGGGTCTTGAAGACTCCCCCAAGTCTTCTTGGTGGAGGAATCCCCAAGCCTTGGGAAGGGACATGGGCCTTTTCCAAGGCATGACTCATCTCCCACCCTTAGCCATTTTGAAATTTTGTCACATTTACTAAACCCAAGTTTAGAGTGACTAGATGTGAATTACCCTAGGGTTTAGTAAGTCAAAATAGACCCTAGACCCTATTTAGCTGCCGTTGCACCAAAAGATCGACCTATTAATGCCTGATACAACCACTTGACTTAACAAGCATGGGAGGTGGTTAAGCCCTTGTCACAAACCACCGTAGCGCAGCACTGAACAAGGAGACCAAGGGCCACACCTTGCAAAAATCCCCCCCAGCGCAAGCATGGGGTTTGAACCCATGACCTCGGCTCTGATACCAATTGTTAGCTATCGTTGCACCAAAAGATTGACCTATTAATGCCTGATACAACCACTTGACTTAACAAGCACGGGAGGTGGTTAAGCCCTTGTCGCAAACCAGCATAGCACTGAACAAGGAGACCAAGGGCCACACCTTGCAACAAACCCTAGGGGTACCACCTAAGATAAGTTTGGAACTCTAATAAACACTTAGAGAGGTGTAAAATCACACTAAATGGCCCAAAAATAAAATAACACCAAATGGTGTAAACCAAAAACATAAATTTTACAACAAGTAATTTAAATCAAATAAAAGGGGTGAACTAGGCCAATTAATTAAATCAAGCATTCACGAAAATATCATTCAATCAAACATGATCCTCATCCCTCCTAGGAATGGATCGACTTAACAAAGAATTACATAAGTGTGAGATCTACCTTCGATTTTTCATGGCCTGAAAAATCACTTGTGCACTCAAACAAACTGTCAATCCAACATAGATATATCATAGCCAAAGCAACAAAATATAATAATCATGTCATCGCATAATTCATGCACACAATTAAACAACACACATCATAATTAAGATTTAAAATTGCATTTTCTATATACTAACTCAGAAATCAGAATCACATAGCAAATCCATATAATGAGCTCATAATCAACATCACTAATAATTATCAAGTGTATCTCACATGTCTAATATCATAAGGGCATCAAAATAGGATAAAATCAAATCACCACATAACTAATCAAAGCTAATCCAAAATTAGGAGCTATAGTCTAAATCTGCATAATGGAAATCAATAGTCTCTAAATGTCTGAAAATGTCTCCAACTATAATGTAAAATGATCAAACTAGGGAAGTGAAATAAATCAGCCTCACATCCTCCCCCCTAAGACTAAACTTGTTTCCTAGAAGTCATCAAAAAGGTGAGGATAGAGTGTCCTCAATCTGGCTACATCCTCCCATGTTGCCGTGACCTCATCATAATGATCCCACTAAACCCTAACCTGGTCCAGATCTCGACCTCAAAGGCCCAGCGTTTGACAAGCCAATATGCGAATTGGCTCTAAAGCCAACTGCCCATCCACCTCTACTTGTAGTCTCGATAATGGGGGCCTGAAAGTCAGCCTCGCGATTATCAACCACTGCAAACATGTGGTGGGACCTACCCACATCTCCAACTATCTTTTCAGATCCTTCGACATGAGGTTGTCCCCCAGTTGTGAATCCCTGTGGGCACTCTCTAGCTAAGTGACCCTCACCAACACATACATAACATGGTTCTCGAGCTTGAACGTGTACTGCCTGTGTCCTGCTAGGCTGTTGTTGTCCAAGTTGACTCGTGGACCCCTGTGACCCTCTAAAGGACTGCTGTGACCATGCAGGTCCTGCAGTAGGTGTCTGCTGTTGCCAGTCTCTACGTGGACCTTGCTGATGCTGCTACTGCTGTGGAGGTCTAGGAGGTAAAGGTGCAGAACTAAACCCTCCTCTTTGAGGTGGCGGTGGTGGTTTATGGTAACTCTACTGCTACTACCAGCCATGATCCTAAAATTGAGGGCGTGAACTCTGTCCTCATCCTTTTATCTCCTTAGCAATGTATGCCTTCTCGGCAGCCTCACTCAAAGTCTGGGGGTTTGCAATATGCACAGGCCCTACTATCCCATGGTTCAACCCTCTGATAAACTTGTGAACTAGGAGTTTCTCATCATGGAGATACTCCACATAATGAGACAACTCGGTGAACCTACCCTCATACTATGTTATAGTAAGCCCTCTCTACTATAGATCATGGAACTCGTCTATACGACGCTGCCTATAGTGATCTGACAGGTATCGCACATTAAAGTACTTAATGAATGTATCCCATGAAAGTGTGTCTAATGATAGACACCACTTGCACTCCTCAGTGTGCCACCAAGTCGCTGCTGCATCTCGCAATAGGTGGATTGCCATGCATGCCTTCGTGTTTCCCTCGTAAGGATGCAATGTGAAGCACCTGTCTAAGCTGATGAGCCAAGCCTTAGCTTTGGCTCCCTCTGTGGTCTTGGTGAATGTAGGTGGATTTAACCTCAACAAATCCCTGATAGGGTCTCCTCGATCTTTATGCCCTCAGATATGCTCATCCACACCAAAATCATAAAGCTTATAAAAAATATCCTCCACTCTCACTACCTCCTCATGCCTAGCATGATGTGCAGGGCTCCTGCTACGGGCTCTATATGCTGATCCAACCTCCTCCGCTATCGTATCAGGTATCTCAACAAAAGGCTCCAAACGTGGTGCTTCTCATAGCTCGATGCAGGGCTCCACACATGACTTATCTCATAGCGTCTCTCGCAGATCAACGCGGGGCTTGACATGCGGCTCAACTATAGCCGGTGGTAACCTATCTAGCACTACCTGTAACACCTGTAAGATCTATGGTCTGATATCAGATACTAGTGGTGCCTATGGTACCTACTGCTCTGGTGGAGCTAGTGGTCCTTGACCATCTGCTATAGACTCTTTCTCATTCCATATCTCTATGGATGCTGCGGTATGCTGCGGTGCGTGAGCGCTCTTGCCTAACTCGTTGGGGAGGCATCCTACAAGAACAAGGTATTCACGAATCAATCAAAATTGTAGAAGTTATAATGCACCCAAACAAGCCCAATGTTTAAACTTGGGCTCTGATACCAAATGTCATGCCCACATTTCCCATGCGGCCACAACACGCAACACACGTGTCATGTCCACATTTATCGTATGGTCATGACACGAAATATCAAAAACTTTTCCACATGTCCCTAGAAACCCCATCACATGCGTCAGCATGCTCAGTGGCAATACGCATTAGGCATAAACATGTCAATCAATCTCGAGGAAAAACATTTACATACACAATCCCCTGCGTGATGATAGTTGATTAGGGGGTTATGCAACGTGAGTAGCATCGCTACTAGGGTTAGGATTGAATGGACCCGAACCCTAAGTTTCCTAAGTGAGGCATGATTCTGACAGGAGTCAAAATCCAACCCTAATTCTAGAGCATAGAAATAGATTAAAATATGCCTTCATTAAAAATAATAATCGTAAGGTAAAATAATTACCCAAGAAATTCATTTAAAATAACTTCCCTAAGTCTCAGAAAAATTTCGGCAGCATAACGCATTTTTAATGTTTGAAATAAATAATTTAAAAGGGTCTCCCTCTAAAATATTTTAGGAGAAAAATTAAATAAAAAGATTAATTGAAATTTACCTAATTAACATTATAAAAATTACTCACTCAATTAAATGTAAATCAATTTAAATAAAATCATAAAATAATTAACCCCAAAAATAATAAAGGTCTACAAATAAATATAATTCCAACAATTATATTTATTTGATGAAATCAAGGTCAAAATTAAAATCAATAACCTACGTTATAAAATATGCCCTCCATTTAAAAACTCATTAAATTAAATAGAATGATTAAGTAATTAATTACCTCTAAATAAAATATAATAATATACCCAACTAATAAAAAATAGCCCAACAATTAAATTTTGTCTATCAACTTAACTTACTAATCCAATAATGTCAAAAGTCTTACATTTAATCTCACAACAATAAAAATTAAAATTAAATAAAATAAGGAATTAGAAAGATTTAATTAAATAAATTTTCCACATGAATTTTCCCACTTAACTCAATAAAGCAAAAAAGATAACAAGATAAGAAATTAGAAAGATTTAAATTAAATAAATTATCCACCTATTTCCCACTTACTCAATAAATCAAAAGGCAATAAAAATGATTTCCAAATTAAATAAATCAAAACCCACTTATAAAAAAAGATTAATTCAGAATCCTAAAAATTAAAAGGGCATAAAAAGGATAGAAATAGCCAACATAAAATGCTAACTACATTATCCCAAAATATAATTAGACATTTAAAATTTAAAAACTCCTCATTACAATATTAAATTTCTAGATAGTATTAAAATTTAGCATAAATAATTAAATATCCTCCTTCCATATGAGAAGAACCCAAGATTAAAACGCAGATAGAAAAATAATAAATTTCAAAAGAATTAAAAGAGGGAACTCAAAATTCATGTGCAAAGGAAATGAAATAAAATAAAATAAATTTTATTCTAATTTCCCACTCAACTCCTCAACCCTAAAACCTCTCTTATATTTTATTAATTTCTATTCTCTACCCTAACCCTATTCTCTTCTTTTTCCTCTTCTCTATTCTCACATTCTTCTTGTTTCTCTCTATTTTCTCTTTTTTTTTTCTTGCAGGTAATCTGAGGGCAGCCATGAATGGAGTCAAGAAATTCTTCTTCTTTTTTTCCTCTCCTCTCCTTTATTTCTTTTCTCTCAATTTTCTTTTGCAAGTTAAAATTTGGGCAGCCATGAAAATACAACCTAGAGGTATATATTCACTATCTATATATATATAAATATACATATAATAGTATTCTTGTTTACAGAACTGAGCTGAAAGCAAATACCTCTTTCTTTTTATTCAGAAAATGATATATGTATGTATCTATATATATATATATATATATATATATATATATATATATATATATATATATATATATTACTGAAGATATATTATAAAAAAATTGCAGAGTGAACAAGCTTAATGGCTGACATTGAAGCCAAGCAACAGCGGGCAAAATCAAGGGAGATGGTGTTGGCGCCGACTGCAGATCGCAATTTATATTTTGTTTAAGGCTACGTGTGGGTGGGGGTTTCGACACCCTCCCCACACCCTTTCAGTAGTGGCGAACTTAGTGGTGGGCGGCGGCTTGTGGCCGTCATCCACCATGGACTTACCTCTTTTTTTAAAAAACATTTAAAACCCTCAGCAAAAAAAACAAGGGTTCGGCCCTTTACAATGACTCAATCTCATTTTTCTTGTCCAATGTTCAATATGAGAAGTGTGAATAGTATTTACAAAAGGCTATTTGATTTTTATTTCATTTTTAAAATAGTTTCATTCATATATATATTTTTAAAATTATATTTTTAGCAGAATATATATATATATATATATATATATATATATATATATATATATATATATATATATATATATATATATATATATATATATATATATATATATATATATATATATAATACAATTTTACACAATAACAAAAAATTTAACTAACTTAAAATTAACATTGAGGAGAGTTTTTGGGAACTATTTTTTTTTAAACAACAAGAAAATTATAACAGTTTCATGATTTTTTTCCCTCTCTAATTTTTTTGACAGCAAATAAGCAAAAGGGAAATAAAATTTTCTATGAACCAACAAGATAGGATTTAACTATATATATTTTTTGAATTAAAATAGCAACCACTATATTTTCCTTTCATTTCTAGCATGCAACAAAAATTATAATTGTAACATATGCTCTTTTTTTGTTCATTTGAAAATAAAATGGCAGCAAAGCTATATTTTCTTTTGACAAGCTTTCCATAACCTCATAACTCAAAACAACAACATAATACACATTAAAAATCATTTCAACAACAAAAACAATGGAGAGTACTAAATTTTTACAACCCATACAATAAGGCCTCCAAGGCCATGGCTCACAAAATCAGCTAACCAAATAATCCAAATAAGGCTAAAATGAACTTTTCTCCAAAGCTCCAAAACACCAACATAACCTGCAATGAATTTACAACACAAGGAGGGGAAAGCCAAGCCACAAAAATCACCCTCCTCCCTACCATAGACCCACTAGTGGGTCACCCCCAAGCTAGGAGGTAGGTCTCACATGAGTTTTCTCATACCACAACAAAAATCACAAGCAACACAAAATCACCCATGGTATATGCACAATACAAAACTCATTGAAATGAGTTTGGAGGGGTAGGGGAGTGGACCCCTCAACTCAAGAGGTCACTCCACAACTCAATAATCCCAATATCACAAAGCCTTAAGCCAAAACAATATCTCCATGAAACACTAAAAACACCATGGCACTCATGCCAACCAAATAATCTCAATATCACAAGGCCTCAAGCCAAAACAATATTTCCATGAAACACCAAAAACACCATGGCACTCATGCCAACCAAATAATCCCAAACTCCATAAAATGCCCTCAAGGATATAAATAGATCAACACTAGGAGGTGACCTCGAGGAGATTCACTCTCCCCCACCCCTTACAAGTTGAGCATTTTCTCTAAATGGAGAGGCTCTTACCAACACCCAAAACCCACTTAAAATAAAATAACACCCAACATAAATTCTTAAGCACACAAACAAGAATAAAAAAGCATAAGGAAATGGATAATGCCATAGGGCTTACCTTAAGAGCCCAATAATGGACACACTTTGAAGAAGAGCCTCCAAGCTTTCTCCAAGCTTCCAAGATAGAAAAATTTTCAAAAAGCAAGAACCCTCAACTCCTCTCCAAGAGGAGATAAAATAGGCCTCCAAATTTGGCCCTGAGGAATGAGAAGGTGACACTTGTCACCTTCTCCTTCCTCATCCCATGCCACTTGCAAGAGAGAAGGAGTGTGAGGGTGACAAGTGTCACCCTCTAATCCATTCAAACCCTCACCTTATCCACTTGTGCTCTCACACATGTGTGAGAGACCAAGTGGAGAGGTGGAAACTCTCCTCAAGGCTCCATGAGGATAAGGAATGACAAATGTCATCCTCTTATCCTCCAAGAGAGCCATCTCCCTCCAAGATGCTCTCACACATGTGTGAGAGTCTTGGAGGGAGATCCCACACACTTGGGGGTCTTGAAGACCCCCCCAAGTCTTCTTGGTGGAGGAATCCCCAAGCCTTGGGAAGGGAGATGGGCCTTTTCCAACGGATGACTCATCTCCCCCCTTAGCCATTTTGAAATTTCGTCACATTTACTAAACCCAAGTTTAGAGTGACTAGATGTGAGCTACCCTAGGGTTTAGTAAATCCAAATGGACCCTAGACCCTAGGGGTACCACCTAGGGTAAGTTTGGAACTCTAATAAACATTTAGGGAGGTGTAAAATCACATTAAATGGCCCCAAAATAAAATAACACCAAATGGTGTAAACCAAAAACATAAATTTTACAACACAATTTAAATCAAATAAAAGGGGTGAACTAGGCCAATTAATTAAATCAAGCATTCATGAAAAAATCATTTGATCAAACATGATCCTCATCCTTCTTGGGAATGGATTAGCTTAACAAGGAATTACATAAGTGTGAGATCTGCCTCTAATTTTCTGTGGCCTGGAAAATCACCTGTGCACTCAAACAAACGGTCAATCCAACATAGATATATCATAGCCGAAGCAACAGAATATAATAATCATGTCATCGCATAATTCATACACAACATTAAATAACACACATCATAATTAAGATTTAAAATTGCATTTTCTATATACTAACTCAGAAATCAGAATCACATAGCAAATCCATATAATGAGCTCATAATCAACATCACTAATAATCATCAAGTGTATCTCACACATCGAATATCATAAGAGCATCAAAATAGGATAAAATCAAATCACCACATAACTAATCAAAGCTAATCCAAAATCAGGAGCTATAGTCTAAATTTGCATAATGGAAATCAATAGTCTCTAAATGTCTGAAAATGTCTCCAACTATAATGTAAAATGATCAAACTAGGGAAGTGAAATAAATCAGCCTCACATCTCTGTAACTCACTTGATCCTTCCGGAAAGGCTAATTTTCTCAATATCCTCAATATACAAGTCTTCTAAACAAGTAATAGAATAAGATATAGTTGACACCAATGACAACAAGGATATGTTGATATCAATGACAACATAGATTAGGTATATACTTGCAACAAAGTTCATATGGATGGTTTGTATGTGTTGTTCAAGTTTCAAATGAATATGTTCACTGTAAGTATGTTTATCATTGCTTTTTTCTTAAAACTGTGTAAGCAATGGTTGTTAAGGACACTAGCATCAAAGTTCAAGTGTTTTCACTAGCATGAAATATTTTGAAATGACAAGAGAAGTTTACATGAGTGTTTTGCAAATCATATAATATTCAGTATGTGGTTTGCATGGTGTATCTTTGTCTCCTCTAGTACTTTTTTTGGGTCTGGAGCCAAATACAGGGAAGGATAAGTGTCTGTAGAGCTGACTTGGTGTATAATGAAGGTTTTTCCATGTGTATAGAGTGTGTACTAGCTTGGAAGAGTGTGCTAAGGTAAACTAGGACCTAATTATGTTTTGCTCTTGAATTGCATCGAATTTCTACTTACTGCATGTGTTTGGGAGTTGACTATTGTGACCACTACATGTTCCATACTGCGCATTTCATTTTGGCCAACCAAGGAGAAATCTTTTTGATATTGTAGAGGATATAAATGAAAGATCATATGTGTCAAGCATATAATGAGTTGTGTGTTGTGAAACCATTTTTAGGTTGTGCGAATATACTTACTATAGAAGTAGATTTCACAATGAAATGTGGAAAGGACTAGTTTATGTAATGTGATACTATTGTGGAGGCATTTGTTGGTAAAGCGATGATGGAGAAGAGTGTTTGAAGTTTTTTTGTTTTGACAGAGGTTGATATTGTGATTGTGAAGAAGTGAGAGTGTTGTGTAGAGGCTGAAGTGATCAATAGTTAGTATTATGAGAAGAACATTTGAATCAAATAAGTTTGTTGTGTAAAGATTGTAAGTGTTGTAACTGTTCAAGGAGTTGCAGCTTCCTTTGGGTTGTAGCCCATAAATAATATTGTAATCTTTTTTAATTTTTGAGGATGGATTTGGACAGTAGATCCAAGCAGCCTGCTCGTCATGGTTTTTCCCTTCTAAGGTTTTCCACTTAAATATGGTGTTATGGATGTGTGCTTATGTTCTCTTGTGCTTTTTATTTTTTTAAATGCTTATGTTAGGTTGAATGTTGTTGGAAGAAGAGAATTTGAATATGTACTGATTCACGCCCCCTCTCAGTACTTCTGTGTGTTTAATAAGGAGGACATCCAATTTCAATATTCAAATCTTGCAACACCTTTCTAAAGAATGTGACAATAAATGAATGTATGTTTAGACTCATTAGTCCTAGGATAGCTTAGGGTATTAACTGCATCAAGATTCATTAATCCATCTAGAATATTCCTTCTACATGTTTGGCCAACTATACTAAACACACTTGGCATTAAGTCTTGAACCTACCGGTAGCTAGTATAGATAATTCCTAAGGATATAAGCCCCGATATAAACATCACTCATGATCATTTGAAGCTAGTTTTGTCCTTGGTCCTAAATTAGTGTATGAATGGGAAAGTATTTGTTTTATAAGAAAAAGGAAGAGTTTTAGGATTTGATGTTTTTGGTGTTGATAGGTTTAGATCCTCCTTTCACTAGAAACATTCAAGGTCATATCAACCAAGTTGAATATCTACTATGCGAGAGCATTAACCTAACAGGTTGGGTTGCCACTTGGAACAATGTAGAAACTCAGATGTTATCAATCAATATCTCAATCTAATGTTCAAATGCTCTTAAAACTCTAAGTAAGAAAAACAATAAGCAAATTGATGAATTATGACAAATCCTTTCAGATTAAGATAGTAGGTAGAGATTAATAACTGGCCATTTTTTGAAGTTTGGGAAGTGAGATAGTCAAGGACACCTCCACTAGTGCCCCTGTCTAAGGTACTATTTTTTGCACAAAATTTGGATCTTCTCCTGACACTGATATTCATTGTATCTTATGTTTCTACCCTAGAAGATGTGGACACCTCCACTAGCACCTTAGTCCAATGCTAGATATTATTCAGGGTGTCAGAATCTCTACAGATGCTAATTATCATTGTCCAAACTGTTTCTATGTTTGCAACTATGGAGGACATTGCCACTAGCGTCCATGTCTCAAAATATTCAACTCTATCTTCTTTCTTTCAGATCATAAATCCTTGTTGTCTGCAACCTCCTTCTGTAACTCCACTCTGTGAAACTTAGTGCCTGTAACATGCAATCACAAAGGAGTGTGGTTGGGGGTTGTGGTGTTTAGAGGATTGCCTTGGCCAAGCCCCAGAGAGACATTCAAGTCTTTCGAACAAAGTTGTTAGATGAGAGTGCATATCCCTGCGGGATAGAGGCAAAAATCTAAATGATAAATGATAGAAAACATAATAGATGTCACTTTGAAGTGTAAATCTCATGGAAGGAAGATGCTCTTTCATGCCATGAGGAGATGGAGTCAAATCTACAATCACAAACACAATAACAACAAAATACTAGTTTGCAACACAATGAATGCCTTGAATCAATTTTGCATAAAGTCACAAGTTCACAATGTCCAACTCTAGTTTTACAAATGAAGTCCTAAACATGCTTATATATGCAACTACAAACATTCCTACTAAGAATTTAGTAATTCAAACTTGATATGTCAGCATAGGACCTAAATAACGGTCATAAAACTGACTTTAAATTTAGGGCTGACCCAAAATAGAGTAGGACTAGGGTGCTAGCACCCAAGTCCACCCTCCCATTTTTGTTTAGGAATCATCAAAATAGTACCCCCTAGGTCCTATTTACCATAAGACTTCAGGGTTTTCTCATCGAGATTCACAATTATCATGCAAGATGCTCTAAATGCATTCTAAGGACTCAAGAGCTAAACCTTAAGAGGGAAAAGCCCCCAAGGGGACATTTTATGACATAACAGTATTATATTGTAATATCACTTGGATTCTATAATTTGTATATAGTTGTGCCCATATCACTTTGAAGGTTGTGGCCTCATGTTGTAAGCCCTTGCAATAGAATGTAATTCATTCATGACTATGAATCAATACATGTCATATTGTGGTTTCATTGAATTCTACTATGTGTGTTCAATTGGCTACATCATTGGATAATCCTTCTTTGGATCCTCCATCCATGATAGCATCAAATAGTATCAAAGTGTGGTTTTGAATCCTTGAGAGTGATGGTTCTATTTGTAAATAGATCACCAAAGTTGAGCTAGTATAGAATAATCTTATAAATAGAGCACGGATTGTAAGGTAAATTGTAGGAGTGATTATGGATAGATCACCAACTTAAGGCAATTTGCTTCATATCCAAGATGCCTCCATGAAGAGGAAAAGATATTGTCAGTATTGTTGGAAAGATGGAAGATATGTTTGAGATGATGAATGAAATGAGGATTTGAATGGATGCCTTTGAAGAAGATTGTAGAATAGATCCTAACTATAGAGCTGATGAAAGTGATGATGAACAAAAGGTTGACCCTACCAAGCAAACTAAAAGTGAAGAATATAATAAGAAAGAAAGAATTTTGAAATCTATATCAAGTATATTTAAGAAAACTAGAGTAGATATTCCAAATTATTTTGGTAGTTTAAATATTGGAGAATTGATAGATTAGAGAAATGATTTAGAAGAACTTTTTGAGTATGAAGATTTTGATGATTTAGATAGGGTGAAATTTTCTATGACTAAGTTCAAAGGGCATGTTTCTATTTGGTGGAAATAAATTCAATAAGAAGGAAATAGAAAATTAAACCTAGCATTAGAAAATGGGATAGAATAGTGAAAAGGATAAAATATAAGTTCATTTCTACAAATTATCATTTAAAATTATCAAAGGATTTGGATAATTTGAGGAAAAAGGATATTATTGTGAAATACTACATTGAAGAATTCTACATGCTAACAATCTAATTAGGGCATCATGAATAAGGTGTGGAGAAGATGGATAGGTACATCATTGGTTTGAGAGGATCAATTCAAGAAGAGTTTAGCATGTTGAATATCTAAAAAATGGAGGAAGTGTATTAGTTGGCTCTAATAGTAGAGAAAAAATTGAACCAAAGATATGAAGATAGGAAAAAACATCAAAGAGGAAGAGGAGGAAGGTAATAGAGAGATAAATCTCAATGTAGTAAAAAAAGACCATATGTTGAAGAATCTAGGAGTGACCACTCATACCAAAGTGAATAAAGAAGTAGTAATTCTTATTTTAAGTAAAAGTATGACATAAATTCATACCACAATAAAAAAATAGATATCAAAGGGGTAGAGGAAGTATGTGGAAGTGGAAGACCTTTTAGAAGAATTTATTTCAAGTGTAGAGACGAAGGTAACTAAGAATTTGAATGTTGTTAATACCAAGGAGCCACTAAAAAATATTAGAAGGGAGAGTGACGGTTGTACTTGCTCATGAGGAGACCAAGGGATCATATGATTTTGATTATGAACTAGTGAAAGGTGAGTCACTCATGATGAGAAGACCCTTGATAAAATATGATGAGGAAGAAGAACCAATATAGATGAAGAATTTGTTTAGAATAATATGCAAATCAAGAGGTAAATTTTGTAAGGTTATCATTGATAGTGGTAGTACTGATAATTTAGTGCTTGAAGAAATAGTTAATAGGCCAAAGTTGAAAAGGTTACAGTACATATCATGATGAAGTTTTGTGTGATATAATGCTGATGGATGTATGCAACTTATTTTTGGGGAGGCCATGTCAATTTAACAAGAGTTATATGCATGATGGGAGAGAAAATACTTATAGTATAACAAATAATGGTAGGAGACACAAGTTGATTCTATTAAAAGAGAGGGAGGGGAATGCTTGTAGTATCACCAAAACATGAAACGAAGGAATTTAGTAGATGGCCTAAGACAAGATAATATGTCTTTTGCATTGGTTCCTAAAGTTTACAACACTACAAATGTGAAGGAGGCATCATAGAAAAAATTTTAGAATTATTCATAGAGTATTAGAACATCATATCAGATAATATGTCAGAAGGACTACCACCAATCAAAAGTATCAATGATCATGTATGGATCTAATACTAGGAGACAATCTACTAAATAAGGTTACACATAGGATGACACTGATAGAGAATGAAGAACTAAATTGACAAGTGTAGGAGCTATTGAAGAATGGGTTGATTGGGGAGAGTTTGGTCCTATGTATGGTACCTACAACATAAAACCCAAGAAATATGGTGTGTGGAGGATATGTATAGACTCTAGATCAATAAAAAACATCACAATCAAGTAAATATTCCCATTACCAAGGTTGAATGACATAATGGATTGCTTAAGTGGAAAAAAATATTTTACCAAGATTGATTTGAAGACTAGTTATCATTAGATCAAAATCAGAGAAGGAGGTGAATGGAAGGCTGCATTTAAGATGGACTATATGAGTGGCTACTTATGGATTCTGGGTTAACTAATTCACCTAGCATGTTTATGAGGTTGATGAATGAAGTGTTGAAATTTTTAGCTAAGTTTGTGATTGTTTATTTGGATCTAATATTTTTATTTTTAGTAAGACTAAGGAAGATCACCTAGAATATATCAAATTAGTATTGTAAAGATTGAGATAGGAAAAGTTATTGATCAATGTGAAGAAACATAGTATCCTGAAGTCAAAATTAGTATACTTGGGATTTGCAATCTCAGCTAAAGGTTTGAAGATGGATCTTGAGAAGGTAAGATCATTTTTTGAGTGGCATATGCTAATGAATTTCAGAGAGGTAAGATATTTTCATGGTTTGGCAAGTTTACATATAAAATTCATAAAATATTTTAGTGGAATTTGTGTGCCAATAACTAAGATAATGAGAGGAGACAACAAATAGTTCAAATGGACATCAAGAGAAAATAGGATCTTTTAGTTGTTGAAAAGAAAGTAACGAAATATCTAGTGTTAGCATTACCAAATTTTAACAAAGTATTTCAAGTTGATTGTGACACAAATGGAAGTGCAATAGTGGTAGTATTAAGTGAAGAAGGTAGATCAATATATTATTTTCATTAGAAGTTGAATGATGCAAGGAAAATATATTCAATATATGATAAAAAAATTATATTCCACAATCCAATCTTTGAAGAAATGGAGACACTATTTACTACCAAAAGAGTTTCTACTACATACAGATTATTAGGCTTTAAAGTACTTGAATAGTCAAGGTAACTTAAAATAGAGACATGTGAACTAGGTAGATTTAATGCAAAGTTGTTCTTTTGCATTATAGCATAGGAGTTGATAAATTTAACAAGGTTGCAAATGGACTGAGTAGGAGACAAAATTTACTAATAGAAATGAGAGTCCTAGGGGTAGTAGGGTTTGATGAATTAAAACAAGGCATGCACTGAAAGATGGGGGATCAAAAAGTGGCTAAAAAACTTTTTTGGTTTGAATAGGTTATAACATGATCACATTAAAATGATATCACACTATAACGTGATCATGTTATGGCTTGATAGTGAGAAGCCTAAGGCTTGGTCACTACCAAGCGAAAACACACTCATGTTATAACATGTTAGAGTAAAAGAAAAAAAAGAAGGGCCACAAGATCATTTCTTCCCATTGCTTTCAAAACCTGATAGGGTTTTCCTACAAGTATATTTTGTGCCAACTGAACCAAATTCAACACCAACACCACGTCACTATGATGCTTATGAGCTCCACAATGTCCATGTGGTCCATGAGGTAACATTTCATTATTCTTAGTGATTTGGATATGAAACATTTATTTTTCAATTGCTTTAATTCATTTTTTACTTTTCAACAAATGAACCCTGATGAGTCAGATCTATGACTCATTTATTTCTTTATATTTCCTATTTCAAAATACTTTTATAAAACATTATGGCATATATACAAATATTATTATAATTATATTTGTCTTTTGGATGGATTATGCACATGTTTAGTATTCATTTCCTTTTGATTCAATCTCTTAGCTTATTTACTTGAATTACATTTTCAAAGTGCATATCTCATGAATTGTGGTATAAGTGGTTTATGTTTGCATGAGGATTATAGCGGTGAGACTCCCAGTGGTCTCTAGATGTCGTTACCCTCTAATAGAGCCATCATCCCCTCGAGTCGATGACTATTACAAGCTGATCCTAGGGCTACCCAAAAGGTCCAGCAATGCAAACATGACTCATGCCTCAATTAAAGTAGCTATTATGATCTAAGTCTCCACATCACTTGATTTTAGTGACTAACTAAAATAGTTGTTAAGTGGCATCAATTCCAACCGAAGTCACTGCCACCAAGGACTGCGCCATTCTAGGAAATCACTCTTTGCCAACAACCAAGTCGATACAAATCTTTGATCTTTAGTAACCCACAGTGGAATCATTAATGTAATAAATAAGCAACTAGCTTTAATTCTAGTTTATTGTAGTTAGCTTTGCTGATAGTTATTGCCTTTTAATAAAGCTCGACTGTATAAATAGGAGCAAGTCGTCTCTTTAGGTTAGTTCTAGTTTTTCATAGCAAGTTGTTAGTCAGTTTGTATTTTCAGTTGGAGGAAAACTCTTTGGTTTTAGTTCTATATCCATGTCCATTTCTAGACTTTGATTGAATACAAATGAAAGGGGGATTCTTCTGAAAGTTAGTTCAAGCTTAGAGGATCGTCTCTAGCTGGGAAAGTAGGGCCCACTTCCCCAAACTAGAGGAGATCTCTCAATATTTTATGGAATTCTATTTTGTCTTTTTGTTTAGTAATATTATCTGTGTATGTTAACCTTGTGATGTGTCCTCTCTTTTCTATAGAACTGTTTAGCTAATTGTCACCTGCATGTTTTTTTTATAAATTTTGAAAATACCAAAAATAGGATTGTTATTTCAACAACACTGATATATTCAGAGTGTCTCATTGTTGTGGTTTGACAATAAATTCAATTACTTTGAAGTTCTGTTTTAACACTTAAGATAGTTTCCTTCTCGCAATTTAACTAGTTTCTTTTCAAGCAAAGTGTGTTTATTTTTCTAGCAATTAGAATAATTTCCTTTCAAGGAAGTGTGTTTATTTTCAAGGCAATTAGAATAGTTTCTTTCAAAGTATGTGTGTTTCCCTTCAAGCAAATAGATAGTTTCCATTCCTTGCATGTGTTTTTATTTCCACAAGTTGAGTAAACCAGACTTTGTCCACTAACCACCGATTTGGATTCCACTCCAAAAATCCCCCACACTAAGAGTCTTATTGCATATCTCTCCAGACACCTCTAGATTGATAACTAAATGATGATGAATTAGAAAACACTACTACGACCTCATCATTTTTGGCTCCATTCTTGGGGACATAATCTACAAATCATTGTAGGTTAAGGTGTTGATAAGACTTCTTGAATGAGCATATTCTAGATCCATTAGTTTATGAGTAGTCCTAGGGATGCCTTAGGTCGATTCATTAGACAAACCATAGCTAGCACATCTCTAGAAATTAATCATCTGAGTGATCAGGGATCTCCTATAACATCAAAATCTCCCATTCTCTCTGATATGCCTTCTACAATGGGTGATAATGGTGATCATGAGGAACTGGCTAATAATAGAACATTCTCTTATCTAATCTACATCACTCTTGAGAGAAATGAACCTCTCATGAAAAATATATCTCCTACATTCCTACCCACCTTTCGAGGGAAAAATTCTAAAGACCCAGATCTGTTCCTATTTGAACTTAAGGTCCTTTGCTAGACCTATGACTATGCCACAGACAACTAGAAATTAAAACTTTTTCCTTCCACTCTTAAGGAGTTAGTGCTTCGATAGTTCATGGGCCTCAGAGAAGACTCTATCTCTACATGGGATGAAATCGAAACTACTTTCCTTGACAAATATCAAGATTATTGTAGAGTCAGGGATAGGAAAGATGAACTCTTCCACATAAAGCAATGGAAGATGAAAATTTGGAGGATTATGTGGATAGATTCCTATTTGTCCATAGGAGATGTGGAAATAATCTAGATCAAGAATTAAGTAAAACCATTTGTCTAAGAGGAATTGATGATGAAATTAGGGAAGCCTTAAACCTAATGGGAAAAGGAGATATTAATAAACAAGATTTTGTAGAAATTATGGAAGTTTGTAGGAATTACTCTCGCACTCATGTAGGTAAGAAAATATTGAAGAAAAGTAGTACCAATAATGTTACAAAAGTAATGGATGAGCTAGAAAATTTGAAAACTGACATCCTACTTCATCTGAATACCACCTTCGATGGTATGCAATCTAGTAAAAGGAACATGGAACCCTTGGCCATTTATTGCCCTCGATGTAGAGAAAAACATCTACTTATGGAGTGTCCCTTAAACTAAACTGAGTTATGCAAAATCTGTGAGAAAAGTCATCCTACAAATGAGTGTAGCCTGCTCCCTGAAACCAAAAATTGATTGAAGAAGGTACCAATAGACTAGGAAGAACTAAATTTTATTGGCCAGAAATAACCAAATTATGGATTCAATTAGTTTTCAAACCAATATGCTCCAAGGGGCCCATCAAATTATGGCACAACCTCTTGGGATGGACCTTGGGGAGATCCACTTCCTCCAATGTAAATGCCACCCCAGTGGGGACCATCATGGCCTCAACCAAACTGGACAAATCAATCTTGGACCAACCCTCAGTGGCCAAATCAACAATAATATCAGCAATAGTGGGCGCCTCAATATAACCAAGGAATGAGGTGATTTGGGAATCAACCTCAAGTCTTACTTCCTGGACCTTCACAGCCTACAATCCTAAATCCAAGTGATCAGGTAAATCAACCTCCAATGCCTACTCAGCTAGTTCCCAATCCTAAAAATAATAGGCCACAACAATAGGTGTATAACACAGATCCAAATACAACCACCATGAATGTTGTAGAAATCAATGACATCCATCTTCGATCTCAAAGCATTCCTATAAATATTCTTGATGAGGAAGTCACTAAGAAAGAGGAAGTAATGCCCAATGTTGATAAACAACAAAAGGATGAGAATACTGAAATAAGAAACCTAGAAGAAATTCCAAAGGAAACCTATGTTCCATTCCCAAAGCGTTTAAAACAGATTCCTCCAAAATCTAAGGAAAACCAGCTTGCACATGATGACTCACATTTAATCAAGGAACTTAGAAAGATACATATTGAAGTTACTTTGTTACAAACAATAAAAGATATCCCTGAGATAAATTAGACCATTAAGAGCTTATGCTTAAAACTTCCATGTAGAAAATAAAAATTACCCAACACAATCCAAGTAGAAGGGAAACTTGCCGATGCCCTGTCAGGCAAGCTAATTCCTCAAAAATATGGGGACCCTAGAAGTCTAGTTATTTCAGTGGAAATAAAAAGAGTATCAATCTCTAATGTACTGATCGATTTAGGAGTTGCAATCAATGCAATGACTTCAGAAACCACAGAAGCTCTAGCATTAACACATATTTAGCCAACATCAACTATTTTACATCTAGCAGATTTATCTAACACCAAACCAGAGGGGATTCTAGAGGATATCATAGTCACTATTGATACCTGGGACTATTCAGTTGATTTCCTCATCCTTCAGACTGAAAAGAAACATTCAGGGTACCCAAGAATACTTGGTAGACCTTGGCTGGCTACCGCAACGGCCCTTATTGACTGTAGGTTAGGAACATGACTATTTCGAATGGGAAAAAGCTGAAGGAACTTTCCATTTATCCTCCTTCCAAACCATTCCTATAGTATGAGAACAAACCATGGATAGATGATCCGATGGATTTAGATGAAGAGGACGCCTCCTCATTGGCAATGGTAACAATTGTAAAACATTTTGAAGAATGCAATGAGGAAAATAAAGATTTGGAATCAAATAACAAAACCTCCTTGTACAGTGTCACTCAGCAAGAGGTCTCTAGATGGCTCTAGAGAGATTCGAAGGGATCTTTCAAGGCATTTCACTATCTATATTCTGAACAGATTACTTCTCACTTAAATTATCAACAGGTAAAAATGTTACACCAGATTGTGCCTCACCTTTGTCTGCTAAATACTATGTTACGTCCTTACAAAGACCTTCTTTCTATTCACAATGGCACAAATCAAATCGTTATACAAACCAACAAACAACTCTCTATCAGTGGTTGGTTAGCAGAAATAAAAGAAATTCGATCGACAAAACTGTTGTAAAATCATACCTAGTCTTTTACATGGGATCACAAAGACATGAGAGGAATCCACCCTAGTGTATGCACACATCATATCTACACTAAAGATATCCATCTTCTTAGAAAACCATAGAGGATAATTAAGCTAGCCTTGAGGGATATATTGAAGGATGAAATAGAGAAATTGTTATAGGTAGGATTCATCTACCCCATTTTTTACAGTTAGTGGGTATTGCCATTGGTTATAGTGCCAAAGAAAAATGGCAAGTGGTGAGTCTACATTGACTATAGAGAATTGAACAAAACCAATAAAAAAGACTATTTCCCACTTCCTTTCATTAATGAGGTGCTAGATAATCTGGCTGGTAGTCACTACTTCTCCTTTCTGGATGGATTCAACGGCTACAACCAGATCCAGGTGGCTCTAGAAGATCAGGATAAGACTACATTCACATTTCCATGGGGGACATTTGCCTACAAAGTTCTGCCATTCAGATTATGTAATGCACCATCCACATTTCAACGGGATGTTTTGGCATTTTTTGCTGATTTAGCGAATACATGTGTGGAGGTTTTAATGGATGATTTCATGGTGCATGGAAAAACTTTTGATGAAGCCTTGAATAGTTCGAATAAAGTTCTTAAAAGGTGCAAAGAACATCAGTTATCCCAAAATCATGAGAAGTGCCTTCTTATGATGACTGAAGGGATAGTCCTAGGTCACCACATCTCATAAGAGGGAATGAAAATGGACCCCAAAATGTTAAAATTATAGTTCAAATCCCCCCTCCTCAAACTCAAATGGAAGTGAGAAGTTTCCTAGGACATGCTGGGTATTATCGAAGGTTTATTGAAAACTTCACTAGGAAAGTTGATCCTTTGTTTACCCTGCTTAAAAAGGATTTTGAATTTAATTGGACACCACAATGTCAAGAATCCTTTGAAGCCATCAAAAGCACCCTCATGATAGTGCTAGTCATCAAAGGACCAAATTGGAGTGTGTCATTCTATATTCACACTGATGCTTCTAATCAGGTCATTAGAGCAGTCTTAGGATAGGGTAACGAATCTAGAGGGATGCATGCAATATATTATGTTAGCAAAAACTTAAACCCTGTAGAGAAAAACTATACCACCATAGAAAAGGAATTCTTAGTAGTAGTTTATGCAATCAATAAGTTCTGCCACTACATCATAGGCTACAAATTTTTTATACATACTGATCATGCAGCTATTAGGTATCTAATGAATAAAGATGTGGTAGGTGGTAGAATTATTAGGTGGTTATTATTGCTGCAAGAATTTGACATAACCATTGTTGATAAACCTGGAAAAGATAATGTTGTCGTTGATTTCTTATTCAGATTGACTGTGTAGGGATGTAACGAATCAGTGGACAACAAATTTCCAGATGAACATCTCTTTGCCATTTCCATACAATCACCATGGTTTGCAAATTTAACTAACTATTTGGTTTCAAGAAGATGCCCACCACATTTCAATCAGAAGGAAGTCAGGTGACTAATTTGAGATAGCTCCAGATACAAATGGGTAAATGGTATCTTGTTTAAAAATTGTCTTGACCGTGTGCTGCAAAGGTGTGTGCAGGAAACTGAAGTTTATGACATAATCTGAGCATGCCAAATCACCTCATTCCTTGGTTATATTGAGGCGCCCACTATTGCTGATATTATTGTTGATTTGGCCACTGAGGGTTGGTCCAAGATTGATTTGTCCAGTTTGGTTGAGGCCATGATGGTCCCCACTGGGGTGGCATTTACATTGGAGGAAGTGGATCTCCCCAAGGTCCATCCCAAGAGGTTGTGCCATAATTTGATGGGCCCCTTGGAGCATATTGGTTTGAAAACTAATTGAATCCATAATTTGGTTATTTCTGGCCAATAAAATTTAGTTCTTCCTAGTCTATTGGTACCTTCTTCAATCAATTTTTGGTTTCAGGGAGCAGGCTACACTCATTTGTAGGATGACTTTTCTCACAGATTTTGCATAACTCAGTTTAGTTTAAGGGACACTCCATAAGTAGATGTTTTTCTCTACATCGAGGGCAATAAATGGCCAAGGGTTCCATGTTCCTTTTACTAGATTGCATACCATCGAAGGTGGTATTCAGATGAAGTAGGATGTCAGTTTATTGAAAACTTCACTAGGAAAGTTGATCCTTTGTTTACCCTGCTTAAAAAGGATTTTGAATTTAATTGGACACCACAATGTCAAGAATCCTTTGAAGCCATCAAAAGCACCCTCATGATAGTGCTAGTCATCAAAGGACCAAATTGGAGTGTGTCATTCTATATTCACACTGATGCTTCTAATCAGGTCATTAGAGCAGTCTTAGGATAGGGTAACGAATCTAGAGGGATGCATGCAATATATTATGTTAGCAAAAACTTAAACCCTGTAGAGAAAAACTATACCACCATAGAAAAGGAATTCTTAGTAGTAGTTTATGCAATCAATAAGTTCTGCCACTACATCATAGGCTACAAATTTTTTATACATACTGATCATGCAGCTATTAGGTATCTAATGAATAAAGATGTGGTAGGTGGTAGAATTATTAGGTGGTTATTATTGCTGCAAGAATTTGACATAACCATTGTTGATAAACCTGGAAAAGATAATGTTGTCGTTGATTTCTTATTCAGATTGACTGTGTAGGGATGTAACGAATCAGTGGACAACAAATTTCCAGATGAACATCTCTTTGCCATTTCCATACAATCACCATGGTTTGCAAATTTAACTAACTATTTGGTTTCAAGAAGATGCCCACCACATTTCAATCAGAAGGAAGTCAGGTGACTAATTTGAGATAGCTCCAGATACAAATGGGTAAATGGTATCTTGTTTAAAAATTGTCTTGACCGTGTGCTGCAAAGGTGTGTGCAGGAAACTGAAGTTTATGACATAATCTGAGCATGCCATGATGAACCTTCTAGTGGACATTTTTCAACCCTCCGTACATGCTATAAAATTTTGGGAGCAAGATATTTTTGGCCAACAATGACCAAGGATATCCAACAGTATGTCAAGCACTATGACCAGTGCCAGTGAATGGGACGTCCAACTCCTACCATAGAGATGTTGCTCCATCCTCAAGTGGTTCTTGAACCATTTGAAAAATGGGGAATAGATTTTGTGGGGCTGATAAATCCACCTTCCAAAGGAAATCACTATATTTTGGTTTGCACCAACTATGCCACTAAATGGGTCAAAGCAAAAGCACTACTAGAAGCAAAGGAGGAGAAGGTTGCAGATTTTCTGTATAAGCACAGTTTGCAAAGATTTGAAGCACATAGAGTCCTTGTTTTTTTATCAAGGACCATAGTTCATGTCTACTATGATCAAAGCATTCCTAGAAAGATATCAAATCTATGACAAGAAGTCATCTCCATACAATCCTCAGAGCAATGGTCAAATAGAAGTAACAAATAGAGAACTAGAGAATGTCCTCACAAAAAACTATTTTAGGCAAGAGAACAGATTGGGCTGAAAGAATGATAGAAGCTATTTGGGCCTACAACACCAGTTGGAGGACCACCACTAATTTCACACCATATGAATTAGTTTATGGGAAGCATCTAGTGTTGCCCATAGAATATGAGGTGGAAACATTGAGAATAACACTTGAAGTTGGTATTGAATTAACTAAAGCACAACATAGGATTATGCAACTAAATAGATTGGAAGAGATGCGGATGAAAGCATTGCAACACATAGAGTTGATTCAATAGCAGAGAAAAGAATGGCATGATAGGCACGTTATTAGTAAGCAATTCATAAAAGGAGATTGGGCCCTACTATATGATTCAAAGTATCAAGATATCAAAAGAAAACTTCACACCAGATGGTTGGGGCCCTATGAAATCCAAGAAACCTTCAGCAATGGGGTTGTTCAGCTAGTTCCCATTGATGGCGATCGCAAAGTTCTTCTGGTAAATGGACACAGATTGAAGTTGTATCACAAACCAGCTTCCAAAGAGGAATTATCTATAGAAATTTAGTGTTGGATAGAACATTTTACCATGGAGGATCTCTCTTCCATGGGACTCATGTTTTAAATGATGATTCTAGAATGAATAAAATAGTAAAAGTTGAAATCAAGAAATGGCATCCTTTTCTATCAGAAAACAAAAACAAATCGGGCAAAGTTAAAAACCAGAAATGGTATCTTTATCTAGAGGGAAGATTGAAAACCAACAATGGTGATCTTTCCTTTGAATTTCCTATTTCCTTCAATAAAATTAATTTTTGCAGTTCTACAGGTCTTTGTGTTGAATTTTTTTGAAAATCTCCAGATAGCTACCAATAGCTCTAGATGGCTATGGATGGCTCCAAATAGATATCAGTGGATGATTGCTTTCCAAAGTATCATTGGGCTCTAGGTTATGTTGCATCGCAAAAAGCGATTCGGTAAAAGTTAAGGTGAAACCATCTTAGGGATGCATACTTTACAAAGGTATATTCCTACCTTGAAACATGTATAATTATTTTAATATATGTATATATGGCATGTGTTCCCCCAAATGACTTGCATGTAGTCCTTATCTTTCACATGCCAAAGGTAGTTGCATGAATGATCGCAGTTGGACAGGTGGTAGCAGTAGGATTATTTTCTGATGTTGCATACCTTGCAATAAGTTGTGAGTACATGGTCATAATGATAATGGCATTTATAATAAATGCCATAAAAAGAAATATGTACTCACTTGAGATGTAATGATGATCAGTAATCATAACCATAAATGGGAAGTGCATTCACAAGGGTGTGAGAGCTATGATTGCTAACATCAGCTTTGAATTTGAAAAGAAAGGCAATTAAGGTGGCGTCCATGAACTTCCACTTCGCATGCTGCCACTCTGTGTGGAAGCTCCAAAGTACGCACCATGAATGTTGAAAGGACGGGTAAGATGGCTAACAACCTATCCATCTTGCATGTGATTATTTTATTGATCAAACCTACCATTGACATCACAAAATTAATAGTTCTTCCTGCCTCATGCAATAAGCAAAGAGAAAAATGAAAACTAGAGTTCTGTTTGGTATTTTTCTTGCACTTTCATAAAGAAAAAATTGGTACAGATGGGAAACAAATGCAAGCCTAAACTTGAAAATGTCATTTTTGATGATGAGAGCACGCAAATCTTCCAGCAGGCTAAATGGCTAGAATTTTTGTAGAAGTTTTAAGGGTTTGAAACAAAGTTGGTTAAAGAAATTGTTAGGAATTTCCACCGGACCTTCATAATGGTTAAAGGGGTAATGATACAGATAAACCCTACTATAATTAGCCAAATTTCTAGAATTCCTTCAGTAGGTATAGATTTGTTTCAGAGTAAATCATCCTATGAGGAACTAGTACAGAATTTCCATGTTGCTCCGGAGCCTTTTACCTAAGTATGTTGTTAGTAAGGGAACAACTAAAGGAATTGAAAGGACCAGTCTTCCTGACCCATGGAAGACTATCATCCTGTGGATTATGAAGTTCTTTAAATGTGATGGTCAATGGTGTTATTCTAGGGCCTGGCATGAGGTTGATCACTCACCTCATGCATGGGGTGAATAACCCAAGATATTTGATAAATTTTCCAGCCTTCTTGCATACCAGCCTAGTCAACATGATGATAAAGAGGAAGAGCAGTGAAGGACAAATAAGCCACCTTGGTTTGATTAACTTAATAATGAAGCACCACTTCTTACAACAAGAAGATGGTCAACAAAAATGGGAGGACTTTCTTGCACTGCAACCCAAAAGGAAGAAAAAGAAGCATCAGACTTCCATTGTCTCTGTCGCGGGAGACCCAGTTGTAGTCTCTTCACAATCCCCTAAGGTACAATTCAGATAGCTTTGGAGGGAAACAAAATAACACAATCAAGCAAGAGAAGCAGTAGCTTCTACCCCTTCCAAGATACACCCCCGTACATTGGTAATTTGTTTAGATGAGGAGGAGGCAGTGCCAAGCCACACAACCATCTCAAGGGAACATTCATCCCTTGATGAGCAAGAAAGAGAAGAAACTCATGCTGACATGAGAACTAAAGGGACTGGGGGTGAAGAAGGCCCTGAAGAAATAGAAGAGGATATTATGGAAAGCAATCATGGGAAGGGGAAAGAACCCCTCATGGAAAGCTCTGAGGATACCACAACTAAAGCCACTCGGCATGCTCTCACCTTATCAAAGGAAGAATATGATCTAAGGTAATGCAAAGAACAACTGGAAACTTTGGTTTAACAGTTGACAGCCAAGGGAGAGGAGCTTGAGAAGCAGAAGGAAAAGACTGCATTGGAGAGGGAAGAAAAGGAAAAAGAAACTTCTATTTTCAAAAAGAAGTTAGATAACCATAAGGCCATTGTGGCCCAAAAAGATGTTCAAACCAAACAACTTCAGTAGAAGGTTGCTCAACAAACCCTTGCACCTACACCACTGAATGTCTATGCCCAAAATTTGCAGCTGACCGAGGATAATAGGCAACTTAGGGCTGAAATCCTCAAGCTCTGGAGTGATCTGGATGCCCTTTAAAAGGAGAAGGTGGTGGTGGAAAATAATTTAGCTTTAGCTTGTGAAACATGGGAAACTATATTAACCCAGCACCCGCCATCAAGTGTGTATGTCCTATTTCAAAGAGAGTAGTTTTTGAGATGGAAGTTGTTAAGGGTAAGTTGCAATCTTCCATATAATTTTGATAATGATAAAGATTTTGTTGAATGCTATATGAAAAACCCCAAGGAACAACAAAATCTCTATTGTGAGTTCTTCCAACATGGGCACATAATAGGCCATGTTAACACTTCCATACTCAATCTATATGTGGGAGAGATCCAGAACCAGAGCTATCCGTCATTGCTCAAAAATAAAAAGTCATGGGAGGAATGTATGGAGGAGTATAATGCAACAACCTCAACTATTGGGTTGCTAATGAGGCATGAATGTCTAAAATCCACATGGTTCACCAACTCATTCAGAGCACAGGTTTACAGATAGGCTATAACACCCAAATAAATTAAGGAATTTGAATTCTTGTATTTTTGATTTCTTTGACATTGCAGACTATCTCCCAAGTGTAGTTGTCACAAGATGCCTATTTAGATTTGAGGACCTGTCAGATATGTTAAAAAGAAGAGAACCAATTTCTCCTGGAAATATCAGATGGATGACTTCTAAAGTAAGAAAGTTGATCCCCCTGATTCAAAGGCAACAAAATTAGATAGGAATGAGGTTCAGGCAATGATTGATTCTAATGCCTCCACCTCGCCTCAGCAACCCTCCAGGGAAAGCTATGAGGGAGGATAAATTAAACAAATGGTTCAGCCAGCTATAGGAATTACAAGAATGAAGATTACAACTGGAATGTCATAATTGAAGAAAAGATGTAATTGATGAAGGGGATGCAACACAACCATGAGGACATGGCATAATTTTAGTTGGGAGGAAATGATGAGTTAGATCTATGACTCATTTATTTCTTTATATTTCTTGTTTCAAAAGACTTTTATAAAACATTATGGCATATATACATATATTATTATAATTGTTTTTATCTTTTGGATGGATTATGCACATGTTTAGTATTCATTACCTTTTTATGCAATCTCTTAGCTTATTTACTTGAATTACATTTTTAAAGTGCATATTTCATGAATTGTGGTATAATAGGTTTATGTTTACATGAGGATTATAGTGGTGAGACTCCTAGTGGTATTTGGATCCCTCCAGAGCCCCTTTTTCTATGAAGAGCCTGAACTCCAGATGGCTCTAGATGTTGTTACCCTCCAATAGAGCCATCCTCCCCTCAAGTCGATGACTATTACAAGACAATCTTAGGGCTACCCAAAAGGTCCAGCAACGCAAACATGACCCATGCCTCAATTAAAGAGCTATTATGATCTAAGTCTCCACGTCACTTCATTTTAGTGACTAACAGAAATAGTTATTAATTGGCATCAATTCCAACTAAAGTCACTGCCACCAAGTGCCACACCATTCCAATAAATCACTCAGTCTTCCATTAGCCAAGTTGATACAAATCTCTAATCTTTAGTAACATGCAATGGAATCATTAATGTAATAAATAAGCAACTAGCTTTAATTCCAGTTTGATGTAGTTAGGTTTGCTAATAGTTATTTTCTTTTAATAAAGCTTGAATGTATAAATAGGAGCAAGTCATCTCTTTAGGTTAGTTCTAGTTTTTCATAGCAAGTTGTTAGTCAGTTTGTATTTTCAGTTGGAGGGAAACTCCTTATTTTTAGTTCTATATCCATGTCCATTTCTGGACTTTGATTTAATGCAAATGAAGGGGGAATTCTTCTGAAAGTTAGTTCAAGCTCAAAGGATCATCTCTAGTTGGGAAGGTAGGGCTCGCTTCCCCAAAATAGAGGAGATCTCTTGGTATTTTATGCAATTCTATTTTTTCTTTCCATTTAGTAATATTATCTATGCATGTTAACCTTGTGACGTGTCCTTTCTTTTCTGTAGAACTTTTTAGCTAATTGTCACCTACAGGTTTGTTTTATAAATTCTAAAAATACCAAAAATAGGATTGTTATTTCAACAATATTGATATATTCAAAGTGTCTCATTTCTATGGTTTGACAATGGATTCAATTACTTTGAAGTTATGTTTCAACACTTAAGATAGTTTCCTTTTGGCAATTTAACTAGTTTCTTTTCAAACAAAGTGTGTTTATTTTTCCAGCAATTAGAATAATTTCCTTTCAAGAAAGTGTGTTTATTTCTAAGGCAATTAGAATAGTTTCTTTCAAAGTATGTGTGTTTCCCTTCAAGAAAATAGATAGTTTCCATTCCTTGCATGTGTGTTTATTTCTGCAAGTTGAGTAAACCAGACTTTGTCCACCAACCATCAATTCAGATTCTAGTCCAAAAATCCCGCACACTAAGAGTCTTATTGCAGATCTCTCGAGACACCTTTAGATTGATAATTAAATTATGATGAGTTAACAAACACTACGACGACCTCATCAAACCCCCAATGCCTCCAAACCCTAATTCACCAAATTGAGTGCACAATGAAAATCCTACTGAAAGGGGGCACAAACTAACCCTCTCCAAACTCCTTTATCAATTTTACAACATCCTCATGAGACACAAGCCAACATATTAGGGCATACTGAGGAAAAAAATAACTCGAAACATTAAAAAATTCAAATGCAATGATCATACATCTGAGAGCCCTTGTTACATTAATAAGGGTGTACTCCACCCAACAAACTCACAACAAAAAAAAGAGAACAATAGTGATTTACATGGGGAAAACCCTTCCAGGATAAAAACCCCACATTGAAAAACAACTCAATATATTATTTTGAAATCTTGACAAGATTACAACATGCTTGCATCTAGCAAGCATTCACAAGATTTTTACCAACTAGAAATCTAGAGGAAACTCAACATCTATCTTATTCTCAGCCACAACCTCTATCTCAAGCATTTGATATATAGGAGATACAATATAGGAAACCATCAATAGTAATTACAAAACCATGAGCTAAAACCACCCAAAAGTGTCGTCCAGATAATATCAAATCAAAGATACCTTATAATGTGTCAAATCACACACCAACATATCTAACTTCCCCCTTTACAACTCTTTTAAGTGTCCAACATGTTTTCACATTTCCTAAAATGGGAGGCCCAACTTTTAGAGGCCATAACTGTTGAAAGTATGTGTAGTTGCTGCAATTAATATTGTCATTGATTTCAAAATGTTAGTCTGGTGTTGTCATTAGTGTCAATTGGTTGAGCAAAGATAAGGATAAAGGTTGGATTCAAAGAGTAAAGATACAGTGGTCTGAAGAATAGAAAAACTAGTAACATCATAGGACAAAGATAGTGACAACAAAGGATAATGGTACAGTGATATGGAAAGAGATAACCAGGCATAAGGATAAGGAGACAAGTGTGCAGATTAGTTTAATTAATAATTTTGCCAGAAAGTGATAACTAGGCATAAGGACAAGGAGACAAGTGTGCAGATTAGTTTGATTGATAATTTTACAAGAACGTTTGATCCTCTTCCTCACAAGATGACTTTACTTTTCATAGAAGACTATTGTGCAAGAAGATTTCATCGGGTAAGAAGATATGTTATGAAATTTGGCTAAGTGTCTATCTGATAAGAGTAAGCTACAGAGTTCTGATAATTTGGTCCGCACTAGTCCACTATTAAAGACCTTGCTTTATGATTTTGGCATATGGTTCTTGGTCATTAGATACATCTAAATCTAGAATTTTGTTTACTAATGATCTCCGATGTGAAAGATGTAAACAACAGAAGTCCAACCTAACTATGCACAATTGTTTCTGGCATAGAGCATGTAAGTAAATGGATCAACATTTCTCTGGCATGAAATATCTTTCTTTGTGGTTGTAAGGTGTTGATAGTGAATATTCAGAGAGTCCAAATCCAAATTTTTAGGTCTCGAAGTCCTTCAGAATGAGAGTTAGAGTTGACAGAGTATCGTACTCTATATAGACAGTGCATTGACAATGCCAGTGATGATTTGAGTTACTATGCATTTCACCACAACTAAATGGTTTGCTATGTAGATTTGAGGTCAAGATTATGAATGATTGAAGCATATATATTCCATGTTGTAAGCAATTTGGAGGTTGGCGTAATTATTTGTGAAATAACAGATAGTTAGGTATGTGTAGGATCATCATGGGCCAAACAGTGGCAATAGAAAAAATCACATTTTTACTTAGCCAAATTCACGAGTTGGCAAACTTTTGAATTTCATAAGCATGTTAAAAATATCCATTATAAATGGATATCTATTTTGCAAAACATAAAAAGGGAAAAAGAGGTCGTGTTTTGCAAACCCATGGCTTGCAAAATGTAGAGCTCTCCCAAAACGGATATCAGAGCAGTTCTAGAATGGATATCCTATCCGAAGAGGTTAGTTCTTGCATTTTTTTTTTGTTTTGTATATTCAAGTAATTTTTTTGATTTTTTATGCTAAATGGGTATGTTTTATATTTTAAATAGGTAAAATAGATGAACAACATGGAAACCCAAACCCTCCACCAAACCTTCCCCCTCCAACAATCAAAGAGAAAATTGAAATAAACATTGATCAAATAAGTAGGATTGTAGAAAGGTATCATTTCCACCCTCAATTGTCTTCAATGACATCAAATTTAGAGGGAATTATTAGTCATGTTCGAACCCTCTCAAGCCTACAAGAATCATTTAGGCAATGGAGAGAAACCAAGAAGGTGGAATATGCTAATGGTTTATCATATGATCAAGTGAAAGAGTTAGACATTACCAAAGCTATGTTAGCCCAATATTTTGTCAATCCTAAAATTGGATTGCATGTTGATGTTTGTAAGCCTAAGTATTCAATCAAACGGTGTACACATGAGGGTATTAGTTAGAATTTTTGGGGTTGTTGGTGGATGGTTTTTGATAAACTGCCCAACAACAATTTAGATGTACCTTTGTATTTCCTTCATAAACTATATGCAGAGTTTGTAATGGGTCACCATGTGAATTATTTGATTTTAGAGATTTTTAGGGAGTAGGTAAGGGAATGCCTCAAGATAGACCTGGGGCAATGAGACAAGTACAAGGTCCTTTTATTCTCCCTCTTTCTATCCTTTCTCCACCCCTAATTCAACACCCATACGTTGTTGCAAATGCAACACAACAGGGCCTCAGTGCCATACACTCTTTTATTGAACACTTGATTATACAGACTTCTCAGTTTGCACAACCACATGATGTTGGTAGTGATATTGGATCACCTGATTTTACTAGACCCTCCTCATCCACACATGTTTGTGTGCCCCATCATTGCATTTTTTGCAATCAATTTTGCTTAGGTCCTCTTATGGAGAGTAGTGAGTGACCCTTAAACACTTTAGAGTATGATGTCCCTTCATGAGATGAGGTAGTGGGTCCAAAACTCAAGCTGAGGGGTCAGGGACAAGAGTAGAAGCACAAGCATCAGTGGACTATAGAGAATGAGAAGAGCATGGCCAATCTTTTATACAGGTAAAATTTAAAGTTAAAATTCATGGTGTATTCCATTTGAATAATATAAACAAATATTAGTACTAATGTATCTAAGGGGGATAACAGTTGATGACAAAGGAGGAGTTGACAGAAGTTCATCATGGAACTTTGTCTGCCATCCAATTTGGCTTTGACTTGTTGATATAATTTTTTCTACACATCAACTTTTTTTATTGTATACATTTATTTCTTTGTGAGTAATTATATATTAATTTATATCTTGATGTTAATTTAATTTTATAATCAATCCAAAATGTGAATCATGTGGCATATTTGCCAATGGTCTTTACTCGAACTCCTGATCGACCCAAGGGACTATCATTCACAAAATGTCTTTCTAAATGCCAACAAAGGGTGGAGGGAATTCGATTGAACTGTACTTTTATTAATAATTTAGAAAAATTAAATATTTGATTATAGTCATTTAGATAAATAATAAAATAGAGAATAGATAAATTGATCTATTAATTTAAAAATTATTGTGATTATTTGTATAAATAAAGTCTTACATTCTTGTCATTTTTCATATATGAGATATTAGTTGGTTCATCCATGATGAGTCCTTCTCAACCATTGTAGGAGGCCTCAATGGTGGTATGTGCTTGTTTTCTAGTAGATAATTTTTTGTGTAGTGCACTCTAGATTGTTTGTGTAACACATCTAACCTATTTTAATGTATACATTTCCTTTTTTGTTTAATAATTATATATTAATTTATTTCAATGTCACTTTACTTTTACAATCTCTTGAGAATGTGAGTGATGTGCCACCTTTGCCATCATGTGCTTTAGTAGGACACCTGATCATCTTAAGAGAAAATCATTTGCAGAATGATTGTCTGAACGACAAGAAAGAGTCGAGGTAATTGAATTGAATATTTCTAAATAATTGATAGTTTATAGAGGTCTCATAGTTGAATGTGGTGATTTAGATGTTTGTTAATAAATGAAAGTTCTAAATTGTAGTAGATAAGATTCTATTTACTAGATCTAACTTATTTATATTTACCATTGAAGAGATTAATCAAATTTGTGGTTTGACTTGTTAATGAAGTCAACTTTGCCTCCATAAACTATTAGACATCATCATACGAAGAGGACACTTTTGAGGATCCATCACAGATTGAGGATTCACCAAATACATAGGGTCAAGTAGATCTTTAGTATTTGATGTAGCTATTTGGCATGTAGACTATATATAGATTTTGAGACATGGTATATGCCACATTTTTTTAAAAATGTTTTGAGTTGGCATATTTGCCAAATTTTTGTATATGTCTACCATTATGGACTAGATTTTAATATATATACATCTTGATATACAATATAATTTAAATTCCTTATGTGCATGTATTCCTACTTTGAAACTTAAAAGTTTGATGTATAATTAGTTTACAATGGTTGAGTTATGATCAATAACATGTTATAGATTGATTTCTTGTTATATATGATTATTTTTCTTGGTAGAAAGATGATATATGTAGTTTCATACTTCAAGACATAACTTGATCTTAATTTCCACGTGATTGTATTTTTAGTTAGATATAGGATTTTCATGAAATGACAAATTTGAATGGTTCACACATGTGCAGAGCTAGAAGATGGCTATAGAAAACTTTTTATCTCCTCCATATGTAGTTGCAACTCTTCATTTTTCAAGTACAAAAATAAAAAATCAGTTTTAGATAACTAATTTCACCATCAAAACTTCATTTCCAACCTCCTTTCTTCATGTTTTCTCCATTTTCAGTCTTAATCAGGACATCTACACTCTAGAACAACAATTTGGTACCTCATGGAAGGCTACAAAAATCATATCTAAGGTTGCAATTCTGGTACATGATTATAAAGTTCATTTTCATTTAGCTCCAAGACCTCGATTCCTTCATCCTTGACCATTTCTAGCTATGATTGTCTAGGTACAATAGTGGTATAGGTATGAAAATCAAGTTGTTTCATGGCTGGTATAGCAAATTAGGAGTTTGAAATGTTGTCACAACAACACTTTGCAAAAAGGTTTTCAAAATTAGGTAAATGGGAAAATCTTGTTTGATTTCATCTCCTAGAGTTTGTCTTCAAACTCATTGACATATTCTAGCTTTCATTTTGTAGGTAGAAAATAAGATCTTTCCATTTCATGAAGTTTCCATCATGTTTCTACCTTGTTTTTGGATGTTTTCATAATGTTTCCAGCCTCACAAACCATGTTGTCAAATTTATTGTTGTGGGAAACTTCACAAATTTATTATTTTTCCTTGGCCTCCTAGATCTTCACCATTTATACATTGTTGGTTAACAGATTTGTCTTTATTCTGAAAATAATTTATTCTGACTCTATACCCCTCTTTTTAAAGAACAAATGAGTTAAACAACAAATGGGTGAACCCTTTAAATTAGTTCCCCTCTGAATTTAGGTATAGCTCCCTTTATGATTTTCAATGAATTTAACCTATTCAACTAATCAAATGCATTTTTAACTAGAAAACGCTTAAGGTAGACTAACATTCATACATAGCCATGTCATGAATGCGATAAATTTATACAGCAACAGGATAGAATACACAGATTCTACTTTGGTACATTTGAATATGTGAATACATTCATACGAACTTGCTAAACCAATAAAGAACTGAACACATATGATAAATTGTCCAAATAAAGAGCAATTACCAAGTGAAAGGAGATTTCACACAGAAAATCTAATTCCACACATTCAGACGCACAGATCCAAATAAGCAGCAATTGTTCTTCTTCTCATTCACAGATGAAAATTTACTCAAACAATCATCACATAATGTAAAAATTAAGCACCGTCTTTCTGAAATTCCCTTCCTCTTTTCTTTCTCTAACTTCTATCCTTAAAAACTTCTAAAAAAACATATATATATGAGTGTCTTAACCATGTCCTTGAGCAAGTTAAACCCAGAGTTAGCATAACTCTGACCCGTACGGGATTTAGTTTTTAACAACTGATTATAAAAGTTCAAAGTTGCTGGAAATAACATAAATTGAGGAATAGAAAAAGAATGAGCCGACGAGGTTATGACTAGGGCGATGAATCAGCATCTCCTGATTTGTTGTCGATAGCCTGGGAAGCATGTTGGGTTTTCCACTCCTGAAAGGCAGCCACGAACTCCTGAATTTTAGGGAAGTTTGGTATACCTATATGCTTCATCCTTGATTTCCAGACCTCTTTTTCCCTTCCCATTTTCCCAAATTTTTCCTTGCGTTCAGGGAGTGCATCGATGCAGAGATAGAGCAGAGACTCGACTTTAGAAACCCTGGAGAAATCCTCAATCAGAATATTATCATTTTCTTTAACAAAGTGGATTTTATCTCTGAAGGATTGGACTACTGCTTCAACATCTTCCACAGGCTTTCCATCATCCTTTAAATATTTGACATCGATACATTGCAAATCATGTTGCAGTGATTGAGTAAATTCCGTTATTTCTTTAATTAGCTTTGAGAGTTCAAAGCGTCCTTGTCGGGATATGGAGTTCCTCCATTCAATATTCTTCTTGTTCACATACAACAAATCCTCGTCCACACCAGTCAAGTTCTTTTCTGCCAAAAAATTCTCCAGTCCATATTTCCAGACTTCCTCTATTTGGTTTATCACACTTGTCCACTTACTTTCTTCCTTAGCCCAAACAGCAACCTGTGCTTTAAGATCTTCAATGGTAGTAGCAGTCAGATCATATATGCCTTTGAGTTCATGAATATATTCAGTTCCTTTTTACTCGATGCTGTCTAACCAACTGTCAAAAGTTTTTGAGACCATTTTGCTTCTATGAACTTGATCAAACATTTTTTGATTGACAGGTGACTTCAGGTCGAAAGACAAGGGGACCTATGAGATCGGCTGTGGGATAGGATTGTTAATGGCCTCAATGTACTCTACCATTGAACGCAGAGCTTGTTTCAACTCTCTTTTGTCCTTCTCATCTTTCATTGTTTGACTGACCATTCTCTTAGCGGAAGCTTCAAGATGGTGCACATTTGCAGCTCTGGAGGTAGTACCGAGATCTATCCTCTCCACAGTGAAATCATGCACTGTAGGATCTTGAACCTCTTCCTCAGTCACTGGCTTGGCTATTTCTACACTCCAGTTACCAGTGTTTGGGTCAATATTTATTCTGGACATTGTTTTGAGTCTCTTCGACTTGGGGGTCTTCCCCAGACATTTACTTACCATGTCCTCCAGAGGGAGAACAAAAGGAATCACCTTCTTTTTGTCAGATATAGAGCTCTCTAGCCACTTCAGTGCAGGGGCCGAGACTGTCTTCCTGGGCTTCTCTCCATCAGAGGGTTCATTTGAAATAATTAACACCTCAGGGGTCTCTAGAAAGGCCTCTGACTGTGAACCAGTGTCAACTGCCTCTGTTCTGTTTGGGCTTGCCTCTTTGTCCCCCATAGGCTCTTCTGCTTCTTCCTCTGAATTTAAATCAACAATTATTGTCTCAGAAGTCTGCTTCTTTCTTTTCCCTTTTGTCCTCAACCTGGTAACATGGGATGGCAGAATATCCATGAGGACCCTTCTGGATCTTTTGGAGACAAGTCTTTTCTCAGTCCATGGCTTGGATGCACTTGCACCACAGATAGCAAGGGGTTGATTAGAAGAGTCCATGGGAAGCGATGATGCGACCACTGAAGAGAATTGTTGGACAGTTTTACTCTAAAGCCCTTCCTGTCTTTTTTCTCTCAACCATTTTTCAGTCCTCCTTATCACAGGAAGGGTTTTAATTTCAATTTTGTCCTCGTCTTTCTTGCTCCAGTCCACCTCTGGGATGGATAAGTGTTCTACTTTCTCAAATTGTGGATCAACCACTTGTTCATCATCAACAAAAATTCTAGAAATGTCCATGTTTAAATTAAGGGTAATTATTTGCCCCAAAGAAAATCTACACCATAACCTCCTCCTAACTTCAAATTCATCTGGGCAGTCCTCCTAGTAATCCTCCAGCTTAGGAAGATGCGAGTGCCCTGTTCTAGAATCTAGGTTATCTTTAACAAAACATTTACTATCGAATTGAACCCTGGCAGTGAAAAATTAAAAATTGAACCTTTTGAGGTTCGCCTCCAGATTTAAGGCATCAGATTTTGAATGGCATGAATAATACCCAAGTTCAATAGGAAAAGCAATACCACAACCCCTTTTTGATGGGAATTTGTTATCAACATGTGCCAATTGCCGACATACCTCCATCAATACAAAATGATCGAATACATATCTAGGCAACTTCAAGGGTTCACCATCAAACCCTCCAACTCTGATATAAGTGAATTCAAAAAATTGGATGAAAAAGCTACCATAGATACTGATCAGTTGCATTGCTTCACTGGTCATTCTTTTACCTAGATTGCCTACCAGTTCATAGGTCATTTTTCCAGTGAAGACATCATTAATCCTTTTATAATTTTCATAACAATTTTTTCTTTGCAATTGTGAATAATATTTGTAAATCTTACTACTCTCATCTAAAGGCTCATGAGGCAGGTCAAACCAATCTCTTGTGGATGCTAAACAGTAGAATAGATATGAAGACATAAAGAAATCCCTGTTACCCAGACGATTATTTAAACTCTGATGTAGACAGTCAGCTACTATCTCAGCCCAATCCAAATATTGTTCACCCTGAAGGATGACTTGTATGAAAAAGTACATCTAGTCCTCCCAGTAATAGGCATGCTGATTGCCTCTCAGTCTGTGCAACAACACCACAATATCCCTTACTTCCTATATCAAATGATCTCTAGTAAGGGGTCTGGGCAGCCTTGAACTGCCCTTTTGAAATTTTAGCAGCCAGTTCCTTGCTATTACACTTTTGTAAGTTGGTCTCTTTTCTGAGAAATACCCGTTGGAGGCAGTAATGTCAAGACTGGAATACGCCTCCTTAGGCGGTATCTTCATCACAGACATGAGGGTTTGTCTATCAACATGGAATAACACATCCCCGTCTGCTTTTCCGACGCACCTGTGTTGGGGATCGTATCTATTTATACACTCTTGAACCAACTCTGGGCAGAATATAGCTTGAGGAAAGGCTGTGGCTTCAACTAAACCACTATCCACAATTTTGTTCATTGTGGGGGTTTGGACAGGGTTTCTAGTTCTTCCTATGAATTCCTCTAAATCATATTGAACTAATGTAGTATCTCCAAATTCTGAGTGAGAGTAAGTGAGACCAGGGCCATGTTTGTCTCCCAAACATGTAGATTTCAAAGACATACTTGGACGATTATAATAAAACACTTCAAATTTTGAAAATAACAGAAATTCCAGGGGTTCTTCTTTCCAGTATAAGAATTCAGAATAGCACAGGGGAAATAGAACTCACCTTCAGGATATTTGAATTCACTGTGAAAGCTTGAAAAATGAGAGCCTTACACTTCCAGCGCTATCCTTCTCCGCATTGCACAGTATATTTTCTTGCTAAAATTAGCTTGTTCTTGGTTAATAATGGCACTTACCAGAATGAATAATCATCACTTGGAACAATACGTGCCAAAAATATTTGAAAAGACGTGAACTCTGATTTCTTCATTAATAGCAAGTAATGTTCGTGCGCCATCATGAAGTATAATGATTATCCATAATCGCCGCTAAATTAGAGCTCTCAGTTTCATGATGGGTTTCTGACAAATTTTCCTCCAAATTTCCCGCTAAGTTTGACTTAGAAAGCTGCGGGAGCAAACAGGACCAAAATTACCAAATCTTCAAACTTATTGAACCATTGAACCTCTAGGACATGGTTCAACATGATGGTTCAATGTGATGGTTCAAGCATGTCAATTGGACTTTGTAGGTAGGCAAAAGATTGACTTACTGAAACAGGGACTTGACTTATGAACCGTTGAACTTGTGAAGATACAGTTCAATACGAAGGTTCAACGACGCAAGGGTTATGTAGACCAACAAAAAGTTACACGGCTTCGGTAAAAGGTTGCCAATTATAAAACAGTGAACTATTGAACCTTGAACCATTGAACCCCGCGGCAGAGTACAAGCGAGAGGTTCAATGATATATTAGTAGACAAGGAAACTGCATGACCTGACTCATAGGAAGACAATTAGTGCTGAACCTTAAGACCATTGAACCATTGAACCTTGAACCCCGCTATAGAGTATGCACGGAAGGTTCAAGTTCAACCCGAAAGTACAAAGACGCTTAAGACGAGTAAAAGGTAGCTTGCTTTATGTGACACTTTAGACATATTGAACCATTGAACCTTGAGCTTTGAGAATGGTTCGGGTTCAAAGGTTCAATCCTTTTATACAAAGGCGACACACGGGTAAAATTTGAAGAACTAAGAGTCGATTTACAAAGCAAAGGTATGACCAAAAATATAGTACGGTAAACCGACTCTTGCTTAAGAAATATTACCGATACATAAATAAACAAGGGCGACTCAAAAGGTAACATTGGCTCTGACTGGGGACTGCATTTTATGGCAAAATGTAGGGAACTCAGAAGCTCTGGTTTCACAGAAAATGAAGAAAGAGAAGAAAGGAAACAGCCCGGGGCAAAACAAAAATGGGAAAGGAAAACACAAAACTGAACAAAAGGGAAGACTATGTACAAAATAGGGGACCCTGTTTACAGATGATATAGCTTGAGATCCTGTCCATTATAGGACAGGGGTAAAACAGTTCCATCAGGATATTCCAGTTTGAAAGAATTTGGACCCAATACCTGGTGAATCTTGAAAGGCCCACTCCAGAGCGAGTCAAATTTGCTATGTGCACGTTTTGGTTCTCTCCTTCTATCCCACAGTAATACTTCATCTCCTTCCATAAACTTCCTGGGTCTTGTCTTCTTGTCAAAAGTTTCTTTGACCCTGGCCTGATGCACAGTAATTCGGTCAACCAACTCGTTTCTCTCTTCTTCAATCTTGGCTAAATACATAATCCTCTTCTCCAGGGAATCTTGGAAATATTGATCCTCAATTACACTTTGCAGTTTGGCTATAGATAGCTCCAGGGGTAAAGATAATTGGGCACCTATCCCATAAACTAATTCAAAAGGCACCATCCCAATTGCTCTTTTAGGAGTTATTCTGTCGGCCCAGAGTGCTTCATACAACCTCTTATGCCAATCTCTGGGGTTGTCATTCACCAATTTCTTCATGATAGCAATGAGGTTTTTCTTACTGGACTCAGCTTGCCCATTCCCCTGGGGATAATAATCTGATGAATGGGAGAGAGAAATACTATATTCATAATAGAAAGAAGTCATTTCAACTGAAGAGAAACTGGTAGCATTATCTGTTACAATCTTCTGAGGCACACCAAAACGTACCAAGATATTTCTTTTAAGAAAATCACAAACCACCCCGGAAGTTGTTCTTTTTACAGGGGCTGCCTCAACCCATTTTGTAAAATAATCTGTTGCTGTTAAGATGTGGGTATGCCCTGCACTTGAGGGGGGTGAGATAGGCCCAATAAAATCCAGTCCCCACTGTTTAAAGGGGTCTTCAACAACAACATGCCTCAAAGGTAGAGCTACAAGTTGTGGCCTTCCTGAGAACATTTTACATTTCTCACAATTGGCCACCCACCTATATGCATCTTTAAACATTCCTGGCTAGTAGTAACAATTTCTGAGGATTTTGAAAGCTATAACTGAAGAAGAAAAGTGTCCACCACAAGCTTCGTTATGAAAAACTTCCAAGAGTTTCTCTTACTGCTCTTTATCTACACACCTCAAGAAAGTTCCATCTAACCCTTTCTTGTAAAGGACATCTCCCCAGATAACATATTTTGCAGCTTTTAGCTTCAAATTTCTTTTCTCTTTAGGAGTCAGGTGATCAGGACAATCCCCATGTGTAAGATAATGTGCCACATCCAGAAACCATGGATCCTGCAAGCTTACCAATAAGACTGTGGGGAGTCCTTCTCCTTCTTGTTCTTTGTTCTCAGCAATCAACTTACATAAGCCTTGACCTCTGACCAGCTTAGTAGGCTTAACTTCCAGATCATATTCCTGAATTTTAGCAACCCACGTTGCTCTATTGTTTAATCCTACTTCTTGCTGAGTCAAAATATTTTTCACAGCTAAACTTGGAACAAATACAACTGAATGGGAATGAAGTATATAATATCTGAATTGTTTAACAGCTTTAACTACTACGAAAGCTTGTTTTTCAACCAAAGAATATTTTAGCTCATGCTTCTTAAGGGGAACGCTCATAAAAGCTATGGGAACCTCTTCATCCAATTCATTTTTCTGCAACAAAATACCTGACATGGTGTGTTCTAAAGCATGACAGTAAATGATAAAATCTTTTTGAAAATTAGGATTTACCAAAGTGGGAGTGTTTGCAATCGCCTCCTTGATATCCTCAAACACCTTCTTAGCAACTTCATTCCATTTGAAAGGTTGTTTCTCACTCATCATCCCAACAATGTGTTTTGTAATCTCAGCAAAGTCAGGAATGAACCTTCTGAGAAAGTTGATTTGACCAAAGAAGGACTTGACTCCAGTCCTATTTGAAGGGAGACTAAGCTGTTGAATTGCCTTGACACTCTCTGGATCAATCCTGATTCCATCCTTTGAGACTAGGTGTCCCAACAATTTTCCCTCAGTCACACAGAAAATTGACTTCTTGGGATTGAGTGAGATGCCATGGCTTCAACACCTTTGCAAGACAGACTCCAGATTTTTCAAGTGATCTTCTCTCTTCTTGGAAAGACCAGTCAAACCGTCAAGGTAAATAACAATAATTCTGTTCTTCAGGTCTCTAAAAGATGAATCCATTGCTCGCTGAAAAGTTGCTCCCACATTAATCAAGCCAAAGGGCATTCGACTATAGGAAAAAGTTCCTCGGGGTCTGGTGAAAGCGGTCTTGTGTTGATCTTTTGTAGCTACACCTATCTAATTGTAACCTAAGAAGCCATCCAACATAGACATCATTTCAGACCCAGCAACTGTCTGCAAGATGTGGTCCATCACAGGCAAGGGATAGTTATCCTTCAGGCTAGCTTGGTTCAAATTTCTAAAGTCAACACAAATCCTTATTTCTCCATTCTTCTTTCGTACTGGAACAATATTTGCCACCCAAGTGGAGTGATGAATTGGATAGATAATTCTAGCTTTTAGCATCTTATCAATCTCCCTGAAAATGGCTTCAGCAACTTTTGGATTATAATTCCTCAGCTTCTGTCTAAATGGAGCTGCATTTGCTTTCAAAGGAATATGATGTTGAAACTGTCCATGTCTAAAATTTTTGAGATCATCATAGCACCAGGCGAAAACATCTTTATATTTGATCAGCAATTTGATCAATTTGTTTTTCTCTTCCGAAGAGCAGCACCTACCAATAGATACCCATTTAGGATTAGCTTCATCTCCAATATTTATCTTCTCGTAATCCTCTGCTTTTATTAGGAATACGGGAAGGTTTGCCTTTAACATATTCATCTCTTTGAGAAAAAAGATGTTCCAAAGAGACCAGTCCTTTAGGGATTTTGTTTCCCTTTAATTGAATTATGTCCTCTCTTGGATTAATCCCAGGGTCAGGATTGAATTCTTTACACTCTGCTTTGAAACCTTCAAAATAGGTCCCCAGGAACATTTCTGCATTTTCTAAAAACTTTCTGATTTGATTATCACTTTCAAAAACCTGCCAGCTCTCGGCATTGTCAGGGACATTAGGACGATATATCATTTCTATCCTATAAGAATCTTTCTTGAAATCTGGATGTGGCAAAAGGAGAGAAGCTGATACTGCTAAAGAATCTGCTCGGGAGTTTTGATCTCTGGGAATTATTTCTATAGAGAAGGCATCAAAATATTCGATCTCATCCCATACCCTATTTCTGTAGTGCCTTAGTCTTTCATTTTTCACAGAAAAGATCCCTCTTACCTGTTTCACAATTAGTTCAGCATCACCCTTCACCTTCAGTACCTTCACACCCTTTTCTTTGGCTTCAAATAATCCAAGTAGTAAAGCTTCATACTCTGCAATATTGTTGGTGTTTTTAAACTCTAGCTTAAAAGAATAAGAAAATAATTCACCTTCAGGTGAGATTAACACGACCCCAGCCCCTGAACTAGCAATAGCACAACTGCCATCAAATTCCATAACCCATAGGTCATTAGAATGTACAGGTTTTTGCATTAATTCTTCTTTGGGTTCTGCCTCACAGCTCTGTTCAGAGGAGAAGAAATAATTGCCAAATTCACATTCCTCAAACAAAATCTGTGCCTTGGGATCATCAGAGGGATAGGCAGTGAATTTGCACTTGGGTTCAGGTTCCAGTTTCACTTTTTGCTTCCCCACTAGGATTGTGGCCTCTGACCAATCCAGTTTGAGTTGTCCACCTAAATCCTTGCAAAATGTCCTGCTCAAAAGCATTCCATAACTGGCAGGAATATCTGCTACCAGAATAATCAATTTCACCCTCTTGTCAAGATAAGCTGCAAGTGCGACTCGTGCATCTTTAATCTACCCAAGCAAGGAAACCTATTTTCCATCCATAGAATAACATCTTCCAAATGTTTTTGCGAGTGATAATCCTAGGGCTTTAGCCACAGAGGAGGGCATAATGTTATCAGAGGCTCCTGAATCTATAATACAGTTACTAAGTTTATGACCATTGATAAATAGGGACACATAAAAAGGATTAGGCTTCAAATCAGTATAAGGAGCATTGTTGGATGAATTGGGAGTTGTTTTAGGGGCAGACAAGGGTGACTCAGATGAGGAAGCAAATAATCTAGCAATGGGGGATTCAGCATCAACATCCAATTGATTCTCAAATTCAATTTGTGCAGGACTACCTTTAACATGTTTAACCAATTTGTCAAGTTCAGTAGGTTTCAACTTGAGATACTCAATAGGAGAAATTTGAATTTTTGCAGACTTACAGAAATCTACAATATCAAAAGAGGCATCTAGATCATTTCCATGTAGCAATCTATTTTCCTGAGCCTTCAAATTAGTATCATAAGTTCTAGTTAAAGGCTCCTTACCTTTGCCAGGTACTTCTTGAGTATTAGAGGATTTCATATTCCTCTGACTCCTAGTGAGCACAGCGCATGAAGGATCTTCAAGGGTTACCAATATTTCACCTCCCCTTTCTGAATCAGATTCATATTCCAGGAAGTGTATCTCAGAGCCGCCAGGTTCCTGGAAGTTCCTTTCTTCTTCTGTGGCTTCCCCTAACATGTCTTGAGTAACAGTCATCTGAGTATACCTGAGCATTTCTGGGCAAGAATTTCCATCATGATCGGTAGTTAAGTGAAAAATACACATGTTTCCTCTCCTAGGAGCAGGTTCAATAGCCAGTCTTGGCTGTGCTGCCATCAGGGGTAAAACTCTACTAGTATTTGCTTGTTGATTCGAATTCCTTCTGCTTATATCTTGATAGGGTTGTTGGAAGGGAGCACCAGTTTTGGGTAGTTGCCTCTTTAAGGCAATCATATCATTCACCAACCTTTACACTACAGGGTCTGTAGATGATGAGGGCTGGGCATTTGGCACCTGAACCTCTCTCTTTCATTTACCGGCCATAAGGAGATCATCCTCCAATCCGACTGCTAAGGCTTGTGCAGCTGGCAAATCAGCAATTACACCTCTCCTGAGATGGAAGCTAATATCAGGAGGCATATAATTAATAAAGAAACATTTTTTATTTTCACCAGACGGTCTTTTAGTAGCAAGGATTTTATTCACAATTCTATTAAACTTGGCCATGAACTCCCTCATAGGTTCATGAATCTCTTTTTTAAGCTGAGTCAGCTGTGCAAGGAGGTAATGTTCATCCTCTGCACTTTTGAACCTATTTTCAAAAGCAATCTTCATTTCGTTCCAATTTGTAATTAAGGAATCAGTTAGGTGGTAGAACCATTGTGCAGCAGTGTCAGTCAAAGTCTGCACAAAGAGCCTTATGGCAACATCTTGGTGTTGAACACCTAGTACACTGCATGCTGCTGTAAAAGCACACAAATGTTCTTCTGGTGATTGTTTTCCGTCCCCATTGAACCTGGGCAAATTTTCTCTTGCATTTTTAGGTAATGGATTTAGGTTGGCCCCTAGGTTCAGAGGCCCTATGGCAGCTCCCCAAGGTTGAGCCATGGGTAGAAAATTTATAGCTAAGGGGATAGCAGTGCCTGAAAGGACTAAAGCTTGACAGACAGGGGAAGTAGAAGATTTAGGGGTACTAGGGGGTGTACTTCTTGCTCTTCTTCCACGAGTAGGGATATAAGGAAAATTAAGACTTTGTAGTGTTTGAAAAGTAGGGTCCTCAACTCCCTCTCTTCTCGAAGACCTGGTGTACGGTCTAGAATCCAGCTTAAAATATTGAAACTGGATAGGCAGCTATTGATTTCTTTGCTGTTCTTGATTTCTTTGTACCTCAAGGGCTTGGTTTCTTGCAGCGTTTCATGCTTGCCTTCTTCTCTGCCTGAGTAACAACAATCTCAGGTTATCAGCCAATTCCTCTTCTTGTTCTAATACTTTGCTTGCTCTTCTGTAATCTTCACTATTCCAACGAGTACGCCAAGCAAGGGTATTTAGCTGGCCAATAATGTCTTCCTGCTCGTCTTGAAATCCAAGGTTGGGTTGCAAAATAGGAATTATGTTTTCATGTGGAAGCACCATTGTTGCTTCATATTCAGGCGATCAATCTTTAATTAATGATTTTATCAAGATCCCCAGTAGAGTCGCCAAAAACTGTTGGTTAACAGATTTGTCTTTATTCTGAAAATAATTTATTCTGACTCTATACCCCTCTTTCTAAAGAACAAATGAGTTAAACAACAAATGGGTGAACCCTTTAAATTAGTTCCCCTTTGAATTTAGGTACAGCTCCCTTTATGATTTTCAATGAATTTAACCTATTCAACTAATCAAATGCATTTTTAACTAGAAAACGCTTAAGGCAGACTAACATTCATACATAGCCATATCATGAACATGATAAATTTATACAGCAACAGGATAGAATACACAGATTCTACTTTGGTACATTCGAATACGTGAATACATTCATACGAACTTGCTAAACCAATAAAGAACTGAACACATATGATAAATTATCCAAATAAAGAGCAATTACCAAGTGAAAGGAGATTTCACACAGAAAATCTAATTCCACACATTCAGACGCACAGATCCAAATAAGCAGCAATTGTTCTTCTTCTCATTCACAGATGAAAATTTACTCAAACAATCATCACATAATGTAAAAATTAAGCACCGTCTTTCTGAAATTCCCTTCCTCTTTTATTTCTCTAACTTCTATCCTTAAAAACTTCTAAAAAAACATATATATATATATGAGTGTCTTAACCATGTCCTTGAGCAAGTTAAACCCAGAGTTAGCATAACTCTGACCCGTACGGGATTTAGTTTTTAACAACTGAATATAAAAGATCAAAGTTGCTGGAAATAACATAAATTGAGGAACAGAAAAAGAACGAGCCGACGAGGTTATGACTGGGGTGATGAATCAGCATCTCCTGATTTGCTGTCGATAGCCTGGGAAGCATGTTGGGTTTTCCACTCCTGAAAGGCAGCCACGAACTCCTAAATTTTAGGGAAGTTTGGTATACCTATATGCTTCATCCTTGATTTCCAGACCTCTTTTTCCCTTCGCATTTTTCTGAATTTTTCCTTGTGTTCAGGGAGTTCATCGATGCAAAGATAGAGCAGACACTTGACTTTAGAAACCCTAGAGAAATCCTCAATCAAAATATTATCATTTTCTTTAACAAAGTGGATTTTATCTCTGAAGGATTGGACTACTACTTCAACATCTTCCACAAGCTTTCCATCATCCTTTAAATATTTTACATCGATACATTGCAAATCATGTTGCAGTGATTGAGTAAATTCTGTTATTTCTTTAATTAGCTTTGAGAGTTCAAAGCATCCTTGTCGGGATATGGAGTTCCTCCATTCGATATTCTTCTTGTTCACATACAACAAATCCTCGTCCACACCAGTCAAGTTCTTTTCTACCAAAAACTTCTCCAGTCCATATTTCCAGACTTCCTCTATTTGGTTTATCACACTTGTCCACTTACTTTCGTCCTTAGCCCAGAAAGCAGCCTGTGCTTTAAGATCTTCAATGGTAGTAGCAGTCAGATCATATATGCCTTTGAGTTCATGAATATATTCAGTTCCTTTTTGCTCAATGCTGTCTAACCAACTGTCAAAAGTTTTTGAGACCATTTTGCTTCTATGAACTTGATCTAACATTTTTTGATTGACAGGTGACTTCGAGTTGAAAGACAAGAGGACCTGTGAGATCGGCTATGGGTTAGGATTGTTAATGGCCTCAATGTACTCTGCCATTGAACGCAGAGCTTGTTTCAACTCTCTTTTGTCCTTCTCATCTTTCATTATTCGACTGACCATTCTCTTAGTGGAAGCTTCAAGATGGTGCACATCTGCAGCTCTGGAGGTAGTACCGAGATCTATCCTCTCCACAGTGAAATCATGCACTGTAGGATCTTGAACCTCTTCCTCGGTCACTGGCTTGGCTATTTCTACACTCCAGTTACCAGTGTTTGGGTCAATATTTATTCTGGACATTGTTTTGAGTCTCTTCGACTTGGGGGTCTTCCCCAGACATTTACTTACCATGTCCTCCAGAGGGAGAACAAAAGGAATCACCTTCTTTTTGTCAGATATAGAGCTCTCTAGCCACTTCAGTGCAGGGGCCGAGACTGTCTTCCTGGGCTTCTCTCCATCAGAGGGTTCATTTGAAATCATTAACACCTCAGGGGTCTCTAGAAAGGCCTCTGACTGTGAACCAGTGTCAACTACCTCTGTTCTATTTGGGCTTGCCTCTTTGTCCCCCATAGGCTCTTCTGCTTCTTCCTCTGAATTTAAATCAACAATTATTGTCTCAGAAGTCTGCTTCTTTCTTTTCCCTTTTGTCGTCAACCTGGTAACACGGGATGGCAGAATATCCGTGAGGACCCTTCTAGATCTCTTGGAGACAGGGCTTTTCTTAGTCCATGGCTTGGATGCACCTGCACCACAGATAGCAAGGGGTTGATTAGAAGAGTCCATGGGAAGCGATGATGCGACCACTGAAGAGAATTATTGGACAGTTTTACTCTGAAGCCCTTCCTATCTTTTTTCTCTCAACCATTTTTCAGTCCTCCTTATCACAGGAAGGGTTTTAATTTCAATTTTGTCCTCCTCTTTCTTGCTCCAGTCCACCTCTGGGATGGGTAAGTGTTCTACTTTCTCAAATTGTGGATCAACCACTTGTTCATCATCAATAAAAATTCTAGAAACGTCCATGTTTAAATTAAGGGTAATTATTTGCCCCAAAGAAAATCTACACCATAACCTCCTCCTAACTTCGAATTCATCTGGGCAGTCCTCCCAGTAATCCTCCAGCTTAGGAAGATGCGAGTGCCCTGTTCCAAAATCTAGGTTATCTTTAATAAAACATTTACTATAGAATTGAACCCTGGCAGTGGAAAATTGAAAATTGAACCTTTTGAGGTTCACCTCTAGATTTAAGGCATCAGATTTTGAATGGCATGAATAATGCCCAAGTTCAATAGGAAAAGCAATACCACAACCCCTTTTTGATGGGAATTTGTTATCAACATGTGCCAATTGCCGACATACCTCCATCAATACAAAATGATCGAATACATATCTAGGCAACTTCAAGGGTTCACCATCAAACCCTCCAACTTTGATATAAGTGAATTCAGAAAATTTGATGAAAAAGCTACCGTAGATACTGATCAGTTGCATTGCTTCACTGGTCATTCTTTTACCTGGATTGCCTGCCAGTTCATAGGTCATTTTTCTAGTGAAGACATCATTAATCCTTTTATAATTTTCATAACAATTTTTTCTTTGCAACTGTGAATAATATTCATAAATCTTACTGCTCTCATCGAAAGGCTCATGAGGCAGGTCAAACCAATCTCTTGTGGATGCTAAACAGTAGAATAGATATGAAGACATAAAGAAATCCCTGTTACCCAGACGATTATTTAAACTCTGATTTAGACAGTCAACTACTATCTCAGCCCAATCCAAATATTGTTCACCCTGAAGGATGACTTGTATGAAAAAGTACATCCAGTCCTCCGAATAATAGGCATGCTAATTGCCTCTCAGTCTGTGCAACAACACCACAATATCCCTTACTTCCTGTATCAAATGATCTCTAGCAAGGGGTCTGGGCAGCCTTGAACCGCCCTTTTGAAATTTTAGCAGCCAGTTCCTTGCTATTACACTTTTGTAAGTTGGTCTCTTTTCTGAGAAATACCCATTGGAGGCAGTAATGTCAAGACTAGAATACGCCTCCTTAGGCGGTATCTTCATCATAGACATGAGGGTTTGTCTGTCAACATGGAATAACACATCCCCGTCTGCTTTTCTGACGCACCTGTGTTGGGGATTGTATTTGTTTATACACTCTTGAACCAACTCTGGGCATAATATAGCTTGAGGAAAGGCTGTGGCTTCAACTAAACCACTGTCCACAATTTTCTTCATTGTGGGGGTTTGGACAGGGTTTCTAGTTCTTCCTATGAATTCCTCTAAATCATATTGAACTAATGCAGTATCTCCAAATTCTAAGTGAGAGTAAGTGAGACCAGGGCCATGTTTATCTCCCAAACATGTAGTTTTCAAAGACATACTTGGACGATTATAATAAAACACTTTGAATTTTGAAAATAATAGAAATTCCAGAGGTTCTTCTTTCCAGTATAAGAATTCGGAATAGCACAGGGGAAACAGAACTCACCTTCAGGATATTTGAATTCACTGCGAAAACTTGAAAAATGAGAGCCTTACACTTCCAGTGCTATCCTTCTCTGCATTGCACAGAATATTTTCTTGCTAAAATTAGCTTGTTCTTGGTTAATAATGGCACTTACCAGAATGAATAATCATCACTTGCAACAATACGTGCCAAAAATATTTGAAAATACGTGAACTCTGATTTCTTCATTAATATCAAGTAATGTTCGTGCGCCATCATGAAGTACAATGATTATCCATAGTATCCGCTAAATTAAAGCTCTCAGTTTCATGATGGGTTTTTGACAAATTTTCCTCCAACTTTCCCGCTAAGTTTGACTTAGAAAGCTACAGGAGCAAATGGGACCAAAATTATCAAATCTTCAAACTTATTGAACCATTGAACCTCTAGGACATGGTTCAACGCGATGGTTCAATGTGATGGTTCAAGCATGTCAACTGGACTTTGTAGGTAGGTAAAAGATTGACTTACCGAAACAGGGACTTGACTTATGAACCGTTGAACTTGTGACGATATGGTTCAATACGAAGGTTCAACAATGCAAGGGTTATGTAGACCAACAAAAAGTTACACGGCTTCGGTAAAAGGTTGCCAATTATAAAACAGTGAACTATTGAACCTTGAACCATTGAACCCCGCGGCAGAGTACAAGCGGGAGGTTCAATGATATATTAGTAGACAAGGAAACTGCGTGACCTGACTCATAGGAAGACAATGAGTGCTGAACCTTAAGACTGTTGAACCATTGAACCTTGAACCCTGCTATAGAGTACGCGCGGAAGGTTCAAGTTCAACCCGAAAGTACAAAGATGCTTAAGACAAGTAAAAGGCAGCTTGGTTTATGTGACACTTTAGACATATTGAACCATTGAACCTTGAGCTTTGAGAATGGTTCGAGTTCAAAGGTTCAATCCTTTTATACAAAGGCGACACACGGGTAAAATTTGAAGAACTAAGAGTCGATTTACAAAGCAAAGGTATGACCAAAAATATAGTACGGTAAACCGACTCTTGCTTAAGAAATATTACCGATACATAAATAAACAAGGGCGACTCAAAAGGTAACATACATGACTTATCTTAACTTGTATAGCCTACTCTTGACTATAAATGATTTCTCTCGAGCTATGACAATCATTCCTTCAACCTTTTGACAATCTTAACTTGTATAGCCTACCCCTACCATAATGCAATAGACCACAATGATGGATGTCCATAATTTATGATAAATCTTCATTTATATGACAATCTTTCCTTCAATCATTTGACTATGTTAGGACCTCATACATTCACCTTCAAACCTTATGATAATGTCTTGTTATTATGACCAACTTTATGAGGCATAGGATGCAGATCCAAGGGTGTAGGCAACTTTCTCAAAGGATTGAAAGTAGCATTATGGATTGTCCAGTAGTAGGATAAAACTCTTTATGACTGTCCTATAAGGACACAAAAGGATTCACAGGATCCAAACCCTTTCAAAGTGTTGCATATAGTCCAAGCATTTGTTGTTCTATCATATGAGACAACAAAAAACTATGTTTGGTGAGTGTATTGTGATGAGATATTAGTATAGTCAAAGACGATTTAGAGATCATATGATTATAAGAGTTTTATTTTTTAAATGAATTCTTTCTCTCTCAATACATTGACAAAATGATTAATTCTTCTAAAAACTATCCCAAGACCCTATTGATTGCCAAATTCCATAACTAGGTGTGATAATAGTAGAGCAACATGGTGATAGTCCACTTTATCTCATTTATGATAGTGCTCTTGCATAGAATAGTAGTGTATTAGACTCATTAGTTGATCCTTGATGATAATATATGATGGTAGCCTAATGTCACCATTCTGGGAATGGTCAATAGAGAAGAGTACATGGCAATGACAGAGAAAACCTGAGTACAATCATTTGAGAAGGTACTCTTAAGTACTTTGAGCCTAGAAGACCTAGGGTTTATGCCCTAACTTTGAACAACAGCATTAGAACCTTTCTCTTATCATTTTGTAAGGTCTAAGTGCTTTGTAATTGACATTATATATTCAGACTTATAGCAGTAGATATCTGATTTGCTTTTAGTCCATTATAGTTACAAATTGAAATGGTTTTCTTTGTATAATTCATTTTGGATTACAAATATACTGTTGGGAAGTGTATGGGTGATGCTTTTGTGATGTATTGAACATGTTTTTATGAGCTGAGATAAGTGTATGTTTAGGCCTGATATGAAAATTAAAACTTCATAAAATTAGGGTTTGAGCAGAAAAATCAAAATTATTGCATATATCCTATTTGGGATATGACAACAGTCTCCTCACTCCACCAAGACCTAAGGTTTATGAGACAAGTTCCAATATTTTAAACCCACTTAATCATGACTATACAATCCCTTTTGACTATAACAATCTTTTTCAAACAATGTTTACATGGTTTCTAAAGCACATAATGGAAATATCCTTACATATTTAGTGTATTCATCCCAATGTAGAAACTTCTGATGTATATGATAACCCCAACGATCTTAACTACAGATGAATGTCATGACAACCTCACATCTCCATGGCTGCACTATTTGAGATGGAAATTATATAATCATTAACAGCATAATGACATGGATAGATTTTCAACTTACATAGTGTCTAATTATGTAAAGATTGATTCAAGGAGATCCATGACTATTCTAGGGTTTATGTAAATATAATATGGTCATGAATCAAATCATGACTATTCAAAACTAACCAAGACAACTTCCAAATTTCCTCATAGTTATATAGTTTTGTGGCAATTTTAGGGCTCCTTTGGTATGATTGTTTTTCTTGGTAGAAATATGTTATATGTAGTTTCATACCTCAATACATAAGTTGATCTTAATATCCAGTGATTGTATTTTTAGTTAGATATAGGATTTTCTTAAAACATTTGACATGTGAGTTCTTTTCTTTCAAGAACATTAGCTTTGACATGTTAGATTTTCTTAGAACACTACATTTGATATAGAAACTACTAGATTTGATATGATAATCATTGATAATTTCTCATCTTACATGTTAAACATGCAAGATACATGTTAAAAATGATAAAAATTGTGATCTTTTTCATTCAATCCAAGATATTTGTTTTTGTATTAATGAGCAAAGACATGTTTGTGTGTTTACCCATTTATAACGTATCCTCGCTTCACCTTCTACATGTATAACATATCCTCATTTCACCTTCTATATGTTTGACATTATTTTCTTAAGCTCATTTCACCTTCTATATGGTTAACATGATTTTCCTATCATCATTTCATTGTCTATAGGTCTAGTATACCCTTATTTTACCTTCCATATGGGTTATGGTAAGAGCATAATGATGTAGAGAGGAAGAGAGAGAGACATGTACGTTTGGCATGATTTGCGATCCTCATTTCAACTTCTATATGGTCTACATACTTTGCATATCCTCATTTTCCTCACGTCTACATAAGTTATGTAAAAACCACAATGAGTTGTTCCCTCGGTGCTTTCCAATGTTTGTGGGGGAGTGAACATTTTGCCCCTACAGATGATGAAGATGACTACATAGGAGAAAGATACATTTAGCATGAATCGTATTTAGACAGAGCAGTGCTTGGAATTTGTGGCAACTAAGAATGTTTCATTTAGACCTATAGGTACATGTGGGGTCTATCCACAATAACCTCTCTCAGTTTTAGTCAACTCCAATCTGTTTGATCATGTTGAAATAAATGCATTCTTGCAAAATGCATCAATTTCATGTAGCACAACCTTGCCATGTGCCATTATTTTCGTTCTGCTCATCATGGGGCTGAAATGACTACACCAATGTATCATAGTGGGTGGGTAAATCCTAGGGGAGGTCTTGTTTTGTGCACCAAGTGTCCTAGTCATTCGAAGCAGTAGGCTACTGGCAAAGTCCCTTAAGATCCCTAAGACCAAAAAATTGACAAACTTTGACAGAGTAGTTCTCAGAATTTATGGAAGATGGGAATGTTCTATTTATACCTATAGGTGTACATGGGGTGCATCCACAATAACCTCTCTCAGTTTTTGTCAACTCCAGTCTGTTTGAGCGTGCCAAAATCAAATGCATTCTTATGAAATGCTTCAGTTTCATGCAATGGAAAGGTGCTAGGAGTGACATTTTGCATTCCATAGCTTGTAGGGCCGAACGGACTGTGCCAAAGTATTGGAGTGGGTGGGTAAATACTAGGAGAGGTCTCATTTCATGTGCCAAGGGTACCAATTATTCGAGGTAGAAGGCTACTGGCAAAGTCAGTTAAGATCATAAGAGCAAAAACTGCCAAACTTTGACGGAATAGTTCTTGGAATTCGTGGCATCTGGGAATGTTTCATTTGAACCTACAGGTGCATGTGGGGCCCATCCAAAATAACCTCTGATAGTTTTAGTCAACTCAAATCTGTTTGACCGTGCCAAAATCAAATGCATTCTTGCAAAATGCTTCAGTTTCATGCAGTGGAAAGGTGCTAGGAGTGACATTTTGCATTCCATAGCTCGTGGGGCTAAACAGACTATGCCAACACATCGGGGTGGGTGGTTAAATGCTAGGGGAGGTATCATTTCATGGGCCAAGCTCCCATTCATTCTGGGCAATAGGCTATCGGTAAAGTCCCTTAAGATCCCTACGATCAAAAAATGTCAAACTTTGATGGAGTAGTTCTCAGAACTCATGGCAATTGTGAATGTTCTTTTTGGACCTATAGGTGCATGTGGGGTCCATCCATAATAACCTCTCTCAATTTTGGTCAACTCCAGTCTGTTTGACCGTGCCGAAATCAAATGCATTTTTGCAAAATGCTTTAATTTCATGTAGTGGAAAGGTGCTAGGAGTGACATTTTGCATTCCATAGCTCTTGGGGCTGAATGAACTATACCAATACATTAGGGTGGGTAGGTAAATGTCAGGGGAGGTTTTGTTTCATGTGCCAAGCATCCCAATAGTTCGAGGCAGCATGCTACCGACAAAATCACTTAAGATCCTAAGAGCAAAACTGCCAAACTTTGACAAAGCAGTTCTCAGAATTTGTGGCAGCAATGAATGTTCCATTTGGACCTACATGTGCATGTAGGGTCCATCCACAATAACCTCTCTTGGTTTTGGTCAACTCAAATCCATTTGACCATGTCGAAATCAAATGCATTCTTGTAAAATGCTTCAGTTTCATGCAGCACAACCTTGCCAGGTGTCATATATTTTGTTCTGTTCATTGTGGGGTTGAATGCATTGTGCCAATGCATCAGTGTGGGTAGGTAAATGCTAGGGGAGATCTTATTTCATGTGCCAAGGGTCCCAATTGTTTGAGGTAGCAGGCTACCGGCAAAGTCAGTTAAGATCCTAAGAGCAAAAACTGTTAAACTTTGATGGAATAGTTCTAAGAACTCGTGGCAAATGGGAACATTCCATTTGGACCTACAAGTGCATGTAGGGTCCATCCATAATAACCTCTCTTGTTTTTGGTCAACTCAAATCCATTTGACCATGCCGAAATCAAATGCATTCTTACAAAATGCTTCAGTTACATGCAGTGGAAAGGTGCTAGGAGTGATATTTTGCATTCCATAGCTCATTGGGCCAAACAGATTGTGCCAACATGTTGGGGTGGATGGGTAAATGCCAAGTGAGGTCTCATTTCATGGGCCAAGCATACCAATCATTTTGGGTAGCAGGCTATCGAAAATGTCCCTTAAGATCCCTAAGACCAAAAACTGTCAAACTTTGACAGAATAGTTCTCAAAATTCGTTGTAGTTAGGAATGTTTTGTTTGGACCTATAGGTGCATATGGGCTCCATCCACAGTATCCTCTCTCAATTTTTCTCAACTCAAATATGCTTGACCATGCTGAAATCAAATGCATTCTTACAAAATGCTTAAGTTTCATGCAATTGAAAGGTGCTAGGAGAGACATTTTGCATTCCATAGCTTGTGGGGCCAAATAGACTACACCAATGTGCTAGGGTGGATGGGTAAATGCTAGGGGAGGTCTCTTTTCATGGGCCAATCATCCCAATCGTTCTGAGCAGCAGGCTACCAGCAAAGTCACTTAAGATCCTAAGAGTAAAACCTGCCAAACTTTGACGAAATAGTTCTCAGAATTCATGGTAGCTGGGAATGTTTTATTTTGACCTACAGGTGCATGTGGGGTCCATCCACAATAACCTCTCTCAATTTTGGTCAACTCAAATCTATTTGACCATGCCAAAATCAAATGCATTCTTGCAAAATGATTTAGTTTCATGCAGCACAACCTTGCCAGGTGCCATATTTTTTGTTTTCCTCATCATGGGACTGAACTGACTGTGCCAACACATTGGGGTGGGCAGGTAATTGTTAGGGGAGGTCTTGTATCACATGCCAAGAATTCCATTCTTCCAAGCTGTAAGCTACCAACAAAGTCAAAAGTTGCTAGGACTAATTTTTTTTATTACATAGGTTTTGGGGCCGAACCAACTACGCTAACACATTGGGCTGGACAGGTAAATGCTAGGGGAGGTCTCGTTTTATGTGCCAAGTGTCCCAGTCATTCTAGGCTATAAGCTACCAGCAAAGTGACTTTATTGGTAGCTTACAACTCAGAATGACTAGGACCCTTGGCACATGAAACAAGACCTTCCCTAAAATTTACCCACATACCCCAATGCGTTTGTGCAGTCGGTTCAACCCCATGAGTTGTGGAATGCAAAATCTCACTCCTAGCACATTTCAACTTTGTGGTTAGCTTGCATCCCAGAGTGACTGAGACACTTGGCCCATGAAATGATACCTCCCCTAGAATTTACCCACCCACCTGGACGTGTTGGTGCAGTCAGTTCAACCCCATGACCTGTGGAATGCAAAATTTCATTCCTAGCAACTTTCAACTTTGTCGATAGCTTATAGCCTAGAACGACTAGGATGCTTGGCACATGAAATGAGACCTCCCCTAGCATTTACCTACTCACCCCGATGTGTTGGCATAGTTGGTTTGGCCCCACAATGAGTAGAAAAAAAAATGGCACCTAGCAAGGTTGTGTTGCATGAAAGTGAAGCATTTTGCAAGAATGCATTTGATTTCGACATGGGCAAATAGATATGAATTGACCAAAATTGAGAGAGGTTATGTGTATAGACCCCACATGCACTTGTAGGTACAAATGGAAAATTCCCAACATCGACAAATTTCAAGAACTATCTCATCAAAGTTTGGCAGTTTTTGCTCTTAGGATCTTAAGTGACTTTGCCGATAGCCTATTTCCTAGAATGACTGGGATGCTTGGCCCATGAAATGAGACCTCCCCTAGAATTTCCCTACCCACCCCAACGCATTGGCATAGTTTGTTTGACCCCACAAACTATGGAATGCAAAATGTCACTCCTAGCACCTTTCTACTGCATGAAACTAAAAAAAAGCTAATTCTCATGTCCAAATAGTACATGCACTTGCATCTAAGCTTCGAAATGAATGTATCTTTGACGATTCATTGATTCTCTGACAATCCAATTTATCTTGCGCTATGACCTCATCAACCAACCAAAAGAACATGCACACTTTTGAATCAAGAGTCACTCCTTGTGACAATGGATAGTTACACCACTTAACAATAGAATCAACATCACTAAATGTAGAACCACCTCTAATCTTTAGTAATTCTTTAAAAAGATCTCTCTTCACACATGCACCCACTCCATCATGTTCATCTTTTCCATGCCCAACTTAAAAAAAAATCTAAATATGTGGTATACCCTTCTCTACATGCATTCTGCTCAACCAATAGAACATACAAACATTCTTGAATTGATTAGTGCAATTATCTGACCAAATGAGATGTTGATCTATTCTAATATCTTTTTCTTGCAAGAACCCATAAAATTGTTGAAAACAATATTGCACATACTTTGATGAATGAGATCGATCGTCATTCATGTAAAAATGGTACTCTTTGACAATCTTCATGTTCTCTTCTGTACTCTCAGGGGCATGTCTATATGTGATGTGAACAAAAATAGCAATCTGAACAGAATTGTAGTACTGAGATTGCACTTCATTTTTGGGTTCCAATGTGTAGTTTTCTACAAAATCAACTATAGAGACAATAGTTCCAATCAGGAAAAAGTCTTTACACATCCTGAACTGTTGATCTAACCATCGAGACCTATGGATGTGTCTAGCATACTTGTAGAAAATATTTTTCTTAAAATCATCAATAAAATCAGCAATACTTACCTCTCTTACAATCAACTCACATCTATAACCTTCACCTCCACTTTTCAAATTGTATTTCACTATCTCATATCTCTTTTTCTCAACCATTCTCTTTCCAAAATCATGTTCACTTCCCTCATGAAAACATGATACAAATTTTGATAACCCACCACATTGTAAAAACTTTTCATTTAAACAATCTTTCTTGTAGAAAATGCAACCATCATCTCTAATACATAGAAATAAATCCAATAAGTCCCTAGATGACTTTGGCAGTTGAATTGCACCACACTCCTATAACATTTTGTTAGTGTGCAAAGTAGAACAAATATTGCATAATAATTCATGATATGTAGAAAACTCTACATGGTATTTGCAACATGTATTACAAATTTTAAGAGGAACAAAATAAAATGGCTTAAGAGATTCAAATGCACTTTGTGAGATTGTCATACCTGGGTGTGTTTCACAATATTGTTTGTACAATGTTGTTTGGCTACATTCCAAGTAATGTTTATAGTGTGGTGTGCAGTCTTTATCACCAATTGTTAACTTTAAAACATCTTTTTCATTTAGTGATACCCTAGAGTTAGTGTGCCAAAATCATTCAATATCTTCCTTTGTGCTATTGATTAGCTTATTATCAACTCATGGAATCCTACCACTGCAAGGCCAAGTATCATTTCAAAGAGGACAATCTAGTCTTGATCTTAATGCTACTGCTTTTGACAATGTTTTACAATTTGTTGTGTGGTTACACAACACGCCCCATTTTGACTTGGCAAAACAGGGACCCAACCTTTTGGCTTGGCTTTTGTTGTTTGCTCCCTGGCGGTTTGGTAAAAGTAAGTCGGGTGCATCATCATGTGGAGTCAGGATGAGGTAAGTCACCATTATGAGGTCAGTTTGTTAAAAAATGTATTCCTTTCCTGTGACCTCATATTTTGAAAGAGCATTAAAATTCATGCAGGTTTGCCTTTTACATCACCCTGATATCCTTCAGGATGTGAAAGTTATGAATAGTCAAAGTTTTTGGTCAAACCTGATATTTGCAAGGGGAGGGGATCATATTTTTATAACCTGTCATGTTTTTGAAGATCATCATCATATTTGAAACATCCCCCGATATGTCATGAGGCTTAAATATCCAGACGTCAACTTTAGGTGGTAGTAAATCTTCCCCGTCAAGCGGTCTTTTGTATCATGAACGTCATCTTTTCAAATGTAACCTGATATTTCTTAATATTCTCCTGACACGAAATATCACTCTTAGCAAATATCCTGATGACGTCATCCAAACCAAATAAACGAAGAAACAAACATGGTGATGACATCATCATCACATTTACATTTCGACAGGATATTTTCTAAAACATGATCATGTTCGCATAATATGACAATGACGTCATGATACATTTCTGATACAAAGAACGAATATCCGGATGATGTCATCCCGATATTCCAAAGGAGAGTCAAGTAAGTTTCTCTTGTCATCATCATATTTGAAACATCACCCGATACATCGAAATATCCTCCTGATGTACCAAACACAACCAAAAAACGTGCTTTGTCACCCGAATCTTGTTGCGATAACAATTTCAATATGAGGGAGGAGGATGATATTGAAACTCAACCTGATATTTGCGAATATCATCCTGCCTCATGATATCTTGTCATATGGATATCCCCCCACTCCCGTTGCCGCCATTATCATTTAATGTGCGCAGACATGGTAGGTAGTTCCCGTCGACCCCAGAACCTAATGAAACACCTGGCGAGATCCTACGTTTTCGCACGAATAATCAAGGAATACAATCTAACTTGTCAGGGTTGCCCTAAATGTACCCTAACTGCGAGGTTAAAAGGTAATTCAACTGCCATTTTCACATTTACCTTGCGATAAAATTGTTTTACAGAGCACCAGCTTCCATATCCGCATACCAGCTACTGTTGCACGATTTGAGCTCACAGACAGAAGGAAGTAGGTGATCATCGGCTGAATTTAGAGCGTCTTGGCAATCTACTGGTATAAAAGAGAAATCTTCATAACCAGGTAAGTGAATGAAACCCTCATCATGTTATTATTGTTCAGGTATGATGATGCAAGTTCCGGTTTATGCATCCATATGATTATGCAATGCCGAACAGATACAATAGGCTTAGTGATTCATGAAGTTAATTGCAATATGTATGCATGTGTATACCCGTTGTGAGATAGGATTTTTTGTTAATTGCAGGTACTCATGGCTGACAAGCGGTTCGTCAAGTGTCAAGAGTAATTCAGTAGGCCCATGTTATCTTCTCAGAGGGGGGTCCTGTTTAAATATGGACCAATTACAGACACACATCAGGGAAGCACCAATCTGGAGGCCTGGTCAGCTAAGCTGAATGATGGGCATGAGAAGAGTCCTGTGCTAGACGCAGTGTTCGTATAAGGGATGTGGAATGCTGCTGGTTTCCCATATTCTATGGAATCTCCGGAGCTGGTTATAGAATGTGCCTGGAATTATAATCCTCAGACAAGGCAAGTGGTGAAGCATGGGAGGATATATGCAGACCTCTCCATCAAGGGTCTCTCCCAGACATTTGGATTACCGCTGGGTAGTAAAGTTAAGAGCGTGGACTTCAGGAAGTCAGAAAAAGAGTATGAGGCCAACAAGAAATCAGCCAGGAAGAACATGTATCATTGGCGGGCTGAGAACAACACATATCCTGCAGCAGCCAAACTTCCTGTGCACATGTTCAAGTATGATTTCAGTGAGGAGTACCAATACATGATTGCACTCCTGAATCAAGTAAAAGGCCAACCTGATGCTGGTAGTTTCAGGGATTGGATGTATGGAATTATAATGATGTGTCTGTATTCAGACATCAAGCCATTATGGGGCCAGATAATAAGTGATGCTCTGCATGAGCAGCTGATGAACCTAGGAGGTTCAAATTGTACATTTTATATGACATCTTACATTGTTTATTCTTGTGCTTATAAAGGCACTTTTGATGCCTTAGTTATAGATGGAAAGCTCACAGGCACAAATGCTGCATATATTTGGGATCATCATCCCCAGCTGCAGAGAACCAACTACCTCAGAGACTACAAACTGGTCAATGATGCATTCTCTATGCATCTGGTAAGGACCATGGAAGAGGACAGGACAAAAAGATTGAGCATGGAGGCTCAAGAAGTAGTCTACAGGCATGGGGCCTGGTACATCTAGTTTGCAACCTTTTCTTACATAAGGGTTGAGGGTTTTGAGGAACATCCCCTCATGCTATCGAGGTATCCTACCGATGCAGTAATATTAATGGAATTTATCAGGCAAGGCTCCGTGATGATAAAAATGTACAAAGATGCCAAGAAGCTGCCACCAATTTTGTTCCTAGTCAGCATTGGCAACTATATGTGCCCTGATTCTGACAATATAAAGAAGGTGATGGTCACCCTGAATAAAATGAATCTGCAGCCTTTCCCACTAACAAGACCATATGATCCTTACAACAGGATACAGAAGATACTAGGAAAGCCTATTCATCAGAGGCACCTAGAAGATTTTTGGGCTGACTGTGAAGATGAGGCAGAAACCAGGAGAAGACGGTATCAGAGGTTGACTTTGAACCAAATAAGAACCTTTGATTGCATTCCCCTTCCCCAACAATTGAAGAAGGATGATGGTAGGATAATCGCAGATGAATATGAACAGAAGAAGATATATAATGACACTATCTCTGCACCTGACCTCACCATGCAGGAAGACATATCTTTGGACCCATTCATTGCCAGGACCATACAACTAACTCAAGCTTGGGTTGACGATCAGGTGGAGGCATTGAAAAAGAAAGGTGTTGCCATTACGGTGCACAACAAAAAGAAGGGACAAGATATTCCTGGGGATGTATATGATGACTTCCTGATTGAGAAGAGGAAGACTAAGGGAGATAAGTTACCTCCACCACAACAACAGAGCAAAAGACCCCCAAGGGGCAAGAAAGTGGATAAACAACCCAAAGGGGTTATAATTGACAGGGCAGTACTTACAGCTGAGGAGATAGCCAGATCAGGATCAGGATCAGGATCAGAGTAAGAATCCCCTCCAAAGAAAGAAAAGCCCAAGAAGAGTAAGACAACAGAGGCTGGAATCACTGAGACCCTAGAAGTGGGTCAATCCTCAAGGAAACGTGATACAGAGGATATCTTCATGGAGGAGGAGCCTGAAGAGGAAGAGGCTCCATTAGTAATAAAGAGAAAGAGGAGAGCTCCATAGGTGCTGGTCTCTACCACACCTAAGAAACAAAGAACCTCCATGAGAGGTGGAATGAGTCAACCCCCTACACTATTGCAAGGGGAAGGTAGTGAAGTACCAAAGGAACTTCAGCATAATGTTCCACTTCCTACCATCGTCAAGTTCAAAACTGAACTTGCAGAACAGCAAATGAAAGAAACCTCCTAGACACAAGTAGAAGGACATGTCTCGCTTGATGAGAGAATAAATTTGTCTGATGATGAGGTAGTGCAGGATGTGGCTGCACAGAAGATGGAAACACTTGCTACTGGTATAAGTATGACACCTCACAAGCCTCCACTAGTTCAAACTGTATTTGAGGAGATGAAGCAAGTGGAAGAAGAGCAAGAAAAGAGCCCAGAGCAGGTAGCTCAAGAAATAGGGCTGGAAGCATTAATCATAGAGGTGACAAGCCCTGTAGTGGTAGACCTGATAGAAAAATAGGATGCAAGTCCTAAACAGCCAGCAGGATCACCTGACAAAGGCCACCCAACAGAAGAAGTAGAGATGGCAGAGTCAGAGGGCCATGCTCTTGAGTTAGGCCAACAAAGCCCACATGATACATCAGAGGAACCTGCTATAGTAGAGGTTCAGGAAGTGAAGGCTGATGAGAAGAAGGAAGCACTAGGGGATCCAGCTACCAAAATACAAGAAGTTGATAGTGTAGGCTCGGAAGAAGTAATAGCCGCAGAACAACCGCCAGCACCTCAAGAAGAATCCCCAGTATCTGGTGCAGTAGATGAACAACAAGGTGAAGAAATAAAAATAGATGAAATAATGATGGAGAAAGATCATGATCATCATGATCTACATACAGATACACCACCTTGTTCCCCACACCAAGAGGATGCTCCTCTGGAGAAAGAGATTCCTCAACAGGAGGATGTACCACAGGATCAACAGCAAAGCGAGCATCAGGAAGAAGAAAAGGAAAAGTCACCATCTCCACAACATCTGCTGATAGAAATGGGAGATATGGGTGAACATCATGATGATGCTGAAAAACATGATCAGGTGCCTCTGTGGTTAGCAAAAGAAGTAAATGTTGAGGAAGAGTTTGAAATTCAAGAATTCGATGTCTCCACCTTGTTCTCCACCGATATAATGAAACCCAGGAGGAAGGCCAGAATGACATCGGCCATCAAAAGAGATCCGGCAACCCGAAGAAGGACCGCACAAATTGCCATACCTGCGGTGGAGAAAGAAAAAGGTAAAATCACTGTGGATGAATTTCAAATTAGTACAGTAGATTTGGGTTTTGCCAATGAGGACCAAGAAGGTCAGGAGGGCAAAGACAGTATTGACTCTCTAATTCAAAAGGTGAAAAGAGAGAAGGAGAAGAATAAGCAACATAAAGAGCACATTGCTCAGTTGCATGCCTACATCAAAGGACTGACCAATCCTGAGGATACCACAACTGAACATGTAGTCCCATTGACTGCCATTTCTCAGGAGGAGGTAAATAAATTAGACCTCATGAAACATGAGGTGTCTGTGATCAGAAAATGGATGTCATCCACATTGGATGATGCAGAGGGGATAGTAAAAGCCTCTCTGAAGAGGTGGAGCATTTTGAGTGACTCCAAGACTAAGGTGGATAAATTGCAGATGCAGACCGGGAAGAGGTCTTACAAACTGGAGAGAGTCCTGAGCCTTTTAGGAGAAATAAAGAATATAAATCCTCAACTGCTTATCAGTAAGAACGTATTGAACAGTAATACCGCATTGTTGATAGATATCTGGTACAAGGACATTCAGTTTGAATGCGGAGTCCTCAAGAGATGCAATAATAAGCTAAGAGATATCAGCATGAGGCTACATGATTTAATAGGTGTTGAAGCAGAGGTATTAGAAACATTAGAGGGGAAAGTAGAAGGAAAGATAGAAAATCAAGATGAAGACAGTGCCCTCAAAGCTCTGCATAGCAACTTCCAAGTAGAAGCAGATGGTCCACTTATCCACTTGACAGAAGAGGTCATAAATAAAGTAATGAGAATCAAAGTCAAGATGGAGAATTACAATGAGACATTGCAGGATAGGAAAAATAAGCTAGATAACAGTAGAGATAAGTATGAAGCACATAAGCATGCCATTGTCAAAGCAAAGACTCAAGATGGAGGAGGAATAGATCAGGTTGTGCATTCATACGAGCAGATCCAGAACAACATGCAGCCCCATATGCAGCATCATCATCAGGATAGTGAAAGTTCGGGAAGTGATGCACATGATGATGATCCGCATGAATCAGCTGAGGAGCATGATGAAGATACATCATGAAGGGGATATAAGCATAAGCAATGTAGATAGTTGCCAGCTGGCAACTTGTGCCGTTTTGTAGAGGTTGACAAAGTCAAGAAAATGATGACCATAGATTTGTATTAATAAATCAGGATCGTAGATCTTTTGTAACGGATTCCTCACCTTATTCTATAAAAGGTGGTGGAATGCCTTATTGTAAACATTCGAAACTTAATTGAAATCCGTCTGCTGAAATATTCAGAGCTCATTTCAAAGTTTTTGTATACATTTATATTCTTGCATGCTTAATGAATGAGAAGACTGTGTCGATTACAATTCATAGTAAATCTTGAGTAATCAGTGTATGATTTCTGGATATATGTGGTGATTTGCTGCGTCCCTTGGAGTGCATGTCTACTTACATGTGTTGTCTTCATACAAATTCCTTTGAAGTTAGCATCAACTATATCTAGCTGTGGAATGTCCTGGTGAAAATATGGTTTGGTTTTCTTCTCTTCATGACAGTATCTAATATACATGTGGTTCAAAAGCTGAAGGTTCAACCTTAATTAGAAGCATTTCTTCAATTTCTTTTAAATTTCAGAGCACTTCATCTCCATAATTGCAAATAATTGATGATCTTAAGCAAATAACACGAATATGTAGACATCTTGTAGATAATCATAAATATTTAGCATATTTGAATACAAAGCATGCACAATTGAAAATATCATGCAAAGATCGAGGTATTTCTGCATCTTCTCACCAAATAACTACATAATATGACTTCTCTGTAAAGAATTTCTGCAGGAATGTCATGATGATGATAAATTTCCACGTAAGGCCCCAAAATGGAAACAGCAACTCACATTAACCTCTGAGTGACTTCAGACAATTAAGACCTAATCACTGGAGACTTGGGATCATGAATTCTTTGAATTCATAGTATCTTTCAAGATGAATAAAGGTTAATGTGTACTTTTATTCTATGTTTGTTTGTGACTAACATCATGACCAACATAAATTGGTGCTAGAAGGAGGGCCTGATCTGGAATACCATGCTCATCATCATTATTCTCAGGTTTGATGACACAGAGAGAAAGGTAACCTCCGATCGTCTGTGAATTTCAAATATTACATAAATATTTACTGCAAAAGGCCTGTATATGCTCATTCTGTGTAAAGATTTCCAGATCTCACATAAATATTGCAAGCTTTACAGTAGATCATTCTGAATTCACTAATGACAGCCAAAGATACGTAAATTTGTTCAAGCTTTGAATAATTTAGGTCTTAGAAACTTGAGATCTCGTGCTACAGGTCAAGATACCCCAAATATCCTGTCATATTTGCAGTATCTTTGCAAATATCTCGTAAATATCCAGCCTGATCAGCCATCTGACTGCAAATATCACCTCATCCAGTGAAATTCTACCAATATTTGCAAAGTTTCAGCCAATTTGCCTCAAAATTGTGAAATCCTGGCTCACAGGATAAATACCAGTTCTAGACCTAGTGGAATCTTTGAAGAATTACCTGTTAGAGGTTTCAGACCTAGGACTGTAGACATTCATCATACTCTAGGGTCTAGTGTGTCAAGAGCTTCACCAGAACCTCCTCTTGTAACTCCTGTTGGTTTGCAAATACCTTCTGGGATATCTGTGACACCCCATGTTCAGCCTCAGGGTGTGCCTTTAGTCTAACCTTAGCCAGCTGCACCACCAGCTCAACCTCCTCTGGTTGCAATGTCTTTCTTTGCAGCAGAGTCACCTTTGACCTTCACTGCATATCATGAGTTACCAAAGAATCCAGATAAACTTTGTCCAAAATATCATCCTTATCAAGATGTTGAAGATCATATCAAGACTTTTAAGGAAGCTTGTTGCAGAGCTAAGATAGAACATCAAGATGTGGTGTGCAAATTATTTCCCTTTTCCTTAGGGGAAGAAGCTTATAATTGGTTCATTAGTCTTGGTCAGGGTTCTGTTGATTCCTGGGCCTTATTAGAGAAAGCTTTTCTTGATAGGTTCAAGGTTCCTGTTGATCCCTCAATAAACTATCATTTATTTGCTACTATCAAGAGATTTGAGAATGAGCCTATCGCCAATTTTAATGCTAGGTTTCAGAAAATGTTGTCCAGAGTGGTCACCCCTTATACTGTGTCTGATGAAGCTGCAAGGAGCATTTACTATTCTGCCTTGGATCCTTTGACTTCCATGTTCATAAGGAGGACACATCCCCGGATCACAACTTTAGCCTTAGCTTTTCAAGAAGCTATACAGTTAAATCAGTAGTTGATACCTACTCCTACTCCAAATATGGTATTTCCTACCTTGCCTGGCATGCATTCACAATATCCTACATCATATGCTGCACAATATCCTGCACAATATCCTAATGGAACAGTGGTACCCCCAGCAGTCATGCCTGCACCTTTGCAGGTACCTCCTCTGAGCATTATGCCCCCTCCTAATGGAAATGGCCAATTGCCACAATATCCTGCACAAGCTCAGACACCTTAGGGTACTAATTTGTCTAATAGTAACCATGGATCCTCTTTCTTCAAGCCTCAGACTGAAAATGTGGTAGCCAAAGCTCAAGAAGAAAAGGAGGAAATCAAAGAAATTTCTACTCAACTCAGAAAACTCACCACAGAGGTCACACATTTGAGAAATTAGGGTTTCTATTCCCAGTCAAATCAGAATAGAAATTATTCCAATGATAGGTCAAATTATCCTGACAGAGGATATAACACCAATAATTTCAACAATAATGGTGGAAATAGCAATAATCCTCAGAGACAGCCTAGAGTATGGAACTCTAGGCCAAATAATGGCTCATTACCATCACCCCTAGACAATCAGCCTCCTGGTGAAGCCAAACAGACTACTAGAGTTAATCTTGCTGAGGCAGCCCTTACTAATTGGTGTAGGATCCACAATACCAATGCACATGCAGAATTAGATTGTCCACAATTTAGAATTGCTGCCAGCATCTTTCAGACTGAAGTGTCTAACACTTCCAGAAATCCACCTCATACAGAAGGAAATGAGATTGTTCCTTGTGGATATGACTCAGCTTTTGTGTTGGAAACCTACATTAACCAACCTCATCAGAGTTATAACCAGGTATGTGAGGAATCTGCCTTAACTTTTGAAACAAATTATGTTTTCCCCTTTGAGGATGAAAATGAACCTGCAAGAGAACATGAGGAAGTACATGCATATCAACAGCAATATCCTGGTAAGCAGAATTATAACTTGAGGAGTAATGCCAATAGACCTACTAGTCCCATGACATCATCTCTACCTCCAAACAACTTCAACACACCTCCTGATCCTAAAGCTAGTAATAACCCTGGGTTCCCCAAGGTAAATGCTCAATACTTGTCTCCTCAGAACACAGTATCAAAGGTTGTAAATGTACCTCATGAATCTGACAAGTTAGTCAGCTATCTGGCTGATGAAATGAAGAAAATTAAGATCATCCTGTCCTTGTCTGAGTTACTGAAAACTCCTACCATCAAAAGGGCATTCGTGAAGTCACTAGATGATCCTTCTCCTAAAGAGGATAGCCATCTTTCAAGTCAATCCAGTGGCAAAGATCATGCTGCTAAGGATAATATTATCAAGCCTAAAGTGTCAGCAACAGTCCAAGCTGCTAAAACCTCCCACATGACCTTGTATAGAGATAAAACTGAATCACCACCGTTTCTCCTCACCATAAGAATGTTTAGCAAGAACCTACACAACTGTCTGGTTGATTCAGGGGCCTCCATGAATGTTATGCCCCTATCAATATGTAACGCTTTAGGACTACATCCTGCCAAATCCCTAAAGAAGGTGACACAATTGGACAAAATAGAGGTAAGTGTAGTAGGAGAGTTAACTCACATCCACATGCAACTAGCATCTGATCCTAGGATCCAGTATTACATTGACATTCAGGTAGTTGACATACCTGATACTTACGGGATGTTGCTTAGCCGAGATTGGTCCAAGACGCTCAATGGATATATGTCCACAGATTTCAATCACATGTGGTTACCATGGAAGGGTATACGTAATCAGATCAGGATTGACGCTGAGCCTAGAATGAAACATATGATCACTGAGTACAACCGAACAAATGAGATCCTGTACGTAGACGTAGAACCTGGAGTTTACTGCATCAGGCCACAAACTGTCAAAATAGAAGAGATCCTGATGCTTGATCTACATCATGATGATGATGATGATCATCAGGAGGACATGCCAGTCGTAGAACCTGATAATAATCCTGATAATGAGAATGAAATAGATCGATTCAGGGACTTTGAGATGCATTCGTCTAATCAAGTAAAACGTTGTCAATTATTAAGTATACCTGCTAATGATATTTTGATTAATGGATGGTGTAGATTACACGATGAAGCCCATTCAGAAAAGGCTTGTGAAACATGCTTAGATATGATGATGCTGGAGCAGACATGTAGTGAGGCATCATCATCATATTCTAAGGTAAATGCTACATCTGATGATGATGATGATACTAATTCTTATCTGTCTTCTGCAGGAACTGAAGAATTGACAGATCATGATGAAGATCATATCCTGAAAATAGAAGAAGTTCTGGTGTCTGACCAGATAAATGATGCGAGGAAAGAAAAGATCACCCCTGGTAGTGATTGCTTTATGGAACTAGATTATGAGTTGTCTGATGAAGACAAAGGTAGTGACTTGACCAAGTTCGAAGAATTTCTAGTAAAAGAAATAAAGAAGATGACCCGACAACATAAATCTCCCCACGAGGTTTTAATCAAAGGTTGGTGTAGGTTGCACGAGGCACCTCACTCAGAAACAACTTGTTCACTATGTTTACACATTTTGAAGAGGCATGCAGCTATAAACCTAGAAGATCATCCTCCTGTTGACATGAAAGAGCAAATAGAAAAGCCATCAGGCTCACGAGAAAAGGGAAAGAAGAAACTTGAGGATGATGATGTCTCTAAGTTAAAATGGATATCAGGTAGAGCAGCAGCCAGAACTGCAAAGAGAAAAGAGAGTTCAGCTAAATGTCCTGCTGAAAATAAACCTTGGATCCTAAGGTTTGATGGGTCTAAATCCAAGCAAGGTGCTGGGGTAGGAATTGATCTGGTTGATCCGACTGGAAAATCCTATCTGGCAGCTTATAGATTACAGTTCCCCTATACTAATAATGTAGTAGAGTATGAGGCTCTGATTCATGGGATGTTGTTTGCTCATAGGAAGAAAGTAAAGATTCTGCATGTCTTTGGAGATTCAGAACTAGTCGTGAGGCAAGTAAGAGGAATCTACTCGTGTAACTACAGAAAGCTGTCCAATTACAGACATCATGTATGGGACCTGATTAAGGACTTTTATGCCTTTAATATCACTCATGTACCAAGAGAACAAAACCATAGGGCAGATGCACTTGCCCAAGCTGCCAGTACATTGGAGCCACTGTCTATATCTGGTCTGAAAAGATTTTCAGTAGAACTGGTGTCAGTACCTTCAGTACCTGATAATGTGACTAACCTCCAGGTGTTTGATGATGATCAGCACATTTTGGACTTGATTTCAAATAGAGACATATTTGAAGCTCAGATTATAGATGAGAATGGTATGGAAGATCATGTCTGGGAAGAAGATGAGATATTAGAACTGCCTAGCAACAGGATTCCAAAAGGTATGATTGAATTAGAAAGAGCTTTTGATTTGGATAATATGCTTAAACAGAAGGATCTGCCCAAGGCAGATGGAGGTCAGTATTCACAAGTGAATATCGGACAAGCTGATGACAAGAAAAATGTCTTGATGGGTAAGGTTTGCACACCAAAAGAGTTAGAAGGAATAAATCAGGCCCTCAAGGATTACATACATGTAATTGCATGGACTTATGATGAGCTGAAAACATATGATACCTCTGTCATAACTCATACTATACCTCTCAAGCTAGATGCTAAACCTTTCAGACAGAAGCAAAGGCCAGTCAATGCCTTGCTTGAACCAATAATTCTCGAAGAAGTCAAGAAATTGTTAAACGCCAGGATAATATTTCCTGTGAGGCACTCCACTTGGGTGGCAAATCTCGTGCCAGTCAGAAAGAAGAATGGAGACATCAGGTTATGTGTAGATTTCAGGAACCTAAACAGAGCATCAGAAAAGGACAATTATCGTTTACCCTCATTGGATGAAGTTCTGCAGATTGTAAATGGAGCCAAAATGATGTCCTTCCTGGATGGCTTTTTAGGATACAACCAAGTAATGGTTGACAAAATTGACAAATTGAAAACTGCCTTCACCACAAAGTGGGGGATATTTGCATATAGATGTATGCCATTCAGACTCATAAATGCTGGAGCTACATTCCAGCGAGCAATGGATATAGCCTTCAGGGGCTTAATAGGAAAATGTATAGTCATATACATGGATGACTTGACAGTATTCTCCAAGGAAAGGGGGAATCATGTTGCTGATCTTAGAAGTGTACTGAAAAAATGCGAGGAATACAGAATATCCTTGAACCCCAAGAAGTGCATATTTGGGGTGACAACAGGAAAGTTATTAGGCCACCTGATCATAGAAGATGGAATTATCATTGATCCTGATAGGGTGGAGTCTATCATGAAGTTACAACTTCCAGGAAGCAAAAAGGAACTCAAGTCTTACTTTGGTAAGATAAATTTTGTGAGGAAGTTCATCACCGGCTTTGCTGAGATTGTCAGACCACTAAATGCCATGTTGAAAAAAGCTGCACAAATCGAGTGGACACCAGAGGCCAAGGCTGCATTTGAAGATATAAAGAAAGCTATATCGGATGCTCCTATCCTTGTTAGTCTAGATTACACAAAAGATTTCTACATCTATTCATTTGCTTCAGAACATACTTCTGCAGCAGTGTTAACTCAAAGAAATGAAGAGAAAGAAGAGAAACTAATTGCTTTCATGAGCTGTCCTTTCAGAGATGCTGAATTGAGATATGAAGATGTTGAGAGACAGGAACTTGCATTAGTCAGAGCAGTAAAAAAATTTAGACAGTACATACTAAGAAGCAAAGTGATTGCTGTAGTACCAGATGCAGCAGTGAAGATGCTATTGATGCAAAGTGAGCCTAGTGAGAAAAGAGCCAAATGGATTATTGTATTACAAGAGTATGATATGGAAATTACACCAATGAAGCTGGTAAGAGGACAAGCTTTGAGCCAGATGATATCTGAAATTGATCCAAAAATCACTAGTTAGCAATATGTGATCAATGAAAAGGACAATAAAGAGTGGTATTCAGATATCCGGCACATCTTGATTACTGGAAGATGTCCATCAAGGATGTAAGCTTCACAGAGAAGAGACTTAAAGATAAGATCCCAAAAGTATATGATGAAGGGAGGAACCCTATTCAAGAAGAATTATGAAGGAATATACCTGAGATGCTTAGAAAAGCCAGAAGCAAATAGGGTCTTGTCAGAGCTACATGACAAGTTTGGAACGGCACATGGATCATCCTTGGCCACAACACATGCAATCCTCAGAGCAGGATATTACTGGCCTACAATTTTTAAAGACACAGCTGATCATGTGAAATGTTGTCGTGTTTGCTAGGTTGCTACCAACAGAGATAAATATGCGGCACAACCATTGCAGCCAGTAATGGAAGAGCGCCCATTTGCACAGTGGGGCATGGACTTCATAGGACCAATCAATCCTCCATCCTCCTCAGGGCATAGGTATGTTTTAACAATTACTGACTATTATACTAGATGGACTAAGGCTATTAGCAGCAAGACTTGTACTGCAGACGATGTCATTAAATTTCTGGAGAGCAACATTGTCACCAGGTATGGAACTCCTTATGCATTGGTAAGTGATAATGGTTCTGCCTTCATTTCCACCAAGTTATCAAGTTGGGCTTTTGATCATGGGATTGTACTTAAGTTTTCATCCAACTATTATCCCCAGGGGAATGGATTAGCATAATCCACCAATAAAAATTTGTTGAGTATCATAAGAAAATTAATAGAGAAAAACCCCAGGGAATGGAATTCATTTCTAAAGTATGCCTTATGGGTTGACAGAACTAGAATAAAAACTGCATTAGGAAACTCGCCCTTCCAACTAGTATATGGGGTGGATCCCATCCTCCCTGTAAACTTAAAAATTCCTACTCTGCAGTTTGCCCAAGAATACCTAGGCATAGACAATAAGCAAGAAGTCAGGTTGCTTCAGTTGATGCACTTGGAAGAAAAAAGGAGTCAAGCAATTGACCAATTTGCAAAACATCAGTCTGTTGTCAAACGCTGGTTTGACAAGAGAGCCAGAGTTAAAACTTTCAGGATATCTGATTTAGTCCTGATGTGGGATAAAGCCCATGAAAGGAAAGGTGACCATGGTAAGTTTGATAGATTATGGATAGGTCCCTTTCAAATTTCTGAGATACTAGGAGACAGTTCTTATAGGCTTAAGAACCTGACAGGTGAAGATGTCCCATTGCCAATCAATGGACAATTCCTCAAACATTACTTCCAGGCCTAAATAACTCCATGACAGTCATATGTATCATATTGTATATTTGTATAGCTGTTTGTACAGTTTGTCTGTTTTGCTTGTTTTGTTTTGTTGGTTGGGACCTTGTTCTGATAAGTCAGGATGATGCACTTCATCACCCCAGAAAATAACTAAATTGTTAAGGTTCAAGTGATGAGATCACATTTAGACGTAGGTTATGATTCATTCTAAGAAGTGTTCATGATCAGGTTTGTGATATCTTTTCATCAGGGTGCCTTTTCTTGGTCAAAATGAATCAATCACAATGAAACACCTAATAGCCTTGGGTTTGCTGAGCACACAAGTATAGGTGTTAAGTGAAAAATCTAAAGGGACTCCCTTGCTACCAATACAATCTCCAACCTAAAGCTGCAAGTGACTATACCTTGTACAAATGAGCTGACATGATGATACCAGATATGAATTTTAAAGAGAAAAGCAGAAAAGAAATAAAATTAGGCCATCTAAGTAACTCTACCGGGGCTATAGACGCTTGCTGGCAGTGGGGCTCTACTTAGGGAGATTGTATAGATAACCTTGCCGGGGCTATAAATGCCTGCTGGTAGCAAGGCTCTATCCAGGTTGGCTATGAGGGATGATCTCCAACTATGTAGTTTAACACCAGTTACTTATGTTTTCAACATACTTTCAAGATGAGGATAATTAATCATATGCACACACCTGATCCTTTGTTAGCATTGTTACCATGATGAAATTTTATTATTCAGAGGATCATGATGCCTATGCGTAGACAAAATTAAAATACTATAGAAGAATGTGATCACATCACTTCAATCATTGGGATTTGTTTGCTTTCTTTGGTGGCAAGTTGTTGTGTGGTTACACAACACGCCCCATTTTGACTTGGCAAAATAGGGACCCAACCTTTTGGCTTGGCTTGTGTTGTTTGCTCCCTGGCGGTTTGATAAAAGTAAGTCAGGTGCATCATCATGTGGAGTCAAGATGAGGTAAGTCACCATTATGAGATTGGTTTGTTAAAAATCGTATTCCTTTCCTGTGACCTCATATTTTGAAAGAGCATTAAAATTCATGTAGGTTTGCCTTTTACATCACCCTGATATCCTTCAGGATGTGAAAGTTATGAATAGTCAAAGTTTTTGGTCAAACCTGATATTCGCAAGGGGAGGGGATCATATTTTTATAACCTGTCATGTTTTTGAAGATCATCATCATATTTGAAACATCCCCTGATATGTCATGAGGCTCAAATATCCGGACGTTAACTTTAGGTGGTAGTAAATCTTCCCCGTCAAGCGGTCTTTTGTATCGCGAACGTCATGTTTTCAAATGTAACCTGATATTTCTTAATATCCTCCTAACGCAAAATATCACTCTTAGCAAATATCCTAATGATGTCATCCAAACCAAATAAACAAAGAAACAAACATGGCGATGACATCATCATCACATTTACATTTCGACAGGATATTTTCTAAAACATGATCATGTTCGCATAATATGACGATGACGTCATGATACATTTCCGATACAAAGAACGAATATCCGGATGATGTCATCCTGATATTCCAAAGGAGAGTCAAGTAAGTTTGTCTCATCATCATCATATTTGAAACATCACCCGATACATCGAAATATCCTCCTGATGTACCAAACACAACCAAAAAACGTGCTTTGTCACCCGAATCTTGTCGCGATAACAATTTCAATATGAGGGAGGAGGATGATATTGAAACTTGACCCGATATTTACGAATATCATCCTACCTCATGATATCCTGTCATATGGATATCCCCCCACTCCCATTGCCGCCATTATCATTTAATGCGCGCAAACATGGTAGGTGGTTCCCACCGACCCCGGAACCCAATGAAACACCTGGCGAGATCCTGCATTTTTGCACGAATAATCAAGGAATACAATCTAACTTGTCAGAGTTGCCCTAAATGTACCCTAACTGCGAGGTTAAAAGGTAATTCAACTGCCATTTTCACATTTACCTTGCGATAAAATTGTTTTACAGAGCACCAGCTTCCATATCCGCATACCAGCTACTGTTGCATGATTTGAGCTCACAGACAGAAGGAAGTAGGTGATCATCGGCTGAATTTAGAGCGTCTTGGCAATCTACTAGTATCAAAGAGAAATCTTCATAACCAGGTAAGTGAATGAAACCCTCATCATGTTATTATTGTTCAGGTATGATGATGCAAGTTCTGATTTATGCATCCATATGATTATGCAATGCCGAACAGATACAGTAGGCTTAGTGATTCATGAAGTTAATTGCAATATTTATGCATGTGTATACCTATTGTGAGATAGGATTTTTTGTTAATTGCAGGTACTCATGGTTGACAAGTGGTTCGTCAAGTGTCAAGAGGAATTTAGTAGGTCCATGTTCTCTTCTTAGAGGGGGGTCCTGTTTAAATATGGAGCAATTACAGACACACATCAGGGAAGCACCAATCTGGAGGCCTGGTCAGCTAAGCTGAATGATGGGCATGACAAGAGTCCTGTGCTGGATGCAGTGTTCGTATCAGGGATGTGGAACGCTACCGGTTTCCCATATTCTATGGAATCTTTGGAGCCGGTTATAGAATGTTCCCAGAATTATAATCCTCAGACGAGGCAAGTGGTGAAGCACGGGAGGATATATGCAGACCTCTCCATCAAGGGCCTCTCCCAGACATTTGGATTATCACTAGGCAGTAAAGTTAAGAGCGTGGACCTCAGGAAGTCAGAAAAAGAGTATAAGGCCAACAAGAAATCAGCCAGGAAGAACATGTATCATTGGCGGGCTAAGAACATCACATATCCTGCAGCAGCCAAACTTCCTGTGCACATGTTCAAGTATGATTTCAGTGAGTGCCAATACATGATTGCACTCCTGAATTGAGTAACAGGCCAACCTGATGCTGGTAGTTTCAGGGATTGGATGTATGGAATTATAATGATGTGTCTGTATTCAGGCATCAAGCCATTATGGGGCCAGATAATAAGTGATGCTCTGCATGAGCAGCTGATGAACCTGGGAGGTTCAAATTGTGCATTTTATATGACATCTTACATTGTTTATTCTTGTGCTTATAAAGGCACTTTTGATGCCTTAGTTACAGATGGAAAGCTCACAGGCACAAATGCTGCATATATTTGGGATCATCATCCCCAGCTGCAGATAACCAACTACCTCAGAGACTACAAACTGGTCAATGATGCATTCTCTATGCATCTGGTAAGGACCATGGAAGAGGACAAAACAAAAAGATTGAGCATGGAGGCTCAAGAAGTAGTCTACAGGCATGGGGCCTAGTACATCTAGTTTGCAGCCTTTTCTTACATAAGGGTTGAGGGTTTTGAGGAACATCCCCTCATGCTGCCGAGGTATCCTACCGATGCAGTAATATTAATGGAATTTATTAGGCAGGGCTCTGTGATGATAAAAATGTACAAAGATGCCAAGAAGCTGCCACCAATTTTGTTCCCAATCAGCATTGGCAACTATATGTGCCCTGATTCTAACAATATAAAGAAGGTGATGGTCACCCTGAATAAAATGAATCTGCAGCCTTTCCCACTAACAAGACCATATGATCCTTACAGTGGGATACAGAAGATACTAGGAAAGCCTATTCATCAGAGGCACCTAGAAGATTTTTGGGCTGACTGGGAAGATGGCATAGAAGCTAGGAGAAGACAGTATCAGAGGTTGACTCTGAACCAAATAAGAACCTTTGATTGCATTCCCCTTCCCCAACAATTGAAGAAGGATGATGGTAGGATAATCGCAGATGAATATGAACAGAAGAAGATATATAATGACACTATCTCTGCACCTAACCTAACCATGCAGGAAGACATATCTTTGGACCCATTCATTGCCAGGACCATACAACTAATTCAAGCTTGGGTTGACGATCAGGTGGAGGCATTGAAAAAGAAATGTGTTGCCATTACGGTGGACAACAAAAAGAAGGGACAAGATATTCCTGGGGATGTATATGATGACTTCCTGATTGAGAAGAGGAAGACTAAGGGAGATAAGTTACCTCCACCACAACAACAGAGCAAAAGACCCCCAAGGGGCAAGAAAGTGGATAAACAACCCAAAGGGGTTATAATTTACAGGGCAGTATTTACAGCTGAGGAGGCAGCCGGATCAAGATCAGGATCAGGATCAGAGTCAGAATCCCCTCCAAAGAAAGAAAAGCCAAAGAAGAGTAAGACAACATAGGCTGGAATCACTGAGACCCTAGAAGTGGGTCAATCCTCAAGGAAACGTGATACAGAGGATATCCTCATGGAGGAGGAGCCTGAAGAGGAAGAGGCTCTGTTAGTAATAAAGAGAAAGAGGAGAGCTCCATAGGTGCTGGTCTCTACCACACCTAAGAAACAAAGAACCTCCATGAGAGGTGGAATAAGTCAACCCCCTACACTATTGCAAGGGGCAAGTAGTGAAGTACCAAAGGAACTTCAGCATAATGCTCCACTTCCTACCATCGTCAAGTTCAAAACTGAACTTGCAGAAGAACAAATGAAAGAAACCTCCCAGACACAAGCAGAAGGACATGTCTCGCTTGATGAGATAATAAATTTGTCTGATGATGAGGTAGTGCAAGATGTGGCTGCACAGAAGATGGAAACACTTGCTGCTGGTATAAGTATGACGCCTCACAAGCCTCCACTAGTTCAAACTGTATTTGAGGAGATGAAGTAAGTGGAAGAAGAGCAAGAAAAGAGCCCAGAGCAGGTAGCTCAAGAAATAGGGCTGGAAGCATTAATCACAGAGGTGACAAGCCCTGTAGTGGTAGACCTGACAGAAAAATAGGATGCAAGTCCTGAACAGCTAGCAGGATCACCTGACAAAGGCCACCCAACAAAAGAAGTAGAGATGGCAGAGTCAGAGGGCCATGCTCTTGAGTTAGGCAAACAAAGCCGACATGATACATCAGAGGAACCTGCTATAGTAGAAGTTCAGGAAGTGAAGGCTGATGAGAAGAAGGAAGCACTAGGGGATCTAGCTGCCAAAATACAAGAAGTTGATAGTGCAGGCTCGGAAGAAGTAATAGCCGCAGAACAACTGCTAGCATCTCAGGCAGAATCCCCAGTATCTGATGCAGTAGATGAACAACAAGCGGAAGAAATAAAAATAGATGAAATAATGATGGAGAAAGATCATGATCATCATGATCTACATACAGATACACCACCTTGTTCCCCGCACCAAGAGGATGCTCCTCTGGAGAAAGAGATTCCTCAACAGGAGGATGTACCGCAGGATCAACAGCAAAGCGAGCATCAGGAAGAAGAAAAGGAAAAGTCACCATCTCCACAACATCTGCTAATAGAAATGGGAGATATGGGTGAACATCATGATGATGCTGAAAAACATGATCAGGTGCCTCCGTGGTTAGCAAAAGAAGTAAATGTTGAGGAAGAGTTTAAATTCAAGAATTCGATGTCTCCACCTTGTTCTCCACTGATATAATGAAACCCAGGACGAAGGTAGAATGACATCAGCCTTCAAAAGAGATCCGGTAACCGGAAGAAGGACCACACAAATTGCCATACCTGCGGTGGAGAAAGAAAAAGGTAAAATCACTGTGGATGAATTTCAAATTAGTACAGTAGATTTGGGTTTTGCCAATGAGGACCAAGAAGGTCAGGAGGGCAAAGACATTATTGACTCTCTAATTCAAAAGGTGAAAAGAGAGAAGGAGAAGAATAAGCAACATAAAGAGCACATTGCTCAGTTGCATGCCTACATCAAAGGACTGACCAATCCTGATGATACCACAACTGAACATGCAGTCCCATTGACTGCCATTTCTCAGGAGGAGGTAAATAAATTAGACCTCATGAAACATGAGACGTCTATGATCAGAAAATGGATGTCATCCACATTGGATGATGCAGAGGAGATAGTAAAAGCCTCTCTGAAGAGGTGGAGCATTTTGAGTGACTCCAAGACTAAGGTGGATAAATTGCAGATGTAGACCGGGAAGAGGTCTTACAAACTGGAGAGAGTCCTAAGCCTTTTAGGAGAAATAAAGAATATAAATCCTCAACTACTTATCAGTAAGCAGGTATTGAATAGTAATACTGCATTGTTGATAGATATTTGGTACAAGGACATTCAATTTGAATGCGGAGTCCTCAAGAGATGCAATAATAAGCTAAGAGATATCAGCATGAGGCTACATGATTTAATAGGCGTTGAAGCAGAGGTATTAGAAACATTAGAGGGGAAAGTAGAAGGAAAGATAGAAAATCAAGATGAAGACTCTGCCCTCAAAGCTCTGCATAGCAACTTCCAAGTAGAAGTAGATGGTCCACTTATCCACTTGACAGAAGAGGTCATAAATAAAGTAATGAGAATCAAAGTCAAGATGGAGAATTACAATGAGACATTGCAGGATAGGAAAAATAAGCTGGATAACAGCAAAGATAAGTATGAAGCACATAAGCACACCATTGTCAAAGCAAAGACTCAAGATGGAGGAGGAATAGATTAGGTTGTGCATTCATACGAGCAGATCTGGAACAGCATGCAGCCCCATATGCAGCATCATCATCAGGATAGTGAAAGTTTGGGAAGTGATGCACATGATGATGATCCGCATGAATCAGCTGAGGAGCATGATGAAGATACATCATGAAGGGGATATAAGCATAAGCAATGTAGATAGTTGCCAGCTGGCAACTTGTGCCATTTTGTAGAGGTTGACAAAGTCAAGAAAATGATGACCATAGATTTGTATTGATAAATCAGGATCGTAGATCTTTTGTAACGGATTCCTCACCTTATTCTATAAGAGGTGGTGGAATGCCTTATTGTAAACATTCGAAACTTAATTGAAATCCGTTTGCTGAAATATTCAGAGCTCATTTCAAAGTTTTTATATACATTTATATTCTTGCATGCTTAATGAATGAGAAGATTGTGTCAATTACAATTCATAGTAAATCTTGAGTAATCAGTGTATGATTTCTGGATATATGTGGTGATTTGCTGCATCCCTTGGAGTGCATGTCTACTTACATGTGTTGTCTTCATACAAATTCCTTTGAAGTTAGCATCAACTATATCTAGCTGTGGAATGTCCTGGTGAAAATATGGTTTGGTTTTCTTCTCTTCATGACAGTATCTAATATACATGTGGTTCAAAAGCTGAAGGTTCAACCTTAATTAGAAGCATTTCTTCAATTTCTTTTAAATTTCAGAGCACTTCATCTCCATAATTGCAAATAATTGATGATCTTAAGCAAATAACACGAATATGCAGACATCTCATAGATAATCATAAATATTCAGCATATTTGAATACAAAGCATGCACAATTGAAAATATCATGCAAAGATCGAGGTATTTCTATATCTTCTCACCAAATAACTGCATAATATGACTTCTCTGTAAAGAATTTCTGCAGGAATGTCATGATGATGATAAATTTCTATGTAAGGCCCCAAAATGGAAACAACAACTCACATTAACCTCTGAGTGACTTCAGATGATTAAGACCTAATCACCGGAGACTTGGGATCATGAATTCTTTGAATTCATAGTATCTTTCAAGATGAATAAAGGTTAATGTGTACTTGTATTCTATGTTTGTTTGTGACTAACATCATGACCAACACGATTCAATCTTAAGTCAACAGAAGTTTGACTCATTCATTGAGCCTTTCTTAATTTTTTGCTTACTATTGAGGTTGTTATTACTCTATGAGTAGCTCTTTTATCTTTGTCCTTGCTAGTCTTTCCAATAGAATTGAGTGCATTGAAAAGGCTTCTAACAATAATTTTATTCTGATTAGACACTTTGTTTAACCGAATCTTTAATTTATTTAGTAAAGGTCTCATTTTGTACATCTTTAGTAATTACACAAAAAGTTGGCATTGTTTAGTTAGTGTTTTATTCTCAAAATATCCATTCAAGAGATTTGAAGCCCACAACTGAACCATTCACAACAACCTCTTGCATTCAAGTTTTTCCATTATGTTCTCATCAATTTCAAGTAACCATTTTGGGGTTCTTGGATGTTTTCCAATTTCATCATGCTTATTCTCTTCTTGACAAACATCCTCTCTTCTTATGTAATTTGGAGGTACATTGATTTTCATTGTTTCATCTATGTTATCAACCTCATCAATTTTATCAACAAATGGATTATGGAGTGCAAATTCAACATCATGAGGTTCATATCCACCTTCTTCAAGCAAACATCTTTTTTTTTCTTCTTCTTCTTTGTCCATGGTATTGTTCTTATCAATAGGTGCTTCATAACATTTTTTAACATTTTCATTTTCAATATCATGGTCAATTTCATTCTTATCTAACATTTCATTATAATCGACATTAACACCTTCAATTTGCATGTCATTAGATGGTAAAGAAGAAGCTTCACCTTGATGAGCATCCACCAAACCTAGTCTTTCAATCCTCTTCCTTTCTCTATCCTTTTCCCTAATTTCTTCAATTTCCTCCAATGTAACTTTCATCCTCCTTTTGCTTTACAACGATAGTTGCTCCCCATTAGGGGAACAAAAATATCATCCTTATGATTGTAGCAAGCAAATTGTGTGTCCAAAAGTGCATAAAAGTGTTTTTTTACTTTAAAAGGTAGAGATCATGGGTTTTTGGACAGCAAAGGGTCTGTGGGCACAGTTGTCGAGCCCAACAACATTCCTTTTGTCTTTTTTTTGGCTTTTACATAATGGATATCCATTTCTAAAAAAATATCCTTTACCTAAAGCCCAATTCTTTGGGCAACGGATATCTAGCAATGGATATCCCTTGTACAAAATGAATATTCATTTTGTTTTCCTCTCAAAGCATGAAACACATGTAATCTACAAAGTATACACATAAATACATGCAAGGCATGAAGCATATAAGTACCCATGATACATGAAGTATGAAGCATACTAATAGATACACGTAATACACAAAACATGAAGCATACACGTAATACATGAAGTATACGTGTAAATACATGCAATACACATAGCATGAAGCATACACATAATACACCAAGTATATGCGTAAGTACATGTAATATAAGAAGTATGAAGAATACACATAATACACAAAGTATTCACATAAATACACGTAATAGATGAAGCATGAAACATACACGTAATACATGAAGTATATGCATAAATACACGTAAGATACAAGGCATCAAGCATACATGTAAATACATGTAATATACATGAAGTATGCAGATGGATACACGTAAGTCATGAAGCTTACACATGAATATACAGAAGTCATGAAGTATACGCATGAATACATGTACTTGTCATGAAGTATACACTTGAATACACATCAGTCATGAAGTATACACATGAATATAGTACAAGTCATGAGGTATACACTTGAATACATGTAAGACATGAAGCGTATACATGAATTTACGTAAGGCATGAGGCATACATGTAATATACATGAAGTATGTACATGGATACACATAAGTCACAAAGCATATACATGAACATACGTAAGTCACAAAGTATACACATGAATACACGTAAGTCATGAAATATACACTTGAATACATGTCAATCATGATGTATACACATGAATACACTATAAGGACAATGAGGAATGAAGCATAAACACACATACCACAAGGTTTTGGGAAGCTAGCAACAGATATCCGTTTCCCAGAAATAGATATCCATTTCTAGATGCCCAAGATAGATATTCATTTTCCATTTACCAAAGCAAAACATATATCCATTTTCTAGCTACCTTGTATTTAGGCTTGGCACTATCATAGTTGACTTTCCTTGAATTCTAATGTTTTTACAGGTTTCACTATCTTCTTTGAACTTCACCCTTTGTGCTGATGACTTTTTTTTATGCAAAATTTATAAAACGAAAAGGATTATTGAAGAAATTGTCAGCTTTCTAAAAATATATAAGATTTTTTTTGATTGGTTATCATTTTATTAAATAATTATTAATAATTTTCTATATAGTGTGTGTCTAAAATCCTCATGGACACACTAATTGAAAAACATCCATAACTTTCAAACCATTTCACCTTTTTGAGATCCGAAAGTTGCGTCACACTCTACGCTTTTTTTGGCTATAGGTTAACAAAAAATTGAATTCTAATTTTTTTTATCAAGTTAGGTTGGCTGGAAAATTACTTTTTAGTTTTTTAAAAAACTCACAGTAAAAAATCATAACTAATTATTTTAATGGAATTTAAAAAAAAAATATCCTTCACATCCGGGCATGAGTCCTCTAATTATTTTGAAAGATTCTTTTTTTTTTTGGCTCATAGTTAGGTTGGCTAGAATGACACCCACTTTTTATATTTTTTTACAAAAAATTTAATAGTTGTTCATTGAAATACTAATTTTTCACTAAATAAATTTAGTTTTTTTTTAAATCGTAGCCCATAAACTAGATTCAATACTCTACAAATTTTGTTCTGACATCTTTTTCAAATTGTGTAGATAATCCATTCAAATTTTCACATGAACTTGATTAAGTCTGATTTTTAGTATTTTCATTGCCACTTAGAGGTATAGTTTGGCGCATAATGATGCTACACATACCTAGTTCACATTGTTGTTGTCTTTCCAGTGAAGCTGACGTGAAGGTGTTGATGTTGTATGGAGGGTAAATATGCTTGGTGGAGTTAAGTGGGAGCTATTTTAGGTCCATGCTAACCTACTTCAATTTGTTTCAAAATTTAAATCTTGGCGCAAAGCGTGTGAGTGAAGTTTTAGGGCCGATAAGTCCTTTATGACATGCTTTGCACAGTACATCCAATCAGACCAAATTAATTGATGTTGTAAAAGAAGAGGATATATATGTAGGATTGTGTTCGGTGTTTTGTATGATGTGATATAGAAAAATGTGATCTATGTGATGAGATAAGTGCTTTTGGATGTTGTTGATCATGATGTTAGTCATAAACAAACATAGAATAAAAGTTACACATCAACCTTTACTCATCTTGAAAGATACGATGAATTCAAATAATTCATGATCCCAATTCTCCATGGATTAGTTCTTAATCAACTGACATTACTCAGTGGTTGATGTGAGTTGTTGTTTTCCATTCAGGGGCCTTATGTTTTCTCATCATCAGGATTTTGTTTCTGTAAGGATGCTACATAGAAGGTTATTTACACATGATATTCCCACAAATAGTGTGTCTATACTCAAATCTTTACATGATATTTGTCAATTGTACATGCTTTTAACTTCAAATATGCTATAAATCTTCAAGTATCTACGAGACGTTTGCATATTTTATGTAATTTTCTTTTGATTATCTATTTTTTGCAATTGTGATGGTGAATTGTTCTAAAATTAAAAGAAATGTAAATGAATACTTCAAATTATGATGAATCTTCAGCTATTGAGCCACATACACATTTGATACAATCATGAGAAAGAAGAAATCAAACCATATTTTCACCAGGATGTTCCACAGCTAGATATAGTTGATGCAAACTTCAAAGGATGATGAATGAAAACAATATATGCAAACTGATGAGCACTCCAAGGGACACAGCAAATCAAAGCATATATCAAGAATTCAGACACAAATTACTCAGAATTTACGATGATTTGTAATCAAACTGGTCTTCTCTTTCATTAAGTATGCGAAAATATGTATGCTTACAATAACTTTGAAATAGGCTCTGAATATTTCAGCAAACAAATTTCAATTAAGCTTCGAATGTTTAAAACAAAGCATCCCTACACCTTTTATAGAACAAGGTGAGGGAGTGGTTACACATGATCTACTATCAAGATTTATCAATTAAGATCTACGGTGCATATCTCTTTTGACTTAGTCAAATGTATCTTATGGCACAGGTTGTCAGCTGGAAACCATCTAGGTAACTTATTTTCTCCTAAGTACCTGATGCATGTATTTCCATTTGTTATGCATCTTCATCTACTCATCAGGTTCCTCTTCTTCATCTTCATGATCATCATGATCATTGCTTTCCATGTCTTCATCCTCCTGATGAATGTCTCCCTATATATGGACCTGCATGGTTGTCCTGATATTTTCATATATTTCCACTATTCTTTCAATTTCACCGCCATCCTGAGTTTTGGCTTTGCTGATGGCGTGCTTATGTGCTTGGAACTTATCCCTGAGGGTTTCCAATTTATTTTTCCTACTGCTCAATATTTCATTGTAGTTCTCCACCTTGACCTTGATCCTCATGATCTTGTTCATTGCTTCTTCTATCAAGTGGTTAAGAGGGTCATCAGCCATCGGCTGGAAATTATTATGCAAAGCTTTCATGGCAAAGTCCACATCTTGGTTTTCAATTTTACCTTCTACTTTCCCCTCTAAGGCCTCTAGGACTTCTGCCTCATAAGACATCATGTCATGCAGCTTCACACTGATATCTCTCAATTTATTGCTGCACCTCTTTAGTACATCACATTCAAATCGGATGTCTTTATACCAGATATCCACCAGCATGGTTGTGTTATTATTCAACACCTGGTTGCTTATTAGGACCTAAGGATTAATCCTCTTTATTTTGCTCAAAGTACTCAAGGCTTTCTCCAACTGGAATGACCTTCTTCGGTCTCCGTCTATAATTTATCAACTTTTCTCCTTGAGATACCCAAAGAATTCCACCTCTACAAAGAGGCCTTCACTACTTCTTCAACTCCTTTGAGTGCAGATGACATCCACTTTCTCATAATCACTGACTCATGCTTCATAAGGTCCAATTTATTGACCTCTTCCTGAGAAATCACAGTCAATGGGACTGCTTGATCTGATACTGTATTATCAGGGTTAATTAACCCTTTTATGTATGCATGCAGCTGGGCAATGTGCTCCTTATGTTGCTTATTCTTCTCCTTTTATCTCTTCACCCTTTGGGTTAAAGAATCAATTATATCTTTTCCTTCCTGACCCTCTTGGTCTTCATTGGCAAACCCTAAATCAACTGTGCTAATCTGGTACTCTTCCAGGGTGATCTTGCCTTTTTCTTTTTCAACAATGGGAAGGGCTACCTGGGCAGTCCTTATGCCCGTAGCAGGATCTCTTCTGATGGCTAAGGTTAATCTAGCCTTCCTCTTTGGCTTCATGATGGTTTCTAAAAATAATGTCAAAACATCAAACTCTTGAATCTCAAAACCAGATTCTATACTTATCTCTTTCTCGAGCCATTGAGGTACTTGATCTCTAGATCCATGTAGTCCATCATCATCATCATGTTCACCTTGATCTCCTGTATTAGTCTCTATTCTTGATGGAGAGGGTGACTTCCTTATTTCTTCCTCATGATGATCTTCATGAGGGTGATATTGTTCTACTTCCTCCTCCTGAGGAATCTCTTCTTGTGGTGGAGGATCTTGTGGTGCATCCACATGATGATCCTGTAGTTGATCCTGTACTTTATCTTCTTTTGTTTCATCCACCTTGGTAATCTCCTCATCCTGAGGCACATTTGCATCTGCGGATACCATTGTATCTGACTTAGGTGCATCTACTTGATCTTGGATCACTTTATAATCCACACCTGCTGTATCTACCCCCTCAGTCTTCAGATAATCATGACCTGATGTAGCCTTATTACTTGAGGTTTCTTGAGTCCAAGAGACATCTTCACTTGATGTGGTCTTGTCATTCCCATCCTTTTCTTGGACTTCCACTATTTTGGGCTCATCAGATATATTTTGTTGTTGTTGGCCCATATCTGGAGCGTTACTCTCCACTTCTACCTGCTTGGCTACTTTGATATTATCTATTTTCTTAGGTGCACCTGTTTGATATTTAGGACTTACATCCTCTCTGTAGGTTAGGTCTATCACTACAAGGCTGGTCACCTGAACAACTAATTTATCAAGCCCTATTTGTTGGGCTGTCTTCTCTGGAGTATCTTCTTTCTCTTGTTCTGATTGCTTCAACTCTTCTAATATCACCCTCTGTGATGATGGGGTTCCATGTGGAGTCATGCGAGTATTTGAAGCGAGGGTCTCCATCTGCTGAGAAGCTACATTGTCTACCACCTCATCATCTGATAGGTCCACAGTCTCATCCAATGAGAAAGGACCACCTTGGCTTACTTTAGTAGCTTCTTTTGCTTGTTCTTCAGCCTTCTCAGTCTTAAACTAAATTATGGTAGGAAGTGGCACCTCATGTTGCAATTCTTTTCTAAATACTTCACTACCAGCCCCCCTTAATATTACAGGGTCATGTCTTATTTCACCCCTCATATGTGTTCTTTGTTTCTTAGGGGTTGATGTAACTAAGGATACTTCCTTCCTCTTCCTGGTGACTACCAAAGGGTCATCTTCTACAGGCTCCTCTTCACTAAGAATATCCTTCTCTCCATACTACTGTGAAGTTTGGCCTTGATCTTGTATTTCTGCAGTATCCATAGCCGTCCTCAGGATCTTTTTGGTCTTTTGTTTATCCTCTAGAGGTGGAGCTGACAAGGCTGATGCCTGTCTGGATGTAGATGCATCCTCAGCTGGTATATCTATTCTCTCAACTATTACTCCCTTAGGTGTATCTTCAGTTTTCTTCTTTTTATTGGGAGGTCCTTTTCCTTGTTTCTGGGGTGGCAGCCTTTCTCCATTAGATTTTCTCTTCTCTCCAAGAAAGTCATCATATTCCTCATCAAGAATTTCCTACCTTCTCTTCTTGTTATCCATTGTGATGGCCATCCCCTTCTTCTTCAGTATATTTATTTGTTTATCTACCCATGCTTGGGTCAGCTGCAGCACCCCACCTATAAACCTATCCAATGAAATGTCTTCAAGCCGCGTCAGGTCAGGGGCTGAAATAGTGTCATTATACACCTTCTTCTCTTCATATTCATTTGACAATAACCTGCCATCATCCTTCTTCAATTGTGCCAGCACTGGAATGCAATCAAATGTCTTCATCTGATTGAGGGTGAGTCTTTGATATTTTATTCTTCTTACTTTAGCTTCATCCTCACAGTCAGTCCAAAAATCCTCCAAGTGCTTCTGATGGATGGGCTTCCCTATGATCTTTTGCATCCTTCCATAGGGGTCATAAGATCTGGCCAATGGGAATGACTGTAAGTTCATCATGTTCAGACCACCTATGGCCTTCTTTATGTTTTCTGAATTAGGGCATATATACCACCCTATAGTCACTAGAAACAAAACTGGAGGAATCTTGCTATTTGCCTTGTATGCATCCAGTATTGTTGATATCTGTCTTAGAAACTCCATCAGGATTACCCCATCAGTAGGGTACCTGGGTAACATTAAGGGCTGCCCCTCAAAACCTTCTACTCTTATGTATGAAAATGTGGCAAACTGGATAAACTAGGCACCATGTCTATATATAACCTCCTGAGCTTCCATGCTCAGTCTTTTGGTTCTATCTTCCTCCATTGTTCTTACCAAATGAATAGAAAATACATCATTCACTAATTTATAATCATGGAGGTAATGTGCTCTCTAGAACCGAGAATAATGATCCCATATATGGGCATCATTCAAATAACCACCAATCTTTCCAACTGTAGTTAATGCATCAAATGTACCTTTATAAGCACATGAATACACAATATATGAAGTCATATAAAATGAACAGTCCAGCCCCCCTAGGTTCATCAGCTGTTCATCTAGGGCATCACTAATGATCTTAGCCCATAATGGCTTGTTATCTATGTAGATGCACATCATGATGATCCCATACATCTAGTCCTTGAAGCTTCCAGCATTAGGCTGGCCTGTCATCATGTTGAGTAGGGCAATCATATATTGATACTCATCATCAAAATCAAACTTGTACATGTGCACTGGTAATTTGGCAGAGGTAGTGTAAAGAATGTTCTTTGCTCTCCATTGGTACATCCTCTTTCTTGCAGTCTTCTTGTTATTGGCATATTCAACCTCCAGTTTCTTCAGATCCATACTAACTACCTTTTTCCCAACTGGAAGGTTGAAAGTAGATGTAATTCCTTTGATAGATAGGTCTGCATATACCCTTCCATGTTTTTCTACCCGCCTTGTCTTAGGGTTATAGTTTCTGGCACACTCAACTACCAATTCTAGAGTTTCCATGGTGCAAGGAAATCCAGCTGCATACCACATTCCTGATACAAAGACAACATCCAGTAGGGTACTTTCTCTATCTTTGCCCATCTTGGCTGACTATGCTGCCAAATCTGTGTTTCCCTAGTGTGTATCTTTGATGACACCATATTTGAATTGTACTCATTCAGGTTGGGCAAACATAGGCTTAAGGAATTCTGCATCAGACTTGTTCTTCCTAACGTTCGCCATAGGTGCCTACAATAAACATGACTAGTCTTACAACAATATCCACATGCATGCATATACAACATTATACATTTACGGCATCATGAATATTATACTTATTAATCTTCATTTCATCATGATATGCCTAATTATAGAGCAAAACCAATGGAAAAACATCTACTATCTGGATATTAGAGAAAACGACAATAGGAGGGTTTCTAATTACTCACCTAATCACATTTTTCTCCTGGATTAAGCAAATGACTACCGAAAAGAGGTTCAGATACCGGTGATAATCATGTGCTTTGTTCTGTTATAGGTTGTTTGCATCCATAGGTAGGTCGTACTAGGGTTTGAATGTTCTACGCTCTGTAAAATCTCATTTCTTCGGAAGGTAAATGTCAAATGACCCTATAAATTCACTTTTAATCTCATCCTTAGGGTAAATTAGGGCAAATCTAGGTTAGATTGATTAAAACAATTGATCTTCTGCCATGGATCTACGAATGTTGCCAGGTGTTTGCATCATGTTCACGATCGGCTAGAATCCACCTACTGCATTTATGTGCATTTAATGTCATGGGGCAAGATGAGGGGGTGATCTTCAGAAGATCAGGTGATATTTGGAATATCAGGTCATGTTTTAAAGATCAGGTGATGTTCGAGATATGACTACTCAATACTAAAGTGACCCCCCTTTCGTAAGATTAGGATGATGTCACCGTCATGCTATTGTAAAATGGTGATCTTCAGAAATATACCTCTGCAAGGTAAAAAGGATGATGATGTCACCATCAGGGAGATTTTCTTTGTTTATCGGGTGATATTTGGAATATCAGGTGATATTTGAAATATGATCCCCGCAAAATATACAAAGCTATTTGACGGGTAAATACCACTATCACGTAAAATTGACGTCCGGAGCATCAGACCAAATGTTTTATTGGGTGATAAAATTGGATCAGGGTGATCTTTCATAAGATGACTGATACTAAGAAATATGACTCGCCCCCAGAATATTAGGTTTGACCAAGACTTTGACTTGCAATAACTTGCATTCCCTAAGGAATATCAGGGTGATCCAAAAGGCAAACATGCACAAAATTTTGTACTCTTTCCAACCATGAGGTTATTGACATGAAATATTAACTTTGACTAACTAACCTCATCATGATGACTTACCCAGCTCCCTTATGCAGGATCACCTGCACGACTTACTTTTACTAGACCGCCAAAAAGTAGGAAAACAGAAGCCAAGCCAAGTAGAAAAGTTGGGTCCCTATTTTGTCAAGTCAAAATGGGGCGTGTTGTGTAACCACACAACAACTTGCCACCAAATAAAACAACAAAATTCCAATGATTCAAGTGAGGTGATCACATTCATATATAGTATTCTAACTCTTTCTAAGTATAAGCATCATAATCTTTTTGTATAACAAAGTTTTCATCATGGCAACAGTGCTAACAAAGGATCAGGTGTGTGCAAATAATTAATTATCTTCATCTTGAAAGCAAGTTGAAAACATGAGTAACTGATGTTAAGCTACATAGTTTGGGAGCATCCCTCATAGCCAATAGGATAGAGCCTTGTAGCCAGTAGGCATCCATAGCCCCGGCAAGGTTATCTATACAATCCCCCTAAGTAGAGCCCCACTGCTAGCAGGCGTCTATAGCCCTAGTAAAGTTACTTAGATGGCCTAATTTTATTATATTTTTGAATTATCAATATTTATATACCTTATATATCTGATGTCATCATGTAAGCTCAGTGTGCAAGGTATGGTCACTTGCTGATTTAGGTTGGAGATTGTATTGGTAGCAAGGGAGTCCCTTTAGATTTTTCACTTAACACCTATACTTGTGTGTTCAACAAACCCAAGGCTATTAGGTGAGTCATTGTGAAAGAATCACTTTGGTCAAGAAAAGGCACCCTGATGAAAAGATATCACAGACCTGATCACAAGTACTTCTCAGAATAAATCATAACTTATATACAAATTTATTCTCATCGCTTGAATCCTAACAATTTAGTTATTTTCTATGGTGATGAGCTGCATCACATTGACTAACCAAAACAGAAACTCAACAAGCAAACAAAACAAAAACCAAAAGAAAACTGTACAAACAACTATACAAATATACACTATGATACACATGACTATCATGAAGATAACTTAGGCTTAGAAATAATGTTTGAGGAACTGTCCATTAACTAGTAATGGAACATCCTTACATGTCAAGTTTTTAAGCCTGTAAGTGTTGTTTCCTAATATCTCATAAATTTTGAAGGGACCTCTCCAGAGTTTGTCAAACTTACCATGGTCGCCTTTCCTCTCATGTGCTTTGTCCCACATCAGGACCAAATCTTAGATCCTAAAGGCTTTAACCCTGGCTCTTTTGTCAAACCAACATTAGACAACAGCCTGATGTTTGGCAAACTGATCAATTGCTTGACTTCTTTTCTCTTCCAGGTGCATCAACTGAAGCAACCTGACTTCTTGTTTATTGTCTATGCCTAGGTATTCTTGGGCAAACTGCAGTGTAGGAATTTTTAGGTTAACAGGGAGGATGGGATCCACCCCATATACTAAGTGATAAGGTGAGTTTCCTAATGCATCCTTGTTCCTGGTTCTATCTACCCATAAGGCATACTTTAGAAGGGCGTTCCACTCCCTAGGGTTCTTTTCTCTTAACTTTTTTATGATATTCAGCAATTTTTTATTGGTGGATTCTGCTAATCCATTCCCTTGGTGATAATAGTTAGAGGAGAACTTCATTATGATCCCATAATCAAAAGCCCAGCTTGACAATTTGGTTGAAGCAAAAGCAGAGCCATTATCACTTACCAGAGCATAGGGAACCCCCTACCTGGTGACAATATTACTTTCCAAAAATTTAATGACATCCTCAGCATTACAGGTCTTGGTGCTGATAGCTTCAGTCCACCTGGTACAGTAGTCAGTAATTATTAAGACATACCTGTGGCCTAATGATGATGGAGGATTAATTGGTCTTATGAATTCCATGCCCCATTGTGCAAATGGGCGCATCTCCATCACTGGCTGCAAGGGTTGAGCAACATATCTCTCTCTATTAGCAACAACCTAACATACATGACAACATTTAATATGTTCAGCAGTATCCTTGAAAATGGTAGGCCAGTAGTATCCTACCCTGAGGATAGTGTGAGTAGTGGCCAAGGGTGACCCATGTGTTGTCCTAAACTTGTCATGTAGCTCTGATAACACTTTATCTGCTTCTAGCCTCTCTAGGCATCTTAGATATATTCCTTCATAATTTTTCTTGAAAAGGACTCCCCCTTTCATCATATACTTCTGTGACCCTATTTTGAGGGCTCTCCTTTGTGAAACCCGTAGTCTCGGAGGACATCTTCCAGTAATCAGGATGTGCCTGATGTCTGAGTACCATTCTCCATTGTCCTCTATATTAATAACATACTGCTGACTCATGATATTTGGGTCAATCTCTTATATCATCTGGCTTAAAGCCTGTCCTCTCACTAGCTTCATGGGTGTAATATCCATGTCATATTCTTGTAGGACTGTGGTCAACTTAACCCTTTTTTCACCTGGCTCACTCTGCATTAAGAGCATCTTCACTATTGCATCAGGCACCACAACAATAACTTTACTTCTCAATATGCCTGAACTTCTTTACTGCTCTGACCAAATAAAGTGCATGCCTTTCAACATCCATGTATCTCAGTTCAGCATCTTTGAAAGGGCAGCTCATGAAGGCTATGGGCTTCTCTTCCTTTTCTTCATTTCTCTATGTCAGCACTACTGCTGAGGTATGCTCTAAAGCAAATGAATAAATATAGAAGTCCCTGGTGTAGTCTGGACTAATCAGGACTAGAGCATTAGATATGGCTTTTTTATGTCTTCAAAAGTTGCTCTGGCCTCCAGTGTCCACTCAATTTTAGCGTCCTTCTTGAGCATGGCATTTAAAGGTCTGACTATTTCTGCAAAGCCAGTGATAAACTTCCTAACAAAATTATGTTGGCAAGAGACACATTGGAGCTTCATGATTGTTGTCATTGATGGCAACAAAGATCATCCCACACATCCGCAGGATATGGTGTGTCTCTACTAGAAGTCAGATTGAAGAGCTTACAGGTCCAGTAAGCAAGAACAGAGCATGCAGAAGGTCTGATAGTTAGGTCCAGATCTATTAGCGAAAGCATCCTTGGAAAGTACAGACTTGGGAAAGTCAAGAGGAGTATCTTGACTAATAGCTTCTAGGGTTTGAGCCTCCAGTGTTGAAAAAGTGAAGAGATATAAGCTTCTAAGTACTGGGGTCTAGTTTGGTAGAACAGACAGAGGAAGAACTGACAGGCAGAGCATCAGAAGTTATTCCGGATAAGATGTTGATAATGATAAAGATTCCTAAAGTATCATTCATGATTGTCTGACTTATTAGACAACTTCTATAAGTTTATTTTTGATCCGCATCACTTGGGAAGCAAGGATTCAGCTGACAGACTAAAGGTTGGGAAATATTGACTATTCTGGATGTCGACTAGAAAGAGGATGAAATCCTTTGTGTGGATATATATACCAGATGGATTTTGATAAGGCAAGTGTAGTTGTATAGTGTGGTATGCAAAGAAAAGGAGAAGAGTAGAGCAAAAGCAGTAAGGAAGGTCTGGTATGTGAACGGATAGCAGAACAAAAGAAGAGAAAGGATGAAGTGTAGTAGATCAGTTTATAGAGCCTAACTGGAACTGAACTCTAGCATGTGTGGATGCTTCACATTAGTTCAAGTATCTTATTATTCTTGTTACAACTTGTAGATAGTGAGTCTCTTGTGAGTAGTATGCTCAAGTAGTAAGCCCTAATTCGCAAGTGCCATTTTTGTATTTCTATTCTTCTAACAGAGAATACAATCTTAGGTTAATCACCCCGTGGTTTTCTCCCTTAATAGGGTTTCCACGTCAAAAATATTGTGTCAAGTGTATTTCCATTTCATGGTTATGTTTGCTTATTTGAATTGATACTGCATTAATTATTAAGAAAGTTTAGAAAGTAGAAATAATTAAGATAACTGATTCACCCCCCCTCCCAGTTATCAACAATTGGTATCAGAGCCAAGTACCTCTCAACAGAGCCTAATAGCTTGAGGAAGACCTAGGAATTCAAATGGATGCATATGGTATGAAGGAGCAACTTAAATCTGCTCTCGATGATCTTGAGCAGTCAAATTCTGAAATCAATGAATTGAAGGAAAGACTCAAATAGGCTGATGATTTCATAAATGAATTAAAAGAGAAACTAAGTCTCTCTATGAAAAAGAGAAAGGAGTTACTTCAGCAACTGGCAAGACAAAGTGAAGCCAATGATACAAATGGAGATCTGAAGGAGAAAACCAAGTTATGTGAAAAGTTATCAAAAGAAATCATTATGGTAAGACATGAAATGGAATCAGGAGCTATGAAGTTTACCCAAGAGATTGAAGAGAAAAGAAAAACTAAAGATGATCTAACACATTCTCTCAAGGAAAAATTAGAAGATTGCCACAAGATGGATAGAATTATCAGACATCTTGAATCTAATCTTGAAGATGCTAAAGATAATGAATAAAAACTTGAGGATCAAATTGTCTCTCTGAAAAGGGATCTTCAAATAGCAAATGAATATAAAGAGAAATTCAAGATAAGTTCTGCTCAACTTGAAGTTCTTCTTGAAAGTCAAAAGAGGGTAGATGACAAGTGTGGTTTGGGATATGAGAAAGGAGAAAGCTCCGGATCTGGTCAGAAGAATTTTGGATCAGAAAATCCAAGAAACAGACCTAGAAGACCTCCGGTAAGACAGCCTAATGCTCAACGATATCCATCCTTCAATGGATACTGCCACAACTACAATAACTTTGGTTATACAGCTAATCAGTACAGAAAGAGAATGAATCAGACTAATACATCCTTCTCTGGACAGTGTTTCAACTGTAAAAGGTATGGCCACAAATCTCATGAATGCAGAAATATGCAAATGAACAATTCATTCAATGGTAGATGCTTTGCATGCAATAGAATGGGTCACATGGCTAATCAATGCAGATTAAGAGGATATCAATCAAATATGCAAAGAAATGTTGTTTGCCAAATTTGCAATAGATCCGGTCATATTGCCAAATTCTGTAGAAGCAAGAATCAGGACAAAAGAGGTCCGGCACATCATAATCAGAATCAAGACAAGGGAAAACAAAAAGTGAATGCGGATGAAGTTCAAAGTGAAATGAACAAGATTTGGGTGAAGAAAAGTACAAAGAATGTAGGGGATGGATCTGCACCAGACTCTGGTGCTGATATTCCTTCCGGAAACTAAAAAGTGACCTCTGGCTCAGGGGGAGTCTCAAGGAAAAACATTATCCCCCAGCCAGTCAATTGGTGCCAGAATTGGCACAAGGAAAATTGCGGATTAAAGGGCTCTCAGAGAAACATCCAAGTAAATTATGATTAATATATGAAAGATCTGCAAGAAGTTTTAAACAGGTAGAGGACTAATCCAGTTCCTCAGTCATTCGGTGAGAAGTAGGTTTCTCACAATTAAACCTGACATGATTCAAACTATGGAATCTTGATCTGTAGATAGATCAAATGATTAGTGAAAGGAAGATAGATTATCACTATTCTCCAAGAATAACTCTAAAGTTCGTCTCAGTGATCTAGAAAAGTTATGTCTCCGAATAAGATAAACAAGGCAAACCGGAATGAATTAGGTTGCACATTTATTGCAGGGTGAAAATTAGGGTTTTCCCAGAAATAAAAGAGTTCATTCGTTTGTCATTTGTACATTTGCACTCAAGAAGAAAAGAAAAATGAGCTCTGCATCAAATTATCTCAACTCTCAAAGATCAGCCATTGAAATCGTTTCATCCAGCGAAATCAAATCTGGCTCTTTCAGCGAACCCTAGAAATAAAAAAGGTATTTTTTCATTATTGAATATCTCTCTGTAAATCTTTTTGGAAATGGCTACTCTAAATGTTGTGAAGATCTCTGATAGACCTCACCCTAAATTTAAGAAGCATCCATATAAATCTCTAGAAGTTGATCCCCTATGCGCCTTTTCAAGCATTCCGCATGGGGTTCTGCATGTAGAAGATATTAGGGTTTGCATTCATCCAAGCATTGAAGAATTTGGGGAATCAAAGTTAATGGATATCTATCACAAGTAGTTAATTGATGATTCTTTTGAGATCAAACCTTAGTATAAAGCCATCTGGGATAAGCATTTTGCACAGTGCATTCATTTCCCCTATTTTGAAGAAGATGAATGGGTCCGGTATGTGTTGAGCAGAGTGCATGACAATTTCTTATGGTTGAATAGACGATTTAAAATCACCAAAGATGCAATTAGGGCAGTAACCAGTCTGCACTCATTCGGTGGGATACCTTTTCTCAAATCTGTCAAGAATCAGACAGTAAGTGATGCAACCGGATCAAAATTTGACAAGAGAGCTATGACAATTGAAGATATCACTGATCCGAATGTCAAATTTGCATCCATGATAATTGGTTACAAGATTTATCACTCTAGTAGGGAAAATTCAGTATCGGGAACTACAGTTTATACAGCCTATCAGATGCTAAAAGAAAATGCTGACTATGATCTATGTGAACTTCTTCTAAGCCAACTTTTGGAAAATCTGCAAAAGATAAAGAAGAACAAGAAGAACTCCTTCAAGTATGCTGGCTTGATACTCTGCCTATTCTTTTATTACATGAATGAGCTTCTCGGATCCAGTGGCTAGGTATGGTAGAATGATAGACCAGTAGCTATTCAAATCAGAGATTATATACATGGGCTTGGTGATGCCAAGGCACAAAATATAGTTCTCTGGGGCTATTTCAAGAATTTTTAGAGCATGATGCAAGAAAGAGAGAGAATCCCCAAATCTTTAGTTGAAAAATATAAAGATACAATATGCTTTATGGTAGAAATTGATCAGTGCCTAATGGAGGCAGTGGAGCCAAGAATAGTGTGGATCATGCCAATGGGGTATGAAGTGGATGAGAAAATTCTTGGGCTACATGTTCAACATATGCTTAGTCAACCAAAGGATCCCAAGGCAGAAAGGTTTGGAACCTTTGAAGAATTGAGTGTAAAGATTCATGTGGAACTTAGACAACCGGACACAAAAAGGAAAGTGAGAAGGGAAGTTGAAGAAGTTGCTAAGAGATTTGGAATATCCAAGAAGGCACTTGATACAAATAGAGAAAAGATGGAAAGGGCAGAGAAAGAGAAGAAAGAAGCAGAAAAGGAAAGTGATCTGGTAAAAGCTCCCTCCTGGACTAGATCCTCCAAAAGGGCTACACCTACCTCTGATAAAAGCTCAAAGGCATCAAAACTGGAAGTCCAGACATCTGGAAAAGGAGAAAAGAGAACAAAGAAAAAGGCAACAAAGTCCTATGTTAGCCAAAAGGATGATGAAGAAACTGAATCAGATGAGGAGGTAAAGAAACTGAAGAAGAAGGAGAAATCTTCCAGTGAACCCTCTACTGGTGAAGACAAGGAAGAGATGGCAGAAGAATTCATTGAAAGGCCCACTCTATCCTTAGATGATGTAGTTAAAGGAGTCACTATGTATGGGAACCTGCAACCAATAACAGAATTCTATGATGCATACAATGAAGCAGATAAATAGATTCTGGAGGAAGCCACAGTTAAGTATTTGAATGTATATAATAAAGCTTTTATTGAAATCATATCTCTCATTCCCAAAAGCCTAGAGAAGGAATTAGAGATAAGAAAGAATAATGCTAGGGCAAAGGATCTTGAGATTCAGGAATAGATAGCCATTCAGCTCTTTCCTTCAATCACTCTGAAGCAAATGAATATGATCTTCAAAGATTGCAAGGATGAGTTCCAGAGCAAAGCCAGAATGAATCAACTTATGCTCGGCGAAACTGACAAAATAAGCAAAGAGATAAAAGAGATCCTCCGGAATGCATACAAAAAATTCAACATTACAACTGTAGAGTACATAAGTGATAAGCCCTTTTCCATGAGCGACAAGGAAGAAACCACTGAGACGGTAGTAGAAGAGGTTAAGGAGACAGGTGAAGAAAAAGGTAAGGACTTAGATTCCTCTGCTCCAGAAGAGGAAGTCCAAGGAGAAGTAAACCTAGATTCTCCTGCAAGCTCTAGATCTAAAGGAGAAGTAAAAATAGAGGAGAAGGGAGAAAAAGTGAAGGGAAAGGAAGAAGGTCAAACAGAAAAGACCATAGATGACAGTACTAAGGCTGCAAAAGTAGAGAAAGTTATGTCTCTGGCAAGAGACACAGTAGAAGCAGTCAAGGACTTCTTGACCAAAGAGATGATGGAATTTGATGAACCAGAGTTGCTTCAAGGTCCATTCAATTTTGATTCCCTCTCTCCAATGCAAACCATGAAGCTAGCATCCTTCACCCAAGCAAAGGCAAAAGAAAAAATTTTGAAGTCTCACTTGGTAGACTATGAGCTCATAGAAGCTGCATCCGGTGTCTTAGAGAAGATTATACCTTCCTTCCAAAAGGACTCTTCAGCCTCCACATCTGGTAATCTCAAAACTCTTGTTAATTCTGTTAACACTCACTTTGAGTCATTGGAAAAGTCAGTTGAGGCAAAGGTTCGGAAAGAGTTTTTGGATAAGAGATTCTCAGAGTTACAAGGCATAATAGCAAATGATAGGAGAGTTTTGGATATTGGAATAAAGAGCTTGGAAAATGCTCTCAAGGATGGCAGAGATTTCTGCAAATTTTGTTTATCCTGGCCTAAAGTGACCAAGGATATTGAGAAGAAAATAAAGGAACAAGAGGATAAACTATTAAACCTCTCACAGAATTTTGATCCTCTCACTCTATCCATAGTAAATCAGGAATGTCAAATTATTGTAGTCATGAATGAGATTAAGAAACTTGAAAAGGAGAGAAAGAACATAATAAACAGGATGAGTGAGCTTAGAGGGGTGATTATTCCCAAATTAGAGGCCATGCATGAGGCCCTAACAGATGCTTAGACCACAGCCAAGATCAGTGATCCAACAGATCTCAAGAGGACAGAAGCTTTTGCATTCCTACTGAGTGGTCATATCTCAATTTTGGATAGGATGAAGTAGAGTTGGGCAACACAAGTTGTACAGCTGAAGACAACATTTGTAGACATATTACAGTATATGTAAGTAAAACCTGCCTATATACTTATGCGGCTAAGTATAGTTGAATTTTGTGGGCAATTTTGGTATGCAGACCCTACCCTTTGCCATTGATGTCAAAGGGGGAGTGAGGAATAGTGAAAAATGTGGAATCCAGCTAAGGGGGAGCTCTGGTAAAGTGTACATTAGAAGAAAGCATCAACAAAGGGGGAGTATAGTATAACACTTAGTCATCACTAAGTGTTGCCATCAATGCCAAAGGGGGAGATTGTTGGCAAGAGACACATTGGAGCTTCATGATTGTTGTCATTGATGGTGACAAAGATCATCCCACACATCCATAGGATATGGTGTGTCTCTACCAGAAGTCAGATTGAAGAGCTTACAGGTTCGGTAAGCAAGAATAGAGCATGCAGAAGGTCCAACAGTCAGGTCCGGATCTGTTAGAGGAAGCATCCTTCGAAAGTGCAGACTTGGGAAAGTCAAGAGGAGTATCTTGACTGATAGATCCCAGGGTTTGAGCCTCTTGTGTTGAAAGAGTGAAGAGATATAAGCTTCTAAGTACTGGGGTCCAGTTTGGTAGAACAGACAGAGGAAGAACTGATAGGCAGAGCATCAGAAGTTATTCCAGATGAGATGTTGATGATGATAAAGATTCCTAAAGTATCATTCATGATTGGCCGACTTATTAGACAACTTCTATAAGTTTATTTTTGATCCACATCACTTGGGAAGCAAGGATTCAGCCGACAGACTAAAGGTTGGGAAATATTGACTATTCCAGATGCTGACTAGAAAGAGGATGAAATCCTTTGTGCAGATATATATACTAGATGGATTTTGATAAGGCAAGTTGTAGTTGTATAGTGTGGTGTGCGAAGAAAAGGAGAAGAGTAGAGTAAAAGCAGTAAGGAAGGTCCGGTATGTGAACGGACAACAGAACAAAAGAAGAGAAAGGATGAAGTGCAGCAGATCAGTTTACTGAGCCTAACTAGAACTGAACTCCAGCATGTGTGGATGCTTCACATTAGTTCAAGTATCTTATTATTCTTGTTACAACTTGTAGACAGTGAGTCTTTTGTGAGCAGTATGCTTGGGCAGTAAGCCCTAATTGGTAAGTGCCATTTTTGTATTTCTATTCTTCTAATAGAGAATACAATCTTGGGTTAATCACCCCATGGTTTTCTCCCTTAACAGGGTTTCCACGTCAAAAATATTGTGTCAAGTGTATTTCCATTTCATGGTTATGTTTTCTTATTTGAATTGATACTACATTAATTATTAAGAAAGTTTAGAAAGTAGAAATAATTAAGATAACTGATTCACCCCCCCTCTCAGTTATCAACAAATTAATCTTACCAAAGTAAGATTTGAGCTCCTTTTTGTTTCTAGGAAGCTATATTTTCATGATGGATTCCACCCAGTCAGGATCAATGATAATCCCATTTTCAGTTATTAGGTGGCCTAGTAATTTTTTTGTTGTTACCCCAAATATGCATTTCTTGGGGTTTAGGGATATCCCATATTGCTCACACTTTTTAAGCACATTTCTGAGATCTTCTACATGGTTTCCTCTATCTTTAGAGAACATTGTTAAGTCATCCATGTATATGACTATGCATTTTCCTATTAAGCCTCTGAAGGCTATGTCCATTGCTCATTGGAATGTTGCTCCAGTGTTGATTAACCCAAATGGCATCCACCTATAGGAGAATATCCCCCACTTTGTGGTGAAGGCATTTTTCAATCTGTCAATTTTATCTACCATTACCTGGTTGTAGCCTGAAAAACCATCCAAAAATGACATCATTTTGGCACCGTTCACAATTTGCAGGACCTCATCAAGGGAAGGTAAAGGATAATTGTCCTTCTCAGATACTCTGTTCAAGTTCCTGAAGTCCACACATAATCTAATGTCTCCATTTTTCTTTCTCACTGGGACCAGATTTGCTACCCAAGTGGAGTGCCTCACAGGAAATATGATCCTAGCATTTAACAGTTTCTTAACCTCCTCAAAAATAATAGGTTCCAACAAAGCATTGATAGGTCTTTGCTTCTATCTAAAAGGTTTGGCATCTGGCTTGAGGGGTATGGTGTGTGTAATGATTGATGTGTCATATGTGTTTAGCTCATCATAAGTCAAGGCAATGACATGGATGTAATCTTTGAGAGCCTGGGTGATTCCTTCTAACTCTTCTTCTGTGCAAAATCTTCCTATCAGGACATTCTTCTTTTCATCATTCTATCCAATGTTAACCTGGGAATATTGTCCTCCATCAGCTTCTGGAAGATCCTTCTATTTTAGCATGTTGTCTAGATCAAATGCTCTATCTAGCTCTATCATTCCTTTTGGAATTTCATTGCTGGGCAACTCTAAGATTTCTTCCTCTTCCCATACATGATCTTCTACATTGTTCTCATCTATAATATGAGCATCAAATATATCTCTGTTGGAGATGAAATCTAGGATATGCTGATCATCATCAAATACCTAGAGGTTGGTTACATTGTCAGGCACAGAAGGTACTGACACCAGTTCTACTGAAAATCTTTTCAGTCCAGAAATAGACAGTGGCTCCAATGTACTGGCAGCCTGGGCTAAAGCATCTGCCTTATGGTTCTATTCTCTAGGTACGTGGGTGATATTGAATGCATCAAAAGATTCTATCAGGTCCCACACCCTATGTCTATAATTAGACAGTTTTTAATAATTGCATGAGTATATTCCTCTTACCTATCTCACTACTAATTCTGAGTCTCCATAGACATGCAAAATGTTTACTTTCTTCTTAAGAGCAAATAGTATCCCATGAATTAGAGCTTCATACTCTGTTACATTGTTGGTGCATGAGAACTGTAGTCTGTATGCTGCTAAGTAGGATTTTCCTGATGGGTCGATGAGATCTATCCCTACTCTAGCTCCTTGTTTGGACTTGGATCCATCAAATCTAAGGATCCATGGCTTGTCTTTAGCCAAAGGCTTACCTGAGCCTTCCTTTTTCTTCTTTGCAGCTCTGGCAACTATACCACTTGATATCCACTTTAACCTAGGTATCTCAGCTTTCTTAGACTTCACCTTTTCTTTCTTTTGTGAAGATGACACCTCTTCTTTCTTTCTGTCATCAGGAGTTAAATCCTCTAGACTAGGCGATATTTGTCTCTTCAGGAGATGCAAACACAAAGAGCAAGCAGTCTCTGAGTGAGGTGCTTCATGTAACCTACACTATCTTTCAATCAGGGCGTCCTGCGGAGACCTCTGCTGCAATGTCATCTTCTGGATCTCTTCTTTCAGAAACTCTTCAAATTTAGACAGATTGCTACCTCTGTCCTCATCAGATAATTCATAATTTGATTCAATTAAACAATTACTCCCTTTGGTGATTTTCTCTTTTCTTGTAACATTACTCTGGTTACATACCAACATCTCTTCTGTCATTTGAACATGATTTTCATCTTGCTATGTACCCTCTTCTATTCCTGCAGGAAATAAACAGCAATCAGCGTCACTATCATTATCACTGTCTGATGAACTTACCTCTAATGATGATGATGATGCTGATGCATCACTGTACGCTTGTTCTAGCTCCAGCATGTCTATGCATGCTTCACAAGTTTTCTTAGAATGTGACTCATTATGCAACCTACACCAACCATCCATTAAAATATTATTAACAGGTATCTCTAACAACTGACATCATTTTACCTCTCTAGACAAGTGCCTTTCAAAATTATTATAATGGTCTACCTTATTTTCATTCTCAGGATTATCGTCAGATTCTACGACTATTTTGTCATCCGGAGGGTCATCATCATGATGATGAACATCATACATCAGGATTTCTTCTATCCTGATAGTCTGTGGCCTGATGGAGTAAACTCCAGGTTCTATATCCACATACATGATCTCATTTGTTTTATTATATTCAGTGATCATGTGCTTCATTCTAGGCTCAACATCGATTCTTATTTGGTTTGGTATCCCCTTCTAGGGTAACCACATATGGCTAAAGTCTATGGACATATATCCATTAAGAGTTTTAGACCAGTCTCTACTGAGTAGCATCCCAGAAGTATTAGGTATGTCAACTACCTGAATGTCAATATAATATTGAATTCTAGGATCATATGCGAGTTGCATGTGAATGTACGTTAGCTCTCCTATCACGCTTACTTCTGTTTTGTCCAATTGTGTCACATTCTTTAAGGATTTAGCAGGATGCAGCCCTAAAGCATTGCATATAGACAGGGGCATCACATTGGTAGATGCTCCTGAGTCTACTAAACAATTGTGCAGGTTTTTGCTAAACATCCTTATAGTCAGTACGAATAGAGGTGACTCACTTTTGTCTCTATACAAGGTCATGTGGGAGGTCTCTGCAGCTTGAACAGTAGCTGGCACCTTGTGTTTAACATTGGGATCTCTAGTAGCATGATCTTTGCTACTAGACTAACCTGAGGGGTGACTATCCTCTTTAGGAGCAGGATCATCCAGTGATTTCATAAATGCCTTCTTTATGGCAGGAGTTTTGAGCAACTCTGATAGGGACAAGCTGATTTTAATCTTCTTCATCTCATCAGTGAGATAAGTGACTAGCTTGTCAGACTCATGAGGTACATTGGCAATTTTTGGCACACTATTCTGGGGTGTTAAATACTGAGCATTCACCTTGGGAAAACTAGGGTTATTACTTGCCTTGGGATCAGGAGGTGTATTGAAATTGTTCAGAGGCAAGGAAGAGGTCAATGGACTAGTAGGTCTATTGGAATTACTTCTCAGGTTATAGTTATGCTTACCCTGATATTGTTGTTGGTAGGCATGCACCTCCTCATGTTCATTTGAAGGCTCATTTTCATCCTCAAAAGGGAAAACATAATTTGACTCAAATGCCATGGCTAATTCCTCACATGTCAGGGTGTAATCTTGGTGAGCAGGCATTGTCTGCTGATAAGGATGATGAGTGTAACTCTCTAGCACTAATGCAGAATCATATCTGCAGGGAACAAGCTCATTTCCCTCTACTTGAGGTTGATTTCCTAAAGTATTGGATACATCCGTCTGGAAAATGCTAGTAGCAATTCTTAATTGAGGATAGTCTAACTCTGTATGTGCATTGGTGTTATGAATTCTACACCAGTTAGTGAGGGCTGCCTCTGCAAGGTTGACTCTGGTAGTCTGTTTGGGCTCACCAGGAGGCAAATTGTCTAGGGGTGATGGCAAGGAACCATTGTTTGGCCTAGTGTTCCACACGCTAGGTTGTCTTTGAGGATTATTATTGCCATTGTTGTTATAGTTATTGTTGTTGTACCCCCTATCAGGATAATTTGGTCTATTATTATTATAGCCTCTGTTCTGGTTAGGCTAAGAGTAGAAGTTTTGACTCCTTAAGTGAGTGATCTCAGTTGTAAGTTTCCTTAACTGAGCTGATATTTCCTTAATCTCTTCTTTCTCCTCCTGAACCTTAGCTACTACATTTTTTGTCAAAGGTTTGAAAAAGGAAGATCCATTGTTCTAACTATTTTGGTCTACAACCTGAGGTGCTTGTATTTGTCCAGGATACTGCATCATCTAGCCATTTCCATTTAGAGGTGGCATAATACTCAATGGAGGTATTTGTAAAGGTGCTGGCATGATAGCTGGAGGCATCATGGCTCCATTATGCTGTGGTTGGGTAGGATATCTTGGATAAGCAGGAAGTGTGGGGAATGCTATGTTTTGTGTAGGAGCAAGAACTAGCTGCTGATTGACTTTGATAGCTTCTTGGAAAGCTCCTGTTAAGGTTGTGATGTCAAAATGGGGTGTGTTGTGTAACCACACAATAGATGTGAATTCAATGTATGCAGAATAGTGCAATCTGGTGTTTGAGAATAGTGTGATGAGTATTATTTTGTACTTTGAGCTTCATTGGAACTATACTTCATGCATGTGTTAGATGCAATTGTAAATAGTTCAATCCTGACAATGAGCCACCAATTCTCTTCTATCTCTTTCTTTCAGGACAGTGAATCCTTAGGCAGTGAGCCACATGCAGTGAGCATTCTTGGACAGTGAGTCCACCAATTATATCAACCTTAACCGGTTGCCTTATTAATATATATTGTGAGCTAATCCTCACCATGTTTTTTCTCATTTTGGGTTTTGCATGTAAAAATCCTGGTGTTCATGTGTTATGAATTGTGGTTGTATGTTTTATGCTTAATTTCCATTACTACAATTGAATATGCTAAATGGATTAAAATGTTTGATGTGTAAATGGTTTAAGAGAATACTGATTCACCCCTCCCTCAATATTTTTAGTGTTCAACAATTGGTATCAGAGCCAAGTCCTTTGAAAGAATCCTAACAGCTTAAGGAAGATCTTGGAGATTGAACACATGGATGCTAGAAAGTTACCTATTCCTTCGAAAGAGATTCCTACTATTAATCTCATTGAAGAAGACTGTATGCTTGACAAAAGAGGAGAAATCAATGCTTCTCTTGAAGATCTTGAATATATTGAAAGAACTGAAGGAGAAAATAGAGATCTAAAAGAAAATGTCAAGGAAGCAAATGAATGCATCAGGAAATTGAAAGAGCAAGTCAAGAAGCTTAAAAACAAGCAAATGGAACCATCATAAATTTGAAAGTGTAGGTTGAAGAAAAGAAAAGAATTGAGGAATGTCTTAATGCAGTTGTGGAAAGAAAATATGAAGAAGGGGTTGTGAATCTTAAATCTGATCTGGAGAAAGCAAGGAGTCATGAAGAAAAACTCAAGATCAGTACTAGAAAGATTGATGAAATGATTGCAAATTAGAAAATTCCAAATGATAAAGAGGGTTTATGATTTGAAAAAGGTGAAAGCTCAAATTCAGGTAAGACATCAAATGTTGAAAACAAAAAGAACAATGGCAAGCAAATCTAGAATCAAAGGAATAAAAGGCCACCGGTTAGACAACCAAATGCTCAAAGGTACACATCTTTCAATGGTTTCTGTCATTCTTGCAATAAGTGTTGATACAAAGTAATATAATGTAGAAGTAGAAGGAATCAAAATGTTCCATCTTTCTTTGGTCAATGCTTTAATTGCAAGAGAGTTGGTCATAGAGCAAGTGAGTGTAGAAGTCAAATGAGGACTGACTATAACAATGTTAGAATGTTTCAATCTTACAATGGCTACTGTTATACATGCAATAGATATGGGCATAATGCAGATCTAGAATGAATGGAAGGAATACTAGTTAGAGGAATGTTGTTTGGTACAATTGCAATAGACCTAGACACATTTCTAAGTTTTGCAGAAGCATAAACATGAAGAAGGATAATTCGGTAGAGAAGAATAAACCAGTACAAAAGGTTAATCTGATAGAGATAGTAAGAAGGAAATGAATAGGATTTGGATAAAGAAAGATGTAATAGACATTAAGGATATTTATGAAGTTACATTCAGTGCAGATGTTTCCTCTAGAAACTAAGATTAGAGCTTTAGCTTAGGGGGAGATTTATTGAAAATCATTTCTCCCATGCCAAAGGAATGGTGTTGATGCCTCAGCATGGAGATAAGAGTTGAAGATCAACTTTCTTAAGTATTTGGTGAAGATTGTGGTAGAAAATCTCCTAATGTGGAAGTTTGCGGAGCATTTGAAGATGATTGTGTATACAGAGAAAGGTTTGACAACTTTATTAGACAAGGCATTTATGGTGAATTAGGTTAAGTAAAAATAGGTTATAAGTGATTATACTTGATGAAAATTCATATTGCAATCAAATTTTCAAGCAAGAAAGAGTTGAGCAGTACAGTGAAAAGGAGATGAAAGCATCCCAAAGATTCAGTGCCTTCAAACCCTAGTGCCGCAAGCGAAGAAAATGTATTTTCTAGTTTGACCTATTTCGTTGTGAACTTTGCATTGAAGCCTTTGAATTTATTTACAATGGCTACACCGCAAGTAGTTGAGGTCTCTGAGAATCCATGACCTAAATTCAAGAGGTATCCTGATAAATCTATGAATGATGGTTTGGAAGGTGCTTTCTCACATATCCCATATGGAGTATTGCATACTAAGGATGTTAGGGCATACATCCATGTCAAGATGGAAGAATACAACCACACAAAGTTTAATGAGGTTTGGTTCAATGAACTAACTGGTGATGATTTTGAACTAAAATCAAAGTATGAAGCCTTGATGGAGAAGAGTCTTGATGTGTGGAATAAGTTTCTTGTTCTTTGTTATGTGGATGAATGGGTCAGATATACTCTGAGCAGACTCAATGATACATTTTTCTGGTTGGACACTCCACATTTGCTTAACAAAAAAGCAATTAGGTTTGTAACTAGTCTGTGCTCAACCAGACCTATGTCAATGCTCAAATCCATCAAGAATGAAGTTGTAATGGAGCAGACATGAGCCAAGTATGACAAAAGAGCTTTGGTTGTTAAAGATATAAACAACCTTGCTATAAAATATGCATTTGTGATGATTAGCTACAAGCTCTACTTTTCCAACAGGGAAAATTCTATGTTTGGAACCGCCCTTAACATAGCATACATGAGATGGTGGTGAATGGAGAAAACTTTGACTTGTGTGAATTTTAAAGATTGCAACTGTAACATCAGAAAATGTCCCCTTGGGGGCTTTTACCTCTTTAGGTTTAGCTCTGAAGTCTTTAGTGTGCATTTAGGATATTTTACATCATATTTCAATATCCTGATGAGAAAACCCCTAAGTGTCTTGACAAATAGGACCTAGGGGGACTACTTGAGATAACCCCTACCCAAAATAGGGGGGAGGACTTGGGCACCCGTGCCTGAGTCCTTCCCTATTTTGGAGCAGTCTCAATTTTTGGGTGTCATCTTGTGACCATTTTTTGTGTTCTATGCCAACACGGTAAGATTGAATTACGAAATTCTTGGTGGGAGTGTTGTAGTTGCATATAAAAGCATGTTTAGGCATTCATTTGTAAACTAGATGATTACTAGTAAGCTATTGTGTTCTTAAGGTGATTCAAGGCTTTCATTGTGTTGCAAGAGTAGATTTGTGTTTGTGTTTGCAAATTTGAGCATCTATTTCCTCATGGAATGAAAATCTTCTTCCTCTCATGAGATCTTCACTACAAGGTGACATTTGTTGTGTTTGTGATCATTTATTCATTTAGATTTTGTCTCTGCCTCACATGGGCACACACTCTCTATCTGACAGGTTGATGATGCACAACCCCCTCCCAAAGTTTTATGATTATAGGTTACAGGTTGACGATGCAGACAAAGTGAAGTTGCAGGAGGGCATGTTAGAGTGTCAAAATCACATAATAGCAGGAAAAAGAGCACCCTAGATTAGGGCACCTACTCATTAGTCCTCAAAGTTTCATGACGGGAAAATCTCTGAAACAATAGAAACAAGTTATAGACTAAGTTTCTAGATCTCGACAAAAAGAAATGCCTTGGACTTGGGTGCCTGCTCTTTTGTTCTTTGACTTTTCCACCTCAAAACCCTAAAAAAGGTGTATAATTATTTGTTATTTTACATCTTCCTGCAGAAGCATTTTATGTTATTCATCTGTTTACTGTCGTATTTGCATAATTAGGGTTTTGATGGATAATTGAGCATAAGAGAAGGAAAATTGATAATCAAATACCCTAATCCAAGTTTCCCTACATTTTTAAGTGACAAGGACCTGATAGTGCTCTTCCACTCGATCCAAAGGTCCTTGAATGTAATTGGTGAAAGGAGGATTCAAACCAAAACTAAACAATCCAAATTTTACTACATTACATTTTGGTGAACCCATGTTTTTATTGAATTTGGCACCTTGTTGATTGTTTTACTTCAAATTTGGGTTGATTTCATTCATTCATATAGTCATTCATCTTATAGCATTGAGAAAATTTCAAAAAATTTGTAAAATTTGAAAAATTTGAAAAAAAAAAACATTTTAGGGTTATTATTTTGCATCAATTCATTATAATTTCATATAATTTCTTATTTTTACATTATATCTGAGATAAATTACATAAAATTGCAAAAATTCAATAATTTGCATTGCATTTTCATCATAAAATTGCTAGGGTTTTGAAGAAATTTTGACAATTTTCATATAACCTAGTAATTCTAAAATCTAGGGTTTGTAGGCAAAATCTTCTTTCAGATTTTTCTACTTATTTAGAGACTCATTCAAATTTTTATTTTTATTTATTCTTGCATTTTGGTGTAAATTTGCATTTAGATTTCAAATATTTGCATTTTTGCATAGAAAATTTCAACAAAAAACTAGTAATTTTCATGCATTTTCATTAGATTTGCACTTGCATTTTGCATCTTAGGGTTTAGAAATCATTTTCAGATCTGAGTTTATTTCATTTTCATCATAAATCAGATTTCAAAACATTCATATAGCATTTTTTTTCAAGATCGCAAACCTAGGGTTTCAAAAACATTGATTTTCACTAGAATTGGCCTTATCGACCCCTTAGATATGCACTATAGGTGTGTTGTGAAGAATAGTTTTTCACAAATTTTCTGTTATCAGGGTAACTATTTTCTTCCTCTCCTAAAAATCTTCACAACACCCTTTTATCGGGCTCTTGTATTGAAAATTTGGTGAAAAACTACACATTTTTGCTATTTTTGCCCTAGGGTTTGGCCTAGTTTGCACTCCAAGTGTGTTGTAATAAATTTTATGGATTGATGTGACTGATATAATTGTTATTATTTTCTTTACCTCCCAAAATACTTCACACCTTCTCTTTTTCTAGGTCTTGGAAGTGAAAATCTATGAAAAATTACCTAATTTTGCTATATTTTCACTAGGGTTTGACCTTGAGTGGCACTACAAGTGTGTTGTGACATATATTTTAGCATTAAGTGGCTGTAATTAATGATATAATTTCCTTTACATCATCATTTTCTTCACAACACTCTTTGTCATGCTCTTTTGCATTGAGATTTGGTGAAAAAATTGCATATTTTAGCATATTTTCACTATATTTTGACTTGTCGTCATCTTAGATTTGCATCAAGAGTGTGTTGTGAAGGATTTTATTTCTGTATTGGACTCATATCAGACATATAATTTTCTTCCCCTAATCAAAATCCTTACAACACCTTTTGTTTCACTCATTTGCATTGAAAGAAAATACAAAAAATCAAGCATTCAGGTTATTTTTGCATATAGTTTTGCATTTGTCTTTTGCATACTTTTGGAAAAATTTCAAAATATGATTTTGCATTGATGTTACAAGACATTTCATTATGGTATCTTTATCTCGTTGCTCTTGGGTATCTTTACATGGATATATCAAAAACTTTGATAATTTCTACAAATTCCTTAATATGAATCCTCATGTTCTTACTTACTTACAAGCTATGTATCACAAGGATATCTTTAAATGCTCTTCATTTGAAATCCTTGACTATATATCTGATTTTGACAACTTCACATCTCTCATGAATACGTACCCTTGGGTAGTAGAAGATTTGATGAAACACATTAAGAATGATGAGAGTGAAAGTTCTCTCAATGCTTTGGATTTAATAGCTAAAACATATGATGATGACATAAAAAATGATCCCTCCTATGAGGATATCCTAGCACAAGAGGATGAAATCATTGACACATTCTTGACCATCACCCTACCCTCTTTGGAAAATGAAACATTAGTGGATAAAGGGTTCCTTTTCAAGAAGGATTCTTCATGGGAAGAAAAAGACTATCCACCTAATGATCATTTGGTGCATGAGACCTTAGTGATAATCCATTAGACCTTCCACCTTTGATTGAAAACACAAGAACCTTCAATGAGAAGACTATAGATATCTCTAGTCTAGCTAATGATACAACACCTTCCTCTCATCCCATTGCTCTCCCTAGCCAAAATGTAGCATTAGTGGATGAGAAAAAGGTCTCTTACATTAAATCCTTTAGGGGTGGATGTTGGATGCAACCAAGAGGGAAATGGTGTTAATTCAATATTGATTAATAAACTTTGTACCAGCATTCCTAAGATGATTGTCTGAGGGGCACCTAGTGCACCCTCTTGCTTAAAACTGGTGATTACTATTCAAGGCCGACCCTGGATCACATATATGACTATGCAAAGAAAATTGCTCCTAGAAACTGGGGTATTCAAAATGTGATTTCTTACACATACAACACCTATAATAATAAGCAAAGTAAGCAAGCACCTCATGTGCCTGTCCCTCTTCCATGTTCTCAACCTATGCTCCCTTCACCACCTTGCCTTACTCATAAAAATGGTCAAGAGTATGATCTTTTCAAACAGCTTCGTGCCACTCTGGCTAAGATCTCTCTTTGGGATTTGATACAAAGATCGCCTACATGCCATGGAATTCTCCAAGAAGCTTTACAAAAGGTGATTGTGCCACCTACTGTTAAGTTGAATGATGTAGTAGCCATATTAGATAGTATGCATGTGATAAGAATAGATATTCTCTTTCAACCACATGAATTACCATCAATTGAAGTTCAAAACCAATATGATCCTCTTATAATCTTTGTCACAATACACAAAACATTGGTTAAGAGAGCTATGATTGATAATGGATCGGCTCTTAATGTTTGTGGCATTGACTTATTACATAATATTAAAGTTGATACATCTACCATCAAGCCAGAACCATTAAGTATTCGTGGTTTTGACAATGTTGGACGACAATCCATAAGTACTATAACTTTACCTATACAAGTGGGACCTATGATTGTGCCTACCTTGATTCATGTCATGCCTAGTTCTTTATCTTACAACATGATTCTTGGTAGACCTTGGATTCATGCATTGGGGGAAGTCCCTTCCACTCTACATTGTTCAATCAAATTTATATTCACAGATAAAATTCATACTATTCATGCTGATCCTGAACCAGATAATTGTTTACACATTAAAATGCAAAAACTAGTTTACAATCATATGATCTTAAACAATTTGCGAGGTGAACCATCAATAAATATTGTTGTGCAAGACTCTCAACCATCGAATGCACTTGTTGGTGATGATTGGGGTTCATTAGATTTTAACCCTTGTAGTACATGGGAATACAAATTTAATAAACCTGACACATTAAAAGTCGCATCGATCTCCAAACAATCTTTTGAAACACCTCAGAAAAACAAAGTTTCCATGGTTAAAAATAAAGGTAATACCCTCACTTATACTACAAATTATGATACCTATGAGGCTTCACCTTATTTTAAAGCAATGGACTCTCTATATGGTCATGGATTTCAAATCTTGTACATAAATAATGACTATGTAGGTAATGGTTGTGTTGTAAATCAACAAGGAATTAGAGTACCTTTATAAGTTGCTGGAATTAACTACACAACCAGTATAGATACTGCTCTTTGAAACCCACCAAAGCCTCTTGTCATCCTAAACTTAATGTTAATACAATATTAAAACAACATGAGAGATATCCTAAATGTGTATGTTCTTAATGATGGTGCTACCAAGTAAGTATTTCTAACCCTTTATTTCTCTCATGATGTGCTTCTCCCATGAGGCGTTATGTGTTGTTTAGGCCTCCTGGGATACCAAGAGACTGCCTTTATTGTGACCTTCTTCTATTTGTATCATCATTCTTCTATATTGTCTCTCTCTCGCTAATTTCATTGTTGTGTGTTGTGTCTTACAGACATAGCATTGCGGTTGGTGACTTGGGGGCACCCTCCTACATGACTATCCCTGAGACACTTGTTTCTCCTATCTTATTTATTGTTTCCCTTCCTCTAGTGTTTCTATCTAGTGAGAGGATGATGAAAAGCATTTATACTGATGTGGACCTAGCGTCCCTTTCGCGAGAAATCAAAAATTGGACTTAGTTCCTAATATGATGATGGGGTTGTATATTCTATCTGACGCTTGGCTAGTGGAAGCACTTGTGCTTTCCACGTAGTGATTTTGATGGTGTTCTATCTCATTTACAAACCTTAACAATACTAATGCTCTGTGCACTTTGTTTGTCTTTGAATCTAGCCTTGGTGGTACTCAATTTGGAGATCTTCGTGATATAGCCCCACGGTTATCCTCGAACTTCGAATTTGTAGTATAACCTTGGCTCTTTGTATGGTTAATCATATGCATTGATGTTTTTTATCATGATTTTGTAGACACTAACATGTTTCTTGCAGGGATGTGTTTGTGGGAACATTTGGCGATCGTAAAGTGCATGTCACCTCTGGGGGGCATGGGCTTTGAGAAAGTCTATGTTCCCTTGTGTGTTTTCTTCCTACCTTAATGTGCTTGATATTGATGCATGATATCAACCACCTTAAGGTGGGGGCATATATAAGGTAAGTTGTTTGTTCTAGATGCTAGTAAAGTGTGTTTGAATAATCTTGAAATCCATTGCATATACTTTCTTTTCACCATAAGGCGTCTCCATGATGCGGGTGGGGTTGTATACTTTTGAGGTCATACCTTATTTTCACCATAAGGCATCTCCGTGATGTGGGTGGGGTTGTATTTTCAAAAGTCCTCTATGGAGGTGGGGAGCAGTTTTGTGACTAACTCAACCCTTAAGCGTGTCTTCTGCGATTGTTGTGGCAAAGCGCAATCGTCGGTGTGTGCCTGCGTGCCTGAGATAGTGTTCGACCAAGAAATAGGAATACTCCATCGCTTGTCTTCCATGTTTTCTCCATGTCTTCAAAGTGTGTGTTTCAGCATGCTTGCTTTGTTTGGTGTGTCTATTGCCCCATATGCATCCTACATTTTGGGAGGTTTTGTGTATCTTGTGTGTGTGTTGCCCCATGTATACAATTTAACGACCTGCGTGATGAGCACATCCTGTATTATGGGAGGTTTGTTTACTTTCTAGTAATTGCATTGGCATTTCATATATATGAGAAAAAGAAAAGAAAAGAAATCGTCTCTGTCTTCCATGCATTAATGTGTCTTCTATGCATTTACTATATTCTCCATGTTCTGCATGACTGTAACTATCTTCTCTGTGTTTTGCATGCCTGTTACTATTTTCTATGTGATTGACGTGTCTTCTCTGTGTTTGGTGTGTTTGCTTTGTTTGCGACCGTACTTTAATGCATGTATTGGACTTGTGTTTATACATACATTAAAGTGGGGGCTAAATGTAACATTAGAAAATGTCCCCTTGGGGGCTTTTCCCTCTTTAGGTTTAGCTCCTAGGTCTTTAGTGTACATTTAGGACATTTTATATCATATTTCAACATCTCGATGAGAAAACCCCTAAGTGTCTTGACAAATAGGACCTAGGGGGACTACTTGAGATAACCCATGCCCAAAATAGGGGGAGGACTTGGGCACCCATGCCCTAGACCTACCCTATTTTTGGGCAATCCCAATTTTTAGGTGTCAGCTTGTGACTGTTATTTGGGTCCTATGCTGACACGGTATTTGAATTACAAAATTCTTGGCGGGAGTGTTTGTATTTGCATATAAAATCATGTTTAGGCATTCATTTGTAAACTAGATGATTACTAGCAAGCTATTGTGTTCTAAAGGTGATTCAAGGCTTTCATTGTGTTGCAAGAGTAGATTTTTGTTTGTGTTTACAGATTTGAGTATCTAATTCCTCATGGAATAAAGAGCTTCTTCCTCTCATGAGATCTTCACTACAAGGTGACATTTATTATGTTTGTGATCATTTATTCACTTGGATTTTGCCTCTGCCTCACAAGGGCATGCACTCTCTATTTGACAAAGGTGTTTAGAACACTTAAGTGTCCTTCTAGGGATTGACTGAGGCAAGCTCCTAAACACCACAACCCCCTTCCAAAGTTTTATGATTTTAGTTTACAGGTTGATGATGCAAACAAAGTGAAGTTGCAGGAGGGCATGTTGGAGTGTCAGAATCATAGAATAGCAGGAAAAAGAGCACCCTGGACTAGGGTGCCTGCTCATTAGTCCTCAAGGTTCCGTGACGGGAAAATCTCTGAAATAGCAGAAACAAGTTACAGACTGAGTTTCCAGATCCAAATGAAAAGCAAGGCCTTGGACTTGGGCACCCGCTCTTTTGTCCCTGACTTTTCCACCTTGGAACCCCAAAAATAGGTGCATAGTTATTTGTTATTTTACATCTTTCTATAGAAGCATTTTTTGTTATTCATCTGTTTACTGCCGTATTTGCATAATTAGGGTTTTGATGGATAATTGAGCATAAGAGAAGGAAAATTGATAATCAAATACCCTAATCCAAGTTTCCCTACATTTGTAAGTGACCAATGACCTGATAGTGCTCTGCCACTCGATCCAAAGGTCCTTGAATGTAATTGGTGAAAGGAGGATTCAAACCAAAACTAAACAATCCAAATTTTTACCCTTTATAGAAACTAATGGAAAATTTGCAAAAGACAAAAGACTCCAAATATCCATTCAAATTTGGCACTCTAATCATATGTTTGATGTTCTACTTCTTGAATGAAGTCCCTAGAACCAAAAATACAATATGGCTATTAGATAGACTTGTAGCCTATCAAATCGGAGACTACCTTTTTGGCTTGGGTGATGCAGAAGCTCAAAAGAAAGCCCTCTAGGGTTTCTTCAAATATTTTCAAGAGAAAATGTAGGCAAGAGAGAGGATACCAAGAAAACTGGTAGAGAAGTATTAGAATGACATTACCTTTTTAGTAACAAAAGATGCATGTGTAATGGAGGTTGTTGAGCCTAGGACTATGTGGATACTAGAACTTGGTTATGACGTGCCTCTGGACCAAATAATTGGTCTAGAAATTATACTACTGAAAATTCCTAAGGATCCCAATGAAGAAAGATTTGGGGCATACCAAGAAAAATCTCTGAAAATTCACATGGAAAAGTCCATGCCCCAAACCAATAAGAAAATTCAAAATATAGTTAGAGTATGTTGAAAGCATAGGCATATCTAAAGAACAAGTACAACAAGCAAGAGCCAGAGTGGTGGACGAATTTGGTGATGCTGAGACTATAGTTCGCACAAAAAGATTAGGTAGAATACACACCTCTAGCCACTAGTGAAGTGAAGAGAAAGGGGACTAGTACCCCTATGAAGCATACTAATGCTCTGGTAAAGGTGAAATCCTCTCCGATGAAGCCAACAAAAAGATTTTCTATCTCCTCTAATACATCTACTAAAGCCTCTAGAGTCATACTAGCAACCACCTCTAAGAAGAATGAAGCAGCCAATGCTTCTATAAAACAACAACCTGCAAGGAAGAGAAGGGTTATGGGAAAATTAGTTAGAAAGGACTATGTGATTCATGATGATATTGAGGAAGGAGTGGAAGAACCTAAACTTATCTGGAAAAGGATGAAAGATGCTTCACAAGTGAAGTAGGTTCCAAGAGATAAAAGACTTAGATTATAGAATCTAAAAGTGAAAAAGTTTAGAGAAAGAAAAGGAAGTGTTGGTCGAGCATATGAAGAAAAAGAAGAAAGGAGAGTCAAGCAAAGAGCCTTCGGTTGAAAGTCAAATGGAGGAACCACTAAAACTAGTAAGTCCTCACTCTCCAATGAGACTAGATACTCTAATGGTAAATATTGCACAACATGATGCTTTAATAGGTACTGCAAATCTATATAATGAAGCTAATGATGTAGACAGGGCCACTATAATTGAGGCAATTATAAAGTATAACATAATATTTGAAGTTGATATGAAAGATATTGCTAGTCAAGTTCTTGCACAAGTGTGGAAAATTCTAATGGATAGAAGAGGAGAAGAATTTGAGGAAGAAGGGAAAATAAAATAATTTTCTTTGAAAAGCATTAATTTTTCTTTGACAGAAGAGAATAAGGCCACATTGGCTAAGTTATACTCAAAAGAACTGAGAACAAAGCAAAGAGTAAACACTCTCATGAGTAAAGACAAAGATGACTTTGACAGACTACAAAAGGAATCTATAGACAAGGTTTCTGACCTCCCACAAAGGTTGGGTATGACCCACGAAGGCAAAGAAGACGAAGAACCTACCAAAGACAACACTACTTACGAAGTTGATGCTCAATTTGAGCATGCAGATGTCAACAATTCTTTGAAAGAAAAGAGGGAAATAGAGGATGAAATAAATGTAGTAAATGTTTTTGTTACCTCACCTACTCTTCTAAAAAACAAAGTAGATACTGAAGAGATGGGAGAGCCATCAAAAGATAGGACATTTGAAGAAATAGAAGAACAAAATGAGACTATTGTAGATCAAGCTGGTAACATTCTGGATAATGCCTCTATTCGAAGAAATGAAGAAGGAGAAGTAGTACATGATTGAAATCATCCTCTCGAAACTCCTAACTCTCAATTGAGATTTGAAGAGGAGAAAAAGGATAATACTGGTGAATTCTCTAGAGACTCTCCATTAGATTCCATCAAAGAATTTTTGGCAAATAAAGACAATCACAAATCATGTCTTCATCGCAATTGCTGCAATTACCATCCTTAGATGGACATATTTATTTATCTAATATTTCTCCATTGTAAAAACTTCAGATGGGAATAATCTTTCAGGCAACTGCTTAGGAAGAAATTTTAGAGTCCCGCATAGAAGGTACTGAGCTAATAGATGAAGCCATTAACGGCGTGGTTCGGTGGTTAAGTCACTTGGTTGTAGTGGTGGCCACCAAGGTTCAAACCCTCACTATGCCAACAAGCTCACAGGCTTTATGCCTTTGATGGGCCAACGAGCTCGCGAGTTTGAAGCGTTCTTTCTAGGGGATGAGGTCTCCCATGTTTTGGTCTCACCAGTTCATAGCTATGGGCAAAAGAATTGTCATGGATCCAGAGGGTGTGTCACACTAGCCTCACTGATCACATTAAAAATTTTACCAGGTGCATTAAAAAAATGAGCTGATAGATGAAGCCATGAAAGTTTTTGAGAAGAGGTGTAGTCATGGTAGGAGGGTCCACAGAGTGAACTATCCAGGCCATGTAGCAAGAGTAAACACAATGGAAACAACTCAAAGATATGAAGCAAATATAGATTCAGTAATTCAGTATATCAAAGAATTCAAATACAAATGGGTCAGCAACATGCAAGCATGCAATTCGGCTCACAAGCCTAATTATAGAATATCAGAATAATCAAGACTTAGCTTTGAAGTTCCTTCGCTCAAAGATCTAGACTAAGGGTTATGAATCAATTGCTAACTACTTTCCTAGGGATCTATTATATCCTTATATATCATCTCCAGTACAAAATATTCCTCCGCGTCGGCCAAGGAAGATCACAAACTCCAATGAAGAGCTGTAACATGTGTACATAGATAGGTCAGACCTAATCATGAAGAGCTCCTCTACAAATGAATGGAATGATGTACTGATCTTAGGGAAGGTCGGCCATGAACCAAATATCATTGAATGATGTGTCATTAGGCTCCACAAGTCGAGGAATGCTCCGCAAGCCTTCTCCTTTAACTAATTATCAGAGATTGTTAGAATGTTTTGTTATGAGAAAACAATCAATCTTCTGATAGAAATATATTTCCGGTAACTGGTCCAAATGTTCTGAATTCTGGATATGATGTATATGGATGAATCTAGATGCTAAGTCTATCTCCACAAGATGTAAAATACAATTGCAGTAGAATGCGGACCAAAATACAGAAATTGCTACTGACTAAACTACCTGAACTAAACTAGAAAATGAAAAGAAACAAGTTGAACTACAAATAAATTGAAATGCAAATGTTTTTAGTTGATGCAAGATTGCTCTTGAACCAAGGATGCTCCTGGATCAGACATCCAAGGTTATTGAAAAAGTGAGTCCCCTCACTTTGCTGGGGCTAGGAAAGAACCAAGATGGTCCACCTTAGCCTGAGAAATCCATGATGAATCTTCTTCTAGTCCATCTTTTCACTTCACAAGGTATTCTTTGTATTGTCTTCCTCTGGTGCTACATCCAACTCTGCTATCCAAGATGTCTTTGATCTACTTCGGTGCTTGTTGTGGTAATTGCTTCTTCAAGTCCTCTTCCATGCTGTCACTAAACTCTGCTTCACGATATTGATATAGGTCTACAATGTTGAAAATAGGTGATATACCCAATGTCTCTGGTAACTCCACTTCATATGCATTTCTTGAATCAAATTTTTTGAGTATCTTACAAGGTCCAAACTTCTTCATCTTCAACTTGTTATATGTTCCAACTAGAAATCTCTCTGTTCTCAAGTACACCATCACTTCATCTCCTACTGCAAATTCCTTATGTCTTCTCTTCTCATCTGCCTTTTCCTTATACTTATTGTTCATATCTTCCAAATGCCTCTTTACCTGATTATGCATTGTCTTCATGTGATCTGCAAATTCTTCTGCTTCTGTACTTCTCTTTTCTTTTGTACCCATGTCTCTTAGTTCTGTCACTCCTCTAGGATGCACTCCCGTAACAATCTCAAAAGGTGTTCTTCCGGTACTCCTATTTACTGAATTATTGTATGCAAATTCTTCTTGTGAAATAATTAAATCCCAACTTCTTGCTTTTTCTCCAACCAAACATCTCAACAAGTTTCTAAAACTCATATTCACTACCTCTGTCTATCCATCAATCTGTGGATGAAAAGATGAACTAAAATTCAAATTTATCTTCATCTTCTTCCAAAGTGTCTTCCAAAAATATCCAAGAAATCTAGCATCTCTATCTGAAACTATGCTCTTAAGTAATCCAGGCAATCTCACAATGTCCTTGAAAAATAGGTTAGCTACTTGCACTCCATCGGTTGTCTTCTTACAAGGTATGAAATGAGCCATCTTTAATAATATGTCAACCACTACAATTATTGAATCATGTCCTCTCTGTGCCTTAGGCAATCCCATCACAAAATCCATACTTATGTCTTCCCAACGTCTCTCTGGTACTGTTAAAGGTTTATACAATCCAGTATTCTAACTACTCCTTTTTGCAATTTGATAAACTCTACAACTTTGGACAAATCTCCAAACATCCTTATGCATCTAAGGCCAAAAGTAATTTTCACTCACTAATGGCACTGTCTTGTCAATTCCAAATTGTCTTGCCAATCATCCACTGTGTTATCTCTCATTGAACTTCTAGGTATGCATAACTGATTTCCTCTTAACAACATATCCTCCTGAATGAAATAGTCCAACCATTTACTCCTATCTATCACAACAGGTTCCTTACTTGCATTCCAAGGTTCTACAAAATTAGTGTCTCCCACATACATATGCTTCAATTCATCAAATCCTAACACTTCAAATCTCATCTCTGTCAACAAGTTTCTTCTTCTACTTAACAGATCAGCAATTGTGTTTGATTTTCCACTCCTATGTTTCAACACAAAAGTATAACTCTGCATGAACTCTACCCATCTCATATGTCTCTAATTCAACTTACCTTGACTATTCAAATACTGTAAAGCTTGACGATCTGTATACAACACAAACTCCTTAGGCAACAAATAATGTCTCCACTTCTTCAAGGCTTGAATTATGGTATAGAACTCTTGATAATAAACTAAATATCTCCTCCTTGCATCATTCAACTTCTCACAAAAATATGCTATAGGTCTACCTTCTTGACTTAATACTACTCCAATTGTGCTCCCACTTGCATCACAATCAACTTGAAATACCTTATTGAAATCTGATAATGCCAAAACAGGTTGCTCTATCACCTTTTGCTTCAACAACTCAAAACTTTTATCTGCTCCTGATGTCCAATTGAAATCTTTTCTATCACCTCTCATTATCTCTGTCATAGGGTTACAAACTGAACTAAAATTTTTGATGAACTTCCATTAGAAACTAGCCAATCCATGAAATTATCTAACCTCTCCAATGCTCTCTGGTGTAGGCCATTCAACAATTGCTCTTACTTTTTTAGGGTCCATCTTCAATCCTTCTGCAGAAATCACAAATCCTAAGTACACTAGTTCCTCCTCAATGAAACTACACTTCTTGATGTTTATCAGTAATTTCTCCTCTCTCAACCTCTACAAAACTTGTCTAAGGTGCCACAAATGTTCTCCTTTTGTCTTACTAGAAATCAAAATGTCATCCAAATATAGAATCACAAACTTACCCAAGAATTTCTTCAAGACTTCATTCATCAATCTCATGAAAGTACTCAGTGCATTTGTCAATCCAAAAGGCATCACTAACCACTCATACAGTCCTTCATTTGTCTTAAAAGTAGTCTTCCATTCATCTCCTTCTCTAATTCTGATCTAATGGTATCCACTCTTCAAGTCTATCTTTGTGAAATATCTTGCTCCACTCAAACAATCCATGATATCATCCATTCTAGGTAAAGGAAATCTATACTTAATGGTGATCTTGTTTATTGCTCTAGAGTTAGTACACATTCTCCATTCTCCATCTTTCTTTGGTGTTAACACTGCAGGTACTACATAAGGACTCAAAATTTTTCTGACCAAACCTTTCCCCAACAACTCTTGTATTTGTCTATTCAATTCTTCATTCTCTGTCGGTGTCATTCTATGTGCTGCTTTGTTAGGCAAACTAGCTCCCGGTAGAAGATCCATGTGATGACTGATACTCCTTATAGGTGGTAATCCTTCAGGTACATTATTTTATATGATGTCTTCATACTCTTTTATCTCCTCCGGTTGTAATTCTTCAGTCTACTTCTTCAATGTTTCAGGCTTCTTAGGAATCAAAGCATAACACATATTCTCATGTCTCATACTATCTAGAAATTTTCTTCCATCTACCAAACAGATTCTAGCATTCCCACATACTTCACTCTTAGGATCATCTTCCAAAGGAATCAAAGTAATTCTCTTCCCATTTGATGTTATAGAGTATGTATTCTTTCTACCATCATGTATAGCTTTTCTATCATACTACCAAGGTCTACCCAACAAGATATGACATACATCCATAGGCATAATATCACACAAAAACTTCATCATGATAAGATCCAATATGAAATTTCACCAAACATTGTTCACTCACCAGTACCTTATGATCATCCTAAATCCATGCTATCTGATAGGGCTTAGGGTGTTTTAATCTCTCCAACTTCAACTTAGTCACCATCTCCTCTAAAACTAGGTTATCCGAACTACCACTATCAATTACAACTTTGCAACACTTACCTCCTGATTTGCATCTGGTTTTGAACAAACTTTTCCTCTGCGGCAGTTCCTCATTTGTCTTTGTTTGAAATAGTGCTCTCCTCATCACAAGTGATTCTCCCTTTTCTGGTTTACCAACTAAACTAGGTGATCCAATAGGTTGTTCTTCCACATAGGCTACTCTTCCACTATTCCCTATCTTCTTGCTTGTACTACCCTGATTACATTCAAACGCTCTATATCCTTCACTTCCACACTTGAAACAAGTGCCTCTGAATGTTCTCGTATCAAATCCTCTTCCCTCTCTTCTATATCCTTCATTCTGGTATGCACTAGGGTTTCCTCTTTTGTCATCTCTCCGATATGTACTATTATCTCTGTCATCCTTCATAAATGTATTGTCAAACTTGTTCTACTCTAGATGTTTTATGTCTCCTCTGGAAAATGTTCTACCTCTCTATCTTTGATCATGCCTTTTGTTCAACTTCTCTTCAACTTTCAGGGCAAACTGATATGCTTCTTCTAGATATGTCATTCTCACTAGACTTAGTTCTTCTTGAATGTTCAATCTCAGTCCATTGATGTATCTGGCCACTTTCTCCTTGCTTTCTTCACTATATCCTCTCCTTATGATCATCTTATGAAATTCTTCAATGTAGTCCTTCACAAATTTCTCCTTTTGTCTCAAGTTCTACAATCTTTTCAACAGTTCTAACTCACAGTTAGCAGGTATGAATTGATTCTTCAATTTTGTCACCATTCTATCCCACTTTGTAATCATTTATTTTCCTTTTCTATTTCTTTCCAACTGAACTTCTTTCCACCATATAGCAGCATGTCCTTACAACTTTATCTTTACAAATTTCACCTTCTCTAGATCTTCAACTTCCTCATATTCAAAGTATTCTTCCATGTCATTTATTCAGTCAATCAATTCTTTAGGGTTCAAATTACCAGTATAGTTTAGCACATCAACTCTAGGTCTCTTTCCAATCTTTGAAATAGATCACAACATCTTGACTTGATCTGATTCTTCTTCTTCATCACCTCCTAGGGTTTTGCCAATTTGTTCAACAGATTGAAATTCTTCTTCATCATCACTTTTGACATTAGGTCTTGATGTCAATCCTTTTCAACTATCTTCTTCAACAACATTTAAATGAATTCTCATTGTTTTCATCATTTCCATCATCTCATCCATTCTACTAGCCATTGTTCCAACAGCAACAACTCTCCTCGGTGGCATTCTTCATAGGATCAAGTGCAAACTATCTCAAGTTCAACGATTGGGCTATAGGGTGACAACTACCTGACAATCGGTGAGCGGTTGTGACACAAGTAACCTGCCTCAATTTAGGGATCTGTCCACAACAAGATCTTATGAAATTACTTCACCAATTTCACTCAATTCACTCCCAAAGATTCAAACTTTTGCTTTGATACCACTTGGTGCAGTCACTGTAGGAGGGTCCACATAGTGAATTGTCGAGGCCCTGTAGCAAGAGTAAACACAATGGAAACAACTCAAAGATATGAAGCAAATGCAGATTCAGTAATTTAGTATATCAAAGAATTCAAATACAAATGGGTTGGCAAAATGCAGGAATGTAATTCAACTCACAAGCTTGATTACAGAATATCAGAATACTTAATATTTAGCTTTGAATTTCCTTCGCTCAATGATCTAGACTAAGGCTTATGAATCAATCACTAACTACTTTCCTAGGGATCTATTACATCCTTATATATCATCTCTGATACAAAAGATTCCTCCGCGTTAGCCAAGGAAGATCACAAAATCTAGTGAAGAGCTGTAACATGTGTACATGGATAGGTCAGACCTAATCATAAAGAGCTCCTCTGCAAATGAATGGAATGATGTGCGGATCTTAGGGAAGGTCGGCCACAAACCAAATATCATTGAATGATGTGTCATTAGGCTCCACAAGTTGAGGAATGCTCTGCAAGCCTTCTCCTTTAGCTAATTATCAGAGATTGTCAGAATGTTATATTCTGAGAAAACAACCGATCTTCTGATAGTGACATCTTTCTGGTAACTGGTCCAAATGCTCTGAATTCTGGATATGATGTAGATGGATGAATCTAGATACTAAGACTAGCTCTGCAAGATGTGAAATGCAACTGTGGTAGAATGCGAACCAAAATACAAAAATTGCTACTGATTGAACTGCTTGAACTAAACTAGAAAATGAAAAGAAACAAATTGAACTGCAAACAAGCTAAAATGCAAATGCATTTGGTTGATGCAAGATTTCTCTTGAACTAGGGATGCTCCTGCATCAAAAAGATAGTGCCTAATATTAAGAGAGATGTCTCTTTGTCTCCTCCATTTGAAATGACAAAACTAATGGAGTCTGTAAATAGTCACTTTAAATCTTTTGAAAAAGCAACAGAGAAGAAGGTCAGGGAAGAATATGATAATATGAGGCTAATAGAATTGACAGATAAGTGCTCCAAGGGACACATTTTGTTAGATAATAGTTTAAAGAATAGTCAGAATACCATAAGTGATGCCAATGCATTATATCAATTTTGTTTATCCTTTCCCATAACCACTAAGGAAATAAAAGACAAAATTGAAGGTCTTGAGATGCAATTGGTAAAAATCTCCAGAACCTATGATCCCTTAAAGGACATAAATGGAAATTTAAGAGCAGAAGTGGAAACAACTTATGCCCTAATAAAACGATTGCAAAGTCAAAAGGAGTCTATAAAGGACCAAATGAGTCAGCTGAGAGAGATAATCATTTTTAAGATGGCTTCTCTGATTGGTTTGTTAAGAGAGGTTGAAAAAATTGGGAAGATGATAGAGGCTCCTGCAATAATGAATAAAGCAGAAGAATTACTCTTGCAGATAAATGGATAGATACATATATTATACTATGCAAAGGTACAGTGGGACTCAACAGTAATTCAATTGAAGAATATCTATAAAGACATCTTTCCTACAAATCAATAAGTTTTTCATTTTATGATTTCATGTATATATATGCGGAAGGTTAGAAGGAAACAATAATGATATCTTGGGGTATAGAAATAAGATAGTAAGGAGGAGTGTGATGTAAAGAAAATTTAAATAAGTTTTTGATTTGGAAATAGTCCCTTTTCCATTGATGTCAAAGGAGGAGAGAAAGCAATGTGAAAAAGATGCTTTGGGAGAGAGAGTGGTGCAGTGCACCTAGGATGTTCTTAAGTCAAATATTTTAAAAATTTTGTTTGTTGAAGACTATGAGGTTTTGAAAATAATATATTAAAACCTTCTAAAGGCTTGGTCATATAGTGAAGGCCTAGAATAGGCCATTTCTCTAGTGAATTCTACAAATTTACTAAGACTAGATCAATCTATTTTTAAATAGTTAGCTTTTTTGTGAAAACAGTCAGTTTTAGGCTATTTTTAGCCTTTTCCCATGATTTGGGAGCTTTGTAGTGAGGAAATTATAAAAAAACATATAGTCTTGTCCTCTCTCATGTCGAGGCATGATGGTGACAGGTTGTCATTGATGACAAAAAGGTGTTTGGTCCTGCATAATCAGGAGTTGTTCATTCAATCAAGATAAGTGTGTTGATCATGTATTAGGATGTTTTCACAAGATGCCTGATGTCTTCAAAAGATGCTTGTTCAAGCAAGGAAATTATCTTCATAATTGATATTACTTCAGTGGAGGTTATGTTGTTCATGAGAGTTCATCCTCATCATATGTTGGTCATGACAAGACATAGTATTGATCTTCAATTTGGTTGGCAAGTACATATCATGTTTGGTTATGCAGTGTAGAGGTACATACTTGTTAAAGGATCAGTGTTGTGAAGTTGACTTTTAATGAAGTTGGTATTTTGAGTAATCAGTTATATTGGTATTCTCCAAAACAAAGTATTCAGTGATCTTCATGCTTTCAGGGCAAGGTTTATGCTTCTATGTTCAAGGTTTATCATTCATTGTGTTAAGGTGATATCATATCTTATGTTGAGACCAGTGGTTAAGTGATCAAAAGAGTGCTAAAAGGAATCTTTAGTTTGTTATTACTATCAGGGGATCAAGAAATTTAGATGACATATTCCAGACTTGATATATGTTGGTGGTATTATTTTTTAGGATTTTGTATAACCTAAATTCTATACCTTCAAAATCCTAAATATCTTCTAAATTATACTCCTCACTGTTTTATTTACATTTTTATTTTTAAACAGTGACTCCCTATAGAAGGTAAAGTCACTTAAAGTGACTCATCAAAGGGACTCCATAACATACTATCACCAGCCCCTTTTGCTCTTTTTACCGATAGAGCAAGTCTTCCACATTAGCGGGCAAAAGCTTATCAAAGGCTATGAAGTGGGCGGGATTTCAAATGTGTTTGAATTTAAGATTTCACCGCCAAAAGTCTAAAAGGGCACGGGTTTGTGTGAGCCCAAATGCATTTAGAAAATGCTATTTTTTTCTTCCTTGAAAATTGGTGAGGAGTTTAGAAATTCTTAAAGCAAAGATAAAAAGTTTCTTTTTAAAATTTAGTAATTGCCTTCAAATTTTTGGTTGATATTTTTTTGTCATGAATATAAGGAGTTTGTTTCTAATAAGGAGATTTTTATGAAGAGTTTTTTGTAAAGAGACAAACATCAAGATTTTGTTTTTTTGAGGAGATTTTCTTTTAAGAAAATTGGTGAATTTTTTTTGATATGAAGGATCATTTTTGAAGAGAAGATAAACAAATTTTTGTGGAAGATTTTTTTAAGTGTTAAGATGATCTTATTTTTCCTTGTCTTCATACAAAGGAAATCCAAAGAAAGATTGAAGATACTCTTGCAGATTGAGAAGAAGAAGAAGCTCAAGGATTTTGAATGTAAAAGCTTGGAAGTTTTTAAGGAAATTTTTTTTACAGATGATTTGTTTTGAGATGTGGAATATGAAGATTTATTCAAGATGGAAATTGAAAAGAAAATGATTTTATTTTGAAGAAATGTAGTTTGTTGCAGGACAAAAAGAGGATACAAGAAGAGTCTTTATTTTACAGGGCATTGATTAACATTATTTAAGATTTCATAATATTGTAAATTAAATTTTTCTTCTTGCAGATGGATTTTTTATTGTACAGATATTATTTTTGTAAGATGTTTACAGAGAAGAGAAAATGAAAAGATTTTTTTTGAGACATTGAAGAAAATATGAAGAGGATTTTTGCAGAGGAAAGGAATACGAAAAGATATTCAGAATTTGTATATAATGGTTTTAAAAGTACATTGACAGTGTGAGTGTGAGTGGTGATGCAGATCAGAAAAAGTGTTGTTGAAGTGTATCCGGATATAGAGGATTGATTTTGAATATCTGAGTTGGTACATGATTTGCGTTGATGAAATAGAATGGCCATTTGACAGACACATGAGACAATAAATGTTCTGTATTGAAATAGAGAAACCCTCTGAATTAGTGTTTTCAGTTTGTTTCGTAATAGGAGTTGGTGCTCCTTAAAGCCGGTGCTTCTAAACAGTATGCCAGTGAGGCTTGTAGGTTAGTGAGACCTCAATAGTCAGTGAGACATAATATTTAGCCAGTGAGGCTTTGTAAGATGTTTTCAAAGTTAAGCCAGTGAGGCACTTCATGAGTGGTTTTTCTACCCAGAGAGGGTTTTCCACTCCAGCAACTCTTGTGTTAATGATATGCTTCTATGTGTGTTTTTGCTTTTATGTTAAGATTTATCTCTATGTGGTCCTGCACATAATTGTCACTATCAAACTTGTACATAGTTTATTGATGACTTTCTCTTTCTGAGTCTTGTAAATCAAAAGTTATAATAAGTTGAAAAAAATCTACACAACACTGATTCACCCCCCTCTCAGTGTTGTCTGAACTCCAAGAATTGGTATCAGAGCTAGTTTCCCTCTTGCAGCTTAATCAGCTTGGGTAGGTCCTGTGTGTGGAGTTCAATGGGTAAGTGCAGGAGAAATAAGAACATGAGAAATAAGAACATGAGAAATGGTAAGATTCTTTCTAGTCAGAAGACACAAAAGAAATTATTCATATCAAATCCAGATGTTGATATAAAGACAGTTGATAAAAATGTTCTCCAAGTTGAATCTGATATTGTGTTAGAAGAAAATGTTTCAGATGTTCCTCAGTTTGATGGTTCAAATTTTCCAGTTTGGTATGTTAGAATGCAAGTGTATTTATCCTCCTTAGGATATGATGTTCTAATGTCAGTTGAGAATGGTAATTCTTCAAATAACAAAGAGGCTCTTAAATGGAATCATATAGCCAAGAAGGTTATTCTATCTAGTTTATCTAATGATATTTCTTGTAAGGTTATGCAGTTTGAAACAGCTCAAGATATCTGGAAAGAACTAATAAGAATTTATCAAGATAATGATAAAGAAGAGGACACTCTGGTGTGTGAGGAAAGTGGCAATGAAGGAGTTGAAGTTCAAACTCAATCAGATTCAGAAGAAGCTAGCATCACAAGTGATGATGATCAGGATTATGAGATTGATATGGAAGGTGAGCTTATTTGTGCTCTTGGTGAGATCAAAGAACTCAGAATGGAGAATAAAAGGTTAAAGTTGCAACTTCAAGAGGAAAAGGAATCCAAGATAAAAGTTCTTTCAAATCTTCAAGATGTAGAAAAACAGATAATAGATTTGAAGACTCAAATTGCAGAAGTTAAGAAAATAAAAGAAGATGTCAATAATCAACTAAAGGCCAAAGAAGTTGATTGTGAAAAGTATGAATCTGAAATAATCTTTTTAAGAAAGGAGTTAGAAAAGGCTTCCTCTAAATTACACAAGAATTTGTTGTTTGAAAACAATATTGAAAAAGGGGAGTGTTTAAAAGCCAGGCAAACTCTCAGAAAGAAAATTGATCTTCATGCTAGTGCTCTTGAAGATAAAGAGAAGACAGAAACTGAAATAAATGTCAAAGATGAAAAGCATAATCAAAGAAGAAGAAAAAATGCTCCTGTTAGACAAGCATACATGTATAGGTATAATTATTCTCTTAATGGTCATTGTTATGCTTGTAATCAATTTGGACACAAATCAGTTAATTGCAGAAGGAATACTGATATTGTTTGTTACAAGTGCAATAATATTGGACACATTCAAAGAAACTGTAAAATGAATAGAATGTTTGATCCTACATGGAAGCATAACAAAATTGCTCAGGAGATGTCAAAAAGGTATCAGTCATTTGGTTATAACATAGTTTGTTATAATTGTAATTCTTTTGGGCATAAGGCACAGTTTTGCAGGAATAAATCTAGAGCAGACACCTTGAGCAAAGAAAAGAAAAGGTTTATACAGGTTTGGAGAAGAAAACAAAGTCAGGACAAGAAGGATCCTAAACTTGTACATCTTGCACAAGTTACATCATTAGTTGGATAACTGAGAGCATGAAGTAAGGGGAAGTTGTTCATGATCTATCAATTATCCCCAAGAAGTTATAGAGGAGATCAGTTGATGTTTATCTTGTTTTGTTTATCATGCTTGCTTGATAATGTTTCTGATGTTATTGAGTTTCAGTGTATGACAATGATATAGGTGTTCATTGGCTTATTATGATTTCAAGGTATTGAAAAATGTTTCAGGAGTTCAAAATGCACAAATTGTTCAGGTTGAATTTTCATGGTATTGCAATCCAAAGTGTTTTGGAAAGTGTTGTTGCAATAATATCTTGTTTTGAATGATGAAGTCAAGAGGCAAGAGTTCTTGTTGATTACAGTATGTTTCAGATATGATTATGTATATATCATTTTTTTGCTAGAGTGTTGTATATCAGATTTGACAGTATAATATGTGCAGGAACAGAAAGATGGTTTGTCAACAAGTTGGTCTGTCAAGAAAAGGTGTCAGAATATGCAGGACGATAGTTCATATCAGGAAATCAGTTTGAAGATTATATCTATTACTTTGTTGAGTTATGTTTTATGACATGTACCTTGGAGCTTTCAGGTGATTTGAAGATAGTGTCTTTCTCATTAATTTGGTTTAGAAAGTTTTGTTCAAATTATCTGGTGATTTCAGGTATGAGCTTCAAGTTATGACAATCTAGAGTTTCTTATGACATTGATGGTGAATCTTGTTTTTTCTTCAAATCAGAGGCAAGTAAAGGTTTTATCAAAAATGGTCATCTTGGCATCTGTGTGATGAGGGGTCTACATGATTTTTGCTTGCAAAATTGTTCATCAAAGAGTATTGGTATGTTTATGATTTTCTTTGCAAAAGTGTTCAGAAGGTTGATTGTCAGTAAATGGATGGTATACTTCAGGTTGATATGTTGCTTCAGGACTAATTCAGGAAGTGGATAAGTGCTGAGTTGAGTTGAGTTATGTTGGTTAGTCTTGTCAGTGTTTATCAATGGTATTTTTGAGTAGTGATTTGTTTGTGAACTTTAACACATAGGAGATCTTGGAGATTTGTTATTTCAGGTCAAAAAGGTTGTTGATTGAAGAAGAACTGTTTGTTTTGAAAGTTTGTGATGTTATCAGGAGTGTCTCAGTCTGCATCTTCATAGTGATATTGTAATAAGAAGTGGTATTGTGCTTCAGATATAAGTTTTATGGTATCTTTCTGCTCTCATGTTTAAAATGTTAATGTTCAAAATTAGTTTAGCAAAATTGCATTCAGTACCTTCAATACTTTGAAAGACAAGTGGTTCTAGTTTGATAACAGGAGTTTAACATCTTTTAGTGGAGTTATTTTCTCAGGGGGAGATAATTGTCTTTGTCATCAAGATGTCAAAAAGGGGGAGAAAGATAAATTGCATCAGGTGGTTTCGCCATCAATGACAAAGGGGGAGATTGATGGTGACAGGTTGTCATTGATGACAAAAAGGTGTTTGGTCCTGCATAATCAGGAGTTGTTCATTCAATCAAGATAAGTGTGTTGATCATGTATCAGGATGTTTTCACAAGATGCCTGATGTCTTCAAAAGATGCTTGTTCAAGCAAGGAAATTATCTTCATAATTTATATTACTTCAGTGGAGGTTATGTTGTTCATGAGAGTTCATCCTCATCATATGTTGGTCATGACAAGACATAGTATTGATCTTCAATTTGGTTGGCAAGTACATATCATGTTTGGTTATGCAGTGTAGAGGTACATACTTGTTAAAGGATCAGTGTTGTGAAGTTGACTTTTAATGAATTTGGTATTTTGAGTAATTAGTTATATTGGTATTCTCCAAAACAAAGTATTCAGTGATCTTCATGCTTTCAGGGCAAGGTTTATGCTTCTATGTTCAAGGGTTATCATTCATTGTGTTAAGGTGATATCATATCTTATGTTGAGACCAGTGGTTAAGTGATCAAAAGAGTGCTAAAAGGAATCTTTAGTTTGTTATTACTATTAGGGGATCAAGAAATTTAGATGACATATTTCAGACTTGATATATGTTGGTGGTATTATTTTTTAGGATTTTGTATAACCTAAATTCTATACCTTCAAAATCCTAAATATCTTCTAAATTATACTCCTCACTATTTTATTTACATTTTTGTTTTTAAATAGTGACTCCCTATAGAAGGTAAAGTCACTTAAAGTGACTCATCAAAGGGACTCCATAACATACTATCACCGGCCCCTTTTGCTCTTTTTACCGATAGAGCAAGTCTTCCACATTAGCGGGCAAAAACTTATCAAAGGCTATGAAGTGGGCAGGATTTCAAATGTGTTTGAATTTAAGATTTCACCGCCAAAAGTCTAAAAGGGCACGGGTTTGTGTGAGCCCGAATGCATTTAGAAAATGCTATTTTTTTCTTCCTTGAAAATTTGTGAGGAGTTTAGAAATTCTTAAAGCAAAGATAAAAAGTTTCTTTTTAAAATTTAGTAATTGCCTTCAAATTTTTGGTTGATATTTTTTTGTCATGAATATAAGGAGTTTGTTTCTAATAAGGAAATTTTTATGAAGAGTTTTTTGTAAAGAGACAAACATCAAGATTTTGTTTTTTTGAGGAGATTTTCTTTTAAGAAAATTGGTGAATTTTTTTTGATATGAAGGATCATTTTTGAAGAGAAGATAAACAAATTTTTGTGGAAGATTTTTTTAAGTGTTAAGATGATTTTATTTTTCCTTGTTTTCATACAAAGGAAATCCAAAGAAAGATTGAAGATACTCTTGTAGATTGAGAAGAAGAAGAAGCTCAATGATTTTGAATGTAAAAGCTTGGAAGTTTTTAAGGAATTTTTTTTTACAGATGATTTGTTTTGAGATGTGGAATATGAAGATTTATTCAAGATGGAAATTGAAAAGAAAATGATTTTATTTTGAAGAAATGTAGTTTGTTGCAGGACAAAAAGAGGATACAAGAAGAGTCTTTATTTTACAGGGCATTGATTAACATTATTTAAGATTTCATAATATTGTAAATTAGATTTTTCTTCTTGCAGATGGATTTTTTATTGTACAGATATTATTTTTGTAAGATGTTTACAGAGAAGAGAAAATGAAAAGATTTTTTTTGAGACATTGAAGAAAATATGAAGAGGATTTTTGCAGAGGAAAGGAATATGAAAAGATATTCAAAATTTGTATATAATGGTTTTAAAAGTACATTGACAGTGTGAGTGTGAGTGGTGATGCAGATCAGAAAAAGTGTTGTTGAAGTGTATCCGGATATAGAGGATTGATTTTGAATATCTGAGTTGGTACATGATTTGCGTTGATGAAATAGAATGGCCATTTGACAGACACATGAGAGAATAAATGTTCTGTATTGAAACAGAGAAACCCTCTAAATTAGTGTTTTCAGTTTGTTTCGTAATAGGAGTTGGTGCTCCTTGAAGCCAGTGCTTCTAAATAGTATGCCAGTGAGGCTTGTAGGTTAGGGAGACCTCAATAGTCAGTGAGACATAATATTTAGCCAGTAAGGCTTTGTAAGATGTTTTCAAAGTTAAGCCAGTGAGGCACTTCATGAGTGGTTTTTCTACCCAGAGAGGGTTTTCCACTCCAGCAACTCTTGTGTTAATGATATGCTTCTATGTGTGTTTTTGCTTTTATGTTAAGATTTATCTCTATGTGGTCCTGCACATAATTTTCACTATCAAACTTGTACATAGTTTATTGATGACTTTCTCTTTCTGAGTCTTGTAAATCAAAAGTTATAATAAGTTGAAAAAAATCTACACAACACTGATTCACCCCCCCTCTCAATGTTGTTCGAACTCCAACAAGGCATGGTAGGTTGAAGAAGTTTGAAGGAGAAATAATACTGAAAAAATATAGTTTTCCTGCTTTTTGACTATTTTTCTTGTTGTTCTTTAGTCCACCCTATGTCTGTACTATACTGTCAAGATCAAAATGGAATAGAATATTGAAGTGGATGGTGTTACCTTTGATTTGAGAAACATGGCTCAAGAGATGAATGAACTAAAGGAGAAACATGCTAGAGCCTTGAGGGAGCTGAAGGAAAGAACGGCTACCCTAAAACAAAATTAGAGAAGAGGAGTGTCTCTAGGTGATGAGAATGAGTCTGAGGAAGAAGAGGAAGCTGAGTATGAAGATGTGGAAGAAGAGTTAGACCCTGAGGATAGGATGACAAAGTTACTGAGGAAAGTAAAAGAAGACAAGCACAAGATAAAGAAAGATGTGCCAAAGTATGGAGGAAGCCTTAATGATGAAGAGTTGCTAGATTGGATAGTAGCATTGGACAACCACTTTAAGTGTGAAGAAGTTCCTAAGGAATATAAAGTGAAGATTGAAAAGACCAAGCTGACAGGTCATGCTTTGTTATGGTGGGATTATTAGCAGATGGAGAGGAGAAAGCAAGGAAATGCAAAGATTATTCCATAGGACAAGATGGTAGCTAAGATTAAAGGTAAGTTCTTGCCTAAAGATTATGAAGTTCAAATGTTTAAAAAGCTTCAAGGTTTAAGACAAAAAGAAATGGATTTTAAGTCATACACTGAAGAGTTTTATAAGATGAGTATAAGGTCTGGTCAAAATGAAAGTGAAGTACAAAAAGTTGCTAGGTATATTGGTGGTTTGAGGTTTAACATACAGGATGAACTAGTGTTGGTAAATCTAAGGAGTGTTGAAGAATGTTATCAGATGGTAGTAAGAGTGGAAGAGAAGCTAAAGAGAAGACAAGACAAGACAACTACAGGTAGAGACAGAGGATCCTTTCAAAACACAAAGCAAGTCAATGCAAGTCAAGAAGAGTTGAGCAAGGCACAAGGACAAGGTGTAGATTTCAAACAAGGACAAAATGCAAATTTTAGAGGTAGAGGTTCTAGAGGTAGATTTTATGGTGAAAGTAGTGCAAACACCTTTATAGGTAAGTGTTACAATTGCCAAGAGTTTGGGTACTTAGCATACAAGTGTCCTGAGAAGCAAAAATTTTCAAGTGATGGTGAAAGGAAGAATGAGAGGACTTAGTTAGTCCAAGAAGAAGAATGTGGTGGTTCTACTCCCACTAGTTGTGTTGGTGAGGTAGGAGAAACACTGATGCTAAGAGATAGAGCACTATTGAAGACCTCCATGGAGAAGGAGTTGATTATGAGGAGAGCATTGTTTAGGACAACTTGCAAGTACAAAGACAAGGTATGTAAAGTGATAGTGGATTCAGGGTGTACTGACAATATGGTGTCTAGTGAAATGGTAGACAAACTAAAATTGCAAAGAGTACCTAGGGACACACCTTACAAAGTCTCTTGGGTAAGTGATAATTAGTCCATTTTGGTGACTGAACAAACATTAGTAGAGTTCAAGATTGGAGCATATAAGGATAGGGTACTTTGTGACATTTTACCTATGGATTGTTGTCATATGATACTTGGAAGACCCTGGCAGTTTGATAGGTCTATAATTTATGATGGAAAAGCTAACACCTACACCATTAGGAAGGATGAGAAGTCTCTTGTACTGATGTCAATGCAGGAAGAAGTCAAAGAGCAGTCAAGGACAGCAAAAATGATAATGTTTGGCAAGAAGGAACCAGTGAGGTTTGAAGAGAGTGAAACCAAGGAGTATACAGCCTTTTCAAGGCATAAAACTGTTGAGATAGCAAATGGAAAGTGTGAAGAGGAATGTCTTCATGTGGAAGGAGGTAACTGGAAATGTGTCTTGGTCTGAAACAGAGAAGTGTAAGAGTAAGAAGCATCTGGAAAGGCAAGAAATAAGTGAAGGGATCTTAGTAGGGACAGTCATGTGCCCTATAGTGATGAGTATAGAGAAGAGGCAATCAGTTGAAGCTAATGCAGCAATTTCCAAGGTTCCTAGGATAGTGAACAAACTAGTTGCAGGTCCGACAGAGGTTGCAAAAGGCAATGGGACAGTGGATAGTGAAAAGAAGAGCATGAAATAGTGGTGTAAGCAAGAAGTTGAGAAGTCAAGTGGAAGTATAGTTGAGAGAAGCATGGATACTAATGCTCAGGCATACATAACACCAAGGAATGAAGGTGACAAGGTCAGAGGACCAAGAGTGGGACAATTCACAAAGAATACACAAGCAACAAGTAATGATGATGGAAAACATGTCAAGGACAGTGAAGGATCAAATCAAGATGAACCTGATGAAGACAAACATGAAGGTTAGATACAAGCAATGGAGGACAAATCACAAGATTCTTTCCAAGGGACTTCAAAAAGTTACAAGTTGGGGTGTATGGTGCAGTGCACCTAGGATGTTCTTAAGTCAAATATTTTGAAAATTTTATTTGTTGAAGACTATGAGGTTTTGAAAATAATGTATTAAATCCTTCTAAAGGTGTGGTCATGTAGTGGAGGCCTAGAATAGGTCATTTCTTTAGTGGAGTCTGCAAATTTACTAAGACTAGATCAGTCTATTTTTAGACAGTTAGCTTTTTTGTGAAAACAGTCAGTTTTAGGCTATTTTTAGCCTTTTTCCTAGGATTTGGGAGCTTGTAGTGAGGAAATTCTAAAAAAACATATATTCTTGGCCTCTCTCATGTTGAGGCATGGTAGGTTGAAGAAGTTTGAAGGAGAAATAATACTAAAAAATACATTTTTCCTGCTTTTTAACTGTTTATCTTGTTGTTCTTCATTCCACCCTATGTCTGTAATGTACTGTCAAGATCCAAAGGGCATAGAATATTGAAGTGGATGGTGTTGCCTTTGATTTGTAGCAAGTTTGGGTAGATTTCATCAACATTGAAGGATTTTATCAAACATTTTCTTGTTACGTCTCTGTTTTCTAGTTTTATTTCTATTTTTTATGTTGTTCCTCTAGACTGTACTTGCCCGTATTGCACAGTCAAGGGCACAATTGATAAAAATGGTGTAGTAGATGATCATACCTTTCATTTGATCCAAGTAGGAGGGAATATCATTGAGGTTTAGTCATTTTGTAGTTGGTTGTTGTGAAGTTGGTCTTAAATCCTTATCTTAAGGGTTTTAGAGAGGTTTATGGATTCCTAACCCATTCATCTATGTTAGAACCCCAAAATGGATGAGATGAGTTTAGGTTGGCATGTTTTCTAATGGGTTTTGTGTGCAGGAGTAGGGGACAACTGTGAAGTGAAGATAGGAGTCATTGAGCCTATTTGTATCATGAATTTGGCTAACTAGCTTTGGTGGAGTGAAGACTTGATCATGAAATGTCTTGAAATGACCTTAGACCCCCAAAGCCTATGAAATTAGTCCATTTGTATCCTATTGGACCCTCTAGAATAGGAGTTAGAAGTGTGGCATTGAGTTTGTGTAAACTCCTTTTGTAAAACTGACCTAATTAGGCCTTATCAGAAATCGGTACAGTCAAGATTTGGGGTTTGTGTTCCAAAGGACCCCATAGTGTATGTTTAATATATTGAAGAACAAGATAATGGGTACTCAAAAAGCCCATAACAGTCTAGTTTGGAGGTCTACATCTCAAGATATTGTCTGACAGTCCCTTTTGAGGGCTACAAGGAGGTACCTCCTAAGCATTTTGATGGTTTTATGAGTTTGGGACAGTCAACCATAGATGGTCTAGGGTCCCTAGAAAGTTTGGAAAAGAGCCTAGGTATATGAACCCAAAGATGGTGTTGTTGTCTAGTGTTGAAACCATGGAAAAAGAGAGGACAGTCATGTCTAGCTTGAAGTGAAATGGAACAGCTAGGTCCACATGGGCCTAAGAGTCTTGTTTTCCCTACCATCCCCTACATCCTCTTTCCTACTGAGTAGTTTCATTTGACACTTAGTGGTGTTTGTGGTGTAAGCTCTGCATCAGAGAGTAAGATGTGTAAACAAAAGGGAGAGAGCAAGTTTGGGGAAGAGTTTAGTCTTGATGGTTTTTCACATCATATGTTTCCATCAATGACAAAGGGGGAGGTTGTTGCAAGTATGTGCAGTTGCTATAATTAATGTTGTCATTGATGTCAACATGTTAGTCTAGTGTTGTCATTAGTGTCAACTAGTTGAGCATACATAATATATAGGTTAGCTTCAAAGAGTAAAGATACAATGGTTTGGAGAATAGAAAAACAAGTAACATCACAAGACAGAGATAGAGATAACAAAGGATAATGGTACAGTGATCTAGAAAGAGATAACCAAGCATAAGGACAAGGAGACAAGTGTGTAGATTAGTTTAATTGATAATTTTGTCAGAAAGTAATAACCAAGCATAAGGACAAGGAGACAAGCGTGCAAATTAGTTTGATTGATAATTTTGCAAGAGGGTTTGATCCTCTTCTTCACAAGATGACTTTACTCTTCTTAGAAGACTACTGTGCAAGAAGATTTGATCCGATAAGAAGATATGTTATGAAATATGGCTAAGTGTCTGTCTGATAAGACTAAGCTACAGAGTTCCAGTAATTTGGTCTGCATTAGTCTATTGTTGAAGATCTTGCTTTGTGATTCTGGCATATGGTTATTGGTCATTGGATACATCTAAATCTAGAATTTTTCTTACTAATGATCTCAAGTGTGAAAGATGTAAACAACAAAAGTCCAACCTAACTGTGCATAGTTGTTTCTGGCACAAAGCATGTAAGTAAATTGATCTGCATTTCTCTGGCATGAAATATCTTTCTTTGTGGTTGTAAGGTGTTTATAGTGAATATTCAGAGAGTCAAAATCCAAATTTTTAGGTCCTGAAGTCCTCCGGAATGAGAGTTAGAGTTGACAGAGTATTGCACTTTGTATAGATAATGCATTGACAATGCCAGTGATGATTTGAGATACTCCTCATTTCACCACAAGTGAATGGTTTACTATGTAGATTTGAGGTCAAGATTATCAATGACTATAGCATGTATATTCCAAGTTTTAAGCAACTTGGAGGTCTGTATACCGATTTGTGAAATAATAGATAGTTCACATTGTTGTTGTCTTGCCAGTGAAGTTGAATTGAAGGTGTTGATGTTGTGTTGAGGGTAAATATGCTTGGTAGAGTTAAGTGGGAGTTATTTTAGGGTCCATGCTGACCTACTTCAATTTATTTCAAAATTTGAGTCTTGGTGCAAAGCATGTGAGTGAATTTTGGGGCCGATAAGTCCTATATGGCATGTTTTACAAGGTACATCCAATTATGTTGACTTAATTGATGTTATGAAAGAAGTAGATAAATATGAAGGATTGTGTTCGGTGTTTTGTATGATGTGATATAGAAAAATGTGATCTGTGTGACACAATAAGTGCTTTTAGATGTGAATTAAATGAATGCAAAGCAGTGCAGTCTAGTGTTTGAGAATAATGTGATGAGTATTATTTTGTACTTTGAGCTTAATTGGATTTGTACTTCATGCATGTGTTAGATTCAATTATAAACAGTTCAATCCTGGTAGTGAGCCACCAATTCTCTTCTATCTCTTTCTTTCAGGACAGTGAGTCCTTTGGTAGTGAGTCACATGCAGTGAGCATTCATGGACAGTGAGTCCACCAATTGTATCAACCTTACCCGGTTGCCTTATTAATATATATTGTGAGCTAATCCTTACCGTAGTTTTTCTCATTTTAGGTTTTTCACATAAAAATATTGGTTTTCATGTGTTATGAATTGTAGCTACTTGTTTTATGCTTAATTTCCATTATTGCAATTGAATATGCTAAATGGATTAAAATGTTTGATGTGTAAATGGTTTAAGAGAATGCTGATTCACCTCCCCTCTTAGTATTCTGGGTGTTCAATAATAACTTTTGATCCAAGTGTCTGATTGACAAATTGTTTGATGCGTTAGAAAGCTTGTGAAGAGATCTATCAAGATATAGCCCACTTCACTAATTACAACAAATTTCAAGGAAAATTAGGGCCTCTAAGTACCTCAAAATTAATTTTGAAACTTTTCTGAGAGTTTTGAAAATGAAAACTTTAATATCTTGCAATCCAGGCATGATCTTAGGTTGAAACTCACCCAAAATATTTATTTAGCAATTCAATAGATTTCAAGAAAATTTTAGGTCCATCCATGCTCAAATGTAGACTTACTACAAATAGTAAGCCCTGTCATTTTTAACACTTTTTGGAAACTTTGAATGTTCCAAACCATTCTTCAAGATAATGGGTATTCACAAAAACAAAAATTAGAAAGAATAGAAAATAAAATAATTTTTTGGGTGATGCAAGATTGCTCTTACACCTTTAGATGCCCTTACATTAGACAATCAGGGTAATTTGAGAAGTGACATTGTCACATCTCTAGTGTTTGAGGAAAACTAATGAGACCAACCTCCAATTTGGATATGATGCAACCAAACATTCACAACATAATATTCATCATTATTATTATTACAAACAAACTCATAAACTCAAAAATATTATCAATTCTACTTCTCATTCCATTCCTCCCTCTACAACTGAAAAGACACACCTTATATCTAGACAAATGAAAATTTCCTTTTTTGGTAGTTTTTAGCAACTTTCTAAATTTACCATTTTAGGAAATTTTGCATGCTTATTTGCATGGCCATGAAAGTTTCCATTTATTTGAGACTAACTGAAGTAAGCCTAATTATCAACTTTGGAAAAATCCTGAAAAATCATTAAGACCTCAATTTGAGGCCCTTGAGGATTGAAAATAGCCTCGAAAAAATGTTGAAATGGAGTCCAACTGAACTAGGTTCATCAACATTTCACAAAACTCCTCAAGATGCATCTTCACACCAAATTTTAGCTCAAACAAACTTCTAGGTCAAAATTTATGATCTCCAGAAGTTTTTGCGTCATTCTCATTTAGATGAAAAGAACATAGCTCCTATAAGTTGTTTTCCAGGAACTTGTGCCACTTGTCCTGATCCAACTTCTTTAATCACCACTTTGGAATCCATGTATTATCTTCTTGTGCTAGCCCTTCCCACTATACCAAAAAATTGTTGTATTGAACTTGTCATGTGTATATTGTTTGCTTGTCCAAAATTAGTTCAATCTATTCCTTTTTCTTACTTGGAACTTATTGTTGCCAATCTACTTCGGCCTTCTTCATGTTAGCAAGATGGTTGTCATTGCACCAAAAGATTGACATGTTAATGCCCGATATAACAGTCAGATTTAATGAATCGATGGGAGCTGGTTGAGGTTTGTCACAAACCCAAGCATTGCTCTGCACAACACAAGGAGACCAAGGGCCCACACCTTGCAACAATCACCCCAGTACAAAGTGAGGGGTTCGAACCCATGACCCAGGCTCTGATACCAATTGTTGAATGCACAAGACAACTGAGAGGGGGGGTGAATCAGTTGTATCAAAAATTTCAAACCCTCACAAACATTCAGATCCACATTAACCTTTAAACATGATATGATGATTAAGCATGCAAAGAAAATAACTAAAACTGAATCACAACAACACCACACACAAGAGAACACCAGATTTTATGTGGAAAACCCTAAAAGGGAAAAACCACGGTGAGGACTAGCTCACAATATAATGTAGTAACAATATCGAATTACAAAAGGCTCATTTCCATAGAGCTCACTTCCTAGAGCTCACTGCCTAGAAGAAAGAAATGCTCACTACCAAAGAACTCACTGTCCAGAAGAAAGAGATAGAATAAGAAGAGGCTGACTATAGGGGATGAATTGATATAATTGTATCTAACCTATGCATGGAGTTTAGTTCTAATGAAGCTCTACATTCACCATAACACAAACAACACCTTCACAACACCACTAAAAAAATAGTCGACACCTTCTGCTCACTGCATCTAGTCGCGTAACACATGAAAGATCTCACTACACTAATCAAATTCACATCATAGACATCACATTCCTTGCGCTTTTATACATCTACGACTCCTTGAAACTTATATATACCATCATCAATCATGAAAATATTCTCCAAGGTCAGCAACACGACTTAACCCATAAAATTCAAATTAGGTCTTGACCTAAACATTCCCATAGAGGAATGGAATGAATGTATACCACATCACAAACCTAAATCCACTCTAACACACTTCAACACGCTTTCACAATCAATGAAGCACAACCAAAATTAGTGTAATCAACCAAGTCGGCCAAACTTGTGTTAACACTTCAAACTTTTAAGTGCACGCTTCCTCAAGACCAAAAGATGACATGCAGACCATGCATCAAGCTCAAACATGATCTAGAAACATCCATAAGTACCTGAAAACCAACAAGTTCCTTTGCAACATATTTCAACTAAAGAAACTTCACACTAGACTACTTAACTAGCTATATCATGCTCTGTCATCATCTGCAACTTAAGAAATGTACTTGCAGAGCACCAACCACTTGAGCTGAAGGAAAATATAGACTTTATAAGCACACATCTAGAGCTAAAACACCTAGACCATTCTGTGGAGAAATGCGGAGCAAAATACTTTCTCCTAGACACACTGCAAACACTGTCAAATGTTGTTCTCAAACTGGTGAACACAACTTCCACTGCACAATGATCTGGAGCACCAAATTCTAGATTTAGCATCTTCAAACACTTCTAAGAAACATATCCCAAACACATGCTCATGTTTCCAACACAAAAGAAATGTGGAGAAAAAACTCAAACAACACTCTATAAGCTAAAAGACTTCTTGAACACATTGTTTCCATAATTAATCAAATTTTCTCAAAAGCACTTAGAAACCCAACAATAGAAGCATATCCTCAACATCTTTAGCACCTCTGCAAAGCAACCAAATCACTTTTAGCAATACAACTTAATCAAACAACAACCTCATCAAAAGACATAGTTGACACCAATGACAACATAAGCTTGTTGACATCAATGCCAACATCGATTAGCACATACTTGCAACAATCTCCCCCTTTGTCATTGATGGTAACACATGATGTGAAAAACCATAAAGACACAACACTACACCAATCTTCTTTAACTTTGTTACTCTCCCCCTTTATTTTGTACATTTTATTCTCTTTGATTATTGACTCTTTTCTTTTTCACATTCTCTCCCCCTTAGTTTTTCACATGAACTCTGTCCCCCTTTGACATCAATGGAAAAGGGTGACACAACTTTTTCTAGCTCTCTCTCTCTCTCTCTTTTATGATATTACACATACTATCACTACTCACTACTGCTCTAAATACTCCCCCTTAGGAGTACGCACCAACTCTTACTCCCCCTATCTACAACAATCATCAAAGCTACTACTTGCTCCCCCTAAGAGGTGGCTTTTAGCACTAGTCTAGAAAAGAATGAATCTTGAAGCACACTAGACTAATGCACCTCCTAATGCATCTAGTTAAAAGGAGGGACAATAATCCCTAACTTCTCTTAGAGATACTCAAATGTATCCTTAGGAAGACCCTTAGTGAATATGTCAGCAACCTGATCCTTTGTAGGCACATACTCAAGCTTTACCTCATTATCTACAACCTTCTCTCTCAGAAAATGATACCTGATTAAAATATGCTTTGTCCTTGAATGCATCATTGGATTCTTTGACATGTTAGTAGCACTTGTATTATCACAAAAAAATAGAATTTGGCTCATCATACACAACTTTGATATCCTTCAAGGTTTGTTTCATCAACAACACCTATGTGTAGAAAATGTTGCTGCAATATATTATGCGTCTATTGTAGGTAAGGACACTAAAACTTCTTTCTTACTTAGCCAAGACACCAATCTACATCCAAGAAAGAATGTACCACCACTTGTACTTTTATTGTCATCTACATAGCCAACCCAATCTACATCTGTATAAGCACTTAAAGTAAAGTTAGTATTTTTTGAATACCATAAGCCATGATCAAGAATGCTCTTCAAATGTTTGAATATCCTCTTCATTGCCATAACATGTGACTCCCTAGGATTTGCTTGAAATCTAGCTACAAGATAGATTGTATGCATAATATCTATTCTAGTACCAGTCAAATATAGTAATCCTCCAATCATTGATATGTACTTGCTCTAATCATCCTTAGGAGATTCATCATTCTTTCTTCACTTACAACCAGTGGCCATAAGAGTACAAACTAGTTTAGAATCTTCCATTCCATACTTCTTTAACAACTCTTGTACATACTTTGACTGAGAAACAAAAATTTACTCTTATCTATCTGATTGATCTCTAACCCAAGGAATAAATTCATTTCCCACACATTGACATTTTAAATTCTTTCTGCATTTCATCTACAAAATGTTTACACATACCTTCATTTCCACCAAAAAGTATGTCATCTACATACAATTCCACAATAAGAATTTGATCTCCACTTACTTTGATGTATAAATTGCTATCTGTAGACCATTTATTTAATCCTTTCTGTAATAAATACCTATCTAGATTTAAATACCAAGCTCTGGGGGCTTGCTTCAATCCATATAGTGCCTTCTTCAATTTGCATTAGTTCTTCTTCAATAGCCTTGATCCAGTACTCATCCTAGCAAGCCTCAATCACTGTTTTAGGTTCAACTTTAGCAAGTAAACATAGATTTACCTATTCTTCAGTAGCTCAATTTCCTATCAATACACCTTTTCTTTTATTACCAACAATCCAGTCTTTAGAGTGATGCTTCTGTACATACTTGGGAGTTTTAGGGATACTTTCTGGAGCTTCTTGTTCTTCAACTTGTACTTCTTTTTCTTTAGTTTCTTTTTTTCTCTGCAAGAAGACTCATCTGATTCATATTCATTCACCTCTGAGTTCATTTGTAGGTCCTAAACACTTCCAATCAACATGCAAACTACTCTGTATTGGAAACAACTGTGTTTTGTCAACCCAAACTTCTCTTACTCATTACTTTCAAGCCAATCATCAAGATCAGATAAAATTCTAGAAGTAGATGCATCCAATGATTAATAACCATATGCCAAAATCGTAGAGTACTATCTTCAATAGCAGACCAATGTGGACCAAATTACCTAAACATTGTAGCTTGATTTTACCAGACAAATACTTAGCCAAGATTCATAACATGTCTTCTTACCTGAACAAATTTTCTTGCACAATAGACTTCTTGTGGAGGATAAGATCCTCTTGCAAAATTACCAACCAAGCTAATCTACACAACTATACCTTTATTCGTTGCAATCATAGTCTCTGTCTTAACTTAAACCTTTGTTGCTAATCCTTAACCTTATCTCTTCATGCTGGTGCATTAGAACCATTCCTTTGGTAGGGGAGAAAATATTTTCAATAAGGCTCCCCCTAAGCCAAAGTTTTAATCTTAGTTTTCAGAGGAAACATCTGCACCGGATGCTGGTATAGGTTCACCATTAACCTTTGTTACTTCCTTCTTTATCCAAATCTTACTCATATCCTTCTTAGTCTCTACCAGATCAACCTTTTGTACTAGTTCATTTTTCTCTAGCGGATTTTCCTTCTTCATGCTTTTGCTTCTACAGAACTTAGAGGTATGTCCAAATCTATTGCAATTGTAGCATAAATCATTTCTCTAACTAGTATTCCTTCCATTCATTCTGGATCTACATTAGTTATCTTTATGCCCAAATTTCTTGCATGTATAACAGTAGTCACTGAAAGATTTAACTATCCTATCCTTGCCATAGCCATTTCTCATTTGACTTCTGCACTCATTAGCTCTATGTCTTATCTTATTGCATACAAAACATTGACCAGAAAAGGATGGAACATTTTGATTCCTTCTACTTCTACATTCTATTTCTTTGTGTCCATACTTATTGAATAAATGACAAAAACCATTGAAAGATGGGTACCTTTGAGAATTTACTTGTCTGACCAGAGGTCTTCTAGCTTTATTCTTTTTATTATGGGTCTTCTTTCCATTGTTCCTCTGATTTAAAGTTTGATATGATTTTTAACTTTCACCTTTTTTGAATCCTAAACCCTCTTTGTCATTGGGACTTTTCTGATTTTCAATCATCTCATCAAGCCTTACAAAACTTATCTTGCAATTTTCTTGATAATTATTTTCTTGATAAGATTCACTTCTTGTTCAAGTCTTATACATTCTTTAGATTTGCCTTTCACCATTAGGTTCAGATATTCCTCAATCCTTTCCTTTTCTTCAACTTGCACTTTTAGACCATTCATAGATTCATTTGCTAGCCTCAATTGTTCACTGACCTCCTTATTTCTTTCTTTGAACTTCTTGACTTTCTCTCTTAATTTTCTGATACATCCATATGCTACTTTAACATTCTCCATTAGATCTTCGATTTCTTATTTAGTCCTCTCTAGGTTTTCAAGAGAAACCTTGAGTTCTTCACTATTGACAGAAATGCATTCATCTTCTGAAGATCCATCAAATAGGGGAACATCCCTCTTGTGTGCCATCCTAGATCTACCTCAAGTTGTTAACCTTTCTTCAAAGTCCTAGATTTGATACCAATTGTTAGCTAGACGGTTGTCATTGCACCAAAAGATTGACCTTTTAATGCCTGATACAACTGTCAGAGTTAATGAATCCATAGGAGGTGGTTAAGCATTGTCACGAACCCAAGTGTTGTGCTACACAACACAAGAAGACTAAGGGGGCACACCTTGCAACACTGCATCATGATCATCTATATGAAAAGCATATAAATTAGAAACATTAAATATAGGAGAAATATCTAAATGCTCTGGTAAATCTACCTCATAAGCATTGTCATTGATTTCTTTTGTAATCCTACAAAGACCAATTTTCTTGTATTTTAACTTATTGTAAGTTCCCATGGGAAACCTCTCTCTTCTCAGATAAACCATCACTAAGTCACCTTCAGTGAATACTTGATGTCTTCTACCAACATCTACTGTAGTTTTATACTTGTCATTACTCTCTTGGAGCTTCTGCCTCACCTCTTTCTGCAACTGTTGAAGATGTTCTACATACGCTTCTCCATCATCACTAATCTGTCTCTAATTGGTAACTGCACCAAATCTAAAACATCCTTAGGATTCCTTCCATAAACAACTTGAAATGGTGATTTACCTATTGATCGATTTACTAAATTGTTATAGGAAAATTCAACTTGTTGTAAGGCTAAGTCCCATTGTAAGCTATGGTCTTGTCCTTACCAAAATGTCTGTCCAACCCACTACTATGAAGCTCTCTTATAATATTAGCTCGCATAGACCCAAATGAAATACATAATTTCTTTCCTTTAAAGAGATAGCCACCTTGGATGTGCTCCGTGCTTCCCGTTACTAGGGTTTTTAACTATTCCACAATCTCCCAAAAATCATTGTTAGATTCATATAGATGTTTGATGTCATTAAAACTAATCATCTCATTATCCATTGGTGTCAATAGTACAACACATCTACTTAAAGCATCTGCAACCTGGTTTTGTTTTCTTGAATTATGCTTCAGAACAAAGGTGTAGCCTTGTAAGAAAGAGACCTATTTTGCATGCCTATTATTCAATTCTTTTGTGTGTTCAAGTATTTCAAGGCAATATGGTCTGTAAACAACACAAACTCCTTGGGCATTAGGTAATGGCTACAATGTCTCAATGCGTGCACAATTCCATAATATTCTACATCATAAGTTGAATAGTTCTTCCTTACCTCATTCAAATTTTTAATAAAGAAGGCTATGGGTTTACCTACTTGACTAAGTACAACTCCAATGCTCACATGTGAGCCATCACAATCCATTTCAAATACTTTATCAAAATCTGGTAATGCTAAAATATGATCTTCTATCACCTTCTTCTTTAGAAACTTAAAACCCTCCTCAACTTCTTTGGTTCACACAAATTCCCTTCCTTTGGTACAATCCACTATGGATGCTACAATACTGCTAAAATTTGGAATGATTTTTTGGTAAAATGGGGCTAACACATGAAAACTTCTTACCTCTATTATGCTCCTTGGACTAGGCCACTCTAGAATTTCCCAAACCTTTTTTGCATTCATTTTGACACCATCTGTAGAAATGACAAAGCCCAAAACTACTAGACTTTCTAGCATGAATTTTCACTTCTTCAAGTTTGCATAGAGTTTCTCTTTTCTCAACACAACCAATATGATTGTCAAGTATTATAGGTGCTCCTCTTTTCTCTTACTAAAAAAACTAAAATATCATCAAAATAAACTACCACAAACTTACCAATGTAAGGATGCAGTACAATATTCATTAGCCTCATGAAGGTGTTGGGTGCATTAGATAACTCAAATGGCATAACCATCCACTCATAAATCCATCCTTAGTCTTGAAGGTTGCTTTCCTCTCATCCCCTTCTCTAATCTAGATCTAGTGATAACCACTGTGTACATCAATTTTGCTGAAGTATGCCACCCATGCAAGCACATCCATCATGTCATCCAAACAAGGGATGGAAATTTGATACTTGATGGTGATTTTATTGATTGTTGTGCTATCTATGCACATCCTCCACATGCCATCCTTCTTTGGAGTTAATAATATAGGTACAACACATGGGTTCATTCTCTCCCTCACCAAACCTTTCCTTATGAGATCTATCACTTGTGTATTGAGTTCTGCATAGTGGGTAGGACTCATTCTATAAGCTGCTTGATTAGGTAGAGATGCTCTTGGGATCAAATCAATGTGGTGCTAAATATATCTCTTTGGTGGTAGTCCATCAAGTAATGCATCCAACACAACATCAACATATTCTTCTAGTACCTTTACTGCTTCTACTTGTACTGGTGTTTCCTCACCATCTTCTTTCTAAACCACTAGTGCATAATAGAACCTTGTCACCTTCATTTCCTTGACAAGTTCTCTTATGGATAACATACTCTCAACTTTCCTTTCATCCTTAAGGGGCAATAAAATCACTTTAGAACCTTGTTTCCAAAAAGTGTATGCATTCTTTTCTCCATCATGCATTACCTTCCTATCATATAGCCATGGCCTTCCCAACAACACATGACATGTATCCATTGGAATGACATCACACCATATTTCATCCTTATAAGTCTTTCCTATGTAAAATTTAATTAAACACCTCTTATCAACAATGACTTCATTTCCCTTTTTAAACCATGCAATATGATAAGGATGGGGATGTTTTTCATTGTGCAGATTCAATTTATCTACCATTTCTCTAGAAACCATATTTTCACAACTACCACTATCACTAATAACTTGACATACCTTTCCTCCTAAGGTGCACCTAGTTTGAAAAATATTGGTTCAAAGAAAGAATCATCACAACCTTTAATCTATACTTTCTTCTTTTCTAGAATCACCATTTCTCTTCTTATCATGAGATTTGGAGATTTTTTTAGTGGTGAATCTTCACTAATTGGTGAATAGTTGAAATCGGGGCCTCCAAAAATGGCGAATAGTATGAGCTCTACAGGAGACTAAATCGCCCCATTTTTACAGAAATTTATTTTGTCTTGGTTAATTCGCCAATGTATTATTTTTTAAACTAATAAATCAAGTTGATTCACCAGGTAAATTATGCAACATTAGAGCTAATTCGCTAGTAGTTTATAACGTAATTACAAATCTTTATTAATTTCTCCATTAATAGTATATTCCTTCCATTAATTTTGGGTCAATATCACCATTAATAATGAATACACACTTAATTTAGGTATATTTTTTCTTTGAAAAGGGTTTTATTTGTTGCCATCAATTACCTTTTTAATTGAATGGCTATGATTTAATTATGGGGGACTCTATGCATATGCCTTTGAGAAGGCTTGTTGAGGCCCAGAATTTGTTTTGGGCCACATGATTAGATTTAATCGTGTGGCCCAAAATGAATTATGGGCCTCAACAAACCTTCTCAAAAGCACATGCATAGAGTGTCATGGAATTGAACAATAGCCATTCAATTAAAAAGGTAATCGATGGCAAAAAAATCACTTTTTTTAGTCTTTGTTTTAAAGTGAGATATTTTAAAAATATTGAATCCGTGTGTACTCCAATGCTTTTTAGATAGTGGATTTGTGCTTGGTGTCGAGGGGCTCTACCCCTCGACCCCGCTTGTATTGCAATAGGAGCACGCCGAGGCCGCTGTCCCCGGACCCCACGAGGGGGCATTGCCCCCTCGACCCCCGCAAGGGGACATTGCCCCCTTGAGGGCCCACAAGGGGCATTTCCACTTGACCCCACCAGTGGTTGCCACCCTCGTCCCCTACTTCAACATTACAAAAAATGAAAAATATATTGGGGGGATTGCGTCGACCAACTATGAAAAATTTTAAAGGAAAGATTCGCCACTGTAATTAATTTCTTTAGTAATTATTCGCCAGGATTCACCATTGTAATTTTTTTTTACCAATTATTTATTGGGATTCGCTAGGATTTTACAAAATTTTTAATAATATACATAGATTCGCTAGGAAAATTAATATTTTTTCAAAAAAATAGAAAGATTCGCCAGGATTTTATACACTTTTTAAGGGGGGGTATCCTTAAAGTTATCACTGATGAGATTCTCACCCACATCTAGTGGAACCTCTAGTTCTACTCCTTATCCTTCATTCTCATCTTAAACCAAGTTCAACCTGGGTTGTTCTCCTCATTTCCTTTCTTGCATGTGATAGTTTCAACATTCAAGTGCTCTATGACCCTCTTCACCACACCTATAAGAAATGAGATTTTTTCATGGGTTTTCCCATCCTCTACCACCATTGTAACCTATGTCCCTCTGAAATCCTCTTCCTCTTTGTTGACTTTGAGGATATTGTTGGATATCTTTTAATTTCTCTGTTCCTTAGGATGATTCTCCCTAACTATAATTCAATCCACATCGCAATGGAGATGATGTCCCCCTCCTCCATCCTTTATTCTTTTAAAAATATTGTCTACTTTGTTTTTCTTCTACCTTTAAAGATAATTGGTATGCCTCTTCCATAATGTTAACCCTATGCATGCTCAATTCATCTTGAATAGAGAATTCAGACCATTTACATACCTCTCAACCATCTATCCATCAGTTTCTTGATGATCCACATGAATGGATAGTTTGTAAAATTCATTTGTATAGTGTTGTACAGTAGATTAGTTTTGTTTCAAATTATGAAATCTACAAAAAAGAGTTTGTGCATATAGTCCATAGGCAAAAATTTATCTCTCATCTTCTTCTCCATTTTGCTCTAGGTCCTGATTTTAGTCTTTCCCTTTCTAATTCTTTCCTTTTGTAGATGATCCCACCAAATCATTGCATTACCCTTTAACTTGGTCCATGCGAATTTAATCTTCTTTTCCTCTATCAGAGTCTTCCATTCAAAGAATTTCCCCATGCCATTCAACTAATGTATCAACTCATCTGGTTTGAGACTACCCACATACTCTAAAACTTCAATTTTAATCACTTCATTTTTTCCTTGTAATGCTCTAATCATCCTCTCTTCAAAAGTTAGTTGCTCTAATTGTGCTTCCTCTTCAGGTTCTGCATGTTGATCTTTATCTCCTTAGCCTATTTCTTTATCAGAATCATCTCTTCTATGTCTCAATCTTTGATCCGCCATCATACCTGCAAGATCTTCCACTTTCCTTTGTATATTTTGCATATCCCTATGCATCTAGGCAAGACCCACTCTTCCTCTTCCACTCCCAGTCATCTTCCTGCTCTCATACTAGATGATGCAACCAAACATTCACATCATAATATTCATCATTATTATTATTGCAAACAAACTTAGAAACTTAGAAAGATTATCAATTCTTCTTCTCATTCCATTCCCCCTTCTACAACTGAAAAGAAACACCTTATATCTACAAAAATGAAAATTTCCTTTTTTGGTAGTTTTTAGTAACTTTCTAAATATTCTATTTTAGGAAATTTTGCATGCTTATCCGCATGGCCATGAAAGTTGTCATTTAATTGAGACTAACTGAATTAATCTTAATTATCAACTTTCTAATCTAATTGCATGTAAGAGTTCAAAACTAATTAGAAAAAACATTTTGGAAAAATCTGAAAAAAATCATTAAGACCTCAATTTAAGGCCCTAGATGATTGAAAATGGCCCTAAAAAAATCCAACCAACCTAGGTTTGGTCAACATTTCAATCAACTTCTCAAGATGCGTCTTTACACCAAATTTTAGCTCAAATGGACTCTTGGGTCAAAATTTATGACCTCCAGAAGTTTCTGCATCAGGATAACAATGATCAATCTTCAACATGCATTCCTCTCCATTTGACCAAGTACTCTTCATATTATCTATTTATTGTGCTCCTTCCCACATGACTATCTAAAATTTATTCAATTTCTTCCTACTTTGAAATAGGTGTTGGGATATGTCATTGTCCTACTTGTCCATCTTCTATACTTCCTTCGTGATATTATGTCAAATCAACAATATTGAACATAGGTGAAATATTGATCCCACTCGGTAATTCAACATTAGGCATTCCCTGATTCATGCTTATTCAAAAATTTGCAAGGCCCAAATTTCTTCATCTTTAGCTTGTTATATGTTCCTACAGGGAACCTTTCCTTCATAAGGTGGACCATGACCTCATCTCCAACATTGAACTCTTTGAATCATCTTTTTTGATTTGCCTTCTCCTTATACTAATTATTCATTTTATGGATATGTTTCCTCACCTCCTCATGTAGATTCTTCATGTGTTTTGCAATATCTTCTGTATTTGCACTCCTCTTCTCTTCCTTATCCATCTTCCTCAACTCTGAAACATTTTTGGGACTACTTCCATATACAATCTAGAATGGTGATTTTCCTATACTCTTGTTAACTGAGTTATTGTATGTGAACTAAGCCTGTGGAAAAATCAAGTCTTTTCTCCTACCAAACATCTCAAAAGGTTGTCCAAAGTTTTGTTCACCACTTCTATCTAACCATCAGTTTGTGGATGATGTGCAGAATGAAACTTCAAATTTGTCTTCAACTTCTTCCACAATGTCCTCCAAAAATATCCAACAAATTTTGTATCTCTATCTTAAACAATACTCTTTGGTAAACCATGTAGTCTAATCACTTCCTTGAAAAATATCTCTGCAATATGAACTACATCATTTTTTTTCTGACAAGGAATGAAATGTGCCATCTTGGAAATTCTATCAACCACCACAAAAATGGAATCATGACCTCTCTAAGTCCTTGGTAAACCAAGTATGTAAAATCCATGTTAATGTCTTCCCATGGTATTTCAAGTACAAGTAAAGGATGATATAAACTAGTATTTTGACTCACTCCCTTAGCCATCTGATATACCCTACAACTTTATAAAAACTTTTTCACATTCTAATACAATTATGGCCAATAATTGTTCTCATAGTTTACTAAGGCAACTATCTTGTATCTTCCAAAATGTCCTAGTAATCATCCATTGTGTTTTTCTTTTATCATGTTCTCTCTCATATAACTTCTTGGAATACATAATTGACTTCCTCTGAATAACATGCCATCTTGGATTGTGTAATCCAACCACCATGTTCTATCCATGTTGATAGGTTCTAGGCAAGCTTTCCATGGCTCTAAAAATTTGTATCTTCTAGATATAAAAGTTTAAATTCTTCAAACCCAACAACTTCAATTCTCATCTCTACCAGCAAATTTTTCCTCCTACTCAAGGCATATACAACTATGTTAGACTTCCCACTTCTATGCTTCTTGACACAAATGTATAGCTTTGCAAAAACTCAACCCATTTAAAATGTCTTTGGTTCAACTTCACTTGGCTATTCAAATATTGTAAGGCTTGATGATCAGTGTACGAAACAAATTCCTTAAGCAAAAGATAATGTCTCTATTTCTTCAATTCTTGAACAATAGCATAAAATTCTTGATCATAAACAAAATACTTCTTCCTAGCATCATTGAGTTTTTCACTAAAATATGCAATGGGTCTTCCTTCTTGACTTAATATAGCTCCTATGTCACTACCACTAGAATCACAATCTATTTGAAATACCTTGTTAAAATATGGAAGTGCTAAAATAGGTTGCTCTATAACTTTTTTTCTTCAACAAATTAAAACTCTTGGCTGCTCCTACAATCCATTTAAATTCTTTTATATTTTATAATGATCTTGATATGTTGGTTTCTCAATTCTGTAGCATAACCACTAGATAAAGATGATGATATGATAATGGAAGATCTATGAGGATTTTGATAGCATGATGTTCCATAAAGATTATGGATGTCCAAATGGCCTGTTGAGGCTTGATTTATAGAGGTTGGATATGATGAATGAAGGGCTAAGACTAATGCATTAGATCAATGGCTAGAATTGGTTGAGACCACATTAGGGCAAGGATAAGGATTTATAGGGCAACAAAAGAAGCTTCTAGGGCTTATCCTTATGTGAATGGATAGGATTGAAAGATGTAGTATGAAATAAATGGTGGAGATGAAAAGTTATATTAATTTTTGTCAATCATTTATTGATTGTGGGCACTCATTTAATGATTGTGGCAAGTGGTTGAGGATGAGGACAAGCTAGTCATGTGACTCTCAATAATTATATTAAATAATAAGATTATTTAATTCATTGTTTGAGAGGGGCTGATGGGAGGATAAATTAATAAAATAAATAAGATTTATTCGATTAATTTTAGCTAAAAGGGATAAATCGATTAAATAAATAAATATAATTTATTTATTTAATTTAGGTGATGGAGCAAATGGATTAATTACATAAATATAATTTATTTAATTAATTTGGGAAAATGATTAAGGGACAATGTGTTGTAAGATGATTGTCTAGGGGATGTCGAAGGGTTATGAAGACATGGTCAATTTTAGGTGTCTACACCTATGTATAATACTTTTAGTGTCAATTTTTATCTACTCATCCAAATTTCAAAAAAATACATTTTTATATTCCAAACTCTATTTTATTGACATTTTTAGAAATAATTTTTTTTATTTTTCAAAATATTTAGGTGGGAGCACTATCAACTTCTCATTTTTTAGGATGTGTTAATTTTGAAAATAAGTAAAAAAATCATATATTCATTAATAGGCCTAAACTATGTGATGTTAGCTAACATTCTACTAAAGTGATTTGTGGAATACTTAGAAATAGTCAACATTTTAGGGAGAGCACATTGGATGCTATGTTATAATTTTTTAACAAGAATAGGAGCAATTTGTGTGGTCCCCCTATTTGACCCTATTAATATACACCATTTAAAAAAATAGTTTAGAAACTAGACTTCAAGTACTACTAATCTTGTTCTTGTCACATCTTCAAATTTTGAGTGTGGCTATCTTAACTTTCTTGTCCAAGACTAGATTTGACGAGTGCTTTGTGATGAAATCCAAGTTGCTAAACCCCTACAAAAAGAGAAAAAAAAATTCACGCCATTTCTAATTTCCAAGATCATCTTACAATGTGAGGAAAGAGAATATGTGGATGGACTCATGAAACAAAAGTGATTGAATTATTTCTTATTCTCAAGATCACTTTACAATTTACGAGAAAAGCATATGTGGCTCAGTCATAAGAACATAGAAAAATTATATAATTTAAAACAAATTTAAATTTAATTACAATTTTAGTTTGTTTGATTTTTAAGTCTATGTCTAATGTGGTTACACAACAAGCATTAGTAGTTTTTTGAAATGAAAAATCTTCATCTACAAATCTTTTAGTTCATTGTAAAAATCTATTTTTTAATTACACAATAAATAAATAAATAAATAAAAATATTACATTTATTAAAAGTAAATAAATTATATTTTTACCAAAAAATATGAAATCTCTTAGCTAAAAAATTGCATCTATGATATTTTTTTCACCTCATTATAAAAAAAAAAAAAAAAATTATACAATTAAAACAATATATATTACTAGTTTTAGTCATAAGATTTTTAGTTGAAACATTCTCAACTTGCATTAGTTTCAACTGAAACTTTTTTAGCCAAAATGTTTTCAGCCAAAATAGTTTTAGTTGAAACTACTTATGTGGAAGGCTGCCCCCTACTTTTAAATAATTTCAACAAACTTTCAACTTCACCTCCAAATTTCTCTAACCATGTTGTATTTTCATGAAAATATGAAAATATCTTTTTGTAGAGCTTAGAGGGTAGAATCTGAAAATATAATTTTATAGTGCTGGGTAAATGCAAGAAGTTATGTCCACTTAAGGTGGAAGTTTCAGAGTTAGAAAAAAATCCGAAATCGGGTAACTAAAAATGGGATCCCGTTTCTATAAAACAAGATCCTGAGCCTAAAATCCAAAACGAGATCCCGTTCCTTAGTGGGATCCCGAACCTAGAACCAAAAAATGGGATCCCATTTCACAGAACAGGATCCCGTTTAGAACGGGATCGCATTTTATGAAACGAGATCCCGTTTTTAAAAAGTATTAAATTTTAAAAAAAATGGCTGCGACCCCATTTTTCCCAGCAACAGGTGACAGATGAGAACGGGATCTCGAGTTGATGAAGATGATTTTCACCATCAAAACATCAGGTAAGTGGATTTTTCCACTTCTACAATTTGGCAATGAATCTTTTGAAGTTTCCCTTTTCTTTTTTGGTGTAAAATACAATCAAAATTTAAATTATAGACTGTTATTTAGGGTTTCTGTTTATGAATTCAATAGCTATATTTTGACATTTTAGTTGTAAAATACAAGTGAAATTTTGAAAGACTATATCATATAAAAGGATAGAATTTGAACAAACTGTCAAAATTTTGTTTAAATTTGAGAATTGAATAGCTATATTTAGACATTTTAGCTATAAAATACAATTGAAATTTTGAAAATATTGTATCATATGAAAGGAGAGATTTTGAACAAACTGTCAAAATTTAATTTCAATTTGAGTGTTGAATAGCTGTATTTAGACATTTTAGCTGTAAAATACAATTGAAATTTTGAAACAACTGTATCATATGAAAGGAGAGATTTTGAACAAACTGTCAAAATTTATATAGCATTGGGATGATATATATATATTTGGTTTTTATAAAATTTACTTATATCAATGTATGTCATTGTATTTTAAAAGCATTATTGAATAGGTAACTATCATGTAAAAAAATTACAACAAACCACAATAAAACCTTTATCACTTCATTCATAATCAAACCTTTAGAGACAACCAACTAATCAAGAATTGAGAAGATTTTACAGTTTTTGTGATAGCCAACTAATCAAGGATGAAATCAAGCCAACAAATGTAACTTTAGATACACTTGTAGCTATCCTCACTATCTAGGTTATGCCCCTGGGATGAACATCGTGATGTTAATTGTGATACGAGCCTAACCTCATTGGTAATGCTTCCCCTAATCTTAATGACATTGATGTAGGCCCCACTCATGATCCTTACGAAGATCTTGCCACCACTAACCTCTTTCATGATAGGTCACTATATCCTCACCATCTCCTTAGACCTATAATACCTTGACCTTATCGATTGGGACCAACACGACCCTTTATGATTTGATGTTTTCCAAAATGATGAAGCCACCATGAAACTTATGAAGTGTCAAGACCACATCCCCATGGTAATCATAAGAAAGAATTTTCCACCATACTTAACACCTATGCTTATTTTGGAGAGAAAGAAGAACCCTTTAGTCCTAAGGCACCCTAGTAGGTAGAATAGCAACAAGATATAAGAAGAAACTTGTGATCGATTAAAATGATACAATAAAAATGGACACTTCCCAAGAGCTCCTCAATGACAAACTTCACCTTCCATTAGATACCACTCAGATACAAGATGAATCCCCTCTCCTTGTTGAGGATGCTATAGACATCAACCCATGAATAGAAGAGGACCCTAAACTCTCTAAGATAGCAGCTCCATTGGACCTTGACACCAAAGAAGGCATAACCATCACCCTTAAAGATTACGTTGATTTCTTCATGTGGTCTTATGGTGATATGCCTTGAGACTCCATCTTTAGTCATGCATCATCTTGTGGTTCACCTCAATGCCAAACCTATTCAATAAAAGCTACACAAAATGCACCCCTAAGTAGCCCTCTTGGTCAAAGAAGAATTGTATAAACTCTTGGATGTGGGGTTCATTTAGACTATTACTTATCCTAAATGGGTCTCTAATGTGGTCTTAATTAGTAAGAAAACTAAGGGAATTCATGTTTGTACTAACTTTTGAGACATCAAAAAAGGATACCCTAAAGATAACTTTTCTCTACCAAACATTGATATGATCATGGATCTCATAGCCATATATATAAAATGTTATCATTAATCTGGATATAATATCCCTTGAAACATTTGAGTTAGACATGGAGACACCTAGATTATGGAGAGGTCTATGTAAGAAAACACCTCTTGTAGACTCAACACAAACTTATCCATCAACCCTCTAAATTGTGACTTACATCATTTGATTACCCTAGAACACACTATAGACAACTCTATACAAATTTGGCAAAAGATATTTTCTCCTAACAGAAACTTGTATATGTAGAAGTAGACTACTACATAAGATCCTCTAGGATAATAACACTTGTTGTGATCTCCAACACTATGATCCATATGTACTCTTGAATTTGTTGATACTTGGTCCTCTTGATGAAAATGCATCGAATTAACTTCAAAATTTTGTGCATATAATTAGATTTGATATACTTCTTAAAAGGAAAGAGTTGGGACTAACAACTAAATAGAAAACAATAATTTTGCAAATAGGAAATAGGAAACAAAATCAAGATAGAACCATATTGACTAATTTATCTTTTTCTAGCTAGATTGAATCCCTACAATCACAAGTTAAAAATAAAGCATCAAATTCTTCATTAAATTTAAATCACAAATCATTAGAATATATTCATCTTCATACTCAGATTAGTCAGGTAGGCAACTAGTAGTCAATCCTATCTCCATTATCAAATTTGGTTGCCATAGGCAACTTCACCAAATTTAGGTTTTCAGATCATGTGGTATGCACAAGATATCTACCTCAAGGTAGTTTTCCAAGTCTAGTTATAGTCTTGCAGATGTTCATTATGATTCTACCTAGGTGGTATGATAGTCCATTAGTTTCTAGATGACATCATTTAATAGCATAGATGCATCTAAACATTCACCCTTCATTGATATATATTGATAGTAAAATAGAGTTTTAAATTGTTCTTAAGGTTTGGGACAATCATAGTGTTAAGATAGTGCAAATTTTAAGACTATTTAGACTAATTAAATGGGCTTAGTCTCAATCTAAATAACACACATAAGAGTTGGGACTAACAACTAAATAGAAAACAATAATTTTGCAAATATGTACGAATAGGAAACAAAATCAAGCTAGAACCATCAACTAATATCTTTTTCTAGCTAGATTAAATCCCTACAATCACAAGTTAATCAAAGAATCAAATTCTTCATTAAACATAAATCACCAATCATCATAATATATTCATCTTCATACTCAGATTAGTCCTAGGCAACTAGAAGTCAATCCTAGATCTCCATTATCAAATTTGGTTGTCATAGGCAACTTCACCAAATTTAGGTTTTCAGATCATGTGGCATGCACAAGATATCCACCTCAAGGTAGTTTTCCAAGTCTAGTTATAGTCTCAAGCAGATGTTCATTATGATTCTACCTAGGTGGTATGATAGTCCACTAGTTTCTATGACATCATTCAATATCATAGATGCGTCTGTTCTAATTCATTTCTTTTGTCCAAAATGGTTGTGACAATAAAAAAGAAGCTTATTGAGCTCATAATCAATAGGAAACCCCCGGTCATAATAGGAGGTCTTGAATTTGGTACAAATGATGGTGAGGTCCTTGTAGAATATGATGAACCTTTTGAACAAGAGAACCTTGTAGACCATGATGCATATCTTGATAAACTTGAACATTATCATCATGTGAATGATTTTAGCCATCCTACAACCTTCTATCACCCTTCATCCTCTTATAGGGATATGCCACACAACCTCTCCAAGTTGACCATGCCAAACCCAAAGTCACAATCCTAAGAGGTCCCCAATTTCCTCCCAATGATCATGAGAACCTTGTAGATCATGATGCATATTTTGAACAACAAGATGAAATACAAAGACTTCAACATATGTGGAAATCCATCCCAACACAAGAGAAAAATATCCTAGCCCAACAACAATTTCGAGCACAACAACAAGCCCTCATTCAACAACTCCTAGCCACCCACCAATCCCAAACCCAACAAACACAACCACAACATCAACAAATTCCACCTCAATCCTATGTGTCACCTCCATCATCATACCAACCTAGTCCATCCACATATCACATGTCAATTCTACATCAACCTATCCCACTTATTTCAATATCAACCAATATCCATATCAATCCATACCCAAAGATCATCCAACTACTTATTCCAACATTTCAACTTATCATCAAATCCATTTACAAGACTATCAAGTTCCTTCGCAACAAGAACGTGCAAGTCCAAGTTACCCTTTTCACCAATATCAAGTGTCCTTAAGTCCTTATGTTACCTTTAACAAGGGGAACACCACTCTGGATTACGCATCCTATGGGTATCCTTCATCATCACCAATCGAATGCCTATCCATGAGCCTACTAGTCCTATCCCTGACACCACCATGTAATCCCAATCCTAATTCATTGGTCCATCCACCTTCTAATCCATCAATCCCTTCATTACCCTCACCACCATCTAATCCTCCAACTTCACATCCTAAATTTAAATCACCTCTCTTAAATGACCTCTATAGATACTATGAACTATATTACAAAGACAAACCTATATGCCATCCCTCTCTAGTAAGTTTGATCACTCCCAATCCTAATCCATTTCGTCCTAAATTATCCATCCACCTAATCCTATACATTCACCCTTCATTGATATACATTGATAGTAAAATAGAGTTTTAAATTGTTCTTAAGGTTTGGGACAATCATCTAGTGTTAAGATATAGTGCAAATTAAGACTATTTAGACTAATTAAATGGGCTTAGTCTGAAGCTAAATATAACACACATAAGAGTCAAGAGACTAACAACTAAATAGAAAACAACAATTGCAAATAGGAAATAGGAAACAAAATCAATCTAGTTCACCATCAACTAATATCTTTTTTCTAGTTAGATCATCCCTACAATCACAAGTTAAACAAAGCATCCTAACCTTCTTACCTCATCATCTATCTTAAAAGTGGAAGATTTAATCATTACCACATGGTTATGTCTCTTTGATTATCTAGATAATGCAATTGAATCTCTAGAGGAGTCTTACATCTTAACAACAATTTCATTGTCCCTTTGTAGTTCATTGTCCCTCATGACAAGTCTGTTATTGGTTTAAGGCTATCTTAAAGGTCCATATAACAATCTATGAATTTAATAACAATTAATGTTCAATCCATAATGGTCATGACAACATTATACAAGATACTAGAAAGTTCACATGATGATTTCCTCTTTCCTATCAAATGGTAAGGATTCACTCAAATTTTCACATACTCTTGAACACATATCCAATTTATGAATTCATGATTGATCCAATGCTCAAACCAATGTAAGCATGACTATTAGTCATATTTAGTTAGAGAAATTCATCCAAAACCATTACAAACTATTTGTAGCTTTGCCATAGGAAATGCTGGATCTCCTAGAATGAGTACTTAACATCAAACCAATAGCCAACTCCATAGAAAAATTAACAAAATTGAAACCTTGGACCTAACATATGATAACAAACCTTGAGAACAAATTCATTATGGTAGTCCTAATAGCCATACTATTAAATTGATCTGTATAGTATTAAATTGATCTTTCTTGTCTCCCTCACTATAAGAATCAAAATTTAGGTCTCGAATGAAAATCCCTTGATTTCAATTTGAAAATTGCATCTAGTTCACTATATAATAGATCTCTTACATTTTGAAATTTGTACATGCATGTATGTATCTGTATGTTTAATTTAAATTTATTTCAAGTGTGATTTCTTGAAACATACATATAATTTATAATTTTTGAACATGTACATTATATGTTTATTTATAATTTATTTATATATATTCTTGATTTAATTTTAAATTTTTACTCAAGTTTGTATGTTTATATGTATATATGCAGGTTCATATCTGTTTTTATATATATCATAAATCTGGATGATATTCACTTTAATGTTGAGGACTTCCTTAATGCACAAGATGATCTGGCCCCACCCCCACTCCCACCCCCACCCCACCTCCAGATGCCCCACCTCCACCCCCACCTGGACCCCCACCTGGAACTAACCAAGCTCGCTTGCTAGCCATAATTAATGAAAATATGGATTCCATACAAGAAAAATTGAATTCCATTCACAATGAACAATTCATGCCACCTCACGTGGTACATTTTATAGCTTTGATACGAAAACATTGTAGACTATGTGAGGTCTATTGACTCAGACTTTGATGGATTCCAGAAATGGAGAGAGGAGGGGCTCCAATTTTATGCTGATGGCCTCTCCTATAAGGCTATTTTGGATCTTAAAATCACAAAAGCTCATTTAGCGCAATATTTTGGACATCCCATTACAAATGAACCTATTCCTACAAATAAGAAAAGAATATTAATTAGGTGGTATGAAGGAATGCCTACCAATTTTTGGGATAGATGGTGGATGGTGTTTGATTATCCACCTCATGCTAATTGTGAGGTTCCTTTATATTTTTTGAGAAAATTATATGCAGAGTTTGTTATGAATAAAAAACCCAACTACTTTGATTTTAGATCATTCTAGGGTATTGGTGGTGGCATGCCAAAATAGAGGTTGGGGGCATGGGTTGATCCCTAATGACCCATGCCTGTTCAACCTCTTATTGACCCTCCTATTGCTACCATTCCTTCGCCCTTCCAGCATCATGTAGTGGTATCCACACTAGGCACATTGAGTGCACTCTCAGGTAGCCTAGATGAGTAGACTTCTATGATGGTAGCTCGGGTTAGAGACCATGGAGGAGTTGATGATGGAAGTGGTCCTAGTACCAGTCCACATGTGTCGATGCCTCATACATGTACGAGTTGCAATCAGTTGTGTTATGGACCTTATTAGGCAGTTGTACCCACTTCAGCTACACATGCATCATCTGATAATATGGGTGAATCATTTGTTGATTATCTATTTGCTAAGGATCATCCCACCGATCATTCGACATAGGTATATATAGGTTATGTACACATATTGAATTTATAACAATTTTTTAAGCACGTGTTTTTAATCAACATATAGATCAATTAAATTGTAATATTTTAACAATCAAATTGTTTGGTGTAGATGATGGCAATAGGGACCATTGATCGAATTAATTTTTCATCAACACCTGTTCATCTCAGGCACCCATTTGGGGTACATTTTGAATGATTTATATTTTAAATATTAATTTTATTTACTTGAATTTAATTTGTAATTCAGTCTTGAACATGTACATTAAATATTTATGAACTAGTTTAGGGTTCTTCCACATTGAATCCTCCATCTGAGGGTGTCTCGAGCGCTCCTCCATCATTGGGCATCTCACATAACACTTTTACAGTTTGTATATTGTTCTAAAAAACTATATATACTTAGATTTTTCTATTTTGATATCACTATATCTGAAAACGTGCATGTACTATTTAATATATATTAAAAATATATGTCTATGCAGGTTGACACAACAATGAGGATGGGCATTGCATCACACTTGGATAATCCAAGTTTATATCAGGAGTCAACTACATTTTAGGTTGTTCAAAAATGTATATCTATGTCTACGTGTAATATATGTACAAGTCTTTTAAATAGATTAAAACAAAAACTGAGTACCTATAACATGTACACAAGTTAATTATATATATGTTTTAAAACCTAATTTATACACACATGTGCTAAGTTATAAATGACCTTGTAGGAGCTTGTCAGTGACACGTTTCATCAACACACAACACATGCAGAGCAGGAGGACAGAGGAGATGGGCAGCCTGATACGGTTTAATTTAAAATTTAGATTATATTTAAAGTCAATTAAAATATACATTGTGAACTTAAAGTAAATTTCTTGATAGATATATATGTTGACATGTGTTCAAAATTCTTTTTCTTTTATAGCTTGAGACATGTCATGTAGCTAAGCCTGTAGAGATAGGTCCTGTAATAGAGGATGCACAACAAGCTCCTCTTATGGTATAATAATTTAAATATGATAAATTATAAATTAAATTGAATTAAATCATTTTTAAAATTGTCTTACATCTAATTTCAACTTGAACTTTCTCTTATATTAAATAGATTGATTCAGAGCATATAGAGACAAGTCCAAGTGCACCAGAGCATGCCTCTCAGGCTCACATGGTAATTTAATTTTATGATAAATTATAAATTTAAAAATTGTCATTAAATCATTTTTAATCATCTTACATCTGATTTCATCTAAATCTTTCTCTTCTACAGAGTGATTCAGGTCATCTGAGTAGTTCACATGGTGTGAAGAGGACTCTTGATTACAGAGATAGTATGTGATAGGTTATTTCATGGGCTACATAATTTGACTATTTCATGGACTATGTTATATACTATTTGTCATGGACTTTATATATATATATATATATATATATATATATATATATATATATATATATATATATATATATATATTGTAGAACATGGACTTTATATTTTTGAACATGGGACTTTGTATATTTTTTGAACATGGACCTGGACTTTATACAACCTGACCTTCCTCTATTTGTTGTTGTGTGGGTTATTTGGATAAACAATTGAATACAAAAATAAGAAACCTTATTGATCATCATCTATGGCATCTTCTTGCTTAATGATAAGAATTATAATGCAACTTTTCTTCTTGGATACTTGTGTGACCTCGTCTCCTTTAAAGAACATATGACATACTTTTGTAACATTAGGATCTTCCATCAACATTCCTTTCTTGATCTCAAAGAATTTGAGCAAATTAGGCATTGTTTTCTTCTTGTGGATATTGTTGTTTTATTTATAGTTTATAAAATTTATGTGAACACATGACATCAACTAATGCTTATAGTGGTTATTCTTTTAAAGTTGAAAGAAATTCAACAAGTTTTGATACAATTATTGAAGAACATTTTTTGAATGAAAATGATCAATATCTGCTTTACTTGCCATCGAGTGTAGATTTCCCTATAATTGGTCATCAATTACCATTTTTTATTAGTCACCAAAATTGTTAGTATTTTAATTCTCACCTTTTTAATGCAACACAATAAAATAGTGTGTATGGTAAAATTGTTCTTTAAATTAGAAGGGGAAGCTCCATACAAAAAAACTAACATAAGCCCTAACTTAAACTATACATACTTTCTATTTTTGATTTCTACATGTGTGTTTTCTAGGGTGGTTCTCTCATAGTATGCAAGACAAACAAACTTAAAATATTAAACCCTACAATGACTACCACACTTATGTTGTTCAACTAAAAGCATAGATTGAAGAGATTCCTTGTGTTAGAAGGAGCAATCTTGAGCTTGGGGAATTTGTAAGGTTATATATTTGTAATCATCCCCTTGTGACTTTATATAAAGGAAGTTGTAAATGAATAATTTATGTACATTTTAAGCAATGGTGAAATTAAAGCATGTTATTTTCAAAAATATTGTTTTCAAAATTTGAAAATTGAATCTTATTGTTGGGTTAATTTTTGTTCCAATGGACTGTAGCATAGGTTTATAATAATTCCTAGCCAAAAGGTATGGTCTAGTTTCAGTTTTAGTAGTATCCTTGTAAAAAATCCTTTCATTAGGTGGTAGGACCAATTGTGGGTTCCTCTGCATTAATAGTGGTTCTTTAACAATGCAGAGAGGTTGTAAAGGTAAAATTTAGATATGGAAGGTTAGTATGTAATGGTAGAAAACATATGCAAAAGTCTCATCTTTCTTTGTAGTTTAGGAGAAATTGTAGAATTATAGTGGTATCTTGGGTTTTTTGTTAGATTCATGGGTTTTGTGGTGGCATCTACTCCCCTATGGTAGGATCCTCATGTTGACTTTTCTAGAACCCTTTGGGGGTCTGGTAGTTTCCTCTGTACTCTTTTGTTTGGTTGAAAAGTATTTCATTTTAACAAATTTATGAGTAGTTCTTTCCAAAACTTATATATGCAAAAAAAACCACATGAAAAAGCATGTTTTGAAGGTCTTATTTGATTTGAATCCTAGGAGGATTAGAGGACAAACTTGTAATTTAGTGTGTTATGTTACAGAATTTGTAGAATATCCATAAAAACTCTAGATTAGTATGCAAATACACATTCAAGATGAGCATAAGACTTTTGTAATATAATTGTATTGGATGAAAGAAGAATTGTATAGTGTTATACATGCCACAATTTAATGGTATGAACTTCTCTATCTATACATTATATAGCACATGTATTTATACAAGTGATTGTTTAGCTAGGCCTTCAAAAATATGCTAACATATGTTATGCATATACGTGTGATTCATAAGTAGACATGAGTGCAAGAGGTTTCAAACCTTGAAGGCCAAAGTAATGGTGGTTAGAGTGGGTAAAAGACTAGATATATCAATGATCCGTGAAAACCTAAATAAAGATATAACTATAAAGTATAATAGTATAGAGCATATAAACCCTAACAAGGTATCCAAATATGATAAACTAATTAGAAATTATTGATCTAAAAAACCCTAATGAAAGAGAAACCCTAAGGGGGAACCTTAAGTCATGTAAGCAATGTTGGGTTCACAAATAAATGTAAATAAATAAATGCTTTACATAAATTATCTAGGCTAATTAATCTAATGCAAATAATTAAGCATTATTAAACTAGATAAAATCTAGAGTTAGGTTGATAAATTGATAGTAATAATATGATGAGGAGTACGTAGTGAAAGCGCACAACTGATCAAAATTGATCGGTGAGAGTTCGACCTTATGTCTCAGTGATCTACTCTTCTTCTTTTGTTATCGGCCAAACATACCCCATTGGCCACTCTAGAAACTGTCCCGGTGATACACTGATGACTCTTCCTTTGGTATAACTTAGTGTTGTCGGTGGAACCTTGTTCTCATCAGGCCGACATTACGATGAGGCCAACTCTTGACGTCGATGAAACTTAACACCATCGACACACTAAATCTTCCATTGGCCAATGTGTCGATACACTTGACTCCCTTTGACTTCGGCAAAAACTCAGTTCTGAGTCCCAGCAATACATCGATGCACAGTTTACTTTCTCCCTCTTCAACTGAACCCTAGCACATGGAGATGCTAGGTCAACCTATTGTGCAAAAACACTATGTCTGGATCCTTTGCATCGTCAGACACAAAAACAAAACAAGAAACAAAACAAATACTTGTACAACGAAGCCATTCCATTGATTTCGACATAAATCATACCAGTGGAATGCTTCATGTCAACATACTGCAAAAATGGAAAGCACAGAAAGAATAGAAATCTATAGTTATACGAATTGCAGTTACAGGGAATGAAAATCAAATTGACAGAACAAAATAGTTTTATTTCTCTTTAGAACAATACACAATCACTTTCACACACTTCTCCCTTCTTCTCCTTCTTCTAGTTGTTATCAACTCAACCTGCCAGTAGTTCGAAAACCAACTGATGCAAGCAGTTGGAAGATCAATCGATCCAAACTGCCTCAAACTATCCTACTACCCTATTTTGGCACTATGTGATTACAATATGACAAAAGTGTGTTTTAAGTCAGTTTGGACTTACAAAATGGGTTCTAGGTCCTGAAAGACCTAGAGACAAACATAAATGAAAATGCATTGGTCAAATAGACCTTATTACAAAAGAAAACAAGATTTTCTAGGTGCTCCTGCACCATACTCCTCGGGTGAAAGTTGTCTCAAGTCCTCTTAGAGACTAACTGCTGCAAATCACCACCCTGCTTTTTGATGTCTTCTTCCAACATCCATGTGGCTTCTGAGTCTGGAAGCCCTTGCCATTTGACTAAGTTCTCAAAATAGGTCTGATTTCTTGTCTTCTTAGTTGTCCTGCTATCCAAGATGCACTCCATCTTAGGTGGTTCCTTAGGTGGTAAATGTTGCACCCACTCTGCACTGTCTTGGACAAAATCTGTTGTACCTTCTCTTGTATCAAGACTCCTATATAATGTTAGATTAGCAACATTGAATATAGGGGAAATAGCAATATCATCAGGGAGTTCAATTTTGTAAGCATTAGGACCATATTTCTCTAAAATCTTACAAGGTCCAATTTTTCTCATCATCAACTTGCTGTGGTTTCCCTTGGGTAGTGTATTCTTATTGAGATGAACCATGACTATATCTCCTATTTGGTATTGCACATCCCTTCTCCTTAGATCCACTCTAGCCTTGATCTTCTGACTATTCTTGTTTAGAGTATCTCTGACTTGTTGATGGATCTCTTTCATAGCCTCTGCAAATGTATCAGCATGTTCACTCCTTTTGTCCAACCCTTGAACATCTCTCAATTCAAAAATTCCTCTAGGATGACTACCATAGACAACTTCAAAAGGACTTAGACCTATACTTCTGTTTGTGGAATCATTATCGGCATATTCTACTTGTGGGAGTACCACATCCCAACTACCTCCATGTTCTCTTGTCAAACATCTCAGTAGATTGCCTAATGACCTATTCACAACCTCAGTTTGGCCATCAGTCTAAGGATGATAGGTTGAACTAAAGGACAAATTTGTACCCAATCTTTTCCACAAGGTTCTCCAAAAATGTCCCACAAATTTGTTGTCTCTGTCAGATACAATACTCAAAGGAATCCATGAATCCTGACAATTTCTTTAAAGAACAAGCCTACAATGTAACTAGCATCATTGGTGGTTTTACAAGGAATAAAGTGAGCCATCTTGCTAAACTTGTCTACCACAACAAACACATTGTCATAATATGTCCTTGTCTTTGGTAACCCCATCACAAAATCTATACTCAAACTTTCCCAAGGTTTGTTTGGTATGGGCAGAGGTTGGTACAGTCCTACATTGGTTGAGACCCCCTTTGCTCTCTGGAAAATCATACAAATCTCAACAAACCTTCTGATATCAGATTGCATCCTTGGCCAAAAGTAAAATCTTCTTACTATATATAAGGTCTTATTGAGCCCAAATGTCCTCCTAAACCACCACTATGTTTCTCCTTCACTATATTATCCCTCATTGAACACTTAGGGATACATAGTTGAATTCCTTTAAACATAAGTCCATCCTACAATGTATAATCTGAAAATTCACTATGGAAAGCATTGGAAAACTCACTGCATACCTTGTAAATCTCCTTAAAATCTTGGTTCTCTTCATACAATCCTTTGAGTGCCTCAACACCCATGCTTTGTAACTACACTTCTTGCACTGTCAACACCCTTCTGCTTAAAGCATCAGCAACCTTATTAGTTATCCCCTTCTTATGTTTGATGATGAAGGTGTATGCTTGAAGACTTTCCACCCACTTCATGTGTCTATGACTAAGCTTTTCCTATCCATTTAAAAAACTGAGAGCATGATTATCAGTGTATACAATAAATTCTTTAGGAAGCAAGTAGTGTCTCCATTTTTTCAGAGCTTGTACCATGGCATACAACTCTAAATCATAAGAGGAGTACTTCCTCTTAGCTTCATTCAATTTTTCACTGAAAAAGGCTACTGGTCTACCTTCTTGGCTCAACACTACCCCTAGGGCCAGCCCACTTGTATCACACTCAATGGTGAAGACCTTGTTGAAATCAGGAAGTACTAAGATAGGATACTCGGCAACTTTCTGCTTCAGACTTTCAAAACTCTCATCTACCTCTTTTGTCCACACAAACTTCACCTTACCTCCACCCATTATGGTCTCTAACATAGGTGCACAAATATCATTGTAGTTCCTAATGAATTTTCTATAAAATGTGGCCAAACCATGAAAACTTCTGACCTCTCCTATTGTCCTAGGTGTAGGCCAATTCAAAATAGATTATACCTTGGAAGAATCCATTTTCAAATCACCCTTAGAGATGACAAAGCCCAGGTAAATCAATTCTCATTTCATGAAGTCACATTTTTCCAAGTTTATCATTAACTTCTGATCTTGCAGCCTCTTCAAGACTATCTCCAAATGTATCAAGTGTTCTTCCTTGCTCTTACTAAACACCAAGATATCATCAAGGTAGACTACCACAAATTTCCCTATGAATTCCTACAACACCTCATTCATTAGTCTCATAAAGGTGCTAGGGGTGTTTGAAAGACCAAAAGGCATCACAAGCCACTCATACAACCGTTCATTGGTTTTGAATGCTATCTTCCACTCATCCCCCTCTCTTATTCGTATTTGGTGATACCCACTCTTTAAGTCTATCTTGGAGAAATAAGTAGCCCCTCCCAAACAATCCATTAGATCTTCTATTCTAGGAATAGGAAACCTATTCCTGATGGTTATCCTATTTATGGCCCTAGAATCAGTACAAAGCCTCCATTTCCCATCCTTCTTTGGGGCTAAAATAGTAGGTACTACACATGGGCTAAGGGTCTTCCTTATCAGCCCTTTGTTTAGGAGTTCTTGAATCTAATTTGCTATCTCTTCATTCTATTGAGGGGTCATTTTATATGCTTCCTTATTAGGAAGTACTGCTCCTGGTATGAGGTCTATCTAGTGGCTAATATCTCTGATAGGTGGCAAGGAATCAGGTATGTCTGTTGCAATCACTCCTTTGTAACTTTCAAGTAGATCTCTGACCTCCTTAGGTCCTACTTCCCTCACACTTTTCTCTCTTTCCCCCTTAGGCTTCACAATCAAAGCAAAACCCACTCCACCACCTTCCTTTAATGTGTCCATGAATTCTTTTTCTCCTACCATCATTACACTAGACCCTACATGTCATGGATCCTCTTCTACCAATGACTGTATCCTATAAGTCACACCATCCTTTTGGAATGAGTAAGCATTATTTTCTCCATCATGATGAGCCTTTCTGTCAAACTGCCATGGTCTACCTAACAAAAGATGGCAAGCATCCATTGGAAGGATGTAACACAAGATTTTATCTCTATACCCCCCAATACTGAATTCTACCCATGCTTGTTCATTGATGAGTATGTGCTGCCCCTTATTTAACCAACTGACTTTATATGGGCTGCTATGGGGTATCTTTTCTAGATTCAACTTATTCACTGCTTCCAAAGACATAATATTATCAGTAGAACCAGAGTCAATAATAACTTTACAAACCTTACCTTGGATCTTGCAGTTGATTCTAAACAAAGCCCTTCTTTGAGACGGTTCAGTCTGCACTGGTTCCTTGAGCAGCATCCTCTTGATCATTAGATTTTCTCCCATCTCTGATGTTAGATTCACTTTAGGAGATGTCACACTCCTTAAATCTTCTTGAATCAAAGTGGTTCTCTTCTCACCGCCATGAGAAGTTGAGGCCTTCTCTAGACACTTGTATGCTAGGTGCCCTATCTAATTGTAGTTATAACATCTCATATTAGAGAACTTAGATCCTCTACCTGATCCATTTGTCCCACCCCTTCCATTAGGCCTTCTTCCTTGATAGCCTCCTCTACTACTTGAGTCTCCAACTTGCTCTTCTTGGCTAGACTCACCACTAGGCCTCTAGTTAGGACTTCTTCCTCTGAAACTACCTCTGCCTCTAAAACTTCTTCCTCCTCTACCTCTATTATTCTGCTCACTCTTCCTGTTTATCTTCTCTTAAGCCCTTAAGGCCATTTGGAAACACTTGTTCACTATTTCTAGTGCCAAGATGTTGATCTCATCTTGGATGTTCATCCTTAGGCCATTCAGATACCTTGCCACCTTCTTTGACTCTTCTTCTTGTCTCTTTGATCTGAGACTGAGTTTATGAAACTCTTGTGTGTATGCATTCACATCAAGGTCTCTCTGTCTGAGGTTCTGCAACTTCTTATACATCTACACGTTATAGTCCAGGGGTAAGAATTGTGCCTTGATTTTGGCCTTCATCCTTTCCCAAGAGATTATCATATTCTTCCCCTCCTTGACTCTCTCTCCTTGCTCATAATTCCACCATGCAAGAGCAGGCCCTTCAACCCTGCCTTTGCCAACTTAACCCTCTTATCGTCAGGGACTTCTTTGTATTCAAAATGATTGTTCAATGCCTCAATCCAATCAATCACCTCTCCAACTTCCATACTTCCACTATACATAGGTAACCCATCTATGGTGTCCCTATTGACTGACTTCAAAGCATTTATAAATGCCCTCTGGTCTGTTGGTATCTCCTCTATCCTCTTATTGGTTTCATCAATTTCTGTATCTCCTTCATCGCTGTCACTTTCATCTTCCCTATCCTTACCCTGGGTTCTTTTGAACTCCTCAAGCTTGGACTCAAACATTGCTTCAATCAGTTTTCTTCACTGTATCTTGTGACATGCTTTTAGGAGGCATCGTATTAGCCTCTACTACACTTTCGTTGTCTAACATACACCAAGACCACACCACCTGAGTGATCTTCAAAACTCACTCTGATACCAATATGATGAGGAGTACGTAGTGAAAGCGCACAACTGATCAAAATTGATTGGTGAGAGTCTGACCTTATGTCTCAGTGATCTACTCTTCTTCTTTTGTTATCGACCAAACATACCCCGTCGATGACTTCAGAAACTGTCTTGGCGATACACCGATGACTCTTCCTTCGGTATAACTTAGTGTTGTTGGTGGAACCTCATTCTCATCAGGTTGACATAATGATGAGGCCAACTCTTGACGTTGATGAGACTTAACACCATCGACACACTAAATCTTCCATTGGCTGATGTACTGATACTCTTGACTCCATTTGACTTTAGTGGAAACTCGGTTATGAGTCCCAGCAATACACCGATGCACAGTTTACTTTCTCCCTCTTCAACTAAACCCTAACACATGGAGATGCTAGGTCAACCTAATATGCAAAAACACTCTGTCTGGATCCTTTGCACCATCAGACACAAAAACAAAACAAGAAACAAAACAAATACTTGTACAACGAAGCCATTCCACTGATTTCGACAAAAATCATACCAGTGGAATACTTCATGTCGACATACTGCAACAATGGAAAGTACAGAAAGAATAGAAATCTACAGTTATACAAATTGCAGTTATAGGGAATGGAAATCAAATTGACGGAACATAATAGTTTTATTTCTCCTTAGAACAATACACGATCACTTTCACAAACTTCTCCCTTCTTCTCCTTCTTCTGGTTGTTATCAACTCAACCTGCTAGTAGTTGGAAAACCAACCGATTCAAACAGTTGGAAGACCAACCAATCCAAACTGCCTCAAACTGTCCTACTGCCCTATTTGGCACTATGTGATTACAATATGACAAAAGTGTGTTTTAAGTCACTTTGGACAAGCAAAATGGGTTCTAGGTCTTGAAAGACCTAGAGACAAATAGAAATGAAAATGCATTGGTCAAATAGACCTTATTACAAACGAAAATAGGATTTTCTAGGTGCTCCTGCACCATGAAATGATAATTAAATGGGGAATTAATTACTTAGTTCTAATATCAACAATAGAAGAATAATGTTGATGATGTGCAAAATTGATTCACCACTTGTTGATGCATATTTTGACACAATAATATATGAAACTAGTTGTTCCCTACCTGAAAGGGAACTTCTTCCCCCAAGGTTCTTTATCAGAAAATTTGGTTTGTGTGAATAACATAGTGGTAGATGTCGATTGTCCCATATGAGGGGCTCCAATGAAATCAAAGGAATGAAACACAAGGCATTGCTTGCAATTATTCTTGTTACTTAGCAAGAAAGATAAAGCAAACATGTACATGTTCAGTTTTAGACATTCATTAATAATTTCATACATGAATACATACAAGTTCTACCAAGGAATTTTCACAATTTTAAACATGGTAAAAATTTAACATCTTATACTAGATACTAATCTAGAATACTAAGTTTAATCCCAATCTAATAGATTTTATAAGAAAATTGCAAAATAAAGGTGAGAAGGAGAAGGGTGAGAATGATCTTGTTTTATATTGTCCTTCAATTTGAATCTTTGAGTAGACAAATTTAATCAAAGCCACTCTTACTCAGCAATTGAAAGCAATTGAGAATGAATACTAATCAATTACATCATTCTAGATATGATGTATATTATTAGACTTGATTAAGGTATATTAGGTGATATCCATGTAGTTTTGAGTCCCTCTCTTAGATGTAGTGACATATGTTAATTTCATATCATTGCTAACATAGAGAGGACATATACATGCATGATTCACATCATGGACATATAATAGTTCATCTTCATTATTGAGCATGTCAAATAAAGAAGAAAGTTTAAGGATAGAATGAAGATGATAGTGTAATGGTCAGATCAAGAGAGATATATGGTTATTGAAACATAGAAGTAACATAACTGCATGTAGGATGTACTATGGTCCATTAACAACTTCAAATTGGCCATGTTAATTGACCTACAAAGATGCTAACTTTTTGGATGTCTTAAGGGGTCCTAATTTACGATGTCTTAAGGGGACGTCTTAAGTTCTCAAAATTTGGTGAAGTTGCCCAAGGCAACCAAATTTAACAATATAATAAAATTAAATTTAAAGTAAATTCAAAGTAGAAAAACATGCGCATTTAACAAATAAAATATATAGAATAATAATTTTGATATATAAAAGTGTAGAGTATAAAATTGTGTACATACACATGTATACAAATTTGTGTACAAAATGTGTAATAATGTAATTGTGTATGTACATATATGCCAACTCAAAATAATGTTTACAAAATGTGGTTATGCCATCTCAAGAAAATCCAAAACTTGTGGGGAATGTAGCAGGTCTTCACGCCACCTAATATAAAAATAATACAAGCAATTTATCAATATATCATCAAAACATGTATTTTAATTTATATAAAACTATCTAGATATACACAATTTGTACCTGTATTTACAAGTGCCTCACACATGTGTAGATATAGGTTTAATCTGCATCCTCTCATGTTTTTGTTTAAAAGTATGTGATGAATTTGTGATGATGGCCTAAGGATATAAAAGGACAATTTAAATCAATTTCAACTAATAACGCACAAGAAATATCAAAACATGTATTTAATGTATTTAAAAGAATAATATAAATCTATTTAACTATATTTACCTATATTTACTTATTCCATTGTACCATCTCCATCCTCTCTTTTTTCCAATGCATCGATGATTGTCTCATGGTCTTCCATTGAAATTATCCATAGCTCTTTATTTGTAGGTTTTCCACAATACCCCTCCAGTTTTATATTTGTTGCCAATAGCAAATGTGAGTAGTGTATAATCTTCTTATGTGTTTCATAATCTTCGAATGCAGGCAAACCATTCTTCCTTATTAGGTATTTCTGTAGCCAAGTGCCAACAACCTCCACCGAACCTATTGGATAATAATAGCCATCATCAAAGAAATTCTTAAAATTTGCTTAAGGGGATCAAAGAAGTTCTTAAAATTTGCTTAAGGGGATCAAAGACTTGTTATCAAAATTTGCTTAAGGGGATGTCTTAAGGGGATCACCAAACCTGTTGGATAAGGAAAGCCATCATCATCTTCTCGAGGTGCTGTTAACTTATGTTTAGTCTCCACACAACAAGCCAACCAATATTTTGTTTCATCTTCATTCTTCTTTGGTGCAACAATAGCATACACATGTCCTGCAAACAAATTTTGATTCAATAACTTGCACGTGTCCATAAAATTTGACCAATCAACATATATGCATTCATATGTACACATATAAATAAATAAAAGCACTACAAACTAGTAATGAAGTGAAATAAAATGAAATAACTTGAATTAAATTACCTTCTTGTACAAGGTCTAAAACACAGTCATAATCATCTGATGCAAACAGTTGATCATTGTCTTCAATTGTTGTTTCACTTTGATCATGTGCTTATGCAAGTGTCAATAGTCTTTGCTTCCACTCTTCAACCCATTCTGTATTCTCACATGCTTCCCAATCTCCTAAAATACAAAACTGACAAAAACATGCAAGCTCCCTTGTCCAGATAGTCCATGTACTTGAATTCAAACTCCTAAATCAATGCCATTTAGTAGATCCACTAATTGTCTGGCAATCAAGTCTAGGTAGAATGTTTTCTTCTTCAACCAAGCAAAAGAATCAATGAACTATAGAGTACTCACTTGATGTAATGCCCCATCCCAGAACCCTAGAGAAAAGCTTAACTATGCATTAAAAAAGGGCAATACACTTTTTTTTTTTTTTAAGCAATAATAACATAATGTAATCAATATAGCCAACCATGCAAGTTAATCTTTATTCTCTAGGGTACACAGGACTGCACCACTAGAACTAACATAACCAAATTAACATTCATGAATTGAATTGAAACCAAGAGCATAAGAGAGTCAACGCATAACTACCTCCATTAAAAGACATTAGATAACGACATCAAGATTTAGCATGAAAGATTACAATAGAAAGAGTTACAATTTCATTACCATTAGATACATCAACACAATGATCATACTATTGCATCAGGATTATGTTTAAAGATATTCAACAATAAAATAATACAAGGTTCAACAGATATCCAAGGCTGAAATAGAACATAACTGTTTGCCTCCTTAAGCGAGACAAGATCAATGATCTTCCACAAGATAAGTTCTCCACGTACATGAACAGCAGAAAGATGACCAATGGAAAGAGCACATTCACCCGACCATGTGGAACCCTGAGGCCCACCCCCCGTGCTTGGAGATAACGATAAGATCCCATGACCTGAAAAGTCAGGTGGACAACAAGTAGAAAAGAGGACTATACATGACTACAACCACATAGACCACAACAATGCCACAAGAAACTTAACCACACATCCAGAGGCAACCACCAAACAAGAGGAAAGAATACAACTTGGGGATGTCAGACTGCAGAAGGGTGAAGTGTCATCACACAACTTGTCATGAGTTGTCTAGGCAAGTCTTCCTAGGCCCCGGCCCCCATCCTGGGTTGTCCTGGTAACCTCTCCCGACTTCCAGCCCCCATGCAAACTCATGCGGCAATCAACCATACCTTTTGTGGGGACAAGGTCATTGATTTTTTCCATTCCAGGCCCTCCCATCTCATCTCAAGCCTAACTGAGCACTTGAGCCATGAGTGAGGTATCCACTTATCTTATTTAATGTGAACTAACTACCCCAAGCCCTTGATTTAAAATATATGTTATCACTTACTTAAGGCACTCTCGCATGGGTTGTCCTAGATGCCACTTTGGGCTCCGGCCCCCATCGAGAGCCACTCCCCTAACTGCATCTTAGAACCCCCACTCAAACACATACAAAAGATAAACATGCAAGAATCATGAGAGCATTGACTCTCCTGCATCACCAATTACTCAATGATAACTTCCACACCACATCACCATAGCTCCCACCACATACTATAACAACAACCAACACCACATATCTCGATGCCTCATCTATGTCATAATGGACCAAAGCCTTCTGGTAAGTCATAAAATCCAACTCAATCACATAACCATCAAGGCATAGGTAAGAGAACAAAACGGGCAAGGACGAACTTAGAAATCCCAACACGAACCAAAACAACAACATGAGATCACGTCAACAAAATCTTATGCCTCCGGACGGAAACAACTAAGCACCATCACCCTATTATCATAAATTATATGACTATGCAAGTTATCCACAAAAACAAGTGAGACCGAATGAAAAGTTTAAGAGAATAACTCACGAGGGAACCAGTATAGAAGACAATTACTAGTTTTATATCCAAACTACCAACCAAGCTTTTATAAACATGATAAATTTAGATCAACCTAGAAAAGGCACAACTTCAACTTCTAAAGTCATCAAACACGTAATCCTAAAATCGAAACCTAACACTATTACTTAAGAATAAAAAGAAAAACACTATTCCAAACTTAGCAAGTCATCTTCTACCCACAACCGAGATTCAAACAAAAGTCTAAAACAAGGTTTTTACGTAGCCACACTAGTACACAATTAACCATGCCTAAGATTCAAGCAAAAGATTAATTTAATACCAAAAGAATACAATTAAATAACAAACCTCTATAAGTCATTAATTAATGAAGTCTCTAATAATCTACTTATGTCACAGAGATACAATAATTGGTACGGTCCATCTATCTTGGATCTAATAGAAGTAATGATAATAGGCCTAGAAAAGATGATCATAATAGTAATTACTTAAAATAAGCTTGAAACAACCTTTACAAGTAATCATACGTAACCATAAACAACTAAAACCCAAACCCACTACTTAGGAGATTTCTACAATTGAAATAAGAATACTATAGTTAGCTTTATATTGACCCACGGTTTGATTTGAGCCCATTAGTCATAAGACAAAAGTAACATATAATTTCTAAAACTCAATAACCAGCATCGGACCATAGTAGATATTTTCTTAATGGTAACAAATCCTAAATTTAGTTCCATAAAGCACTATTCTAAGCAATGAAGTATCACCACGTGAACAAGTTCTTAAACAAAAGTCAACTTTACTAACTTTTAATAACTCTACCATCATCCCCGTCTGAGGCTAAACAACAAAACTAAAAGAACATTACCATTGCCGTGAGATCCACACCCGACCCCACATACAAAATTAAAAGCATTCCTTAACCTATGGTCGAACTTCCACTAAACGACAGGTTAATAACTTAGAAAGGTCGACAACAGCATACTAGCCGATGCACTTCACCTACCAACTCAACACTATAGGAAACTCACCCGTCACCTAAACCCTCATACAAACTCTAAATAGCAACGGGTCTCACAAGAAAAGACCGCAAGGAATCGACCAAAACTTATGGTCTTGGCTCCACCGGTAGAAAGTATCAGAAACTACATCAAATCTGGGCCTTACCACGCCAAACCACAGACGACCATCACCAACATAGAAAGGCTAACCGTCATTAGAAACTTATCTTAATAATTAAGAAGCACCCATTTCCTAGCAATGCACTATCTAAAGCTGACCAGGATTAAGTAGATAAAGAGTCAATACTATTTTCACATGATGCAAAACTGAGGTTCTATTGACACGAGCAGGTAGAGATGAATCTTCTAAGGAAACTTACTACGATACACTCAACCTTTCTAAACATGTCTATCAAGAGAGTAAGCACCAAGCTAGAAACTAAACAAATCCAAGAGAATCATTCCATAAGGTTTCACATTTGAAGGGATTTGGAAAATAGCTGCAAGGATTTACATCAAGGTTTCGCTGAATTAATCTAGAGACTGAAGGAAGAACAAATCAATGTTATAAGAAGAGAGGAGGGTGCGCTAAACGGTTGAGACTTGCTGAAGTGGAATTAAAAGCAAAGGCCAACAATATTCAATCTAAAGAGAACTTTTACCATAAAGGGTACGAAAGATGAATAGAGACTATGCCCAAATGCCAAATCTCATACAGCTAGAAAGGGTGACGGTAGAAGAAAGCAGATTGCTGCGAGACAACACTTTTATCAATGGCAACATTGAAGCCTCCTATCAAATCCGCTATATGCCAGATGGCAACAAGGATCTACAATGATGGCAATGCATTGGAATGCCATGCTTGACAGAGTAAAAGGAACTGTTCTACGCCGGAAGGATAGCATTGAGCATGGTTGATTGCTTTTCTTACACTAAGCTGAGGAATCGACTGAAGTGTGAGTTAGGCTTCAAGTTTCACCTTGGGTTTGCAGTAAATAGTTTAAATGTATAGACAAAAAAAAAAGCCATCCAAGTTGGTTCATCACCCAAGAAGTTGCAATAGAAATAAGGGTCGAATAGGGCACAAGATTGAGGGTAAAGAGACAAAAAAAAAACACAAAGCAAGCATCGTCAGAAGGATAGAACTGATTGAGCTAGGGTAAGGCAGGGATCCAAAGAGATAAAGTACGTGGCATACAAACACCCATATTGCTCACAAGGGCTTGAATAAACAAGGACCTACAGAGTTAACTCAAACATAAGATTGATAAGGATATAACTCAAAACACATGATACAAGGTAGAAGTTGTGAAGAGAAAACATCTTAGAGATATAGGATTTCAAAGTTGCAGGAGCTTAGCAAAATCATGCAGACAAAATTTAATGAAATTTCTCAGAAGATGACAAAGATGTTGAGTATAGAGCGTGACAATTTTCTTAACAAGGCAATCATAAATTCATGCATTAGCTAGAACTGAAACAACAAACCTCAAGGAACAGAGACAAAATGCATACTCGTGATTGCACCAACCTTCAGAACAGGTCCCCCCCCAAACTAGGACAAATTTTCCCCCTTAAAACACCTTCGGACAGAAGTAATTAATTTTCATAATTTCCCACTTCTCAAACATAAATGCCAAAGATTTCCATTTACAAGAAATTTTCCCATAATAGAATAAAATCAATCTCATTATTATCCACGACAACATGCTACCAACAAAACATAAATGACATCTACTCCAGAAAATCTATTTATTCACCAAGATGTTAGCCATGATATTAATATCCTCCAACAACAGCCCTCAAACATTTTATTATCATAATTATTTGCCAACAAAGAAAAATAACAATTTACTATAAACAAAACAATTACTTCCAAAAAGATTACACCAAGACATAAGAACCCACATACTGACTCTAGACAAGATACATATCCTTTACAAGGATGGTGACAAAATAGATGGGGACCTCTCGTTATCTCCACACAATGATTTCCATTGGTTAAGGCACGCTCAGACCTTCTTACTCAGGTGGAGTCGATGCCTGGTACCTGAAACCTGCACAAACCAGATGTCGAGCATATATACATATATCAACATCAAAACAACACACTGTGATAGGGAATTGCAGTGTAGCAGGGTGCTCTTCAAGAGTAATGCTACACCGTCCCTTCACAAACAAAACATAATACATTATCTACATTGTCAATTAAATCCATAGAAGACATAAGCATTAAACATTGATTCATTCAACATCATCATCATAGCAGTAATCAAATGTTAGATATTCTTATGAACATTAATTGAACACATAATTAATCATAACATAGTCATTCTATTATAACATAAGCATCAGAAATGTCATCAAGGAAAGCATAAATACATATCATCAGTCCTCAAAATAAAATCATCAGAATATACCATCAAGTCCAACCATGAGGATCTAACTAACAATAAATCAAAAAACCAAAATGAGGGGCACTACATCCTCCCCCCTAGGGTCAGGCTTACTCCTGGAAGCCTGCAAACAACCTAAGGGTCACTGCTGCTCCAAGGCCCTTACCCTCAAGGGTCGAACCCTGAAGCTGAAGAACGCACACGTGCTCCAAAGAAAGCTGCCCGACCTCTACCTACGGTCTCTAAAACTGTCCCCTGATGCTCGGACTGGCGGTGATCAATCACTATGAATGCCCGATGTGACCTCCCCACATCACCTACAGTTGGCTCTGAAGCTGCCAGCCTCTGACCAAATCCTGCCGCACTTCTCTATGGAGATTGCCTAGCTATGTGACCCTGCTGGCCACAAGAGAAGCATCCTGAACCTCTATCGTAACCCCCGCCACTCGAGAAGGCATTAGTCTGCTGGAAATCATCTCTGTTGACTGTAGACTGAGTGGGATGATAACTCTTGGCCCGCCGCCAATTACGGTCTTTTCCCAACTGAGCACTGACACCTTGCTGAGGCTTTGAATTTGATTGAAAAGACTGTTGCTGTTGCTGCTACTGATGCCCGCCTTTAGCGGGTGCAGTATGGTTTCTTGAAGAGCTGGCTGTCTGACCACCATGAGGTTCAACACCTATCGAGGGTGCGCTACCAATCTGCACACCTGTATGGCCACCAAGGGCCATAGCCAAATTTTCCTCAACCAGACGGGCTTTCTCTATGGCTACCTCCATAGACTTGGGTTCGAAGACTTGAACCCCTCCACTGATCCAGGCATTTAAGCCCCTAATAAAGTGCTACACTAACATAGCCTCGTCATCACCAATACCTGCATACTGCTTGAGCTCGTAGAATCTACGCTCATACTGCTCAACAGACATGGTCATCTGCCTAAGCTCGTGGAACTCATCTACGCATCGCTGCCTCCAATGATCAGACAGGAACTGAGCTCAGAACCTCTCTAAGAAAAACTCCCAAGGCACAGTACTAATGTCCAAGTGTAGCTTCTGCTCTTCTAAACACCACCAGGTAGAAGCAAAACCTCTGAGATACAGTATCGCACATCTGGCCTTGGTGTTGCTACCATACGGATGCATGGCGAAACACCTACCCAAATCTAATAACCAGGTCTCTGCCTCCAGGCCACTACTAGATCCATCGAAGGTCGGAGGACATGCCCTCAGAAGGTCTCTCATGTGACTAGCTAGGGTGGCCTCCTGCTCTACTGTCATTTTTCTCCTTCAAGGAGACCTCTCTCTTTCCCTAGCCCCTAACTAATCCACCTCATGTCTAGGGCCCATACGAGCAAGAACCTCCTCGAGCAACTGGCGCAACTGGGCTCCCTCCGATTGCCCCTAACCTTCCAAATTTTGACCCTCACATTCTTGAGCACTCCCATGAGGGGAACTAGGAGAGGGTGTACCGCCACCACCCCTTCCGCGTCCTCTACCTCGACCCCGACCTCGACCTCGACCTCTAGGCATCTCCTACATTATGCAATCAAAACGACCTCAGGTTGAAAGACAAAGATGACAAAGAGAACACACACCTTACAAAGTCTACGCAACTAGGAAAGTATAATAGGCTTATACACACCTAGAGTACCCAGTGTTTGAAAACTTGGCTCTGATACCAAATGTAATGCCCCATCCCGGAACCCTAGAGAAAATCTTAACTATGCATTAAAAAAGGGCAACACACTTTTTTTTTTTGAAAGCAATAATAACATAATGTAATCAATATAGCCAACCATGCAAGTTAATCTTTATTCTCTAGGGTACACAGGACTGCACCACTAGAACTAACATAACCAAATTAACATTCATGAATTGAATTGAAACCAAGAGCATAAGAGAGTCAATGCATAACTACCTCCATTAAAAGACATTAGATAATGACATCAAGATTTAGCATGAAATATTACAATAGAAAGAGTTACAATTTCATTACAATTAGATACATCAACACAATGATCATACTATTGCATCAGGATTACGTTTAAAGATATTCAACAATAAAATAATACAAGGTTCAATAGATATGCAAGGCTGAAATAGAACATAACTATTTGCCTCCTCAAGCAAGACAAGATCAACGATCTTCCACAAGATAAGTTCTCCATGCACACGAACAGCAGAAAGATGACCAATGGAAAGAGCACATCCACCCGACCATGTGGAACCCTGAGGCCCACCCCCTGTGCTAGGAGATAACGATAAGATCCCACGACCTGAAAAGTCAGGTGGACAATAAGCAGGAAAAGAGGACTATACACGACTACAACCACATAGACCACAATGATGCCACAAGAAACTTAACCACACATCCAGAGGCAACCACCAAACAAGAGGAAAGAATACAACTTGGGGATGTCAGACTGCAGAAGGGCAAAGTGTCATCACACAACTTGTCATGAGTTGTCTTGGCAAGTCTTCCTAGGCCCCGGCCCCCATCCTGGGTTGTCCTGGTAACCTCTCCCGACTTCCGGCCCCCATGCAAACTCATGCGGAAATCAACCATACCTTTCGTGGGGACAAGGTCGTTGATTTTTGCCCTTCCAGGCCCTCCCATCTCATCTCAAGCCTAACTGAGCACTTGAGCCATGAGTGAGGTATCCACTTATCTTATTTGATGTGAACTAACTACCCCAAGCCCTTGATTTAAAATATAGGTTATCACTTACTTAAGGTACTCTCACATGGGTTGTCCTGGATAATACTTTGGGCTCCAGCCCCCATCGAGAGCCACTCCCCTAACTGCATCATAGAACACCCACTCAAACACATAGAAAAGATAAACATGTAAGAATCACGAGAGCATTGACTCTCCTGCATCACCAATTACTCAATGATAACTTCCACACCACATCACCATAGCTCCCACCACATAGTATAACAACAACTAACACCACATATCTCGATGCCTCATCTATGTCATAATGGACCAAAGCCTTCCAGTAAGTCATAAAATCCAACTCAATCACATAACCATCAAGGCATAGGTAAGAGCACAAAACGGGACGAACTCAGAAATCCCAACATGAACCAAAACAACAACATGAGATCACGTCAACAAAATCTTATGCCTCTAGAAGGAAACAACTAAGCACCATGACACTATTACCGCAAATTATATGACTATGCAAGTTATCCAAAAAAACAAGTGAGACTGAAAGAAAAGTTTAAAAGAATAACTCACGAGGGAACTAGTATAGAAGACAATTACTAGTTTTATATCCAAACTACCAACCAAGCTTTTATAAGCATAATAAATTTAGATCAACCTAGAAAAGGCACAACTTCAACTTCTAAAGACATCAAACATGTAATCCTAAAATCGACACCTAACACTATTACTTAAGAAGAAAAAGAAAAACACTATTCTGAACTTAACAAGTAATCTTCTACCCACAACCGTGATTTAAACAAAAGTCTAAAACAAGGTTTTTATCTAGCCACACTAGTACACAATTAACCATGCCTAAGATTCAAGAAAAAAATTAATTTAATACTAAAAGAATACAATTAAATAACAAACCTCTATAAGTCATTAATTAATGAAGTCTCTAATAATCTACTTATGTCACAGAGATACAATAATTGGTACGGTCCATCTATCTTGGATCTAATAGAAGTAATGATAATAGGCCTATAAAAGATGATCATAATAGTAATTACTTAAAATAAGCTTGAAACAACCTTTACAAGTAATCATACGTAACCATAAACAACTAAAACCCAAACCCACTGCTTAGGAGATTTCTACAATTGAAATAAGAATACTATAGTTAGTTTTATATAGACCCACGCTTTGATTTGAGCCCATTAGTCATAAGACAAAAGTAACATATAATTTCTAAAACTCAATAACCAGCATCGGACCATAGCAGAGATTTTCTTAATGGTAACAAATCCTAAATTCAGTTCCATAAAGCACTATTCTAAGCAATGAAGTATCACCACGCGAACAAGTTCTTAAACAAAAGTCAACTTTACTAACTTTTAATAACTCTACCATCATCCTCGTCCGAGGCTAAACAACAAAACTAAAAGAACATTACCATTTCCGTGAGATCCACACCTGACCCCACATACAAAATTAAAAGTATTCCTTAACCTATGGTCGGACTTCCACTAAACGACAGGTTAATAACTTAGAAAGGTCGACAACAGCATACTAGCTGACACACTTCACCTGCCAACTCAACACTATAGGCACTTCACCTGCCAACTCAACACTATAGGAAACTCACCCATCACCTAAACCCTCGCACAAACTCTAAATAGCAACGTGTCTCACAAGAAAAGACCGCAAGGAATCGACCAAAACTTATGGTCTTGGCTCCACCGGTAGAAAGTATCAAAAACTACATCGAATCTGGGCCTTACCATGCCAAACCACAGACGACCATCCCCAACACAGAAAGGCTAACCATCATTAGAAACTTATCTTAATAATTAGGAAGCACCCATTTCCTAGCAATGCACTGTCTAAAGCTAACCAGGATTAAGTAGATAAAGAGTCAATACTATTTTCGCATGATGCGAAACTGAGGTTCTACTGACGCGAGTAGGCAGAGATGAATCTTCTAAGGAAACTTACTACGCTACACTCAACCTTTCTAAACATGTCTATCAAGAGAGTAAGCACCAAGCCAGAAACTAAACAAATCCAAGCGAATCATTCCATAAGGTTTCACGTTTGAAGGGATTTGGAAAATAGCTGCAAGGATTTAAATCAAGGTTTCGCTGAATTAATCCAGAGACTGAAGGAAGAACAAATCAATGTTATAAGAAGAGAGAAGGGTGCGCTGCAATGGTTGAGACTTGCTAAAGTGGAATTAAAAGCAAAGGCCAACAATATTCAATCTAAAGAGAACTTTTACCATAAAGGGTGCGAAAGATGAATAGAGACTACGCCCAAACACCAAATCTCATACAGCTAGAAAGGGTGACGGTAGAAGAAAGCAAATTGCTGCGAGACAATGCTTTTATCAATGCCAACATTGAAGCCTCCTATCAAATCCACTATATCCCGAATGGCAACAAGGATCTGTAACGATGGTAATGCGTTGGAATGCCATGCTTGACAGAGTAACAGGAACTGTTTTACACCAGAAGGATAGCATTGAGCATGGTTGATTGCTTTTCTTACACTAAGCTGAGGAATCGACTGAAGTGTGAGTTAGGCTTAAAGTTTCACCTTGGGTTTGTAGTAAATAGTTTAAATGTATAGACAAAAAAAAAAGCCATCCAAGTTGGTTCATCATCTAAGAAGTTGCAACAGAAATAAGGGCCGAACAGGGCACAAGATTGAGGGTAAAGAGACAAAAAAAAAGAACACAAAGCAAGCATTGTCAGAAGGACAGAACTGATTAAGCTAGAGTAAGGCAGGGGTCCAAAGAGATAAAGTACGTGGCATGCAAACACCCATATTGCTCACAAGGGCTTGAATAAACAAGGACCTACAGAGTCAACTCAAACACAAGATTGATAAGGATATAACTCAAAACACATGATACAAGGTAGAAGTTGTGAAGAGAAAACATCTTAGAGATATAGGATTCCAAAGTTGTAGGAGCTTAGCGAAATCATGCAGACAAAATTTAATGAAATTTCTTAGAAGATGACAAAGATGTTGAGTATAGAGCATGACAATTTTCTTAACAAGGCAATCATAAATTCATGCATTAGCTAGAATTGAAACAACAAATCTCAAGGAACAGAGACAAAACGCATACTCGTGATTGCACCAACCTTCAGAACAGGTCCCCCCCCAAACTAGGACAAATTTTCCCCCTTAAAAACACCTTCGGACAGAAGTAATTAATTTTCATAATTTCCCACTTCTCAAACATAAATGCCGAAGATTTCCATTTACAAGAGATTTTCCCATAATAGAATAAAATCAATCTCATTATTATCCACGGCAACACGCTACCAACAAAACATAAATGACATCTGCTCCAAAAAATCTATTTATTCACCAAGATGTCAGCCATGATATTAATATCCTCCAACAACAGCCCTCAATCATTTTATTATCATAATTATTTGCCAACAAAGAAAAATAACAATTTACTATAAACAAAACAATTACTCCCAAAAAGATTACACCAAGACATAAGAACCCACATACTGACTCTAGACAAGATACATATCCTTTACAAGGACAGTGACAAAACAAATGGGGACCTTTCATTATCTCCACAAAATGATTTCCATTGGTTAAGGCACGCTCAGACCTGCTTACTCAGGTGGAGTCGATGCCTGGTACCTGCAACCTGCACAAACCAGATGTCGAGCATATATACATATATCAACATCAAAACAACACACTGTGACAGGGAATTGTAGTGTAGCAGGGTGCTCTTCGAGAGTAATGCTACACCGTCCCTTCACAAACAAAACATAATACATTATCTACATTGTCAGTTAAATCCATAGAAGACATAAGCATTGAACATTGATTCATTCAACATTATCATCATAGCAGTAATCAAATGTTAGATATTCTTATGAACATTAATTGAACACATAATTAATCATAACATAGTCATTCTGTTATAACATAAGCATCAAAAATGTCATCAAGGAAAGCATAAATACATGTCATCATCAGTCCTCAAAATAAAATCATCAGAATATACCATCAAGTCCAACCATGAGGATCTAACTAACTGTGAGGCCGACTATTTTACCTCCTATATTTTTATCATTGTGCTATTCGGTAGTGACTATGTTTCATATTGCAGACTTGATGTTTTATCTCACTGATTTGATATATGTGATTTGATTCGGTCATATTGATGATATGCTTTGGTTTGATATATGGATTTATATTAGATGTTATTTTGTTATGAGATTCTAGTTGATTATGTGATTGGAATTAATTGACATGTGATGGAAATGCAGTTGATTTGGAATTATGTATTGATGGATATTATTGTATTGCCTGCGTGAATTTAATTTCCAGCTGCTTCAGCTATCACTTTCATGACAGAACTAACACTTGATCGAGATGTGCAGGTTTACGTTCCCTAGCCGTGGGAAATCGGAGGTAGGATTCACACCATGTTATTCCTGGTTAAGCCGATCCGTTCCCAAGAGGGATGAGGATCACGTGTGAAATTGCATGATGATTTATTGTGTTTGGTTTAAATTTTAATTATTATTTTAGCCTTAGTACCCCCTCTCTTTCTTATTTTGATTTATGTTAAGTGTTGTAAAATTTTTAATTGATTTATGTCAATTGACATTTTTATTACTTTATTTGGGCCATGTATATATGGATTTTTTACCCCTTTCATGACCCCTAGGGTCCCAAAAGTTACACTAGGTGGTCAACCATGAGTCTAGGGTCAACTTGGACCACCTAACCCTAGTGTTGACTCACCCTAGGTCACCCTAAACCATGGTGGAGTAAGAGTGACGAAATTGGGAAGAGGGGAGATGGGGATGGGCCTTGCCTTGGGAAGAGCACCTCTCCCATCCCTAAGTGTTGGGAAACATTCCCAAGGAAGACTTGGGAGGTCTCCAAGAGTCGTCCCAAGCTCCCAAGTGAGTGGGAGCACCACTCAAGGCCATTGTCTTGTTGAAGGGTGAGTGGGAATCCAACTCACCATTTGTCCCCCTCCCACTTGTGTGGAAGCACAAGTGGATGAGGTGGAGATGGAGGTGAAGGGAGAGGAGGACACTTGTCATCGTCTTACCTTCTCTCTATTCCAAGTGGCTTTGGTGGAGGGAAGAGAGGGTGACAAATGTCACCACCTCATTCTCTCAAGGCCTAATAGAGGGCCTATAATAGCTCCTCTTGTAGAGGAGTGGGGGTTCTTCCATTCTATGCTTTTCCTTGCATTTTAGAGACTTCTTACAAATTGAGATTTCCTTACTAGTTTGGAGGAGTTAGAGAAGGTTGTGGAGAAAATCTGAAGGGTTGGAAGGCTTGGGAAGGCTTGGAGCTCTCCACCAATCCCACTTCCATTGCCAAGGTCTTTAAGGTAGGCCTCTGATCTTGTTTTTGCTTTGCTATATGATGTTCCATGGTATGAATCTTGATTGTAAGTGGTTTCCTTTGTGATGCTTTCTTTTTGCATTTGATGTTGGGTTGGGTGTCATGGTGAGAGCACCTCCAATGGAGGAAATGCTCAACTTGTATGGGTAGGGAAGAGGCACAATCTTTGGGGGCTCTTCCACAGTTTGTGTTTATGTGTTATGCCTTGAGGGCCTATTATCATTTGAGGAGTTATCTATATGGCAAGAGTGCCAAGCAAAATTGGTGTGAGATTCTTGTGGATAGTGGTGTTTAGGGATTTTTGGCTTGAGGCCATGTGTTGAGTTCTTCTTTATCATTGTGAGCCCCTTTAAGTTGAGAGGTCTATTCCCTACCCTCACCAAACTCATTTTTATGAGTTGATGTAATGTGTTAAGCCTATGGGTTGCTTGTGTTTAGTGTTTGTTTGCTGTGGAATGGAACCCAGTGTGAATTCCCTACCTTCCTAGCTTAGGCGTGACCCACTTGCGGGTCTATGGTAGGGAGGAGAGCTTTTCCTCTCATTGTGGCTAGTTTTGTTGTTTCATTGCTGTGTTAGTTGCAGGTTGTTGAGTGTAGAAATGAAGTGAATTGGAGCTCAAGTTGAAGTTCATATAGCTTCCCTTGGGTGGTCTTTATAGTAAACTAGTGGCTGATTTAGCCATGGCCATCATGGCCTTGTAGTATTGAAAACTGCGGAATAAAACTGTCAATTGGTTTGCCATACAGTTGGTTGTATATGATTGTTTATGTAGTTTCTGCTAAGGAGGTTAAATCAGTTCCATTTCCTTAATATGAAATTTGTTGTAGATAAAGTTGTGAAGATTTGTCTATTGCAATGATTAGTGGAATTGTTAGTTCTTAGTTAAATTTGAGTTATTTGGAATTTTGTCTTCTGTGAGTGAAATGAATAAATGCAAGTATATTATTGTTTTATTTTCCTTATTTTACTAAATGCTACTATATCAAAACTAAAATTTAGTGACTTGGGGATTTAAGTTAGTTAAGGAAGATGGAATTTAAATAGTTGTTGTTTACCTCTATTCTGTTAAATTTGAAAGCTGTAAATTTGCAGGGAAAAAAAAGGGGGGTAAACATTTATATAATTATAGATGCATTTTCCCTTATTTTGTTAAATCTGAATCAGTGAACATGCTGTTAAAGAAAGGAGATGATGTAAATCTGTATGAATTTAAGGTGTTCCAAACAAATACTTGCATTCTTGTTGAAAACTAGTTGATGTTTATCATTTCCATATATCTGTGTGTAAACTGCTACTAGGAGGTGAACTGAAACTATGTAAATGCTACTCACAAATATTTAAACAAAAAAAAAAGTTTAAATCAATCTTCTGTTGTTGACTAGAGGTTTCAGGAGTATATTTCTATTCATTAACTTTAAATTGTGTAAGAGATAGGATAACATAGTGCTACTCTACGTATGTTCTTTACCATTGTGCATGAAACGAGAAGAAAAAAAAAAGAGGAAAAAAAAAATTAGTTGACTGGTATTCTGTCCTAGGGTTGTGAGAGAAAAATATTGTTGTGGTGTAATAGTAAATAGATGAACATGGGCAGAGAAATACATTGACTGCTTCTTTAATTTTTTTTTTTGAAACGTTTAAAACTAATTATTGTCCTTTTATATGCTGTGATCTGGAGGAAAACACTGAAGTTTATTCGTTGTTTTTGCATTTATTTTTCTTTAAAAAAAAAAGGGGAAAATTCACGGCTTGTTTATCAAAATAAACAGAGTGTGCAAATGCTGGTTATTAAACTATATGAATACATACATATTTTTATTGTGAATAAAAAGATTAAACTTTGTGTTCATACAAATGCAAATAGGTATATAAAAAAAAATATAGATATATAAAATGAAAATGGATATATATTTATCTATATATATATATATAGATAAATACTTAATATATAAATATATATATTTAATGCTTCAAAATACTACAATCATTGTTAAAGGACAAGGGATTCATTTTATTTATATTTAAAGAATTTATAATTTTAAAAAAAAATTAAAAAAAAGGAAGGGGGTATGGGGGATGGCGGCCATGACAGCGGCCGCCACCCATACCACCCGCGGTTTATTACAAGGGGTGTGGGGAGGGGGACCGAGCCCCCACCCACACCCGGCCGAGTCCCCACCCACACCCTTGGGTGTGGGTGGGGGCTCGGTCCCCCTCCCCACACCCCTTAACCACCGATACTACCACCGGCCACCGCAGCCATAAACCTCAGCAAAAAAAAAAAAACGGAAGCGTCACCATCGTTACCCCCGTCGCCATCCGGGGCCCCTTACCTCCCTTCCTCACTGCGCTGCACAGACCCGACCACCACAGGAACTCCTCCACCATTACCACGACCTCCGCCCCCCTGCACACAGCGCCGTCCTTACTCCACCACACCACTGCCTTACCTCCACCCCACTAAATCATGGACGCCGCCGTCCCCAAGCCTCCGCCATGGCATTTACCAAACCCTGCAAGAAGCAAACAGCAAACCAACATAATAACAAGTATGTTAGATTAAGGCTTAGGGAATAGTTATAAAAAATTAGGTTTAGGGTAAAATGATAAGAGGCATAGAATTAGGGCAACTTAGAAATTAGAATGCAAGTAATGGATTTAGGGCTTCCATTTCTTTAGAAAACAATTTCATTTATTTAATTTTGTGAGAGGGAATTTGTGAGAGGAGGATATTTTTGCCTTTTCTTTTAAATTTTGTATTTTTTATTTACTTACTTTGGTTACCTTATTAAATTCCTCTTTAGGAATTCTAAAATAAAATAAAATTATTTAACTTTGTGACAATTTTTCAATGGGGATGCCATAAGTTGATTACTTGGGAAACTTTTTTTTTTGTTATTTAGTATTATTATTAAATTGAAATCCCATGTTTCTAAGGGATTTAAATGGTGCTGCCTGATTTTGTTAAATCGTGTTTTAAATTATTTTGGGAGAGGATCTATTTTAATCGTCTTTTGAGAAATTTCCTTCCTTGTCGTTTAAAATTGTTGAGATAATGTATCCTTAGTTTTTACGTTGCTAATTATATCAGATGTATTAATATCCTTTTTTTTATTATTATTATTTGAGTGTGAAATTACTTGCATTTGATTTGATTATCGAGTTTTCTCATCATTAAAATTTTACGTTAATATTTAAGTCAATTTTTATTATAATTATTTTTGCGGGGAGGGTTATCATTGATTCTATTCTCAACTAATTGAATATCCAATCGTTTTATTTTCGCTTATCTATCTTTAATTAAATATTTTAATTGATTTATTTATTTTCTTTTCTATTGGAGTTTATTTAAAAATTTATTTATTTGGCATTTTTTTGAAACACATTTCACTGCCGAAATTATTCTAGAAGCGGCTCACTTCATGTTGTTACCCCTAGACAGCTTACGCCTCATCAAAGAGGATGTCATGTTTGCGCCTCAGGTGTATGGCCACCGAGCACGCAAGCGCGTCCGAGGTGGTTTTTAGGGCTAGGAGAAAAGAAAAATTTCGTAGCCCATGTCATGACCACATGGTGAATGTGGTCGTGACACGGGCATCTGTGTGTCATGTCTGCACGGGAGATGCAGGCATGACATTAACAATAAATCAGAAAACCAAAATGAGGGGCACTACACTTGATCCAGGTGTACATAATCTTGTATTGCACCAATCTACAATCCCACGTGCATCTTTAAATTTTACTCCATCCTCAAATTTGAATTGTTGTCTAGCAAGAATTCTTTTAACACATGCACCAGCTCCATCATGTTCTGCTTTACCATGTCCAGCTTCAAAAAAATTCTGCATATGTTGGACATTATTGTCCTTGTGAACCCTACTTAACCAACAGAACATGCGAGCATTCTTTAACTGCCCCGTACAATTATCTGACCATATAGGATGTTCAGTCATTTAGATTCCTCTTTCTCTTATATTTGTATAAAATATATTGAAACAATATTGAACAAACTCTAATGAGTGTAACCAGTTGTCACTCGAATAGAAATGATACTCCCTCAAAACTTTTCTATCATTCTCTGTGCTATCATCTGCATGTCTATAAACAATATGAACAAACATAGCAACCTGCACTGAATTGTAATATTGTGATTGAATTTCCTCTTGCAGAACTAAAGTATAGTTTTCTGTAAAATCAACTACTGATAGTATAGTACCAACTGGAAATGTGTTTCTACATTCACGAAATTGTCCATCAAGCCATCGAGCTTGTTAAGAGTGCTTGACATATTTTGGTACAATTTTACTCTTAAATTCTGATATGAATGCATGTACACTAACTGTTTCTGTAATTAAATCACAATGTTTTCCAAATTTTCCATCTTTTAAAGAATATTCAACATTCTTAAATCTTTTAACATCCACTAATTGTTGTCCAAAATCATTTTCAACACTTTCATACATACAAACTCTTAACAAAGAAAGATTGCCACAACTAGTGCATTGTCTAGAAATACATGAACTTAAATAAAATAATTTTTCATTAGATCTTTCACAGAAAAAACTTGATATAAACTCTTTTATTGCTTCAGTTGGCATATTAATATCACATTCCTGTATAATCATGTTACTATGTAAAGTACAACGTATATATTGAAACACATAATAATAATGAAATTAAACATGTGTTTTACAACAACAAGATATTCGTTGCTTATTAATCTTTACATACCATGGTTTGCATTTTTCAAAAGATCTTTAACTTATTTTAATATTACCAGGTAACACTAATTCATCACAAAATTTTCTATAAAATTTAGTTTGCATTGTATCTAATAGGTGTTTTGGATGAGGATCGCGAACTTTGGACCCCACTCTTAATTTGAAAACATCTCTAGCATTAGATGATACCCTAGTATTATCGTGCTAATATTTTTTGATCAAAGATCTAATTTCAACATTTAGTTTCATGTCAGATCTCGGGAGTCGACCACTAAAACTCCAACATTGGTTAATTGGATCATTTTCTATACTTTCTCTTCTTTTTGCTACTCTTACCAATGTTTTAGGATGTATTTTTAGAATTCCACTAATATTGCTTACCATTCTTCTATTCAAAGTTGTTTTACTCACTATAGCAGTTGTTATAGCTCGTCTTGCTGCATTCTTATCTTTGGATTGACTATTACTGCCAATAGACTCCATGGCACTAGCAATAGTAGACATAGCATGTTTTAGTGATTGATTTTTTCTTCTTGGTTTAACAAAAATGCCTAACATTTTCATTACTTTTCTCATTTTCCACATTCTCATTAATTGCATCATTAGTTGACATTGAAATGATATTTTTTACGATAAAAAAATTTCTTGTATAATCTATTAGCATGTGTTCTTATTTGTCTCCAAGAAATTTTACCAAGAAGATTATCCAAAACATCTCTTTCAATTTTAAAAAAAAAAAATTCTCATTTTCAACATCACATCCTAGATTTTCATTTTCATTTTCAACTTCAAAACGATTTTCATTTTCAACAACTAAATGGTTTTCATTTTCATTTTCAACAAAAGGATTTTCGTTTTCATTTTCAACAACAAAACGGTTTTCATTTTCATTTCCAACAACAAAACGGTTTTCATTTTCAGTTTCAACAAAAGGATTTTCATTTTCATTTTCAACAATAGTTTGTTTCAAATTTTGATCTCTACAAATATTATCAATCTCAACATTGTTATATCCAGCTTGTTTTAAATCTCCTATCAACACTATTTCCATTTCATTCAAAGGTGGATTTGAAGAAGTACCTAGATTTGTGCCTATTGAAACATTCTCCATAGCATTGACAGAGGGATTTGAAGACATACCATGAGTAGTTTGTATAATCGTATTAGTTTCCACATTCACCTCTTGCAAATTTGCATCGTCTACATCCATGGTCTCCTCAATGTTTTTATCTTCAATAGTTGTGGAATTAGATGCTTCAACATTATTCATTGATTGAATCTTTATTCTTCTATCTCTTTGTCTTTTTGCCTCCTCTCTCTTTGCTTCAATTTCTTCAAGGGTTAATAGCTTCCTATCTTTCCTCTTATTACGATTTTGTGATCCCATGATTAAAAAATTTATAAAGCATGTACAAATGAATGTCAAAAACTTGAAAGCCTTTCTTCTTTGTTCAAGTCCTTCAAACAAGTAGCAATTCAACAAAATTTCACTCAAACAGTGTCTCAATGATGGCTTCTATCAAAATTCAAACAATATTCCAAGTTGATGGACCTGCAAAAGAAAAAAAGATGGTAGAGAATGCTACAAATGTCACTGTCGGCCGTACTGTAGAGCAAGTTGCAGGGCTGACAGTCACAGTATAGTCTTATTAAAAAAAATGGGCAAATAATAAATAGGATCCCGTTTTATTTTGCACCAATGGAGTAAGAAACAAGATCCTATTTACTAAACAGGATCCTGTTATTTAAAATTTGAATTTTAAGCTTGGGTTTTTCTTTGTAACCCGGTTCAGGAAATGCTTTGGGGACCCGAACCTAACCTCCGGACCTAGTTTGACCTCCAACTTGAAGGTCCTTAAAGGTCCTGTCAATGTCACAACAAAATAGTGACTTTGGGCATATATCTGAAGGTCTATTTTACAGAATATTTTGACAAAATTAAAACCCATTATAGATGAGACATTGTAGATTCCAAATATGTAATTTTTTTTTACAATTGGATTAATTTTTCTATTTTTTAATCAATGTATGATGAAATAGGTCCATAAACTTGAATTATCAAGTTTTTTAGTATTTTAATAAATTTTTATTAAAATATTTTTTTGTAAAAAAATTGTATGAAAACGTACTTTAGACAATTCTTTTCAATTTAAAAAAATTTTTTAAAAATGTTAAGTTTGGGTCATCTTATGCGTGACGTACACGATGATTTTTTAAAAGACCAAAAATAGCCAATAAAAAATTAATTAAAAAAAAATTCAATAAAAAATTACAAAAAAATATGCAAAACGTGCTTTAGTGAGTTACAAATCTTTTCCCAAAAGTATTTTGAAAAATATGATTATTTAGGTCAAAATATGGATGATGTACACGTACATGGTATAGTAAAAAAAAGTGACTTTTAAATAGTGGTTTTTAGAAATGCCTATTCAAAATCAATTTCTATCATCTAGGTATTGAAAAAAATTACATATTTAGAAACTAGACTCCGAGTACTAGATTTCATATTTAGTGAATTTTTCCAAGATTCCACCTTTAAGTGCTTCAAAGTTTTAGGTCAAATGTGACAAATTCTGAAAATCAGGGAAAACACTTCCACTTTTTCGCCAAAAAGTGGACACAACTTCTTGCACACACCCTGCTATTGTAATTTTTTTTACTTTATTGCAATTAGGCTACTATAATCAAACATGAGGCTAATTACTCCCATTCGTGGGGATATTGGAGTGAGTTCCATCTCCAAGAAAAGAAAATAAATAAAATGGAAACCACTAGCTTATGGGTAGGTAAAATTAAACTTCAAGAGAGCTTCATATGGAAACCTAAGGCAGTCTAGTGTGGGATGTATAGTAAGAAATTTAGATGGTAATTATATTGAGTTGTGTCAATGAAAATTGGTTAAGATATGAACAATGAGGCTAACGATTAGGCATTAGTGCTTGAGCTTTAAACTTACCATCAACTTGGTCTAAGAAACATATAAATTGAAGGAGATTCAATGAATATAGCAAACTCAATTCAAAACCAACACACTAGAAAATCAATAACTTACTACTATAGGCCTGAAGATATATTGTCAACTCCTTAAATTCCTTCATGATATAGCACACTTAGAGGGTAGATAATTCTACAAAAGATTACCCAGCTAATTTTTCCTTTGGGATGATCAAAGATAAGGAAAATTAGTCTAATAATTAAGGATTAGGATGATCTAAGTCTACACATAAATCCTAAACTATAGTCTTCTGCCACTCATTATGAGTCATGCGGGATGAGGACTTTGCATACACTGAATTCATTTTAGGGTTGGGAGGATCTTGGATTATAATGATAGGTGATTTTCACATGATCCTACTGGAAACATGGAGTAATGATACCTTACTTGCCATAATGTGGCATCATGGAGAGTGGTCTTTATTCTTGTTGATAGATAATTTCCAACTTATTTTATCACTTACACCTACTATTGGAGACATGGATACAAGTGTTAGTCTTACCAATGATGGCTACCAAATAGCTTTCTTGTGTGGTATCTCAGAGTTGAGGTTCAAAAAAGTTTTCAAAATAATACTCGATATGCTCTTGTACATGTGATACAATGCACACTAGGTGAAGAGTTCCTAGTCTTCAAGTATTTTTATAGGGCAAAATCTAACATCTCTTCAATGTTCATGGTGATGATGTTAAACTTGGATGAGGAGATAGAAATGGTCTATGATTTATCAAAGGCATTTGTAAATATGTATTTGTTACGAGGGTTAAATGATGTCCTATTAATTGCATCAGTTGGTCTTAGTTTTCTAATGAATGGTGGTGCTTCCTCATCCAACAACACCTCAACTATAGCTTGGAAGCCATTTATCATGACTAGCAACCCTACAATAGAGGCTTGAAGGTGATGGAAGGCTAAGAAGGTAGTGGATTTCTTGAATAAGGTCATGGGTTTAACTAAGGAACCAAAAATAATATGTATGATCTCTCTACTAATCAAGAGCTAGGATGAGGAGGACGACTAAAGCACTAGTATAGCAATATGAATAGATAGTAGTTTTTGATATTGTGAATGTCTTTCAATGATCTTGATATGAATATAGGACTTTTGTCTTTATGCCCTATGATCAATGGATGAATGTATTTGTTTCTAGTGGTCTGCTAAACACATAAGGGTAGCTTGTTTATAAAACCCTACAATTGTCCTAGTATGGTCTAGAATTTTGTTTAATCTAGACAATAAAATTGATACAAGAGCAGCCCAAGTTCAAGAGCAATCTTTCATCAACCAAAATATTTTTCTTTCTTTTATTTTCTTGCATTCCAGTTGTAGTTTAGTCATTATAGTTTCATAATTTTCCACTGCATTCTATTACATCATCATTCGAGAGCTCACAGAGCAAGACTTAGGTTCTACACTATGTCAGCTACATCATATTTATATTTCATGAGATTTGAATTCATCTATAGAGAGATATCACTATCATAAGATCATCAACTTTCACAGAATATAGCATTCATCATGCAGCATGAGCAAATAAGGTTGTAGAGCATTCCCATGACTTGCAAAGACAAATGGAACATCAAACAAGGTAGTAAAGGACCAGACATGCCTTCATTGAGAACCACATCATGTTTCAATCATTTGTGGAGCATTACCATGAGTTGTAGGCTGACCTACACATTTCCTACATGCTTCATCATCCATTGGGGTTTGAAACCTCTTAATGCCAATGCAGAGGATTATTTGAGCTAGAAGATGCTATATATACATTTCTTAGAGGCATTAGGAAGTTAGTTGATTGATATCTAATAATAGGATAGAAGGATAATTCTTTTCCAAAGGCACTTCAATGCCATATCTTTCATGTATGTTGTAATCCAGAAAGCAAGCCTATAAGACCAAATTGTAGCCTGCATATTTCCATCATATAAGCATTGTAATTATCTAAGATATTGAGTATACAAATCGTCCATTGCATTCTATTTATTGTGTTGTTTCCATTGTGTTTATTATAGCTGCAAGTTTGGACAATTGATTCTGTGGACCCTCCATCCTTGACTGCACCAAGTGGTATTAGAGTGAAGTTTGTCAATCCTTTGGGAGTGAAGGCATTCTAGAAGATCTTGTGGTGAACATATCAGTGAACTAAGGCAGTCTACTTGTGTTTGTCAATAGAGCACTGATTGTGAGGCAGTTGCAACAATGTAGTTAGATCACCAAAGTGAGGCAGTTGCAACCATGTAGTCAGATCGCCGAAGTGAGGTAGTTACACCAGATCCTAGGAAGAGATGTCACCACTTGGAGGATGCTTGCTATGGCCAATGTTGCTGGAAGAATGGAAGAAATGATAGAGATGATGAGAACAATGAAAGTTAGATCGAATGTTGTAGACGAAGATAAAAGAAGAGGACTAAACCCTAGACATGAAGAAAGTGATGATGATGAATTTCAAGTTGTCAACCAAAATGAAGAAACCCTAGAAGAAGAAGAATCAAATAAGGTAAAGATGTTGAAAGTTATTTCTAAGATTGATAAGAGACCTAGAATTGAGATTGCAAACTATATTGAAAATTTGAATCCTAAGAAAATTGATTGATTGGATAAATGACATGGAGGAATACTTTGAATATGATGAAATGGACAATCTAGAAAGAGTGAGATTTGCAAACACTAAGTTGAAAGGACATGCTGCTATTTGGTGGAAAGAAGTTCAATTAGATAGGAATAGGAGAGGAAATGAGAAAATCATAAAATAGGATAGGATGGTGACAAAATTGAGGAATTATTTCATAACTACTGACTATGAGTTGGAATTGTTGAAGAGATCACAAAACCCATGGCAAAAGGAGAAATATGTGAAGGAGTACATTGAAGAATTTCATAAGATGATCATACGAACTAGACATAGTGAAGAAAGCAAGGAAAAAGTGGCGTAGTACATAAATGGACTAAGGATAAACATTTAAGAAGAATTGAGTCTAGTGAGGATGCCAAAAATAGAAGAAGCATATCAATTTGTGTTGAAAGTTGAAGATAATTTGAATAAGAGACATGAGCAAAGGCAGAGAGGTAGAGGAGGAAAATTTCAAAGGGGTAGAACACATTTCAAAGGAGAAAGACCATATGCGGAGAAAAATAAGGAGAATATCCCATATCGAAAAGAAGGCAGAGATAGTAATACATACCGGAGAGATGACAAAAATTTCTACCACAAGAATAGATGAAGTCATAATTCTTACTGAATGAAGGATACCTAAGAGATGACCGATGATTTGACAAGAAATCATTTAGAGGAACCTGTTTTAAGTGTGGATGTGAAGGACACCAAGCATTTGAATGTCATCAAGAGAGTACTACCAACAAAACCAAGAATAATGCAAGAACAACACATGCGGAGGAAGAACTATTTGGATCACCTAGTTCAGTGAGAAAGCTAGAGAAAGGAGAGTAATTAGTCATGAGGGGAGCTTTATCTGAAGTAGAAACACCTGAGGAACCACTGCAAAAGAAAAGTTTGTTCTGAACAAGATGCAAATTAGGAGGTAAATGTTGTAAGGTTATCACTGATAGTGGTAGTACTAATAATTTGGTTTCAGAGGAGATGGTGAGGAAGTTGAATTTGGAGACATTGAAACATCCAAAGCCTTACAAGATAGCATGGATTCAAGAAAAGCACAAGGTACTAGTGAGTGAGCAATGTTTGGTGAAATTTCATATAGGATCTTATGTTGATGAGGTATTGTGTGATATTATGATGATGGATGTATGTCATATATTGTTGGGAAGACCATGACAGTATGATAGATAGGAAATACATGATGGGAGAAAGAATACTTATACTATAACATCAAATGGGAAGAGACATATCTTGATGCCTTTAAAAGAAGAGCCTAAAAGTGAAGTATGTGGAAATGCTAGAATCTGCTTACTGTATGGAAGGTTGGATGGATTGAGAGATGAGAATATGTGTTTTGCTTTAATTTTGAAGAAGTGTAGAACCCTAAGTATAGAAACTGCCACCGCAAAAAAAGAACCACCACCAGAAGAGATAACTGAATTGTTTATAGAGTACCAAGATATCATATCAGATAATGTACCTGATGGATTTCCCCCAATCTGGAGTATCAGTCATCATATGGACCTTATACCTAGAGCCAATTTGCCTAACAAACAAGCACATAGGATGACACTAGTAGAAAATGTGGAGCTAAGCAGAAAAGTACATGAGTTGTTGAGAAAAGGATTGATTAGAGAAAGTTTAAGCCCATGTGCAGTACATGCAGTACTAGCACCGAAGAAAGATGGAGAACAGAGGATATGTACAGACTCTAGAGAAATCAATAAGATAATAGTCAAGTATAGATTTCCATTGCCAAGGATGGATGAGATCATGTATTGTTTGAGTGGAGCAAAATATTTCACAAAGATAGACCTAAATAGTGGATACCATTAGATAAGGATTAGAGAAGGAGATGAGTGGAAGACTCCATTCAAGACAAATGAGAGATTGTATGAGTGGTTATTAATGCCTTTTGGACTAACTAATACACCAAGTACTTTCATGAGGTTCATGAATGAGGCTTTGAAGAAATTCTTGGGTAAGTTTGTTATTGTATACCTGGATGATATTCTAATTTTTAGTAGGACAAAAGAAGAACATTTGTAGCATATTAGATAAGTACTTCATAGGTTGAGAGAATAGAATTGTTGATAAACATCAAGAAGTGTAGTTTCATGAAGGAAAATTTGGTATAGTTAGGATTTGTTATTTTTGCGGAAGGATTGAAGATGGACCCTAAGAAAGTTAGAGCAATTGTTGAATGGCCAACACCTGTGAAAATTGGAGAGGTAAGATCATTTCATGGACTAGCAAGCTTTTATCAAAAGTTCATCAAAAAAATTAGTATTGTATGCACACCAATGATAGAGACAATGAGGGGTGACCGGAAGGATTTTAAGTGGACATCTGGAGCACATAAGAATTTTGAATTGTTGAAGCAAAAGGTGACAGAGCAAACACTATTAGCATTACTAAATTTTGACAAATTATTTCAAGTGGATTGTGATTCCAGTGGAAATGCAATAGGAGCAGTGTTAAGAAGGGAGACCAATAGCATATTTTAGTGAGAAGTTGAATGATGCAAGGAGAAGATATTCCATTTATGATCAGGAGTTTTATGCCATAATTCAAGCATTAAAGAAGTGGAGACATTACTTATTGCCTAAAGAATTTGTGTTGTACATTGACCATCAAGCTTTCCAGTATTTGAATAGTCAAGGTAAGTTGAATTAGAGACACATGAGATGGGTAGATTTCATGTAGAGTTACACATTTGTATTGAAGCACCGAAGCCTAGAAAACCAAACAAAGTTACAGACACATTGAGTAGAAGGAATTTGTTCATAGAGATGAGGGTAGAAGTATTAGTTTCTGAAGAACTTAAGCACATGTATGAAGATGATCTTGATTTTGCACAAGCATTGAAGGCATGTAGGAAACTTGTTGTAACAAATTGAAGCAAGTGGTTGGATTATTTCATTCAGGGGGATATGTTGTTCAAAGGAAATTAGTTATGTATACCTAGGAGTTCAATGAGAGATAATTTGATTAAAGAGAAGCATAGTGGGGGATTAGTGGGACATTTTGGTATTGACAATGCAGTAGCTTTGGTGAGTGAACAGTATTTTTGGCCTCAGATATATAAGGATGTAAGAAAATTTGTTCAGAGTGGTAGAATATGCCAAGTTGCAAAAGGGAGTAGTCAAAATACCATTTTGTAAAAATCTTTCATAGTACCAAAGAGACCTTGGGAAGACATAAGCATGGATTTCATATTAGGTTTGCCAAGAAAATGGAGGGGGCATGATTCTATATTTGTAACTTAGTGGACAGATTTTCAAAGATGGCTCATTTCATTCCTTGTAAGAAGACAAATGATGCAATACATGTTGCTGACCTATTTTTCAAGGAGATTGTGAGATTGCATGGATTACCAAAGAGTATAGTTTCAAACAGAGATACAAGACTCATTGGGTATTTTTGGAGCACATTGTGGAAGAAGATGAAGACAGACCTAAAGTTTAGTTCAACATTTCACCCATGTACAGATGGACAAACAAAAGTGGTAAATAGGAGTTTTGGTAACTTGTTGAGATGCTTAGTAGGAGATAAGGTAGGAAATTGGGATATAATTCTACCGCGAGCAGAACTTACATACAATAACTTAGTGAGCTAAAGTATAGGGAAAACACCATTTGAAGTTGTGACCGGAGTAAATCGTAGAGTTGCAAAGCTAAGAGACATTAGCTTGGAGAACAAGAGAAGTGTAGAGGTAGAAGAATTTGTAGGATGCATGGAGACACTACATAATCAAGTTAGAAAGCATTTGGAGGAGATGAATAGAAAGTATAAGGGACAAGCGGATGAGAAGAGGAGACATAAGGAATTTTCTGTTGGAGATGAAGTTATGGTATATCTAAGAAAGGAGATATTTCTAGTGGGGACATACAACAAGCTGAAGATGAAGAAGTATGGACCATGTAGGATTCTTAAGAAGTTTGATTCAAGAAATGCATATGAAGTGGAATTACTAGAGACATTTGGCATATCACCCAAATTCAACATTGCAAACCTATATCAATATCATGAGGGATAATCAAGTGATAGCATTGAAGTTGGATTGAAGGATCAGTTACCATAGAAACAATTGGAACAAATAGAGTAGATTTTGGATAGCAAAATTAGACGCAGCACCGGAGACAAACAATATAAAGAGTACTTGGTAAAGTGGAAAGGAAGACTAGAAGAAGATTCATTATGGATTTCTCAGGCTGAGGTCAACCACCTTGGTTTTCGTCTAGCCCAAACAAAGTGGGACTCACTTTTGAAACAACCCTTGGTGTCTGATGCAGGAGCATCCTAGGTTCAAGAGCAATCTTGCATCAACCAAAATATTTTGCTTTCTTTTCTTTTCTTGCATTCCAATTGCAGTTCAGTCATTGTAGTTTTAGAATTTTCCACCGCATTATACATCATCATCATTCTAGAGCTTGTGGAGCAGGACTTAGGTTCTACACTATGTCAACTACATCATATTAAGATTTCATAAGATTTAGATTTATCTACGGAGAGATATCGCTATCAGAAGATCATCAACTTTCACATAACAAAGCATTCATCAGTCAGCATGATCAAACAAGATTGCAGAGCATTCCCGTGACTTGTGGAGCCAAATGGAACATTACACAAGGCATTAAAGGACAAGATAAGTCTTCATTGAGAACCGCAACATGTTTCATTCATTTGCAGAGAATTACCATGAGTTGTAGGCTAACCTACATGTTTCCTACATGCTTCATCATCCATTGGGGTTTGAGACCTCTTAATACCAATGTGGATGTTTATTTGAGCTAGAAGATGCTATATATACATTTCTTAGAGGCATTAGGAAGCTAGTTGATTGATATTTGATAATAGGATAGAAGGATAGTTATTTTCTAGAGGCACTTCAATGCCATATCTTTCATGTATGTTGTAATCTAGAAAGCAAGCTTGTAAGGCTAGATTGTAGGCCACATATTGCTAGCATATAAGCATTGTAATTATCTGAGATATTGAGTATACAAATATTCCATTGCATTCTATTTCTTGTGTTGTTTCCGTTGTGTTTACTCTCGTTACAGGTTTGGACAATCCATTCTGTGGACCCTCCATCCCTGACTGCACCAAAAATATGTAAATTTCTTCAAAATACTTTAATGAAAGGACTGGTCCCCTAGGTTGTATTTATCCAGGAAAAAAAATGTTAGGCTGATTAGAAATTTTAAAAAATATTAACATATATGGTGCACTAGATGAGAGAATATTCTCCAATAGGGTATAATTCGCTTAGTGATAAAAATTTAGATGAAAGATGATGTCCCATCAAAACTATGACATTTCATTTAAATTTGACTTTAAAAAATTATTAAAAATAAATATTCATAAAGATTTTAAAAAGTAAAATTCATGCATTATATTTTTAAGTTACTTAAGTGGAAAAAAGTTAAAGAATAAAATTGCTATATTTTTATGATGTCCCATTAGCCTCACTCTTTTTAATTTTTTCAACAATTAAAATTATTTTATTAAATTTATAAAAAAATTATATCCAACTAATCTTCTAAAAAAAATAAAAATTATAAACATAAACTACATTAAGAGTTCCATATTTCATTAGTTTGTATCATTTTAAAATTCAAATCATACATGTGACTTTTAGGTATTCTAAGTCAAAAAATTATATTTGTGTTGGTCATTCCTTTTATAAAAGTGTGGCATGGTTCTGAACTTTTACCTATACGTTGAGACTAATGAGAAGATAGAGGCTAAACTCTTAAACTTGTTAAAACTAGAAGATTAAAGAGACATTTCTTTAAAATCTTTGTTAAACATTAAGTTGTTGTCAAAAGATGGTTTAATATTAGAGCTAGAGTCAAAGCTATTCAGATTACTGATTTAGTTTTGATGTGGGATAAAGCACATGAGGGAAAGGGAGATCTCACAAAATTTGATAAACTGTGTTTAGCATCTTTATAGATACCTAAAATTCTCAAAGAAAACCATTTCAGGTTATGCACTTTGACTAGAAAGGTCCATTTCTTATCAATGGACAATTTCTCAAACATCACTTTTGAGTTTAAAAGAAGGGCATTATGTCTTTAGCTAGTATTTTGTTTTTTTCCTTTCCTTCTTTTGAGTATAATTTTTGTTTTCATTTTCATTTTATTCTATTTATTTTCTAAAATTTAAAATTCAATCCCAATTTGTTGTCTTGTTTTCAATTTTAGTTTGTTTATATTTTTGGTCATTTGTTAGCATATTCCTTGTTCTTTGATTGTTCCAATTCAAATTTGGGTTTTTTAATTTTTCCTACAAGGTACTTTTATGGTTGAAAGTGGATTGTTTATAAGTGTTGATGGTAGTGTTGACACTGCTCATCTACTTTTTGTTCTATTTTGTATGAAAGATTCAAGTGAAAGTTCAAAGTTGTGTCCCACTTTTATAAAGGAAATGGTCAACACTAATTTAACATTTTTAACTTGAATCACTAGAAAGTGATATATATGTTTTAAATTCTAAAATGATGTAAACTAATAAAATGTAGATTTTTTTAGTGTATTTTATGTTTGCATTTTTTAAAAATAAAAAATTTATTTAAATGTAATTTTGTGTAAAATTGACACTATAATTTAGTTGCTAATAAAATACTTTAAAATGAGGTTAAGCGAGACATCACTTTTTATATAGTAATTTTTTTTTCCTTCAATTTTTTTCTTACATTTATAACTTGAAACTTTAGTGGATAGATTAATTTTTTTTCCCATTTGCATAAATATTTTTTCTAAATAAATTTTGAAGGTTGTGCATACTTAAAACACAACTATTCCTATGTGATGTCATTTTTTGTCTTAACTATTTATCTAAAATACAAAACAATTATATATCATCTTGACATAGAATCTCTCCTCAAATGCATCATAATTTTTTTAAAAATACTAAATTTTACTATTTTTACTATTTTTTCTTGAGAAAATAATCAACCTTATGTTTTGGTGATGATGACCTACTTTTAGTAAAAATTAAAAATAAAATATAAATGTAATTAAAATATTAAAAATTTACATATTTGAAAATTACACTTATAGATTTACAAAATGGTATTTTTAGATTTTTTGAGCTCTTATTTGTGTGAGTAGGAATTGTGAGAACATCAAGTTTTTCAAATATTTTTCCATTCATAAATTGGCCCCAAAGTGATGCTACATATGTATCTAGAGGACACTTCTAGCTAGAAAGTGGTCGCCCAAATCTAATATAGCCAGAATAAATCTAGGTAGAACATATGTTTCATCAAATTTGACTTTTAGTTGGAAATACTTATATTTATTTATGCTAATAATTTGGCCTAAAGTGGACCATAGTTTTTTTAATTTCACCCATTTGTTACTAGCTTAGTGATTTTTTATTCATAACAATCATGTCAGACTGAATGCATGTTGGTTGTTCAAAGCTAAGATGGCTACTTGTACTATTGAAGTGTTTAAAAACCTTATATATTTTCACACAATTACGGAAATTTTTGGTTTGTTAAGGTTGGTTGTTAGAGCGTAGTACTAAGTGAAAAATCATAAGGTCTTTACCTTTGTAATTGCCACCATGATCCCTAACCTAGAATAAAATTATCTTTCTTATGAGTTGAGATAGTTTCCTAAACATAAAAAAAAGTAAAAAATAAAAAAAAAAAAAATCAACAAAAGAAAAGAAGAAAGGATAAATTAGAAGAACTCAGGTTGTTGGGTGATTAAGGTCATCTCTACCGAGGCGATGGATTCCCAATTAAACAGAGCTATACTTTGAACGGGATTAGAGATAACTCTTTCGAGGCTATGGACACGTGGTTGGAATCAAAGTGATGTCTGGGTAATCAATGATCATGTCTACTTGAACACATGCATATTTTAATAGACCCATAATCATTTTAAGGTAAGATTAATTAATTAGGTTAGTGCTTAGTTTGTGATAATGCATCCTACTAGACTTCGGGAAGGAAATGAACTCACATGCACACATTTAGGTTTCATAGACATTGGATACTATATTATAACTATTATGTCCTTTGTTGGTTTAGTATCCATTCTTTTTCTATGGTTGTATTGAATTAGAGACCCTCAGTTAGATAATTGAGTAATTTGTCTAAAATTCTCAGGATTATTTCCTCAATTTAGTAACCATTTGTTATGCCTTCCACACATGCCTCATTTTTCCTTGGAAAAATGAGGACCGCCTCTTCTACTTGCTAAATTTTCCTTTAATGATTTGTCTACTTTAACTTTGTTTTGAGGGTTAATTTTAGCTTCCAATCATTCATTAAGTTTTCTTTGAAGTTAAGAAGGATTTTTGCCTTTTTAGTTTTTACGAGTTTATCTTGGCCTTAAAATTTCTAAGTTTTTGCTCGTCGTTTTACAATGTGTTTTGTCACTTTTAGGGGTTTTGGACTTTTCCTTACTGGCACCCAAGTAGGAGAATTCCCAAAACCCTAGCATTTGTTTGTGCCATCAAAATTTTAAGCTTTTCTTTGCCTTTGTTCATTTAGAATCAAAGTATTAAGATTCACAATTTCTCAAAATATAGTGTTTGGAATGAGGTTTTAGGGTTTTGTTTTCCTACATATCCAAAGTGTTAATTGTATGTGGTAAACGTGAACCTTGGTTCTCAATGGTTGACATGATTTTTCTTTAAATCTTGACGAACCTATTTAGCTCTATATTTATGGATCAATTTTGTTCATTTAAAAGACTTGAAAACTCTTCATTTTCCCACTTTTAATTCTTGTGATTTTATTTCAAATCTCTTTGCACTTTCTATCTCCCTAATTTGCTTCAAATTATGCTCATCAACTACATCTTGGTGAGATCTCTTATTGTCCTAGTTTGAGTTGTTGATAGTGGATTAGTGGGCTTAGTGTGTCGATGTTTGCACACTTAATCATTTGTGTTTCCACATTCTCAAGTAGGGATTATTTATACCTGTTGTGTGGTTACACAACATGCCCCATTTTGACTTGACAAAATAGGGACCCAACTTTGCTGGCTTGCTCCTTTGCTTTTGTGTTCTAGGCGGTAATGGTAAAACAACATTAGTCAGTATGTATGTGCTTAATGTTAGGTATATTTATGATCTTGAAGTCTGAACCCAAATTCCAAATTCTGAATCTTTCCTCAAGAATCTTGCCATGTGAAAGAGTGTCAAATTCTAGGCAGGTTTGCCCTTTACATCACCCTGAAATTTGACCAAATGAGAAAGTTATGGTCAGTCAAAGTTCTAGTCAAACCTGATATTCGAGAGGGGGGGTCATATTCCAAACATCAGTCACCTTGTGTAATATCACCCTGATATTACAAATATCACCCAAATATTATAAGATCACCTCAATGCCAGTTTATCACCTGATAATCATTTGATCCGAAACCCCAGACGTCAATCTTACGTGATAGTGGTATTTACCCGTCAGACAGCTTCATATATTTTGCGGCAGGGTCATATTTCGAATATCACCCGATCTTTCGAATATCACCCGATCTTTCAAATATCACCTTGCCGCAGAATATCACCCCAGTGCCAATATGATGATGACATCATCCAACCCTGATGAACAGAGAAAATCACCCTGACGGTGACGTCATCATCCTTTTTACCTCGCAGAGGTATTTTTCCAATCGCCCTTTTAAATAACATGATGATGACATTAGCTTATCCCATTCCACAAAGGACCCAATATGACGGTGACATCATCAATCAGCTTGAACTCTGAAGGTCATCTGATTTCTAACATCCGTCATCTTTTCTAATATGACTAATCTTTCATAACATGACGGTGACATCATTCTGACTTGATATATAAAAAGCTCGACATGACCGTGACGTCATCTTATTTAGAGGGTGATATTCCTCAATATCAAGGTCATATTTCTTAACATCACCCGATTTCCTTTAGTATGACCATGATGTCAGCCTTTCACATTTTAACGAAGCCCATCCATGATGATGACATCATCATCATATCCCAATCTATGAAGAGAGTCATATTAGTTAATATCCCTCATATTAACTAATGTGCATACCCGAACCCGATAGTTTTATTCAATGGAATTTAGTGAACAAAAGCGCATGTATTGCATATGCATGATCTTATGCATGCGATAACTGAAAATGTAAGGCTTGCATATCATATGAAGGGTCACATTACCCTTGGAATACAAAAAAGGCTACCGAAAGGTGAAACTATTTGCAAGAATTCAAAGAAACTCAAAAAATTAGGAAATTTTTTACCTTCCCCTTGGCAGGGTCATAACTCCTATCTATTTTATCAAAATTTAAACTTTTTGTACTCATTGGAAAGATAAACTAGTTATCTAGTTTGAGTTGCCCAATTACTTAGGCTTAACGCCAAGTTACCGACGAAGTCTTGAGCCCTAATTTCGCTCTGAAGGCCTCTGAAAATGCAATTTACCAAGATGTAGAAAATACCAAAAATCATATTTTCGATATTTTTATCAAAAATCACTCAAATGACCATGGACCTGATCAAACATTGAAGCCATTTTAGGGCCTGACAGCATGTTTTCTAGTCAACAATAGCCACCCAGACCCTCTTGACCACCTATGGACATTTAATTACGTAAATTTTCACAAATGCTCAATATTCATAACCTGATAAATATAGGTTTGCACATTCAACCTATTTTAATGTAATTTTTATCTTCCTACTGGCTATTAAATGAAGCTGATGCTTATTTCTTATCTATTTATTATAGGACAGTGGAGCTATTTTAGGCTAAGATCAGGATGGCTGAAAATTACAGAGTTGCATGCAGAGGTAACATGAACCAGAGCTGAGGAGGCTATTGTCAAATATGCTATTTGTTAGCTGGAGGATGGACTAGGTCAAAGATGCTAGAATATTCTATGCCAGCTGTGTAGTTGCCAACTAGCAGGCATGTGCTATTCATTAGGACTGTTGATCTTAATAGATAAATCCTAACCATAGGTCATTTGTAACCGTTCCCTCACCTTGTTCTATAAAAGGTGTAGGGATGTGATAATTTGAGCATTCGGAAGCTTAATTGAAATTTGACTGCTGAAATATCAGGGCCTATTTCAAAGTTATTGTAAGCATACATATCATTGCATACTTAATGAAAGAGAAGACCATTTGATTACAAATCATCATAAATCATGAGTAATCAGTGTTTGAATTCTTGATACATGATTTGATTTGCTGCGTCCCTTGGAGTGCTTATCAGTCTGTATGTGTTGTCTTCATTCCTTTTCCTTTGAAGTTAGCATCATCTGTATCTAGCTGTGGAACATCCTGGTGAAAATATGGTTTGATTTCTTCTCCTCATGACTGTATCTGGTATGTATGTGGTTCAATAGCTAAGATTCACCAAATTTGAAGTATTCTTTTAATTTTCTTTGAATTTCAGAATAATTCACCATCATAATTGCAAATAACAGATAATCAGAAGCAAATAACATGAAATATGCTGACATCTCATAGATAACTAAATATCATTAGCATATTTGAGCTAAATGCATGTAGTATTGAAAAGATCATGCAAAGAATTGCAAGTAATGATAGAAATCATGCAAATATCAACCTGTAGGCACATTATTTGAGTGAATTCATAGTGCAGAGGTAAAATTGTTGGAGATTTATGCAGAGCAGATATAAAGAGCGGGATATTTGAAGGAATATTGAGGAACTTTGTAGAAGTAATTGAAATATGTAAGACCCCTAAATGACTAACAGCAACACACATCAACCACTGAGTAACATCAGTAGATTATGAACTAATCAACAGAGACTTGGGATCATGAATTCTTTGAATTCATCATGTCTTTCAAGATGAATAAAGGTTGTTGTGTAACTTTTATTCTATGTTTGTGTATGACTAACCTCATCATCAACAATACCCCAGTAGTTTTTCATGATGGTTGGTGTGAATATGTGTCTATCTTTTTGGTGCAGGAGCACCATTTGTCAAAGGTGGACAATTATTAAAATTTAGGCTTTAGTTTTGAGTTTTGCATAAAATAAGGTCTTAAAAGACCATTCATTATTGTAATAAAGCCTATTTGAGGCATTTTTGTAGTGGGGGTAATTATAGGACTAGGGTCTTTAAGTTTTTGCTTAAGTTTAGTATTTTCTATTTTGGTAGCCTTAGTGGAGAGGCTATTTTTTAGCCTTTCTTTTTGAGTTTTCTAGATGGAGGAGGAGTGGAGTGAAGTTATATATTGTAAAACATGCTTTTTATATGACATACAAGTCATGTAAAAAGGATATGAAGCTTTTGGGATGAAGGAAATAAGATAAAATGATTCTTTTTGCTATTCTAACTCTGTTTTTCACAATTTTTCTGAATTTTTGTTGTTCTTTGCACATGTACGGCCTGATACAGCCCTATAGCACCCTGAAACATACATGGTTGGATGGGGTATTGGATTACCTTTCTTTTACATATAACTCTATGGTCTGGTCTCATGTTTTGTGGGTTTGATGCTCATTTTACTAAAAATAGTCCAATAACCTAGGTTCTGACAGTCCTAGAGAGAAATTTTATGTTTTTGAGTGCCACAACCATGGGAAAATGGCACAAAATGGTGGAATAAAAGATTTTTAAGTCCTTAAAAATATTTATTCACTTGTGGAGAAAAAAAAATGAATTTTCTTGGTGTTTTGAAATGTTCTTATTGCTGCAATTTCTTGTTTTTTAGGAAGAATGAGGGTTTCTAGTTTGCATGTTTGAATTTGATGAGATAAGTGAGGGTCCTGATCAAAAAAATGGTGGATTCTTCTATTTTAATACATAAATAAAGACTTTGCATTGAGTTTTGGTAAAAATTTGGTGATCTTGAGGCACCTCCTTTGTAAAAGTGACCTAATTAGGCAAATTACCAAAATTACCAGTCATTTTTAAGGTCTTATGTTACACAACAATCATACCTAAATGAAATATATGTTATGTAAGGGGATAATGGGTACTCAAAACAGGTTTTATTTCATGGGTTTGAGTCGTTTGATGAAAGTTATGCCAAAAATACTTCATTGGTTGTCCTAATTAGGCCTTGGAACAGCAGGTACAATCCATTTTTGAGGCTTTTGGTCCAAAGAAACCTACCCTACATGTTATATATGTTATGGAGGGGATTAATGGGTATTCAAAAAGGTAATTTTTTCATGGGTTTGTCATAGATTCTGCAAGTTATGCCCCAAAAACTCTATTACAAGCGCTACAAGCAAAGTTGACCGAGTTGTGAAGGGACAATAGGAACAACAGGTTACTAAGTTGTTTTATGAGTTTGGTGAGTATTCCTTGGTCATTTTTGTGTGGTCCAAGGTGGTTGGGAGGTTTGGTGGGTAGCTTATGCATTCAAACCATGAAATGGCATCTTTTTCTAGTCTTAAAGCAATGCATTCTAAAAAGACAGTCAAGACAATGTGTGAACAGTCAAGTGGTAAATGAAACCTTGCATTTGTGTATCTGTCCTTGCCTCTACATCAAGTGGTATCAAAGCATAGGAAGTAGGTCTCTTGAGAGTTGAAGGTTGGAGTTTGAGCAAAGTGGAATATGAGAAGTCAAGATACCTCCTAAAGGAAGTTTAGTTGCAAGAAAGATTGATCAGTAGGCTAGAGAGCTAGAAGCCTTGAAGAAGGAGATTGCTGCATTGAAGTCTAAAGCTGCAGGCACCATGAGTGAAAGTGAGTCTGAAGAAGAAGAAACTTTTGGTGAAGAAGAAAAGTTGGATCTAGAGGATGTGAGGATGGTAAAGTTTTTGAAAGCTGTGAAAGGTGATGGACATAGCAAAATAGATTTGCCAATGTATGGAGGCAAACTAGATGGTGAAGAGCTCTTAGACTATATAGGAGCCATGGAAAATTACTTTGAAAGTGAAGAGATAGATGAAGATCACAAGGTGAGGAAGGCTAAAACTAAACTGAAAGGACATGCTTTGCTGTGGTGGAACTTTGTGCAAGAGGAAAGATAGAAACAAGGGAAGAACAAGATCACTTCTTGGGAGAAAATGAAGGCAAAACTGAAAGGTAAGTTCCTTCCTGGTGACTATAATGTTCAATTACTAAAAAGATTACAAAATCTTAGGCAAAAGGACTTAGATGTGCAAGCATACACTGAGGAGTTTTATAGGTCAAGTATAAGGACAAAGCATGAGCAGGATGAGGAAGAAAGAGTGGCTAGATATCTCAATGGCCTAAGGTATAACATTCAAGATGAAATTAGTTTGTTGGCACCAAAAACAGTGGAACAATGTTTTCAAATGGCAATAAGAGTAGAAGAAAAACTCAAGAGGAGACAAGAGAAGGCAACAAGAGGAAGAGGCAGTACTTCTAGGGGCAGAGGTACATTTTCAACACCAAGACAATCCAAAGAAGATTTTGAAGATGCTGATAAGAGTAAAGAATAAGCACCTGAGTCTAGAGGAGGATGGAGAGGTGGAAGAACAAGTTTTAGGGGAAGATATGTAGATCAAGGAAGAGGTTCAAATGTGTTTATTGGAAAGTACTATCACTGTGGTGAGTTTGGTCATCCAGCCTATAAGTGCCCTAACAAGATTGGTACTACTTCAAGTGGAGGTGAAAGAAGAGGTGAAAAGAGTGTCCAAATTGTACAAGAAGATGAAAGAGAAAGTGTCCATGTTGCACCAGAGGTGGGTGAATCATTGATGGTGAGAAGACAACTCTTGAAGACATCTAGGGAGAAAGAGCTAATTCAAAGAAGAGCCTCATTTAGGATAGCCTGCAGATGCAAAAATAAGGTATGTAAAGTAGTAGTTGATTCTAGATGCACTGATAATATGGCATCTAGTGATATGGTGGACAAATTGAACTTGCAAAGAGTGCCTATAGCAAAACCTTATCAAGTGTTTTGGGTTAGTGAAAATCAAACCATTTTGGTGAGTGAACAAGCTACTGTTGAATTTCAAATTGGTCAATATAGAGATAAAGTCATTTGTGATATTCTACCTATGAGTTGTTGCCATGTTTTACTTGGAAGGCCTTGGTAGTTTGACAAGTCAGCAATGTATAATGGGAGAAAAAATACATATAACATTGAAAAGGATGGGAGATCATTCATTCTAACTCCATTGGTTGAAGAGGTAAGAGAGCAAGGTGAGATCATCATGATAGGGAGAAAAGAATATGTGAGTAATGAGGAAGGTGAGAGTGTGAAATTTGTAGCCAAGTCACAGTTTGATCCTGTTGGGACAGCAAATGAGAAGGAAAAACACAATGTGCAGACAGAGATGAAGAAGAATGTTTTTGTATGGAAAGAGGAAGAATGTGGCATGATATCTTAGGTTAGTACAGACAAGAGTAAGTTTGAAGTACAAGAAGGCATATTGATAGGGATAGTCATGTGTCCTGTGGTGATGAAACATGTACAAAGGCAGCCTAGTGATGTTGAAACATGAGTTTGTAGGGCAATGAATAGAAGGACAGTGGATTGTGATGCTGGTTGGATAGTGGAAAAGGTAGGTGCAAGTCTGACAGAGACCACTAAATGCATTGGTACAGATTTTTGTAAGGCTGACAAAGAAAAACTTGAAGAGGCAAAGGGTACTGAGCACAGAACTATGCATGAAAGACAGAAGAAGATGGCAGTACTGTATGACAGCAGGAAGCCAGCTTCAAAAGAAGACAAGAACAAGGATTACAAAGACAGTAAAAATCCAAAGCAAGGTGAACCTATTGAAGGCAAGCATGAAGGTCAGAGACAAGTAAATCATAATTGAGGACAAACTGATAAATTATTTCCAAGAAACTTGGAAAAGTTCTATGTTGGGGTGTATGGTGCAAGAGCACCATTTGTCAAAGGTGGACAATTATTAAAATCTAGGCTTTAGTTTTGAGTTTTACATAAAATAATCTCTTAAAAAATCATTAATTATTCTAATAAAGGCTATCTGAGGCATTTTTGTAGTGGGGGTAATTATAAGACTAGGGTCTTTAAGTTTTTGCTCAAGTTTAGTATTTTCTATTTTGGTAGCCTTAGTGGAGAGGCTATTTTTTAGCCTTTCTTTTTGAGTTTTCTAGATGGAGAAGGAGTGGAGTGAACTTATATATTGTAAAACATGCTTTTTATATGACATACAGGTCATTGAAAAAGGATATGAAGCTTTTGGGATGAAGGAAATAAGATAAAATGATTCTTTTTGTTGTTCTAACTCTGTTTTTCACAATTTTTCTACATTTTTTGTTGTTCTTTGCACTTGTATGGATTGGTATGGCCATGTAGCACCCTGAAACATACATTTTTGGATGGGGTATTGGATTACCTTTCTTTTTCATATACGTTTATGGTCTGGTCTCATGTTTCGTGGATTTTATGCTCATTTTACTAAAAACAGTCCAATAACCTAGGTTTTGATAGTCCTAGAGAGAAATTTTATGTTTTTGAGTGCCACAACCATGGGAAAATGACACAAAATAGTGGAATGAAATATTTTTAAGTCCTTCAAAATATTTATTCACTTGTGGAGAAAAAAAAATGAGTTTTCTTGGTGTTTTGAAACGTTCTTATTGCTGCAATTTCATGTTTTTTAGGAAGAATGAGGGTTTCTAGTTTGCATGTTTGAATTTGATGAGATAAGTGAGGATCTTGATCAAACAAATGGTGGATTCTTTTGTTTAATACATAAACAAAGACTTTCCATTAAGTTTTGGTAAAAATTTGGTGATCTTGAGGCACCTCCTTTGTAAAAGTGACCTAATTAGGCAAATTACTAGAATTACCAGTCATTTTTAAGGCCTTATGTTACAAAAAAATCATACCTACATGAAATATATGTTACGTAAGGGGATAATGGGTACTCAAAACAGGTTTTATTTCATGGTTTTGAGTCATTTTATGAAAGTTATTTAAAAAATACTTCATTTGTTGTCCTAATTAGGCCTAGGAACAACAGGTACAATCCATTTTTGAGGCTTTTGGTCCAAAGAAACCTACCATGCATGTTAGATATGTTGTGGATGGGGTTTAATTGGTATTCAAAAAGGTAATTTGTTCATGGGTTTGTCGTAGATTCTACAAGTTATGCCCCAAAAACTCTATTCTAAGGGCTACAAGCAAAGTTGACCTAGTTGTGAAGGGACAATAGGAACAATAGGTTACTAAGTTGTTTTATGAGTTTGGTGAGTATCCCTGAGTCATTTTTGTATGGTCCAAGGTGGCTGGGAGGTTTGGTGGGTAGCTTATGCATTCAAACCATGAAATGGCATCTTTTCCTAGTCTTAAAGCAATGCATTCTAAGAGGATAGTCAAGACAATGTGTGAACAGTCAAGTGGTAAATGAAACCTTGCATTTGTGTGCTGCCTCTGCCTCTGCATCACTTTTATGATTTCCAACTCATCATGACTAGATTTATAGTCTTTTGCCCTAATTTTTTACTGACATGCATGGTTTAAATTTATAGGGTCTCTTAAATCCATGCTCTATCTAGGTCCCATTTGATTTTTTGCTTCTATTTTGATTGGTTGGATCATGTTATGATCCTTGTTTCATATTAATGTCCTTGTTTGAGCTCTATAAGTACTAATAAGATGCATAGGCCTACATGGTAGTTAGATGATGATGTGGTAGTCCATCTCATGACCCTTGAAGGCATGAGTTATACTTCTCTCAAAAATATTAGGCTTGATCATTCATCCACCAACCTCTTTAGCCCCTATGTGAGGCCCACCCTTTCCCTTGTGAGTTCACTCACACTTGGCAGATAGATGTTAGACTTATTATTGATTTTGGACACTCATTGATTTACATATTTTGTTATGAACATATGATCATATTGTTAGTTGATATAGATATTGATACTTTGATTAGATTAGATTAATTATGCATGAACACATGGTGGTGATTTGATTAGTAAATGGATATGGCATATTTACATTTTTATGTTATGGATGGATGTTGCACATCTTTGTTGATTATTGAGAATTGATTTTGAGTATTGTTATCAGTTATGCCTTGTAATTATCTAATTTACCTAGTGTTCAATTAAGTTGACAATGCATAAGGACATTGATGCATGTTGTAATAGGATAATTGTTATGAAATAAATGTGAAATCATATTGATTTAGTAATGTAATTGTGATGATCAATTTATTATGATGATGACATGAATTATGGATTTTATATAATATAGATTGTAGAATTACAAATTTAATCACAGTAGCTATTTTATTGGATGTATTAATGCTCATTATCAAGTGTGCAGGTAAATTTCCATGGCCAATGGAAATATAAAATCCCTCTAAGAAACCCTAATCATGATTATCCCCAATGATACCTTAACCTTCTCCCACAAGGGTACTATGACCTTTATTTATTAAAATATGTTGTAATGTGATATATTTGTGATGTAAAAAGTTTTCTTTTTTATTATAAGGTTATTTGAGTGAGTCATTGGGGTGAGTTTCCATCTTATTTGGAAATTTTCGGATTTGAACTTGGTGGGCTTTTTAAATGGTCTTGAAATGTCATTTTCTTGAGTTTTTTATGGAAATAGGTCACTAGGGTAAGTACCTAGGGGCTGGGCACCTTTCAGGATAAGAATTTTGGGTTTTGGGGTAGAATTGACAACTCCCAAGCCCATTAGGAAGAAAGTGGCGTGAGTGGACTCTAGAGAGGGATGGTTGACTTGTCACCACATAATCTCCCTTTCCTAGGTTCATGGCAAAGCATAATGCGAGCACGTTATAACACACTCACGTTATGTACACTCACATAACATAAGCGCATTATAATGCGCTCACATTATGAGCATTCACATAATGTGAGTGCATTATAACACACTCACATTATGCTCTCTCTCTTCCTCCCTCCCTCCATCCCTCCCTCGCTCCCCTCTCTCTCTCATATTTGTAGCCTTTTACAGGCAAGTTTAATGAAGAAATTTTGAAACAGTTTCCAATTTGCTTAACTAATCTTTCTTGAGATCTTGTTCTTGTCTATTTGAAATCTATAAATTGTTGGTTAATGTGTTTTGGGTGGAGTTGACCCTTATCAAGTGGTATCAGAGCAAGGGTTCTTGAGTGTGTAGATAGATCACCAACCGTGAGACAGTTTGCATCAGGACCTGAGGTTGTGGGTTTACTGTAGAGATCAAAATGCCTCTACAAAGAAACCATGGTGGTAGAAATGCTTTGATAGAAGAGGGTTTTAGAGCCTTGTAGAGGAAAATCGATGCATTGTAAGAGGAGTTGTGAAAAGGATTTGAGCCAAGAATAAGAGAAGAAAGTGAAGATGAAGCTGAAGAAGAAGAGTTATATGAGGATGACCAAGATGATGCAGGAGATCCTGCACAAGTTAGGTTGTTGAGGGCCATTTCATAGATTGGAAAGAGGCCTAAGATTGAAGTTTCTACCTATTCTGGGGATCTGAATTTGGAAGAGCTTATTGATTAGATAAACGATATGAAGGAATATTTCAAGTATGAAGATGTGGCGGATCTAGAATGGGTCAAGTTTGCATAAATGAATTTGAAGGGCCATGCTAGTATTTGGTGGAAGGAGGTCTAGTTAGAGAGAAATAGAAGAGAAAAATGAAATATTACCAGATTGGACTGGATGGTGGACAAACTAAAGAAGTAGTTCATTCTTGTGGACTATGACTTGGAGTTGTTGAAGAAACTACAAGGATTGAAGCAAGGTAGCAAGTTTGTTAAGGAGTATAGAGAGGAGTTTTATAAGATTATCATTAGAACAGGCCATGCAGAGGCCAACAAGGAGAAGGTAGTCTATTATATTAATGGGTTGAGGCCAAGTATTCAAGAGGAGCTGAGCATGGTTAGAATGACCATCATAGAAGATGTGTACCAGTTTTCCCAAAAGGGGAATAGAAGTTGAATAAAAGATTCGAAAGAAAGGAAAGAGGAAGAGGTCATGGTGGAAGGACTAGTGGAAGATCCTATGGAGGCTAAAATATAGATCAAAAGAAAAGTGAAGAAGTAGGCACCAGTTGAAATCAAAGAGGAGATAATGCCTAATGCCCTCATGACCAAAATAATGGTGAATAAAGAGGAAGAGGAAGACCTGGGCAAGGACCTAGAAGAGGAGGTTTTAGGGGAACCTGTTTCCAATGTGGAGAAGAAGGACATCAAGCCTATGAGTGTCCCCAACGTCAAGGAATGCCAAATAGAAGACCTGAGGGTAATGCATGAGTTGTACATGTAGATGAAGATGCACAGTCTAAGCATAATGAAGATGCTGAAAGGAGAGAAACCCTAGTTTTCAGAAGAACCTTATTAAATGAGGAGAAAGAACTAGACCAGAGGAAGAGTTTATTCTGCACAAGGTACAAGTGTGAAGGTAAGTGTTGCGATATTATTATTGATAGTTGAAGCACTAATAATTTTGTCTCAGAGGAGATGGTTAAAAAGTTGAAGTTGACAAGGAGAAGGCATCCACATCCATATTGGATTGCATGGTTGCAAAAGGACCATAGAGATTTGGCCAATGAGTAGTGTTTTAAAGTCAAGTTCAAGATTGGAGACTACCATGATGAGGTACTGTGTGACATCATATCGATGGAAGGTAATGGAAGTATGATAGGTGTGTTGTCCATGATGGCCATGCAAACACCTATTCCCTAACAAAGGATGGAGTTCGTCATAAGTTGAATCCCTCGAAGGAGGTGGAAGAAAAGGTATCTACTACAAGAATTTGCTTGGTAGATGGTAGGAAATTTTTGGATGGTATGAAGAATGAGCATCATTGCTTTGTGTTGATTCCTAAGATCAGCCAGGAGAAATGTGAAGATGTACCAGCAAAAGTCTCAGATCTATTGGAAGAATTTTAGGACATTGTCTTTGATAATGTACTAGAAGGTTTACCACTAGTGAGGAAGATAAGTCACCAAATGGGTTTGATGCCAGGAGCTAGTTTGCCAAATAAGGCAGCCTGTAGAATGACTCCTATAGAGAATGAAGAATTGAATAGATAAGTTTAGGAGCTATTAAGGAAATGACTAATAATAGAGAGCCTAAGTCCATGTGTGATACCTACAGTACTAGCACTAAAGAAATATGGAGAGTGGAGAATGTGTACAGATTCTCGAGCCATCAAAAAAATTACAATCAACTACAAATTCCCATTACCAAGGATGGATGATATTATGGATTGCTTGAGTGGAACCAAGTACTTTATGAAGATTGATCTGAAGAGTGGATATCACTAGATCGGAATCAGAGAAGGAGATGAATGGAAGAAAGCGTTCAAGACTAAGGAGGGTCTGTATGAATGGTTATTCATACCATTTGGAATAACCAATACACTGAGCATATTTATGCAGCTCATTAACAAGGTACTAAAAAAGTTTTTGGGTAAATTTCTCATTGTTTATTTAGATGATATTTTGATTTTTAGTGAGACTTTGGAGGAGCACCTGATGCATGTTTGAAAAGTTTTTGAGAAGCTGAGGGAAGAAAAGTTGCTGATTAACTTGAAAAAATGTAGTTTTGTGAAGGAGTTGGTGTACTATTGCAAATATGTGCCTAATCAGTGTTGTAATTGATGTCAACATATTCATGTTGCCATTATCCTATCTTGTTGCCTAACTAGAAGAGTGGAATATTGAGGATATTGAGAAAATTAATAAGATCAATGGATCCAGATCATACGACAGTATAGAGGATTGTGTGAAGTAGCTTCAGTCAGGATTTGAGAGGTCCACATGAAGATTTGAAGAAACTATGGCCATTTGAGTCAAACTAGTTTTGCAGTATTCAAAAGAGACAGAGCGATGGAGAAGTGGTCTAGATCCTTCTGGATATGTCAAATAATGATCTGCAGATCTAGAGGCTTTGGGAAGTCAGTGTGTATCATCCATTCAAGTGGTTCGTGGTTTAGAGGTCTGCAAGCAATCTTTCTAAGATGACAGTCATGGCAGATAGTATTCTTGAGGTTCCAGATGAAGATGCAAGTGATCCTGATGACTTGGAGGAGTGTGGATGTTTTTATTTAACTCATTATGCTTGTGGAAGTCTCTAGATCATGTGACTACTGTGTTGGAGGTTTGCATTAAAGTTTGAGCTTGTTGGTGAAGATTTCCCTCTTGGTGTTGCTATTCTTCCCAATCCTGGCCGATCAAATGATTCAAGCATATTATGGATGTTCCAAAAGAAATTCTATGGAGCATGGTGTGTTGCTGAAAGAAGATTCAAGTCTTAGCAATGTTTGGCTGATAGCTTAGTGATTTGCATTAAATAAGATGTTTGGTGTGCCAACCTTGATGCTTATTCCAAGGTTGATGAAGCATAAAAAGGAGTATAGCTGAGTCGTGGAAAATTATCCTTGAGCGAAAATAATAAATCCAAAGAAAGGATCAGGAGCAGAGCAAAGAAGAGGAGTAGAAGAGCAAAAGTAGAATAGAGTGAAAAGTTAGTGAAGAAGAGTTTGGAAGCAGAACATAAGTCTTATGAGAATTCAATGAAACTGAACCAGGCATGAAGTAGATGCAATTTCTCAGTTAATTTTTTCTGTGTTAACTAAAATTTCTTGTAGGTAGTGAGCCTCTCTTTTGAACAGTGATCTTTGAGCAGTGAGCCTAAAGGCAAGTGCCTTCCCATTTCTTTTAAGTACTTTTAATAGGATACGAATCTTGTGGGTTAACACCCACCGTGGTTTTTCCCTTAACTAGGTTTCCACATCAAAAATCTTGGTGTTAAATGTGTTGATTATGTTTCTTCTTATGTGATGTTGTTTCATGCTTTAATGTTTACATCATTAATCAATTGACAATTATGAAAGAAGATTAAAAGGAAGAAAAGGTTAATTTTTGGGACAACTGATTAACCCCCCCTCTCAGTTGTCCAGTCTAATTCCAATAATTGGTATCAGAGCTAGATCCTCTAAAAGAAGCTTGACCACTTGAGGAGATCCAAGATGTCAACTTATAAGAAGGAAAGTCTGAGATTTGATGGAACAAAGTACTCCCTTTGGAAGGTACGCATGCAGTGTCATTTGGAATGTATTGGTAATGACTTTTGTATGATAAAAAAGAATGAGTATAAGATTCTGAAGAATGGCCCTACTACTCTAGATGAACTCAGGGAACTAAATGCAATATTCAAGCCAAAGAAGCTTTATTGAGTGCCCTGTCTGATACAAAATTGGTAAATGTCCTAGATTTGAAAATTGCCCATGAAATATGGAAAAAGATGCAAAATCTGTATGAAGGTGACAAATATGTTAAATGTGCCAAGCTACAAAGCCTGAAGGGTAAATATGAAAGATTGGTAATGAGGGAAGATGAAAACATTACCTCCTAAATGTAGAAAGTAAATGAACTTGTGATCGGTATCAGAAATGTAGGTGGAGTATTGGAAGAATTAGAAATTGTTACGAAAGTGCTCAGATCCTTACCTATAACATACAAGCATAAAGCTGCAGCCATTGAAGAAATTAGGACAATAACAACTATCACAAGAGATCAATTAGTTGGTAAGCTTTTAGCATTTGAAATGAGTGATTTTGGTGATTCTCTCCGTAAGTCTAAATTTGCATTTAAGGCTAGTGTGTATGGAAAGCAAAGATATGATCTAGGTGAAAGTTCTTCAGGAAGATCAAACCGATTTGTGAAGACAAGGAAGGTTCTTGAAAATGATGAAATTGAGACTGCAGATCTTGAAGCTCTTCTTGCCAAAAGAATACCAAAAGGATCCAGTAAATATGAAGGAAAGTTGCCACTCAAATGTTTTTCTTGTAATAAGATTGGTCACTTTGCCTAAAGATGTCCGGAGAGGTTCTCAAAACCAAACCCTAACAGATATAAAGGTCAGAAAAAATGTTACTATGTCCAAGAAGCTAGAGAAGAAGGAGTCACAGATGATGAATCTAATCATCAAGGTTCCACTGAAGATGATTGGGTGTTCATTGCTATCAAGGAAGTAGATTCGGTGTCTACTGAATCTTCTAGTTGTACAAATGTGGAAAATGCCTTCGCTACTTAGGTTGTTGAAAAGGATGAATGGGTGATTGATAGTGGATGTTCTCATCATATGACTGGTGATAAAAGTAAGTTTTTAAGCTTTGAAAAATATGAAGGTGGAATTGTGAAATTTGGAGACAACTCAGCTAGTAGAATTCGTGGAAGAGGATCCATCTCTTTTGATGGTAGAATAACACTAATGATGTTTTGTATGTGGAAGGACTGAAGCATAATCTTCTCAGTGTTGGACAATTGGTTGATAAGGGTTATGATCTCCAATTCAAGAATGGAAAATGCAGGATCTTGGAAAGCTCCAGAACTGAAATTGCATCTAGTACTCAAACTAGAGGTAACATCTTTCATTTAAGTAGTTCTGGCAAAAGTTGTTTGATTTCTCAGATAGATCAAAGTTGGTTATGGCATAGGAGGATGTGTCATGTAAATTTTGATAACATTATCAAGATAAGTTCTACTCAAGCTGTAAGAGATATTCCAAAACTTATAAAACCTAATAACATATGTAGAGAATGTCAATTGAGAAAACATAACAAAATTACATTCAAAAGTGTTGATTGGTTCATGATGTTAGTCACAACCAAGCACACAAAACAAAAGTTTCACAACAACCCTTGTTTATCCTGAAAGATACAATGAATTCAAAGAATTCGTGATCCCAAGTCCCCGTTGATTAGTTCATAATCTACTGATGTTACTATGTGGTTGATGTGTATTGTTGTTTTCTATTTTGGGGTCTTACATATATCTATAGATTTTGTTCCCGCAACAATGCTATATAAGGAAGTTACTCTACACAGCATATATCTCCAAATGATGTGTCTAAGTTGATATTTGCATGAGTTCTACCCTTATTTGTGATTCTCTACATGACATTTTCAATACTACATGCATTTAGCTCAAAATATGCTAATGATACTCAGTTGTCTTCGGGATGTCAGCATATTTTTCTTTTCTGCTCAATATTTATCATGATGTGCAGTTGTGAAAGTGATTTCAATGAAATTAAAATAAGAAAAAGGGTTAGAGAGTGAGATTCCTAAAATTACTTGACTGAGATCACGGATCCACATACATATTCCCATACATGCAATGAAGAGAAGAAAACTAAAATCATACTTCACCAGGACAGTCCACAAATCCGCATGATTCAGTGCAAATCTTCAAGGGTAAAAGTTGACAACAACATGCAATGACATGAAAGCGCTTCTATAGAACACAACATTCACTAGTACATATCCAGAAATCAACTTGAACTTAAGGTTTACAATTAGGATATAGTCTAAAACTTCATCTCCATACAGCATGTTCATAAAACAGGTACATTTACAATGATCTAAGGAAAGGACCTTGATTATTTCAACAATCCAGTCCTCACTAGTCTCAGTAATCTAATCTCTTCCTAAAACTACTATTTTTATGATTGACCTCCTCCCTTTTTTTTTGTACAGTACAGGGGCTCAACATATATCTCTAGTTTCTTTCCCAATCTGGTGCCCCAAACCCTAGGAGATCAACGGTCAGCATCTTGAAATGCAGCATCAAATGGTGAGAAGTGAATCCTGCCAAGAATTCGAGCAACATACCCAGACAGGGCGCCGCTCCTTCAATAATGTTTCCATCCGCCAACCTCTGCATTGAAAGCTCCTCCTCTTCTGATGTTTGGCCTCTCAGGATCCGGTCCACTGCCTGGGGTGACCTCATCATTTAAAACCCTGCCTTTGCATTCACCTGCATGCCGTTACTGTGTCGGCAACTCTACTTTTTCCTAGCTACTCCAACAATTTGCAATAAACAAGTAGGAATAAGCATCATCGTTTGGTAAATCAACAGGAAAAATGAACATTTATGTTAAAACAAGCTCCAAAATGCACAAACACAGCAATCAGGCCTCGAAACTATGAAAATTGTGCATCAAAAATGCATATACATCGTTAAGACCAGTCAGGTCAACCACTGTTGACCAAAAATATGCAATCGGGCCTCAAATCGGCTTCAAAAAATCCATCGCTTTGTTTTCCTGCCCTTTTCCTTGTTTAAATCCTTGTATCTGGCAAATGCATGTTTTCTTTCTATATCGGGCTTGTATATCTCAATATACAAGCACCAAAATATGCAAAGAATTTTCTATCTTTAATTTCCATTTCGAATCCGACTTGTATATCCTGCCCTACACATCGGCTTGTATATCGCACACATACAAGCATGTTCATACAAAGAATATTCCATGTCTATCCCCTTTTGATTCCCTTGCATGTTTCGTTTGTAGATAATTCAATGTATGTTTATACATACAAGCCGGAATCATGCAACGATTTAACCAATTTTAATACTTCCTCAATTCCGCCTTGTACATTGTGCTTGTATATTTGCAATACACAAAGCACAATATATGCAAGGACTTAACTACGTTCAATAACCTTTTCGGGTCCACCCGATGTATATAGCAATGTATACTTTTTGTATGTTTGGATATAGACAACGCACAAAATATACAACGGTTTAACTCTGCTTCATATTCTTTCAAATCTGCGGCGATGTATGTATAAAAATACATTGCGGGAAACATACAATCACTTAACTCCATTTGATAGCCACTTTGAATCCGTGATATGCATATTGTCTTTGTATATCTCGCTTGTATGCCAGAACATACAAGCGCCGAATGTACATTGATTTAACTCTATTTCATTATCCCTTCGGGTCCGCACATGTATAAAACACTTGTATCTCGCAAACATACAAAGCCCATCTATATACAAGGATTTAACCTTGTTTAAGAACTTTTAGGGTCCGCGACTTGTATGTTGAAGCTTGTATATTTGCCTTGTATGTAAAAACATACAAACGCCAAACATACAACAATTTAACTCCTTTTCATGGTGCTTTCAGGTCTGCAGCCTGCACATTGCAAATGCATATATCAAATGTATGTCAGATACATACAAACAAAAACATACATGCGACGGACCTAAACAAACATTCATTTCAACTCTTAACCATTTCGGGTCCACCTTGTATGTACAAACATAACATTTGGCAAATGCATACAACGAAAAAAGGACATACAAAAGACTTTGCATATGAACCCAACCATAAAACGACTAAGTATAAAATGACCTTTGCACATACAAAGGACTTTGTTTATGCAAAGTGATATACAAACCTGAATGTACATTTTACCAAAATGATCGTAACTTGCAAAATATGGCAAATTTTAAGATGGTTCAAAAAACAACCCTAGCTCATTTTTCACAAGGAATCCAACCATATCATGCCCTGGTACTGAAAATGCATTTTTTCTCTATTTTTAACAAGGTTTGCAATTTTAACCTCTTTTTCCCTTTACCACCAGGCAAAACAACACACACAAGCAAAAAGCAAAAAGCCACAGCAGGGGTCCTTATTTTGCTAAAGAGTAAAATGGGGCGTGTTGTGAACATCACAACAACTAGCAACCAAACAAAACAATCAAACTCAACCCATTAAAGAAAACTAAATGAAATAAATTCATAACTTCCAACTATCTTTTTTGCAAATCATCATTCAACTTGGGACTTAATGTATTCAACAAGGTGCATGAATTTCCATTTCAGTTTAAGTGGGTGCACGTGATTAATAAGCCTCATCTTGAAGATCAGTTGAACGAACTAGTGACTGATATTAGACTACGTAGGTGAGGACATTCCCTCATAGCCAACCGGATAGAGCCTTGCTGCCAACGAGCGTCCATAGCCCTGGCAAGGTTATCATTACAATTCTCCTAAGTAGAGCCCCACTGCCAGCGAGCATCCATAGCCATGGTAGAGTTACTTAGATGGCTTAATCTAGATTTTCAGTATAATCCATTTTATTTATTTATATATTTTTTGTATTTTGATAGAGACTTCATAAGATATTGCATTTGTAACTTCATGATGTAAGGAGTGGTCACTTGCTGAAATTAAGCTGAGAATTGTAATGGTAGCAAGGGTGACCTCTAATTTTTCACCTAATATCTACACTGGTAAGTTCAACAAACCTAAGGATTTTAGGTGTGTCATTGTGAGAAACAGAATCTACAGATCTACGTAAGACCCCAAAATGGAAAACAATAATACACATCAACCACATAGTAACATCAGTAGATTATGAACTAATCAACGGGGACTTGGGATCACAAATTCTTTGAATTCATTGTATCTTTCAGGATAAACAAGGGTTGTTGTGTAACTTTTATTTTGTGTGCTTGGTTGTGACTGTTACCTTTTGAGTCACCATTATTTCTTTATTGGTAATATTTCCTGAACAAGAGTCGGTTTGCTGTATTGTATTTTGGGTCATACCTTTGTTTCTGAAATCGGCTCTTGATCTTTCAAATTTGACCCGTTTATCGTCTTTGTAGACAAGGTTACTTAAAGTTTGAACCTTTGAACCTGAACCATTTTCAAAGTTCAAATGGTTCTATATGTTTTATACGTTTTCGAACATTCGGTTTGAACTTGAACCCTTTTGTTTAAGGTTCAATGGTTCAACGGTCTAAAGTTCAACACTCATTGCCTTCTTATAAGTCGGGTCACGCAGTTACCTTGTATAATTAATGTATCGTTGAACCTTCCGCTCGTACTCTATAGCGGGGTTCAATGGTTCAAGGTTCAACAGTTCACTGTTTCATAGTTGGAAGCCTTTTTACCAAAGCCGCGTAACTATTTGTTGGTCTAAGTAATCCTTGTGTCTTTGAACCTTCGTATTGAACCATATCTCAACAAGTTCAATGGTTCATGAGTTTAAGTTCTATATTTCTGTAAGTGAACCCTTTGCTCATCTATATGATCCAATTGGTATGGTTGAACCACCACATTGAACCACCGTATTGAACCACATCCTAAGGTTCAATGGTTCAATAGTTCAAAGATTTGGTGATTTTGGTCTCATTTATTCCCGCGGCTTTCTAAGTCAAATTTAGCAGGAAAATTAGAGGAAAATATATCAGAAACTCATTATGAAACTGAGAAGTTCTAATTTGGCGGAGACTATGGATAATCATTATACATCATGATGGTGCGTGAATAATACTTGCTATTAATGAAGAGGTCAGAATTTATGTCTTTTCAAATATTCCCAGCACGTATTGCTCCTAGTGATAATTATTCAATCTGGTTAATGCCATTGTTAATTAAGAACAAGCCGGATTCAGTGAGTAAACAAACTGTGCAACACAGAGGAGAATAACGTAGGAAGTATAGGGTTCTTCTTACTCAAATTTCACAGTGAATTCAAATATCTTGAAGGTGAGTTCTGTTCCTCCTATGTGCTATTCCTATTTCTTAACTGGAAAGAAGAATCTCTTGAGTCTCTGTCATTATTTTCAAAATTTGAAGTGTTTTTCATTGTAATCCTCCAAGTATGGCTTTAAAATCTACATCATTGGGGAATGAACATGGTCCTGGTCTTATTTATTCTCACTCTGAATTTGGAGATACTGCATTGGTTCAATATGATTTAGAAGAATTCAAAGAAAGAACTAGAAACCCTGTTCAAACCCCTACGAAGAAGAAAATTGCAGATAGCGGCTTAGTTGAAGCCGCAGCTTTTCCTCAGGCTATACTGTGCCTAGAATTGGTTCAAGAGTGTATGAATAGGTACGACCCCCAGGACAGGTGCATCAGAAATGCAAGCGGTGATGTGTTATTTCATGTCAACAGACAAACCCTCATGTCTGTGATGAAGATACTGCCTAAAGAGGCATATTCCAGCCTTGACATTACTTCCTCCAATGGGTATTTCTCAGAGAAGAAACCAACTTACAAAAGTGTAATAGCGAGGAACTGGCTGCTGAAATTTCAGAAGGGCAGTTCAAGGTTGCCCAGGCCACTCACTAGGGATCATTTGATTAAAGAAGTGAGGGATATTGTGGTACTATTACACAGACTGAGAGGCAGTCAGCATGCCTATTATTGGGAGGATTGGATGTACTTTTTCATACAAGTCATCCTTCAAGGGGAACAATATTTAGATTGGGCCGAAATAGCGGCTGATTGTCTACATCAGGGTTTGAGTAATTGTCTGGGTAACAGAGATTTCTATGTCTTCGTACCTGTTCTATTGTCTAGCATCTACAAGAGAGTGGTTTGACCTACCCCATGCACCCATAGCTGAGAATAGTATGATTTATGAATATTATTCACAGTTGCAGAGAAGGAATTGCTATGAAAATTATAAAAGGGTTAATGATGTCTTCACTGGGAAAATGACTTATGAACTGGCAAGAAATCTGGGTAAAAGAATGTCCACTGAAGCAATGCAACTAATTAGCATCTATGGTAGTTTCTTCATTCAATTTTCCGAGTTCACTTACATCAAAGTTGGAGGATTTGATGGTGAACCTGTGAAGTTACCTAGATATGTGTTTGATCGTTTCGTGCTGATGGAGGTATGTAGGCAGCTGGCACATGTTGATAAGAAATTCTCATCAAAAAAGGGTTTTGGTATTTCTTTTCCTATTGAACTTGGGCATTATTCATGCCAATCAAAATCTTATGCCTTGAATTTGGAGGTGAACCTTAAAACGTTCAATTTTCAGTTCTTCACTGCCAGGACTCAATTCGACAGTAAAGGATTTGTCAGAGATAACCTAGACCCTGGAACAGGGCTTTCACATATTCCTAAACTAGAGGACTACTGGGAAGACTGTCCAGATGAATTTGAGGTCAGGAGAAGGCTGTGGTGTAGGTTTTCTTTGGGACAGATAATTACCCTCAATTTAAACATGGATATTTCTAGAATTATTGATAATGAAGAACAGGTGGTTGACCCACAGTTTGAAAAAGTAAAACACTTACCCATTCCAGAAGTTGACTGGAGCAAAAAGGAGGAAGAGAGAATTGAAGTTAAAACTCTTCCAGTGATAAGGAGAACTGAGAAATGGTTGAGGGAAAAGAGACAGGAAGGGCTTCATGATAGAAATGCCCAAAAAATCACTTCAATGATTGGATCCTCACTTCCTATAGACTCTTCTAACCAACCTATTGCTATCTTTGGTGCAGGTGCTTCCAAGCCATCAACTGAAAGAAGCCCTGCCACTAAGAGGTCTAGAAGAGTCCCCACAGATATCTTACCCTCTTGTGTTACAAGGTTGAGGACTAAAGGGAAAAGAAAGAAGCAGGCTTCTGAAACAATAGTTGTTGATTTGAATTTAGAGGAAGATTCAGAAGAACCTATGGGTGACAAGGAGCTAAGTCCACACAGAACAGAGGAAGTTGGCACCGGGTCATAGTCAGGGATCATTCTAGAGACCCCTGAAATATTGATGATTTCAAATGTATCCTCTAATGGATTAAACCCTGAGAAGACAACCTCAGCCCTTGCACCAAAGTGGTTAGAGAGTTCTATCTCTGACAAGAAAAAGATAATTCCTTTTGTCGTCCCTTTAGAGGACATGGTAAGCAAATGTTTGGGGAAAACCCCCAAGTCCAAGAAACTCAAGACGACATCCAGAATAAACATTGATCCAAACACTAGTAACTGGAGTGCTGAAATAGCTAAGCCAGTGACAGAAGAAGTGCAGGATCCAACAGTGCACGATTTCACTGTGGAGAAAGTGGATCTCGGTGCTACTTCCAGAGCTGTAGATGTCCACCACCTTGAAGCATCTACTAAGAGAATGGTTAGTCGAACCTGGAAAGATGAAAAGGACAAGAGGGAGTTAAAGCAAACTCTGTGTTCAATGGTAGAGTACATTGATGCTATTCACAACCCTAACCCGCAGCCAATCTCACAGCTCTCCTTGTCTTTTGACATGAAATCACCTGTTAACTAGAAGTTATTGGATCAAGTTCATAGAAGCAGAATGGTGGCAAAAACATTTGACAGTTGGTTGGATAACATTGAACAAAAAGGAACTGAATACATTCATGATCTCAAGAGCATATATGATCTGACTGCTACCACCATTGAGGATCTTAAAGCACAGGTTGTTGTTTGGGCGAAAGATGAAGGTAAGTGGACGAATGTAATAAACCAAATAGATGAAGTTCAAAAATATGGGCTGGCAAAGTTTTTGACAGAGAAAAGCCTGACTGGTTTGGACGAGGATTTGTTATATGTGAACAAGAAAAATATTGAATGGAGGAACTCCATATCCCGGCAAGGACGTTTTGAACTTTCAAAGTTAATTAAGGAGATAACAGAATTCACTCAATCGTTGCAACATGACTTGCAATGTATTGATGTTAAATACATTAAAGATGATGGAAAACCAGTGGAAGATGTCGATGCAGTGGTCCAATCTTTCAAAGATAAAATCAGCTTCGTCAGAGAAAATGACAATATTTTAATTGAGGACTTCTCTAGGATTTCTAAAGTTGAGTCAGTACTTTACCTCTGCATCAACGCACTTCCAGAACACAAAGAAAAATTTGGGAAAATGCGAAGGGAAAAGGAAGTTTGGAAGTCAAGAATGAAACATATAGGTATTCCCAACTTCCTGAAGATTCAGGAATTCGTTGCAGCTTTTCAGGAGTGGAAGTCCCAACGTGCTTCCCAGGCCACCGATGACAAATCTAGAGATGCAAATCCTTCGTCCCAGTCATGATTTTGTTGGCTCACTTTCTTTATTTATGTTTCTCTTTTATGTTATTTTCAAAAAATCTTGATCTTTAAAATCAGTTGTTATAAACTAAATCCCTTACGGGTCAGAGTTATGTTAACTCTGGGTTTGATTTACTCAAAGACATGATTAAGACATTCATATTTATAGGTTTTTAAAATCTTGGTAAGAGGAGGAAAAAGTTAGGAAAAGAAAGAAGTAAGGGAGTTTTAGCTAAACCGTTTGATAGTTTTACATGATGTGATAATTGTCGGAGAAATTTTTCATCTGTGAATGGAAAGAAGAAACAATTACTGCTTACTTGGATCTGTGCGTCTAAGTGTTTGGAGTTAGATTTTCTGTGTGAAATCTCCTTTCATCTGGTAATTGCTCTTTTATTGGATAATTCCTCATATGTGTTCTGTTATTTATTGGTTCAGCAAATTCATATGTATGTGTTCATGTATTTGGATGTATCAAAAGTAGAATCTGTGCATTCTATTACACACTGTTGCTATATAAATTTACCACATTCATAACATAGTTATGTATGAATGTCAGTTTGCCTTAAGCATTTTCTAGTTAAAAGTGCATTTGATAGTCGAATTGACTTAATTCATTAAAAATCTTAAAGGGAGCTATACCTAAATTCAGAGGGGAACTAATTTAAAGAGTTCACCCATTTATTGCCTAACTCGTTTGTTCTTCAAAGAGAGGTATAGAGTCAAATAAACCATTTTCAGAATAAGGACAAATCTGTTAGCCAACAGTTTTTAGCGACTCTGCTGGGGATAAAATCATTAATTAAAAGATTGGTTGCCTGAATATGAAGCAACAATGGTGCTTCCACATGAAAACATAATTCCTGTTCTGCAACCCAATCTTGGATTTCAAGACGAGCAGGAAGACATTATTGGCCAGTTGAATACCCTTGCTTGGCGTACTCGTCAGAATAGTGAAGATTATAGAAGAGCAAGCAGAGTATTAGAACAAGAAAAGGAATTGGCTGATAACCTGAGATTTCTATTACTCAGGCAGAGAAGAAGGCAGGCACGAAACACAACAAGAAATCAAGTCCTTGAAGTGCAAAGAAATCAAGAACAGCATAGAAATCAATAACTGCCTATTCAGCCACAACATTTTAAGCTAGATTCTAGACCGTATACCAGGTCTTTGAGAAGAGGGGGAGTTGAAGATTCTACCTTTGAAGCACTACAAAATTTTAATTTTCCTTATATCCCTACACATGCAAGAAAAGGTAGAAGTAGACCTCCGAGCCCTCCTAAACCTTCTGCTTCCCCTGTCTGTCAAGCTTTAACTCTTTTAGGCACTGTTATCCCCTCAGCTATAAATTTTCTACCCATGGCCCAACCTTGGGGAGCAGCCATAGGGCCTTTGAACCTAGGGGCTAACCTAAATCCTTTACCTAAAAATGCAAGAGAAAATTTGCCCAGGTTCAACGGAGATGGCAAACAATCACTAGAAGAACATTTGTGTGCCTTTGCAGCAGCATGTAGTGTGTTAGGTGTACAACACCAAGATGTTGCCATAAGTCTCTTTGTGCAGACTTTGACTGACACTGCGGCACAATGGTTCTATCACCTAACCAATTCCTCAATTTCAAATTGGAATGACATGAAGACTGCTTTTGAAAATAGGTTCAAAAGTGCAGAGGACGAGCATTACCTCGTTGAACAGCTAACTCAGCTTAAGAAAGAGATTCATGAACCTATGAGGGAATTCGTGGCTAAATTTAATAGAATTGTGAACAAAATCCCTACTACTAAAAGACCATCTGGTGAAAATCAAAAATGTTTTTTTATTAATTCCATGCCTCCTGATATTAGCTTCCATCTCAGGAGAGGAGTAATTGCCGATTTACCAGCTGCACAAGCCTTAGCCGTCAGACTAGAGGATGATCTCATTATGGCCGGTAAATGGAAGAGAGAGGTCCAGGTGCCAAACACCTAGCCCTCATCATCTACAGATCTTGTAGTGCAAAGGTTAGTTAATGATATGATTTAAAGAGGCAACTACCTAAAACCGGTGCCCCTTTCCAACAACCGTATCAAGATATAAGCAGAAGGAATTTGAATCAACAAGCAAATACTAGTAGAGCTTTGCCCCTGACATCAGCACAGCCAAGACTGGCTATTGAAGCTCCTCCTGGAAGGGGAAATATGTGTATTTTTCACTTGACTACCGACCATGATGGAAATTCTTGCCCAGAAATGCTCAGGTACACTCAGATGACGACTACTCAAGATATGCTAGGGGAATCCACAGAAGAAGAAAGGAATTTTGAGGAACCTAGTGGCTCTGAAATACACTTCCTTGAATATGAGTCTGATTCAAAAAGGGGGGGTGAAATATTGGTTACCCTTGAAGATCCTTCATGCGCCGTGCTCACCAGGAGTCAAAGGAATGTGAGATCCTCTAATACTCAAGAAGTACCTGGCAAAGGTAAGGAACCTTTAACTAGAACCCATGATGCTAATTTGAAGGTTCAAGAAACTAAACTGTTGCATAAAAATGATTCAGATGCTTCTTTTGATATTGTAGATTTCTGTAAGTCTGCAAAAATTCAAATCTCTCCCATTGAGTATCTCAAGTTGAAACCTGCTGAACTTGACAAGCTAGTTAAACATGTTAAAGGTAGTCCTACACAAACCAAATCTGAGAGTCAATCAGAGGTGGATGCTGAATCTCCCATTGCTTGACTATTTGCTTCCTCATCTGAGTCAACCATGACTGCCCCTAAAATGACTCCCAATTCATCACCCAATGCTCCTTATACTAATTTGAAACCCAATCCTTTCTATGTGTCTCTATTTATCAATGGTCATAAACTTAGTAACTGTATTATAGATTCAGGAGCCTCTGACAACATTATGCCTTCCTCTATGGCTAAATCCTTAGGGTTATCACTCACAAAACATTTGGTAGATGTTATTCTATGGATAGAAAATAGGTTTCCTTGCTTGGGCAGATTAAAGATGCACGAGTTGCTCTTGCAGCCTACCCTGACAAAAAGGTGAAATTAACTATTTTGGTAGCAGATATTCCTGCTAGTTATGGAATGCTTTTGAGTAAGACATTTTGCAAGGATTTGGGTGGACAAATCAAATTGGATTGGTCAGAGGCCACAATCCTAGTGGGGAAGCAGAAAGTGAAGCTGGAACTTGAGCCCAAGTGTAAGTTCACTGTCTACCCCTCTGATGATCCCAAGGCCCAGATTTTATTTGAGGAATGTGAATTTGGAAACTATTTTCTCTCCTCTGAATAGAGCTATGAGGTAGACCCCAAAGAAGAATTAACGCAAAGATCTGTACATTCTGATGACCTATGGGTTATGGAATTTGATGGCAGTTGTGCTACTGCTGGTTCAGGGGCTGGGGTTGTGTTGATCTCACCTGAAGGTGAAATTTTTTCTTATTCTTTTAAGCTAGAGTTCAAAAACACCAACAATACTGCAGAATATGAAGCTTTACTACTTGGGCTTTTTGAAGCCAAAGGAAGGGGTGTGAAGGTACTTAAGGTGAAGGGTGATGCTGAATTACTTGTGAAACAGGTAAGGGGAATTTTTTCTGTTAAGAATGAAAGACTAAAGCATTACAGAAATAGGGTATGGGATGAGATCGAATATTTTGATGCCTTCTCTATCGAAACAATTCCTAGAGATCAAAACTCCCGAGCAGATTCTTTAGCAGTATCAGCTTCTCTCCTTTTACCACATCCGGATTTCAAAAAAGATTCTTATAGAATAGAAATGGTCTATCGTCCTAATGTCCCCGACAATGCTGAGAACTGGCAAGTTTTTGAGAGTGATAATCAGATCAGAAAGTTTTTAGAAAATGCTGAAATGTTTCTGGGGACCTATTTTGAAGGTTCCGAAACGGAGTGTAAAGAATTCAGTCCTGACCCTGGGACTAATCCAAAAGATGACATGATTCAGTTAAAGGGAAACAAAATCCCTAAAGGATTGGTTTCTTTAGAACATTTGTTTTTTCGAAGAGATGAATATATTAAAGGCAAACCTCCAAGTGTTCCTGATAAAGCAGAGGATTATGAGAAAATAAACATTGGGAACGAAGCTGATCCTAAATGGATATCCATTGGTAAATCCTGTTCTTCAGAGGAGAAAAACAAACTGATCAAATTGTTAATCAAGTATAAGGATGTTTTCGCCTGGTGCTATGATGATCTTAAAAATTTTAGACATGGACAGTTTCAACACCATATTCCATTAAAAGAAAATGCAACTCCATTCAGACAGAAGCTGAGGAATTATAACCCAAAAGTTACTGAAGCCATTTTTAAAGAGATTGATAAGATGTTGAAAGATAGAATTATCTATCCAATCCATCACTCCACTTGGGTGGCAAATATTGTTCCAGTACGAAAGAAGAATGGAGAAATAAGGATCTGCGTTGACTTTAGGAACTTGAACCAGGCCAGCCTGAAAGATAACTATCCCTTGCCTGTGATGGACCCCATCTTACAGACAGTTGCTGGGTCTGAATGATGTCTATGCTGGATGGTTTCTCAGGTTACAATCAGATAGGCGTGGCTGCAGAAGATCAACATAAGACTGGTTTCACCACACCTCGAGGAACCTTTGCCTATAATCGAATGCCCTTTGGCTTGATTAATGCAGGAGCAACTTTTCAGCGGGTAATGGATTCATCTTTTAGAGATCTAAAGAACAGAATTATTGTTATTTACCTGGATGATCTGACTGTTTTCTCCAAGAATAGAGAGGATCACTTGAGAGATCTGGAGTCTGTCTTACAAAGGTGTCAAAGCCATGGCATCTCACTCAATCCCAAGAAGTCAGTTTTCTGTGTGACTGAGGGAAAATTGTTGGGACACCTAGTCTCAAAAGACTAGGTCAGAATTGATCCAGAGAGGGTCAGGGCAATTCAACAGCTTAGCCTCCCTTCAAATAGGATTGGAGTCAAGTCCTTCTTCGATCAAATCAATTTTCTCAAAAGGTTCATTCCTGACTTTGTTGAGATTACAAAACACATTGTTGGAATGATGAGTGAGAAACAACCATTTAAGTGGAGTGAAGTTGCTAAGAAGGCATTTGAGGATATCAAGGAAGTGATTGCAAACACTCCCACTTTGGTAAATCCTAATTTTCAAAAGGATTTTATTATTTACTGTTATGCTTTGGAACACACCATGTCAGGTATTTTGTTACAGAAAAATGAATTGGATGAAGAGGTTCCCATAGCTTTCATGAGCGTTCCCCTTAAAAGCTTGAGCTGAAATATTCTTTGGTTGAAAAACAAGCTTTTGCTGTGGTTAAAGCTGTGAAACAATTCAGATATTATATACTTCATTCCCATTCAGTTGTATTTGTTCCAAATTCAACTATGAAAAGTATTTTGACTCAGCAAGAAGTGGGATTAAACAATAGAGCAACGTGGGTTGCTAAAATTTAGGAATATGATCTGGAAGTTAAACCTACTAAGCTAATCAGGGGTCAAGGCTTATGTAAGTTGATTGCTGAGAACAAAGAACAAGAAGGAGAAGGACTCCCCACAGTTTTATTGGTAAGCTTACAGGACCCTTGGTTTTTAGATGTAGCACATTATCTTACATATGGGGATTGTCCTAATCACTTATCTCTTAAAGAGAAAAGAAATCTGAAGCTAAAGGCGGTGAAATATGTTATTTGGGGGGATGTCCTTTATAAGAAAGGATTAGATGGAACTTTCCTAAGATGTGTAGATAAAGAGCAGCAGGATAAGCTCTTGGAAGTTTTCCATAATGAAGCTTGTGGTGGACATTTTTCTTCTTCAGTTACAGCTTTCAAAATCCTCAGAAATTGTTACTATTGGCCAAGGATGTTTAAGGATGCGTATAGATGGGTGGCTAACTGTGAAAAATGTAAGATGTTTTCAGGAAGGCCACAACTTGCAGCTCTACCTTTGAGGCCTGTTGTTATTGAAGAACCCTTTAAACAATGGGGATTGGATTTTATTGGGCCTATCTCACCCCCCTCAAGTGCAGGGCATACCCACATCTTAACAGCAACAGATTATTTCACAAAATGGGTTGAGGCAGCCCCTGTAAAAAGAACGACTTCGGAGGTGGTTTGTAATTTTCTCAAAGAAAATATTATGGTACGATTTGGTGTCCCCCAGAAGATTGTAGCAGATAATGCTACCAATTTCTCTTCAGTTGAAATGACTTCTTTTTGTTATGAACATAGTATATCTCTCTCCCATTCATCAGATTACTACCCCCAAGGGAATGGACAAGCTGAGTCCAGTAACAAGAACCTGATTGCTATCATGAAGAAATTGGTGAATGACAGCCCCAGAGATTGGCATAAGAGGTTGTATGAAGCACTCTGGGCCGACAGGATAACTCCAAAAAGAGCAATCGGGATGGATCCTTTTGAATTAGTTTATGGAATAGGGGCCCAATTATCTTTACCTCTAGAGCTATCTACAGCCAAGCTGCAAAGTGTAATTGAGGATCAATATTTCCAAAATTCCCTGGAGAAGAGGATTATGTATTTAACTAAGATTGAAGAAGAGAGAAATGAGTTGGTTGACCGAATTATTGTACATCAGGCCAGGGTGAAAGAAGTTTTCGACAGAAAAACAAGGCCTAGGAAATTTATGGAGGGAGATGAAGTATTACTGTGGGATATAAGAAGAGAACCAAAGGGTGCACATAGCAAATTTGACTCTCTTTGGAAAGGACCATTCAGAATTCATCAGGTATTGGGTCCAAATTCTTTTACATTGAAGTATCATGATGGAGTTACTTTACCCCTGTCCTATAATGGAAAGGACCTCAAGTTGTATCATCTGTAAAACAGGCTCCCTTGTTTTGTACATAGCCTTCCCTTTTGTTTGTTTTTGTGTTTTTCTTTTCCCGTTTTTGTTTTGTCCCGTTCCGTTTCCTTTCTTCTCTATTTTCCTTTTTTTGCGAAACTAGAGCTTCTGAGTTCTCTGCATTTTGTCATAAAATGCAGTCCCCAGTTAAAGCCAATGTTACCTTTTGAGTCGCCATTATTTCTTTATTGGTAATATTTCCTGAACAAGATTCGGTTTGCTGTATTGTATTTTGGGTCATACCTTTGTTTCTGAAATCGGCTCTTGATCTTTCAAATTTGACCTGTTTATCGTCTTTGTAGACAAGGTTACTTAAAGTTTGAACCTTTGAACTTGAACCATTTTCAAAGTTCAAATGGTTCTATATGTTTTATACGTCTTTGAACTTTCAGTTTGAACTTGAACCCTTTTGTTTAAGGTTCAATGGTTCAACGGTCTAAAGTTCAACACTCATTGCCTTCTTATAAGTCGGGTCACGCAGTTACCTTGTATAATTAATGTATCGTTGAACCTTCCGCTCGTACTCTATAGCAGGGTTCAATTGTTCAAGGTTCAACAGTTCACTGTTTCATAGTTGGAAGCCTTTTTACCAAAGCCGCGTAACTATTTGTTGGTCTAAGTAATCCTTGTGTCTTTGAACCTTCGTATTGAACCATATCTCAACAAGTTCAACGGTTCATGAGTTTAAGTTCTATATTTCCGTAAGTGAACCCTTTGCTCATCTATATGATCCAATTGGTATGGTTGAACCACCACATTGAACCACCGTATTGAACCACGTCCTAAGGTTCAATGGTTCAATAGTTCAAAGATTTGGTGATTTGGGTCTCATTTATTCCTGCGGATTTCTAAGTCAAATTTAGCGGGAAAATTGGAGGAAAATATGTCAGAAACTCATTATGAAACCGAGAAGTTCTAATTTGGCGGAGACTACGAATAATCATTATACATCATGATGGCGCGTGAATAATACTTGCTATTAATGAAGAGGTCAGAATTTATGTCTTTTCAAATATTCCCAGTACATATTGCTCCGAGTGATAATTATTCAATCTGGTTAATGCCATTGTTAATTAAGAACAAGCTGAATTCAGCGAGTAAACAAACTGTGCAACGCAGAGGAGAATAACGCAGGAAGTATAGGGTTCTTCTTACTCAAATTTCACAGTGAATTCAGATATCTTGAAGGTGAGTTCTATTCCTCCTATGTGCTATTCCTATTTCTTAACTGGAAAGAAGAAGCTCTTGAGTCTCTGTCATTATTTTCAAAATTTGAAGTGTTTTTCATTGTAATCCTCCAAGTATGGCTTTAAAATCTACATCGTAGGGGAATGAACATGGTCCTGGTCTTATTTATTCTCACTCTGAATTTGGAGATACTGCATTGGTTCAATACAATTTAGAAGAATTCAAAGAAAGAACTAGAAACCATGTTCAAACCCCTACAATGAAGAAAATTGTAGATAGCGGCTTAGTTGAAGCCGCAGCTTTTCCTCAGGCTATACTGTGCCTAGAATTGGTTCAAGAGTGTATGAATAAGTATGACTCCCAGGACAGGTGCATCAGAAATGCAAGCGGTGATGTGTTATTTCATGTCAACAGATAAACCCTCATGTCTGTGATGAAGATACCGCCTAAAGAGGCATATTCCAGCCTTGACATTACTTCCTCCAATGGGTATTTCTTAGAGAAGAAACCAACTTACAAAATTGTAATAGTGAGGAACTGGCTGCTGAAATTTTAGAAGGGTGGTTCAAGGTTGCCCAGACCACTCACTAGGTATCATTTAATTAAAGAAGTGAGGGATATTGTGGTATTGTTACATAGAATGAGAGGCAGTTAGCATGCCTATTATTGGGAGGATTGGATGTACTTTTTCATACAAGTCATCCTTCAAGGGGAACAATATTTAGATTGGGCCGAAATAGCGGCTGATTGTCTACATCAGGGTTTGAGTAATTGTCTGGGTAACAGAGATTTCTATATGTCTTCATACCTGTTCTATTGTCTAGCATCTACAAGAGAGTGGTTTGACCTACCCCATGCACCCATAGCTGAGAATAGTAAGATTTATGAATATTATTCACAGTTGCAGAGAAGGAATTGCTATGAAAATTATAAAAGGGTTAATGATGTCTTCACTAGGAAAATGACTTATGAACTAGCAGGAAATCTGGGTAAAAGAATGTCCAGTGAAGCAATGCAACTGATTAGCATCTATGGTAGTGTCTTCATTCAATTTTTTGAGTTCACTTACATCAGAGTTGGAGGATTTGATGGTGAACCTGTGAAGTTACCTAGATATGTGTTTGATCGTTTCATGCTGATGGAGGTATGTAGGCAGCTGGCACATGTTGATAAGAAATTCTCATCAAAAAAGGGTTTTGGTATTTCTTTTCCTATTGAACTTGGGCATTATTCATGCCAATCAAAATCTGATTCCTTGAATTTGGAGGTGAACCTTAAAAGGTTCAATTTTTAGTTCTTCACTGCCAGGGCTCAATTTGATAGTAAAGGATTTGTCAGAGATAACCTAGACCCTGGAACAGGGCTTTCACATATTCCTAAACTAGAGGACTACTAAGAAGACTGTCCAGACGAATTTGAGGTCAGAAGGCTGTGGTGTAGGTTTTCTTTGGGACAGATAATTACCCTCAATTTAAACATGGATATTTCTAGAATTATTGATAATGAAGAACAGGTGGTTGACCCACAGTTTGAAAAAGTAAAACACTTACCCATTCCAGAAGTTGACTGGAGCAAAAAGGAGGAAGAGAGAATTGAAGTTAAAACTCTTCCAGTGATAAGGAGAACTGAGAAATGGTTGAGGGAAAAGAGACAGGAAGGGCTTCATGATAGAAAGGCCCAACAAATCACTTCAATGATTGGATCCTCACTTCCTATAGACTCTTCTAACCAACCTATTGCTATCTTTGGTGTAGGTGCTTCCAAGCCATCAACTAAAAGAAGCCTTGCCACTAAGAGGTCCAGAAGAGTCGTCACAGATAATTTACCCTCTCGTGTTACAAGGTTGAGTACTAAAGGGAAAAGAAAGAAGCAGGCTTCTAAAACAATAGTTGTTGATTTGAATTTAGAGGAAGATTCAGAAGAACCTATGGGTGACAAGGAGCTAAGTCCACACAGAACAGAGGAAGTTGACACTGGGTCACAGTCAGGGACCGTTCTAGAGACCCCTCAAATATTGATGATTTCAAATGTATCCTCTGATGGATTAAACCCTGAGAAGACAACCTCAACCCCTGCACCAAAGTGGCTAGAGAGTTCTATCTCCGACAAGAAAAAGGTAATTCCTTTTGTCATCCCTTTAGAGGACATGGTAAGCAAATGTTTGGGGAAAACCCCCAAGTCCAAGAAACTCAAGACAACATCCAGAATAAACATTGATCCAAACACTGGTAACTGGAGTGCTGAAATAGCTAAGCCAGTGACAGAAGAAGAAGTGCAGGATCCAACAGTGCATGATTTCACTGTGGAGAAAGTGGATCTCGATGCTACTTCCAGAGCTGCAGATGTCTACCACCTTGAAGCATCTACTAAGAGAATGATTAGTCAAACCTGGAAAGATGAAAAGGACAAGAGGGAGTTAAAGCAAACTCTGCGTTCAATGGCAGAGTACATTGATGCTATTCACAACCCTAACCTGCAACCAATCTCACAGCTCTCCTTGTCTTTTGACCTGAAATCACCTGTTAACCAGAAGTTATTGGATCAAGTTCACAGAAGCAAAATGGTGGCAAAAACATTTGACAGTTGGTTGAATAACATTGAACAAAAAGGAACTGAATACATTCATGAGCTCAAGAGCATATATGATCTGACTGCTACCACCATTGAGGATCTTAAAGCACAGGTTGTTGTTTGGGCAAAAGATGAAGGTAAGTGGACGAATGTAATAAACCAAATAGATGAAGTTCAAAAATATGGGCTGGCAAAGTTTTTGACAGAGAAAAGCCTGACTGGTTTGGACGAGGATTTGTTATATGTGAACAAGAAAAATATTGAATGGAGGAACTCCATATCTCGGCAAGGACGTTTTGAACTTTCAAAGTTAATTAAGGAGATAACAGAATTCACTCAATCATTGCAACATGACTTGCAATGTATTGATGTTCAATACATTAAAGATGATGGAAAACCAGTGGAAGATGTTGATGCAGTGGTCCAATCTTTCAAAGATAAAATCAGCTTCATCAGAGAAAATGACAATATTTTAATTGAGGACTTCTCCATGATTTCTAAAGTTGAGTCACTACTATACCTCTGCATCAACGCACTTCCAGAACACAAAGAAAAATTTGGGAAAATGCGAAGGGAAAAGGAAGTTTGGAAGTCAAGAATGAAACAAATAGGTATTCCCAACTTCCCAAAGATTCAGGAATTTGTTGCAGCTTTTCAGGAGTGGAAGTCCCAACGTGCTTCCCAGGCCACCGATGACAAATCTGGAGATGCAAATCCTTCGTCCCAGTCATGATTTCGTTGGCTCACTTTCTTTATTTCTGTTTCTCTTTTATGTTATTTTCGGCAAATCTTGATCTTTAAAATCAGTTGTTATAAACTAAATCCCTTACGGGTCAGAGATATGTTAACTCTGTGTTTGATTTACTCAATGACATGATTAAGACATTCATATTTATAGGTTTTTAAAATCTTGGTAAGAGGAGGAAAAAGTTAGGAAAAGAAAGAAGTAAGGGAGTTTTAGCTAAACCGTTTGATAGGTTTACATGATGTGATAATTGTCGGAGAAATTTTTCATCTGTGAATGGAAAGAAGAAACAATTACTACTTACTTGGATCTATGCGTCTGAGTGTTTGGAGTTAGATTTTCTATGTGAAATCTCCTTTCATCTGGTAATTGCTCTTTTATTGGATAATTCCTCATATGTGTTCTATTATTTATTGGTTCAACAAATTCATATGTATGTGTTCATGTATTTGGATGTATCAAAAGTAGAATCTGTGCATTCTATTACACATTGTTGCTGTATAAATTTACCGCATTCATAACATAGTTATGTATGAATGTCAGTTTTCCTTAAGCATTTTCTGGTTAAAAGTGCATTTGATAGTCGAATTGATTTAATTCATTGAAAATCTTAAAGGGAGCTGTACCTAAATTCAGAGGGGAACTAATTTAAAGAGTTCACCCATTTGTTGCCTAACTCATTTGTTCTTCAAAGAGAGGTATAGAGTCAAATAAACCATTTTCATAATAAGGACAAATATGTTAGCCAACAGTGACTAACATCATGAACCAATCAACAAAAAGTAAAGAACAATTTTCAAGTGAACGGTTGGAACTTGTGCATACTGATCTATGTGGTCCTGCTAGAATTAGGAGTGTGCAAGGAGACAGATATTTTATGTTGCTGATTGATGATTACTCCCAGATGATGTGGGTAACCTTCTTAAAAGAAAAATCAAAAACTCTTGACAAATTCAAGGTATTCAAAGTTATGGTGGAAAATGAGATTGGTCTGAAGATAAAGTGTCTGAGATCCGACAGAGGGGAGAATTTACCTCCGGTGAGTTTGATTCATTTTGTGAAAAGCATGGAATTAAAAGACAATTATCTTCTCCTAGGACTCCTCAGCAAAATGGAGTTGTGGAAAGAAAGAATCGGAGCGTTCAAGAAGCTGTCAGGACCATGATGATGGAAACAAATGTTCCTCAAGTTTATTGGAGAGAAGCTGTGAGTACTACTGTCTACACTCTAACTAGGTGTAGATCAAAGGAAATTCTGGTAAGACACCTTATGAACTATGGTTTTGTCATCCTCCTACTGTAAGATACTTCAGAGTTTTTGGTAGTAAATGCTATATCAAAAGAGATGAGGATCTAAGCAAGTTTGAAGCAAGAAGTGATGAAAGAATTTTTCTGGGTTACTCTACTCAAAGCAAAGCATACCGGTGCTTTAACAAGAGGTTGAAAAAGATTGTTGAAAGTACTAATGTCAGAGTTGATGAGAGAAAATAAGGACATCCCAGATCTTGCAGATATGATTTAGATGATCAAAATGAAAATCCAAGTCAAGAAAGGCAAGTGCAAACTTAGATCTAGACCCAGATTGATCTAGAAAACCTAGTAATTCAAGAGGATAGTGTAGAAGTTGACGAACAAGCTCAAGAAATAGAAGCTCAAATAATTCCCAAAACTCCCAGGTATGTAAGGATGAATCATCTTGAAGATCAAATTATAGGAGACAAAAATAAAGGTGTTTGAACTAGAAGAAGAATTGCTGAAGATCAAGAAGAGATTTGTCTGATCTCAAAGATTGAACCAAAAATAGTAAGTGAAGCATGCAAAGATAAAAACTGGGTAAAGGCAATGAAAGAAGAACTAATGTAAATTGAAAAGAATCACACTTGGGATCTTATTTCTAGACCTAAGGACAAAAATGTGATTGGAACCAAATGGGTCTTCCAGAACAAGCTAAATGAAGACGGTGAAGTTGTAAGAAATAAAGCAAGGTTGGTATGCAAAGGATATTCTCTAGTAGAAGGAATTTATTTTGATGAAACTTTTTCTCTGGTGGCAAGAATAGAGGCAATTAGATTGTTTCTTTCTTTTTCTGCTTATAAATATTTTAAAGTCTATCAGATGGATGTTAAGTCAGCATTTCTAAAGCGAGAGTTAGAAGAAGTCTACATTGAGCAACTAGAAGGATTTCAATTGTCTGATCAGGGAGACATGGTCTGCAGATTAAGGAAAGCATTGTATGGACTCAAACAAGCTTTAAGATCCTGGTATGCAAGATTAGATAAGTATTTGCTAAAGCTAGGTTACAACAAAGGCATTGCTGATAGTAATCTCTATTTTAAGATTGATCATGAGAATATTCTGATTATTGAGGTATTTGTTGATGATATCATTTTTGTGGAAATGAGAGTATGTGCAAAACATTTCCTAATCAGATGTAAAGTGAATTTGAGATGTCCATGTTTGGTGAAATGAACTTCTTCTTAGATTTGCAAATCAATCAGTCAGACAAAGGCATCTTTATATCTCAGTCTAAGTATGTGAAAGAATTGTTGAAGAAGTTTGAAATGGAAGATTCAAATCCAGTAGGTACGCCTATGGTAACCAGATGTAAGTTGAGTAAAGATGATGACTCCCCTAAGGAAAATCAGAAAAGGTATAGATCAATGATTGGAGGACTGCTCTATCTGACTCAGACTAGACTTGATATCATGAATGCAGTTGGACTTGTCACTAGATTCCAAGCTGGTCCTAAATAATCTCATGTTATAGTAGTCAAAAGAATTTTTAGATATCTCCAAGGGACAATTGATTATGGATTATGGTATCCAAAGGATAATGACTTCACTCTTCATGCATATACAGATGCTAATTGGGCAGGAGATGTGGATGATAGAAAAATCACTAGTGGTGGTGCATTCTTCTTGGGAAGTAGATTGGTTTCTTGGCTAAGTAAAAAGCATGAGGCAATTTCTCTATCTACAGCAGAGGCTGAGTATATAGTAGCAACAAATAATTTTACTCAAGTCCTGTGGATGAAGCAAAAGTTGAAGGACATCATAATTGAGTTTGAGGAGCCTGTAACAATCTTCTGTGATAATTCAAGTGCAATAAGTATCTCAAAGAATCTGGTGTTGCATTTAAAGACAAAGCATATATCCATCAAGTTTCATTTCTTGAGAGAGAAGGTAAATGAGAATGAAGTCAAGTTGGATTTTGTGTCCTCAAAGGATTAGATTGCAAATATTTTCACTAAGCCTCTTCCCAAGGATACTTTTGAGTATCTCAGAGAGAAGTTAGGGGTTATTACCCCTCCAGATCAGAATTAAGATGTACTAGAGTGCACCAGTCTGGTGGAATTCATAGTCATATCTTGTGATCCGGATTGATGTTAAGGAAGAACTACTTAGGGGGAGTATTCTACATGCAATTTTTGAGCTTGATCTAAAACAAAACTAAGGAGAAAAGACTGCAAATATGTGTCCTTTGCCATTGATGTCAAAGGGGGAGAGAAGTCATGTGAAAAACTAGTTGCTGGTGATAGGGGGAGCAGTGAAGATAGTGGTTGTAGAAGTGATAAGAGAAAGGGGGAGAAGCTCTTGTCTTGATGGTTGAATCAGTTTTTCACATCATATGTTTCTATCAATGACAAAGGGGGAGATTGTTGCAAATATGTGCCTAATCGGTGTTGTCATTGATGTCAACATATTCTTGTTGCCATTATCCTATCTTGTTGCCTAACTAGAAGACTGAAATGTTGAGGATATTGAGAAAATTAATAAAGATCAATGGATGTAGATCATACGGCAGTATAGAGGTTTGTGTGAAGTAGCTCCAATCAGGATTTGAGAGGTGTGTATGAAGATTTCAAGAAACTATGGCCATTTGAGTAGAACTAGTTTTGCAGTATTTAGAAGAGACAGAGTGACAGAGAAGTGGTCCAGATCCTTCCGAATATGTCAAATAATGATCTGTGGATCTAAAGGCATGATTGGGAAGTTAGTGTGTATCATCTATTCAAGTGGTTTGTGGTTTGGAGGTCCGTAAGAAATCTTTCTAAGATGATAGTCATGGCAAATAGTATTCTTGAGGTTCTGGATGAAGATGTAAGTGATCCTAATGACTTAGAGGAGTGTGGATGTTTTTATTGAATTCATTATGCTTGTGGAGGTCTCTGGATCATGTGACTACTGTGTTGGAGGTTCGCATTGAAGTTTGAGCTTGTTGATGAATATTTCCCTCTTGGTGTTGATGTTCTTCCCAGTCTTGGCCGACCGGATGATTCAAGCATATTGTGGATGTTCCAGAAGCAATTCTCTGGAGCATGGCGTGTTGCTGAAAGAAGATTCAAGTCTTAGCAATGTTTGGCCAACAACTTAGTGATTTGCATTAAGTAAGATGTTTGGTGTGCCGACCTTGATGCTTATTCCAAGGTTGATGAAGTATATAAAGGAGTATAGCTGAGTCATGGAAAATTATCCTTAAGCGAAAATAATAAATCCAAAGAAAGGATCAGGAGTAGAGCAAAGAAGAGGAAGAGCAAAAGCAAAAATAGAGTGAAAAGTTAGTGAAGAAGAGTTTGGAAGCAGAATAGAAGTTTTATGAGCATTTAATGAAACTAAACCAGGCATGAAGTAGATGCTATTTCTCAGTTAATTATTTCTGTGTTAAACTAAAATTTCTTGTAGGCAATGAGCCTCTCTTTTGAGTAGTGAGGTCTGGGCAGTGAGCCTGAAGGCAAGTGTCTTCCCATTTCTCTTAAGTACTTTTAACAGGGTACGAATCTTGTGGGTTAACACCCATTGTGGTTTTTCCCTTAACCAGGTTTCCATGTCAAAAATCTTGGTGTTAAATGTGTTGATTATGTTTCTTCTTATGTGATGTTTCATGCTTTAATGTTTACATCATTAATCAATTTACAATTATGAAAGAAGATTAAAAGGAAGAAAAGGTTTTTTTTGGGACAACTGACTCACCCCCCATCTTAGTTGTCCGGTCTAATTCCAACATGTACATGGGATTTGTTATCCCAGCTGAGGATCTTAAAATGGATCTAGAGAAGGTGAGGGCTATCATTGAATGGCCTACCCAAAGGAGTGCTATAGAGGTATGATCTTTTCATGGTTTGGTAGGTTTTTATAGAAAATTTATCAATAATATTAGTAGTGTTTATGCACCCCTCACTGAGACAATGAGAGGGGATAGAAGACATTTTAAATTGACTACAGGAGCAGCCAAGAGTTTTGATACATTGAAGCAAAAAGTCACAGAGCAACTTGTTTTGGCACTTCCATATTTTAATAAGGTATTTTCAGGTAGACTGTGATGCTAGTGGCAGTGCTATAGGCGCTATTTTGAGTCAAGAAGGTAAGCTCATTACCTATTTCAGTGACAAGCTTAATGATGCCAAGAAAAAGTATTTTGTTTATGATCAAGAGTTTTATGCTATAGTTCAGGCTTTGAAGAAATGGAGATATTATTTATTACCAAAAGAGTTTGTTTTATATATTGATCATCAGGCTTTATAGTATCTTAATAGTGAAGGGAAGATAAATCAGAGACACTTAAATGGTTTGATTTTTTGCAAAGTTATACTTTTGTTTTGAAGCACAGGAGTGGGAAGTCCAACAAAGTTCCAGATGACTTAAGAAGGCAAATTTTGTTGACAAAGATGAAGATAGAGGTTCTTGGGTTCAATGAACTCAAGAATTTGTACCCTGAAGATCCAAACTTTGCAAAGGCTTGGAAGGCTTGTTTGGAGCTTGTTACCATAGATAGGACAAGATGGTTGGATTATATAATCTAAGATTGTATGTTGTTTAGAGGAAGCCAGTTGTGCATTTTGAGGAGTTCCATGAAAGAGAACCTGATTAAGGAGAAGCATAGTGGAGGGTTGGCATGACACTTTGGTCGAGATAAGACCATTTCTCTTGTTAGTGAGAATCATTACTAGCCACGGTTGCATTAGGATGTGAAGAAATTTGTGCAAAGTTGCAGACACTGCCAGATGGCCAAAGGAGTGAGTCAGAATAATGGGCTATATCATCCATTATCTATGCTAGAGGGATCATGGGAGGATATCAACATGGACTTTGTTCTTGGTTTATCGAGGACACAAATAGGACATGATTCAATATTTGTGGTGGTTGATAGATTTTCAAAGAAGACACATTTCATTCCATGTCAGAAAACCAGTGATGTTGTTCACATTGCAGAGTTGTTTTTGAAAGTGGTGGTTAGACTAAATGGTCTACCAAGGAGTATAGTTTTAGATAGAGATACCAATTTTGTTGGGTATTTCAAGAGGACCTTATAGAAGCAGTTGAAGATGGAGTTGAAGTTCAGTTCTGTACATCATCCACAGAATGATTGTCAAATATAGGTAGTGAATTAAAGTTTGGGAAACCTACTGAGATGCTTATTAGGAGATAAGCCCAAGGGATGGGATTTGATATTACCATAGGCAAAGTTTTGTTATAAAAATTCTTTCAATAGGAGTACTGGTAAATCCCCATTCCAAATTGTATACGAGAGTAGTCCAAGAAATGTTTCTGATTTGAGAAAGCTAGATAGAGGAAAGAAGAGTAGTGCTGAGGTTGAAGACTTCGTAGAGAACCTAAAGAGCTTGCATGAAGAGGTATGACAACATATTAATAAAATAAATTCTTAGTACAAGGCTAAGGCAGATCAAAAGAAAAAGTATAAGGAATTCAAGGTTGGTGATGGAGTCATGGTTCACATAAGGAAAGAAAGGTTCCCAATGGGGACATATAATTGTTACCAAAATTTCACCTACATCTCCATTTGGTAGAGCTGAAATAGTTGTTTACTTCAAAGGTGAAAGGTACTTGAACAAATTCTTGCTAAAGCTTAATCACTTGCATGTGGATGCTTTCAAATGGATTTCAATTTTATTATTCAATGTTTTACAACAATAATAAATTACACAAATTGCATGATATTGCTATCTTTCATTCATTTTTGTAATGAAAAATGTATACAATGTTGATATTTCATACATTGAGATCAAAAGAATGATAAAATGTCCCACACAAGTTGTGGGCATGACTGATTTAATACAACATAAAGGAAAGCTATATAACTGAAGGTAAAAATAGAAAAAAAAATATGAGAAGAAGGTATATCCATCATTGCCTGAGGGCAGTCTTATGTTAATCCTCTTTGTTCCCAGCTCCTCCTTGTTGCTGATCTTCATATGAACATGCATGATGATGAAAAGATTGGGTTAGAGCTCTGAATATAAATTTTGATCATATGTCCTACCAACAAAATATAACCTTCATTCAAGATATATTAAATTAGTCATCAATTAACAAGTGTATGCAAGAGACTTCACAATCAGATCATCAAGTGAAAGACAAAACATCAAGAAGAGCATTGAACTTCACTATTTTATCTAACTTGTTTTCTCATTGTGCACGTATGGGTTCATTTTTTATTTCATATTCCATTTTTTTGACATTTCAACATGTGGTGAAAATTAGGCTCCCACAAGGGTTAAGCTCAGCATGCTGGTCTTAAGTCTTAAGAGGGATATGTACAAGTGAGAAACATGGTTTGTCTTTTCAAATAAAAGCATTTTTTGATTGAAGATCAATTCATAAGGTAACATTATTCATTCATAGTAGCAGACTGTCAAGAGTAGCTAAAAGTGCTAAAAATAGCAGCATACATAGTCCACATAGGCTGAGACAGTCATGACATAGCCATTAATATGGTTCATCAAACAATAGTCAAGGAGAAAACAATTGTACTTACTATTTTGTATCTCATCAGAAAAGTACAAGAGGTGAATGAAGTACAGAAGAAAGAGATGGGAATGACTACAACATTCAACATTGGTGGTGCTTACAACCACAATCAACACATGAAGAATAGTCACTGCCCTAAACCAATAACTAGGGTGCCACTATGAAAAGTATCCTCTCATTGCTCAAATGTACCTCCTATTTCAAGCCTTCAAGTGTGTTCTTAGAATGGTGACTGCCTTCATGTGGTGAATGTAACTAATGAACACCAAAATATGACAGCCACAATGGGAAACACATATTCAACCACCATAGTAAACAAATGCATAAGTATAATAAACTAAGAGATCAACTAGACAAGACAACCAAGAAGTGCTATAGGACAATCATGAATACAGTCATCAATGACTGTACATATAGAGATCATATGCACTGCAAAGTACATGGACTATCATGTCTTGCATACAAGATAAGGTGCAGTCACAACTGAAGAAGAGCAATCATAAATACCATCCATAATGACAAAGTATGGAACCAAGTTTCTTTACTGTCCAGACATGATACGGAAACATATTGATGCCATCAAGTGAACACACAGTGCATGGGTGTTCTACAAAGATATAGACAATGGACACCACAGTCATCTTGGACATAGTCAAATTGACAATAAATGCTTAATTTGTCATTATGAACATCATTTAATAGCACTATCAACTAAGGGATAATCAAGGAGATACAAGGTTGAGGAAGACATGAGATAGTCTCCATGGAAGGACAGTCATAGCATTATCATGGAATTATCAGCCAAGTCCTAGTCAAATCCATTACAACATGGTAACAACAAACAAATATAGTGCCATCTCATTATGAAATGTAATGCCAAGAATATGCACTCTTGAGAAGGAGAAATCATTGTTCTTAATCTTATTAATAAGCAAAGTCTGAGAGCATTTTTGAAGTTCAAGACAACAAATAGACTAAGAAAAGATGCAACAGTCTTAACAATGACCTCAAAGAGCTTCATGTCACATAGGGGTAAGAGCCTAGAGTAGCAATGTGAATGAAGGATAGAGGCTCAACCTTAGTGCTAAAGCAATATGTATGCACAATCATAAGGTCTATCAGAAGCACCCCAATGAACCATATACAAGGTGAAATTATAAGAGTAAGGTACAGTACATACAAAGGTATCAGTTATTATGCCATGTAGCATGCAGTCAAGTAGCAGTCATAAGTAGAGGGTTTTTAGTCACAAAACCTTAGCAAAGGTAACAATTTTCATCTTTGCTGTGGGTGCAACATTTGAAAGGTACAGTGAGCTTGAAAAAAATATAAATAAGTCACTATCACATGAAGAGTATTGAAGGAAGAAGTCTATTACAAACCCTCACAATCATGAAAGTTTCATTCACAAAACCCTAGTTGTGTAATTCATAGAATCTATCATGACTATATGAACACAGAACCTCAAGATAAAATACTTTGTCTCAGTTCACAAGAATAGCAAAGAGAAATGAAGTCTGAGGGTTTCATTCATATCTACAAAAAATACAGAGTAGCAGTTGTTTCAATGCATTTCATCACATAGTGTAGAAAATACATAAGGTAAAATATTGTAGAGTTGTGTGAGAAATGGTATATCTAAAGTTTCAAAACCCTAGCTAGGGTTAACCATAGAGAGGACCATCTTTTCTCAAAGTAAAACCAAGCAAATACCATTCATGCCATGAGCAAAGGAACAATAATGGAGAAAGGAAATGAAATCTCAGTGTTTCATGCATATCTATAGGAAATACAACAAGAATAGCCTGTATTTTAACTCATTCAAGAGCTTTCCAACCAAATCTTCAAGCTTAATATGCAGGAAATGCCCAAATAGTGGAATATTCAAAACAAATATACATATGGAACCTCAAATATCACCAAGTGGATGAAGTTACTTGTTGCAAAGAGTTGTAGAAGACCAAAAAATTGCATAAGAATCTCTCAGATAGCCCGAGAATGTATAAAAAACCAATCTCAAACCCTAGCATGGTGGCACAACAGAGGCACCAAGATGAAACAAAATGCAAGAATGCAAAATGACAACTTTTTAGGGTTAGAAACTCTTTTGTTCGAGATGCCCTAGGACAGGCTTTGTCACTTTTGATTTAATTTTTTTTGAAAAATCATTGCCAAATCAAAATGCTGCCCATGGTCTAAGACTTTTTAAGTCAAAAGACCTAATCATTTTGTTTAGGAGCCCATGCCTTGAAGGTGGACAAGGGAGTTATAAGGTGTTTTATGGTGTGCTTTTAAAGGTTTAATGAAAATAATGATGCAAGGATAATAAAGGTCAAAGGGAGTCATAAGGTGGTTATGTATTTGTTTATTTAATTGACCAAGGGTGAAATGATGAAAATTATTCCCCTGAGTCTTGCATAAGTGTGAGATAAAATTAATAATGTAAACAAAAAATGAAGTAATAGTTTATAAATTACTTTATTATTTGTCATAAAAATGCAAGAAATTAAGAAAATACATGACACCTAATAAAGTAAGTCATCATAATTACTTTATTATTTGTTCAAACTATTACCTTCATCCCAAAATCATGCAAACTCAGGAGGTGGAGATAACTGAAATGCCTTTGAAGTCCTTAAATCATGCAGAGTTAGAAGTGAAGTTTAATAGGAGTTTTTGAGTCTCATTTTTAGTTGATGGAGCAATTTTAGGTTCAATTTCAGTCAAACTAGTTGTGATAATGAGTTTGAGCCTATTTTTGCTCAAATTGCATCAGTTTTGACCCTTCTTTTTGGGGCTTTTCATCTTTGCTCGTGAGAGATATTCATGGAGATATTTTGGAGTGGAGTTGACTGTAGTTCACTCATTCTAACTCATTGGAGTCATCTTTTGTATATAGAACAAAAAACTTATTTTTTTCCCAATTCTTGCTATTTGCCTTTTGCACAGTGCAGAGGTCATCAGTTTTGTAACTCACATTTTTCATTCAAATATTAATATTACAGCAGGTTATTATAGGTTCATATCAGTTTCATGGTTACTTTTGCAATATTTTTCTTCAAGTTTTTAGCATAATCAAAGATTCATCTTATCAGTTTCAGGGGTCTTGCCTTGTGTAAGTGATTTGATCAAAGATTGTTTATGTTTCACCATGAAACCTAATATTCTTTTGTATCATTTCATGAGTGCTTGTATGCAAAGTTTGAATTTCATCACAGGTTGTAGATTGTGTCAATTAAATCGGGCTTTTCTATGAAATATTTATGTGGTGGAGTTGATCAAATTGATTTGTGTGAGCCTGTGATTAGTGAAAAGTTGTTGTGAAATATGTTGTAGATTGAGATTATTTTGGTGCATCACCATCCATTTAAATCAGTTTTAGCATTTTTTTTAGATCCTTCTATTCCTTTTCCTTCAGAATCATTAATTTATTAGAAAATCAAAGGGGAACCAACCCATAATCTGGAGGTCTACTTTCATCATAGGGTACCCACAACTTGAAAGTATTCCAATGTTACATAGGATTGCTGAGCTTTCCAGCTTTGCATCACAGGTGCAATCCTAGTTGATAACAATAATAAGTTGAAAATGGAGAAATTTGGAACATGCAAGATCCTGATGAAGTATGATTCAGGAAATGCATATAAGGTAGAGTTGCCAAGTGGAGTCAACATTTCCGCTGTGTTCAACATTATTGATTTAACAGAGAATCATGAAGATGGCACAGAGGATGGATCAACAAAAGAACAATGGAGTATCCCGATGTCTACATCAAAGGAGGAGATAAAAGAAATCTTGGATAGCCATGTGGGAAGAAGTACTCAGAACATGCAATATGAAGAATATCCGGGGAAGTGGAAAGGAAGGCGTCTCGAAGATTCTTCCTAGTTGTCTAAGGTAGTGGTTGATCATTTGGGTTTTCCTCAAACACCTAAGATGTGACAAGGTCACTTCTCAAATTACCCTAGGTGTCTAATGCAAGAGCATCTAGTGGTGTAAGGGAAATCTTGCATCACCCAAAAAAATGATGACTTCTTGTTTGTTCTTTTCAATTTTTGTATTTCCAGATACCCATTTTCATGAATAATGATTTAGAACCTTCAAAGTTTCCAAAAAGGCTAAGAATACCAAGACTTACTATTTTTAGTAACCGTATATCAGAGAAGCAGTTGGGCTTGAAATTTTTCCCAAATCTTTAGAATAGTCAAATAAACATTCTTGGTAAATTTCAGCCCAAGATCATATCTAGATTGCAAATATTAAAGTTTTCATTTTTGAGCTTCCCGAAAAAAATTTGGAATCAAATTTGAAGAACTTAGACATTCCTAAACAACCCAAAAGTTGTCGTAACTAGAGAAAAAGATTATATATTGATATATATCTTCATGATCTTTCCAACACATCAAACGGTTTGTCAATCAAACACCCAGTTCAAAAGTTATGGCTCCTAGAAGTTGTGCTACCTAGTTTCTCAATTTTAAAATTTTAAAATTCTTTCTTCGATAGGAAAAAGGGACAGTTGTGTTCATTTTGGTGCCCAAATGGTAGTTACACATTTCAAAGCAAGCTGACATTGGTTAAATTACACTAAGTGGTGCTGATGTGTATTTATAGCCTATTTCTAGAGGTAGTAGAGGGGAAGTTATTAGCAAGTCTTGTTCATGCGAATAAGGAGGTTAGGTGGATATCAAAAGATAGGTCTAGAAGGCTCTATAAGTCAAATAATTATATTGTAAGACAACCCATATTTCTGTAATAAGCAGGTATATGACCTTGGGAATTGTATTTCAGATTTGTAGCCTTTTACAATTAAGTTCAATGAAGAAATTCTAAAACAATTTGTAGTTTTCTTAACTAATTTTTCTTGAAATCTTGTTCTTGTCTATTTGAAATCTATAATTGTGATTGTATACATTTTGGGTGCAATCCACCCTCATCAAATATGTATATAATGAAGAATTTTAATAGAATATATATCAACATATACATATAAATATAAATACATGTATATATTTATATATATCTTTGAAACTAGATTAATTTCATACATCCAAGACAAATGAAATCAAAATTATTTAGTACCTTATCAACAGATTCAATGATTTTCAGCAGATTAAGGAAAGAACAAAAGTAGGTTAAAGTTAGATCTCTGTGTGTTAGGGTCTGTGGCCTATTCAAGGGGTAGCATGGAGCGGAACCCCCACTCCCTATAGGTCCATAGACTTGGGGGCTTAGGGGATCCACCTCATGGTGCTCGCAGTCCCTATGGTACCACATGCCACTCTAAGGGGGCCACAACATCACAAGGAACCATGTGCCTTGCCCCATGCCATTGTTGTTTCATTAGCATTTTTTGTATGTGCTACAAAATAAAACACTAAATCTATGATACTAAACATGAGTATAAAAAATATATATTTTGATTTCTCCCTTCCAATACAAGTAAAAGACTTCCAATATCACTAGAATAAATAAACTTGTAATTCTAGTTCTTTCTTCTTTTGAACTACTGGCTGCCATTAACCTTGCAAGTAAGAAACTTAGTCTCCCTAAGGAGAGTAGGATCCCCTAAACTGAGCTATCTTTGTCCTTTATTCTCTCCTCAATCTACAAGCTAGGTGAGTATAAATGAGAAGGAAGGGTGAGTTTTACCCCCTTTAAAAAAGAATAAGTTGATTTTAGGGTTTCTTTGTGTGAAACCCTAATTTCTAATGACCCCTTTATTAATGTTCTAAAATCTCTTTTCTTTAGTATTTGAAGCTCCATTAAGTGATTAGACCTTATTTGGGCCCTTTTTTAACGTTGATATTTAATTAAACTTATGTGAATTTGCTTAGGTTACATTGGTTTAATTGTGAGGTGATTATTGTATTATTAATTATTGCTAGAATCAAATTTGTTGGTATTTCTTCTAGCCAGGATGTTGTGTTGCTTAGGATTTGCCTAGACTTAATGCAGTTGTGTCAAAATCTAATATGGCACATGAATCGTGTCCTTGTAGTCAGCACCCACCTAGTCACTCTTGCTATCATGGCAAGAGCTAGTCAAGTGGAGGTAGAATTGAGGGTTGTTCTGTTCATGAGGAAGCAAAACATCATACATCACAATTATGTTGACTATGTTGTGATTTGATGTTTGTGGTTGTCAATTATTGTTGTAGAATTTGTAGTGTTGTTGACTTTGGATGGCTGTGGTGGTTGTGATTCTTGTATGACCCAAGGGTCACTCGCTATAAGCTTATTTTGTTCATTGATTGTATGGAGGAAAAACCTATCTAACAACCTTTGTTCTTATTGAATGAATTGTTGGAATCTCTATTCTTGGTTGTGAAGTTCCTCTACTTACCTCCTTTGTTCATTTTCTTGTTGTATGAGCCTCAAGATTAGTTCTTGTTTTGGGGTAATTCGTTATGGAAATTGGTAGGGGGATGATCTCCCTAATCTCGTCTAAGATAGATTTGACCCAATCTTCCCTTATAACTAGGCACATTGAATGCTAGGCCAAGGGGGAGAGTTTTTTTGTTCATTTTGATTGGTACCTCATGATGAAATCAAGGGCTCTTCTTTGTTGTCCTTTTTTGGTGTTTTGATTATTTTGATGAATTTCTAAATGCATCTAATCTATATGTATGCAAGAAATTTTTGCTTCCTTTCCTAATTTTTCATGAACTAATTAATATAAAAGAAAAGATGAATGTAACTATACAAATTTTCCTAATGTAATTTGATCTAATTTATTTTATGATTCAATTTGATTGTAAACTACTGAAATTTGCAACTATTCTAATACAATGGAAATAAATATACTCTAAGAAAGCAATTAGTTCTATTTATCAAGAGAAAGATACACAATGTTTTACTTCCTTAAGAGAAACATTTGTGATCTAATTAATATGAAAGAATAAAATAACTTGTACAAATAGGGCATCAGTGCCAGGCTTATGTCCTCAGAAGTCTTGTAGAAACCATCTCTTCCTCTACGATAATGTGGTCCTCCTCTTGGCAACACGGATAAAAATGGGGATGTGAAGGAAATGGATTGAGATTAGAATCTATTACAAAAATAAAAGGGAAAGGCTTCATCTTAGAAGCTATTACAAAAATTAAAAGGATCACATAGTCCTGTGTAGAGCACAAGAATGTTAATGGGGTCTACTTTGCATAAGCTTGAGTAATACAAGAATGAAATAATGATATATCCTCCTCAAATTAATAAAGGAGGGAGGTATTTATTGTTTGAACACAAATATACTGAGGGGGGGGTGAATTAGTATACCAATTTTTTACTTCAACTCTACCACAACATCAAGATCTTTACCGCATCAATCAAATTATGTAAGAATTATGCAAACATAAGCATATCCACACATCTACACAAAAGAACACAAGACTTAAATGTGGAAACCTAGAAGGGAAAAAGCATAGTGAGAAAAGTTGCTTGGGTCTACTTCCCAAATCCAACCTCAAAAAATGAATCAATGAATTACAATATTTTGTAGGCACCAACCCACAGGAATTTCAACCTAAGAAGGACACCAATCCTTTTATAAATTTGTAGGCACCAAACTATAGGAGACTCCAATCCCCTTATCAAATAGAGCACCAACTCTGTCTCTAAGCACCAACTCTATCTCTAAGCACCAACTCAGAATATGAAGCACCAACTTCAACTAACTGAAATAGGATCAAATTCATTCCAAACTGAGCATCGACCCTACCACAATACTAACACCAACTATGTGAACTCGATATCATCTTCTATTCATGCCCTTCACATACAATTTACAAAATCTCTCACACACACTACATGTGCTTCTCCATCCAACAAAACAACTTAAGATTATATATATCTTTTACAACTCTTTCAAATCATCTGTGTCAACTACATGGTGGTACAAAACTCTACGTGACATGAAATGTGTAGTCGGCCTTGCATATACTCTTTTACCCCAAATCAAATAAGGTAATGAAGGAATGAAATGTCATTACACTCTTCACATCAAAGAGTTATTCCATATCATTTGTGTCAGCTTATAACTACTTAACATATCTCTCCAAGACAACTCATGTCGACCATGAACCCTTAATTCATGTAACGTGTAGTTAGATCGACTCTAAACCCAATGCTAACATAGAAGTGAATTCACATTATTCACTTCATTCTATGAACTCTCTTGCTCCCATGCTATCGTCACACACTTCATCTTGCTAGTGCACATTTCCTCTATGTGGTGTAAGCTCCCAAACATACATTCACTTGCTCTTCTTGTAACATAGTAACATTGTCTTCATACTGATACTTCCAAATACCTATGTAGTGACTCAAATCACCTGAAACTTGAGTAAAGCATACATTTTGACTATATTTACTTATAATCCAAAGTGTGCAAGCCAAAACAACAATCTATAGTAGAATGTGGTAGCACAAACACTGATAGAGTAACATACTTCTGAACAACAAACCTTTGGAGTCTACCGTACACATCACCAAACCTCCTCAAACATGGTAAACACTCAGAAATAGACAATTATGGCATGCATAATCACTTTGTAGCTCTTGTACAAGCATTTGAGCCAAATATAACCATTTGTGGTAGAATGCAGCACTAATAGCAATGACAATTTAACACTGCATCTAAGAAACAAACCTAATAAATCTACCGCACATGTTACCAAACCTCTACAAATGTAGTAAACACTTAAAAATAGTTGATTGCATTATGCAACAATCTCCCTCTGCAATAAAATCCATCTTGAAACCATTGACATCAATTGGCATCAATGACAACAATGTATGCAACAATCTCCCCCTTTGTCATTGATGGCAACAATTTCCATTGATAGGAATATAATGTGCTTTTTCTCTCTTCCCCTTTCTCAACTCTTCTTTACCTAGGTCTTCCTATTTTGCTAATTCTCCCCCTTTGACATCAATGGCCAAAGGGATGTATCATACTTGTATGATTCTTCCTCTTTTTGTGAAGCTCCCCCTTTGTATAATTTTTCTTTTGACAACAACTCCCTTTTTTTGTAACTCTCCCAAAAATTCTTCATCAAATGACCTATCTTTGAATTTTCTTTTACATGGGGCTAAAGGATAATGTAGTGGGTATCTCTTGTACATCTCTTTCACTATGCCACTCTGATATACTCTAGGGATTAATAATAGATCTATAAGATGTTTCCCCTGGGATCATGCTTCATTTAGTGAATTCGACATGAGAAGAAGGAGCCATCACTCCTAGCTTATGCCTGAGATACTCAAATGTCTCCTTAGGAAGGGGTTTTGTGAAAATGTCTGCAATGTGATCTTTTGTGGTGACATACTCCAACTTTACCTTCTGATCAACAACCTTTTCTCTCAAGAAGTGATACTTAATGGATATATGCTTGGTTCTAGAATGCATCACTAGATTCTTGGATATGTTGATGGCACTTTTATTATCACACAAAATAGGAATGGGCTCATCATATATCACCTTCATATCCTTCAATGTCTACTTCATCCACAACACCTAAGTACAATAAGATATTGTAGCTAGGCATTATGCTTCTATTATTGATAGAGAGACTAAATCTTTCTTCGTTTATTAGCCATGAAACCAATCTATCACTAGAAAGCAAGCTCCACCACTTGTGCTTCTCCTATCATCAATGTTGCCAACCCAATCTGCATCTGTATATGCAGTCAGAGAGAACTCCTTTCCTTTCTCATACCACAATCCATAGTCCAATGTGCTCTTCAAGTATCTAAAATCCTTTTAATAGACTTCACATGTGTCTCTTTTAGATTAGCTTGAAACCTAGCCACCATACAAACTACTTGCATAATATTCGGTCTTGATGCAGTCAAGTATAGTAAGATTCCTATCATGGACCTATAAAGAGTCTGATCAGCTTGAAGTGACTCATCATCCTTTCTAAGATGATAACCTGTTACCATAGGTGTACTTACTAGTTTGCAGTCATACATACCAAACTTTTTCAACATCTCCTTGACATACTTAGCTTGTGAAATAAAGATCTACCCTTATCTGATTGAACAATTTGAAGTCCAAGAAAGAATGAAAGTTCACCTATCATAGACACTTCAAACTCTTTATGCATTTCTTCTGCAAACTTTTTGCACATACCATCATTGCTGCCAAAGATAATATCATCAACATATACTACTACTATTAACATGTGCTTACCTTCTACCTTTATGTAGAGATTACTATCCACATTACCGTTCTTGAAGCCTTGTTGGTATAAGTACTTGTCCAACCTTGCATACCATGCCCTAGGAGCTTGTTTGAGACCATTTAAAACCTTTCTAAGTCTACATACCAAATTCTGATCTTCTGATAGCTTAAATCCTTCAAGTTTCTCTATGTAGACTTCTTCTTCTAGACCACCATTCAAGAAAGAAGATTTAACATCCATTTGATACACCTTGAAGTCCTTGTGAACTGCAAATGCAAGAAACATCCTTATTGCTTCAAATCTTTCCACAGGGGCAAATGTCTCCTCAAAATCAATGCCTTCCACTTGTGAGTAGCCCTTGCAAACCAACCTTGCTTTGTTTCTAACCACTTCTCCATCTTCATTCAACTTATTTCTAAATACCCACTTGGTGCCAATGACATTCTTGTCTTTAGCTCTTGGGATGTATGTTCTCAAGTTTCATTCTTTTCGATTTGATTTAGCTCTTCTTGCATAGCATTGATCCAATTCTCATCTTTACTAGCTTCAATGAAATTCTTACGCTCTACTTTGGATAGCAAAGAGAAGTTTTCATGTTCTCTCAGTTTTCTCCTAGTTACAACTCCATCATCCTTGTTGCCAATAATCTAATCTTCAGAATGATTTCTCTAAACATAATTTGTAGGTGTCTTAGTAGTATCCTTCTGTGATTCTTCCTCTTCAACTTGTTATATTGTTATGTATGAAAAAGAGGGATGAGGGTTTGATAGGATTGTTTAGCTATATCGTCCTTTCACTACACACATTCAAGGATAGTTAACTAAGTTGAATCACAACTTATGTTTAAGAGGATTCACCTATAGGTTGGTTGTCACTTGTAATGTTAGGGAAATTTGTAAATTGATGATTAATGTGTTAATTTAAGCCCAATTATGCTCAAAACCCTAATTATGCAAAATCGTAAACAAACAAATGAATTCTAACAAATGCTTGCACACAGAGATGGTAAATGGAGATCAAATACATGTACACCAGATTTTGAAGTTCAGAATCCTAAAATGTCAAGGGCAAAGGGACTCGCACCCATGCCCAATGCAATATTTTCTTCGAGGGTTTCTAGACTCCTGCCACTGATTATCCCTATTCTGGATATTTCTGCCTCTACAAACCCAAAGGGAAAAGGGACTAGCACCCAAGCCTTGATAGTGCTCTTTTCTGCTTCTTTCTATCAGATCTAAAATCCTTATCCTCTACAACACTCCTCTACAACTCCAATCTTCACGATCCGATACCTATCACTTGCAATCACAAGAAGAGGGGTTGGGGGTTGTAGTGTTTAGGAGTTTGCCTCAGTCAAGCCTCGGAATGGCATTCAAGCCTTCCAACACCATTGTTAGATAGTGTGTATCCTTGCAGGATAGAGGCAAAAACAAATTGATAAATGATTGATTCAAACACAAATAGATATCACCTCGGTGGTGTAGATTGCATGTAGATCAAGATCTTTTACAACATGAGAAGATGAAGCCAAATCTGCATAACAAACACAACAATAACATAAGTCCGCTATGCCACAATGAATGCTTTGAATGCTCTAGAATCATAAGTTCACTAAAATCTCATAATCATCTTCTAGTTTACAAATGAAACCCTAAACATGCTTATATATGCATTCCTGCTACAAATTTCATAATTCAACCTTAAGATGCCAGCAAGGAAACTCTTTAATGGTCACAAAACCAACATTCAAATTTGGGACCCCATAAAAATAGGGCAAGACAAGGGCGTGAGTGGCCTTTCTCTAGGACCTATTTTGGGTCAAGGTTCAAGCTCATAGATGTCCCTAAAGCCGCATTTGACATGGGTTTCAGGCCATTTTGTCTCGGGAGTTAATTCTAGCATGTATGATGAAAACAAGGGACCTGGGAGCTAAATTTAGGAGGTAAAAGTCCAAGGGGGACATTTTATGACATAACATTTAGCCCTCACTTTAATGTATGTATGATCTTACGAGCCATACATGCATTAAAGTATGGTCAAAACATAGCATTTACATGCTAGGCACTTGAAGCTAATGCATACACAAAGATTGAGGAACCATTTCTAGCCCCCAGTCTCACGTAGACATTAGAGATAACATGTCACAAACATGCCAAACACAATGAAGACAGTAATAGGTACACAAAACATGGAGAAGATAGTAACATGTATACAAGACATGGAGAAGACAGTATTGAAGACACGCAAAACATGATGAATAAACATTTGATATTTCTTTTTCATTTTCATATATATAAATGAATGCAGATACATGGAAAGTAAAATTGCAACACACGACCCCAAAATGTAGGAGGGGTATTTTGTCACACCCTTGAGACTGCATATGGGGAAGAAGACACACCAAACAAATCCCAAAGTGTAGGAGGGACATTTCGCCACACCCTTGAGACTACACTTGAGAACAATCACGCCATACAAAACCTAAAGCATAGGAGAGGCATTTCACCACACCCTTGAGACTATGCTTGGAAGAAAACATGCCATACAAAGCCTGAGTGTATGAGGGGCATTTCACCACACCCTTGAAACTACACATGGGGGAAAACACATGGAAGACACACAGAAAACATGAGCGTTGTATAGTATGCTAGAGACATACTATACATCTTAAACATGGCAAACAAGGTGATGGAAGGAACTTATTTCTAATCCCACACCATCGTAAGCATGCTATGGGCACACCTGATGGTAAGGCTTATGCCACAACAACTACCAAAGACACACTTAAGGGAGGATAACTTCTTAGATCCAACCTTGCCTGCTCGGAGGACTTTTGAAATAAAAGGATGCATGCACTAGCTCAAGTGATACACCATCCCTACCTTCGCAAAGGGCTTTTGAATAAAAAGATATGCACAATATCCCTCCTCTACATAGGGCTTCTTGATTACAATATATAATAAAGATGTGCACTCATGTCAGAGATACAGCATCCTGCCTCTGTAGAGGGCTTACAAACATGCTTCATTAGTACCAAAATCATCAGACAACTTACCTTATATGCCCCCACCTTAAGGTGGTTGATATCATGTATTGATATCAAGCACGTTAAGGTAGAGAAAAAAACACACAAGGGAACAAGAGCTTTCGAAAAGCCCATGCCCCCAAAGGTGACATGTGCCCACGATCACTAAATGTTCCCATAAGCACATCTTAATCTAAGCAAAACATGAAAGCTAGATGCATGAAAACAAATAAGCCAAGGCTACACAAACGGGTTTGAGTCTGAATATAGTCTTGGGGCTTATACTGTAGGCATCTTAGAACTGAGTGTGACAACAAGGCGAGACACCAAAAACAATCAAATTACACGGAGCAGATGTATTGTTATGATTTGTTAGCAAAATAAGACTATCAAATATCACATGAAGTGATTCTACTAGCCAAACGTCGAATATATAAATCAACCCCATCTTCATTTATGGATTAGGTCCATTTTTTCTTTGCTTTCTGAAGGGACATGCGGTCTGTATCAATATATGTTTGTTTTCATCATTCGCTGACTAGGTAGAATCACTAGAAGGTAAAAAATAAAATGAGAGATGAGAACAAGTTCCTTAGGAACAATCATGTAGGAAGATGCCCCCAGGTCATCAACCACAACGCTATGTCTCTAAGACACAACATACAACAATAAAATAGAGGAGAAGCAAGGTAGAAGAATGATGAAACAAATAGAAGAATGGTCACAACAAAGGCAGTCTCCTAGTATCCTTGACCTTAAAAGAGTATCAAGGGTCATCCAAGGAGGCCTAAACAACACATAACACATCACGGGGGGAACACAACACAAGAGGGGAGGTCACATAAACGAACAAGTAATACTACGACATAGGTGACCACAAGGGTTAGAAATACTTACCTGTTACACAACCAAACTAGCGATTGTCGACAAGCAAATCATCTTCCCAGTCTCAAATGTGAGAGGAAAGAGGTACACAAGGTACAATAGCCCAACATTTGTCATTATCCTTAATCTCTTTTCTTTTAATTTTTTCTTTGTTTTGTTCAATGTTAGGTGGAATGTTTTCTTGTTGAGGTGCATTTCGTTGGGCAAAAGCTTGTCTTCTCTTCCTCCTTTCTCTTGCTTGTCTATTTCTTCTTCTCTTATTGCTTATGTCTTCAAAAGTAGTCTCATGTTTTTCCATAGGTTTTCTTATCTCAGAGGAGGAAGCTTGCTCAAATCTAATTTTCTTTGATGAAGTGCTTTGTTTTCCACGAGCAACTCCTGATCCTTGTAAGGATGATGGAGGAGGAACCTTGGCATAGAGTCCTTTAATTTTCTCTCTAGGAAGTTCTTCTAATGCGGGTTGTTCTTCATTTATTACTTGTTGAATAGAAGGTCTAACCACTCTAGATAGAAGTTTTGCTTTGTATCATCTATATGCTAAGAAAAGTTGATCTCTCCATGGCTCAGGTTCTCAATCAGGTCATGGCCAAAAGTAATCAAGAGTAAAGTTCTTTTCCATAACCATGGGTTTCCATGTATTATGATGAATAGTACACACTTGTCCATGTAAAGGAAATTTTATGCATTTGTGAATTGTTGAGGGGATAGCCTTCATAGCTTTTAGCTATGGAAGTCCTAGTTTTATGCGGAAGAGGTTAGATAAAGGGATGACACCAAATAATTGATCCATGGCTTTGTCATAAGCCATAACCAATAAGGATATCTTCCCAAAGGTAGGCATGAAAGCTCCAGTATGTGTCTTAATCATTAAATCCAAAGGTTCATAAAAATCTTGTATAAAATCATGTGAGAGAAGGAACTCTTCCGTTACTATGTTAGTCATGCAATTAGGATCTATAAGTGTACCATGCATAGGGATCTCCATTACATTCACTATAATAATACCAGCCATTGTCTTATCTTGAGGTGTAAATGTTATTTCAGGTTCAGGGGTCTTTCTTTTCAAATAAGATCTAGGAGGTAACCTAGCACTATTGTTATGATGAGAAGCCATGTATGTATGTTTTCAAATGGATGCAAGATTTGATTTTAAAAGATTTTGATAATGCAATGAAATGTATGCAAAACTATGTATGTTTAAGACCTAATATGCTTGATTGTTTCACTTTTTTCAATGCAAATGCCTAAAAGAAGTAGCACATTGTGATAAAATTGCAAAGGGGCAGAAAATTAAATCCTTATTATCAGTCCAATAATGCAGCAATATCTTTCACAACACACCTATCATGCAAATCTAGATGAAGGATGGGTCCAAATCTAGTGAAAATGAATGAATTTTAAACCCTAATTGTGAAATTAAGGCATGAAAATATGCAAAATGATGTATGAATAAAATCTAATCAGATTTATGATGTCAAATAGCTCAGCTCAGATCTGAAAATGATTTAAAAATTCTACAATGCTCAATGCAAGTGCAATTTTAAGGAGAAATAAGTGAATATGCTAGTTTCTGTTGAAATTGACTGTGTAAATGGAAAATTTATGATGTAAATGCAAAGACACACAATAATGAAACACTACAATCTAAAATCAGATCTTTTAAATGAGTAGTAAAATCTGAAACAAGATTTTAACCACAAACCCTAGCTATTGCCAAGACTAGGTTATATGAACAATGAATAATTTCAAGCAAATTCTAACAAATGAAGCATGAACATGCAATGCCAATGATCTAATGATGTAATTTATATCAGATCTGATGTAAAAATAAAAAATTAGATGAAATGCAATGAAATTGATGCAAACTATGCTGTAATGCAAGCCTAGGATGTAATTGTTTTTTAAAATTTTCAATTTTTTTGTAGATTTTCCAATGCAATAAGATGATAATGAAATGAATGAATGAAAATTTGAAGTACAACACTCAAAAAGGTGCAAAATTAAATTAAAACATGGGTTCTCCAAAATGTTATGTATGAAAAAGGGGGTTGAGGGTTTGATAGGATTGTTTAGCTATATCCTCCTTTCACTACACACATTCAAGGATAGTTAACTGAGTTGAATCACAGCTTCTATGCGAGGATTCACCTATAGGTTGGTTGTCACTTGTAATGATAGGAAAATTTGGAAATTGATGATTAATGTGTTAATTTAAGCCCAATTATGCTCAAAACCCTAATTATGCAAAATCGTAAACAAACACACGAATTCTGACAAATACTCACACATAGAGATGGTAAATGAAGATCAAATACACACCAGACTTTGAAGTTTGGAATCTTGAAATGCTAGGGGCAAAGGGATTCGTGCCCAAGCCCAATGCAGTATTTTTTTTGGGGGTTTCCAGATTCCTTCTACCACTGATTATCCTTGTTTTGGAGATTTCTACCTCTGTAAACCCAGATGGAGTCCCTTTGCTGACAGTGCTCTTTTTTTCTTCTTTCTATTAGATCCAGAATCCTTATTCTCTGCAACACTCCTCTGCAACTCCACTATGTGTGATCCAATACCTGCCACCTGGAATCACAAGAAGAGGGGTTAGAGGTTGTGGTGTATAGGAGCTTACCTTGGTCAAGCCTCAGAATGTCATTCAAGCCTTCCAACACTGTTGTTAGATAGAGAGTGCGTATCCTTGTAGGACAGAGGCAAAAACAAATTGATAAATGATTGATTCAAACACAAATAGATATCACCTCGAAGGTGTAGCTCACATGTAGATGAAGATCTTTCACAACAATGAGAAGATGAAGCCAAATCTGCATAACAAGCACAACAACAACACAAGTCTGCTATGCCACAATGAATGCTTTGAATGCTATAGAATCATAAGTTCACCAAAATCTCATAATAATCTTCTAGTTTACAAATGAAACCCTAAACATGCTTATATATGCATTCCCGCTACAAATTTTGTAATTCAAACTTAACAAGTCAGCAAGGAAACCTTTTAATGGTCACAAAATTCAAATTTGGGACCCCGCCAAAATAGGGCAGGACAAGGGCATGAGCGCCCTTGTCCCAGGACCTATTTTGGGTCAGGGTTCAAGCTCACAGATGTCCCTCAAGCCCCATTTGACATGGGTTTCAGGCCATTTTGTCTCGGGAGTTAATTCTAACATGCATGATGAAAAACAAGGGACCTGGGAGCTAAACTTAGGAGGTAAAAGTCCCAGGGGACATTTTATGACATAACAGATATAGACCTTGAGGTAGATTGATTTCTTTTAGAAATTGGTCACCTTTTAGGAGAGGTGGAGAGATCTTGTGACTTTTCCTAACCTATTGTTGAGTGTGTCAAAATGCCTGCGAACACATAGGACCACTCTCTTTAGATTTGTAGAGCTCATAGTGTAAGAGAGAAGAACCCTCTCTTATCATATGGCTTGTTCAACTAGTCTTAGAAATCATAGGAATTTACTTTTCATATAGTTTGATAGCAAACCCCATGTTAACATTAAGTAAAATTCTTCAATGAGCTTCTTAAGAAATATTGGCTTTTGAGATAAAAAGCCAACACACCCAATGTCAAAGTGGGTTAGAAAGAGAATCACAAGTGCATTTGTGAGGACATTTATAGAGCCTATATCCAACATACCTAGATTTCTCCTTGTAGGCCATTGAGTCCAAAATTGAATCATTATGCATCTACATTTCTCCAAATTTGTGATGGAGACATTGTCCTATTGAACTTTATTTGAGACAATTGGTCTCATGCATTTAGAGTTCACCTTGACCTTGAATGTGGGTTAGCTCTCATCAATTGAGAATTTAGATAGATCACCACATTCTAAGAGAAGAAGAATGGTGTTCATTTTGCTTTCAAGAGATAAATACTAAGGATCATTTTACTTTTAGATGCACAATTTTGTATGGGATATGTGAAATATTTTGGTGTCTCTTTAGGGACATAGTGAAGTCTCTAGAAACTCTCTTTAAGTATAAAGAATACAAGTACTTGACATTATACATTTAAAAAGATCGCATGTTTAGACACTATCACTCTACGGGGAAACAAAGGGATGCTTTTTCTAACATTAGAACTATAACCTCCTTCATTCTAACCAAGTCTCTTAGTGGCTCAAAGCAAGCATCTAATAGTTCTTTACATACTAGAGCTTATAAAAAATATGAGGCTATTAGACAATGATGATAGGAAACATAAGGAGACAAAAAAGTATAGTGCAACATATATGCCCTAATAGAAGCACTTGTATTATAGATTTCTTTCACAACTAAACTTAGTTTTGAGTTTTATTATTAGCTTTGGTTGCTTAGTCTCTCGTCCATATTGTTTTGTTTTGTTTTGTTTAGAAACACTTTAGGTGCTCTATATAGACCTATTGTACTAGACTTTATCTTCAGTCCCATTATCCATTATGGGCAGTTGTGAACACATAATAATTTCAATTTCTATTTTAATCCAATTAAACTTTATTCTATAACTTCATTTCCCTAGAGAGATATTCTTAAAAGTGATGAGAGGTACATTGGAAGTAATCTATTGTTTCCCTCTCAATTGTGAGGTACCAAGTATACACATTCGAACCTTGATGTTGGAAATGTTTTACTGGTTGTCGTCCCTTCATGCCATTCCACTCGTGAGCTTATTATTCTATCATTATGTTATTACGGATATGCAGACATCGTCGGTAACAAAACTTATGGAAGTGGGTAGAAGAGTTGATCTTAGGTGAGTGAGTAGGTACGATCTCAATGTTCTGTGAAGAGGATTGCGTCATGTAAATATACGAAGCAAAAGATAATAGAACCAAACATTTTTGGCTCCCTTGTAAAAGCCAAGCGCAGTCATTTTCTTCTACAGAAGACAGCCTGTGAGATAGTGCACCAAATAGTTTGTGAGCGACTAAAAATATAACTAGACATGATAGATGTAATGTTTTTTCAACTGAGACTTCATCTCCATTAAAGTTCACATATTGTGACGCCCTAGACAGTTTTGCACGTACACCATACAACAAAGTGGTGGTTGAAAATTTACTCAGCCACCAAACATTATCACAAAACTACTAAAAGTAGATCTCTAGTGCTTCTGAAATAATTACAACAGTAGTTTTGAATTTGTCTTCTATATCATTGTACTATTAATCATGTAGATTCAGTTAAGCATGTGTTTTTTCCAATTAAGTTATTGCACATAAACAACTGATATATTGACTATAATATATATGTACTGTCACTACTATTAACTATGTAAATTCAATTAATTGTGTGCTTTTTATATTAAGATATTTCACATAAAGAACCCATATATTAATTATAACATAATGCATTAACCATATAGATTCAGTTAAGCATGTGTTTTTTGCAATTAAGTTGTTTCGCATAAACAATTGATATATTGACTATAATATATCTGTACTATTAACCGAGCAGATTGAGTTCAGTGTGTATTTGTTTTCAATTAAGATATTTGATACAAACAACAGATATTTTGACTATAACATTTATGTTCTATTAACCATGTGGATTCAGTTAAGTGTGAATTAAGATGTTTTACATGATATATTGACTATAACATATCTGTACTATTAATCGTGTAGGTTCAGTTAAGTGTCTTTTTTTAATTAAGATGTTTCAAATAAACAACTAATATATTGATTTGATCCAGAACATCCCTCACCAACTGTACTGTTCATACATGTGCATATATAATCAACTTGGGTCAAATTTATTTGGACTACAGTCAAAATTACAACATACCAGTTACCTTGTTTAAGCCCTCCCTCTACCCATAACTATCTGGAAGGCATTAATAATTCAACATTTATCATATGTAGCCAATGTTGGATTCCATCCCTCATCTGAGAAGATTCTCATAGCCCCTTGACAGATCCTTACAGAGACAGCTTCTAAAGAGACCTGCACAATTTGGAATTTCCTGCCAATTTAAAATGAATTTACAACGAGTATTCCAAGATCATCAGTACTAAAGATGCTCTACAATTTTGAAAAGACAAAACAGTGCTTGGGAACATATGGGACTGCCGACAGCCGCACTAACTTTTTTTCTTCCATTAAGTATAAAGTTATGTTACTCAACACGCAATCATTAACATCTTGTCTATTTACAGTGCACGGAAATAAACCCCGATCTCTCTTATTAGAACATGTAAACCGTAGATGCATTAAATCAAATTTTAATTATTAATGTCCACGTGGGACAAGGAATTAGTACACTGATGGCAAGTACAAAGTTAAAATATACATGAAAGTGCATGCTTAGTGAATCTTGACAGTGAAAAAATAAATTTTCAATTATCATCAATTCACTTTGGTTCACTAGAAATGGAAGCAATATTATTATTAATTATTAACTATGTCATCTAAAAAATCTTTCATAGAGAGAATTAAAGAATTAATGTTGGAATTTGATTATGAACTTAATTTAATTATATATGTGTCTTCTTAATATTAAAACACTTTTATTAGGCAAATTTAACTATAATTAATTCAAGATTAATGTGTCTTATAACTATGAGTGTAGTTTTTTGAAAAGAGTATTAAAATTATTCATAATAATAATAAAGATTAAAAAAATAATTTATATAAGAAAAATAATTATTTATTAAAATTTTAGAACCAAATTTTATAAAGAAAAATAATAATTAACAATTGAATTGTTATAAACAATTAGAATTGAAATAAAATAGTTGTATTTAGTTGTCATTATTATTGAAGATTCTTTTAACAAAATAACACCCTTGTAATATGATTAAATGCATATGTCCTCTATAAAAGTTATCAAATATGAGATAAAAAATTACAATGTGAAAAGGTTGTTGAAGGTTTTGGAAGATTAGAAGTCCCATATTTTGCCACATATCCAAACCATTTTTAACACCACACTTTATAGAAGATTCCCTTGAAATATAGACAAAAAATTTATCATAGCAATCTACGAAGGTGGGAAAAAATAAGCTTTAATTATAGATCTATCACCATTTGTTTATTTAAAGAGTATTTTGTACTATTTTTAAAGAAGAAAATAAATTGTTGGGAAGATAAAATAAAATTAAGGGTAAAATTCATAGGCTTAATAAGAAAATATTTAACAATTAATTATCTCTTTCTTAAACTAGAATTATTACTTAAAATTGTCATGATAAGGTGATAAGGTGATAGAATAATAGTGCCTGCCACTTTTTTTATACTATAATAGTGTGTCCCAATTTTTTTTTTTTGGGGGGGGGGACCATTAAAATTATGTTTTGTCATATTCTATCACTTAGAGAAAACAAACTATCAACCTGAAGGATAGTGTAAAGTAATGATTTGTGAGCTTTTTTTATAGATTCAACTTATTTTTTTCAAATTCTATAAAAAATCATCATAGCTAATCTACAAATGTGGAAAAAAACAAGCTTTCATTATAGATCTATCACCATTTATTTTTTCTTTAAAGAGTATTTTGTACTATTTTTAAAGAAGAAAATAAGTTGTTGGGAAGATACAATAAAATTAAGGGTAAAATTCATTTTGGCTTAACAAGAAAATATCTAACAATTAATTACATCTTTCTTAAACTAGAATTATTACTTAAGATTGTAATGATAAGGTGATAAGGTGATAGAATAATAGTGCCTGCCACTTTTTTAATAGTATAATAGTGTGTCCCAATTTTTTTTTGAGGGGACCATTGAAATTATGTTTTGTCATTTTCTATCACTTAGAGAAAACAAACTATCAAGAATTGAAGGATAGTGTAAAGTAATGATTTGTGAATTTTTTTATAGATTCAACTTATAATTTCTAAGTTCTATAAAAAAATATTTTTATAATATTTGGTTAGTTTTCAATAAAGTGTTTATTATATTTTTAGTTTTTTTAATTGAGTAACTACTTATTGTTAATTATTTTAATGTTCTTTTTATTATTAATTTTAAATTGGTAATAACTCGAATTTAGAACTAAATTTTCTGTAATGTGTTTCTCTTTGTGTATATATCTAAATCAAAATTTTATTTTTCTATTGAAAAGATATCAATATGGATTACAATGTATTTTTTTGAGATTTTGTAATAGACTTTATTATTTTTCCTAGTGACTTAAGCATTGCTCATTATTTTGTGTAACATATCTATTATAATTAAATTAAAGATATATAATATTTAAATAAAACATATTACAAATTATATAATTTAGAAAGATAACAATGAAGGATGCTTGCAAAATTTCATGTTTGTATGACTTTATTTGACCCTTGAAAATGTGACATGGAGTGGTAAGGTTTAGTTAGTAAAATTGATGCATGTAGTTTGGAGGGAAAAGGGTGTTGCTTATAATCTTTAAGGGACGCACACACACATATCAAGAATATAATGAATTTAATTTATTTTTCCTTGCGTCCTAAGATTAGGATATGTTATTTTGCATAATTTGGTAAATCAACATGTGGCCTAGAATCTAAGGAAGCAAGGTATGTGTCTTTGTTTAGGATTATGTCCTGTTAGACTTTGTGGGTGTGCCTTCTTACCACCGTCCCTTTTTTTGTGAATATTGTACTATTTTAATATTATTAATATAATGTTTAATAGGAATATTCATTAAAGGAACAACTTTCTACGCTAACCTTGAGAGGAGTGTTATACAAATAATTTAAAATCAAATCTAAACTTATTAGAGAAAGTAGAGAAACACATAGAAATCAACAATAAGCAATAAACCATAACACAATGATTTATGTGAGGAAAACCATTTTGGGAGAAAAACCTCACACTCTAAAACCTACACAATGTATTATCAAATCAAAAAATGATTACAATACACTTGCAATGAAAGTATTTATAGGAGTGATAAATTTGCAAGAGCCAAAGGGAAAAATACCATAATGGAATCAACTACTAGGAGATGAAAGGCCCATAGACTATGACAAGCAATAAACCTTGTCACTTTTATAAGGAATGCAAAGAAGAGAAGAAAATGAATAAGAACAAGGTTGATTCTAATTCTAAATAGAAGAAGGAAGATGGTGATAAAGTAGCTTTATCCACTCATGTAGGTTAGAATGCATGGTTGATTAATTTAGGTGCATCTTTTCATTTGACCGCTAAGAGACATTGGTTTAGTAAGTACGAAATATATGAACATGGTAAGGTGTACTTGGGTGATAATTCCTATTTAAATATAATTGGCCATGGTGGTATTTAGATAAAGTTCTATGATGGTATAATTAGAAGACTTGATGGTGTCTTTCATATCCCAAGATTAGCACATAATTTATTCTTTGTGAGAAAACTAATAGATGTGAGTGTGTAGGTTGTGTTTTCTAAAGAAAGTGTTAAAATGGCACAAGGTGCTATGGTGATTACTAGAGGTAGTAGAATGGGAACCATTTTTCAATTTGATGCATGCATTATTAAGTGAAATAGTACTTTCGTGAAAAGCAAGTTTTGTTAGTGTAGGTTTTTATTTCCTAGTTGAGTTATTTATTTTTCCCTATATTCCTAGGGTTTTCCTACACTTCTATTAATCTTACTTAGGTTAATAAAGCATGTCTTATTAGGTGAGGATTATGAGGTGTCACCTTCCTACATGTGAGCATCCATTAGCTATCTTTGGGAAGATACTTTTCTATCTTTAGTCTGATAGATGGTTGCTCCTGATTGATCGATGTTGCCACCTCCTCCCTCTTCCTAGTCTATATAGGAATGCTACCTGGCTTGTATTTTGCATCCTCTTAATGTTATTTTGCTTCTAGCATTTGCATTACTCTCTTGGAGACTAACTCTGTGGTGCTATTTTGATTTCGTATCATTTGCATTCATAGTTTAGATATCTATTCTTTGCACTAGTTTTTTGAGTTAATAATCTTTTCATATTCTAACATGGTATTAGCGTTGTTCTATGTGCAAGAGTAGATTTTATTTTCCATATTTGAGAGATTCGGGGGGGGCTAATTAAGCTTATTACAGTTTTCCAAAAAACCTAATATGCTCTTCTCTTGTATCTTCAGATGATCTGGAGAATCAGAAAAGTTTGCTGGAAACATTTTAATCTCTGGGGTTTGCACATGTGTTTTTATGAAATCTGGGTGATTGCAGCATTTCTAGTTATACTGGCGACATTTCTGGCTTTTCCAACATGTCTAAGAGGCTCAGGAAGTCATATTTAGCTTTTGCTTCATCGAAATCAGAGATCATCAAACACAGTTACAGAACTGGGGTTTCAAACTCAAATCTAACAATCAGCTTGCATATTTGGTGTTTTTAATCAATATTGCAGGTTCCAGCATGCCATTTTTTGTCTTAAGTAGCTGATTTAGCCTTTGCATGTCATTTTCTAGTTGCTGGTGTCATTTTTTGTAGCTAAAGGTGTTTTGTTTACACTGGATCAACATCTTATGTACATCAGCAAGAAAAATGCCTTCTGGGTTTTGTTCGCAGCATAGAAAAACTATCTGGGTATGTTTTAAGTTTTTCATGCAGTCTATATATTTTGTAGAAATGCACTCAGAAAGCTACAGCAGGACCCCTCTCCATTGGCAGTTGCAGTTTTGAAGGCAGTTTTCAAATGCTCCGTTTTTGCTCATACGGACTCCATTTCCCATGATTTTTTTTTTTTTTTGGCTTTTTTTTCGTGTTCTATGCACTAGTGTAGACGTTTTTTGATTTTGATGTAGAGATTTTTCAAAAATTACAGATTCTCAGTCGTGACACTGCACAATTCTCATTTTGGGAATTTCGAAGGATCATAACTTTCACATACAACCTTGTATCGAGGTGATTTTTGTTTTGAAAGTGCATGATTTTTTTGGTAGATCGCAATGATGTTGTATATTTCTCTAGGTATTGTGCCAAATTTGTATTTTCAACATATGCTCTTCATGAGGGTTTTGTAATGCATTGAAATCAAGACCACTTAGTATTTCTTTCTAGTGGTAGTTGTAAATACACTAATATAAAGTGTCAAATCATATTTTCTTGGGGGGTTCTTTGATTGAGTGAAAAGGGGGGGGGGTTGTCTTGGTTAGGTTCTCTTCTTTTCGGTATTTGTTCTCTACATTTCTTTATCATGGATCAAATAAATGTGCCCATCCTAACTCCATACAATTAATTTGATTGGAAATCATGCATAACAATTCACTTAAGGAAATATGGATTAAATAAGATAACTATGGGACTTGAGACTGAACCTGCTAAAGATGAAGATAAGCCTAAGTGGTTTAACAAATGTGATGAGGCATATGGAACATTGTGTTTGTCTATTTCCCCTGATTTGCTTTTTCACATTGAGTATTTGAATTCACCAAATGAAATCTGGACAAAGCTAGAAACACTATTTGGCACACAAGATTCAATGAGGGGTCATATGTTGGAAAATGAACTAATTAGTTTAAGTCTAGGCAACTTCAACACAATCCAGGATTTCTTCACTAAATTGAAATCACTAAGGCTACAGTTAAAACAATGTGGAATTGAAAAGAAAGATGAACAACTGATTCTTAGTATTCTCTCTAAGCTAAGTTCATAATATTTTGTGTTTGTTTCTACCTTCTATGCTACTAAGGGTGCACTTGGTACTCAATTCACCATGCCATCTTTAGATATTTTTGCTGTCAATCTTACTCAGGAATAGGATAAACTAATCCAGATGGGTACTCTTAAGTCCTCTAAGTCACATGCCTTGGCTGCCAACCAAGGCACAAAAGAACAGAAAGGACAAAGTAGTAACAACAATAGTAAGGATAAGAAACATAAGAATAGCAAGGAGAAGAAGGATCAGATACCGGTTGCTTCAAAAGCAACTAATGAGACCCAATCTTCCAAGGGCGAAAAGCCTAAGAAAGAGAGGGTCCAATGTGCCTATTGTAAAAGACCTGGTCATGATGAACATAAATGTCTGAAGAAACAAATTGATCACTTGACACACATTCTTGAGAAGAATAATATTAGTGTTCCTGAGTCTATCAAACAGAGTTCTAATGAGGGGTCTAACAAGGCAAAAGAAAACAACAAGGGGAAAGGAAAGGGCAAGGCCCTTGTTGCAGTTGCTTCTTCACCATCCACTTGGGTTCTTGATTCAGGTGCTTCGCATCACATGGCTTCATCTAAGGAAGAACTTGCATCTTTGGAGCCGTGTACTATGCCTTCTATTTTGATGGGTGATGACACTCTTGTTGAGGTGTGTGGGAGAGGGTCTATTGATGTGGGGGATGGCACATTCCATGATGTTCTTTGTGTGCCCTCATTATCAACTAATCTCCTATCGATATACCAAATCACTCACACAGGTTCAGGCAAGCAAGTTGAGTTCACTCCTAATTCAGTGGAGATTCATGAGTTACACAGTGGTTCTATAGTTGCAGTTGGGAGAGCAGATCATCAATCATGGCTCTATCTATTTTCTCACTTTGTTCCTGATCCTCCTTCAATTGTTTTGCTCACTCATTCTGATGATGTGAGTAGATTATGGCATGAGCGGTTTGGCCATCTTAACTTCCGCTACTTGCAGTAGCTCAACTAGCAGAGCATGGTCATAGGGTTGCCTTCAGTTCAGTTTTCAGGTGGTGTTTGCCAAGGTTGAATTCTTGGTAAGCATCCTAAGGAAAATTTGACAAAGGTAAGGCATGGAGAGCTGCACAGATACTAGAGTTAGTTCACAGTGATTTGGTTGGTCCATTTCAACATCCTTCTTTCAGTAGGGCCCGATATGTCTTCACATTCATTCATGACTTTTCTTGATATACTTGGGTGTACTTTCTCAAACAGAAATCAAAGGTATTTGATCATTTTTAGGACTTCAAAACTTTTGTAGAGAAGCAATCCGGGAAAGCCATCAAATTTTGCACATTGACAATGGTGGTGAGTATGTCAACCATCAGTTTGAGAGGTTTTGCACTTCAGAGGGGATTGATTTGCAGCATTCAGTTCCATACAATCCTCAGTAGAACAGTGTTACAGAATGGAAGAATAGATCCTTGAAGGAAATGGTGAACTGCATGATTCACTCTAGATCTCTTGCACCACAGTATTGGGCAGAGGCCATTAACTGTGCTTGTTATATCCAGAACTGTGTTCCTCACCGATCCTTAAAGGGAGTCACTCCTTTTGAAGCTTGGAGTGATCAGAAACCATTAGTTAAGTACTTTCAAGTTTTTGGTTCTCCTGCATGGGCCCACATTCCTACAAAGAAACGCAAGGCTTTGGATCTGTAGAGCAGACCTTACATATTTGTAGGTTATCCTAATGGTGTGAAGGGTTATTGGTTGCTCCACCCTACTACACATGAGTTGTTCATTGAGAGGAGTGTTCAGTTTGAGGAGGGCTCTTCGAGCTCACTTTCTATCACTTCTCCAACTCCTACCTTAACATTGGGGTCACTTGGGATACATGACAGATCTTCTGATGAGTCAGATTCACCTAAGCAGTCTTCTACCTCAACTTCTGATGCAGAGAACAATTTAGAGGACTCACCTCCTTCCTCTCCTAGTCATCATTCAGAGGTTGATGATTCTCCTCCAGATTCTCCATCTTCCAGTCCACTTTGGGCTAGACAGACCTTACAGTCTACAAGTGATTGGGTTGGGGATCCATCAGACACCAGGTGAACTCGTTCACAGTTCCAGGATGCTCCACATGTCTTCATTGCTACTACCTTAGATCCACAATCTTTTCATGAGGCTTCTGGTATTCCTAAGTGGGATACAACTATGTAGGAGGAGTATAGTTCCTTGATGAGGAACCACACTTGGGATCTTGTCCCTCTTCCTAAGGGTAGAAAACTTGTTCGATGTAAGTGGATCTATCAGACAAAATTTGCAGCAGATGGGTCGGTTGACAGCATAAGGCTCACTTGGTCACCAAAGGATTCTCCCAGGTTCTTGGGATTGACTACTCTTAGATGTTTGCGCTAGTTGCCTGAATGAATTCCATCTGACTTGTTCTTACCATTACTATAGTTAATCATTGGGAAGTACACCAGATGGATGTGAAGAGTGCTTTTCTTCACGGTGACCTTCAGGATGAGATCTACATGGAGCAGCCACAGGGGTTCATTCAGGATTCCTCACTTGTGTGCTGTCTTCAAAAGTCTCTCTATGGCCTCAAACAGGCTCCTCGGGCCTGGTATGCCAAAATGGACTCCTTCCTTCTATCAGTTGGGTTCACTCGGTGCCATTCTGATCCCAATGTCTACATTCTGCAACAGGATGATTCACTCCTATTTCTGGTTCTGTATGTTGATGACTTGCTGATCACAAGGAGTTCTTCATCCACCATTGGGGCTGTCAAAACTACCCTTCATGATAGGTTTTTAATGATTGACTTGGGCTTGTTGCATTACATTCTCAGGATTGAGATCTATCAGTCTACTTCCACGATCACCATCAACCTATCCAAGTATGCTCTAGATTTTCTCTCGAGGTTTCATATGGATGACTGCAAGCCTGCTCCGACTCCCTTTCTTTCTGGAGTCAAACTTGAGGCTCAGTGTTCTTCTCCACTTGTTGATGGCACTTTGTACCAACAGCTTGTTGGGAGTCTCATTTATCTGACTCATATGAGACCTGACATTTCATATGCTATAGGCATGGTCTCTCAATTCATGCAGGAGCCTCATGAGCTACACTGGAAAGCAGCCAAGTGGATCCTTCACTACATTCAGAGTACTCACAGTTTTGGGATTCACTACGCAGCGGGCATTGAGCTTGGCTTGGTGGGCTACATAGATTCAGATTGCACGGGTGATTCTCAGGATCGCAAGTCTACTTCAAGTTACAACTTCTCACTTGGTTTAGGTCCTGTTTGTTGGTCAAGCAAGAAGCAGTCTGCTATTGCTCTATCTTCTACTGAGGCTGAGTATCGAGGGGCTGTGAATGCCGCCACTGAGGCTATTTGGCTTCAAAATCTTCTCACTGAGTTTGGTATCCAGATCAGATGACCATCAGTCATATTTTGTGACAACCAGAGTGCCATTCAGTTCTCATGGAATCCTGTCCATCATCAGCGGACCAAACACATAGAGGTCCACATGCACTACATCCGGGAGCTCATCCATGGCCACGTCATCGACCTTCGCTACTGTCCGACTTCTGAGCAGGTTGCTAATATCTTCACCAAACCCTTCACTGAGAGCAAGTTCCTTCATTTGCGAGCTTTGCTGGGGGTGCAGGATGCTTCATCTTCTAGGGGGTTTCTTCCTCTCACTCGGAGTCCTGACTCTCTACTTTTGGGGGGGTCTCTTCTCTCTCTATTTTGGGGGGACTTTTCTCTCTCTTTGGGGGGGAATTTTATGTACATGGGTACCTCATCAAGCTTGATTTGCCAAGACCCATTTCTACATCCACCTAAGCTTCGCTTATAGGGGGGTGTTAGTGTAGGTTTTTATTTCCTAGTTGGGTTATTTATTTTTCCTTATATTCCTAGGTTTTTCCTACACTTCTATTAATCTTGCTTAGGTTAATAAAGCATGTCTTATTAGGTGAGAGGATTATGAGGTGTCACCTTCCTACATGTGAGCATCCATTAGCTATCTTGGGAAGATACTTTTCTATCTTTAGTCCGATAGATGGTTGCTCCTGATTGGTCAGTGTTGCCACCTCCTCCCTCTTCCTAGTTTATATAAGCATGCTACCTGGCTTGTATTTTGCATCTTTTGATTTTGCATCCTTTTAATGCTATTTGGCTTCTAGCATTTGCATTACTCTCTTGGAGACTAACTCCGTGTTGCTATTTTGATTTTGTATCATTTGCATTCATAGTTTAGATATCTATTCTTTGCACTAGTTTTCTAGGTTAATAATCTTTTCAGATTCTAACAAGTTTGTGGCTACTTCATTGGAAAATGACATGGTTTCCTCTTTAGGGATGGTTGTGGCTTTTGGGTACCTAAGGGTGCTCTTTCTACTCAATCAAAATTGACCACAGGGAAGAATATGTTATGGCACTAGAGATTAGGCTAGATAGGAGAGAAGGATATAAGGACCTTGAAAAATAAGAACATTGTGGAAGGTCTTATTGATCGTAATCTTAAATTTGTTTTTGTAAGCACTGTATTTATGGAAAAGAAAATCACATTCACTTTTACTTGAGTTCTCATAAATCTTGTGAGATTTTAGATCTTATTCATTATGATGTGTTTGGTCATATTGATGTTCCTTTGATTGTGATGTCTATTTATTATGTTTCATTCATTTATGATTATATAAGGACATTGGTTTCTTTTCTAAACAGTAAATTTAAAGTTTTCAATTAGTTTAAAGAATTTAAAGCAATGGTAGGGTTGCAGACTAGAAAGGAAATAAAAGGTTTAAAAACTAAAAATGATGGTGAATATTACCCTAATGATTTTGATAGATTATATAAAGATTATGGCAAATGTTTAGATATAGAAGATGACCTTGTATTCTCCTCAACAACAAAGAATTGTAGAAAGAATGAATAGGACATTGATAGAGAAGGATAGGAGTATGCTTAGTGGTGTTAGTGTAGAATATTTATTTTTGGCTAAAGATATAGACACTACTTGATACCTAATTAATAGCTCTCCTACATCAAATCATGTTGATAGAACTCTTATGGAAGCATGGTCAAGTCACAATCCTCTATTAAGGCATATCATATTTTTTAGTTATGAGGCATATGCACATGTGTTAAGGGATAAGTAAAAAAAATGGAGAACAAGGATAAGAAATGTATCTTCATCAGTTACAATATAAAAGAATACAAGCTTTGGGATCTTGTTGCACAACATGTAATATATAATAGAAGTTTAAATTTTTTAGAGAAACTAATCCTTCTTCCATTGTCTTGCAGCTAGAGAAAACTAAATAAAAAGATGTGTTTTAGCTTCCTTCTATGCCTTAGAAAGTTGAATCGATACTCCAAGATAGACAAGAACTTGAGGAGAGTTAATATAGCTTAGAATCATCAAAATAGGAAGAAGAACATCAACCTTAGCTTGCTCAAAGGTCTACAAGGCATAGAAAACCACTAGAAAGGTATTCAACTAATGATTGGAGTCTATGTATATTTTCTTTAAATCCTAACATTTATGAACTAAAATCTATGCAAGAGGTGTTGGGTATGAATGATGTAGAGTGTTGGAAACTTTCCATGGATGAAGATGTGGTGTCCTTTGAAAAGAATGATACATGGGACTTGGTACCATTACTTGAAGGATGTAAACCTATTGGTTGCAAATGGGTGTTCAAAAGGAAGATTGGTTTAGATGATAGTATTGAAAAGTGCAAAGTGTGGTTGGTTGTGAAAGGCTACTCCAAGGTTGAGGGGGTTTATTATAGTGATTTTTTTCTCTTGTTGCAAAAATTACATCCATTACATTCTTGTTATCTATTGCTACAACTTATGACTTAGAGGTTGAAAAAAATGGATGTGAAAAAAATTTCCTTCATGGTTATTTGGAGGAGGATATTTACATGACATATCCAAACCATTTTGTGGTTAAAGGTAAAGAAATTTTGGTTTGTAAATTGAAGAAATCCTTGTATGGCTTAAAATAGAGTCCTATGATGTAGTACCAAACATTTGATACATATATTTTGAGTTTGGAATTTGAGCATTTTGAATATGATCATTACATTTATTTTAAATTTGATGGTGATCATTTCTTGGTTATTGCTATATACATTGATGATATATTGTTTATTAACAAAGGGAGAGGTTTAATTTTATGATGTAGGAGCATCACTCTAGTGATGTTTTATGACTCATTTTGATGTTAAGAGTCCTAGTTGAGTTTGTGAAGGTTTTAGGGTGTCCATTGGGATCATTTCCAATGGTCTAGGTTGTGTAAATAGGCCTAGAAATTCAAATTTTGATTTTCTCACTAAAATGCAAATTTGAATTTCCTAGGTGATTTTGGCTTGTTGAAGGGTTGGGGTTTGTTCCTCGGCCTTAGAATTAGATATGTGAGTATCAATAAGGTCTTAGAAGAGCATGTAAGACTATGTAGGGTCTCTTTATAATGTTTTTTTTAGTTATAGGTAGTGATATAGGGCAAAAATTAAAGTTTTAAGACAATATTGGTTAGGTTTTGATGGAAAAGACATGTATTCAAATGGTAACTATTTTAATTCATATTTTGCATGAGAATAAATGAGCATGTCCACTCCAAGAAGATGTGGAGGCAATTTTTCATGAAAATACCCTATTTTCTTCACAATTTGTGATAGTTTTCGGCAAAAATAGTCAAAAATTAGTCTTGTATGACCCTGTACGGGACAGTGATAGGTCTGAGTGGATGGAAAGTTAGAGTTTTTTCTAGAGAGTCTAATACATTTGTTTTTGTGTGATTTCATGATTTTTTGTTTGAGAAACAAGCAAAAACCCTACTAGCTACCTTGTCACAGAGCTAGGGTTTCTAGTAGCGATAAAAAATCCATATCTTTTGTTATCTCTATTGGAAATTCATGAAACTTGGTGAAAACCTTCCTCAGGCTGTTAGTTAGGTGTCTACCAAAGGAAAATTCACAAATCAATCATGTAAGTTATGCAATTCTGGGTGTGTTCACTATCCAAAAAGACTGTCAAAACCTTAGGTCTTTTGAGGGTTTAATAAAAATATACTTTTTGAGTTCACCATAGAAAAGTGGGGGTTTGATGAGGCCTTATAGGCTGTGTTGAAGGTAGAAGAAGCTCAAGAAGGTATAAAGAGAGTCTTGTTACACAAAGAAACCAAATAGGTCTTTTGAAGTGGGTTTAGGCCTAGAAATAAAGGTTTGTAGGAAGAGTTTGCAGGGTATAGTTTGAGGTACCATAAAAGGGTTAGTAGAATATTAAAACATTGTTCTTGTCCTTTGTTTATCCTCTGCATCATTATTGGTATCATAGCCAATTAGCCAAGAAAGCCAATAAAGGAGTTAACAATTAAAGAATAGCAGGGTAAAAGCACAAAGTTGTGTCACACTTTTATAAAGGAAACGACCAACACTGATCGAACTTTTAAACTTGAATAACTAAAAAGTGACATATATATGTTTTGAATTTTGAAATGATGTAAACTAATAGAATATTTATTTTTTAGTATATTTTATGTTTGTATTTTTTGAAAAAAATTATTTGAATATAGTTTTTAATAAATTGACACTATAATTTAGTTGCTGATAAAATGCTAAAAAATAAAGTTACATGAGACGTCGATCTTTATATAGTAAATTTTTTTTTTCTTCAATTTTTTTGTGTGTATTTATAACTTGAAACTTTAGTGCATGGATATATATTTTCCCAATTTTGATAAATATATATTTTTAAATAAATAATAAAATGTGCATGTATTAAAACGTAGTTGTTTCCATTCGACATCAACTTTCATATTAACCTCAAAGTTAATATTTCATGTCTATAACCTCATGGTTGGAAAGAGTACAAAATTTCATGCAGGTTTGTCTTTTGGATCACCCTGATATTCCTTAAGTAATGAAAGTTGTTGCAAGTCAAAGTGCTAGTCAAACCTGATATTCCAGGGAGGGTCATATTTCTTAATATTAGTCATCTTACGAAAGATCACCCTGCTCTAATTTTATCACCCGATAAATCATTTGGTTTGATCATCTGGATGTTAATTTTACGTGATAGTGGTATTTACTGGTCAAATAGCTTCATATATTTTGCGGGGGTCATCTTTCGAACATCACCCGATATTTTGAATATCACTCGATATTCCAAATATCACCCTAGAGCCAATATGCCGATGACGTCATCCAATCCTGATGAACAAAGAAAATCACTTGACGGTGACATCATCATCCTTTTTACCTCGCGGAGGTATATTTCCAATGATCACCCCTTTTACATAGCATGACGGTGACGTCATCTTGATCTTATGAAAGATGGTCACTTTAATCTTGAGGGGTGATATTCCAAATATCACCTGATATTCCAAATATCACCCAATTTTTAGAATATCACCTGATATTCTGACGATTACCCCCTCATCTTGCCTCATGACATTAAAGGCACATAAATGTAGTAGGTGGACTCCTGCCGATTGCGAACACGATCTAAACACCTAACAATGCCTGTAGATTTATGACAGAAGATCAATGGTTATAATCGAATTTGCCTTATGTTGCCCTAATTTGCCCTAATTTACCCTAGGAATGAGATTAAAAGTGAATTCACAGTCATTTATGTTTACCTTGCGATAAAACAAGTTTTACAGAGCGCAGAGCTTTCAAATCCTCATACGACCTACCTGCGGACACGCACAGCTTGCAGCAAAACAAGACACGTGATTATCGCTGGTATCTAAATCTCTTTCATATAATCATCAGCATAATCAAGGAGATAAGCATTATCAAGTAAGTAATTAAAACCCTCCTGCTGTCATTTTCTGCGTGTCCAGGTAGTGTGCTTTTCCACTGATTTGAAGTTATATGTTATGCATATTATGATGAAGTGATGATTAATGAATAAAATGTACATCATGCCGTGAAGATATAATGTTGTATCCATGTATGTGAAGTATTGTATGGTAAGGCTGGTCTTGTTTATTGCAAGAAATCATGGCAGACAAGAGGTTAAACAAGTCTGAAGCTGAATTTCTTAAACCTATGTTTGCTCAACCTGAGGGTATATGGTTCAAATATGGCATCATCGCAGATACACACCAGGGAAACACAGATCTGGTCGCATGGTCATCTAGAATGCATGATGACAAGAATAATACCTTGTTGGACACCATTTTTGTGTCGGGAATGTGGACTACGGCTAGATTTCCTTATTCTATGGAGGCTCCAGAGTTGATTATTGAATGTGCCAGAAACTACAACCCACAGACAAGGATAATAGAAAAACATGGTTGGGTTTATGCAGATCTATCCATCAAGGGGATTGCAGCCACTTCTAATTTGCCATTAGGAAAGAAAGTTGTCAGTATGGATTTGAAGAAATTGCAAGTTGAATATGAAAATAACAAGAAAGCCGCTAGGAAGAGGATGTATCAATGGAGGGTGAAGAACAGTTCTTACACTACCTCCGCCAAATTACCAGTGCACCTGTATAAGTTTGATTTTGATGACGAATACCAATATATGATAGCCCTACTAAGCAGAGTGACAGGCCAGCCTGATGCTGGAAGTTTCAAAGATTGGATGTATGGGGTTATCCTGATGTGTTTTTATACAGAGAACAGACCATTATGGGCTAAAATGATAAGTGATGCCCTAAATGAGCAGCTCATGAACCTAGGAGGCCTAGAGTGTTCATTTTATATGACTTCATATGTGGTGTACTCATGTTCTTACAAAGGTACATTCAATGCACTTACAACAGTAGGAAGGATCGGTGGTAGTACAAATGATGCACACATATGGGATCATTATCCCCAACTACAAAGACAAAATTATCTTCAAGATTACAAATTAGTGAATGATGCATTTTCTATGCATCTAGTAAGGACAATGGAGGAAGATAGGACTAAAAGACTGAGCATGGAAGCTCAAGAAGTCATATACAGGCATGGTGCCTAGTTTATACAATATACCACCTTCTCTTACATCAGAATAGAGGGCTTTGTAGGACAGCCCCTCATGCTCCCAAGATATCCCACTAATGCAGTTGTTTTGATGGAGTTCATGAGATAGATATCCACAATACTGGATGCTTAAAAAGCAAACAATAAGATTCCACCAGTATTGTTTCTAGTAACAATGGGTTGGTACATATGCCAAGATTCTGAAAACATCAAGAATGCCATAGCTGGTCTTGACATTGGCAAGATCATATGACCCATATGGGAGGATGCAGAAAATCATGGGGAAGATCATATGACCCATATGGGAGGATGCAGAAAATCATGGGGAAGCCCATCCATTAGAAGCACTTGGAGGATTTCTGGATAGATTGTGAGGATGAGGCCAAGGCTAAAAGAAGAAAATATCAGAGGCTAACTTTCAACCAGATCAGAACATTTGATTGTATTCCAGTGCCTGTGCAATTAAAAACGGATGATGGCAAAATACTAGAAGATGAATATGAAGAAAAGAAGATATATAATGACACAATCTCAGTGCCTAATCTTACACAGCCTGAGGATATCTGATTAGACCAATTTATAGGTAGGATGCTGTAGCTAACCCAATCTTGGTTAAATGAACAAATAAATGCATTGAAGAAGAAGGGAGTAACCCTTACAATTGACAATAAGAAGAAGAGATTGGAGATTCCTGACAATGAATATGATGACTTTCTAATAGAAAAGAGGAAATCTAAAGGAGAAAGAATGCCGCCTCAAGAACAAAGTAAGAGACCCCCTAGAGGTAAGAAAACTGATGCCGAACCTAAAGGGGTAATAGTTGAAAGAATAGTTATATCAGTAGAGGATGCATCCGCATTAGGGCAGGCAACAGCCTCATCAGCACCGCCTCCCATGGATAAACAGAAGGCTAAAAAGATCCAAAGGCCAGCTATGGAAGCTACTGAAACATATGAAGAGGGTCAAGCATCACAAAAGCAAATGGAAAAGGATGTTCCTCTTGATGAAGAGCTTGAAGAGGAAGATCCTATGCCCCTCATTAGAAAAAGAAAAGTATCTTAGGTGATGGCATCCACACCTAAGAAACTGAGAACATCCATGAGAGGTGAAATAAAGCATGACCCCATAGTATTGAGGGGAGCTGGTGGTGAAGTATTCAGAAAAGAATTGAAACATAATGTTCCACTTCCCACCATTGTTCAGTTCAAGACTGAACAAGCTAAAGAACAAATGAAAGAAGCCTCTAGGCCAATTCAAAGTGGTCTTGTCTCACTGGAAGAGACAGTTGACTTATCTAATGATGAGGTAGTAAAAAATGTAACCTCTCAACAAATGGAAACCATTGCTACTAACACCTGCATAACTCCACAAGGAACTCCATCAGTACATGTGGATGTGTTAGAAGAACTAAAGCAAGTGGAACAGGAAAAGGAAAGGAGCCCAGAAAGGATTGCACAACAAATAGGGCTTGACAGATTAGTTGATGAGGTGACTAGCCCTGCAGTGATCGACCTAACACACAGGGAGGATGCAAGTCCTCAACATCAAGCAGGTGCACCTGAGAGAACAGAAAATGTTGAAGAAGTCAAGGTGACAGAAGTGGAGTGTAATGCTCCAGGTATGGGCCAACAACAACAAGATGTATCTGATGAGCCCAAGATTGTAGAAGTCCAAGAAAAGGGAGGGAATGCCAAGACCACATCAAGTGAAGATGTCCCCCGGACTCAAGAAACCTCAAATAATAAGGCTACATCAGGTCAAGATGACCTAAAAACTCAAGAGGTAGATACTATAGGTGTGGAGCATAATGTGATACAAGATCAGGTAGATGCACCTAAGGCAAATACCATGACATCCACATATGCAAATGTGCCTCATAATGAGGAAATTACCAAAGGGGATGAAACAAAAAAGGATGAAGTACAAGACCAAGTACATGATTATCATGTGGATGCATCGCAAGATCCTCCACCACAAGAAGAAGTTCCTCAACAGGAGGAAGTACCCCAAGATCACCCTCATGAAGAGCATCATGAGGAAGAAATAAAGAAGTCACCATCTCCATCAAAAACAAATGTAGTTATTAGAGAACAGGGTGATCATGATGATGATGATGGATGACAAGGATCTGGAGACCAAGTTCCTCTATGGCTTGAGAAAGAAATAGGTATGGAATCAGGTTTTGAAATCCAAGAGTTCGATGTGTCAACACTATTTTTAGAGACCATCATGAAGCCGAAGAGGAAGGCCAGGTTAACCTTGGCCATAAGAAGAGATCCTGCTATGGGCAGAAGGACTGCCCAGGTAGCATTCCCCACCATTGAGAAAGAAAAAGGCAAGATCACTCTGGAAGAATTCCAGATTACCACAGTAGATTTAGGGTTTGCCAATGAAGACCAGGAAGGTCAAGAGGGGAAAGACATAATAGATTCTTTAACCCAAAGGGTGAAGAGAGAGAAGGAGAAGAATAAGCAGCATAAAGAATACATTGCTCAGCTGCATACCTACATAAAAGGGTTAATTAACCTTGATGATACTTCAAATTCAGAGGCAGTCCCATTGACTACAATTTCTCAGGAATCACGAATCAATAATAATGAGAAAGTGGATGTTATCCGCACTCACAAGAGTTGAAGAAGTAGTGAAGGCCTCTTTGCAGAGGTGGAATTCTTTAAGTATCTCCAGAAGGAAGGTTGATAAATTACAAATGGAGGTCGGAAGGTCATTCCAATTAGAGAAAGCCTTGAGTGCTTTGAATGAAATAAAGAGGATAAATCCTCAGGTCTTAATAAGCAACTAGGTGTTAGATAATAACACATCCATGCTGGTAGATATCTGGTATAAAGATATTAGGTTTGAAAATGATGTATTCAAGAGATGCAACAATAAATTGAGAGATATCAGTATGAAGTTGCATGACATGATGTTGTATAAGGTAGAAGTCCTAGAGGCTTTAGAGGGAAAAGTAGAAGGAAAGATTAAAAATCAAGACGCGGACTTTGCCATCAAAGCCCTGCATAATAATTTCCAGCCAATGGCTGATGACCCTCTTAACCATTTGATAGAAGAAGCGATGAATAAGATCATGAGGATCAAGGTCAAGGTGGAAAGTTACAATGAAACATTAAGCAGTAGAAAGAATAAATTGGAAACCCTCAGGGATAAGTTCCAAGTGCATAAGCATGCCATCAACAAAGCCAAAACTCAAGATGGTAGGGAAGTTGAAAGAATAGTGGAAGCATATGAAAATATCAGGACAACCATGCAGGTCCATATACAAGGAGACATTCATCAGGATGATGAAGATGTAGAAAGTGATGATCATGATGATCATAAGGATGAAGAAGTGGAACCTGATGGGTAGATGAAGATGCACTACAAAGGGAAATATCTGCATCAAGTACTTAGCAGAAAATAAGCTACCTCGATGGTTGCCAGCTGTTAACTTGTGCCACAAGATACATTTGACTAAGTCAAAGGAGAATATGCACCGTTAATTTTACTAGATAAATCTTGATCATAGATCATGTGTAACCACCCCCTCACCTTATTCTATAAAAGGTGCAGGGATGCTTTGTTTTAGACATTGGAAGCTTAATTGAAATTTGTTTGCTGAAATATTTAGGGCCTATTTCAAAGTTATTGTAAGCATTTATATTTTCACATACTTAATGAAAGGGAAGACTTGTTTGATTACAAATCATCATAAATTCTGAGTAATCTGTGTCTGAATCCTTGATATATGCTTTGATTTGCTGCATCCCTTGGAGTGCTCATCAGTTTGCATATATTGTTTTCATTCCTCATCCTTTGAAGTTTGCATCATCTATATCTAGCTGTGGAACATCCTGGTGAAAATATGGTTTGATTTCTTCCTTCTCATGACTGTATCAAATGTGTATGTGGCTCAATAGCTAAAGATTCATCATAATTTGAAGTATTTTTTTACATTTCTTTTAATTTCAGAACAATTCACTATCACAATTGCAGAATAATAGATAATTAGAAGCAAAATGTATGAAACATGCAGACATCTCGTAGATACTTGAAGATTTATAGCATATTTCATGTTAAAGCATGTACAATTGACAAATAACATGCAAAGATTTGAGTATAAATGCACTATTTGTGGAAATATCCTGTGTAGATAACCTTCTGTGTAGCATCTTTACAGAAACAAAAACCTGCTGATGATCAAACGTAAGGCCCTTGAATAAAAACAACTCACATCAACCACTGAGTAACGTCAGTTGATTAAGAACTAATCCACATAGACTTGGGATCATGCATTCTTTGAATTCATCGTATCTTTCAAGATGAGTAAAGGTTGATGTGTAACTTTTATTCTATGTTTGTTTATGACTAACATCATGATCAACATAAATTGGCACTAGAAGGAGGGCCTGAAACTAAAGGATCATTATCAATAAGTCAAATTTGATGATGCAAACCGCGAGGTAACACTGAAATACCTCCAGATTTCAAATAGTATGCAAAGATTTGTTGTTTTAAGCTTGTACATGATAATCATTTGTGACGTTTTCAAGATTAACCATAAATATTGCAAGCTTTAGGTTAGATCATCATAAATTTGCAAAGATCAGTCCTATTTCAGGTAAATCCATCAAAGCTTTGAGGTAATCCACCTTAGAAACTTGATATCCGGTTGCAAGAGTCACCATAACTCATCATCACCTCATATTTGCAGTGTTCATGCAATTATTCCATAAATATCTAGTCAGTCTCACTTTCTGACTAGAAATATTGCCTTTGCTAATAAATTCCAACTAATCTTTACAATCAACCAGTCAATTTTCCTTAAATTGAGAAGTCCTGGCTCACAGGATAAATACCAGGTCTAGGTCTAGTGGAATATTTGAAGAATTGCCTATCAGAGGATTCAGACCTAGAACTGTTGATATCCATCATACTCCTGGTTCTAGTGCTTTAGGAGCATCCCTAGAGTGTCCTCCTATAACTCCTATTGGTTTACAATCACCTACAGGATCACCAGTTACACCTCAGGTTCAACCTCAACCAGTCATACCTTAGGCTCAACCTCCATCGGTTGCAATGTCCTTCTTTGCAGCAGAATCACCATTAACTTTCTTGGCATATTGTCCTCTGCTGAAGAATCCTGAAAAAATTTGTCCAAAGTATCATCCATATCAGGATGCAGATGACCATATCAGAACTTTCAAAGAAGCCTATTGTAGGGCCAGAATAGAGCATCAAGACGTTGTATGCAGATTATTTCCTTTTTCCTTAGGGGAAGAAGCCTATAATTGGTATATTAGCCTTGGTTAGGGTTCAGTCAGATCATGGGCTATCCTAGAGAAAGCTTTCACTGATAGGTTCAAAATACCAATAGATCCTTCAATGAACTATCACCTATTTGCCATAATTAAATGGTTTGAAGGAGAACCTATTGCCAACTTCAATGCTAGGTTCCAGAAAATGTTATCTAAGTTAGTCGCCCCATATGTTGTAGCAGATGCAGCTACTAGGAGCATTTATTATTTAGCCCTGGATCCGTTAACATCCATGTTCATCAGGAGAGCACACCCTGAAATTACAACTTTAAAAGGAGCTTTCCAAGAAGCTATCAAAGTCAATCAGCAGCTAGTTCCTGCTCCTACACCAAACATAGCATTCCCCACACTTCCTGGTTATCCAAGATTACCTGTCCAACCACAGCATAATGGAGCCATGATGCCTCTAGTTGTCATGCCAGCACCTTTGCAAATTCCTCCATTGAGTATTATGCCACCTCCAAATGGAAATGGCCAGACAATGCAACATCTTGGACAAGTACAAGCACCTCAGGTTGTAGACTAGAATAATCAGAATAATGGATCTTCCTTTTTCAAACCTTCGATAGAAAATGTAGTGGCTAAGGTCCAAGAAGAGAAAGAAGAGATCAAGGAAATATTAGCTCAGTTAAGGAAACTTACAATTGAGATCACTCACTTGAGGAGTCAGAACTTCTACTCCTAGCCTAACCAGAACAAAGGCTATAACAATGACAGACCAAATTATCCTGATAGGGGGTATAACAACAATTATAACAATAACAATGGCAATAACAATCCTCAAAGACAGCCTAGAGTGTGGAATTCTAGGCCAAACAATGGTTCCTTGCCATCACCCCTAGACAATTTGCCTCCTGGTGAACCCAAACAGACTACCAAAGTCAACCTTGCAGAGGCAGCCCTCACTAACTAGTGTAGGATTCATAACACCAATGCACATGCAGAGTTAGACTGTCCTCAATTTAGAATTGCTGCTAGCATTTTTTAGACTGAAGTGTCCAATACTTCAGGAAATCGGTCTCAGGTAGAGGGAAATGAAGTTGTTCTTTGTGGATATGATTCTGCATTAGTGCTAGAAAGTTACACTCATCATCCTTATCAGCAGGCAATGCTTACTCACCAAGATTATACTCTGGCATGTGAGGAGTCAGCCATGGCTTTTGAGTCAAATTATGTTTTCCCTTTTGAGGATGATAATGAGCCTTCAAATGAACATGAGGAGGTGCATACATACCAATAGCAATATCCGGGTAAGCATAACTATAACCTGAGAAGTAATGCCAACAGACCTACTGGTCCATTGACCTCTTCCTTGCCTCTGAATAATTTTAATACACCTCCTGATCCTAAGGCAAGTAATAACCCTAGTTTTCCCAAGGTGAATGCTCAGTATTTAACGCCCCAAAATAATGTGCCAAAAACTGCCAATCTACCTCATAAATCTGACAAATTAGTCACATATCTGGCTAACAAAATGAAGAAGATCAAAATCAGCCTATCTTTGTCAGAGTTGCTCAAAACCCCTGCCATCAAGAAAGTGTTTATGAAATCACTAGATGATCCTGCTTCCAAAGACGATAACCATCCGTCAGGTCAGTCTGGTAGCAAGGATCATGCTGCTAGAGATCCCAATGTTAAACATAAGATGCCAGCTACTGTACAAGCTGCAAAGACCTCCCACATGACTTTATATAGAGATAAAAGTGAGTCACCTCCATTCCTCCTCACCATAAGAATGTTCAGTAAAAACCTACACAACTATTTAGTAGACTCAAGAGCATCTACAAATGTAATGTCCTAATCTATATGCAATGCTTTAGAAGAAAGTCACACAACTGGACAAAACAAAAGTAAGTGTAGTAGGAGAGTTAACTCACATCCACATGCAACTTGCATTGGATCCCCGAATCCAATATTATATTGATATTCAGGTAGTTGACATACCTGATACTTATGGGATGCTACTCAACCGAGACTGGTCCAAAAGCCTCAACGGATACATGTTTATAGATTTCAGCCATATGTGGTTACCCTGGAAGGGAATACCAAACTAGATAAGGATAGACGCTGAACCAATAATGAAACACATGATCACCGAATATAACAAAACTAACAAGATCATGTATGTAGATGTAGAACCTAGAGTTTACTCTATCAGGCCACAGACTATTAGAATAGAAGAAATCCTGATGTATGATGTTCATCATCATCATGATGATCCTTAGGATGACAAAATAGTTGTAGAATCTGATAGTAATCCTCAGAATGAGAATGAGGTAGATCACTTCAGGGATTTCGAGATGCACTTGTCTGGGGAGGTAAGGCGATGTCAGTTGTTAAGAATACCTGTTAATGATATTCTAATGGATGGTTGGTGCAGGTTGCATAATGAGTCACATTCTGAAAAGACTTGTGAAGCATGCATAGACATGCTGGAGTTAGAGAAAGCATGCAGTGATGCATCAACATCATCATCATCATCATCATCATTAGAGGTAAGTTCATCAGACAGTGATAATGATAATGACACTGATTGTTGTTTATTTCCTGCAGGAATAGGAGAAGCCACACAGCAGGATGAAGATCGTGTTCAAATGACAGGAGAAGCCACATAATAGGATGAAGATCGTGTTTAAATGACATAAGAGCTATTGGTATGCAACCAGAGTAATGTTAAGAGAAAAACAAAAATCACTAAAGGGAGTGATTGCTTAGTTGAATCAGATTACGAATTATCTGATGAAGACAGGGGCAGCAATCTTTCTAAATTTGAAGAATTTCTGTCAAAAGAGATCCAGAAGATGGCACAGCACCAAAGGCCTCCATAGGATGCCTTGATTGAAAGCTGGTGTAGGTTACATGAAGCACCTCACTCAGAAACTACTTGCTCTTTGTGTTTACATCTTCTAAAGAGACAAACATTGCCTAGTCTAGAAGCTTAGCCTCCTGGCAATAAAAAGAAGGAAGAGTCGTTAGCTTCACAAAAGAAAGGAAAGGTAAAGTCTAAGAAAGCTAAGATACCTAAGCTGAAATGGATATCAAGTGGTGCAGTTGCCAGAGATGTAAAGAAGAAAGAAGGCTCAGGTAAGCCTTTGGCTCAAGATAAGCCATGGATCCTTAGATTTGATGGATCCAAGTCCAAACAAGGAGCTGGAGTAGGGATAGATCTCATTGATCCATCAGGAAAATTCTACTTAGCAACATACAGACTAAAGTTCTCATGCACTAACAATGTAACAGAGTATGAAGTTCTAATCCATGGGATACTGTTTGCCCTTAAGAGGAAAGTAAAAATTCTGCATGTCTATGGGGACTCAGAATTAGTAGTGAGATAGGTAAGAGGAATCTACTCCTGCAATTATAAAAAGCTATCTAATTATAGACACAGCGTGTGGGATCTGATAGAATCTTTTGATGGATTTAATATCACCCACGTACCTAGATAATAGAACCATAGGGTAGATGCTTTAGCCCAGGCTGCTAGTACATTGGAGCCACTGTCTATTTCTAGTTTAAAAAAAATTTCAGTAGAGTTGGTATCAGTACCTTCTATGCCTAACAATGTAACCAACCTCCAAGTGTTTGATGATGATCAACATATCCTAGACTTCATCTCCAACAGATATGTATTTGATGCTCAGATCATAGATGAGAGTAATACAGAAGATCATGTATGGGAAGAGGAAGAAATCTTAGAGCTGTCTAGCAATAAGATTCCAAAGGGAATGATTGAGCTAGAGAGAGCTTTTGATCTAGACAACATGTTGAAGCAGAAAGATCTTCCAAAAGATGATGGAGGACAATATTCCTAGGTTAACATTGGGCAGAATGATAAAAAGAGGAATGTCCTGATAGGAAAAGTTTGCACAGAAGAAGAATTAGAAGGAATCACATAGGCTCTCAAGGATTACATCCATGTCATTGCCTGGACTTATGATGAGCTAAAGACATATGACACATTAGTCATCACACACACCATACCCCTCAAGCTAGATGCCAAGCCTTTCAGACAGAAGCAAAGGCCTGTCAATGCTTTGCTGGAACCTATTATCTTTGAGGAAGTTAAGAAACTATTAAACGCCAGGATCATATTTCCTATGAGGCACTCCACCTGGGTAGCCAATCTGGTTCTAGTGAGGAAGAAAAATGGAGACATTAGATTATGTGTAGACTTCAAGAACTTGAACAGAGCGTCTGAGAAGGACAATTATCCTTTACCTTCCCTAGATGAGGTCCTACAAATTGTAAACGGTGCCAAAATGATGTCATTTCTGGATGGTTTCTCAGGCTACAACCAAGTAATGGTAGATAAGATAGATAAACTGAAATCTGCCTTCACCACAAAGTGGGGGATATTTGCTTACAGGCACATGCTGTTTGGGCTGATAAATGCTAGAGAAACATTCCAGCGAGCAATGGACATAGCCTTCAGAGGCTTAACAGGAAAATGTATAGTCATATACATGGATGACTTAATAGTGTTCTCTAAAGATAGAGGAAACCATGTAGAAGATCTCAGAAATGTGCTTAAAAAATGTGAGCAATATGGGATATCCCTGAACCCCAAGAAATGTATGTTTGGGGTGACAAAAAGAAAATTAATAGGCCACCTGATAACTGAAAATGGGATTATCATTGATCCTGACAGGGTGGACTCCATCATGAAAATACAGCTTCCTGGAAGTAAAAAGGAGCTTAAATCTTACTTTGGTAAGATTAGTTTTGTTAGGAAGTTTATCACTGGCTTTGCAGAGATAGTTAGACCTTTAAATGCCATGCTCAAGAAGGATGCAAATATTGAGTGGACACTAGAGGCTAGAGCAACTTTTGAAGACATCAAAAAAGCTATATCTGATGCTCCAGTCCTGATCAATCCAGACTACACCAGAGACTTCTATATTTATTCATTTGCTTCAAAGCATACCTCTGCAGTAGTGCTAACACAAAGAAATGAAGAGAAGGAAGAGAAGCCCGTAGCCTTCATGAGCTGTCCTTTCAAAGATGCGAAACTAAGATACATGGATGTTGAAAGGCAGACACTTGCTTTGGTCAGAGCAGTGAAGAAGTTTAGGCACTATATCTTGAGAAGCAAAGTTATTGCTGTGGTGCCTGATGCAGTAGTGAAGATGCTCTTAATGCAGAGCGAGCCAGGTGAAAGAACTAAGTGGATCACAGTCCTACAAGAGTATGACATGGAAATTACACCCATGAAGTTAGTGAGAGGACAGGCTTTAAGCTAGATGATATCAGAGATTGACCCCAATATCATGAGTCAGCAGTATGTAATTAATGCAAAGGACAATGAAGAATGGTACTTAGACATCAAGCACATCTTGATTACTGGAAGATGTCCTCCAAGGCTACAGGCTTCACAAAGGAGAGCCCTCAAAATAAGGTCACAGAAATATATGATGAAAGGAGGAGTCCTTTTCAAAAAAATATATGAAGGAATATATCTAAGATGCCTAGGGAGGCCAGAAGAAGATAGAGTGTTATTAGAGCTACATGACAAGTTTGGAACAGCCCATGGGTCATCCTTGGCCACTACTCATGCTATCCTCAGGGCAGGATACTACTGGCCTACCATTTTTAAGGATACTGCTGAACATATTAAATGTTGTCATGTGTGTCAGGTTGCTGCTAACAGAGAAAGATATGTTGCTCAACCTTTGCAACCAGTGATGGAGATGCACCCATTTGCACAATGGGGCATGGACTTTATAGGACCAATCAATCCTCCATCATCTTCTGGCCACAGGTATGTCTTAACAATTACTGACTACTGTACCAGATGGACCGAAGCTGTCAGCACCAAAACCTGCAATGCTAAAGATGTCATCAGATTTCTAGAAAGTAATATTGTCACCAGGTATGGAGTTCCCTATGCTTTGGTAAGTGATAATGGCTCTGCTTTTGCTTCAACTAAATTGTCAAGCTAGGATTATACTGAAGTTCTCATCCAACTATTATCCCCAAGGGAATGGATTAGCAGAATCCACTAATAAAAAATTGTTGAATATCATAAAAAAGTTAGTAGACAAGAACCCTAAGGAGTGGAATACCCTTCTGAAATATGCCTTATGGGTAGATAGAACCAGGAATAAGGCTGCATTAGAAAACTCACCTTATCACTTAGTATATGGGGTGGATCCAATCCTTCCTGTAAACCTAAAAATTCCTACACTGCAGTTTGCCCAAGAGTACCTAGGCATAGACAATAAGCAAGAAGTCAGGTTGCTTCAGTTGATGCACCTAGAAGAAAAGAGAAGTTAGGCAATTGATCAATTTGCCAAACATTAGGCTATTGTCAAACGCTGGTTTGACAAAAGAGATAGGGTTAAAGCTTTTAGGATATCAGACTTTGTCCTGATGTGGGATTGTTGATAACTAAGAGGGGGGGTGAATCAGTTATCCTAATAATTTCAGCTTTCTGAACTTTCTTAATAATTAATGCAACATCAATTCAAATAAGAAAACATAACCATAAAATGGAAATACACATGACACAATATTTTTGACGTGGAAACCCTGTTAAGGGAGAAAACCACGGGGTGATTAACCCAAGAATGTATTCTCTGTTAGAAGAATAGAAATACAAAATAGCACTTGCCAATTAGGGCTCACTGCCCAAGTACACTGCTCACAAGAGGCTCACTGCCTACAAAAGACTCACTGTCTACAAGATGTAAGAAGAATAACAAGATCCTTGAACTGATGAGAAGCATCCACATATGCTGAGGTTCAGTTCCAGTTTAGGCTCAATACACTGATCTACTGCACTTCATCCTTCCTCTTCCTATGTGCTACTGTCCTTTTATATACCGAACCTTCCTTACTTCTTTTACTCTGCTCTTTTGCTTTTCTTCGCACTACACACTTACACACAACACACACCTTCACATCTAAATTCATCTTATATATATATCCGCACAAGTGATTTCAACACTTTTCTAGTCGACATCCGGAATAGTCAATATTATCTCAAACTTTAGTCTGTCGGCTGAATCCTTCCTTACCAAGTAATGTGGATCAAAGATATACTTGTAGAAGTCATCAATCATGTCGGCCAATCATAACTTATGCCTTAAGAATCTTTACCATCATCAGTAACACATCCGGAATAATGTCTGATGTTCTGCTAGTCAATTCTTCCTCTGTTCACACTACCAATTAGGAACCTGACACTCAAGTATTCATATCTTTTTGTTCATCTATCACCAGAGGCTAAATCCTTGGAATCTATCAGTTAAGGTAGTTCTCTTGACTTCCCCAAATCCACACTTCATTAAGATACTTCCTCTGAGAGATCCGGACCTGACTGTCAGACCTCGCCACATACTCTATTCTTGCTTACCGGACCACAACATTCTTCAATTTATCTTCCGGTATAGACACACCATGTCATGCAGATGTGTGGGATGAACTTTGTTGCCATCAATGACAACAATCATGAAGCTCCAATGTGTCTATTGCCAACAATCTCCCCCTTTGGTATTGATGGCAACACTTAGTGAAAAATGACTAAGTATCACACTATACTCCCCCTTAGCTGATGCTCTGTCTCTATGTATATTTTCTGAAGCTCCCCCTTAGCTGGATTCAACATTTTTCACTGTTCATCACTCCCCCTTTGGCATCAATGGCAAAGGGTGGGGTTTGCACACCAAAATTTGCAAAAAGTTAACTTAGTGGAATAAGTATATCATCCAGTTGCACTCTACATATACTTTAGTATATCTGCAAAAGTGTTTTTCAATTGTACAACTTCGGTTGCCCAACTCAGCTTCATCCTATCCAAAATTGATATGTGACCACTCAACAGGAATGCAAAAACTTCAGCCTTCTTCAGATCTGTCGGATCATTTGTCTTGGCGGTGGTTTGAGCATCATTTAGGGCCTCATGCATGGCCTCCAACTTAGGAATGATTATTCTTCTAAGCTCATTTAACCTGCCGATTCTGTTTTTCTTTTCTTTCTCTAGCTTCTCAATTTCATCCAAGACTGCAATGGTCTGACATTCTTGATTTACTATGGATGAGGTAAATGGATCAAAATGTTGAGAAAGTTTTGTTAGTTGGATCTCCTGTTCTTTCATTTTCTTCTCAATCTCCATTGTTGCTTTGGACCATGATAGACAAAATTTATATATTTCCCTGCCATCTTTAAGAGCATTTTCTAAGCTCTTTATCCCTATATCCATATTTCTTCTATCATTTGATATTAGACTTAGTACTTTAGAGAATCTTTTATCCAAAAACTCTTTCCAGACCTTTTCCTCAGCTAATTTCTCTAAGGACTTAAAATGAGTGCTGACTAAACTAACAAGAGATTTAAGATTACCTGATGAGGAGGCTGAGGAATCCTTCTGAAAAGATGGCATGATCTTTTCTAAAATGCCAGATGCAGCTTCTATTAGCTCACAGTCTTCCATGTGAGACTTCAAGAGTTTCTCTTTTGCCTTTGCATTGGCAAATGAAGTTATCTTCATTGTTTGAACCAGGGAGAGAGAGTCAAAGTTAAATGGACCTTGAAGTAACTCCAGTTCATCAATCTCCAACATTTCTTTTGTCAAGAAGTCTTTGACAATTTTTGCAGTGTCTCTTGCTGGAGACAGAGATTTCTTCTCTTCTGTATTCTTAGAGCTGTCTCTTGGAGCTTTCTCTCCTTCTACAACCTTGGTACTGTCATCTTCTTTTTCCTTCACTCCTTTTTCTTTATCCTCTATTCTTTCTTCTCCTTTGGATCTGAAGTCAGCAGGGGAAACCGGAGGAGTGATGTTTGTTTGTTCATAGGCCACCTCTTCCGGAGCAGAGGATTCTAAGTCCTTACCTTTCTCTTCACCTATCTCCTTTTCCTCTTCTACTACTGTCTCAGTAGTTTCTTCCTTGTCCCCCATGGTAGCGAGCTCATCACTTATGTCCTCTACAATTGGAATGTTGAATCTTTTGTATGCATCCCAGAGGATCTCTTCTGTCTCTTTGGCTATTTTGTCAGTTTCACTGAGCATAAGCTTATTCATTCTAGCTTTGCTCCAGAAGATCATATTCATTTGCCTTGGAGTGATTGAAGGAAAGAGCTGTATGGCTATTTGTTCCTGGATCTCAAGATCCTTTGCCCTAGCATTATTCTTTCTTATCTCTAATTCTTTCTCTAGGCTTTTGGGAATGAGAGATATGATTTCAATGAAAGCCTTATTATATACATTCAAATACTTAACTGTGGCTTCCTCCAAAATCTTTTTATTTGCGTCATTGTATGCATCATAGAATTCTGTTATTGGTTGCAGGTTCCCATACATAGTGACTACTTTAACTACATCATCTAAGGACAGAGTGGGCCTTTCAACGAATTCTTCTGCCATCTCTTCCTTGTCTTCACCAGAAGATTTCCTTTTCTTCTTCAGTTTCTTTACCTCCTCATCTGATTCAGTTTCTTCATCATCCTTCTGGCTAACATAGGACCTTGTTGCTTTTTTCTTTGTTCTCTTTTCTCCTTTTCTGGATGTCTGGACTTCCGATTTTGATGCCTTTGAGCTTTTATCAGAGGTAGATGCAGCCCTTTTAGAGGATCTAGTTCGGGAGGGAGCTTTTACCGGATCACTTTTCTTTTCTGCTTCTTTCTTCTCTTTCTCTGCCCTTTCCATCTTTTCTCTATTTGCATCAAGTGCCTCCTTGGATATTCCAAATCTCTTAGCAACTTCTTCAACTTCCCTTCTCACTTTCCTTTTTTTCTCCAGTTGTCTAAGTTCCACATGAATTTTTACACTCAATTCTTCAAAGGTTCCAAACCTTTCTGCCTTGGGATCCTTGGGTTGACTAAGCATATGTTGAATATGTAGCTCAACAATTTTCTCATCCACTTCATACCCCATTGGCATGATCCACACTGTTCTTGGCTCCACTGCCTCCATTAGGCACTGATCAGTTTCTACCATAAAGCATATTGTATCTTTATATTTTTCAACTAAAGATTTGGGGATCCTCTCTCTTTCTTGCATCATGCTCTAAAAATTCTTGAAATAGCCCCAGAGAGTTGTATTTTATGCCTTGGCATCACCAAGCCCATGTATATAATCTCTAATTTGAATAGCTACTGGTCTGTCATTCTGCCATACCAGCCATTGGATTCAGGAAGCTCATTCATGTAATAAAAGAATAGGCAGAGTATCAAGCCACCATACTTGAAGGAGTTCTTCTTGTCCTTCTTTATCTTTTGTAGATTTTCCAAAAGTTGGCTTAGAAGTAGTTCACACAGATCATAGTCAGCATTTTCTTTTAGCATTTCATAGGCTGTATAAATTGTAGTTCCTAGTACTGAATTTTCCCTACTGGAGTGATAAATCTTGTAACCAATTATCATGGATACAAATTTGACATCCGGATCAGTGATATCTTTAATTGTCATAGCTCTCTTGTCAAATTTTGATCTGGTCGCATCACTTACTGTCTGATTCTTGACAGATTTGAGAATAGGTATCCCACCGGATGAGTGCAGACTAGTTACTGCCCTAATTGCATCTTTGGTGATCTTAAATGGTCTATCCAACCATAAGAAATTGTCATGCACTCTGCTCAACACATACCGGACCCATTCATCCTCTTCAAAATAGGGGAAATGAATGCACTGTGCAAAATGCTTATCCCAGATGGCTTTATACTGAGGTTTGATCTCAAAAGAATCATCTATTAACTGCTTGTGATAGATATCCATTAACTTTGATTTCCCAAATTCTTCAATGCTTGCATGAATGTAAACCCTAACATCTTCTACATGCAAAACCCCATGCGGAATGCCTGAAAAAGTGCCTAGGAGATCTACTTCCAAGGATTTGTATGGATGTTTCTTGAATTTGGGGTGAGGCCTATCAGAGATCTTCACAATATTTGGAGTACCCATCATTCAAGGATTTATAGAGAGATATTTGATAACAGAGAATACCTTTTTGCGCTTGTAGGATTTGTGGAATGAACTTGAATGATTTGCTGATTGAATCAACTCCAACGGTTGGTCTTTGAGAAGTTTGAAGTAATTTGTTGCAGAGCTCCTCTTTTCATTTCTTCTTGAATGTAGAATGAACAAATGCTTAATGAGAAAACCCTTATATTGCTCCGCAAACCCTAATGTTGAGTTGAAATAAATGCTCAACCTAAGTCATTCCGGTTTGCCTTATTCAAATAACTTGAAGAACCGGATCAATCTTGATCTTAAACATCTTGCGGATCTTCCAAATCTTAACCATAGTTTATTTGGATGTTTCTCTTATGAACCCTTTAATCTGTAACTCTTCTTGTGCCAGTTCCGGCACCAATTGACTGGCTAGGGGAACAAGGTTTTCTTTGTGTCTCCCCCTGAGCCAGAGCTCACTTTTTAATTTTTGGAAGGAGTATCAGTACCAGAGTCTGGTGCGGATCCATCCCCTACATTCTCTATACTTTTCTTCACTCAAATCTTGTTCATCTCACTTTGAACTTCATCCGTATTCACTTTTTGTTTTCCCTTATCTTGATTCTAATTATGAAGTATCCAACCTCTTTTGTCTTGATTCTTGCTTCTACAGAATTTTGCAATATGACCGGATCTATTGCAAATTTGGAAAACAACATTTCTTTGCATATTTGATTGATATCCTCTTGATCTGCATTGATTAGCCATATGACCTATTCTATTGCATGCAAAGCATCTACCATTGAATGATTTGTTCATTTGCATATTTCTGCATTCATGAGATTTGTGACCATACCTTTTGTAGTTGAAACACTGTCCGGAGAAGGATGTATTAGTCTGATTCATTCTCTTTCTATACTGATTAGCTTTATGACCAAAGTTATTGCAGTTGTGGCAGTATTCATTGAAGGATGGATATCTTTGAGTATTAGGCTGCCTTACTGGAGGTCTTCTAGGCCTATTCCTTGGATTTTCTGATCCAAAATTCTTCTAACCGGATCCAAAGCTTTCTCCTTTCTCATATCCCAAACCACACTTGTCATCTACCCTCTTTTGACTTTCAAGAAGAACTTCAAGTTAAGCAGAACTTATCTTGAATTTTTCTTTATATTCATTTGCTGTTTGAAGATCCCTTTTAAGAGAGACAATTTGATCCTCAAGTTTTTCTTCATTATCTTTAGCATCTTCAAGATCAAATTCAAGGTGTCTGATTATTCTATCCATCTTGTGGTAGTCTTCTGATTTCTCCTTGAGAGATTGTCTTAGATCATCTTTAGTTTTTCTTTTCTCTTCAATTTCTTGGGAAAACTTCATAACTCCTGATTCCATCTCATGTCTTATCATAATGATCTCTTTTGATAACTTTTCACACATCTTGGTTTTCTCCTTCAGATCTCCATCTGTATCATTGGTTTCACCTTGACTTGCCAATTGTTGAATGTGCTCTTTTCTCTTTTTCATAGAGAGACTCAGTTTCCCTTTTAGTTCATTTATGAAATCATTAGCCTGTTTGAGTCTTTCTTTCAATTCATTGACTTCAGAATTTGACTGCTCAAGATCATCAAGGGCAGTCTTGAGTTGCTCCCTTATACCATATACATCCATTTGAATTCCTAGATCTTCCTCAAGCTATTAGGCTCTGTTAGGAGGAACTTGGCTCTGATACCAATTGTTGATAACTAAGAGGGGGGGTGGTGAATCAATTATCCTAATAATTTTAGCTTTTTGAACTTTCTTAATAATTAATGCAACATAAATTTAAATAAGAAAACATAACAATAAAATGGAAATACACATGACATAATATTTTTTGACGTGGAAACCCTATTAAGGGAGAAAACCATGGGGTGATTAACCCAAGAATGTGTTCTCTATTAGAAGAATAGAAATACAAAATGGCAATTGCCAATTAGGGCTCACTGCCTGAGCACACTGCTCACAAGAGGCTCACTGCCTATAAGAGACTCACTGTCTACAAGATGTAAGAAGAATAACAAGATCCTTGAACTGATGAGAAGCATCCACATATGCTGAGGTTTAGTTCCGGTTTAGGCTCAATACATTGATCTGCTGCACTTCATCCTTCCTCTTCCTATGTGCTACTATCCTTTTACATACTGAACCTTCCTTACTGCTTTTACTCTGCTCTTTTGCTTTTCTTTGCACTACACCACTTACACACAACACACACCTTCACATCTAAATCCATCTTGTATATATATCTGCACAAGTGATTTCAACACTTTTCTAGTCGGCATCCAGAATAGTCAATATTATCTCAAACTTTAGTCTGTCGGCTAAATCCTTGCTTACCAAGTAATGCAGATAAAAGATATACTTGTAGAAGTCATCAATCATGTTGGCCAATCATAACTTATGCCTTAATAATCTTTACCATCATCAGTAACACATCCGGAATAATGTCTGATGTTCTACCAGTCAGTTCTTCCTCTTTTCACAATGCCAATCAGGAACCCGACACTCAAGTATTCATATCTTTTTCTTCATCTATCACCAGAGGCTAAATCCTTGGAATCTATCAATCAAGGTAGTTCTCTTGACTTCCCCAAATCTGCACTTCACCAAGATACTTCCTCTGAAAGATCTGGACCTGACTGTCGGGCCTCGCCACATACTCTGTTCTTGCTTACCGAACCACAACATTCTTCAATCTGTCTTCTGGTATAGACACACCATGTCATGCGGATGTGTGGGATGAACTTTGTTGCCATCAATGACAACAATCATGAAGCTCCAATGTGTCTCTTGCCAACAGGGACAAGGCACATGAGAGGAAAGGCGACCATGGTGAGTTTGACAAATTATGGATAGATCCCTTCCAAATTTCTGAGATATTAGGAGACAACACTTACAAGCTTAGAAATTTGACAGGTGAGGATGTTCCATTACCAGTTAATGGACAGTTCCTTAAACATTATTTCCAAGCTTGAGTTAGCTTCATGACAGTCATGTGTATCATAGTGTGTATATATGTATAGTTGTTTGTACAGTTTTGTTTTGGGTTTTTGTTTTGTTTGCTTGTTGAGTTTCTATTTTGGTTAGTCAAGATGATGCAGCTCATCACCATAGAAGATAAATAAATTTTTAGGATTCAAGTGATGAGAACAAATTTATATATAGGTTATGACTTATTCTGAGAAGTACTTGTGATCAGGTTTGTGATATCTTTTCATCAGGGTGCCTTGTCTTGACCAAAGTGATTCTTTCACAATGACTCACCTAACAGCCTTGGGTTTGTTGAACACACAAGTATAGGTGTTAAGTAAAAAATCTAAAGGGACTCCCTTGCTACCAATACAATCTCCAACCTAAATCAGCAAGTGACCATACCTTGCACACTGAGTTTACATGATGACATCAAATATATAAAGCATATGAAATATTGAAAATCCAAAAAAAAAATAATAAAATTAGGCCATCTAAATAACTCTACTGGGGCTATAGACGCCTGCTGGTAGTGGGGCTCTACTTAGGGAGATTGTATAGATAACCTTGTTGGGGCTATGGATGCCTGCTGGCAGTAAGGCTCTATCCAGGTCGGCTATGAGGGATGCTCCCAAACTATGTAGCTTAACATCAGTTACTCATGTTTTCAACTTGCTTTCAAGATGAGGATAATTAATCATTTGCACACATCTGATCCTTTGTTAGCATAGTTGCCATGATGAAACTTTGTCATATAGAAACATTATGATGCTTATAGTTAGAAAGAGTTAGAATACTATATATAAATATGATCACCTCACTTGAATCATTAGAATTTTATTGTTCTCTTTGGTGGCGAGTTGTTGTGTGGTTACACAACACGCTCCATTTTGACTTGACAAAACAGGGACCCAACTTTTTTCTTGGCTTGGCTTCTGTTTCTTCCTACTTTTCAGCGGTTTGGTAAAAGTAAGTCATGCAGATGATCCTGCATAAGGGAGCTGGGTAGATTATCATGATAAGGTCAATTTGTCAAAGTTAGTATTTCATGTCTATAACATCGTGGTTGGAAAGAGTATAAAATTTCATGCAGGTTTGCCTTTTGGATCACCCTGATATTCCTTAAGGAACGAAAGTTGTTTCAAGTCAAAGTGCTGGTCAAACCTGATATTCCGAGGAGGGTCATATTTCTTAATATCAGTCATCTTACGAAAGATCACCCTGATCCAATTTTATCACCTGATAAATAATTTGGTTTGGTCATCCGGACGTCAATTTTACGTGATAGTGGTATTTACTCGTCAAACAAATTCATATATTTGTGGGGGTCATCTTTCGAACATCACCTGATATTTTGAATATCACTCGATATTCCAAATATCACCCATTCGCAAAATATCACCCTAGAGCCAATATGCCGATGACGTCATCCAATCCTGATGAACAAAGAAAATCACCTGACGGTGACATCATCATCCTTTTTACCTCGCGGAGGTATATTTCCAATGATCACCCCTTTTACATAGCATGGCAGTGATGTCATCCTGATCTTATGAAAGAGGGTCACTTTAATCTTGAGGGGTGATATTCCAAATATCACCTAATATTTGAATATCACCCGATATTTCAAATATCACCTGATTTTCAGAATATCACCTAATATTCTGACGATCACCCCCTCATCTTGCCTAATGACATTAAATGCACATAAATGTAGTTGGTGGACTCCCGCCGATTGCAAACATGATCTAAACACCTGGCAATGCCCATAGATTTATGACATAAGATCAATGGTTATAGTCAAATTTGCCTTATGTTGCCCTAATTTGCCCTAATTTACCCTAGGAATGAGATTAAAAGTGAATTCACAGTCATTTTACATTTACCTTGTGATAAAATGAGTTTTACAGAGCCTAGAGCTTTCAAATTCTCATACAACCTACCTATAGACACACACGACTTGCAGCAGAACATGACACGTGATTATCGCTGGTATCTGAATCTCTTTCATATAATCATCAGCATAATCAAGGAGATAAGCGTTATCAAGTAAGTAATTAAAACCCTCCTACTGTCAGTTTTTGCATGTCCAGGTAGTGTGCTTTTCCACTGGTTTGAAGTTATATGTTAAGCATATTATGATGAAGTGATGATTAATGAATATAATGTGCATCATGCTGTGAAGATATAATGTTGTATGCATGTATGTGAAGTATTGTATGGTAAGGTTGGTCCCGTTTATTGTAGGAAATCATGGCAGACAAGAGGTTGAACAAGTCTGAAGCTAAATTTCTTAAACCTATGTTTGCTCAACCTGAGGGTATACGGTTCAAATATGGCATCATCACAGATACACACCAGGGAAACACAGATCTGGTTGCATGGTCATCTAGAATGCATGATGACAAGAATAATACCCTGTTGGATGCTATTTTTGTGTCAGTAATGTGGACTGCGGCCGGATTTCCTTATTCTATGGATGCTCTAGAGTTGATTATTGAATGTGCCAGAAACTACAACCCACAGACAAGGAGAATAGAAAAACATGGCCAGGTTTATGCAGATCTGTCCATCAAGGGGATTGCAACCACTTTTAATTTTCCATTGGGAAAGAAAGTTGTCAGCATGGATTTGAAGAAATTGCAAGTTGAATATGAAAATAACAAGACAGTTGCTAGGAAGAAGATGTATCAATGTAGGGCGAAGAACAGTTCTTACACTCCCTCCACCAAATTACCAGTGCACCTGTATAAGTTTGATTTTGATGACGAATACTAATATATGATAGCCCTACTCAGCAGAGTGATAGGCTAGCCTGATGTTGGAAGTTTCAAAGATTAGATGTATGGGGTTATCCTGATGTGTCTTTATACAAAGAACAGGCCATTATGGGCTGATAAGTGATGCCCTAAATGAGCAGCTCATGAACCTAGGAGGCCTAGAGTGTTTATTTTATATGACTTGATATGTGGTGTACTCATGTGCTTATAAAGGTACATTCAATGCACTTACAACAGTAGGAAGGATCGGTGGCAGTACAAATGATGCACACATATGGGATCATTATCCCCAACTACAAAGACAAAATTATCTTCAAGATTACAAATTAGTGAATGATGCATTTTCTATGCATCTAGTAAGGACAATGGAGGAAGATAGGACTAAAAGACTAAGCATGGAAGCTCAAGAAGTCATATACAAGCATGGTGCTTGGTTTATATAATATACCAACTTCTCTTACATCAGAATAGAGGGCTTTGCAGGATAGCCCCTCATGCTCCCAAGATATCCCACTGATGCAGTTGTTTTGATGGAGTTCATGAGATAGATATCCACAATACTAGATGCTTACAAAGAGAATAATAAGATTCCACCAGTATTGTTTCCAGTAACAATGGGTTGGTACATATGCCAAGATTCTGAAAACATCAAGAAGGCCATAGCTAGTTTGGACATGATGAAATTACAGCCATTCCCATTGGCAAGATCATATGACCCATATGGGAGGATGCAGAAAATCATGGGGAAGCCCATCCATCAGAAGCACTTGGAGGATTTCTGGACAGATTGTGAGGATGAGGCCGAGGCTAGAAGAAGAAAATATCAGAGGCTAACTTTCAACCAGATCAAAACATTTGATTGTATTCCAGTGCCTGCGCAATTAAAAAGGGATGATGGCAAAATAATAGAAGATGAATATGAAGAAAAGAAGATATATAATGACACAATCTCAGCGCCTGATGTTACACAGCCTGAGGATATCTCATTAGACCAATTTACAGGTAGGATGCTACAGCTAACCTAGTCTTGGGTAAATGAACAAATAAATGCATTAAAGAAGGGAGTAGCCCTTACAATTGACAATAAGAAGAAGAGACAGGAGATTCCTGACAATGAATATGATGACTTTCTGATAGAAAAGAGGAAATCTAAAGGAGAAAGAATGCCGCCTCAAGAACAAAGCAAGAGAACCCCTAGAGGTAAGAAAATTGATGCCGAACCTAAAGGGGTAATAGTTGAAAGAATAGTTATATCAGTAGAGGATGCATCCGCATCACGGTAGGAAACAACCTCATAAGCACCGCCTCACATGGATAAACAAAAGGCTAAAAAGATCCAAAGGCTAGCTGTGGAAGCTACTGAAACATATGAGGAGGGTCAAGCATCACAAAAGAAAATGGAAAAGGATGTTCCTCTTGATGAAGAGCCTGAAGAGGAAGACCCTATGCCCCTCATTAGAAAAAGAAAAGCACCTCAGGTGATGGCATCCACACCTAAGAAATTGAGAACATCCATGAGACGTGAAATAAAGCATGACCCCATAGTATTGAGGGGAGCTATTGGTGAAGTATTCATAAATGAATTGCAACATAACGTGCCACTTCGCACCATTGTTTAGTTCAAGACTGACCAAGCTGAAGAACAAATGAAAGAAGCCTCTAGGCCAATTCAAAGTGGTCTTGTCTCACTAGAAGAGACAGTTGACTTATCTGATGATGAGGTAGTAAAAGATGCAACCTCTCAACAAATGGAAACCCTTGCTGCTAACACCTGCATAACTCCACAAGGAACTCCATCAGTACAGGTGGATGTGAAGAACTAAAGCAAGTGGAACAGGAAAAGGAAAGGAACCCAGAAAGGATTGCACAACAAATAGGTCTTGACAAATTAGTTGATGAGGTGACTAGCCCTGTAGTGATCGACCTAACACACAGGGAGGACACAAGTCCTCAACATCAAGAAGGTGCACCTGAGAGAATAGAAAATGTTGAAGAAGTCAAGGTGATAGAAGTGAAGAGTAACGCTCCAGGTGTTGGTTTTTCTTCTGAATCAGCATTAGGGTTTGCCAGTTCTAATGCACAGGCAGATTCAGCCAACTGAATACAGGAGGTTGCGTGAGCTCCTCCCCTTCACTTCTGGTTCTGCCGCACCAAGGGGGGTTTCCCTACTTGATAAAAGTATAACCTTGACTAGCTCAATGACAGAAAGATTTAACTTGACAGCAACAGGCAGAATACCCTCATGTAAGGACCAAGATTTGTATAACAAATCACAAGGTTGGCAACATTCTTGGACATAATGTCTGGTTGGGTATGAGAGCATGCATGGATCCTAATCCTACTCCTACAACTAACAAGTGGAAGGATGAAATGGTTTGAAATGGTGCTTGGAGGGATGGGACTTTCCTAGACCCATTGAACAGACAGATTCCCAAACCAGTGCCTTATCTGGGCAGCAGAGTCATATCTAAGACTGTAAATGTCTCCCCATGACAACATAAATTCATATCCAGAGGACCTAAGAATAATGCTACTGCCTAACAACAACATGTCCAAGAAAGAGTATCATTAGCGATCATACTTAACAGATCCTATGATGCAATCTATTTTCCTTTGTATCTGATCAAAAGCCTATTTAACCACTCCTTGAGCAGACGCAATAAATCAAACACACAGTATACATATACTGAAAAACTTGGAAGCCTTTGACAACCTTGTTTGAAAGGAAAACAAATGACATACAGGAGACAATCAGAAACAATACACACACAGGTGTTTTTCATTTAGAATCAATCTGCATAGAAGGTCATCACAGAGAAAATCATCATTTACAATCCAAGATAGATTAGTACACCAGACTAAGGACCGAGTCTGTAGCAAAAAATGCCTTTCAAAATGTGAACACCTTATGTTCAGAGTCAGAGCAGAAAGCCCAAAAACATCCCTTTCCCAAAATGTAACACAGCCAGACCATTTATATAGAATCGTGTACATTCAGCAATTAATTACATGGCCAGAAGTCAAAAATTTGCCAGATACATTCACTCTAAGGAAAATGGCCTGCAAAGAATAAGCGCAGCAGGGGACAAAACATGGAGAAGCAGGAAAAGGACAAGGGGTAGATGAGCTCGAGCCTTGTGCCACTGTCAGAGAATTTTCTTGCCATAAATTAGATACATGGCCGTTCAACCATTCGCCCATGCCTCTGCAAATCACCATTGATGGCTCAACCACCCATATCTTCTCCTGGAAACAGTCGCACAACTTAAATGGAAATTTCCCGCTCAAAACGTGCCTGAAGCCACAAAGGAAACTCATACTCCATCTTTAAAACATGGCCGTCGACCCTTCCATCGCTTGAAAATCGATGGCACCAAATCCACGTTGAAAAGTCACTATCCTACGAAAATGTGCCACGTAGGCACCTTGAAAATGCATGTTTTGCCTTGCATATCATGCCATCGGCGTGACCAAGACCATCGGGAAGACCTTCACATCTGCATAAATCAATATCCCACATTCGTCCTGCAGAGACCATTTTATCATTTTAAAAACATGGCCGCATGGATACTAAGTGTCGAGCGTTTTGCCGCGCTCGACACACGACCCTTCACCCACAGCCCATCGCCATGACATATACCATCGGCCTTCCTCAAAAATCTCCTGCCGATCACAACGGTCTCGCCGATGCCTATCGTAATCCCCTGTTGGCCAGACTCCCCACTCCCATCGGCGAGATCAACACTATCGGAGCAACTGAACACTTCTTTGCCGACCTCAAGAGTCTTACCGATAACACCCAGGCCTCCCACCTCCGTCGGTGTGACTTACACCGTCGGAGCAACACCTCAAACCTACGCCGACTCCAAAAGTCACGCCGACGCCCATAGGCTAATTACCGCCTATCGGCCAGACCCATGCCATCGGCTCAATCAAAAACTCCCTCGCCGACATCACATGTTACGCCAATATAGCTCCATCGGCCAGAGTACCCCTGTCGGCCCAACTCTCCACACTCGCCGATGGCAACTCCATCGGCCAGACCTGCGCCATCGGCCAACAATCTGCCCGTTCACCCGATAGCCAAAGTCTTGGCGATAGCACCCCAAAACCCTCGTCGGCGAGACCCAGTCCGTCGGCAAGCCACAAAACACCTTCGCCGATAGGTAAAGTCTCAGCGATAGAAGATAACACGCCATTGGTACCAAAAAGATCGCCAAGACACATGCAAACTCATGCTGATGGAGAAAACAAGAAGACCACCTCCTTCAAGAAAGATGATGTGGATGTTACAAAACACTGAAGGGGTGCCAAAACTGGAAAATTTTTTGGATTTTTTGGGATGGTGCCTGCATAAAAACTGCTCAAGAACTGACAGTCAATTCAGGCACCAACACCAGGTATGGTCCAACAACAACAAGATGTATCTGATGAGCCCAAGATTGTAGAAGTCCAAGAAAAGGGAGGGAATGACAAGACCACATCAAGTGAAGATGTCCCCCGGACTCAAGAAACCTCAGATAATAAGGCTACATTAGGTTAGGATGACCTAAAAACTCAAAAGGTGGATACTACAGGTGCGGAGCATAATGTGATACAAGATCAGGTAGATGCACGTAAGGCAAATACCCTGACATCCATTGATGCAAATGTGCCTCATAATGAGGAAATTACCAAAGGGGATGAAACAAAAAAGGATGAAGTACAGGACCAAGTACAGGATCATCATGTGGATGCATTGCAAGATCCTCCACCACAAGAAAGTTCCTCAACTGGAGGAAGTACCCCAAGATCACCCTCATGAAGAACATCATGAGGAAGAAATAAGGAAGTCACCATCTCCATCAAAAATAGATGCAGTTACTAGAGAACAGGGTGATCATGATGATGATGATGGATGACAAGGATCCGGAGACCAAGTTCCTCTATGGCTTGAGAAAGAAATAGGTATGGAATCAGGTTTTGAAATCCAAGAGTTTGATCTATCAACACTATTTTCAGAGACCATCATGAAGCTGAAGAGGAAGGCCGGGTTAACCTTGGCCATAAGAAGAGATCCTGCTATGGGTAGAAGGACTGCCCAGGTAGCACTCCCCACCATTGAGAAAGAAAAAGGCAAGATCAATCTGGAAGAATTCTAGATTACCACAGTAGATTTAGGGTTTGCCAATGAAGACCAGGTTGGTCAAGAGGGGAAAGACATAATAGATTCTTTAACCCAAAGGCTGAAGAAAGAGAAGAAGAAGAATAAGTAGCATAAAGAGCACATTGCTCAGCTGCATATCTACATAAAAGGGTTAATTAACCCTGATGATACTTCAAATTCAGAGGCAATCCCATTGACTACAATTTCTCAGGAAGAGGTCAATAAGTTGGACCTTATGAAGCACAAATCAGTAATAATGAGAAAGTGGATGTTATCCGCATTCACAGGAGCTGAAGAAGTAGTGAAGGCCTCTTTGCAGAGGTGGAATTCTCTAAGTATCTCCAGAAGGAAGGTTGATAAATTACAAATGGAGGCCGGAAGAAGGTCATTCCAATTAGAGAAAGCCTCTAGTGCTTTGAATGAAATAAAGAGGATAAATCCTCAGGTCTTAATAAGCAACCAAGTGCTAGATAATAACACAGCCATGCTGGTAGATATCTGGTATAAAGATATCAGGTTTGAAAATGATGTATTAAAGAGATGCAACAATAAATTGAGAGATATCAGTATGAAGCTACATGACATGATGTCGTATGAGGTAGAAGTCCTGGAGGCTTTAGAGGGAAAAGTAGAAGGAAAGATTGAAAAGCAAGACACGGACTTTTCCATGAAAGTGCTGCATAATAATTTCCTGCCGATGGCTGATGACCCTCTTAACCACTTGATAGAAGAAGCGATGAATAAGATCATGAGGATCAAGGTCAAGGTGGAAAGTTACAATGAAACATTGAGTAGCAGAAAGAATAAATTGGAAACCCTTAGGGATAAGTTCCGAGTGCATAAGCATGCCGTCAGCAAAGACAAAACTTAGGATGGCAGGGAAGTTGAAAGAACAGTGGAAGCATATGAAAATATTAGGACAACCATGCAGGTCCATATACAAGGAGACATTCATCAGGATGATGAAGACATAGAAAGTGATGATCATGATGATCATAGGGATGAAGAAGAGGAACTTGGTTGGTAGATGAAGATGCACTACAAAGGGAAATATCTGTATCAGGTACTTAGCAGAAAATAATTGATGCAGAGGAAATGCAACAGAAGCTTACAAATGGGAAGGAGGAGTCATTAACACAACCAGCATGCTAAGATCCTGGACAAGCAGTATGTAATACCTATCCGCTTAACATCATCATCATATTTCTTGCTAACATAGACAGCATCATCATATTTCGAAGAGGGATGAAATATCCTCCTGCTAACTACTGTTCACTTCCTTATTGCCTTTCGCCTTTCGTCTGTCAGCAGCATCATGATACTCGGCGAACACAATTATCCTCCTGATGATCACTATTCACTTAGCGCCAAACTCTATCGGCAGCATCATGATGTTTAGCATCATCATCACCCTTCGTTAGTAGGATATGAAATATCCGGTTCCTCTCATATATCTTGATGACGATATTCCTTATGCACCTTTTCTTCGATGCTTACGTCACCCTGATATCGACCTTCTTTAAACAAATAGCATCAGGATATGACTTATCAGGTCATATTGAAACATCCTGATGATGTTAACCAAACTTTATGCCGATGACTTACGCCGATGCCAAAACACTTAGCGATAGCAGGATAAACTTGCATAGGGTGATATTCGCAATATCCTGATGACGATGACGTCACTTGCACCCGATGATGATGTCAATGCACCTGATGATGATGTCAACAGGATATAAGACACTTATATCCTCCGCAACATGATAATGAATATCCGGTGATCTTTTCAATATCCTGATGATGACCTCTCCGGTCCTTAGCCAAAAAGTGAACTTTCACTCCTGCATGCGATAGTGATATGCGGACGATGGATACACACGAAAGATGATCCTGACGATGATATACACACTGAGTATATATCCGACTTATATCATCCTGATGCACTTGAAACATGCAATTTTTGCCAACTTCAGAACCTGATCCTGATAGCGATATACTCGCAGATGTCGATGCGATTCACTCCATCTGGAAAAGCACATGCAGATCCCTGTATATCCGTCAGCTGCATGCAAACTCACAGAACCGCACAATTTTACAAAGAAAACATGATGATCGGGCCGGATCACCTTCAGATCAAAACTTAACAGTTTATCTTCCTAAACCCTAGCACATGAGGATGCTAGGTTGATTCATAGCATGCTACCAATCGATCTCCCACACAATGAAATGCATAAACAAAAAACTAAAATACAACCTAAACTAACATGCATGACCATTCCACCGATTCACAGAATCAACCGGTGGAAGGGTTGAAAGAATCCATTAACTTGTAATCAGAACAGAAATCAAAACATAAACAGCTGATAAACCAGATAATGCAATTGATGAGATCTTATTTAGATGAAACACAAATGTCCTGTTTCTACAATACTATCGAACAACAATGTTTCACAATGTCTGACCTGATCTCTGGATCTCACTCAATCACCAGTACAACATAACATAACTACTACTCTCTGATCTCAAACCCTAACTGATCTGAGTTATTTATAGCAATATCCTACGAGTACTACCAACTCGATTCCCAGCGGCTGGGAGCTTCCAAGCGGCTGGGAGAAGACAGCTCAGACTACCTGATCACGAGCTCTAACTGCCTGCACACTCTCCTAGGCTGATCTAATACATACGCATTGGTCCAATGGACCTTATTACATCATGAAGTCAAACATGCTAAAAATAGACTAATGCCCTATCATGCGGACAATGAACCTATATCCTGTCTTGTAGGGGTGCTCCTGCACCATACTCCCCAGAAGAAGAAATCTCAAGTCCACTTGAGATGAGAGTATGAAGATCTGCACCATGTTTCTGGATCTGCTCTTCAGTCATCCAGACTGCTTCAGAATTAGGTTTTCCCTTCCAAGAGACTAGATACTCCAAGTACTATTTGTTTTGGGTCTGTTTGACCACTCTGGTGTCCAAAACCTTCTGCAATTGTGGAGGATCATGCTTGGGAATGTTATCATGGACTGTATCCTGTAGGAGTTCCTGATCTACATCTGGATAAGACTTGTATGGAGTTAAATCACATACATTGAATATAGGGGACAAACCAAGATCAGGGGGGAGTTGTATCTCATAAGCATTCTGTCCATGCTTGTGCAAGATCTGACATGGTCCAACTTTTCTCTGCATAAGTTTAGTATATTTTCCCTTAGGAAGTCTGTCCTTCTTCAAATGAACCCATACCAAATCTCCAACATCAAACTGAACATCCTTCTTCTTTTTATCAGCATATTCCTTATACTTCAAGGTGGTTTGTTGTAGTTGGGTCTTGACTTGATCATGAACCTCTTTGATGGCTTTTGCAAAAGCTTCTCCTTCTGCACTAACAGGGTCTACTGTAGGTAGATCTCTCAATTCCAAAATTCCTCTTGGATGCACACCATAAATTATCAAAAATCCATCTTGGATAAAAAATTTAGAGAATTCAGCATGATATTTCTCTCCAAAAGAAGTACATACATGATATATCTCCCCAAAATCTTCATCAGTCTCATACATGGTCTTTAGTGAATCAATGCCAACACTTTCTAACTGAATTTGGTTGACTGTTAGAACTCTCCTGCTCAAAGCATCTGCAACTTTATTCTTGACTCCTTTCTTATGCTTCAATGTAAAAGTAAACGCTTGTAAGGTTTCTACCCATTTCATGTGTCTGTGGTTCAGCTTTTCCTGGCTGTTTATGAAACTTAGAGCCTGGTTATCTGTGAATACTATGAATTCCTTTGGCATCAAGTAATGCCTCCATTTCTTGAGTGACTGGACTAAAGCATACATTTCCAAATCATATGAGGAATACCTCTTTTTAGCATCATTGAGCTTCTCACTGAAAAATGCAATAGGTCTCCCTTCTTGGCTGAGTACTGCTCCAATGGCCATGTGACTGGCATCACATTCCACCTGAAAGATTTTGTTAAAGTCTGGAAGTGCAAGGACTGGCTGCTGTGCCACCTTCTTCTTCAATGTTTCAAAAGAATTATCTGCTCTTTGAGTCCAAACAAATCTGCACTTCTGTCCTCCTTTGATGGTATCAAGCATGGGTGCACAAATATGACTAAACCCTCTTATAAACTTCCTGTAGAAGGTTGCTAACCCATGGAAACTTCTGACATCATTCATAGTCTTTGGGGTTGGCCAAGACAATATGGCACTTACCTTCTCCTTATCCATTTGTAACTTTCCTTGTGAAATGACAAAACCCAAATATGTGATCTCCTCTTGCATGAACAAACACTTGTCTAAATTTATCATTAGCTGCTCTTCATGTAACCTCTTAAGAACCAAATCTATGTGTCTGAGATGTTCTTCTTTTGTGTTGCTGAAAATCAGAATGTCATCTAGATATACTATGACAAACTTACCAATGAACTCTTTCAAAACCTCATTCATCAACCTCATAAAAGTACTAGGTGCATTAGATAAACCAAAAGGCATAACCTTCCACTCATATAACCCTTCATTAGTTTTGAATGCTATTTTCCATTCATCTCCTAGCCTAATCCTGATCTGATGATATCCACTCTTTAGATCTATTTTTGTAAAATACTTAGCACCTCCCAAACAGTCAAGTAAATCCTCTATCCTAGGGATTGGAAACCTATACCTGATTGTGATCTTGTTAATAGCTCTGGAATCTGTGCAAAGCCTCCAAGTACCTTCCTTCTTTGGTGCTAGTATAGCTGGTACTGCACATGGACTTAAACTTTTCCCAATCAGACCTGAATCTAATAATTCTTCAATTTATCTGGCTACTTCTGCATTCTGTTCTGGAGTTAGCTTATAGGCTGCTTTGTTTGGAAGTGTTGACCCTGGAATTAAGTCTATGCAGTGACTAATATCCCTGACAGGTGGTAGGGATCTTGGCATTCCCTCTGAGATGATACCTTTGTACTTATCCAATAGCTCTTGGATAGCTGAGTCTATGAACCTTTGCTTTTTCTCTTCCTTGACTTCTTGCTGCTGTTCTTTATTCACCCTCATACATGGGATTAGGGCATATGCAACTGCACCTTCTGCTGCTACTTCTTTCATGAACTGTTTACCTTCCATCAACATTACCTTCACCTCTTTTCCTTTAGATTTCTCCTCCTTCTCCATCAATGGTAGTAACTTTATAACCTTACCATCTTTAGTGATTGTATAGGTGTTTCTAACACCATCATGTTGTGCCTTCAAATCATACTGCCATGGTCTACCAAATAAAAGATTGCAAGCATCCATCATGGTAATGTCAAACAACAACTTATCCTTATATGCTCCAACCTGAAATTCTACCCAAGCCTGCTCTTCTACAATTGTCTGCTGACCTTGGGTAAGCCATGAGACTTTATATGGGGATGGGTGAGGCAATCTCCTAAGCTTAAGCTTTGTCACCATTTCTTCAGACACAAAATTTTTAGTAGAACCAGAATCAATCAAAACTTTACATGCCTTACCTCCTGCTTTGCAAATAGTCCTGAAAAGAGACTTTCTTTGAGGGGATTCTTTGTCAGGTACCTTCATGGTAGTCACTGTTCTTTTCATCATTAGAGACTCTCCACTTTCTGGGTATCCATAATTATCAGGAGCATTCACACTCTGAAAAGCATTAGAGCCTGTCATACTTCGATTATCAGGTTCTTGGATCAGATTTGTTCTCCTTTCTCCTATTGAGCTTGTGGACTTTTCTGGACATCTGCTGGCTATATGGCCTTCTTTGTTACAGTTATAACATCTGATGGATCCTCTGCCCTGGGATCTTCCTCTGAAAGGTCTTCTACCTCTGAAGTCTCCTTGCTGACTATAATTTTCCCCCTGGTTCTGACTATTGTTTCCCTTACTATTGTCATGACTGGATTCTCCTTGATATCCATGTCCATGTCCTCTACCTCTAAAAGGACCTCTTCCACCCCTTTGTTGTCTTCCTCTTCCTCTATTGTGTTGTTCTTGTTTTCTCTTTAACTTCTCTTCCACTTTCAATGCCAACTGAAAGCATTTCTGAACTATATCTGGATTATGCAGACTTAAATCTTCCTGAATGTTGAACCTCAATCCATTAAGGTATCTAGCTACCTTCTCTTCTTCACTTTCCTTTACCTTTGTTTTCATACAAAGTTTCATGAATTCTTCTATATATGAGCTGACATCTAGCTCCTTCTGCTTCAGGTTTTGCTTCCTCTTGTGTAATTGGATACTGTAATCCAATGGGACATAAGCTTCCTTTACTAATGCCATCATTTTCTTCCATGTAGTGACTCTACGCTTTCCTTCCTGTACTCTATCATCTTGGACAAAATTCCACCATGTCAAGGCAGCTTCTTTCATTTTTGACTGGGCTATTTTCACCCTCTGTTGTTCTGGTATCTCCTCTGTTTCAAAGAAATTGTTCAAGGAGTCTATCCACTCCATCACTGAATCAGGTTCCATCTTTCCTGTAAACACTGGCAAATCCAATTTCACATCCATGGTTCTCCTCTCCATGGCCTTGAGGGCGTTCAACATTGGTCTCTGGTCTGCAGGAACGACCTCCTCGTTCCAACTAGGGATCTCTTCTTCTTCCCTATCTTCTTCTCTACCAGAACCTACTCTGTTCCTCAAATTCTCTAACTCATCCTTCAATTCCTGATTCTGAGCCTTCACAGCCTTGCTCTCGGCAATCTGTTTCTTTACCAGAACTGCCAACTCAACGTTGGTCATCCTTGCCGGAATCTCAGATGTTCCTTCTTCATCTGACATCCTGCTATATCCTGATCTTTTCCAGAAGATCCTTCCTTTGCTCTGATACCACTATGATGCAGAGGAAATGCAACAGAAGCTTACAAATGGGAAGGAGGAGTCATTAACACAACCAGCATGCTAAGATCCTGGACAAGCAGTATGTAATACCTATCGGCTTAACATCATCATCATATTTCTTGCTAACACAGACAGCATCATCATATTTCGAAGAGGCATGAAATATCCTCCTGCTAACTACTGTTCACTTCCTTATCGCCTTTCGCCTTTCGTCTGTCAGCAGCATCATGATACTCGGTGAACACAATTATCCTCCTGATGATCACTATTCACTTAGCGCCAAACTCTATCGGCAGCATCATGATGTTTAGCATCATCATCACCCTTTGTCAGTAGGATATGAAATATCCAGTTCCTCTCATATATCTTGATGACGATATTCCTTATGCACCTTTTCTTCGATGCTTACGTCACCCTGATATCGACCTTCTTTAAACAAACAGCATCAGGATATGACTTATCAGGTCATATTGAAACATCCTGATGATGTTAACCAAACTTTATGCCGATGACTTACGACGATGCCAAAACACTTAGCGACAGCAGGATAAACTTGCATAGGGTGATATTCGCAATATCCTGATGACGATGACGTCACTTGCACCCGATGATGATGTCAATGCACCTGATGATGATGTCAACAGGATATAAGACACTTATATCCTCCGCAACATGATAATGAATATCCGGTGATCTTTTCAATATCCTGATGATGACCTCTCCGGTCCTTAGCCAAAAAGTGAACTTTCACTCCTGCATGCGATAGCGATATGCGGACGATGGATACACACGAAAGATGATCCTGACGATGATATACACACTGAGTATATATCCAACTTATATCATCCTGATGCACTTGAAACATGCAATTTTTGCCAACTTCAGAACCTGATCCTGATAGCGATATACTCGCAGATGTCGATGCGATTCACTCCATCTGGAAAAGCACATGCAGATCCCTGTATATCCGTCAGCTGCATGCAAACTCACAGAACCGCACAATTTTACAAAGAAAACATGATGATCGGGCCGGATCACCTTCAGATCAAAACTTAACAGTTTATCTTCCTAAACCCTAGCACATGAGGATGCTAGGTTGATTCATAGCATGCTACCAATCGATCTCCCACACAATGAAATGCATAAACAGAAAACTAAAATACAACCTAAACTAACATGCATGACCATTCCACCGATTCACAGAATCAACCGGTGGAAGGGTTGAAAGAATCCGTTAACCTATAATCAGAACATAAATCAAAACATAAACAGCTGATAAACCAGATAATGCAATTGATGAGATCTTATTTAGATGAAACACAAATGTCCTGTTTCTACAATACTATCGAACAACAATGTTTCACAATGTCTGGCCTGATCTCTGGATCTCACTCAATCACCAGTACAACATAACATAACTACTACTCTCTGATCTCAAACCCTAACTGATCTAAGTTATTTATAGCAATATCCTACGAGTACTACCAACTCGATTCCCAGCGGCTGGGAGCTTCCAAGCGGCTGGGAGCTTCCAAGCGGCTGGGAGAAGACAGCTCAGACTACCTGATCACGAGCTCTAACTGCCTGTACACTCTCCTAGGCTGATCTAATACATACGCATTGGTCCAATGGACCTTATTACATCATGAAGTCAAACATGCTAAAAATAGACTAATGTCCTGTCATGCGGACAATGAACCTATATCCTGTCTTGTAGGGGTGCTCCTGCACCAATAATCTACCTTGATGGTTGCCAGCTGGCAACCTGTGCCACAAGATACATTTGACTAAGTCAAAGGAGAATATGCACCATTGATTTTACTAGATAAATCTTGATTGTAGATCATGTGTAACCGCCCCCTCACCTTATTCTATAAAAGGTGCAGGGATGCTTTGTTTTAGACATTGGAAGCTTAATTGAAATTTGTTTGTTGAAATATTTAGGGCCTATTTCAAAGTTATTGTAAGCATACATATTTTCACATACTTAATGAAAGAGAAGACCTGTTTGATTACAAATCATTGTAAATTCTGAGTAATCTGTGTTTGAATCCTTGATATATGCTTTGATTTGCTGCATCCCTTGGAGTGCTCATCAGTCTGCATATATTGTTTTCATTCCTCATCCTTTGAAGTTTGCATCATTTATATCTAGCTGTGGAACATCCTAGTGAAAATATGGTTTGATTTCTTCCTTCTCATGACTATATCAAATGTGTATGTGGCTCAATAGCTAAAGATTCATCATAATTTGAAGTATTTGTTTACATTTCTTTTAATTTCAAAACAATTCACTATCACAATTGCAGAATAATAGATAATCAGAAGCAAAATGTATGAAATATGTAGACATCTCATAGATACTTGAAGATTTATAGCATATTTCAAGTTAAAGCATGGACAATTGACAAATATAATGCAAAGATTTGAGTATAAATGCACTATTTGTGGAAATATCCTATGTAGATAACCTTCTGTGTAGCATCTTTATAGAAACAGAAACTTGCTGATGATCAAACGTAAGGCCCCTGAATGAAAACAACAACTCACATCAACCACTGAGTAACGTCAGTTGATTAAGAACTAATCTACGGAGAGTTGGGATCATGCATTCTTTGAATTCATCGTATCTTTCAAGATGAGTAAAGGTTGATGTGTAACTTTTACTCTATGTTTGTTTATGACTAACATCATGATCAACAATGAGGTGGTGGATGAAGCATCTTAGAAGAGAGGGACGCTGATGAAGAGAGGATGGAAAGATTGCTGAGGGCAGTCAAGGGTGAAGGAACCAAGGTGAAGATGGAACTTCTAGTATATGCATGTAGTTTGAATGGTGAAGAACTCCTTGATTGGATAGGGGAGTTGGACAATTACTTTGAGTTTGAGGAGGTACCTTAAGAGCAGCAAGTAATGTTGGTTAGTACCAAGTTGAAAGGTCATGCATTCCTATGGTGGGATCATGTTTAGGAATAAAGGAGAAAGAAAGGAAAATCCAAGATTTCTTCTTGGCATAGGATGATTTCCAAGTTGAAGGGCAAATTCATGCCTAGTGCCTATGTGACTTAGTTGTATAGGAAGTTGCAGAACTTGAAACAAAATGAGATGGGAGTGAAAGAGTACACTGAAGAGTTCTATAACTTAAGTATCAGATTAGGACACATGGAGGATGACACTAAAAAGGTTGCAATATAGCTTAATGGATTGAAGTACATCTTGCAAGATGAGTTGTGCCTTACAAGCCCAAAGACACTTGAAGAATGTTATCAACTAGAATTAAAGGCTGAGGAGAAGCTGAATAGGAATTAAGAAAAATAGAATAGAGATATAGGAAGAACTTTCAGAGGTAGAGGTCCATATGTTGGTAGAGGACAGTCACAAAGAAGTCAAGATGAGTCAAGCACCTCCCAAGAACAAGCATCAAGTTCAAGAGGAGGTTTTAGAGGAAGAAGGACTAATTTCAAGGGCAGATTTGGATGAAGAGTTTAGGATTCAATGGTTTCATAGGTAAATGCTACAAGTGCAACAAATTTGTAGGTCATCAAGCTTGGGAGTGTCCAGAAGAGCAATCAACTACCACTTCTAGGAGTGAAAGAAGAACTCAAGTTGCTTAAGGAGGAGATGAAGAAAGTGTTAACTCCTCACCATAACTAGAAGAACCAAAGAAAGGAGAAGCCTTGCTGATGAGAATGACATTGATCAAGGTTCCAATGGAGAAGAAGCCACCTCAAAGGAAGTCATTATTCAGGATTGTTTGCAAGTGCTAAGGTAAGTGTTGTCAAGTTGTTATAGATTCAGGTAGTACTGATAATTTAGTTGTTGTTGAAATGGTAGAGAAATTAAACATGAAGAGATTACCTCATCCTACACCATACAAGGTCTCATGGTTGAATAAGGGACAACAAGTACTAGTCAATGAACAATGTTGGGTAGAGTTTCAAATAGGAAGGTACAAAGATAAGGTGTTATGTGATATCATTCCTATGGATGTGTGCCATCTATTATTTGGTAGGCCTTGGCAATATGATAGAAAAACAATGCATGATGGTAAGAAGAATGTCTATGTTTTGGAGAAGGATGGAGTTACTTATACCTTAGCACTTTTGAAGGAGGAAGATAAAGACCAAAAGGTTGGTTCAAGTGTGATGTTAGTGGATGAAAAAGATGTTAGTGGATGAAAAGGAGTTTCTAAAGACAATGGAGGAAGAAGAGATAGGTTTTTCAGTGATGGTTAGACCCAGGACTGTCATAACAACAACAGGATATGATGAGTTGCCATGGGAGATTCAAGACATGTTGAAAGGTTATGCAGACATAGTTGTGGATGAACTTCTTAATTCTTTGCCTCCAATGAGAGATATCAATCTTCATATAGACTTTATCCTAGGGGCTCGTCTACCAAACAAGGTAGCCTACAAGATGACACCCCCCAAAAATGAAGAAATTAGAAAATAGGTATAAGAGTTGCTTGATAAAGGGTTAATCAGGGAGAGTCTTAGTCCTTCTGTAGTTCCAACTATTTTGGCACCTAATAAAGGAGGTGATTGGAGAATGTGCACTAACTCTAGGGCAATAAACAAGATAACAATTAGATATAGGTTTCCACTTCTTAGAATAGATGACTTAATGGATTGTTTGAGTGGAGCAAGCTACTTCTGAAAGATAGACCTCAAAAGTGGATACCATCAAATAAGGATTAGACAAGGAGATGAATGGAAAACAATGTTCAAAAAATGAGGGGCTATATGAGTGGCTTGTTATACCATTTGGCCTTTCTAATGCACCTAGTACATTCATGAAGCTCATGAATGAGGTCCTCAAGCCATACATTGGTAAGTTTGTTGTTGTTTATCTTGATGACATATTGGTTTTCATTTCTAACAAAGAAGAACACTTGTATCACTTGAATTTGATGTTGAGAATGCTACAAGAGGAAAAATTGCTGATCAACCTTAAAAAGTGTGAATTCATGAAGACATAACTACTATACCTTGGTTTTGTGGTCTCAAAAGGGATGTTGAAGATGTGAAAAGTGAAGGCAATATTGGAGTGGCCTACACCTAGATCAGTCACTGAGGTAAGAATTTTCCATGGTCTTGCAATTTTTTATAGGAAATTTATCAAAAACTTCAGTCATATATGTGCACCTATCGTAGACACTATTAAAGGGGATAAGAAAATGAAGTTTATGTGGATTGAACAAACTAATAAGAGTTTCAAATATCTGAAAAAGAGAGTGACTGAGAATCCTATCATGGCCTTACCTGACTTCAATAAGGTCTTTCAAATAGAATGTGATTCTAGTGGACATGCAATAGGGGTAGTTTTAAGCCAAGACAATAAGCCAATAGCATATTTTAGTGAAAAACTGAATGATGCCAAAAAGAATTACTCTTCATATGACGGAAATGTATGCAAAGGTTCAATCATTAAAAAAATGGAGACACTACCTTCTACCCAAAGAGTTTTTGGTCTATACAGATAATCATGCACTTCAATTCATTAATAGACAAGAAAAACTCAGTCAAAGGCACATTAAGTGGGTTGAATACCTACAAAACTTAACTTTCACAATCAAACACAAGAAGGGACAGAGTAACAAGGTGGCTGATGCCTTGAGTATGAGAGCATTAATGGTGTAAGAAATTCAGTTAAAGAGTGTTGGGATTGAAGCACTCAAGGAGATTTATGAGGATGATGAAGATTTCAAGGAAGTCTATGAGGTTTGCAAGCAGCCTATTAGCACTACTAGAGAGAAGTGGTTGGATTATCTTATACAAGATGGTTTGTTGTTTAAGGGAGCACAACTTTGTGTGTCAAAATGTTCTATGAGGGAAACTCTCATCAAGGAGAAGTATTGTGGAAGTATGGTATGTCATTTTGGGCTTGACAAGACATTAGAACAACTAAGAAGGCACTATTTTTGGCTAAGGATGCAAACAAATGTAAGAAAATTTATGGAGAAGTGTACTATCTATCAGAGAGAAAAAGGAAGTAGCACTAATGTAGGAGTGTACCAGCCTTTACCCATTCCTAATAGGCCTTGGGAATCCATCAGTATGGACTTTGTTATGGGACTGCTAAAGACTTAAAGGAGTTTTGATTTAGTTTATGTAGTTGTTGACAGGTTTTCCAAGATGGCTCACTTCATTCCTTGCAAAAGTACAAGTGATGCTTCATATGTTACAGGTTTGTTCTTCAAAGAGGTTGTTAGACTTCGTAGATTACCATTGAGCATAGTCTCTGATAGAGATAGTATGTTCCTAGGACACTTTTGGAGGATATTGTGGAGAAAGCTTGGTACAAATCTCAGCTTTATCTTAGCTTAACACCCTCAGATAGATGGCCAAACTAAGGTGGTCAATAGGAGCTTAGGTAACCTACTCAGATGTCTTTCAAAGGATTATCCTAAATAATGGGATCTTGTGTTACCCTAAGAAGAGTTTGCTTACAATGACTCAGTGAATAGGAGCATTGGAAAGATTCCATTTCAAGTGGTCTATGGAATGCAACCAAGAGGCATATTTGAACTAAGAGATATCAGTGGTATGGAGAAGCAAAGTGTAGAGGGTGAACAATTTGCAATTTCCATGCAAGAGATACATCAACAAGTGAAACAATAACTACAATCTAGTGTGGAGACATACAAGCAAAAGGCAGATTTGAAGAGAAGAGAGGTCAATTTTAAGGTTGGAAATCCTATCTTAGCACATCTCAGGAAGAAAAGATTTCTAAAGGGTGAATATACCAAGTAAAAGATGAAGAAAATAGGTCCTTGTAAGGTTGTTAAAAAGATTGCCAATAATGCATATGAAATAGAATTGCCTAGTGGAGTAGGCATATCACTAGTTTTTATTGTTGCTAACTTATACCCTTATAAAGGAGATACAAATGTAGATGGAGTAGGTATACAGAACATATCAAGTGCTGATTGGGCAAAGGAGTTGCCACACACCAAACCAACTGAGTTAGAGTGCATTCTTGACACCAAAGAGAGAAAAAAGACTAGAGGCAAGAAGTATTACCAGTATTTGGTTAAATGGAAGCAAGTAACATATGAGGATGCCACATGTATGACTAAGACAGACATCATCAAGAATGGCAGCATTGTTGTAGACCTCCTCTCAAGTGGAACCTGAGTTTCATTTTTTTCCTTGGGAGTATGATGCAGGAGCATCACTCTAGTTATGTTTTTATGACTCATTTTGATGTTAAGAGTCCTAGTTGAGTTTGTGAAAGTCTTAGGGGGTCCATTGGGATCATTTCCTATAGTATAGGTTGTGCAATAGGCCTAGAAATTTAAATTTTGATTTTCCTGTGAAAATGCAAATTTGAATTTCCTAGGTTATTTTGGCTTGTTGAAGGGTTGGGGTTTTTTCCTTAGCCTTAGAATTAGGTTTGTGAGTGTCAATAAGGTCTTAGGAGACCATGTAATACCATTTAAGGTCTCTTTACAATGTTTTTTTCAGTTCTAGGTAGTGATATAGGGCAAAAATTAAAGTTTTAAGACAATATTAGTTAAGTTTTGATGGAAAATACATATGTATTCAAATGGTAACTATTTTCATTCATATTTTACATGAGGAGAAATGAGAATGTATGCTCCAAGAAGATGTGGAGGTAGTTTTTCATGAAAATACCCTATTTTCTTCACAATTTGTGATAGTTTTCTGCAATAATAGTAAAAAATAGTCTTGTACGACCCTGTACGGAATAATGATAGGTCTGTGAGTGGATGGAAAGTTAGAGTTTTTCTATAGAGTCTAATGCATTTGGTTTTGTGTGATTTCATGATGTTTTGTTTGAGAAACAAGAAAAAAACCCTGCTAATTGCCTTGTCATAGAGCTAAGGTTTCCAGTAGCAATAAAAATTCCATATCTTTTGTAGGCTCTGTTGGAAATTCATGAAAATTGGTGAAAACTTTCTTCAGGCTATTGGTCAAGTATGTATCAAAGGAAAATTCACAAATCAATCATATGTGTAAGTTATGCAAGTCTGTGTGTGTTCATTGTCCAAAAAGACTGTCAAAACCCTAGGTCTTTTGAGGGTTTAATGAAAAATATACTTTTTGTGTTCACCATAGCAAAGTGGGGGTTTGATGAGACCTTTTGTATTGTGTTGAAGGTAGAAGAAACTCAAGAAGGTATAAAGAGAGAGTCTTGTTTCACAAAGCAACCAAATAGGTTTTTTGAAGTGGGTTTAGGCCTAGAAAGAAAGGTTTGTAGGAAGAGTTTGTAGGGTATAGTTTGAGGTACCATAAAAGGGTCAGTATAATCTTAAAACATTGTTCTTGTCATTTGTTTATCCTCTACATTATTTTAGATATAAATATCAACTTTAAGAAAATTTTGAAATGAAGGTCTAAACATATTCTTGGGATGGAGATTAGAAGAGAGAGAAAATGGAAAGATATGGCTTAGCTATAGTAAGTATGTCAATTTAGTTTTATAGAGGTTTAACATGTAGGATTGTAGACCATTATGTGTTTTTGTGATTTTGGGAATGAATTTATCTATTACACATTGTCATAGGTCCCCTTTGGAGATGGAAGACATGAGTGGAGTGCCTTACCAAAGTGTATTTGGAAGCCTAATGTATGTTATGGTTTGTACTAGACCAGACATTACCTAATTAGTGGGAGTTCCCAGTAGTTTTATGTCTAATACTGGATAGATTCATTGGGATTCTATTAAGAGAGTCTTTAGATACTTGTGGGGTACCTCAAAGTGTTCATTATGTTATGATGATAATTTGATAGGAGATGGGAATTCTCTTGATATTCATGGTTATGTTGACTCAAACTAGCTAGGTGATATTGATAGCAGAAGATCCACTAGTGCTTATGTTTTTAGTCTATTTAGTGGTGCAATAAGTTAGATGAATAAGAGATAGGTTGTGATCACTTTGTCCACTACAAAGATTATGTATATGGTAGAAACTAATGTTTGTAAAGAAGACATTTGGCTTAATAGATTATGTTCAGATTTTGGGCTGAAATGAGGTGCAGTTATTCTTTATTGTGATAATTAGAGTATAATTTTTCTAGCAATGAACCTAAAATTTCATGTGAGGACCAAGCACATAGATGTATAGTATCATTTTGTGAGAGATATGGTCAAATATGGTAGGGTGCAAATATAAGAGATAGAGACTTTGACAAATGTTGTAGATGCATTGACTAAGCTATTGAGCATAGAAAAGTTTAGATGGTGTCTAGCTAGAGTATAGATCCAATTTAGATAAAAATGGGAATCATGAAGCTCGTCAAGAAACTCATCAATTAATGGAATGGGAAATTTTTCCTTCATGATGACTTTTTTCAACTCATGTATGTTAATGTAAAGTCACCAAGACCCATCCTTTTTGTAAACAAGTAGAATATGTAAAGAGTATGGGCTAGTGCTAGAATGAATGACACCATCCTTAAGGGGCTCTTGTACTAATTTTTCAATTTCTATTTTTTAAAGGAATGAATACCTATAAGGGTGAATGTTAGGAGGTAGATCTCCTAGATTGAGCTAAATGTGATGGTATTTCAAATGTTCATGTTGCAACCCACTAGGCTTAGCAAACACCAAGGCATGTTTATCCAAAATTTGTTACATATCTATAGGAGGAAATCAATAGGAGGTATAATTCAATGGAGCAAAGCTAAGAAATGATCCTATGGGAATTTTTATTAAGAATCATCTCCATCTAATGTGACTTGATAAGGTTAGTAGACTCTACATTAAGGAAATATAGCTTTTGTTGCACACATTTGTGACCCCTTTTTAATTTTTCATCATATTTATAACATAGTCTATTTTCTCATTGAGCTTGGATTTCAATCTTAGTGAGGAATTTAATAGGAATGTTCTTTGAATTTTTTTGGAAAAAAAGGACATGGTGATGTAGTGTTCTTGAAGGGAGCTGAAGTGGAAAAATGACACTAAGTTGTGGGCTTGTCCTCTACAAGCTTTGCAAAACCCAAATCTTTCATCATGTCCTTTGGTTTGAATAATGTGACCTCAAGAAATATTCTATCCTTAAGGTGATGAAGGGGGTAAATCATAAAACACACAACAACATAAATGGAACATAGAAAATATAATATTTCTTTATTGATCTGGGCAACTCATTACATTACAGAAGCTTGATTACAATCAGAGGAATCAATCCTCCTCAGGCTGCAACACATTACAACTTTCCTATCCTCAAGAGTCTAGAATCTTCAGCCTTCTGTAACCCCAAATCAGCTAGGGTTTCTATTTTCCCACCTATTCTTAACTCTACACTTTCCCCCTTAACTCTACTCCCCCCAGGGTCCCAAAATAGTCATAAATAGCACTTTTTGGTGGCCTCCAGTTAAATTTCAAAATTTGCAACTCCCTCCAAAAGTAGGTCAACTTCCAGGAAGCATAACTTTTGATCCGGGTGTCTGATTGACGAACTGTTTTAAGCACCAGAAAGCTCGTGATGTGAACTATCATGCTGGAAATATGTAAATAGATTTTTGTCAACTTTTTGGGGTGTTATGGGATGTTTTAGTGCCTCATATCTCATTTTGGAAAATTTCAGGGGCTTTTCAGAAAACAAAAACTTTAATATCTTTCAGCTCACAAATGACCTTTGCCTAATTCCTTCGCCAAAGGTCTTATATTTCTATTATGTAACTTTCTGTAAGTTTTCACTTCAATCCATGCCCCAATGCAAACTTTCCTAAAATGGCAAGTAAACTTTCCAAAACTGGCAATTTGCTATTTTTGGCAGTTTGGAAAAAAATGAAAGTCCTACATCATTATTTAGGAGATTATGGAACCAAAAACACTAATTATGGAAATAAATGAAAACATATACAATGATTTTGAATTAACTTATTTTTTGGGTGATGCAAGATTGCCCTTACACCACTGGATGCTCTTGCATCAGACACCCAGGGTAATTTGAGAAGTGACCCTGTCACATCTTAGGTGTTTGTGTGAGAAAAACCCAAACTGTCAACCTCTACCTTAGACAACCAAGAAGAATATTCAATAGGCCTTCCTTTCCATTTCACCAGATATTCTTCATATTGCTTGTTCCGAGTACTTCTTCCCACATGGCTATCCAAGATCTCTTCTATCTCCTCCGTTGAAGTAGATGCCAGAATATTCCACTGTTCTTATATTGTTCCATCCTCTGTACCACCCTCATGATATCTTATTAAATCAACAATGTTGAACATAGGGGAAATATTAATCCCACTTGGTAGCTCTACCTCATATGCATTTCCTGAATCATGTTTCTTCAGGATTATGCGCGGTCCAAATTTCTTCATTTTCAACTTATTGTGTGTTCCAATTGGGAACCTTTCTTTTCTCAAGTGAACCATGACTTCATCTCCTACCTGGAACTCCTTATACCTCCTCTTCTGATCTACCTTAGCCTTGTACTGAATATTCATCTTATTAATGTGCTTTCTCACCTCTTCATGCAAATTCTTCAGATGTTCTACAAAGTCTTCAGCTTCAACACTTCTCTTTTCCCCTTTGTCCAACTTCCTTAACTCAGAAGCATTTCTCTGGCTATTACCATATACAATCTAGAATGGTGATTTACTAGTACTCCTATTGACAGAATTGTTGTAAGCAAATTCTACCTATGGTAAAATCAAATCCCATCCCTTGGGCTTATCTCCTACTAAGCATTGTAGCAGGTTACCCAAACTCCTATTCACCACTTCCATCTGTCCATCAGTCCGTGGATGGTGTGTAGAACTAAACTTCAAATCTATCTTCAACTTATTCCATAATGTTCTCTAGAAATAACCAACAAACTTGGTATCTTGATTTAAAACTATGCTCTTTGGTAGACCGTGTAATCTCACCACCTCCTTGAAACATAACTTCGCAATATGAATGGCATCATTAGTCTTCTTGCAAGGAATAAAATGTGCCATCTTTGAGAATCTGTCCACCACAACAAAAATGGAATCATGTCCTCTCTATGTCCTTGGTAAACCAAGAACATTATCCATACTGATATTATCCCATGGCTTCTATGGTACAGGTAATGGCTGATATAGCCCTATATTCTGACTTGTTCCTTTTGCCATCTGACACACTTTGCAACTCTGCACAAATTTCCTCACATCCTGCTGCAACTGTGGCCAATAATAATTTTCACCAACAATAGCAATGGTCTTATCTCAACCAAAGTGTCTAGCCAATCCTCCACTATGCTTCTCCTTAATCAGGTTCTCTCTCATGGAACTCCTTGGAATGCACAACTAGCTTCCTCTAAACAACATGCCATCTTGGATTATGAAATCCAACCATTTTGTCATGTCCAAAGTAACAGGTTCCAAACAAGCTTTCCATGCCTCTGCAAAATTTGGATCTTCAGGATACAAACTTTTGAGCTCATTAAACCCAACAACCTTTATCTTCATTTTTATCAACAAATTTTGCCTTCTACTCAAGGCATCTACAACTCTGTTGGACTTCCCACTCTTGTGCTTTAAAACAAAAGTATAGCTCTACAAAAACTCAACCCATTTAAAGTGCCTTTGATTTAACTTTCCTTGACTATTAAGATACTGCAAAGCCTGTTGATCAGTATATAAAACAAACTCTTTTGGCAACAAATAATGTCTCCATTTCTTCAAATCCTGAACTATTGCATAAAACTCCTGATCATAAACATAATACTTTTTCTTGGCATCATTAAGCTTCTCACTAAAATAGGCAATGGGCTTACCTTCTTGACTCAAAACAACTCCTATAGCACTACCACTAGCATCACAATCTACCTGAAATACCGTATTAAAATTTGGAAGTGCCAAAATAGGTTGCTCTGTAACTTTCTTCTTCAATGTATCAAATCTTTTGTTTGCTCCTTTAGTCTATCTAAACTCTTTTCTATCTCCTCTCATTGTCTCTGTTAGGGGTGCACAAATGCTACTAAAATTCTTGATAAACTTTCTATAAAAACTTGCCAAACCATGAAAAGATCTTACCTCGGAAGCACTCCTTGGCATAGGCCATTCAATGATAGCCCTCACCTTCTTTGGGTCCATCTTAAGACCTTCCTCTGAGACAACAAATCCTAGGTATACCAACTCTTTCTTTGCAAAAATGCATTTCTTCAGATTAATCAACTTCTCTTCTCTTAGATTCTCTAAAACTCTTCTGATATCCATCAGATGCTCATCCCAAGTCTTACTGAAAAATTAAAATATCATCCAAATAAACAATAACAAAACTTCCCAAAAATTCTTTCAATACCTCATTCATGAGCCACATGAATGTGTTCGGTGCATTGGTTAGCCCAAATGACATGACTAACCACTCATACAAACCTTCTTTGGTTTTGAAGGCTATCTTCCACTCGTCTCCTTCTCTGATATGGATCTGGTGATACCCACTCTTCAGGTTGATCTTCGTATAGTACTTGGCTGCAGTCAAACAGTCCATTATGTCATCCATTCTGGGCAATGGGAATCTGTACTTGATTGTAATCTTATTGATGGCTCAAGAATTTGTACACATTCTCCATTCTCCATCTTTCTTTGGTGCTAGTACTCCAGGTACCGTACATGGACTTAGGCTCTCCCTTATCAATCCCTTCCTTAACAGCTCATGAACTTGTTTGTTCAGCTCTTCACTCTCTACAGGAGACATTCTATGGGCTGCTTATTTGGCAAACTAGCTCCTGGTATCAAATCCATTTGGTGACTTATCTTCCTCACCAATGGTAAACCTTCTGGTACATTATTAGAGATAATATCCTAAAATTATTCCAACATATCTGAGACTTCTGCTGGTACATCTTCACATTTCTCTTGCCTAATCTTAGGAATCAATGCAAAGCAATGATGCTCATGCTTCATACCCTCCAAAAATTTCCTACCATCTACCAAGCAAATTCTGGCAGTACTACATACCTTTTCTTCCACCTCCTTCAAGGGCTTCAACTTATGACAAACTCCATCCTTTGTTAGGGAATATGTGTTTGCATGACCATCATGGATATCACTCCTATCATACTACCATGACCTCCTCAATAGCATATGACATGCATCCATCGGTATGATATCACACAACACCTCATCATGGTAGTCCCCAATCTTGAACTTCACTAAACACTGCTCATTGACCAAAGCTCTGTGGTCCTTCTGCAACCATACAATCTGATATGGATGTGGATGCTTTCTTCTTGTAAACTTCAACTTGTTAACCATCTCCTCTGAAACAAGATTGTTAGCACTTCCACTGTCAATAATAATGTCCCAACACTAACCTTCACATTTGTACCTTGTGCGGAATAAACTCTTCCTCTGATTGGGTTCTTTCTCCTCATTCAGCAAAGTTTTTCTAACTAGGGTTTCTCCCCTTTCAGCATCTTTAGAACACTCAGATTGTGCATCTTCATCTACATGTACAACTCATGCAATACCTTCAGGTCTTCTATTTGTCCTTCCTTGATGTTGCAGACACTCTTATACTTGATGCCCTTCTTCTCCAAGTTGGAAGCAGGTTCCTCTGAAACCTCCTCTTCCGGGTCCTTGCACAGGTTTGCCTCTTCCTCTTCCTCTTTGCTCACCATTTTTCTTGTCATGAGGGCGGTAGGCATTATCCCCTCTGGTGGTGCCCACCTAGGGTTAGGGTTTTGAGTTGAGTCTGCAAGCTTATATTTTTATTCCCTCAAACTCTTAATGCCTTAGGTTTTATTTCCCCTTGGCCTCCTACATTGTATCTTCTATTTTGTTGTTAACCACCTGTTGCAGGTCATCAATCACTTAAGTTGCATTTTCATGGCTTAGCACTCGTAGGTTGACCGGCCCTTTTGCATTACATTATCGCTTTCTCCCGTCGCGCTAAAAGAGAAAAGAAAGAAAAAATGCTAAGTCCAAAATCCCTTTATGCGGCAATGAAATCTGTTGTATGTATGTGTCTTTGTATGTGCAAATGCAAATGTACAAGGCCGGACCCGAAAATAATGTTCAATCAGCTTCAAATAGTGAAAAAATAAGTTGTATGCATCTTTGTATACATATCAGGTTGTATATGGTATATTCCAGGTTAGATTCCATGCTTGTATGCAAAACTTTGTATGTATATTTTGTATATTTGATATACAATGGGTGAGATACAATGGCAGACTTCAAAAGGATTCAAATATGGTTGAACAGTGGTCAGTCCCATAGGTATGTGCAAGCGGGATTGTATGTATATTCGATATACAATGCAGAATATACAATGCTAAATATACAATTGCCGGATTTCAAATTTTATCAAATTAGGCCTGGTGGGTGCATACAAGTGCAAAGTTGAAAAGTCAAAGGCATTTCCTTGTATGTCGAGTTGTTTGTATATGTGATATGCAATTGCATATACAAGGAAATATACAAGCAAACAGACATACAATGGCGATATACAAAGCACACATGCAAAGGAAAAGATGCAAGGGTCTTATACATTTGCCACATGCAAGAGGATCATCAGTGAAACAATATGCATCGGCAGCTCAACTAATAGTCTTTCCGATGGCTGATGATGCAAAGAGTAAAGATACAAGTGAAACATACAAGGCGGGAGCAGTCAAAGTCAACATTTTTTAGAACCTGGTGGGGCCCGCGTAGTTTAATGTCCCAGGTTGTATGTATGTGCCATATACAATGCAAGATACAAAGCACATATACAATCCTGACGCGAAAGGAAAATGTGTTATTGCAGATTTCAGGCTGGGGTCCGCGGGTTGTATATTGCACATTGTATGTGCAATATACAATGAAAGATGCAAGGGTGCAGTTACAACGCTGGATTTCAATATTATTCCAATCTGCCTCATATGTGTGTTAAAATCTACATTGTATGTATATTGCATTTGGACAATGTGATATACAAGGCGATATACAAAAGGAAAAGATACAAGCTGGACCTATTTTGAAGAATCAAATGTGGCCGATAATCTTTTGAATTCCACTTTGTTAGTATATTCGCCATTGTATGTTTGTATATACAATCATATATACAAAGGGTCACATGCAAAGGGAATTTCGGTGAGACTTCGTGTATTGACAACTCATTTTAGGGTCTTTCCGACGGCTGATAAGAAGACATAAATGTTCAGCGATGGAGAACCAATCAGCGGCTGCCACGTGTTCAAGTCAGTTGTATGTGTATACAACTACATACACAAAGATTTGAAGGGAAAAATGGGTGAAAGGGCAGAAATGTATGTTCATGCTATGAAAATTCAAAAAGGAAAAAGACACCTGCGTGGTACATTTTCATTGGCTGATGACTTTTCAAAGATGGTGACTGGATTGCCTGATTGATTTGAAGCCATTGATCTTGGCGATGGGGATGGAATCGATGGCTTGTTTCAAATGTTTAAAAGAGTGGGAGGATTTCTGTGTGTTCACATCTGCACTGCAAGCTGGAAGAAACTTCTAGAACACGTGAACCATTGTTGCATCTCACGAGTAGGTTGGCCATTAATGGCAAATTTGTAGAGGTATGGGTCAAATGGATGGGTCAACTACCATTTTTAATGAAAAATCTTCAAATAGCTGCACATTTCCCAATCTCACCTTCTCTTTCCCTCTTTTCTTCTGCCTAGACATTGAATGTTTTGGGTGCCATTTTGATGGTGCGATGTATCTGGAAAATTTTTGAAGTGACCATTGTACTTGATTGCTGAGCACATGTTCTTGGTTTATATTAGAACCGTGTTACTCATTTTTTGGGTTGTTGAAGACTTGGCAAAATTTAGGTGGAGTAATAAGATACAACTTTGTTGGTGGCTTTGTTTGGTGCCTTGTGAGTTTATGAATCATATGTTGTATGTTTTATGCATAGTTTACTGGGTTCATGCTATTTTATATGAGAAATGCTTTGTTGCATGTGTTTGGTTATTTGTCTCCAAGTTGTGGGCAACTTTTCTTTTGAATGTAAATAGCTAAGGGTTATTTGGGATTTAGGAACATAGATTTTCTGTGTTGAATGTTTAATCTCTTATCTTTGTTCAAGGAACAAATTAAATATTTTAGGTTAAGCATTGAGAAGGGTATGTTGCAACAGGGATATCATTAAGTATGAATGACTAAATACCGAGTCTTGGGAAGTATTTGTAAGGCAGATACTAAAAAATTTCCCCTTGAAACTTAGATATTGATTCAAATTTATGGTAATCATTCACATGTGTATGTCTATTGAATCCGATCCCTGAGATAGGCACCAGTCTGGTCTTGTATTGAGGTTACAACCCAAGGTCCCAGTCTTACATCTAAATACAAAAATACAAATTCAAACTTCAATTATAAACCTTTAGGATATTAGAAGTAGTTTTAGGACCAAAATCCTCTATCTCACAACTGAGCATAGGCCCAAAGCTAGCCCCTTTGCACCTATTTCATAGTTTTGGTCTGCATAAGAGAGGATTTATCTGCTTTGTGTCAACATCCCAGTAAGTTCACAGGCATATTTTATGGATGTTGAATAGGGAATATCCCCCTTGGTTCTACAGAGCCTAAAGAAGGAGAGGAGATATTTATAGAGTCTATCTCCTGTACTGTTGGCCCCTGGCCTAGAAATCATGTTGATCAATGATGGCTACCTTGTAGGGACAACTGGGAAGCATCCAGTTTGGGAAAAACTCCAACAGATTTGGTGACTCTCCTGGGGAATGCTTTGTGTAAGAACCTTGGTTTAAAAACTAATTCCTAGTTTTAGGTGGCGACTCCAAATAAATCTCCCAACCAACAAGGTAAAATTTATATGCAAGGGAGAAGATCCCTGCGTAATCCTTTGCTTGAAGAATTACCTAGAAAAATGATGTATAGGAAAAAGAGGACCATTCAAGCTGGTCAAGAAGGTTCTCCCAGCCCTAGAAACAATGATATTACCCAAGATAATCTAGGATCTTTAGAGCAACAGGCACCTTATTTTTCAAACATAGAGGCTGAAATTCAAGATGTATATGAAAGATAACAAGGTGATAGATTGAGAATGAGATCAAATGTGTTTTAGGAATGCCCTTTCTTAGATCCCCTGACAGATTTGAAGAAACCAAGTCCCCAAGGGATGATGATGATGACCAAAATGGGATGGGACTATCCTCTTCTATGCCTAAAGATGAAGAATTAGCTGAAGAAATCAGGAACCTGAGGGCTGAATTAGAATATTTACAGGCTTTGAGGATTAGAGATGATATGAGACAAAAGGTGCAAGCTCTAAAAATTGCTCAACATGATTCAGTTCCCACCCTTGATAATGCAAATGTGCTGAGAAACCAACAAAGAAATGAAGTTCAGAATCAATAGAATGATCAAAGACAAAATACAAACAATGTTAGGGTACCATTGAACAATGTGAGAAATCAGAATGCTAATAGGAATGCAAATGTTAATTAGTTTGGTAGACAACCTATGCAGTTGGATAGATTCAGGCAGCTAGTTTTTAATGATATTCCTGGTTACCCTAATCCCATTGATAAACATGTAAGGCCTCAGATACCAAAGTTTTTACGAAACAATGATGTGTCAAGGGAGGATCATTTGAAGGCCTTTCAGAATGTTATGGACAACTTTGAGGTTGAACATGAAGATTTTTTTATGAAATTGTTTATGTAGTCCTTATTTGATGAAGCTAGAGAATGGTATAAAGGTCTACCTTACCAGAGTATATCATCATGGGATGACTTCAGAAGGATTTTTAAAGAACAATATGGTGATAAGACTAATCCAAGCTTTTTTATAAATGAATTCACTGGTATTACTAAGGGGTCAAATAAGCAGGTTGGATATTTTAATGCTAGGTTCACTAGAGTGTTGAACAAATTACCACTTCACATGAGGCCTAATGAACCAATGTGGATAGTACTATACATAAATGCTTTTGATGCTAAAACAACTTATGGGTTGAGAGATAAGGGTCCTACTAGCCTCAGGGATGCTTTTAGACTTGCAACCAACATTGAAAATAATAGGAAAGCATCTGGTAAGACAAATAGAAGGGATGATATAAAGATTCTGCAAAATCCGAAAAATAAGTCTCAAAGTACTCAAGGTAATGCATCTACTTCTGAAGAAAAATTGGATAAATTGGCAACTATTGTTAAGGACCTAATTTATAGACTTGCTAAGAATGAAAATGGGATAGGTCCCGAAAGGCAGGTTTACCAGAGACAAGAGAAGAGACCATCATTGCATGATATGCCATATAACACTAATTAGCATAATGGTAAACCCATTCTCCCAAATAGCAACACTAATCAAAGAGCTCAAAATGTTAAGGAGCCTCTTGATCCTTTGAAGAAGGATGTTAACATTGTTGATGACACCCCATGGTGCATAATCTATCAAATGCCTCACTCACAATCGCAATGTATGATTGCTCAATCTTTGTATAATAATGTCGTTGCCTATGATGAATGTAATGAGCCACATTGTATGGAGGATGATAGTGTCAATATGTTGTTCACAAATAGGGAGTATTCTTTGTATGATGCTGATGAAAGCACAAATTATGGGACTTAGGTTTGCCAGCAAATTTCCTATGATGAGGATGATGAAGATAACTATGCTTATGCTTAGGACTCACGCATCTTTTTGAATAACTTGAGAAGGCCTTCTGATGAAGAGATTAGAGCTCTCATAGTTGCAGCAGTAGCTTAGGTCAAAAGCAACTATAACCTTAGAGGTTAGGCTTAGGTAGGAAATCCACGTCAATGAGAAGACACCTTTGTGAACCAACCAATGCATAATCATAAAGGGGCTGAACCACATAAGATGCAATGGAACAATAATAAGAAAAATTCTAAGAAAAAACCAAGTCATGATTCTCAAGGACTAGAAAATGAATTTCCCCAAAATGAGGATCAAAATAAGAATTCTTAGGTCATGGATGACAGTTAGAAGGCCATTAAAATTAAGGTTGGATCATCTCAGGATAAGAATAAAACCACGGCTCAAGCTACAACTGTTATACAAAATTATGCTCCCTTTGACATAACTCAAGTTTTATCCTAGATAAAGGTCTCTGTTCCATTGATGGAGATGATGAAAGTTGAAGAATTCAAGAATAAAGCATTGTCCCTAATTTCAGGAGTAGCTTGTCAGGCCGAGTAGAATGTTGAGACTCAGGGTAAGAAACAAGCCTTGTGTATTGATGAGGATGAGGTTCTTGAAGTCTATTTGGGGGTGACAATGACAAAATGCCCTTCACAGGTTGAACCGTTTTATGTCTCCCTTGTTATCAATGGAAAAATAATCAAGATTTGTATGCTTGACTCAGGAGCATCAACAAATATTATGCCTCTGGCTATCATGCAACAAGATGGATTGAAAATAGATAAGGCATGTGGAAAATGCTATGCAATGGATGCTAGGGATGTACCAGTTATAGGAATCATGAAGGATGTGGATTTTATGCTAGCAACATATCTAGAAAAGACTTACAGAATGAACATAACAGTAGTTGACATAAAGCCACAGTATGGTATGCTGTTGTCAAGAAGATGGGCAACATTGATTGGAGGAAGTATGTAGTTAGATTTATCATATGTTGTGATCCCAATGAATGGCAGAGATGTCAATCTGGTCAGAGAAGAGAGGTCACCAGAAACTGTTGAAGATCAAGATTCAGAAGAGCATATCTGTTTTGTGGATAATGACTATGAGAATTTCAAAATTGTCTCAGATGATCAATGAAGAAAAGGGAGAGATTTTTGCATTCAAGAACTTGACCAACAGGGTCTCTGGACTATGTATTTTGATGGAGCTTGTTCAAAGGAAGGTTCTAGTGCTGGAGTTGTGTTTTTGTCTCCAGCAAGTAAGCTTCTGAAATTCTCTTTCCTGTTAAAGTTTGCCTGCACAAATAATATTTTAGAATATGAAGCTCTGCTACTAGGATTAAATGTTGTTTTGAAGCATGGGATTAAGATGCTAAAAGTGTTTGGAGATTCAAAATTAATTATTTCCTAGGTGAGAGATAAATATGCTTCAAAAAATAAGAGGTTAAAATAGTATAAGCATGCTATATGGGACACAATTGAATTATTTGATGCTTTTTCAATAAATTGGATAGAAAGATCAAAGAATGTCATGGTAGGCTTTTTAGCTAATGTAGCCATAAGGTCGGATGATGTCACTCTGTCTGATGTTACAAATGTTGAAGTGAAAATTAGACCTGCAGTACCAAATAATATATGCAGTTGGAAGGTGTTTGATGATGATAGAGATTTGTTGAGGTTCTTACACTGCATAGATGAGTATGAGAATTAGGAGATTGATTTTTAGAACTTTGTAGAAGTTGTGAATGGAAAAGAAACTCTTTTGGGGAAAGAAGTAATTCAACTTAAAAAAAATAAAATCCCCAGAGGGCTAGTTGCTTTAGAAAGAGTATTTGACAATAGAGACCAGTTTGTTACAAAGGCATCTCCTACAAACAAGAATGACTTGGAGGAGATAAACTTGGGGACATGCCATGCCCCCAAAAGGGTATATATTGGAAAACAACTCAAGCCACACATCAGGAGTATGTTGATTGTATTATTGAAAAAATATAAACATGTCTTTGCATGGTCATATGAGGACCTAAAAGCTTATAGAGAAGACTTATTCTAGCATGAGATTCCTTTGAAGCCTGGAGCTAAGCCATTCAGACAGAAACAAAGACCTATTAACCCAACTTTGGCTCCAAAAATGCAGGAAGAGCTTGTAAAGCTTAGGGAGGCTGGAATAATTGTGCCTATCAGACACTCAACTTGGGTGTCCAATCTTGTCCCAGTTAGAAAGAAAAATGGTGATATCAGACTTTGTGTGGACTTCAGAAATTTAAATGTATCTTCTTTAAAGGATAATTATCCATTGCCTAACATGGAGGCTATGTTGCAGAAGGTAACTAGTTGTGAGCTTTTATCCATGATGGATGGATTTTTAGGATATAATCAGGTGAAGGTAAAAGAATCTGAACAATACAAGACTACCTTCACCACTCCATGGGGGACTTATGTATATGTAAGAATGCCATTTGGACTAACAAATGTAGGTGCTACATTTCAGAGGGCTATGGATGTTGCTTTTGCGGGATTGATTGACTCAATTTTGGCTATATATCAGGATGATTTAACTACTTATTCAAAAAAGGAGGAGCAACATTGCATGCATCTAGAACAAATTTTTATTAGGGCATTGGAATATGGCATTTCACTTAACCCAAATAAATGTACTTTTGGGGTAGTAGAAGGAAAACTATTGGGACACATTGTTTCCAAGGATGGAGTTAGGATTGATCCAGAAAGGGTTGCTGCAATTGACAGAATTTAAATTCCTAAAACGGTGAAAGGCATTCAATCTTTCTTTGGACAAATTAACTTTGTTAGAAGATTCATCCCCAACTTTGCAGAGATTACAAAGGATATTTCTAAAATGTTGAAGGGTGAAACTATCAAATGGGAAAGTGAAGCAATTAGATCATTTCAGAACATCAAAGAAGCTATAAAGGTGGCTCCTGTGTTGAGATCTCCTGATTTTTCTAAGCCACTTCAGTTGTTCTCATTTGCCTCTTTTCACACTAATGCTGCATGTTTATTACAGAAAAATGAAGATGGTTTTGAGCAACCTATTGCTTTCTTTAGCATGTCATTGCAGGCAACCGAATTGAAATATGATATCATGGAAAAGCAAGCATACGCATTGGTTAGAGCAGTCAAAAGATTCGAACCATACTTAGTAGGATCTCAGATAGTTGCATATGTGCCCCATGCAACAGTTAAGGACATTTTCACTCATGAGGAAGTGACAGGAAGAAGATGCATGTGGATTAACAAGTTACAAGAGTTCAACATTGAGATACAAATCACAAAATTGGTAAGGGGACAAGGTTTGGCTAAGATGATGACACAATCAAATTTGGAAGCATGCGAGGTAAATGCAGTTCAGGATGAAATTGTTAACATGTCAGAATCTGAATGGTACAAGGATATTGTGTATTATTTGTAGAATTTGAATTGTCCTTCCCATCTCAGTGATAGTAAAAAAAGGACTTTAAAGTTACATACTATCAAATACATAATTATTCAAGGGGAATTATATTGGAAGAATCCTGATGGTGTACTACTTAGGTGTGTGGATGAAAATCAAGCTATGGATATTTTAAATGACATGCACAAAGGAATGTACAGTGGACATTACACTGCTAAGACAACAGCTCACAAAACTCTTAGAGCAGGCTATTGGTGGCCGACCCTCTTCTTAGATGCACAAAAGATGGTAAGAAAATGTGATCCCTGTCAAAGGTTCTCAGGAAAACTTAAGTATGAAGGTGCAATACCCCTTAGAACTGTAACTGTGGAGGCTCCATTTCAGCAATGAGGAATTAATTTTATAGGGGAAATTTCAGAAGGATCAAGTGGAGGACATAGTTGGATTTTGGTCACTACTGACTATTTTATTAAATGGATTGAAGCCATTCCAACTAAGAAAGCTACAAGTAGAGTGGTGATGGATTTCATTTTGGAACACATTATTATCAGATTTGGAGTGCCAGTCAAAGTGGTCATAGACAATTCCATGTGCTTCAGTCTGGTGAGTTTGTTGATTTTTGTAACAACTATGGGATTGATTTGTCATATGCATCACCATATCATCGACAAGGAAACGGTCAGGGAGAATCAAGTAACCAAAGCCTTATGAAAATCATCAAAAGGATGATAGACAAGAACAAAAGGGCATGGGATTCAAAATTAAAGATGGCACTATGGGTTGACCGGATAATAGTGAAGAAAGCAATTGGAAGGTCACCTTTTGAGCTAGTGTATGGCGCACCAGCTAAGTTACCTATGAATAATCTCTTGCCAGTTTATAGATTCATACAAGAAAATGATAAAGAGATTGAGGACTCAATGAATGAAAGGATAAATCAATTGGTTATATTGGATGAAATTAGAAGAGAAGCATAGAACACAAATATCAGGAAACAACAAAAGGTGAAATATTTGTTTGATAAAAGGGCTATAGAAAGAAAGTTTCAGATAAGTGACTTGGTCCTTGTTTGGAATGCAAAGAGCCATGATAAGGGCAAGCATGGTAAATTTGAGCCCTTATGGATGGGCCCATATCAAATTAGCAATACTCATGGAGAAGATTCCTACTTTCTCCAGGCCCTAAATGGTGAACTACTGGAATTGCCTGTGCACGGTAAATTCCTTAAACCTTATTTCTCATGAATGAATATCATGTGTGCACATTGTAAATTAGGTGTGAATAGTCTGTACATACCTTGTATAGTCGGTGGTGTTTTGTGTTTTGCATTTTGCCTGGTCTGTCCCAGAGTGGTTTGGTTCTCGCTGCAGCGTTGCGCCTACACGTCCCCAGTTGGAGCCAATGGTGGTGCCCACCTAGGGTTAGGGTTTTGAGTCGAGTCTGCAAGCTTATATTTTTATTGCCTCAAACTCTTAATGCCTTAGGTTTTATTTCCCCTCGGCCTCCTGCATTGTATCTTATATTTTGTCATTGACCTCCTATTGTAGGTCATCAATCACTTAAGTTGCATTTTCGTGCCTTAGCACTCGTAGGTTGACCAACCCTTTTGCATTGCATTACTGCTTTCTCCCATCGCGCTAAAAGAGAAAAGAAAGAAAAAATGCTAAGTCCAAAATCCCTTTATGCGGCGGTGAAATCTGTTGTATGTATGTGTCTTTGTATGTGCAAATGCAAATGTACAAGGCCGGACCCAAAAATAATGTTCAATCGGCTTCAAATAGTGAAAAAATAAGTTGTATTCATCTTTGTATGCATATCGAGTTGTATATGGCATATTCTAGGTTAGATTCCGTGCTTGTATGCAAAACTTTGTATGTATATGTTGTTGTAAATTTGATATACAACGGGTGAGATACAATGGCGGACTTCAAAAGGATTCAAATCTGATTGAATAGTGGTCGGGCCCACAGGTATGTGCAAGCGGGATTGTATGTATATTCGATATACAATGCAGAATATACAATGCAAAATATACAATTGCCAGATTTCAAATTTTATCAAATCAGGCCTAGTGGGTGCATACAAGTGCAAAGTTGAAAAGTCAAAGGCATTTTCTTATATGTCGAGTTGTTTGTATATGTGATATGTAATTGCATATACAATGAAATATACAAGCAGGCAGACATACAATGGTGATGTACAAAGCGCACATGCAAAGGAAAAGATGCAAGGGTCTTATACATTCACCACATGCAAGAGGATCATCGGTGAAACAATATGCATCGACAGCTCAGCTAATAGTCTTTCCGATGGCCAATGATGCAAAGAGTAAAGATACAAGTGAAACATATAAGGCAGGAGTGGTCAAAGTCAACAATTTTCAAAACCTAGTGGGGCCCGCCCAGTTGTATGTCCCAGGTTGTATGTATGTGCCATATACAATGCAAGATACAAAGCACATATACAATCCGGATGTGAAAGGAAAATGTGTTATGGCAGATTTCAGGCTAGGGTCCGCGGGTTGTATATTGCACATTGTATGTGAGATATACAATGAAAGATACAAGGGTGCAGATACAATGTCAAATTTCAATATTATTCCAATCTGCCTCATAAGTGTGTTAAAATCTGCATTGTATGTATATTGCATTTGTACAATGCTATATACAAGGTGATATACAAAAGGAAAAGATACAAGCCGGACCTATTCTGAAGAATCAAATGTGGCCGATAATCTTTTGAATTCCACTTTGTATGTATATTTGCCATTGTATGTTTGCATATACAATCATATATACAAAGGGGATTTCGGTGAGACTTAGTGTATCGGCGGCTCATTTTAGGGTCTTTCCAACGACCGATAAGAAGACGTAAATGTTCAGCGATGGAGAACCAATCAACGGCTGCCACATGTCCAAGTCAGTTGTATATATATACAACTGCATATACAAAGATTTGAAGGCAAAAATGGGTGAAAGGGGAGAAATGTATGTTCATGCTATAAAAAGTCAAAAAGGAAAAAGACACCTGCGTGGCACGTTTTCATTAGCCGTTGACTTTTCAAAGCTGGTGACTGGATTGCTTGATTGATTTGAAGCTGTTGATCTTGGCGATGGGGATGGAATCGATGACCTGCTTCAAATGTTCAAAAGAGCGGGAGGATTTCTATGTGTTCGCATCTACACTGCAAGCTGGAAGAAACTTCTAGAACACGCGAACCATTGCTGTATCTCGCAGGTAGGTTGGCCATTAATGGAAAATTTAAAGAGGTATGGGTCGAATGGACGGGTCAACTACCATTTTTAATGAAAAATCTTCGAACGGCTGCACATTTCCCAATCTCACTTGCTCTTTCCCTCTTTTCTTCTGCCTGGACATTGAATGTTTTAGGCACCATTTTGATGGTGCGATGTATCTGGAAAATTTTTGAAGTGACCATTGTACGTGATTGCTGAGTACATGTTCTTGGTTTATATCAGAAATATGTTACTCATTTTTTGGGTTGTTGAAGACTCGGCAAAATTTTGGTGGAGTAAAAAGATACAGTTTTGTTGGTGGCTCTGTTTGGTGCCTTGTGAGTTTATGAATCATATGTTGTATGTTTTATGCATAGTTTACTAGTTTCATGTTGTTTTTATATGAGAAATGCTTTGTTGCATGTGTTTGGTTATTTGTCTCCAAGTTGTGGGCAACTTTTCTTTTGAATCTAAATAGCTAAGGGTTATTTGGGATTCAAGAACATAGATTTTCTGTGTTGAATGTTTAATCTCTTATCTTTGTTCAAGGAAAAAATTAAATATTTTAGGTTAAGCATTGAGAAGGGTATGCTGCAACAGGGATTAAGTATGAATGACTAAATACTGAGTCTTGGGAAGTATCTGTAAGGCAGATACTAAAAAATTTCCCCTTGAAACTCAGATATTAATTCAAATTTATGGTAATCATTCACATGTGTATGTCTATTGACTCCAAGCCCTGAGATAGGCACCAGTCTGGTCTTGTATTGAGGTTACAACCCAAGGTCCCAGTCTTGCATCCAAATACAAAAATACAAATTCAAACTTCAAATATAAACCTTTAGGATATTAGAAGTAGTTTTAGGACCAAAATCCTCTATCTCACAACTGAGCATAGGCCCAAAGCTAGCCCCTTTGCACTTATTTCATAGTTTTGGTCTGCATAAGAGAGGATTTATCTGCTTTGTGTCAACATCCCAGTAAGTTCACAGACATATTTTATGGATGTTGAATAGGGAATAGCCCCCTTGGTTCTGCAGACCCTAAAGAAGGAGAGGAGATATTTATAGAGTCTATCTTCTGTATTGTTGACCCCTGGCCCGGAAATCCTGTTGATCAATGATGGCTACCTTTTAAGGACAACTGGGAAGCATCCTGTTTGGGAAAAACTCCAACACCCTTTCTAAATTCAACTGATGCCAGCTTCTTCGCTTTTCTTTTGATATTCATTACAGCCTCCACAGGGTCTTCCACCAATCCTTCCACCTTGACCTCTTCCCCTTTGCTTACTATCAAATCTTTTAGTTAACTTCTCTTCCACCTTTAGGGAAAACTGGTATGCATCTTCTATGTTGGTCATCCTGACCAGGCTCAGCTCCTCTTAAATACTCAGCCTCAACCCATTAATGTAATGGGCTACCTTCTTGTTGTTGGGCTCTGCATGTCTTGTCTTGATAGTAATTTTATAAAACTCTTCTGTATACTCCTTAACAGACTTGTTACCTTGCTTTAGTCCTTACAACTTCTTCAGCAATTTCATCTCATAGTCCACAAGAATGAATTACTTCTTTAGTTTCTCCACCATTCGATCCCATCTGGTGATCTTTCCTTTTCCTCTTCTATTCCTCTCTAATTGGACCTCCTTCCACTAAATACTGGCATGGCCCTTCAACTTTGTTTTTGCAAACTTGACCCAATCTGGGTCCTCCACATCTTCACACTCGAAATACTCCTCTATGTCATTGATCCAATCAATAAGCTATTCTAGATTCAAATCTCCAGAATATGTAGAGACTTTGATCCTGGGCCTCCTTCCAATCTTAGAAATGGCCCTCGACAACCTAACTTTTGCAGGATCTCTTGCAGCTTCTTGTTCTTCCTTAGATAGCTCTTCTTCATCTTCATCTTCGCTTTCTTCTCTTGTTCCTTGCTCAAACCCTCTTCTTAGCTCCTCTTGCAATGCATCGATTTTCCATTGCAGGGCTCTAAAACACTCTTTTGTCAAAGCATTCCTCCCAATATGATTTCTTCATGGAGGCATCTTGATCTCTGTAGCAAACCCACAACCTCAGGTCCTAGTGCAAACTGCCTCACGGTCGGCAATCTATCTACACACTCAGGAACCCTTGCTCTAATACCACTTGATGAAGGGGGTAAATCATAAAACAAACAACAATAGAAATGGAACATAGAAAATAGAATATTTCTTTATTGATCTGGGCAACTCATTACATTACAGAAGCTCAATTACAATAAGAGGAATCAATCCTCCTCAGGCTGCAACACATTACAACTTTCCTATCCTCAAGACTATGGAATCTTTAGCCTTTTGTAACCCCAAATCAGCTAGGGTTTCTATTTTCCCACCTATTCTTCACTCTACACTTTCCCCCTTAACTCTACTCCCCCTAGGGTTCCCAAAGTAGTCATAAATAGCACTTTTTGGCAGCCTCCAGCTAAATTTCAAAATTTGCAACTCCCTCCAAAAGTAGGTCAACTTCCGGGAAGCATAACTTTTGATTCGGGTGTCCGATTAACAAACTGTTTTAAGCGCCAGAAAGCTTGCGATGTGAACTCACACCAAAAATTTGTAAACAGATTTTTGTCAACTTTTGAAGATGTTATTGGATGTTTTAGTGCCTCATATCTCATTTCAGAAGTTTTCAGGGGCTTTTTGGAAAACAAAAACTTCAATATCTTTTAGCTCACAAATGATCTTTGCTTGATTCCTTTGCCAAAGGTCTTATATTTCTGTTATGTAACTTTCTATAAGTTTTTGCTTCAATCTGTGCCCAAATGCAAACTTTCCTAAAATGGTAGGTAAACTTTCCAAAACTGGCAATTTACCATTTTTAGTAGTTTCAAAAAAAATGAAAGTCCTACATCATTATTTAGGTGATTATAGAACCAAAAATACTAATTATGGAAAGAAATGAAAACATCTGTAATGATTTTGAATTAACTTAGGTTTTTGGGTGATGCAAGATTGCCCTTACATCACTGGATGCTCCTGCATCATAAGGCCACTAATGAATAAACATGAGAAAAATAGTTAGATAAGTTGTGAGTATTATTTTTTATTCACACAAATTCTATTTGATATTAATGAACTATGCTAGTTTGATAACACTTGGCAAAAGAATATGTAAAATCCTCATAAGCACTAGGGCTAATTCAAACCAGCAATTTGTTGACAATTGTTTCCCAATTGCATTCATCATGAGACTTGAGATATCATTGATACCATTAGATATGTACTTTCTCCAATGGAATGATGCAATAGGGAATTTGTTTATTAAATGTTATGTATGAAAAGAGAATGAAGAAGACTAGCATGCACACTAGATCAAACCCCCTTCCCCAATAATGTTTAAGAAAAAGACCAAGCCAAATCACTACCAAATGGAGGACTCAGCTACAGATCTTGTACTCTTGTTTGCTATGTGTTTCCCTATTCTTGAAATTTTACTAAAGCACTCATGCCTTTGAAAAATTCTCTATTCTTTGTTTTCTACTTCCTTTTTTTTTTCTTCCTTCACAAGTTCAACTTAGTCATTTTTTAGGTTGTCAGAAATATTTCAAGTTTTTGAACCAAAGTCGGCAAGTTCAAAAGTTCATGAATCACTTGACTTCTTGACTTGTGTATGAGTCTGATGTCTTAAAGCCTTCCCTTGTGTTGGTCTTATCCATTGTGTTGTGAAAACTCTATGTTGTTGGGAGGTCAAAAGTTCTTTAAACTTCTGAACTCTCAATGTTGTGGTTCAAAGGTTCCTATATTACCTGACTAGCCGACTTCAAGTGTTTTCTATTCTCGTGGCACCTTTTTTGAGTTGGCGTGCAGTACAGTGAAATGACACTTGTCATCCTGCATTTAATTTGAAGTGTGTGAGAGTACATTGACACATTTTCTAGAGGGAAACTCTAGGCAAAAGTTTATGATTTTTGAGGATGGATTCATTGCTAGAATTTAATATTCTTTATGAATGAGTTTATGAGAAGTGACATGAAACTTAGATCAATTCCCTATTTCACCTGAAGTTGCATTATTTTGCTAAGGGAATGCATTGCAGAGTGAGGAACAACTAGTCCACTATGTGCAAGATATTAGTAGGAATTACATGCTTATAGGTTATCACGATTAGTCGTTTCCATTTCATTTCTTATTTTTCTCTACTATAAATATACAACACTTCTCTTGGGTGGTTGAAACTTTCCATTTAAATGTATCTACATAGAGAATTCCCTTTAAATACATTGCACATTCCTGCATTGTCTGTGAATGCTTTAGAGTTTCTAGCCGTCTGGTTTCTCAATTCGGTAAAAATGAAGTTCAAATTTCAAGGGGCTCCTATGGTCCCTTTTGGGGAGAGTCGTTTATCTGGCGTGAGAGATACTAAATTGGACCATATTGATTTTGAGGATTTCTAGAGAAGAATGTAGTCTGAAGGCTGAATTGCCCTAGCAAACAAAATTGTTAGCAGTGGGCTGGATAAACCTGGAGGTTTCCCACTCATAGTGCGTTATCTTGAAATGATTGTAGCCTACGCCAATAGTTATTTTCTAGAGTCTCAAGAAATAAGAGCCCAAGATGACTCTCTGGTAGCAAGAATTGACTCTGAATCAGTTGCCCTAGCTCTAAATTTGGAGAAGCATGAAGATAATGCCGATGTTTCTGTGTCCTCTGCATGGACATATTATAATGAAAGGAAAAACTAGTGCCAAACTTGTATTGCCAAGAGCTTGTTGGAAATTGAGAGAAAAGGGAAATCGCAGCTCCATGCTAATCTTAAGAGGAGTCATTTCCAAGAAGAAATTTCAGACATGATAACATTGCTAAATTGTGTAGTTGGGAGCCTGAAATCAGATACTTTCACTTTTTTGATGTGTAGATTTATTTTACTAATCTGTGGAGACCACTGTATTGATTGGGCCAGAATAATTAGTGAAAGTATGCATGAGCAGCTGATGAATTTCCCACGAGACATAAAATTCCACATGCGTTCCTAGCTGGTTTATGTGTTGACTCGTAAAGAAGCTACTTAGCCTAGTCTAAGGATTCAAGGAACTCCTACTACTAGTATGCCTGTGTATTAGACCTTTCCTTAGTTACAGAAAAATGAAGGTATGAAGGATTTTTAGAGGGTGAATGATGCCTTTTCTATGTTGTTGTCTAAGAAGATTGATGGCTCATTGGAGCAAAGATTTTCAGCTGAAGTGACCGCATTGATCATGAATTTTGGAATCTTTTATGTTCAGTTTGATCATTTTTCTTATTTGAGCATTGGGGGTTATGACAATACCATGTTGAAGTTGCTACGGTACCTGTTTGACTATCTTGTGCTTATGGAAGTATGTTGTCAAATGGCGGCTATGAATACAAGGTACCATGCCATGAAAAATAAAGGTTACTCTTTTCCCATGTCTGCCATTTTATTCTTACAAAAGTAATGATAGAGCCAGGAGTGTAGATAAGTTACTATCAGAGTTTAGTCTCCATAGTTTGTTAGCTCATGCAACCTTTGACAGTAAGAATTATGTGAAAGAAAATATGCATGGAGGAGGTTCATATCTACACAAACCCTAACTTGAAGACATATGGGAGGATTGTTTGGATGAAAGGGAAGTGTAGAGGAGAAGTTGGATGAGGTTAACCATTGATCAGATTTGAGCCTTCAAGTTTAATATTCAAGTTCTTGACATGGTTGTGACAACTCCGATATTATAGATGAAGGCTATCATGCTTCACTATGGCCTCTACCTCCTATGAAATGGTCTGAAAAGGAAATCACAAATGTGAATTTTTGTTCTTTCCAAGTGATTAGAAGGACATAGAAATGGTTGAGGGGAAAAATGAAAGAATGTGTTGGTTCAGCAATGCTTAGAGAGTCAACCTCCCAAGGTTAAAACAAATCTTAGACTGCCCCCTCCCAAAGAAAATCATCTAGAGTTTGGGTCAAACTCTCTAGAGAGTTGACTCACAATCGAATGGAGATGGTGATTGGCCCCCTGATGAGGTCAGTAAACTAAAAATGGCATGTGAGAAGGATAGTCAACCATTGAAGAGTAATACTAGATTCACTACTTCATCATCAAAAGTAGACCATGTTCCATTTGTCAACAATCTTGTAAGTGATAATGACTCTTTCATTTTTACTCAATTAGGAGAAGATAGTATGCTACAATATTTGCTAAGTGCCCTGAATTCTCCCAATCCAAATGAACCCCCAGAGCAAAATTCTTCACTTGTACCTATGGATGGTACTATGAGTGTTGTTGATGCTGTTAATGTCCCCTCCCAGTCTCCTACCTAGTTGAAGAAAGCTATTGAAAATAAGAAGAGGCACACACCACTAGTGGATGCATATATTGATATTGTGGCTAAGATGCTATAGGATACCCCTAAGCCTAAACATGCCAGGAGGATGTCAAGGATGGTGACTGATCCTACCTTAGGAAATGAATTTCTAGAAATTACAGATCCAATTAGAAATAAAAACAAAGATGAAGTGACCGAAGCTGACTTCAGGATGATCAAAGTAGACTTGGGACCTTCTATTACTGAAGGTGATATTTATCATGTTAAACATTAGGTCAATAATATATCAAAAAGGGTCAAACAACAACAAGAGGAGAGTTATAAGTTACTAGCTCAAGTAAGTTCCTTATCATCATTTGTTCAATCAATTGTTAAAATAATAACACCCTCAGCAGAAGCCCCTTCCAGTATGAGTTTGAGCATCCCTGATCCTAATTTGTTACAAAAAATAAAGAGATCATTATCTCTAAGAAATGCTATGGATCAATGGGTCAAAAAGGTCATTTTTGATGGTCTTTTATGTATTAAGGAGGCAGTTATGTTGTTTGATTCCATTTATGGGAAAAGAGAAGATTTAATTGTAGAATTCCAAATAGCTAGAAGTGATCATAACAGCCTATCTTTAGCTTCCAAGGAGATATAGGAGATGGGCAATATGGATGTTGGTATCCTAGTGGCTGAGAAGATCTTCAATGATCATGGGGAATTGGACACACGTGTTTGGGCTAATGCAGTTGAATGGAAACCATGTCTTGTAATATCTACTGAGGATGAGATGAGGAAAGCAATTGCCACTTATTTTTTAGAAATGATGTGGATCAAAACAAAATTTTTTGTCATAGCAATCAAAGCTAATGGGATCGACGATGAAAAGCTGATGGATGTCAAGGAAATCAAACAAAACTTCAATAAGTTGGTGACTGAGGAGATCATGAACTATGATATTATGACAGGGGAATCTCTTGATAAACTTGCAAAGATGGCAGCATGTATCAAGATAGTAAAGAGCGGATTCGTTGATGTGCATCAAAAGGTGGCAAATGTGGATAGAGCAGTTAGCAAAATGAAATGCCAGATTATCATGATTGGGACTCCACTTGGAATGTCTTTGACACCTATAATCCACAAATATAGGACATACAGGGTGAAGCTATGGGCATAGGCATCTTAAATAGTGCTAAGTGGCACTAGAGACGAAGATGAACATACAAGGGAAGAGGAAGCAATAGATGAAGTTGATAAAGGAGAAGAGGATGTGGCAATCCTTAATTGATTTTTCTTTTCATATGATTTAGTTACTTTTCAATATTTGCTCAAAAACTAATGGCTCTGGAAGGCCCTTTATTATTGTTTAGAAACTTCTTTTAATTGGCTATCCTCAAGAAGCTATTAGGGTTTAAGATAGTTATGGTTCAGCTTAGCTATAAATTTCATTAGCTAGTTGATGTATGGATCTTTTGGCAAACTGTGTTTTGGTGATAAATCAATTTTGGCCTTCTATTTCAATTACTTTATATACATACAATAGAAATCAATGTAGTGGAGATTCAAATGATTGTGAACTTTGTGTTATGATTATTTGGATTCATATTCTTCCTATGTTTAATGTGTTTCTATTGGTGTTGATGATATTTATGTATGGATGGTGGATGGATATCTGTAATTCTTGCTCACTGCTGTAAATTATTTATCTTTTGATACATTGTTCATGGTGGTGATTATTTGGCGCATAGTATTTGTTTTATTAATTTGTAGATGTTATCTTGGTGGAAGTCGTTGAACTTCTGATTATTTGGATGTACTCTTCCTTTATTGCTTTCTGGTTAAAAGCACCACCTTTGCCTTGATTTCTAGTTAAAAGAAATACTAGTTTTCATTCATAAGAATATCAATCGAAGGTAGCTGCACCTTGTAAAAGAAGCAAAGAGCCTTTGTAGAATACCAATATAGTAGGCTCAATTGTGGTTATATTTGTCATTTGTCTGGGTGAGAGTATATAGAGTTAGGTGATAAATCTTTTAATCAATATTATGGAAAGATCAGATTCAATCAAAACTTTTTTATCAAACCCTAGGTCAAACATATATTAAACCTTAGTTCTAATATGATCAGCTTATAACAAATAGAAAATTAATGAAACCTAGAATCCAAATGCACAAAGATGATTAGAGAGGTACTAAAACTTGTGTCCTAGAAGTTAAAGCGTCAAAGGACAAAATAGGAACCATCCAAGTCCTAGAAGTGAGAATCTACCAGAGATGTAAACTAGAGATATGTTTTAAATGATGCTCAAGTGCTAGATCTGATGTCAATAGGCCCAAAAGACTAGGGTTCCAACCAACCAAGTCTGTTCAGGGGAATATTCTAGAACCTCTTTGGATCATGAAACCCTGATTCCTACACAATCTTCCTATATCTTCACTTTTCCTAAATCATGTACCTATAACCTGCAAACAAGATGACAAGAGAGGGTTTGGGGGGTTATGGTGTTTAGGTATTTGCCTTAGTCAAACCCTGAAATGACATTCAATCCTTCCAACACCATTGACAGATAAGAGAGCATGCCCTAGCAGGGTAGAGACTAAACAAATGATGATAGAATGATTCAAATAACAATGATATCACCTATGCAGTCAACCCATTAGGAGGATGAAGATCCTTCAACTCATAAGGAGATGTATGATGACTTCAAACCTGCAAGGACACACAACAACACAAATTTTCTGTAGAAACACAATAAATTATTAGAATGCTCTTTGCTCCAAGATGATAAGTTTTCTATATCCATATAGGTTCATAATGAATTCAAAAAATCACTTATATATGTTTTCCCGCTAACATTCATCAAATTAAATTACAAGAGTTGACAAAGAGGAACCTTTTGAAAGGTCCCATACTGACATGCCACTAATTTACCCTAACCAATCAGGGAGGACTTGGGTAGTTGGTACCCAAGTCCAAGGCCCCCTTTTTAGTCCAGATAAGCTTAGTGAGGTCCCAAGGTCCCAAATTATCATGGGTGTTGAGCAATTTCCTTTGTGATGATCAATTATAATCCATAATGGAATCATGGGGACCTAGGAGCTAAACAAGGAGGTAAAAAGGAAAGTGTGCACTTTTTACTCCATAACATTTATCCCCCACTTTAATGTGTGTATGATCTTATGACTAGTATATGCATTAAAGTACGGTCAAAGCACATCAAGCACATCAAATACTAGAGCAAAGACACACCCTAAGCTCGAAAGACTATTTCTGGCCCCCAATATTTAGAAAACATAAGAAAACATGTTACAGTCACGTAAAACTCTAAGAAGATAGTAAAGAAGCATGCAATACATAGAGAATACAATGAATCATGCAATACACAGAGAAGAGAGGAGCGCAAACATGCAATACACAAATCATACATGAAGCGAAGACATGACTAAATAATTAAATAGTCCTAACTAGGCAATGGGGGGAGCTCATCGCTATGCGCCACAATCAAAGGCATGAAAAACACACAGCATTGGGGGATATCATCTCTATGTGCCATGATGAAACATGCAAGACACATGGCGTGGGGGGAGCTCGTCACTACGTGCCACCACTAAAAGTTATCTCTATCAGAAGATCATTATCTTTCATAGAATAAAGCATTCGGATGGTCAGTTGAAGGAGAAGGTTTTTGGAGCACTTCTGTGACTTGCGGAGATAAATGAAACATCATACATGGCACATATGGATCAGATAGACCTTCCTTGAGGTCCGTGCCAAGTTCCATCTATTAGCGGAGCACTACTAGGTGTTTAAGGCTGACCTACCTATTTCTATATGTCACATCCTTCATTGGAGTTTGTAACCTCTTTTGGGCGACATAGAGGATTTCATGAGCTTGAAGATGATATATATGGATCTCTTAGATGCATTAGGAAGTTAGTTAGCAATAGTTAGTGATTATGATATTTTAGATTAGATATTTGTACCGAAGAGGCACTTCAATGCCATATCTTGTGTATCTGTTGTAACTAGAAATCAGGCCTGCAAGCCCTTTGATTGTAGCTCGCATGTTGCCAACATATGAACATTATAATCATTTGATATTTTGAATATATGAATCTTCCATTACATTCTATATTTGTGTTGTTTCCATTTTTACTCTAGCTGCATGGTTTGGAAAGTTCATTCTGTGAACCCTCTGGCCATGACTACACCAAGTGGTATCAGAGGAAAGTTTTGAATCCTTTGGGAAGTGAAGGCATTCCAAAAGATCTTGTAGTGAACAGAACACCAACCTGAGGCATTCTACTTGTGTTTGTCAATAGAGCATCGATTGTGAGGTAGTTGCTACCTTGAGGTTAGATCCCTGAATTAAGGTAGTTGCACCGCATCCTAGGAAGAGATGCTGCTAAGGAGGATGCATGCAATGGCTAATGTTGCTAGAAGAATGGAAGAAATGATAGAGATGATGAGAATAATGAAAGTTAGATTGGATGTTGTAGAAGAAGATAGAAGAAGAGGACTAAACCCTAGACATGATGCTGAAAGTGATGATGAAGAATTTCAATCTACTAAACAAAATGAAGAAACCCTAGAAGAAGAAGAATCAGATCAGGTGAAGATGTTGAAATCTATTTCTAAGATTAGTAAGAGACCTAGAGTAGATGTACTGAACTATACTAGAAATTTGAATCTGGAGGAATTGATTGATTTGATAAATGACTTGGAGGAATAGTTTGAATATGAAGAAATTGAAGATCCAGAGAAAGTGATATTTACAAAAACTAAGTTGAAAGTACATGCTGCTATTTGGTGGAAAGAAGTTTAATTGGATAGAAATAGGAGAGGAAAAGAAAAGATCATAAAATGGGATAGGATGGTGACAAAGTTGAAGAATCAGTTCATACCTGCTGACTATGGGTTGGATTTGTTGAAGGGGCTACAAAACCTAAGGCAAAACGAGAAATTTGTGGAGTACACTAAAGAATTTCATACTTATGATCATAAGTACTACACATAGTGAAAAAAGCAAGGAGAAAGTGAAAAGATACATAAATGGATTGAGGTTGAACTTTCAAGAAGAATGGAGTCTAGTAAGAATGACAACAATAGAAGAAGCATATCAGTTTGCATTAAAAGTTGAAGACGAGTTGAATAAAAAACATGAGAAAAGATAGAGAGGTATAGGAGGTAAATTTTAGAAAGGTAGAGCATATTCTGGACGAGAAAGATTATATGCAGAGCAAAACAAAGAAAGTAGCCCATACTGGAAGGAAGAAAATGACAACAATTCATGCTATAGAGGAAGAGATGATAGAAGCTTTTACTGCAACAACAAAGGGAATCATAATTCTTATCGTAATGAAGGATACAAGAGATATGAAAGAGGATTTGATAAGATAACATTTAGAGGAACTTGTTTTTAGTGTGGTGGTGAAGGACATAGAGCATTCGAATGTGATCAGGGAAATACAAGCAAGAAGATAGAGAATAGTGCAAGAACATCTTATGTAGAGGAAGAACCTATTGGATCACCTTGTTCAATTGGAAAACTAGAGAAAGGAGAATCATTAGTCATGACAAGAGCCTTATTTAAAGTAGAGACAAATAAGGAACTACCACAAAGGAAAAGTTTGTTTTGGACTAGATAGAAATCAGGAGGTAAATGTTGTAAAGTAATCATTGATAGTGGTAGTATTGATAATTTGGTTTTAGAGGAGATGGTGACTAAGTTGAACTTGGAGAGATTGAAGCACCCTAAACCCTACAAGATAGCATGGATTCAACATGAACACAAGGTACTGGTGTGTGAACAATGTTTGGTGAAATTTCATATAGGATCTTATAATGATGAAATATTTTGTGATATTGTACCTATGGATGTATGTCATATATTGTTGGGGAGACCATGGCAATATGTTAGGATTGCTATACATGATGGGAGAAAAAATACTTATACTATAACATCAAATGGGAAGAAACATATCTTGATACCTTTGGAAGATGAGCCTAGAAGTGAAGTATGTGGGAATGCTAGAATCTATTTGATTGATGGAAGGAAATTTTTGGATGGATTGAGACATGAGAATACATGTTTTGGTTTGATTTCTATAAAGTGCAGAACCCTAAGTGCAGAGACTATTACCAAAAAAGAAGAAGAACCACCAAAGGAGATAACTGAATTGTTGATAGAATATGAAGACATCACATCAAATAATGTATCAGAAGGATTGCCAGCAATCCAAAGTATCAGTCATCATATGGACCTTATACCTAGATCTAGTTTGCCTAACAAACCAACACACTAGATGACACTAGAAAAGAATGTGGAGTTGAATAAATAGATATAGGAGCTGTTCAGGAAAGGATTGATCAGAGAAAGTTAAAGCCCATGTGCGGTACCTATAGTGCTAGCATTAAAGAAATATGGAGAATGGAGGATGTGCATAGACTCTAGAGCAATCAACAAGATCACTGTTTAGTATAGGTTTCCATTGCCAAGGATGGATGACATTATGGACTGTTAGAGTGGAGAAAAGTATTTCATGAAAATAGACTTGAAGAGTGGATACCATCAGATCAAGATTAGAGGAGGAGATGAGTGGAAGACTGCTTTTAAGAAAAATAAAGGATTGTATGAATGGATAGTGATGCCTTTTGGATTGACTAATGCATCAAGTACTTTCATGAGGTTGATGAATAAGCTTTTGAAGAAATTCTTGGGTAAGTTTGTTATTGTATACTTGGATGGTATTATGATTTTTAGTAAGACAAAAGATGAACATTTGTGGAATATTAGACAAGTACTGCAAAGGTTGAGGGAAGAGAAGTTGCTGATAAACATCAAGAAATGTAGTTTCATGAAGGAGGAATTGGTATACTTGGGATTTGTGATTTCTGTGAAAGGATTGAAGATGGACCTTGAGAAGGTTAGAGCAATTTTTGAGTGGCCAACACCGGAGAGCATTGGAGAGGTAAGATCATTTCATGGATTAGAAAGCTTCTATTGGAAGTTCATCAGAAATTTTAGTTCAGTATGCACCCCAATGACAAAGACAATGAGAGGTGGTAGAAGGGATTTTAAGTGGACATCAGGAGCAAGTTAAATTTTTGAATTATTAAAGCAGAAGGTGATAGAGAAACTAGTGTTAGCATTACCAGATTTCAACAAAGTATTTGAAGTAGATTGTGATGCTAGTGGGAACATAATAGGAGCAATATTAAGTCAAGAAGGGAGACCAGTAGCATATTTCAATGAGAATTTGAATGATGCTAGGAGAAGATATTTAGTTTATGATCAAGAATTCTATGCCATAATTCAAGCCTTGAAGAAATGGCGACATTATTTGTTGCCTAAGGAATTTATGTCGTACATTGATCATCAAGCTTTACAATATTTGAACAGTCAAGGGAAGTTGAATTAGCGACATATGAGATGGGTAGATTTCATGCAGAGTTACACATTTGTATTAAAGCATAGGAGTGGAAAGTCAAACAAAGTTGCAGATGCATTGAGCAGAAGAAGGAATTTGTTAATAGAGATGAGAGTAGAAGAATTAGGTTTTGAGGAGCTGAAGCACATGTATGAAGAAGATCTTGATTTTATAGAACCATGGAAAGAATGTAAGGAGAATATTATGATAGATAGAAGTGGTTAGATTATTTCATTTAGAAAGACATGTTGTTCAAAGGAAATCAATTATGTATACCTCAGAGTTCAACGAGAGATAATTTGACCAAGGAGAAGCATAATGGTAGATTAGTAGGACATTTTGGAATTGATAAGACAATAGCCTTGGTAAGTGAACATTATTTTTGGCCTTAGATATATAATTGTGTAAGGAAGTTTGTGCAGAGTTGCAGAGTATGTCAAGTTGTAAAAGGAAGTAGTCAAAATACTAGATTGTACAAATCTTTGATAGTACCGAAGAGACCTTGGGAAGACATAAGCATGGATTTCATATTAGGATTGCCAAGAACACAAAGGGGACATGATTCTATATTTGTAGTGGTGGATAGATTTTCAAAGATGTCAGATTTCATTCCTTGTATGAAGACAAATGATGTAGTGCATGTTGCTGACCTATTTTTCAAGGAGATTGTGAGATTGCATGGATTACCTAAGAGCATAGTTTCAGATAGGGATACAGGATTCATTGGATATTTTTGGAGGACATTGTGGAAGAAGATGAAGATAGACCTAAAGTTCAGTTTGACATTTCACCCATAGACATATGGATAGACTAAAGTGGTAAATAGGAGTTTGGGAAACTTGTTGAGATGTTTAGTAGGAGATAAGGCAGGTAGTTGGGATCTAATTCTACCACAAGCAGAGTTTTCTTACAATAATTTAGTGAATAGGAGTACAGAGAAGACACTATTTGAGATTGTGGTAGGGATACAACCTAGAGGAGTAGCATAGTTGAGAGATATTAGCATTGAGAATAAGAGAAGTGTAGAGGCAGAAGAAGTTTTAGGATACATGGAGACACTACATAATCAAGTCAAGAAGCATTTGGAGGAGATGAATACTAAGTATAAGGAGCAAGCAGATGAGAAGAGGAGACACATAGAATTTTCAGTTGGAGATGAAGTAATGGTATATCTAAGAAAAGAGAGATTTCCAGTCAGGATATACAACAAGCTAAAGATGAAGAAGTTTGGACCATGTAGGATTCTTAAGAAGTTTGATTCAGGAAAGGCATATGAAGTGGAGCTACCAGAGACATTTGGTATATGACCTATATTCAACATTGCAAACCTGTATCAATATCATGAAGGAGAATCAAGCGACAACATTGAAGATTGATTGAAGAATCAGTTACCACAACAACAACCAGAGAAGATAGAGGACATCTTGGATAGTAAAGATGGATGAAGCACTAGAGGAAAGGAATACAAAGAATACCTAGTAAAGTGGAAAGGAAGACCAGAAGAAGATTCATCATGGATTTCTCAGGATGAGGTAGACTACCTTGGTTTACTCTAGCCCTGGCAAAGTGAGGGACTCTTTTTTTCAACAACCCTAGGTGTCTGATGTAGGAGCATCTCAGGTTGTAGTGCAATCTTGCATCAACCATAAATATTTGTATTCTATATTTTCTTTCATTTTCAGTTTAGTTCAGTCATTTGTAGTTTCAGCATTTTGTACCACATTTTACCACATCTTCATATTAGAGCATGCAGAGTAAGACTTAGCATCTACATAGTATCATTTACATCATATTTATATTTTAGGTGATTTGGATTCATTTCCTAAAAGTTATCACTATCTGATGATCACTAGCTTTCATAGAACAAAGCATTCAGATAGTCAGTTGAAGGAGAAGGTTTGTGGAGCACTTCTATGACTTGCAGAGCTAAATGAAACATCATACATTTCACATATGGATCAGATAGACCTTCCTTGAGCTCCACACCAAGTTCCATCCATTTGCAGATAACTACCAGGTGTTTAAGGCCAACCTACCTGTTTCTACACATTACATCCTTCATTGGAGTTTGTAATCTCTTTTAGCCAATACGGAGGATTTCATGAGCTTGAAGATGATATATATGGATCTATCATATGCATTAGGTAGTTAGTTAGTAATAGTTAGCAATTATGATAGTTTGGATCAGATATTTGTTTTTAAGAGGCACTTCAATGTGATATCTTGCATATCTACTATAACTGGAAAACAAACCTGTGAGCCTTTTGATTATAGCTCGCATATTGTCGGCATATGAACATTTTAATCATTTGATATTATGAATATATGAATCTTCCATTACATTCTATATTTCTATGGTTTCCGTTGTGTTTACTCTAGCTGCATGGTTTGGATAGTTCATTCTGTTAACCCTCCAGCCATGACTGCACCAGATTTTTATGCTTGCGGAGGATATAAATAAAAGTTTTTGTTTGGTACCAAAAGTAAGATTGTGTGAGAATGTGCAAGGATGTGTGTGGGAGTGTGGAAGTGAGTGAGTGTGTGTGTGGAAGTGTGTTGAAGGTAGTAAGGTTTTTTGTGAAGAGGATTTGAAGATTTGTTTTAGTGTGAAGTGTGTTGATGTTGCAGAGGTGTTTGATCAATGGAATTTGTCAAGTGTGATGTACAGAGGTTGTAGCCTCATTCTGTAAGTGTTTTTGTATTGTATTTTAGGAAGTTGTAGCTTCTTTTGGGTTGTAGCCCATAAATAATATTGTAATCTTGTTTCACTTGTGAGATTGGATTTGGATAGTAGATCCAAGCAACTTGATCACTTTGGTTTTTCCCTTCTATGGTTTTCCATGTAAATCTGGTGTTATGGTTATGTGCTCATGTGTTGTGCTTTAATTTGCATAATTTTCTTTATCATTTGTTTAAGGCAGTAAAAAGATTTGGGTTGATAAAGATAACTTGGAGTAAGTTTTGTCATATACTGATTCACCCCTCTTCTCAGTATATTAATGTATTCTAACAATTGGTATCAGAGCTATGTTCCTTGGTGTAGCCTAATAGCTAAAGGTAGATCTTGGAGTAGAACACATGGCTTAGAAGGAGTCCTCTTCTAAAGATCCAATATTTGATGGAAGTAACTATTATTTATAGAGTGTAAGGATGGAATCCTATCTTACCTCACTAGGGTATGATGTTTGGAGAGATTCTATGGATGATTATGTTGAACCTAGTCACCCTATTGCAGATCCAGATGTAAAGAAGGATCATGAAAACAATGCTAAAGCCAATAATGCCATATTAACTGGTTTGAATAGTTTAGAGTTAGTCAAGGTTGTACAGTGCAAGACAACAAAGGAACACTAGTACAAGAAGAGAAATCTATTACTAAAAAAACTACTAAAAATTGCTTATAAATGACCAAACATGGTCACGTGACCATTAGTAGTTTATTGCCAGTCATTTATAACGCGACCAAATTGATGACTAAACCAGTTTTAGTCATTTATTGGTTGTTTTGATTGATCGATTTGGTAGTATATTTAGTCATTGATTATTGTAATCTGGTCACTTATTTAGTCATTTTTTATTCACTAATATATTTAGTCATTAATTTAGTCATTGATTGTTGTTAACTGGTCACTTATTTAGTCATTTTTATTCACTAATTTCCTTCCATTGGTAGTTTATTTAGTCATTTTTTATTCACTAATATATTTAGTCATTAATTTAGTCATTGATTGTTTGGTAGTTTATTTAGTCATTAATTTTAATCATCATTTTGATCAATTTGGTAGTTTATTTAATTTTTTTTTCACTAATTTTTGGCAACTGTAGTATATTGATACATTGTTTATTAAACATCATATCAGTAGTTGCAAAGAGAAACATGAGTCTTGAAAAAGGGATACTATTGTCTTTATTAATTTGAAAAGAGTTGTTGTTACATAAAGGGAACTATTGTTGTTGCAAAAGAAGCAAGAACTAAAGAATAAAAGTCCTCTGAGAAGACCTTAAATAGAGAAGCCTTCAAACAGAGAATTTTCCATGAAGAGAAGGTTGCAATTCCTTGTAATCTGCTGCAAACACCTTGTAATCTTTGACAACATATCATAACAAGTTCATATTTTGCCTTCTGCAATTCACAGTCAAAACTACTTCCCTCAAAACCCTATGTCACCATGGTTTAAACCTCAACAAAGCCTTAATTGCAATCTTGACTATGCAAGGTTTGGATTTCACTACCTTGCTATTTGTTGCCATTTTTATACATTGCAAACTTTACCTTGAAAGATTTTGAAACTTCCAATGTATTCCTCAGTTCAAAAATCCTATTATGATACTAATACACAACAAAAAGTCATTGTCTCAATACCTTTAAGATTGCAAACTATCAAGTGAAACAAGGAACACAATAGGCACATCCAACATTCCTCTCAAGGTCCAACAAAATAGATGAAAAGCCAAGAAACAAAACACAATTACTAAGAATATATTGTGCATTTGAGACGTGACTACCACCTATGCAGAAATTGCACTTGAGACTGTCCTCCTTGATCACTATCTTTACAACCCTGTTGCTTATGTGCTCTTTATTGTCACTAATAATTAGCTTCTACATCTCCCTCTCAGTTCTTTCAAATGTATATTCATAGCCAACAGTTACATTCTCTTAGCATAGTCACTTTAAACTGTTGTCACTATGGTAGTGTTTGTGTTCTTCATAGAATATCCCAAGCTCATGCATTGTCGAATACAATCAGGATCCATACCCCCCATCACCTACAAAAGAAAATACAAGGTGATAATTTCAACTAGTCTGTGCTCATTAAAGTAAATACAATACCAGTTTTCACAAATAGTGATAGCAAGCTAGGCATAATGTCCGTATCATGAAAAAGTAAAGCATGACTGCAGTTGCAAGGGTTGTAAATCTGGTCCACTTTGACATAAGTTGCACCATGAGGTATCTGAATGTTATTTGACCAAAATAAGAAACACAATAAGGAAAATTTCTATCCACAATATAGACAATAATAATGTTGGGGTTTTATCCCAACTGAATGTTTCCTAAGGATCCCTACAAGGTAGCCATCACTCATCAATAGGATTCTCAAGTCAAGGGCCAACAATACAAGAGACAAACTCTAAAAATGTCTCCTCTCCTTCATTAGGCTCTGCAAAACCTAGGGAGATATTCCCTTTTCAACATCCATGAAATAAATCTATGAACTTGTTGGGATATTGATATAAAGCAGATAAATCCTCTCTTGAATAGACCAAAACTATAAAATAAGTACAAAAGGGGCTAGCTTTGTGCCTTATATTCAGTTATGAACCAGAGGATTTGAAACCTAAAACTACTTCTAAAATCCTAAAGGTTTGTGATTAAGATTTGTTTGTGTTTTATGTTTGGATGCAAGATTAGGGCTTTGAATCATAATCTCAACACAAGAACAGACTGGAGCCTATCTCAGGGCATGGAGTCAAATAGACATATATATGTGAATTTTTACCATAAACTTAAAGAAATAATTAGATTCCAAGGGGTTTTCCTAGCATCTACTTTACAAATACTACCCAAGACTGAGTATTCAGTTATCTCTGCTTACAAATATGCTTACTGCAATGTATTCATCCCAACACTTAACCCAAAACTTTTAATTTGTTCCTTGAACAAAAGTAGAAGATTAAGCATTCAACATAGAAGATCCATGTTCCATAACCTTGAATAACCCTTAGCTATTTAGATTTAGAAGAAAAACAAACACAACTTGGAGACAGATAACATAATACATGCAATAAAGCATTACACATTTAAAACAACATGAAATTGAAATTTTATGCATAAAACATTCAACATATAACTCATAAACTTACAAGACAAGAGATAGGGCAACCCAGCATAACTACATTTTATTACTTCTCCAAAATTCCCAAATCTTCAACAACCCAAGAAATGAGTAACACAGTTCCTTTTATATCAAGAACGTGCACTCAATATTGATTACATTGCATTTCAAATTGCTTTTGATACAAAAGAACCACCAAAAAGGTGTTGGGAAAAATTAATTACATTTGAGAGGAGAAGAAGAGAAGAGGTAGTTGGACTTGGGGAGTGTGTAGCCACTTGAAGATATGCCTTGTTAAAGCTAGGAAGATGGTGGTTGGCCTATTCAATTCTACGACCCATACTAGTCCTTCCATTCATTATATGTCTTGTCAGCCGGCCAAGAGAATGAAATCACTTCTACTATCTTGCCATTATGGTTGACATATTTGGCATCCAAGATACTCTTCAAATTTTTGCAAAACATCTCAAAACCTATTTAAGCCACATGCAACTTATCAAGTGATAAGCTCAATCCCTGCATTGTTGGATCACCCTTATCACAACAAGTGGGAATTAATTGATGATCATTATCAATAATTTCCTTTTTCCACTTGTCAAGGTCCTTAATCTTTCCATCAGCTTCCAAAATATGAGGCAACCACTTGGTGTCCAAATTTTCAATGGTTTACATTTTCTCCTTCAAAACTATGTCCAACCTCAACTAAAAATTGGCCACATCCCTAAAATGCTTCAAAATCTCTGACACTGGTTTCAATTTAGGAGGTGCACTTGGATCAAACCTAGAACACCTAAGAAAATGTCTAACTTCTCCAGTTCTAGGCAGCCACTTGGTTTTTATACTTGACAGTCTCCGCTTATTAGACTCATGCTTCTCATAGGTTGTACTTAACTGTGAGTAGAATCTCCAAGTTTCATCCACTCTGGCCAAGAGTTTTGTCACCATGTTCTTGATCAAATTGGTGGCCATATCCTTTGCTTTGTTCTACACCTCTTCTTTCAATTTCTTGTTTTCCTCCTTTAATTCTCTAAACTCTGAAATAAGAGGCTTTGTATCTACTGGGAAAGATTCTACTATTGGAATCACTGGTGGAGGGGCTAAAGTACTAGCTCCCAATGATAATTGTTGCTTCAACTTGCTTATCTCTATGACTGCCTAAGCATAATTGAGCTGCAACTCATTGTGATGCTTTTCCAATTTATTAGTGTCTGCTTCTACAAATTGTACAGTCTATACATTTAGGCTTGCAGCCTAGGGAGCAGGGGTATCAGATACTCTTTTTATTATTACTATAGTTAGGGTAAAATTGCAAATCAGGGCAAATGAATAAACAACAATGATAAAAACCCTAGCAATGCACAATGAAGCACAAGACAACATGAAAATCAAAATAACAAATGTAAATGCAAACCAATCTCCATGCCCTGCTCGATTTATCTCCATTGCTCTTCTCAACCTTGCATGAGCATGCAAGATTTTGAAGGATTATTGTTGGAAGAATGTTGGGTGCTCACTTCTGTAGCATAACATTAAGATGAAGATGCTAGAATGAATGATAGATGAAGGATGCAAAGGCTCTAATGATATTTCAACAGCATGTGGATACTTGAGGATCAATGCATGCTAATGGCTTATGAGGGGGTTGATTTATAGGAAAGGCTTAATTCAAATGGATGGCTAGGATCAATTAGGGCTTTAGGTGAAATGGATGGATAGGATTAAGTTAGGTTTCCTTGCACATCAAGAAATAGTAGTCATGTGACATGTGGCAAAGGAGGATAAGGCTTAGGTGTGCTTGTGTAGATAAATACTAAAATTAGATCCCATTAGTTGTGCATGTGAAGGATAAAAGTTGTACTACAACACATGATTGAATGGACAAGTGTTGGAATGTGATAAAAGATGAGTGTTTAATTCAAATAAAATATTTGAATTAGTTGTGATATGAGTTGGATATTAATTAAATAAATAAGATTTATTTAATTAATTGAGAAGTTGAATAGGATGAGATAAGATATGATGCAGAAATTAATTAAATAAATAAAATTTATTTAATTAAATGGGATGAGGATGGGATTGAATGGGATTTTAATTAAATAAATAAAATTTATTTAATTAATTGGCTTAATGGATTAGGGAAATTAGAGTGGGATTTAGGACAAAATGGCTTATGATGTTTAGGATAATGTTTTAACAAGGTGTTGCAAGACATGGACAAATTTGGGTGTCTACATTTTGCCCCTCTTTGAGATGATGTTCGAGATAATGAGATTTATGTTGAGTAGCATCATTTCAAAGAAGCTAAGGTATGGATAATCGATAGGGATGATGATGAAAAGATATGATGAGGATGAGGATGAAATGGGATGATGATGTAAAGATATGATGAGGATGAGGATGAAATGGGATGAGGATGCCCCCTTGAGAGGATAGATGGGTTGGACAAACACGGGTATGCTCTTGAAAAGAAATGGCTTGGATACAAAAGAAAAATAAGGGGATAGATAGAAGAAATGATGATACATTATGCTACAATGGAAAGTTAGCAACCATGATGTTTGATATAGCACTAGACTTTATGCACCAAGGTATAAGGACTAGGGTGACGATGTGTCTTGTGCCCCAGCATAATACAACCTTGTCTAACATATGAGGAAGAAAACTTAGAGCATTGAAGTCGTAATGCATAAAAGGTATGATGTGACCTTAGATGTAAAGGATAGTGCAAAAAGCTATTCTAACGTACACAAGATATGAATATTAGCTGGATTGATACTGATTTGATACAAATACAAGATAAAAAGATAACACACACAAGCAAGAAAGCAAGCATGCACAAATGATACAAAAACAAATAAGGTATTGCCCCTGTCAAGCTATAAACCAATGATTGGTTGTTTGATTGATGACAGCTGAGAGTGTTGTTATTGTGGGGAAAGCTATATCCCTAGATCAACACAAGGTTGTTTGCTGAATTGGTTGGCTAATTGATTGGCTGATTGATTTGGCTTACAACAAGGCTAGGATCAAGACCATTGATTGCATTTGGATAACTTGGCTTGATTGATTAACTTGATTGGTATGGATTAAGGATGGGCTTGCATTTGGATCTTTGTTTTGATTGATTTTGAGGATGATGAAATGCTGATTAGATTGATGAAATGTTGATGGTTGAGGATATGTGGTGGATTGAGCTACTTTTGATTTGCTAAAGTGATTGGATTTGTTTTGATGGTTGCTTGATATGCTTGAGTTGATTTGGTTTGGTGTTGATGTTGATGATTGATAGGATTTGTTTTGATAGTTGGCTTGATGTGCTTTGGTTGTGATGTTTGCTATTGTTGGGTCAATTGTTTTGATGATTGGATTGTTTTGAATGATGATAGTAATGGTGTGATGATAAGAGTGTCCACTCAATCTACGCATAAGCAAGTGTTCTTAATATGCTCAAAAGAAGAAAACGAACAAGGTATTGCCCTTGTCAAGTCATAAACCAAGGATTGATTGTTTGATTAATGATGATAGATAGTGTTGTCATTGTGGGGAAAGCTATATCCCCAGATCAACACAAGGATGTGGGAACGCTATATCCCATTGATGATGATTGATTTGGCTCATGACAAGATTAGGATCAAAACCTGCTGATTTGATTGGATAATGTTCCTTGATTGATTAGCTTGCTTGATAAGGATTAGTGTGACTTGGATTTAAGATCATTGCTTAGATTGATTTGATTGATATGATTGGAAGAAGTGATTGATTGAAATGGATGAATGAATGTTATTGATAAGAAGAATTGATGATGATGAGGATTTGATTTTGATTGAGTGTTGATGTGGATTGTTTTGGATTGATGATTAAATTGATCTTATTGCTTGGATTTTTTGTTGGATATTTGATTTTTTTGAATTTTTGAGAATATTTGATTTTTTGAAATATTTTGATTTTTTTGTGTTTTTGGGAATATTTTAGAAAACGCTAATGGATTTACAATTTGGGTAGCCTTTGTGCTTGATACCAATGACAAGGGAAAACCAAGTCTAGGTGAAAGGGATGGATAAAAGGATGGGTTCATAGTAAATGGGATGGAAGGTTCATGATAGATGGATAGATAAGAGGATAGGCCATATAAGGGATGTATGCATGCCTCATGATAAATGGATAGGTAGGCTATAGTGGAAAACTCATGATAAATGGATGGGGATAAGCTATAAGATGGAAAGCTCATGATAAGGATACACCATAGTGGATGGATCATAAGGGAGCTAGGATGTGATCTTCAAAGGCTATGTCACATAGGAAGAATAACTTGCCCCATTCTAGGTGGTAATGCTTAGGATTCTTTGCATGACAAAGTTCATGACCAAGGGATGACATGATGGATTGGATTTGGATGGGATGGATAAATGGTCATTGGATAGGACTTGGTTTGGAAAGAAGGTATGTTAAGAAATATCCAAACATGTTTCAACATTTTACCCCTATGTCTTCATCAAAATCAAAAGGCAAAAGGATGGATAAATGGCTCAATAGGATAGGCATGTTCATGTAATGGCTAAGAATGGTAGGACATGATAAGATGGAAAATGATATAATGCGATAGATAGTTTCGAAATGGATAGGTTGGATGAGACAATGTGCCCCCAAGTGTAAGTGACATAGAAGATCAACCTACACATGACACCTGTTTGCCAGGTTTTCATCATGGTACTTATCCAAGGTGCCTGTTTACCAGGTTTTCACCATTGGATGAAGGGCTTTCTCTTTACTATTTTTCTTTTTATTTTTATTTTTTATTATTATTTTTTGTTAGATGGGATGACAATTACACATGGTGCCTATTTGCCAGGTTTTCACCATGGTAATGGATAGGAGGGACTCAAGTGTTTAGTGCTATGAAGGTTGATAGTGTCCCTTTAGAGATTGATGATGTCTTCGCATGGACCATGTCAAGTGTGCTCATAGATGTTGATAAGGGATTACATGGATGAGAGATGGATTAGGTGGATAGTAGATTATGATGTGGATTATGGAAGGTTCATGCAAGGATGGATGGATAGGGATAGTGGACTATATAGGCTTATGGAATGAAGATGGATGAAAATTTTATGCCAAAGCATGGACCATAGAAAGGTGATTGGGGAGATATGTAGGATAATGGATGAAGGATGGGGAGATATAGTTATGTGGAGGTGTTGCAGAGTGGAAGGGAACCATGACCAATGGTTGCACACACAGTGATAAACATTGAAGCTTTTGGTGAGATGGTGGTGTAGGAAGCAATGGAGATGTTTGCTTAGGAGATGGTTGATGAAGTGATTTAGGAACCCACATAGATTTAGTATTTTTCGTGCTTTTGCTTTGCTTGTGGGATTTTTGAAGGGAATGGAAGTTTTGGATGGAAGTAGGCTCTTGGATGGAGATAGGTGATTGGGATTCTTGAGATGTAGATGAGGATGCCTCATTTGACTTGCTAGATATTTGCTTAGGAACCCAAATCATTTTTCTTTTGGGCTTTGTATTTGGAGGTAAGGGTTTAGATGGCTACCTAGATGAACTTTGCTTTGAGTTTTATTCTTTATGTCCTAAGGTATGAAGACCTTTAGGATTTTTGGTAGGATTTTTAGCATTATAGGTAGAGGCATCAAAATTTTTTCTTTTGAATCCCATAGGGTGGGTGGAGTGGATGGAATTATTGGAAGCTTTATGCTTAGATGATGTGTGCTTTTGTTGGCCATGATTAGGGATGCAAGGATACTTATGAATGATAGGTATGTTAGGTGTTGGAAGCAATGGTGGCAAGGTGGATGGAGGGATATTTGGAGTTGGTAAAAGTGGAGGCAAAGTGGATAGTGGAAGATGTATGGCCACATACTTTTGACATTTATAGGATGATAGAGGTGAAATGGTAACATATGTTTTGGGTAGATGATGGGGGGTGCGATGGAAGGTGGACTTAGGATGGATGGAGGAATTACCAATATCTTTAGCTTGTTTACCTTGTGGTGTGTATCCAAGGCCATATGAGCATGGGTGAATCTTGACATGGTTTAGCTCCAAAATACCTTGTTCATAAAGGCCTAGACTTTTGCCTTTGTAGTTCATGTTTTGGAGGATACGATTGACTATGGGACTAGATGTAGTTTGGGAACTAGACTTGAGTTCATTATTGAATGGAGAAGATGCAGTGGAGGACAAAGGTTGTTGTTTTCCTAAGGAAGAACACTCATGTATAAGGGTGGTAAGACCAATAGGACATGATGGTAGACTTGAAGTGGAATCGATGATGGATGTGGAAGGAGGATCATTAGGATCTTGATTAGCATTGTGTTCACTAAGATCCAAGTTGTTTGTTTGATCTTTTATGCTTACTTGGGGGACAAGTGTCTCATCATGACAAGTGGATGTTTGCTCATTATGGATAGGGCTAGATGGAGGATGGATAAGAGCAATTTGGATATCTTGCTCATGGATGGTTATGGGATTATGGATAGGATCAAGGTGCTCATGGATAGCTTCTTCATAGATATCATCTTGATCATAAAGAAGGTAAATGCTATGGATGGGTTGCATGAAAGTGTTTTGATCTTGAGTTGGACTAGGGCTTAATGTTTCCACATGCTTAGGATTAAACTCTTGACATACCTCTTGGGTTGCTTGAATGGAAGTAGATGACTCTTGGATGGACTTGATAGACTCTTGATAGTTATCAACATGAGGGCATGATGGCTCTTGACTTAGGCTTGTGGTTGGAGACTCGTGAATAGACTTGATGGCTTGTAGGTCACATGATGGGCTTAAAGGGTTAGGTATGTTAATGGAGGACTCTTGGATAGGCTCAAGGATAGGTGGACCACATGATAGGATTATAGGATTGGACATGACCTTTGAAAGTTCATTGGTAGGCTCATGAATGGGTGTTTGACATGGAGGTAGTTTATTCCTTGCTAGTAGCCAATGGATCACATCCTTTGCAAGTGTATGAGTGGATGGGAAATATAATGGATGAGCAATAATAGAGGATGATGTTGTAAGCGTAGGACTAGGATTTTGATTGGATGGAAGGATAATGGAGTTTGATGGATTAGGATGTGGACTAGATGGGTGTGACACATGGGATTGGGATGATGTGGCATGATTTCTTATTGTAGGTGGGTACACCTTGTAAACAATTGGGACAAATATTGGGCATTGATTTGTATTATGGCCTTTGGTCCTATGGTATGCACAATAATCATGTTCATCATATGGACTTTCTTCACATGGTTTGACTTCAGGAAGTTCAATGAGTTTTGCTTCAAGCATTCTTTGTAAAACAATCTCAGCTGCATCCTTTGGTGAAGGATTAGAATGACATGGTGATGAAGGTAATGGAGGACTTGGTGGTTTGGAAGGTAGAGGGATTAATGGACTAGGAATGGGATCACATGATGGTGTTGGGATAGGACTTGTTGGCTCATATGTTGGCATGGGATTGGATGGTGGAGGCCACTCTAGATTGGTATCTCCCTTGTCAAAGGTAATTAAGTCTTGCATAGGATAACTTGGGCTCATTTGGTTTATGTACAAGGGACCACTTGGACTTGGATATGCTTCTTGTTGCAAAAGTGGATTTGGGCTCACTTGTACTTATTGGGGAGGCCATTGATAGTCTTGGTAGCTAGGTGTAATGGTAGGATATGTAGACAAAAGATCTTGAGGTGGACTCAAAGTTGAGGGCATTTGATCTTGTTGCCAAGGTTGACTTGGGTGCACATGTTGTATGAAAGTGGGTGGATATGTTGATGTGGCATAGGTTGATATGGAATTGTCATGATAGGTGGATGGATTAGGTTGGTGTGAAGTTGAGGTGGGTGACATGTAGGATTGTGGTTGAAGTTGTTGGAAGTTGTGATGGTGTTGTGGTGGAGGGATTGTATAGGATAATGGTTGTTGTGATATGGATTGATATGGATAAGGGTTGTGATAGGTTGATAAAGGGTTGATATGACATGTGGATGAATTTGGTTGATATGAAGTGGGATAAGTTGATGCAGAATTAATTTGATGTGTGGATAGATTAGATTGATATGAAGTGGGATAAGTTGATGCAAAATTGATTTGATGTGTGGATGGATTGGGTTTTGAACTTGTCTCATCCTCATAAGTAAAGAGATGGCCTCCTCGAAGTATAAACTTGGTCTTAAGAGGAGAGGTTCCTTTGACTGTGATCTTTGGTCTTGGATTGTCTTCATGACTTGGATTAGGAGGATAGCCACCTTTAATTGTGATTGGTTTCTTCTCATGATTTGGATTGGGAAGATAGCCACCTTTAATTGTGATTGGTTTCTTCTCATGATTTGGATTGGGAAGATAGCCAACTTTAATTGTGATTGGTGTCTTCTCATGATTTGTATTAGGAAGAGGGGCTCCTCTAATTGTGATCTTGGGCTTTGGTTTTATTGCATTGTTTGAATTAGAGGAGTAGCCTCCTTGAATTGTGATTATAGGCTTAGGTCTTGTCTCATGATTATAAGGATAACCGCCTTGAATTGTCACCTTAGGCTTGGGATTTGTCTCATGATTAGAGGAATAGCCCTCTTGAATTGTCACCTTAGGCTTGGGATTTGTCTCATGATTAGAGGGATAGCCCCCTTGAATTGTCACCTTAGGCTTGGGATTTGTCTCATGATTAGAGGGATAGCCCCCTTGAATGATTACAACCATCTTGACAAGTGTTGACCAGGAATAGGTTGATGATGATGTGGAGATGATTTGGAATGGGTATGGATGTGACTAGGATATGTTCAGAATAAAATTGATTTGGGTATGATTAGGATATGATGTGGAATGACAAAATTGGGTGATGTGGATGAAAGGTAGGATGAATTGTTTATGTGTTTAGTGTTTATAGCTTGATTTGGCAATGCTCAAACAAATGATTATGCATATACACACATGAATCACTCACGCAAGACACATAAGCAATTGTTGATTTTGAAAATGAAATGTGATGATTATGCAAGCACACATGGAAGACACATCAATAAGCCTAATGTCTAGTCAAGTGGGTATGGCCAATTAGGTTTTGGGCTATGTTTTCACAAGGTTGACTAGGAATTTGAAAGTGAAATCCTGCCACACAGCCAGGAGAAAAGGGTAACCCACCCTTCACCTTCACTTCCCAAAGGTATAAAGATCTTTGGGGCTTAGCCAAGAGTGACAAGATTCCAAATCCCAAAGGAGGGTGTCTTTCGATTCAACCTCAATTGAGGTTGTCTCTTGGAGTGGTGTGTCTCCAAGCAGGCCTCCTAGATAGGGTATACAAAAGAAAACCAAGTGAGATATCACTTGATTCACACTCACAGTTGTTAATTTCCCCTTTAGAAAATGAGATGTGTGATAAAACAGTTCAAGCACTAGTTCGTTTTAGATCCAAAGCCAAATGTGTCGTAAACACTGGTTCATTTTAAGCCCACTTTCGATATGTGATAGCAAGCAAGTTGTTCGTTTTATGCCCAAAGTCCAAATGTGTGATCAAGCAAGATTGGAGATGGAAGATTAGAATGAGTACACTTGATTATTTTCACTTTCCAAGTTGTTGTAGATGATGACGCCAATGCTGCTCCAGCTCCTTAGATGCTCCTAAAATTCACAAAAATTGAAAAAGACCAAGTAAACTTGCACAAGAAACTGTTTTGCAAAAAGATGAAGAATATGATAAAAACTAATGAAGATGATTTGATACAGAAAAATAGATTGCGTAGACAGAAAGTTCAGGAGATTCTAAGCAATTAAAAAAAAGATTCATTGAAATTGGATCAAATTTGCTCAAGTTATGCTCAAATGAAGTTTGTAATGAAGTTGAACTTTGACTGATAAAAAATCCTAAAAAATGGTATAGTCACCTAATAAAACCTACTTTGTTGTGAAGTTTGTCCTCCTAGCTTTCCAACGAGTCCTTGTTTGTGTGATTTTAATGTCGTATGTGAAAGTTATGTAAGTTTGAAAAAAATAGCCTCCTTTGGCATGTAGGGAGCAAAAGATAACCTTGACTGTTTGATTTGACCATTAGTGGTTTAGTTATTTTCACTCACATGTGGTAGTCTGGGCAAGTGGTTAGTGTTTGCAACTGGCAGTTTAGGCAAGTGATCTAACTTGGCTGCTAGTGGTTTGTAGAGGTGCGATCACATACACAGTTAGGATCGTCGATAAAGATGTTGATGTTGCCTTTGACCACTGGTATACAGTTGCAACTAAAAGATTGTGAGTGCCGACTAAAAGAGTTGCTACCAATAAACAGAATGCCCGTTGATGTTTCTTAAAACTGCTAGAGACCACTGTCGACTTTGACTGTTATTAAATAGATAAAGACCGCCAATTGTAGACTTCCACTGCAATTGCAAATAAGACTGTTGAGTGTTACCTTTCGACTGGAAATGATTGATATTCGTCAGTTTTTAAACAAAATGGCCATCAAAAGAATTGTACTGTGCCATCGAGATCTATGATAACTGCTAAGAAATGTCAAGACCTGCTGGTTGTTGTCGACAGAATAGGAAGACACTGCCGCCACCTTTCACACAGTGCATACAAACTATGACCACTGTTTGATGTTTAAGACTACCAAAAAGACTCTGTAAAGTTTGAAAACTGTTGAAAATAAAGTCTAAACCGCCGATGATGTATTAAACACTGATGATGATTCTTAACCGTTGTGTGCCCAATCTATGATTGTCGCGGGAGATCTGTAAATAACTGCGTTATATTTTGACACCCGCCAAAGACTATTTTATGGTCACCGATTTGGATATGTTCGACTGTGACTTGAAAATGGATGCCAAGAATATGTGATTTCTGGTGATGTATTTGCCACTGCTGATTTCTTAGACAAGGTGGTCGGTGATAGTGGCGAAGAAGGCGGGTTTAAGACTTTGATGACCAGCGATGAGCAGAGGATCACAAGTTTAAGGAGTCGACCGGAGAGTGAATAAGTGCTAGGTGAGTGACAGTGCGACGGTAGTTTGAGCTGGTGCAAATTGATGGTGTAACAGAGGCAAAGGATAGTGCAATAAAGACAATCGATAGTGACTAAGAAATTGGTCATGGAGTCTGTATTATGAGTGGCGACCAAGACATATGTGGATGACTCGATGGTAGATTTGATGCAGAGATCGAACAATGGAGACTGTGGATTTGACTCCGAAATCAACTGACGAGCTTAGAAAATTTTCCTGCATGAGGAATTCACATCGCACAAAAACTGGTCACCAATTGGTGACCAAAGCCAGCAAAACAATGACTACTGCCGTAAGATCTTAAAACGTCGATATGTGGTGGATCTTTCCGCTGGGTAAAGCCATCAAGAGAAAGATTGACCACCCGATGGATTCGTATGCAAAAATTGCCATTGACTATTGATTTTGCCAAGAGTGGTCTTGAGTGAAGATCGTTGAAGATTTGTAAGACGGCGGTCTTAAACTATCGAGCATACCAGTGTTGAAAAAATCTGGAGATTTTTGTTTGATTACTAGGCAGTAATTTAACGGCCGCCACTGCGAAGGCCACTGATTTGAATGGAAACCCCATGATAAGACTACCTATGACTATAGATGGATTGAAAGGTGGATGGTGGGTTTTGTATTGATAGCGACAGGAGTTTAAATGAAAGTCGTCGACATTGGAAGTTGATCAAAGTGGTGAGTGATGAGTGTTGTGGATCTGCAAGATAGTGGTCGACGGAAATGTGTAGTATGACAACTAGAGGTCAAGAGAAGAGTCACGTTGGACGGAGGTGGTCGGCAGAGGTCGAAGATATCAATGCAAACGGAGATGCTTGGATGACGACTGGTTTGCGACGGATCTATCACCGGTGGAGGTGCTTTGGAGGAGCGGCGACTAAGGATTTTGTTAGCAGCTGAGCTTTGTAGGTCTAAGCAATGGGGATATGACAATGGTAGTCCATGGAAGTTGACTACAAGCGGGATCTGAGCATACAGATCGGGTGGTAAAAGATTTGCCGGCAGTGACAACAAATCTTTTATGAATGATGATTTAGGGTTTACTCGATGGCGACCTTAGGAAACGGCAGTGACAAAGATCTAAGAGCAGCGGAAGGCTTCGTTTAGAGTTTCAATGATGACCACAAACTAGAAAGCATTAGTGCCCACAAACAGGATTATGAGGGCGTCGATCTGCAAGAGAAATGCATGGTGAAAGACTAGTAGAACATTGGATCGATGGCCCAGATTTGGGTGGCAAAATCTAGTTGCGCTAGGATTTTATTAGTTGACCTGTAATAAAAGCATTAAGCTCTGCAAACTAAAACCACATTAAACTTGCGAATATTGTTGGATCTGTTGGATCTAAGTTTGAAGACCCTGCGAATTTTTGCAAGATTTGCGAATAATATAAGGACAAAGGCCGACAATTGGAGATGGTTGACAAAGGTTGTGAAGCTTGACAGAATCAAGGAGATTGGCAGGGATGAACAAGCATTAGAAAGGTTGGCTTGACTGAGATTTATGTAGAGAAGACCCCGATCTCCATGGCTTATAGTAATCAATATCTTTATGTTGAATGGACTAGATCAGTGGCAGGATAAGCAAGATGATAAGTATCAGTAGAATGATGGAAAATGAAAGATTGTGGTGATCGGGGGATGGAAGATGCTACTGTAGGTGGCTGTATGAACAACGATTCAAGGTGTTAATTCCTTTTAACCCACAAACAAAGATTTGTAACCCTCGAACAAAGATTTGTAAACATGTGACACATAATATTAAACTCTGCAATGAAAATGTTACATACCTGCAACATAAAGCATTAGCTATGAAAACCAGAGAACCCCACACAGAGGCCGTACGGTAGACCTGTACAATACGACCAGTAAAATAAAAAAAATTTCAAAAATTTTCAAGAAATTTCAGTCACAGAACATAAGCAAATTTATAGTCAAAATTCATGGAATCGGCATCCTGATCATAACAATGCAGTTCGTTTTTGCCCAGGACACAATCTATAACAGTTTACCCTCAAAATTTGCAAAATTTAACAAAACTAGGGTTAGAGAAATATAATTTTTTTGCCACAAAAACATGCAAGAATGACAGATTGATGCTTCAAGAGATCTGATCTTCACAAAAAACAACTCAAACAAGAGAGTTAATCAGAGACATGAGTCCCACCGGGCATGCCAAATGTAGTTAGGGTAAAATTATAAATCAGGACAAATGAATAAACAGCAATGATAAAAACCCTAGCAATGCACAATGAAGCACAAGACAACATGAAAATCAAAATAACAAATGTAAATGTAAACCTATCTCCATGCTATGCTCGATTTATCTCCATTGCTCTTCTCCACCTCGCATGAGCATGCAAGATTTTGAAGGATTATTATTGGAAGAATGTTGGGTGCTCACTTCTGCAGCATAACATTAAGATGAAGATGCTAGAATGAATGATAGATGAAGGATGCAAAGGCTCTAATGATATTTCAGTAGCATGTGGATACTTGAGGATCAATGCATGCTAATGGCTTATGAGGGGGTTGATTTATAGGAAAGGCTTAATTCAAATGGATGGCTAGGATCAATTAGGGCTTTAGGTGAAATGGATGGATAGGATTAAGTTAGGTTTCCTTGCACATCAAGAAATTGTAGTCATGTGACATGTGGCAAAGGAGGATAAGGCTTAGGTGTGCTTGTGTAGATAAATACTAAAATTAGATCCCATTAGTTGTGCATGTGAAGGATAAAAGTTGTACTACAACACATGATTGAATGGACAAGTGTTGGAATGTGATAAAAGATGAGTGTTTAATTCAAATAAAATATCTGAATTAGTTGTGATATGAGTTGGATATTAATTAAATAAATAAAATTTATTTAATTAATTGAGAAGTTGAATAGGATGAGATAAGATATGATGTAGAAATTAATTAAATAAATAAAATTTATTTAATTTACTGGGATGAGGATGGGATTGAATGGGATTTTAATTAAATAAATAAAATTTATTTAATTAATTGGCTTAATGGATTAGGGAAATTAGAGTGGGATTTAGGACAAAATGGCTTATGATGTTTAGGATAATGTTTTAATAAGGTGTTGCAGGACATGGACAAATTTGGGACAAATTTGGGTGTCTACAATTACATCCCCCACAAACTCCTCCAATTCAACCCTAGGCTTTTTATTGTTTGGGGCTAGAGCCCATATTGCCAGTGTTTCAAATCTAGGGTTGAAAGTTGCACCAGAGAGAGCCTTTTCAATCTTCTCACCTGTTATATCTAAGTCATCTTTGGTGAGTGTATCAAATGCAATGGCATCTGATAGGGTCAAATGAGGAAGAAGTAGAATATTACTTTTTGCAAATAGTGATCTCCCCTCCTCCAGAGTCATTGCACTTATGGATTGATGTACTTATTTTAAGACCCTTTGAGTAATAACATCATATTCTGTAGGGTTTCTCTATCCTTGGCATCTTCAATCCTCTTTTGAAACTCTTCACTCTTTACCTTCAAAACTTAGCTCTTGAATTCAAGAGTGTTGACAAATACATCATCCTCTAAAAAATTGTCATAGGCCATCACCCTGACATCTTCAATATCCACAACTGGGTTCCTCATTGTTGTCACTACCCTATTCTTAGGGGATGAATAAGGTCTCATTCTATTAGGTGAATTCACCTAAGGGATAGCTTCTTGCACATGCTCTTCCTCCCCTTCCAGATCAACTACCTCAACTTCCTCAGTGTTTTCTAAGTCAATATTTTTTTCTTTTTTAGCAGGGGAGGGACCAACTGATTCCCTTTTCACATCATGTCCTCTAATAGAGCTGCCTAGCTCATAACTAGGTCTCCCCTCTCCTGTAGGGGCAAAACCAATCAACTACTCTGCATTGTCTAACATTTTCTCAATTCTTTGGATTGGGTCTTGCACTTCTACAAATGCACACGAATATGTAGGATTTATGCTTTTCTTCATCTTTTCACTTGCAATAATAGTGTCCCACTTAATCCTTAAGTGGTGGACATCATTCATTGTAAAACAATTTCTAGCAATATCATCATCATAATTTACTTGGTGAAAATACCTGGGCCTTCCCTTACCGACCCTTACTCTGCTGATGAAGCCCTCAGGGTCAAAATGCCTTGGTTTCTCCAAATACATCCCAAAACACTACATGATTGAATAAATTTGATCCAATCCACTCTTATCAACAATCAAAAAATCACAAAATCTAAGGGAAGAAGGAAAGAATTGTTGAATTAGGTCCGGACAACTGAGAGGGGGGGTGAATCAGTTGTCACACAATTTAACAATTTATTTCTCTTAAGCTTCCTTTACAACTTATAATCAAATCAATGATGTAAAAAATTTTAGCATTAATCAATAACACATGAGCAGAAACATAAATAATACACTTGACACCAAGATTTTTGAGGTGGAAACCCGGCTAAGGGAAAAACAACGGTGGGGGTTAACCCACAAAGATTATACTCTGTTAAAAGTATTACAATGGGGAATGCACATACATTCAGGCTCACTGCCCAGAGCTCACTACTCAAAAGAAGGCTCACTTCCTACAAGAAAGAAGAGTTACAATAAATTTGAACTAATATTTGGCATCTATCAATGCTGGATTTTAGTTCTAGTTAAGCATAGAAAACTGACTTGATACACTTCATCCTTACTCTCCTCCTCTTACTACTCTGCTAGCATCTGAACTTTGATCTCTGATTATTTTCACAATTACTCCATAGTCGCAACACACACACTCCAAAATCATCCAATTCCATCGGATATATATATCCACAACATGATCTACAACCATTTTATCAGTCAACTTCAAGAACATTTAGAACTTTGTAGAGTACTCTACTTTGTCAGCTAGATCCATACATAATATGAGATGTGGATCAAAAATTGCACTTGTAAATCATCAATCATGTCAGCTATCATTACTTATCATCACCAATCGCCCAATAAACAACTTCTATACATCCGAAAATACAATCATTCACAAGGTCAGCCTGTTTTTCCTTTGTTTGTTCTGTCAAACTGAAACTTGATACTCAGAAGCTAATATCTTTTGAGTCCATCTCCAGAGGATGAAACTCTAGATTTAGAGTGTCTTGATGATGCTTAAAACTACCTTAGATTTGCAGCAAACCATGCCTTTTCACCAGATAGATCCGGACTAGGATACCGAACCCTGTCACCTGCTCTATTCTTGATTGCCCAGACTTAGACAAATTCTAATTTTGACTTCCAATGTGAACAAATTGTGTTATACGGATGATTGGGATGATCTTGGTTTCCATCAATGACAATACCTATCATGCCTAGCAGTGTCTCTTACCAACAATCTCCCCCTTTGGCATTGATGGCAACACTTAGTGAAAAATGACTAAGTGTCAAAAGTAGCTCCCCCTTTGCTTGTGCTTCATACTATTGTTCACACTACTTTTTAGTTCTCCCCCCTTAGCTAGATCCCTCATTTTTCACTTATCTTCACTTCCCCTTTAACATCAATGGCAAAGGGTGGGGTCCGCAAGCCAAATTTCTCCAAAAAATTCTATATAGGACCGCATATGTACAACTAATCATTAAGTTCTATTCACATGAACTTGAGAATATCTGCAAAACTATTTTTCAATTGCACAAGTTTAGAGGCCCAAGTTCTCTTTATTCCATCCAAAATCGAGATATTTCCACTCAACAAAAATACATATGCTTCTTCCTTTGTCAGATCCGAAGGATTACTTGTCTAAGCTTCTGATAAGGCATTAAACATGGTTTCTAACTTGGGAGCAATCAATTCCTGGAGCTCACACATTCTCTTCATAATGTTATTCTTTTCTTTACCAAGCCTCTTTATCTCATCTGTCAAGCTAATTACTTGACATTCCTGACTTATAGGTTAAATTGTTAGAGGATCAAAAATTTGAGAAAGATTTGACAATTTATGTTCTTGCTCCTTTATCTTCTTCTCAATATCCTCACTAATTTTGGGCCATGATGGACATAATTTGTACATATCTCTTCCATCATTTAAAGCATTCTGAATACTCCTTATGCTAATGCTAAGTATCATCCTATCATTTCCTATTAGATTCTGTACTTCACTAAATTTCTTATCCAGAAACTCTTTTTAGACCTTTGCCTCTGCAGATTTTTCAAAGGATTCAAAATGAGTATTTACAGAACTTACAAGATTTTTCAGATGTCCAGAGGGGGAATCATATGGACTCTTATGGTAGGAAGGCATTAACTTCTCCAAAATCCCAGTTGCAAGTCCCAATAGCTCATTATCCTCCATGTGGGACTTTAACAACTTTTCTCTAGCCTTTAGTTGGGTGAATGATGCTATTTTCATCAATTGAATGGGAGAGAGAGAATCTGGATTGGTTAGACTTTGGAGTAGTTTAGGCTCATCAAGCTCAATCATCTCTTTTTCAAGAAGACTTTTCACTACATCTATAGTGTCTCTTGCAACATTTTCTGAATCATCCATTTATTCATCAAAATTTTTAGCATCTATTTTAGGTGCTTCAACATTTGCACCATCTTCTTTTGCTTTGTCTTCTCAGTTTTCTTCCTTCTCTTCCTCTGCTTTATCATTTCTTGTATCACTTGTAGGTGAAATCTTTTGTCTATCTTCACCACTCACTACTTGATCCAGAGGGGTCTGTATAGCAACAATATCCTCTTCTTTTCTAGAAAGATCAGGTGGAAGAGTTTCTTCTACATCAATTATTTTGTCTATCATTTCTATGTCCTCTTGACTGACTTGTTCCTCTTCTAGAACATAGGCTTCACCAAACTCAGATTGCCACTTAATGATGTTCTTTTCCTGAACTTCTCTAACATTCAGATTTGATGAATCAAATCCAACATTAGTCTCTTAATAGATTGACTCCGAAGGACCTAAATTAACACCTTGGTCATCAATTCCCTTGTTAATCTCTTTTTTTGGAGCTTCCAATTTCAGAACTAGAGAATTGTCTTCTTCAACTTGTTTCTTTGAAATAATATAATATTTGTCCTTTTCTAGGGCCTTTCTCAAAATTTCCTCTGCTTCTTTTGCAATTTCCTCAATTTTACCAAGCATTAGCTTGTTCATCCGAACCTTGCTTCTGAATTTTTCTTTAACTTCTCTGAGGATTTTATCTTCTTCTCTTCTAGTCATTACAGGACACAAAGTAGAAAGGACATACTCTCTAAGTTCTAGATCTTTAGCCTTGGCTATTTCTTTCCTCATTTCCAATAACTTTCCTGAAACCTTTAAGAAGTTCATGTAAAATTTCCAATAGGGCTCTATTGAATTTGTTCAAATATATGATAATGGCATCTTCCAAAATTTTCTTATTTGCTTGATCAAAATTATCATAGTAAACTCTGCTAGGATTTAAGTTTCCATGAACAGTGATTATTTTTACAATTTCATCAATAATCATAGCGACCTTACTAGTTACTTGCTTTTTACCAGTCTTAATGCTTCTGGAAGGCCGGTCTTCAGAAGTCTTCAAAGTTCTGGCTTTCTTGGATTTTATTTCTTTGACTTCTTCATTTATCTCTGTCTACTCATCATCTTTTGTGCCCACACTCATTCTTATGGATTTTGTTTTCTTTCTCTTACTTGCTTCACTGGATGGTCTGACTTCTAGTTTTGTAGTTTTAGGAGGAATAGAAGTGGCAGTAGAGCTTCTAGTAGTCCTTGAAGTGAAGGATGGTTCCACTACAGAATCTTCTTGTTTCATGTCATGTTTTTATTTTTCAGCCTTCTCAATTCTTTCTCTATTTCATTTCACTACTTCCTTGGTTAGGCCAATGCTCTCAGCATACTTTTCAACTTGCCTCTGTACTTTCCTCTTGGTCTCCATCTATCTAAGTTCCACATGCAATTTTAGACTTAGTTCCTTGTAAGTTCCAAACCTTTCCACAGAGGTATCTTTAGGTGTGCTCAGAAGATGCTGAGCATACATATCCAAAAATCTTTCATCCACCTCATAACCCATAGGCATTATCCAAACTATCCTTGGTTCTACATCTTCCATCAAGCACTGATCTATGTCAACCATGAAACATATGTCATTTTCATACTTCTCCATAATTATTTTAGGGATTCTCTCCCTAGCTTGCATTAAACTTTGGTAGTTTTTGAAGTAACCCCAAATGGCAATCTTTTGGGCTTGGGAGTCACCAAGACTGAGAAGGTGATCTCTTATTTACCATACTACTGGCCTATCAGTTGTCTAATGCACACCTTGAATTCTAGGTACTTCATTCATAAAATAGAAGAACAAACATATAATCAAGGAACCATATTTGAAGGCATTTTTCCTATCTTTGTTTATTTTCCTCAAATTCTCAATCAATTGATTTTGTAGTAGTTCTCAAAGATCATAATCAACATTCTCCTTTACTATTTGATAGGCTGCATATATTGCAGTTCTGAAGATAGAATTTTCCCTGCTGGAATGGTAAATCTTGTACCCAATCACCATGGAGGCAAATTTAACATTAGGTTCTATGATATCATTGATGGTCATTGCCCTTTTGTCAAACTTGGCATTGGTAGCCTCAGTCACTATCTGGTTTTTCACAGCTTTCAACATGGGTAATCCGCTGGATGAATTTAACCTAGTTACAGTCTTGATAACATCCTTTGTAATATTAAGCAGTTTCAATAGCCACATGAACTCATTATGTATTCATCTCAAGACATATCAAACCCATTCATTTTCATCAAATATCAAAAACGTAATGACTTGCAGAAAGTGTTTTCTTTCTAGGGCTTTGTATTCCAGTTTCAATTTATGGCTATCATCAGTTAAGTAGTTGAGCAAATCCAAGAGTTTCAGGTTTCCAAATTCATCCATGTTACAGTGGATGTATGCCCTAATATCTTCAACATGTAAAACCCCATATGGAACACCCGAAAAAGCACCTAGCATTTCGATTTCAACAAATTTGTAAGGATGCTTCTTAAATCTAGGATGAGGCCTTTTAGTGACATCAACAACTAAAGGTGTAGCCATTTGCAGAGATTGAGAATTCAAGGGGTTTTGTAGAAAACATAAATACCTTGTTCCGCAGGTTAGGGTTTTGCTTGAGGATCCTCTTTGTACTTCAATTCTTTTGAACTCTCAGCTTAGAGCTCGTTCACTCCTTCACTTCTTGCTTTCTTCGAATGCAAAGTGATCTGTCTGGGGAATGAATGACCCTTTTATGCTCTACAACTCTTAATTTGTCTTTGTAATAAATGCTCTACCCTAGTACATCCAGTTACTCTATTTATTGAATAGTTTCTCATGAATTATTCTACAATTTGCCATATCCACCTTTTTTCTTTAGGAAATCCTTCCAAATGATCTGAAATAATCCAAGATCTCTTTTCTCACTTTGCCAGATTCAGGCACTTACTGGCTAGGGGATTTTGATTTTTATTGCAGCTCCCCCTGAGCATAAGCTCCTAATTTAATTCCTTGAGGAATTATCTGCACTGGATTCTGGTGCGAACCCATCACTATGGTTCACAATTGCTTTCTTGACCCATGTCTCACTTGTTTAATTCTAGATCTCATTCTCTTCAATTTTCCTTTTGCCTTTGTCTTGTCTCTACTCATCCACTTTTCTGTTTACCAGACCTTTTCTTTCATTAGTCCCACTTCTGCAGAATCTTGCAAAATGACCAGATCGGTTACAATGGAAGCACACAACATTTCTTTGCCCATTTGATTGATTTCCTCTTGATCTACACTAATTGGCCATATGTACAAATCTATTGCATGCAAAGCATTTGCCATTGAAAGAATTCCTATTTCCTCTATTTGATGAGTTATTCATTATCATACTTCTGCATTCATTGGATTTATGACTATACCTCTTACAATTGAAGCATTGTCCAGAGAAGGATGGATTATTTTGATTTACTCTACTTCTGCATTGAGTGGGTTTATGACCAAATTTATTGCACTTGAAACAATTTCCATTGAAAGATGGATACATTAGGCTATCTTACCGGAGGTCTTCCAAGTCTATTTCTCCCATTCCTTGGTTGAAAGTTTCTTTGTCCAGATCTAGAGCTTTCACCTTTATCATATCCAAGACCATGCTTATCATCAGCCTTTTTCTAACCCTCAAGTATTGCTTCAATTTTCGCTGAACTTATCTTGAACTTCTCCTTGTATTCATTTGCAACTTCTAGATCATGTCTGAGAATGACAATTTGTCTTTCAAGATCTGTTTCATTGTATTTGCTTTCTTGTAGATCAAACTTTAGATGACCAACTATACTGTCCAATCTATAGCATTCATCAGTTCTTTCTTTTAGAGTTTGATTCAAATCTTCTTCGATCTTCTTCCTTTGCTCAATTTCTTTGGTAAACCTCATTGCCCTAGATTCCATCTCAACTTTTAGAACAACTTCTTTTGACAGCTTCTCACACTCCTTTGTCTTTTCTTCCAAGGCTTCATTCATGCCATTTTCTTCAGTTAAACTGGATAACTATAGAAGTAGCTCCTTATTCCCTCCCGTAGACTTCTTTAATTTATCTTTTAACATTTCAATGGTATCATCAGCATCCTTGATTTCATCTTTCAGATTAGATATTTCTACTTTGGACTGATCTAGATCTTTTAGAGCCAGCTGAAGTTGATCTTTGGGTGAACCCATTGAAAACTCCTTCCAAGATCATTCCTCAAGCTGTTAATCTTCTTTTAAGAAACCTTGCTTTGATACCAATTGTTGAATTAGGTCTGGACAACTAAGAGAGGGGGGTGAATCAGTTGTCACACAATTTAACAATTTCTTTCTCTTAATCTTCCTTTAAAACTTATAATCAAATCAATGATGTAAACATTTCAGTATCAATCAATAACACATGAGCAAAAACATAAGTAATGCACTTAACACCAAGATTTTTGATGTGGAAACTCAGTTTAGGGAAAAACCACGGTGGGGGTTAACCCACAAAGATTATACTCTGTTAGAAGTATTACAATGGGGAATGCACATACATTCGGGCTCACTGTCCAGAGCTCACTGTTCAAAAGAAGGTTCACTGCCTACAAGAAAGAAGAGTTACAAAAAATTTAAATTGATATTTGGCATCTATCAATGCTAGAGTTCAGTTCTAGTTAAGCATAGAAAACTGACTTGATACACTTCATCCTTACTCTCCTCCTCTTACTGCTCTACTAGCATCTAAACTTTGATCTCTAATTCTTTTCACAATTACTCCATAGTCGCAACACACACACACACACTCCAAAATCATCCAATTCCATCAAATATATATATCTGTAACATGATCTACAACCATTTTATCAGTTGGCTTCAAGAACATTTAGAACTTTGTAGAGTACTATGCTCTGTTGGCTAGATCCATACATAATATGAGATTTGGATCAAAACATGTAGTTGTAAATCATCAATCATGTCGGCTATCATTACTTATCATCACCAATTGCCTAATAAACAACTTCTATACATCTGAAAATAAGATCATTCACAAGGTTGACCTGTTCTTCTTCTGTTTGTTCTGTCAAACTGAAACTTGATACTTAGAAGCCAATATCTTTTGAGTCCTTCATCCCCCGTGGATGAAACTCTGGATTTAGAGTGCCTTGATAATGCTTACAACTACCTTAGATCCACAAAAAAACATGCCTTTCCATCGGATAGATCTAGACCAGGATACCTGACGCTATCACCTGTTCTGTTCCTGACTACCTAGACTTAGACAAATTCTGATTTTGGCTTCCTGTGTGAACAAGTTATGTTATGTGGATGATTGGGATGATCTTGTTTGCCATCAATGACAACACCTATCATGCCTAGTAGTGTCTCTTGCCAACAAGAATGAACCCTTCTTGCAGTTCCTCAGGTGCTCTTTATCAGAATCATTTAACTGCCTAATAATCTCTAAAAATGCCACCCTTTTAGGCACATATTTAGGCAATATATGAGGTGGGCTCTCACATCCATAGATGCTAATGCAAGTAGTATTCTCATGAAAAAACAAATCACCCCAATTGTGATCAATTCCAAGGTGAGGAGTTATGTCTATAGGCCTCAAAAAATCTAGCACATCAGGATGTAGCCTCTCACCTCCTGGTTCCAAAAACCCAAGGATTCTCCTCACAAAATACTGTTCAAAGATGACATAGTCTACTATAGTACAATGCATATCCAACATGCATGTACATATCTACACTGGTAACATGTTTCCTTGAGCATCTGTACTCTTAACATGTAGATTTTGATGCCACATTCTAGATAAAGAAAATAAGAACATGTGGCACAACAAGGAATACCATGTGAATTCAACATGGACATCCAGCTTAGATAGATTATTCTTAATTTTTATCATCTGATCATGCATATGGTCAGCAATGTAAGTTGTATAATCATATGGCTATCTAAAAACTTGATTATGAATATCAACTACTATCATCATTAGAGAAATGGACATTCTGTCTGAAGCATCCCTGCCCAATACCTGACACAAGCTATGATAAGTTTTGACGAAATAGTCCATAAACATACTACAATGAAAAGGCTCCTCAGTATCTGAAATCTTCACCAGTTTACCATCAACACCCTTGGGTCTGTGCTTGGCTAGGTTGTAATCCCTATAAGCATGTTTCACAGTTTTATACTTCCTTTTCAAAGCAGCAAGGTCAATTGGCTTGCTAGCTGTAAGGTCTAAATTGAACATGGTAGCTATAAATCCTTTGGTCAGTTTAATGATTTTTGTACCATTTCCAACCACGACAAACCTTGTAATAGGATCATACCTCAATGTTGTTTCCCTAACTAGGTTAAGGTTAGAAAAGATGTTGGAACATATAAGCTTGGATAAATCATATCTCTAGGCATGACAAATAGGGACCTTATAGTTCATTCTCTTATGCCTTGATGCTCAAACAAGATCCAACCAAGGACATGCAATATGCAATCCCGACAATTATAGTAGTAATCAAGGAACTTATCTTCGAGACCGCCTAGGCCGTGTAGTTTCAAGGTTGTCCTAGCAAAACTAGGGAGATGGATCATGAGATCCTCATCTAAGCTACATTTAGAGGTGGAAGGTTGGTTGACTTGACTCATTTTTATGTTTCTACAGATGAACTAGGGTTTTTTGCAACTTCAGATTACTTCTTAATACTTTAAAGCAGCTAACTTGACAAGACACAGAGGAGTGGAATCAACTTACTAGTTTTGACACTAATAGAAGCTTGAAATTACATTGGCTTGCTCGTTTTGAAGCTCCCTTCACTCTCAATGCAGCCTATGCTCTTGAAAATGACAAGGAATGCCCTAATTCTACCTATTTTAAGTTGAATTCATTCACAGTTCTTTGTATTAATGGAGGTTGCATCGACCATTACTCAGTTCCTGTTGCGAACACTTGGAAATCCTCCTTTTTGCAAGTTTGAATTTGGGTGATTGATCTTTTCCTTACATTTCACAATCTACGGCTCTAATTTGTTGACCAGATTTGACAATCTTCGTCACCTTATTTGAAAAGTATTCATCCAATCAGAATGGGCCAAGTCATATGTACTTTCTTTGTTGGTCACATCACCATTTGTCCAGATTGGATACGTGGCATGATCTCGTGGCCTCACAGATGGAGATGGCCCACCATTCACCTATCATGTGTAGGTGTGATAAAGCATCCACGTGTCATTCCTTTATATGCTTTTGGATTCGTCATTAGAGTGGGGTCACGTGTCAGAATCTCGCGACCACACAACAAAGATTCTTTCTCAAGAGATTCCCCTATGATGATGCATGGCCGTCAGATTAAAAGGTTTTCTTTAGACCATTAACACACTGATAGGTGGGAACAGACTACTGGTAGAGGCAAGATTCTTAGTGGAACAAGACAAGCATAAATTCTAAGATAGGTGTCAGTCCATTGCAACCATGCAGCGGGGTGATAATGTCACTAAAGGTAGGCCGCGACATTGTGATTTCAACTTAATTAAACCTTATAACTTAAGACATAAACTTTTTATTTTTACTGGCGACAATGGGTAATGGCTAAGCAAAGGGGTCGGGCAACCTACGAGCGCTATGACATGAAGTTGCAACTTAAGTGACCGACGACCCGCTAAAGATAGTCAACATGGAAATAGAAAATAAAGCACAGGACTAAGGGAAAATAGGGTAAAAGGGTTTTCTAAGGTAAACACTTGAACATTTCAGACCTAAAACCCTAAACCCTAAGGGGTACCACCATTGGCTCTGATTGGGGACATGCAAGTGTGAGATTGCAACAAGAACTGGACCACTCTGGGGCAGACTAGACAAAAAAACATAGACAAAACTGACTATACAAGAATGTACAACACTAACAGACTATATACACTTATTTTACACTGTGCACATAAATAGACTCATTCATGAGAAATAGGGTTTGAGGAATTGACCGTACACTGGTAATTCCTGCAACTCACCACTTAGGGCCTAGAGAAAATAAGAATCTTCTTTGTGTGTATTCCTTATTAGATATGGGCCCATCCATAAGGGCTCAAATTTACCATGCTTGCCCTTATCCTGACTTCTTGCATTCCAGACAAGGACTAGATCATTAACCTGAGACTTCCTTTCTGTGGTCCTTTTATCAAACAAATACTTTACTTTTTTCTATTTCTTGAGATTTGTCTTCTGTGCTTCTCTTCTAGTCTCATCTAATGCAATCAACTAATTTATTCTTTCATTCATTGAATCTTTTATCTCTTCATCATTTTCTTGTATGAATTTGTAAACTGGCAAGATATTATTCACTGGTAACTTGGCCTCTATGCCATATACTAGCTCAAAAGGTGACCTCCCAATTGCCTTCTTCACTATCACCCTATCAGCCCATAGTGCTAGTTTCAACTTTGAATCCCATGCTCTTTTGCTCTTATAAATTATCCTTTTTATGATCTTCATAAGACGTATGTTACTTGATTCTAATTGACCATTCCCCTGTGGATGACATGGTGATGCATGGGATAAACTGATTCCATAATTATTGCAAAATCATCAAACTCACTAGATCTGAAGCACATGGCATTATCTGTGACCAATTTTAGTAGCACTCCAAATCCAATAATAATGCATTCTAAAATAAAATCAATCACCACTTTTCTTGTAGCTTTCTTAGTTGGAATGGCTTCAATCCATTTAATGAAGTAGTCAGTAGCAACGAGAATCCAACTATGTCCTCCACTTGATTTTTCTGAGATCTTGCCTATAAAATCAATCCCCCACTGCTGAAATGGAGCCTCTACTGATACAATTCTTGTTGCAAGTATGAGGTTAACCAGTGTTGTCATTGATGTCAACATACTCATATTGCATTGATAAGAAGGATTGGATGAGCTGTGTGCTGAGGATATTGAGAAAATTAGTCTCAACCTGGAACAGTGAAGAACAATGATGAGAAGAAGGCAAAAGTACTCAATAGGTTGAGGATCAAAGGATACGGATTAAAGGGTTTGTAGATATGAGTCTTGAGATGTTCCAGTTAAGATTTCAGAGGTCCGCATGAAGATATGAAGAAGTTATGATGAATCAAGTAGAACCAGTTCCAGGAGATGCTCCGGAGTGACAGAGTGTTACAAAAAGGTCCGGTGAGATCCGGAAGTACATTGTCCTATTCTGCGGATTGGAATGAGTGTTTGGGATGTCCTTTTGATGTGTCATCTCGATTGGTTCATGGTTTGGAGGTCCAGAAGCACCACTTTCAGTTTGACAGTGGCGATAGGCTGTGTTCTTGAAGTTCTGGATAAAGGAGAGAAGAGATTCTTGTAAGTAGAGGAAGTGCGGATGTACCTGGTCATTCAAGAAAGCTTGTGAAGGTTCATGGATCATGTTGAGGTTGTGTTATCAGTCTGCATTAGTGTTAGAGCTTGGAATTGAAGATATTCTTCTGGATGAAGATGTTCTTATTCAGACTGGCCGACCGGTTGAGTTATTCATCTTGCGAATGTTCTTGTGGACGATTGCCAACTTAGATGATTGTTCCTAAGTCGATGCCTTGTATAAATAAAGGTTTGTGGATTCATTTTGAAGGGTGTTGTGTAGCGGATGAGTGTGGTATAGCGAAAGAGCAAAGGGTAGAGCAGAAGTATCTCAGGCTTAAATGGAACTGATCGAGACATGGTAAAGATGTCATTCTCCAGTTCATGTTTGTAAAACTTATCATCTTATAGATAGTGTGTCTCTTGTAGGCAGTGTGCCTCCTTGTGAGTAGTGTGCTTGGGTAGTGAGCCCTAATTGGCATGTGCCATCCATTTTTCTTATTCTTCTAACAGAGAATAATCCTTGGGTTAATCACCCCGTGGTTTTTCCCTTAACCGGGTTTTCCACATCAAAATCTTGGTGTCTAATGTGTTGATGTTTATCTGCTCTGGTGTTAATACTTTATGCTTTCATGAATGGTTAATTGATATGCTATTAACTAACAAAGAAGAATCAAGTGTATGAAGTAGAAGCAAGTTTTTGTACAACTGATTCACCCCCCCTCTCACTTGTGTGCCCTAGATCTAACAATTGGTATCAGAGCCAAGTTCCTCTAAAAGGAGCTTAACCGCTTGAGGAGATTTAAGATGTCATCATACAAGAAGGACAGTCCGAAGTTTGATGGAACCAACTTCACTCTTTGGAAAGGCTGCATGAAATGTCACTTGGAGTGTATGGGAAAATCTTACTTGTCCATGGTCACAAAAGCATATGTACCTCCACAGGGTGGTCCGACAACTCTAAATGAAATCACAGATGCTGAAAACAATCTACAGACCAAAGAAGCTCTTCTAAGCGCATTGACTAACTCAGAACTCTCAAATGTTATTGATCTACCAACTACCTATGAGATCTGGGTTAAACTAGAACTTCTGCATGAAGGAGATGAGTTTGTTAAGAGTGCAAGGTTGCAAAGTCTCAAAGGAAAATTTGAAAGATTGAAGATGAGAGATGATGAAAATATCACTACCTTTATGCCAAGAGTAAATGAGCTAGTGTGTGGAATCAGGAATGCTGGTGGAGTTCTGGATGAAAATGAGATTGTTTGCAAAATTCTTAGATCCCTTCCTACTGCCTACAAGATCAAGGTTGCTGCCATTGATGAATTCAGAGCCCACACAACTGTGACAAGAGAGCAATTGGCTGGCAAACTGGCTGCATTTGAAATGACCGAGTTTGGAGATGATCCCCCCAAGACTGAATTTGCATTCAAAGCCAGTGCCTATGTGAAAGGCAAACAAAGATTTGATCTGGGAGAAAACTCTTCAAGTCATGGTATGATCAAGCAAGGAAAGACATGGAAGAGGAAGAAGCAGAAATATCTCAACTTGAAGCCCTCATTGCAAAAAGACTGCCAAGAGGATCCAGTAAGTATGAAGGAAAATTACCTTTTAAATGCTTCAACTACAATAAGATTGGTCACTTTGCCTCAAGATGTCTGGAAAGATCCACAAGGTCAAACTCTAACAGACAAAGGTTCCAAAAGAATTTTACTATGTTCATGAAGAAGCCGATAATGGAGTAACAGATGATGAATTAGAGATGGGAGACAAATATGGAAATGAATGGGTGTTTATTGCCATCAAGGAAGAAGAACCAATATCCTCTGAATCTATCAATCATAAGGTTGTAGAAAGAGCTTTGGCTGCCCAAGTTGAAGAAAAGGATGATTGGGTTATTGATAGTGGATGCTCTCACCATATGACAGGTGACAAGAACAAGTTCTTGTTGCAAGTATGAGGTGAGCCATTGTTGTCATTGATGTCAACATACTCATACTGCATTGACAAGAAGGATTTGATGAGCTTTGTGCTGAGGATATTGAGAAAATTAGCCTCAGTCAGGAACAGTGAAGAACAGTGATGAGAAGAAGGTAAATATACTGTATAGGATGAGAACCGGAGGATGCGGATTAAAGGGTTAGTAGATATGAGTCTTGAGATGCTACAGTTAAGATTTCAGAGGTCCGCATGAAGATCTGAAGGAGTTATGGCTGCCGGTATAGAACCGGGTCCGGCAAGTATCCGGAGGTGACAGAGGATCACAAAAAGGTCCGGTGAGGTCCGGAACTGTATTATCATAATCTGCGGATTGGAAGGAGTGTTTTAGATGTCCTTGTGATGTGTCATCCTGATTTGTGTGTGATTTGGAGGTCCGGAAGTACCTCCTGCATTATGACAGTGGCGACAGACTGTGTTCTTGAAGTTCCGGATGAGGAAGACAAGAGATTCCAGTAAGCAGAGGAAGTGCGGATGTATCCGGACATTCAGACAGACTTGTGAAGGCTCTTGAATCATGTTTAGGTTGTGTTGTTGGTCCGCATTGATGGTAGAGCCCGGAATTGAAGTTATTCTTCCGGATGAAGTTATTGCTCTGTTTAGCCGACCGGATGAGTTGTTCATCCTGCGAATGTTCTTGTGATAGCCGACCGGATGTGTTATTCATCTTGCGGATATTCCTATGGTTGTTTGCCGACTTAGATGCTTGTTCCTAAGTCGATGTCTTGTATAAATAATGATTTGTGAATTCATTTCAGTGATGTAGGATGTGGATGAGTATGGTGTAGCAAAGAAAGGTGCGAAAGGCAGAGCAGAGATTGTTGGGCTTAATTGGAACTGATCCGGACATGGTAGAGATGTCATTCTCCAGTTCAAGACTGTGATTTTTATCACTCTGTAGACAGTGTGTCTCCTTGTAGGCAGTGGGCCTCTTTGTGAGCAGTGTGCTCGGGCAGTGAGCCCTTATTGGCATGTGCCATTCATTTTTCCTTATTCTTCTAACAGAGAATAATTCTTGGGTTAATCACCCCGTGGTTTTTCCCTTAACCGGGTTTTCCACGTCAAAATCTTGGTGTTCAATGTGTTGATGCTTATCTGCTCTTGTGTTTATGTATTGTGCTTCCATGAATGATTATTTGATATGCTGCTAACTAACAACAGAGAATTAAGTGTTTGAAAGAGAACAAGTTCTATACAACTGATTCACCCCCCCCCCTCTCAGTTGTATGCCCTAGATCCAACAATTGGTATCAGAGCCAAGTTCCTCTGATAGGAGCTTAACCGCTTGAGGTGATCCAGGATGTCGTCATACAAGAAGGATAGTCCGAAGTTCGATGGAACCAACTTCACTCTCTGGAAAGGTCGCATGAAGTGTCATCTGGAATGTATGGGAAAAGCATACTTGGCTATGATTTCAAAACCATATATACCCCCACAAGGTGGTCCGACAACTCCTGATGAAACCACAGAAGCTGAAAATAATCTGCGGACCAAGGAAGCTCTTCTAAGCGCTTTGAATGACTCAGATCTCTCGAATGTCATTGACCTACCAACTGCATATGAGATCCTAACTAAACTGGAACTTCTGTATGAAGGAGATGAGTTTGTCAAAAGTGCAAGGTTGCAAAGTCTGAAAGGGAAATTTGAAAGATTGAAAATGAGAGATGATGAAAACATTACTACCTTTATGCCAAGAGTAAATGAGCTGGTATGTGGAATCAGAAATGCTGGTGGAACTCTAGATGAAAATGAGATTGTCTGCAAAATCCTAAGATCCCTTCCTGCTGCCTACAAAATCAAAGTTGCTGCCATTGATGAATTCAGAGCCCACACAACAGTCACAAGAGAACAACTAGCTGGCAAACTAGCTGCATTTGAAATGACCGAGTTTGGAGATGATCCTCCCAAGACTGAATCTGCTTTCAAAGCCAGTGCCTATGTGAAAGGCAAACAGAGATTTGATCCGGGTGAAAACTCATCAAGGAAAATGTCATGGTATGATCAAGCAAGAAGAGACATGGAAGAAGAAGAAGCAGAAACAGCTCAACTTGAAGCCCTCATTGCAAAGAGACTGCCAAGAGGATCCGGTAAGTATGAAGGAAAACTACCCTTTAAGTGTTTTAACTGCAATAAGATTGGTCATTTTGCCTCAAGATGTCCGGAGAGATCTGCAAGATCTAATACTCACAGACAAAGGTTTCAAAAGAATTGCTATTATGTTCATGAAGAAGATGACAATGAAGGAGTAACAGATGATGAATCAGATCCAGGAAGCAAATCCGGAAATGAGTGGGTGTTTATAGCCATCAAGGAAGAAGATTCCTTGCTCTCTGAATCTGTCAATCACAAAGTTGTTGAAAAAGCCTTGGCTGCTCAAGTGGAAGAAAAGGATGATTGGGTTATTGACAGTGGATGCTCTCACCATATGACTGGTGACAAGAATAAGTTCTTAGACTTGGAAAGATATGAAGGAGGAATAGTAAAGTTTGGTGACAATTCTGCTGGCAGAATCAGAGGTAGGGGAACTATTTCCTTTGATGGTAAGAGCAAAACAGGTAATGTACTATATGTTGAAGGATTGAAGCACAATCTTCTCAGTGTTGGTCAGTTAGTGGACAAAGGCTATGATCTCCGGTTCAAGAATGGAAAATGCAGAATCTTTACAAGCTCCGGAACTGAAATTGCATCCGGTACTCAGACAAGAGGTAACATCTTTCATCTGGTTGGTTCAAATAAAAGTTGTTTGTTTGTTCAAATTGATCAGAGTTGGTTATGGCATAGAAGAATGTGTCATGTAAATTTTGATAACATCATCAAAATAAGCAATACTCAGGCTGTGAGAGATCTTCCAAAGTTAATAAAACCTACAAACAGTGTGTGTAAAGAATGTCAGTTAGGCAAACAAAGCAGAGTCTCTTTTAAAAGCAAAGATCAGTCTTCTACCGGATTGTTGGAATTAGTACATACTGATCTATGTGGTCCGACAAGAATCAAGAGTCTGCAAGGTGATAGATATTTCATGTTGTTAATTGATGATCATTCCCGGATGATGTGGGTTACCTTTCTAAAAGAAAAATCAGAAGCTTTTGAGAAGTTCAAAATCTTCAAAGCTATGGTGGAGAATCAAACCGGATTGAAACTAAAGTGTCTAAGGTCTGATAGAGGTGGTGAATTTACATCTGGTGAATTCATTGACTTTTGTGAGAAACAGGGTATAAGGAGACAGTTGTCTGCTCCTAAGACTCCACAGCAGAATGGAGTAGTTGAGAGAAAGAACCGGACCATCCAGGAAGCTGCTAGGACAATGATGTTGGAAGCAAATGTTCCTCAAATGTTTTGGAAAGAAGCTATCAGCACTGCAGTCTACACTCTCAATCGAGTTCAAATCAGAAACAACACCGGTAAGACCCCCTATGAACTTTGGTTTGGCATCACTCCTACTGTGAAATATTTCAGGGTATTTGGTAGCAAGTGTTATATTAAAAGAGATGAAGATCTAGGAAAGTTTGATGCTAGAAGTGATGAAGGAATTTTCTTGGGCTACTCCACTCAAAGCAAAGCATATCGGTGTTACAATAAGAGATTGAGGAAGATGATAGAAAGTACCAATGTAAAGGTTGATGAAGGAATTGAGAAACCTTCAAGATTTTATGAATTTGATGAAGATGACCAAGATAGTGTTCAAGGAACTCAATCCTCTCCGGTGAAACAGAGTCAGCCTGATCCGGTAAATCAGGAAGAAGAGTTAGGTTTAAATGAGCTTGATCAAGAAACAGTAGTACTGGATACTCCCAAAATTCCAAGGTATGTAAAACTAAATCACTCTGAAGATCAGATCATAGGTGACAGAAGCAAAGGTGTACAAACTAGAAGGAATATTGCTCAAGATCAGAATGAATGTTGTCTGATTTCAAGGATTGAACCTAAAACAATAAATGAAGCCTGCAATGATGAAAATTGGACCAAAGCAATGGAAGATGAACTGATGCAAATTGAGAAAAATCATACTTGGGATCTTGTTCCCAGACCTAGAGACAGGAATGTAATTGGAACCAAGTGGGTCTTCCGGAACAAACTAAATGAAGCTGGTGAAGTAATCAGAAACAAAGCTAGATTGGTCTGCAAAGGCTACTCTCAAATAGAAGGAATTGACTTTGAAGAGACTTTTGCTCCGGTAGCAAGAATTGAAGCAGTCAGATTACTTCTTGCATTTGCTGCCTTCAAAGATTTCAAGGTATATCAGATGGATGTCAAGTCTGCCTTCCTAAATGGTGATCTGGAAGAAGAAGTCTACATTGAACAACCGGATGGATTTCAATTGTCTGATAATAATGATATGGTCTGCAAGTTGAAGAAAGCTTTGTATGGATTGAAGCAAGCCCCAAGAGCATGGTATGAAAGGTTGGATAAGCATCTTGTGCAGATTGGATTAAACAAAGGTACTGCTGACAGCAACTTATATTTCAAAATTGATCATGAAAACATTCTGATTGTTGAAGTGTTTGTGGATGATATCATTTTTGGAGGTAGAGATAGTATGTGTAAAACTTTTGCAAATCAGATGAAAAGTGAGTTTGAAATGTCTATGCTTGGTGAAATGAATTTCTTCTTGGGTCTGCAAATTACTCAAACAAAAGAAGGGATCTTCATTTCTCAGACCAAATATGTGAAAGAATTGTTAAAGAAATTTGGTATGGAAGACTCAAAGCCTATGAACACTCCTATGGCAACCGGATGTAAGTTAAGCAAAGATGATGATTCTCCAAAGGCAGATCAGACAAAGTATAGATCAATGATTGGTGGATTGTTGTATCTCACTCAAACTAGACCAGATATAATGCAAGCTGTTGGTCTTGTGGCAAGATTCCAGGCTGATCCTAGAGAATCTCATGTTATGGCAATCAAAAGAATTTTTAGATACTTGAAAGGGACAGTTGAGTATGGTCTATGGTATCCTAGAGATCTGGATTTTTCTCTTCATGCTTACACAGATGCAGATTGGGCAGGAGATGTGGATGACCGGAAGAGCACTAGTGGTGGAGCATTCTTTTTGGGGAAGAGATTGGTTTCTTGGCTAAGCAAGAAACAAGATGCAATATCTCTGTCTACAACTGAAGCAGAATACATTGCAGCAGCAGGTAGTTGCACTCAAATCTTGTGGATGAAGCAGATGCTAAGAGACATCAAAGTTGAATATGAGGAGCCTATCACAATTTTCTGTGATAATTCAAGTGCAATTAATATTTCCAAGAATCCGGTATTGCATTCTAAGACTAAGCACATATCTATCAAATTTCACTTTTTGAGAGAACAAGTAAACAAGGAAGAAGTCAGATTGGAGTATGTTCCCTCCAAGGATCAGATTGCAGATATTTTTACAAAACCTCTTCCCAAGGACTCTTTTGAATATCTCCGGGAGAAGTTAGGGGTCATGGCCCCTCCGGTGATGAACTAAGATGCACTGATGTGCATCAGTCCGGTGGCTATCACAGTCATATCTTGTGATCCGGACTAATGGGGAGCTGCAACTAAGGGGGAGCAGCTGGTATTATTCTGATGCATGAGAGTTGCAAGTATGAGCCCTTTGCCATTGATGTCAAAGGGGGAGAGAAGACATGTGAAAAACAAGTGGTTGTTGATAGGGGGAGCTGTGACAGAAAAGAGAAGTTCTTGTCTTGATGGTTTTTCACATCATATGTTGCCATCAATGACAAAGGGGGAGATTGTTGCAAGTATGAGGTGAGCCATTGTTGTCATTGATGTCAACATACTCATACTGCATTGACAAGAAGGATTTGATGAGCTTTGTGCTGAGGATATTGAGAAAATTAGCCTCAGTCAGGAACAGTGAAGAACAGTGATGAGAAGAAGGTAAATATACTGTATAGGATGAGAACCGGAGGATGCGGATTAAAGGGTTAGTAGATATGAGTCTTGAGATGCTACAGTTAAGATTTCAGAGGTCCGCATGAAGATCTGAAGGAGTTATGGCTGCCGGTATAGAACCGGGTCCGGCAAGTATCCGGAGGTGACAGAGGATCACAAAAAGGTCCGGTGAGGTCCGGAACTGTATTATCATAATCTGCGGATTGGAAGGAGTGTTTTAGATGTCCTTGTGATGTGTCATCCTGATTTGTGTGTGATTTGGAGGTCCGGAAGTACCTCCTGCATTATGACAGTGGCGACAGACTGTGTTCTTGAAGTTCCGGATGAGGAAGACAAGAGATTCCAGTAAGCAGAGGAAGTGCGGATGTATCCGGACATTCAGACAGACTTGTGAAGGCTCTTGAATCATGTTTAGGTTGTGTTGTTGGTCCGCATTGATGGTAGAGCCCGGAATTGAAGTTATTCTTCCGGATGAAGTTATTGCTCTGTTTAGCCGACCGGATGAGTTGTTCATCCTGCGAATGTTCTTGTGATAGCCGACCGGATGTGTTATTCATCTTGCGGATATTCCTATGGTTGTTTGCCGACTTAGATGCTTGTTCCTAAGTCGATGTCTTGTATAAATAATGATTTGTGAATTCATTTCAGTGATGTAGGATGTGGATGAGTATGGTGTAGCAAAGAAAGGTGCGAAAGGCAGAGCAGAGATTGTTGGGCTTAATTGGAACTGATCCGGACATGGTAGAGATGTCATTCTCCAGTTCAAGACTGTGATTTTTATCACTCTGTAGACAGTGTGTCTCCTTGTAGGCAGTGGGCCTCTTTGTGAGCAGTGTGCTCGGGCAGTGAGCCCTTATTGGCATGTGCCATTCATTTTTCCTTATTCTTCTAACAGAGAATAATTCTTGGGTTAATCACCCCGTGGTTTTTCCCTTAACCGGGTTTTCCACGTCAAAATCTTGGTGTTCAATGTGTTGATGCTTATCTGCTCTTGTGTTTATGTATTGTGCTTCCATGAATGATTATTTGATATGCTGCTAACTAACAACAGAGAATTAAGTGTTTGAAAGAGAACAAGTTCTATACAACTGATTCACCCCCCCCCCTCTCAGTTGTATGCCCTAGATCCAACAGTTCTTAGATTTGGAAAGGTATGAAGGAGGAATGGTAAAGTTTGGTGACAACTCTGCTGGTAGAATCAGAGGTAGGGGAACTATCTCTTTTGATGGAAAGAGCAAAACTGGTAATGTATTGTATGTTGAAGGATTGAAGCACAACTTCTCAGTGTTGGACAGTTGGTAGACAAAGATTATGATCTCCGGTTCAAAAATGGAAGATGCAGGATCTTTGAAAGCTCTGGAACTGAGATTGCATCCGGTACTCAAACAGAAGATAATATCTTCCATCTGGTTGGTTCTAATAAAAGTTGTTTATTTGTCCAAGTTGATCAGAGTTGGTTATGGCATAGAAGGATGTGTCATGTAAATTTTGATAACATCATCAAGATAAGCAACACTCAGGCTATAAGAGATCTTCCAAAATTGGTGAAACCTACAAATAGTTTGTGCAAAGATTGTCAGCTAGGTAAACAAAGCAGAGTCTCTTTCAAAAACAAGGATAAGTCCTCTACTGGATTACTAGAATTAGTTCATACTGATCTATGCGGTCTGACAAGAATCAAGAGTATGCAAGGTGATAGATATTTCATGTTACTGATTGATGATCATTCCTGGATGATGTGGGTTACCTTTCTGAAAGAGGAATCAGAAGCTTTTGAGAAGTTCAAAATTTTCAAGGCTATGGTAGAGAATCAAACTGGATTGAAACTAAAGTGTCTAAGGTCTGATAGAGGTGGTGAATTCACATCTGGTGAATTCATAGACTTTTGTGAGAAGCATGGTATTAAGAGACAGTTGTCTGCTCCTAGGACTCCACAGCAAAATGGAGTAGTTGAGAGAAAGAACCGGACCATCCAGGAAGCTTCCAGGACAATGATGATGGAAGCAAATGTTCCTTAGATGTTTTGGAGAGAAGCTGTCAGCACTATAGTCTACACTCTCAACCGAGTTTAAATCAGAAGCAATACCGGTAAGACTCCTTATGAACTTTGGTTTGGTATAACTCCTACTGTGAGATATTTTAGAGTATTTGGTAGCAAGTGTTACATCAAAAGAGATGAAGATCTAGGAAAGTTTGATGCTAGAAGTGATGAAGGAATTTTCTTGGGATACTCCACTCAAAGAAAATCATACTAGTGTTACAATAAGAGACTAAGAAAGATGATAGAAAGTACAAATGTGAAGGTTGATGAAGGAATTGAGAAGCCCTCAAGGTTTTATGAGTATGATGAAGATGATCAGAATGATGTTTTGATTCAAGGAACTCAATCCTCTCCTGAAGGTCAGATTCAGACTGATCCAGTAAATCAGGAAGAAGAAGTTTGTCTGGATGAGCCTGATCAAGAAACAGTAGTACAAGAAACTCCCAAAGTTCGAAGGTATTACACTATAAATCACTCTGAAGATCAGATCATAGGTGACAAAAGCAAAGGGGTACAAACAAGGAGGAAAATTGCTCAAAATTTAGATGAATGTTGTCTGATTTCAAAGATTGAACCTAAGACAATAAATGAAGCCTACAATGATGAAAATTGGACCAAAGCAATGGAGGAAGAGTTGATGCAAATTGAAAAAAATCACACTTGGGATCTTGTTTCTAGACCTAGTAACAAGAATGTGATTGGAACAAAATGGGTCTTCCGGAACAAACTAAATAAAGTTGGTGAAGTAATCAGAAATAAAGCTAGATTAGTCTGCAAAGGCTACTCTCAAATAGAAGGGATTGATTTTGAGGAAACCTTTGCTCTAGTGGCAAGAATTGAAGCAGTCAGACTATTTCTTGCATTTGCTACCTTCAAGGATTTCAAAGTATATCAGATGGATGTCAAATCTGCCTTCTTGAATGGTGACTTAGAAGAAGAGGTGTACATTGAACAACTGGATGGATTTCAGTTATTTGAGCATGGTGATATGGTCTGCAAATTAAAGAAGGCACTGTATGGATTGAATCAAGCCCCAAGAGCTTGGTATGAAAGGTTGGATAAGCATCTTGTGCAGATTGGTTTCAACAAAGGTACTTCTGACAGTAACTTATATTTTAAAATTGATCATGAAAACATCTTGATTGTTGAAGTATTTGTTGATGATATCATTTTTGGAGGAAAAGATAGCAGGTGTAAAACTTTTTCAAATCAAATGAAAAGTGAGTTTGAAATGTCAATGCTCGGTGAAATGAATTTCTTCTTGGGTCTACAAATTACTCAGACAGAGAAAGGAATCTTTATCTCTCAGACCAAATATGTGAAAGAGCTTTTAAAGAAATTTGGAATGGAAGATTCAAAGCCTATGAACACTCCCATGGCTACCAGATGTAAGTTGAACAAAGATGATGACTCTCCCAAGGTGGATCAGACAAAATATAGGTCAATGATTGGAGGACTATTATATCTCACTCAAACTAGACCAGATATTATGCAGGCTGTTGGTCTTGTTGCTAGATTCCAAGCTGATCCTAGAGAATCTCATGTTATGGCAATCAAGAGGATTTTTAGATATCTAAAGGGGACAGTTGAGTATGGTCTATGGTACCCTAGAGATCATGATTTCTCTCGTCATGCATATACAGATGCAGATTGGGCAGGAGATGTGGATGACCAGAAGAGCACCAGTGGTGGAGCTTTCTTTTTGGGAAAAAGATTGGTTTCTTGGCTGAGCAAGAAACAAGAGGCAATATCTCTATCTACAACTAAAGTAGAATACATTGTAGTAGCAGGTAGTTGCACTCAAATCTTATGGATGAAGCAGATGCTAAGAGATATCAAAGTAGAATATGAAGAGCCTATCACAATTTTTTGTGATAATTCAAGTGCAATAAATATTTCTAAGAATCCGGTGTTGCATTCTAAGACCAAGCACATATCTATCAAGTTTCACTTTCTGAGAGAACAAGTGAACAAGGATGAAGTCAGATTGGAGTATGTACCCTCCAAGGATCAGATTGTAGATATTTTTACTAAATCTCTTCCCAAGGACTCTTTTGAGTATCTCAGGGAGAAGTTAGGGGTCATGGCCCCTCCGGTGATGAACTAGGATGCACTGATGTGCATCAGTCTGGTGGATATCACAGTCATATCTTATGATCCGGATTGATGATGGGGAGCTGCGACTAAGGGGGAGCAGCTGGTATGATTTTGATGTGTTAGAATTGCAAGTATGAGCCCTTTGCCATTGATGTCAAAGGGGGAGAGAAGACATGTGAAAAACAAGTGGTTGATGATTAAAGGGGGAGTAGTAAAGGAAGAGAAGACATGTGAAGAGTTGTTGCTAATAGGGGGAGCTGTGACAGAAAGGAGAAGTTCTTGTCTTGATGGTTTTTCACATCATATGTTGCCATCAATGACAAAGGGGGAGATTGTTGCAAGTATGAGGTTAACCAGTGTTGTCATTGAAGTCAACATACTCATATTGCATTGATAAGAAGGATTGGATGTACTGTGTGCTGAGGATATTGAGAAAATTAGTCTCAACCAGGAACAGTGATGAGAAGAAGGCAAAAATACTCAATAGGTTGAGGATAAGAGGATGCAGATTAAAGGGTTTGTAGATATGAGTCTTGAGATGTTCTAGTTAAGATTTCAGAGGTCCACATGAAGATATGAAGAAGTTATGATCGATCAAGTAGAACCGGTTCCGGGAGATGCTCCAGAGTGACAGAGTGTTACAAAAAGGTCCGGTGAGATCTGGAAGTACATTGTCCTATTCTACAGATTGGAATGAGTGTTTGGGATGTCCTTTTGATGTGTCATCTTGATTGGTTCATGGTTTGGAGGTCGGAAGCACCACTTTCAGTATGACAGTGGCGATAGACTGTGTTCTTGAAGTTCTGGATAAAGGAGAGAAGAGATTCTTGTAAGTAGAGGAAGTGCGGATGTACCTGGTCATTCAGGAAAGCTTGTGAAGGTTCTTGGATCATGTTGAGGTTGTGTTGTCGGTCTGCATTAGTGTTAGAGCCCAGAATTGAAGATATTCTTCCGGATGAAGATGTTCTTATTCAGACTAGCCAACCGGTTGAGTTATTCATCTTGCGAATGTTCTTGTGGATGATTGCTGACTTAGATGATTGTTCCTAAGTCGATGCCTTGTATAAATAAAGGTTTGTGGATTCATTTCAAAGGGTGTTGTGTAGCGGATGAGTGTGGTATAGCGAAAGAGTGAAGGGTAGAGAAGAAGTATCTCAGGCTTAAATGGAACTGATCCAGACATGGTAAAGATGTCATTCTCCAGTTCAAGTTTGTAAAACTTATCATCTTGTAGACAGTGTGTCTCTTGTAGGCAGTGTGCCTCCTTGTGAGTAGTGTGCTCGGGCAGTGAGCCCTAATTGGCATGTGCCATCCATTTTTCTTATTCTTCTAACAGAGAATAAACCTTGGGTTAATCACCCCATGGTTTTTCCCTTAACTGTGTTTTCCACATCAAAATCTTGGTGTCTAATGTGTTGATGTTTATCTGCTCTGGTGTTAATGCTTTATGCTTTCATGAATGGTTAATTGATATGCTATTAACTAACAAAGAAGAATGAAGTGTTTGAAGTAGAAGCAAGTTTTTGTACAACTGATTCACCCCCCTCTCAGTTGTGTGCCCTAGATCTAACAATTCTAAGAGGCAAAGCACCTTCATATTTGATCTTTCCAAAAAAACTCTAATAGGTATCACATTTTCTCACCATCTTTTGTGCATCAGAGAAGAGTGTTGGCCACCAATATCCTGCTCTGAGAATTTTGTGAGCAGTTGTCTTAGCAGTATAATGTCCACCACATACTCCTTTCTACATGTCACTCAAAATATTCTTAGCTTGATTATCATCCACACAGTTTAGTAGTACACCATTAGGGTTCTTCTAATATAGTTCTCCTTGAACAACAACATATTTGATATCTTGTAGCTTCAAGGTTCTCTTTTGATTATCACTAAGGTGGGTTGGACAATTCAAATTCTGTAAATAGTGCACAATATCCCTGTACCACTAAGATTCAGACATGTTTACAGTTTCTTCCCAAGCCATATTGACTTGACATGCTTCCAAATTTGACTATGCCATCAGCTTAGCTAGACCTTGTACCCTTACCAATTTAGTAATTTGTATTTCAATTTTGAACTCTTGTAATTTGTTTATCCATCTGCATCTTCTTCCTGTCACTTCCTACTATGTAATATATCTTTAACTACTGCATGGATCACATAAGCAATAATCTAAGATCCTACCAAATAGGGCTTGAAACTTTTAACTGCCCTGACTAATGCATAAGCCTATTTTTCCATAATGTCATACTTTAATTCTGCTACCTGCAATGATTTACTAAAGAAAGCAATAGGCTGTTCAAAACCATCTTCATTTTTCTGTAATAGACAAGCAGCAATTGTGTGAAAAGAAGAAAATGAGAACAACTAAAAAGGCTTAGAAAAGTTAGGGGATTTCAATACAAGAGCTATGTTGATAGCTTCTTTGATTTTCTGAAAAGATTGGGTTGCTTCACTCCCCCACTTTATAGCTTCACCATTCTTCAACATTTTAGAAATATCCTTTGTAATCTTTGCAAAGTTGGGAATGAACCTTCTAACAAAGTTAATCTGCCCAAAGAAAGATTGAATGCCTTTCACTGTCTGGGGAATTTGAATCCTGTCAATTGTAGAAACCCTTTCAGGATCAATCCTAACTCCATCTTTAGAAACTATGTCCCCAATAGTTTTCCCTCTACTACTCCAAAAGCACACTTCTTTGGGTTAAGTGAAATCCCATAGTCCAATGCTCTAACAAAGATCTACTCTAAATGCATGCAATTTTGTTCCTCTTTATTTGAATAACCAATTAAATCATCCTGGTATACAACCAGAATTGAGTCAATCAATCCTGCAAAGGCGACATCCATTGCTCGTTCGAATATAGCTCCTGCATTTGTTAGCCCAAATGACATTCTTACATTGACATAAGTTCCTAATGCTAAGCTAGGTATACTAATCACCAACTTCCAAACAAACCAACTTACAAGTATCAAGACCCTAAGATTAGGGGTTTTCTTTCTTTAGCCTCCTTATGCCTTATAGCCCTACTTAGGTGTTTTTTGTGGCATATCTTTTGGAGAAAGCCCTAAACCCACAAACTATTCACCTTTCTAAGTACCCTTTATCCTCTACTTCAACATATCAAAAACTCAGACATGGTTATTTTGCAACACCTTAGCCAAAAATTGACTGTCCCTATTTTTCTAGGCCCAATTAGCCCACCTTTCCAAAGTAAGTATACAAAATCCTTCACCCAAACTTCCAAATCCTATTCTATCACTCTTCTTAGGTTACCAATAGATAAAATCAACAATTTTAGGACAATGATAGGCTTTCCACTTCACCTAACCACCATACCCTTACTCTAGGCCTGTTTTAGGCTTGTGTCCATGAGGGTTTATTGAAAATATGCCTTCCACACCCAGCCATACCTTGTCAATGGTTCAAACACTTGGTATTTGTTCTGTACATGCTTAATTCATCATTTGGAATGGTCCTCCAATGCTATTTTGTCAAAACATACCTTCTAACCACCCAATTTGCTCAAGTTTGAAGGCTCTGTCAGCCTAGGACATCACCACACATGCCTCACATTCACAACCCTACTCATATGAACCATGTCAAAGAGAAAACTAATCCTACTTGTGTCATTCCACCAACATATAGTACTTTTTACAGGATGGAAAAGGCTTACTCACTCATTTTTAACCCTCAAACCCTTAAGACATGGTTACAAACTAGTCCTCAGAAAAAACTTGATAAAATGCTTTAAGACTATTGAAATCAAACCAAACAAGAGCCAAAAGAAGGTTAACTCTGCTGTCCACAATATTTAGTACATAGGAGATCAAGAGGACATAGTACGGAGCCGTATAATGGCCTGTAAGAAGAAATTACATAGTGAAAATGCAGAAAACTAGTGATGTCTTATTGTTTTTTCCTTCAAAATCAACATCCCAAGCCTAAACTCGAAGTTGACAAGCATATTTAACCTTTTACCATCCTAACCAACTAGAAAGAAATGGTCATACCTACCTTTTGAATAGCTTGATTGTTCATCTTCCATGTTTTGCATTTTTTTATCATTTTACATCACTTTGACAATATTGTAACATTTACAAAAATGAACCCCTAAATGACTTAAGACACCAAATTACATCACCAATGGTCTTATTATGACCTTATTGAAGACAAAATAAAACCCCACACATCTAAACCTATCAAAAGACCATATTTACATAAAATGACTTGGTGCGCCTGCACCATACACCCGGCCTAAATAAGACCTCAAGTCCCTTGAGGAACATCAAAAACATGTTGTCTCATAACATTCCATGTTCTCCAAGCTACACATCTACCTGGGGGCCCCTTCCAATGAGTTAGGTATTGAAACCATATATCATCTTTTCCCTTTAACCGGTTCTTTCTTTGAACATACTGTCCTCCACTTGATGAATATCTTTTGTTTGCTATTTCATTAGAAAATGTTGTCCTAACTGTTCCTGTACCTGCCATCAAACTTCTTGCATCCCTGACTTGAGTGGCCTTCCTTTCCACACTTTACATCTGCTTATCTTTTCTCTTTCTTCCTTGGGGCTTATCTTTACTTCCTTCATCCCTGTTTTACACCTCTAGCACCTCTTCCATATGCATATCAGACCTTGAATAACTACTATCCTCTAGGACCTCTATACCATCAGGTTTCCAAAGCTCTGCATTAACAAAATCTGACTACTTACTTTTGTCTTTTGCAACCAAAGGACAAAACATTGTCCCAATCATGACTTCATCATGCTTTTCTAGGCAACTTTAAACTTCCTTGACCTTGTCTTGACTTGCTTCTGTCATCTTCTCATCACCTTTTCCCATCAACATTGAATTCTTCTTCAAACTGACTATCCTATCATCTTCAACTTCTACCATGGTTGTAAACTCTTCATGTTTGTCTTCTTCTATCTTCAAAAACTCCTTCTTTCCAAACATAATCACTTTAGTTGCATTACCCTTTGCTTCATCATTCTCCTACAATGGTGTTAGTGTAAAGGTATTCCCATCCTTGTCAATGGTGTAAGTATTTTGTCTACCATCATAAAGTACATGCCTATCAAACTGCCATGTTCTTCCAAGCAATAAATGGCAACAATTCATTGGTAAAACATGACAAAGAAGGCTATCCTTATATCCACCAGTTTGGAACTCAACCAAGGCTTGTTCATTAACCAAAATGGACTAATCATCATTTAACCAAGACACTATATATGGTGCTTCATGAGTAATTTTCTCTAACTTCAGTTTGTCTACCATTTCCTTTGACACCATATTATCAGTAGAACCTGAATGTATGACAAATTTACATACCTTTCCCTTGCATTTGCATGCTGTTCTGAATAGTGCTCTTCTTTGAGTTAGCTCCTCCTTGGATGCATTCAAGAGTTGTCTTTTCACCATCAATGTTTCCCCAAATTTTGGAACATGTAGAGAGGGTGAATTCACACTTTTTGTATCCTCCTCTTGCATAATTTGAAACCTCTTGTCACCAAAGCTTGAAGTAGAGCCTTGTCTTTTAGGACACTTGAAGGATGGATGACCAAACTGATTGCAATTGTAGCATCTTCGTGAAAATGTATTGGAACTCCTACCTGCACCAAATCTACCTCTAGAGCCTCTAAATCCACCCCTTGAATCAACAACTTGTTCTTTACCTTTGTTTACATCTTCTTGTTCATCATGGGACTATTTTGATGTAGGAAATGATCCTCTTCCTCTTTGATTGCTGCCTCTTCCTCTAATAGATTTGTCTTGCCTTTTTTTGATCTTCTCTTCCACTCTAATGGCCAACTGGAAACATTCTTCCATTGTTCTTGGATTTGCCACAACTAGTTCATCTTGAATGTTAAATCTAAGTCTACCAAGGTATCTAGCAACTTTTTCAACTTCATCTTCCATTCTACCTAATCTTATTCTTAACTTATAGAATTCATCAATATAGGTCTTAACATCTAAGTCATTTTTCTTCAAACCTTGGAGTTTCTTAAACAATTCAACTTCATAGTCTTTAGGAAGAAACTTACCCTTGAGTTTACCAACCATCTATCCCAAGAAACTATCTTTGATTTACCTTGCTTTCTCCTTTCATCATGTTCATAGTCCCTCCATAACAAGGCATGTACCTTGTGTTTTGTCTTTGCAATCTTGACCTTCTGCTCTTCAGGAACATCTTCACATTCAAAGTGATTATCCATGGCTGCAATCCAATCTAGAAGCTCCTCATCATTCAAACTTCCTCCATACATGGGTAAATCAACCATGGTCTTATAGTCCTCTCATTTTACTACATTCAAAATCCTTATTGTCCTCTATTCATCAGGATCCATCTGCTCTACCTTTGCTTCATTCTCTTCTCCCCCTTCTTCTTCCTTAGATTCACTTACATCACCTAGAACCACACCTCTTCTTTGATTTGACTCCAAGGCAGAAAGCCTTGCTAAACAACATTATGAGACTCCAACAACTTAGCATGTCTCTCCTTTAACTCCTGCAACTCTCTAGCAGTGCCACTATTCTTAGGAGGCATCTCAACTCTTCAAATTCCAACCTTTCCTTTATGCAAACTTCAACCAATCTCCCTCAAGAGATCTACTCCCTAAGCTCTAATACCAATTTGATGCCAAGCTAGGTATACTAATCACCAACTTCCAAACAAACCAACTTACAAGTCTCAAAACCCTAAGATTAGGGGTTTTCCTTCTTTAGCCTCCTTATGCCTTGTAGCCCTACTTAGGTGGTTTTTGTGACATATCTTTTGGAGACCACAAACTATTCACCTTTCTAAGTACCCTTTATCCTCTACTTCAACATATCAAAAACTCAGACATGGTTATTTTGTAACACCTTAGCCAAAAATTGACTGTCCCTATTTTTCTAGGCCCAATTAGCCCACTTTTCCAAAGCAAGTATACAAAATCCTTCACCCAAACTTCCAAAGCCTATTCTATCACTCTTCTCAGGTTACCAATAGAAAAAATTAACATTTTTAGGATAATGATAGGCTTTCCACTTCAGCTAACCACCATACCCTTACTCTAGGCCTATTTTAGGCTTGTGTCCATGAGGGTTTATTAAAAATATGCCTTCCATACCCAGCCACAGCTTGACAATGGTTCAAACACTTGGTATTTGGTATGCACATGCTCAATTCATCATTTGGAATGGCCCTACAATGCTATTTTGTCAAAACCTACCTTCTAACCACCCAATTTACTCAAGTTTGAAGGCTCTGTTAGCCTAGGACATCACCACACATGCCTCACATTCACAACCTTGCTCATATCAACCATGTCAAAGAGAAACCTAATCCTACTTGTGTCATTCCACCAACATACAGTACTTTTTACAGGATGGAAAAGGCCTATTCACTCAATTTTAACCCTCAAACCCTTAAAATAGGGTTATAGACCAGTCCTCAGAAAAAACTTGATAAAATGCTTTAAGACTAATGAAATCAAACCAAACAAGAGCCAAAAGAAGGTTAACTCTGTTTTCCACAAGATTTAGTACATAGGAGATCAAGAGGACATAGTACGGAGCCATACAGTGACCTGTAATAGGAAATTACATAGTGAAAATACAAAAAACCAGTGATGTCTTATTATTTTTTTCCTTCAAAATCATCATCCCAAGCCTGAAATCAAAGTTCACAAGCATATTTAACCTTTTACCATCCAAACGAACTAGAAAACAACGGTCATACCTACCTTTTGAATAGCTTGATTGTTCATCTTCCATGTTTTGCATTTTTTGTCATTTTACATCACTTTGACAATATTGTAACATTTACAAAAATGAACCCCTAAATGACTTAAGAGACTAAATTACATCACCATTGGTCTTATTATGACCTTATTGAAGACAAAATAAAAACCCACACATCTAAACCTATCAAAAGACCATATTTACATAAAATGTCTTGGTGCCCCTACACCAGTTCCCCATGGAGTTGTAAAAGTAGTCTTGTACTATTCTAATTCTTTTACCTTTACCTGATTATATCCTAAAAATCCATCCATCATGGACAAGAGCTCACATCCTGTTACTCTCTGTAACATAGCTTCCATGTTAGGCAGTGGATAATTATCCTTTAAAGAAGACACATTCAAATTCCTGAAATCTACATAGAGTCTTATATCCCCATTCTTCTTTCTGATTGGGACAAGGTTGGACACCCAAGTTGAGTGTCTGATAGGCATGATTATTCTAGCTTCTCTAAGCTTCACAAGTTCTTCTTGCATCTTTGGAGCCAAAGTAGGGTTGATACGTCTTTGTTTCTATCTGAATGGCTTAGCTCCAGGCTTTCAAGGGATCTCATGCTAAAATAAACCTTCTCTATAGGACTTTAAGTCCTCATATGACCATGCAAGGACATGTTTGTATTTCCTTAATAATGTTATCAACAAGTTCCTGATGTGTGGCTTAAGTTGTTTGCCAATGTACACCTATTTTGGGGCATGATGTGTTCCTAAATTGACCTCTTCTAAATCATCCTTATTTGTGGGAGATGCCTTGGTAACAAGCTGATCCTTGATATCAAATGTTTTTTCCAAAGCTACTAATCCTCTGGGAATTTTGCTTATTTTAAGATGTATCACTTCTTTCCCCAAAAGAGTCTGTTTTCCATCTATGACTTCTACAAAGTTTTAGAAATCAATCTCTTGACTTTCATACTCATCTATGCAATGCAAGAACCTCAATAAGCCCTTATCATCATCAAACAATTGCTAATTGCATATGTTGTCTGGCACTGCAGGCCTAATCTTTACTTCAACATTTATGATGTCAGACAAAGTGATATCATCCAGCTTGATTGCTACATTTGCTAAAAAATCTGCCATAGCATTCTTTGATCTCTCTATCAAGTTTATTGAAAAAACATCAAATAATTCAATAATGTCCCAAACAACATGCTTATATTGTTTCAACATCTTATTTTTTTAAGCATATTTATCTCTTACCTGGGAAACTATTAGTTCTAAATCTCCAAACACTCTCAACATCTTAATTCCATGCTTTAAGGCAACATTCAATCCTAATAACAGAGCTTCATATTCTACAATATTATTTGTGCAGGTAAACTTCAATAGAAAAGAGAATTTAAGGAGCCTACCTATTGGAGATAGAAACACCACTCCAACACTAGAACCTTCTTTTGAAAATGCTCCATCAAAATACATAGTCCAAAGACCATGCTGATCAGGCCCCTCAATGCAGATATCTTTCTCCCTCTTTCCTTGATCATCTAAGACAATTCTAAAATTCTCATAGTTAGTATCCAAAAAACAAATACGTTCTTATGGTTCCTAGTCCTCAATTGTTTCTAGTGATGTTTCTTATCTAACCAACTTAACATCCTTACCATTCATAGGGATCATGGCATATGATAGGTCAAGTTGCATACTTCCGCCAATTAGTGCAGCTCATCTTCTTGACAACAACATGCCATACTGTGGTTTTATATCAACTATTGTTATTTTCATTTTGTAAGTCCTCTCTAGATAAGCTGCCAACATAAAATCCACATCTTTCATGATTCCTATAACTGGTACCTCCCTAGCATCCATTGTATAACATTTTCCACTTGAGCTTTATCTATTTCCAATCCTACGTGTTGCATAATAGCTAAAGGCATAATATTTGTTGATGCACCTGAGTCAAGCATACAATTCTTGATTACCTTTCCATTGATGACAAGGGAGACATAGAATGGTTCAACTTGTGAAGGGTACTTTGTTAGTTATACCTAAATAAATCTCAAGAACCTCTTCCTCATCAATACACAACTCTTGTTTTTTGTTTTGATCCTCAACACTTTGTTCTCGCTGATGAGCTACCCCTGAAATCAGAGCCAAGGCCTTGTTTCTATTGTTGGGAATTCAGGCGTCTCAACCTTGGTAATTCCTTACATTTGTAATTTTTGCATTTATTATTTAATTGCCTATGTTGTAAATATTTGTAAATTCCATATTGTCATACTGTGGGATGTGGCACGGTGATGTATCGATCCTACATGGAATATGACAACTTGTAATTTTGTCCTCACATGAGGAGATAGGCATCCCACTTGTGGTAGGAGCATTTTGCCATGTGTCAACATCTTCCATGTTGTGTAAGGGAATATTGACCGAAATGGTTATGACAGATTCCTATGACAGAATCTATGACATGTAAGAGTCAGAAATAGAAGTTTGTAAGACAGGTGATGACATGTGTCATGAAGCATCTTTGAATAAGGCATATTTGGGTGCCCCAAGGTGGAGTATGACATGTTGTAAGAGAATATGCTATTTATAGCATGTGTATGACAAATTCTCTTACAACTGTAAGTTGTAACCGCTATGACAGATTCTATGACGGTCGTAAGTGTCGTAAGAGCATCTGTCATAGCCCATTTTGGAAATAGGAGACCTCTTTGGGATGGGAGTTGTGGACAAGTGTTAGGCACATTCTACAATGTTTACCAAGTGTCCTTAGGCATGGGTTTTGGTCCATGAAGCCATGTTGGATGCCCATTCCAAGATAGGTCCAATATTGCCTTGTATTTTTTATATAAATAGGTGCTTGGAGATGGAGTTTGTATCACAGGTTTATAGGTACTGTTATGCTGCTAGATTGACTCTAGACATGAGTGTCAAAGACCATTGAAGCTTGCATTTCAAGTGTATTGTAAACAACTTTCAGATTTGTTAATACATTGTGAAGGTTTCTGAGTGTGGGGTTTTTCACCCGATAATGGTTTTCCCCACCGTAAATCTTTGTCTCTCTTCTTCTGTCTTCTTTTTGGTTCTTGTGTATTGCTGTAGTAACCCTGTTAGATGTTGTATGTTTCTATAGTGATAAGGAATAAATTGAATTTGTATAGCTCTCCCCTCATTAGATTAGTGTAGGAAGTGATTTCTGCACACCTAGCTTCCTTTCAGTTGGTATTATAGCCTGGCCAGTTTTGGTCTTAGCTATTAGGTAGGGGTTTTTTGAGCTGATCTCAAGTTGAGTGGGAGTCTGTACAGAGTATTCTGATTTCTATTGTAGAAAGGAGATGGCAAGCACATCAGGAAGGTTTGAAGTGGAGAAGTTCAATGGCAGTAATTTCGAGCTGTGGAAGCTCAAGATGGAAGACATGTTTGTTGACCGAGACCTTTGGGAAAGTGTTAATGGAACTAAACCAACTGCAATGTCACAAGATGAATGGGATCTCAAGGATTAGAAGGCTAAGGGTCTCATAAGACTTAGTCTTGTTGATTATGTGTTGTTAAATGTCCATGAGGAGACTACTGTAAAAATCCTTGGTTAATAAACATTTTCTAAGAAAGAAGTTGTATTCTCTTCGAATGGAAGATGGAGGATTCGTTGTTGAGCATATGAATGCTTTTAACATGATGGCTGCACAATTTACATCTATTAGTGTAAAGATGGAGGAGGAGGATCAATGTATGACCTTGCTTTGTTCTTTGCCAGACTCATGGGATCATCTTGTCATGGCTATAAGAAGCACCACATCCACATTCAAAATGGAAGAAGTGGTTTCCACGCTATTGTCTGAAGAGATGTGGAGAAAGTCTTCTGAGGCAGCTAAAGAGACTCTTGCAGTTCATGGAAGACCCAAGGAGAAAGGGAAGAAGAAGGACAAGAAAAATGAGAAGGGTAGATCCAAATCCTGTGGGAGATCCAAATCTCCTAGAAATTCCAAGGCTCTTTGTTGGAATTATGGCAAAACCAGGTATTTCCGAAAGGAATGCAAAGAGGAGAAGAAGAAGAAGAAAGCTCCTAATTCAAATTCTGATAAGTCACAAGATGACGATGATGCTTTCATCGCAACTCTAGCAACCCATGCATTTGATGATGTGTGGCTGATCGACTCTGGTGCATCATTTCACATGACCTCGCATTGAGACTGGTTCACTAAGTATGAGGAGTTTGATGGTGGAAAGGTGTATCTAGGTGATGACTCTCATCTGAAGATTTTTGGTCATGGAGGAGTCTCTATTCAATTCCCTGATGGTCGAGTGAAGGGGATCTCTAGGGTTATGCACATCCCAGGCTTAGCACGGAACCTACTTTCTGTAAGTAGTTTGAATGATGTAGGTGTGCAGGTTGTCTTTTTGAAAGAAGGATGCAAGATGACTAGAGGAGCTATGGTGCTTGCTAAGGGTACTAGGAGAGGTACTCTATTTTAGCTGGAAGCATGCATTTCACAATGCAATAGTTCTTCTGACTGAAGGAAGAGGGCAGCAGCCACTTCATCCCCACCATCTGAACGAGCAGTGAAGAAATGTGTTGTTTCTAGTCTTGATGGTTGTATATGTGCATTGGAAGTTAAACTTCCTACTGAAAAGACAATGTTATGGCATAAGAGATATGGACACATTGGTGAGAAGGGTATACGTACCCTAAAAAATAAGAACCTCGTTGAGGGGTTAGATGATTGTAATCTTGAGTTTGACTTTTGTGAACATTACATTTATGGAAAACAAAACTGTGTTTAGTTTTACTCAAGTTCTCATAAGTTTTCTAGTGTGTTGGTCCTTATCCATTCTGATGTGTTTGGTCCTATTAATGTTTCTTCATTACCAAAATCTATATACTTTCTATCTTTTATAGATGATTACAGTAGAAGGAAATGGATTTATTTTCTCAGAAGCAAATCTGAAGTCTATAGCAAGTTTAAGGAGTTTAAGGCCTTTGATGAAAATCAGACTAGTAAAAAGATTAAATGTTTGAGAACTGACAACGGTGGTGAGTTCTATTCTATATAATTCAATAAGTATTGCAAGGAGTTTGGGATTGAAAGACATAAGACAACTCCATACACCCCACAGCAAAATGGAGTTCCAGACAGGATGAACAAGACACTGATGGAGAAGGCAAGGAGTATGCTTAGTGGAGCTGGCCTAGAACAAAAGTTTTGGACTGAAGCTGTTGCCACTGCTTGCTATCTGGTAAACAGATCTCCTACATCAGCTCTTGTTGGAAAGACACCCATGGAGGTGTGGTCTGGTAGAAATCCTTCAATAAGACATCTTCATGTTTTTGGTTGTGAGGCATATGCACATGTGCCTAGGGAGAAGCGGTCAAAGTTGGAGAATAAGGCTGTTAAGTGTATCTTCATTGGCTATGGTGTCAGTGTGAAAGGATACAAGCTTTGGGACCCCGTAACTGAAAAAGTGTTGTATAGAAGAAGTGTCATCTTCAGAGAGCTTACACCTTCTTCCACTGTTTTGCAGCCAGAAGAAATAGTAAAGAAAGAGGATGTTGTTTAGTTTCCTGCTACCCCTGAGAAGACTGAATAGAAAGACAATGTTGGACCTGATGATGAGGAGAGCTCTGGCAGCTCTGAAAGGTCAGATGAAGAAGCTAAACCTCAACCTCAGCTCTTGAGGAGGTCTACACGGATAAGAAAGCAACCTGAAAGGTTTGGTTTTACATTGCTTGATTGTAGTTGTGCTTATGCTTTGGTTACTAACAGTGATGAACCTAGAATTGCATCAGAGGCTATGGACATGAAAGATGTAGGTTCCTAGGAGGTCATGGAGGATGAAATGGCTTCTTTGGAAAAGAATCAAAATTGGGACTTGGTGCCTTTGCCTCCTGGATGGAAACCTGTTGGATGTAAATGGGTGTTCAAGAAGAAATTTGGTGCAGATGGTAGTGTTGAGAAGTATAAGGCCAAATTAGTTGCGAAGGGGTATTCACAAGTGGAGGGTATAGATTATGGTGAGATCTTCTCTCCCATTGCAAAGCTGACATCCATTTGATTCCTGTTGTCTCTCGCAGGAGCTTATGACTTGGAGGTAGAACAAATGGATGTGAAGACAACTTTCCTTCATGGTTACTTGGAGGAAGAAATCTACATGTCACAGCCAGAGCATTACATGGTGAAAGGTAAAGCAAATTTGGTTTGCAAACTTAAAAAGTCTTTCAATGGTTTGAAGCAATCCCCTAGGAGATAGTACTTGAAGTTTGATGCCTTTGTGTTGTCAATTGGATTTGTGAGATCGAAATTAGATCACTGTGTGTATTATAAGTTTGATGGTGATCATATTCTCATTGTTGCACTGTATGTTGATGATATGTTGCTCATTGGGAAGGGTAAGAATATGATTTCTGATTTTAAATCTCAGTCGTCAGTATAGTTTGAAATGAAAGATTTAGGGGCAGCTAGGTACATTCTAGGAATGGAAATTAGAAGAGACAAAACTAACAAAAAACTTTGGTTAAGCCAGAGTAAGTATGTGAAGATCATGTTGGATAGGTTTAGCATGGCAGATTGTAGACCATTGTGTGTTCCCATTTCTTTGGGGACAAAGTTGTCTATTGAGGATTGTCCAAAATCTCCTAGTGAGGTGGAGGACGTGAGCAGAGTACCTTACACTAGTGCTGTTGGTAGTTTGATGTATGCTATGGTCTGCACAAGACCAGACATTGCCCAAGTAGTGGGAGTCCTTAGTCGATTTATGGCTAATCCTAGACAAGTTCATTGGGATGTAGTTAAGCGAGTGTTCAGATATTTGAGGGGTTCTTCTGAGTATTACTATTTGCTATCATGGTAATGTTTCAGGACCTCCGCATTCTGTTGATATTCATGGATTTGTGGATTCAGATTGGGCAGGTGACATTGACAGCAGGAGATCCACCAGTGCTTATGTGATTACACTGTTTGGTGGTGCTATTAGTTGGATGAGTAAGTGATAACTTGTTGTTGCTTTGTCCATGACAGAAGCTGAGTATATGGCAGCAACTAATGCTTGTAAGGTAGCCATTTGGCTTAAGAGATTGTGTTCATATATTGGTGTTGATGCAGGTCAAATCACGATCAGTTGTGACAGTCAGAGTGCAATTCGCCTTGCAAAGAATCTAACTTTCCATGCTAGAACAAAGCACATTGATGTTCATTTTCACTTCGTGTGAGACATGGTTGAGGATGGAAAGGTAAATTTGGAGAAGGTAGATACTTTGAAGAATGTTGTAGATGCATTGACAAAACTAGTGGGCACTGTTGGTTTTTTCCCAGACTGGATGCTTATTCCCAGATTTCCCTACAAGGTAGCCATCAGTGATCAACAGGATCTCTGGGCCAGGGGCCAACAGTGTAGGAGATAGACTCTATATTTTATCTCCTCTTCTTCTTCAGGCTCTGCAAGACCTAGGGGGTATTCCCTACTCAACACCCATGATAATGTGCATACTAAGGATGGGATGCTGACAGAAAGCAGATGATTCCTCCTGTAAGTAGACCAAAACTGAAAGATAAGAACAAAGGGGCTAGCTTTGGGCCTATTTGCAGTTGTAGATAGAGGACTGAGGATCCTAAAACTAATGCTAATGTCCTAATGGTTGTTTTAGATTTCAATTTTGATTTTAAGTTTGGATGCAAAGTTGGACATGGTTGTAACACAAACACAAAGCAAGATTGGTGCCTATCCAGGGCCTGGAGTCAATAGACATACACCTGTGAATGATCAGCATGAATAGCTAAAACTAGATTTCAGAGGGATATATTTAATACCTGCCTTACAGATATCTCCCAATACAGAGTGTTAAGTTATCTCTACTTATGGCATCCCTACTGCAGTATACCCTTCCCAATGTTCAACTTGAAAACAGTTTAATCTACCCCTTGAGCAGAAGTTAAAAGATCAGACATTCAACATAGGAATTCTATGTTCTAGAGTCTCAAATATTACCCAAATATCCAGATTCAGAAGAAGAATACATGCAATACTGGAGACAGAATTAACAAAACACATGCTAAGATAGCATTTCTCATATAAGATTAATCATGAAATCAGTGGGTTCATGCCAAAACATACAACAAGAGATACATAGACTCATAGGTTTAGCTGTACAGAGCAACCAGATCAGCTTGTTTTGAATTACAGAGCCAAAAAATCTTCAACTTTCAACAACCTAAAAAATGGTAACACAATCTGCTTATAACAGCCAGAAAGTGTACCATAGCAATTAATTACATGACTGTTACAAAATTCGCTAGATACAGATCCTTCAAAGGAATGGCGCTCAAAATTTATTGCTGCAGAGACAGAAGGAACCCTCGAGCCCTGCGCCGCCATCTGGGAGTCTTCATGCCAAAGATCAGGTACATGACTGTCCAACAACTTGCCCATGCCCCTGCTACAGTCGCCATTAAGGGTCTCAACCACCCGCGGTCGCCTGAAAAACTATCGCTGCATTCAAAAAGGAAATCCCACCAAAACGCCTCTTCACAGGTTCAAAATAATGCAAGGGGAAAAATCCCACATGCATGGCGTGGAGAGCCCTTCACTACCTTATAAGCCTGATCACATACACATCAAGTGTCGAGCGCTTTTGCCGCACTCGACACACATGCCTTCGTCAAAAGCCCATCACTCAGACCTAAGCCATCGGCTTACCTCAAAAATCTCCCACCGACAATAGTAGTCTGGCCGATCGTAAACTCCACATTCCCTTCATCGGCCAGAGAAAAACCATCGGTCCATCCAAAAGATCCCTCGCCGACTCCAGCCGTCTCGCCGACGCCACCTTCGTCATCGCCTAGACTAACACCGTCGGAGCAACACGAAATACCTCTGCCGATGAACAAAGTCACACCGACAGCACCCTGTCCTCCCACCTCCGTCGGTGTGACTTACACCGTCGGAGCAGCATCTCATACTTATGCCGATGACGCCGATCATCCCAATAACCTTCAGAACACCCCTTCGTCGGTGTGACCAACACCATCGGCCAACCTAAAAAGTATCCCCACCGATGAAGAATGTCACGCCGATGCCAACAAATAAAACACACCCCCCATCAAGCCATCGGCCCAACTCCTACCGATAGCCCACCTCCATCGGCGAGACACATGCCGATGACACTTCATTTGCCAAACATCCATCGTCGGTCGAATAGGAAAATGCTTCACCGATAGTATAAATCACACCGATGGCATAGCACTACCACCAACCTGATCGCCAAAACACCTGCGAGGTCACGCCGATGGGAAAGAATAAATAGGGTTTAAGTGAAGAAACCCCCTAAGCATGAAAATTTCAACCTCCAGGTCAAAATGAGCACCAACACTGGCTCCAAATGGGGACGTGCAGGTGAAAACCTGCAGCGAGAACCAGATCTCCAGGTAGACCAGGAAAAAAACCAAAAAGCACGAACTGTACAAGGCATTTACACTATATACATGTTTTTACAAATGTGCACAGCGACAAGTCATTTATGCAAAATAGAACTTAAGGAATTGGCCATGCACAGGCAATTCCAGAACTTCACCATCTAGGGCCTGGAGGAAATAAGAATCCTCCCCATGAGCACTGCAAATCTGATATGGGCCCATCCATAAGGGTTCAAATTTACCATGTTTACCCTTGTCCTGATCTTTTGCATTCCATACAAGCACCAGATCATTGACCTGGAATTTCCTTTTAGTAGCTCTCCTGTCAAACTGATATTTCACATCTTGTTGTCTCTTGAGATTAATCTGGTGGGCTTTCCTTCTGTTTCCATCTAGTGCAACCAGCTGGTTCACCCTTTCTGTCATGGAATCTTCAATCTCCTCATCATTTTCCTGGATGAATCTGTAAACTGGTAGGAGATTGTTTATGGGCAATCTGGCTAATGCACCATATACTAGCTCAAAAGGTGACATTCCAATAGCCTTTTTCACTGTCACTCTGTCAGCCCATATTGCCAATTTTAATTTTGAGTCCCAAGCTCTCTTGTTCTTGTCTAGTATCCTCTTGATAATTTTCATGATGCTTTTATTGCTTGATTCTGCTTGACCATTCCCTTGTGGGTGATATGGTGATGCATATGATAGATTTATTCCATACCTGTTGCAAAAATCAACAAATTCACCTGATCTGAAGCACATAGCATTATCAGTGACTATCTTGAATGGTACTCCAAACCTGATGATAATATTTTCTAGCATGAAATCTGTCACCACCTTACTTGTAGCTTTCTTAGTTGGAATGGCCTCAATCCATTTGGTAAAGTAATCAGTTGCCACCAAAATCCAACTGTGTCCTCCACTTGATTTGTCTGCAATTTCTCCTATGAAGTCAATTGCCCATTGCTGAAATGGAGCATCCACAGTTACAGTCCTGAGGGGTAAAGCACCATCATATTTCAACTTTCCTGAAAATCTTTGGCAAGGGTCACACTTCCTCACTAACTTTTGTGCATCTGAAAAGAGAGTGGGCCACCAATATCCTGCTCTGAGAATTTTATGAGCTGTTGTTTGGGCAGTATAATGTCCACCACACAATCCTTTATGCATATCAATCAAAACATTGTTAGCCATATCCTCATCCACACATCTCAGCAGCACACCATCAGGGTTTTTCCAGTATAGCTCACCTTGAACGATAACATACCTGATTGCATGTAACTTTAAAGTCCTTTTTTGTCTGTCACTGAAATGGGAAGGACAATTCAGATTGTGCAAGTAGTAGATAATATCCTTGTACCATTTAGATCTTGATACATTTACATTCTCATTTTGGACTATATTAACTTGGCATGCTTCCAAGTTTAACTGTGCCATCATCTTGGCTAATCCTTGTCCTCTTACCAACTTGGTAATCTGTATGTCTATGTTAAACTCTTGCAGTTTGTTTATCCATCTGCACCTTCTTCCAGTCACCTCCTGCTGAGTGAATATGTCTTTGACTGCTGCATGGGGTACATATGCAATTATATATGATCCTACCAAGTATGGTCTGAAGCTTTTGATGGCTTGGACTAGTGCATATGCCTGTTTTTCCATAATATCATATTTCAACTCAGAAACCTGCAAGGACATACTAAAAAAAGCTATGGGCTGTTCAAAACCATCTTCATTTTTCTGTAGCAAAGATGCAGCAACAGTGTGAAAGGAAGCAAATGAAAACAATTGGAATGGCCTAGAAAAATCAGGAGATTTAAGAACAGGGGCCATTTTGATTGCCTCTTTGATACTCTGAAATGATTCTATTGCTTCACTTTCCCAGTGGACAGTTGCATCCTTCTTCATCATCTTGGAAATGTTCCTTGTGGTTTCTACAAAGTTGGGAACAAATCTCCTAACAAAATTTATCTGTCCAAAGAAGGACTGAACTCCTTTTATAGTTTTTGGCATTTGAATTCTATCAATAGCAGCCACTCTCTCTGGATCTATCCTAACTCCATCCTTGGAAACAATGTGCCCTAGGAGTTTTCCTTCAACCACCCCAAAAGCACACTTCTTTGGATTTAAAGAAATACCATACTCTAGTGCTCTTATGAAAATCTGCTCCATATGCAAACAATGTTGCTCTTCTTTCTTTGAATAAGCAGTCAGATCATCCTGATATACAGCCAGGACTGAATCAATCAACCCTGCAAAAGCAACATCCATTGCTCTTTGAAATGTAGCACCTGCATTTGTTAGTCCGAAGGGCATTCTAACATACACATAAGTTCCCCATGGAGTGGTGAAGGCAGTCTTATACTGTTCTGATTCCTTTACCTTCACCTGATTATAACCTGAAAATCCATCCATCATGGATAAGAGTTCACAACCAGTCACTCTCTGCAACATAGCTTCCATATTAGGCAGTGGATAGTTATCCTTTAAAGAGGATACATTCAAGTTCCTGAAGTCAACACAAAGCCTAATATCACCATTCTTTTTTCTGACTGGGACAAGGTTAGACACCCAAGTTGAATGTCTGATTGGCACAATTATTCCAGCCTCCCTGAGCCTTTTGAGTTCTTCCTGCATCTTTGGAGCTAAGGTAGGATTAATAGGTCTTTGCCTTTGTCTGAATGGCTTAGCTCCAGGCTTCAATGGGAACTCATGCTGGAATAAATCTTCCCTATAGGCTTTTAGGTCCTCATATGACCAAGCAAAAACATGTTTATACCTTTTCAGTAATGCAATCAGCATACTCCTAATGTGTGGTTTGAGCTGTTTACCAATGTATACCTTCTAAGGGGCCTGAGATGTCCCCAAATTTATCTCTTCTAAATCTTCCTTATTTGTGGGAGATGTCCTTGTGACCAATTTATCTCTACTATCAAAAGCTCTTTCCAAAGCTACTAACCCTCTGGGGATTTTATTAGTCTTCAATTGAATTATCTCTTTTCCCACAAGAGTTTCTTTTCCATCTATAGTCTCTACAAAAGCTTGGAAATCAATTTCTTGATTCTCATATTCATCTATGCAGTGCAAAAATTTTAACAAGTCCCTATCATCATTAAACACTTACCAACTGCATATGTTTTCTGGTACTGCAGGCCTAATTTTAACTTCTACATTTGTAACATCTGACAGAGTGATGTCATCTGGCCTTATTGCAACATTGGCTAAGAAATCAGCCATAACATTCTTTGATCTCTCTACCCAGCTTATTGAAAATGCATCAAATAGTTCAATGGTATCCCAAACAGCATGCTTGTATTGTTTCAACCTTTTATTTTTTGAAGCATACCTATCTCTAATTTGGGATACAATCAGCTCAGAATCCCCAAGTACTCTTAGCATTTTGATTCCATGTTTGAGAGCAATATTTAGGCCTAAGAGTAAAGCCTCATATTCTGCAATGTTGTTTGTGCAAACAAACCTCAGCAAGAAAGAGAATTTGAGGAGCTTACCAGTTGGAGACAGGAAAACAACTCTAGCTCCAAAACCTTCTTTTGCACAAGCTCCATCAAAAAACATGGTCCACAAACCTTGCTGATCCAATTCTTCAATGCAGACATTTTTCTTTTTATCTTCTCTATCATCTGAGACAACCTTGAAGTTATCACAGTCAGTGTTTACAAAGCATATCTGTTCCTCTGCTTCTTGGTCTTCCACTGTCTTTGATGATCTTTGTTCTCTGATTAGCTTAACATCCCTGCCATTCATTGGAATCATGGCATATGACAGGTCCAGCTGCATACTTCCACCAATTAGTGCTGCCCATCTTCTTGACATCAACATACCATACTGTGGCTTGATGTCAACCACTGTTATATTCATTTTATATCTCTTTTCAGGAAATGCTGCCAGTTTGAAATCTACATCCTTCATGATTCCAATAACTGGTACCTCTCTGGCATCCATAGCATAACATTTTCCACATGCCTTGTCAATTTTCAATCCAGCTTGTTGCATGATGGCCAAAGGCATGACATTTGTAGATGCTCCAGAGTCAAGCATACAATTTCTGATTATTTTTCCATTTATAACCAGGGAAACATAAAATGGTTCCACTTGTGAAGGACACTTTGTCATAGTCACTCCTAAATAAACCTCAGGAGCCTCATCTTCTTCATTACATATGACATGTTTCTCACCCTGGGTCTGAGCATTTTGTTTAGCTTGAAAAGGTACCCCTGAAATTAGGGATATTGTCCTATTCTTAATTTCTTCCACTTTCATCAGTTCCATAAGTGGAACAAAGACTTTTACCTGGGAGAGGACCTGAGCTATATCAAATGGAGCATAATTTTGTATAACAGTTGTAGCTTGCTCCACAATCTTACTTTTATCCTGAACTGATTTAGCTTTTACTTTCATAGTTCCCTAATCATCATTCTTGTCTTGGGAACCTTTACCTTGATCTTCAGCCTGAGGGTTTCTATTTTCTGGTCCTTGGGATTCATGACCTGTTCTATGTCTGAAATTCTGTTTATTATTAACCCACTACCTTTTTTGTAATTCCATCCCCTTATGACCATGCAGCGGCTGACCTACAGAAATACCTTCTGGCTGATGTGGGCTGCTTACTTGATTTTTACCTCTGAGATTGTAGTTGCTCTTGACTTGAGCAACTGCTGCAGCTGTGAAGGCTCTAATTTCCTCATCAGAAGGTCGTTGTAAGTTACTCAGACAATTGTGTGAGTTCTGAGCATAGGCATAGTTAACTTCATCATCTTCATCATATGGGAACTGTTGGCAGCCCTGAGTTCCATCATTTGTACTCTCATCAGCATCATAAAGAGTGTATCCATTGCTTATGGACATCATATTAACATCATCATCTTGCACATAATGTGGCTCATTGCATTCATTACAAGATGTAGTATTATCACTCAAGGACTGAGCAATCATACACTGTAACTGTGAATGTGGCATCTGACAAATTATACACCATGGAGCATCATCAACAATATTTACAGCTTTTTTTAGAGGATCAGGAGTTTCTTTGACATGTTGAGCTCTTTGATTTGTGTTGTTACATGGGAATATAGGTTTACCATCATGCCAATTGGTATTATAAGGCATATCATGCAATGATGGCCTCTTTTCCTGCCTTTGATAGACTTGCCTATCAGGACCTATTCCTTTTTCACTTCTAGCTAATCTATAGCTTAGGTCCTTAACAACATTTGCCAATTTGTCTATCTTATCTTCAGGGGCAGATGTATTACCTTGAGTGCTCTGAGGCTTGTTTGGATTCTACAGAATTTTCACATCATCCCTTCTATTTGTCTTGCCTAATGCTTTCCTGTTGTTTTCAATATTCACTGCAATTCTGAAAGCATCCCTAAGAGTAGCAGGACCTTTATCTCTTAATCCATATGCAGTTTTTGCATCAAAGGCATTGATATACAATATTATGCACATTGGTTCATTTGGCCTCATGTGATGTGGCAATTTGTTTAACACTTTAGTAAATCTTGCATTAAAAGTGCAACCTGCTCATTTGACCCTTTAGTGATACTGGTGAACTCATTTACAAAAAAGCTAGGGTCAGTTTTGTCACCATATTGCTCCTTGAACATCCTTTTAAAATCATTCCATGATGAAATACTCTGATTAGGCAGATTCTTGTACCATTCTCTCGCCTCATCTATTAAGGATTGCATGAATGACTTCATGAAAACGTCCTCATGTTCAACCTCAAAGTTATCCATGACATTTTGAAATGCTTTTAGATGATCTTCTCTTGACACAGTGTTGTTTCCTGAAAATTTAGGCACTTGCAGCCTCAGATGCTTATCAATGGGGTTAGGATACCCAGGAATACCATCAAATACCAGCTGTCTGAATCTATCTAGCTGCATTGGCTGTCTGTTTAACTGATTAACATTAATATTTCTATTTACATTCTGGTTTCTTACATTGTTCAGTGGTATCCTAGCATCATTCACATTTTGTCTCTCATCATTATGCTGATGTTGCACTTCATTTCTCTGTTGATGTCTCTGCACATTTGCATTCTCAAGGGTAGGAATTGAATTATTCTGGGCATTTCTTAAAGCTTGCACTTTCTTCCTCAAGTCATCTCTGATTGATATTGCCTGCTGATATTCAAACTCGACCCTTAAGCTCCTAATTTCATCAGCTAGTTCTTCCTCGCTGGGCCTAGAGGAGGATGGTTTTACCATATTCTGATCTTCGTCTTCATCATCCCTCGGAGACTCGGCCTCTTCAAACCTTTCACTGGGGTCTAGAAATGGGCGTTCTTGGAGCACCTCTGACCTCATTCTCACGCTACCACCCTATTGCCTCTCATATGCACCCTAAATATCAGCTTCTGCATTTGAAAAGTAAGGTACTGTCTTGTCTGAAGACCTTGGATTGTCTTGCATATCATCATTTTTTCTGGGGGAACCCTCATGACTAACTGAGACAGCTCCCTTTCTTCTGTACATCATTCTTCTTGTTACTGGTAACTCTTCAAATAAAGGATTTTGTTGGGATCTTCTCCCCTGCATATAAATTTTACTTTGACCGGTTGGGAGATTACGTCGGAGTCGCCACCTATTACTAGGAACTGTTTTCTTTTTGTAAATCAGGGTTCTTTCAAAAATAACAATTTTTAAATCACCTTCCCCAGCGGAGTCACCAATTATTGTTGGTGACTCGGATGGGTCACTGATGTATTACTGGAGATAATTAGATAGTACTTTTACTTCTCAATCCCCAGTAGAGTCACCAATTTCTGTTGGTTTTTTCCCAGACTGGATGCTTATTCCCAGATTTCCCTACAAGGTAGCCATCAGTGATCAACAGGATCTCTGGGCCAGGGGCCAACAGTGTAGGAGATAGACTCTATATTTTATCTCCTCTTCTTCTTCAGGCTCTGCAAGACCTAGGGGGGTATTCCCTACTCAACACCCATGATAATGTGCATACTAAGGATGGGATGCTGACAGAAAGCAGATGAGTCCTCCTGTAAGTAGACCAAAACTGAAAGATAAGAACAAAGGGGCTAGCTTTGGGCCTATTTGCAGTTGTAGACAGAGGACTGAGGATCCTAAAACTAATGCTAATGTCCTAATGGTTGTTTTAGATTTCAATTTTGATTTTAAGTTTGGATGCAAAGATGGACATGGTTGTAACACAAACACAAAGCAAGATTGGTGCCTATCCAGGGCCTGGAGTCAATAGACATACACCTATGAATGATCAGCATGAATAGCTAAAACTAGATTTCAGAGGGATATATATAATACCTGCCTTACAGATATCTCCCAATACAGAGTGTTAAGTTATCTCTACTTATGGCATCCCTACTGCAGTATACCCTTCCCAATGTTCAACCTGAAAACAGTTTAATCTACCCCTTGAGCAGAAGTTAAAAGATCAGACATTCAACATAGGAATTCTATGTTCTAGAGTCTCAAATATTACCCAAATATCCAGATTCAGAAGAAGAATACATGCAATACTGGAGACAGAATTAACAAAACACATGCTAAGATAGCATTTCTCATATAAGATTAATCATGAAATCAGTGGGTTCATGCCAAAACATACAACAAGAGATACATAGACTCATAGGTTTAGCTGTACAGAGCAACCAGATCAGCTTGTTTTGAATTACAGAGCCAAAAAATCTTCAACTTTCAACAACCTAAAAAATGGTAACACAGTCTGCTTATAACAGCCAGAAAGTGTACCACAGCAATTAATTACATGACTGTTACAAAATTCACCAGATACAGATCCTTCAAAGGAATGGCGCTCAAAATTTATTGCTGCAGAGACAGAAGGAACCCTCGAGCCCTGCGCCGCCATTTGGGAGTCTTCATGCCAAAGATCAGGTACATGACTGTCCAGCAACTTGCCCATGCCCCTGCTACAGTCACCATTAAGGGTCTCAACCACCCGCGGTTGCCTGAAAAACTGTCGCTGCATTCAAAAAGGAAATCCCGCCAAAATGCCTCTTCGCAGGTTCAAAATAATGCAAGGGGAAAAATCCCACATGCATGGCATGGAGAGCCCTTCACTACCTTATAAGCCTGATCGCATACACATCAAGTGTCAAGTGCTTTTGCCGCGCTCGACACACATGCCTTCGTCAAAAGCCCATCGCTCAGACCTAAGCCATCGGCTTACCTCAAAAATCTCCCACCGACAATAGTAGTCTGGCCGATCGCAAACTCCACATTCCCTTCATCGGCCAGAGAAAAACCATCGGTCCATCCAAAAGATCCCTCGCCGACTCCAGCCGTCTCGCCAACGCCACCTTCGTCATCGCCCAGACTAACACCGTCGGAGCAACATGAAATACCTCTGCCGATGAACAAAGTCACACCGACAGCACCCTGTCCTCCCACCTCCGTCGGTGTGACTTACATTGTCGGAGCAGCATCTCATACTTATGCCGATGACGCCGATCATCCCGATAACCTTCAGAACACCCCTTCGTCGGTGTGACCAACACCATCGGCCAACCTAAAAAGTCTCCCCACCGATGAAGAATGTCACGCCAACGCCAACAAATAAAACACACCCCCCATCGAGCCATCGGCCCAACTCCTACCGATAGCCCGCCTCCATCGGCGAGACACATGCCGATGACACTTCATCGGCCAAACATCCATCGTCGGTCGAACAGAAAAATGCTTCGCCGATAGTATAAATCACACCAATGGCACAGCACTACCACCAACCTGATCGCCAAAACGCCTGCAAGGTCACGCCGATGGGAAAGAATAAATAGGGTTTAAGTGAAGAAACCCCCTAAGCACGAAAATTTCAACCTCCAGGTCAAAATGAGCACCAACAGGCACAAAGAAGTTTAGATGGTGTTCGGAGTCTATGGGCCTCTCGGCCTATAGCAATTAAATCCTATTTTTCTATTGGCTCTTACAAGGTGTTCGACAAGTGGGAGAATTTTGGGAATTAAGGTGTCTCAACCTTGGTAATTCCTTACATTTTTAATATTTGCATTTATTATTTAATTGCCTATGTTGTAAATATTTGTAAATTCTATATTGTCATATTGTGGGATGTGGCATGGTGATGTGTTGATCCTACATGGAATATGACAACTTGTAATTTTGTCCTCACATGAGGGGATAGGCATCCAACTTTATGGTAGGAGAATTTTTCCATGTGTCGGCATCTTCCATGTTGTCTAAGGGAATATTAACCGAAATGGTTATGACAGATTCCTATGACATAATCTATGACATGTAAGAGTCAAAAATAAAAGTTTGTAAGATAGGTGATGACATGTGTCATGAAGCATCTTTGAATAAGGCATATTTGGGTGCCCTAAGGTGGAATATGACATGTTGTAAGAGAATATGCTATTTATAGCATGTGTATGATAGGTTCTCTTACAGCTGTAAGTTGTAACCACTATGACAGATTCTATGATCTTCATAAGTATCGTAAGAGCATCTGTCATAGCCCATTTTGGAAATAGGTGACCTCTTTGGGATGGGAACTGTGGACAAGTGTCAGGCACATTCTACAATGTTGACCAAGTGTCCTTAGGCGTGGGTTTTGGTCCATGAATCTATGTTGGATGCCCATTCCAAGATATGTCCAATATTGCCTTGTATTTCTTATATAAACAAGTGCTTGGAGATGGAGTTTGTATCATAGGTTTACAAGTACTATTATGCTGCTGGATTGACTCCAGACACGAGTGTCAAGGACCATTGAAGCTTGCATTGCAAGTGTATTCTAAAAAACTTTCAAATTTGTTAATACATTGTGCAGGTTTCTAAGTGTGGGGTTTTTCACCTGATAAGGGTTTTCCCCACCATAAATCTTTGTGTCTCCCCTGAGCCAGAGCTCATTTTTTAATTTCCAAAAGGAATATCAACACCAAAGTCTGGTGCAGATCCATCCCCTACATTCTTTGTACTTTTCTTCACCCAAATCTTGTTCATCTCACTTTGAACTTCATCCACATTTACTTTTTGTTTTCCCTTATCTTGATTTTGATTATAATATACCAAACCTCTTTTATCCTGATTCTTGCTTCTATAGAATTTTGCTATATGACCGGATCTATTGCAAATTTGGCAAACAACATTTCTTTGCATAGTTGATTAATATCCTCTTGATCTGCATTGATTAGCCATATGAACCATTCTATTGCATGCAAAGCATCTACCATTGAATGAATTGTTCATTTGCATATTTCTGCATTCATGAGATTTGTGACCATTGCAGTTGAAGCACTATCCAGAGAAGGATGAATTAGTCTGATTCATTCTCCTTCTACACTGATTAGCTTTATGACCAAAGTTATTGCAGTTGTGGCAGTATCCATTGAAGGATGGATATCTTTGAGCATTAGGCTGCCTTACCGGAGGACTTCTAGGCCTGTTCCTTGGATTTTCTAATCTAAAATTCTTCTCACCGGATTCAGAGCTTTCTCCTTTCTCATATCCCAAACCACACTTGTCATCTACCCTCTTTTGTCTTTCAAGAAGAACTTCAAGTTGGGTAGAACTTATCTTGAATTTCTCTTTATATTCATTTGCTGTTTGGAGATCCCTTTTGAGAGAGACAATTTGATCCTCAAGTTTTTCTTCATTATCTTTAGCATCTTCAATATCAGATTCAAGATGTTTGATAATTCTATCCATCTTGTGGCAATCTTCTAATTTCTCCTTGAGAGATTATCTTAGATTATCTTCAATTTTTCTTTTCTCTTCAATCTCTTGGGTAAACTTTATAACTCATGATTCCATTTCATGTCTTACCATAATGATTTCTTTTGATAACTTTTCACATAGCTTAGTTTTCTCCTTCAGATCTTCATTTGTATCATTGGCTTCACTTTGATTTGCTAATTCCTGAAGTAGCTCCTTTCTCTTTTTCATAGAGATACTTAATTTGTCTTTTAGTTCTCTCATGAAATCATCAGCCTTTTTGAGTCTTTCCTTTAACTCATTGACTTCGGAGTTTGTCTGTTCAAGATCATCAAGGGTAGTCTTGAGTTGCTCTCTTAAACCATATGCATCCATTTGAATTCCTAGATCTTCCTCAAGATGTTAGACTTCTGTTAGGAGGAACTTGGCTCTGATACCAATTGTTGATAACTGAGAGGAGGGGGTGAATTAGTTATCTTAATTATTTCTACTTTCTGAACTTTCTTAATAATTAGTGCAGCATCAAACAAGCAAACATAACCATGAAATGGAAATACACATGACACAATATTTTTGACGTGGAAACCTTGTTAAGGGAGAAAACCATGGGGTGATTAACCCAAGATTGTATTCTCTGTTAGAAGAATAGGATTACAAAATGGCACTTGCCAATTAGGGCTCACTGCCCAAGCACACTGCTCACAAGAGGCACACTACCTACAAGAGACACACTGTCTACAATTTAAAAAGAATGTAATACAATACTTGAACTAATAAGAAGCATCAACATATGCTGGAGTTCAGTTCTAGTTAGGCTCTGTACACTGATCTACTACACTTCATCTTTCCTCTTCTTTTGTGCTGCTCTCTTTTAACATACTGGACCTTCCTTTCTGCTTTTATTCGGCTCTACTACTTTTCTTCATACATTACTCACCACCAAAACACATCTCATAACTAAATCCATCTTGTATATATATCCGCACAAGTGATTTCATCACCTTTCTAGTCGGCACCCGGAATAGTCAATATTTTCCATAAACTCTGATCTGTTGACTGAATCCTTGCTTACCAAGTAATGCGGATCAAGGATATACTTGTGGAAATCATTAATCATGTCAGCCAAACATAATTTATGACTTCATAACCTTTACCAACATCAGTAACACATCTGGAATAATGTCTGATGTTCTGCCAGTCAATTCTTCCTCTGTCACACTGCCAATCAGGAACCCGATACTCAAGTATTCATATATTTTTCTTCATCTATCACCAGAGGCTAAATCCTTGGAATCTATCACTCAACGTAGTCCTCTTGACTTCCTCAAATCCACAATTCACCAAGATACTTCCTCTGAGAGATCCAGACCTAACTATCGGACCTCACCACATGCTCTGTTCTTGTTTACTAGACCACAACATTCTTCACTCTGACTTCCGGTATAGACATACCATGTCTTGCAGATGTGTGGGATGAACTTTGTTGCCATCAATGACAACATTCATGAATCCATATAGTGTCTCTTGCCAACAATCTCCACCTTTGCATTGATGGCAACACTTAGTGAAAAATGACTAAGTGTTTACACTATGCTCCCCCTTGGCTGATGCTCTATTTTTATATACATTTTCTGGAGCTCCTCCTTAGTTGGATTCCTCATTTTTCACTGCTCTTCACTCCCCCTTTGACATCAATGGAAAAGGGTAGGGTCCGCATACCAAAATTTTCAAAATTTTGTCTGCATAAGTAAATACATAAGGAATACTTACATATACTGAAGTATGTCTGCAAAAGTTGTTTTCAATTAAATGAATTCTGTAGCCCAACTTTGCTTCATTCTATCCAAAATTGATATATGACTGCTCAATAGGAATGCAAACACATTTGCCTTTTTAGATCTGTTGGATCATTAGTCTGGGCTGTGATTTGAGCTTCTTTTATGGCCTCATGCATGGCCTCTAACTTAGGGACAATTATCCCTCTGAGCTCACTCAACCTACTAATTTGGTTTTTCTTCTCTTTTTCAAGCTTCTTAATTTCATTCAAAACTACAACTGTTTGATATTCTTGATTTATTATGGATGTAGTAAGTGGATCAAAATTTTGAGAAAGTTTTAACAGTTTATCCTCCTGTTCTTTCATTTTCTTCTCAATTTCCACTGTTGTTTTAGACCATGATAAACAAAATTTGTATATTTCTCGGCCATCTTTAAGAGCATTTTCTAAGATCTTTATCCCAATATTCATATTTCTCCTATGATTAATTATCAACCCTTTTACCTCTGATAATCTTTTTGCAAGAAATTCCTTCCGGACCTTATCTTCTGCTAACTTCTCTAGGGAATCAAAATGTGTGCTAACACTATTTACTAGAGTTTTGAGATTACCGGATGAGGAGGCTATGTGATCCTTCTGAAACGATGGCATAATCTTTTCTAGCACTCCGAAAGCAGCTTCTATCAACTCACAGTCTTCCATGTGAGACTTTAGGAGTTTTTCTCTAGCCTTTGCATTAGAAAATGAAGCTATCTTCATTGTCTGTACCGGAGAAAGAGAATCAAAATTAAATGGTCCTTGTAGAAGCTCCGGTTCATCAATCTCCATTATTTCTTTGTTCAAGAAATCTTTGATAGTTTTTGCAGTGTCTCTTGCCGGAGATAGATTTTTCTTTTCTTCTGCGGTCACAGAACTGTCTTTTGGAGCTTTCTCTCCTTCCACAACCTTTGGACTGTTATGTTCTTTTTCCTTCACCTCTACTTCTTTCTCCTTTATTCCTTCTTCTTCTTTGGATCTAGAGTCAGCAGGGGAAATCGAAGGAGAGATATTAGTCTGTTCATGGGCCACCTCTTTCGGAGCAGAGGATTCCAAGTCTTTAGCTGTTTCTGCACCAGTATTCATTACCTCTTCTGTCATTTTCTCAGTAGACTCTTCTGCAACACTTGTGGTTGATGGGTTAGTACCGAAGTCCTCTATAATAGGAAGATTAAATCTTTTGAAGGCTTTTCGAAGGATCTCTTCTGTGTCCTTGGCTACCTTGTCAGTCTCACCAAGCATAAGTTGATTTATCCTTTCTTTGCTCCTAAACTCATCCTTGCAATCTTTGAACACCATATTCATTGTCTTGGGATTGATTGAAGGATATAGCTGAATTTCTATCTGTTCCTAGATTTCTAGGTCTTTTGCTTGGGCATTGTTCTTTCTTGTTTCTAGTTCCTTCTCCAAGCTTTTAGGGATCAGAGATATAATTTCAATAAAAGCTTTGTTGTAGATATTTAGGTACCTGACTATGGCATCTTGCAATATTTTCTGATCTGCTTCACCATAATCATCATAGAACTCAACCATTGGTTGAAGATTTCTGTCCACTGTGATTGATTTAATTATGTCATCATTGTGAAGAGTGGGTTTTTCAATATATTCCTCTGTCTTTTCTTCTTCCTTTTGTCCGGTAGATGGTTCACCAGATGTTTTCTTCTTTTTCTTCATTTTCGTTATTTTGTCATCAGATTCAGTCTCCTCTTCATCCCTTTGACTAACATAAGCTCTTGTGGCTTTTGTCTTTGTTCTTTTCTCTCCTTTGCCAGATGATTGTGCTTCTGGTTCTAAAGTCCTTGAGCCTTTGGTGGTGGTAGGTGCATAACTCTTTGATGATCTGGTCCAGGTGGAAGGTTTTGCCAGAACACTTTCCTAATTTTTCTTTTCTGTCTTCTTCTTCTCTTCCTCGGCCCTTTCCATCTTTTTCCTATTGGCATCAAGTGCCTCCTTTGAGATGCCAAAGCCTTTGGCAACATCTTCTACTTCTTTTCTCACTTTCCTCTTAATCTCTGGCTGCCTTAGCGCTGTATGAATTTTCACACTTAGTTCTTCAAAGGTTCCAAATCTTTCTGCCTTTGGGTCCTTTGGCTGACTGAACATGTGTTGAACATGCAGTTCTACAATTTGTTCATCAACTTCATACCCCATAGGCATGATCCATACTATCCTTGGCTCTACTGCCTCCATTAGGCATTGATCAGTGTCTATCATGAAGCACACTGTATCCTTGTATTTCTCAACTACTGATTTGGGGATTCTTTCTCTGATTTGCATTGTATTTTGAAAGTGCTTGAAGTAACCCCATAGAGCTGTATTTTGTGCTTTGTCATCACCAAGTCCACGCAAATAATCTCTGATTTGGATAGCTACTGGTCTATCATTCTCCCACACCCAGCCACTAGATCTGAGAAGCTCATTCATAAAGTAGAAGAATAAGCACAATATTAATCCACCATACTTGAATGAATTCTTTTTATCTTTCTTTATTTTCTGTAGAGTCTCCAAGAGTTGGTTCAAAAGGAGCTGACAAAGATCATAGTCTACATCCTTTCTTAGCATTTCATAAGCGGTGTAGATGGCCATTCCAGGTACTGAATTTTCTTCGCTAGAATGATATATTTTATATCCAATGATCATGGAGGCAAACTTGACATCCAGATCAGAGATGTCATCTACTGTCATTGCTCTTTTGTCAAACTTGGATCTGGTAGCCTCACTCACAGTTTGATTCTTCACAAATTTAAGAATAGGAATCCCACCGGATGAGTGCAATCTGGTAATTGCCCTGATGGCATCTTTTGTGATTTTGAATGGTCCATTTAACCACATGAAGTTGTCATGCATTCTACTCAAAATATACCTGACCCATTCATCCTTAGTAAAACAGGGGAAATGTATGCATTGTGCAAAGTGCTTATTCCGGAGGCCCTTGTATTGGATTTTAATCTCAAACGAATCATCTAACAGTTGTTTGTGATAGATATCTCTTAGTTTGAATTCCCCAAACTCTTCAATATTTGCATGTATGTAAACCCTAATATCTTCTATGTGCAAAACACCATGCAGAACACTAGAGAAGGCTCCTAAGGGATCTACCTCCAAGGATTTGTATGGATGTTTCTTAAATTTGGGGCAAGGTCTATCAGAATTCTTTACTATATTCAGAGTAGCCATCATCAATGAATCTTACTGAGGGATATCAAGAACAAAGAATACCTTTTATGCTCTTTAGGGCACATGATGAAATCCAGATTGAGCTGTATGAGGAATCATCTTGATTTTTGGGAGAAGTTGTTGCAGAGCTCCTTTTCTCTCTTCTTCGCATGTGAGTCTACAAATGATGAGCAAATGAACTCTTTTATTTTTGAGAAGCCCTAATTTTCATTTGGCAATAAATGCGCAACCTAATTCATTCCAGTTTGCCTTGTTTGTCTTATTCAGAGACAAAACCTTTTTGGATCACTGAGACAGATTTTGAAGTTATTATAGGAGAGTAGTGATAATCTATCTTCCTTTCATTAGTCATTTGATCTATTTGCAGATCAAGACACCATAGTTTGGATCATACCAGACTAAACTTGTAAGGAATCTATTTTTACAGGAAGACTATTTTATCAGATCAATTCTAGAAGGATTAGATTCTTCAAATCTTCTTGCAGATCTCTCAAATCTTTACCATACCCCTTTTAGATGTTTCTTGTATAACCCCTTTTAATCCATAGCTCTCCTTGTGCCAATTCTGACACCAATTGATTGGCTAGGGGAACAAGGTTTTCTTTGTGTCTCCCCCTGAGCCAGAGCTCACTTTTTAATTTCTGGAAGGAATATTAACACCAGAGTCTGGTGCGGATCCATCCCCTACATTCTCTATAATTTTCTTCACCCAAATCTTGTTCATCTCACTTTGAAATTCATCCGCATTTACTTTTTGTTTTCCCTTATCTTGATTTTGATTATAATATACATGACCTCTTTTATCCTGATTCTTGCTTCTACATAATTTTGCTATATGACCGGATCTATTGCAAATTTGGCAAACAACATTTCTTTGCATATTTGATTGATATCCTCTTGATCTGCATTGATTAGCCATATGACCCATTCTATTGCATGCAAAGCATCTACCATTGAATGAATTGTTCATTTGCATATTTCTGCATTCATGAGATTTGTGACCATACCTTTTGCAGTTGAAGTACTGTCCGGAGAAGGATGTATTAGTCTAATTCATTCTCCTTCTACACTGATTAGCTTTATGACCAAAGTTATTGCAGTTGTGGTAGTATCCATTGAAGGATGGATATCTTTGAGCATTAGGCTGCCTTACCGGAGGACTTCTAGGGTTGTTCCTTAGATTTTCTAATCTAAAATTCTTCTCACTGGATCCGGAGCTTTCTCCTTTCTCATATCCCAAACCACACTTGTCATCTACCCTCTTTTGGCTTTCAAGAAGAACTTCAAGTTGGGCAGAACTTATATTGAATTTCTTTTTATATTCATTTGCTGTTTGAAGATCCCTTTTGAGAGAGACAATTTGATCCTCAAGTTTTTCTTCATTATCTTTAGCATCTTCAAGATCAGATTCAAGATGTCTGATAATTCTATCCATCTTGTGGCAATCTTCTAATTTCTCCTTGAGAGATTGTCTTAGATTATCTTCAGTTTTTCTTTTCTCTTCAATCTCTTGGGTAAACTTTATACCTCCTGATTCCATTTCATGTCTTACCATAATGATTTATTTTGATAAGTTTTCACATAGCTTAGTTTTCTCCTTCAGATCTTCATTTGTATCAGTGGCTTCACTTTGATTTGCTAATTGCTGAAGTAGCTCCTTTCTCTTTTTCATAGAGACTTAATTTGTCTTTTAGTTCTCTCATGAAATCATCAGCCTGTTTGAGTCTTTCCTTTAACTCATTGACTTCAGAGTTTGACTTTTCAAGATCATCAAGGGCAGTCTTGAGTTGCTCTCTTAAACCATATGCATCCATTTGAATTCCCAAATCTTCCTCAAGATGTTAGACTTCTATTAGGAGGAACTTGTCTCTGATACCAATTGTTTATAACTGAGAGGGGGGGGGTGAATCAGTTATCTTAATTATTTCTACTTTCTGAACTTTCTTGATAATTAGTGCAGCATCAAACAAGCAAACATAACCATGAAATGGAAATACACATGACACAATATTTTTGTCGTGGAAACCCTGTTAAGGGAGAAAACCACGGGGTGATTAACCCAAGATTGTATTCTCTGTTAGAAGAATAGGATTACAAAATGGCACTTGCCAATTAGGGCTCACTGCCCAAGCACACTGCTCACAAGAGGCAAACTGCTTACAAGAGACACACTGTCTACAATTTATAAAGAATGTAATACAATACTTGAACTGATAAGAAGCATCAACATATGCTGGAGTTCAGTTCCGGTTAGGCTCTGTACATTGATCTGCTGCACTTCATCTTTCCTCTTCTTTTGTGCTACTCTCTTTTCACATACTGGACCTTCCTTTCTGCTTTTATTCCGCTCTACTACTTTTCTTCATACATTACTCACTACCACAACATATCTCATAACTAAATGCATCTTGTATATATATCCACACAAGTGATTTCATCACCTCTTTAGTCGGCACCCAGAATAGTCAATATTTTCCATAAACTCTGATCTGTTGGCTGAATCCTTGCTTACTAAGTAATGCGGATCAAGGATATACTTGTGGATATCATTAATCATGTCAGCCAAACATAATTTATGCCTTCATAACCTTTACCAACATCAGTAACACATCCGGAATAATGTCTGATGTTTTGTCAGTCAGTTCTTCCTCTGTCACACTGCCAATCAGGAACCTGATACTCAAGTATTCATATCTTTTTCTTCATCTATCACCGAAGGCTAAATCCTTGGAATCTATCACTCAAGATAGTCCTCTTGACTTCCACAAATCCGTACTTCACCAAGATACTTCCTCTAAGAGATTCAGACATGACTGTCAGACATCGCCACATGCTCTGTTCTTGTTTACCAGACCACAACATTCTTCACTCTGACTTCCAGTATAGACATATCATGTCCTACAGATGTGTGGGATGAACTTTGTTGCCATCAATGACAACATTCATGAATCCATATAGTGTCTCTTGCCAACAATCTCCCCCTTTAGCATTGATGGCAACACTTAGTGAAAAATGACTAAGTGTTTACACTATGCTCCCCCTTGGCTGATGCTCTATTTTTATATACATTTTCTGGAGCTCCCCCTTAGTTGGATTCCTCATTTTTCACTGCTCTTCACTCCCCCTTTGACATCAATGGCAAAGGGTAGGGTCCTGTTGGTCATGATGTTAGTCATTCACAAACATAGAATAAAAGTTACACAACAACCTTTACTCATCTTGAAAGATACGATGAATTCAGAGAATTCATGATCCCAAGTCTCCGTTGATTAGGTCTTAATCTACTGACGTTACTCAGTGGTTGATGTGTGTTGTTGTTTTCCATTCAGGGGCCTTACGTGTTTCTGCAAAGTTCATCATCATTATCTTCAAATATCCTGCTCTGGATGTTTGCTCTGCATAAATCTCCAACAATTCTACCTCTGCACTGTGAATTTAGTCAAATAATGTGCCTACAGGCTGATATTTGCATGATTTCTACCATTATTTATGATTCTTTGCATGATATTTTCAATAATACATGCATTTAACTCAAATATGCTAATGATTTTCAGTTACCTACGGGATTTCAGCATATTTCTCTGTTCTGCTTGTTATTTATCCTGATTTGCAGTTATGGTGATGAATTTATGAAATTAAAAAAAGGAAAAGGGTTAAAGAATGAGATTCCCAAAACTACTTGACTTAGATCACTGATCCACATACAAGCTCCCATACATGCAATGAAAAGAAGGAAACTAGAATCATACTTCACCAGGACATTCCACAAATCCGCATGATCTAGTGCAAATCTTCAAAGGAAAAGTTGACAACAACATGTAATGAAATGAAAGCGCTTCCAGTTGAACACAACATTCACTAGTACATATCCAGAAATCAACAGGAAGATTACATAAAATTGACAATCAGGATGTAATCTGAAACTTCATATCCATTCAGTATGCTCAAGAACAGGTACATTTACAGTGATCTGAAGAAAGAACCTTGACATTTCAACAATTCTATCCTCATTAGTCTCAGTAATCTGATCTCCTAATTGATTCTACAGTAATTAGCCTTAATGCGCCAGATGCGTCTGTGTATTGATCAATGTATAATATCTCCCCTTTAATGTTCAGGATCTGGCTCTTATATAGAACAAATGCCAGAAAACAGTTACAATCCTCCAAGGATCAGGATCCTCTCATAACAATCAACGGTCCAGATGACAAGCACATGCTTCGCCAGTTGGCAAATGTACAGCTGGCATAGAATATTCCAGCATCTTCAACTTGATTCGGTCTCCAGCTGGCGAACAGCATATTTGACAACATCCTCCTCATTTCTGGTTCATGCTGCCTCTATGTGCAACCATACAATGCTCAGTTTCAGCAGCAGCTCTAACAGCATCATGACTTCCTGAAAATAAACAGACAAACATTAAGTTCATCATCATGTGGATAAACAACAGGAAGTAAACGTTTTATTAAACAAGCCTCCCAAAATGTGCAGCTACGGGCAATCGAGCTTCAAATCAGTGGAAAATTATGCACTAAATGCATAAACAACATCAAAACACTCGGGTCAACCATCGTTGACTGGAAATCAGCAATCGGGTCTTCAAATTTCCATCGCTTCATGTTTTCCCGCCCATTTTCTGTATATCGGGTTCAAATATGATCATGCATATACATCACAAAATATACGAGGAATCAATCGCTTTTAACAAATTATTTCAAATCCGGCTTTGCATGCTCTGTTTGTATGTTTCGGGTCATCATCATATTCGCATCGGTGTGACCACATATGATCAGGGTGACAATATTGGACTTGGCCGATGGCAACAGTTATACCGACGCCAAAAATCATGATGATGATGCACCCCTATGTCTTCTATCTAGCTGCAGGATATCATGAAATATGATGCTCCTCCCTTCCGAATGCTTTGATGAAAAGCACATCAGGATGTTTCGCTTCTGCATATTGGGGAAAGAAAGACATCATCGTCATCATCATGTCGAAGGCAAATAGGAGGATTTGGAATATGATCCTGCTACTGAGGAAAGGAATATGATGGTGACGTCATCGTCATATTCGGGCTGCATTAAAATGCAAAAGATGACGTCACCGTCATGTTTCGTTAAGATCAGGGGATAAATGTAATATCGGGTTACCTAAGGAAGATGATCGGGTGGTGCATGTAATATGACCCCTTTGCGGCCAAGTTAACCCTCTCGAAAGATCAGGATGATGATGATGATGATGATCATATCCACACTAGGTGATTTAAAACATGATCCTGCCGAATGTCCAGATGACGTCATCAGGATATCCGGGGCTTTTGTTAATCTTAGAACATGACGTCACCGTCATATTGGCGAACAGGATCATGCCTTGGAAAATATCCTGCCGAAGGAGAAATGTGATGATGATGTCATCCTGATATTTGCTTCTTCGTTTATCAGGTCGGGATGACGTCATCAGGATATTTGCAAAAGGTTATATTTCTCGGCAGCAGGGCATTACGAAATGTCGGGTAGACAAACAAGATCATGATGATCTTGACAACATGACTTAGGAATGGAATATCACCTTCCCTTTGAAAGATAGGGTGATCATCATGATTGTGCAAAAGGAGATCAGGAGGATACGAAAATATGATCCTGCCTTGAAAGATCAGGATGATGATGATCACCAGGACTTTGACGTGCGCATGCAAATTATGCAGATGGTGGATTTTCTAAGTAGGGTGATATTATAATATCAGCATGATATTATAATATCAGATGATGTTAAAATATCATGATGCTCGCGATGTGCCCAAGGTCATTTGACGGGTAAAACACACTATCACTCAAGATTGACGTCCGGATATTGGGACTGCATGATTTTTTATCGGGTGATAGAACAAGATCATGATGATGACCTTTCGCGATACAAAAGACCGCTCGACGGGGAAAACTTACTATGACTTAAAGTTGACGTCTGGATATTTCGACCTCAGGATATTATCAGGGCGTTTCAAATATGATGATGATGTTCTTCATACATCAAAACTGAGTTTATAAAATATGACCCTCTTCTTGCGAATATCAGGTTTGACCAAGACTTTGACTGTGCATAACTCTCTCATATGGACGAATTTTCAAGTGATGTAAAAGGCAAACCTTCATAGAATTTCAAGCTCTTTCTAAATATAAAGTCATAGAAACAAAATATGAACTTTGACAAACTGACCTCATGATGATGATCAACCTCATCCTGACCTTCATGATGATGATGCACCTGACCTATTTTTACCAAACCGCCAGAAAGCAGACAACACAAGGCAAGCCAAAAGTTGGGTCCCTGTTTTGATAATGCAAAATGGGGCGTGTTGTGTAACCACACAACATGTCCGCATACCAAAATTTTCAAAATTTTGTCTGCATAAGTAAATACATAAGGAATACTTACATATACTGAAGTATGTCTGCAAAAGTTGTTTTCAATTGAATGAATTATGTAGCCCAACTTTGCTTCATTCTGTCCAAAATTGATATATGACCACTCAACAGGAATGCAAACACATCTGCCCTTTTTAGATCTATTGGATCATTGGTCTGGGCTGTGATTTGAGCTTCTTTTATGGCCTCATGCATGGCCTCTAACTTAGGGACAATTATCCCTCTAAGCTCACTCAACCTACTGATTCGGTTTTTCTTCTCTTTTTCAAGCTTCTTAATTTCATTCAGAGCTACAACCATTTGACATTCTTGATTTATTAAGGATGTAGTAAGTGGATCAAAATTTTGAGAAAGTTTTAATAGTTTATCCTCCTATTCTTTCATTTTCTTCTCAATTTCCACTGTTGTTTTAGACCATGATAAACAAAATTTGTATATTTCTTTGCCATCTTTAAGAGCATTTTCTAAGCTCTTTATCCCAAAATTCATATTTCTCCTATCATTAATTATCAACCCTTGTACCTCTGATAATCTTTTTGCAAGAAATTCCTTCTGGACCTTATCTTCTGCTGACTTCTCTAGGGAATCAAAATGTGTAATAACACTATTTACTAGAGTTTTGAGATTACCAGATGAGGAGGGTGTGTGATCCTTCTGAAACGATGGCATAATCTTTTCTAGCACTCCGGAAGCAACTTCTATCAACTCATAGTCTTCCATGTGAGACTTTAGGAGTTTTTCTTTAGCCTTTGCATTAGCAAATGAATCTATCTTCATTGTCTGTACCGAAGAAAGAGAATCAAAATTAAATGGTCCTTGTAGAAGCTCTAGTTCATCAATCTCCATTGTTTCTTTGTTCAGGAAATCTTGGACAGTTTTTGCAATGTCTCTTGCCGGAGATAGATTTTTCTTTTCTTCTGCAGTCACAAAACTGTCTTTTGGAGATTTCTCTCCTTCAACAACCTTTGGACTGTTATCTTCTTTTTCTTTCACCTCTACTTCTTTCTCCTTTATTCCTTCTTCTTCTTTGGATCCAGAGTCAGCAGGGGAAACCAGAGGAGAGATATTAGTCTATTCATGGGCCACCTCTTCCGGAGTAGAGGATTCCAAGTCTTTAGCTGTTTTTGCACCAGTATTCATTACCTCTTCTATCATTTTCTTAGTAGACTCTTCTGCAACACTTGTGGTTGATGGGTCAGTACCCAAGTCCTCTATAATAGGAAGATTAAATCTTTTGAAGGCTTTCTGGAGGATCTCTTCTGTGTCCTTGGCTACCTTGTTAGTCTCACCAAGCATAAGTTGAGTAATCCTTGCTTTTCTCCTGAACTCATCCTTGTAATCTTTGAACACCATATTCATTGTCTTGGGATTGATTGAAGGATATAGCTGAATTGCTATCTATTCCTAGATTTCTAGGTCTTTTGCTTAGGTGTTGTTCTTTCTTGTTTCTAGTTCCTTCTCCAAGCTTTTAGGGATCAGAGATATAATTTCAATAAAAGCTTTGTTGTAGATATTTAGGTACCTGACTATGGCATCTTGCAATATTTTCTGATCTACTTCACCATAATCATCATAGAACTCAACCATTGGTTGAAGATTTCCATCCACTGTGACTGATTTGATTATGTCATCAATGTGAAGAGTGTGTTTTTCAATATATTCCTCTGTCTTTTCTTCTTCCTTTTGTCCAGTAGAGGGTTCACCAGATGTTTTCTTCTTTTTTTTCATTTTCCTTATTTCTTCATCAGATTTAGTCTTGTCTTCATCCCTTTGACTGACATAAGCTCTTGTGGCTTTTATCTTTGTTCTTTTCTCTCCTTTGCCGGATGATTGTGCTTCCGGTTCTAAAGTCCTTGAGCCTTTGGCGGTGGTAGGTACAGAACTCTTTGATGATCTGGTCCAGGTGGAAGGTTTTGCTAGAACACTTTCCTCATTTTTCTTTTCTACCTTCTTCTTCTCTTCCTTAGCCCTTTCCATCTTTTTCCTGTTGGCATCAAGTGCCTCCTTTGAGATGCCAAAATCTTTGGCAACATCTTCTACTTCTTTTCTCACTTCCCTCTTAATCTCTGGCTGCCTTAGCTCTATATGAATTTTCACACTTAGTTCTTCAAAGGTTCCAAATCTTTCTGCCTTTGGGTCCTTTGGCTGACTAAGCATGTGTTGAACATGTAGTTCTACAATTTGTTCATCAACTTCATACCCCATAGGCATGATCCAAACTGTCCTTGGCTCTACTGCCTCCATTAGGCATTGATCAGTGTCTATCATGAAGCACATTGTATCCCTGTATTTCTCAACTACTGATTTGGGGATTCTTTCTCTGATTTGCATTGTATTTTGAAAGTGCTTGAAGTAACCCCACAGAGCTGTATTTTGTGCTTTGTCATCACCAAGTCCATGCAAATAATCTCTGATTTGGATAGCTACTGGTCTATCATTCTCCCACACCCAGCCACTAGAGTTGGTTCAAAAGGAGCTGACAAAGATCGTAGTCTGCTTCATTTCTTAGAATTTCATAAGCGGTGTAGATAGCCGTTCCAGGTACTGAATTTTCCCTGCTAGAATGATATATTTTATATCCAATGATCATGGAGGCAAACTTGACATCCGGATCAGAGATGTCATCTACTGTCATTGCTCTTTTGTCAAACTTGGATCCAGTAGCCTCACTCACAATTTGATTCTTCACAGATTTAAGAACAGGAATCCCACCGGATGAGTGTAATCTGATAACTGCCTTGATGGCATCTTTTGTGATTTTGAATGGTCCATTTAACCACATGAAGTTGTCATGTATTCTGCTCAAAATATACCTAACCCATTCATCCTCAGTAAAACAGGGGAAATGTATGCATTGTGCATAGTGCTTATTCCAGAGGCCCTTGTATTGGAGTTTAAGCTCAAATGAATCATCTAACATTTGTTTGTGATGGATATCTCTTAGTTTTGAAGGATACCGGGGAAGCGCAAGCTTCGTGGTTGGGCGGAAAAAGTGCCTGAACCATGTTCTTGTCCTTTGACGTAGCAGATGGCCAGTTGGTCGATGGTGGTCGAGGACTCCTTGTCAGATTGTATGATATTATAACAATTGTACTTCTTATATTCAAGAATTGTAAGGCTTGTTGCCGTTATTCAACACTTGTAATATTTATTCTTGACATACTCTGTAAAGGACTTCAGATGTATTTATGTATGCTTTGAATTTGCAGTTGTACTTTTACTTAAATTTGAAGTCTTGCATGGACTCTAGAATGTTATCTTATTGCATATCCTTTGGAATGACGAGAATAAGTTATATTAAATTACTGTACATGTTTTTACTTCAGCAAATCTGTATGTTACTCCAGTTTATTGTCATGTGAAATTTTAGTACTTTACATTTGGTATCAGAGTGGTTTCTTTCTGGAAGATATAGTGAAGGTGTGGAAATAGTGGAGAGCGGCCTTGGTCAACAAGTTGGACGACCGCATAAAATTAACCTGGTGCTCATCCCTATATATTATCACAAAAATAGAAAAGACTATGCACGAAGAGGTTCCTATAAAACATCTCTGTTGCATGAAGAATCTCGCATACAATACCACTCTGAACTCTCCATGAAGAAGGATGAACAGATGGTTTATTTTGCTGTTGGCCAGGGTGCAACAGTAACAACAATGACCCAGCTTTAGCACAGCCATGGTGCAGGTTCAAGCCAAAACAAACGGTAAGATGGGATACTGAATGCGACACGGGTGAGGAAGCTGGAAATTTGCAAACAAGAATCCAAGTTTAACGATGGGCATGAGGTATATAGAATGCTTATTCAGCAATAGCCTGGGTTCAACATAGGGACACTCAAAACAACAACGCTAGCGAAGAAGGGACACTTAGATAACAATGACCCAAATTCAGTGGTGAGGAGGAGAAAAGATGGGGCGCTGGCACTAAGATGTGGAGGCAAGATCATAAGGAACATAGCAGGTCATGATTAACCAAGTTCATAATTGATAAGGCGATAAGAAAGTTCATTTAGCCCAAAAGATACCCATGTTCAGTGAGGCAGCAGTAAACTGGGCACTTAGGCCAACTATGGTGCAGATCCAACTGAAGGAAGTGTAACAAAACACATATCATGACAGAGATCTAGGTTCAAAGCTCTGGAAGCAGTGCATAGGGCACCTTAGCATGAAAATACTCCAAGTTCAAACCCAGTGGAAGCATTAAGATCGTTGGAAAGGATCTTTTGGATAGGATACATAAAAAAATAAATCGATATAATAACCTTGAATAAATTTCTCTGTTATCATAATATTCAAAAACATGCTGCATATAATCAAAAAAGGAAAAATACCTATGTAATGGATGCAAACGTTGCTTTCTGAGGCAACCTGTCCCCTAGGCGATAAGCTGCAACCTGCACTCTGTTCAATGATGCCACTCCTCTCCTTCTGACAGAATTTTTTTTTTTATACCAAAGATAAAGTAAATTTACATTCAAAAGATAATAAAGATAATAATATCTTTTATTAGGGCTACATAATTTTAATTCACTTATTACTCAAGCTTATATTTTTTTTATACGTAAGATCCCAGTAGGAGAATAAAATTAGTATTCTATTTTAATTGTACGTTATTTATTTAATTCTTATATCTACAAGATTCTAACTTATTGTTTTTAATGCACAACAGGTATCAAGTTCCATTGTATGATAATCAAGGATGTTCATAACTATTCCAATTAGACGAAAACATCAACATCCTTTCGGTAATCACTCAAACACAATCATGAATTAAACATGCAAACATTACTTCGTCGAAAACATACGCAATGCCATGCAAGATAAATAAACTACGTGAGTGTGTGGAATTCCCAGATAAAACCCGTCAGATGTTGTCACGGAGCTAGGACTCCTCTACCTGAGCCATGCTCTTGTCGTTGACAAGACTACAAAAGTCAAACTCATAAAACCATTAATATGTTAGTCCCAGTATAGCCGAAGCGATCTATTTATCCAATCAATGTAATTATTGCGATTTTAACTATTAAATCAAGTATGAAAAGGTATGAGACGTGACATCCTTCCCCAGTTGGAAGTGACATCGTCTCGATGTCTTATTACATCATGTAAACAATAAAATTAAAAACAATAATGTATCATCATTTGAGTTTCATAATATCTGAATATGCATGTAAACAAACATCTAATCTAATTTCCCAAATGCGGAAAAGATTTATCAATATCAGAAGCATCCTCCCAAGTGGCACTGTCCACTAAATACTGGTCCCATTGGACCTTATACTGCACTATGTCTTGATTATGCAACTTAACGTTGCGCTTCTCCAAGACTCGAATGGGCTCCACTAGCACCACTCCTGGATCCTGTACCTGCAGAGCATGCCAATCAAGAATATGCAAAACATCAGGATGGTAAGGTTTGAGCAATGACACATGAAAAACATTATGGATTTTGGCGAGAGCTGGTGGCAATGCAAGTCTGTATGCAACTGGATTGATCACTTCAAGAACGTCGAAAGGTCCTACGAATCTTGGAGCTAGTTTGGATGCCTTGCCAAACGTAATCGAACTCTTATGTGGCTTGACTTTTAGAAACACTTTGTCACCCACGGCGAATTGCCTAAAAGTCCTGTTCTTATCAGCATAACTCTTCTGTCTATCCGAGGCTTGTTTCAATTTTTCTTTGATTAACCTCATCTGATCTTCCATTTCCTTCAACATATCCGGTCCAACTACTATTCGGTCTTCAATCCTGTCCCAACTGATTGGAGTTCTACACCTACGACCATAGAGAGCCTCGAAAGGTGCCATACCTAAGGATGCATGGTAGGAATTATTATAAGCAAACTCTACCAAGGGTAGATATTCCTCCCATTTGTACTGCTGGTCCATACAGTACATCCTTAGAAGATCCTCTACAACCTAGTTGACTCTCTTTGTCTGACCATCTGTTTCAGGGTGATAAGCTGTACTAAAGTTCAACTTAGTTCCCAAAGCTGCATTAAGTGTGGTCCAGAACCTAGAGGTCATATGAGTGTCACGATCTGAAATGATCGTCTCTGGCACTCCGTGTAGTCGAAAGATCTCTTGTACAAACTTCTTTGCTAAAGGCAATGACCCATCCGTGAGATTTCCTGGAATGAAATGAGCCACTTTCGTTACCTTGTCAACAACCACTAAGATGACATCATGCCAATTTTTTGACATGGGCAATCCCTGAATAAAGTCCATGCTAATCACCTGCCACTTGTACTCAGGTATGCTATGTGGATAAAGCAATCCTACAGGATGGACATGCTCTGCCTTAACACGTTGACATTCCAAACATCGAGTGACAAACTCTATCACATCCTTCTTAAGCTTAGGCCAGAAGTACAATGGCCTCAATCCTTCCATTGCCTTGGTCACACCAGGGTGTCCAGAATATGGAGCACTGTGAATTTCTTCGAGAACTAACTTCTTCAATTCACTTGAATCTGGAATGTACATTCTCCCCTGATATCTCAAAAGCCCATCCGATTCTATTGCATACCCATCAAATCGATGATCTGTAGGGTCTACTTCTAATGCTTGTTTAACCCGTTCATAGTGCTCATCTCCTTGCAAGTTCTTAATTACCTACTATCTCAGATTAGATCTAGAAGTCACCATGGCTGACAGATGTTGTCTTCTGCTAAGAGCATCTGCAACCCTGTTCTCTTTACCTTTTATGTACTCGATTCCAAAATCATATTCGCTAAGGAATTCTAACCATCTTCTCTATCGAGCGTTGAGATTAGGCTGGGTGAAGATATATTTGAGCCCTAAATGATCTGTCTTGAGCTCAAAAGGCTTACCTAAGAGATAGTGCCTCCACATCTGAAGTGCGTGAACTATGGCAGACAACTCAAGATCATGAGGTGCTAATTTAACTCATGTTGTTTCAGTTTCCTTGATTCATATGCCACTACTTTTCCGTTCTGCATCAACACTCCTCCCACACCTTCACCAGAAGCATCTGTAGTTACTATAAAATGACCATTAGGATTAGGTATGGTTAGAATAGGTGCTGATGTTAGTCTTTCTTTCAACAACTGAAAAGCTTGTTCACATTTATCCGTCCACTCGAACTTCTTACCTTTCTTCTGCAATGAGGTTATGGGTGCTGCAACTGTCGAGATCCCTTCTACAAATTTCCTGTAATATCCTGCCAGCCCCATAAAGCTTCTTACCTCAGTCACAGTCTGTGGTGCAGGCCATTCCATTATTGCCTTGATCTTTTTAGGATATACTGCTATCCCATCTGCTGAAATTACGTGTCCAAGATAGTGCACCTTACTCTGATAGAATGTACACTTGGATAACTTGCCAAAAAGTTTTCTTTCCCTCAAACATTGCAAGACTAATTTCAAGTGTTTTTCATGCTCCTCCAATGACTTAGAATATATCAGAATGTCATCAAGAAAGACCAGAACAAAATCATCAAGGCAATCCCTAAATACACTATTCATCAAATTCATGAATGCTGCTGGGGCATTAGTTAGCCCAAATGGTACTACGGTGAATTCATAGTGACCATATCGTGTTCTGAATGCTGTTTTAGAAATATCCTCATCCTTAATCCGTAACTGATGATATCCAGATCTAAGGTCTATTTTAGAGAATACCTTTGCACCTTTCATCTGGTCAAACAATTCATCAATCCTTGGAAGTGGATATTTGTTCTTGATTGTTGCCTTGTTGAGCATTCTGTAATCAATGCACAACCTTAATGTTCCATCCTTCTTCTTAACGAAGATTACTGGTGCTCCCCAAGGTGACACACTAGGCCTGATAAACCCTTGTTTTAACAATTCTTCTAATTGTGCCTTAAGTTCAAATAGTTCTGTTGCTGTCATCCTGTAAGGTACTTTTGACTGTGGTTCTGTTCCTGGCATAAGATCTATAGAGAAATCAAATTCTCTTTTAGGTGATAGTTCAGTCAACTCATCAGGAAAGACATCTTTAAATTCACTAAGGATAGGATACTGATCAAAAGATGGTTCCTAATTATCTAGATCTCTTATCTTTACTGCATAGATAGAACAACCCTTTCTCTGAGCCTTTTTCAATTGCATGGCTGATATATGTCTTAGCTTAAGTGGTGTTCATGATCCATGAATTTCTACTGGGTTTCCAAAGTCATCAAGGCATTTCACTACTTTCTCCTCACAATCCACTAAAGACTTATGTTCTGACAACCAATTGATTCCTAGAATCACATCATATGATCCTAGAGGTGCAACATAAAGATTGACCTGAGTTTGAAAAGTGGGAAGATCTATTTCACTGCATACAAGACATGAGTCTACCCTTCTCTCTACATTGTTACCATACTGTACCATCCATGAGTTTTCCATGTATCCCAGTTTAACAGTTAACTTAACTACAACTTTTGGATCAACAAAACATTCTGTAGCTCCTGTATCAATTAAAATAGAAATTGGAAGGCCAAAGAGCTTACCGGACATCTGAATAGGTGTAGCTTGGAAATCCGCCTGACGATGATCCACTGCTGCATGAATCTGGTGTTGTGGAGCTCTCTGTTGATTTCCATCTCTCTGATTCTCTGCTCGACGAGGACATGCACTAGCATAGTGCTCTCCTCCATAAGTATAACATCCATCTCTGGGTCCTCTATGCCTAGCTGGATTGTCTCTCTGATTACCGTTACTATTGCTACCATTGCTACCTCTCCTGTTGTTATTTCCACCTTGGTTTCCATTGTTCTTCTCCTGGTAGTTATTGCCCTTCTTGAGATTCCTTATCTGGCATTTGCTATTTCCTTGGTTGCCACTGTCATTCTGATACCTTTTGTTTCCATTCTTCATATCCCGATTCTTACGGTAATTTGAGATTTGTTGTAGTTTCTGTTCTTGCTTGGTAGCCTTTTCGAACACCTCATCCATGGTTAATGGATTATGCATGTCAACATCTGAACCAATCTGCGGCCTTAAGCCCAAAATGAATTTGTGAATCCTGAACCTTTCATCGAGCTGATATTGTGGAACATATTTCAATAAGTGAGAGAATTTCTCCCAATACTGAGTCACAATCATACCTCCCTGAGTGAGGTTTTGAAATTCTGTCATTTTCTTGTCAAAATAAAGTTGTGGTAACCACCTCTTTCAGAAGAGCTCAAGAAAACGATCCCACGTGACTTCTCCTGGAAGCAATTTCTTTTCAGCTTTCTCATTGTCCCACCATGTGGCTGCTTCCCCAGTAAGCTGATAAGATCCCCAAATAGCTTTAGTTTCGGTGGACAAACCATGGAGGTCAAAGTATTTTTCCATGTCAATGATCCAAGCTTTAGCACCATCACCAATAGTCTTACCATCAAACTTAGGAGGTGTAACCTTTTTAAGGTCCTATCCTAATTCCTCAGCAATCTTATTTCTATTATTTCCGTTCACTTCTCCTTCAGGACCTCGAGCTTCCTCTCTTCTTTCCTCATTTCTATTCCCCCTTATGCCTCTGATTTCTTCTTCCATGGTATTCATTCTAGTTCCCTGTTGAGTTAGAAGAGCTAAGATTTGGTTCAACTAATTATTCTGTCCCTCACCATTCTGTCCAGCATTAGACCCTCCTGCATCAGTACCAGCATTGTTTCCAACATTGCCTTCTTCATTATTACCAGTATCAGGGTTACTGCCAGATCCTAGGGTTGCTCCCCTACGTCCAGAGTTCCTAGTGTTCATGATGAACTATCTGCAAGAGTTTTCAACCTTTAGCGTAATGGTTCCATAAAGTCCTAGAGTAGAACCATCGCTCTGATACCAAATGTAAAGTACTAAAATTTCACATCACAATAAACTGGAGTAACATACAGATTTGCTGAAGTAAAAACATGTACAGTAATTTAATATAACTTATGCTCATCATTCCAAAGGATATGCAATAAGATAACATTCTAGAGTCCATGCAAGACTTCAAATTTAAGTAAAAGTACAACCGCAAATTCAAAGCATACATAAATACATCTGAAGCCCTTTACAGAGTATGTCAAGAATAAATATTACAAGTGTCGAATAACAGCAACAAGCCTTACAATTCTTGAATATAAGAAGTACAATTGTTATAATATCATACAATCTGACAAGGAGTCCTTGACCGCCATCGACCAACCGGCCATCTGCTACGTCGAAGGACAAGAACATGGTTCAGGCACTTTTTCCGCCCAACCACGAAGCTTGCGCTTCCCCGGTATCCTTCAAACTGAAGGATGCCCGACCCTGCTCGAAGAGCCTAGCAACCTGAAAACATATGCAGGGTGGAATCTGGTATGTGCCTATCAATCTACATGCATCACTAATCTAATGCAGCATCTCATCAATAGGATATGGTAGGGAAAATATACAATGTATAGCTAGGAAAAGTTCATCTATTTCAATGTCGCATGTCTATTTCAACATTCTATTTGCTTTGGCCAAAGCATTTATCCGCAGTAACGACATGCAAGTTTTGAAAAAGAAAACTCACTTCCCCATTAACCCACATTCGATACCCATCCCAGAAGGCAATCTTTCAATCACATGTAGAAGCGTTAATGTAGCATATTGAGCTATTTGTAGGGTTAGTAGAATTGTTTTTATTTCTTTTTATTTTTACTTTTTTTATTATCTATTGGAAGTAAAAGTAAACATTAATCAATATTGCATAATGAATAAGTGTTTACTTTAATTGTGAGGACTTTATAACATATGGTGGAAATCTTTTATCTCATATGAATCCTTATATGCTTAATAGCCAAAGATGTATGTTTATATATGAATAGATGTGTCAAACTATGTAATTTCACTCAATAATGGTAATGAATAATTAATGCCTTCTACGACATGGGACACATTAAACCGCACAAACCCAGACATATAGAAATGAAATGCCAACATTGTAACTTCACTCTAGGAAGAGAGTACTTTTTCTTTTCTTTTGCTGTGTTAGAGGAGATTAGTTTCGTGCTTCTGTTTTGTTATGTATTGAAAGATTACCTTCTGGGATGGGTATCAAATGTGGGTTAATGGGGAAGTGAGTTTTCTTTTTCAAAACTTGCATGCCGTTACTACGGATAAATGCTTTGGCCAAAGCAAATAGAATGTTGAAATAGACATGCGACATTGAAATAGATGAACTTTTCCTAGCTATACATTGTATATTTTCCCTACCATATCCTATTGATGAGATGCTGCATTAGATTAGTGATGCATGTAGATTGATAGGCACATACCAGATTCCACCCTGCATATGTTTTCAGGTTGCTAGGCTCTTCGAGCAGGGTCGGGCATCCTTCAGTTTGAAGGATACCGGGGAAGCGCAAGCTTCGTGGTTGGGCGGAAAAAGTGCCTGAACCATGTTCTTGTCCTTCGACGTAGCAGATGGCCAGTTGGTCGATGGCGGTCGAGGATTCCTTGTCAGATTGTATGATATTATAACAATTGTACTTCTTATATTCAAGAATTGTAAGGCTTGTTGCCGTTATTCGACACTTGTAATATTTATTCTTGACATACTCTGTAAAGGACTTCAGATGTATTTATGTATGCTTTGAATTTGCGGTTGTACTTTTACTTAAATTTGAAGTCTTGCATGGACTCTAGAATGTTATCTTATTGCATATCCTTTGGAATGACGAGCATAAGTTATATTAAATTATTGTACATGTTTTACTTCAGCAAATCTGTATGTTACTCCAGTTTATTGTGATGTGAAATTTTAGTACTTTACAATTAACCCATAAAGATTTGTACCCTATTAAAAGTACTATAGAAAAATAGAAGGCACATACCTTCGGGTGCACTGCCTAGAGCTCACTACTCAAAAGAGAGGCTCACTACCTATAGATTTTATTTAGAATAGAAAGAATTAACTGAGATATAGCATCTACTTCATACCTGGTTTAGTTTCAATGAATGCTTACAAAACCTTTTCTTTGGCCCAGATTCTTCTTAACTAACTTTCCACTCTACACTACTCTTGATCCTTTTCTTCTCTACTCTACTTCTGATCCTTTATTCATATTTTATCTATTTTACTCAAGGATGATTTTTAACAACTCTTCAACAAGTATTTATACACTTCATCAAACTTGGAATGATCAACAAGGTCGGCCAAACTTAACGTGGATCTTTACACTGTCAGCTAAACATAACTAAGACTTGAATCTTCCTCTACTAACTGTTGATCATGATGTTAGTCATAAACAAACATAGAATAAAAGTTACACATCAACCTTTACTCATCTTGAAAGATACGATGAATCTAAAGAATTCATGATCCCAAGTCTCTGTGGATTAGTTCTTAATCAACTGACATTACTCAGTGTTTGATGTGAGTTGTTGTTTTCCATTTAGGGGCCTTATGTTTGATCATCAGCAGGTTTCTGTTTCTGTAAAGATGCTACACAGAAGGTTATCTACACAGGATATTTCCACAAATAGTGCATTTATACTCAAATCCTTGCATGATATTTGTCAATTGTACATGCTTTAACTTGAAATATGCTACAAATATTCAAGTATCTATTATGATGAATCTTTAGCTATTGAGCCACATACATACTTGATATAGTCATGAGAATGAAGAAACCAAACTATATTTTCACCAGGATGTTCCACAGCTAGATACAGATGATGCAAACTTCAAAGGATGATGAATGAAAGCAATCTATGCAGACTGATGAGCACTCCAAGGGACACAGCAAATCAAAGCATATATCAAGAATTCAGACACAGATTACTCAGAATTTATGATGATTTGTAATCAAAACAGGTCTTCTCTTTCATTAAGTCTACGAAAATACGTATGCTTACAATAACTTTGAAATAGGCCCTGAATATTTCAGCAAACAAATTTCAATTAAGCTCCCAATGTTCAAAACAAAGCATCCCTACACCTTTTATTGAACAAGATGAGGGAGGCGTTACACATGATCTACGATCAAGATTTATCTATTAAGATCTATGGTGGATATTCACCTTTTGACTTTCTTAATGGTGGGGAGTGCTACTTGGGTAGTCTTTCTGCCCATAGCAGGATCTCTTCTTATGGCCGAGGTTAACCTGGCCTTCCTCTTCAGCTTCATGATGGTCTCTGAACCTGATTTTATGCCTATTTCTTTCTCAAGCCATGGAGAAACTTGGTCTCTAGATCCTTGTCGTCCATCATCATCATGATGATCACCCTGTTCTCCAATAACTGCATCTATTTTTGATGTAGATGGTGACATCCTTATTTCTTCCTCATGATGCTCTTCATGAGGGTGATCTTGGGGTACTTCTTCTTATGGTGGAGGATCTTGCGATGCATCCACATGATGATCCTGTACTTGGTCCTGTACTTCATCCCCTTTTGTTTCATCCCCTTTGGTAATTTCTGCATTATGAGGTACATTTACATCTGTGGATGTCATGGTGTTTGTCTTAGGTGCATCTACCTAATCTTGCATCACATTATGCTCCGCACCTGTAGTATCTACCTCTTGAGTTTTTAGGTCATCCTGACCTGATGTGTCTTTTCCACTAGAGGCTTCTTGAGTCTGGGGTACTTCTTCACTCAATATGGCCTTGTCATTCCCACCCTTTTCTTAGACTTCTATAATCTTGGGCTCATCAGATACATCTTATTGTTGTTGGCCCATACCTGGAGCGTTACTCTCCACTTCTGTCACCTTGACTTCTTCAACATGTTCTATTCTCTTAGGTGCACCTGCTTGATGTTCAGGGCTTACATCCTCTCTGTGTGTTAGGTCAATTACTGCAGGGCTGGTCACCTAATCAACTAATTTGTTAAGCCCTATTTGTTGTGCAATCCTTTCTAGGCTCCTTTTCTTTTCCTATTCCACTTGCTTTAGTTCTTCTAACACATCCACCTGTACTGATGGAGTTCCTTGTGGAGTTATGCAGGTGTTAGTAGCAAGGGTTTCCATTTGTTGAGTGGTTACATCCTTTACTACCTCATCATCAGATATGTCAACTGTCTCTTCTAGTGAGACAAGACCACTTTGAATTGGCTTAGAGGCTTCTTTCATTTGTTCCTCAGCTTGTTTAGTCTTTAACTGAACAATGGTGGGAAGTGGCACGTTATGTTGCAATTCATTTTTGAATACTTCACCACCAGTTCCCCTCAATACTATGGGGTCATGCCTTATTTCAACTCTCATGGATGTTCTCAATTTTTTAGGTGTGGATGCCATCACTTGAGGTGCTTTTCTTTTTCTAATGAGGGGCATAGGGTCTTCCTCTTCAGGATCTTCATCAAGAAGAACATCCTTTTCCATTTGCTTTTGCGATGCTTGACCTTCCTCATATGTTTGAGTAGCTTCCATAGCTGGCCTCTGGATCTTTTTAGCCTTCTATTTATCCATGAGAGGTGGTGCTGATGAGGTTGTTGCCTGCCTTGATGCTGATGCATCCTCTGCTGATATAACTATTCTTTCAATTATTACCCCTTTCGGTGTATCATTAGTTTTCTTCCCTCTAGGGGGTCTCTTGGTTTGTTCTTGAGGCGGCATTATTTCTCCTTTATATTTCCTCTTTTCTATCAGAAAGTCATCATATTCATTGTCAGGAATCTCCTGTCTCTTCTTCTTATTGTCAATTGTAAGGGCTACACCCTTCTTCTTCAATGCATTTATTTGTTCATTTACCCAAGACTGGGTCAGCTACAACATCCTACCTGTAAATTGGTCTAATGAGATATCCTCAGGCTGTGTAAGATCAGGCACTAAGATTGTGCCATTATATATCTTCTTTTCTTCATATTCATCTGCTATTATTTTGCTATCATCCCTTTTTAATTGCACAGGCACTGGAATACAATCAAATGTCCTGATCTGGTTGAGAGTTAGCCTCTAATATTTTCTTCTTCTAGCCTCGGCTTCATCTTCACAATCTATCCAGAAATCCTCTAAGTGCTTCTGATGGATGGGCTTCCCCATGATTTTCTGCATCCTCCCATATGGGTCATATGATCTTGCCAATGGGAATGATTGTAATTTCATCATGTCCAGACCAGCTATGGCCTTCTTGATGTTTTCAGAATCTTGGCATATGTACCAACCCATTGTTACTGGAAACAGTACTAGTAGAATCTTACTATTTGCTTTGTAAGCATCCAGTATTGTGGATATCTATCTCATGAACTCCATCAAAACAACTGCATCAGTGGGATATCTTGGGAGCATGAGGGGTTGTCCTGCAAAGTGCTCTATTCTGATGTAAGAGAAGGTGGTATATTGAATAAACCAGGCACCATGCCTGTATATGAATTATTGAGCTTCCGTGCTCAGTCTTTTAGTCCTATCTTCCTCTATTGTCCTTACTAGATGCATAGAAAATGGATCATTCACTAATTTGTAATCTTGAAGATAATTTTGTCTTTGTAATTGGGGATAATGATCCCATATGTGTGAATCATTTGTATTGCCACCGATCCTTCCTACTGTTGTAAGTGCATTGAATGTACCTTTGTAAGTACATGAGTACACCACATATGAAGTCATATAAAATGAACACTCTAGGCCTCCTAGGTTCATGAGTTGCTCATTTAGTGCATCACTTATCATTTTAGCCCATAATGGCCCATTCTCTGTATAAAGACACATCAGGATAACCCCATACATCCAATCCTTGAAACTTCCATCATCAGGCTGGCCTGTCACTCTGCTGAGTAGGGCTATCATATATTGGTACTCATCGTCAAAGTCAAACTTATACATGTGCACTAGTAATTTAGCAGTGGTAGTGTAAGAACTGTTCTTCACCCTCCATTGATACATTCTCTTTCTAGCGGCTTTCTTGTTATTTTCATATTCAACTTGCAATTTCTTCAAATCCATGCTGACAACTTTCTTTCCCAATGGAAAATTAAAAGTGGTTGCAATCCCCTTGATGGACAGATCTACATAAACCCGACCATGTTTTTCTATTTTCCTTGTCTGTGGGTTGTAGTTTCTGGCACATTCAATAATCAACTCTGTAGCCTCCATAGAATAAGGAAATCCGGCCGCAGTCGACATTCCTGACATAAAAATGATGTCCAACAGGGTATTATTCTTGTCATCATGCATTCTAGATGACCATGCAACTAGATCTATGACTCCCTAGTGTGGATTTGCGATGACGCGATATTTGAACCATACAGCCTCAGGTTGAACAAACATAGGTTTAAGGAATTCAGCTTCAGACTTGTTCAACCTCTTGTCTGCCGTGATTTCTTGCAATAAATAGGACTAGCCTTACCATACAATATTTCACATATATGCATACAACATTATATCTTCACGACATGATGCACATTATATTCATTAATTATCACTTCATCATAATATGCATAACATATAACTTCAAACCAGTGGAAACGCACACTACCTGGACATGCAGAAAATGACAGCAGGAGGGTTTTAATTACTTACTTGATAACGCTTATCTCCTTGATTATGCTGATGATTGTATGAAAGAGATTTAGATACCAGCGATAATCACGTGTCCTATTCTGCTGCAAGCCGTGTGTGTCCGCAGGTAGGTCGTATGAGGATTTGAAAGCTTTGGGCTCTGTAAAACTTGTTTTATCACAAGGTAAACGTAAAAATGACTATGAATTCACTTTTAATCTTGTTCCTAGGGTAAATTAGGGCAAATTAGGGAAACATAAGGCAAATTCAATTATAACCATTGATCTTCTATCATAAATCTATGGGCATTGCCAAGTGTTTAGATCATGTTTGCAATCGATTGGAGTCCACCTACTGCACTTATGGTATTTAATGCTATGCGACAAGAGGAGCAGGGTGATCTTCAGAAGATCAGGTGATATTCTGAAGATCAGGTGATGTTCAAAATATGACCCCCTATGTGTAATATGATCATCCACCTTTGGCGAGAAAACTTATGTGAAAACATCGGGCGATGTTTGAGAATATCAGGGGATATTCAAACATCGGGTCATGTTTAAAATGTCTAGTGATGTTTGAAATATGACCCCCCTAAATTAAAATGACCTTTTGTCAGAATATCAGGATGACGTCATTAGGATAATGACTTGATTCATCATTGTAGCATTATGACGTCATCGTCATGTTACGTAAAAAGGGTCAACGTTGGAAATATACCTCTGTGAGGCAAAAAGGATGATGACATCATCATCAAGGTGATTTTCTTATCTATCAGGATTGGATGATGTCATCGGCGTATTGGCTCTAGTGTGATATTTTGCGAAAGGGTGATATTCAAAATATCGGGTGATGTTTGAAATATGACCCCCACAAAATATATAAACTATTTGACGGGTAAATACCACTATCACGTAAAATTGACATCCAGAGGATATCAAACCAAATGATTTATCGGGTGATAAAATTGGATCGGGGTGATCTTTTGTAAGATGACTGATATTGAGAAATATGACCCCCCCTGGAATATCAGGTTTGACCAGAACTTTGACTTGTGATAACTTTCGTTCCCTGAGGAATATCAGAGTGATCCAAAAGGCAAACCTGCATGAAATTTTGTACTCTTTCCAACCATGAGGTTATAAACATGAAATATTCACTTTAACAAACTGACCTCATCATGATGACTTACCCAGCCTCTTTATGCAGGATCACCTGCATGACTTACTTTTACCAGACTGCCACAAGGCAGGAAAACACAAGCCAAGCCAAGTAAAAAGTTGGGTCCCTATTTTGTCAAGTCAAAATGGGGAATGTTGTGTAACCACACAACAACCTGCCACCAAAGAAAACAACAAAATTCCAATGATTCAAGTGAAGTGAACACATTCATATATAGCATTCTAACTCTTTCTAAATATAAGCATCATAATATTTCTGTATAACAAATTTTCATCATGGCAACAATGCTAACAAAGGATCAGGTGTGTGTAAAGGATTAATTATCCTCATCTTGAAAGCAAGTTGAAAACATGAGTAACTGGTGTTAAGCTACATAGTTGGAGATCATCCCTCATAGCCAACCTAGATGGAGCCTTGCTGCCAGCAGGCATCCATAGCCCCGGTAGAGTTACTTAGATGGCCTAATTTTGTTTATATTTTTCTTTGATTTTCAATATTTATACTTCATATATCTGATGTCATCATGAAAGCTCAGTGTGCAAGGTATGTTCACTTGTTGATTTAGGTTGGAGATTGTATTGGTAGCAAGGGAGTCCCTTTAGATTTTTCACTTAACACCTATACTTGTGTGTTCAACAAACCCAAGGCTGTTAGGTGAGTCATTGTGAAAGAATCACTTTGGTCAAGAAAAGGCACCCTGATGAAAAGATATCACAGACCTTATCACAAGTACTTCTCAGAATGAATCACAACCTATATATAAATTTGATCTCATCACTTGAATCCTAACAATTTAGTTATTCTCTGGGGTGATGAGCTGCATCATCTTGACTAACCAAAATAGAGACTCAACAAGAAAACCAAACAAAAACACAAAACAAAATTATACAAACAACTATACAAATATACACACTATGATACATGACTGTCATGAAGCTAACTTAGGCTTGGAAATAATGTTTAAGGAACTATCCATTAACTGGTAATGGAACATCCTCACCTGTCAAGTTTTTAAGCCTGAAAGTGTTGTCTCCTAATATCTCAGAGATTTGGAAGGGACCTATCCATAATCTGTCAAACTTACCATGGTCTCCTTTCCTCTCATGTGCTTTGTCCCACATTAGGACTAAATCTGATATCCTGAAGGCTTTAACCCTGGCTCTTTTGTCAAACTAGCGTTTGACAACAACCTGATGTTTGGTAAATTGATCAATTGCCTGACTTCTTTTCTCTTCCAGGTGCATCAACTGAAGCAACCTGACTTCTTGCTTATTGTCTATGCCGAGGTACTCTTGGGCAAACTGCAATGTAGGAATTTTTAGGTTAACAGGGAGGATGGGATCCTCCCCATAGACTAAGTGATAAGGTGAGTTTCCTAATGCAACCTTATTCCTAGTTCTGTCTACCCATAAGGCATATTTCATAAGGGTATTCCACTTCCTAGGGTTCTTGTCTACTAACTTTTTTATGATGTTCAGCAAATTTTTATTAGTGGATTCTGCTAATCCGTTCCCTTGGGGATAATAGTTGGATGAGAACTTTAGTATAATCTCATAATCAAAATCCCAGCTTGACATTTTTGTTGAAGTAAAAGTAGAGCTGTTATCACTTACCAGAGCATAAGGAACCCCATACCTGGTGACAATATTACTTTCCAGAAATCTGATGACATCTTCAGCATTGCAGGTTTTGGTGTTGATAGCTTTGGCCCACCTGGTACAATAGTCAGTAATTGTTAAGACATACATGTGGCTTGAAGATGATGGAGGATTGATTGGTCCTATAAAGACCATGCCCCATTGTGCAAATGGGTGCATCTCCATCACTGGCTGCAAGGGTTGAGCAGCATATCTCTCTGTTAGCAGCAACTTGACACACATGACAACATTTAATATATTCAGTAGTATCCTTAAAAATGGTAGGATAGTAGTATCCCGCCCTGAGGATAGCATGAGTAGTGGCCAAGGGTGACCCATGGGCTATTCCAAACTTATCATGTAGCTCTGATAACACTCTATCTACTTCTGGCCTCTCTAGGCATCTTAGATATATTCCTTCGTAATTTTTCTTGAAAAGGCTTCCCCCTTTCATCATATATTTATGTGATCTTATTTTTAGGGCTCTCCTTTGTGAAGCCTGCAGTCTTGGAGGACGTCTTCCAGTAATTAGGATGTGCCTGATGTCTGAGTACCATTCTCCATTGTCCTTAGCATTGAAAACATACTGCTGACTCATGATATTGGAGTCAATCTCTGATATCATCTGGCTTAAAGCCTGTCTTCTCACTAGCTTCATGGGGGTAATTTCCATGTCATATTCTTGTAAGATAGTGATCCACTTAGCCCTTTTTTCACCTGGCTCGCTCTGCATTAAGAGCATCTTCACTGCTGCATCAGGCACCACAACAATAACTTTACTTCTCAATATATAGTGCCTGAACTTCTTTACTACTCTGACCAAGGCAAGTGTCTGCCTTTCAACATCCATGTATCTTAGTTTAGCATCTTTAAAAGGGTAGCTCATGAAGGCTATGGGCTTCTCTTCCTTCTCTTTATTTCTTTGTGTTAGCACTGTTGCAGAGGTATGCTCTGAAGCAAATGAATAAATGTAGAAGTCCTTGGTGTAGTTTGGACTGATCAGGACTGGAGCATCAGATATAGCTTTTTTGATGTCTTCAAAAGCTGCTCTAGCCTCTGGTGTCCACTCAATATTTGCATCCTTCTTGAGCATGGCATTTAAAGGTCTAACTATTTCAGCAAAGCTAGTGATAAACTTCCTAACAAAATTAATCTTACCAAAGTAAGATTTGAGCTCCTTTTTGCTTCCAGGAACCTATATTTTCATAATGGACTCCACCCTGTCAGGATCAATGATAATCCCATTTTCAGTTATCAGGTGGCCTAGTAATTCTCCTGTTGTTACCCCAAATATGCATTTCTTGGGGTTCAGGGATATCCCATATTGCTCACATTTTTTAAGCACATTTCTGAGATCTTCTACATGGTTTCCTCTATCCTTAGAGAACACTATGAAGTCATCCATGCATATGACTATACATTTTCCTATTAAGCCTCTAAAGGCTATGTCCATTGCTCACTGGAATGTTACTCCAGCATTTATTAGCCCAAATGGCATGCGCCTATAAGCGAATATCCCCCACTTTGTGGTGAAGGCAGTTTTCAGTCTATCTATCTTATCTACCATTAACTGGTTGTAGCCCAAGAAACCATCCAGAAATGACATCATTTTGGCACCATTTACAATTTGCAACACCTCATCTAGGGAAGGTAAAGGATAATTGTCCTTCTCAGATGCTCTGTTCAAGTTCTTGAAGTCTACACAAAGTCTAATGTCTCCATTCTTCTTCTTTACTAGAACCAGATTGGCTACCCAGGTGGAGTGCCTCACAGGAAATATGATCCTGGCATTTAAGAGTTTCTTAACTTCCTCAAAGATAATAGGTTCCAGCAAAGCATTGAGAGGCCTTTTCTTCTGTCTAAAAGGCTTGGCATTTCGCTTGAGGGGTATGGTGTGTGTGATGACTGATGTGTCATATGTCTTTATCTCATCATAAGTCCAGGCAATGACATGGATGTAATCCTTGAGAGCCTGTGTGATTCCTTCTAATTCTTCTTCTGTGTAAACTTTTCCTATCAAGACATTCTTCTTTTCATCATTCTGTCCAATGTTAACCTAGGAATATTGTCCCCCATCAGATTTTGGAAGATCTTTCTGCTTCAACATGTTATCTAGATCAAAATCTCTCTCTAGCTCAATCATTCCCTTTGGAATCTTATTGCTGGGCAGCTCTAAGATTTCTTTCTCTTCCCATACATGATGTTCTATATTATTCTCATCTATGATCTGAGCATCAAATACATCTCTGTTGGAGATGAAGTCTAGGATATGCTGCTCATCATCAAACACTTGGAGGTTGGTTACATTGTCAGGCACTGAAGGTATTGATACCAGCTCTACTGAAAGTCTTTTTAAACCAGAAATAGACAATGGATCCAATGTACTGGCATCCTGGGCTAAAGCATATGCCCTATGGTTCTATTCTCTGGGTACGTGGGTGATATTGGATGCATTAGAAGATTCTATCAGGTCCCACACCCTATGTCTATAATTAGACAACTTTTTATAATTGTAGGAGTAAATTCCTCTTACCTGTCTCACTACTAAATCTGAGTCCTCATAGACATGTAGAATTTTTACATTCTTCTTAAGGGCAAATAGTATCTCATGAATTAGAGCCTCATACCCTGTTACATTGTTGGTGCATGAGAACTATAGTCTGTATGCTATTAAGTAGGATTTTCCTGATGGATCAATGAGATATATCCCTACTCCAGCTCCTTGTTTGGACTTGGATCCATCAAATGTAAGGATCCATGGTTTGTCTTCAACTAAAGGCTTACCTGAGCCTTCTTTCTTCTTTGTAGCTCTGGCAGATGCACCACTTGATATCCACTTTAACTTAGGTATCTCAACCTTTTCATACTTTACCCTTTCTTTCTTCTGTGAAGTTGATGCCTCTTCTTTCTTTTTATCATCAGGAGGATGATCTTCTGGACTAGGTGATGTTTATCTTTTTAGAAGATGCAAACACAAAGAGCAAGCAGTCTCTGAGTGAGGTGCTTCATGTAACCTGCACCAGTTTTCAATCAAGGCATCTTGTGGAGGCCTCTATTGCTGTGCCATCTTCTGGATCTCTTCGTTTAGGAACTCTTTAAATTTAGATAGATTACTACCTCTGTCTTCATCAGATAATTCATAATTTGATTCCATCAAACAATCACTCCCCGAGGTGATTTTCTTTTTCTTCTTAACATTACTCTGGTTGCATACTAGCATCTCTTCTATCATTTGAACATGCTTTTCCTCCAACAGTATAGATTCTTCTGTTCCTGCAGGAAATAAACAATAGTAAGCATCACTATCATTATCACTCTCTGATGAACTTACCTCTGATGCTGATGATGATGATGTTGATCCATCACTGCACGCTTGCTCTAGCTCCAGCATGTCTATACATGCCTCACAGGTCTTTTCAGAATGTGACTCATTATGCAACCTGCACCAACCATCCATTAGAATATCATTAACATGTATTCTTAACAACTGGCACCGCCTTACCTGTTTAGATAAGTGCCTCTCAAAATTCCTAAGTGATCCACCTCATTCTCATTTTCAAGATTACTATAAGATTCTATAATTATTTCATCACCTGGAGGATCATTATCATGATGATGCACGTCATACATTAGGATTTATTCTATTCTTACAGTTTGAGGTCTTATGGAATAATCTCCAGGTTCTACATCTATGTACATGATCTCATTAGTTTTGTTGTATTTGGTGATCATGTGTGTCATTCTTGGTTCAGCGTCTATCCTTATCTGGTTTGGTATCCCCTTCCAGGGTAACCATATATGGCTGAAATTTGTAGACATTTATCCGTTGAGGGTTTTGGACCAGTCTCAGCTGAGTAGCATCCCATAGGTATCAGGTATGTCAACTACCTGAATATCAATATAATATTGGATTCGGGGATCTGATGCAAGCTGCATGTGGATGTAAGTTAACTCTCCTATTACACTTACTTCTATTTCGTCCAGTTGTGTGGCTTTTTTCAAAGATTTAGCAAGATGTAATCCCAAAGCATTGCATATAGACAAGGGCATTACATTCGTAGATGCTCCTGAGTCTACTAAACAGTTGTGCAAGTTTTTACTAAACATTCTTATGGTGAGGAGGAATGGAGGTGACTCACTTTTATCTCTATATAAAGTCATGTGGGAGGTCTTTGCAGCTTGTACAATAGCTGGCATCTTATGTTTAATATTAGGATCTTTAACAGCATGATCCTTATTACCAGATTGACCTGAGGGATGGCTATCTTCTTTGGAAGTAGGATCATCTAGTGATTTCATAAACACTTTCTTGATGGCAGGAGTTTTGAGAAACTTTGACAAGGATAGGCTGATTTTGATCTTCTTCATTTCATCAGCTAGATATGTGACTAGCTTGTCAGATTCATGAGGTAGATTGGTGGTTTTTGGCACACTATTCTGGGGCATTAAATACTGAGCATTCACCTTATGAAAACTAGGGTTATTACTTGCCTTAGGATCAGGAGGTGTATTAAAATTATTCGGAGGCAAGGAAGAGGTCAATGGACCAGTAGGTCTGTTGGCATTACTTCTCAGGTTATAGTTATGCTTACCTGTATATTGATGTTGGTATGCATGGACCTCCTCATGTTCAGTTGTAGGCTCATTTTCATCCTCAAAAGGGAAAACATAATTTGACTCAAAAGCCATGGTGGATTCCTCACATGCCAAGGTATAATCTTCGCGAGCAGGCACTGTTTGCTGATAGGGATGATGAGTGTAACTTTCTAGCACTAATGCAGAATCATATCTGCAAGGAACAAGCTCATTTCCCTCTACCTGAGGCTGATTTCTTGAAGTATTAGACACTTTAGTCTGAAAAATGCTAGCAACAATTCTAAATTGAGGACAGTCTAACTCTGCATGTGCATTGGTGTTATGAATCTTGCACTAGTTAGTGAGGGATGCCTCTGTAAGGTTGACTCTAGTAGTCTGTTTGGGTTCACCAGGAGGCAAATTGTCTAGGGGTGATGGCAAGGAACCATTGTTTGGCCTGGAATTCCACACTCTAAGTTGTCTTTGAGGATTTTTATTGCCATTGTTATTGTTATAATTGTTGTTATACCCCCTCTCAGGATAACTTGGTATGTCATTGTTATAGCCTCTATTCTGGTTAGGTTAGGAGTAGAAGTTCTAACTCCTCAAGTGAGTGATCTCAGTTGTAAGTTTTCTTAATTGAGTTGATATTTCCTTGATCTCTTCTTTCTCCTCTTAAACTTTGGCAACTACATTTTTAGTTTGAGGCTTGAAAAAGGAAGATCCATTGTTCTGATTAGACTGATCTACAGCCTGAGGCATCTGTGGCTGTTTAAGCTTGTACATGCTAATCTTGTGTAAAGTTTTCAAGATTAACCATAAATATTGCAAGCTTTAAGGTAGATCATTGCAAATTTGCAAAGATTAGTCCTTTTTCAGGTAAATCCATCAAAGCTTTGAGGTAATCCACCTTAGAAACCTGATATCCAGTTGCCAGAGTCACCATAACTCATCATCACCTCATATTTGCAATGTTTGCACAAATATTCCATAAATATCTAGTCAATCTCACTTTTTGACCATAAATATTGCCTTTGCTGGTAAATTCCAACTGATCTTTATAGTCAACTAGCCGATTTTCCTTAAAATTGAGAAACCCTAGCTCACAAGAAAAATACGAGGTCTAGGTCTAATGGAATATTTGAAGAATCACCTGTCAGAGGATTTAGACCTAGAACTATTGATATCCATCATACTCTCGGTTCTAGTGCTTCAAGAGCATCACCAGAGCATCCTCCTGTAACTCCTATTGGTTTACAATCACCTACAGGATCACCACTTACACCTCAGGTTCAACCTCAGCCAGTCATACCTCAGGCTCAATCTCCACCGGTTGCAATGTCCTTCTTTGCAACAGAATCACCGTTAACTTTCTTGGCATATCATGCTTTGCTGAAGAATCCTAACAAAATTTGTCATAAACAAACATAGAATAAAAGTTACACATCAACCTTTACTCATCTTGAAAGATACGATGAATTCAAAGAATTCATGATCCCAAGTCTCCATGGACTAGTTCTTAATCAACTAATGTTACTCAGTGGTTGATGTGAGTTGCTGTTTTCCATTTAGGGGCCTTACGTTTGATCATCAGTAGGTTTCTGTTTCTATAAAGATGCTACACAGAAGGTTATCTACATAGGATATTTCCACAAATAGTGCATTTATACTCAAATCCTTGCATGATATTTGTCAATTGTACATGCTTTAACTTGAAATATGCTACAAATCTTCAAGTATCTATGGGATGTCTGCATATTTCATACATTTTGCTTCTGATTATCTATTATTTGCAATTGTGATGGTCAATTGTTCCAAAATTAAAAGAAATGTAAACAAATACTTCAAATTATGATGAATCTTCAGCTATTGAGCCACATACATACTTGATACAGTCATGAGAATGAATAAATCAAACTATATTTTCACCAGCATGTTCCATAGCTAGATATAGATGATGCAAACTTTAAAGGATGATGAATGAAAGTAATATATGCAGACTGATGAGCACTCCAAGGGATGCAGCAAATCAAAGCATATATCAAGAATTCAGACACAGATTACTCAGAATTTATGATGATTTGTAATCAAAACAGGTCTTCTCTTTCATTAAGTATGCAAAAATACATATGCTTACAATAACTTTGAAATAGGCCCTCAATATTTCAGCAAACAAATTTCAATTAAGCTTCCAATGTTCAAAACAAAGCATCCTTGTACCTTTTATAGAACAAGGTGAGGGAGTGGTTACATATGAACTATGATCAAGATTTATCTATTAAGATCTATGGTGGATATTCCTCTTTTGACTTTCTCAATGGTGGGAGTAGTGCTACCTGGATAGTCCTTCTGCCCGTAGCAGGATCTCTTCTTATGGCCGAGGTTAACCTGGCCTTCCTCTTCAGATTCATGATGGTCTCTAAAAATAGTGTTGACACATCAAACTCTTAGATTTCAAAACCTGATTCCATACCTATTTCTTTCTCAAGCCATGGAGGAACTTGGTCTCCAGATCCTTGTTGTCCATCATCAACATCATGATCACCCTGTTCTCCAGTAACTCATCTATTTTTGATGGAGATGGTGACTTATTTCTTCCTCATGATGCTCTTCATGAGGGTGATCTTGGGGTACTTCCTCCTATTAAGGAACTTCTTCTTATGGTGGAGTATCTTGCGATGCATCCACATGATGATCTTGTACTTGGTCCTGTACTTCATCCCTTTTTGTTTCATCCCCTTTGGTAATTTCCTCATTATGAGGCACATTTGCATCTGTGGATGTCATGGTGTTTGTCTTAGGTGCATCTACCTGATCTTGCATCACATTATGCTCTGCACCTATAGTATCTACCTCTTGAGTTTTTAGGTCATCCTAACCTGATGTGTCTTCTCCACCAGAGGCTTCTTGAGTCTGGGGTACTTCTTCACTCAATATGGCCTTGTCATTCGCACCCTTTTCTTGGACTTCTACAATCTTGGGCTCATCAGATACATCTTGTTGTTGGCCCATACCTGGAGTGTTACTCTCCACTTCTGTCACCTTGACTTCTTCAACATGTTATGTTCTCTTAGGTGCACCTGCTTGATGTTCAGGGCTTACATCCTCTCTATGTGTTAGGCCAATTACTACAGGGCTGGTCACCTGATCAACTAATTTGTCAAGCCCTATTTGTTGTGCAATCCTTTCTGGACTCCTTTCCTTTTCCTGTTCCACTTGCTTTAGTTCTTCTAACACATCCACCTGTACTAATGGAGTTCCTTGTGGAGTTATGTGGGTGTTAGCAGCAAGGGTTTCCATTTGTTGAGCAGTTACATCCTTTACTACATCATCATCAGATAAGTCAACTATCTCTTCCAGTGAGACAAGACCACTTTGAATTGGCTTAGAGGCTTCTTTCATTTGTTCTTCATCTTGTTCAGTCTTGAACTGAACAATGGTGGGAAGTGGCACGTTATGTTGCAATTATTTTTTGAATACTTCACCACCAGTTCCCCTCAATACTATGGGGTCATGCCTTATTTCACCTCTCATGGATGTTCTCAATTTTTTAGGTGTGGATGCCATCACCTGAGGTGCTTTTCCTTTTCTAATGAGGGGCATAGGGTCTTCCTCTTCAGACTCTTCATCAAGAAGAACATCATTTTCCATTTGTTTTTGTGATGCTTGACCTTCCTCATATGTTTCAGTAGCTTCCACAGCTAGCCTCTAGATCTTTTTAGCCTTCTGTTTATCCATGTGAGGCAATGTTGATGAGGCTGCTACCTGCCCTGATGCTAATGCATCCTCTGCTGATATAACTATTCTTTCAATTATTACCCCTTTCGATGTATCATTAGTTTTCTTCCCTCTAGGGGGTCTCTTGCTTTGTTCTTGAGGTGACATTCTTTCTCCTTTAGATTTCCTCTTTTCTATCAGAAAGTCATCATATTCATTGTCAGGAATCTCCTGTCTCTTCTTCTTATTGTCAACTGTAAGGGCTACACCCTTCTTCTTCTTCAATGCATTTATTTGTTCATTTACCCAAGACTAGGTCAGCTACAGCATCCTGCCTATAAATTGGTCTAATGAGATATCCTCTAGCTGTGTAAGATCAGGCGCTGAGATTGTGTCATTATATATCTTCTTTTCTTCATATTCATCTGCTATTATTTTGCCTTGATCCATTTTAATTGCACAGGCACTGGAATACAATCAAATGTCCTGATCTGGTTGAGAGTTAGCCTCTGATATTTTCTTCTTCTAGCCTCGGCTTCATCTTCACAATTTGTCCAAAAATCCTCCAAGTGCTTCTGATGGATGGGCTTCCCCATGATTTTCTGCATCCTCCCATATGGGTCATATGATCTTGCCAATGGGAATGGCTATAATTTCATCATATCCAGACCAGTTATGGCCTTCTTGATGTTTTCAAAATCTTGGCATATGTACCAACCCATTGTTACTGGAAACAATACTGGTGGAATCTTATTATTTTCTTTGTAAGCATCCAGTATTGTGGATATCTATCTCATGAATTCCATTAGAACAACTGCATTAGTGGGATATCTTGGGAGCATGAGGGGCTGTCTTGTAAAGCCCTCTATTCTGATGTAAGAGAAGGTGGTATATTGTATAAACCGGGCACCATGCCTGTATATGACTTCTTGAGCTTCCATGTTCAATATTTTAGTCCTTTCTTCCTCCATTGTCCTTACTGGATGCATAGAAAATGCATCATTCACTAATTTGTAATCTTGAAGATAATTTTGTCTTTGTAATTGGGGATAATGATCCCATATGTGTGCATCATTTGTACTGCCACCAATCCTTCCTATTGTTGTAAGTGCATTGAATGTACCTTTGTAAGCACATGAGTACACCACATATGAAGTCATATAAAATGAACACTCTAGGCCTCCTAGGTTCATGAGCTACTCATTTAGTGCATCACTTATCATTTTAGCCCATAATGGCTTGTTCTCTGTATAAAGACACATCAGGATAACCCCATACATCCAATCCTTGAAACTTCCAGCATCAGGCTAGCCTGTTACTTTGCTGAGTAGGGCTATCATATATTGGTACTCATCATCGAAGTCAAATTTATACATGTGCACTGGTAATTTAGTAGCGGCAGTGTAAGAATTGTTCTTTGCCCTCCATTGATACATTCTCTTTCTAGCGGATTTCTTGTTATTCTCATATTCAACTTGCAATTTCTTCAAATCCATGCTGACAACTTTCTTTCCCAATGGCAAATTAAAAGTGGTTGCAACCCCCTTGATGGATAGACCTGTATAAACCCGACCATATTTTTCTATTTTCCTTGTCTGTGGGTTGTAGTTTCTAGCACATTCAATAATCAACTCTAGAGCCTCCATAGAATAAGGAAATCCGGCCGCAGTCCACATTCCTGATAAAAAAATGGTGTCCAACAAGGTATTATTCTTGTTAGCATGCATTCTAGATGACCATGCAACTAGATCTGTGTTTCCCTAGTGTGTATCTGCGATGACGCCATATTTGAACCGTACAACCTCAGGTTGAGCAAACATAGGTTTAAGGAATTCAGCTACAGACTTTTTCAACCTCTTGTCTGCCATGATTTCTTGCAATAAATAGGGCCAACTTTTGTTGGTAGGTGGCGACTGATCAGGAAAGTACTATACACTAGACAGTCAACAAGGATAAGTAGACCTCCTAAAAGGTTTTCTCCCTCTTTGTATTCTATTTTGTTAACAGATGCTAGTGAACCAGAAGGGTATGATGAAGCTATGCAGGTGAATACACAAGTTCAGTGGGAGCTTGCCATGAAAGAAGAAATGGACTCCTTGCTGAAAAATCAGACTTGGGAATTATGTATGTTACCTGCAGGTAAAAAGGCTTTACCAAACAAATGGGTTTACAGGTTGAAAGAGGAAGATGGAGGTAAGAAAAGATTTACGGCCAGGTTAGTTGTAAAAGGATTTACACAGAAACAGGGCATTGATTTTGATGAGATCTTTTCTCCGGTTGTCAAGATCACTTCTATTCGTATAGTTTTACGTATTGTGGCTACTGAAGATTTGCATTTGGAACAGCTAGATGTCAAAAATGCCTTTCTCCATGGTGATTCGGAGGAGGAGATATACATGGCACAACCACAGGGATTTGAGGTCAAAGGTAAGGAGAAACAAGTGTGCAGATTGAAGAAGAGTTTGTATGGCCTGAAACAAGCACCTCGGCAATGGTATTTGAAATTTGATAGTTTTATGGCTGAGCAAGGCTACAGCAGGTGTAATTCTGACCATTGTGTTTATTTTCAGTGGTTGGATAATGACAGCTACATTATTTTATGTTTATATGTTGATGACATGCTTGTAGCTGGGTCTAACATGGATCACATCAGAGAGTTAAAACATCAGTTATCACAGTCATTTGATATAAAGGATTTGGGGGCAGCAAAACAAATCCTTGGTATGAAAATTTGCAGAGATAGGAAGAACAGAAAATTGACTCTATCTCAAGCTACTTATGTTGAAAAGGTGTTGTAGAGATTCCATATGGAGAATGCAAAAGCTGTTAGCACACCTTCACCTAGTCATTTGAAATTGACTAAGGAGATGTGTTCGAAGACACAAGAGGAGGAAGAAAAAATATCCAAGGTACCATATGCTTCAACTGTAGGAAGTTTAATGTATGCCATGGTATGCACGAGACCGGATATTGCACATGCTGTCGGAGTCGTTAGCAGGTATATGAGTCATCCCAGATTTGAGCATTAGAATGCGGTCAAATAGATTCTCAGATATTTGAGAGGTACATCTAATAAACACTTATGTTTTGGGGGCTCTAATACTAATTTCGCAGGTTATGTAGACTCAGATTTGGCAGGGGATATTGATACCAGGCGGAGTACTATAGGTTATGTCTTTACTGTAGGTGGAACATCGGTGAGTTGGATTTCCAGGTTGCAAAAGGTGGTTGCTTTATCCACCACAGAGGCATAATATGTAGCTGCAACAAAGGCAAGCAAGGAGATGATATGGTTGCAATCTTTCATGGAAGAATTGGGTAAACCACAGGCTAACAGTTCTTTGTATACAAATAGTCAGAGTTCCATACATCTTGCAAAGAATTCTGCCTTGCATTCAAAGACCAAACACATACAGTTGAGGTATCACTTTATTCGGTCAGTGTTGGATAATGGACAGTTACGGCTGGAAAAGATACATACAAATGAAAATCCAGCGGATGTGTTTACAAAGGCAGTGAGAAGGGAGAAGCTGAGCTCCTCTTCAGCTTTGATTGGTCTTCTAGATTGAAAACAATAAAATTTGAACAGTAGAGTCCAGGGTGCTTGTTTCTAGTGGGAGCTGCATGCACAGCGGTGTCGTCCAGGATTAGTCTCCAAGTGGGAGATTGTTGGTAGGTGGCGACTGATCAGGAAAGTATTGTACACTAGCCATGTATCCTCATTGGGGTTCGGGGCCAGGCCAGGCCCCGAGCAAGGGTTTGGGGGCGGCAGTCCCCAAGAAGCGGGGGTTCGGGGGCGGCAGCCCCCGAGAAATTTTTTTTAGGGCCGACTTAAAAAATCCTATTTTTTATGACCGACATAAGAAAACCCTAATTTTTGTAACTGACAAAAAGGCTTGATAAAAGGCAGCCAAGGGTTAGGGTTTGGGTATTATTGTATTGTAGCATTTGCAGCGGTATTGAGTTGCAGGGATTGCTGATTAAAATCGGTTTGATTTACTGGATAATAATATTGGACTCTCTGTTTGGTGGATGTAGCCCGAGTTTGGGTGAACCACGTTAAATCTTGTCTCTCACTGTTATTAATTCTGTGTATTTCCATTTCTTTGTTTAATCTTTATTTGCATTTAATTGATATCTTCTACCGGCTAACCCTAACAAGTGGTATTAGAGTGGGTTGTGTTCGATTATCGTCTGCAGGAAAGTCTCACAGTTGAGTGGGAGCAATGGCGGACGAGGGAAGATTGAAGGTCGATAAATTCAATGGGCAGAACTATCAGTTATGGAAGATGCAGATGGAGGATTACCTCTATCAAAAGGATTTATGGATGCCGTTGGAAGGAGTAGCCAAGAAACCGGCAACAATGTCTGATGAGGATTGGAATCTTCTTGACAGAAAGGCACTGGGAACCATTCGGTTGTGCCTAGCACCGTCGGTGGCATTCAATATAACGGAAGCGAAGACAACAGATGGTCTGATGAAAGCTTTGGCAAAATTGTATGAAAAACCCTCAGCCTCAAATAAGGTATTTCTTATGAAGCGTTTGTTTAATCTGAAAATGGTTGAAGGTGGATCTGTGATAGATCATTTAAATGAATTTAATACGATTGTCAGTCAATTGACTTCTGTAAATGTAAAATTTGATGAAGAAGTTAGAGTTCTCTTGATATTATGTTCATTGCCTGAAAGCTGGGATAGTTTGGTAATGGCGGTTAGTAACTCTGTTTCTGGTTCAAATACCCTGAAATTTGATGATGTTGTTGGTGTTGTTCTGAGTGAGGAAATTCATAAGAAAAGCTCAGGTGGATCCAAATCAGGTAGTGTTTTGAATGTAGAAAGCAGGGGCAGATCAAAGGAGAGAGGACAAGGTTCTGGAGGTCATGGGAAGTCACGAGGAAAATCAAAGGACAAAAGATCCCAAACCAGAGGACAGAAGGATTGCTGGTACTGTGGAAAACCAGGTCATCTGAAGAAAGATTTCTAGTCTCAGAAAAATAAAGGAGACAAACAAGAAGGCAATAAGGAAGCAAATGTGGTAAGTAATAAATCTGAAGATGACGCTTTGATTCTTTCCCTAGATAATGCTGATGATTCATGGGTTTTAGATTTAGGGGCCTCATTTCATGCTACTCCCCATAGAAGTTATTTTCTTGATTATGTCCAAGGGGATTTTGGGCTGGTTTATTTGGGAGATAACAAACCCTGTCAGATTGTTGGAAAAGGAAGAATCAAGATTAAGTTGCAGAATGGGAATCATTGGCTACTACAAGAGGTAAGGCATGTTCCAAGGCTTAGTAGGAATTTAATTTCAGTAGGGCACCTAACTGAACAAGGTTGCACTGTTATATTTACTGATAAAAATTGGAAGGTTTCAAAAGGTGCCTTAGTAGTAGCAAAAGGTGTGAAAGTAGGCACCTTATATCTTTGTACAGGTCATACTGTTCCTTCTACTTTAGATGTTATAGAGGAAAAACAAACAGGTTCAGGAACGGTTACTGCAAGTTTGCAGGAAGAGACTGGAAAAGTTGCTGCAGGTTCTGAAACAACACTGTGGCATAACAGACTTGGACATATGAGTGAAAAAGGTATGAAGGTACTTCATTCTAAGAAAGTTTTACCAGGTCTGAAATGTATTAATATGGATTTCTGTGAAAGTTGTGTGTATGGAAAACAAAAGAGAGTCAGTTTTCTTAGAGATGGGAAGCAAAAGAAAAATGTAAAGTTGGAGCTTGTGCATACAGATGTATGGGGACCAGCTCAGGTATCTTCTTTCGGTGGCTCTCGGTATTATGTTACATTCATAGATGATGCAACTAGGAAGGTCTGGATTTATTTCCTTAGACAGAAATCTGATGTATTTGAAACATTTAAGAAATGGAGAAGCTTGGTTGAAAATGAGATAGGTAAAAGATTAAAATGTCTCAGATCTGATAATGGTGGTGAGTATTGCAGCAAAGAATTTGAAGATTATTGTTCCTTTAATGGAATTCGTAGGCAGAAAATGGTTCCAGGGACTCCACAGGAAAATGGAGTGGCTGAACACATGAATAGGACAATAATGGAGCATGCAAGGACCATGAGATTGCATGCTGGGCTGCCTTTAAACATGTGGGCAGAGGCTGTCAACACTGTTGTATATTTAATTAATAGAGGTCCTTCAGTTCCTTTGGGCTGTGGTATTCCAGAGGAAGCATGGACAAGTAAGAAGGTGAGTTATTCTTTTCTAAAAACCTTCGACTGTGAAGCATTTGCACATATAGATTCTGAAAATAGAACAAAGCTGGATGTGAAATCAAAAAAATGTACGTTCATTGGATATGGCATTGATGAATTTTGTTATAGGCTTTGGGATTTTGCAAATCAGAAAATTGTGAGAAGTAGGGATGTTATATTCAATGAGAAGGTGTTGTACAAAGATCAGTTGTAGCAGCATGAGAAGAAAGAAAAGGATTATGTGGTGCTGGATGATACTCCAAATAGTGATGTTCCAGTGGCTCCTCATGCTTCGCAACAGCAACTAGAAATACCACAAACTCCAGTGAATGTTAGACAGTCAACAAGGATAAGTATACCTTCTGAAAGGTTTTCTCCCTCTTTGTATTCTATTTTGTTAATAGAGCTGGTGAACCAGAAGGGTATGATGAAGCTATGCAGGTGAATACACAAGTTCAGTGGGAGCTTGCCATGAAAGAAGAAATGGACTCCTTGCTGAAAAATTAGACCTGGGAATTATGTAAGTTACCTATAGGTAAAAAGGCTTTACCAAACAAATGGGTTTACAGGTTGAAAGAGGAAGATGGAGGTAAGAAAAGATTTAAGGCCAGGTTAGTTGTAAAAGGATTTGCACAGAAACAGGGCATTGATTTTGATGAGATCTTTTCTCCGGTTGTCAAGATGACTTCTATTCGTACAGTTTTAAGTATTGTGGCTACTGAAGATTTGCATTTGGAACAGCTAGATGTGAAAACTACCTTTCTCCATGGTGATTTGGAGGAGGAGATATACATGGCACAACCACAGGGATTTGAGGTCAAAGGTAAGGAGAAACAAGTTTGCAGATTGAAGAAGAGTTTGTATGTCCTGAAACAAGCACCTCGGCAATGGTATTTGAAATTTGATAGTTTTATGGCTGAGCAAGGCTACAACAGGTGTAATTCTGACCATTGTGTTTATTTTCAGCGGTTGGATAATGACAGCTACATTATTTTATGTTTATATGTTGATGACATGCTTGTAGCTGGGTCTAACATGGATCACATCAGAGAGTTAAAACATCAGTTATCACAGTCATTTGATATGAAGGATTTGGGGGCAGCAAAATAAATCCTTGGTATGAAAATTTGCAGAGATAGGAAGAACAGAAAATTGACTCTATCTCAAGCTGCTTATGTTGAAAAGGTGTTGCAGAGATTCCATATGGAGAATGCAAAAGCTGTCAGCACACCTTTGCCTAGTCATTTGAAAATGACTAAGGAGATGTGTCCGAAGACACAAGAGGAGGAAGAAAAAATGTCCAAGGTACCATATGCTTCAGCTATAGGAAGTTTAATGTATGCCATGGTATGCACGAGACCAGATATTGCACATGTTGTCAGAGTCGTTAGCAGGTATATGAGTCATCCCAGATTTGAGCATTGGAATGCGGTCAAATGGATTCTCAGATATTTGAGAGGTACATCTAATAAACACTTATGTTTTGGGGGCCCTAATACTGATTTCGCAAGTTATGTAGACTCATATTTGGCAGGGGATATTGATACCAGGTGGAGTACTATAGGTTATGTCTTTACTGTAGGTGGAACATCGGTGAGTTGGATTTCCAGGTTGCAAAAGGTGGTTGCTTTATCCACCACAGAGGCATAATATGTAGCTGCAACAGAGGCAAGCAAGGAGATGATATGGTTGCAATCTTTCATGGAAGAATTGGGTAAACCACAGGCTAACAGTTCTTTGTATACAGATAGTCAGAGTGCCATACATCTTGCAAAGAATTCTGCCTTGCATTCAAAGACCAAACACATACAGTTGAGGTATCACTTTATTCAGTCGGTGTTGGATAATGGACAGTTATGGCTGGAAAAGATACATACAAATGAAAATCCAGCGGATATGTTTACAAAGGCAGTGAGAAGGGAGAAGCTGAGCTCCTCTTCAGCTTCGATTGGTCTTCTAGACTGAAAACAATAAAATTTGAATAGTAGAGTTCAGGGTGCTTGTTTCTAGTGGGAGCTGCATGTGCAACGGTGTTGTCCAGGATCAGTCTCCAAGTGGGAGATTATTTGGTGTGGAGCTTGATCAGTCTCCAAGTGGGAGATTGTTGGTAGGTGGCGACTGATCAGGAAAGTATTGTACACTAGCCATGTATCCTCACCAGGGTTTGGGGCCGGGCCGGGCACCGAGCAGGGGTTTGGGGGCGGCAGCCCCCGAGAAATTTTTTTTTAGGGCCGACTTAAAAAATCCTATTTTTTATGACCGACATAAGAAAACCCTAATTTTTGTAACTGACAAAAAGGCTTGATAAAAGGCGGCCAAGGGTTAGGGTTTGGGTATTATTGTATTGTAGCATTTGCAGCGGTATTGAGTTGCAGGGATTGCTGATTGTAATCAGTTTGATTTACTGGATAATAATATTGGACTCTCTGTTTGGTGGATGTAGCCCGAGTTTGGGTGAACCACGTTAAATCTTGTCTCTCACTGTTATTAATTCTGTGTATTTCCATTTCTCTGTTTAATCTTTATTTGCATTTAATTGATATCTTCTGTCGGCTAACCCTAACAACTTTACCATACAATACTTCACATACATGCATACAACATTATATCTTCACGGCATGATGCACATTATATTCATTAATTACCACTTGATCATAATATGCATTACATATAACTTCAAACCAGTGGAAAAGCACACTACCTGGACATGCAGAAAATGACAGCAGGAGGGTTTTAATTACTTACTTGATAACGCTTATCTCCTTGATTACGTTGATGATTATATGAAAGAGATTTAGATACCAATGATAATCACATGTCCTATTTTGCTCCAAGTCGTGCGTGTCCGCAGGTAGGTCATATGAGGATTTGAAAGCTCTGCGCTCTCTAAAACTCATTTTATCACAAGGTAAATGTAAAAATGACTGTGAATTCACTTTTAATCTCATTCCTATGGTAAATTAGGGCAAATTAGGGAAACATAAGGCAAATTTGATTATTGATCTTCTATCATAAATCTACGGGCATTGCCAAGTGTTTAGATCGTGTTCACAATCAGCTAGAGTCCACCTACTGCACTTATGGCATTTAATGCTACACGGTAATAGGAGCGGGGTGATCTTCAAAAGATCAGGTGATATTCTAAAGATTAGGTGATGTTCAAAATATGACCCCCTATGTGTAATATGATCATCCGCCTTTGGCGGGAAACCTTATGCGAAAACATCAGGCAATGTTTGAGAATATCAAGGGATATTCAAACATCGGGTCATGTTTAAAATGTCAGGTGATGTTTGAAATATGACCCCCCTAAAATAAAATGACCTTTTCTCAGAATATCAAGATGACATCATCAGGATAATGACTTGATTCATCGTTGTAGCACTATGATGTCATCATCATGTTATGTAAAAAAGGTCAACGTTGGAAATATACCTCCGCGAGGTAAAAAGGATGATGCCATCATCATTAGGGTGATTTTCTTGTCTATCAGGATTGGATGATGTCATCGACATATTGGCTCTAGGGTGATATTTTGAGAAAGGGTGATATTTGGAATATTGGGTGATATTAAAAATATCGGGTGATGTTTGAAATATGACCCCCGCAAAATATATAAACTGTTTGACGGGTAAATACCACTATCACGTAAAATTGATGTCCAGAGGATATCGGTGCAAACAATTTATCAAGTGATAAAATTGGATCAGGGTGATCTTTCGTAAGATGACTGATATTGAGAAATATGACCCCCCCCAGAATATTAGGTTTGACCAGAACTTTGACTTGCGATAACTTTCATTCCCTGAGGAATATCAGGGTGATCCGAAAGGAAAACTTGCATGAAATTTTGTACTCTTTCCAACCATGAGGTTATAAACATGAAATATTAACTTTGACAAACTGACCTCATCATGATTTACCCAACCTCCTTATGCAGGATCACCTGCATGACTTACTTTTACCAGATCGCCACAAGGCAGGAAAACACAAGCCAAGCCAAGAAAAAAGTTGGGTCCCTATTTTGTCAAGTTAAAATGGGGTGTGTTGTGTAACCACACAACACTAACATTGCATACTTCATAAAATGATCTTTAGATCATCCGCAACATGCTAGGAACATCCGGTCGGCCAAGACTATCAAGAACATCAACTTCAAAGAGGAAATCTTCAATAACAAGCTCAAACTCCAATTCGGACCTCCAACATAGTAGCCACTCGATCCAGAGACTTCCACAAGCACATTGAATTCACCAATAACATCCACTCTAAACCAAATTACTATAATCATTTGTATCTTCCTCCGAAACCTCAAGAACATTGTCTGCCATGACTGTCAAACTAGAAGCATGGCTTGCGGACCTCCAAACCATGAACCACTAGAGTTGATGATACACACTGACTTCCCAAACATGCCTTTAGATCCACAGATCATAATATTTCATTGTGGAGCAATCTGGACCAACTTACTGTCCTCTATCTCTTCTAAATACTGCAAGATCTGGTTCTATTCAGATTGCCATAACTTCTTCAAATATTCATGCAAACTTCTCAATTCTTGACTGGAACATCCTCTGACAATCCTCTACATAGCCAAAAGGTCTGTGAGAATTGAGTCTTCATTAATTTTCTCAATATCCTCAACATTCCAATCTCCTGAACAGGCAACAAAATAAGTCACAGTTGACACCAATGACAACAAGAATATGTTGACATCAATGACAACATCACTTAGGCACATATTTGCAACAGATCATACCTCAATGTTGTTGCCCTAACTAGGTCAGGGTTAGGAAAGACATTGGAACAGATAAGCTTGGTTAAATCATATCTCTAGGCATGACAAATAGAGACCTTATAGTTCATTCTCTTATGCCAATGCTCAAACATGATCCAACTGGGGACAAGCAATAGGCATCCCGATAATTATAGCAGTAATCAAGGAACTTATCTTCGGGACTGCCTAGGCTATGTAATTTCAAGGCTGTCCTAGAAGAACAAGGGAGCTGGATCATGAGATCCTCATCTAAGCTACATTTAGAGGTGGAAGGTTGGCTTACTTGACTCATTTTTATGTTTATGTAGATGAACTAGGGTTTTTTACAACTTCAAATTACTTCTTAATACTTTAAAGTAACTAACCTGACAAGACACACAGGAATGGAAACAACTTATTGGTTTTGGTGCTAATAGAAGCTCAAAATTACACTGGCTTGCTTGTTCTAAAGCTCCCTTTACTATGAATGTAGCCTATGCTCTTGAAAATGACAAGGAATGCCCTAATTCTACCCGTTTTAATCTGAATTCCTTCACAGTTCTCTATATTAATGCAAGTTGCATCGGCCATTACTCAATTCATGCCGTGGACACTTGGAAATCCTCCTTTTGTAAGTTTGAATCTAGGCCATCGATCTTTTCCTTACATTTTGTAATCTACTGCTCTGATTGGTTGACTAGATTTGACAATCTTCGTCACCTTATTTGAAAAGTCTTCATCCAATCAGAATGGGTCAACTCATATGTACTTTCTTTGTTGGTTACATCACCTTTTGTCTAGACTAGATGCATGGCACCATCTCATAGCCTTGCGGATGGAGATGGCCCACCATTCACCTACCATGTGTAGGTATGATAAAGCATCCACGCATCATTCCTTTATAGGCTTTTAGATTCATCATCAAAGCAGGGCCATGTGTCACAATCTCACCACCACGTGATGAAGATTCTTTCTCTTGAGATTCCCCTGCGACGATGCGCGATTGTCAGATTAAAATATTTTCTTTGGACCATTAACACACTAACAGGTGGAAGTGGACTATTGGCAGAGGCAAGATTCTTACTGGAACAAGATGTAAGCATAAATTCTAGGACAAGTGTCAATCCATCGCAGTCGTGTAGCGAGGTGATGATGTCACTAAAGGTAGGCCGTGACGCCATGATTTGAACTTAATTATACCTTAGAACTTAAGACATAAACTTTTGATTTTTACTAGAGATAATAGGTAATGGCTAAGCAAAGGGGCAAGTCAACCTATGAGCGCTATGACATGAAGTTGCAACTTAAGGGACCGACGACCTGCTAAAGATAGTCAACATGGAAATAGAAAATAAAGCACAAGACTGAGGGAAAATAGGGTAAAAGGGTTTTCTAAGGTAAACACTTGAACATTTCAAACCTAAAACCCTAAACCCTAAGGGGTACCACTAAATAGAACACTAATCTTCAAATATAAGATATCTTATCATCAAAACATCATACATCAAGTTGACAAATTGTCATCATCAAGACAACCATTCAACAAACAAAACTGACTGAGATATTTTAGAAATAAGCATTAGTTATGAGCTTCTCCCATCTCTAGGGTAACTATCACAAATGAGTGATTGTAGCCACCTTAGAAATTCATCTTAGGAAAAAAAGTACAAAGCTACATTACCTCATCAATTGCATTATCAAGAAGCTTTGCAATCGCTGCAATGATAAATAAATAAGAAGAAAATTATAATTTATCTAATTCATAGCACAGATACTGTTGAAAACCAATCCTAATCTCTTATTCAAATAACTGTTAGAAAAATATGCAGTGCATAATTGAGAATTAACATAATGAAATAGTTGTAAGTTGTACAAAATAGACAACACAGATTTACATCAAAAATCTAATTTGTACCAGGAAAAACCACTGGTAAAGATCTCTCAATAATTTTATTCTAAGAAGAAATTCATTGTTACAGAATTTTACCATGCATTTGCATTCAAGATCAATTGACTTTCATTGACTACTTTACTAGTGCTAGAATAAGATAAACTAACTTCACATACCAATAATAACTAATCTATCTCATACACACAAAAGAAGAAACAGGTTAAGAATGCATAATGGATGAATTGGAGAATAGATTAAACAACAGACTAATCCATCTCATATACATAGAGAACAAAGTATGTTAAGAATGCCCAACACGAAAAAAATATCAATTTACATAGCAACACATAAATATACACTCTAGTCATAATGCTCATGCTCTAGAAAATGCCATGGTTTTCCATATTCATTATTGTCATATTTTCTACATTTCAAAATCTCTGAATCAGACTCTATTAACAAACAATGTCTAAAGCCTTTTAAACTAAGAAAACCATAAATTAGTATCTACCAACATGTTATGGTTTCCTTGAGTATGTCTCCTAAAAGTGTGACTATAAGTTATAGCTTATAACTAATGGTGACAAAACCCACCAGCAAACTTATTGAGGCATGTATTTAATGTTCAAACAGTCATCTTACTTAGAAGATGAGCATCTTCAAAACACATACATAAGTCATTCCCTATCATACTTGTGCTATCTGAAGCATTACGTGCTTCAATCTTCACCTCTTTGAGAAATCATGAGTGTGTACACTGTTGTGGGAAATCTAAATGTCATGTATCAGTTCAAAACGTAAACTAACAATCTCAGCCACTTAAGCAATTCTCACTTCTTGAACTTCAAGGAAATTTAAATTGTCATGCATCGGTTGATATGTAAGCATCACTCAGAGAGTTGCTAACCATGTTAAACTGAAACACAAGTTTGATATTCTTCATCTAGATTGGTCAGTTTATTAGCCAATATCACCAATGGAAATTAAGGAGTTACATATAAGATGATCTATTGATGTGATTATAATAATATTAGATATTATATATATCCAATCATTAGAAACCTTAAGGAATTTCCAAGACTCTTTCTTGAAAAAAAAAGGCACAATAATGTCTTGAAACCCAAACTGCCTCAGATCTAATAATAGTTGTCTTTCCCAAAGATAAAAGAGAAGATCATATACAATTACAAATGGATGATTTTTGCTACTAGCATCAACCACAAAGAAATGAGACTTCTCCCACCATTGATACCATGCAGTTTCCACAACACTTGGATTAAGTACTACAACTGTGTAGGATGAACCTGCTTAGAAATTTAAGGAAGACATCTGTTGAGTATTTCATTTGGTGTGATTGTTGCCTCACCTACTCTCCCGCAGCCCCGCAAGGACCAGGGCATGAGAGCACGGGATGATGGGCTCTCCCTATATCCCTACAAAGGAACTTTTGTGTGTGTGCAGGGATGTGGGGAGAGCTTGCCATCTCACACTCTCATTCCCTAGTCGTTGCGGGGCTACGGGGGATTAGGTGAGGCAGCAATCATGCCCAATGAAATACTCAACATATGTCTTCCCTGAATTTCTAAGCAAAAATTTGGTCATTGACATGTATGCAAAATATGGAAGCATTGACAAGGCATGTGAACTATTTGGTAGAATGCCTCAAAGAGATGTCATCTCATGGAATGCAATGATTGCGGGATATGCACAAAATTGATTTTTTGAAAAGGCTTTAGAAACTTTCAGGGAAATGCAATTAGCAAGTGTAAATCCAAATTTGACAACCTTTGCCAGCATCCTCCCTGCCTGTGCCAAAATGGGAGCTTTGGAATAGGGTATGGACATCCATCATAACATAATGGAAGGGGGATTTTTGTGAGATATTATAGTTGGAAAAGCTCTGATAGACATGCATGTAAAATGTGGAAGTATAGATAAGGCACACAAACTGTTTGATGGAATGGATCAAAGAGATGTCATCTCTTGGAATGCAATGATTGCAAGATATGCACAAAATGGATTTGTTGAAAAGGATTTAGAAATTTTAAAGAAAATGTAATTGGTTGGTGTAAAGCCAAATTCCACAACCTTTGCCAACATCCTCCTTTCCTGTGTCAAAATGACAGCTTTGGAATAGGGTACGTGTTGAAAGTAAGGAATACTGAGAGGGGGGTGAATCCGTATTCCACAAAACCACTTGTTAACTTGTTTATTAATCCAATTTCCAAAATTAATAATATAAAAGTAGAACAAGCATAAGAGTAGCAACCATAAAGACATAACACATTGACACAAGGATTTTTATGTGGAAAACCCAAAGAGGGAAAAACCAAGGTGAGTGTTAGCTCACAATATATTATGATAGCTCAATACTAGATTACAAGAAGGCTCATTGCCTTAGGGCTCACTGCTCAGGGTTCACTACCCTATGAAGAAGTGCTCATTGTACAAAGGCTCACTACCTAGAGAAAAGAAGAAAGAAGAAGGATTGACTCACTACCAGAGGATGAACTGTTGTTAATGCATCTACCACATGCTAGATCATAGTTCCATTGAAGGATCAATACACAGATTCAAAGGTCTTCATTTATTTTGCCCTACTTCTCAACTTAAATACATATACTCTATTTTTTGTCCTTGTTCAACTTTTCTACTCTACACTCTACTCATACTCCTTCACACACAAATTCACACACCACATACCTCAATACTTCACTCTATCATATAATTCCATCGAGTATATATATATTCGCTACAATATTTATCTCATAATCAGGTCGACAAGAAAAACATAAATCGTGTACACAATTACTACATCTTGTCGGCTTGAACTTATGTACAATCTGCAATGCGAACCAAGATAAACATATAATGATCTTCCTATAGGTTGGTACAAATCATACAACCACTTAGATTTATTCCTTAAACAATATATCTTCTCCGCATATGATTTTTTCATGCCTGTCAGCCTATCTCTTAAGAGCACACTTAACCAGTTCAACTGTCACTTCACAACTTTCACTACAGATCATATACAACTCTAAGAATCACATCCAACACTCATCTTTGACCTCTTAACATATCTTTAGAACTGAAATATAAAGTATGCAACTATGGAGGAATGTAGACTCTTTTTCTCAGGCACTATGTACTGATCCTGACGTAACCGTGTTCACCCAGACTTAGCTAAATCATGGTATGTCTTCCAAAGATCTTTAGAACTTGCAACCTTGGATATTTCACCTTCAAGCAACTATGGACAACATACATGAACTGCATACCTTGACCATTAATTGCAGAGGAATACCACTTGAGTCTGCTACTAACTCTATGTTGTCAGTACTTAGCTATTCTGCCTTAGTCTTTTGTGTCTCGACTAAATCCTTTTGTCCGGGTTGTTTCCAAGTTGAGTTCCCAATCATCCTTAGCTCCACCATGCTCTATTTTCCTTGTTTCCATCAATGACAACATTACCCAATCAGAGGTGTCTCTTGACTATGTTTCCAACAATCCCTCCTTTTGGAAATATTTATCAGCCACAGTTTCTGATCCTTTATCTTTTCTTCTAGCTCTTTTGTGGCTACTGGACAAGATAGGAAAAATTTGTATAGGTCACTTGCTTCTTTGATGAAACTCTGTATGCATTTCATTTTATTTTCTAGTAGAGCTTTGTCATTCACTATCATAGTCTTCAGCTCATTTAGCCTTTTCCCATCAAACTCTTGTTTCACTTTTGTCTTAGTAGATTTCTCCAAAGATTCAAAATGCTCACTTATAGATTTTATGAGTCCTTTAAGTTGATTTATAGAAGACAAAGAAGTGTCTTTCTAATATGATGAAATCAACTTCTCCAAAATATTGGATGCCTCACTAATCAGTTCACTGTCCTGTATGTGATACTTCAAAATTTCTTCATGTGCCTTTGCCTACACAATTGATACCAGTTTAAATTTCTGTACTGGGGACATTGAGTCCAGGTTTGTTGGTCTTTGCAAAAATTCTGACTCATCCAAGACCTGTTTCTCTTTCTCCAAAAAGTCTTTAGTCGATTCTACAGTGTCTCTTGCTATACTAGAGACATCTTTTTCTTGGTTTAGTTCCAAAGGAGCTAAGTCCATAGCTTCATTTGCACTATCCTTTTGTTTCGGTGTAGGAATTTCCTTATCTTGCTTCTCTTCTGGATCATCAACCTTCTATGTCTTCTTAGTCTTCTCCAATCCTGTCTTGTCTCCTGTTTGATGTTCTGGAGGAAGACTAATCCCAATAACTGTAGCAAATGCTTCCTTCTTTTTAGCCACTTTTTTAGCTAACTCTTGTTCAAAATTTGCTTCCAAAAAAGATTATCATCTCCAACATTTGGTTCATTATTGTCATAGATTGTTGGGAGATGAAATTGTCTTAGCACTCTCAAGATGATTTCTTCAGTCTCCTTTACTACTTTCTCAATGTCACCTCCCATAAGAGTGTTCATTCTCCTTTTTGTCCTAAATTCATTATTAAAAGATTTGGAGATCATGGTCTTTTCTTCTAGGGTAATCTCTGGACATAACCTAACAAGTGTGTGCTCTTTGATTTCAGTATCCTTGGTAATCTTGAAGGGCTATTCCAACCACATGAATTCATCATGGATTCTGCTCAAGATGTACCGAACCCATTGGTCTTCTGCAAATGTATGAAAGTTTTTATATTAAATAAATTGTTTTCTCTTCTAGGGCTTTGTATTCTTCTTTTAACTCAAATGATCACCACTTAGATGATTCTGATATAGGTTTGAGAACCTGCTATCACCATGCTCTTCTAGGGCAACATGGATGTAAGCCTTAACATCTTCCACATACATTACACCATACAGAATTGCAGAGAATGCGCCATTTGGGTCAATCTCTGTTGATTTGAATGGACGATTTTTGAATTTTGGTTAGGCTCTTTCGGTTATATCAATCACATGTAGTGTTGCCATTTTTACAAAGATTCAAATGAATTCATGGTAGGGTTTTGAATATGAAGAATACCTCTTTCCGCCAAGTTAGGGTTTCCTTCACCTGAGATTGATTTGGCTTAAATAACTTAGGAAATCTTAGTAGACACTTGGAATTACATTTTAGTTTGCCTTAGACACTTTAAAGTTTGAGTGCAGAATTCCATTGAATGAGTCCCCTTTTAATCCTTTATCTATCTTGACCTAAACACCATAAATGCTCCTATCTTTGTTAAGCTCAACCAATCTAGATTGCTCCATAATAATATGCATTTGATCCTTTTTCACCAGAATTTCTTTCAAAAGATCTATCATATGAATCCTTTCAACATCTCTTTGTGCTAGATCTCAGCACTAACTTTTTGGCTACGGGTTTTGGATTTTCAACACAGCTCCCCATGAGCCAATGCTCCCAATTTACTTCCAGGGGGAAGTATCTGCACTAGATGCTGGTGCGGATCCATCCTTGACTTCAATTACTTCTTTCTTGGTCTAGATCTTGTCCATTTCTTTCTTAGTTTCAACTAGATCAACTTTTTCTTTTCCCTTGTCATTCCTCTGCTTTATTTTCCTTTCTTCAGCATAGTACTTTCTTTTCACATTCTTGCTTTTGCAAAATCTTGCAACATATCCAAACTTGTTGCAATTGTAGCACACAATGTTACCCTATCCTTGATTCCTTCCTATAAATGAATTCATCCTTGATTTGCATTGATTAGCCATGTGTCCAAATCTATTGCAAGCAAAACATTTTCCATTGAATGATTGACTATTCCTTGAATTGTGAAAGCTATTTCTTACCATACTTCTACATTCATTTGATCTATGACCAATTTTCTTGCAATTGAAACATTGACCAGAGAATGATGGAACATTCTTTCTACTCCTACACTGGGTAGCTTTATGACCAAACCTTTTTCAATTAAAACAGTGGCCACTGAAAGATGGGTACCTTTGAACATTTAAGTGTCTAACTGGAGGTCTTCTAGGTCTTCTTCTTTGATTCTTGAATTGGTTGCCTTTGTTTTTATTTAATAGAAACTTTCCTTGACCTAATTTTGAACTTTCTCCTTTCTCAAATCCCAAGCCTTGCTTATCATCTGAACTCTTTTGACTAACAATCATCTCATCAAGTTTTGCAGAATTTATCTTGAACTTTTCTTCATAGCTCTTGGCTTTTTCAAAGTCTATTTTCAGGCTCACAACTTCTTCTTCCAATTTGACACATTCTTCTATCTTGCTATTTACCATCAGATTTAGATCTTCTTCTACTTTAGCTTTTTTGATAACTTCCACTTTCAAATCATCCAAGTTCTCATTTGCTGATATCAATTGTTCACTAACATCTTTGTATTTTTATTTGAATTTCTTGAATTGTTCTTTAAGATTTAAGATGCACTCATCAGCTTCTAGAATGTTATCCTTCAGATCCCTAATTTCTACTTCAAATTTTTCAAGATCAGAAAGAGTTGCTTCCAATTCAACATTGTTTTCATATGAAAAGTTTCAATATCTCCTGGCTGCCATGAGTGAACTCTCCTAGATCTTCCTCAAGCTGTTAGACTTCTTCCAAGGAACCAAACTCTGATACCAATTTTTTAAAGTAAGGAATACCAAGAGGAGGGGGTGAATTAGTATTCCACAAAACCACTTGTCAACTTGTTTATTAGTCCAATTTCCAAAATTAATAATATAAAAGTAGAACAAGCATAAGAGCAGCAACCTTAAAGACATAACACATTGACACCAAGATTTTTACGTGGAAAACCCAAAGAGGGAGAAACCACGGTGAGTGTTAGCTCACAATATATTATGATAGCTCAATACCATATTACAAGAAGGGTCACTGGCTTAGGGCTCACTGCCCTCTAAAGAAGTGCTAACTACACAAAGGCTCATTGCCAAGAAAAAAGAAGAAAGAAAAAGGATTGGCTCACCGCCAGAGGATAAACTACTATTGATGCATCTACCACATGTTGAATCATAGTTCCATTGAAGGATCAATACACAAATTCAAAGGTCTTCATTTATTCTGCCCTCATTCTCAACTTAATTACATATACTCTATTTTATGTCCTTGTTTAACTTTTCTACTCTGCACTCTGCTCATACTTCTTCACACATGAATTCACACAATACTTACCTCAATACTTCACTATATCATCAAATTCCATTGAGTATATATATTCGCTACAAGATTTATCTCATAATCAAGTCGGCAAGCAAAACATAAACCATGTACACAAATACTACATCTTGTCAACTTGAAATTGTGTACAATCTGCAATGTGGACCAAGCCAAACATATAATAATCTTCTTATAGGTCAGTACAAATCATACAATCACTTAGATTTATTCCTTAAACAATATATCTTCTCCACATATGAATTTTTCATGCCTGTTGGCCTATCTCTTAAGAGCACACTTAACTAGTTCAACTGTCACTTCACAACCTTCATTGTAGATCATATATGACTCTAAGAATCACATCCAACACTCATCTTTGATCTCTTAACATATATTCAGAACCACAAGACAAAGTATGCAACTGCTGAGGAATGTAGACTCTTTTTCTCAGGCACTATGCATTGTTCCTTACTTAACTGTGTCCACCCAGACTTAGCTAAATCATGGAATGTCTTCCAGAGATCTTCAGAACTTGCAACCTTGGATATTTCACCTTCAAGAAACTATGAACAACATACCTGAACTGCATACCTTGAACATTAACTGTAGAGGAATACCACTTGAGTATGCTACTAACTCTGTGTTGTCAATCCTTAGCCATTCTACCTTAGTCTTTTGTGTCCGGATATGATCCTTGTGTGCAAGCTATTTCCAAGTTGAGTTCCCAATCATCCTTAGCTCCACCATACTTTGCTTGTCATGTTGCCATCAATGACAATATTACCCAATCAACAGTGTCTCTTGACTATGTTGCCAACAGTATGGACATCCATCAAAACATAATGGAAGGGGTATTTTTTTCAGATGTTATATTTGGAAATGCTCTAGTGGACATGAATACAAAATGTGGAAGCATAGACAAGGCACAAGAACTATTTGACAAAATGCCTCAAAGAAATGTCATCTCATGGAATGTAATGATTGCAGGATATGCACAAAATGGATTTGTTGAAAAGGCTTTAGAAATTATAAATAAAATGCAATTACCTAGTGTAAAGCCAAATTCCACAACCTTTTCTAGCATCCTTCCTTCCTGCACCAAAATGGGAGCATTGGAACAAGGTAGGGAAATCCATCAAAAAGTAATGGATAGAGGAATTTTGTCAAATCAAGTTTAAAAGAGTGTAAAACTTGTCTAGTTAACTTAGATGGCATATCAATGCATGCAATTCTATCCTAGGAGAAATGGTCTATAGACATACCCCAAACTAATCATAGAGAGCTTAAATCTAAAACAAGGTAATATACATATTAGGATAGACCTTGCATTTCCCTTCACATGTGCTAAAAGCAGACTCCATAGTTACAGTAACAACAATGCTGGAACTAAAGATGTGGAATGCAGTTGTAGACATCATTAAAAGCAAGGCCATTCACTCCAATGGTCCAGTGTACACAAGCATACATACTCTATAGTACAACAATTAGTTTAACAACAAATCAAGATGTACATTGTATGCCAATGCAATTACTAGACCAATTTTCTTAAAAAGAAAAATATACCTATAACAATTTTCTTCAGAAGTTGAAGGAACCTGCAAAATACAACAACAGTGTATGGTTAAATCCACTAAGTGAGCAGTTTGATACAGAAGCTGGAATAATTTTCATCATAAGATAAGGTACCTATGCCAATTCACTTCACAAGATTAAGTAACCTACAAAATATGACAAAATGATAAGGGTGTTAGGGTCACTTTGATAGTCTCGAAACAAAATCTTCCTTCCAAAAACTCATTCAAAGAAGAATTCAAATGAAGCATTTAATCCTTGTAGATAAAAAAACCCTTCAGAAGAAAATCTAACATTGCACCAGAGATTTATTTTGTAAATATGTTTCAATAGAACATTTATCAATGATCAATGAAGATGAATCTGAATGGATATGAAGGAGTTAGCAAAGCCACACCTACCATATACCATGATGCAATAGGAAACTACGAGGAACTTAAAATTTCATCCACATGATATAAGCTACAAAAAAAATATCAAAATTTGAAATCATTCTAGAGAGAATTTGTGCAAATTTGTGCATAAATTCTTCTTTGTTGAATTTTGTGCATAAGTTTTCATCAAGGTTGTGGTGATGGAAAATTTATCACAATTTGAAATCATTTAGGAAAGAATTTGTGCAAAGTTAATGGAAAGGTTATGGTGATCATAAGTAGCAAGTGGCTAATGGCTGCTGGGTGGGAGTCAGTTCACACACCAAATATGTCAAATCAAGTGCTATAGCAATGCAGGGCATGCACTTTTATCCCTTGTAAGGTTATCCATTCAAATTTGCCCTTCAAATACTAAGGAATAACATGGTTAAAGAAGGAAACAACATACACTAGATATATATACATATATAATACTCTAGAATGTTTTAGAGTCTGCCAAAAATTTCCCCATACATGTGATACAATCTTTCATAAAAAATTATTGTGTTTTAGGGCAAAAATGTGTAAATATGATAGACATCAAATTTAGCCCATGTATCTATACACTAGAGGACTTGAAATATGTATCTATGCACATGCATTTGTATCTGCATGCAATTATGTGTGACATGTAGGATACGAACATGCATAAGCAACCGCAATCACACCAACATGCACGTACATCCATGTGAACATGTGCACCACTATGCATCAGCCATGCATGGGTTTTAATTTGATAGTCATATGGTTGTGTATAATTTTTTTAAATTAAAATCAAATCAATTTTTTTAAGGCTATATCAAATGAAAGGAGAATATGATTCTCTCTCTCTGTTGTTTTTGTAATTGTAGTTTAGTGTTTTAGGATTTAACTGTGTACACATTTTTTCCTCAACGTTTCAGATCACACTCCATGATCCATCATCAAGAGAAAGAGAAAGAAAAGAGAAAATGATAAATTTTCTTTGAATTGATTATTTAATAATTAAGTCTAAAGCTTTAGTTTGAGGGTTTCTCATACTTTGATTTATTTTACTGTGAGGTTTAGGCCAAGGTTATTCTATAAGCAAAGAAACTTAGTGTAGTTTTTGTTATAGAACATAAGTATCAGTTGCATTTGCTTAAAAGTTCATAAGGCCTCTTCAACAAACCCAATGTCAAATGTTGAACATATGTTGTATTTTTATTGACTACCAGTACCAATTCAATAATGAAAAAAGCAAATGTGTACAAAATTATTATACAATTTTCTCAAAAAGATTTTCAAATCTTTATAACTCTATAATGATGCATGGTACAAATGGAGATGAAATATAGGAATGGTAGCTATACGATGAAATAACATCACCCAGACACATAAATCTCATTTAACACAATAATAAATATAAATAAAAGTTTCAAGAAAATGAGACCTCTAGACATCCACATTTTTTTAATCAAGTGATTAAATTGATGGGTTATACAGACCCAATTGGTTTTACCAGCAAAGGCATCCAGAAGAGTAGATTTTATTGACCCAGAAGGCCTTGTGAGAGCCATTAGTGTGCAAGACTCTGCGTTTGCCATTAAACCCTGAAGAACAGTTTGAATTTCACCACTACCTATAGCTACTATTACACTCGAATCTTGCCATGTTAGACTGGCTGAAACATTAACGTCTTTTGTATCAGTTTTCTCCTTCCACAATGCCTCACTAAGCAGACTTAGTACCATCACCTAAGCCCTATTGTTTCATTGCTCAATTTCTAGTATAGCATGGTTTTCAACAACATAATCGTTCATTTTACACTTTTTTATCAACAGATAATCACCCTCTCAACAACCTAAAAAGATTCAGACCCAGAAATTTGTAGCTGCCATAAAATTGATCTTGCTCTGTGCAGTGATGAGAGTGTATAGCCAAAATAGAGATTCATGTTATGATAAAAAAGAATCTGTTAACCACTTAGAGAGAGTTCATGTGAATGAATCTGCTAAATATGTGAGATTATTAGCTTGGTAGTGAAGACTCCTTTGTTGCTGCTTCCATGGAAGACTCCTTCAAACACAACATGCCATAACCCTAAACCTCCTTAGCACATAGGTGTAATGAAGATAAAACTGAAACCATCACTTTAGCTCCTAAGCTTTTTCTATTTTCCTTTTGATTTTCCCTTTAAAAAAAACACGCTTACTTTTAGTACTTAAAATTTTAGCAGTGATGAGAGTGTATAGCCAAAATAGAGATTCATGTTATGATAAAAAAGAATTTGTTAACCACTTAGAGAGAGCTCATGTGAATGAATCTACTAAATATGTGAGATTATTAGCTTGGTAGTGAAGACTCCTTTGTTGCTGCTTCCATGGAAGACTCCTTCAAACACAACATGCCATAACCCTAAACCTCCTTAGCACACAGGTGTAATGAAAATAAAACTAAAACCATCACTTTGGCTCCTAAGCTTTTTCTATTTTCCTTTTGATTTACCCTTTCAAAAAAACAAGCACTTAAAATTTTAACAATATGTTTTTTTTCAAAAGTGTTCTTTGAAGACATATTTAGTCATATAACTAATTATTTAGAAATATGACTAAATATTTAGTTGTTTTTTTTACCTGATGATCAAATTAGTCATTTTTTAGTCATTTATAGCTGTGTTGCAATAAATTAGTAGAATGACTAAACGTTTTAGTCCTGTGACTAAAAGTTTTAGTCATGTAGTCATTTATTTGCCCATATTCTACTAGTGGAAATATGGAAGAAGTTTAAATATCTCTATTAAGGAAATGACACTATAAAGGAAGCAAAGCTACAATCATACAAAATAGTGTTTGAGAATCTAAGGATGAAAGAAGAGGAAACCATTGTTAGTTATTTTCTTCAAGTAGATGAAGCATTCAATAGAATCAAGACTCTAGGTGAAGATGTAGCTGACTCAATAGTTGTGAAGAAATTTCAAAGAACTCTCCCTCACAGATTTGATTCAAAAGTTTTTGCAATTGAAGAAGATAAATATTTGAAGAAACTCAGCATGGAAGAGTTGTTTGAGTCCCTTACTGCCTATGAAATGAGAAATTAATTCATAGTTCCATGCCAAAGAGAATCTTCTTTTAAAGCTGTTAAGAATGAAGGATCATCTGATGTATGTAATGAATTTGAGGAAGAAGAAGCAAACTTTGTGAGAAAGATGAAAATGGGATTAGTCAAGTATAGAGGTAAGCTACCTTTCAAATGTTTTAAATTCAGAAGAGTTGGTCATTATTCTTCTAAATGTCCTTTTGGAAAAAATGAAAGTAGCAGCTCAAGGGTTTCAAAAGAAACAATTTCAAGAGGAACCTCCTTTCTAAAGAAGACTACAACTCTGCAAAAGTAGTAGATCACTACTCATCAGATGAGGAAAGAGGAGAATCTCTATTAATGGCCATAGTGATCTCAGATGGTTTAGAGAGGACTGTAGATGAAGAAGAATGTGAAGTTGATTTTGAAGGAGAACTTGTTTCTGCTCTTGAAGACTTGGAAGATGCAAGGAAAGAGAATCAAGAACAAAGAGCTCTAATTGAAGCTAAGACAAAATAATGTACAAGGCTTGAGAAAGAAATTTTGTCACATAGTAAGGAGTTGGAAAAGACAAAGCTTGGAAGTCTGGATGATGCTAATGGTGCAGATCTCATTATGGCTCAAGGAAGATCCCTTCATGCAATACATTTCTACATGAATAGGTTCAATCATGCTTTCTTTGGTTATTATTTTATTTGCAACAAATTTGGCCATAAGGCTATAGATTGTAACTCTGAAATTAATAGAAGAAATCTTGTAAGTAGGAATCCTCTTACTTCATTAGTAGATGTCAATGTGGTATGTCAAATTTGCAACATGCTTGGACATATAGCAAGATATTATAGAAGTGGCTTCCCAAAATCAGAATCTCATTTGATAGATGTTACTGGTCAAGCAGAGGAAAGTAATTCTTCCAAAAGATTGTTGGCAAAAAAGTCAACGTCCCCCTTCGGGATCCGTGACATGGCTTAACTTCCCATTGGTCCTTATTCGGGATGGTAGTGGTTTCCTGACAGGTGTGCCTTTTGGGAGAAATGACCAACTCAACTCCCTACAAGTGGTACCAGAGTTGGGTCACGAGTTCAAATCCCCTTGGGTAATATTGAGAGGGGGGTTGTTGGCAAAAAAGTTAGTTCGCGACATGGCTTAACCGCCTCCCGTTGGTCCTTATCTGTGATGGTAGTAGTTTCCTGATAGGTGCACCTTTTGGGAGAAATGGGCAGCTTAACTCCCTACATTGTTGGCAAGAGACACTACTATGCATGATAGGTGTTGTCATTGATGGCAACTAAGTCTATCCTACACATCGGCATAACATAATTTGTTCTTACCAGAAGTTAGAGTGAAGATTTGTCTAAGTCTAGGTAGTCAGAAATAGAGCATGTGACAGAGTCCAGTATCTTGGTCCGGATCTCTCCGGTGGTAAATCACAGTGTGTTGCAGATCTGAGGGAGTAATAAGGATTGTCGGGACTATCTAAATCCAGAAATTTATCCTTTGGTGATGAAGGATTCAAAAGCTATAAGGATCTGAGTATCGGGTTCCAGTTAGTCAGTATAGTAAGAAGAAGAACAAGCCAACTTAGTGTTTGATCTTGGTCTAGATGAATAAAAGTTGTTGGTTAACCAATTCGTGATAATCAGTGGTATTGGCCGACATAGTTGATGATTTGAGAACACAAGTTTTTGGTTTGCGTTGTTGTTTGTGCATGGATTCAATCGACAGAGCAAAGTTCTTAACAAATGTTCTGCGTTTTCTTGGAGCCAACCACAGTTGATTGAATTTATTGATGTGGATATATATAGCTGATGGATTCAAGTGTTTTGAGGTGTGTGTGAAAAGTGATGATGGAGTAAGTGTGAAAATCTAGAGAGAAGTATGAAGATAAAGATCGAAGCTCGGATTATGGCTTAAGAGTGAAATAAGGTAGAATAAGGATGAAGTATGTAAGATCAGTATTTTGTGCTTAACCAGAACTAAACTTTTGCATTAGTAGATGCTATTCATCAGTTCAAACAATCTGTAATCTTCTTGTAACCATTTCAGTAGGCAGTGAGCTCTGGGTAGTGTGCCTTGAAGGCATGTGCCTTCCCCATTTGTAATACTTTTAACAGAGTATAATTTCTTGTGGGTTAATCCCCACCGTGGTTTTTCCCTTAACCGGGTTTCCACATAAAAATCTTGGTGTTATGTGTGTTGATTATGTGTCTTCTCATGTGTTGTTGATTTATGCTTTAATGCTTATATCATTAATTTGTTAATAAGTGATAAAGAAGGTAAATTGCTACAAGTGATACAAGTTTTTGTGACAACTGATTCACCCCCCCTCTCAGTTGTATGCCCTTATTTAAACAATTGGTATCAGAGAAAGGTTCCTTGGAAGAAGTTTAACAACTTGAGGAAGATCTAGGAAGTTAATAAAATAGATTCATACAACCTCTAGGAACAAATTAAACTTGCTTTAGAAGATCTTGATCAATCTAGAGCAAAAGTCAAAGAATTGCAAGAGAACCTTAAAGATGTTGAAGACTTCATTGAGATCTTAAAAGAAAAATTGAGCAAATCCAATGAAAAGATGGAGCTACTTCTTCAACTAGCAAATCAGAATGAAGACAATGACAAGGATAAGGCCTTGAAAGAGAATACAAAGGAATGTGAGAAGTTAGCTAAAGAAGCTATTGTCCTAAAACATGAGATGGAATCTAGGGTGATGAGGTTAACCAAGGAAATTGAAGAAAGGAAGAAGACTGAAGAAAAATTGAATCAATCTTTGAAAGAAAGAATAGAAGAATGTTGTAGATTGGATAGAATAGCTGACCATCTAGAGTCTAATCTACATGAAAGTAGAGACAATGAGGAAGAACTTGAAAGACAAATTGTTATTCTCAAACATGACCTAGAAGTTGTAAATGAATACAAGGAGAAGTTTAAGATAATCTCAGCTAAACTTGAAGTGTTGCTTGAGAGTCAAAAGAAGGTTGATGATAAGAATGGTCTTGGGTATGAGAAAGGTGAAAGCTTTGGATCTGAACAAAGAAATTCTTAATCAAGGAATGGGAGAAATAGACCTAGAAGACCTTTGGTAAGACAACCTAATGCTTAAAGGTATCCATATTTCAATTGAAATTGTTTCAATTGCAATAAATTTGGTCATAGAGCTACTCAGTGTAGAAGCAGAGTAAATCAAAGTGAACCATCCTTCTCCGATCAATGTTTCAAGTGTAAGAGGTATGGTCATAGATCCAATGAATGCAAAAGTATGATAATGAACAACTCTAACAATAGAGGAAATAGCAATTCTTTCAATGGAAAATGCTTTGCATGCAATAGATTTGGACATATGGCTAATTAGTGCAAATCAAGAGGAAATCAATCAAATGGGCAAAGAAATCTTGTGTGTTCCAATTGCAACCGATCCAGTCATATCCCAAAATTATGCAGAAGCAAAAATAATGAAAGAAGAGGTCTGATAAATAGAAAACTAGACTAACAGAGACAAGACAAAGGCAAGGGTAAAGTTGATGTAGATGAGATCCAGAATGAAATGAACAAGACATGGGTGAAGAAAAGTGAAATGAAAATTGATAATGGGTCCGCACCAAAATCTGGTATTGATAATTCCTCTGGGAATTGAATATGGAGCTCTGGCTCAGGGAGAGCTGTATCAAAAATCTAATTCCCCCTACCAGTAAGTGGGTGCCTAAATCTGGCATGATGAATAAAGATAGAGAAGCCTATTGCAGATCTGTTAAAGTAAATTATGGAAGAAAAGAAGCAAATGTGATTGATTGTGGAGCAATTCAAGTTCAACTGTATGCAAAAACAGTGTAACCAGATGTATTAGGGAAAAGCATTTATTAAAATGAAGAATTAGGTTTTGCAGAGGATAAAAGGTCATTCATTCAAATACTTGAGTCACTTTACATTCAAAGAGAACAAGGAGGAGAGCACCTGAGCTAAAATTTCAAAGAATTAAAGTGCAAAGAATGAACTCAGCATCCAATCCTAATTCTGTGAAAAAGGTATTTTTTTGTGAAGCTTTGAACTTGTAATCTTTTGCAATGGCTACACCTTTGGTTGTAGATATCACTGAAAGGCCCCAACCCAAATTCAAGAAGCAGCCACACAAATCAGTAGAGGTCGACCCGTTAGGTGCATTTTCAAGTGTTCTGTATGGTGTATTGCATATTGAAGATATTAGGGTCTATATTCATGTGAGCATAGATGAATTTGGGGACTCAAGGTTTGTAGATTTGTTCGAGAATTATTTAAGAGATGAAATTTATGATCTTAAACCTGAGTATAAGGCACTACATGATAAACATTTCATTTAGATTATAGGGTTTCCAACCTTCGATGAAGATGAATGGGTCCAGTATGTTTTAAGCTGAATGCATGATGAGTTTAAATGGCTAATGAAACCCTTCAAGATCACCAAGGATGCCATCAAGGCCGTGACAGGGTTAAACTCATCTGGTGGGCTACCAATGTTGAAGGCTAAAAAGAATCAAACTATGACTGATGCAACTGGTGCCAAATTTGACAAAAGGGCAATGGTTATCAATGACATTAATGATCCGGATGTTAAGTTTACTTCAATGGTAATTGGTTACAAAATTTATCACTCTAGTAAGGAGAACTCTATTTCCAAAACGACCATAGATGCTGCATACCAAATGTTAAAAGAAAATGTAGATTATAACCTGTGTGAGTTATTGTAGAACCAACTAATTGAGAACTTGAACAAAATCAAGAAAGACAAGAAAAACACCTTTAAATATGGTACATTGGTTCTATGTCTATTTTTTTACTTCATGAATGAGGTACCTAGAGTAAAGGATGTGCACTGAACTAATGATGAGCTAGTTTCTATTCAGATAAGAGATCATCTACATAGCATTGGTGACTGTTGTGATGTTCACAACATGCCCCATTTTACTCCTTAGCAAAATGAGGACCCCTACTGTGGCAGTTGCTTTTGCTTCTGTGTGTGTTGTTTTGCTTGGTGGTAAAGGGAAAAAGAGGGGTTAAAGTTGCAAACTTTGTTAAAAATAGAGAAAAAATGCATTTTCAGTACCAGGGCATGATATGGTTGGGTTCCTTGTGAAAAATAAGCTAGGGTTGCTTTTTGAATCATCTTAAAATTTTCCATATTTTGCAAGTTATGATCATTTTGGTAAAGTGTACATTCTAGTTTGTATATCGCTTTCATATACAGGGCCGTTTGTTTTTTCTTTTTCCTTGTATGCATTTGATGAAAGTTTTGATATATACATACAAGTGGACCTAAAGTGGTTTTAGGTTAAAGAAAATTGTTGTTTTAAATCCACTTTGTATCTCACGTTTGTATGTCTGGTAGGTAAAATATACAGGGCACTTCATGCATGCGCGGACCCGAAAGATTATTAAATAAAGAAGGATCCTTGTATGTATCCTTGCTTGTTTGTAAGGTTGGATACAAAGTGGACAGTACATGGGTCCCACCCCCCTCATCGGCCTAACTTTTGATATCAGCGGGGGGTTGTTTTGTCTTGGCGATATCCTACGTTTGGACGATAAACATTTAGTATCAGCCTAACTGTGGCTATCGAAGTTGGATGATAATTTCATGCCGAAGGGTTTGGTCCTATTGATGGTGCGTGGAGTTGCATATGTATTGCTATCGATGTGACTTTTGGTATTGGTGAAGTTCTAAATTGCCTCGCCGATATCTTATGTTACGCCGACAGAAGAAATGACTTAGCCGAATAATAAAAGACATCGGCCAAACAATGGCGATCGGCGGAGAAAATTTTGGCCGTGCCGATAGGCAATGTTATGCCAATAGAAAGAAAGTAGTGAAGAGCTATCGGTAGGGGTTTTGCTAACCACACTGATAAGGGTAGGTCACGCCGACAGTTCATGGATACAAGTCATTAGGGCTATATCGGCCAGAGTGAAACAATCGGCCAAATATTTTGAGCCCGTGCCGATAGTGTTACGTCACGCCGATGGATGGGGAATGATATACAAAGAATTTGAATAGGGGGCATTGGCGTAAGGTGGGCGATCGGAATGAAACATTAAGCCCGTGCCGATGAATGAAAGTCATGCTGATAGGAAAGAAACACAAGTCAATAAGGCTATTTCGCTGAAAGTTGAATGATCGGTATGAAATTTTCTTGGACTCTCCGATGAGTGGATCTCACACCAATAGGCGGAGAAAGGCAGAACAATAATAATTTAAGGGCATTTTAGGGCCTGAATGCATGTTTTTGGTCAACAATGGTTGACCCGACCAGTTTAATGTTGTATTTGCATTTTGGACTCAATTTTCACAGATTTGGGGCCCGATTGATGCGTTCACAATGTCACAACTAGATTTGGCAGATTTTTTTCCTTCCTGTAGGTTTATCAAATGTTAATACTTATTGCTTATCTTTTTTTACAGGTTTGCAGGTGAAAAAGGGCTGAAACTTGATGACGATGACATCACAGAGGAGGCAAATCTGATCTCAGGAGCAAGGGAAGATAAAGACGAAGGGCAAGGAAGTCAAAGGTCTTCATTTATGAATGACAAAATGTAGCTGAAGACATTACTACAGCAGACCACAAAAGTTATTATTGAGCTGCTAGGGTTTCTGAGTAGCATATTTCACCCAGATTGGATGAATGCTTAGAGATATTTCAGGAGACTTGCTCTCCAGCATTTGTTGCTGTAGCCAGAGGTTTGAACCATTGTTTAACTAGGGTTTTGGGTTGTATTGAGGACAATCAAAAAGTCTATATATTGTGCCTCTCTACTTTGTAAAACTTTACACAAGGATTTTTAGAAGATAGTCGGCACTTGTAACTAGTTTTAGCATTGTAGAGTAGAGGGACCTTTTAGTTTAGAAGTAGAAGAAGGAGGTCGCCTATGTCTACAATAAGGAATGCGTGGAACATCTAGCTTCCTTACTGTATCTGTAAAGCTTGTAAGTTTTCTGTAATTTGATTAGTGAAGCTAAGAGTCATTCAGACATTGTAAATCTTATATGACTGTCTATTTCTAATACAATTGAATCTAGGATTCTGCATCTATCTTTTGAGTGTTTTCTTGCTCTTCATTGTGTTTGAAACATTTTCTCTTAGAGCTTGCAATCTTAAGTGTATGTTTGTGAAAATGCTCAGAACTTACATTTAAGGTTTTTTTTTTCTGTGGATTTGATCAATTTGCTGCAATACTTATAAAGTGCATAACAGAACGATTAGATCCTTTGGTAGAATGAATGGAGTTTAGATTAGATCTTTCCAACTTTTCCCAACCCATCTGAAAATACTTAGCTTAAAATGTAGAAATCTAAAGGAAATTGTCTCACATCTGAAAAGCATGTATAACTAAGTTTGAAGAAGACAGTTTTCATAAATATTTAAGAGAGGAAAGTTGCAATAATTCAAGAAGACCATTCGAAAGTTTTGCAGCATAGTAAATATTTTATGCAAAAGGAATGAACAACTTGTTGATATTTATGATCTTTTTGTATAGTTTGAGTCCAGTTAATCATCAAGAAACCCTAAACTACGTAAGGCCCCTTGAACATTACAGCTTCACATCGACCAACTAAATTTGCCCAACAGGTCAAGACCTGACCATATTAAACTTGGGATTAAGTGAATCTTAACCGATTCCTTCATATCTTTCAAGTCAGTTTTGGTTCATTTTATGTGAATTTTAACTAATTGTTATGATTGCATCAAAACCATCATCAACAGTTTTTCTGGCGCTAGAAGGAGGGCCGACTTGAGTTAGGGTTTGTTTCAAACTGGCTAATAACAGTGATGGAGTGACTAGATCTAGATCCAGTTCAAGGGATATATTTGTGCAATTACCTAACATAAGGTGAAGTAAGAACCCTTTGATTTGGAATCCTAAAATATTGCAAGCAGGAGGTTCATCTGGATCACCTCCTGGCTCACCTTTTAGCATTCATAACTTTGTGAGTCCTGACAGATTTTCATTCAGATCTCTAAATCTTGGTTTAGGTACTCCTAGGGATCCTAATTCCCTAGGAAATCCAGGTATTCCCACAGGTCCAGGTCAAGCTCAAGCACATGCAATGGCTTATTTCAATGACCAGTCCCCCATACACTTCAATGATTATAATGAGATGCCCAAAAATCTAGAAAAGATATGTCCCAAATACTAGTTGCACCAAGACCCGGAAGACCATATTAGAATATTTAAGGAAGCATCCTTTAGGGTTAGGTTAGAACACGAGGACGTGGTGTGTAGATTGTTTCCCTACACCTTTAATGAGCAAGCCTCTAATTGGTATGTAAACTTACCCAACAGTTACATTTTTTCCTGGTCACTTATGGAAGAAGCATTTCTATCAAGATTTAGAGGACCCATTGATCCTTGCATCCTGTATCACAAATTGGCTACCATAAAAAGAGGAGAGGGAGAGTTGATTGATAATTTCAATGACAGATTTCAAAAGGCCTACTCTAGGTTGATGGCCCCTTACACCGTGGATGATGATACCTTGTTAGCTATGTACTATGCTGCCTTAGATCCTTTAACTGCCATGTTTGTCAAAAGAAAACTTGACATTGATTCAATATCCAAAGCCTATAAGGAGGCAGCCTCAGTAAACCAAGAAATGAGGCATACAACTTATAGTCCATTTGTTAATGGAGGAAATTTTGGGGTGCAAAATTAGGTACAACCTTGGAATGGAGTCCCTATGCATCACACTCCATTATTAAATCCAGTTCCTTCTTACACATCTATGTATAGTCCTACCCCAATCCAAGCCATAGCTCCTTACATGAGTAACACTTCTAATAACAGTCAAAATAATGGTCAGCCTTTCTTCCAACCCCCTAGAGATACAACTATGGCAAAAGCACAAGAGGAAAGGGAAGAAATTAAAGAGATCACTGCTCATTTGAAAAGATTGACCATTGAAGTAACACAAGTAAGAAATGAGAACCTCTATGGAAGAAGTAACCAAGGATACAATCAAAATCAGAATAATAACCAAGGCCAAAATCAGAACTATAGTTCAAATCAAAAGCAGCATTACAATCAGAACTATAATCAGAGTCAACCCCAGAATAACGACCGAGGCCAAAATTCAAATCAGAATCAAAACTATAATCAGCATCAAAGTCATAACCAAAGGCAACCAATGCAAAATAGAGGACCAGTGGTAGATAATAAGGCTTGGGGTAACAATAAAAAAAATTAGAATCAGCCCAGGCCATCCAAAACATGGAACACTAGACCAAACAATGGTACTCTAGCTTCTCCTTTTGAGAATATAGATAATCATGATGCAAAACAAATGGCTGGCATCCAAATGGCCAATACATAAAAAAAAAATTGGTGCAGATTTCACAATACCAATGCCCATGCTGAGCTTGACTGTCCACAGTTTCATTTAGCAGCCAGCATTTTTAATATAGACGTACAGCCTCCTACTTCTGAATTTCTCATTCCCAAGGGTAATGAGGTAGTACCCTCAGGGTATGATACAGCTTTAGTTTTAGAAACCTTTACCTTTGCAACTACAGAAGAGAAAGAGGATGAATTGTTGGAAGATGAACCATCCTTTTGTGAAAATCTTTATCCTGAATCAGCCTTTGTGTTAAATGCTTTTCAGTTTCCATTTGTAACTGAAAATGAGGTATTAACTGAAACAGAAGAGGTGCAGGCTTTTCAACAAACAAATAAAAACCACACCTACAATTTAAGAAACAACACTAGGCCAAGAGGACCTTTCACCACTTCCATTCCTCCTAACAACTCCAATACACCCCTAGATCAGAATGCTAGCAACAATCCTGCCATGCTTAAGGCTAATCCTCATGCAAACAGTGGAACAACAAAGCAAAAGACCCAAACAAGTAAAACTAAAATAGTAGAAACAACAAGGTTAATGAGTTACTTGTCAGAAGAAATAAAGAAAATTAAGGTCAGTGTACCTTTGAATGAATTATTGAAAACTCTAGAGATCAGAAATGCTTTTATAAAATCTCTGGATGTATCCGTGACAGATGAGGTTGTTGCTGATATAACTGTTCCTAATAGAGATTCACCACCTAAAGAGAAAGGCAAGAAAGTTGAGTTGCCTTCCAATACAAATGTAGTGATGTATGCTGATAAGAAGGATGCTCCTCCTTTCTTGTTAACTATTAGATTGTGTGGGAAGAACATACATAATTGCATGGTGGACTCTGGTGCATCAGCCAATGTAATGCCCTTAGGGATATGTAAAACTCTCAGGCTGACTCCCACCAAATCTGCCAAGGTTGTCACATAGTTAGATAAGACTGAGGTTAGCGTGATAGGAGAACTAATGAACATTCAGATGCAATTAGCTTCAAACCCCAGGTTAAGCCAATTCATTGACATTCAAATAGTGGATATACCCGTAAATTATGGAATGTTACTGAGCAAGGATTGGTCCAAAACATTAAATGGATATATGGCCACTGATTTTTCACATATGTGGTTACCTTGGAGAGGTGTCCCAAACCAAATTAGAATAGAGGTAGAACCCAGGATGAAACATATGATAATAGAATATAATCGAACAAATGAAATATTATATGCCACTGTTGAACCTGGTGTTTATAGGATTACCAAAAATGGGGTACAAATTGAAGAAATCATGATGTTAAACTTTAGAGAAAAACATGTTAGCAAGGAGACATCATTATTCATTGAGTCTGATGAAAATTCTTTGGATGAAGAAAACAGTGAAATAGGCAAATTTGGTCATGCCATTAGACAAGAGGTGGAAGAGTGCATTCAATAAGGTCTGCCCACCTAATGTAAATTGTATAAAAACAAATGTAGAGTTCACGATAGGTCACATTCTAAGGAGAGTTGTGGAATGTGCAAGGACATCATCGAATATGAATACAAAAAGTGCATGAAGAGGGTGGGGTCATAGGAGGAAAATGTGAATCCTGATCAAACACAGAAATACATTCAAGGTGATGTAGATCCTCTAATTTCAAATTTAGAAGAGGGAATAAAGGACAAGGATAGTTGTCTTTCTGATTTGCAAGCTGAAAATACACATATGCAAGTTAACCAAACAGAAATACCCATGAATAAATATACCAACACCTCACAAGTAATAGAAGAGACGAAGCATGCCAAGGGGAAAGATCAGAAAAGTAAAGATGGCATGTGGACATTAAAATGTGACGGGTCCAAGTCAAAGCAGGGTGCGGGTGCAGGTGTTGAACTTATAGATCCTCAGGGTAAGTCATAACTAGCAGCATATAGACTGTAGTTTTCCTGTACTAACAATATTGCTGAATATGAAGCCTTAATTATGGGACTTGTCATGGCCGTTAAGAAAAAGGTGAAAATGATTAAGGTATTTTCAGACTCTGAACTAGTAGTCAGACAAGTAAGGAAACTATATGCTTGCAACTACAAGAAAATGATTTGTTACAGACATAGAGTATGGGGTTTAATAGATTTATTTGATGCTTTCAACATAGAGTACATCCCTAGAGAGCTAAACCACAGGCCGGATGCACTAGCAGTTGCAGATAGCACATTAGAACCCTTGACACTATCAGGATTGAGACGATTTGCTATTGAGCTAGTTAATGTTCCTAGTATCCCAAACAACATTACACATTTTTAGGTATTTGGAGGGGATCAACAAATTATTGACTTCCTGACCTGCAATGAGGTATTTGAGGCTCAAATCATTGATGAGCAGGAAAGGCCTAAGATAACATGGGACGAAGAGGATATAATCAAATTGAAGAGCAACTTTTTACCCAAAGGGGTAATTGAACTAGAACATATTTTTGACTTCGATGGAGTAATAAGACAAAAAGATTTACCCAAAATAGAAGGGGGCAAGTGTGATATACACAACCTAGGGACAAAGGAAAATCCACAAAATGTGCCAATTGGAAAGGCTTGTTGTGAGAAAATAAGAGGAGAAATTATTAACACCCTGAAAGATTATAAACATGTTATAGCATGGATGTATGAAGACTTGAAAACCTATGATACATCCATCATAACCCACGTGATACCTTTGAGACCAGAGGTTAAACCATTTAGGCAGAAACAAAGGCCTGTGAACGCCATTCTAGAGCCTTTAATCTTTGAGGAAGTAAAAAAATTGCTGTCTGCTGGAATAATTTTCCCAGTCAAACATTCAGTCTAGGTAGCTAGCCTAGTACCAGTAAGGAAGAAAAATGGAGACATCAGATTATGCGTAGATTTTAGAAATTTGAATAAAGCATCTGAAAAGGACAATTATCCTCTGCCTCCTATAGACGAAGTGCTGCAAGCAGTAAATGGAGCAAGGATGATGTCTTTTTTAGAAGGCTTCTCAGGCTATAACCAGGTTTTAATAGATAGGGATGACAGATTAAAAACCACCTTCACTTGTAAATGGGGAAATTATGCATATAGGAGAATGCCTTTTGGTCTGATCAATGCAAGTGCCACTTTTCAAAGAGCCATGGACATTGTGTTCCATGGGTTATCAGATAAATGCATTATTGTGTATATGGACGATCTGACTGTGTATTCCAAGGATGCATCCACTCACACTGAAGATCTCAGGAAAATACTCAAGTGATGTGGGAGGTATGGAATTTCCCTTAATCCTAAAAAATGTTCATTTGGAGTTACTGAAGGTAAATTACTAGGGCATGTCATCTCTGAAGATGGAATATCGATTGACCCAGATAGAATAGAATCAATAAAAAGTTTACAAATACCAAACAATAGGAAAGAGTTAAAATCATTTTTTGGTAAGATTAACTTTGTTCGAAAGTTTATCATGGGTTTTGCAGAAATCGTACAACCGCTAAATGCCATGTTAAAGAAGGATGCGCAGATGGAGTGGATGCCTATGGCTAAAGCTGCATTCGAAGATATCAAGAGGGCCATTTCTGACGCCCTTGTACTAGCGAGCCCAGAATACATAAAGCCATTTTATATCTACTCCTTCGCATCCTCCCATTCAGTCGCAGCTGTCCTGACGCAGAAAGGTGAAGACAATGAGGAAAAACCCATTGCATTTATGAGCTCACCTCTGAAAGATGCACAATTAAGATATCTGAATACCAAAAGAAAAGCATTTGCATTAATAAAGGCCATGAAAAAATTTAGGCATTATATTTTGTGTAGCCAGATGAAAGCTATAGTGCCAGACGCAGCAGTAAAGATGCTGCTAATGCATAATGAACCTGGAGAAAAGAGAGTCAAATGGATCACCACGCTGCAAGAGTTTGACATGGAAATCATTCCAATGAAACTGGTTAGAGGGCAGGCATTGGTGCAAACAATAGCAAACATAGACCCATATCTGATAAAATAGCAGTATGTGTTGAATTCTCATCACATATCAGACTGGTATGGTGATTTAAATACTTTTTCTAATAGCTGGAAAGTACCCAAATAAGATGAAAGCTTCTTAGAGGAGAGCTTTGAAGATTAAAGTACAAAAATATATGGTACAAGGAGGTCTTCTATTCAAGAAGAACCATGATGGAATTTATTTGAGATGTCTAAATAGAGCTGAAGCAGATAAAGTGTTAACAGAACTGCATGACAAGTATGGAACCGGTCACGGTTCCCATCTAGCTACAACGCATAAAATATTAAGGGCGGGCTATTATTGGCCCATGATGTTCAGAGATACAAGGAGTCACATTAAGAGTTGCCACACCTATCAGACTGTAGTAGATAAGGGAAGAATTCAGGCCAACCCATTACAACCTATGATTGAATCAAGACCATTTGTACAGTGGGCCCTGAATTTTATTGGAGTCATCAATCCTCCATCTTCTGCAGGACACAAGTTCATACTAACAGTGACAGACTACTGTACAAGGTGGACTGAGGCCGCATACTGCAAATTCTCCACAACTGAGGTAGTTATCAAGTTTCTTGAAGAAAACATCATCACCAGGTTTGGAACTCCCTATTCATTAGTATGTGACAACGGCCCTGCTTTCTCTTCTTTAAAGTTTTCTAAATGTGCATTTGATTATGGGATTGTTTTAAAATTTTCTTCAAATTATTACCCTCAAGGTAATGGATTAGCTGAGTCTATGAACATAATTTTATTAAATATAATCAAAAAGCTAATTGCAAAGAGTCCTAGAGAGTAGAATACCTTGTTAAAATATGCACTGTGGGTAGATAGGACCAAGTTCAAAATAGCTTTAGGTAGTACACCTTTCAATTAGTTTATGGGACTAATCCCACACTTCCAATAAATCTGAGAATACCAATCTAGAGGTTTGCCAATGAGTTTTTAGGCTTTGATAACCATAGGGAAGCCAGGATAGTACAAATGCTACAACTAGTAGAGAAAAGAGGTCAATCCATCGAGAAATTTGCCAAACACCAAGCAGTAGTAAAGAGGTGGTTTGATAAGAGGGCAAGAGTCAAGACATTTAGGATATCAGACTTAGTGCTGTGCTGGGATAAAGCACATGAAAAGAAAGGGAGCCATGGAAAATTTGATAAACTATGGCTAGGTCCATTGCAAGTCTCAGAAATAATAGGGGACAACACATTTAGACTCAAGACCTTGACAGGGGAAGATGTGCCATTACAGTTAATGGCCAACATTTGAAACACTACTTCTAGGCCTGAGGTAAAGGGGCAGTCCATTTTGTGTAATGTAGTGTAAGTAATGTACAGTTTTCTTTTGCTGTTTCTTTTTTATGATTAGTTGTTTGTATAGTTTTGTTTTCTATTTCTTTCTGTTTGTTGTTTTGTTTCTGTTCTTTTGTTTGTATAGTGTTCTTTTGCTTTGTTTTGTTTTTCTTGTACAGTCTGCTATTTGGTTCGTTGTTTTCTCCTCAGCAGGGATCTTCATTTTTCCTTTAGAGTATTAAGGAGCAAACTAACAACCATTCAAAATAGTATAAAATTCAGAATATTCAGGTTGATTATTTGCAATTTATGCATAACTTGTTGTGACTATCATGAATGTAGAGAGTTGTTTACCTTCTGAAATTTTGTATTCAATAAATGTGATTGAGAATTCAAGGAAGGTTTCTCACGATGACACACCTAAAATCCTTGGGTTTGTTGAACCTACCAGTGTAGATATTAGGTGAAAAATCTGAGGTCACCCTTGCTACCATTACAATTCTTAGCTTAATTTTAGCAAGTGTTCACTCCTTGCATCATGAAGTTACAACTACAATATCTTGTGAAATCTCTTTCAAAACTAAAAAAATATAAAATATAAAATGAATAGAGTAGATTATATTGAAAATCTAGATTAAGCCATCTAAGTAACTCTACTGGGGCTATAGACGCTTGTTGGCAGTGGGGCTCTACTTAGGAGAATTGTAATGATAACCTTGCCAGGGCTATAGACGCTTGCTGGCAGCAAGGCTCTATCCGGTTGGCTATGAGGGATATCCTCAACTACGTAGGCTAATGTCAGTCACTGGTTTGTTCAACCAATCTTCAAGATGAGGATAATTAATCACATGCACATACTTAAACTGAAAATGAAAATTCATGCATCCTTATTGAATACATTAGGTCTCAAGTTAAATAATAATTTGCAAGAAAGATAGTTGGAAGTTATAGATTTATTTCATTTAGTTTTCTTAAATGCTTTGAATTTAATTATTTTGTTTGGTTGCTAGTTGTTGTGATGTTCACAACATGCCCAATTTTACTCCTTAGCAAAATGAGGACCCCTATTGTGGCTGTTGCTTTTGCTTTTGTGTGTGTTGTTTTGCTTGGTGGTAAAGGGAAAAAGAGGGGTTAAAGTTGCAAACTTTATTAAAAATAGAGAAAAAATGCATTTTCAGTACTAGGGCATGATATGGTTGGGTTCCTTATGAAAAATAAGCTAGGGTTGCTTTTTGAATCATCTTAAAATTCACCATATTTTGCAAGTTATGATCATTTTGGTAAAGCGTACATTCTGGTTTGTATATCGCTTTCATATACAGGGCCGTTTGTTTTTTCTTTTTCCTTGTATGCATTTGATGAAAGTTTTGATATATACATACAAGTGGACCTGAAGTGGTTTTAGGTTAAAGAAAATTGTTTTTTTAAGTCCACTTTGTATCTCACATTTGTATGTCTGGCAGGTAAAATATACAGGGCACTTCATGCATTCGCGGACCCGAAAGTTTATTAAATAAAGAAGGATCCTTGTATGTATCCTTGCTTGTATGTAAGGTTGGATACAAAGTGGACAGTGCGTGGGTCCCACCCCCCTCATCAGCCTAACTTTTGATATCGGCGGGGGGTTGTTTTGTCTTGGCGATATCCTGTGTTTCGCTGATAAACATTTACTATCGGCCTAACTGTGGCTATCAGAGTTGGATGATAATTTCACACCGAAGGGTTTGGTCCTACCGATGGTGCAGGGAGTTGCATATGCATTGCTATCGATGTGACTTTTGGTATCGGTGAAGTTCTGAATTGCCTCACTGATATCTTATGTTATGCCGACAGAAGAAATGACTTAGCCGAATAATAAAAGACATCAGACAAACAATGGTGATTGGTGGAGAAAATTTTGGCTGTGCCGATAGAAAGAAAGTAGTGAAGAGCTATCGGTAGGGGTTTTGTTAACCACGTCGATAAGGGTAGGTTACACCGACAGTGCACAGATACAAGTCATTAGGACTATATCGGCCAGAGTGAAACAATCGGCCAAATATTTTGAGCCCGTGCCGTTAGTGTTACGTCATGCCGATGGATGGGGAACGATATACAGAGAATTTGAGCAGGGGGCATCGGCATAAGGTGGGTGATCGGAATGAAACATTAAGCCCTTGCCGATGAATGAAAGTCATGCCGATAGGAAAGAAACACAAGTCAATAAGGCTATTTCACTGAAAGTTGAGCGATCGGTATGAAATTTTCTTGGACTCTCCGATGAGTGGATCTCACACCGATAGGTAGGGAAAGGCAGAACAATAAGAATTTAAGGGAATTTTAGGGCCTGAATGCATGTTTTTGGTCAACAATGGTTGACCCGACTAGTTTAACGTTGTATTTGCATTTTGGACTCAATTTTCACAGATTTGGGGCCCGATTGATGTGTTCACACTATCATGACTAGATTTGGCAGATTATTTTCTTTCCTGCAAGTTTATTAAATGTTAATACTTATTGCTTATCTTTTTTTGCAGGTTTACAGGTGAAGAAGGGCTGAAACTTGATGATGATGACATCACAGAGGTGGTAAATCTGATCTCAGGAGCAGGGGAAGATAAAGATGAAGGGTGAGGAAGTCAAAGGTCTTCATTTATGAATGACAAAATGCAGCTGAAGACATTACTGCAGTAGACCACAGAAGTTATTATTGAGCTGCTAGGGTTTCTGAGTGGCATATTTCACCTAGATTGGATGAATGCTCAGAGATATTTCGGGAGACTTGCTCTCTAGCATTTATTGCTGTAGCCAGAGGTTTGAACCATTGTTTAACTAGGGTTTTAGGTTGTATTGAGGACAATCAAAAAGTCTATATATTGTGTTTCTCTACTTTGTAAAACTTTACACAGGGATTTTTAGAAGATAGCCAGCACTTGTAACTAGTTTTAGCATTGTAGAGTAGAGGGACCTTTTAGTTTAGAAGTAGAAGAAGGAGGTCGCCTGTGTCAACAATAAGGAATGCGTGGAACATCTAGCTTCCTTATTGTATCTGTAAAGCTTGTAAGTTTTCTGTTATTTGATCAGTGAAGCTAAGAGTCATTCAGACATTGTAAATCTTATATGACTGTCTATTTCTAATACAATTGAATTTGGGATTTTGCATCTATCTTCTCAGTGTTTTCTTGCTCTTCATTGTGTTTGAAACATTTTCTCTTAGAGCTTGCAATCTTAAGTGTATGTTTGTGAAAATGCTCAGAACTTACATTTAAGGTTTTTTTTCTGTGAATTTGATCAATTTGCGGTAATACTTATAAAGTGCATAACAGAATGATTAGATCCTTTGGTAGAATGAATGGAGTTTAGATTAGATCTTTCCAACTTTTCCCAACCCATCTGAAAATACTTAGCTTAAAACATAGAAATCTAAAGGAAATTGTCTCACATCTGAAAAGCATGTATAACTAAGTTTGAAGAAGATAGTTTTCATAAATATTTAAGAGAGGAAAGTTGCAATAATTCAAGAAGACCATTCGAAAGTTTTGCAGCATAGTAAATATTTTATGCAAAAGGAATGAACAACTTGTTGATATTTATGATCTTTTTGCATAGTTTGAGTCCAGTTAATCATCAAGAAACCCTAAACTACGTAAGGCCCCTTGAACATTACAGCTTCACATTGACCAACTGAATTTGCCCAATAGGTCAAGACCTGACCATATTAAACTTGGGATTAAGTGAATCTTAATCGATTCCTTCATATCTTTCAAGTCAGTTTTGGTTCATTTTATGTGAATTTTAACTACTTGTTATGATTGCATCGAAACCATCATCAGCAGTGACTATAAAGTATAGAAAACTACAATCTGTGGATACTTCAAGAATTTTTAGAATATGATGCATTCTAGGGAAAGAATCCCTAAATCAGTTGTTGAGAAGCACAAGAATGATAAATGTTTCATGGTGGACACTGATCATTGCTTAATGGAACCAGTAGAACCCAAAACTTTTGGATCATGTCCATGGGGTATGAGGTAGATGAGAAAATTTGAATATGTATGCTCAATACCTTTTGAGCAAGCCAAAGGACACAATAGTTGAAAGATTTGGGACATATGAGGAGCTAAGTATGAAACTGCATGTTGAGCTTAGAAAACTTGAAACCAATAGGAAAGTAAGGAAAGAAGTTGAGGAGTTGGCTGAGAATCTAGGCCTCACCAAGGAAGCTGTGAGGCAATTTAGGGAAAGAACTCAAAAGGCTGAGAGGGAGAAGCAGGATAAGAAACAAGCAAGTGCTCTGGTAGAATCCTCCTCCACACCAAAGACCACTAGGAGCTCTACTACTATTCTTGTTCCCCCAAAACCTGCCAATCCTGAGAAACTAGAAAACAAATCATCCGACAAGGAAAAGAAAAGAACAAAAGTAATGGCAAAAAGGCTATATGGCAGTTTGGAAGAGGAGGATGAAGAAAAGACAGATTCAGATGATGAGCTTAAAAAGATAAAGGCCACAGGCAACAAAGTAGTCAAAGTGTCTAAAGAGAAGCATTTTGGAAGCAACATGACAAATAAGAAGCAGAAATCAGAGGATGATGTTGAAAAACCAACTCCTAATGTGGAATATATTGTCAAAACAATCACTGTTGATGGAAATCTCAAACCAATAATTGAGTTTTATGATCTTTACAATGATGCTAAAAAAAGACTTTTGGAAGAAGCCACTATCAAATAATTGAATGTATTTAATCAAGCACTGGTAGAAATTTTGTCAGAAGTTCCAAAAGGTTTGAGAGATATTTTGGAAATTAGGAAAGAAGTTTCCAAGACAAAAGATATGGAGCTGAGGGAACATGTGTTAACCACTCTATGTCCGATGATCTCTAGTAGAGAAGCAAATAAAATCTTTAAAGAGGTCAAAAATGAATTCAAGAGTAAGAAAAGAATGAACAAAGTGATGAATGGAGAGATAGAAGAAGTTGTCCAAGAAACTAAACAAATTCTGAGGAAAGCATTGGACAAGAACAAGTTCTTTGTAGTTTCAGATGAACTTGCTAATGACACACCAGGTCTGGATGATGAAAATCAATAGAAGAATGAGCAAGAAATTGGATTAGATTACTCCTCTATTCTAGAAGAGGAAGCAACAAACAAGGAAGATGAAAATATGATAGATGAGACTAATGATACAGGAGGTATTCAAACTCCCTTCGATCAACCTTACAAAAAAGATATAGAGATGAATGCTGAAGTAGATGATTAAATTGAAGATGATTCATTGAAAAATAAAGAGCATGAATTAGAAGGTGAGAACCAAGAAGCAGAAAAGGCCAAGGAGAAAAATGAAAATGAAGAAGAGATTGCAAAGGTTGATGGAGAGGCCAAGAAGGACAATCCAATTGACAGTACCAGTAAGGATTAGATAGATACACCATCATTTTAGGCAAGAGACATTGCAGAAGCAATGAAGGAAATTTTGGAAAGAGACAAACAAATTGAAGAAGATTAGGACATAATTCAAGGTCCAATAAATTTTGATACCTTATCTTTGGTACAAAAGATAAAGTTGGCTTCTATAGCTCAAGCCAAAGCAAGAGAAGATATACTGAAGTCTCACATAGAAGATAACGAGCTACTTGGTCTGGCATTAGGGATCTTGGAAAAGATCATACCCACTTCTCAGAAGGAATGTTTAGCATCCCCCTTCAGACATTTAAAGAACTTGATAAAATCTGTAAGTACCCTTTTTGAATCCCTTGAAAAGTCTGAAGAGGTCAAAGTTCAAAAGGAATTCAATCATAAAAGATTTGATGCTCTAAAAGGGTTGATTGGAGTAGATAGAATGGTGTTGGATACCAGTGTAAAAAGTATTCAAAATTCTCTTATAGGAGGAAATGTATATAAATTTTGCTTATCTTGTCCTAAAGTTATAGAGGATATTGAAGATAAAATAAAAGTGTCTAAGAAAAAACTATCTAGTGTATCCAAATCTTTTGATCCTGTGATAGCATCAATGGCAAGCAAGGGGAGTTAGGCAATCAGCTTGATTGAAGATATAAAGAAATTGACAAAAGAAAAGGAGAGCATAGAGGCAAGGATGAGTGAGCTCAGGGGACTAATTTCCCCTAAAATGGAAGCAATGTTCAATGCCCTGATCGAAGCCCAGGATGTAGCTCAGTCAAGTGATCCCATTGATCTGCGGATGACAGAGACACAAGCTTTTCTTTTTAGAGGCCACATCTCAATTTTGAACACTATAAAGAAGAGTTGGGATAGTGAGCTGGCACAATTGAAGAAAGTTTTTGGTGATATAATGAAGTTTATGTAATTAGCACTTAATGATTGTTTGTACATATGCGGCCTGGTATGTAGAATTTTTGTATAAATTCTAGTTTACAGACCCCACCCTTTGCCATTAATGTCAAAGGGGGAGTGAAGAGCAATGCAAAATGAGGAATCTAGAAAAGGGCGAGCATTGGAGAATAGTGAAAAGCATAAGTGTACTTAGGAAAGGGGAGTTGTTCTAACACTTAGTCATTTTTCACTAAATGTTGCCATCAATGCCAAAGGGGGAGATTGTTGGCAAGAGACATTGCTACACATGATAGGTGTTGTCATTGATGGCAACTAACTCTATCCTGCACATTTACATAACATAATTTGTTCATACCAGAAGTCAGAGTGAAGATTTGTCTAAGTCTGAGTAGTCAGAAACAGAGCATGTGACAAAGTCCAGTATCTTGGTCTAGATCTCTCCGATGGTAAGTCATAGTGTGTTGCATATTTGAGGGAGTAATAAGGATTGTTAGGACTATCTAAATCTAGAAATTTAACCTTTGGTGATGAAGGATTCAAAAGCTATAAGCATCTGAGTATCAGGTTCCAGTTAGTTAGTACAGTCAGAAGAAGAACAAGTCAACTTAGTGTTTGATCTTGGTCCGGATGAATAAAATTTGTTGGTTAACCAATTTGTGATAATCAGTGGTATTGGCCGACATAGTTGATGATTTGAGAACACAAGTTTTTGGTCCATGTTGTTGTTTGTGCATGGATTTGCCAACAGAGTAGAGTTCTTAACAAATGTTCTAAGTTTTCTTGAAGCTGACCATAGTTGATTGAATTTCTTGATGCGGATTTATATAGCTGATGGATTCAAGTGTTTTGAGGTGTGTGTGAAAAGTGATGATGGATTAAGTGCGAAAAGGCAGAGAGAAGTGTGAAGATAAAGATCTAAGCTCATATTATGGCTTAAGAGTGAAACAAGGTAGAACAAGGATGAAGTGTGTAAGATCAATATTCTATGCTTAACCGGAACTAAACTTCTACATTAGTAGATGCTATTCATCAGTTCAAACAATCTGTAATCTTCATGTAATCACTTCTGTAGGTAGTGAGCCTCTCGGAGCAATGAGCTCTTGGCAGTGCACCCTGAAGGCATGTGCCTTTCCCATTTGTAATACTTTTAACAGAGTATAATTTCATGTGGGTTAACCCCCACCGTGGTTTTTCCCTTAACCAGGTTTCCACGTAAAAATATTGGTGTTGTGTGTGTTGATTATGTTTTTGCTCATGTGTTGTTGATTTATGCTTTCATGCTTATATCATTAATTTGTTAATAAGTGATAAAGAAGGTAAATTACTGCAAGTGATAAAAGTTTTTGTGACAACTGATTCACCCCCCCTCTCAGTTGTCTGCCCTTATTTCAACAAAGATAGGAGACAAACAATGGAGTTATAAATTCAATGATTGTCCAAAAAACATTTCATGCTCAAGGGCAAACAAATCTCTGGGTGATAGATACTGGATGTACAAATCACATGACAGGTGATAAGAGCAAATTCAACAATCTTGGTAGGTGGAATGGTGGATTGGTCATGTTTGGAGACAATTTCTCTACAAAAATTAGTAGAAAAGGTTCCATAAGTATTGATGGAAGATCTAAAACACATGATGCTCTTTATGTAGAAGGTGTCATGTATAATCTTCTTAGTGTCAATCAAATGCGTAGAAAAGGGTACAATCTCACATTTCATGATCAAGGGTTTGAAATCAGAAGAGGAATGTCTAGAAAGTTGGTGGTAGAAGGATTTAGGATAGAAGGAAACTTCTATAATCTAAAGGGAGTAAATGAAAGGACTTGTCTTCTAGGACAAACAAATGAATGTTGGCTATGGCACAGAAAGATGGGGCACATCAACTTTGACAATCATGTGAAGATCAGCTCCATGCAAGCAGTAAGAGACATGCCAAAGGTCATCAAGACTACAAGCACGATATGCAAGGAATGTCAGATTGAGAAGTAGATAAGGATAAGTTTCAAGTCTAAGAAATATTCTACTACAAGGCCAAGGGAGTAGGTTCATACTAACTTATGCGGACCTACTAGGTTGAAAAGTCTATAAGGTGAGAGGTATTTTATGTTTCTCATTGATGACTTCTCTAGAATGACATGGGTTATATTTTTGAAAGAAAAAAATTAGAAGCTTTCAGTAGGTTCAAGATTATAAAGCCCATGGTTGAAAATCAAATGAATGCTAGAATCAAGTGTTTAAGGTATGATAGAGCTGGTAAGCACATCAAATGAGTTTGAAGAGTTTTGTGAAGAACATGGAATAAAGAGGCACTATTCTACTGCTAGATCCCCTAAAAAATGGTGTTGCAAAGAGGAAGAATAGAACTATTCAAGAGATGGCCAAGACCATATTGACTAAAGCTAAACTGCTTGATATATATTGGAAAGAGTTAATTCACGCTGTATTATACATTCTTAACAAAGGACAACTAAGAATACACAATACCAAGACACCTTATGTGCTATGGAATTGATGCAGAAGCATACCAGGTTGCACAACAATCTTGCATCAACCAAAAACATTTGCATTCTTTGTTTTCTTTCATTTTTCAGTTTAATTCAGTCAATGCAGTTTTCAGCATTTTGTATAGCATTTCACTACATCTTCATTTTAGAGCCAGTAGAGTAGGACTTAGCATCTACATATCATCATCTACATCATATCCAAATTTTAGGTCATTTGTATTTATCAGCTAAAAGTTACCGCTAGTAGAAGATCATTAGTTTTCACAGAACAATGCATTTAGACATCTAGTTGAAGGAGAATTTTGCGGAGCTCTTCCATGACTTGCGGAGCTAAATAGGACATCATACATATTGTATATTGGTCAGATAGACCTTCCTTGAGGTTTGCACCAAGTTTCATGCTTTTACGGAGCAATACTAGATGTTTAAGGCCAACCTACTTGTTTCTACATGTTACATTCTTCTTTGGAATTTGTAAACTCTTGTGGCCAATGCAGAGGATTTCATAAGCTAGAAGATGATATATAGAGGTCTCTTAGATTTATTAGGAAGTGAATAGTTCTATGATATGATTTAGATAGTTTGTGAAGATAGATTCTTTTCGGGGAGGCACTTCAATGCCATATCTTGCATATTTGTTGTAACCCAGAAAGCAAGCCTATGATCCCTTTGATTGTAGCTCGCATGTTTCTAGCATATGAGCATCACAATTCTTTTTGAATATATGAATCTTCCATCACATGCTACAATTTAGATGTTTCCATTCTATTTACTCTAGCTACATGGTTTGGATAGTTCATTATGTGAACCCTCCGACCATGGCTACACCAAGTGGTATTAGAGTGAAGTTTTAAATCCTTTGGGAAGTGAAGGCATTCCATAAGATCTTGTTGTGAACAGATCGCTAAACTAAGGTAGTCTACTTGTGTTTGTCAATAGAGCACCGATTGTGAGGCAGTTGCTACCTTGTATTCAGATCGCCAAATTGAGGCAGCTGCACTAGATCCTAGGAAGAGATGCCACCAAGGAGGATATCTGTTATGGCCAATGTTGCTGGAAGAATGGAAGAAATGATGGAGATGATGAAAATAATGAAAGTTAGATTGGATTCTATAGAAGAAGATAGAAGAAGATGACTAAATCCTAGACATGATCTTAAAAGTGATGATGAATAATTTCAATCTACAGATCAAAATGAAGTAGCCCTAGAAGAAGAAGAATCAGATCGAACAAAGATGTTGAAAGCTATTTCAAAGATTGGAAAGAGGCCTAGAGTGGATGTACCAAACTATACTGGATATTTGAATCTGGAGGAATTGATTAATTGGATAAATGACTTGGAGGAATACTTTGAATGTAAAAGAAAAGATCATAAAATGGGATAGGATGGTGACAAAATTCAATAATCAGTTCATACCTGCTGACTATGAGTTGGAACTATTGAATAGATTGGGGAACCTAAGGCAAAAGGAGAAATCTGCGAAGGAGTATACTAAACAATTTCATAAGATGATCATAAGGACTAGACATAGTGAATTAAGAAAGGAGAAAGTGGCAAGATCATAAATGGATTGAGGATGAATATTCAAGAAGAACTGAGTCTGGTGAGGATGACAACAATAGAAGAAGCATTCGAGTTTGCATTGAAAGTTGAAGACAAGTTGAATAAGAAGCATGAGAAAAGGTAGAGACATAGAGGAGGTAAATTGTAGAGAGGTAAAACATATTTTGGAGGAGAAAGAACTTATGCAGAGAAAAACAAAGAAAGTAGTCCATTCAAGAAGGAAGATAGAAATGACATAAATTTCTACCATAGAGGGAATCATAATTTATACTGCAATGAAGGATACTAGAGATATGAAAGAGGCTTTGATACGAGAACATTTACAGGAACGTATTTTAATTGTTGAGTTGAAGGAAACAAAGCATTTGAATGTCATCAGGGAAGTACAAGCAAGAAGACAGAGAACAGTGCAAGAGCAACTTATGCAGAAGAAGAACCTGATGGATCACCTAGTTTAGTTGGAAAGCTAGAGAAAGGAGAATCATTAGTCACGAGGAGAGCACTATTTCAAAAAAAGACAACTGAGGAACAACTGCAAAGGAAAATTTTGTTTGAGACCAAATACAAATTAGGAGTTAAATATTGCAAAATGATCATTGATAGTGGAAGTATTGATAATTTGTGTTAAGGGAAAATTGGATCAAATGAATAAACAATATCAAGTTACCCAAAACTCAATGAAATGGTGAACTAAGAAGATTATTCAAATAAAACAATGAACAACAAAGCAAACCTTCCTCAATTCGAAGCTTCCATTGATTGCCTATCACAATCGTTCTTGCATTGTATGAAATAGGGCTCTCAGAGAGTGCACTTCCTTGCTATGCTTCAAGAATGTCAATTGGGAATGGCAATGATAGTTTATTGCAATGAAGAGGAGCTTCACAACAATGGTAGTAGTGCGTAGTGCGTAGTAGTGAATGTGATCACAAGCAAGGAAGGAATTGGTGCCAAAGGTGTGCTATAATTCCTGCATAGTAACAATACTTAAAGCTTGGATTAATGAAATGGAAGAACAGGGTTCAATTTATAGACTTGGAAGAATGAAGATCAACGGTATAGAAAGAATGAGAAGATCAACGATTGAGAACAGTTGAGGAATGTGCAACGAATAAGAATAAGACATGTGTCTTTCTTTCTTTTGCATGAGAATATTTGCTAACAATAGAAGAATGAGTTAAAGTAATTAAAAGAATATAATAATCAATTAAGTGATTTAAAACAAGAAGGGATTTGCATGAGAATAAGAAGATATTTTGCTTTATTAAATATTAGGAATATTCAATTGCATGTGCAAAAAGATTGAATTATATTTAGAGATATTATTGGAAGAAACAATTAAATAATTAGAATTATTTAATTTAGAAGATAAGAAAGAAAATTAAATAAATAAATTTATTTAATTTTTTTGCATGATTTGGAAGAATAAATAAAATATTTGATTGTATTTAATTTTTGGAGATTGAAAGGATTTAAATAAATTTGATTTGATTTATTCAAATTTGGAAGAATGAATTTGATTTAATTAAATAATTAAGAATTATTTAATTGTTTGGAGGAATTTAAATTAAATAAAGGAATTTATGGAATTTTGACTTTAGAAGAGGTAATTAAATATTTTGATATTTAATTAACTTAGAAGAATGTGAATCATGTAATTTTTAGGCGTATACATTTTGCCCCTCTTTGATGCAATGCAGCTTATGGTGTTGCTTCAAAGAATAGATAGTCAGACAATGATACATCCCCCAGTTTTCCCCTGGTATAGGTTATGATGATAGGATGCCCCCTTGGGAGATTGGACGGGAAGAAGGCAGAAGGCATGAGATGGACAATCTCATGAAGAAGACGGTGAAGAAAGAGCTAAATGATATGCTATGCAAGATAGAATGATAACACACACAACCAAGCAAGCAAGTATGCACAAATGATACAGGAACAAACAAGGTATTGCCCCTGTCGAGCAGTGAACCAACGATATACTGATAATGATATACGACAGTGTTGTCATGGCGGGGAACAATATATCCCTAGACCAACACGGTAGGTGTGTTGTCATGGAGGGGAATGATGGATCCCTAGAGTAACATGAAGGATAGTGTCTGGTTTTAGGAAATGAAACATGTCATGTAAGATGCATGTGTTTGTCTAATTTTGACAATGATGCATCATGTATAAGACAATTGATTGATTAACTGATCGAGTTGGTTTATGACTAGACAAGGATCAAGACCATTGATTGTGATTGGATCATTTGACAAAATTGACTTGACTTGATTGGTATGGATTAAGGATGGACTTGCATTTTGATTACTGCTCAGATTGATTGGACAAGGATGAAAGATGTGATGATAGATAGAAAATTGATTGAAAGACTGACTCGATAGAAAGATTCACAAGCTTTTATTCGATACTCTGTGGTTTGGATCTTTATTTGCATGGGATATGGTATGGATGCTTTTGCAGATGTGAGTGGATGTGAGTGGATGTGAATGGATGCGACATCTTGATATTGCAAGTATTTTGAAGTGCTTATTTCATCATTGGGTAATTTTTTTTTTGTGCTTTTCTGAAATGTTGTAAGTTAATACAAGCATCTAGGTATAATTGAACCGAGATGACCTGAGTATTGCTTACATGGATTTTGATTTAGCAAGTTAATACAAGCATCAAGGTATAATTGAACCGAGATGACTTGAGTATTTCTTACATATCAACAATCAAGGATTGCCCCCATTCATGTTAGACCTTTGATGTCCTTGATGATCTTTTACCGATCATGTCTTTAGACAAGGCTTCACATTACTAAAGTTTAATCCACAAACAACAAACAAAGAAAATAATCATGCCCCCATCATATCATTTCTAGCGTTTTCAGCATCCTCGAGTAGCATAGAAAGGTGTGATAGAAAAAATTAAGACTCTGTACCTTAACCATGTTTCCAATCCGCAAAACATTTTTGCATTTAGATGTGTTTGTTTCTTGCCATAATTTGGGTAAAATCATTTAAAAAGGCCTTAGGAGCTTGTTTTCTTTGGATAGGTTAATGTCCTGCGTCAAGATTTCTGCTTGAAAGTGGGCTTTGTTTGCGCTTGCTTTCTTGGTGAGAAGATTCCAAAATCTTTATTGGTGAGACAGACCCTAAGGGATTGACCTAGTGCCTCAGGGGCTCATTGCTAAATGGCCTTGCCTACGTGATGACGTAGGGGCAACGTAGTTCAGGGTAAACCCTAGCGGACCTAAGACCTAGGCGGTACAAAGTGGTGTGGACTTAGATAGATAGAAGGACTAGACACGTGACGGATAGGACAGTGGAGCCTTAGGGGTGCTTTTGAGAAATGGCCTTGCCTATGTGACAACGTAGAGGCAATGTAGTTCGGTGACTCAGACCATGTGGACCTAAGATATGGATTGGATGAGACACGATATGGAACAAATATGGATCAGACAAGACACGATATGGAACAGATATGGATTAGATAAGACATGATATGGAATGGATATGGATAAGATATGGAACAAATATGGATCAGATAAGACATGATATGGAATAGATATGGATCAGATAAGACATGATAATGGAACAGATATGGATCAGACAAGAAATGATATGGAACAGATATGGATCAGATAAGACACGATAATGGAACATATATGGATCAGACAAGACTCGATATGGAACAGATATGGATCATATATGGAATAGATATGGGATAGATATGGATTGGATGATACTAATGACAAGGAAACACCACAGATAGGTAGATGTATGGGTGACAGTGGATATGGATGGTTTAGGTAGAAGGAATCAAGGATGTGATCTCCAAGGACTATGTCGCATAGGAATAACGTACCCCATTATAGGTAGAATACTTAGTATTTTTCATGGCAATGCTTACGACGATAGGAGGATGAGAGGGTAATGAAGGATTTGCATGGTTTGGAGGGATAAGGTATGTCAAGAGACATCTAAAGCATTTGTCAACATTGTGCCCCCAATCTTTATCAAGACCAAAGAAATAGAGGAAAGGAAGATTAGGATGGATAGACTAGATAGGATAGGAAATGGTATAGATGGAAACTGAGAGGAGAAGAGTGATAAGCTGATGAGACAAGTTGCCCCCAAGTGTAGGTGACGTAGAAGATCAGCTTACACACAACGCCTGTTTGCTAGGTTTTCATCATGGTACTTATCCAAGGTGCCTGTTTGCCAGATTTTCACCATTGGATGAAGGGATTTTTCTTTACTTTTTTTTTTTTGGATAGGAGAGGGTGGAATACGGAAGAGAGGGACCCAAGTGCCTGGTTCCATGAAAGTTGATAGTCCCACTAGAAAGATGTCATCGCATGGACCATGTTGAGTGCTCTCATAGATGTTGGTAGGAGATTGCATGACAGTGAGATGGAGAAGGTAGATAGTGGATTGCGGAAGGTGCAATAGTGGATGATGATGCATAATACAGAGGGAAGGCTTATGTAAAAGCATGGACCATAGGAATAGGATGAGGAAGACATGTAGGATAATAGTGGAAGGAAGGGGAGATGGAGGTATATGGAAATGTTATGGGATGGAAGGGAATCATGACCAATGGTTGCACATACCATGATAAAAATTGAAGCTGGTGATGGGAAAGTAGTGTAGGAAGCAACAGAGACTTTTACTTGTGGATGAATGACTTAGGCATGTAAGGATCTATATAGACTGAGTATTTTGTTGATTTTTGCTTGTCATGTGGGATGGAAGATTTTGAGACTTTTGGATGGAATGGGAGAAAGTGGATGGTTGAGATTCTTGAGAGGTGGATGCCTCATGTAACTTGAGGGGTTTTTGCTTAGGTACCCAAGCCATTTTTTTTAGATAGTACCTGTAAAGGTATGGGTTTGGGTGTATGCAACTTTTGTGTAGCTTTTGGAGTAATCATTTGTTGGATGCAGACCCACTGGTGCAGGAGCACCTACCTGATAGCTGGCCTTCATGAGGCAGTTAGTTAGTTTGAGTCTTGTTTATGTTTCCAAGAAGGTCTGATAAGACCAACTGCATGTTATAAGGTCATGCTAATCATGATAAGATCATGCTGACCATGCTTTGCTATTTTTAGCCAGTTTGTTAGGACAGTTGTCATGATGTATGTTCGGTTGGACCTCCCAGCTGCCTGGAGAGTTCCCAGCCGCTTGGAGTCGGGTCAGTAGTACTCGTAGGAAAATCTATTTAAGCATGAGGATCGGTTGACTGTAGATCATCGATCGGTAGTATAGTATTGCATTGAGCAGAGGAGTTAGAGTGTGCTGTGTGAGAGACAGTATATTGTATTACATCTTTGAAATCAATAAATATCATGTTTTCATCTTCTGTTTGATCTCCTTTGTGTAATCGATTTGCTGGTTTGGGTGGTTTCATGGATTTGCTGATCCATTCCACCGGTTGATTCGTCGGATCGGTGGAATGGCGATGTACAGTAGGGTAGGTGTTAGTTTGTTTGTTTGCATGCAGGTGTGCAGGATCGCCGTCGAGAGATGTTGAGGACCCTAGCATGGGTATGTGCTAGGTCGAGCTGATAAAGTGTGGAAGATCACCCTGAGAGTGGATCGGGACATCCCAGGAGGTTCGGCGGATCAGAACAGTGAAAATCCGCTAAGGTTGAAAATTCATTAAAACGGCATCATCAGGATATTTCTGCTTATATCCTGCAGTCGCTTCGGGCATCATCGTCTGATAAATGGAGAAGAGCATGATGCTTTTGATTGTATGAAGTGAAGGAGCGTCGGGGTGATCATCATCAGGAGGGCCGAGGAGGAGCGTATCGGCATCAGGTTGAAGATCAGGTTGATCGCGGGCCGAAAAAGCTAAGTTTTGCCAACAGCAGGATATGACGTCATCATCATCAGGATATACGTCATCAGGATATTTCAGAGCAGCAGGATATTGAGGAGCTACAGGTGACGTCATCATCATCAGGATATACGTCATCAGGATATCGGGTGACGTAAGCATCAAAAGGAAGGTGCGAGGAGTTAAGGTTTGTCATCATCAGGATAAATGGAAGGAACCGGATGTTCTTTAGCCTGCTGATTATCATGATGTTGAATATCATGATACTGAAGATAGTGAAGACGGAAGTTGTCGCTGAAGTGAACAGTGGACGTCAGGAGGATGTTCGCGCTGGGCGAACATGATGATGCTGTCGATAATCGAATAAGGTGATGCTGTTGACATGCGAACGGGCGAGGGCTTGTCATCAGGAGGATATCGGTCGGCACAGTAAATATGATGATGCTGACAGTGTTAAGTCAAATATGATGATGATAATGATGATGATGATGATGATGGGCTGCAGACATCCATGCTGTATGTTATGGTTATAGTGTGGATGCCTCTGCATCATAGTGGTATCAGAGCTCAGCAAAAGGTCTAGGCTGTTGTGTGTTGATTCTCTCACCGAAAGGACAGAGGTAGAGTTGATTGTGTGTTGTGTGTTGATTGAGAGGTTGACAAAAATGCCTCCTAAAGGTAGTGGTACTGCAAGGGAATTGCAGGAAATGAAGGAGAAACATGCCAGAGAGATGAGGAAGATGAAGGAGCTTGCTGAAGCACTTCAAGCCAGGCTTGCAGTCCTGGAAAAGAACAAAAAGAGGGAAGTGGTAGACAGTGAGTCTGAAGAAGATGAAGATGCTGTAGAAGAGTATGAAGAGGTAGCTGAAGATCTGGATGTTGAAGACCAGAGACTTGCAAAACTGTTAAAGGCAGTACAGAGTGATAAACCTAAGGTAAAGGTTGATGTTTCCAAGTATACTGGAAGTTTGAATGAAGATGAGTTACTGGATCGGATTGCTGCACTTGATAATCACTTTGAATGTGAAGATGTTGCTGAGGATCAGAAGGTAAAGATTGCAAAGACCAAGTTAGCAGGTCATGCTTTGGTATGGTGGGATTATGTACAATCTGAGAGAAGGAAACAAGGGAAGTCAAAGATCACTTCATGGGATAAGATGGTAGCAAGGATCAAAGGTAAATTCTTGCCAAGGGATTATGAAATTCAGATGTTTAAGAAGCTACAATTTTTAAGGCAGAAGGAAAGGGATGTGAAGGCATATACTGAGGAGTTTTACAAGTTGAGTATGAGATCTGGTCATCATGAGAATGAGGTAGAAAAGGTGGCTAGGTACTTGGCTGGTTTGAGATTTAACATACAGGATGAGTTAGTTTTAGCTAATCCTAAGAATGTGGAGGATTGTTATCAAATGGCAATCAGGATTGAAGAAAAGATGAATAGAGGACATGATAAGTCCATGAGAGGAAGAGGAAACAATATGAGGGGAAGAGGATCAGCCCCTACACAAAAACAAACCAATGAGGGTCAAGAAGACACTGGTAAAGGACAGGGACAGTCTGATTTCAGAGGTGGATGGAAAGGTAATAGAGGCAGATTTGGAGGTGGTAGAGGTTCTACTACATTTTCAGGAAAATGTTACACCTGTGGTGAGTTTGGTCATCCATCCTTCAAATGTCCAGAAAACAAAGGTTCATCATCCAGAAATGATAGAACTAATGACAAGAGAGTACAACTTGTGCAAGAAGAGACAGTAGAGCAAAGTGTGCAGAGTTCAAACACTTATCAAAAGGATAAGGAACCTGATAATTATGCATACCCAGAGAGTGGAGAGTCTCTGATGATGAGAAGAACAGTGACTACCATGAAGGTACATGACAAAGAATCCCCACAAAGAAGAGCTCTTTTCAAGACCATATGCAAGAGTAAAGGTAAAGTATGTAAGGTTGTCATTGATACTGGTTCAACAGACAACATGGTATCTCAGGAGATGGTGGATAAACTGAATTTGGAAAGGATTCCACATCAGCACCCTTACAAGGCATCTTGGGTGAGTGATAGTCAATCACTTTTTGTCTCTGAACAGGCATATGTGGATTTTCAGATTGGAGCATATCAGGATAGAATTTTGTGTGATATTTTGCCTATGGAATGTTGTCATCTACTGTTGGGTAGACCATGGCAATTTGATAGAAGGGTACTGTATGATGGGTATGCTAATACCTATACCATCAAGAAAGATGGGAAGACTATGAAGTTGATGCCATTGCAGGCAGATGCTGTAGCACAGGAGGCAGCCAAAATCATTTTAATGGGAAAGAAGGAGTATGTGCATATGCCTATAGGAGCAGGCAGAAAGGCAGTTGAGGATACTGCAGGGACAGGAGTTGTTCAGGACAATAGGTTGAAGAAAGTTTTAGTTTTGACTGACAGAGGTCAGCAGCAGGTGCAGAAACAGGTTTGCAAACAGCAACCAGTTGAGAGGAATGATAGGGATGTTGTCATAGTTGGGACTATTGCTTGTCCTATAAAGATTGAAAGGAAGATAGGATTGAACATTTCAGAAGTTCAAGAGGCAGTTCAGACAAAGGTTCTGGTCAGACAACCTGACAAACACAGGGTATGTGAGAGAAAGGCCTACATTGACAGGCATGAGGATTTACTTGTCAGAAAGCAAGTTACAGTTTAGAAGTCTTGGAGCAGCCAAGAGCCAGCAGAGGACACAGCTGGAACAGATCAGCATATTGCAAAGGCAAAGTGTAAAGGTGGAAGACTTCCACAATCCAAACTCATGGGACATGAGTTCTTTTCTGTTGGGGAGTATGGTGCAGGAGCACCTACCTGACAGCTGGCCTTCATGAGGCAGTTAGTTAGTTTGAGTCTTGTTTATGTTTCCAAGAAGGTCTGATAAGACCAACTGCATGTTATAAGGTCATGCTGATCATGATAAGATCATGCTGACCATGCTTTGCTATTTTTAGCCAGTTTGTTAGGACAGTTGTCATGATGTATGTTCGGTTGGACCTCCCAGCCGCCTGGAGAGTTCCCAGCCACTTGGAGTCGGGTCAGTAGTACTCGTAGGAAAATCTATTTAAGCATGAGGATCGGTTGACTGTAGATCATCGATCGGTAGTATAGTATTGCATTGAGCAGAGGAGTTAGAGTGTGCTGTGTGAGAGACAGTATATTGTATTACATCTTTGAAATCAATAAATATCCTGTTTTCATCTTCTGTTTAATCTCCTTTGTGTAATCGATTTGCTGGTTTGGGTGGTTTCATGGATTTGCTGATCCATTCCACCGGTTGATTCGTCGGATCGGTGGAATGGCGATGTACAGTAGGGTAGGTGTTAGTTTGTTTGTTTGCATGCAGGTGTGCAGGATCGCCGTCGAGAGATGTTGAGGACCCTAGCATGGGTATGTGCTAGGTCGAGCTGATAAAGTGTGGAAGATCACCCTGAGAGTGGATCGGGACATCCCAGGAGGTTCGGCGGATCAGAACAGTGAAAATCCGCTAAGGTTGAAAATTCATTAAAACGGCATCATCAGGATATTTCTACTTATATCCTGCAGTCGCTTCGGGCATCATCGTCTGATAAATGGAGAAGAGCATGATGCTTTTGATTGTATGAAGTGAAGGAGCGTCGAGGTGATCATCATCAGGAGGGCCGAGGAGGAGCGTATCGGCATCAGGTTGAAGATCGGGTTGATCGCGGGCCGAAAAAGCTAAGTTTGGCCAACAGCAGGATATGACGTCATCATCATCAGGATATACGTCATCAGGATATTTCAGAGCAGCAGGATATTGAGGAGCTGCAGGTGACGTCATCGTCATCAGGATATACGTCATCAGGATATCGGGTGACGTAAGCATCAAAAGGAAGGTGCGAGGAGTTAAGGTTTGTCATCATCAGGATAAATGGAAGGAACCGGATGTTCTTTAGCCTGCTGATTATCATGATGTTGAATATCATGATGCTGAAGATAGTGAAGACAGAAGTTGTCACTGAAGTGAATAGTGGACGTCAGGAGGATGTTCGCGCTGGGCGAACATGATGATGCTGTCAATAATCAAATAAGGTGATGCTGTTGACATGTGAACGGGCGAGGGCTTGTCATCAGGAGGATATCGGTCGGCACAGTAAATATGATGATGCTGACAGTGTTAAGTCAAATATGATGATGATAATGATGATGATGATGATGATGATGGGCTGCAGACATCCATGCTGTATGTTATGGTTATAGTGTGGATGCCTCTGCATCACCCACACCTTTTTTATTTTGGCATATAGGTGTGTGAGTGTATACAGCTTTTGAGAAGGATGTTTCTTTGATTCTTGGCTTTTGTTTCCTAGGTCATAAGCACTCTTAGGATTTTTGACTTGATAGGTATAGGTATCTATATTTTTATTGTTGAATACTCTTGAGATGGTGGAAGTGGGGTTTGAGGAAGTTCTCTGTTTAGACAACATGTGCATCTGCTGGTCATGATTTGGATTATTAGAAGATTCATAGATGGATGGATAAGGTGTTGGGAGAAGTGTTGGTAAAATGCATGGAGGGATATTAGGAGTTGGAAGTAACAGAGGTAGATTGGATGGTGGAAGGTGTATGGTCACATGCTTTTGACAATTGTAGGATGATGGAGGTGGAATGACGACATATGTTTTTGGGGATATGATAGGGTTTGTGATGGAAAGTGGGGGATTTAGGAGGAGTGGAGGAGGTACCAACATCTTGAGATTGTTCACCTTGGGGTGTGTATCCAAGGCCATATGAAGGAGGAGGAACATTGACATGGACAAGCTCCAAAATACCTTGTTCATGAAGGCCTAAGCCTTTACCTTGATAGTTCATATGTTGGAGTATGTAGTGGACAGCGAGATTATGTGTAGGTGGAAAACTAGACACAAGTTCATTATTGGATGAAGAAGGTGAGATAGAGGATGATGGTTGCTGGTGTTATAAGGAGGAACACTCATGAATGAAGGTGGTAAGACCAAGGATACATGGTGGAGGATTTGCAACATGGTCGATAATGGATGGTGGAGGAGTATTTTTGGATTGATCTTCTATGCTTTCTTGGGAGGCAAGTGTCTCATCAAGGGAAGTGGAAGTTGTTGGATCTTGGATAGGACTAGATGGGGTTATAAGCTCAAGACCATGGAATGCATAAAGTGGGCTAAGAGGATCATCATGGTCTGCTTGATCATAGATGGGCTCTTGATCATAGATAGGATTTAGCATGATGGAATTAAGGTGCTCTTGTATATGTTCTTCATCAACGATAATATCTTGATCATGGAAAGGATATAGGCCATGGAGAGGTTGGAATTTGATCTCTTGTTCATGTATAGGATCAAGTTGCTCATGGATAGCTTCTTCATGAAAGGTAGTATCTTGATCATAAGAGAGATATAGGTTATGAATGGTTTGAAATTGGATTTCTTGCTCATGTATAGGTATAGGATCATCAAAAAGATAAAGGTTATGTAAGGGTCAGATGGGAGTGCTTTGATCTTGATTTAGACAAGGGGTTGATGTTTCCATATGTTCTAAAGTGTGCTCTTGACATAACTCTTGATGTGCTTGAATTGAAGTTGAAGTAGAAGACTCTTGGATAGGCTCTTGGTCAACAACATGAAGGTGCGACGGACCTTGACTTTGGTGCATTGTAGGAGGTTCTTCAATATGCTCAAGGTGTTGTAGGTTACATGATGAGGTTAGAAGATTTGACATGTTTGAAGACTCTTTGATAAGGTTACGGACCAAAATTTGGGGACATGGTTGACTCTTTTCTAGTAGTCCTTGGATCACATCCTTTGTAGGCGTTTGGGTAGATGAATGAGGTAATGGATGAGTGGATTTGGAGTTCTCCCTAGCTTTTCTTTTGTTGTGTAAATCTGGAAAACATCTTTCCCAAAAATCATCTAAGGCTTTTTTGGTTGTCCATTTAGAGCTCAGGGAACTCGATGGCGATGTTGGTGTAGGATTGGTATGCTTTGGGATATGTGTCTTAGAAGATGGTGAAGGAGGACTAGTAGACAGAGTGGTATACGATTTCCAACTTGAGGTGGTGCTTGCCTTGTCATGAGCATCATTAAGACAGGAAACAAATGTATGAGTTTGGGGTGAGGCGTAGCTAGTACTAGTTTGTTCAGCTTGCAAGATTGTCATTTCTTGTTGTATCACTTGGTGTTCTTGAGCAATTTCTATATGGTCTTGGGGTGAGGCGTCGAAGTCTAATTGCTCTCATAGGTATTGGAGTTCTTGAGCAATTACTTCTAATTGGTTTGTCATTTCAACAGAAACTAACACAAGACTGAAATGGGTACCTAGAAAACCTAAAAAATTTCTCTGAAAAGATGTGGAAATGCTCACTGTCACACATGCCCCGAAATAGATGCACTGCAGAAACTGATAAATGCGTAGGAAGTCAGGATAGAAGTGCCACACTGGTAAAATGTAAATGCGCTATAATAGGGGGTAAAAGTGCTACGGGTTGATACAAATGTGCCGTAGGTCGGCACAAATGCACTGCTCTAGCTTTTCTTAGTGTTTGTGCAATTTTTTGGAAATTTTCTGATGTTTTTGGTACTTTGGGTACAAGAAGGTCTTTTTGATTTAATTTTCTAAAATTATGGCAAGAAGACACAACAAACACAAAGAATATTTTTATGGTTTGTTTTATTTTTTGTGATTTTTTTTACTCTTTTTTGACTAAAAGGAAAAACAAGTACAATCCTAGGCTTCAAATGGATTATAGGGGTTTTTGGGCACTAGAACAAAGGTGTTTAATGAAGGCAACCATTCAAGTGGTTATACATGCGGCAACACTACTCTCTATTATGAAGTCTCCTAGCCTGCAAGGGTTGCACCTTGGAGGGTTTTGGGGGAGGTTGGCTGTCGGTATAACACAACTTCACTCATTGTTTGAAGCTTTCCCTCCAAACATAATTTATTTATAGTGGATTGCTAGGGCTTGGCATCTAGCCTATTACCACTTAGGGTCATTCCTACTTGGATGAACGGTATCTAAGAGCAGGCCCCTCTAAAGGAAAAACATATGTGAAAATGATATGTCTAGCATTTTGGTCACCCAAGATAGGGGAGAGCATAGGCCTAGTATCATTTCCAAAACATAGAATATAGTGGTTATTTCCCCCTAGTTAAAAATGAGAAAAACTAGATGAGCTATCTACTTGGGCAAGCACAGAAATTTGTTAACTTTGAAGTGATAGCAAGATAGCAATGGTCCAATTTTACCAAGATAGCAATGATGTGTTCAATTTTATCCCAGATAGCATGAATTGTTAACTTTGAAGTGATAACAAGATAGCAATGGTCCAATTTTATCCCAATAGCAATGTGTCTAACTCTAAAAGATAGCAATATAGCAATGATTCAAGGATATGCAAGATAGCAATGATTTAATTACCACTTTCTTGGTTAAAAGTACATGAGATTTGCATGAGCATCAATTTACTTTCTCGCTAGAAATTGAAGTGTTTGGTATTCATGTCCATTGTCCCTTAAGAAAGTAATATGTTCCTAAGACTTAGATTGCAAAAAGATGTTTTGTCCCTTAAGAAAGCAATATGTTCCAAAGACTTCGATTGCAAATATGATTTGTTCAATTGTCCCTTAAGAAAGCAATTTGTTCCTAAGACTTAGTGTGATAGGTTTTTAATTCTACAATGCTCGTCCTACATGAACATGTTAGGAAAACCCATTTGCTCTATTTGAGTAATAAGAGGCTATAAAAAGTTGATTAGTTCCACCAAAAACTCTATAGTTAGCATAAAATCAATTGATGGAGAGGCCAAGAAGGACAATCCAATTGATAGTACCAGTAAGGATTAGATAGACACACCATCATTTTAGGCAAGAGACATTGCAGAAGCAGTGAAGGAAATTCTAGAAAGAGACAAACAAATTGAAGAAGATCAGGACATAATTCAAGGTCCAATAAATTTTGATACCTTATCTCCGGTGCAAAAGATAAAGTTGGCTTCTATAGCTCAAGCCAAAGCAAGAGAAGATATACTGAAGTCTCACATAGAAGACAACAAGCTACTTGGTCTAGCATCAGGGATCTTGAAAAAGATCATACCCACTTTTCAGAAGGAATGTTCAGCATCCCCCTTCAGACATTTAAAGAACTTGATAAACTCTGTAAGTACCTTTTTTGAATCTCTTGAAAAGTCTGAAGAGGTCAAAGTTCAAAAGGAATTCAATGATAAAGATTTGATGCTCTAAAAGGGTTGATTGGAGTAGATAGAATGGTGTTGGATGCCAGTGTAAAAAGTATTCAAAATGCTCTTATAGAAGGAGGAAATGTATATAAATTTTTCTTATCTTGTCCTAAAGTTATAGAGAATATTGAAGATAAAATAAAAGTGTCTAAGAAAAAACTATCTAGTGTATCCAAATCTTTTGATCCTGTGATAGCATCAATGGCAAGCAAGGAGAGTCAGGAAATCAGCTTGATTGAAGATATAAAGAAATTGACAAAAGAAAAGGAGAGCATAGAGGCAAGGATGAGTGAGCTCAAGGGGCTAATTTTCCCTAAAATGGAAGCAATGTTCAATGCCCTGACCGAAGCCCAAGATGTAGCTCAGTCAAGTGATCCCATCGATCTGCGGACGATAGAGTCACAAGCTTTTTTGTTCAATGGCCACATCTCAATTTTGAACACTATAAAGAAGAGTTGGGATAGTGAGCTAGCACAATTGAAGAATGTTTTTGGTGATATACTGAAGTTTATGTAATTAGGACTTAATGATTTTTTGTACATATGCAGCCTGTTATGTAGAATTTTTGTATAAATTCTAGTTTACGGACCCCACCCTTTGCCATTAATGTCAAAGGGGGAGTGAAGAGCAGTGAAAAATGAGGAATCTAGAAAAGGGGGAGCATTGGAGAATAGTGAAAAGCATAAGTGTACTTAGTAAGGGGGAGTTGTTCTGACACTTAGTCATTTTTCACTAAATGTTGGCATCAATGCCAAAGGGGGATATTGTTGGCAAGAGACAGTGCTACACATGATGGCTATTGTCATTGATGGCAACTAAGTCTATCCTACACATCTGCATAACATAATTTGTTCATACCAGAAGTTAGAGTGAAGATTTGTCTAAGTCTGAGTAGTCAGAAATAGAGCATGTGACAAAGTCCAGTATCTTGGTCTGGATCTCTCTGATGGTAAATCACAGTGTGTTGCATATTTGAGGGAGTAATAAGAATTGTCAGGACTATCTAAATCTAGAAATTTAGCCTCTGGTGATGAAGGATTCAAAAGCTATAAGCATCTGAGTATCAGGTTCTAGTTAGTCAGTACAGTCAGAAGAAGAACAAGTCAAATTAGTGTTTGGTCTTGGTCCGGATGAATAAAAGTTGTTGGTTAACCTAATTAGTGGTATTGGCCAACATAGTTGATGATTTGAGAACACAAGTTTTTGGTTCATGTTGATGTTTGTGCATGGATTTAGCTGATAGAGCAGAGTTATTAACAAATATTCTAAGTTTTCTTGAAGCTGACCATAGTTGATTGAATTTCTTGACGTGGATATATATAGCTGATGGATTCAAGTTTTTTGAGGTGTGTGTGAAAAGTGATGATGGAGTAAGTGCGAAAAGACAGAGAGAAGTGCGAAGATAAAGATCTAAGCTCATATTATGGCTTAAGAGTGAAATAGGGCAGAATAAGGATTAAGTGTGTAAGATCAATATTATGTGCTTAACCAGAACTAAACTTCTACATTAGCAGATGCTATTCATCAGTTCAAACAATCTTTAATCTTCTTGTAATCATTGTTGTAGGCAGTGAGCCTCTTGGAGCAATGAGCTCTAGGCAGTGCGCCCTGAAGGCATGTACCTTTCCAATTTGTAATACTTTTAATAGAGTATAATTTCTTGTGGGTTAAACCCCACCATGTTTTTTCCCTTAACCAAGTTTCCACGTAAAAATATTGGTGTTATGTGTGTTGATTATGTTTTTGCTCATGTGTTGTTGATTTATGCTTTCATGCTTATATCATTAATTTGTTAATAAGTGATAAAAGTATTTGTGACAACTGATTCACCCCCCCTCTCAATTATCTGCCCTTATTTTAACAAAGATAGGAGACAAACAATGGAGTTGCGAATTCAATGATTGTCCAAAAATCATTTCATGCTCAAGGGCAAACAAATCTCTGGGTGATAGATACTGGATGTACAAATCACATGACAGGTGATAAGAGCAAATTCATCAATCTTGGTAGGCGAAATGGTGGATTGGTCATGTTTGGAGACAATTTATCTATAAAAATTAGTAGAAAAGGTACCATAAGTATTAATGGAAGATCTAAAATACATGATGTTGTTTATGTAGAAGGTGTCACGTATAATCTTTTTAGTGTCAGTTAAATGTGTAGAAAAGGGTACAATCTCACATTTCATGATCAAGGGTTTGAAATCAGAAGAGGAATGTCTATAAAATTGGTGAAAAAAGGATTTAGGATAGAAGGCAACTTCTATAATCTAAAGGGAGTAAATAAAAGGACTTGTCTTCTAGGACAAACAAATGAATGTTGGCTATGGCACAGAAAGATGGGGCACATCAACTTTGACAATCATGTGAATATCAGCTCCATGCAAGTAGTAAGAGACATGCCAAAGATCATCAAGCCTACAAGCACCATATGCAAGGAATGTCAGATTGGGAAGTAGATAAGGATAAGTTTCAAGTCTAAGGAGTATTCTACTATAAGGCCAAGGGAATAGGTTCATACTAACTTATGCGGACCTACTAGGTTGAAAAGTCTACAAGGTGAGAGGTATTTTATGTTTCTCATTGATGACTTCTCTAGAATGACATGGGTTACATTTTTGAAAGAAAAAAATTAGAAGCTTTCAGTAGGTTCAAGGTTATCAAGCCCATGGTTGAAAATCAAATGAATGCTAGAAACAAGTGTTTAAGGTATGATAGAGGTGGTGAGCACATCAAATGAGTTTGAAGAGTTTTGTGAAGAACATAGAATTAAGAGGCACTATTCTGATGTTACAACCCCTAAAAAAATGGTGTTGCAGAGAGGAAGAATAGAACGATTCAAGAGATGGCCAGGACCATATTGACTGAAGCTAAACTGCTTGATATATATTGGAAAGAATCAATTCACGTTGTATTATACATTCTTAACAAAGGAAAACTAAGAATACACAATACCAACACACCTTATGTGCTATGGAATTGATGCAGAAGCATACCAGGTTGCACAACAATCTTGCATCAACCAAAAACATTTACATTCTTTCTTTTCTTTCATTTTCAGTTCAATTCAATCAGTGCAGTTTTCACCATTTTGTACTGCATTTCACTGCATCTTCATTTTAGAGCTCACAGAGTAGGACTTAGCATCTACATATCATCATCTACATCATATCCAAATTTTAGGTCATTTGCATTTATCTGCTAAAAGTTATTGCTAGCAGAAGATCATTAGTTTTCACAGAACAATGTATTTAGACATCCAGTTGAAGGAGAATGTTGAGAGCTCTTCCATGACTTGCAGAGATAAATAGGACATCATACACATTGCATATTGATCAGATAGACTTTCCTTGAGGTTTGCACCAAGTTTCATGCATTTGCAGAGCAATACCAGATGTTTAAGGCCAACCTACTTGTTTCTACATGTTACATTCTTCTTTGGAGTTTGTAAACTCTTGTGGCCAATGCAGAGGATTTCATAAGCTAGAAGATGATATATATAGGTCTCTAAGATGTATTATGAAGTGAATGAATAGTTCTATGATATGATTTAGATAGTTTGAGAAGATAGATTCTTTTCGAGGAGGCACTTTAATGCCATTGCCTGCATATCTGTTGTAACCCAGAAAGAAAGCCTGTGATCCCTTTGATTGTAGCTCACATGTTTCTAGCATATGAGCATCACAATTCTTTTTAAATATATGAATCTTCCATCGCATTCTACAATTTAGATGTTTCCATTCTGTTTACTCTAGCTGCATGGTTTGGATAGTTCATTATGTGAACCCTCCAACCATGGCTACACCAAGTGGTATTAGAGTGAAGTTTTAAATCCTTTGGGAAGTGAAGGCATTCCATAAGATCTTGTTGTGAATAGATCACTGAACTAAGGTAGTCTACTTGTGTTTGTCAATAGAGCACCAATTGTGAGGTAGTTGCTACCTTGTATTCAGATCGCTGAATTGAGGCAGTTGGAATAGATCCTAGGAAGAGGTGCCACCAAGGAGGATACCTGTTATGGCCAATGTTGCTGGAAGAATGGAAGAAATGATGGAGATGATGAAAACAATGAAAGTTAGATTGGATGCTATAGAAGAAGATAGAAGAAGATGACTAAATCCTAGACATGATCTTAAAAGTGATGATGAATAATTTCAATCTACAGATCAAAATGAAGTAGCCCTAGAAGAAGAAGAATTAGATCGAGCAAAGATGTTGAAAGCTATTTCAAAGATTGGAAAGAGGCCTAGAGTGGATGTACCAAACTATACTAGATATTTGAATCTGGAGGAATTGATTGATTGGATAAATGGCTTGGAGGAATACTTTGAATGTAAGGAAATCAAAGATCTAGAGAAAGTAAGATTTTCAAAAACTAAGTTGAAAGGACATGTTTCTATTTGGTGGAAAAAAGCTCAATTGGATAGGAATTGGAGAGGAAAAGAAAAGATCATAAAATGGGATAGGATGGTGACAAAATTGAATAATCAGTTCATACCTGCTGACTATGAGTTGGAACTATTAAGGAGATTAGAGAACCTAAGGAGTATACTAAACAATTTCATAAGATGATCATAAGGACTAGACATAGTGAATCAAGAAAGGAGAACATGGCAAGATCATAAATGGATTGAGTATGAATATTCAAGAAGAACTGAGTTTGGTGAGGATGACAACAATAGAAGAAGCATTCGAGTTTGCATTGAAAGTTGAAGACAAGTTGAATAAGAAGCATGGGCAAAGGTAGAGATGTAGAGGAGGTAAATTTTAGGGAGGTAAAACATATTTTGGAGGAGAAAAACCTTATGCAGAGAAAAACAAAGAAAGTAGTCCATTCAAGAAGGAAGATAGAAATGACATAAATTTCTACCATAGAGGGAATAATAATTTATACTGCAATGAAGGATACTAGAGATATGAAAGAGGGTTTGATAAGAGAACATTTAGAGGAACTTGTTTTAAGTGTGGAGTTGAAGGACACAAAGCATTTGAATGTCATCAGGGAAGTACAAGCAAGAAGACAAAGAACAATGCAAGAGCAACTTATGCAGAAGAAGAACTTGATGGATCACCTAGTTTAGTTGGAAAGCTAGAGAAAGAAGAATCATTAGTCATGAGGAGAGCACTATTTCAAAAAAAGACAACTGAGGAACCACTGCAAAGGAAAAGTTTGTTCAAGACCAAATGCAAATTAGGAGTTAAATGTTGCAAAATGATCATTTATAGTGGAAGTATTGATAATTTGTGTTAAGGGAAAATTGGATCAAATGAATAAACAATAATAAACAATATCAAGTTACCCAAAACTCAATGAAATGGTGAACTAAGAAGATTAATCAAATAAAGCAATGAACATCAAAGAAAACCTTCCTCAATTCGAAGCTTCCATTGATTGCCTATCACAATCGTTCTTGCGTTGTATGAAATAGGGCCATCAGAGAGTGCACTTCCTTGCTATGCTTCAAGAATGTCAATTGGGAATGACAGTGATAGTTTATTGCAATGAAGAGGAGCTTCACAACAATGGTAGTAGTGCGTAGTGCATAGTAGTGAATGTGATCACAAGCAATGAAGGAATTGGTGCCAAAGGCATGCTGTAATTCCTGCATAGTACCAATACTTAAAGCTTGGATTAATGAAATAGAAGAACAGGGTTGGTGCAGGAGCACCTCAAAGACATTGAGAATCTGAGGATTCTATTCATATTTCTATTTTGTCCAAATGTTATGTAAAGACATATGTGTCGAGAAAAGAATTAAAAGTTTGTAACCGAACAAGTAGAATGTAACCGATTGGCAGGGTGGTTGAGAAACGGTTCACCTTCCACCTTCTGTAACTACCAATGTATGAGTCTTTAAATAGTTATATCTGTATTCGTAGGAAAAGTAGACAGAGAGAGGAAGAACAAATCTATATTTATATTTAGAAGAAAGAAATAAAAAGTTTCTGTTATTTTGGTGTAACCCTTGGGATGTAGTTTGGAAGCATTCCACTAGTTGAGGTTTCTTCGAAACTAGTGGAATGTCTTCCTTAGAGTAGATTGTTTTTCTATCTTGTAGATTTAGTGTTTTTGTGCTTGGTTGTTCAGTTACAAGAGTTGTGGAGAGATCATCAGCGTGAGCATAGGCATCGGGCTGAGGAAATGATAGTGGACCGACGGTTGAAGTCTAACCAATGGAGAAATTGATATTAAGTATTTCGGTATGAGAAGTAAGAAGTCTTATCGACACTCAAGTTGATGCTAGGCACATCGGTGTGACAAGTGCCGTTGGGAAAATTGTTGAAGACTTCACCGATGGTAGGAGGTCACACCGATGGATTAAGTCTGGAGGCTCATCAGGTAGATAGTGGAGGGAGTCTTGCTGAAGGTGACATTAAATGCAATGCATATCAGCATAAGAATTACGATTAGGAGAAGAGATGAATGTCAGAGCAATAAACATTGTTCGGTCGATGGAAGTCTAAGAGATACAAAGGCATCAGTGTGAGAAAGGATATCGGTAAACTAGGAGAAAGTTACACCGATGGAGGTAGGTCTGAGCGATGGAAGTCTACGGGATTCTAAGACCATCGGGGTAATGGTTTGTATCAGTATAATAAAACTTGAACTTGCCGATAGTAGTATATCTTGCTGATGGTAAGGAAATCAAATATTTCAGTATTGGTTGGACATACAAGAGGGTTGGAAAGGTGATTAAAAGAATAACCCTATGGTTCTGTGGGTATAATGGGTATTTTACACCTATTTTGAACATTTATTATTATTCCTCTGCATCAAATTGGTATCAGAGCTCTGAAGATTCTGAGCGTGTAGATAGAGCACCGAAGGAGGCAATCTACAGCAGGAGTTTGGGATGAGCATTGGTTTTTTCTATCTGATTCTGTTATGCAGTTTTTATGGTTGCAGGTGCAAGTTCACTCACTGCTGTAGGCAGACAGGAAGGTCTGTCAAGAGGGCCAGAGGAGATGGTCCATTAGTTTTCACCAAAAGTCTTGGGGAGAGAGGCAAGAGAGGACTCCCAGGTGAGGGACAGGAGTGTTGTTGTAGTAGGGAGGAGTGGACTTCAGATAGAGATACACCTTGGAGGTAGCCAGTCAAACTCCATTGATAGGAGTCACAGTTGGAGGGTAAAGAAGAAGCAGAGGAGGCATCATGTCAAGGTTAAAGACATAAAGAGGTGAAGGTCGTTTGAAGCAGACCACATAACTCTTGGGACAAGAGTTTCTTTATGCTGGGGAGTATGGTGTAGGAGCATCTCGAAGACATTGAGAATTTGAGGATTCTATGCATTTTTCTTTTGTCCAAATGTTATGTAACGACATATGTGTCGAGAAAAGAATTAAAAGTTTGTAACCGAACAAGTAGAATGTAACCGATTGGCAGGGTGGTTGAGGAATGGTTCGCCTTCCACCTTCTGTAACTGCCAATGTATGAGTCTTTAAATAGTTATATCTATATTCGTAGGAAAAGTAGACAGAGAGAGGAAGAACAAATCTGTATTTATATTTAGAAGAAAGAAATAAAAAGTTTCTGTTGTTTTGGTGTAACCCTTGGGATGTAGTTTGGAAGCATTCCACTAGTTGAGGTTTCTTCGAAACCAGTGGAATGTCTTCCTTAGAGTAGATTGTTTTTCTGTCTTGTAGATTTAGTGTTTCTGTGCTTGGTTGTTCAGTTACAAGAGTTGTGGAGAGATCATCAGCGTGAGCATAGGCATTAGGCTGAGGAAATGATACTGGACCGATGGTCGAAGTCTAACGGATGGAGAAATTGATATTAAGTATTTTGGTATGAGAAGTAAGAAGTCTTACCGACGCTCAAGTTGATGCTAGGCACATCGGTGTGAGAAGTGTCGTCGGGAAAATTGTTGAAGACTTCACCGATGGTAGGAGGTCACACCGATGGATTAAGTCTGGAGGCTTATCAAGTAGATAGTGGAGGGAGTCTTGCCAAAGGTGACGTTAAATGTAATGCATATCAGCATAAGAATTACGATAGGGAGAAGAGATGAATGTCAAAGCGATAAACATTGTCCGGCCGATGGAAGTCTAAGAGATACAAAGGCATCGGTGTGAGAAAGGATATCGGTAAACTAGGAGAAAGTTACACCGACAGAGGTAGGTCTGAGTGATGGAAGTCTACGGGATTCTAAGACCATCGGGGTAATGGTTTGTATTAGTATAATAAAACTTGAACTTGTCGATAGTAGTATATCTTGCCGATGGTAAGGAAATCAAATATTTTGGTACTCGTTGGACATACAAGAGGGTTGGAAAGGTGATTAAAAGAATAACCCTATGGTTCTGTGGGTATAATGGGTATTTTACACCTATTTTGAACGTTTATTATTATTCCTCTGCATCGAGGGTTCAATTTATAGACTTGGGAGAATGAAGATCAACGATTGAGAATAGTTGAGGAATGTGCAATGAATAAGAAGAAGACATGTGTCTTGCTTTCTTTTACATGAGAAGATTTGCTAAGAATAGAAGAATGAGTTAAAGCAATTAAAAGAATATAATAATCAGTTAAGTGATTTAAAACAAGAAGAAGGGATTTGCATGAGAATAAGAAGATATTTTGCTTTATTAAATATTAGGAATATTCAATTGCATGTGCAAAAAGATTGAATTATATTTAGAGATAACTCAATTTAGAAGAAATAGACAACTTAAATAAATATTTGATTTATTTAAATTTAGAGAAGATATTATTGGAAGAAACAATTGAATAATTGGAATTATTTAATTTAGAAGATAAGAAAGCAAATTAAATAAATAAATTTATTTAATTGTTGTGCACGATTTGGAAGAATAAATGAAATATTTGATTGTATTTTATTTTTGGAGATTGAAAGGATTTAAATAAATTTGATTTGATTTATTAAAATTTGGAAGAATGAATTTGAATTAATTAAATAATTAAGAATTATTTAATTGTTTGGAGGAAGTGAAATTAAATAAAGGAATTTATTTAATTTTGACTTTAGAAGAGGTAATTAAATATTTTGATATTTAATTAACTTAGAAGAATGTGAATCGTGTCATTTTTAGGCGTATACAATTTGGTTTTAGAGGTGATGGTGACTAAGATTAAGTTGGAGAGATTGAAACACCCTAAGCCCTACAAGATAGCATGGATTCAGGATGAACACAAGGTATTGGTGAGTGAACAATGTTTGGTGAATTTTCATATAGGATCTTATAATGATGAAGTATTGTGTGATATTATGCTGATGGATGTATGTCATATATTGTTGCGTAGACCATGGAAGTATGATAGAAAAACTATACATGATGGGAGAAAGAATAATTATACTATAACATCAAATGGGAAGAAACATATCTTGATACCTTTGGAAGATGAGCCTAAAAGTCAAGTATGTGGGAATGCTAGAATCTGTTTGGTTGATGGAAGTAAATTTCTAGATGGATTAAGACATGAGAATATGTGTTTTTCTTTGATTCCTAAGAAGTGTGGAACCCTAAGTACAAAGATTGTTACCAGAAGAGAAGAACATTCACAGCTAGATGAGATAATTAAATTGTTGACAGAATATGAAGACATCATATTAGATAATGTGCCTGAAGGATTGCCACCATTCCATAGTATCATTCATCATATGGACCTTATACCTAGAGCTAGTTTGACTAACAAAGAAGCACATCAGATGACACCAGTAGAGAATGCAGAGTTGAATAGATAGATACAAGAATTGCTGATGAAAGGATTTATCACAAAAGGTTTGAGCCCATGTGCGGTACCTACAGTACTAGCACTGAAGAAAGATGGAGAATGGAGGATGTGTACTGACTCTAGAGAAATCAATAAGATCACAATTAAGTATAGATTTCTATTGCCAAGGATGGATGACATGATGGACTGTTTGAGTGGAGTAAAGTATTTCACAAAGATAGACTTGAAGAGTGGATACCATCAGATCAGGATTAGAGAAGGAGACGACTAGAAGACTGCATTCAAGACAAATGAATGACTGTATGAATGGTTAGTACTACCTTGTGGATTCACTAATGCACTGAATACTTTAGTGAGGTTGATTAATGAGGTTTTGAAGAAATGCTTGAGTAAGTTTGTTATTGTATACTTGGATGATATTCTGATTTTTAGTAAGACAAAATAAGAACATTTGTGGCATATTAGACAAGTATTGTAGAGATTGAGAGAAGGGAAATTGTTGATAAACATCATGAAATGTAGTTTCGTGAAGGAAGAGTTGGTATATTTTGGATTTATGATTTTTGTAGAAGGATTGAAGATGGGCCCTAAGAAAGTTAGAGCAATTTTTGAGTGGCCAACACCGGAGAGCATTGGAGAGGTAAGATTATTTCATGGATTATCTAGTTTCTATGGGAAGTTCATTAGAAATTTTAGTTTAGTATGCACATCGATGACAGAGACAATGAGAGGTGACAGAAAGGACTTTAAGTGGAAATTAGGAGAAAATAATTTTTTTGAGTTATTGAAGCATAAAGTGACAGAGAAACCAGTGTTAGCATTACCGGATTTCAACAAAGTATTTCAAGTAGATTGTGATGTTAGTGGTAATGTAATAGGAGCAATTTTAAGTCAGGAAGGTAGACTAGTAGCATATTTCAGTGAGAAGTTGAATGATGCAAGGAGAAGCTATTCAATTTATGATTAGGAGCTCTATGCTATAATACAAGCTTTGAAGAAGTGGAGACATTACTTTTTGCCTAAGGAATTTGTGTTGTACACGGATCATCAAGATTTACAATATTTAAACAGTTAAGGAAAGTTGAATTAGAGACACATGAGATGGGTAGACTTCATGCAGAGTTACACATTTGTATTGAAGCATAGGAGTGGGAAGTCAAACAAAGTTGCAGATGCATTGACCAGAAGAAGGAATTTGCTGACAAAGATGAGAGTAGAAATATTAGGTTTTGAGGAGATGAAGCACATGTATGAAGAGAATCTTGACTTTGCAAAACCATGGTAAGAATGTAAGGAACCTGTTGTGATAGATAGAAGTAAGTGGTTAGACTATTTCATTTAGGAAGACATGTTGTTCAAAGGAAATCAGTTGTGTATGCCTAGGAGTTCAATGAGAGATAATTTGATAAAGGAGAAACATAGTGGTGGATTGGTAGGACATTTTGGGATTGGTAAGACAGTGGATTTGGTAAGTGAACATTATTTTTGGCCTCAGATACATAAGGATGTAAGAAGTTTGTGCAGAGTTGCAGAATATGTCAAGTTGCAAATGGGAGTAGTCATAATACCGGTTTGTACAAATCTTTGACAGTATCAGAGAGACATTGGGAAGACATAAGCATGGATTTCATATTAGGATTTCCAAGAACACAGAGGGGATATGATTCTATATTTGTAGTGGCAGATAGATTTTCAAAAATGCCACATTTCATAGCTTGTAAGAAGATAAATGATGCAGTGCATGTTGCTAACCTATTTTTCAAGGAGATTGTGAGATTGCATGGATTACCTAGGAGCATAATTTCATATAGGGATACAAGATTCATTGGATACTTTTGGAGGATATTGTGGAAGAAGATGAAGATAGACCTAATGTTCAATTCAACATTTTATCCATAGATAGATGGACAAATAGAAGTGGTAAATAGGAGTTGGGTAGCTTGTTGAGATGTTTATTAGGAGAAAAGGTAGGAAATTGGGATCTAATTCTACCACAAGCAGAGTTTGCATACAACAATTTAGTGAATAGAAGTACAGGGAAGACACCATTTGAAATTGTGACCAGAGTGAAACCTAGAGGAGTTGCAGAATTGAGGGATATCAATATGGAGAATAAGAGAAGTGCAAAAGTAGAAGAATTTGTAGGATACATGGAGACTCTACATAATCAGGTCAGAAAGCATTTTGAGGAGATGAACAACAAGTATAAGGAGTAAGAAAATGAGAAGAGGAGACACAAAAAAAAATTTGTTGGTGATGAAGTAACGGTATATCTAAGAAAAGAGAGATTTCCAATGTGAACATACAACAAGATAAAGATGAAGAAGTTTGGACCATGTAAGATTCTTAGGATGTTTGATTTAGGAAATGTGTATGAAGTGGATCTCCCGGAGACATTGTGTATATCACCTATATTTAACATTGTAGACCTATATCAGCATCATGAAGGAGAATCAAGTGACAACATTTAAGATGGTTTGAAGAATCAGTCACAACAGCAACAACCGGAGTAGATAGAGAGCATCTTGGATAGCAAAGTTGGATATGTTATCAGAAATTGTTGTTAACAACATAAAACCATTAATAAACCAATGAACAATAGGAATTTGCAAATAACAAGATTGAACCATAAAGTACCAACCTCACAAACCTTGCTATCCCACAGCTTCCATTGTTTGCCTAGTCTCAATCAATCTTTGTGTGATGAAAGCAGCCCTCAGGAAGCGCACTTGCTTCGTTCTTCAAGATGGCAATGGAAAAATGGTTGCAATACTTTATTGCAATGAAGATGAGCTTCAAATGCAATGAGGATGATCTCAAGGAAAATAGATATGGGGAGTGCCAAAGGCACGTTGATAATTCGACAGAGTAATATTACTTAAAGCTTGGATGATAGAAATGGAAGAATAGGGCTATATTTAGACACTTGTGAGAGAGAAGAACAACAATGTAGAAAAAATAAGAAGATCAATGGTGGAGAAGATTTGAGCAAATGTGCGTGAATAGAAAGAAGACAAGTGTCAAAGAAAAGCTATTTTGTTTGAGTTAACTTCTTTCATGACAAAGATAAGATTTGCGTTCACAAATTAGAATGATTTATTGTAATTTAAGAGTTGTTTGATAAAAACAAGATTGTTTTAAATCAATTAACTACACTTTTTGCTTTTACATGATTTGAGAGAAATTAAATAATAAATTATTTAATTTTGTGTGTATGAAGAAGAAGATTTATTTTTAGAAGATTTAGAAGATTGTTTTGAGGAATTAGAAGATAAGAAAGCAAATTAAATAAATAAATTTATTTAATTGTAGAATTAGAAGATAAGAAAGCAAATTAAATAAATAAATTTATTTAATTGAGGAATTAGAAGATAAGAAAGTAAATTAAATAAATAAATTTATTTAATTGAGGAATTAGAAGATAAGAAAGCAAATTAAATAAATAAATTTATTTAATTGAGGAATTAGAAGAATAAAAAAAATATTTGATTATATTTTATTTTTAGAGATTTGAGAGAATTTTAAATAAATTTACATGATTTATTTAAATTTGGAGGAACAAATGACTTAATTAAATAATTAAGAATTATTTAATTGTTTGGAAGAATTTAAATAAAATAAAGGATTTTATTTAATTTTGACTTTAGAAGAGGTAATTAAATAATTTGATATTTAATTAACTTTAGAGAAAAATGAATCAAATAAATAAATTTGTTTATTTATTTATTGATAGAGGAATTAGATGGAATAAATATTAAGAATATTTATTTAGACAAAGTCGTGTCATTTTGAGGTGTATACATTTTTCCCCTCTTTGATGCAATGTGTTTTATCACGTTGTTTCAAAGAATAAGATTGTCTGAAAATGATACATGCACCAGTTTGCCCTTGGTACAGGTTTAATGACAGGATGCCCCCTCGGGAGATTGGAAAGGAAAAAGGTAGAAGGCATGAGATGGACAATCTCATGAAGAAGAAGGTGAAAAACAGGTTGGGATGAAGAAATTGGTTGAAGAAAGAGCTGAATGATACCCGAAGCAAGATAAAAGGATAACACACACAAGAAAGTAAGCAAGTATGCACAAATGATACAAGAACAAACAAGGTATTGCTCCTATCTAGTGGTAAACCAATGATTAATCGATATCAATAGATAAAAGTGTTGTCATGGCTGGAACGATAGATCCCTAGAGCAACACGAAGGATAGTGCTATCATGGTGGGGAATGATAGATCCCTAAAGCAACACGATAGGTGTGGGAAAGATACATCCCACTAATATTACGACTGATTGAGTTGGTTTATGACCAGACAAGGATCAAGACCATTGATTGTGAGTGGATCATTTGACTTGATTGGTATGGATTAAAGGATGGACTTGCATTTGGCTCATTGCTCAAATTGACTGGATGAAGACGAGAGATATAATGAAAGAAATTTGATTGATAGAAGAAAATGTGAATGAAGGAATCACAAGCTTTTGTTTGTAAACACTAATACTCTGCAGAGAATTTTTATTGATGGATGGTATACGAAATGTAAATGGATGTATTTATGGATGTATAATGGATGAGGATATATGTCATTTTGATATTGCAAGTATTTTGAAGTGCTTATTTCATCATCAGGCATTTATTATGTTGTAAAAAAATACAAGCATCGAGGTATAATTAAATTGAGACATCCTAAGCATCGCTTACATGGATTTTGATATAGCAAGTTAATACAAGCATCTAGTCAAAATTGAATCTAGATGACCTAAGTATTTCTTGTGTTTCAATAGACAAGGATTGCCCCTTTTATATTTACACCTCTGAAGTCCTCGATGATCTTTTGTTGATCATGTCGTTAGACAAAAGATCGTCACATTACTAAAGATTAATCCACAAACAACAGACAAAGAAAAATGATTATGCCCCCATCATAGCATCTCTAGCTTTTGGCATCCTCGAGTAGCATAGAAAGACATAATAACAAAAATCAAGACTCTATAACTTAACTTGTTCACAAAACATTCTTCCATTAGATGTGCTTTCTTTCCATAGCATAGATAAAATCATTTTAATTGTTTTAGTCCTTGTTTGTTTTGCTTGGGATAGGTTGATGTTTTGCATCAAGATTTATGTCTGGAAGCGTGCTTTGAACAAAGACGAAGAAAATAGGCCCTAAGGGATTTACCTAGTGCCGCGGGGATGCATTGCTAAATGGCCTTGCCTACGTGACGACGCAGAGGCAACGTAGTTTGGGGTGAACTTGGTGGACCTAAGACCTAGGTGATGGGCAAAGGTGCAGATGCAGACAGACCAACGGATGAGTGGAAAGGGGTATGAAAAAGGAGTAGGAAGGAGTGAATGGGAAGCCTCGGGGGTGCATCGATACAAGATGGCCTTGCCTACGTGACAGCTCAGAGGCGACGTAGTTTGACAACCGTTCAATGCATTGACCTAAGACAGATGACATGATGGACACAAGTCTGGATGGGCAGTCTAATAGAAGAAAGTGATAAGGATGAGCTAACAAAAAGACATGGTAGGGACATAGATGTGATCAGGTGGATTCTTTGTAGGAGGTAAGAATGAGGAACAAGGTTGAAAAAAATGGAGAAGGCGGTTCATCACAAGGAGCACCTATTTACCAGGTTTTCACCACTTGCTTTTATTTTGCACAAAAGATAAAAGTACACATGATGCTTGTTTATTGGGTTTTCACCATGGTACCTATCTAAAGGCGTCTATTTTCCAGGTTTTCACCAAAGGATGGTTTTTTTTGTCATTTTTCCAATTTTTTGATTTTTTTTTATTTTTTCCATTTTTTTTAATTTTTTTGCTATTTTTTGACTCCCTTGCATTGGGGTTTAAGTGTAGAACTTGCGAAGATGCATGCTGTTGATGGGATCAAAAAATAGTTCACCTTCTGATGTAGCCAATTGATAAGCACCTGACCCATAGGTGGTGATGATGACATAGGGACCAAGCCAGTTGGGTTCAAACTTACCTTTCTTTTCATGATCCTGCTTATTCCTGGGATTTTCTTTAAGCACTAGATCACCAACATTTAATACCCTGGGATGGACTCTGTGGTTGTAACTTTGGGACTTCCTTTGTTGATAAGCTTTTAGATGGTTAAAGGCATGTTGCCTTCTCTCTTCCAGTAGCTCTAGCTCTTGAAGTTTGGATACTCAGTACTCTTCATCTGTTATGAGGCCTTTTAACGATACTCGCAAGGATGGGATCTTGACTTCAAGGGGAAAGATAGCTTCAGATCAATAGACCAAGGAGTATGGTATTGCACCTGTGGGTGTGTAGATACTTGTGTGGTAGGCCCACAGCGTAGGATTCAATTGGACATGCCAATCATGAACAACATCATTGACAATCTTTTTTAGGATTTTTAAGATGGTTTTATTTGATGCCTCCGCCTGGCTATTTCCTTGGGGGTAATACAGGGTGGAAAAGCGGTGTTGGATATGGAATTTGTCACACAGTTCTTTGACATCTTGGTTTTTGAATGGTTGCCCATTATCAGTGATAATGGATAAAGGGATACCATAGCAGCAAATGATGTAGTTTAGGATAAAAGAGGCAATTTGTTTGCCTGTGACATTGGCGAGGGGTACGGCTTCAATTCACTTCGTAAAGTACTCAGTGGGGATGATTTTGAATTTATGCCCATTGGATGATGGAGGGTGTATCTTTCCCACTAAGTCGAGTCCCCATTGATAGAAAGGCCAAGGAGTCATTAAAGGTTGCAGCTCCTGTACTGGTGCATGTATCAGGTTCCCATGGATTTGGCACTTCTTGTACTTCTTGACAAAATGATAGGAATCTTTTTCCATAGTTGGCCAGTAGTATCCCATGTGTATGAGTTTCTTGGTTAGGGTAGGATCACTAGAGTGGGTCTCGCATATATCGTCGTGCACTTCGCTCAGGTCGGTTTGATATTCCTCACTATCAAGACACCTAAGGAGAGTACCATCGAGACCTCATCGATATAGGGTATTGGTGATAATGGCATACTGAGATGCTTGGCAAATGAAGGTTCACTTTTAGTTATTGGAGAGATCATGTGGGAGGGTATTCTCTTTAAGATAGGCAAATATTTTTCTATATAGGGGAGAATCAGATCCTACAATGCGGCAAATGATGTGGGATTCAGGAGTGTCATATGTAGGATGGGACACTGTCTCTACCAAGAACTCATAACATGATTGGTTGTTTGGAATATTGAGGAGAGATGCAATCATTGCCATGGCATTTGCTTCTTTGTTCTCTATCCTTGGTATCTACTCAAAAGAGATCTCAATAAAGTACTCTTTGAAGTCATCCACCATTCACTTGTATGCTATTAACTTCTCATCCTTTGTTTGGTAGTCATTGTTCACTTGGTTGATAACTAACTGTGAGTCACCATATACCTAAAGTTTTGTGATGTTCCATTCGACTGCCAGCTTGATGTCAATGACTAGGGCTTCATACTTTGCCACATTGTTAATACAAGGAAAGAGTAGTCTGTATGATTTTGGAATGGTGTTTCCATGAGGTGTGATCAACAAGATGCCTACCCTCAATGCATGCTGAGTATAGGAGCCATCAAAGTATAGTTTCTAGGTTGTTGTTGTTGTTATGTGAAAGATGGAGTCATCTAGAAATTCAAAGTTCAAAGGATTATCATCTATTAAAGGTACCTCTACCAGCTGATCTACAAGTACTTGACCCTTTATTGCATGCCTATCTACATATTCGATGTCAAACTCATTGAGTAGCATGACCTATTTGGACAATCGACCTATAAGGGCAGCTTTGTTGAGCAAATACTTTAGTGGATCAATTTTTTCTACTAGCTTGACGGAATGTGATAGCATCTAATGTCTCCATATTTGTGAAGCGAAGACCACAATGAGGCATGCTCTTTCAATTGGTGTGTATTGTATCTCATAACCAACCAGTGTTCTACTGATGTAATAAATCGCTTGTTCCTTCCCTTCATGATTTTACTATGCAAGGAGAGCTCCCAGAGCTGTTGGTGTGGCAGACATATATAGTAGCAAAGGTTTATCTTGGATGGGTGGCATCAATACCGGTGGTTTCATGAGATACTATTTCAACTATTGAAATGCCTATTTACACGAATCATTCCATTTGAAGGGAATGTTCTTATGTAGGAGATGCATGAATGGGTGACACTTGTCTACCAGTTGAGAAATGAACCTTCTGATAGATTGTAGTTTACCTTGTAAAGACCTTAGTTGACTGATATTTTTGGGTGGTGGCATTTCCATGATAGCCTTCACCTTAGATGGGTCTAATTCAATTCCATTTACAGATACAATGTATCCTAGAAGCTTGCCAGATGTGACTCTGAATACACATTTCTTTGGGTTGAGGCGCACATTGAACTGCTCCAATCTTATGAAGATTTTGTCTAGTGTTGCTAGGTATCCTCTTGTGAGTGATTTGGCCAATATGTCATCCACATAATCTTCCATTATGGTGTGCATCATGTCGTGAAAGTGTAATGAAATAACTTACACAATGGAAGAAGATGATATGAAATATTCTACAAATACTTGATAATAACTGAGAATAATAGGCCACTTCGAGGGGGCAACCTCCAAATATCTCCAATGAGAACACACTTCACAATATGATGATGAAATAAGATTCACATCCTCCTATATATATGTAATTATGCTTAGGATGAATAGACACACCCCTATATAACACCTAGTCTGACCCATCTAACTAAATAATTATATAATAATGATAACATGACTTAATTAGGAGTTAAGATAGCCACAAGCCAACTATTCATAACCCCATGTACACCAATATTAATGGCATAGCATGCCCCCCCTTTCAAAGAAGCATTGTCCTCAATGCTAATCAAGTGTGGATTTTTTTGAATGAACTTCTCGTCCTCCCATGTGGCCTCTTCAACTAGTAAATTCTTCCATTGGATGAGATACTCAGTGAGGGTTCTATTCCTTAGCTTCTTTGTGTGTGTTTGAAGAATGCACTTTGGTTCCAAAATGATTCTTCCTTCCTCATTGAGCTCTCGTAGTACTATTTGAGTAGGAATATTATGCCCAATTACCTTCTTCAAACAAGAAACATGAAAAACTAGATGTATCTTTGTTGTTGGTGGCAACCCTAGCTTGTAGGCAACACTACCAATCTTTTGCATGATTTGGTATGGCCCATAATATCTTGGAGACAACTTATTATTCTTTTTTTGTTGCTTTAGTGAGATTTATTTATAAGGCTGCAATCTCAAGAAGACCCAATCCCCAACTTCAAAATTTTTTTCACTACGATGTTGGTCTACCTATTGTTTCATCCGATTTAGTGCCATAGCTAAATTCTCCTTGAGTCCTGAAAGTACCTATTGTTGATGAAGCAAGTGGTCCTCTACTACCTGAACTCTTGGTGACACCTTTAATGATGATGTGATGGAAGGAGGATGATATCCATAAAGTGCCAAAAATGGAGACATTTTTGATGAGCTGTGGATGTTATGAAGAACTATGAGCCAATTGAGTACCCAAACATGAGAATAAATATTTTCAAAAGTGACTAGTAAAGATAGGATCACGATCACTGACAATAACCTTAGGTGTACCATGTAGCTTTTGGATATTCTCCAAAAAAACTTTTTCCACTGCACTTGCTATAAAAGGATGTGATAATGCAATGAAATGTGCATATTTAGTGAGGCGATCAACTACTACCATGATGACATTATGACCTTTAGATTTGGGAAGCCCTATGATGAAGTCCATGGATACCTCTTCCCAACACTAACTAGGAATAGATAAGGGCTACAAGAGACCTGGTGTCTTAATTGTCTCCCCCTTATTTCTCTAACAAACCAAACATTTAGCTACAAATTTTTGAACATCACCTTTTAGCCCTTCCCAAAAAAAATCTTGCTTGAGCCAATGATATGTCTTCAAAAATCCTGAATGACCACCAACTAGGGACTCATGTAGCTATATGAGAATCTTGTGTTTAAGAGTGGAATTCTTGCAAAGATACAAGTGCTCTTTATACCAAAGGATATCGCCCTTCAAACAAAACTTATCTAAACTACTAGGATCACTTTTTAATTGTTGGATGAGATTACTTGTCGCAACATCATTTTGCCACTCTGCTTTGGCTTCTTCCACCCAATTTTCTTGTAATATTGAGAGGGCACACAATAAGGCTTCATCTTTCTCATCCTTCCTAGAAAGTGCATCGGCCACAATATTTTCCTTCCCTTTCTTATATAAAATCTCAAAGTCATATCCCAACATATTAGTGACCCATTTTTGTTGCTCTTTAGAGGATAATCTTTGTTCCAAAAAATATTTTAGGCTATCATGATCTATCTTAACCTTGAAGTGTCGACCCATTAGATAAGGCCTCCATTGTTTAATTGCGTGAAGGATTGCTAGCATTTCCTTCTCATAAATAGGTTTGAGCTAATTCTTACCCTTTAATTGATGACTCTCAAAAGCAATTAGTCAACCTTCTTGCATGAGAATTGCTCCTATCCCATTTCTAGAAGCATCACATTCCACAATGAATTCCTTGGTGAAGTCCAGAGTGGCAAGCACTAGAGTTGTACACATAGCCTCCTTCAATTACTCAAATACTACATTAGCGGACTCATTCCAATGAAAATAATCCTTCTTCAATAGAGTGGTGAGGGGTGCTGCTATATGACCATAATTCTTCACAAATCTTCTATAGTACCCTATCAATCCCAAGAAACCCCTCAGTTTCTTAATGGTTTTTGGAATAGGCCATTCCATGATAGCCTTAATTTTGTTAGGGTCCACATTTACTCCTTCATGTGAAACTATGTGTCCCAAATACTCCACCTCCTTAAGACTAAATGCACACTTGGATGGCTTAGCATAGAGTTGATGATCTTTGAGTAATTATAATACTTGATCTACATGTTGTAAATGTTCTTCCCAAGTCTTCCTATAAATCAATATATCATCAAAGAACTCTAACACAAACTTTCTCAAGAACTTCTTAAAAATAGAATTCATCAAACTTTGGAATGTAGATGGTGCATTGGTAAGACCGAATGGCATCACCAAAAATTCATAATGACCCTCATGAGTTTGAAATGATGTCTTACAAATATCTTCCTCCTTAATCCAAATTTGGTGATAACTAGATCTAAGATCTAACTTGGTAAAATACATAGCTCCATTCAATTCATCTAGCAAATCATCAATGACTGGAAGAGGAAACTTATCTTTAATGGTGTAGATGTTGAGCACTCTATAATCTGGACACATGCGCCAAGTTTCATCCTTCTTACACACCATCACCATAGGTGAGGAGTAAGCACTTTGGCTATGCCTGATAATTCCTGCCTCTAGCATCTCCTCAACAATTTTTTCTATCACTTTTTTGTATGTGTGGGTACCTATAAGGCCTGATGTTTGGTGGTTGGCTCCCTAGAACTAGTTGTATGGCATGATCATGATCCCTCTTAGGAGGAATTCCTTTAGGCATATCTCCAAGAACCACTAAGTGATGATCAATTATTGCTTGTAAATCTAGATGAGTAGGAGCATTAGATTGAGAGACTTCTAATGAACATAGCTGGGCCACAAATCCATCCACTCCTTTCTTAAGTAAATTTTACATTTGATTAGAGCTTACCATCTATGGGGATTTTGCCATCAACCCCCTTAGCTCCACTACCTTTCCTTCTGATTGAAATCTCATGAATAGTTCTTGGAAGTTCATCTCAATTGTTCCCAATGTAGTAAGCCATTGTACTCCCAAAACAATATCTTTTGGGCCCATGGATATCACATACATTGGGGTATCAAGTTGATAATCTCTCATGGATAATTTAATGCTATGACACTTCCTCGAACAACTAACTGTACCACCATCTACAATCAAAACCTGAAACTCTAGGGCTGGATATATAAAACAATTTAGATGAGTTGCCAACTTTTTGTTGATGAAATTATGAGTACTACCTGAGTCGATCAACACTGTTACTTTTTGCTTCTTTAGGAAACCCAATACCTTGAGAGTTTGTGGTTCACTAAAACCTGAAAGTGCATGACAAGAAATGATTGGTTGAGAATCATGTGATTCCTCACTTGACTCCCTATCCTCCTCTAATATGGGTTCCTCCTCTTCTTCCTCACTTGGACCTTCAATATAGAATAATTTCTTTTCACTACATTTATGTCCTCGACTGTATTTGCTATCACAATTGAAACACAACCCTTTTGCTCTTTTCTCCTCAATTTGCTGTGGAGTCAACCTAGTAGGTTGAGGAAGAAAAGGAGTTGAATATCCTTTCTCTCTTATCACATTAGCCCCTTACTTCCTAGGAATCAAATACTTCTCCTCTACCCTACATTCCAAGATAAAAGACGCATTTACTGAGTTAGAACTAAACATGTGTACCTCATGTTGAATGTGATCCTTGAGACCACCCAAGAATAAATCATTCAAGTTCTCCTCTATAATTGTATCCACTCTTAAGGATAAATTTTGGAATTTCTGAATATAATCCTTAACTGATCTTATTTGTTGAAGTTTAGCAAGATGGCTGAAGAAGTTGTCTGTCACACTATTGCTATATTGTGCTTGGAGTTCTTAGGTAAAAATTGACCATGAGACGGTGAGACCCTTTTTCCTCCGATGAGTACAAATCCAATGATACCAAATTAATTGATCTGGTTCTAGATATAGGGAAGCCATCGTGATCTTTTGTCTATATGGGATTTGATGTACTTCAAAAAAAATCTCCATTTGGTTTATCCATGTTAGAGGATCCTTGCCATCAAACTTGCACATATCCACCTTTGGAAACAAATTCCTAGATCCCACAGGAGTATTAAAATTTGTGTCAATATTAGTTGACTTAAAGGTTTCACCTTGGTTGCTTGAGAACTCCTTTCTTGGTTCATTCATATAGGGACTTAACATGCTTCGTATATCTGATATATCTCCTCTTAGGTCACACATATCCCTCTTAATTGAGGAAACCTCTTCTTTGACCTTACTTATTTCCTCATTAGGATTACTATCCTCTATTGTTTCCTCATCCTTATCAGAGGATTTCCCCAGTGTGGTAACATTCTTTTTGCCTCATGTTGTAGGCCCCGTCATGATGGAAACCAATATTTTTAAAATATATCACACAAATGAAATGCAAATTCTGTGAAATTTTTACTATAACTTACTAGGGACAAGATACCACTTACCCAGAAAAAACTCTAAAAAATTAGCAGATTTGTAGCCTTAAGAGTGAATTTATTGGAAACCCTAATTGCAATAACTTACTTATTTTTACTTCAATTTCTCCAATATTTGGACTATAGGCTCCTCTATTATGTATTCAAAAACCCAATAAAAATTAGGCTCCAATTTGGCAGGATGTGAGAGATACGTAGATCCCAAATAAATTGTGTAGAAATTGTAATTCTATAATAATTCGCTCAAAAATGCTCCAATTCCTCTGAAATATAGATTGTAGCTTCTTTAATATGGTCTTCAAAAATTGTTTAAAAATATTTAAAAAATTCACTAAAATCTTAAAGTTATGCTCTTCCCAAAATTACCTCCAATATTGAGAAAAAACCTTGCCTCTACAGTGCCAAGATCATGCTCTGATATCACTTGTAATGAAATAACTTACACAATGGAAGAAGATGATATGAAATATTCTACAAATACTTGATAATAATTGAGAATAATAGGCCACTTCAAGGGGGAAACCTCCAAATATATCCAATGAGAACACACTTCACAGTATGATGATGAAATAAGACTCACATCCTCCTATATATACCTAATTATGCTTAGGATGAATAGACACACCCCTATATAACACCTAGTCCAACCTATCTAACTAAATAATAATATAATAATGATAAAATGACTTAATTAGGAGTTAAGATAGCCACAAGCTGACTATTCATAACCCTATGTACACCAATATTAAGGGTGTAGCAGAAAGATTGTGGTCATAGCTCTCTGATATGTTGCCCCTACATTTTTCAATCCAAATGGCATGACACACCAATAATAGGTGCCCCATGGGCATGTGAATGCAGTCTTATGTTGGTCCTCAGGTGCAATTTTGATCTAGTTGTATCCTGAGAAACCATCCATTAGTGACAACATAGAGTGTCTTGCCACGAGATCTACAATGATGTCTATGTTTGGCAGAGGGAAGTCATCTTTTGGGAAAGCTTTATTTAGGTCTCTGAAGTCATTACATAGTCGAACTCTCCCATCTAGTTTGGTGATAGGTATAATATTGTAAATCCACTTAGGATAGTCTATGGGTCTGAAGAACCCAACATCTAGCAATTTCTTCAGTTCTTCTTTTACCATGAGGGCAACCTGCGGGTGCATCTTTCTGAGTTTCTGCTTAACGGGTTTAGCTCCTAGAGCTAAGGACAAGTGATACATTATGAGATTCAGATCCAATCCTGGCATGTCCGCATATGACCAAGAAAAGTTTATTTGTTTCCTTTTGAAGAATTCAGTGAACTCTGGTTTTTCCTGTGTAGTTAAAGATTGTGCCATATGGATCATCCTCGGATTATCACTCGTGCTAACGTTGATCTACTCTGCTAGTTCTATCAAAATTGATGATCTCTCTTGATGTGTTAGATTGGGGAGAGGGTCAAGCCTTTCATCCTTCAGTTCCTTAGAGAGGTTTTCACTGTTGGATATGTCTTTCATAGTTTTACTATTTTCATGATCTAACGCTGCCGCAGATTGGTTTTCATCATTAGATATTTCTTTCATTTTTTACATTTTTGAGACTGAAAGGCTTGGTACTCTCTCCAAAATAGGCCTTGTCATTGAGTTCTATGGCATAGCCAGCTCTATGATCCCCTGCGGGTATTTGTTCCCTAATCTCTAGAAAGTCTATGATGGCTTCATTGTTTTGAAAGGTATCGAGCTTAGGGGTAGTATCTTGTAAGTTCCAATCTACGAGTTCTAGATATACCAGTGGTAGGGGGTCATTGGGTTGGTCTGGTTCGAGGACATTGATGGTCAAGATGGAGGAGTTAAGGTGGTCATTATAAGCATTGACAATGCTTGCAATGGTACTCTCCATTAGTTGATCTATCAAGTTTGGTATCATTCTTTCCTCAGGAATTTCACTATCATTATTATGCGGGTCGAACTCTAAAGGTCTAACCCTTGGGCTTTGTCCCTCATTAGTTGCATGGGTAGGGACATACTCATGGACCACATCAATATCTTTTTCATCACAAGATAGTTTAGAGAGACTATCCCATTCATACTCATTGGAGTCTGTCTCACTCGATTCTTGTAGTCAGTGAATTTGATCCACAAAATTAGTAGCAGATGTTTCTAGTTGCTTGCCTTTATGCTTATCTATTCTATTGGTTTTTGCTTTCTTGGTGTAACCTAGCCCTGTAGTGCCTCGGACTGTTAAGGTATGAGGTTGGATAGGTTCAGAGATACCTTCCTTTCTTAATCCGATGGGACCATGACCTTCATACCCCATTCTTTGTAGCATTGACAATCCTTGGCCATGCAGTTCAGTTTGTATCATGGAGTGATGGTCTTGTTGCGTGGATACACTGTCTTCATCTTTATATAACCATTGTAGGATGTCCTATTCATCACTCTCATCTTCAACTTCCCCATTTGACGAATGGACCTTTAGTAGTTGCTATTTCTTTAGGTTTGCTCATGGAAGGATTTCCATAGGATCTGGGAGAGATAGGGAGTTGCGATAAACAAAAGGATTGTGTAATCGTGTACTCCCCTAGGCCCTTATCTTTGACTTTAAAGTTAGCTTGGGGTGCCTTCAATGTTGAAGGGAGTGAAGTTGGGTCGACATGGGATGAACATGGAGTAGAGGCACGGTTATGGGGAATCACAACTTCAGGTTTAGATTGCATGGTGTTACAGTACTAAAATGGGTTAGAATCACCTTGGATGGTGATTTCTTGAGCTTCAAAGGGGAATTTTATACATTGGTGATAGGTTGAAGGTACTGCCTTCATAGCATGTATCCAAGGTCTCCCTAGGAGAATTTTATACGCAAGCTCCATATCAAGGACTTGACACATGACATCCTTTACTATAGGTCCCACTCTGATAGGTAAGACAACCAATCCCTTTGAAGTTCTTTTGTCATCATCATAAGCTTTGATGGTGATTTTCCTTTTTGGATCGATAGCATTCTCTAAAAACCCCAATGTAAGGATTAGCTTTAAAGTGCAAATATTTAAACCGGCCCCTCCATCGATTAGAACCCTGTTGATTTTTTGTTTGTGGATGAAGGCTTCAATGTGGAGAGAGGCATTATGAGGTTGAGTGTGGGACATATCATCCTTTTCAGTGAATGATAGGGAGTGAGGTGTGGTAATGTGACCTACCATGGTCTAGAACTTCTCTTCAGCAAGGTTTGTTAGAACAGTGGCTTTAGAAAGAGCTTGGTCTAGTATGGCTTTGTGAGATGGGGACAAGATTAAGAGTTCCAAGATGGAGATATGTGCAGGTGTTTTGTGAAGTTGATCCAGGACACTATACTGATTTGATGAAGAGGATGGCTTGGATGGGACCCCCTTAAGAGTAACCTTTCCACTACGAGTGGTCACATTACAATCAAGAGTGTTACTTAGGGTATTGGCATGTGAATCACTTTCTGAAATGTGGTTAACCACATAGTCAAATGCCACTTTTGTATAATTGGCATTATTAGTGCCATTGTTGTTTTGTCTTGAAGCCCCTCTCTACTCATGATTGGGAAGTGGATCTTTGAATGCCAAATGATCATCATTAGAGGCATGTCCATCAAGTGACACCTTTTTCTGGTCCAACAAGTCTTGAATGGTATGTTTGAGTGCTATACAATCCTTGGTCTTGTGTCCCTTGTTTCGATGAAATTTGTAGAAGTCGTCATTCCACCAAGGAGGTTTGACCTTTGGTTCGTAATCCCGTGCTACCAGAAGCATTATGAGTTGATTTTCTAGAAGCTTCCATAGGTTGGTTTCCAATGATTCTCCCAAAGGTGTGAATTTGCTCCTAGGTTGATAGTTTGTGAACTGTGATTTAGTGTTTTGTAGTTTGTTTTGCTAAGGGTTGTTTTGTGGGCTTGTTAAAGTAAAAATTGGTTGTTTTGGTGCCACATTTTTTGCATCCACTACCCCATCATTTACAACATTTTTGTTCTTGGTCCAAAAGCATGGCTTGTCCATGTTGGTATTTGTACTTGGAGTGTCCTTGTATAGTTTGATTTGTCCTTTCACTACCAACGCCTTTTCAATGATCAAGCCCATCTCAATGACTTTACTAAAGGAAGAAGGGCATTGTATCTGGATTTGGTAGTTGAGGTTAGCATGGAGGTTATGAATGAACATTTCCAGCATTTGTTTTTCAGGTGTTTGGTGTGGACATTTGCTTGCCAATTGTCTCAATCTTTGTAAGAATGTGGCGAATGAATCTCCACCCTCTTGCTTGGTGTTACAAAGATCTAAAATTGAGATGTCATGCTCAATATTGTAGGAGAAGTGTAGGATGAACTTGTCCTCTAGTTCATTGAATGTTTGGATGCCAAGGGGTATTCTAGAGAACCACTCTAATGCTTGTCCTCCCAAGCTCCTTGGAAAACGCTGCATGAGGTATGTGTCATTGTGAGTGACTTCTATGTGTCCTGCACTAAACTCTCTAATGTGGTCTCTTAGATCACCTTTTCCTTGATATTTGTCAAATTTAGGTACCTCAAATTTAGAGGGAAAAGGTATCATGACCAAAGTTCTATCAAAAGGATATGGTGAAATATCCTCTAGAGAATAGTGTTTCTTTGATGTACCACTTTGCATGTCTGTGAACCATTGTTGTAAGTCTTGGATTTGTTGTGTTAATAAGCCTATAAAGTTGGTAGAGTCAATGGTTGCCTTTACTTTGTCTATGGTTCTCTCTTCTCATGCACTATCCTCAGGGATTCTTTTATCTTTAGTTTCCTTTAATGTGTTGATGTCAAAGTCCTTGGGGAGTTTTGCTCCTTGGCTTGCTAGGTAAAGAAAGAATCTAGTAGGGTCTTGGGTGAGAACCTTATCCATCAGGCATTGGAACTTTTGATCTTGTTGAGTTTGTAGAAGCTCTTCATAGGAAATCTCCTCATCACTGTCATGAGGGGATGAGACAACTTTTTCAGAGGTGCCTACCGTTTCAAATTGTTTTTGGTATTGGGATCTTGTTAGGACCATGCAATGTGAATTTGGATGGGGTGATGTTGAAGGGAAAACTTGTAGTGGTGAGATTTGAATGAGGGTTTCCTTAGACCAATGATATCAAACAAGGTGGGAGATGCAAAAATGGTAGCTGAAGTAAGGATGTTTGGAATCTGATTACTTGATGTTGACTAGTCTTACACAAGCCCCTAGTGAAGTTCTGAATGATGATAGCTCCTTGATCATGGAGACTTACTAGGTTTGTTTGAGGTTGAATTAATCTTAGAATTTCTTTGTCCTAACTTAGTTTTGATACTAGGTTTTGATTTTGGGAATTTTTACGAACTGCTATGGAAGTGGAAGAAGTGTTTGTACGGTAAAAACTGATCTCAAAAATTGGAATACAGATGAAATGGGTACTCAGAAGTGTTGAAAGGTTTCTCTTGAAAGATAGGGAAAGACTCACTGTCATAGATGTGCAGCTATATATGTGCTGAAATAGATAGTACATGCACAATAGGTCGAGTTAAATGCATAGGTCTGGTTAAATTCAAAAGCGTAGTAATAGACGGTAGATATGCAGTAGGTCGCAGTGTAAGTGCATAAAGTCAAAATAGATGTATAGTTTTGTAGGGTAAATGCACAAATTTGGTTTTCTGAATGTTTTTGTAAAGTTTTTCAACACATTTTCTAGTTTTTTTTGGTTTGTAGGTTGGTCTTTTGATCTGATTTTATCAATTATTAGCAAGAAGACACAACAAACACATAAAATGATTTCATAGTTTTTAAATTTTTTTGAAAATTTTAGACTCTTTTTGAGACAAAAAAAAGTACAATCCTAGGCTGGCAAAGACAATATTTGTCAGATCCCCTAGTTGTGCATATTCAAAGCAGATAGCTTCAGGATCTTGGTAGCACAAGCTCCTCTCTACAACACACACTTCTCATGCATACCAAGATCCAGGTTTCCCAAGGCTCATAGCCCCACTAAACCTTAGGATTGTCCCTGCTATCTCTATTATGAACCACATGAATCAAGGCAACTTTAAAGGTCCCACCTTTTGCGCCAACAAATAGAAGGATTTTGGGCCACTAAAACAAAGGATATGTAATGAGGGCAGCCATTCGAGTGGTTATACATGCGGCAACACTACTCTCCATTGTGGAGTCTCCCAGCCTACAAGGGTTACGCCTTGGAGCATTTTGGGGGAGGTTGGCTATTGGTATAACACAACTTCACTCATTGTTTGAAGCTTTTGCTCCAAACACAATTTATTTAGAGTGGCTTGGCAGGGCTTGGCTTTAGCCTGTTATCACTTAGGGTCATTCCTTATTGGACAGATGGGTATCCAAGAGAAGGCCCCTCTAAAGGTTCAACACATGCGAAATGACATGTCTGGCATTCTAATCACCCAAGATAGGGGAGAGCATATGCCTAATGTCATTCCAAAAACACAAAAGACAGTAGTTCTTTCCACCTATTTAAAATGAAAAAAACTAGATGCACTATACTACTTGGGCACACACACAATTGTTAACTTTGAAGTGATTAACAAGATAGCAATGGTTCAACTTTAGAAAGATAGCAATGTGTTTAACCTTGAAAGATAGCAATATAGCAATGATCCAATGATATGCAAGATAGCAATGATTTAGTTACAAACCTCCTAATTAGAACTATGTGAGATTTGTATGAACATCATTTTACTTTCCCCTCTAATTAAATCTATGATGAGATAATAGATGTAGCTAAATGACTAAACCAGCTCCTATCTCTGCAAGTACATGAGAAAAATAGTCCTGCAAAACAAGCGTTAGAGTTAGCAGAAACCACAAGCAATACTCGAAAATCCTTATTTAGGACAAATGCGCAGCTTCAGAGACTAAATGCGTGGAAACAGTGCTCAGAAGTGCAGGAATTATGGAAGTGTAGAAACAGAGGTTATAAGTGCAGAATAGAAGAGTAAATGCGCAAGAATATCATGTGCCGTAAGAAATGGCATATGCACAGCTTTTGTGGTCAGATGCGCAGGAATATCACATGCACTGAAATAGGTGGTAGATGCACAGCTTCTAATGATGGATGCACCAAGGGATAGTATGCATGGAAAGATAGCTCAGATGCACGTCGAGATTGCTCAGATGCGCAGAATGAACCTGTATGGAACCTGTCACTCAAAAACTTAATTTTGGATTAGATTTGGGGCAAGAGCCCCATGGTGGGTGCCAGAAATGTTATCAAAAATTGTTATTAACAACATAAAACCATTAATAAACCAATGAACATCAATAGAAATTTGCAAATAACAAGATTGAACAATAAAGCACAAACCTCACAAACCTTGTTATCCTACGAATTCCATTGTTCGCCTAGTCTCGATCGATCTTTGTGTGATGAAAGGAGCCCTCAGGAAGTGCACTTCCTTGCTTCGTTCTTCAAGATGGTGATGGAGAAATGGTTGTGATACTGTATTGCAATGAAGATGAGCTTCAAATGCAATGAGGATGATCTCAAGCAAAATGGATATGGGGGATGCCAAAGGTGTGCTGGTAATTCGACAGAGTAATATTACTTAAAGCTTGGATGATAGAAAGAGAAGAATAGGGCTATATTTATAGACTTATGAGAGAGAAGATCAACAGTGTAGAAGAAATAAGAAGATCAATGGTGCAGAAGATTTGAGTGAATGTGCGCGAATAGAAAGAAGACAAGTGTTAAAGAAAATCTATTTTGTTTGAGTTAACTGCTTTCATGACAAAGATAAGATTTGCTTTCACAAATTAGAATGATTTATTCTAATTTAAGAGTTGTTTGATAAAAACAAGATTGTTTTGAATCAATTAACTCAACGTTTTGCTTTTGCATGATTTGAGAGAAATTAAATAATAAATTATTTAATTTTGTGTGCATGAAGAAGAAGATTTATTTTTAGAAGATTTAGAAGATTGTTTTGAGGAATTAGAAGATAAGAAAGAAAATTAAATAAATAAATTTATTTAATTGTGGAATTAGAAGATAAGAAAGCAAATTAAATAAATAAATTTATTTAATTGAGGAATTAGAAGATAAGAAAGGAAATTAAATAAATAAATTTATTTAATTGAGGAATTAGAAGATAAGAAAGCAAATTAAATAAATAAATTTATTTAATTGAGGAATTAGAAGATAAGAAAGAAAATTAATTAAATAAATTTATTTAATTAAGGAATTAGAAGAATAAATAAAATATTTTATTATATTTTATTTTTAGAGATTTGAGAGAATTTTAAATAAATTTGCATGATTTATTTAAATTTGGAGGAATAAATGACTTAATTAAATAATTAAGAATTATTTAATTGTTTGGAAGAATTTAAATTAAATAAAGGATTTTATTTAATTTTGACTTTAGAAGAGGTAATTAAGTAATTTGATATTTAATTAACTTTAGAGAAATATGAATCAAATAAATAAATTTGTTTATTTATTTATTGATAGAGGAATTAGATGGAATAAATATTAAGAATATTTATTTAGACAAAGTCGTGTCATTTTTCGGTGTATATAGGATACTATACCAGAGATAGACAATACAAAGAATACCTAGTCAAGTGGAAAGGAAGACCAAAAGAAGACTCATCATGGATTTCTCAGGCTGAGATAGACCACCTTGGTTTTCCTCTAGCCCCAGCAAAGTGATGGACTCACTTTTCCAACAACCTTAGGTGTCTGATGTAGGAGCATCCCAGGTTTCAAAGCAATATTGCATCAACCAAAAACATTTACATTCTTTCTTTTCTTTTATTTTCAGTTTAGTTCAGTAAGTGCAGTTTTCAACATTTGGTACCATATTTCACATCTTCATTTCAAAGCTTGTAGAGTAGTACTTAGCATCTACATATCATCATCTACATCATTTCCAAATTTTAGGTCATTTTTATTTGTCTGCTAAATGTTATCACTATCAGAAGATCATCAGTTTTCACAGAATAGAGAATTCAAAATTTTATTTAAAGGAGAAGGTTGCAGAGCTCTTTTGTGACTTGTGGAGCTAAATGGAACATCATACATAATGCATATTGATTAGATAGACCTTCCTTGAGGTCCGCACCAAGTTTCATGCATTTGCGGAGCAATACCAAATGTTTAAGGCTGACCTACTTGTTTCTACACATTACATCCTTCTTTAGATTTTGTAACCTCTTGTGGTTGACGCAGAGGATTTCATGAGCTTGAAGATGATATATATAGATCTCTAAGATGTATTAGGAAATCAATAGTCCTATGATATGATTTAGATAGTTTTAAAAGTGTAAAGGGTGGAATTTTGGATAATTGATTTTTGATAGTTTTATGTATATCCTACTTTCACCCTAATACATTCAACGACTTTGGGTCGAGTGGCAATGCACTATCAGGCCCTTGATCACTTAGGAATGTAGGGAAACTTAGATTTGTATCATTTGATTGTCAATTATGCTCAATTATATATCAAAACCCTAATTATGCAAATACGGAAGCAAATGAACAAATTATTGAAAATGCTATGATAGGAAGATGTAAAATGATAGATAAATGTGCATCTATTTTCAAAGTTTGGGAAGTAGAACAGTCATGGACTAATGATTAGGCACCCTAGTCTAGTGCCCTGGTTTTTTTAGGATCTAGAACTTGATCTGCAACTTGTTCTTGTTGTCACAGAGATTTTTCTATCATGGAATCCAGAGGACTAATGAGTGGGCACCCGAGTCTAGGGCCCTATTTTCAACTCTGATCTACAAAATCTAAGACTTTGCAACACTCTCCTGCAACTCCACATTTCCTGCTTCTTCAACTTGTAACCTGCAATCATGAAAAAATGGCGAGGGGGTTGTGGTGTTTAGAGGCTTGTCTCAGTCAAGCCCTGGAGAGACATTCAAGCCTTCCAAACACCTTTGTCAGATAGAGAGTGCATGCCCTTATGAGGCAGAGGCAAAAAACTAGATAATAAATGCTTGAAAACACCAATGATGTCACCTTGTAGTGAAGATCTCATTGAAGGAAGAATCTCTTCATGCTATGAGAAGATGGATGCTCAAATCTTCAAATACAAACACATAAACAAAACAATATCTTCTCTAACACACAATGAATGCCTTGAATCACCATCATGAAAGCTTGAGAATCACAATTGTATCTAATGTCCATCTAGTAATCCTCTCTAGTTTACAAATGAATGCCTAAACATGCTTATATATGCAACTACAAACACTCTGGCCAAGAATTTTGTAATTCAAACTTACCATGTCGTCATAGGACCTAAGTAACGGTCACAAGACAACACTTAAAATTTGGGCCTGACCCAAAATCGGACAGCACTAGGGCACGGGCGCCCAAGTCCTCCCTCCTTGTTTTAGTTAGGGATTAGTTCAAGGGATCCCCCTAGGTCCCATTTACCATGGTTCATTTCATCAGGATGTCAAAATATGATGCAAGATGTCCTAAATGGAGATGAAAGACCTGAGAGGTAAACCTTATGAGGGAAAAGCCCCCAAGGGGACATTTTCCAATGTTACATTTAGCCCCTACTTTAATGTATGTATAAACGTGAGGCCAATACATGCATTAAAGTATAGTCAGCAAACACAGCAAACACGCCAAGCATAGAGAAGACATGCCAAACACCTTGAAGACAATGACAGGTACACAAAACACGGAGAAAACAAAAGATGCACAGAAGACAGTTAATGCATGGAATACATGAATGGTTTCTTTTCTTTTCTTTTTTTCATATATATGAAATGTAGATGCAAGTACAAGGAAAGTAAACACACCTCCCACAATGCAGGAAACACTCATCCCATTGGTCTTTAGATTGCATATGGGGCAATAGACACACCAAAAAAAGCAAGCACACCAAACACACACACTTTGAAGACATGGAGAAAACATGAAAGAGAAGCAATAGAATGTTCCTATTTCTAGGCTCATCACCATCTCAGGCACACACTGATGATTGGGCTTCCCCACAACAATTGCCGAAGACACGCTTAAGGGTTGAGTTAGTCACATAACCATTCCCCACCTCCGCAGAGGACTTTTGAAAGTGACAAGATGGGCACTCTCCACAAGAGATACACCACCCTCACCTCCACGGAGGGCTTAAGATGATTGATTGATTGATTGATTAATTGATTGATTGCAAACAAACTCAGAGTGCAGGAGGGACTCATCGCCACTAGTCTTTAAACTGCACCTGAGGACAAGCACATTAGTAACATCTACAACAGATAGCTTACCTTATATATGCCCCCACCTTACGGTGGTTGATATCACACATCGATATCAAGCACGTTAAGGTAGGAAGAAAACACACAAGGGAACACAGACTTTCAAAAAACCCATGCCCCCAAGAGGTGACATGTACTTTACGATCACCAAATGTTCCCACAAACACATCCCTACAAGAAACATATTAGTGTCCACATAATCATGATAAACAACAACATCAATGCATATGATCAATCACACAAAGAACCAAGGTTATACTACAAATTCAGAGATCGAGGATAACTATGGGGCTATATCACAAAAATCTCAGAACCGAGTGTCACCAAGGCAATATTCAAAGACAAACAAAGTGCATGGAGCAAAAATATTGTTAAGGTTTTTAAGTGAGATAAAAACATCATCAAAATCACTATGTAGAAAGCAATGAGTCCTTCTACTAGCCAAGCGTTGGATAAGATATATAACCCCATCATCATATTAGGAACTAAGTCCAATTTTTGATTCTTGCTAAAGGAATGCTAGGTCCACATCAGTATGAATGTTTTTCCTCATCCGCCCGCTAGGTAGAAACACTAGAGGAAGGGAAACAATAAATAAGAGAGGAGAAACAAGTGTCTTAGGGATAGTCATGTAGGAGGGTGCCCCCAATTCACCAACCCCAATGCTATGTCTATAAGACACAACACACAACAATGAAATCAAAGAGAGAGGCAAGATAGAAGAATGATGATACAAATAGAAGGTCACAACAAAGTTGGTCTCTTGGTATCCCAAACCTTATAAGAGAATCAGGGGTCATCCCAGGAGGCCTAAACAACACATAACACATCACGGGGGAAACACATCACGAGAGATAAAGGGTAAGAAACACTTACATGTAGGATCTCAATCTTAAGAGCATACATATCTAGGATATCTGTCATGTTGATATTGCATTAACATTAAGTTTAGGACAATGGGAGGCTTTCTTTTCTTTAAAAGGATTATATCCAATGCCACTTGAGTAATGTCTTGAAGCAGATTCTATAGGTACTCAAATCCCTTGTTGATTTACTCCATATCCCTTACCTACATATTCACAATTGTTATAAAGGATTTTAAATCCTCGACCATAGAGGGATGCCATTTCTTTAGGGGATAGTGAAGCCTCATAGGTATCATAATTTGTAGTATAAGTGAGAGTGTTATCTTTATTTTCTACCAAGGGTACTTTAGGTTTCTTCGGTGCTTCAAAAGATTGCTTAGATGAGATTGATGGTACTTTTCATGTGTCAAGGCTACTAAATTTATATTCCCCTATACCACAAGGATTAAAATCTAATGAGCCCCAATCATCACCAAAGAGTGCATTCAATGGTTTTGAGTCTATCACAACATTATCCATGATAAGGGGCATTGATGGATCACCTCGCAAATTTTTTAAGCTCATATGATTGTAAACTAGTTTTTGGCTTGCAATATGTAAACAATTATCTGGTTCATGATCGACATGAATAGTATGTAGCTTATCCTCAAATATGAATGTAATTGAATGATGTACCATAGAGGGAACTACCCCCAATGCATGAATCCAAGGTCTACCAAGAATCATGTTGTAAGATAGAGAACAAGGCATGACATGAATCAGGGTAGGCACAATCACAAATCTTACTTGCATAGGTAGAGTTATAGTCCCTACGGATTGTCATCCAACATTATCAAACCCACGAATGCTAAGGCTATTTGGTTTGATTTGTGATGTGTTAGCCTTGATTTTCTGTAGTAGTGTTGATGATGATGTTAGTTATACACAAACATAGAATAAAAGTTACACAACAACATTTATTCATCTTGAAAGATACGATGAATTTAGAGAATTCATGATCCCAAGTCTCCGTTGATTAGTTCATAATCTACTGACGTTACTCAGTGGTTGATGTGTGTTGCTGTTAATCATTCAGGGGCCTTACATTCTTCAGTAATTCCTGCAAAGTTCATCATTATTTCTCCAAATATCCTACTCTATGTCTTCTCTGCATAAATCTCCAATAATTCTACCTCTGCACTATGAATTTAGTCAAATAATGTGCTTACAGGTTGATATTTGCATGATTTCTACCATTATTTGCAATTCTTTGCATAATATTTTCAACACTATATGCATTTAGCTCACATATGCTAAGGATTTTCAATTATCTATGTGATGTCAGCATATTTCTCTATTCTCCTTGTTATTTATCATGATTTGCAGTTATGGAAGTGATTTCAATGAAATTAAAATGAGAAAAAAGGGTTAGAGAATGAGATTCCCAAAATTACTTAACTGAGATCACTAATCCACATACATGTTCCCATACAACAATGAAGAGAAGAAAACTAGAAATCATACTTCACCAAGACATTCCACAAATCCGCATGATCCAGTGCAAATCTTCAAAGGAAAAGTTGACAACAATATGCAATGAAATGAAAGCGCTTCTATTTGAACACATCATTCACCATTAAATATCTAGAAATCAACTTGAAGATTACGTAAAGTTTACAATCAAGATGTAATCTGAAGCTTCATCTCCATTCAGTATGCTTTAGAATAGGTACATTTACAATGATCTAAAGAAAGCACCTTGACATTTCAACAATTCAGTCCTCATTAGTCTCAGTAATCCGATCTCCTATTTGATTCTACAGTAATTGGCCTTATTTTGCCAGATATTCCCATATATCAGTTTGGACAAGTTCTAGCCCTTTTATAGAACAAAGGCCAGAAAATAGTTACATTGATCCAATGATCTAGATCCTCTCATAACATTCAATGGTCCAGATGAACAGCACGTGCCTCCCAATTGGCAATTACACAGCTGGCACAGAATATTCCAACATCTTCAACCTGGTCCATCCTCCAACTGGCAAACAACACATTTGACAATATCCTCCTCATCTCAGGTTCATGTTGCCTGCCAGTTGGAGGATGGACCACTTCATACAGCTCCAACATCCTGCAACAAACAGACAAGAATTAAGCATCATCATTTAACAACTAGCAGGAAAATAAACATTTATATTTTATCAGGTTGTGAATGTGCAAACCTATATATATCAGGTTATGAATATTGAGCATCTGTGAAAATTCACGTAATTAAATGTCCATAGGTGATCAAGAGGGTCCGGGTGACTATCGTTGACTAGAAAACATACTATCAGGCCCTAAAATAGTTTCAACATCTGATTAGGTCCAGGGTCATTTGAGTGATTTCTGATAAAAATATCAAAAAATATGATTTTTGGTATTTTCTACATCTTAGTAAATTGTATTTTCGGAGGCCTTCGGAGCGAAATTAGGGGTCGAGACTTCATCGGTAACTTGGCGTTAAGCCTAAGTCACTGAGCAACTCAAACTAGATAACTAGTTTATCTTTCTAATGAGTCCAAAAAGTTTAGATTCCGATAAAATAGCTAGGAGTTATGACCCTACCAAGGGGAAGGTCAAAAATTTCCTAATTTTTTTGAGTTTCTCTGAATTTTTTGCAAATCACCTTGCAGTAGCTCTTTTTGTATTCCAAGGGTAATGTGACCCTTTATATGATATGCAAGCCTTACATTTTCAGTTATCGCATGCACCAGATCATGCATATGCAATACATGCGCTTTTGTTCACTAAATTCCATTGAATAAAACTATCAGGTCCGTGTATGCACATTAGTTAATATGAGGGATATTAACTAATATGACTCTCTTCATAGATCAGGATATGATGATGATGTCATCATCATGGACGGGCTTCGTTAAAATGTGAAAGGCTGACATCAGGGTCATACTGAAGGAAATCGGGTGATGTTAAGAAATATGACCTTGATATTGAGGAATATCACCCTCTGAATAAGATGACGTCATGGTCATGTCGAGATTTTTATATCGGGTCAGAATGATGTCACCGTCATGTTAGGAAAGATCAGTCATATTAGAAAAGATGACGGATGTTAGAAATTAGATGACCTTTGGAGTTCAAGCCGATTGATGATGTCATCATCATATCAGGTCCTTTGTGGAATGGGATAAGCTGACGTCATCATCATGTTAACAAAGATGAGTCATATTAACAAATGTGACCCCCTTTCGAAAGATCAAGATGACATCACCGTCATGTTATTTAAAAGGGTGATTGTTGGATACGTACCTCCGTGAGGTAAAAAGGATGATGACGTCACCATTAGGGTGATTTCCTAATTTCTTTGTTCATTGGGATTGGATGACATCATCAGCATATTGGCACTGGGGTGATATTCTGCTGCAGGGTGATATTCGCAAGATCGGGTGATATTTAAAATATGACCCCCGTGAAATATATGAAGCTGTTTGACGGGCAAATACAGTTATTACCTAAAATTGACATCCAGAGTTCACAGACCAAATGATTATTGGGTGATAAACTGGCATTGGGGTGATCTAACGTAAGGTGACTAATGTTAAGGAATATGACCCCCCAGGAATATTAGGTTTGACCAGGACTTTGACTTGTCATAACTTTCATTTCCCAACGAATATCAGGGTGATCCAAAAGGCAAACCTACATGAAATTTTATACTCTTTTCAACCATGAGGCTATTTATATGAAATATTAACTTTGACTAACTGACCTCATCATGATGACTTACCCACTTCCCTTATGCAGGGTCACCTGCATGACTTACTTTTACCAGACTGCCGAAGAGCAAAAACACAACACAAGCCAAAGCAGCAAAAAGTTGGGTCCCTGTTTTGTCAAGTCAAAATGGGTCATGTTGTGTAACCACACAACAACTTGCCACTAAAGAAAACAACCAAATTCTAATGATTCAAGTGATGTGATCACATTCTAACATAGTATTCTAACTCTTTCTAAGCATGAGTACTTATAATCTTTCTAAATGATAAGGTTTTCATCATGGCAACAATGCTAACAAAGGATCAGGTGTGTGCAAATGATTAATTATCCTCATCTTGAAAGCAAGTTGAAAGCATGAGTAACTGATGTTAAGCTACATAGTTTGGGATCATCCCTCATAGCCAACCTGGATAGAGCCTTGCTGCCAGCAGGCGTCCATAGCCTCGGTAAGGTTATCTATACAATCCCCCTAAGTAGAGCCCCACTGCCAGTAGGCATTTATAGCCTTGGTAGAGTTACTTAGATGGCCTAATTTTATTTCTTTCTCTGATTTTTTCAATATTTTATATTTTATAAATCTGATGTCATCATGTAAGCTTAGTATGCAAGGTATGGTCACTTGCTGATTTAGGTTGGAGATTGCATTGGTAGCAAGGGAGCCCCTTTAGATTTTTCACTTAACATATATACTTGTGTGTTCAACAAACCCAAGGCTATTAGGTGAGTCATTGTGAAAGAATCACTTTGGTCAAGAAAAGGCACCCTGATGAAAAGATATCACAGACCTGATCACAAGTACTTCTTGGAATGAGTCATAACCTATATATGAATCTGTTCTCATCACTTGAATCCTAATGATTTAGTTATTTTCTAGGGTGATGAGTTGCATCATCTTGGCTAACCAAAATAGAACTCAACAAGCAAACAAACAAAAGCAACACACTAAGCAAACTGTACAAACAACTAACTACAAAAGGAAACAATAGAAAATAAAACAAGAAAGCAAAGAAAGGAAACAAAACAACTACTCTATCAAACTATATACAAACCCTACAAGGTAAATAAAACCCATGATAAGATCCAAAGACAATTGTATTTGCATATTTTCTTAGACTGTACAGGAGCATCAGGGCACTAGTTATGGTTCTGATCCTAGCAAATTCATCTTTGTATTCTAAAAAATATTCTTGTATTCAAAATTCACTGTATTTAACAGAATAATCATTGATTATCAGCAATTGAGGAATCTCATCATGTTCATGACTAATCCATATGCATGTTTTATCTCCCGAATTTCCATAATCAAAATAATAAACCTCATTTACTATGGAAAGGAAAAGTACAACCTGATGTATCTCTGGTTCTATTAGACATGCTGATTTGACAGCTGGTCTTTCATTTAACCCAGCACTTTCATTATTTGGATCAATGTCTAGTCTCACTTCAAATTGAAGAATGTATGACTCTTGAAGTATTAATCCTTCATCTTTATCTAGCTTTGTCTCCTCATTCTGGATGTATGTCTAATTCTTGACTTTAGGCAGCACCTCAATGTTTTCTTTAATTTTCTGCACATCAGCATCTAAATGGGTATCTTCATAACCTAATATATAGAAATTTATCATTTCTAAACCATTTAATTGTAAAGGTGAAACAACTCTCAATTGATAGGAATACTCCCCTATTTCATTTTCAAAATGACATTGGATTGGCATCTGATTATGCACAACAATTCCAAAGCTTTCTGCATCTTCAACTTTCATGAATTGTTCATCAAATAACTCACATTTTCCATCCAGTAAAGTATCTGATTCCATTGACCTGCAACATTCTTGCATTTGATCATTCAATTTGGACAAGTTAGGCAGTACATCATCATTTATTTTCTTTTCTACAATTTCCTGGGTTACTAATATGGGAACTTCACCAGCAACAATGCATTTAAATTCTTCCACCTGTCTCCATTCCCTTTTACCATAGAACAACTTAAGGAAAGGTGTTTCACTATCCTTATCAAAAGTATTAGGATTAGAATCAAAGACTCTATCCTGACAAGTGGTTTCTTCTCCACAATTTTCAAAATATTCATACCTGCACTCTGCCTCACCCTTACCATAATGTAGAGAACTCCTATCAATCTCACCATAGAATGACTCAAGGAAGGATGTTTCCTCTTCTTTACCTTCTATAACTGATTCAATTATTGTATTTTCTAAACAACTCATCATTAGGGGTGTTTCTTCTTTTTATTGTTCCAGAATTTGAGTCTTCTCCAACATGACCAAGCAAGCGTCGCAATCCCTTTCTGAATGCTCTTCGTCATGTAATCTGCACCAACTTTCAATCAGGACATCATCAGTGGATAAACCTAATATTTGACTACACTGTATATTTCTAGACAAGTATAATTCAAAATCCTTAGAGCGATCCACTCCAGTGTTTGGACTACTAATAATTTCTGGTGCTGTATCTACTTGTTGCACCAAAATTTCTTCATTTTCCTGCCAGACTTCAGCCCTGAACACATCTATAAAAAATATCATTCCTTTCAAATATAGATCCAACCTTATAAGAAAAGTTAGACAATTAATTTCATTGTGTTCTATAGTCTAGTGTATCCTGCAACAACTGGATAAACCAAAGTCAAACAAATTTCGAGGGTAAAGCTGCCTATTCAAAGTTTTCTGAAATAAAGGAATGTTAACTTGACAATTGCCCTTATATGCATCCATCAAAATGAGACTCTATTTTTAATTTTTAGGATTTTAAAATTTTATGAGATCTATCATATCTCAGAATAAAACTTGAAAGTTTAGAAAATGTTGGCCAAATCTTTGAAGCTTTGAGCTAGATCTTTGCAAAGATATAGTCAAAACCTCTCATATAAGAGATATTTGCAGACATTAACCTCAAATGATGAAATATTTATGTAATATTTGCAAAAATCTAGAAATTCTTTGTTCACCCTCCTTCTAGCACCAATTTATGTTGATGATGATGTTAGTCATACACAAACATAGAATATAAGTTACACAACAACCTTTATTCATCTTGAAAGATATGATGAATTCAGATAATTCATGATCCCAAGTCTCTGTTGATTAGTTCATAATCTACTGACGTTACTCAGTGGTTGATGTGTGTTGCTATTAATCATTCAGGGGCCTTACGTTCTTCAGTAATTCCTGCAAAGTTCATCATTATTTCTCCAAATATCCTACTCTATATGTCTGCTCTACATAAATCTCTAATAATTCTACCTCTGCACTATGAATTTAGTCAAATAATGTGCTTACAGGTTGATATTTGCATGATTTCTACCATTATTTGTAATTCTTTGCGTAATATTTTCAACACTATATGCATTTAGCTCAAATATTCTAAGGATTTTCAATTATCTATGAGATGTCAGCATATTTCTCTGTTCTCCTTGTTATTTATCATGATTTGCAATTATGGAAGTGATTTCAATGAAATTAAAATGAGAAAAAAGGATTAGAGAATGAGATTCCCAAAATTACTTAACTGAGATCATTGATCCACATACATGCTCCCATATAGCAATGAAGAGAAGAAAACTAGAAATCATACTTCACCAGGACATTCCACAAATCCGCATGATCCAGTGCAAATCTTCAAAGGAAAAGTTGACAACAATATGCAATGAAATGAAAGTGCTTCTATTTGAACACATCATTCGCCATTACATATCTAGAAATCAACTTGAAGATTATGTAAAGTTTATAATCAAGATGTAATCTGAAGCTTCATCTCCATTCAGTATGCTTTAGAATAGGTACATTTACAATGATCTGAAGAAAGAACCTTGACATTTGAACAATTCAGTCCTCATTAGTCTTAGTAATCTGATCTCCTATTTGATTCTACAGTAATTGGCCTTATTTTGCCAGATATTCCCATATATCAATTTGGACAAGTTCTGGCCCTTTTATAGAACAAAGGCCAGAAAACAGTTACATTGATCCAATGATCTAGATCCTCTCATAACATTCAATGGTCCAGATGAACAACACATGCCTGCCAGTTGGCAATTACACAACTGACACAGAATATTCCAGTATCTTCAACCTAGTCCATCCTCCAGCTGGCAAACAATGCATTTGACAATATCCTCCTCAGCTCAGGTTCATGTTGCCTGCCTATTGGAGGATGGACCACTTCATACAGCTCTAACATCCTGCAACAAACAGACAAGAATTAAGCATCATCATTTAACAACTAGCAATAAAATAAACATTTATATTTTATTAGGCTGTGAATGTGCAAACCTATATATATCGGGTTATGAATATTGAGCATCTGTGAAAATTCATGTAATTAAATGTCCATAGGTGGTCAAGAGGGTCCAGGTGACTATCGTTGACTAGAAAACATGCTATCAGGCCCTAAAATAGTTTCAACATCTAATCAGGTCTAGGGTCATTTGAGTGATTTTTGATAAAAATATCAAAAAATATGATTTTTGGTATTTTCTACATCTTAGTAAATTGCATTTTCAGAGGCCTTTAGAGCGAAATTAGGGGTCAAGACTTCATCGGTAACTTTGTGTTAAGCCTAAGTCACCAAGCAACTCAAACTCGATAACTAGTTTATCTTTCCAATGAGTCCAAAAAGTTTAGATTCTGATACAATAGCTAGGAGTTATGACCCTGCCAAGGGGAAGGTCAAAAATTTCCTAATTTTTTTGAGTTTCTCTGAATTTTTTGCAAATAGTTTCACCTTGCAGTAGCTCTTATTGTATTCCAAGGGTAATGTGACCCTTCATATGATATGCAAGCCTTACATTTTTAGTTATCGCATGCATAAGATCATGCATATGCAATACATGCACTTTTGTTCACTAAATTCCATTGAATAAAACTATCAGGTCCGTGTATGCACATTAGTTAATATGAGGGATATTAACTAATATGACTCTCTTCATAGATCAGGATATGATGATGATGTCATCATCATGGACAGGCTTTGTTAAAATGTGAAACGCTGACGTCAGGGTCATACTGAAGGAAATCGGGCGATGTTAAGAAATATGACCCTGATATTGAGGAATATCACCCTTCGAATAAGATGACTTCATGGTCATGTCAAGCTTTTTATATCGGGTCAGAATGACATCACCATCATGTTAGGAAAGATCAGTCATATTAGAAAAGATGACGGATGTTAGAAATTAGATGACCTTCAGAGTTCAAGCTGATTGATGATGTCATCGTCATATCAAGTCCTTTGTGGAATGGGATAAGCTGACGTCATCATCATGTTAATGAAGATGAGTCATATTAACGAATGTGATCCCCTTTCAAAAGATCAGGATGACATCATCGTCATGTTATTTAAAAGGGTGATCGTTGGATACGTACCTCCGCGAGGTAAAAAGGATGATGATGTCACCATCAGGGTGATTTCCTGATTTCTTTATTCATCGGGATTGGATGATGTCATTGGCATATTGGCACTGGGGTGATATTCTGCTGTAGGGTAATATTTGAAATATTGGGTGATATTCGCAAGATTGGGTGATATTTGAAATATGACCCCCGCGAAATATATGAAGCTGTTTGACGGGCAAATACAGTTATTACCTAAAATTGACATCCGGAGTTCACTGACCAAATGATTATCGCGTGATAAACTAGCATCGGGGTGATCTAACATAAGGTGACTGATGTTAAGGAATATGACCCCCCCAAGGAATATCAGGTTTGACCAGGACTTTGACTTGTCATAACTTTCGTTCCCCAAGGATTATCAGGGTGATCTAAAAAGCAAACTTGCATGAAATTTTATACTCTTTTCAACCATGAGGCTATTGATATGAAATATTAACTTTGACTAACTAACCTCATCATTATGACTTACCCACTTCCCTTATGTAGGGTTACCTGCATGACTTACTTTTACCAGACTGCTAAAGAGTAGAAACACAACACAAGCCAAAGCAGCAAAAAGTTGGGTCCCTGTTTTGTCAAGTCAAAATGGGGCGTGTTGTGTAACCACACAACAAGTAGGTCCATGCTACAAGCATTAAGAGCTGATCCATTGTTAATCATAACTTGTTTTACCAACGTTTTATTTATTGTGACAAAGATTATAAATGAATCATATTGGTTTTGAACTTCAATTGACGGTAATTCATGTGGTTGAAAAAGAATATCCATTTTTATCGCATGCATACAATCTAATAGAGCTACTACATCATTTAGCTTAACAGCAGGCAGTACGATCACCTTTTGTAAAGCTTCTTGGAGCATTCCGTGGTATGTAGGCGATGTTTGTATTAAATCCAAAAGAGAGATCTTAGCTGAAGTAGCATGAAGCTTTTCAACAAGATCATACTCTTGACCACTTTTATGAGTAAGAAGAGGTGGTGGAGGGAGTATAGGTTGAGAATGTTAGAATCTTAAAAGATTATTAACCCATAAAACTAGCGCAAAGAATAGATATCTAAACTATAAATGCAAATGATATGAAATCAAAATAGCAACACAAAGTTAGTCTCCAAGAGAGTAATGCAAATGCTAGAAGCAAAATAACATTAAGAGGATGCAAAAGCAAAAGATATGAAATACAAACTAGGTAGCATGCTTATATAGACTAGGAAGAGGGAGGAGGTGGCAACACTGACCAATGAGGAGAAACCATCTATCAGACTAAAGATAACAAAGTATCTTCCCAAGATAGCTAATGGATGCTCACATGTAGGAAGGTGACACCTCGCAACCACTCACCTAATAAGACATGCTTTATTAACCTCAGCGAGATTAATAGAAGTGTAGGAAAAACCTAGGAATATAGGAAAAATAAATAACCCAACTAGGAAATAAAAACCTACACTAACACCCCCCATAAGCGAAGCTTAGGTGGATGTAGAAATGGGTCCTGGCAAATCAAGCCTGATGAGGTGCCCATGTACATAAAATTCCCCCCAAAATAGAGAGAGAAGAGACCCACCCAAAAGTAGAGAGAGTCAAGACTCTGAGTGAGAGGAAGAAGTCCCCCAGAAGATGAAGCATCTCGTACCCTTAGCAAAGCTCACAAATGAAGGAACTTTCTCTCAGTGAAGGGTTTGGTGAAGATATCAACAACCTGCTTGGAAGTCAGACAGTAGCAAAGGTTGATGACGTGGCCATGGATGAGCTCCCGGATGTAGTGCATGTGGACCTCTATGTGTTTGGTCTGTTGATGATGGATCAGATTCTGTGAGATTTGAATGGCACTCTGGTTGTCACAAAATATGACTGATGGCCATCTGATTTGGATACCAAACTCAGTGAGAAGATTTTGAAGCCAAATGGCCTCAGTGGCGGCATTCACAGCCCCCCGATACTCAGCCTCAATAGAAGATAGAACAATAGCAGACTACTTCTTGCTTGACCAACAAACAGGACCCGAACCAAGTGAGAAGCTGTAACCTAAAGTAGACTTGCGATCCTGAGAATCACCCACCCAATCTGAATCTGTGTAGCCCACTAAGTCAGCTCAATGCCTATTGCATAGTGAATCCCAAAACTATGAGAACCCTGAATGTAGTGAAGGATCCGCTTGGCTGCTTTTTAGTGCAACTCATGAGGCTCCTGCATGAATCAAGAGACCATGCCTACAGCATATGAGATGTCAGGTCTCGTATGAGTCAGATAAATGAGACTCCCAACAAGTTGTCGGTACAAAGTGCCATCAACAAGTGGAGAAGAACACTGAGCCTCAAGTTTGACTCCAAAATGAAAGGGAGTCAGAGCAGGCTTGCAGTCAGCCATATGAAACCTCGAGAGCAAATCTAGAGCATACTTGGACTAGTTGATGGTGATCCCGGAAGTAGACTGGTAGATCTCAATCCTAAGAAAGTAATGCAACAAGCCCAAGTTAGTCATCAAAAACTTGTCATGAAGGGTAGTTTTGATAGCCCTAATGGTGGATGAAGAACTCCCTATGATCAGCAAGTCATCAACATACATAACTTGAAATAGGAGTGAATCATCCTACTACAGAATGTAGACATTGGGATCAGAATGGCACCGAGTGAACCCAACTGATACAAGGAAGGAGTCCATCTTGGCATACCAAGCCTGAGGAGCCTGTTTGAGGCCATAGAGAGATTTCTGAAGATGGCACAGAAGTGAAGAATCCTGAAGGAACCCCTGTGGCTAGTCCATGTAGATCTCCTCCTGAAGGTCACCATGAAGAAAAGAACTCTTCACATCCATCTGGTGTACTTCCCAATGATTAGCTGGAACAACAGCAAGAACAAGTCAGATGGAATTCATTCGGGCTACTGGTGCAAAAGTCTTAGAGTACTCAATCCCAGGAACCTGGGAGAATCCTTTGGTGACCAAGCATGCCTTATGCTTGTCAATCGACTCATCTACTACAAATTTTGTCTAATAGATCCACTTACATTGAACAAGTTTTCTTCCCTTAGGAAGAGGGACAAGATCCTGAGTGTGGTTCTTCATCAAGGAACTATACTCCTCCTGCATAGCTGTATCCCACTCAAGAATACCATAAGCCTCATGAAAAGACTATGGATTTGAGACAGTAGCAATGAAGACATGTGGAGCATCCTAAAACTATGAACGAGTCTGCTTAGTGTCTGATGGATCCCCAACCTAATCACCTACAGACTGCAAGGTCTGTCTAGCCGAAAGTGGACCAGAAGATGGAGAATTTGGAGGAGAGGAAGGAGGTGAGTCCTCTGAATCGCTCTATGCATCAGAAGTGGAGGTAGAAGACTGGTCAGGTGAATTTGACTCATCAGAAGATCTGTCATTTATCCCAAGTGACTCTAATGTCAAGGTAGGAGTTGGAGAAGTGATAGAAAGTGAGCTCAAAGAGCCCTCCTCAAACTGAACACTCCTCTCAATGAACAACTCATGTGAAGTAGGATGGAGCAACCGATAACCGTTCACATCATCAGGATAACCTACAAATATGCAAGGTCTTCTCTGCGGATCTAAGGCCTTGTATTTCTCTATAGGAATGTGGGCCCATGTAGGAGAAACAAAAACTTGAAAGTGCTTAACTGATGGTTTTTGACCTCTCCAAGCTTCAAAAGGAGTGACTCCCTTTAAGGATCAGTGAGGAACATGGTTCTAGATATAACAAGCATAGTTAATGGCCTCTGCCCAATACTGTGGTGTAAGAGGTCTGGAGTGAATCATGCAATTCACCATTTCCTTCAAGGACCTATTCTTCCATTCTGCAACACCATTCTGCTGAGGATTGTATGGAACTAAATGCTGCAAATCAATCCCCTCTAAAGTGCAAAACCTCTCAAACCGATGGTTGACATACTCACCACCATTGTCAGTGCGCAAAACTTTGATGGCTTTCTTGGATTGCTTCTCTACAAAAGTTTTGAAGTCCTAAAAATGATCAAATACCTCTGACTTATGTTTGAGAAAGTACACCCAAGTATATCGAGAAAAGTCATCAATGAATGTGAGGACATATTGGGCCCTGCTGAAAGAAGGATGCTGAAATGGACCAGCCAAATCACTGTGAACTAACTCCAATATCTATGAATCTCTCCATGCCTTACCTTTGTCAATCTTTTCCTTAGGATGCTTACCAAGAATGCAACCTTGGCAAACACCACCTGAAAACTAAACTGAAGGCAACCCTGTGACCATGCTCTGCTGGTTGAGTTGCTGCAAGTAGCAGAAGTTAAGATGGCCAAACCACTCATACCATAATCTACTCACACCATTAGAATGAGTGAGAAAAATAGTCGAAGGAGGATCAAGAAAAAAGTGAAAACAAATAGAACCGTGACTGATGATCTACTCTCCCAACTACAACTGTAGAACCACTGTGCAACTCACGAATCTCCACTGAATCAGGAGTGAACTCAACTCGCTTGCCTGAACCTATGTGAGTGATCTGGTATACTGATAGGAGATTAGTTAATAATGAGGACACACAAAGAACATCATGGAATGTGCCATCCCCCACATACAAAGACCCTCTCCCACACACCTCAACAGGAGTGTCATCACCCATCAAAATAGAAGGCATAGTACATGGCTCGAAAGATGCAAGTTCTTCCTTAGATGAAGCCATGTGGTGCGAAGCACCCAAATCAAGAACCCAAGTGGATGGTGAAGAAGCAACTGCAACAAGGGACTTGCCCTTTCCTTTCCCCTTGCTATTTTCTTTTGCCTTGTTAGACTCCTCATTAGAACTTTGTTTGATAGACTCAGGAACACTGATATTATTCTTCTCAAGAATGTGTGTCAAGTGATCAATTTGTTTCTTCAAACATTTATGTTCATCATGACCGAGTCTTTTACAATAGGCACATTGGACCCTCTCTTTCTTAGGCTTGTCACCCTTAGAAGATTGGGTCTCATTAGTTGCTTTTGAAGCAACCGGTATCTAATCCTTCTTCTCCTTGCTATTCTTCTATTTCTTATCGTTACTATTGTTGTTACTACTTTGTCCTTTTTGTTCTTTTGTGCCTTGGTTGGCAACCAAGGCATGTGACTTAGAGGACTTAAGAGTGCCCATCTGGATTAGCTTGTCCTATTCCCGAGTGAGATTGACAGCAAAATCATCTAAAGATGGCATGGTGAATTGAGTACCAAGTGCACCCTTAGTAGCATAGAAGGATAGAAGGTAGAAACAAATACAGAATATTCTGAACTCAGGTTAGAGAGAATACTAAGAATTAGTTGTTCATCTTTCTTTTCAATTCCACATTATTTTAACTGCAGCCTTAGTGATTTCAATTTAGTGAAGAAATCTTGGATTGTGTTGAAATTGCCTGGACTTAAACTAATTAGTTCATTCTCCAACATATGACCCCTCATTGAATCTTGTGTGCCAAATAGTGTTTTTAGCTTTATCCAAATTTCATTTGGTGTATTCAAAGACTCAATGTGAAAGAGAAAATCAAGAGAAATAGACAAACACAATGTTCAATATGCCTCATCATATTTGTTAAAACACTTAGGCTTATCTTCATCTTTAGCAGGTTTAGTTTCAAGTCCCATAGTTATCCTATTTAATCCAATTTTCCTTAAGTGAATTGTCATGCATAATTTCCACTCAAAGTAATTGTATGGAGATAGGATGGGTAGATTTGTTTGATCCATGATGAAGAAATGCAGAGAAGAAATGTCGAAAAGAAGAGAACACAACCAAGACAACCCCCCCTTTTTCACTCAATCAAAGAACCCCCCAAGAAAATATGATTTGGCACTTTATATTAGTGTGTTTACAACTGCCAATAGCAAGAAATACTAAGTCATCTTGATTTTAATGCATTACAAAACCCTCACGAAGAACATATGCTAAAAATATAACTTGGGCACAATACCCAGAAAAATAAATAGTACTACTGCGATCTACTCAAAAAATCACGCACTTTCAAAAAATGAATCGCCTCGATACGAGGTCGTATGTGAAAGTTATGATCCTCTGAAGTTCCCAAAATGAGAACTGTACAGTGTCATGACTGAGAATCTACAAATTTTGAAAATTCTCTGCATTAAAATAAAAAAAATCTATACTAGTGCATAGAGAATGAAAAAATAGCCAAAATAAAAAAAAAATTGTGGGAAAAGGAGTCCGTATAAGCAAGAATGGAGCATTTGAAAACTGCCTTCAAAACCACAACTACCAATGGAGAGGGGTCCTGGGGTAGCTTTCTGAGCACGTTTCTGAAAAATATATAGACTACATGCAAAAATGGAAAGATACCCAGATGGTTTTTCTATGCTGTGAACAAAACCCAGAAGGCATTTTTCTTGCTGATGTACAGAAGATGTTGATCAGCTACCTAAAAATTGACCCCAACAACTAAAAAATGACATGCAAAGGCTGAATCAGCTACCTAAGACAAGCAATGGCATGCTGGAACCTGCAATATTGATTGAAAACACCAAATATGCAAGTTGATTGTCAAATTTGAGCTCGAAACCCCAATTCCGCAACTGTGTATGATGATCTTTGATTTCAGTGAAACGAAAGCCAAATATGACTTTCTCAAGCCTCCTGGATGTGTTGGAATAGTCAGAAATACTACCAGTATAACTAGAAATGCTATAATCACCTAAATTTCATAAAACACATGTGCAAACCCTAGAGATTAAAAAGGTTTTTGTCAAACTTTTCTAATTCTCAAGATCATCCGAAGATGCAAGAGAAGAGCATACTGGGTTTTTCAAAAACCTGTAATAAGATTTATTAGCCCCCCCTAAATCTCTCAAATAAGGGAACTAAAATCTATTCTTGCACATAGCAAGGCTCTGATACCATGTTAGAATCTGAAAAAATTATTAACCTAGAAAGCTAGTGCAAAGAATAGATATCTAAACTATGAATGCAAATGATACAAAATCAAAATAGCAACATAGAGTTAGTCTCCAAGAGAGTAATGCAAATGCTAGAAGTAAAATAGTATTAAGAGGATGCAAAAGTAAAAGATACCAAATATAAGCCAGGTAACATGCTTATATAGACTAAGAAGAGGGAGGAGGTGGCAACACCGACCAATGAAGAGCAACCATCTATCAGACTAAAGATAGCAAAGTATCTTCCCAAGATAGCTAATGGATGCTCACATGTAGGAAGGTGACACCTCGCAACCACTCACCTAATAAGACATGCTTTATTAACCTAAGTGAGATTAATAGAAGTATAGGAAAAGCCTAGGAATATAGGGAAAAATAAATAACCCAACTAGGAAATAAAAACCTACACTAATAGAGAACATGGGAGAGAGATAGGCACATGCGGTGCTTGCTTATTTTGCTTATTATTACGGGTGTTGTATGTGTGAGCAATCACATTGTGGTGTGGTTGTTGTAACACATTTTGAACACCTTGACTTGGTTGAGAAATTCATTGTGCATATTTATAGGTGTTATCCACGGGTCGACCTTGAACAATAATCACAAGCTTTAAGCAAGAGGGTGCACTAGGTGCCCTTTGGACAATCATCTTAGGAATATTGATACAAAGTCTATTAATGAATATTGAATTAACATCGTGTCCCTCTTGATTGCACCCAACATCCATCCCTAAAGGATTTAACTGTTGGATCTAGGGCATACAACTGAGAGGGGGGGGGGTGAATCAGTTGTATAGAACTTGTTCTATTTCAAACACTTAATTCTCTGTTGTTAGTTAGCAGCATATCAAATAATCATTCATGGAAGCACAATACATAAACACAAGAGCAGATAAGCATAAACACATTGAACACCAAGATTTTGACGTGGAAAACCCGGTTAAGGGAAAAACCACGGGGTGATTAACCCAAGAATTATTCTCTGTTAGAAGAATAAGGAAAAATGAATGGCACATGCCAATAAGGGCTCACTGCCCGAGCACACTGCTCACAAAGAGGCCCACTGCCTACAAGGAGACACACTGTCTACAAAGTGATGAAAATCACAGTCTTGAACTGGAGAACGACATCTCTACTATGTCCGGATCAGTTCCAATTAAGCCCAACAATCTCTGCTCTGCCTTTCGCACCTTTCTTCGCTATATCCTGCTCATCCACATGCCACACCCTGAAATGAATTCACAAATCACTATTTATACAAGACATCGACTTAGGAACAAGCATCTAAGTCGGCAAACAACCATAGGAGTATCCGCAAGATGAATAACACATCCGGTCGGCTATCACAAGAACATTCGCAGGATGAACAACTCATCCGGTCGGCTAAACAGAGCAATAACTTCATCCGGAAGAATAACTTCAATTCCGGGCTCTACCATCAATGCGGACCAACAACACAACCTAAACATGATTCAAGAACCTTTACAAGTCTGTCTGAATGTCCGGATACATCCGCACTTCCTCTACTTACTGGGATCTCTTGTCTTCCTCATCCGGAACTTCAAGAACACAGTCTGTCGCCACTGTCATAATGCAAGAGGTACTTCCGGACCTCCAAATCACACACAAATCAGGATGACACATCACAAGGACATCTAAAATACTCCTTCCAATCCGCAGATTATGATAATACAATTCCGGACCTCACCGGACCTTTTTGTGATCCTCTGTCACCTCCGGATACTTGCCGGACCCGGTTCTATACCGGCAGCCATAACTCCTTCAGATCTTCATGCGGACCTCTGAAATCTTAACTGTAGCATCTCAAGACTCATATCTACTAACCCTTTAATCCGCATCCTCCGGTTCTCATCCTATACAGTATATTTACCTTCTTCTCATCACTGTTCTTCACTGTTCCTGACTGAGGCTAATTTTCTCAATATCCTCAGCACAAAGCTCATCAAATCCTTCTTGTCAATGCAGTATGAGTATGTTGACATCAATGACAACAATGGCTCACCTCATACTTGCAACAATCTCCCCCTTTGTCATTGATGGCAACATATGATGTGAAAAACCATCAAGACAAGAACTTCTCTTTTCTGTCACAGCTCCCCCTATCAACAACAACTCTTCACATGTCTTCCTTTACTGCTCCCCCTTTGATCATCAACCACTTGTTTTTCACATGTCTTCTCTCCCCCTTTGACATCAATGGCAAAGGGCTCATACTTGCAACTCTCATGCATCAGAATAATACCAGCTGCTCCCCCTTAGTTGCAGCTCCCCATTAGTCCGGATCACAAGATATGACTGTGATTGCCACCGGACTGATGCACATCAGTGCATCTTAGTTCATCACCGGAGGGGCCATGACCCCTAACTTCTCCCGGAGATATTCAAAAGAGTCCTTGGGAAGAGGTTTTGTAAAGATATCTGCAATCTGATCCTTGGAGGGAACATACTCCAATCTGACTTCTTCCTTGTTTACTTGTTCTCTCAAAAAGTGAAATTTGATAGATATGTGCTTAGTCTTAGAATGCAATACCGGATTCTTGGAAATATTAATTGCACTTGAATTATCACAGAAAATTGTAATAGGCTCCTTATATTCAACTTTGATGTCTCTTAGCATCTGCTTCATCCACAAGATTTGAGTGCAACTACCTGCTGCTGCAATGTATTCTGCTTCAGTTGTAGACAGAGATATTGCATCTTGTTTCTTGCTTAGCCAAGAAACCAATCTCTTCCCCAAAAAGAATGCTCCACCACTAGTGCTCTTCCGGTCATCCACATCTCTTGCCCAATCTGCATCTGTGTAAGCATGAAGAGAGAAATCCGGATCTCTAGGATACCATAGACCATACTCAACTGTCCCTTTCAAGTATCTAAAAATTCTTTTGATGGCCATAACATGAGATTCTCTAGGATCAGCCTGGAATCTTGCCACAAGACCAACAGCTTGCATTATATCTGGTCTAGTTTGAGTGAGATACAACAATCCACCAATCATTGATCTATACTTTGTCTGATCTGCCTTTGGAGAATCATCATCTTTGCTTAACTTACATCCGGTTGCCATAGGAGTGTTCATAGGCTTTGAGTCTTCCATACCAAATTTTTTTAACAATTCTTTCACATATTTGGTCTGAGAGATGAAGATCCCTTCTTTTGTTTGAGTAATTTGCAGACCCAAGAAGAAATTCATTTCACCAAGCATAGACATTTCAAACTCACTTTTCATCTGATTTGCAAAAGTTTTACACATACTATCTCTTCCTCCAAAAATGATATCATCCACAAACACTTCAACAATCAGAATGTTTTCATGATCAATTTTGAAATATAAGTTGCTGTCAGCAGTACCTTTGTTGAATCCAATCTGCACAAGATGCTTATCCAACCTTTCATACCATGCTCTTGGGGCTTGCTTCAATCCATACAAAGCTTTCTTCAACTTGCAGACCATATCATTATTATCAGACAATTGAAATCCATCCGGTTGTTCAATGTAGACTTCTTCTTCCAGATCACCATTTAGGAAGGCAGACTTGACATCCATCTGATATACCTTGAAATCTTTGAAGGCAGCAAATGCAAGAAGTAATCTGACTGCTTCAATTCTTGCTACCGGAGCAAAAGTCTCTTCAAAGTCAATTCCTTCTATTTGAGAGTAGCCTTTGCAGACCAATCTAGCTTTGTTTCTGATTACTTCACCAGCTTCATTTAGTTTGTTCCGGAAGACCCACTTGGTTCCAATTACATTCCTGTCTCTAGGTCTGGGAACAAGATCCCAAGTATGATTTTTCTCAATTTGCATCAGTTCATCTTCCATTGCTTTGGTCCAATTTTCATCATTGCAGGCTTCATTTATTGTTTTAGGTTCAATCCTTGAAATCAGACAACATTCATTCTGATCTTGAGCAATATTCCTTCTAGTTTGTACACCTTTGCTTCTGTCACCTATGATCTGATCTTCAGAGTGATTCAGTTTTACATACCTTGGAATTTTGGGAGTATCCAGTACTACTGTTTCTTGATCAGGCTCATTTAAACCTAACTCTTCTTCCTGATTTACCGGATCAGGCTGACTCTGTTTCACCGGAGAGGATTGAGTTCCTTGAACACTATCTTGGTCATCTTCATCAAATTCATAAAATCTTGAAGGTTTCTCAATTCCTTCATCAACCTTTACATTGGTACTTTCTATCATCTTCCTCAATCTCTTATTGTAACACCGATATGCTTTGCTTTGAGTGGAGTAGCCCAAGAAAATTCCTTCATCACTTCTAGCATCAAACTTTCCTAGATCTTCATCTCTTTTAATATAACACTTGCTACCAAATACCCTGAAATATTTCACAGTAGGAGTGATGCCAAACCAAAGTTCATAGGGGGTCTTACCGGTGTTGTTTCTGATTTGAACTCGATTGAGAGTGTAGACTGCAGTGCTGATAGCTTCTTTCCAAAACATTTGAGGAACATTTGCTTCCAACATCATTGTCCTAGCAGCTTCCTGGATGGTCCGATTCTTTCTCTCAACTACTCCATTCTGCTGTGGAGTCAACTGTCTCCTTATACCCTGTTTCTCACAAAAGTCAATGAATTCACCAGATGTAAATTCACCACCTCTATCAGACCTTAGACACTTTAGTTTCAATCCGGTTTGATTCTCCACCATAGCTTTGAAGATTTTGAACTTCTCAAAAGCTTCTGATTTTTCTTTTAGAAAGGTAACCCACATCATCCGGGAATGATCATCAATTAACAACATGAAATATCTATCACCTTGCAGACTCTTGATTCTTGTCGGACCACATAGATCAGTATGTACTAATTCCAACAATCCGGTAGAAGACTGATCTTTGCTTTTAAAAGAGACTCTGATTTGTTTGCCTAACTGACATTCTTTACACACACTGTTTGTAGGTTTTATCAACTTTGGAAGATCTCTCACAGCCTGAGTATTGCTTATTTTGATGATGTTATCAAAATTTACATGACACATTCTTCTATGCCATAACCAACTCTGATCAATTTGAACAAACAAACAACTTTTATTTGAACCAACCAGATGAAAGATGTTACCTCTTGTCTGAGTACCGGATGCAATTTCAGTTCCGGAGCTTGTAAAGATTCTGCATTTTCCATTCTTGAACCGGAGATCATAGCCTTTGTCCACTAACTGACCAACACTGAGAAGATTGTGCTTCAATCCTTCAACATATAGTACATTACCTATTTTGCTCTTACCATCAAAGGAAATAGTTCCCCTACCTCTGATTCTGCCAGCAGAATTGTCACCAAACTTTACCATTCCTCCTTCATATCTTTCCAAGTCTAAGAACTTATTCTTGTCACCAGTCATATGGTGAGAGCATCCACTGTCAATAACCCAATCATCCTTTTCTTCCACTTGAGCAGCCAAGGCTTTTTCAACAACTTTGTGATTGACAGATTCAGAGAGCAAGGAATCTTCTTCCTTGATGGCTATAAACACCCACTCATTTCCGGATTTGCTTCCTGGATCTGATTCATCATCTGTTACTCCTTCATTGTCATCTTCTTCATGAACATAATAGCAATTCTTTTGAAACCTTTGTCTGTGAGTATTAGATCTTGCAGATCTCTCCGGACATCTTGAGGCAAAATGACCAATCTTATTGCAGTTAAAACACTTAAAGGGTAGTTTTCCTTCATACTTACCGGATCCTCTTGGCAGTCTCTTTGCAATGAGGGCTTCAAGTTGAGCTGTTTCTGCTTCTTCTTCTTCCATGTCTCTTCTTGCTTGATCATACCATGACATTTTCCTTGATGAGTTTTCACCCGGATCAAATCTCTGTTTGCCTTTCACATAGGCACTGGCTTTGAAAGCAGATTCAGTCTTGGGAGGATCATCTCCAAACTCGGTCATTTCAAATGCAGCTAGTTTGCCAGCCAGTTGTTCTCTTGTGACTGTTGTGTGGGCTCTGAATTCATCAATGGCAGCAACTTTGATTTTGTAGGCAGCAGGAAGGGATCTTAGGATTTTGCAAACAATCTCATTTTCATCTAGAGTTCCACCAGCATTTCTGATTCCACATACCAACTCATTTACCCTTGGCATAAAGGTAGTAATGTTTTCATCATCTCTCATTTTCAATCTTTCAAATTTCCCTTTCAGACTTTGCAATCTTGCACTTTTGACAAACTCATCTCCTTCATACAGAAGTTCCAGTTTAGTTAGGATCTCATATGCAGTTGGTAGGTCAATGACATTCGAGAGATCTGAGTCATTCAATGCGCTTAGAAGAGCTTCCTTAGTCCGCAGATTGTTTTCAGCTTCTGTGGTTTCATCTGGAGTTGTCGGACCACCTTGTGGGGGTATATATGGTTTTGAAATCATAGCCAAGTATGCTTTTCCCATACATTCCAGATGACACTTCATGCGACCTTTCCAGAGAGTGAAGTTGGTTCCATCGAACTTCGGACTATCCTTCTTGTATGACGACATCCTGGATCACCTCAAGCGGTTAAGCTCCTATCAGAGGAACCTTGCTCTGATACCAATTGTTGGATCTAGGGCATACAACTGAGAGGGGGGGGGTGAATCAGTTGTATAGAACTTGTTCTATTTCAAACACTTAATTCTCTGTTGTTAGTTAGCAGCATATCAAATAATCATTCATGGAAGCACAATACATAAACACAAGAGCAGATAAGCATCAACACATTGAACACCAAGATTTTGACGTGGAAAACCCGGTTAAGGGAAAAACCACGGGGTGATTAACCCAAGAATTATTCTCTGTTAGAAGAATAAGGAAAAATGAATGGCACATGCCAATAAGGGCTCACTGCCCGAGCACACTGCTCACAAAGAGGCCCACTGCCTACAAGGAGACACACTGTCTACAAAGTGATGAAAATCACAGTCTTGAACTGGAGAACGACATCTCTACTATGTCCGGATCAGTTCCAATTAAGCCCAACAATCTCTGCTCTGCCTTTCGCACCTTTCTTCGCTATATCCTGCTCATCCACATGCCACACCCTGAAATGAATTCACAAATCACTATTTATACAAGACATCGACTTAGGAACAAGCATCTAAGTCGGCAAACAATCATAGGAGTATCCGCAAGATGAATAACACATCCGGTCGGCTATCACAAGAACATTCGCAGGATGAACAACTCATCCGGTCGGCTAAACAGAGCAATAACTTCATCCGAAAGAATAACTTCAATTCCGGGCTCTACCATCAATGCGGACCAACAACACAACCTAAACATGATTCAAGAACCTTTACAAGTCTGTCTGAATGTCCGGATACATCCGCACTTCCTCTACTTACTGGGATCTCTTGTCTTCCTCATCCGGAACTTCAAGAACACAGTCTGTCGCCACTGTCATAATGCAAGAGGTACTTCCGGACCTCCAAATCACACACAAATCAGGATGACACATCACAAGGACATCTAAAATACTCCTTCCAATCCGCAGATTATGATAATACAATTCCGGACCTCACCGGACCTTTTTGTGATCCTCTGTCACCTCCGGATACTTGCCGGACCCGGTTCTATACCGGCAGCCATAACTCCTTCAGATCTTCATGCGGACCTCTAAAATCTTAACTGTAGCATCTCAAGACTCATATCTACTAACCCTTTAATCCGCATCCTCCGGTTCTCATCCTATACAGTATATTTACCTTCTTCTCATCACTGTTCTTCACTGTTCCTGACTGAGGCTAATTTTCTCAATATCCTCAGCACAAAGCTCATCAAATCCTTCTTGTCAATGCAGTATGAGTATGTTGACATCAATGACAACAATGGCTCACCTCATACTTGCAACATTAACATGAGAGATCTTTTCTCATCCACTAATGCTACATCTTGGCCAGGGAGAGCAATGGGATGAGAGGAAGGTATGATGTTGCTAGGAAGGTCAGGTGTTATATCATTAATAGGGCTATCCATAATCTTCTTATTTAAGGTTTTTGGATATTCAACTATAGGAGAAGTAGGATAACCTATGGAATCATCGTCATCATGTTCTTCAGCTATTTATTTCAAAGTATTAGCAGAAAACAAATTATCACTCTCATCTTTCTCATGAGTATTCTTAGAGATGAATTTAGTTAAATCTTCTAATATCAAAGGATATGATCCTATGAATAGTGTGAAGCTATTAAAATCATGTGTATAACAACGTAATTGTAGCTCATATGTAGAACATATAGAAGCATCGATACCACTTACAGAAGCTATGTGCTCTAGAACATGAGGATTCTCATTAGTGAGATTAGAGAAATTTTCAAAATCTAGGATATACTCATGCAAAGGTACCAAAGATGAATAACATGAAGATGCCATAATCAAATATCTTGTGACATCAATGAAAAATCATATTTTAAAAACTTTTTAAAAGGCATGCAAAAGACAAGTGCAACACTATGTGTGAAAATGACCTAAAATGTTTGTTTTTTTGTGCTTTTTCAATGCAAATATATGAAAGAAAAGTTGTTGTAAGGGAATTGATTAGGGGAAGCAAATAATATGTCTAATGTTAGTCCAATACATCAATAATATCCTTCACAACATGATTTTGATGCAGATCTAGAATGATGACTAGTTAAAACCTAGTGAGAATACAGTAAAATATGTGATTTTTAACAATTTTTCAATCCCAAGACCTAATGAAAGAGGTGTTGTAATGAATTTTATGAGGTGAAAAAAGTAATAGCAATGATATCAGTCACCTATAGTCATAAAATATTTTACAACATGATTAGAGTGCAATATAGGTCAAACCCTAGGGCAAATATAACAGAAATGTGCAATTTTTCATCAAATTTTCAATACAAAGGCCCAATAAAAAGGTGTTGTGAAGATTTTTAGGAGGGAAGAAGATAATAACCCTGATAATAGACAATTAGTGCAAAAATATTCTTCACAACACACCTATGGTGCAATTTTAGAGAGTTGATAAGGCCAAATCTAGTGAAAATCAAGGTTTTGCAAGCCCTAGGTTTGAGACTTGATGAAAAATGCTATATGAATGTCTTGCAGTCTGATTTATGATGAAAATTAGTTCTCCTCAAATCTGAAAATGATTTTCAAGTCCTACCATGCAAAAATGCAATGCAAATTTTATGAAAAATCAATGAAAAATGCTAGTTTTTGTTGAAATTTTCTATGTAAAAATGCAAATTTACACTAAAATCCAACACTATAGCCAAATACAAATTTGAATGAGTGTCTAAGATCAGTAGAAAAATATTCAACAATATTTTACCTACAAACCCTAGTTTTTGAAATTACTAGGTTATATGAAAAATTCAAAATTTCTAACAAAACCTTAGCAATTTTATGATGAAAATACAATGCAAGCTATTGATTTTTTGTAATTTTCAATAATTTATCTAAGATACAATGCAAAAATAAAAAATTGATGAAATTCAAATTAATTGATGCAAAATAGAAACCCTAGAATGCCATTTTTTTCAGAATTTTTAATTTTTTCAATTTTTGTGTAGGTTTTCCAATACAATAAGATGAATGATATTATGAATGAATAAAATTAATGCAAATCTGAAGCAAAACAATCAGCAAGGTGCAAAAAAGTCCAACAATATGGGTTCACTAAAATGTAAAGGGTGGAATTTTGGATAATTGATTTTTGATAGTTTTATGTATATCCTCCTTTCACCCTAATACATTCAAGGACTTTGGGTCGAGTGGAAATGCACTATCAGGCCCTTGGTTACTTAGGAATGCAGGGAAACTTGGATTTGTATGATTTGATTGTCAATTATGCTTAATTATACATCAAAACCCTAATTATGCAAATATGGAAGCAAACAAACAAATTACTGAAAATGCTGCGACAGGAAGATGTAAAATGATAGATAAATGTGCACCTGTTTTTGAAGTTCAGGAAGCGAAATAGTCGGGGACTAATGAGTGGGCGCCCTAGTCTAGTGCCCTAATTTTTGTTAGGATCTTGGAACTTGATCTGTAACATGTTCCTATTGTCACATAGATTTTTCTGTCACGAAATCTGGAGGACTAATGAGCGGGTACTTGAGTCTAGGACTCTATTTCTAACTCTGATCTGCAAAATCTGACACTTTGCAACACTCTCCTACAACTCCTCTTTTCCTACTTCTTCAACATGTAACTTGCAATCACGAAAAAATGGGGAGGGGGTTGTGGTGTTTAGAGGCTTGCCTTAGTCAAGCCCCGAAGAAACATTCAAGCCTTTCGAACACCATTGTCAGATAGAGAGTGTGTGCGCTTGGGAGGTAGAGGCAAAAACTAGATGATAAATGCTTGAAAACACAAATGATGTCACCTTGTAGTGAAGATATCATGAAAGGAAGAAGCTCTTCATGCCATGACGAGATGGATGCTCAAATCTGCAAATACAAACACATAAACAACACAATATCTGCTTTAACACACAATGAATGCCTTGAATCACCTTCACAAAATCTTGAGAATCACAATTGTATCTAATGTCCATCTAGTAATCCTCTCTAGTTTACAAATGAATGCCTAAACATGCTTATATATGCAACTACAAACACTCCAGCCAAGAATTTTGTAATTCAAACTTACTGTGTCGGCATAGGACGTAAGTAACAATCACAAGCTGACACTTAAAATTTGGGCCTGACCCAAAATCGTACAGGACTAGGGCGCGGGTGCCCAAGTCCTCCCTCCCTATTTTGGTTAGGGATTAGTTCAAAGGATCCCCCTAGGTCCCATTTACCATAAAACTTAGGGTTCATTTCATTGGGATGTCAAAATATGATGCAAGATGTCCTAAGTGCAGATGAAAGACCTGGGAGGTAAACCTTATGAGGGAAAAGCCCCTAAGGGGAAATTTTCTGATGTTACAAGAAGATAGATTCTTTTCGGGGAGGCACTTCAATGTCATACCTTGCATATCTATTGTAACCTAGAAATCAGTCCTGTGAGCCCTTGATTGTAGCTTGCATGTTGTCAACATATGAGCATTGCAATTCTTTCTAAATATATGAATCTTCCATTGCATTATGCAATTGAGTTGTTTCCGCTATGTTTACTCTAGCTGCATGGTTTGGACAATTCATTTTTTGAACCCTTTGAGTGTGAGTGCACTAGGAATGGAAGATGAGAATTAGTAAAGTATTTCAAAGTTTTTGGAAGCAAATGCTACATCAAAAGAGATGATTAAGGTTTGTGAAAGTTTGACTCAAGGGCAGATGAAGGAATTTTCCTTTGATACTCAACTACTAGAAAAGCCTACAAATGCTACAACACAAGACTAAAGAAAATAGTTGAGAGTGAAAATGTTAAAGTGGATGAAAAGTCACATCAAATCATAGATGAGCAAGAAGTGTTGCAAGTATGTGCTAATCGGTGTTGTCATTGATGTCAACAAGCTTGTGTTGTCATTGGTGTCAACTGTGTCTTTTGATGAGGTTATTGTTGTTTGATTAAATTGTCTTTCTAAAAGTGATTTGGTTGGTTTGTAGAGGTGCTGAAGATGATGAGGATATGCTTCTGTTGTTGGGTTTCCAAGTGCTTTTGAGAAAATTTGACATAGTACCTGTTTCCCAGGTTTTCACTATGGTACTTATCCAAGGTGCCTATTTACCAAGTTTTCACCAGAGGATGGATTATTTATCTTAGACTATTATTTTTTTGTTATCCAAAGCGCCACAAAGTGGTTTTCACTGTTGGATGGATTTTTTTTTTTTGAGATAGCTGAGCTTTAAGGATAAAACTTCTTGAGATGAACACTATTAATTGGTTCATCCAAGGGAAATCCTTCAGGTGTTGAGAGAGTGTATGCACCTGATCCATAAACTGTTGTGATGATGAAAGGACCAAGCCAATTTGGTTCAAACTTGCCCTGTTTCTCACGGTCTTGCTGATTCTTTTGATTTTCTTTAAGGACAAGATCTCCAACTTGAAATAGGCATTCTCTAATTTTTTTGTTGTAGCTGTGGTGTAGATGGTTTTGATAGACTTGGATATGGTTGAGTGTTGTAAGACACCATTCATCTAGAAGCTCAAGATCATGGAGTCTAGATACTCAATATGCTTCTTCTAAGATGGTATGTTGTAAGGATACTCGCAGTGAGGGGATCTCAACCTCAATAGGTAAAATAGCTTCAATGTCGTACACAAGAGCATAAGGTGTGGCTCCAGTGGGAGTTCTAATACTTGTTCTCTATACCTATAATGCAAGATGGAGTTGTAAATGCCAATCCCGGCCAGCTTCATTGACCGTCTTTTTGAGGATTTTGATGATTGTTTTATTAGAAGCTTCAACTTGGCCATTGCTCTGAGGATAGTATGGAGTAGAGAATCTGTGTTGGATATGTAATATGTTGCAAAGATCTCTAACCTCTTGATTCTTGAAGGGATGACCATTATCTATGAAATAGCTTGAGGAACTCCATAACGGCAAATGATATAGTGTAGAATAAACTTAGATATTTGCTTGCCTGTGATATAAGTCATTGGTATGGCTTCCACCCACTTTGTGAAATATTCAGTGGCGGTGATAATAAACTTATGACCATTTGATGAAGTAGGATGGATTTTACCTATGAGATCAAGTCCCCACTGCGAAAAAGGCCATGGAGTAGTAATAGGTTGAAGCTCATGTGCTGGTGCATGTATTAAATCTCCATGTTTCTAACATTGTAGGCATCTCTTTGCAAATTGTTGTGCATCTTTTTCCATGGTTGGCCAATAGTATCCTGCTCGTAGAAGTTTCTTAACAAGGCTAGGGCCAGTGGAATGCAAGCCATAGACACCTTCATGTACGTCACATAAGGCCACTTTTGCTTCCTCAGAATCAAGACACCTAAGAAGGATACCATCGAGACTTTGGTGATAGAGGGTGTCTCCTAGGATAGTATAGTGAGAGGCTCGACAGATAAAGGTTTTGTGTTGGTTGTTAGATAGTTGAAATGGAAAGGTTTGATTACAGAGATACTCATATAAATCCTCGTACCACAGTGAATTGGGACCAACAATGTCGCATATAAGCTCAGACTGTGGAACTTCAAATGCTGGAATCAAAAGTTGTCCAACTAAAAACTCACATTTATGTGTATTAGATGGCATGTCTAGGAGGGACCCAATCATAGCCTTGGCATCTGCTGCTCTATTCTATAGTCTTGGGATTTGTTCAAAAGTGACAGTGTCAAAATACTTTTTAAAATCATCAACCATTAGCTTGTATGGAAGAACCTTCTCATCTTTTGTTTGATATTCGTCTAAGACCTATTTGATAACCAGCTGAGAATCACCAAAGACTTGTAACTATTTGATAGCCCATTGTACTTCCATGCACAATCCTGTGATTAAAGTTTCATACTCTGCTATGTTATTGGTACATGGAAATGCAATTCTGTATGATTTGGGTATACAATCTCCTTGAGGGGTAACAAACAAGATGCCTGCTCTTGATCCATGTGTGTATGATCCAACAAAATATAGTTGCCACCGTGTTGGAGAAGTTAAATTGAACAATCCTTCATCAGGAAATTTTGGATACATTGGATGAATATCTATGATGGGTGCTGCAGCTAATTGATCAGCGATGACTTGTCCTTTGATGGCTTTTCAATCCACATATTGTATGTCAAATTCACTTAAGATCATGACCCAGTTTTCTAATCTTCCCATGAGAATGGCTTTGGAAAGAAGATATTTGAGTGGATCAACATCAGATATGAGCTTAGTTGTTTGGTTGAGCATATAGTGTCGCAACTTTTGGGAAGCAAACACTAATTCTAAACATACTTTTTCCATAGATGAATAATTGAGTTTGTATCCCACAAGAGTTTTGCTGATGTAATAGATGGCTTGTTCTTTTCTTAAATCATCATGTTGAGCTAAAAGGGTACCCAATGCTGCTCTTATTGATGATATGTAGAGCAATAATGGGTGGTCAAGCATAGGAGGTACTAATACAGGAGGTGTTGCCAGATATTCCTTTATTTTATCAAAAGCTTGTTGACACTTTTCATCCCACTTAAGAGGTTCACCCTTACGAAGAAGATGTTGAAAAGGATGACATTTATCTGTTAGTTGTGAGATAAATCTATGGATAGACTATAACCTGCCTGGTAGACTACGAAGCTGCTTGAGATTTGTTAGCGAAGGCATTTCCATGATAGCTTTTACTTTAGCTGGGTCCACTTCTATCCCTTGTCGAGACACAATGTATCCCAATAGTTTTCTAGATGTTACACCAAATACACATTTCTTTGGGTTTAGTCTGACTTGATACTTTTCTAATCGATCAAATATTTGTGCTAATACCTGTAGATGTCCTTCTCTTGTCTTAGATTTTCCCAAGATGTCATCAACATAGTCTTCCATGATAGTATGAAAAAGGTCATGAAAAATGACTGTCATGGCTCGTTGATAAGTAGCTCCAGCATTCTTGAGACCAAAAGGTATTACAACCCAGCAATATGTGCCCCATAGACAAATAAAAGATGTTTTATCTTGATCTTCCTCTGCTATTCTGATTTGATTATACCCTAAAAATTCATCCATCAAAGATAGCATTTCATGTCCAGCTATAAGATCTACAATGTTGTCTATGCTTGGTAATGGAAAGTCATCCTTAGGACATGCTATGTTAAGATCTCTAAAGTCTATGCAACAGTGAACCCATCCATCAGGTTTTGCTATAGGTACCAAATTTGAAACCCATTCTAGATAATCAATAGGTTTTATGAACTTTGCTTCTAACAATTTATGAATCTCTGTCTTGACCAATAAAGCTACATGTGGATGCATTTTGCGCAATTTTTGTTTGAGAGGTTTTACATTAGGAGATACTGCTAGATGATGTACCACATGCGATGGATCTAGACCCGGCATGTCAGCATAAGTCCATGCAAATTTTATAGCTCTTCTCAGAAAAATGCTGTGAAGTTTCTTCTTTCTTTCTCTGATAGTGATGCTGCCAAAAAGGTGATCTTTGGATTCCACTTTGAACCCAAGTTCATGTCTTGTGATTGTTCAACTAGCACTGTTGATTTCTCATGATAATTAGTGGCAACAGGAAGATCAAATCCCCCATCCTTAGGTGCCTCAGAGAGGTTTTCACCTTTGGATATGTCCTTTATTTTTACTTTTTCACGGTTAAAAGGCACCTTTCAATTTTCACCTAGTGACCTATTTTGTTTGATTTTGTTTATTTCACTTTTGCGACTGAAGGATTTGATACTTCTGCCAAAATATGCTAGTTTAGGTAAGTCCATCATGAAACCTGCTTTGTGATCACCCAATGGAATGCCTTGTCGCAAGCCCATGAATTCTGCAATAGCTTCATCATTTTCAAATGTATCTAATATTAGTACCCCTTGTTGGTCCCAATCGACGAGGTCAGGATATATGAGTGAAAGAGAAATGGAGGAATGGTTATGGGTACAGGAGGCTATGGAGATCATGAAGATGGAGTGTTCTTGGAAAAGGTTGGTAATATGAAAGGGGGAGTCATCAATGGTATCTGAATTAGAAGTCTCTCCTACTGAGGAAGGTCCAGCGTCAGTATCAGAAATACACTTAATGTCCTTGAGTCGCAGTACCTTCGACTGATAACCAAGGCCTTGTTTATTAAACTTCTTAGACACAATAATAGGTTCAATAGGTCCTTGTTCCTGTGATCCCAATCCACCATGTCCTTTATAGTCCATGTTCTTTATGATGCGGAACCCATTGTTGTATCTCTCTACTTCTAGTTGGACTTGGTTATTTTCCTCAAAGAATATCCAAGAATCTATATCATCAATGTCTTCATCATCTACGAATCCGCCTTTAAGGAATACTGTAGGTGGATCTTTGATAATAGCGGGGGCTGAAGTTGGTTTGGATGTGGAAGGTTTACCAAAGGATTTAGGAGATAATGGAAGGGTGCCTACACAACAAGAGTCTTGCATTGTGTATTCACTAGGGCCATGTTCGGTGTACTTGATACGGAGGTTGGAAGCGGCTTTGCTAGATGATGGCTTGAGTAGATTGGAGGGGTCTACATAGGATGAAGACAGATATGCCTCAGTGTTGATAGGAATGTGGTTTGGACTCTGATATTTATCTTGAAAGGCACGACAAAATTCAAATGGATTGGGATCAGCTTGGATTGTAACTTCAACACTGTTGTGTGGGAATTTAAGGCATTGATGATATGTGGAAGGAACTGTGTTGAGGGCATGTATCCATGGATGACCAAGGATGATGTTATAAGGAAGGTCAATATCAAGAACCTAACAATGGGTTTCTATGGTGATTGGCCCAACTTGGATAGGCAAGAAAATAGCATATATTAAGACCAGCTCCACCATCTACCAAGATTCGTTTGATGCGACGTTGTTTAACAAACACTTCAATGTGGAGGGCTTCATTGTGGGAAGGATGGATGGAGGGTTGAAGATCTTTGTCAGAAAAGGTTAAATGACAAGGGGATGCAATGCTAGTGACCATAGATTGGAATTGTGTGATATCAATATTGTTGGACACTGAAGATTCTTGTAAGGCTTTGTCAAGGATAGCTTTGTGAGCAGGGGATACGCGAAGCAACTCAAGAATGGATATGTGTGCAGGTATTTTGCCAAGGTGATCCAAGATATTATAGTTAGATAATGGTTGAGGAGGATGAACAGGTGCTCCTTGAATGGTGACTCAACCTCTACAGGTAGTTACAGTGCAATCAAGTGCTTTGCCTTGGATAATAATGGTAGAAATATGAGCATGGTCAATACAGCCAATGGTAGACGATTCATAGGTATATTGAAAGGCATTCCCAGCATGAGGGTTACTTGTTTTGTCATAAGATGGAAGTGGATTCTTGAAAGTCTCTAGATCATAGTTCGATGTTGATTGTTGTGCAGGTTGAGTTGTTGAAGGTGTAACTTTGATTAATCTTTGATTGATGCAATCTTGGATGACATGTTTTAAGTGCATACAACCATTTGTTTTGTGTCCTTTAACTCTATGGAAATCGTAATACTCATTTTCTTTGTACCAAGGAGCATTGAAGAGTGGTTCACTATTGGGTGGTGCATCCGGTAAGATAATATCACCCACTTGGAAAAGCTTTCGAAAGACAACCTGCATAGGTTTCACTAATGGTGTAAATTATCAACGCGGATTGGAAGTTTGGTGTTGTCGCATTCGTTGAAAGGGTTGTGTTGTTATAGAAGCAGCTTGGATGTTGATGGGAGCTTTCATAGTTTGGATGTTCTTTACATCCACAACACCATCATTGACAACATTTTTATTTTTGTTCCAAAAGCAAGACTTATCGTTGGAGTTTTAAGGATAGTCTTTGTTATCACGAAAGATCTTGATAGTTCCTTTAGCAATTAAAGCTCATTCAATGATGGTTCCTTTGGAAACAAGTTCATCAAAGGTGCTAGCACTTTGCAATTGTAATTGGAATGACAGCTCGGGATGAAGATTTTGAACAAAGATATCGAGCTGTTGCTTCTCAGGTATTTCCCATGATAATTTGCTAGCCATATTATGCCATCATTGAGTGAATGAAGAAAAGGCTTCACCATTGCGTTGTTTATTGTTGACAAGGTCGTTCATGTTTATCTCATGGTCAATGTTAAACATGAAGTGTGATCGAAACTTATTGGCTAACTCCTAAAAAGACTTAATTCCCAGAGGTAAATGAGAGAACCATTCAAGCGCTTATCCGGCTAAGCTTCAAGGAAATAGTCTCAAAAGATATGTATCATCATAAGCAACATTGAGACATGCCACAAAGAATGCTCTAAGATGGTCTTCCAGATTTCCTTTTCCTTTGTACTTGTCAAATTGTGGGATTTCAAAGTGTTGCGGAAAAGGTGTCATATGAAGAGACTTATCAAATGGATATGCACATATGTTTTCTAGAGAAAATTTCTTCTTGCCTTGTCCTACTGCTTGGTTAATCATTTGTTGAACATCTGCTGAAGATAATTATTATTGTTGCAAAAGGGGTGAAACATGGTATGGTGTATATTGAGGTTGTTGTTGTGGGATGTATGAAGCCATGATCATTTGTTGAGCTTGCGTACTCACAATGTATGTCAAAGGATTGGGATGTGACACATGTGGTGGAGGATTGCTATCCTTGAGGCATAAGCGGTGGTTGGGTATATTGCGATGAATGGGCACCAAGATTTTGCATCACATGCGAAGTGGAAGATGGATTGACACTAGTTAATGGTTGGGAGGTTGGATTTGGATTTGTCGCATGGTAAGTGATGGAAGGGCTGGTAGATGCGAGAGAAGGATGAACACTTGGGTTTGTATTTTGGACAACATGGGGATTGATGTGTGTTATGGGTTGGGTGATAATAGGCAAGCCTTGGGTAGCATAGGATGGATTGATGGTATGTGAGGGATTGGAAGAGTATGACGGAATGGATGTAAGTTGTTGAATATAAGTGACCATAGAGCTAGGATTGGCTTGAGAAATGATAGGAGGGTCACTCATATCAATCAGACTAACATTGGGATTATATGGTATAGTGGATGGATTAGTAGAGATGGTGGAAAGTGTATTAGCAGTTGGTATATGGGATATGGTATTCATATGGGATATGGTAGGTTATGATGGTCATGAAGCTTGGGCTATTGGTGTTGTTGGTATATTTGGGATGCTTGCACAGTATGGGATATGGGAATAGCTTGTGATGTGTGGAGCATTTGTGCTTGGGCCACATGGATAGCTTGCGTTACTTGAGGCATGGAAATGGTCATGGTAGGAGGAGGTGTATGTTGAGGAACATGGAAAGGTGGAATGTTTATATTTTGTGACATGAGAGGGAGCACATTGGTTGGTATGATCAAAGGTTCTAAAGTGTGCTCCGAGCATGGTAGATCAAATGAAGTAACAATAGGAAATGAAAGAGATGTGGTGGAAGCTAGAGCTTGTGATATGGTGGGGGATGGTGTGACTATAGTGGATGGTCCCTTTGCAACAACAACAGGAGTGTTTGGATCATGCTCTCTAATAGCGGATATGTCAAAATCTCTTGGTAATTTAGCACCCATGCGAGCAAGTTGCAAGAAGTAGTGATTAGGCTCAGATAGAACAAGTCTCTCAACTTGATCCCACACATGGGTGTCCTAAAATTCCAATAAGTCTTCTTGGGATTGTTCTTCAAAAGTCTCCAAAGATGTTTGAGGTTGCACTTGTTGTGAGGATGACTCTCCAACGGTATACCCATGAGTTGTAAACATATGAGGAGGCACTAGTCATGAATTGAGTTGTGTCATTAAAAGGTGTTGATCTAAGTTGTTACATCTTAGCTTGCCATTTGGCTTCCATTTCAGCTCTATATTGACTCCTAGTTTGAGGCATGATGTTGATGTTGAAAATTGAAGTTTAGCTTGTCAAAGTTTTGAGACCCAAAAGATGATAGTTTGTTGGTTGGTTAATTGGTTGGTTTGTTGCTTTGCTTGGTTGCTGATTTGTTTGGTTGGTTTACTTTGGTTGATTTGTTTTTCTTGGTTTGGTTGCTTTGTTGATTTGTTGTTGGCTAGTTTCCCTAGAGAATAGCTCACACACTCAAGGGAAAAGTTGTTTGCTAAAGATTGCTATGTTGCTGATGTTTATTGAAGCTAAAGCTGATGTTTTGCTGATGGATCAAAATGATTGGTTTGATGTTTGGTTTGCTGGTTTGGGATCTCAAAAGGATGAAAAGCTCATGAAATATGATTGATTGGTAAGCTCAAAATAGGAGACAAAGCCCAGGTATCTGCTAATGATCAGAGACAAGTCTGAAAGCTAATGCTAAAGCTGAGCAAGCTGGATTTGTGGCTAATTCGGCTGAGTCACTAAGATTTCCTAGTATTAGACCACAGGCAACAAGTGATAGCTCATATGTGACTCAGAAAAGACCAAAGGTGACTGGTAATAGCTCAAATGCGGACTGGTTTAGGTTCTGTCAGCAGGTTACAATGTTAACCAGAGGCGATCCAATTGTTCACAAGTGATAACTGTGGGCTCAAAAGCAATTTACTGTTGATTGGAAGTGACTCAGTTTATGCCAAAGGAGACCGAATTTAGATAAGAGGTGACTGACTATCAATTAAAAGTGACTCTATTTATGCCAAAAGTGATTAACTATGGTTCCAAAGCAATTCTGTTTAGGCAAACGTAGCTAACTACGGTTTATAAGTGATTTTGTTGTCTGTATGCGGGCAATTTAGGCTTAAAAGTGATAGTGTCTGTCAGAAAAGATGTCTGATTTGTGATTTTTGACAAGAAAATAGTAATTGTAGTCACCCACACTCACAACAATCACAAACTTGTACAACCTAGGCTAGGAAAGGATTGTATTTGTTGAATCCCCTGGCCATGCTTATTCAAAGCAGATAGCTTCAGGATCTTGGTAGCATTAGCTCCCCTCCATGGTACACACTTCTCACACATACCAAGATCCAGGTTTCCTTAAAGGCATGTCCCTCACCAAACCTTAGGACTATCCCTGCTATCTCTTCTAAGAACCACGTGAATCAGGGCCGCTTCAAAGGTCCCACCTTTTACATCAACAAATAGAGGGTTTTTGGCACTACACAAAGTTGCTAATAAGGGCATCCGTTTAGGTGGCTATATGTGTGGCAGTGCTACTCTCTATTATGGAGTCTCCCAGCCTTCAAGGGTTATGCCTTGGAGGGTTTTGAGGGAGGTTGGTTGTCAGTATAACACAACACCCATTGTTTGTGGCTTTCGACACAAACACTTTTCTTATATAGCGGTTTGGAAGGACTTGGCTTTAGTCCATTACCGCTTGGGTCATATCCCTTCTCACACCGAGAAGGCAGGCCCTCTAAAGATAATAACAAGTTCTCATACACCCAAGATCCATTTGATAGGCAAGGGGAGAGGATACTTTTGTTATTAAATTTGGGTTACAATCAATCACATGCAAGCAATCAAAAAAATATAAATCAAGCATGGAGCAACCAATGATTCATTTTAAGCACCAGGTCTGAATGTTCCTAATTTAGTGAAAAACCACTAGTCTTGGACCGATCGGAGCTACAATAGATATGTTAGTAGTTTGATAACCTCCTTTTCTTGGACAAATCGATAAGATGCTGCACAAATACCCAATTAGTAGCTAAGAAAACAAACTACAAATTATATAGACTGAAGGCGACACAGTTTACCAGAGGTGATTCACTATTTGTCAGAAGCAATCTCTTTTTCTCTCACAGGAGAAATCTTACAGATCACAAGTGATGTGGAGAGTGCCAAATGTGAATTGTTTAGGCTCAGAAGTGATGCGAAAAAGCATAAAGCAGTTGGTTTGGGCTCATAAGCGACCTAGATCTGTAAAAGAAACAGTATACATCAAAAACCTTAATTCTACAAAAAGCGATGCAATTAGCTAAAAGCGATCACTGTTGGATCAAAATAAATTCAATTAAATACAAAATTAACTGTTGTTAGTATAAAAGCAATGCAAAATAAAGAAAAAGCGATCACTGTTAGTATAAAAGTGATCCAAAACATGGTATAGGTGGCAGATTTCAGCTTAGGAGCAATGCAGGTATGTAGACAACGACGATTTTTTTCTCAGAAGTGACTAGAACTTGCCATAAGTGCTCAGATAATCTGATCTTCATAAAAACAACTTCAAATAGCAAAGTTAATCAAAGACGTGAGTCCCACCAGGCGTGCCAAAATGTGACAGGTAAAAAATCAGGTTAATAAGATCAAGCATAGCCATGAAAACCTAACCCTACCATCATCAAAGAATCTAATCTAAATGAAATCAAAAGCATGCAATTCAAGCAGAATATCACCTAGATTGTGTGATTCCTTGTTTATGATGTGGATTGCTTCTTCAACAATGAACAATTATGAAGATAAAAGTTGCCATGATGGATAGATGATAATGATGAAAGCTCAATGGATGCTATGAATACTCAAATGCTCAATATGCTCGAGATGATAATGTAGATGCTATATGAATGCTAGATAGATGGTATGGAATGAGAGGGTGTTTATATAGAACTCAACCAAAATCAATCAACGGTGGAGATTCGGTGGCTATGTGAATGGATAAGATTAAAGGATAGACATAGGTGAATGTGAAGATGACAAGTGGAGAAAAGATAGGGCTTATGTGTGCTTGTGTACATAAAAGTACTACATGTAAAAGATATTAAATAAAAGGATGTAGTACCACTTATCTTTTTAAATGAAAGAGGCACACATGTTGGCTCATGAGATAAATGATAAGATAAATTAATTAAATAAATACAATTTATTTAATTAATTGGAAAGTGGGTTTATGAAAGGAAATTTTAATTAAATAAATAAGATTTATTTAATTAAAAATAGATAGAATGAAGATAATTAAATAATTGAAGATTGTTTAATTATAGCTTAGAAGAAATAGCTAATGAATTAATTAAATAAATATAAATTTATTTAATTAACAGAAGAAATATATGTGTTAGGGATATTATTCAAGTGTGTTAGACAAATGTAGATGATGTGATAATGTGATATTTGAATGCTAATGATAATGAGTCAATTTTGGGTGTCTACACCTATTATGTAGTATATGCAGGTGCATTTAGGGGCACATTCAATGGATTACAAATAGTAGGTAGGGTTGGAGATAATCCCGGAGATGTGAACATCTGGGAGCATTACCCACAGTTGAAAAGAAGAGAATCTATCCAAAACTACATGAAAATGAATGACTCCTTCTCCATGCATCTTATCAGGACCATGGAAGAAGATAGAACAAAAAGATTAAGTATGGAAGCACAAGCTATTATATACAAGCATGGGGCTTGGTTTATCCAACTCCCTACATTTTCATATATGAGAATAGAAGGATTTACATGGAACCCTCTCATGCTGCCTAGATATCCAACTAATTAGGTCATTCTAATGGAATTTGCTAGACATATATTTCCCTCAATAGAGGCTCATGTTGAAAAGGGAAAGATTCCATAGGTCTTATTTCCATACATGATTGGCTGGTATATGTGTCCAGATAGAGAAAGTGTTAAAGATGTAATTGGAGGGTTGAACTTGATGCACTTGTAGCCTTTTCCACTGGCTAGGCCCTATGACCCATATGACAGGATACATGCATTACTTGGGAAGCCCACACATCAAAACCACCTTGAAGATTATTGGGCTGATTGTGACAATGAAGAAGAAGTTAGAAGGAGGAATTATCAGAGGCTCACTCTACATCAAATATGCACCTTTGACTGCATATCAGTGCCTACTCAACTACATGAAGATGATGGTAAGATCATGTCCCAAGAGTATGAGGACAAGAAGGTATACAATGAAAAAATATCAGCCCCTGACTTGAGTCAACTAGAGGTGACTTTACTAGACCAAATAATGCTAAAGGTCATTCAACTGACCCAAAGCTGGGTGGATGCTGAAGTCAACAAATTGAAAAAGAAAGGTGTAACGCTTACTGTGGATAATAAAATAAAAAGACAAGAATTGTCTAAGGAAGAACACGATGATTTCCTCAAAGAGAAGAGGCAGTCAAATGGAGAAAGACAACCAAGTGAAGAAAAGAGGCAAGGTAAAAATAAGAAAGAGACCCCTACCTCTAGAGTAGTGATCATTAGGTGTACCCAACCAAAAAGAGATGTAGCATCCACATAAGCCACAACATCACCCCACACACTTGCTAAAAGAAAGAAAGCTACAGTCAAGCCTACCCCTGTTATTATAGAAGAGGAGGAAGAACCCTCAGATGATGACCTCTTGATCAAGAAGAAAAAGAAGAATGTCCAATCCCCACCTCAAAAGAACCAAAAGACTGCAATGAGAGGAACTGTAGATACAAGTTCCATCCTATTGAGGGGAGTAGGAGGTGAGGGTATTTTGAAGAATTTACAACATGAAGTTCCCATCCCTAACATTGTACAATTCAAGACTAAGAAAGAAGAGGAACAAAGAGAAGAGAGGTAGAGTGAAAGGAAAGAGCTGCCGTTTCCACTAGATGATACAACAAATTTATCTGATGATGAAGTGGTTAATGATGTTTCTGCTCAAAAGATGGAGACCTTGGTGGTAAACACAAAGATGACCCCTCATGACATGCCCCAAGTTCAAAAGGAAGTCCATCTAGAGTAGGTTGAAATAGAAGAAAAAGAAGAAGAAAGCCATGAGGTGGTAGCTCAACAAATTGGATTGTCAAATTTCGTTGATCAAGTTACTAGCCCTGCTGTAATAGATCTAGCTTACAAGGGTGATGAGGATTAGGATAGAGATAAAGATGCACCTCTGGAATGAGAAAAGGTAGAAGCCAATATACATAAGGAGGGTGATTAGGAGATGTCTGATAAGAGTGATAATTAGAATAAAGAGATGTTTGATAAGGATAAAGATCAGGGTAATGATCCAACACCAGCACTTGAAAGAGGGAAAACTAAAAAGGAAACTAATAAGTACAAAACTCTAGAGAAATAGACACATCAAAAGGTGGAGAACAAAATCTTCCACAGGGTGATCGGCAAAAAGGATCAGAGAATGTGACCAAGGATGATCAAGGTGATAACCTGGATAAGGCAGACCAGAATGTCCAAAGTCCTCCTGAGGATCAAACACAACAAAATACATAGGAGAAAAATGTAAATGCATCACAAGAACCTCCTTCACAACAAGAGATCCCTCATGAGAAAGTGCATGAGGAGGAATAGAGAAAAGAAACCTCCCCACCTAGGGTAGAGCAAAATGTATAATCTCAGGATGCTCTTATTGAGTAGACTGACAAACAAGGACCCCCTACTGGTGACATACCATATTTCTTATAGAAGGAGATAGTTTCACCACAGGTCATTGATGTGTCTGAGTTTGATGTTTCTACTTTGTTTTCAGCTAATAAGATTAAACCCAAGAGAAGGGAAAGACCTACATCCTCCATCAAAAGAGATCCTACCACAGGAAGGAGGATAGCTCAGGTAGCTCTGCTAATAGTAGATAAAGCGAAAGGAGAAATAAGTGTTGATGAATTTTAGATAGCTAATTTTGACCTAGGATTTGCTATTGAGGAGCAGGAATGCCAAGAGGCCAAAGACATAATTGATTCTCTGATGAAAAGTGTAAAGAAAGATAAGGACAAAAATAAGATGCACAATGAGCAGATTGCTCAAATGCATACATTCATAAAAGGGTTAATTGACCCTAACCACATGCCAGCTGACAAAACCACTCCTTTGACCATTATATCTCAGGAGGAGGTCATAGGTCTAGACATCATCAAGCATAAGGCTCATGTGGTTGACAATTGGTTTGTTCTTTTCATGACTGAAGCAGAAAAAGTGAAAAAAACCTCCCTATCGAACTGGACCTTTCTCAACACATTGAGGAGCAAGGTGGATAAGTTTCAAAAGAAGGTGGAAGGAGATCCATCATAGTAGATAAACATCTAGATGCCCTGGTTGATATGAGGCGCATAGACATACAGATGCTCATGTATAATAAAATACTAGATAACAATATTGCACAGTTGTTGGGTACATGGTATGAAGATACTAGGTTTGAAAGTGATATCTTTAAAAGATGTAACACCAAGATCAGAGATATCAGTGTTAAATTGCATCATCTTATGGCTGAGGATGTAAATACCTTGGAATCTCTAGAAGGTAATGTAGAAGGGAAGATAAAAAATCAGGATGCTGATTTTGCAATTCAGGCCTTCCAAGATAATTTCAAATAGGCAATAGATGACCCTCTCCATCATATGATAGAGGATATAGTCAACAAGGCTATGAGAATGAAAGCCAAGGTGGAGGCATATAATTAGACCTTAAACAATAGAAAGAGTAAATGGTCCGTACTACAAACACAATTCCATTCTCAGGAGCATACTGCAGTGAAAGCTAGAGTCCAAGATGGGGGAGAGATTGAAAGAATAATGTAGGCATATGAACCTATCAGGGAAAGTATTATCATACATGTAGGAGATGACCTTCATATAGATGAAGAAGATGATGAAGATGAAGAAGATGATGAAAATGAAGAAGAAGAAGAAGAGTGAGTAAAGATGCATGATGAGAAGGTCATATGCATAATAAAACAAAAAGGTGAAGTAGTTCCACCAGATGGTTGCTAGCTGGCAACCTGTGCCATGTTGACATATGTTGACCAAGTCAAAGAAGATATGAACCGTTGATTTAGATAGATAAATCTTGATCATGGATCAATTGTAACCACCTCCTCTCTTTGTCCTATAAAAGGATATGGAGTTCACATTGTATCATTATTAGAGAATTAATTGAGATATAATTTTGGAATGTCATGATACTTTCTCTATTGGGAATTAAGGTGTCTCAACCTTTGCAAATTCCTAATGTTGTATTTATTTATCTCATGTTGAGTTGGCATAGTCGGTACCTTGTGTACATGCAATAGGATAAATTTTGGTGACTTTGGAAGCCGTGGTTTCCCCCTTGAATAATTAACAAGGGTTTGGGGGTAGCGCCCCCAAGATGGGGTCAAGGGGTGGGGTCGAGGGGCAGTGCCCCCATGGGGCTTGGGGGTAACGCCCCTAAAACCTCAACTGACTTTTATTAAATGACAAGTGTTGGTGAGTACCTTTGCACGAGAGAAAGGCATCTTTGGGCGGTCAAGGGAGGTTATGACAAGTTGTAAGAGGAATAAGATATTTTTAGTTAGTGTATGATAGATTCTCTTACAGCTGTAAGTGTTGTTAGTTATGATGGATTCTATGACAATTGTAAGGTGCGTAAGAGCATATGTCATAGCCTATCTTGGGACAAGGCATCCACATTGGGATGGGATGTTGGACAAGTGTCCTTAAGCGTGGGTTTTGGGGCATGAGTCCAAGATGGACACCCATCTCTAGAAGGTTCCATATTTTCCTTGTAAACTCTATAAAAATAGGTGCTTGGATGGGAGATAAGTAGTGTGTTTTATAGGTACTATTATGCTACTAGAATATCTCTAGATTTTACATTCAAAGACTCCTGAAAGAGCATTGGCTCTGAAACTGTATTGTAATATGTTATTGTTTACTGTAATACATTTGAGCTATGTTTTCGAGTGTGGGGTTTTTCACCCGTAAGAGTTTTCCCCATGTATATCTTGTCTCTCTCTCTTCTGTCTACTTTCTGTGTGTATGTGTATTGCTGCAATATCTCTGTTAGATTTTCTATGTTGTTGTAGTTGTAAGAATTAAAATTGAACTTGCATACATCTCTCCTCATTAGATTAGTGAAGGAAGCAATTTCCACACACCTAGATTCCTTTCAGTTGGTATCAGAGCCTAGCTAGTTTTGGTCTTAGCTATTGGGTAGGGGTTTTTTGAGCTGATCTTAAGTTAAGTGGGAGTCTGTGTAGAGTATTCTAATTTCTATTATAGCAAGGAGATGACAAGCACATTAGGAAGGTTTGAAGTGGAGAAGTTCAATCGTAGTAATTTCAAGCTGTGGAAGCTCAAGATGGAAGACATGCTTGTTGACTGAGACCTTTAAGAAAGTTTTAATGGAACTAAACCAGCTACAATGTCACAAGATGAGTGGGATCTCAAGGATCAGAAGGCTAAGGGTCTCATAAGACTTAGTCTTGCTGATTCTGTGCTATTAAATGTCCATGAGGAGACTACTGCAAAACTACTTTGGAAGAAGTTGGGGGATGTGTATCAAGAAAAATCCTTGGTTAATAAACTTTTTATGAGAAAGAAGTTGTATTCTCTTCGAATGGAGGATGGAGGATCTGTTGCTGAACATATGAATGCTTTCAACATGCAGGTTGCACAATTGACATTTATTTGTGTAAATATGGAGGAGGAGGATTGATGTATGACCTTTCTTTGTTCTTTTCCGGACTCATGGGATCATCTTGTCATGGGTATTGGAAGCACCACATCCACATTCAAAATGGAAGAAGTGGTTTCTTCGTTGTTGTCTAAAGAAATGCGGAGAAAGTCTTCTGAGGTAGCTAAAGAGGCCCTTGCAGTTTGTGGAAGACCCAAGGAGAAAGGGAAGAAGAAGGACAAGAAAGCTAAGAAGGGTAGATCCAAATCCTGTGGGAGATCCAAATCTCCTAGAAAGTCCAAGGCTCTTTGTTGGAATTGTGGCAAAACTGGGCATTTCTGAAAGGAATGCAAAGAGGAGAAGAAGAAGAAGAAAGCTCCTGATTCAGATTCTGATAAGTCACAAGATGACAGTGATGCTTTCATCACAGCCCTGGAAACCCATGCATCTAATGATGTGTGGCTCATCAACTCTAGTGCATCATTCCACATGACCTCGCATCAAGACTTGTTCACTAAGTATGAGGAGTTTGATGGTGGAAAGGTGTATCTAGGTGACGACTCTCATCTGAAGATTGTTGGTCATGGAAGAGTCTCTATCTGATTCCCTGATGGTCAAGTGAAGGGGATCTTTGGGGTTATGCACATCCTAGGCTTAGCACATAACCTGCTTTCTGTAAGTAGTTTGAATGATGTAGGTGTGCAGGTTGTCTTTTCGAAAGAAGGATGCAAGATGACTAGAGGAGCTATGGTGCTTGCTAAGGGTACTAGGAGAGGTACTCTATTTCAGCTGGAAGCATGCATTTCACAATGCAATAGTTCTTCTGACTCAAGGAAGAGGGCAGCAGTCACTTCAGCCCCACCATCTAAATGAGCAGTCAAGAAATCTGTTGTTTCTAGTCTTGATGGTTGTAATCGTGCATTGGAAGTTAAACTTCCTGCTGAAAAGACAATGTTATGGCATAAGAGATTTGGCCACATTGGTGAGAAGGGTCTGCGTACCCTGAAAAATAAGAAACTCATTGAGGGGTTAGATGATTGTAATCTTGAGTTTGACTTTTACGAACATTGCATTTATGGAAAACAAAACTATGTTCAGTTTTACTCGAGTTCTCATAAGTCTTCTGGTGTGTTGGACCTTATCCATTCTGATGTGTTTGGTCCTTTTAATGTTTCTTCATTATCAAAGTTTGTATATTTTGTATCTTTTATAGATTATTACAGTAGAAGGAAATGGATTTATTTTCTTAGAAGCAAATTTGAAGTCTATAGCAAGTTTAAGGAGTTTAGGGCCTTTGCTGAAAATCAGACTGGTAAAAAGATTAAATGTTTGAGAACTGATAACAGTGGTGAGTTCTGTTCTATAGAATTTGATAAGTATTGCAAGGAGCTTGGGATTGAAAGACATAAGACAACTCCATACACCCCACAACAAAATGAAGATATAGAGAGGATGAACAAGACACTGATGGAGCAGGCTAGGAGTATGCTTAGTGGAGCTAGCCTAGAAAAAAAGTTTTGGGCTAAAGCTATTGCCACTACTGTTGCAAGTATGGGCCTAACTGGTATTGTCATTGATGTCAACATACTCCTATTGCATTGATGATAAGGATTGGATGAGTTGTGTGCTGAGGATATTGAGAAAATTAGTCCTAATCAAGAACAGAGAAGAATAGTGAAGCCAATGAGCTAAAGATCCTAGCTAAGATGAAGATAAGAGAATGCACATCAAAGGGTTTGTAGATATGTGTCTTAAGGTGATCTAGTAAAGATTTTAGAGGTCCACATGAAGATTTGAAGAAGTTGTGGCCACTTAAGTAAAACTGGTTCTGGCAGGTGTTCAGAGGTGACAGAGTGACACAGATAGGTCTGGTGAGATCCAAAAATGCAATATCTTGTTCTGTGGATTTCAGGGAATGTTTAGGAAGCTAATGTGAATTGAAAACTCAATTGGTTCGTAGTATGGAGGTCTGCAAGCATCTATTCCATTGTAACAGTGATGACAAACTATGTTCTTGAGGTTCTAGATGAAGGAGATAAGGATTTCAGTAAGTAGATGTAGTGTCGATGTTCTTGGTGATTCAAGCAAGCTTGTGGAGGTCATTGGATCATGTCTAATTCATGTTGGAAGTCCGCATTAGAGTTTGAGCTCGCAATTGAAGAATTACTTCCAGATGATGGTGTTCTTCCTAAGTCTGGCCAATCGGATGAGTTACACATCCTGTGGATGATCTTGAAGATGTAATGTGAAGATTGGAGTGTTCCTAGAAGAAGATTGAAGTCTCAGATCTATGTAGCCAATAGTGTGTTGATCCGTGTGAAGTCTTTTGTAAATAAGTCATGTTGTATTTATGTACTTGCTTTGTAATGTATACCGACTTGGATGATAACTCTTAAGTCGATGTCTTGTATAAATAAGGAGTTGTAAAGTCATTTCAAAGGGTGTCTTGTGGAGATGAGAGGGTGGTAGAGAGGAGAAGAGCAAAAGGCAAAGCAGAAGTTTTGGGCTTAAATGGAACTGACTCAAGCATGGTGAAGATGCTATTCTTCAATTCAAGTATGTGATACTTATTATTTTGTAGACAATGTGTCTCTTCTAGGCAGTGGGCCTCTTGTGAGCAGTGTGTTCAGGTAGTGAGCCCTAATTGGCATGTGCCATTTTGTTCTTTCTATTCTTCTAACAGAGAATACAATCTTGGGTTAATCACCCCATGGTTTTTCTGTTAACCGGGTTTTCCACATCAAAATCTTGGTGTCTTATGTGTTGATGTGTTTCTGCTATTGATTTAATGCATTATGTTTCCATGATTGATTTATTATTATGCTATTGAATTACAAAGTGAGTTTAAGTGTTTAATTGGAAGAAAGTTTTGGACAACTAATTCACTCTCCCTCTCAGTTGTCTATCCTAAATCTAACAATTGGTATCAGAGCTAATTTCCTCTAAATGAGCTTAACCGCTTGAGGAGATCCAGGATGTTGTCCTACAAGAAGGATAGTCCAAAGTTTGATGGAAGCAACTTTAATCTTTGGAAAAGTTGCATGCAATGTCACTTACAATGTATGGGAATGCAGTACTAGACCATGGCTTCAACGAAGTATACTCCTCCACAAAATGGCCCGAAAACTGCAAATAAAATCACAGAAGCTAAAAATAGTCTACGGACTAAATAAGCTCTTCTAAGTGCCTTGTCTGATTCAGAACTGACAAATGTTGTTGACCTACAAACTGCTTTTGAGATTTGGGAAAAACTGGAACTTCTACATGAAGGAGACAAGTATGTAAAATGTGCAAGGCTACAGAGTCTGAAAGGAAAATTTGAAAATTTGAAGATGAGAGAAGATGAAAATATCACTACTTTTATGCCAAGAGTAAATGAGCTTGTTTGTGGCATTAGATGTGCTGGTGGAGTCTTGGATGAAGATGAGATTGTTGGCAAAGTTCTCAGATCCCTTCCTACTTCTTATAAATACAAGGTTGCTACCATCGAAGAATTTAGAGCCCATTCAAGTGTCATAAGAGATCAATTGGTTGGTAAATTAGCTAGATTTGAATTGACTGAGTTTGGAGATGCCCCCCCAAGACTGAATATGCATTCAAAGCCAGTGCCTCTATAAAAGGTAAACAAAGGTGGTGCAGAGGCACCTACCTAACAGCTGGCCTCCATGAGGCAGTTAGTAGTTATAGGTCTTGTTTATGTTTCCAAGAAGGTCTGTTAAGACCAATTGCATGTAATAAGGTCACGCTGATCATGATAAGATCATGCTGACCAGGCTTTTACTATTTTTAGTTAAGTTTGTTAAAACAGCTGTCATGCTGTAGGGTCCGGTTGGATCTCCCAGCCGCCTGGAGAGTTCCCAGCCGCTTGGAGTCGGGTCAGTAGTACTCGTAGGAAAGTCTATTTAAGAATGAGAATCGGTTGATATTGCATACAGATAGAGATATCATCGATCAAGTTAGTTTGCACAGAGTGAGACAGAGAGAGAGAGACTGGTCATTGTAATTGCATCTTTTGAAAGCAATAAAGAGATCCTGTTTGTGTTCTTTATCTGGTTGGATTTCATTGTTTAATCGTTTTGCTGATCTAGTGGTTTCATGGACATGCTGATCCATTCCACCGATTGATTCGTCGAATCGGTGGAATGGTTGTGTACAGTAGATTAGGAGGTAGTTTGTTTTCTGTTTGCATGCAGGTGTGCAGGATTGCGGTCGACAGATGTTGAGAAGCCTAGCATCCTCATGTGCTAGGTCGAGTTGATAAGTTGGAGTTGGAAGATCACCCTGAGAGTGGATCGGGTCATCCCTGGAGGATCGATGAAGTGAGATTTTGCTAAGGTTGAAAGTTCGTCAAACGGCTTCATCAGGATATTTCAGTTTATATCCTGCAGTCACTTTGGACGTCGTCATCTGGATAAGTGAAGATGAACATGATGCAGTTGAGCGCATGAAGTGTGAGTTCGTCGGGGTGATCATCGTCAGGAGTTGCCGAAGAAGAGTACATCGGCATAAGGTGGAGATCGGGTTATGAAACTGTGGAAGTTTACATGTTGCAAGTACATCAGGATGTTGTAAGTCAGATATATACTCAGTGTATATATCGCCGTCAGGATCATCTTCTGTGAATGCCCATCATCCGCATATCGCTAACAGATGCAAGAGTGAAAGTTCGCTTTTTTTGGCTAAGTGTCGAAGAGGTCATCAGGATATTGTGTGACGTCATCGTCATCCGCATATGACGTCATCGTCATCAGGATATTGAGATATCCCCCTATGCATGTTGATCCTGTTGTCGCTAAGTGGTTAGGTATCAGCGTAGGCAGAAAGTTGCGAAACATCATCAGGAGGTTTCGAGAGAACATGATAAATTATATCATGATGCTGTTGCTTGTGTCGTCGGCTAGCGGAGCATCAAAGGCAAGGTGTTGAAGTGGTCGTCATCAGGATATTTGGAGCAACCGGATATTTGGATATCCTGCTGACGAAGGTGGTGTCGCATATCATGATGATGCCGCTAGTGTTTGGAGCCCGATGAACAGTGCAACCGGAGGATGTTTGCGCCCGTTGAATATCATGATGATGATGATAGGCGACAGGCAGAGGAGGTGAACAGTAGTCGGCAGGAGGATAATTGCGATCGTCTGAAATATGATGATGATGTTGGTGTTTTTAGGAAATATGATGATGATGCTGAGCCGATAAGGATTTTTATCAGGCTGTTTGTAATGTTGGCAGCTCCTTCCTGTTAGTTAGCTTCCGTTGCGTTTCACTCTGCATCATAGTGGTATCAGAGCAAAGGTTAGGATCTTCTGGAAAAGATAGGCAGGATGTCAGATGAAGAAGGAACATCTGAGGTTCCAGCAAGGATGACCAACGCTGAGTTGGCAGTTCTGGTGAAGAAACAGATTGCAGAAAGCAAGGCCGTGAAGGCTCAGAATCAGGAGTTGAAAGATGAGTTAGCAAAGTTGAGGAGCAGAGTAGGTTCTGGTAGAGAAGATGATAGGGAAGAAGAAGAGATCCCTAATTGGAGCGAGGAGGTCATTCCTGCAGACCAGAGACCACTGTTGAACACGCTCAAGGCCATGGAGAGGAGAACCATGGATGTGAAACTGGATTTGCCAGTGTTTACAGGTAAGATGGACCCTGATTCAGTGATGGAGTGGATAGACTGTTTGAACAATTTCTTTGTGACAGAGGAGATACCAGAACAACAGAGAGTGAAGATAGCACAGTCAAAGATGAAAGAAGCTGCCTTGACATGGTGGAATTTTGTTCAAGATGATAGAGTACAGGAAGGAAAACGTAGAATTGCCACATGGAAGAAGATGATGGCATTGGTAAAGGAAGCTTATATTCCATTGGATTACAGTATCCAATTACACAAGAGGAAGCAAAACCTGAAGCAGAAGGAGCTAGATGTCAGCTCATATACAGAAGAATTCATGAAACTCTGTATGAAGACAAAGGTGAAGGAGAGTGAAGAAGAGAAGGTAGCCAGATACCTTAATGGATTGAGGTTTAATATTCAGGATGATTTAAGTCTGCATAATCCAGATACAGTCCAGAAATGTTTCCAGTTGGCATTGAAAGTGGAAGAGAAGTTAAAGAGAAAACAAGAACAAAACAATAGAGGAAGAGGATCAGCCCATAAGACAAGGCAAACCAATGAGAGTCAAGAAGACACTGGTAAAGGACAGGGACAGTCTGATTTCAGAGGTGGATGGAAAGGTAATAAAGGAAGATTTGGAAGTGGTAGAGGTTCTACTACATTTTCAGGAAAGTGTTACACCTGTGGTGAGTTTGGTCATCCATCTTTCAAATGTCCAGAAAACAAAGGTTCATCATCCAGAAATGATAGAACGAGTGACAAGAGAGTACAACTTGTGCAAGAAGAGAAAGAAGAAAAAAGTATGCAGAGTCCAAACATTTATCAAAAGGATCAGGAGGCTGATAATTGTGGATACCCAGAAAGTGGAGAATCTCTGCTGATGAGAAAAACAGTGATGGTACCTGACAAAGAATCCCCACAAAGGAGAGCTCTTTTCAAAACCACATGTAAAAGCAAAGGTAAGGTATGTAAGGTTGTCATTGATACTGGTTCAACAGACAACATGGTATCCCAGGAAATGGTGGATAAACTAAATTTGGAAAGGATTCCACATCCACACCCTTACAAGGCATCTTGGGTGAGTGATAGTCATTCACTTTTTGTCTCTGAACAGGCATATGTGGATTTTCAGATTGGAGCATATCATGATAGAATTTTGTGTGATATTTTGCCTATGGAATGTTGTCACCTACTGTTGGGTAGACCATGGCAATTTGATAGAAGGGTACTGTATGATGGGTATGCTAATACCTACACCATCCAGAAAGATGGAAAGACTATTAAGTTGATGCCATTACAGGAAGCAGCTGCAGCACAGAAGACAGCCAAAGTCATTTTAATGGGAAAGAAGGAATTTGTGCAGATGCCTAGAGGAGCAGGCATAAAGGCAGTTCAGGACACTGCAGGGAAAGGAGTTGTTAAAGACAACAAGCTGAAGAAAGTTTTAGTTGTGACTGACAGAGGTCAGCAGCAGGTTCAGAAACAGGTTTGCACACAGCAACCAGTTGAGAGGAATGACAAGGATGTTGTCATAGTTGGGACTATTGTTTGTCCTATAAGAGTTGAAAGAAAGACAGAGTTGAACATTGCAGAAGTTCAAGAGGCAGTTCAGAAAGAGGTTCTGGTCAGACAACCTGACAAACACAAGGTATGTGAGAGAAAAGCCTACATTGACAGGCATGAGGATTCACTTGCCAGAAAGCAAGTTACAGTTCAGAAGTCTTGGAGCAGCCAAGAGACAGCAGCAGACAAAGCTGGAACAGGGCAGAACATTGCACAGGCAAAGTGTAAAGGTGGAGGACTTCCATATCCTAACTCATGGGACATGAGTTATTTTCTTTTGGGGAGTATGGTGCAGAGGCACCTACCTAACAGCTGGCCTCCATGAGGCAGTTAGTAGTTATAGGTCTTGTTTATGTTTCCAAGAAGGTCTGTTAAGACCAATTGCATGTAATAAGGTCACGCTGATCATGATAAGATCATGCTGACTAGGCTTTTACTATTTTTAGTTAAGTTTGTTAAAACAGCTGTCATGCTGTAGGGTCCGGTTGGATCTCCCAGCCGCCTGGAGAGTTCCCAGCCGCTTGGAGTCGGGTCAGTAGTACTCGTAGGAAAGTCTATTTAAGAATGAGAATCGGTTGATATTGCATACAGATAGAGATATCATCGATCAAGTTAGTTTGCACAGAGTGAGACAGAGAGAGAGAGACTGGTCATTGTAATTGCATCTTTTGAAAGCAATAAAGAGATCCTGTTTGTGTTCTTTATCTGGTTGGATTTCATTGTTTAATCATTTTGCTGATCTGGTGGTTTCATGGACATGCTGATCCATTCCACCGGTTGATTCGTCGAATCGGTGGAATGGTTGTGTATAGTAGATTAGGAGGTAGTTTGTTTTCTGTTTGCATGCAGGTGTACAGGATCGCGGTCGACAGATGTTGAGAAGCCTAGCATCCTCATGTGCTAGGTCGAGTTGATAAGTTGGAGTTGGAAGATCACCCTGAGAGTGGATCGGGTCATCCCTGGAGGATCAGCGAAGTGAGATTTCGCTAAGGTTGAAAGTTCGTCAAACGGCTTCATCAGGATATTTCAGTTTATATCCTGCAGTCACTTTGGACGTCGTCATCCGGATAAGTGAAGATGAACATGATGCAGTTGAGCGCATGAAGTGCGAGTTCGTCGGGGTGATCATCATCAGGAGTTGCCGAAGAAGAGTACATCGGCATAAGGTGGAGATCGGGTTATGAAACTGTGGAAGTTTACATGTTGCAAGTACATCAGGATGTTGTAAGTCAGATATATACTCAGTGTATCTATCGCCGTCAGGATCATCTTCTGTGAATGCCCATCATCCGCATATCGCTAACAGATGCGGGAGTGAAAGTTCACTTTTTTTGGCTAAGTGTCGAAGAGGTCATCAGGATATTGTGTGACGTCATCGTCATCCGCATATGACGTCATCGTCATCAGGATATTGAGATATCCCCCTATGCATGTTGATCCTGTTGTCGCTAAGTGGTTAGGTATCGGCGTAGGCAGAAAGTTGCGAAACATCATCAGAAGGTTTCGAGAGAACAGGATAAATTATATCATGATGCTGTTGCTTGTGTCGTCGGCTAGCGGAGCATTGAAGGCAAGGTGTTGAAGTGGTCGTCATCAGGATATTTGGAGCAACCGGATATTTGGATATCCTGCTGACGAAGGTGGTGTCGCATATCATGATGATGCCGCTAGTGTTTGGAGCCCGATGAACAGTGCAACCGGAGGATGTTTGCGCCCGTTGAATATCATGATGATGATGATAGGCGACAGGCGGAGGAGGTGAACAGTAGTCGGCAGGAGGATAATTGCGATCGTCTGAAATATGATGATGATGTTGGTGTTTTTAGGAAATATGATGATGATGCTGAGCCAATAAGGATTTTTATCAGGCTGTTTGTAATGTTGGCAGCTCCTTCCTGTTAGTTAGCTTCCGTTGCGTTTCACTCTGCATCAAAAGGTTTGATCCGAGAGAGAACTCTTGAAGGAAACTATCATGGTGTGAAAAAGCAAGAAAATACCTGGAAGAAGAAGAAGCAGAAACTGCTCAACTTGAAGCCCTTATTACAAAAAGACTACCAAGAGGATCCGATAAGTATGAAGGGAAATTGCCTTTTAAGTGTTTTAACTACAATAAGATTGGTCATTTTGCCTCAAGGTGTCCAGAAAGATTTTCAAGGCCAAATCCTAACAGATTGAGGTTCCAAAAGAATTGTTACTATATTCATGAAGAGGATGATAATGAAGGACTAACAGATGATGAATCAGAGACAGGAAATAAATCTAAATGTGATTGGGTGTTTATTACCATCAAGGAAGAAGCTCCAATGCCCTCTGTCAATCATAAAGTTGTAGAAAGAGCTTTGGCTGCCCAAGTTGAAGAAAAGGATGATTGGGTCATTGATAGTGGATGCTCTCACCATATGACAAGTGACAAAAATAAGTTCATAGATTTGGAAAGGTATGAAGGAGTAGTAAAATTTGGTGATAATTCTGCTGGTAGAATCAGAGGTAGAGGAACTATTTCTTTTGATGGAAAGAACAAAATCAGTAATGTACTATATGTTGAAGGATTGAAGCACAATCTTCTTAGTGTTGGACAGTTGGTGGACAAAGGCTATGATCTCCAATTCAAGAATGGAAAATGCAAGATCTTTGAAAGTTCTGAAACAGAAATTGCATCTGGTACTCAAACAAAAGGTAATATCTTCCATTTAGTTGGTACTGGTAAAAGTTGTTTATTTGTGTAAATTGATTAGAGTTGGCTATGGCATAGGAGGATGTGTCATGTGAATTTTGATAATATCATCAAGATAAGCAACACTCAGGCTGTAAGAGATCTTCCAAAATTGGTGAAGCCTACAAATAGTTTGTGCAAAGAATGTTAGTTGGGGAAACAAAGCAAAGTCTCATTCAAAAGCAAGGAACAATCTTCTACCAGATTATTGGACTTGGTTCATAATGATCTATGTGGTCCAACAAGAATAAGGAGTGTGCAAGGTGATAGACACTTCATGTTATTAATTGATGACCATTCTCAGATGATGTGGGTTACTTTTCTGAAAGAGAAATCAAAAGCTCTTGAGAAATTCAAAATATTTAAGGCTATGGTAGAGAATGAAACTGAATTAAAATTAAAATGTCTGAGTTCTGATAGAGGTGGAGAATTCACATCTAGTGAGTTCATAGAATTCTATGAGAAACATGGAATAAAGAGATAGTTGTATGCTCCTAGGACTCTACAATAGAATGAAATAGTGGAGAGAAAGAACCGAACCATCCAGGAAGCATCTAGGACCATGATGATGGAAGCAAATGTTCCTCAAATCTATTGGAGAGAAGCCATTAGCACTGCAATCTACACTCTCAATCGAGTATAAATCAGAAGTAATACTGGTAAGACTCCTTATGAACTTTGGTTTGGCATCACTCCTACTGTGAGATATTTCAGAGTCTTTGGTAGCAAATGTTACATTAAAAGAGATGAAGATCTAGGAAAATTTGATGCTAGAAGTGATGAAGGAATATTCTTGGGTTATTCTACTCAAAGCAAAGCATACAGGTGTTATAACAAGAGATTAATGAAGGTTGTGGAAAGTACAAATGTGAAGGTTGATGAAGGAATTGAAAAACCCTTACGGTTTTATGAATATGATGAAGATGATCAAAATGATGTTTTTGTTTAGTCAGGAAGATTTCTGAGTTTTGGGGCATCTATATCTCCGGCGATAGAGGACTTGAACCCAGAAGTTTTCACGTCTACAAAGGACGACTCGATCTATTGAGAACCGATGGTTCGATGCCTTATCGATTTCAAGCTAGGCAGAATGGTTGTCTCTATTCCCCTAGTCAATCCCCTTTTTCCTACTAGTGATCTGGGGGGCAGGTAGTTATTTTCACGTAAATGAGAGACTCACATATGAATGAATGTCCCCGACCAACTATCTCCTCCCACCCACCCAACAATAGAAGGAAGGGGCAATTGAGGCTATTATCTATGCAATAACGAAGTCGTGGTCGACCCCTGAGAAGATAGGGAGATGGCAACTAGCTAATATAGGCCAGTCTCTATAGCAGTTTAAGATTATGTGTGGCTTTCACTTGGTCTACTTAAAGTAGTTTGGTTCAGGTCCGGCTTACCTGCTCGTATAATGGATGAAACTCCTGGTCGTGCCTACGGAGAATCCACCACTTGTTTTACCACCCTTGCCTCTACCTTCACAGATGGGGGATCCCCTATTGTTTCTATAGGCAATGATTCTTCAACCAGGTCATAAGTAATGAGCTATCTCTATCTATCCCGTTTTACTATAACTATCACTTGTAGGTACACTTGTTGGAACTCAAACTAGAACATCATAGAATGCCAGAAAAATGCTTAACAATTTGAGTGTCAGAGCCTGCAGCATTCCTTCCAGATCGATAGATTGTTTGATAGCCCGTAACAATATTAATTACCCACCCCACCCTAACCTCGTATGGATATGGGTATGTAAGCCACTATGGGTTTGTATCTAGGTATGCTTATAGATAAGGAACTGAACTGTTATCACTAAAGCCATAAACAAAATCCCTATCATGAGCATGAGCATAATCAACTGGGTCTACTAGGCTGGGAAAACCATCACTTGTCTCTAGCTCTTGATATGGAAGGTATGCTACTTCTACTGCTTATGGATCAAAAACTGACTCAACCGTATCTACTAATGATGTACCTGTCCTTTCTTATAGGTAAAATGGCTATGCTGGCTGGTACTTATGCTACTACTGGTGCTTCAACTGCTTCCTCTACTATAGGTGGAACCCATGGATAAGCTACTAAAGCCGCTACTCATGCTAGTGAATCTATAATAACCAGTAGAGGGGCAGCTACAGAATCTGTTGATAGATCATATAATGATGCTTTAGGTTATGGATCTAGTACTGTATATGCTGACTCTGCTACCTACGCCTTTGTAGCCTTTGCAACTGGTGCTGGTTGTGGTAGATAAGTTGGAACAAGCTCAGATACTTTAGGTACTTATACTGGAACTGGGTCTTGATCTGATGCATCTATATATGGCTATAGATCTGTCTCTACATTTGTCTCTACTTATCTTGCTTATGGGATTGGAACTACTACTTATGGGTCAACTGAATCACATCTATGATATGCTGCTTCATCCGCGCCTGGAACTACTAGTACTGATGGTTCAAAGTAATAAACTGGTTCATTCACTGGTTCCAGTGGGTGAACTATAGTTGCTTTTCCTTTAGATGCTTTAGGTGCTTTTGCTTAATCAACTTAAGCTACTGATACTGGCTCTTGATCATGAAGGTACAGATCTGGACCTGGAGCTACTCGTGTTTCTGGTGATTAGGATGCTGGTCAATATGGTGCTACTTATCTAGCTACCTATGGCTCTAGTACCTATCTCTTTGTGACCTATGCTACCCTTGCTTCTGTGCATGATGCCTATATATGTATGATGCTACCATAGCCTTTGCTTAGTCAACTGAACCAACCTATGCCTTTGCTTCTCCTGCTTCTGGGTTTCTATCTGGATCTATATCTCTATTATGAGCATCTATATCTGGACCACAAGCACCTGAATAACGATCATCGGATTCTTACTCCCTATCACGATCTGCACCTCTCTCTGCTCCTACTTCTTGGCCAACAGAATCTCATAGATAAAGAACATAAGAATCTGAATAACCATCATCTGTATGTGGAAATGGGTCTTGATCTGCTTCTGAACCTCGATCACGAAGGTACAAATATGGATAATTTGGATCTGTCACTTCAACCACTGGGTCCACTACTACGCCTGGGTCTTGATCTTTAACGACTAACCTACTGCTTCTTACTCTGACTATCGAACTGGTTGGTATGTTGCTAGCTATGGCTTGGTATCTAGACCACAAAGGTCTTGACCATGAAGGTCTATATCTAGATCTCTAACACGAACATATGGATTAGACTCTATAATCAGAAGGGATGCGTCTGTCTCTATCAAAGCCTCTGCTACCAACACTTATGACTTTGATGCTCCTACCTCTACTACGACTCCTGCCTCTCTAGTCCTTTCCTATGGCCCAACCACCTATAATGTGCAGCTAGCAATTATGGGGGAAAAGAACATGCAGCTGGAAATCAAATCAATGGTGAGAACTTTAGTACCCCATCCTCTATTTTCTTAGGAATGAAATCACTCACCTGACTTTGGAAGGTGAGGGTCCCCACCCTAATAAAAGATAGCAAGCTCATAACCTCGCTTCCACCTTTTTACTCTCCAATTTACCACACGACCTCCTGGTTTTAGCGTCGTAGTTCGCTGAGCAGAGACACTATTTTCCCTCTCCTGATGGTCGAGCCTGCTTGTGCACCCTTCTATAGAACCATCGCAATTCACGCCAATCGACACATTTGCCAGAGTTTGGAAAGGGATATTTGAATTCCATGAATTGGGTAGGGTATTGAAGGACACATCTCTCTACTCATTGGCTTGAGGCTGGGTTGATAGGAGCAGCGAAGAGATCTCTTCTTAGAAGGGTTAAGAGTCCTATTCTTGGTTTGGACATTGTAGGTAATGTTGGCACACCCATTAAGTCCAAGCTCTCTCTGAAATTCAGATTCAAAATGATCCAGAAATCAGGAAGAAGAGATAAGTTTGAATGAACCTGTTCAAGAATCAGAAGTGCAAGAAACTCCCAAAGTTCTTAGGTATGTGAGATTGAATCACTCTAAAGATTAGATTATACATGATAAAAGCAAAGGTGTACAAACAAGAAGAAGGATTTCTCAAGATTCAGAAGAGTATTGTCTGATTTCAAAAGTTGAACTTAGGACAGTGAATGAAGCTTGCAATGACGAAAATTGGACTAAGGCAATGGAGGAAGAACTAATGCAAATTGAGAAGAATCACACATAGGATCTTGTTCCCAGACCTAAAAACAAGAATGTGATTGGAACCAAATGGGTCTTCCAAAAAAAACTAAATGAAGTTGGTGAAGTAATCAGAAATAAAGCCAGATTGGTCTGCAAGGGTTACTCTCAAATAGGAGTTGATTTTGAAGAAACTTTTGCTTCGGTGGCAAGAATTGAAGCAGTCAGATTATTTCTTACTTTTTCTTCCTTCAAGGATTTCAAAGTGTATCAGATGGATGTCAAGTTTGCCTTCCTGAATGGTGACTTGGAAGAAGAAGTATACATTGAGCAACTGGATGTATTTCAATTGTTTGATCATGGTGATATGGTCTGTAAGTTGAAGAAAACACTGTATGGACTCAAGCAAGCCCCAAGAGCCTAGTATGAAAGATTGGATAAGCATCTTTTGAAGATTGGTTTTAACAAGGCTACTGCTGACAGTAATTTGTACTTAAAAATTGATCATGATAATATCTTGATTGTTGAAGTATTTGTTGATGATATCATTTTTGGAGGAAGAGATAGTAGGTGCAAAACCTTTGCAAATCAAATGAAAAGTGAATTTGAGATGTCCGTGCTTGGGGAAATGAATTTCTTCTTGGGTCTACAATTCATTCAAACTAAGAAAGGAATCTTCATTTCTCAGACCAAATATGTGAAAGAATTGTTGAAGAAATTTGGGATGGATGAGTCAAAACCAATGAGTACTCTCATGGCAACCGGATGTAAATTGAGCAAAGATGATGACTCTCCTAAGACTGATCAGAAAAAGTACAGGTCAATGATTGGAGGATTTTTGTATCTCACTCAAACTAGACTTGATATTATGAATGTTGTTGGTCTTGTTGCTAGATTCCAAGATGATCCTAGAGAATCTCATGTCATGGCAATCAAGAGGATTTTTAGGTATCTAAAAGGGACAGTTGAGTATGGTTTGTGGTATCCTAGAGATCATAATTTCTCTCTTCATGCATACATAGATGTGGACTAGGCAGGAGATGTGGATGACCAGAAGAGTACCAGTGGTGGAGCATTCTTTTTGGGGAAGAGATTGGTTTCTTGGTTGAGAAAGAAACAAGAGGCAATATCTTTGTCCACTGCAAAAGTAGAATACATTGCAGCAGCAGGTAGTTACACTCAAGTTTTGTGGATGAAGCAAATGCTAAGAGACATAAGAGTGGAGTATGAGGAGTATATCACAATCTTCTGTGATAATTCAAGTGCAATAAATATATCTAAGAATCCAGTGTTGCATTCAAAGACTAAACATATATCCATCAAGTTTTAATTTTTGAGAGAGCAAGTGAACAAGAATGAAGTCAGATTGGAGTTTGTGCCTTCCAAGGATCAGTTTGCAGATATCTTTACCAAACCTCTAGCTAAGGACTCTTTTGAGTATCTCAGGGAGAAGTTAGGGGTTATTACCCCTCTGGTGATGAACTAAGGTGTACTGATGTGCATCAGTTCGATGGATATCACAGTCATATCTTGTGGTCCGGATTGATAATGGGGAGTTGCTACTCAGGGGGAGTAGTTGGTACGATTCAGAAGTGGTGAAGTTGCAAGTATGTGCCCTTTGCCATTGATGTCAAAGGGGGAGAGAAGACATGTGAAAAAAAAGTGGTTGCAGATCAAAGGGGAGCATGTGTTGGTAATAATTTATGTTTAGGGTTTTGAGCTTGAATGTTTGCAGGTTTTCTCTTGCAAACCCTGAAATTTTTGAGTCTTGGGGTCATGCATTGTTTTGTCTATTTTTTTAGTGGCCTTCTATGGTGGGTTCCTAGTTATGAATCTCATCCTCATGTTTTAGTTTTCTTTGGTTGACCAGCCCCTATGTAATGATTTACCGCCTTTTCCTATCGCACTCATGAAAAATGTTATGTTTTTGTATGTGCAATTACAAATGTACATTAGCGAGCTTGTGAAATTTCCATCGCCCTTTGAAAAATTGAATTATATGCATTTTATATGTATATCAGGTTCTAAAAGGTGCATGTACAAAGGGGGAATCTTTCATAGATTCTTGGGAATATTCCCGCTTTTTATATCGGGTTATATACAAAGAAAAATATACAAGGAGGTGCTAATATACAATTGCTATAGTGGCGAGTGGAAGATACATTCATAGAAGATTCCTTGAAGATTCCGTAGTTGTATATTGAGGGTTTGTATATTTGTGTTTGCATATTTGGCATACAAAGGTGCAAAGATGCATTTGCTACAGTGCAACAGAGGTGATACAAATGGCGGGGCCCACTTCACATACAAAGGCACTTGTATCTTATATACAAGTCGCACATGCAAGTTTCCAAAGGGCAAAATGCAAGACCTTGGGCCCGCCACTTGTATGAGGTGATTGTATGTTCATGCATACAAGTGAAATATGCATTCTGGAAGTGAAGGAGAAGTCGGATGTGGTGGATAAAAGTTTGAAATCCGCCTTGTATGTATGAAGCGATGGATGCAAGCAAAGGGACATACAACCTGGATACGATGGAGGAATAAAATGCAATGAATAAATATTTCAAGTCTGCGGGTTGTATAAAGCACTTGTAAATGCCGATATATAGGCCGATATACAAAGGAAAGTGATGCAAGCCAGACCCGAATAAGTTTCCAATCTGCTTCACAATAGTTTGGGGTCTACCTTGTATGTATGTTGCACTTGTATGTGTGTAATATACAAAGTGATGGATGCAGGATGGAGATACAAGCTGAACCCGAATTGAATTCCAGTTTGTTCTATAACATTTGACGTCTGCCTTGTATGTTGTATATGCATTTGGGTTTGCATATACAAGAGCGATAAAGGTGAAATAAGAGGAGAAAGAGCCAGCGATAGAAACATGAGGTGCTTATGTGGCACAATTTCACTGACTAATGACTTTTCAATGTTTTTGGGTGCCATTGATCACAACAACAGAGGGATGATCGACGGTCTTGTTTTGAACCTGCAGCGAAGGAATTTTCCTGGGCGTGTGTGGCCATTTTTGAGTAGGAAATTTTTAGAGGTACGCTGTTGGTACATTTCAGAGAGGTTGTGGGTAGCTGAAGCATTAATGGTAGAATTGTAGTAGTATGGGTCAGTGATGGACGGGTCAACAACCCGATTGAAGATGAATGTCCTTGAACGGTGGTGCGGATCCCGATTCCATCTGCTCATTCCTCTCTATCTCTCGACTGCATTGAATTTTCTGAGTGCCATTTCTAAGGTAGCGTATCTGGTAGAAATTTTGACCTTGTCATGTAATTAATTTTGTTGAATACACAGTTTGGGTATAAAAGGGCCAAACTGTGTTACTCATTTGGTTGTTGAAAACTGGACAAATTTTGGTGCTGCGATAAGATACAACTCTGTTGGTGGCCCTATTTTGGATGTTTTTGTGAGTTTATGAATCTCATGTTGTCTATTTAATGCATAAACTTACTAGTTTCATGTTGATTTAAATGAGTAGTGCTTCATTGCATGTGTTCTGTTACTTGTCTCCAAATTGAATGTATTCTTCTTTTGAATCTAAACAGCTAAGGGGTGTGTAAGATTCTTGAATATAGATTTGCTATGTTGAATGCTTGGTCTTTTACTTCTACTCAAGGAGTAGATTAAATGTTTTAGGTTAAAGTGTTAAGAAGAATATATTGCAGTGGGGATTTCCTAAGCAGAGGTAACTGAATACTCAATTCTGGGAAATATTTGTAAGGCAAATATTAAACAATCCCCCTAAAACTCAATCATTAATATAAGTTTATGTGTACATTCACATGTGTATGTCTATTGACTCTAAGCCCTGAAATACTTACCGATCTAGTCTTGTATTGAGGTCACAACCAAGGTCCTAGTTTTGCATCCAAATATAAATCAAACTCAAACTTCATATACAAACATTTAGGACATTAGTAGTTTAGGACCGAAATCCTCTGTCTACAACTGAATATAGGCCCAAAGCTAGCCCCTTTGCACTTATCTCACAGTTTTGGTCTGCATAATAGAGGATTTTTCTGCTTTGTGTCAGCATCCCAGTCTTTGCATAGTTATACTTCATGGATGTTGAGTAGGGAATACCCCCTTGGTTCTACAGAGCCTAAAGAAGAAGAGGAGATATTTATAGAGTCTATCTCCTATACTGTTGGCCCTTGGCCCAGGAATCCTATTGATCAATGATGGCTACCTTGTAGGGATAACTGGGAATAAGCATCCAGTCTGGGAAAAACATCAACAAATTTTGGTGACTCCACTGGGGAGGTGAAGTGAAAGAACCCTGATTTTAAAAGAAAATAATTCCTAGTAATAGGTGACGACTCCGAACCAATCTCCCAACTGGTAAAATAAAAGTTTGTATGCAAGGGAGAAGATCCCAGCGTAATACTTTGTTTGAAGAGTTACCCATAAAAATGATGTACAGGAAAAAAAGGGACTGTTTGAGCCAGTCAAGATGGTTCACCTAGCCCCAGGAAAAATGATTTTATTCAGGACAATCCAGGATCTTCAGAGTGGACAATACCTTATTTTTCAAATACTGAGGCTGAGATCCAGAACATATATGAGAAACAACAGAGTGGTGGATTGAAAATGAGGTTAGAGGTGTTCCAAGAACACCCTTTCCATGACTCCCCTGACAGATTTGAGGAAGTTGAATCCCTAAGGGATGATGATAATGATGATCAGAATATGATGAAGCCATCCTCTTCTATGCCTAGAGAGGAGGAACTAGATGATGAAATTAAGAGCTTAAGAGAAAAATTAGAATATCTGTAGGCAGTAAAGATCAGAGATGATATGAGACAGAAAGTGCAAGCCTTGAGAGTTACTCAGAATGATTCAGTTCCTACCCTTGGTAATGCGAATATGCAAAGAAATCAACACAGGAATGAAGTGCAGGATCAGTACAATGAGCAAAGATAGAATGCGAATAATGCTAGAATACCATTAAATAATGTAAGAAATTAGAAAGCAAATAGAAATGCTAATGCTAATCAGTTTGACAGATAGCCTATGTAGCTGGACAGATTTAGACAGCTTATTTTTTTATGGCATTCCTGGTTATCCAAATCCTATTGACAAACATGTGAGGTTGCAAGTGCCTAAATTTTTAGGAAATAATACTGTATCAGGTGAGGACCACTTAAAAGCTTTTCATAATATCATGGACAACTTTGAGGTTGAGCATGAGGATGTTTTCATGAAATCATTTATGCAATCCTTAGTTGATGAAGCCAAGGAATGGTATAAAGGTCTGCCTGACATAAGCATTTCATCTTGGGAGGATTTCAGGAGGATATTCAAGGAACAATATGGTGACAAAACTAATCCTAGTTTCTTCATTAATGAATTTAATAGCATTACCAAAGGATCAAATGAGTAGGTTGTTGATTTCAATGCTAGATTCATGAAGGTATTGAACAAATTGCCACAAGGCTTGAGGCCTAATGAACCTATGTGCATAGTGTTGTACATAAATGCTTTTGATACCAAGATAGCTTATGGGCTAAGAGACAAGAGTCCTCACAGCCTTAGAGATGCTTTCAAAATAGCAACAAATATTGAAAATAACAGAAAAGCGTTTGGTAAGACAAACAAAAGAGATGATGTAAAAATTCTGCAAAATCCAAACACTAAATCTCAAAGTGTCCAAGGCAATACATTTACTTATGAGGATAAAATAGATAAGTTGACAACTATTGTCAAGGACCTAGGTTATAGAATGGCTAAAAATGAAAAGGGGATAGGTCCTAACAGATAGGTTTACCAAAGGCAAGAAAGAAGACCATCTTTACATGATATGCCATATAATACTAATTGGCATGATGGTAAACCCATCCTTCCACACAACAACACAAGTCAAAGGGCTCAAAATGTTAAGGAAACACCTGACCCTTTGAAGAAGGCTGTAAATATCATTAATGACACCCCATGGTGTGTCATATGCCAAATGCCTCACTCATAGTCACAATGCATGATTGCTTAGTCTTTATATAATAATGTTGTTGCCTGTGATGAATGCAACGAGCCGCATTGCATGGAAAATGATAATGTCAATATGTTGTCTACAAACAGAGAATACTCTTTTCATGATGCTGATGCAAGTGCAAATGATGACATTCAGGTCTATCAGCAGTTTCCATATGATGAAGATGAGGAAGACAACTATGCCTATGCTCAGAATTCACATAGTTTTCTGAGTAATTTGAGGAGGCCTTCTGATGAAGAAATTAGAGCCCTCATAGCTGCGGCAGTAGCTTAGGTTAAAAGTAATTACAACCTAAGAGGTAAGGCTCAGGTAAGTGGTATACCTCAACCAGAGAACACTTTTGTGAGCCAACCAGTGCAAAATTATAAGGGGACTGAGACATACAAGAAACAATGGAACAATAATAAGCAAGGTTTTAAGCAAAAAATAGGTTACAATTCCCAAAAAATAGAAAATATAGTTCTCCAGGTTGAGGATCAAAATAGAATTTCTCAGGGCAAGAATGACAGTCAAGCAACTATAAAAACTAAAGCTGGATCATCTCAGGATAGAGGTAAAATGGTGGAGCAAGCTACAACTGTTATTCAAAATTATGCTCCATTTGACATGACTCAAGTTTTATCTCAGATAAAAGTTTCCGTTCTATTGATGGAGTTGATGAAAGTGGAAGAATTCAAAAATAAAGCAGTATCCTTGATTTTAGGAATACCATGTCAAGCCAAGTTGAGTGATGAACCTCAGGGCAAGAAACAAACCCTGTGTATTAATGAAGATGAAGTTCTTGAAGTATATTTGGGGGTGACCATGACAAAATGCCCTTCACAAGTGGAACCATTTTATGTCTCCCTTGTCATAAATGGAAAAATAATTAAGAACTATATGCTTGACTTAGGAGCATCCACAAATATCATGCCTTTGGCCATCATGCAGCAAGCTGGGTTAAAAATAGATAAAGCATGCGGGAAGTGCTATGCAATGGATGCTAGGGAAGTACCTATCATTGGAATTATGAAAGATGTTGATTTCAAATTGGCAGCATATCCTGAAAAGACTTACAAAATGAACATAACAGTTGTTGATATCAAGCCACAATATGGCATGTTGTTGTCAAGAAGATGGGCATCATTGATTGGTGGGAGTATGCAGTTAGATTTGTCATATGCTATGATCCCAATGAATGGCAAGGATGTCAAACTGATTAGAGAAGAAAGGTCATCAGAGACAGTGGAAGATCAAGAATCAGAGGAACAGATATGTTTTGTGAACACTGACTGTGATAATTTTAGAGTTGTCTCAGATGATAAAGAGGATAAAGGAAAAAAAATTTGCATTCAAGAATTGGATCAACAGGGTCTATGGACCATGTATTTTGATGGAGCTTGTTTGAAGGAAGGCTCTGGTGCTAGGATTATATATTTGTCTCCAGCTGGTAAGCTTCTCAAATTCTCTTTCTTGTTGAAGTTTGCTTGTACAAATAATATTGCAGAACATGAGGCATTGTTATTAAGATTAAATGTGGCCTCGAAGCATGGAATTAAGATGCTCAAAGTGTTTGGTGATTCAGAGCTTATTGTTTCCCAAGTTAGAGATAAGTATGCATCAAAAAATAAGAGATTAAAATAGTATAAGCATGTTGTTTGGGATACAATTGGGTTGTTTGATGCCTTCTCAATAAACTGGATAGAAAGATCAAAAAATGTCAGGACAAATTTTCTAGCTAATGTAGTCATAAGGCCAGATGACATCACTCTATTAGATGTCATGAATGTTGAAGTCAAACTGAGACCCGTAGTCCCAGACAATGTATGCAGCTGGCAAGTGTTTGATGATGATAAGGATTTACTAAGATTTCTATATTGTATTGATGAATATGAGAACCAAGAAATGGATTTTCAGAACTTTGTGGAGGTTATAGATGGAAAAGAAACTCTCTTAGGGAAGGAGGTAATTCAACTCAAGACAAATAAGATCCCTAGAGGGCTAGTAGCTTTAGAGAGAGCTTTTGACAATAGGGACCAATTTGTTACAAAAGCATCCCCAACAAACAAGAATGATTTGGAGGAGATAAACTTGGGAACATCTCATGCTCCCAAAAGGGTATACATTGGCAAATAGCTCAAACCACATATCAGAACTATGCTGATCGCACTACTGAGAAGATATAAGCATATTTTTGCCTAGTCTTATGAGGACCTGAAAGCTTATAGAGAAGATTTATTCCAGCATGAAATCCCTTTGAAGCCTGGAGCTAAACCATTTAGACAAAAACAAAGACCTATCAACCTAGCCTTAACTCCTAAAATGTAAGAACTTATGAAGCTTAGGGAAGGTGGAATAATCATGCCTATCAGACATTCAACTTGGGTGTCTAACCTTGTCCCAGTCAGAAAAAAGAATGGTGATATAAGACTATGTGTGGACTTTAGAAATCTGAATATGTCTTCTTTGAAGGACAATTATCCATTGCCGAACATGGAGGCCATGTTGCAGAAGGTGACTGGCTGTGAACTTTTGTCCATATGGATTTTTAAGGTACAATCAGGTGAAAGTGAAAGAATCAGAACAATTCAAGACCGCTTTCACCACTCCATGGAGAACCTATGTATATGTGAGGATGCCATTTGGACTGATGAATGCAGGTGCTACATTTCATAGGGCTATGGATGTTGCTTTTGTAGGATTGATTGATTCAATCTTGGCTGTGTATCAAGATGACCTAACTACTTATTCAAGAGAGGAAGAGCAGCATTGTATGCACTTGGAGTAGATTTTTATTAGAGCATTAGAGTATGGCATCTCACTCAACCCAAAGAAATGTGCTTTTGGGGTTGTGGAAGGAAAATTGCTTAGACACATTGTTTCCAAGGATGGAGTCAGGATTGATCCTGAAAGGGTGGCTGCGATTGACAAAATCCAGATCCCTAAAATAGTGAAAGGTGTTTAGTCCTTCTTTGGACAAATTAATTTTGTTAGGAGATTTGTGCTTAACTTCATAGAAACCACCAAAGAAATCTCTAAATTGCTGAAGAAGGGTGCAACTGTCAAATGGGAAGATGAAGCAACCAAATCATTTCAAGACATAAAAGAGGCAATAAAGATGGCTCCTGTGTTAAAATCTCCTGATTTTTCTAAGCCATTTCAATTATTTTCATTTGCTTCTTTCCACACTATTGCTGCATGCTTATTGCAGAAAAATGAAGAAGGGTTTGAACAGCCTATTGCTTTCTTTAGTCAGTCATTGTAGGCTGCTGAATTAAAGTATGGCATCATGGAAAAATAGGCATATGCATTGGTTAGAGCAGTCAAGAGCTTCAAGCCATATTTGGTGGGCTCTTAGATAATTGCATATGTGCCTCATGCAGCAGTCAAAGATATCTTCACTCAGCAGGAGGTAACTGGAAGGAGATGCAGATGGATAAACAAATTGCAGGAGTTCAACATAGAGATACAGATCACAAAATTGGTAAGGGGACAAGGTTTGGCAAAACTGATGACACAGTCAAATCTAAAAGCATGCCAAGTGAATGTAGTGCATAATGAAGTTATAAATATGTCAAAATCTGAGTGGTATAAGGACATAATATATTATTTGCAAAACTTGAACTGTCCTTCCCACCTCAGTGATATCCAGAAGAGAACTTTGAAGTTGCAGGCTATCAAATACATCGTTGTTCAAGGAGAATTGTATTGGAGAAATCATGATGGTGTATTACTCAGATGTGTGGATGAGGATCAAGCCAGGGACATTCTAAATGACATGCACAATGGGGTGTATGGTAGACACTATGCTGCCCATACAACAGCCCATAAAATCCTTAAAGCTGGCTACTGGTGGCCAACTCTTTTCTCAGATGCACATAGAATGATAAGGAAATATGATCCTTGCCAAAGGTTCTCAGGAAAGATAAAATATGGAGGTGCATTTCCCCTTAAGACTGTAACTGTAGAAGCTCCATTTCAGCAATGGAGGATTGATTTCATAAGGGAAATCTCAGAGAAATCTAGTGGAGGACATAGTTGGATTCTTGTTGCCGCTGATTACTTCACTAAATGGATTGAGGCCATTTCGACTAAAAAGGCCACAAGCAAAGTGGTGATGGATTTTATTCTAGAGAACATTGTTATCAAATTTGGAATACCAACCAAATTGGTCACAAACAATGCTATGTGCTTCAGGTTTGGTGAATTTATTGATTTTTGCAACAATTATGGAATTGATTTGTCTCATACATCACCATACCATCCACAAGGGAATGGTCAAGCAGATTCAAGCAACAGGAGTCTCATGAAAATCATTAAAAGGATGGTGGATAAAAATAAGAGGTCTTGGGATTGAAAGTTGAAGTTGGCATTATGGGCTGACAGGGTGACAGTGAAAAAAGCAACTGGAAGATCACCTTATGAATTAGTATATGGTACAGTGGCTAGATTGCCTATGAACAACCTCCTACCAGTTTATAAATTCATCCAAGGGAGTGATGAGGAGATTGGAGACCCAATGACTGAAAGAATAAATCAACTGGTCGCACTTGATGAAATCAGACGGGAAGCACAGAAAACAAACATCAACAAACAAAAAAAAGTGAAATACCTATTTGATAAAAGGGCTACAGTGAGAAGGTTTCAGATAGGTGACTTAGTGCTTATGTGGAATGCAAGGGGATAGGATAAGGGCAAGCATGGTCAATTTGAACCCTAATGGACCGGCCCATATCAAATTAGCAATATCTATGAAAATGATTCTTACTTTCTCCAAGCCCTAAATGCTGAACTACTGGAATTGCCTGTGCACGGTAAATTCCTTAAAGCCTTTTTCACATAAATGAGTACCTTGTGTGCACACTATAAATTAGGTGTAAATATTATGTAGATGTCTTGAGGAGTTGGTTGTGTTTTGAGTTTTGAGTTTTGTCTGGTCTACCCCGGAGTAGTCTGGTCCTCGCTGCAGTCTTGTGCCTGCACATCCCCAATCGGAGCCTGTGTTGGTAATCATTTATGTTTAGAGTTTTGAGCTTGAATGTTTGCAGGTTTTCTCTTGCAAACCCTAAAATTTCTAAGTCTTGGGGTCTTGCATTGTTTTGTCTATTTTGTTAGTGGCCTTCTATGGTGGGTTCCTGGTTATGAATCTCATCCTCATGTTTTAGTTTTCATTGGTTGACTAGCCCCTATGTAATGATTTACCGCCTTTTTCTATCACACTCATGAAAAATGTTATGTTTTTGTATGTGCAATTACAAATGTACATTGGTGGGCTTGTGAAATTTCCATCACCATTTGAAAAATTGAATTATATGCATTTTATATGTATATCGGGTTCTAAAAGGTGCATGTACAAAGGGGGAATCTTTCGCAGATTCTTGAGAATATTCCCGCTTTGTATATCAGGTTATATACAAAGCAAAATATACAAGGAGGTACTAATATACAATTGCTACAGTGGCGAGTGGAAGATACATTCATAGAAGATTCCTTGAAGATTCTGCAGTTGTATATTGAGGGTTTGTATATTTGTGTTTGCATATTTGGCATACAAAGGTGCAAAGATGCATTTGCTACAGTGTAGTGGAGGTGATACAAATGGCGGGGCCCACTTCACATAGAAAGGCACGTGTATCTTATATACAAGTCGCACATGCAAGTTTCCAAAGGGCAAAATGCAAGACCTCGGGCCCGCCACTTGTATGAGGTGATTATATGTTCATGCATACAAGTGAAATATGCATTCCGAAACTGAAGGAGAAGTTGGATGCGGTGGATAAAAGTTTGAAATCTGCCTTGTATGTATGAAGTGATGGATGCAAGCAAAGGGACATACAACCCGGATGCGATGGAGGAATAAAATGCAGTGAATAAATATTTCAAGTCCACGGGTTGTATAAAGCGCTTGTATATGCCGATATACAGGCCGATATACAAAGGAAAGTGATGCAAGCCGGACCCGAATAAGTTTCCAATCTACTTCATAATATTTTGGGGTCCACCTTGTATGTATGTTGCACTTGTATGTGTGTAATATACAAAGCGATGGATGCAGGATGGAGATACAAGCCGGACCCAAACTAAATTCCAGTTTGTTCTATAACATTTGACGTCTGTCTTGTATGTTGTATATGCATTTGGGTTTGCATATACAAGAGCGATAAAGGTGAAATAAGAGGAGAAAGAGCCAATGATAGAAACATGAGGTGGTTATGTGGCACAATTTCACTGGCCAATGACTTTTTAATGTTTCTGGGTGCTGTTGATCACAGCGACGAAGGGATGATCGACGGTCTTGTTTTGAACCTGTAGCGAAGGAATTTTCTTGAGCGTGTGCGGCCATTTTTGAGCAGGAAATTTTTAGATGTACGTTGTTGCTACATTTTAGAGAGGCTGTGGGTAGCTGAAGCATTAATGGCAGAATTATAGCGGTATGGGTCGGTGATGGATGGGTCAACAACCTGATTGAAGATGAATGTCCTTGAACGGCGATGTGGATCCCGATTCCATCTGCTCATTCCTCTCTGTCTCCCCACTGCATTGAATTTTCTGAGTGCCATTCCTAAGGCAGTGTATCTGGCAAAAATTTTGACCTTGTCGTGTAATTAATTTTGCTGAGTACACAGTTTGGCTATAAAAGGGCCAAACTGTGTTACTCATTCAGTTGTTAAAAACTGGACAAATTTTGGTGCTGTGATAAGATACAACTCCATTGGTGGCCCTATTTTGGATGTTTTTGTGACTTTATGAATCTCATGTTGTCTGTTTAATGCATAAACTTACTGATTTAATGCTGATTTAAATGAGTAACGCTTCATTGCATGTGTTCTGTTACTTGTCTCCAAATTGAATGTACTCTTCTTTTGAATCTAAGCAGTTAGAGTTTGTCTAAGATTCTTGAATATAGATTTGCTATGTTGAATGCTTGGTCTTTTACTTCTACTCAAGGAGTAGATTAAATGTTTTAGGTTAAAGTGTTAAGAAGAATATATTGCAGTGAGTCCTAAGCAGAGGTAATTGAATACTCAATTCTGGGAAATATTTGTAAGGCAGATATTAAACAATCCCCCTGAAACTCAATCATTAATATAAGTTTATGTGTACATTCATATGTGTATGTCTATTGACTCTGAGCCTTGAAATAGGCACCGATCCAGTCCTGTATTGAGGTCACAACCAAGGTCCTAGTTTTGCATCCAAATATAAATCAAACTCAAACTTCATATACAAACCTTTAGGACATTAGAAGTAGTTTAGGACTGAAATCCTCTGTCTACAACTGAATATAGGCCCAAAGCTAGCCCCTTTGCACTTATCTCACAGTTTTGGTCTACATGATAGAGGATTTTTCTGCTTTGTGTTAGTATCCCAGTCTTTGCATAGTTATATTTCATGGATGTTGAGTAGGGAATACCCCCCTTGGTTCTACAGAGGCTAAAGAAGAAGAGGAGATATTTATAGAGTCTATCTCCTATACTGTTGGCCCTTGGCCCGGGAATCTTGTTGATCAATGATGGCTACCTTGTAGGGATAACTGGGAATAAGCATCCAGTCTAGGAAAAACACCAACAGTAGGAAAGGAAGAGAAGTTGTGATAGTAAGGAGAAGTTCTTGTCTTGATGGTTAAAATAATTTGTCACATCATATGTTGCCATCAATGACAAAGGGGGAGATTGTTGCAAGTATGGGCCTAACCGGTGTTGTCATTGATGTCAACATACTCCTATTACATTGATGATAAGGATTGGATGAGTTGTGTGCTGAGGATATTGAGAAATTTAGTCCTAATCAGGAATAGAGAAGAATAGTGAAGACAGTGAGCTAAAGATCCTAGCTAAGATGAAGATAAGAGAATGCGCATCAAAGGGTTTGTAGATATGTGTCTTAAGGTGATCTAGTAAAGATTTCAGAGGTTTGCATGAAGATCTGAAGAAGTTGGGGCCACTCAAGTAAAACTAATTCCGACAGGTGTTCAGAGGCGATAGAGTGACAGATAGGTCCGGTGAGATCCAGAAATGCAATATCCTATTTTGCAGATTTGAGAGAATGTTTAGGAAGCTAATGTGAATTGACAACTCAATTAGTTCATGGTATGGAGGTCCACAAGAAACTATTCCATTGTAACAGTGATGATAGACTATGTTCTTGAGGTTCCAGATGAAGGAGATAAGGATTTCAGTAAGTAGATGTAGTGTGGATGTCCTTGGTGATTCAACAAGCTTGTGGAGGTCTTTGGATCATGTCCAATTCATGTTGGAAGTCCACATTAGAGTTTGAGCTTGCAATTGAAGAATTACTTCTGGATGATGGTGTTCTTCCTAAGTTGGGTCAATTAGATGAGTTACACATCCTGCGGTTGATCTTGAAGATGTAATGTGAAGATTGGAGTGTTCCTAGAAGAAGATTGAAGTCTCAGATCTGTGTGGTTGACAGTGTGTTGATCCATGTGAAGTCTTTTGTAAATAAGTCATGTTGTATTTATGTACTTGCTCTGCAATGTATGCTGACTTGGATGATAACTCCTAAGTCAATGTCTTGTATAAATAAGGAGTTGTAAAGTCATTTCAAAGGGTGTCTTGTGGAGATGAGAAGGTGGTAGAGAGGAGAAGAGTGAAAGGCAGAGCAGAAGTTTTGGGCTTAAATGGAACTAACTCAAGTATGGTGAAGATGCTATTCTCCAGTTCAAGTATGTAATACTTATTATTTTATAGATACTGTGTCTCTTGTAGGCAGTGGGCCTCTTGTGAGCAATGTGCTCAGGCAGTGAGCCCTAATTGGCATGTGCCATTTTGTTCTTTCTATTCTTCTAACAAAGAATACAATCTTTGGTTAATCACCTCGTGGTTTTTCCCTTAACCGGGTTTTCCATGTCAAAATCTTGGTGTGTTATGTGTTGATGTGTTTCTGCTATTGATTTAATGCATTATGTTTCCATGATTGATTTATTATTATGCTTCTAAATTACAAAGTGGGTTTAAGTGTTTAATTGGAAGAAAGTTTTGGACAATTGATTCACCCCCCCTCTCAGTTATCTGTCTTGAATCTAACAATTGCTTGCTATCTTGTTAATAGATCTCCTACATCAGCTCTTGTTGGAAAGACACCCATAGAGGTGTGGTCTGGTAGAAAGCCTTCAATAAGGCATCTTTGTGTTTTTAGTTGTGAGGCATATGCACATGTGCCTAGGGAAAAGCAGTCAAAATTGGAGAACAAGGCTGTTAATTGTATCTTCATTGGCTATGGCGTTGGTGTGAAAGGATACAAGCTTTGGGACCCTATGGCTGAAAAAGTGTTGTATAGAAGAAGTGTCATCTTCAGAGAGCTTACACGTTCTTCCACTGTTTTGCAACCAGAAGAAATAGTAAAGAAAGAGGATGTTGTTCAGTTTCCTGCTACCCTTGAGAAGACTGAATAGAAAGACAATGTTGGACCTGATGATGAGGAGAGCTCTAGTAGCTCTGAAAGCTCAGATGAAGAAGCTAAACCTCAACCTCAGCTCTTGAGGAGGTCTACATGGATAAGAAAGCAACCTGAAAGGTTTGGTATTACATTGCTTGATTCTAGTTGTGCTTATGCTTTGGTTACTAATAGTGATGAACCTAGAACTGTATCAAAGGCTATGGACATGAAAGATGCAGGTTCCCAGAAGGAGGCCATGGAGGATGAAATGGCTTCTTTGGAAAAGAATCAAACTTGGGACTTGGTGCCTTTGCCTCTTGGATGGAAACCCATTGGATGCAAATGGGTGTTCAAGAAGAAATTTGGTGTAGATGGTAGTGTTGAGAAGTATAAGGCCACATTGGTTATGAAGGGGTATTCACAAGTGGAGGGTATAGATTATGGTGAGATCTTCTCTCTCATTGCAAAGCTAACATCCATTCGATTCCTATTGTCTCTCACAGTAGCTTATGACTTGGAGGTAGAGTAGATGGATGTGAAGACAACTTTCCTTCATGGTGACTTGGAGGAAGAAATCTACATGTCACAGCTAGAACATTACATGGTGAAAGGTAAAGAAAATTTGGTTTGCAAACATAAAAAGTCTTTGTATGGTTTGAAGAAATCCCCTAGGAGATGGTACTTGAAGTTTGATGCCTTTGTATTGTCAATTAGATTTGTGAGATCAAAATCAGATCACTGTGTGTATTAGAAATTTGATGGTGATCATATTCTTATTGTTGCACTGTATGTTGATGATATGTTGCTCATTGGGAAGGGTAAAAATATGATTTCTGATTTTAAATCTCAGTTGTCAGCATAGTTTGAAATGAAAGATTTAGGGGCAGCCAGGTACATTCTAGGAATGGAAATCAAAAGAGACAGAACCGACAGAAAACTTTGGTTAAGCTAGTGAAGCCTATGTTAGACAAGTTCAACATGGTAGATTGTAGACCATTGTGTGTTACCTTTTCCTTGGCGACAAAGTTCTCTATTGAGGATTGTCCAAAATCTCCTAGTGAGGTGGAGGACATGAGCAGAGTACCTTATGCTAGTGTTGTTGGTAGTTTGATGTATGCTATGGTCTGCACAAGACCAGACATTACACAAGCAGTGAGAGTCCTTAGTTGATTTATGGCTAATCCTAGACGAGTTCATTGGGATGCAGTTAAGCGAGTGTTCAGATATTTGAGGGGTACTTCTAAGTATTCCATTTGCTATCATGGTAATGTTTCAGGACCTCCACATTTTGTTGATATTCATGGATTTGTGGATTTAGATTGGGCAAGTGACATTGACAGTAGGAGATCCACCAGTGCTTATGTGTTTACACTATTTTGTGGTACTATTAGTTGGATGAGTAAGCGACAACCTATTGTTTCTTTGTCCATGACAGAAGCTTAGTATATGGCAGTAAATCATGCTTGTAATGAAGCCATTTGGCTTAAGAGATTGTGTTTAGATATTGGTGTTGATGCAGGTTAGATCACGATCAGTTGTGACAGTCTGAGTGTAATTTGCCTTGCAAAGAATCCAACTTTCCATGCTAGAACAAAACACATTGATGTGCATTTTCACTTCGTGCGAGACATGGTTGAGGATGGAAAGGTAAATTTGGAGAAGGTAGATACTTTGAAGAATGTTGCAGATGCATTGACGAAACCAGTGGGCACAGAGAAGTTCAGATGGTGTTCAGAGTCTATGGGCCTCTTGGCCCCTTGCAGTTAAATCTTGTCATTGATTTTGGTCCTTACAAGGTGTTTGACAACTGGGAGAATGTTGGGAATTAAGATGTCTCAACCTTTACAAATTCCTAATGTTGTATTTATTTATCCCATGTTGAGTTGGCATAGTCGACACCTTGTGTACATGCAACAGGATAAATTTTGGTGACTTTGGCAGCCGTGGTTTCCCCCTTGAATAATTAACAGGGGTTTGGGGGCAGAACCCCCAAGACGGGGTCAAGGGGCGGGGTCGAGGGGCAGCGCCCCCGTGGGGGCTCGGGGGCAACGCCCCCAAAACCTCAACTGACTTTTATTTAATGACAAGTGTCGGTGAGTATATTTGCACGAGAGAAAGGTATCTTTGGGCGGTCAAGGGAGGTTATGACAAGTTGTAAGAGGAATAAGATATTTTTAGTCAGTGTATGACAGATTCTCTTACAGCTGTAAGTGTTGTCAATTATGAGGGATTCTATGATAGTTGTAAGGTGTGTAAGAGCATATGTCATAGCCTATCTTGGGACAAGTCACCCACATTGGGATGGGATGTTGTACAAGTTTCCTTAGGCGTGGGTTTTGGGGCATGAGTCCAAGATGGACGCCCATCTCTAGAAGGTTCCATATTTGCCTTGTAAACTCTATAAAAATAGGTGCTTGGATGGGATATAAGTAGTGTGTTTTACAGGTACTATTATGTTGCTGGAATATCTCCAGATTCGACATTCAAAGACTCTTGAAAGAGCATTGGCTCTAAAACTATATTGTAATTTGTTATTGTTTACTATAATACATTTGAGCTATGTTTTGGAGTGTGGGGTTTTTCACCCGTAAGGGTTTTCCCCACATATATCTTATCGCTCTCTCTTTTGTCTACTTTCTGTGTGTATGTGTATTGCTGCAATATCTCTGTTAGATTTTCTATGTTGCTGTAGTTGTAAGAATTAAAATTGAATTTTCATACATCTCTCCTCATTAGATTAGTGAAGGAAGCAATTTCCGCACACCTAGCTTCCTTTCATTCTCAAGATAGATTGTAAATGTGCATGCTTTTGAATACTAATAAAATAGAGATTAGATTACATACAATTGTTAAATCTGTGTAATCTTGTGAATGTCATTTAGATATTTCACTATGATGTGTTGTGTCCCTTGGAGTGCATGTCAATTTGTGGATATTGTTGTCATTCTTTATGCTAGAAGATTAGCATCAGTTGTTTGAAGTTGTGGAATGGCCTAGCAACACATGGTTTGATTTCATTTCTATTTTGTGAAATATTAAATGCTGCATATGGATCGACTGTCAAAGACTCATCTAATTTCTATAAATTTAGAATGTTTGAGTTTATTTTTTTAAATTACATTACAATCATCTCCATAATTGCAAATGTACAGACAATCTTAAGAAAAAAATACATAAATATGCTGACATTCCAAAGAAAATTTAACATCAATAGCATATTTGAACTAATCTGCATGCATAATTGAAGATATCATGCAAATACATATAAATGATAACAATAATCATGCAAATATTAGCTTATAGGTATATTTTTTGAACAAATTAATAGTGCAGAAGTGAAAATAATCAGTTACAGTTGATGATCAAAAGAATTGATCAAACTTATCAAATATCATCATCATCTATAGAACATAGTAGGATTAACCTTGTTTGTGAAGAGATTTACAGGAAGCAGGTGAAGAATCAAATGCGCAGACATCAATTCATGGTAATAGAATAATGTAAGGCCCCTTAAATGTAAAACAACATATCACATCAACGTTTAAGTAACATCAGACGATCATGACCTGATCAACAGAGACTCAAAGTCATCAATTCATTCCTAATTGATCATACTTTTCAAGATAATAAAGGTTTATTGTGTAAACTTTTATGCATGTTGTTATGACTAACAATCATCATCAACATAAATTGGTGCTAAAAGGAGGGCCTTCTCTCTTTTCTGTTAAGTGAATCGGTCATATACGCTTAATTCCTACATCTACACAAGGTAATTTTCTCAAAGCTCATTAGAATTGCTTGTGCTTTGAACGTTTGTGCATGGATTTGCTCATTTTGTGTTGTTTCAAGTCAGTTTGTGATAAATATCTCAGAATTGAGCATAAATACTTTAGTCTGTGCAGTTAAATCTTTGAAATCTTTGAAAGGTTGAGTTATTAGTTAGATTATCCTATGAGTTCCTTGTAGTGATTTGCCTGTGTGACTAAATATCCTAATATCTGTGATCAGAGATTCAATTTTTGTTCATATTTGCATGTTTAATACAAATATTGCATAAATATCTAGTCATCACTGAGTACTGACCATAAATATCATCCTTGCAAGGTCATTCCTTTTGATTGTTGTAAAGATTTAGTCAAATATCCATATCTTGTCACAAGTTAGAATCTTGGCTCACAAGCCTAATACCAGGTCTAGATCTATTAGACACTTGGAAGAATTACCTATTCATGGACTTAGACCTCACACCATAGATATTCATCATACTCCTGACTTAGGTGCATCAGCATCTTCGTCAAGACATACTGTAACACCTCCAGTATCCCTAGTTGTACTTCAGACACCTCTAGGATCACCAATTACACCTCAAGTGCATCAAGCACCAGTCACAATGTCATTCTTTGCTACTGATTCACCCTTGACTTTCACTACATATCATACTTTACCTAAGAATCCTGATAAGATTTGGCCTAAATATCATCCATATCAGGATACAAATGATCACATCTAGACATTTAAGGAAGCTTTCTTTAGAGAAAGGATTGAACATCAAGATGTGGTATGCAAATTATTTCCATACTCCTTGGGAGAAGAAGCATACAATTAGTATATTAGCCTTTCTCAAGCTTCGACTAGATGGGATGCCTTGGAGAAAGCCTTTAAGGATAGGTTCAAAGTACCTATAGATCCTTCCATGACTTATCACCTCTTTGCCACAATTAAAAGGTTTGAAGGAGAGCCTATTTCAAACTTCAACGCTAGGTTCCAAAAGATGTATTCTAAGCTAGTAGCTCCATCTAATGTAGTGGGTGAGGCAGCTAGAAATATATATTACTTAGCCTTAGACCCCCTAATCTCTATGTTCATAAGGAGAACACATCCTGGTGTCACAACTCTGACACAAGCTTTTGAAGAAGAAATAAAAGTTAATCAATAGTTGATTACTGTTGCAACACCTAATATAGCATATCCTACATACCCTACATATCCTGCATATCCTACTTAGTAGCAGACCAATGGAGTCATGATGCCTCCTATTACAATGCTCAGTCCATTACAGGTACCTCCCCTTAGTATCATGCCCCCTCCAAATGGAAATGGTTAGGTAGTACAATATCCAAGACTTGCTCAAACACCTCAGGATGTAGGACAAAACAACAACAATGGTTATTCTTTCTTTAAACCTCAATCAGAAAACGTAGTAGCCAAAGTTCAGGAAGAGAAAGAAGACATTAAAGAGATATCTACACAACTGAGGAAATTGATAACAGATATTACATATCTAAGAGGTCAAAACTTTTATTCTCAGTCAAACCAAAACATAGGATATAACAATGATAGATCAAGATATCCTTATAGAGGATACAATAATGATAGGAACTATAACAATAATACACCTAGGCCGCCTAGAGTATGGAATACTAGGACAAACAATGGATCTTTGCCATCACCCTTAGATAATCAACCTCCTAATGAACCAAAACAAACTACTAGGGTCAATTTAGCAGAGGCTGCACTTACAAACTGGTGTAGAATACACAACACCAATGCACATGCTGAGTTGGATTGTCCCCAGTTTAAAATAGCTACCACTATCTTTGAGGCTAAAGTGTCTAACACCACATGTGACCCCCCTTTCATTGTAGGAAATGAGATTGTTCTATGTGGATATGATTATGCCCTTGTGTTAGAGAGTTTTGTAAATCAGCCTCATCATCAAGCAGTCTCAACTGATGAGAACTACACGTTAGAATGTGAAGAATTTGCCATGGCATTTGAGACAAATTATGTGTTTCCCTTTGAAGATGAAAATGAACCATCAGTAGAACATGAAGAAGTCCATGCTTATCAGCAATAATATCAGGGTAGAGACAATTACAACCTTAGGAGCAATCTTAACAGACCTTCTGGTCTCTTGACCACATTCTTGCCTCCTAATAACTTCAACACTCCTCTTGATCCCAAAGAAAGTAATAATCTTGGTCTTCCCAAGGCTAATGCTCGGTATCTTGCACCAAAAAATATAGTACTGAAATCTAATCATCAATCTCCTGAGTCTGATAAATTAGTCACATATTTAGTAGAGGAGATGAAGAGAGTCATAATTAGCCTATCATTGTCAGAATTACTTAAAACTCCAACCATTAAGAAGGATTTCATGAGGTCTCTAGATGAGCCTGTACCAAAAGAAGAAAGTCATGCTCATAATCCTAGTTAGGTTTTGAATAAAGATCAGGTAGCTAAAGAAAGTAATGTTAAACACAAGATCCTGACTACCGTTCAAGCTACCAAAACTTCACATATGACACTCTATAAAGATAAAACTGAGTCACCTCCATTTCTACTCACATTGAGGATGTTCAATAAGAACTTACACAATTACCTAGTAGACTCAGGTGCATCCACCAAGCCGATGTCCATCTGTAATGCCTTAGGGTTACATCTAACTAAATTACTCAAGAAAGTGACACAACTAGATAAGGTTGAAGTAAGTGTAGTGGGAGAGCTAACACATATCCACATGCGGTTAGCATCAAATCCAAGGATTCAATATTATATTGACATCCAAGTGGTGGATATCCATGACACTTATCAAATGCTACTTAGTAGGGATTGGTCAAAAACACTTAATGGCTATATGTCTACAGATTTCAGCCACATGTGGTTACCTTGGAAGGGCATTCCTAATCAAATTAGAATAGAAGATGAACCTCGAATGAAACACATGATCATTGAATATAATAACAAAAATGAGATATTGTACGTGGACATTGAACCAAGGGTTTACACCATCATGCCTCAAACAGTTAAGATAGAAGAAATTCTCATGTATAATACACATATCCATGAAGATGTTCATCATGATAACATAGTGATCATAGAATCTGATTATAGTTCAGATGGTGATGATGGAGTCAATCATTTTAAAAACTTTGAATTACACTTATCTAGAGAAATGCAATGTTGCCAAACATTGAACATATCCAATGAGGACATTTTAATTGAAGGTTTGTGCAGGTTACATGATGAAGCCCATTCAGAGAGAACTTGTGATGCTTGCTTGGATATGATGGAGCTAGAACGAGCTTGTAGTGAGGAGGGATTGTTCTCAATTGAGGTAAGCAATATAGACAGTTATGATGATGCTAATTCTTGTTTGTCATTCGCAGGTACAAAAGAAGATATATATTATTAGAATCTGAAAAGATTATTAACCCAGAAAACTAGTACAAAAGAGTAGATATCTAAACTATGAATGCAAATGATATAAAATCATAATAGAAACATAGAGTTAGTCTCCAAGAGAGTAATGCAAATTCTAGAAGCAAAATAGCATTTAGAGGATGCAAAAGCAATTGATTGATACAAAATACAAGCCAGGTGGCATGCTTATATAGACCAAGGAGAGGGAGGAGGTGGCAACATCGACCAACTAGGAGCAACCATCTATCAGACTAAAGATAGCAAAGTATCTTCCCAAGATAGCTAATGGATGCTCACATGTAGGAAGGTGACACCTCATAACCACTCACCTAATTAAGCATGCTTTATTAACCTAAGCGAGATTAATAGAAGTGTAGGAAAAACCTAGGAATATAGGGAAAAATAAATAACCCAGCTAGGAAATAAAATCCTACACTAACACCCCCCTTAAGTGAAGCTTAGGTGGATGTAGAAATGGGTCTCAGCAAATCAAGCCTGATGAGGTACACATGTACATAAAATTCCCCCCCAAAGAGAAGAAGCCCCCTAGAAGAGAGAAAAGCCCACCCAAATAGAGAGAGAAGAGGCCCCCCAAAGTAGAGAGAGTGAAAGAGACTATGAAAGCCCCCACAATGAAGTAGCTCCGGTGTCGAAGGAGGATGCCCATATATGAATGTTTGAAGATGATCCATTTGTAGCGAATGACATTTCTCCCCTTAGGAAGAAACAACTCCAATGGTGAATGTCGAAGTAACTCCCACTCAAAGAAGCAAGGTGAGGAAGGAAGACTCATGATGTATCCTATCTCAGAACTCTGCTCAAGTGTCTCCATGTGAATATCAGAAGATGCCTCAATGCACGAAGGCAAAAACAATTCAATCCTATGTGTAGAACTAGGAGATACAAGATCCAAAGACAAGGAAGATAGTATAACAGTGATGAAATGACTATCATCCAAGAGGAGTTAAATGTCCTCAAGAGTGTCATCTAGATCTGAAATGTGAGACTCTACAAACAAACAAGAGATATTTGGTAGAAATTGGTTCCAATGAAGTGAATCTAGAAGACATATATGATCCTGCTGCAAAGAATCACTGGAAGCCCTTGAAGAAGCAACTCTAAACTTTAAAGTAGCAACAGGTATAGTAGGAATGTCCTCAACTGTATATGGGGCATCAATGTATGTCAACCAAATATATTGATCATCCCATGAGGATGTGTCCACACAAGAAGGGGAAACAAAAGTCTCAGTATCATGGACAAGAGCCTGGTCATCCAAGGAAACATCACTATTAGATGAAGATCCAAAGTCTTCATACAATTGCTGGATGATGGTCCAAGCAGGAAAAGGGCACTTAGTGTGCTTTGTGATGAAGAATATCGTCAGAAATAGTAATACATATTAGTCCATAGACCATGTCATTATTGTTAAACCATGCATTCTTCTATTCATAGTCACTTGGCTTAGGAACGAGTCCAAGGAGATGGGGCAATAGATCCTACTCAAGGCAATGATTCTTTATCCCTTGTTTCCAAGAAAAATAGTTCTCTAAGGTTAACTTAACAACAAAAGGATGGAAATAACTGAAATCCATGATGAACCCCTAAAATGATTACAATAACCCCATAAAAGATGTGACTCAAAGAGAGCACATAAGACACCCCCTTTTTACTCAATCAAAGAAACCCCCAAGAAAAATTGATTTGGCACTTTATATTAGTGCATTTTACAACTACCACTAGCAAGAAATACTAAGTGGTCTTGATCTCAATGCATTACAAAACCATCACAAATTGGGTGTATGTTGAAAGTATAATACTGGAACTCAGCCAAGAAAAACTAAGAGCACCACTATGATCTACTCAAAAAATAATGCACTTTCAAAAAAATAATCGCCTTGATACGAGGTTGTATTGAAAGTTATGATCCTCCGAAGGTCCAAAAATGAGAACTATGCAATGTCATAGTGAGAATCTATAATTTTTGGAAATTTTCTACATCAAAATAAAAATTGTCTGTACTAGTGCATAGAGCATGAAAAAATAACCAAAATAAAAAAAAATCTTAGGAGATGGAGTCCGTATGAGTAAGAACACAGCATTTTAAAACTACTTTCAAATATGCAACTGCCAACGGAGAGGGGTCCTATTGTAGCTTTCTAAGTTTGTTTCTACAAAATATATGAGTTGCATGCAAAATACAAAACATACCCAGATGGTTTTTCTATTCTATAAACAAAACCCAGAAGGCATTTTTCTTGATGATGTATAGAAGATGTTGATCCAATGTAAACAAAATGCCTTTAGCAATAAAAAATGACTCCAGCAACCAAAAAATGGCATGTAAAGGCTGAATTAGCTACCTAAGACAAGAAAGGACATGCTGGAACCTGCAATATTGATTGAAAACACCAAATATGCAAGCTGGTTGTCTGATTTGAGCTTGAAACCCTGATTCCGCAACTGTGTCTGATGATCTCTGATTTCGGTGAAACGAAAGCCAATTCTGACTTTCTCAAGCCTCCTGGATGCGTTGGAACAGCAAGAAATGCTGCAATCACCCAGATTTCATAAAACACATGTGCAAACCCCAAAGATTAAAATGTTTCCATCAAACTTTTATGATTCTCCAAATCATCTGAAGATGCAAGAGAAGAGCATACTAGGTTTTTTGAAAAACTACAATAAGCTTAATTAGCCCCCCCTCCCGAATCTCTCAAATAAGGAAACTAAAATCTATCCTTGCACATAGAAAATATCTGATACCATGTTAGAATCTGAAAATATTATTAACTCAGAAAACTAGTGCAAAAGAGTAGATATCTAAACTATGAATGCAAATGATATAAAATCATAATAGAAACACAAAGTTAGTCTATAAGAGAGTAATGCAAATGCTAGAAGCAAAATAGCATTAAGAGGATGCAAAAGCAATTGATTGATACAAAATACAAGCCAGGTAGTATGCTTATATAGACCAAGGAGAGGGAGGAGGTGGCAACATCTACCAACCAGGAGCAACCATCTATCAGACTAAAGATAGCAAAGTATCTTCCCAAGATAGCTAATGGATGCTCACATGTAGGAAGGTGACACCTCATAAGCACTTACCTAATTAAGCATGCTTTATTAACCTAAGTGAGATTAATAGAAGTGTAGGAAAAACCTAGGAATATAGGGAAAAATAAATAACCCAACTAGGAAATAAAAACCTACACTAACACCCTCCTTAAGTGAAGCTTAGGTGGATGTAGAAATAGGTCTTGGAAAATCAAGCCTGATGAGGTACCCATGTACATAAAATTCTCCCCCCCGAAAGAGAAGAAGCCTGCCAGAAGAGAGAAAAGTCCCCCCAAATAGAGAGAGAAGAGACCCCCAAAGTAGAGAGAGTGAAAGAGACTATGAAACCCCCCATAATGAAGTAGCTCTGGTGTTGAAGGAGGATGCCCATATATGAATGTTTGAAGATGATCCATTTGTTGGCAAATGACATTTCTCCCCTTAAGAAGAGACAACTCCAATGGTGAATGTCAAAGTAACTCCCACTCAAAGAAGCAAGGTGAGGAAGGAAGCCTCATGATGTATCCTATCCCAGAACTCTGCTCAAGTTTCTCCATGTGAATATCAGAAGATGTCTCAATGCACGAAGGCAAAAATAGTTCAATCCCACGTGTAGAACCAGGAGGTACAAGATCCAAAGACAAGGAAGATGGTATAACAGTGATAAAAGGACTATCATCCAAGAGGAGTTGAATGTCATCAAGAGTGTCATCTAGATCTAAAATGTGAGACTCTACAAACAAACAAGAGATGTCTGGTAGAAATTGGTCCCAATGAAGTGAATCTAGAAGACATATATGATCCTATTGCAAAGAATCACTGGAAGCCCTTGAAGAAGCAACTCTGAACTCTAAAGAAGCCACAGGTATAGTAGGAATGTCCTCAACTTTAGATGGGGCATCAATGTATGTCAACCAAATAGATTGATCATCCCATGAGGATGTGTCCATATAAGAAGGGGCAATAAAAGTTTGAGTATCATCCACAAGAGCCTAGTCATCCAGGGAAACATCACTATCAGATGAAGATCCAAAGTCTCCATACAACTGCTGGATGATGGTCCAAGCAGTGAAAGGGCACTCAATGTGCACTATGTAATGTAGAATATCCTCAGAAACAATAGTACATATTAGTCCATGGACCATGTCATTATTGTTAAACCATGCATTCTTCTGTTCATAGTCACTTGGATCAGGAACAAGTCCAAGGAAATGGGGCAATAGATCCTGCTCAAGGTAATGATTCTTTATCCCTTGTTTCCAAGACAAATAGTTCTTTGAGGTTAACTTAACAATAGAAGGATGAAAATAACCGAAATCCATGATGAACCCCTAAAATGATTATAATAACCCCATAGAAGATGTGACTGAAAGAGAGCACATAAGACACCCCCTTTTTACTCAATCAAAGAACCCCCCAAGGAAATTTTATCTGGCACTTTATATTAATGCATTTACAATTGCCACTAGAAAGAAATACTAAGTGGACTTGATCTCAATGCATTACAAAACCCTCACAAATTGGGTGTATGCTGAAAGTACAACATTGAAACTCAGTGAAGCAAAACTAATAGTACCACTATGATTTACTCAAAAAACCATGCACTTTAAAAAAAAGAATCACCTTGATACGAGGTCGTATGTGAAAGTTATGATCCTCCAAAGTTCCAAAAATGAGAACTATGCAATGTCACAGGTGAGAATTTGTAATTTCTAGAAATTTTCTGCATCAAAATAAAAAACCATCTACACTAGTGCATAAAGCATGAAAAAATAACTAAAATAAAAAAAAAAATCTTAGGAAATGGAGTCGGAATGAGTTAGAATAGAACATTTTAAAACTGCCTTCAAATATACAACTACCAACGGAGAGGGGTTCTGCTGTAGCTTTCTGAGTTCATTTTTGCAAAATATATGAGTCTCATGTAAAAAACAAAACATACCTAGATGGTTTTTCTGTGGTGTGAAGAAAATCCAGAAGGCATTTTTCTTGATGATGTACAGAAGATGTTGATCCAATGTAAACAGAATGCCTTTAGCAACAAAAAATGACCCCAGCAATGAAAAAATGACATGCAAAGGTTGAATTAGCTACCTAAGATGAGCAAGGACATGTTAGAACCTACAATATTGATTGAAAACACCAAATATGCAAGCTGGTTGTCAGATTTGAGCTTGAAACCATGGTTTCGCAACTGTCTGACAATCTCTGATTTCGGTGAAACGAAAGCCAAATCTAACTTTTTCAAGCCTCTTGGACATATTGGAATAGCTGGAAATGCTGCCAGTATAACTAGAAATGCTGCAATCACCCAGATTTCATAAAACACATGTGCAAACCCCAGAGATTAAAATGTTTCCGTCAAACTTTTCTAATTCTCCAGATCATCCGAAGATACAAAAGAAGAGCATACTAGGTTTTTCAAAAAACTACAATAAGCTTAATTAGCTCCCCCCCCTGAATATCTCAAATAAGGAAACTAAAATCTATCCTTACACATAGAAAAGCTCTGATACCATGTTAGAATATGAAAAGATTATTAACCCAGAAAACTAGTGCAAAAGAGTAGATATCTAAACTATGAATGCAAATGATATAAAATCATAATAGCAACATAGAGTTAGTCTCCAAGAGAGTAATGCAAATGCTAGAAGGAAAATAGCATTAAGAGGATGCAAAAGCAATCGATTGATATAAAATACAAGCCAGGTAGCATGCTTATATAGACCAAGGAGAGGGAGGAGGTGGCAACATCGACCAACTAGGAGCAACAATCTATCAGACTAAAGATAGCAAAGTATCCTCCCAAGATAGCTAAAGGATGCTCACATGTAGGAAGGTGACACCTCATACCCACTTGTTGATGATGATTGTTGGTCATAACAACATGCATAAAAGTTTTCACAACAAACCCTTATTATCTTGAAAAGTATGATCAATTTGGAATGAATTGATGACTCCAAGTCTCCGTTGATCAGGTCATGATCGTCTAACGTTACTCAGAGGTTGATGTGATATGCTATTTTCCATTCAAGGGGCCTTACATTGTTCTGATAACATGAATTGATGTCTAAACATCTGGTTATACACCTACTTCTTGTAAATTACTTCACAAAAAAGGTTATTTCTATTGTATTTAACAGATGATGATCATATTTGTAAGTTTGATCAATTCTTTTGAACATCAACTATCATGAACTGATTCTACTTCTGCACTTATGAATTCATCCAAATAATGTGCCTTTAAGCTGATATTTGCAAGATTATAGTTATCATTTATGTGTATTTGCATGAGATTCTCAATTTTACATGTAGATTAACTCAAATATGCTATAAATGTTCAATTCCCTTCGAGATATCTGCATATTTTATGTATTTGCTTAAAATTGTCTATGTAGTCGCAATTGTTAGGGTGATTTGTAATGAAATTAAACAAATTGAGACAAAATCTTTCTAATCTTAACGAAATTTAATGAATCTTCAGCTATTGGTTCACATACATCCTAGATACTATAATGAAAGGAAGAGAATCAGACCATAGGTTCACCAGGATATTCCACAGTTAAGTATGGCTGATATAGACTTCGATGAAATAGAGAAGAAGATGACATGTACAACATTAATTGCACTCCAAGGGACGTAGTAAATCAAAGTACAAGCCAAGAATTCATCTATAGATTACTCAAAATATATGATGGCATGTAATCTAGTTCTTCACTTTCATTAAGTAATCAAAAGACATGTACATTTGCAATCAACTTTGAAATTAGTCCTGAGAGCTTCAGCAATCTAACTTCAATTAAGTTTCTAATAATCATACAAGATGCATTTCATCTCCTTTTATAGAATAAAGAGAGGAGGCGGTTACAAAAGATCAACGATCAAGATTTGTTCATCTAAATCAATGGTCAATATCTATTCCTTGACTGGGTCAACATATGTTGACGTGGCACAAGTTGCCAGCTGGAAACCATCTGATAATACTCAATCACTTCTTTTGTCTTATCATGCATATGACTCTGTCATCATGCATTTCTACTCACTCTTCACCTTCTTCTTCATCTTCTTCATCTTCTTCTTCATTTGTGTTCTCTTATTCTTCATCTTCTTCATCATCTTCTTCATTATCATCATCATGATCATCATCATGAGGATCACTTCCTATATGTTCTTTTATTATCCCCCTGATGGATTCATAAATTTGTACTATTATCTCAATTTCCCCTCCATCTTGGACTTTAGCTTTCACCACAGCATGCTTTTGATAATTGAATTGTGCCTATAAAGCAGTCCATTTGTTCTTTCTGTTGTTCAACTTCTCATTATATGTCTCCACCTTAGCTTTCATCATCATAGCCTTATTAATTACATCCTCTGTCAAATGATGAAGAGGGTCATATGTTGCTTTCTTGAAATTATTATGGAAGGCTTGGATTGCAGAATCAATATCCTGATTTTCTATTTTCCCTTCTACATTGCCCTCTAGAGCTTCCAAATACTTATCTCATCTGCCATCAAGTGGTGCACCTTTACACTGATATTCCTGAGCTTGCTATTATATTTCTTTAGGATATCACTCTTGAACTTTGTGTCCTCATACCTTAGGCTCAATAATTATACTATATTGTTATCTAGTACCTTATTATCCATGAGCACTTTTGTGTCTATTCACCCCATCTCAGCTATGGCATCCAACTGTTTCTCCAATTTGAATGATTTTCTCCCAACCTCATTTTGCATTTTATCCACCTTGCTCTTTAATGTACTAAGCAGATCCCAATTTTTGAGGGAGGTCTTTATTACTTTCTCAGCCTCAGAAATAAAAAGAATAAACCAATTATCTATTATATGGGCCTTGTGTTTCATGACATCCAATCCTGTTATCTCATCTTGAGATATGATAGTTAATGGAGTAGTTGGGTTAGTTGGCATATGACTAGGGTCAATTAACCCTTTTATGAATGCATGTAACTAAGTAATATGCTCTTTATGCACCTTGTTCTTATCCTTTTCCTTCTTTACACTCTATGTCAATGAGTCAATGATGTCTTTGGCCTCTTGGCTCTCCTACTCCTCTGTAGCAAAACCAAGATCAACACTTGTAATATGGAATTCATCAATATTCATTTTCCCTTTTTCTTTATCTGCCATCGGTAGTGCTACCTGAGCTGTCCTCCTACCTATAGTAGGATCTCTTCTTATTGCAGATGTAGGCCTTGTCTTTCTTTTTGGTTTCATCATACTTGTTGAAAATAATGTAGAGACATCAAATTCAGGCACCTCTTCAATCTACTACAAGTTTACTTCTTGTTGCATCTAGTATGGAACATCACCCCTGGGTCCTTGTTGGTCATTTTGCTTAATGTGAGCATCCTGAGACTCTGTGTTCTATTCTACCCTAGGGGGTGAAGTCCCTTTCCTTATTTCTTCCTCATACACATTCTCATGAAGGATTTCTTACTGAGGTATCTCCTACTGAGGGGTCTCCTACTGAGGGGGAGGTTCCTGTGATGCATGTACATTCTGATCCTATACTTCTTGCAATTTATCCTTATGAGGACTCTGCATACCTTGAACTTGTGTATTTTGTGGTACCTGATCTTCATGAGAAGATTGTGCATTTTGTTCTGTTCCATCTTGGGGACCACCCTAATCATCCTTGGTCCCATTTTCTACTTCCTTTGGTTGACCCTCACCTAGTGGAAGACTTTGTTCCTCACTTTTTGAGGTGTTTGTTTCTCCTTAGTCTGGGCCTTTATCTAATTCTTTCTCATTTGTTTTCTCTTCTAGGATAGGATTATCAACCTACTTATCACTCTCAATGGATACTTTTGCAGTACTCTAGCCTTTATCCTTATCAGGCATCCCCTGATCATCCTCCTTATATATACTGACCTTTACTTTTTCTAGCTCCGGGGGTGGATCATTATCTATGTCTTGATCCTCATCAGCCTGGTAAGCTAAGTCTATTACAGCGGGGCTGGTGACTTGATTAACCAGATTTGTCAATCCTATCTACTGAGCTACCTCTTTAGGACTATCTTCCTCAATTTCTTCTATTTCTACTTGTTCCTGATGAGTTTCCTTTTGAACTTGGGGCGTGCCATGAGGGGTCATCTTTGTGTTGGCCACCAAGGTTTCCATCTTTTGAGTAGCAACATCTCTAACTATCTCATCATCAGACAAATATATTGTATCATCCAGTGGAAGAGGTGGCTCTTTCCTCGCCCTATGCCTCTCTTCTCTCTATTCTTCTACCTTCTTAGTTTTGAATTGATTAATATCTAGGATTGGAACCTCATGTTGTAGGTTCCTCATAATACCTCGACCACCTGTACCCCTCAATATAATAGGATCAATATCCAAATTTCCTCTCATTGTAGTCTTTTGTTTCTTTTTGGGTGGGGTCTACTACACTTTCTTCCTTTTCTTTATTATCAACAAGTCATCATCTGGTGGATCCTTTTCCAACGGTTCCTCCTCTTCCTCTATAATTATAGGGGCATGCTTTGCAACGATTTTCTTTTTCTTAGCAAGGGTATGTGGGGATGCAGCTGCTGATGTGGAAGCCACATCTCCTTTTGGTTGGGGTCTTCTTATGATTACTCCTCTAGCTACATGAGTTGCTTTCTTATTCTTACCCTGTTGTTTTTCTTCTACAGCTGGATGTCTTTCTCTGATAGATTTCCTCTTCTCTTCAAGGAAGTCATCATATTCTTCTTCATATAATTCTTGTCTTTTCTTCTTATTATCCACAGTAAGGGCTGCACCCTTCTTCTTCAACTTACTGACTTCAACACTTACCCAACTCTGGGTTAGTTGAATAGCCTTCTGCATTATTTGATCTAATGAAGTCACCTCATGCTAACTTTAATCAGGGGCTGATATGGTTTCATTATATACTTTCTTGTCCTCATATTCACTGGACATGATCTTTCCATCATCCTTATGCAACTAGACATGCACTGGTATGTAATCAAAGGTGTGAATTTGATCAAGAGTGAGCCTCTAGTAAGTTCTTCTCCTTACTTCTGCTTCATCATCACAATCAGTCTAGTAATCCTCAAGGTGCTTCTAATGTATATGCTTCCCTAGTAATGCCTACATCATATCTTATGGTTCATATGACCTAGCTATTGAAAATGGTTGCAAGTGCACTAACTTCAATCCACTGATCACATCTCTAACACTTTCCTTGTTTGGACACATGTACCAACCCATCATGATTGGAAATGCCACAGGTGGGATCTTCCCTTTTCCAATATGAGCCTTCATTGAGGGCAAAATTTGTTTGGAAAACTCCATCAAAATGACTTTGTCATTGGGGTATATGGGTAGTATGAGAGGGTGCCCCTCAAAACCTTCTATCCTTATATATGAAAATGTAGGAAATTGAATAAACCAAGCCTCATATTTGTAAATAATAGCTTGGGCTTCCGTGCTTAATCTTTTTGTTCTATCTTCCTCCATGGTCCTAACTAAATGCATGGAAAATGAGTCATTTACCATTTTATAATTTTGGAGAGATTACCTCCTATTCAACTGTGGATAATGTTCCCATATGTTCACATCACCAGGATTGCTTCTGACCCTGCCTACCATTTGTAGCCCATTGAAGGTCCCCCTAAAGGCACATGCATATATGACATAAGAAGTCATATGAAACATGCACATCTTTCCACCCAGCCTTCTCATGCCCTCATCTAAACTATCACTTATGATTTTAGCCCAGAGGGGTTTGTCATCTAAATATTCCACCATCCAGATAATTCCATACATCTAGTTCTCAAATGCTCCAGCATGTTGTCTTCATGTCATTCTGCTAAGCATCACCATCATATACCGGTATTCTTTAGCAAAATCAAACTTAAAGAGGTATACTGGCAATTTAGCAGAAGCCTTGTATGTACTACTCTTAGATCTCCATTGATACATGACTCTCCTAGATTCTTTCTAATTGTTCTTATATTCTTTCTCTAGTCTGCTCAGGCTCAATCTAACCACATTAGGTCCTGTAGGCAAGTTAAAGGTGGAGGTGATGCCTTTAATTAAAAAATTTGCATATACCCTACCATGTTTCTCCACTTTTCTAGTTTCTAGATTATAGTTTCGTGTACACTCAACCACTAGCTCTATTGCTTCCATAGCATAGGGGAATCCTCCAGCACTCCACATCCCTGAGGTGTATATACTCTGAAGTAAAGGGTTTCCACCTCCTTTATCTAATCTTCTCATCCATGCATCGATATCAGTATTTCCTTGGTGTGTATCATTGATCATCCCATATCTGAATCGTACCCCCTCTGGCTATAAGAACATGGGTTTCAAAATCTCTATATCAGACCTGTTCCTTCTTATTTCCATTAGATCCTGTGTAAAACCATGCATCTCTTACCCTAACATGTTATATACAGCAGAGCCTAGAGATCACATACATTCTATGGCAGTAATTCTATCATTTTAGTTTATCTCATGCAATCACCATTCTAATTGACTTAGTAAAAACCATCTTATCTCATGATTTACTGTAAATGATAAAAAGGAAGGTTTCAAGTTACATACCTGATAATCGCTTTCCCCTTTTTACTATATGAGTGATAACAGTATGACTATGACTGCGTTGTATTTCCCATTCTGCTTCGTTTGAGTGCGAGCCTATTCCGTTTGCCAGGTAGCGGTGATGCTTTGATCTTTAGAGCTCTATAATTCCTATTTAAATGTATGGTAAATGTAAAATAAACCCTAAAACTTACCTTTTAACTAATTAGTACGACAAATTAGGGTGTGCATAGTGTCTTTTGTTTAAATCCATCGATCAACACATGACGTTCATAGATGCTGACAAGTGGCGGTCTTACATTTGAAATTCAACGATGTGACCTACTATTGGGTTCACATTTAATGTAGAGGGTGATATCCGTGAAGATCGGGGATATCTCAAAATATGACTGATATCAAACATATAAGGGTGATATGGGTATGGATATGGTCAACTTTTGACCAATGAGCGAGATCAGGTCACCCTACATCTGCTAATAAATCGTGGTAATATGTTGGTGCTCATGTGATCCGGGGTGATGCCACGGGGCATAGTTAGATTAGTCATTGAGAAACTAGGTATCTTGGGTCATCAAAGGCACTATGAGGGATATCAGAAAATATCTAGGTCTTCTAACACTAGGGAAATATCACCCTGTTTGAGAACACGAGATTGCAATCGTCATTACTTGATAAGCCTTTGAAATTGTTTGAAAGAATGATGTCAACGTCATATTTGTTAAGGTCGGGGATATTTTGAAATGTGACCCTCTCAGGTCTAGATCATGATGACATCATCATCATATCATGTCTTCTTTGTTATCGGGTTTGGATGATATGATCATCATATTAACGAATATGACGGATGTTTGGACATGTGACCCTCCAAGTGTCAGGCAAATTGATGACATCATCATCAGGATGAGTTCTTTGATATATCAAAACTGGATGATGTCATGGTCATATTTTGTGAAGGGTGATATTTTGTAACATGACGGATATTTAAAAATGTGACCCTCCAAAAATATGCATGCGGACTTGACGGGTATCTAAACTTTCACACTTAAGTTTAACGTTCATATATCGAGGAACATGTGAACATCGAGTGATCTCCTTATGTCGAGGTCGTCTTAACGAGTATGACTGATATTTAGAAATGTGACCCTATGGAAAATATCTGGTTTGACCAAACTTTGACTTAGCATAACTTTTTACCCTTGATGAATATTCAGGTGATCCAAAAGGCAAACCTGCTTGAAATTTAGCAATCTTCAAGATTATGAGGTTTATGATTACAAATTCTGATTTTGACCACTGACCTTCTCTTTGGTGAAACATATACATGTGCAAGGGTGACATACTTAACTGACTTTTGCCAAACCGCCCAAAGCAAGAAAGCAAAAACAAGCAAAAGCAAAAGTTGGGTCCCTATTTTGCTAAGGCAAAATGGGGCATGTTGTGTAACCACACAACACTACTCACCTAAGTAGGAATGCTTTATTAACCTAAGTGAGATTAATAGAAGTGTAGGAAAAACCTAGGAATAAATGGAAAAATAAATAACTCAACTAGGAAATAAAAACCTACACTAACACATATCAGGATGAAAGTAACACTCATAACTCAGAGGAGATTTTGATGTATGTTGAGAATACTTCCAGTGATCAAATAACATTACCCCAGGAACTGATTGTCTGATAGAGTCAGATTATGAAGTGTCGGATGAAGACAAAGGGAGTAATTTAACAAAGTTTGAAGAATTTTTATCAAAACAGATTTAGAAGCTTATGTTGCAGGAGATTCCTCCACATCATGCTTTAATTGATGGATGGTGCAGACTGCATGAAGCGCCACATTCAGAAACCGCATGCTCAATATGTTTACATATGTTGAATAAGAAAGAGGTGTTTTATTTAAAGAATCAACTGTCTGACAGTAGAGACATGCTTAAAGATAAAAAGAAAGAGATTGAAGTACAAACAGACATTGATAGTGATGATACTATAGACGCTAAAAAGGGAAGGGTATCAAATTCAAATCACCCACCAAAATGATAAGGAATGAACCACAAAAGTTAAAATGGATATCAGGTGGTGCAGCTGCCAGAGCTAAAAAGAAAAGAGGCCCTAATAAGCCTTTGATAGAAGATAAACCATGGATCCTTAGGTTTGATGGATCAAAATCAAAATAAGGGGCTAGGGTAGGTATAGATCTTATTGATCCAGCAGGAAAGTCTTACTTGGTAGCATATAGATTACAATTCCCATGCACCAACAATGTGATAGAGTATGAAGCTTTACTTAATGGGTTATTATTTGCTCTCAAGAAAAAAAGTGAAAATTCTACATGTCTATGGAGACTCAGAATTAGTGGTGAGACAAGTGAGAAGTATATACTCTTGCAATTACAAGAAATTGTCCAAGTACAGACATAGGGTGTGGGACTTAATAGAAGAATTTGATGCATTCAACATCACCCATGTGCCTTGAGAACATAATCACAGAGAAGATGCCATAGCACAGGCTGCTAGCACATTTGAGCCATTGTCCATTTCTAGCTTAAAGAGATTTTCTATTGAATTGGTGTCAATGCCTTCCATACCAAATAATATCACTAATCTCCAAGTATTTGATGATGATCATCATATTTTAGATTTTATATCAAGTAAAGATGTATTTGATGCTCATATCATAGATGAAAGGAATGTAGAAGATCATACATGGGAAGAAGAAGAGATCATGCAATTACCAAGCAATAAGATTCCCAAAGGTATGATAGAGTTAGAAAAGGCCTTTGATCTACACAATATGATGAAACAAAGGGATCTCCCAAAGACTGATGGAGGAGAATACTTTCCAGTTAATATAGGATAGAAGGAAGATATAAGGAATGTCTTGATTGGTAAAGTTTTTATTGAAGAAGAAAAGGTAGGGATAACTCAAGCATTAAAGGATTACATCCATGTTATTGCCTGGACCTATGATGAGTTGTTATGATACCTCCATCATCACTCACACAATACCATTAAAACCAGATGCTAAGCCTTTCAGACAAAAGCAAAGACCTATTAATGCTTTGTTAGAACCCATCATATTTGAAGAAGCCAGGAAATTGTTTAATGCCAGGATCATATTTCTTGTGAGGCATTCAACTTGGGTAGCTAATTTGGTCCCTGTAAGAAAAAAGAATGGGGATATACACTTATGTGTGGACTTTATAAATCTAAACAGAGCTTCTGAAAATGATAACTATCCTTTACCTTCATTGGATGAGGTCTTACAAATAGTAAATGGAGCCCAAATGATGTCATTTTTGGATGGTTTCTCAGGGCATAACTAGGTGATGGTAGACAAAATTGATAGGATGAAGACTGCATTCACCACCAAGTGGGAAATATTTGCTTACAGACACATGCCATTTGGATAGATAAATACTGGAGCCACTTTTTAGCGTGTAATGGATATAGCTTTCAGAGGTTTAGTTGGCAAATGCATAGTCATTTACATGGATGACTTGACCTTCTTTTCAAAGAAAAGGGGTGATCACATAGAATACCTAAGGAGGGTGCTCAAGAAGTGTGAGCAATATGGTATCTCCCTCAATCCAAAAAAATGCATCTTTGGAGTGACCACAGGTAAATTACTTGGTCATTTGATAATAGAAAATGGGATCACCATTGACCCTACTAGGGCAGAATCTATCATGAAGCTACAACTTCTTGGAAGTAAGAAAGAACTCAAATCCTACTTTGGTAAGATAAATTTTTTTACGAAATTCATCACTGGGTTTGTAGAGATTGTCAGACCACTTAATGCAATGCTTAAAAAGATGCTAAAATTGAATGGACTCCTAGAGCAAGATCTGTGTTTGAGGACATTAAGAAAGCCATATCAGATGCTCCTGTCCTGATTAGTCTAGATTACACAAGAGATTTCTATATTTACTCATTTGCTTTAGAACATACATGTGTAGCAGTACTGACATAGAGGAATGAAGCCAAAGAAGAGGAACCCATAGCTTTCATGAGCTGCCCATTCAAAGATGTTGAACTTAGATATATGGATGTTGAGAGACAACCCTTGCTTTAGTCAGAGCTATTAAGAAGTTTATACATTACATGCTAAGTAAAATAATTACTGTAGTACCAGATGCAACAGTAAAAATTCTCCTGATGCAGAGTGAGCCTGGTGAAAAAAGAGCTAAATGGATAATGGTGCTCCAAGAATATGACATGGATATAACACCCATGAGGTTGGTGAGGGGACAAGACTTAAGCCAGATGATTTCTAAAACTGACCCCAACATAATCAGTTAGCAACATGTGATAGATACTAAGGAACATAAAGAATGGTATTCTAATATCAAGCATATCTTGATTACTAGGAGATGCCCATCAAAGATGCAAGCTTCACAAAGGAGATCTTTAAAGATGAGATCACAAAAATACATGATCAAAGGAGGAATCCTTTTCAAAAGAAACTATGAGGGGATATACCTCAGATGCTTGGATAGACAAGAAGCTGACAAAGTTTTAGCTAAGTTACATGATAAATTCAAAACTGCACATAGATCTCACTTAGCTACTGCACATGCTATCTTGAGGGCAGGATACTATTGGCCTACTATTTTTAAAGACACTGCAGAACACATTAAATCTTGCCATACTTGTTAGGTTGCTGCTAACTGAGAAAGATAATCTGCTCAACCCTTGTAGCCAGTGATGGAGATGTGCCCATTTGCTCAGTGGGGCATGGACTTCATAGGACCCATCAATCCACCATCATCTTCAAGCCATAGGTATGTCTTAACAATCACTGATTATTGCACCAGATGGACTGAAGCAGTTAGCAGTAAACACATGCAATGCAGAAGATGTGATCAAGTTCTTGGAGAATGACATAGTGACTAGGTATGGATTTCCATATGCTTTGGCATGTGATAATGGGCCTACCTTTGCATCACTAAAGTTATCTTGTTGTGCTTTTGATCATGGAATTATTTTGAAATTTTCTTCAAATTATTATCCCCAAGGAAATGGCTTAGTAGAGTCAACAAATAAAAACTTATTGAGTATCATAAAGAAACTGATAGAGAAGAATCCTAGGGAATGGAATACCCTACTGAAGTATGCCTTGTGGGTAGATAGAACCAAGATGAAGGTTACGTTAGGAAACTCTCCCTACCAATTAGTATATGGGTTGGATCCTATCCTCCCTATTAACTTGAAGATCCCCACACTGCAATTTGCACAAGAGTATCTAGGTATAGATAGTAAACAAGAAGTCAAACTACTTCAACTCATGCACCTAGAGGAAAAGAGAGATAGAGCAATTGATTAATTTGCTAAACATTAGGCTACTATCAAATGTTGGTTTGTTAAGAGAGCTAGAATAAAAGCTTTTAGGATTTCAGATTTAGTCCTAACATGGGATAAAGCACATGAAAAGAAAGGTAACCATGGAAAATTTGACAAACTGTGGATAGGTCCTTTTCAAATTTTAGAGATCCTAGGAGATAGCACTTATAGACTTAAGACCTTAACTGGTGAGGATGTTCCATTACCAGTTAATGGACAGTTCCTCAAACATTACTTTCAAGCTTAAACAAGGTCATGTAAGAAGTCATTTGTATCATAGTGTACATATTGTATAGTTGTTTGTATAGCTTTACTTGGTTTGTTTGTTTGTTTTCTTCCTATTGTTGAGTTTTTGTTTTGATTAGTCAGGATGATGCACCTTATCACCCTAGAGGACCAACCAAATTGTTAGGATTCAAGTGATGAGAACAAATTTTTACATAGGTTGTGATTCACACTAAGGAGTATCCTTGATCAGGTCTGTGATATCCTTTTCATCAGTGATGCCTTTTCTTGATTAAAGAGATTTCCACGATGACTCACCTAACAGCCTTGGGTTTGTTGAATACATCAGTATAGGTGTTAAGTGAAAAATCCAAAGGATCATCTTTGCTACCATTACAATTCCCAACCTAAAATAGCAAGTGATCACAGCTTGCATATTGAGCTTACATGATGATATCTTATGAATCTGCATATATATAAAGATGAATATTGAAAATCCAAAAGGATAAAATTTAGGCCATCTAAGTAACTCTACTGGGGCTATGGACGCCTACTGGCAGTGGGACTTTACTTAGGGTAATTGTAAAGATAACCTTGTCAGGTCTATGGATGCCTGTTGGCAACATGACTCTGTCCTGGTTGGCTATAAGGGATGAACCCAAAATATGTAGCTTAACACTAGTTACTGTTGTTTTCAACTTACATTCAAGATGAGGATTATTAATCATATGCACACACTTGATCCCTTATCGACATTGTTGCACTAATGAACATGATATCATTCAGAAAGGTCATGATACTTATGCTTAGAGAGAGTTAGAATGCTATGTTTTAATGTGATCTCATCACTTGAATTATTTGAATTTGGTTGTTTTCTTTGGTGGCAAGTTGTTGTTTGGTTGTACAACATGCCCCATTTTGCCTTAGCAAAATAGGGACCCAACCTTTTCGCTTCTGCTTGTTTTTTCTTTCTTGCTTTGGGTGGTTTGGCAGAAGTCAGGTAAGTATATTAGCCTTGCACATGCATGTGCCTCACAAGAGAAGGTCAATTATCAAAGTCAGAGTTTGTCACTATAAACCTCATGATCTTGAAGAGTATAAAATTCTAAGCAGGTTTGCCTTTTGGATCACCCTAATATTCTTTAAGGGTAAAAGGTCATGCTAAGTCAAAGTTTAGTCAACCTTGATATTCCCATAGGGTCATATTTGTTAATATCAGTCATATTCGCTAGATGACCCCAACATATGAAGATCACCCGATATCCACATATTCATCAATATGTGAATGTCAAAGTTAAGTGTGAAAGACTATCTACTCATCAAAACCTCATGCATATTTTTAGAGGGTCATATTTCTAAATATCCGCCATGTTACATAATATCACCCTTTGCAAATATGACCATGATGTCATCTTGTTCCAATTTATAAAAGAACTTGATATGACGATGACGTCATCAATGCCTGACACCCACAAGGGTCACATTTCTAAATATCCGTCATATTTCTTAATATGATGATGACATCATTGTTGTGATGCTCACAACACACCCCATTTTACTTCCTAGCAAAATGAGGACCTCTACTATAGCTGGCTTTGGTTGCTTCTGTGTGTGGGCTTGCTTGGTGGTAAAGGGAAAAGGTAACTGAAAATACAAACCTGGGTGAAAATAGAAAAAAAAATAACATTGAGTACCAGTGCATAGTATGGGTGAATTCTTTGTGAAAAATGAATAGGGGTTGCCTTTTGAACCATCTCAAAATTCCCTGTATTTTGCAAGTTATAAGGTTTTTTGGTAAATGTACAAACAGAGGGTTTGTGTTTTGTATATACAAAGTTCTTTGTATGTACAAAGTCATTTCATATACAAATGCGTTTGTATATCGGGTTGTTGCCTTAGTCACAAAAAGGAGGTCATCGGGTTTAAAATGCATGTTGTAATACTTGTATACATATTGCTAACGCTTTATCCTAATATACAAGTCGGGCCCGGAAAAGTCAGAGTTGAAGTGAATAAATGTTGAAATCCGCTATGTATATGTTGGTTTGTATATTTGTTAAATGACAGACATACAAAGAAAATATACAAGTTATACATAGCGCAGAATTGAAAAGATATTAAATTTGACATATTTGTTGTATATTTTTGCACTTTGTATATGTATGTTTGGTCATATACATTGCAGTTACATACAAGGCGAAATCGAAATGGTAGTGAAATAAATAATAGTGGTTGTATATTTTTGGTTTGTATATTTGGTATCGAGGGACATACATTGTGAAATATACAATGCAGAATCAAAGAAAAATTGAAATACAATATAAATGATGCATTTGGACTTAACGTATATTTGGTAATACAGTTTGTATACATCGCGGAACCAAAGAGTTATCAAAGGTAATTAAGTCGATGTATATTGTGTCTTGTATATTTCTTATATACAACGCCGGTATACATTGCACTTTATACAAACTGGAACCGAAATCTTATGGAATAAAGTTAAATTGTTGTATGTTTTGGTCTTTGTATGTTTCGGAATGTACAAAGCGAAATATACAATGTTTTATATGCATTACGGATGTGAGAGTAAATACAGTATGATTTATAACAGTTTGAGGTCCAAAAGTTCAAAAAGAAGTAAAGGCATCGCGGAAAGGCATTATTGAGAGGTAAGGTGGACCCCACTGAATGTACATGTTTGCTTGTATAATAACTATGTATATTTTGCGATATACAAGCAGTTGTACATTTAAAAGATGCAAGGCAGAGATACAAGGCAGATTTGTCATGGAAGTTAAAAATGGTAAATTCTTTGTATGTTTCGGTATTTGTATATTTTGCGATGTACAATGCCAAGATACAAAGAAACAAAGACATCGCGAAGAGCAAAAGGGTAAGGAAATGAGTGTATATGGTGTTTGTATGTGCATTTATACAACAGAATATACAAGCGAGATATACAAAACCAAAGGTACAAATGTGTATGGAAAAGCAAAAAGGGTAAGAGTGTTAGTTGATTGCATGCTTAAAAGGCTTGTATGTTAAGAGATACAACGAAAATGTACAACGGAAACATACAAGGAAATATACAAAGGAAAAGTATGCATGTTGAATTAAGCTAACGGTAAAAAGTTTGAAAAACATAAACACTGTAATAAAGGCCGAGGATGGAGTGCATTAATTACTATAATTAATGCGAATTTAACACTCAAACAAAGGGAAATTTAACGAGGGTTAGAACCATTTCAATGTTATTTCACTGTTGAATATACTGTGGAGAGTGAAAATTGAAGAAAAATAGCTGTTGCAGTGAAGGAGCAAAATTTACCAGAGGTGAAAAAAGTTACAGTAGTTGGACAAAGGTGATAACAGTAAGAGTAAGTCAACAGTAAATGGTCTCTAACAACAGGTATTTATCCGAACACCGTTTATTTTTAGTTGTTGAAACATTGTTAATTCCAGTAATTTCATTACAAAATGTATGCATTTGGTTAAATTACTATTTTAAATTGTTAGTTAGCTGAGTAGAGCTTAATGAATTCAAAGAGGTTAAAACAGAAATGGCAAAAAAGCTAGGGTAAATGGTAAAAGTAGGTATTCACAGTAAAAAACCCTAAACATGAAGTAAAATGAGAAGTTAAAGGATGTATGCTTCTACAGGATGGCCCCTAAACTAAAGAAAGATATAGGGGAAGATGTAAAAAAAGAAAGAAAACCTCGAAAGGAGATAGAGAAAGAAGAGTTGCCGCTACACAGAGGTTGTCCATCCCTGATTAGTACAGTTGGAATGGGCATTGATACAAACATAGGCAATTATGATGCAGATGATGTTTTAAAGAAAATCACTGCTGCAGATGCCTCGCCTGATATGAAATGCATTTGGGATAGCGGACTATACATAGCTACAGGATTTCCTTTAGCAATGGAGGCTAGGGATTTATGTTTAGACTGCATAATTTTGTATGATACTACTACAAGAAAAATCATGTTACATGACAGATTAATTGCTGATATGACTCCAGAAGGGATTGCAAGAACTTTTGGATTAGAAATCAAGGAGAGGATGAGTGATATTGATATTGATCAGTATAATGAGAGTTTCTACACCAATGAGGTGAAATGTAAGGGTAAAATATTTCACAATTGGTACAGTCCTGAAAATAAACCTAAGGCTGTGGCAAGAATTCCTAGAAATCTGATGAGGATACATTTCAAGGAGGAGATTCATTTGATGATCACTATGCTGAGCAGACTAGTTGGATTAAGAGATGGTACAAAGTGTGAACCTTGGATGTTCACTGTCATAGAATTCATAAGAACAAGGGAAAAGGAACAAGGGAAGATCCACTGGGCCAAGGCCATTAGCACAGCCATTTGGAGGCAAGCTATGTAGAGACACCAGAAGATGTTGCCATTTTATATGTCTTCTTATGTGTTATACTCTTGTGCTACAGAAATCAGACCTTACATTCATGGAATAGAAAGAGTAGGCAGCCTAGGAAACGGTCCTAATCAAAAGTTTGTGTATGAACATTACCCAGTCCTACAGGAAGAGAATGCCTTAAAGAGTTTTGCTTTGGTGAATGATGTTTTTTATACATATTTAGTGAGAATATTGAGAGAAGAACCTGACAAAAGGTTGTCTAAGGATGCAGAAAATGCAATTGGATTGTACAGTTCTTGGTTTATACAATTTGAACATTTTACTTATATAAGAACTGAGGGCTTTGAAGGGAAACCATTTATGTTGCCCAGATATCCATCTGACAAGCTAATTGTGTTAGAATTTTCAAGACAAAACTTGAATGTTTTTAGGATGTGCAAGAGAAAATTTAATAACAGGGGAAATCTGAGACTGCCTTGGGCTATTGGCAGGTATTCATGTTATAGTGAAGAAGTTATAGCATATTCAGAACAAGAGTTGAGGTTTTATGGCTTTAAGGAATTTGATTTAGCAAAGAAGATTCGACCCTTTCCATAGAATTCAGAATTTTGTAGATAAGAAATATAAGTGGCAAGTACATATTGAAGATTTCTGGGCTGACTGCCAAAATGATAGGGAGGTGAGGAAAAGAGCTCACAAAAGATTGACTGTTGAACAATTGAAATCTATTGGAAATATATATGTTCCTCCAGAGGTTCGAGAGGATGATCAGTTATTACATCAAAGTTATGCAGAAGCAAGGATGGCTCCTATTACAGAGCCTGATTGGTCAAAGCCTTGGAATACATCATTGGATGTATTATCTAAACCTATACTATTGTTTTCAAAAACATGGCTAAAGAACAAAGTTGAAGAGCTAAAAGCTGAAGGTAGAGAGGTCACATATCCCAAGAAGGGAAGGAAAAGAAAAGTAGACCCCAGTGAAGATTTGCAATATTTTTATGAAAAGAAAAGAAAAATTGTGGAAGCTAAAATTGTGGAAAAAGACAAAAATGCCACATTAATGGATCCATATGACTTAGGTATAACAACAGTAGTGGCATTTGATACTTTTGTTGATGCAAAATCCATTAGCCATGAAATAAGTGTAGAGGAAGCACAGGCTGCAAAAGAGGCAGCAGGACAAACAGTAAGGAGGGCAATTCCCATAAGTTTATCAAAAGGAGAAACTTCTAGGCTAGCTGATATAATTGGAGCACAAGAAGTGAGTGAAATGCTGAAAAATATAGTCAGTGCATCCACACCTTTGACACAAGGACAAACATTCATTAAAGTAAAAATAGAATTGGCTGGAGAAAAGCTGCAAGAGTTAAGAACCTATAAAGCCAAGCAATCTATGGAAACTGTACACATTGAGAGCAGTGATAGTGAAGAAGAAACAATGTATAAAGGAAAGGCAATTGACATAGAAGAGGATTTGAGTGACTTCCTAAGTGAAGAGGAAGGGCCCAGCAATCAAAATGAAATGGAGATTGAACATGGAACAAAACATGAAGAGGAAAGAATACAAGAAGAAGCAGGATCAACAGATCCCTTTGATACTTTGGTTCCACCAGAAATTATTAAGGATGTGTAGGAAGAAGCACATAAAATTGAGGAGACTGAAAGGGAGAAGATAATGGAGGAAATGGTTACAGAAACACCTGCTTCAGCAGAAGAGGAAACAAAACAAGATACTTCAAGTACAGATGCATTAAATATGCTAAACATGTATGGTGAGCTAGGGGAAGAAGAGAAAAATACAAAAAACATGCAAGATCAAGAAGAAGAAGCAAAAGAGGATGATGTAAAGGCTAGTTCACCAATACTTACAGAACAAGTACAGACAGGAAGTATAGAGAAAATGGATGAGAATGAACCTGATAAATAGGCAGAAAATGATCAAGAAAAGGAATTAGAAGAAGAGGAAGCTCCTAGAGAAGGATCATTAGAGGGAAATGATACTGAAAAGGAAGAAGAAGAAGAAGAGGTGGAATCAGAAGAGCAGTTGCATAATCCAACAGAGAAAGATCCACTTCAGCAACAACAAGAAGAAGAAGAAGAACAGGTTCCACCACAACAAGAGAAAATTCCTAAGCAACAACAAGAGAAACAGTAGGAACAACAACAATAGGAAGATGTTGGAATAGAGAAACCTCATGAAGAGGTAATAGATGGAGATAAGGTTGCAGAAGGTGAAAAGGAGATCCCTACATGGTTGGGAAAAGAAATAGGAAAAGAGAAGAAAGAGGTACAAGTAGTACCTATTGATATAAAAAGTTTGTTAGGAGAGAAGACTACTCTGAGGAAAGAGAAGAGGAAAGCTAGAACCATGTCTGCTATTCAAAGAGGTCCAAGTGGATCTAGAACATTAAATCTAGCAATTCCTCAAAAAGAAAAGGCAAAAGGTGAGATTACATTGGAGGAGTACAAGATATTAAATCTTGACCTTGGGCATAGTACAAGAGAATAGCACATTGCTGAATGGGAAGATATGCACTAGGTAACAGCAGAAATGCTGAAGAAAGATAAGGATAAACAGGAGCATTTAAAGGGACATATTGTTGAGTTGCAACAATTCATTCAGGGGATATTTGATCCCAATGCCACAGTTCCTGATTTACCTACTAACATAGCAGTAGTGTCCAAAGAGGAGATAAAAGATATGGAAAATAAAAGGTTTAAAGCTAATATTTTTGATGAGTGGTTTAATGATTTCATGCAAGAAGGAAAGCGAATAATAAAGCAAGCCGTGGAAAGCTGGAAGATAAGTTCAAAAGAAAAGAATAAATGTATGATACTCATACATAAATGCCAGGTCCAAAGAAAGGAATGCAGGTCAAAGATTGAGTAGTTGATAGAAATGGAAAGAAGAGCAGATGAATTGATTCATGAGGGAGCACTTAGTGTTGCATTGACGAATAAATTCCCAAGAACAATAATGGAGCTACAATTTGAGGAAAATAACCTCAAAAGATGTACAACAATTATACAGGAGTTGGAAGAAAAAGGAGAATACATGATAAAAATGCATAAGAGGATCATAGAAAGACTCCTATAGCATGAATGTGTTGGGATGCTGGCATATGATTTAGAGAGGGCCGTAATAGAATTCAAGGCCATATTCACACCTTGTATAGAAAATCCTGATGCAATTCTCAGTAAACAAATGATAGATACATTAATGGAAGAGCGGACTAAAATGAACAAATACAAGAAGAAAAGAGAAAGCTCAGAGAATGAAGAGAAGAAGTTGAAAGAAGAGGTGGTGATGCAAGAGTATATTTTGGCAATAAGTCTAGGGGTGGATCGCACCTTTGTAGAAGGTGTAATTGACAATTTCAAAAAATATTTGAAAAAGTGAGAAGGCAAACAAATGTAAAGGTTTTTGAAAAAAGGTCAAGTAAAGATGCCTTGGTAGGAAAGAGTCAACGAAGAGAAAGTGGAATCTTATTTTGTAAAGATTCCAATGGCATCCTTTGAGCAAGAGAAAAGATGCCAAATAGATATTTTGGGCAGACGGTTAGAAACAAAAATACACCATTGATCAGAAATAGAAGGATCTTAACCGTGGATTAAAGTAGTAGCCGTGGCCATTTGAAAATTCAAATTCTATATAAGAAACATGGTTACTTGTATATTATTTACATAGGGATTTGTAGAAATTAGCATAGCAAATTGTAATTTGTTCTGAGACTTTGAGTATAAGAGTATTTTAGTGTAGAGGAGGTCGTCTATGTCTGCATTAAGGAACGCATGGAAATGTCTAGCTTTCTTACTGTATCTGTAAAGCATTGTAAGTTTCTATGAATTTTATTAATAAAGCTAAAAGTCATACTTACATTGTAAACCATATATGGCTGTGTTTTGAATATAAATGTATCTGGAAGTCTGCGTCTACTTTCTGAGTGTCTTCTAGCTCTTATTTATATTTGAAACAGTCTCTCTTAAAGCTCGCAATCTTGAATGCTTGTTTGTGAAAATATTCAGAACATTTGCATTTAGTGATTTGATCTGCTGAGTTAATTGAATTCGCTATAATCTTTACCATGTGCATAACAGAGCATTTAGATCCTATAGCAAGTGAAGTTGAATTTGAATTTTCTCTAACTTTTCCCAAAATTTGAAATAATTAGCTGAAACGTAGAAATCTAAAAGAGATTGTCTAACATTTGAAGGAATTTAAAGTAATTGAGTTGATAATTGACAATATTTATATATATTTGAAAAGAAAAGCATGTTTTAACATAAATCATTCAAAGCTTTAGTATACAACAAATGATTTGTGTAGAGTGATAGTAATTTTGCTGATATTTGTAACAATTTGCATAAATTGAGTCTAGTAAGTAGTCAAATCACCTTAAATCACGTAAGGCCCCTTGCATATCATAGCTTCATAGTAACCTACTGAACTGTCCAACCAGTCAAGACCTGACCATACGAAAACTTGGGATTGAGTAATCTTAGTTGATTTCTCCATATCTTTCAAGATAGTTAGGTTCATTTATGAATTTTAACTTTTGTTATGACTATGTAAAAACAATCATCAACAATCATTATAACCTGATACAAAGATAACATGCCCTGATGATGATGTCATCATGATCCAGACCTAAGAAGGTCATATTCTGAAATATCCCTGATCTTAACTTGTATGACGATGACATCACTCTCTCAAACAATTTCAAAGACTTATATGATTATGACGTTATCCTCACATTCTCAAACAAGGTGATATCTCGTAGTGTTTAAAACCCAAATGTTTCTTTATATCCCTCATATCGACCCTTATGACCCGAGATGCATAGATTCCCAGTGACCAATTAAATTATGCCACATGGAATATCCACCAGATCATATTGATGTAGTGTATTATCACGATTGTTAACAAAGGTATAGTGACCTAACCTTGGTCATTGGTCAATAGTTGACCATCTTGAAGGTGATATCACCCTCGTATGCTGGATATCAGTCATGTTACCAAACATCCCTAATCTTCGCAAAGATCACCCTTCACATTAAATACAATTCCAACTGTAGGTGGAGCCTTCAAAATTTCAAACATACACCTGCCACTTGTCAACATCCATAGACATAATGTATCGATCAATGGACATGAACAAAAGACACTAAGCGCAACCTAATCTGTCATGTTAATCGGTTAAAGGTGAATTTTGGGGGTTCATTTTGAATTTAACATATGTTTAAACAAAAAAATACAGAGCTCCGGGAGATCAAGGCATTGCTGCAACTTCCAAACGAAATGGGACGCACATTTAAATAGAATAGAAGACAGTAATTACAATGCAATCGTACTCATACAGATATCACCTATACAGTAAAAGGAAAGCGATCATCAAGTATGTAACTGTGAAACCCTCCTTTTGTCATTTATTGTAAATCATGAGGTAAAAATGGTTTTAACAAATTTAATTAACATGATGATGCATAAAACAAACTAGAATGATAGTATTATCACCATGAAATACACGTGATTACTAAACCATTGCTGCACATGACACATTAGGGTAAGATATGCATGTTTTTATTACAGGATCCAATGGCAATTTGAAAGAACAGATCAGACACCGAGTTTTTGAAGCCCATGTTTGTGCAGCCAGAAGGAACAACATTCAGATATGGACTAATCAATGATATGCATTAGGGGGGTACTAATCTTGATAGATGGATGGTGAGACTAGAAAAAGGAAGTGGAAACCCTTTGTCCATGAACATATACAATTTAGGGATGTGGAATGCTAGCGGATTTCCATATGCAATGGATGCCACTGAGCAAGTGGTACAATGTGCCAGAAACTACAATACATAGACTAGAAAGGTAGAAAAGCATGGGAGAGTATGTAGATTTCTCAGTTGTAGGCATCACCTCAGCCTTCAATTTGCCTAAGGGACCCAATGTAGTTCGATTAAACCTAGGTAGATTGGAAAAAGAATATCATAGCAACTAGAAGGAGGCTAGAAGGATCATATATATGTGGAGATCCAAGAGTAGCACATATAAGGCCTCGGCCAAATTGCCTGTGTATCTCTTTAAATTTGATTTTGCTCCTGAATATCAATACATGATAACAATCCTCAGCCTGATGACAGGGAGAGCAAATGCTGGAGCCTTTGAAAATTAGATGTATGGTATCATTCAGATAGTGGAATGTTCAGATGACAAACTCCTATGGGACAAAATCATAAGTGATAGCCTAGATGAGGGCATGAAGAGGCTAGGAGGGAAGGTGAACATGTTCCATATGACTTCTTATGTAGTATATGTCTGTGCATTTAGGGGTGCATTCAATGGATTACAAACAATAGGTAGGGTTAGAGATAATCCCGAAGATATGAACATCTAGGACCATTACCCATAGTTGAAAAGAAGAGAATCTCTCCAAAACTACAAGATAGTGAATGACTCTTTCTCCATGCATCTTGTCAGGACCATTGAAGAAGATAGAACAAAAATATTAAGTATGGAAGCACAAGCTATTATATACAAGCATGGGGCTTGGTTTATCCAATTCCCTACATTTTCATAAATGAGAATAGAAGGCTTTACAAGGCACCCTCTCATGCTACCTAGATATCCAACTGATTAGGTCATTCTGATGGAATTTGCTAGACAGATATTGCCCTCAGTAGAAGCTCATGTTGAAAAGGGAAAGATTCCATAGGTCTTATTTCTAGTCATGATTGGCTGGTATATGTTTCCAGATAGAGAAAGTGTTAAAGATGTAATTAGAGGGTTGAACTTGATGCACTTACAGCCTTTTCCATTGGCTAGGCCCTATGACCCATATGACATGATACATGCATTACTTGGGAAGCCCATACATCAAAAGCACCTTGAAGATTATTGGGTTGATTGTGATGATGAAGAAGAAGTTAGAAGGAGGAATTATCAGAGGCTCACTCTAAATCAGATGTGCACCTTTGACTACATATCAGTGCCTGCTCAGCTACACGAAGATGATGGTAAGATCATGTCCCAAGAGTATGAGGACAAAAAGGTATACAATGAAACAATATCAGCCCCTGACTTGAGTCAACTAGAGGTGACTTCACTAGACCAAATAATGCTAAAGGTCATTCAACTGACCCAAAGCTAGGTGGATGCTAAAGTCAACAAACTAAAAAAGAAAGGTGTAGCCCTTACTATGGATAATAAAAGAAAAATACTAGAATTGTCTGAGGAATAACATGATGATTTCCTCAAAGAGAAGACGCAGTCAAATGGATAAAGATAGCCAAGTGAAGAAAAGAAGCATGGTAAAAATAAGAAAGAGACCCTTGCCTCTGGAGTAGTGATCATTAGGCAACCCCAACCAAAAGGAGATGTAGCATCCACATCAGCCGCAACATCACCCCACACACCTGCTAAACAAAAGAAAGTTGTTGTCAAGCCTACCCCTATTATTATAGAAGAGGAAGAACCCAAAGATGACCTCTTGATCAAGAAGAAAAAGAAGAAGGTCTAATCCCCACCTCAAAAGAAACAAAAGACTGTAATGAGAGGAACTATAGATACAAGTCCCATCCTATTGAGGGGAGCAGGAAGTGAGGGTATTTTGAAGAATTTGCAACATGAAGTTTCCATCCCTGACATTGTACAATTCAAGACTGAGAAAGTAGAGGAACAAAGAGAAGAGAGGTAGAGTGAAAGGAAAGAACCACCTTTTCCACTAGATGATATAGTGGATTTATCTAATGATGAAGTAGTTAATGATGTTTCTACTCAAAAGATGGAGACGTTGGTGGAAAACACAAAGATGATCCCACATGGCACGCCCCAACTTCAAAAGGAAGTCCATCTAGAGGAGGTTAAAAGGGAAGAAATAGAAGAAGAAAGCCCTAAGGGGGTAGCTCAACAAATTGGATTGTAAAATTTGGTTGATCATGTCACTAGACCTGCTGTAATAGACCTAGCTTACCAGGGTGATGAGGATCAGGATAAAGATAAAGATGCACCTCCAGAATGAGAAAAGGTAGAAGCTAATATACATAAGGAGGGTGATCAGAAGATTCTTGATAAGAGTTAATCAAAATAAAAAGATGGTTGATTAGGATAAAGATCAGGGTAATGATCAACCACCAGCACCTGAAAGAGGGACAAGTGAAAAGGAAACTAATAAAGTACAAAACTCCAAAGAAATAGATACATCAAAACATGGAGAACAAAATCTTCCACAGGGTGATCAGCAAAAAGGAATAGAGAATGTGACCAAGGATGATCAAGGTGAGAACCTAGATAAGGCAAACCAGAATGTCCAAAGTCCTCCCGAGGATCAAACACAACAAAATACATAGGACCAAAACATAAATGCATCACAAGAACCTCCTATACAACAAGAGATCCCTCATGATAAAGTGCATAAGGAGGAATAGAGAAAAGAAACCTCCCCACCTAGGGTAGAGCAAAATGTATAGTCTCAAGATGCTCATATTGAGTAGACTGACAAACAAGGACCTCCTGCCAGTGACATACCATATTGGTTACAGAAGGAGATAGTTCCACCACAGGTCACTGATGTGTCTGAGTTTGATGTTTCTGCTTTGTTTTCAGCTAATATGATTAAACCCAAGAGAAGGGCAAGACCTACATCCACCATCAAACAAGATCCTACCACAGGAAGCTCTGCCAATAGTAGATAAGGTGAAAGGAAAAATAAGTATTGATGAATTTTAGATAGCTAATGTTGACCTAGGCTTTTCTACTAAGGAGCAGGAAGGCCAAGAGGCCAAAGACATAATTGATTCTCTAATGAAAAGTGTAAAGAAAGAGAAGGACAAAAATAAGATGCACAAGGAGCACATTGCTCAATTGCATACATTCATAAAAGGGTTAATTGACCCTAACCACATGCCAGCTGACACAGCCACTTGTTTGACCATTATAGCTTAGGAGGAGGTCATAGGTCTAGACATCATGAAGCATAAGGCTCATGTGGTTGACAATTTGTTTGTTCTTTTCATGACTGAAGAAGAAAAAGTGATATAAACCTCCCTGTCTAACTAGACCTTGCTCATCACATTGAGGAACAAGGTGGATAAGTTTCAAAAGAAGGTGGGAAGGAGATCCATCACAATAGATAAACATTTGGATGACCTAGTTGAGATGAGGTGCATAGACATGCAGGTTCTCATGTATAATAAAATATTGGATAACAATACTACATAGTTGTTGGGCACATGGTATGAAGATACTAGGTTTGAAAGTGATATATTGAAAAGATGTAACACCAAGCTCAGAGATATCAGTGTTAAATTGCATCATCTTATGGCTAAGGAGGCAAATACCTTGGAAGCTGTAGAAGGTAATGTAGAAGGGAAGATAGCAAATCGGGATGCTGATTTCACAATTCAGGCCTTCCAAGATAATTTAAAATAGGCAATAGATGACCCTCTCCATCATATGACAGAGGATATAGTCAACAAGGCTATGAGAATGAAATCCAAGGTGGAGGCATATAATGAGACCTTAAACAATAGAAAGAGTAAATGGTCTGCATAGCAAACACAATTCCATTCCTAGGAGTATGCTGCAGTAAAAGCTAGAGTCCAAGATGGGGAGAGATTGAAAGAATAATGCAGGCATATGAACCTGTTAGGGAAAGTATTATCATACATGTAGGAGATGACCTTCATACAGATGAATAAGATGATGAAGATGAAGAAGATGATGAAAATGAAGAAGAAGAGGAAGAAGAAGAAGAAGAGTGAGTAAAGATGCATGATGACAAGGTCATATGCATAATGAAACAAAAAGGTGAAGTAGTTTCACCAGATGGTTGCTAGTTGGAAACCTGTGCCATGTTGACATATGTTGACCAAGTCAAAGAAGATATGAACTATTGATTTAGATAGACAAATCTTGATCATTGGATCAATTGTAACTGCCTCCTCTCTTTGTCCTAGAAAAGGAGATGGAGTGCACATTGTATCATTATTAGAGACTTAATTGAGATAGGATTGTTGAATGTCATGATACTTTCTCAAGATAGATTGTAAATGTACATGCTTTTGAATACTAATGAAATAGAGATCAGATTACATACAATCATAAATTCTGAGTAATCTTGTGAATGTCATTTGGATATTTCACTATGATGTGCTGCATCCCTTAGAGTGCATGTCAATTTGTGGATATTGTTGTCATTCTTTACCCTAGAAGATTAGCATTAGCTGTGTGAAGTTGTGGAATGGCCTGGCAACACATGGTTTGATTTCATTTCTGTTTTGTGAAATATTAAATGCTGCATATGGATTGACTATTAAAGACTCATCTAATTTTAGTAAATTTAGAATGTTTGAGTTTATTTTCTTAAATTTCCTTACAATCATCTCCACAATTGGAAATATATAGACAATCTTAAGAAAAAATACATAAATATGCTAACATTCTAAAGAAAATTGAACATCAATAGCATATTCAAACTAATCTGCATGCATAATTAAAGATATCATGCAAATATTAGCTTATAGGCACATTATTTGAACAAATTCATAGTGTAGATGTGAAAATAATCAATTGCAGTTGATGATCAGAAGAATTGATCAAACTTATCAAATATCATCATCATCATCTGTAGAACATAGTAGGATTAACCTTATTTGTGAAGAGATTTACAGGAAGCAGGTGAAGAATCAAATGCGTAGACATCAGTTCATGGTAACAGAACAATGTAATGCCCCTTAAATGGAAAATAGCATATCACATCAACCTCTAAGTAATGTCAGACGATCATGACCTGATCAACAGAGACTTGGAGTCATCAATTCATTCCTAATTGATCATACTTTTCAAGATAATAAAGGTTTGTTATGTAAACTTTTATGCATGTTGTTATGACTAGCAATCATCATCAACAAGTACCCATTTGCAACCAATCTAGCTTTATACTTTTCAACACTACCATCTACACCAAATTTCTTCTTGAAAACCCATTTGCATCCAACAGGTTTCTGACCATCAAGCAAAGGTACCAAGTCCCAAGTTTTATTCTTTTCCAAAGAAGCCATCTCATCTTCCATGGCCTCCTTCCAGGAACTTGTATCTTTCATGCCCATAGCCTCTGTCATAGTTCTAGGCTCATCGGCATTAGTAAGAAAAGCAAAAGCACAACTATAATCAAGCAATGTATAACCAAACCTCTTAGGTTGCTTCCTAATTCTTGTGGACCTCCTCAAAGGCTGAGGTGGAGGTTCTACTTGATCTTTTGAAGTTTCAGAGCTGCTAGAGCTCTCCTCATCATTAGGTCCAACATGGTCTTTCAGTTCAATCTTCTCAGGGGTAGAAGGAAACTGAACCACATCCTCTTTCTTTTCTTTCTCTTCTGGCTATAGAACGGTGGAAGAAGGTGTTAGCTATTTGAAAATAACACTTCTGTTATACAATACTTTTTCAGCCATAGGATCCCAAAGCTTGTATCCTTTCACACTGACACCATAATCAATGAAGATACACTTAACAACCTTGTTCTCCAATTTTGACCTCTTATCCCTAGGCACATGAGCATATGCATCACAACCAAAGACACGAAGATGTCTTATTGAAGGCTTCTTACCAGACCACACCTCCATGGGTGTCTTACCAACAAGAGCTAATGTAGGAGACTTGTTTACTAGGTAGCAAGCAATGGCAACAACTTCAACCCAAAACTTATGTTTGAGGTCAGCTCCACTAAGCATACTCCTAGCCTTTTCCATCAATGTCCTATTCGTCCTCTCTACAACTCCATTTTGCTGTGGGTTTGTATGGAGTTGTCTTATGTCTTTCAATCCCATGTTCTTTGCAGAACTTATCAAATTCTATGAAACAGAACTCACCACCATTGTCAGTTCTCAAACACTTAATCTTTTTACTAGTCTAATTCTCAACAAAATCTTTAAACTCTTTGAACCAACTAAAGACTTTAGATTTTCTTCTGAGAAAATAAATCCATGTCCTTCTACTATAATCATCTATGAAAGATAAAAAAAATATATAGATTTAGAGATCAAAGGAACATTAACTGGACCAAACACATCAGAATGAATAAGATCCAATACACCAGAAGACTTATGAGAACTCGAGTAAAACTGAACACGGTTTTGCTTTCCATATATAAAATGTTCACAAAAGTCAAAATCAAGATTACAATCATCTAACCCCTCAATGAGGTTTTTATTTTTTAGGGTTCTAAGACCCTTCTCACCAATGTGGCCAAGTCTCTTATGCCATAACATTGTCTTCTCAGTAGGAAGCTTAACTTCCAAAGCATGAGCACCCTTAGGTACCCAAAATGCACTACATTAGAATTTGATACAACAAATCTTTTAGTTGCTAGTTCCAATGGTGAAATGCATGCCTCCAGTTGAAACAGAGTACCTCTCTGAGTACCCTTAGCAAGCACCATAGCTCCTCTAGTCATCTTACATCCTTCTTTCAAGAAGACAACTTGCACACCTGTATCATTCAATTTACTTATAGAAAGTAGGTTTCGTGCCAAACCTAGGATGTGCATAACCCCAGAAATCCCCTTCACTCGTCCATCAAGGAATTGGATTGTGACTCTTCTATTGCCAACTATCTTGAGATAAGAATCATCACCCAGGTACACTCTTCCACCATCAAACTCTTCATACTTTGTAAACCAGTCTCAATACGAGGTCATGTGGAAAGATGCACCAGAATCAATCAGCCACACATCATCAGATGCGTGGGTGGCCAAGGCTGCAATGAAGGCATCACCATCATCTAGTGACTTGTCAGAATCTAAATCTAGGACATTCTTCTTTTTCTTCTTTTTCTCCTCTTTGCATTCCTTTTGGAAATGCCCATTTTTCCCATAGTTCCAACACAACACCTTGGACTTTCTAAGAGATTTGGAACTCCCACAGGATTTGGATCTACCCTTCTCATCTTTCTTGTCTTTCTTTTTCCATTTCTCCTTGGGTCTTCCACGAACCGCAAGAGCTTCTTTGGGTGACTCGGATGACTTTCTCTACATCTCTTCAAATAATAGTGAAGACACCACTTCATCTATTTTGAAAGTGGATGTGGTACTCCTGATGGCCATAAAAATATGGTCCCACGAATCTAGTAAAGAACAAAGCAGGGTCATACACTGATCCTCCTCCTCCATCTTCATGCCAATGGATGTCAATTGTGCAACTAACATGTTAAATGCATTCATGTGATCAGCAATAGATCCTCCATCTTCCATCCTCAAAGAATATAGATTCTTCCATAGGAATAACTTGTTTACCAAGGACTTAGCCTAATAAACATCACCAAGTTTCTTCCATAGCTCCTTCATAGTTTTCTCTTCATGAACGTTTAATAGGATGGAATCAGCCAAACAGAGTCTCACAAGACCCTTGGCTTTACAATCTTTGAGATCCCAATCATTTTGGGACATTGCCACTAGTTTTACACCGAAAATTGCTTCCCATAGGTCTCTATCAATGAGCATGTCTTCCATTTTGAGTTTCCACAACTTGAAATTGTTGTCATTAAACTTTTCAACCTCTATTCTTTTAGATGTGTGTACCATCTCCTTCCTACAAAAATATTACAAAATACTCTACACAGACTCCCACTCAATCTAAGATTAGTACAAAAAACCCTACCCAACAGCTAAGACCAAAATTGGTCAGGCTCTACTACCAACTGAAAGGAAGCTAGGTGTGCGGAAATCACTTCCTAAACTAATCTAATGAGGGGAGAGGTATACAAATTCTTTACTGATCGAGTCCAGGGTCATTTGAGTGGTATTCTTGGGAAAATATCAAAAATATAATTTTTGGTATTTTCTACATCTTAGTAAATTGCATATTCGGAGGCCTTCGGAGCGGAATTAGGGATTGAAACTTTGTCTGTTGCTTGGCGCTAAGCCTTAACAACTAGGTAGCTCTTTTTATATTCCAAGGGTAATGTGACCCTTCATATGATATGTAAGCCTATATATTTCAAAGGGAAATGAATAAAAATTAGTTTTTCAGAGGCAATTCACAACTCTCAACAAGTTTGCCTATTTGTAGAAATTCAATCCTTCTTTGTTTATTTTATTGCATTACAATACCACAGGCTCAATGCTAGGTATTGTCTAGATCATTTACAACCTTTACAATTTAGTAATATGAAACATATATCAGAGATATTACAGTAGCAAAACACAAAACAAGAATGTAGATAGAGAGAAGTAGACACAAGATGTATCATGGGGAAAACCTTTTCAGGTGAAAAACCCCACACTCTAAAACCTACAAAATGTATTATCTAAATAGTTATAGTTTACAATACACTTGTAATGCAAGTTCTTCCAAGATTCTTCAAATGTCAATTCTAGAGTTATTCCGGCAGCATAACAGTACCTGTAAAAACACTATGCAACTACAACTCCAACTATGCAATATATAGAGATTACAAGGCAAATATTAGGAGCATCTTGGGAGCCGTCCACCTTGGCCACATGGAAATTATCCCACATCAAAGGATACTTGTCCTTTTTGCAAATACATCCCTTAAATCTGTCATACATGGCAGATTTGACTTTTCTAATATGGAGCACTATAGGCTAAAAATAGACTATGATGGATGCTCTTACACATCTCACAATTGTCATAGATTTTCCCAGGATAACAACCTTTAATGTTGTAAGAGAATCCATCATACAATGATAAATATGGCATATTCCTCTTACAACATGTCATAGCCCAATTTGGGCACCCAAAGATGCTTTTCCCTCATGCAAAGATCCTCACCGACACTTGTCATCGCTTGTCATAGGAATCTCCAAACTTGGCTCTTACGCATCATAGATTTTGTCATATGGAATATCCTCTTCCACATACTAGAAGATACCAACACATGGCATATTAGTGTCACCTCAAATGGGATGCCCAAATCTATGTAGGTTTGACTTGACCATCCAAGTCACATTCCAAGTAAGATGACATGTCACCGTGCCACCTCAACTAAGTGACCAAACTAAATGTGCAAGTAATTACAACATTAGGCAATAAATTAATATACAAATAAATAAATAATGCTAGGAATTTTCAAAGTTTAGGACACCTTAATTCCCAACAAAGACTTGATTGACTGCATAAATGACATGGAAGAATACTTTGAGTATGAAGAAATTGAAGATTCGGAGAAGGTGAAATTTGCAAAGACTAAGCTGAAAGGACATGCTGCCATATGGTGGAAAGAATTTTACTTGGATAGAAATAGAAGAGGAAAAGAAAAGATTACAAAATGGGATAGGATGGTGATGAAATTGAAAAATTAGTTAATACATACTGACTATGAGTTGGAATTATTGAAGAGATTGCAAAACTTGAGACAAAAGGAGAAATCTGTGAAGGAGTATACTGAAGAATTTCATAAGATGATCATAAGGATAGGACATAGTGAAGAAAGCAAGGAGAAAGTGACTAGATACATCAATGGACTGAGATTGAACATTCAAGAAGAATTGAGTTTGGTAAGGATGACAACATTGGAAGAGGCATATCAGTTTGCCTTGAAAGTTGAAGAAAATTCAACAAGAAGGACAAAGATAGCAATGCATATCAGAGAGATGACAAAACTTTCTACCGTAGAGGAAACCCTAGTCCATACTAGAGTGAAGGATACAAAAGAGAAGGAAGAGGACCTGATAGGAGAACATTCAGAGGAACCCGTTTTAAGTGTGGAGGTGAAGGGCATAGAGCATTTGAATGTAATCAAGGGAGTACAAGCAAGAGGACATAGATCAGTGGAAGAGCAACCTATGTGGAAGAAGAACCTGTTGGATCACCTAGTTCAGTTGGTAAAATTGAGAAAGGAGTATCACTTGTGATGAGGAGAGCACTATTTCAAGAAAAAAAAAATGAGGAACCACCACAAAGGAAAAGTTTATTCAAAACCAAATGGAAATCAAGAGGTAAATGTTGTAAAGTTGCAAATTGATAGTGGTAGTTCTGATAACCTAGTTTTAGAAGAGATGGTGACTAAGCTAAAGTTGGAAAGATTAAAATACACTAAGCCCTATCAGATAGCATGGATTCAGGATGATCATAAGGTATTGGTGAGTGAACAATGTTTGGTAAAATTTCATATTGGATCTTATCATGATGAAGTTTTGTGTGATATTATGCCTATGGATGTATGTCATTTCTTGTTGGGAAGACCTTGGTAGTGTGATAGAAAATCTATACATGATGGGAGAAGGAATACATACACTGTAACATCAAATGGAAAGAGAATTACTTTGATTCCTTTGGAAGATGACCCTAAGAGTGAAGTATGTGGAAATGCTAGAATCTGTTTGGTAGATGGAAGAAAATTTCTGGATGGTTTGAGACATGAGAATATGTGTTATGCTTTGATCCCTAAGAAGCCTAAAAGATTGAAGGAGACTGAAGAATCACAACCGGAGGAGATCACTAAATTGCTGACAGAGTATGAAGACATCATATTAGACAATGTACCTGAAGGATTGCCACCAATTAGGAGTATCAGTCATCACATGGACCTTATACCTGGAGCTAGTTTGCCTAACAAAGCAACACACAGAATGACATCAGTAGAGAATGAAGAACTGAATAGACAAAAATAAGAGTTGTTGAGGAAAGGTTTGATTAGGGAAAGTTTGAGTCCTTGTGCAGTACCTACAGTGTTAGCACCAAATAAGGATGGAGAATGGACAATGTGTATAGACTCTAGAGTAATCAGCAAGATCACAGTTAAGTATAGATTTCCTTTACCTAGGATGAATGACATTATGGATTGTTTGAGTAGAGCAAAGTATTTCACAAAGATAGATTTGAAGAGTGGATACCATCAGATCAGAATCAGAGAAGGAGATGGATGGAAGACTATTTTTAAGACAAATGAAGGAATGTATGAGAGGTTAGTGATGCCTTTTGGATTGACAAATGCACCAAGTACTTTCATGAGATTGATGAATGAAGTTTTGAATAAATTCTTGGGTAAGTTTGTTATTATATATTTGGATGACATTCTAATTTTCAATAAGACAAAAGAACATTTGTGGCACCTAACACAAGTATTGCAGAGATTAAGAGAAGAGAAGTTGCTGATAAACATCAAGAAATGGAGTTTCATTGGAGAAGTCAAATAATTTCATGGATTGGCTAGTTTCTACGAGAAGTTCATCAGAAATTTTAGTTTAATTTTTAACCCTATGACAGAGACAATGAGAGGTGATAGAAAAGACTTTAAGTGGACATCAGGAGTAGATAAAAGTTTTGAATTATTGAAGTAGAAAGTGACAGAGAAACCTATTTTGGCATTACCAGATTTCAATAAGGTATTTCAAGTAGATTGTGATGCAAGTGGGAATGCAATAGGAGCAGTGTTAAGTCAAGAAGGTAGACCTATAGCATATTTTTGTGAGAAGTTGAATGATGCAAGGAGAAGATATTCTATTTATGATTAGGAGTTCTATGCCATAATACAAGCCTTGAAGAAGTAGAGACATTATGTGTTGCCTACGGAGTTTGTGTTGTATACAGATCATCAAGCTTTGCAATATTTGAATAATCAAGGTAAGTTGAATTAGAGACATATGAGATGGGTAGAGTTCATGTAGAGTTACACATTTGTATTGAAGCATAAGAGTGTGAAATCAAACAAAGTTGCAGCTTGATTTTGTAGAGCATTGGAAAGCATGTAAGGAACCTATTGTGACAGATATGAGTAAGTGGTTGGACTATTTCATCCAGGAAGATATGTTGTTCAAAGGAAATCAATTGTACATACCTAGGAGTTTAATGAGAGACAATTTTATGAAGGAGAAACACAATGGTTGATTAGCAGGACATTTTGGCATTGATAAGATAATGGCCTTAATAAGTGAAAATTACTTTTGGCCTCAGATACATAAGGATGTTAGGAAATTTATGCAAAGTTGTAGAGTTTGTCAAGTTGCAAAAGGGAATAGTTAGAATACTGGATTGTATAAACCTTTGACAGTACCAGAGAGACCTTGGGAAGACATAAGTATGGATTTTGTAATGGGATTGCCAAAAACACAAAGAGGACATGATTCAATATTTGTAGTGGTCGACAAATTTTTAAAGATGGCACATTTTATACCTTGTAAGAAGACAACTAATGCAGTGCATGTAGATGACCTATTTTTCAAGGAGATTGTGAGATTGCATGGATTGCCTATGAGCATAGTTTCAGACAGAGACACAAGATTTCTTAGATACTTTGGGCAGATACTCTGGAAGAAGATGAAGACAAATTTGAAGTTTAGTTTAGCATTTCATCCACAGACAGATGGACAGACAGAGGTAGTGAATAGGAGTTTGGGAAACTTGTTGAGAAGTTTGGTTGGAGAGAAGGAAGGAAGTTGGGAATTGATTCTTTCACATGTAGAGTTTGCATACAATAATTTAGTGAATAGGAGTATCGGAAGAACATCTTTTGAGATTGTTACCGGAGTAAACCCTAGAGGAGTATCAAAGTTGAGAGATATTAGTATGGAAGATAAGAGAAGTGTAGAAGCATAAGAATTTGTAGGACATATGGAGACAGTGCACAATCAGGTGAAGAAGCATTTGGAGGAGATGACCAGTAAGTATAAAAAACAAGTAGATGAGAAGAGAAGACATAAAGAATTTGTAGTTGGAGATGAAGTGATGTTATACTTGAGAAAAAAAATCTTTCTAGTTGGGACTTATAACAAGTTGAAGATGAAGAAGTTTGGACTATGTAGGATAATCAGAAAGTTTGATTTAGGAAATGCATATGAAGTGGAGTTACCAGAGACATTGGGTATATCACCTATTTTCAACATTGTAGACCTATATCAGTATCATGAAGCAGAGTTCAGTGATAGCATTGAAGAGGACTCAAAAAGTAGTTACCACAATAAGCATCAGAGAAGATTGAAGACATTTTGGACAATAGAGTTGGATGTAGCACTAGAGGAAGACAATACAAAGAACACCTTTTGAAGTGGAAAGATAGACCATAAGAAGACTCATTTTAGATTTCTTAGGCTGAGGTGGACCGTCTTGGTTTTCCTCTAGCCCAAGCAAAATGAGGGACTCACTTTTTCACTAACCCTAGATGTTTGATGTAGGAGCATCCATGGTTCAAGAGTAATCTTGCATCAACCAAAAAAAATTGCATTTTAGTTTGTTTGCATTTTATTTCTTTTTAGTTTCCAGTTCAATACAGTCAGTTCAGTTAATAGCAGTTTCTGTATTTTGGTCTACATTCTATCGCAGTTGCATTTTAGACCCTATGGAGCTAGACTTAGCATCTAGAAACATTTAGGCACATCATATCCAAAATTCATAACATTTGGATCAGGTACCGGTAAGATATCACTATCAGAAGATCAACTATTTTCTCAGAATAGAGCATCCTGACAGTCTCAGATAATCAGTTGAAGGAAAAGACTCGCAGAGCATTTCATGACTTGCAAAGTTCAATGACACATCATTCAATGTTATTTAGTTCATGTACAACCTTCCTTGTGATCTACACATCATTCCATTCATTTGTGGAGGAGCTCTATTCAATTAGGTATGACCTACATGTGTACACACGTTATAGCTCTTCATTGGAGTTTGTGATCTTCCTTGGCCGATGTGGAGGAATCATATGTTTTGGAGATGATATATAATGATGTAATAGATACCTAGGAAAGTAGTTAACAAAGAATTTGATAGTTGATAGTTAGAATTTTGTGTAGAGAAGCTCCAAAGCCATATCTTGTGCATATTCTATAATCAGGCATGTGAGTCCTAATTATAAACCCACATGCTGTCAGCCAATTTGTATTTGAATTTGATGATATACTGAATGAATGAAATTGCATTTGCTTCACATCTTGAGTGTTTTTGTTGTGTTTACTCTTGCTGCATGGTCTGGACTATTCTCTCTGAGGACCCTCCTAACCATGATTGCACTAGATTTTCAAGGTCTTTTCTCAAGGTGATTATCTTAGCCTCCAGTTTTAGGCATTCAATTGATTTGACTTCAGATTCAGACTTAGTAACATCTACTATCCTTTTAGCCTCTTCAATCTATATTTTGAGATTGATAATTAATTTATCTGATTCTTCAACTTGTACCCTTAAGTCCACAATCAAATTTTTTGCCTCTTCAAGATCTGAAAAAACTCTTTCAAGGTCTCAAAGTACTTTTTCCTTGGAGTCCTTTTCTTGTTGAAGCTATAACTCTAATCTCTAGTTCTCCTTTCTGAATTTCTTGATCTCATCTAGGGCACACATGAGTTCTCTTTCAATATCAATTTCAAATTTATCTTCATCATACTCCTGTTCATCTTCACTCACAATGTAGTCTCCTTCTTTGTCATCAATCTCATCAACAAAATCATCTTCTCTTTCAGATATATCATATCTTTTGTCAATTGGCAGTGGTGATTTTTGTAACAACTCATCACTTGATTTGGTTTGGACTTGTTGAATAATTTAATTCTTGGCATTTCTTCTTCCCTTATTTCTTTTACACTTACCCATAATATTCCACCTCTACGATCTACCCAAGTTTGTTAGACTCCTACAAGGAACCTGCAGCTCTAATACCAATTGTTGGAATACTTAGGATCACTGAGAGGGAGGGTGAATCAGTGATCTGATAAAACTAATTTTTCAAACAAGATCTTCACACAATAAAACAATCTAACATGATCATGAAATACAAGACAAATACATTAGGACATGAAAACATTAATAAAACACAAGAGACATATATAGACATCACATAACACAGATGATTGAGTGGAAAACCACAAAAGGGTGAAAACCACTATAAACTTGATCTCCATTACATTTTGTGCCTCACTGGTTACAAACTATGCCTCACTAGAAAAAAACCTCACTGGTTAGTTATCACATGCCTCATTGGCAAAAACCTCACTGGTTACTGATCACATGCTTCACTGGCAAAAACCTCACTGGTTACTGATCACATGCTTCACTGGAAAAAACCTCAATGGTTACTAATCACATGCCTCACTGGCAAATCAACACATACACCCCTTTCAACAATTTCAGATGGAAACTAAAGGACAAAGGGTCACTCTATTTCACTACAATTCACCTGTATCTATCTTTCATTCATATCCTGCATATCTCTTTGAAAAAATATGTATCTTCATATGAATAATCTTCTTGCATCTGTCATGCTCTTCATATCTTCCTCTTCATGCTTCTCAGTAAAAAATGCTTTCACCATCTGCCCATTTCATTCCACACCAATACACATTCTCTATATATTATGTCTTGTCTCATTGTTCTTGCTATCAATCATCCTTCATTCAATCGGCATATCTGCACAAACATTCTCAATATCCTCAATAGATATATCAAAATCTCTTCACATACATCACATCATGAGTATCTCCATCTGCATTTCCTTCTCTTACATTGTCTCTCTAAAATAAAAAATGATATATCTGTGTATGTTTCCTAAAAATCTTCATCTGCATATAGATTTCAGTCAAGCTCATTCTACATCTGCATATGAATCTCAATCTACAATTTCTCACTAACTTATTCTCAATTATTCATGTCTCCCAATGCTCTGTATAGTCTTCACCTCAAGGAATTGTATATGCATCCCCCAATTTCTGTTTAATTCTAAGAGATATCTACATTGAGACTTCATTCATGATCTTCTTGTCTACTAAAACATTCTCAATCTTTCTACATCAATAGCCATTGCAAAAACCTCCACCTTCTATCAAAAAAGGCTTATGCTTGCATTAGGGTTTTTATCAATATAAAAAATAGAGAACAATAATAGTTAATAATTACTGCTTTGCATAAAGGAAAAGAAAACCGATACACACTGCTACTTTGGTTTGTAAAAATGCCTCTATATTTAGGAGAGAGTGGAATGCATGTTTTTGCATGTCAAAGATTCCAATCAGGTTTTTGCTTTTGCTATCTTTAGCATTGACAAAAACTCTGCAACATTGTTGGATGACAGAGCCCATCAAATTTCAACTCGACCATTAACCGTTGCTTTATGAAATAGTTTTAAATCTATGCATTCAATCTCCATTTTGTGACCTTAGTAACTTTTAAACTTGGCCTTTGATATCATTTTGGCACCCAACTAATAGGTGATTACCCTGTACATCTGGTTGCCCTAAGAAAATGGGTTGTTTAGACTATGTGATTTAAACCATTTGTTTATAACTTAAGTGATACGTCACCTTTAATAGCGAGTCAACATTGAATTATAAATTAAAGCAAACCATCACTTTGCATGTTGTAAAGAGCATATTAGGGTTTTAGAAATGTCACACCTTAGATTTTCAAAAGAGGTACAAACCCTTACTACTATGTCACAACCTTGAATCTGCCAAACCTAATCATGCAACATTGTAACTCTTTGTACTATATTAATGACTTTATGAAGAAGCAAGGGCCATATCATGAAGGTCTTAAAGCATGAACTCAAGTGAGAACTCCAAGGTATGAAGCATGGCAAACATCAACAACAAATTCCTTATCATTGAACACTTAACAACTCACTGAAGCATCTCTTGCTAACAAATATATACTGCTGCAAGTCTTTGTGCCCTCCAAAAAAATGACAAAACTTGATGATCAAAACTGATATTCCAACTCCTTTGATTATAGAAATTGTGATATCATGGTAAGTTCTTATTTGATCTTTGCATCAACCAACATAGAGAGAATATGCACCACCAATCACTTGATGTCATGAGATGATCCACATCATGTTATGTATCATGATCATTAAACAATCTCAAGCCATTGAAGAATGATTAAGGCATGTTGATATCAATGATAACCCCTGAACACCAACTCCATACCATGAACATACCATATCTTGAAGGTATCCTTATCATGAAGAAATCCTTAGGTGAATAATGACATCCTGACATGAAGACCATATCATGAAGGTATCCTAAGGTCCTGAGGTGTTGTTCCATGAAGCAAGAACACCATGACATAACATCTTGATCTTGAAGCATAACCTTTTGACATAAATATCAAATCAAACCTTCTGATGAACATCCTTTGACATCAATGACAAACCATAAATTCAACATACAATCCTACAGCCTAAAACTGACAATGAAGCTCACTCCTTTTGATGATTGCTCTTCTACTTTGACAACTTCTGCAACTTCTTCAACTGTCTTCTCTGCAACTTACTGACTCACTGCTTTTAGCCTTCAAGAAGTTTTGTCTTTGGCTCACTACCTCTAGCAATCAGTTATTCATACTCTTCACTTTCCTTCTATCTCAAAATTATCTTCAATATGAATCTAGAAAAGATCTTATTTCTTCAAGTCTTTCTCTTTCAGTCACACATCATAATGCATTACACATCCACATTCTGCTTCACACAATCATATTCGCAATCACATTACACCTAGATCAACTAGGTTTACAATATGTACATGATATTACATTGATTACATTACACATTGGCCAGTGACAACAAGAATATTACAATTACAAGTCTACCAATGATCAAAAAACATGAAATGTGTAGAGGGCAAGCCCTAAAATGAACTACACGCAACACCAGGAAGAGGAACATGCCTTATGGATTCTAAAACATGCTTAACCTAGCCATAAACATCCTTCACAGTATCATCCTTCATAGAATAACATCCACATGCTTCACACAATTGAATTAGGTTGCCCTTAATAAAGAAATCATGAATCATGTAGCACATTGGTCATTACAACTTGGCAGTACTCATGGAAGATTAAACATTACTTACACTTCTCCTAGATGAGTCGGCATGACCCATACAACATCTCCAAACATATTGGAGAATAAAATTATTGTATTCCTGTTATATATGAAAGTGGGAAAAATGATGAATTTTGTTAAGATCTATCAAGTCAAACCCTCCTTTAATAATAACACTCAAGGACAACAACTGAGCCAAGTCACTATAGATGAAGAGGACTTAGCTACAGGCTGGTGTACTTAAGAATGCTATGGAAAGATTGATTAGATTGAAATATTTGTTAAACCCTAGATTGGATAAGCCTCAAAACCTAATTATAATGAAATCAAGTACAAATTAATTGATGCAGGGACTTTCGGAAGTCATAACTTTTGACTCGGACGTGGGTTTTCTACGAGATTTTATAGGTGGATGCGTTATGAGGTGGAAAGTGGTTTCCCAACCACCTTAGTGGGTTGGACCCCATCTTGGCACTTTTTCGGGGCTTGAAACTTTCATCTTGGCCCTTAAAATGGCAATTTAGTGTTTTTTTCTAGATTTTAAAAAAGTTGCTTTTGTAATAACTCGAAACTCATGTTTCAAATTTAGAATATTAGTTAGCCTTTCATCCTACCTTAGTTTTAGGAAGATTTTGGGAAAAAACTGGATTCTCAAGATATGATTGTAAAATTACCTAAAATGGCAAAATCTGACAATTGTCGAAATCTGCCAAAAAAGGTAATTTTTTTATTTTTTTGTTTTCTTGGATATAAGAGAGTTTTCTCTCATTGTAGCAGCAGAGTTGATGAATAGAAGTTTTTTTATGTTCCAGCTTTCAAATCTTTGGCTCTCACATGATTAATGGCACAATTCTATTGAGTGTATGTTGTTGGCTACATCATTAATAAACTGCTACAGATCATCACACAGGAAGACACTAAGGAAGGAATAGAAACTCACCAGAAGTTGGATTTCTGAAGGTAAAGACTTTGTAAACTATGGGGTGGGTGCCCAAGTCTAATAGGGTAACTTTTCTGTAGATTTGGAACAGTGATCAGTGTTGGATGATGTTCAACTCTTGAGTTCAGGATAAATCCTGTCAGGAGGATTGCGAGGCTGGCACCCTAGTCCAGTAGGGTGGATTTACAACAACTTTTCCTCATATCTTGAATCCTTATCCTCTAAATTGCTTCTCTATACTTGCACTTACCAAATATCGCACCTGTAACCTACAATCATAAAGAGAGGGGTTTGGAGGTTGTGGTGTTTAGGAGCTTGCCTCGGTCAAGCCCCGGGATGACATCCAAGTCTTCCAACACCATTGTTAGATAGAGTGTGTGGCCAAGAGAGGATAGAGGCCAATGAAATGATGAATTGAAATGATTGAAACACAAATAGATGTCACCTTCGAGGTGAAGCCCTCATAGGGATGAAGATCCTTCAAACCATGAGGAGATGGGTTGATGATGCCAAATCTGCAACAAACAAATACAATAACAACACAATTTTCCTCTGCAACACATTGAATGCCTTGAAATCCCTTAGCTCAATATCACAAGCTGGCATTATCCATCTAGATGTAAAATGAAGACATAAACTCACTTATATATGCTTTCCCACTAACATTCGTAATTCAAATTGAAAAGGCTAATATAGAGGGAAACCTTTTTAAAGGTCCTATGATGACAAACTTAAATTTGGGTCCCGGTAAATTGGCTTGGTGTCACGTCTCATTTTTATGGACTATATTATTATTCTAGATTACTAAACATTTACCATGATTGTTTTACTTCGAGTAAGTTCCACATGTGTGAAGGTAATAATCATGATGTTATATTTACATAAATTTGAAAGTTGATTTAAATATTAAATATTATTGATATGATTATGATGTTTTGCTTCAGCTATGTTTTTGGGAACTACCCTATTGACGTCAAGTTGAGTGCGAATGAATGCAAGTACTCGTCGAAGACGAGAATATGGTTGAGGTAAAGGTGTTCTAGCCAGTTGGCAAGAGCTATTTGGGATGGTTAACTTTGATGCAATCACACACTCACATAGTCTCATAATGCATTTTGAATGACTTATTTTTATGCATCATTGTGTGGATAATAAATGTGATGGATGGTAAGATACTTAGAAAATATTGTGATTTAATTACTATAATAATTTTATTTTAAATGCATTATTTTATTTAATATTAAATTTTGTGTTGATTAAATTTAAATGGTGTATTTTAAGTTAGTGTAACTAAATTATTTAAATAATAAAATAGTAAGTGCTTTTCTATTTCTTGTATTATGGATGTTTGGAAGACAATATCTAATATTAGATTTAAAATAATTGTGAAAAAAATGCAATAGATTATTATTATTATTATTATTATTATTATTATTATTATTAAAATTACTCTTGAGTGATTGTGCTTAATTAAAATAGATAGTTAATATTATTATTATTATTATATTTACAAATAGTTCTTGTTCCATATTAAATGATTGTACTTTATTATAAATAAATTAATTGATTTAATAACTTATTAATATTATATTTGGAATTTGAATTAAATAATTGTCATGCAAATGGCAAAAATAATAAATAATATTATTTTATTCTTTTTTTTTTGGTGAGTTCTTCAGCATGCAAACTGAAGTAGAATTAGATTGCAAGAGAAAAAGGAAAACTTAAATATCAAATGCCAAAAATAAGACATGTTTGGGAATAAAAAAACAAAAAGGAAAAAAAAACCACGAATTTGGTAGCCGAGAGAAAAAGGCATTTTCAGAAAATAGTCAAGAACTATCATAGAAAAATAATGATATCTTTGTCATTTCGTAACAACATTCAAAACCGTAAACTATTTTGGAAATCTTGGGAAGAGAAGAACAAAACCTAGAAAGCATATAAAGATATTCACATTATTTAATGAGAAGTTTAGGAAAAGATAAATGTGACTTTTTTATTGGCATGAGAAAAATAGTAGAGGATTTGGCACCACAATTTTTCAACAGTACAGAGAAGACGTTCGTCCATTCTGGAAGAACGACATGAGGCAACATTGAGAGGGCAACACTAGTAGAAGTAATCAAACCTTTTTCAAGTGAATTTTTGGGTATTTTTCTTGTTTTGAGTACAATAATTAAATGCTGGTTATGACTATTTAAAACAAAGAAATCAGACATGTGTTCTTGTTCTTTCTAGTTTAACATTACACCATGGGTGGTTAGCAATTTAAGTTCCTTGTTTGTTTATTTAAACTCCCTTCTGTTGGCTATCATATATCTATGATCTGATTAGAGTCAACCCTTCCTTTGAACACCTATGTGTTATCCATCTGGCCATAGGGAAATCAACCTACTACTATAAGCATTTGGCCTCTTTACTTTGATTGACCAGCCTTCCCTCTCATTCTTTTCACCAACCTTCTTTAAACTACAACATTGATATTGATTTGGCTTTCAGTTTATTTCATTGACTCTATATTTCTTTCTTTTTCGGATGGTACATGCTAAGTAGATCGCCCCCTCTTTATGCCCATTGTCTTAAATCATTGAGTTGGAATTTAACAAATCACCATCTCTTTTTTATCTTAATACAAAACTGTTGAAAATAATAGTCAACCAAAATTTTGGTAGTTGTTAGATTATTCTTTGGCAGACATAAATCTGATAAAAATACATCTTTCTTGTTTTTGTGGTTAGAATTCAATATTTTGATAGAATCGACTTCTTCTTCTTCTTCTTCAAATTTGAGCATCTTGTTGTTAAAAACAACTCTTGAATTAAGACAACAGAAGAAAAGTTCCTTTCAGTTTGTATTGCTAAACCAAAAAAGTCCCCGTCGTAGTAGTTATATTCTATATTTTTCATCTATATTTAATGTTGTTAAAAATTAGACTTTTGCTGGAAATCAACTTCTTCTTCCTCTTGACCGAACTATGTGAAATAACTCTCTTAACGTACATGAAAATATTACATTTTTGTAAACATAATCATCTACTTACATGCTGATAAAAAATCTATTTTTTTAAACATTATCAAAGCGTGACAATAATCTGATTATGAACTATGTTCTTTATTTATATTTATGTTACAATTCCTGTCGCAGTTGTGACAGGAAGACTATTTTTCTTGTTTCTTTGATTTCCTGTCATAGTTGTGACAGTAAGGTTTTTGAATGATTTATAAAACTTATTGCATTGACTGAAATAGTTCCTATCATAGATATGATAGTAAGATTATTTAATAATTTAGAATGCTTATTATTGTGATTGAAATATGGACTCGATAATTATATCAATTTGATAGCTTTGTGGATGCAATTGTATGTAACAAATGATGAATTATTGCTTAGAAAATGTGTTTCCTTGATTGGTGTTTTGGGAAAGGGATTTTGAAATGAATTATTGGTGAACATTGATTCTTTTATTTTATTATTTATTTACTTGTTTCTTGGGGAAAGTAGATTTTTATCTAGGAATGTTATTGGGTTACTTTCTGGGCTAGGATGCCGAATGTGGATTATCAGAGATGGCTTTTCCTATTTTTAGGAATTGAACCAGGTTACTATGTTTAAAGGTTTAGATCTAAATGATCTGACATTGAGAATGATGTTTATTTTGTCTAGCAAACTTATTCTTATATATCTCTACCACATCCTATTGTGAGACAATTTGCTTTTCATTACTTAGAATTGCACATTAAGACATCAGGGTTGCATTGGGTGTTCCCTCCTGCCAGCTGTTTCCAGGTAGCTAGACATTTTGTGTAGGGTTGGGTTTCCTTCATTTCATGAAGGGATCCGGGGAAGTGTAATTTTTTCATGGTTGGGTGGAAAAGCACCTAGGCCATGTTCTTGTCTCTTAGCTCGTAGGTGGAGGACCACTTGGTTCATGCGACTGATGAGCATATTGATTTATTTATTCTTGTTGAACATGTTTATTGTAACTTGTAATTGGATGTATTATGGCATGAATGCCAATGGACTTGTATATTATTTTATAGTGCTTTTACCTAGGATGAGCATGTGAAATTTAAGATTTAATGATTTTATATGATTTATATTGATGAGATTATCTTTTGCAAGATTTAATGATTCTTATTTATGAGGTTTTTCTTTTGAGAAGATTTATTGACTTTATTGAATCTTACTTGTGAGACTTATCTTTTTACTTGTATTTAAGTGGATTAATTACATCATTTTACTTTCATTATTATGGAATTGTAATTAAGCAGATTAATTGCCTCATTTTATTTTCTTTATTGGAAGGTTGTAATTTAAATGGATTATTTACTCTATTTACTTTGTTTACTTTTGTGATGGTTTTGAGGGCTTTTACGTTTGGTATCAGAGCACGGTTCCAGCATTGGGAGCTCTGGGTGTTTGTGTTGCTCAGTTTGATCAAGCATGTGTGGATCCTTGTGTGTGTTGGCTTGCTGTGAATAACATGTGCCTTCTTTTTACGAGGTTAGATAGACCATGATGATTGTTCTTGAGTATGAATGAACCAGGTTCTTTTCTTTCTTTTAGAGTTATGCATTAATATGTGAAAGAGGATGTTGGATCATATGTTTGACTTATTTTATTTTTCCTTCTAATGAATGCTTGCTTGAAAAGCATGTTGCATTATTTCATTGAGAGCATGATCATGAATATGGATTCATTATGTGGTTATAATAAAGATAGTATTACATTGCCTCATTGAAGTTTTAAGGAAAGAAATGATAACCATTACCTGTAGGAAAGAATGGTGTGTTGTGATATCCTAGTTTGTCAACTTGATTTTGTCCTAAATCTTGGTAGTTGTTGAAGTTTCTTATCGCTGAAGAATGTAAGAATGAAAATGATGATGAATCTACTATCATAGCTAGTTGTTTTGATGATAATGTTGGTTTGAAAATATTGAAGAAAATTGAATATATAGGTGAAGGTTTGGGTAAGCATGGGCAAGGAATCAAAGAGCCCATTTAATCAGTTGTGGGGACTAAGTATGAAAGTCTTAGGTATCGAGGTAAAGGAAAAGAAAAGACAAACATTTTTGTAAGTACTAAGAAGTCATTTCAAGAAAAGGAGATCTTACATTGTTCCCATTGTGATAGAGAAGAACATAGAAAATAAATTTGTTGGAATTTACATCCTTGCAAAATTTTGAGGTTTGGAAAAATCATAGTGAAAAGACATGTTGGTGCAGTCAAGGTAGGAGGGTTCATAGAATGAACTATTCAAACCATGTAGCAAGAGTAAACACAATGGAAACAACTCAAGATATAAAGCAAATGTAGATTCAGTTATTCAGTATATCATAGAATTCAAATACAATCTGGCTGGCAACATGTAGGCTTATAATTAGGGCTCACAGGCTTGATTACATATACGTGCAAGATAAAGCTTTGAAGCTACTTCGCACAAAATCTAAACTAAGGATTGTATATCAATTGCTAACTACTCTCTTAAGGATCTATTACATCTTTATATATCATTTCCAAACCAATAGATTCTTCCGCGTCAGCCAAGGAAGGTCACAAACTCCAATGAAGAGTTGTAACATGTTCACAGATAGGTCTGACCTAAATGCATAGAACACTTCCTCAAATGAATGGAACAACATGCGGACCCTTGGGGAAGGTTGGCCATGAACCAAAGGACATTGAATGATGTGTCATTGAGATCTACAAGCCTTCTCCTTCAGCTGATTATTAGGAATTGTTAGAATGCTCTGCACTGAGAAAATAGTTGATCTTCTGATAGTGATGTCTTTCTGGTAACTGATCTAAATGCTCTGAATTATTGATATGATGTACATGAATGAATTTAGATGCTAAGTCTAGATCCACAAGATGTGAAATGTCAATACCAGACCACAAGCTAAAATTGCTTCTAACTGAACTGCCTGAACTGAATTGGAAAATAAAAGAAACAAACTGAAATGTAAACAAACTGAAATGTAAACAAATTGAAATGCAAATATTTTTGGTTGATGCAAGAGTGCTCTTGAACTAGGGATGCTCCTGCATTAGATATCTGAGGTTATTGAAAAAGTGAGTAACTCAATTTTATAGGACTAGGGGAGAACCAAGATGGACCACCTTAGCCTGAGAAATATATGATGAATCTTCTTCTGGTCTGTCTTTCCACTTCACAAGATATTCTTTGTATTCTCTTCCTCTAGTGCTATGTCCAACTATGCTATCCAAAATGTCTTCTATCTGCTCCTGTGTTTTGTGTGGTAACTGCTTCTTCAAGTCTTCTTCCATGCTATCACTGGATTCTGCTTCATGATACTGATAAAGATCTACAATGTTGAAAATAGGTGATATACCCAATGTCTCTGGTAGTTCTACTTCATATGCATTTGCTGAATCAAATTTTTTGAGTATCCTACAAGGTCCAAACTTCTTGATCTTCAACTTGTTATAAGTCCTAACTAGAAATCTTTCTTTTCTCAAGTGTACCATTACTTCATCTCCAACTTCAAATTCCTTATGTCTTCTCTTCTCATCTACCTTTTACTTATAGTTACTATTCATATCCTCCAAATATTTCTTCACCTGATTATGCACTATCTTCATATGATCTACAAATTCTTCTACTTCTGTACTTCTCTTTTCCTCTGTACTGATGTCTTTCAATTTTGCAACTCCTCTAGGATTCACTCTGGTTACAATCTCAAAAGGTGTTCTTCTGGTACTCCTATTTACAGAATTGTTGTATGCAAACTCTGCTTGTCAAAGAATCAAATCCCAACTTCCAGTCTTTTGTCCAACCAAACATCTCAACAAGTTTCCCAAACTCCTATTCACTACCTCTGTCTGTCCATCAGTCTGTGGATGAAAAGTTGAACTGAACTTCAAATCTATGTTCATCTTCTTCCAAAGTGTCTTTCAAAAATATCCAACAAACTTTGTATCTCTGTCTGAAACTATACTCTTAGGTAATCCATGCAATCTTACAATCTCTATGAAAAATAGGTCATCTACATGTACTGCATCAGTTGTCTTCTTACAAGATATGAAATGAGCCATCTTTGAAAATATATCAACCACTACAAATATTGAATCATGTCCCCTCTATGTCTTAGGTAATCCCATCACAAAATCCATGCTTATGTCTTCCCACTTGGTCTCTCCGGTACTGTCAAAGGTCTATACAGTCTAGTGTTATGACTACTCCCTTTTGTAACTTGACAAACTCTACAACTCTACACAAATCTCTAAACATCCTTATATATTTGAGGCCAAAAGTAATTTTCACTCACCAAAGCCACTATCTTATCAATGCCAAAATGTCCTGCCAATCCACAACTATGTTTCTCCTTGATAAAATTATCCCTCATTGAACTTCTAGGTATGCATAACTGACTTCCTTTGAACAACATATCTTCTTGAATGAAATAGTCCAACCACTTGCTCTTATCTATCCCAACAGGTTCCTTACATGCTTTCTAAGGTTCTACAAAATCAGTGTCTCCCTCATACATGTTCTTCAATTCATCAAAACCTAACACTTCAACTCTCATCTCTATCAACAAGTTTCTTCTTCTACTCAATGCATCAACAACTTTGTTTGATTTTCCACTCCTATGCTTCAACACAAAAGTATAACTCTGCATGATCTCTACCCATCTCATATGTCTCTGATTCAACTTACCTTGACTATTCAAATACTGCAAAGCTTGATGATCTGTATACAACACAAACTCATTAGGCAACAAGTAATGTCTCCACTTCTTCAAGGCTTGAATTATGGAATAGAACTCTTGATCATAAACTAAATATCTTCTCCTTGCATCACTCAACTTCTCACTGAAATATGCTACTGGTCTACCTTCTTGACTTAATACAGCTCCAATTGTATTTCCACTTACATCACAATCAACTTGAAATACCTTATTGAAATCAGGTAATGCTAAAACAGGTTGCTCAGTCACTTTCTACTTCAACAACTCAAAACTTTTATCTACTCTTGATGTCCACTTGAAATCTTTTCTGTCACCTCTCATTGTCTTTGTCATAGGGTTACAAACTAAACTAAAATTTCTAATGAACTTCTGGTAGAAACTAGCCAAGCCATGAAATGATCTAAGCTCTCCAATGCTCTCTGGTGTAGGCCATTCAACAATTTCTCTCACTTTCTCAGGGTCCATCTTCAATCCTTCCGCGAAAATCACAAATCCCAAATATACCAACTCTTCCTTCATGAAACTACACTTCTTGATGTTTATCAACAATTTCTCTTCTCTTAATCTACAAAACTTGTCTAATGTGCCACAAATGTTCCTCTTTTGTCTTACTAAAAATTAGAATATCATCCAAGTATACAGTCACAAACTTACCCAAGAATTTCTTCAGAACTTCATTCATCAATCTCATAAAAGTACCTGGTGCATTTGTCAATCCAAAAGGCATCACTAACCACTCATACAATCCTTCATTTGTCCTAAAAGCAATCTTCCATTCATCTCCTTCTCTGATTTTGATCTGATGGCATCCACTCTTCAAGTCTATCTTTGTGAAATATCTTGCTCCACTCAAACAATCCATGATATCATCCATCCTAGGTAAAGGAAATCTATACTTAACTATGATCTTGTTTATTTCTTTGGAATCAGTACACATTCCCCACTCTCCATCCTTCTTCGGTGCCAAAACTATAGGTATCGTACAAGGACTCAGACTTTCTATGATCAAACCTTTCCTCAACAATTCTTGTATCTGTCTATTCAGTTCTTCATTCTCTACCCATGTCATCCTGTGTGCTACTTTGTTAGCCAAACTCGCTCCTGATATAAAATCCATGTGATGAATGATGCTCCTTATAGGTGATAATCCTTCAAGTATATTATCTGATATGATGTCTTCATACTCTGTCAGCAATTCTCTTATCTCCTCCGGTTGTCCTTCTTCATCTTCTCTCTTCAATGCTTCAGGCTTCTTAGGAATCAAGGCATAACACATATTCTCATGTCTCAAACCATCTAGAAATTTCCTTCCATCTACCAAACAGATTCTAGCATTCCCACATACTTCACTCTTAAGGTCATCCTCCAAAGGAATCAAAGAAATTCTCTTTCCATTTGTTGTTATAGTATATGTATTCTTTCTCTCATCATGTATATCTTTTCTATCATACTGCCAAGGTCTACCCAACATGATATGACAAACATCCATAGGCATAATATCACACAAGACTTCATCATAATAAGATCCAATATGAAATTTAACCAAACATTTTTCACTCACTAGTACCTTATGATCATCTTGAATCCATGCTATCTGATAGGGCTTAGGGTGTTTCAATCTTTCCAACTTCAACTTATTCACCATCTCCTCTGAAACTAGGTTATCTGAACTACCACTATGAATCACAACTTTACAACACTTACCTCCTGATTTGCATCTGGTTCTAAACAAACTTTTCCTCTGTAGTGGTTCCTCATTTGTCTCTACTGGAAATAATTCTCTTCTCATCACCAATGATTCTCCATTCTTAGGTTTGCCAACTGAACTGGGTGATTCAACAGGTTCTTCTTCAACATAGGCTATCCTTCCACTATTTTCTGTCTTCTTACTTGTACTACCTTGATTACATTCAAATACTCTATGTCCCTCACCTCCACACTTGAAACATGTACCTTTGAATGTTCTCTTATCAAATCCTCTTCCTTCTCTCTTGTATCCTTCATTCTGGTATGTACTAGGGTTTCCTATCAGGTAAAAAGTTGTGTCATCTCTCTGGTAAGCATTGTTATCTATGTCCTCCTTCTTAAATGGGTTGTCAAACTTGTTCTACTCTGGATATGATCTGTCTCATTTAGAAAATGTTCTACCTCTCTAAAATTTACCTCCTGTATCTCTTTGTCTCTGATCATGCCTCTTATTCAACTTCTCTTCAACTTTCAGGGCAAATTGATATGCTTCTTCCAAAGATGTCATCCTTACCAAGCTTAGTTCTTCTTGAATGTTCAATCTCAGTGCATTGATGTATCTAGCCACTTTCTCCTTGTTTTCTTCACTATGTCCTATTCTTATGATCATCTTATGAAATTCTTCAGTGTATTCCTTCACAGATTTCTCCTTTTGTCTCAGGTTCAACAATCTCTTTAACAGCTCCAACTCATAGTCAGCAAGTATAAACTGATTCTTCAATTTTGTCACCATCCGGTCCCACTTTGTAATATTTTCTTTCCCTCTTATATTTCTTTCCAACTGAACTTCTTTCCACCATATAGCAGCATGTTCCTTCAACTTTGTCTTTGCAAATTTCACCTTCTCTGGATCATCAATTTCCTCATACTCAAAGTATTCCTCCATGTCATTTATCTAGTCAATCAATTCTTTAGGGTTCAGATTACCAGTATAATTTGGCACATCAACTCTAGGTCTCTTTCCAATATTTGAAATAGCTCACAACATCTTTACTTGATCTAATCTTCTTCTTCATGACCTTCTAGGGTTTTGCCATTTTGTTCAGCAGATTAAAATTCTTCTTCATCATCACTTTCAACATTAGGTCTAGGTGTCAGTCCTCTTTGCCTATCTTCCTCAATAACATCCAATTGAATTCACATTGTTCTCATCAATTCCATCATCTCATCCATTCTATCAGCCATTGTACCAATAGAGGAACTCTTCACGGTGGCATCTTCCTAGGATCAAGTGCAAACTGCCTCAATTTTAGCGATCAGGCTACAAGCAACAACTACCTCACAATCGGCGATCGATTTCACACAAGTAACCTACCTCGGATCAACAATATGATCACAACAAGATCTTACGAAGTCCCCTTGACCAATTCACTCCAAGGAATCAAACTTTGGCTCTGATACCACTTGGTGTAGTCACGATAGGAGGGTTCAGAGAATGAACTATCCGGACCATGTAGCAAGAGTAAAAATAATGGAAACAACTCAAGATATAGAGAAAATGTAGATTCAGTCATTCAGTATATGATAGAATTCAAATACAATCTATCTAGCAGCATGCAAGCTTATAATTAGGGCACACATGCCTGATTACATATATGCGCAAGATAAATCTTTGAAGCTCCTTCGCATAAAATCTAAACTAAGGATTGTGTATCAATTGCTAACTAATTTCCTAAGGATCTATTACATCTTTATATATCATTTCCAAACCAATAGATTCCTCTGCATCAGCCAAGGAAGGTCACAAACTCCAATGAAGAGCTATAACATGTTCACAAATAGGTTAGACCTAAATGCATAGAACACTTCCTCAAATGAATGGAACAACGTGCGGACCCTTGGGGAAGGTCGACCACAAACCAAAGGACATTGAATGATGTGTCATTGAGATCTGCAAGTCAAGGAATGATCTGCAAGCCTTCTCCTTTAGCTGATTATCAAGAACTGTTAGAATGCTTTACACTGAGAAAACAATTGATCTTCTGAGAGTGATGTCTTTCCAATAACTGATCCAAATCCTCTGAATTCTTGATATGATGTATATGAATGAACGTAGATGCTAAGTCCAAATCTGCAAGATGTGAAATGCGAATACCAGATCACAAGCTGAAACTGCTTCTGACTGAACTACCTGAACTGAATTGGAAAATGAAAGAAACAAACTGAAATGCAAATGTTTTTGGTTGATGCAAGATTGCTCTTGAACTAGGGATGCTCTTGCATCACATGTTGGAATAGAGAGTTGTAAAAATGAATCTATGACAAATTGTGTGAAGATGAGTTATGGTTGGATAATTGTATTAGAAAGAGAAAAAGGAAAATGATTGAACAACAGAAACAAAACAACCAAATATAGTGAATAGCCAGGTGCAGAGAATAGTAAAGAAATTGAAGAAGTTGAATTATTTTTGTGCAAAAGCACGAGGAGGACAAGGAAGATTTTTCTAAGAAATTTTGAATTGTAGATTAGGTTGAAGATAAAGTTTGGTTACAAGTAATGAAAGAGGAAATGGATTCCATTAATAGTAATGATATGAGAGGTATAGTTTCAGAGGAGTTGCTTGCACAATTATTGGATATGACCTAGTTGGTGCACCTTTGGATTTTTGTCTTTTTGTTGGAGATCTTGACCAATGTTTGTTTGGGAGGACTGATCTTTTGATATTATATTGTGTTACCATGTAATTGCATGTGCATTGTGATGATTGATTTGTGTCTATGATGAATTGATTTATGCCTTCTTGGTGTGCATTAAAGATGTGATTGTTACTCTTATGCTAGAATAAATTTAATTAAATGGTAGTTGTACCATGTGTTGGATTATATACTTTGAATTGGTAGTTGTGCCATGCGAATTTGTTGATTGATTATATACCTGGATTTATTTGATGGATGCAATGTTAAATGTGAAATTGCGAGATTGTTTTGTATAAGGTTGAGTAGGACCAATAGTTTTGTGGATGGTGCCACATGGGAGGATGTAAAAGGACATTAATATGCTTTGTTAGAATTGATGATACCTTAATGATACTTTGAGTTATTGTTATTGTTTTATGATACTTTGATACTTTGTTGATGGTAGGTTGATTCATTATTATTTTGTTGTGTAATAAGACATTGGGATGATGTCTCTTCCTAGTGGGGAAGGATGCCATGTCTTGTTTTTATGGACTATATTATTATTCTAAATTAGTGAGCATTTACCATGATTGTTTTACTTCGAGTAAGTTCCACATGTGTGAAGGTAATTATCATGACGTTATATTTACATAAATTAGAAAGTTTTAGATTTAAATATCAAATATTATCTATATGATTATGATGTTTTTCTTCAACTATGTTTTTGGGAACTAACCTATTGATGTCAAGTTGAATACGATTGTATGCAGCTACTCGTCAAAGACAAGAACATGGTTGAGGTAGAGGTGTTCTAGCCACTTGGCAAGAGCTATTTGGGATGGTTAACTTTGATGCAATCACACACTCACATAGTCTCATAATGCATTTTTAATGACTTAATTTTTTTTTTTGATACGTAAATATAATTTGTATTGATCTGAAAAGTATGAACATGCAGGTGCCTATAAGCCGTTTACCTGCCAAACCAGATTACAAAAAGATTCCAAAACCTATACTTAGAACTATAGGATTTATAATGCTTTATAAAGACAATACCAAGCTTACTGATCCGATGACCATGCTAAACAAAATTAGCCTCTAGGCTTACTGGTCTTCGTATTGACTATACTGTTAGTGAATCTATATGTAACAGAGCCAACCTGACTGAGGATTATCTGAGTAGGAGATTAAAAGGAGCCAAGCTCAACAGCCATGGCTCGGAGCCTGTCAATCCATACTTCTTCCTTAGAATTCGCATTCTCTTGCAACATGTTCTGTAGAAATCCGTAGACCTGGATAACACGGTCCTGATGTTCGATCAGCGCCAGTCCTTTCAAGTCTAGTATGAAGGGTAGAATCTTCGCTACCTCCAGAGGATCCCTGTTAGCAGCAATGTCTCTTGGATGGGGAATGCCCACCCCAGGAATAACCGCCTCCAGAATGGAATCAAGGCCCCGCAGGAAATCTGACTTAAAAATCTTCACCATGATAGATTTCACCGCCGCTGTGGATACCCCGGCATCCAAAATTGAGGCCAGGATTCAGGAAGAAATGTGTGAATCAACCCTGTAGAATTCATCTGCTGCCAAGAAATTTGTCCCCAATATAATTTTGACCGCCGGAAGGAGGAGGCCCTCATGCCTTCGCAGTATATGTTTCAACCTTAAATCCGTCACCGGTCCTTTGAACGCCATCTGCCTCACAGAACTCTCCAACTGTAGAGGTGTAGAAGTCCCCAGATTTATCAGTCCATGCACTAAGATCTTCACAATAAAGCCTGAGCCCTACTCCATTCTAACTGATACTGCCACCGACAAACCACCAAATGACCGCTCAAAACAGAGAATAAGGGATGAAAATAAATCTTGCTGTCTGCATCTAAGGAAGGTCACGTTCATATAAACGAGACTTGTAATCAATGCAACGAAAGGTAACTCGAAGAGGAACGTACGACGGTTCAAATCGGCATCCGGTGAAATCAGAGGGGGAAGAAATACCTCCGAGGCATGAGAGCCTCTACAATTATTTGAGATACCAAAGCCATGATTACTTCACATGGCATCGACCCATCCAAGTGGTCTTGGATTGGGTGCCCACCCTGCCACCCTATTTTACTTCATTAGCTCGAAAGGAATTTACCTCTTATTCCATCTGCCCCTTGATTGGAGAGGGAGTCTGCTTCTGAGTTGGCCTCTCTGTAGATATGATTAATAATGGTCAGCTCAAATTGATCCATCAAAGCCAAGGCTACTTCCAGTTTCGTAGCCAATTTCTAGTTTAGGAGTTTCCTTGTGCGTAGCCCATTGATCACCAAAAGGGAGTCCCCCTCAATGGCTACATGTCGAAGATTCAGCTCATGGCAAAGCTTCAAACCTAAGATTAAGGCCTCCATCTCTGCTTCATTATTGGTTCCATCAGCTAGTGGCTCTGCTAGACTACCAATTGTTTTCCCTTCCCAGTCTCTGATGATGCAGCCAGCTCCTGATTTACCAGGATTCCCTCATGAAGCTCCATCGAAGTTCAATTTGAATCACTCAGGGTCCGGAGGAAACCATTTGGCTAGTTTTCTTTTCAGCGTTGAATGTTGTCCTCCTTCCAAGCTGAGAGATGGTACTATTAGATCCTGCCAGCCTTGTCTGATCTTGGCATCCCAAACAAAGAAGCCCTTTTGTGTTACCTTCCCCAGTGTTGAGTTGAAAACCTCAACTATACTACTCTCAAGTTTGTTTAAGAACGAAGGGATGGGCATTTCTTTATCCTAAAAGATTCTCCTATTTCTTTCTTTCTAGAGCTCCCAAATCAGCAATGAAGGACTAATCTCCCATAGCTTGCAATACACTGCTATTTTGTATAAATTGGGCCAACTAGAGAGCCAATCTGACAATTTCGCTGGCATAGCTGATTTCCAGAAAAGTTTGTTCATTAGCCAATTCCAACATATGTTCGCATAAGGGCAACTAAGGAAAAGATGATCTCCATCCTCTGAATGTTCTTTACACAAACTACATCTCGAAGGACCCTGATATCCAAGTTTGGCTAACCTATCTGCTGTTAGGGCTCTGCCTTGTGAGGCTATCCACAAGAAGACCCCTGCTTTTGGCATACAGCTGGGGTTCCAGCATAGTTCTCTTGGGATTGTCAAGGCTTCCTCTTGACAGTCTGCCAGTTTGTTGTATCCTTCTTTAACACTGTAAACTCCATTTGGGGTGCCTACCCATCTGAGGATGTCCGATCCCTGCCGAAAGCTGATCTGTCTGTCAGCCATGATTTTGTTGAATAATTCCAATTCTACCTGACTTAATCTAAGATTATGTGGGCTCTTCCATTTAGCTATCAGCAGACCGTTATGATAGGATGGAATCAAAAAATCTCTTACCTTATCCCCCCATGCCTGGGTTGTTATAGCTTTAATGTTTGCCAATCTTACCTCATTGGCTAGTTTGGGAAGCCCTTGCCAAGAGTCATCCCAAAAGTTAGCAGAATCCCCACTCCTAATCTCCTAAGAAATGTGATCCAAAATGAGATTTCTGCAACTGCGGATGAAATTCCAAATTCTGGAGCCTGAGGGCAGCTCCCTAGAAGTGAAAATGCTGTCTACCCCTTCATCCAGATATTTTGCCTGCACAATCCGAACCCACTTAAGGTCTGGATTGGAGAAAATTGTCCAGACTAATTTGGCTCCCAAGGCTTTCTTTTGGAGCAAAAGATTTTTGACACCCAAACCATTCCTTTGTTTAGATTCACAAATTTGTGTCCACTTAAAGAGAGGGTATTTAAAATGTTCAGACGATCCTTGCCAAAAAAAGTTCTTCATCTTCTTGTTCAATTCTTTGCTGGCTTTGCTTGACAAAGGGAGATAGGACAAGAGGTAGGTAGGTAGGGCAGAAATGACTGACTTAAGTTTCGTTAACCTGCCTTCCCAAGACAGCCAACTATTTTTCCAAGATGCTACCTTGATGCTGACTTTCTCCAGTAGACTGTTCCACACATTGCCTGGATGAAGACCCCTATCTAGCGGGATTCCCAAATAAGTACAGGGGAGAGATCCTTTTGTAAAACTGAGGATCCTCAAAATCTGAGCTTCCAATCTCGCAGAAGTATTGAAGAAAAAAACTTCTGATTTTTCACGACTAACTTCTTGTCCTGAGGCCAGAGTGTACTTTTGGAGGATTGACTTGAGCTTCCGAGCCTCCCTGATTTGGGTGTTTCCAAACAGCATGGTATCATCAGCAAATTACTGATGGGTAATATGAGGAACACCGCTTGTGACTTGAACTCCCTCAATCTCCCTAAGATTCTGAGCTCTAAAAAGCAATCTACCAAGCGCTTCGGCCATTAAAATGAAAAGGAAGGGAGATAGTGGGTCTCCCTGTCTTAACCCACGGGAGACATTGAAGAAACCCTCCGGAGTTCCATTCACGAGAACTGAGAATCTCAGGCTTGCCACCCAGGAGAAGATCCAGTCAAGCCAATTCTTGGAGAAGTCGAATCCTTCCAGAACTTTAAACAGAAACCGCCAATTGACCCTGTCGTAAGCCTTTTTTATGTCAAGTTTTAATAGCATTACCTGCTTTTGCGTGGCTTGAATTGAGTGAATGGCCTCCTGGGCAATCATTACCCCATCCAGGATTGACCTTCTTGAGACAAACCCTGTCTGCTCTTCTGAAATCAGTTCTGGTAGAAGTATTTTTAGCCTATTACCCATTGTTTTAGATAGAATCTTGTAAAAAGTATTGCACAAAGAAATTGGCCTGAAGTCATCCAGAAGTTCAAGCTTCTCTTTCTTTGGGATTAGAGCTAAGAAAGTGTTATTAACTTCTTTTAGGAGTAGTCCAGAGGTCCTGGATTCCTCCAAGGCCTCCATAATGTCAGTGCTAATTATGTCCTAGCATTTCTAAAAGAAACTGGCTGGAAAACCATCGGGTCCCAGTGCTTTGTCTGGATGGAGCTGGAAAAGCACAAGCTTCACTTCCTCCTCTGAGAATTTGCTGTTCAACATATCATTTTGCTCATCATTGATCAGCTTGGGTATATAACTCACAAGCTCTTCTTGGACTGTGAGCAAGGAGCCTTCTGGTTCATTTAGAAGATTCTAGAAATGCTCCACCACAATTTTTTTAACCTCTTCCACATCCTCCACAATTCTTCCATTGCTGTCTCTGACCCTAGAAATTCTATTTACTTCCCTCCTAGCCTTTGTAGCGTTATGAAAGTATTTTGTATTTCTATCCCCAGCAGATAACCAAACTTCCCGAGATTTTCGTCACCAGAACACTTCTTCTTTGGTGAGGATATCATTCATTTTTGCCATCAGCAATTTTTCTTGTAAGTAGCTGTGGTTATCCATGCCTTCTCTAATAATCTTCTCTGAAAGGGCTTTTAGTTCTTATTCACATTGCCTCTTCTCCTCAAAGATGTTTTTGAAGTTATTTTTATTCCAAGATTTTAGATTCTGTTTGACAACCTTCAACTTGACTGCAATGCTATACATTTTGGAACCTACTGGCTACGTTTCAGTCCACCATTGTTTGATTAGATCCAAAAAATCCTTATGCTGAAACCACATATTTTCAAATTTAAAAGGGCTCCTGACTGATCCCTTTTCCCCCAATAATTCCAAGCGAACAGGGTAGTGATCTGACCCTGGTAGTGGAAGCAACTGACAGTCAAGATTAAAGGGTAGGCTACTGAAGTCTCCCTTGAAGAGAAATCTATCCAATTTCTCTGCTATGTTGCAGAAGCCTAGCCTTCTGTTTGTCCAGGTGAACTGCCCACCTCCCATGTGAATGTCATAGAGCTCATTTCTATCCACAAAACTCTCAAAGTCCAATAGAGATTGAAGTTTCCTTCCTACTCCCCCTTTCTTGTCACTTGCTTTTAAAATTGCATTGAAATCCCCGCCTAAAATGAAAAAATCGAACCCTAGAAGTTTGCAAACTTTGTCAAATTCGTTCCAAACATTTCTTTTATGAATGTAGTTGTTAGGTCCATACACGTTTATCAGAAGAAAGCTTAGATTAGAGGCAAGGCTCCTTACCTTGCAAGCGTGCCAGTATTTGCTTGAAGCAACTATTTCAAGCAGGACTGTTTGAGGCTTCCAAAGCGTGAGTAGTCCCCCTGAGGCTCCTTCCGTGTTGACTCCGCACATCTTCCATCTCCTTAGTTTCAGGTTGAGAGTTTCTCTTTCTTGTTCTCCTAACTTAGATTCTTGAATCAGACAGATGTCTGGTTGCTGCGAGTTTAGATGCTGTCGCAACAAACATCTTTTGTTAGGGGCGTTTAAGCCCCTAACATTCCAAGTTATGATTTTCATTGCTATTCAGGAAGGGCGTTCCCCTTCCCTACTTGCAATAGAGTTTGGATCTTTAATTGCCCTAAGGCCTCCCCATCCCATTTGAGTTTTTCCTTGTTCAGAATCCTACCTTTCCCTCTGTGTTCGCCACAATCTGGCAGTGTTTTAGTAGGTTCCTTAGGTTTCAGCCCTAACTCCCCTTGTTCTGTAAGGTTATTCGGGGCTTTACTTGGATCTTCCTTGTCCATTAAGAAGCCTTCATTTCCCAACAGCTCGAGATCATGTTCTGCCAACCAATCGTCACCTTCAAAATTGTCGATGTCAAACTCCCCTCTTTTGGCCGCATTTGCAATGTCCACCAATTCTTTACCCACATTGATAAGGGAGTCTAGATCCTCCTTGCGCACTGTATTACCAATCAGCTCGATTGCCTGTGACAATTTTTGGTCAATGGATCTAGCACTCTGGGCATCGTCAGGCCTCTGGGCCGATATGGCTTGTTTTTGGGGCTCCGCCCTAGGAGGAAGAGGGAGACCTTCTTCGATACAGTCTTCATCCTCCATGAGTTGTTTATTGGACGCTTGCTGCGAGTTTTCCTTTGGAGAAGGATCGCTTTTCCAGCCTAGCACTTTGACCAAAGCCTCTGTGGGAATGGGATTATGGATCACTTTCTATGTCCAGACATCTAATTTCGATGAAATCTTGATTTCTCTCAGAATTCTACGGTTTGGACGGCTCTCAATACCTAACCGAACCACTGTGCCTGACCCCTCTGAGTTGCCCCTTTCCTCCGCGCACAAAAAGGAACCCATGCCGTTACCAATTTCTTCCAAGACCCTAGAGTCCCAATATTCAAAGGGAAGATTAGGTAATATATACCAATCATGGATTTTCTCCAAACGATGTGAAGTAGGATCGAACCCAACCTTCCATCGACTGATGTAGAAGCCGCAGCCATCAAGAATCCATATCCCTTCTTCAATTTGTGCCCTGATGGCTTCCGATGGTCACATAACCATGAAATAATCATTTGTCATTCTTTTGAATTCCAATTTCATTCCCCATTTGTCATACCACCATGTCACCAGACTTTGCCAATTTAAATCCTTTCCATGCCATTTCATTATTAGCGCAGTATTTTCCAATTTCAAAACAAGATCCTGAAGACAATTAGCATTGAGGGTGATTGAGATTTCCTCCTCTCTGGCATCTTCCCTCCTTCTAGGAGGTTGATTTCTGGGCTGCAAATTAAGCCTCTAGAAATCCCTGTGTCGACCATTACCTCTAGGGTTTCTTCTTCCCTTGTTTTGTTGATAGATCTGTTGTCGTTGATTCCAATGCCTTGGGCCGCGAAGGTTACCGTTTTGTTGCCTCTCTCTTCTCAGAGGGGGCCGATTGTTGTGCCATCTTTGCAAATCTTCCTCCTGTTGCAGAAAATGCTGATCACCACCAGTGCCTCCATTGTTCCTATTCGTTGGTTCAAACCCCCTTTGAGGAAAATGGCTCCCATCTCTTCGCTCCATGAAACCTACTTTCATCCCTCTCTCTTGCCATTCTGAATGGGGTCTCCTTGCTAATTGGCTTTCTACGAATTGTCGCTCTCCATACCATTGCGCCATTTCGAACAAGACACCTTTTCTTTAATGACTTAATTTTTATGCATCATTGTGTGGATAATAAATGCGATGGATGGTTAGATACTTAGAAAATATTGTGTTTTAATTTCTATAATAAGTTTATTTTAAATGCATTATTTTATTTAATATTAAATGTTGTGTTGATTAAATTTGAATGGTGTATTTTAAATTAGTGTAACTAAATTATTTAAATAATAAAATAGATAAGTGATTTTCTATTTCTTGTATTATGAATGTTTGGAAGACAATATCCAATATTAGATTTAAAATAATTGTGATAAAAATGCAAACTAGATTATTATTATTATTAATATTACTGTTATTATTAAAATTACTCTTGAGTGATTGTGCTTAATTATAATAGATAGTTAATATTATTACTATTATATCTACAAATAGTTCTTGTTCTAAATTAAATGATTATAATTTATTATAAATAGATAAATTGATGTAATAACTTATTAACATTATATTTGGAATCTGAATTAAATAACTAACTGTCATGCAAATGACAAAAATAATAAATAATATTATTTTATTCTTTTTGTTTTGGTGAGTTCTTCAGCATGCAAACTGAAGTAGAATTAGATTGCAAAAGAAAAAGGAAAACCTAAATATCAAACACCAAAAATAAGATATGTTTGGGAATAAAAGAAGAAAATGGAAAAAAAACCCACAAATTTGGCAGCAGAGAGAAAAAGGTGTTTTTAGAAAGTAGTCAAGAAAATTCATAGAAAAATGATGATATCTCTATCATTTCTCAACAAAATTTAAAACCGTAAACTATTTCGGAAAGTTGGGGAAGAGAAGAACAAAACCCAGAAAGAATTTATAGATATTCACATAATTTAATGAGAAGATTAGGAAAAGATAAATGTGATTTTTTTATTGGCGTGAGAAAAATAGTAGAGGATTTGGCACCATGATTTTTCGATAGCATGGAAGATGTTCTTCCATTCTGGAATAGCAAAAAGAGGCAACATTGAGAGGGCAATGCCAATAGCAGGAATCAACCATTTTTCAAGTGAATTTCTAGGTATTTTTCTTGTTTTGAGTACAATAATTAAATGTTGGTTATGATTGTTTAAAACATAGAGATCAGACCTGCATTCTTGCTCTTTCTGGTTTAACATTACACCATGGGTGATCAACAATTTAAGTTCTTTGTTTTTAAATTTAAACTCCCTTCTATCAACTATCATATATATGTGATCTGATTAGAGTCAACTGTTCCTTTGAACACCTATGTGTTATCCATCTAGCCATAGGGAAATCAACCTACTGATGTAGGTGTTTGGCCTCTTTACTTTGATCGACCAACCTTCCCTCTCATTCTTGTCACCAATCTTCTTTAAACTACAACATTGATATTGGTTTGGTCTACAGTTTATTTCATTGACTCTATTTTTCTTGCTTTTCAGATGGTATGCTAAGTAGATTGCCCGCTCTTTATGGCTGTTGTCTTAAATCATTGAGCTAGAATTTAACAAATCACCCTCTCTTTCTTATCTTAATACAAAACTGTTGAAAACAATAGTCAACCAAAATTCTAGTAGTTGTTAGATTATTCTTTGGCAGACATAAATCTGATAAAAATATATCTTTCTTATTTTTGTTGTTAGAATTCAATATTTTGATAGAATCGACTTCTTCTTCTTTAAATCTCAGCGTCTTGCTATTAAAAAAAACTCTTGAATTAAGAGAACAGAATAAAAGTTCCTTTCAGTTTGTATTGCTGAACTGAAAAAGTCACTGTCGCATTAGTTATATTCTATATATTTCATCTATGTTTAATGCTATTAAAAATCAAACTTTTGTTGGAAATCGACTTCTTCTTCCTCTTCACTAAACTATGTGAAATAACTCTCTTAACGTAGATGACAATATTAGATTTCTATAAACATAATCATCTACTTACATGCTGATCAAAAATCTATTTTTTTAAACATTATCAAAGACTTATAGTAATATGATTATGAACTTTGTTCTTTATTTTTATTTTTGTTACAGTTCTTAACACAGTTGCGACAGGAAGACTAGTTTTCTTGTTTCTTCGATTTCCTGTCACAGTTGTGATAGTAAGGTTTTTGAATGATTTATAAAACTTATTACGCTGACTGAAATAGTTCTTGTCATAGATATCACAGTAAGATTGTTTAATAATTTAGAATGCTTATTATTGTGATTGAAATATGGACTCAGTAATTATATCAATTTGATAGCCTTATGGATGCAATTGTATGTAACAAAAGATGGATTATTGCTTACAAAACATGTTTCCTTGATTGGTGTTTTGGGAAAGGGATTTTGAAATGAATTATTGGTGAATATTGATTCTTTTATTTTATTATTTATTTACTTGTTTCTTTGGGAAAGTAGATTTTTATCTAGGAATGTTATTGGGTTACTTTTTGGGCTAGGATGTCGAATGTTGATTATCAGAGATGGATTTTCCTCTTTTCGGGAATTGAACTAGGTTACTATTTTTAAAGGTTTAGATCTAAATGAGCTGACACTGAAAAAGATGTTTATTTTTTCTAATAAACTTATATATATATATATATACCACATCCTGTTGTGAGACAAGCTACTTTTCGTTACTTAGAATTGCACATTAAGACATCAGGTTTGCATCAGGTGTTCCCTCTTGCTAGTTGTTTCCATGTAGCTAGACATTTCGTGCAGGGCTAGGTTTCCTTCATTTCATGAAGGGATCTGGGGAAGTCTAATTGCTTCATGGTTGGGTGGAAAAGCACCTAGGCCATGTTCCTGTCTTTCGGCTCATAGGTGGAGGACCACTTGGTTCATGTGACTGATGAGCATATTGATTTATTTATTCTTATTGAACATGTTTATTGTAACTTGTAATTGGATGTATTATGGCATGAATGCCAATGGACATGTATATTATTTTGTAGTGCTTTTACTTGGGATGAACATGCAAATTATAATCTATTTAATGACTTTATATTGATTAATATTGATGAGATTATCTTTTGCAAGATTTAATGATTCTTATGGATTCTTATTTATGAGGTTTTTCTTTTGAGAAGATTTATTAACTTTATTGAATCTTATTTATGAGACTTATCTTTTTACTTGTAATTAAGAGGATTAATTACCTCATTTTATTTTCATTATTGCAAGGTTGTAATATAAATGGATTAGTTACTCTATTTACTTCATTTTACTTTTGTAATGGTTTTGAGGGCTTTTACACATAAACTAGGGAATGAGTGCCCAAGTCCCAAGGCTAATTTGTGTCATGATTAAGCATTTAGATTGGCCACCTAAGTCCCATTTGACATGGGTTTTGGGGGAATTTTCTCCCAGATTAGTTTTAAACATGTAAAGTATAAACATGGGGACCTAGGAGCTAAACTACGAGGTAAAAAGGCATGAGGTTACTTTTTACTCCATAACATTTAGCCCCCACTTCAATGTATGTATGATCTTATGATTCCATAGATGCATTAAAGTACAGTCGAAGCACATCAAACACATCAAACATGCCAAGCAAATAAAGCTAAGGCATACCCAAATGTTGGAGGAATATTTCTAGTCCCCAATCTCATGTAAGCAGTAGAAAATACATGGAAGACACACAATGCACAATGAAGATAGTAAGAAGCATGCAAAATATGGAGGATGCAATGAAAGCATGCAATACACAAAGAAGACATGAGAGCAGTCACACAATACATGAAGAATACATTTATTTAACAACTAAAAATAAAATCATAAACTAGGGGGTGGAGGGAGCTTATCACTACATGTCCTTATACCACCAAAAACATGCAAAACAAAATTGAATGTGTGGATGGAGATCATCGCTACATGCCTTTAGACCACACCAGGGGGAAACACGCCAAATAGGAACTTGAATATGGAGTGAACTCATTGCTACATGCCTTTAGACAACACTCAAGGGAAGACACATGGAATACACAAGCGGCACATAGCATATCATAGACATGCTATACGTCTTATACATGGCAAACATGGGTGATGGGAAGGAGCTTATTGCTATGTCCCACCATCTAAAACATATTTCAGACACACCTGATGGTTGAGTTATGCTACCACAACTGCCAAAGACGTGCTTAAGGGTGGATGACTCAAGATCTAGCCTTGCCTCTGCGGAGGACTTTGTTTACAAGGATGTGCACTGGCTCAAGAGATACACCATCCCACCTTCCGCAAAAGGGCTTTGTATAAAAGGATACGCACTAGCTCAATAGATACACCATCCTACCTTGTGGTGAGGGCTTTCAAACACACTTTGTTAGTGTCAAAATAATCAGAAAGATATCATTATATATGCCCCTACCTTAAGGTGGTTGATACCACTTTCTGGTATCAAACACATTAAGGTAGAGTGAAAACACACAAGGGAACAAGAGCTTTCACAAATTTCATGCCCCAAAGTGACATGTGCCATGATCGTCGAATATTCCCACAAACACATTGATATAAATTTCTAAGATAATCAACAAGATATAAGGTTAGAACATTTTACTCTAAGATAATAACCAAATCAAATTATAGAAGCTATGGATAAATCAGATATTAGATCACATAAAAAAACCAAGGCTACATTGGCGAGTTTGGAACCGAGCATAGCCATTGGGCTTATATTGTACATATCTCAGAACTGAGTGTAACAACAAGGTGAGATACAAAATAATACAAAGTTCATGAAGCAACTGTATTGCAAAGGATTGTTAGAAGAGATATGACAACATGATAGATCACACAGAGTGATTCTACTAGTCAAGTGTTGGATATATATATCAACCCCATCTTCATATATGGACTAGGTCCATTTTTGCTTACTTGTTGAAGGGACACATGGCCCTTATTAGTATTTGTTTATTTTCATCATCCATCAACAAGGTAGATTCACTAAAGAAGGTAAACAATAAAGATGAGGGAGGAGAATCAAGTGCCTTAGGAACACCACATAGGAGGATGCTGCCAAAATATCATCTGCAATGTTATGCCCCTAAGGCATGACACACAACAATAAAATAGAGGAGAGGAAAGATAGAATAATGTAGAAACAAATAGAAGAATAGTCACAATAGAGGCGGTCCCTTTATATGTTTGACCATATAAGAGTATCAAGGGTCATCCAAAGAGACCTAAACAACATATAACACAACACGAGGGAACACAACATATATATCTAGGAAGAGGCCACACTTGATACCATCTGGAATAGGTGTTACACTGAGTGTGGCTAAAGCAGGGAGAAATACTTACCTAATTCAATGAGGTATTTCCTAGTGGACAATCCTTGTCTATCAGCTCAAGATGTATCACATTAAGTGTTGGTCTTGTTTATATTGTATTAACATTAAGATTAGGATGACAGTAGGCTTTGGTGGGCTTCAAAGAATGGTATCCAATATTGGTTGTGTAGTTAATTCCAACAACTTGTAAAGGTACTCTAATTCCTTGTTGGTTTACACAACAACCATTGCCTACATAGTCATAATTTTTGTTAAAAATTTTAAATCCATGACCATAGAGAGAGTCCATCTCTTTATAAGATGGTGAGGCTTATTAGGTCTCATAATCTATAGTATAAGTAAGAGTATTGTCTTTGTTTTCTATCAAGGAGACTTTAGATCTTGTAGGTGTTTTCTTGGATGAGATCGATGCAACTTTTGATGTGGCACGATTAGAGTTATTAAGTTTATATTCCCCTATAACATTCAGAAACACAATCTTCATACTGGTGAACACAACTTCTTTTGCACAATGGATTGGAGCACAAAATTTGGAATATAACATCTCTAAATATCCCTGAATAACATATCCAAACCATAAAGATAAATCTTCATCATAGAGGTAATGCAAATCAAAACCAGAACGCTACCCTGTAAGTCAAAATGCCACTTCAACACACTGTTTCCTTTATTAATCAATTTTTCTCAAAAGCACTTGGAAACCAACCAACAGAAACATATTCTCAACATCTTTAGCACCTCTTCAAAGAAAGCAAAGAAACTATATGAAATAGCTCATACCATTGCAATAGCCTCATCTCAGAGACAGTATCCACTCAACACAAACTACTCATACTCTTGCACCACAAGAAACTCACACAAATTACACAGTTGACACCAATGACAACACAAGCTTGTTTACATCAATGACAAAACTATTTGAACATACTTGCAACAATCTCCCCCTTTTGTAATTGATGGCAACACATAATGTGAAAAACCATCAAGACACAACTCTACACCAATTTTTTTTTCTTACTCTCCCCCTTTCTTTTACACATATTACTTTCTCTCCCACTTTGACATCAATGGAAAAGGTTGACACACCATTACTTTTGCTCTTAAAATGTCTTAGCATTCTTCTTTGTCTAGGTAATTGCCAATATACAGACCCTTGTAAATTCTTATGCTGAGTGAGTAAGAGGCTAAAATCCTAGATATATCATGTCTTAACATGTGATAAGCTTCTATTAGAACCACATGGCCAAATATGCAACTTCAGAGGAATGCAAAGCATTTCAACACCCTACTGGGAATACATGTACAAAACCAACACTGTTTATAAGCTTATTAACAAAAAAATAACCTCCTAGTGATTAGATCCTCATGAAACTTGGAACAAACATATTGTGATACTTTATAAAGCTATTTTCCAAACCACAATAGCTAAACATTAGTATGGTGGAAATATAAGGAAATCTTCTAGATAGTCTTCACTAACTTCCGAAGGCCAAATCTTCTTTATATCAACCCATGCATCTTCTGTATAGTAACATGTTTTGTCTTCTCAAGAATTAAAACAACCATGAACTTTCCTTCTTCTTTAGGAACATAACATCTCATCTCTTGAAAACCTTCATGGTAACCTGAATTATGTGATTGAAAAGCTTGTGTATGACATTAATACATATTATGTTGACATCAAGGAAAACACATATGATCAACAATCTCCCCCTTGTTTTAACACTAATTTGTCTATAACATTTCTATTGCAAGCTCCCCTATCATCAGTCACTACTACCTACTCCCACTGAGCAGTACCCATCATTAGTCCAAGTAGAACAATGTCTGCTAGAGCCATGAATAACCAAACGGAGAGCTTTTTAATTCCTTTTCTTTTTTCTTCTATTTTTGTCACTATTACTATCATTGTCACTGTCATTCTCAGAGTCTAAATCTAATGTATTAGAATCTAATAAACTTGATGAACTAGAAGAGCCATCATTAGAGATTGATTCATTTGACTTAGGGATAGACTTTTGTTGTTGCATTATAAGCCTTGGCATATTCTTCAAATATTTGCATACACTCTCAGTGATTCCACCAAGATCAATGGAGGTGAAGAAATTGATAGCAAACCATAAACTTTTGGGATTAAATCAAAGGACTCTTGCATTATTAGATCATTTAACCTCTTATTAAGCAACAATGTGCCTAATTGCTCTGCCAGCTCCTGGAAGAAAATCTTTATAAATGTCCAGGAAGAGGAAGTAGCATCCTTCAAGAATCTTTTCCCAAGAAGACCATAATAACAAACGTATATTTTCTCTTGATTGCAACACTCTAATAGCATGATGGATTATGTAGTGTCCTTACTATGTCTAGTAAACTTGGTGACAATCACATAATTCAGAGGAAAAACCTCATTGAATAGTCCACTTGGACATTTGGAAAGACCTTCATTGAATTATCGACCAGGGCTAGTAAGCTTGTGATTGCACTAACACTGTATGTGCTTTCAAATATTAAAGACTACCCAACTCATCCTAATACAGTGTTACACTTGCTAGGAAATCTCAAAACTACATAACAGTAAGGAAAGTAATGTTGGTACTATTGCAACGGGTACATACAATAAAAGACTAACTAATTATTGTTAAGGAATGAATGCTAAAGGTTAACTTATTAGTGATAATCTGAACATACACCCTACACTCTAGAGTACAACAAGTTGAAGCAAACTAAAATAACTCAAGAATCTAATTGATCATGCATTTATGAAATAACTATTATAGCAATGATAACATGCATGAAATGAAGTGAGGGATAGTTACCTTGAGTGGCCCTTGCTCAAGTGATTGTCTCCACTGGTCTAACTCAAATCTAGTTTATTATATTGATACAATCATACTAATTCCAAATCATTCATTGCACAATCTTTACAATATCACATGAGATTCTACTGGAACATTATATTCATGAATTCATCATGAAATAAACATTGTCTGTGTAACTAACTGGAAAAAGATCTCGTGACTATATTTACAAATTTGACTAAAAACTAACTTTAAAAACTTAAATAAAGATCTCGTGACTATATTTGCTAATTTGGGTATGGGTATGGGATTCTTGTGCTATTAACATTATTCAAGCATGACATAGTTATGCAAGTACTACTCACATAACTAATCTTGTTCTTTTGGTGTGGCATCAACAAAAACTTTTAGAAAAGTCATTTTTCCACTCATAGCAACTGGCTTGTTACTAATCAATTTATTGAATTGAAAACTTAAAAATGTTTCCTATAAAAGCAAAGCATATGTTTTGGTTGGAGGTCTACATTTAACAATTTGGGTATCTTTATCTGCTACCTCTTCCATATTGACTACTAACCTTCTCAATTCAATATTTTTTCTCTCTAATGCCTAAGTATGCTTTGCAATCATTACGTAATTTTCTTTCTCCCACTCCTCTTCTCGTAGCCTTGAGTAACTTTCCACAGTTGGTAACCTAGGGACATGATTGTATGATAGGTTGGGGTTTTTGTGACAAGGGGTCTCTTTTCCTTAGCTACTAGTTCCTTATTTCCTGCTACAACTATTGCTAGTTCTGCAAGTATATCTAATTTTAACCTCTGCCCATAAGTACTTACTTTTTCCTCCAATTCTTGAATCTTTGCTTCTCTTTCCTTGTCCCTTTTCTCATATGTTTTGACCAGTACCTCCAGCTTCTTGATCCTTTCAAAATCTTCTTGCAATTCTTTTCTAACATTTCTTTCTTCTAGCAATAATTCTTCATCTCTCAAAGACTATTTAGCACCATCCCCTATGGATTCATAACCATCACTATTAGGGTTAATTGGAGTTCTCTTTCTAGTTTTCTTGGCCACAAGAATATCCTCTGATTCTGATTTAGAGGTGGTGGATATATACCATTTCCTTTTTATGGGAACTTGCACACTTTTAGTCATATTGGCCTCTTGTTTAGGGTCAGTATCCACTATCACAACACCTTCTTTTACTTCTCCTTGTTTCTCAATACCACCCCTCATAACACCTTTCCTTTTTAGGTGGTGTGAATGCCTTAGTTGTGTGGGTTTCTTCTTCTACATTTTTGAAGGTGCAGAAGAAGAACCAACTCTATTCTTTCTAGTTTTTGGTGTTCTAGTTTTAGGAGTTTTACTAGAAGATGGGGTTTGATGTACCTCTTTAGCTACATGTTGATTAGATACTACATGTGGTGAATTTTGCACATCTTGCTCCCCTGTTTCTCCCTTGTTGCGGGTTGGTGAAGCAGGTGGAACATGAGGAGTTTCCCTTAAAGATGTAGTAGGTGATTCTATATTTCCTGGTACTACTATCTCCTCAAGAATATCATCAATATTTCTACAATTCAAAAATCTTTCCCAGGGCACCTGTGGGTACTTACCCGTAAGGCTCCTTTTCACTAACAAGGTAATCAAACAATCATGTGACAGAGCTGAATTATTTAACTTCCATTGGTATTCATACCCCATTCTTTTTAACAAATTATATAGAAAGTTGGGTACATTGACTATTCTATTATGATGAAGGTGACTCAATAGCTTAAGATGCATAGTATATAGAAGAGACTGTATACTATCACAAGTAATGTACGTAATAATGTTAATAGCACGAGAATCCCATACCCATGGAAGCAATAATATCTTAGTACCTTGTGACATTGAGTCAAGGTTCTCCCCTACCTCATTGAACTCATCCCTGGCAGCTAGTACATTTGTCTTGATAGTGAATTCTTCTCCATTCCTGGGTAGACTAGACACTTTTGCGATTGTAGCCTCTGAAGAACCCACTTTCAAACCCTTGATAGTAGCTTCATCTTGGTGTAATGTGGCTACGAATTGCCTTGTCATGCCTTCATTATATTCTATGAGCTTCAAAAAGTAATCAAGCCATCTTGCTCTTGTGAAAATTGGCAAGACTAACTCATTCTCCAATATTGGTTGATGTACTGTTGGTTCACTTCTAATAAGTTCACCTTCCATGCTACCGATTTAACTCAAGGTTCAAATTGTAACAACAGTCTACTTAACTCTATGCTATACTTGCATGCACTTCAAATTTAACAACCCTCTGCTCAACCCCCTATTATACTTGCATGCACTAAGCTTGAACCAACCTGAACTGACTCAAGATTTAAGAACTTGAAAAGACAAAAGGTTATAGATGCTAGAGGTCCAAAGGAAAGAGGTTGTATCTATAAGCGTTTTGGTGGCTTTTGCTGGAAAGAAATATTTTTGTTTTGAACATATACTATCTCGACCCCAACTAAATCTAGAAGTGACCTCACTTCAATACTTGTACAAGATGGAGGGTAATGATTTAAAGAATATGGAAATAAGATTAATAATGAGAATTATGTAGAGTTAAATGTGAATTCATATCAAATGTATTAGAAAGTTGTGTTAATTATAGAAGTTTAGTATGTGTACATGTTGAGGTGAAGTGAACGGAACTTTGCGTGTGTGAATCTTTGTGAAGAGTGTCCATAGCATGAATGTGACTGGATGTGGAATCATTATTATGGGAGATGGAGTGAATGACATGTTGGTGCATGTGAATGAGTTGAGGAAGCTTGCATGCAGTGATAGGATGGATGCCGACTACATGCACTAGAAAAGTGGAGTAAATGTTGATGGAGTGCAATTAACTTGGTTTGAAATTTGAATGTTCTGATAGATAGTTGCTACATGTACCTTCATCAATAGGTCTCGAAGTGAACTGTGGCATCTTTATTTTTCTTTTTACATGTCCCTATTGCATACTGAAGCAATCTTCAAGAAGATTGTGGCACTGGTGTTGTGTGTACACGTGAAGAAGGATAGGGAATTATAGCTGAGTGACATCAAGAGGTGAGCTGTGTAGCTCATCTACTGAGTTACTGTGAGAACTGGTAGTGTCTATTGCTAAGTTTATGTTGGCATCAGAATTAGAGCAAGAAGAAAATCATCTTGTTTTGTTGGCTTTCTGTATAACTTCAATCTATGACCATTAACTACCAATGAGAAGCTAACTGCATCTTGTTGCAAATATGTGTCTAATCGGTGTTCTCATTGATGTCAACTATGTCCCATTCTAGAAGACTTGTATGTTGAGGATGTTGATAAAATTAGCCTCTCTAGAAGAAACAAGTGAGTTACATATCTCTCTGTAAAAGACAATGAAGACAGTGCAGTCCAGTGAAGTAAATTGCTCTGCATTCCTAGAAAGTTGAAGATTAGAGTCTGTGGACCAAAGGGTGTTGTAAAGGATTGTCTGAAGTTGCTCCAATCAAGATTTGATGGATCCACATGAAGAGTGTGAATTTATGGCCATCTGAGTAGAACTAGGTTTTGTAGTTGTTCAGAGGTGATAGAGTGATAGAAATCTAGTCTTGATTGATTCGCATTGGAATATTATTATCTGCGGATCTAGAGATGTGTTTGGGATGTTGGTGTGTCTCCCCAACTCAAGTGGTTCATGGTTTGGAGGTCTGGAGGCAATCTTTCCAGTGTGACAATCATGACAGTTGGTGTTCTTGAGTTCCTAGATAAAGGTGCAAGTGTTTCTGGTGATCTGAGGTGGTGCAGTTGTTCTTGTTAATTTCACTGTACTTGTGATGGTCTCTAGATCAAGTTCCTATTGTGTTGGTGATCTGTATTAAGGATTGAGCTCGTGGTTGAATATTTGTCCTTGGGTGTTGTTGTTCTTTCTAGTCTTGGCCGATCGGATGCTTTGTGCATGTTACAGATGATCTAAGAGAGATTCTATGAAGTGTGGTGTGTTGTTCGAGGAAGATTTGGGTCTTAGCTATACTTGGCTGATAGCATAGTGATTCACATTAATTTAGGTGTTTGTAGTGCTTACCTTGATGTTTATTCCAAGGTTGATGAAGCATATAAATATGTGTGGTTGAGTTGTGGAAATGTATCCTTGTGAAAAAAAGACAAAATCTTAAGAAAGGAGAAAAAATAGAGCAAAGAAGAAGAAGAGAAGAAGAGGAAGAGAAGTAAAGTATGAGGAGATAGCGAAGAAGAGTTCGGGGGCAGAGCAAATGTATTGTGCACTTCAATGGAACTAACCTTGGCATGAAGAAGATGTTTTCTAGTTCAATCTTTTTGTGATAAACTTATAAATATTTCTATAGGTAGTGAACCTCTTGGAATAGTGAGCTCTGGGCAGTGCACCCTAAAGGCATGTGCCTTCCCCATTTTCTATTCTTTTAATAGAGAATTAATCTTGTGGGTTAACCCCCACCGTGGTTTTTCCCTTAACCGGGTTTCCATGTAAAACCCTAGTGTTATATGTGTTGATTTTGTTTCTACTCATGTGTTGTTGATTTATACTTTCATGGTTATATCATGCATCTATTAATAAGTGGTAAAGAAGTTTAAATTGCAGCAAAGGACAAAAGTCTATGTGACAACTGATTCACCCCTCCTCTTAGTTGTCTTCTCTTATTTCAACAATTGGTATTAGAGCCAGTTCCTCTAAAAGAAGCTTGACCGTTTGAGGAGATCCAGGATGTCGACATACAAGAAGGATAGTCTGAGATTTGATGGAACAAATTACTCTCTTTGGAAGAGTCACATGGAGTGCTATTTGCAATGCATGGGTGATGCCTATTGGTTGATAACAAAGGATAAGTATGAGCCCCTGGAGAAAGGCCCTTCAACTCTAGATGAACTCAAAGATGTTGAATAAAACATTCAAGCTAAAGAAGCCTTGCTGAGTGCCTTGACTAATACAAAAATGACAAATGTCTTGGAATTGAAAACTACTCATGAAATCTAGAAGAAGTTGGAAACTCTATATGAAGGTGATGAACATGTCAAATGTGCTAAGTTGTAGAGTCTGAAGGGTAGATATGAAAATTTGAGGATGTGTGAAGATGAAAATATTACTTCCTACATGTAGAAGGTGAATGAAATTGTGTGTGGTATCTAGTGTGCTAGTGGAAAATTGGAAGAATCAAAGATTGTTGGTAAAGTGCTTAGATCCTTACCTGCTTCATACATAGAGTTGCTACTATTGAGGAGATCAGGACTATGACAACTATCACAAGAGATCAGTTGGTTGGCAAGATTTCAGTATTTGAAATGAGTGAGTTTGGTGATTCTCTTCCTAAATCTGAATCTGCATTTAAGGCTAGTGTTTATGGAAAGCAAAGATTTGATCTAGGTGAAAGCTCTTCAAGAAGATTAACCAGACTTGAGAAGGCAAGGAAGAAACTTGAAGAAGATTAATCAGATTTTGAAGAACTTGAAGCCATGTTTTCCAAAAGGTTACCAAGAGGATTCAATAAGTATGAAGGAAAATTGCCTTTCAAATATTTTGCTTGCAGTAAGATTGGTCATTTTTCTTCAAGATGTTCGGATAGGGTTTCAAAGACAAACCCTAATAGACCTAGGGTTCAAAAGAAATGCTACTATGTCCAAGAAGCTGTTGAAGAAGGAGTCATTGATGATGAATCTGATAAGGGAAGTACCTTAGGAAATGAATGGGTGTTCATTTCCATCAAAGAAGAAGATTTGGTGCCTATTGAATCTGCTAGCTATGTGAATGTGGAAAGTGCCTTGGCTGCTTAGGTTGAAGAAAAGGATGAATGGGTAATTGACAGTGGATGCTCTCATCATATGACAAGTGATAAGAGTAAGTTTGTAAGTATGGAAAATTATGAAGGTGGAATTGTGAAGTTTGGAGACAATTCAACTGGTAGAATCCATGGCAGATGATCCATCTCTTTTGATGGTAAGAATAACACTAATGATGTTTTGTATGTAGAAGGACTGAAGCATAATCTTCTCAGTGTTGGATAGTTGGTTGACAAGGGATATGATCTCTGATCCAAGGATGGAAAATGTAGAATTCTAGAAAGCTCCAAAACTAAGATTGCATCTGGTACACAGACTAGAGGTAACATCTTTCATTTAAGTGGTACTGGTAAAAGTTGTTTGATTTCTCAGATTGATCAGAGTTGGCTATGGCATAGGAGATTGTGTCATGTAAACTTTGACAACATTGTCAAGATAAGTGCCACTTAGGCTGAGAGAGATCTTCCAAAGCTTGTAAAACTTGCTAATAGCATGTGTAAGGAATGTTAGTTGGGCAATCAGAGTAGAACTACATTCAAGAGTAATGAACAATCTTCAAGTGGATTAATGGAACTTGTGTACACTGATTTGTGTGGTCCTGTCAAGGTGAGGAGTTTGCAAGGAGACATATACCTTATGTTGCTAGTTGATGATCACTCTCGGATGATGTGGGTCACTTTCTTGAGGGAGAAATCAGAGGCCCTTGACAAATTCAAAGTGTTTAAGGCTAGGGTGGAGAATGAGATTGGTGTGAAGATAAAGTGTCTGAGATCTGATAGAGGTGGAAAATTTACCTCTGGTGAGTTTAATGCATTTTGTCAAAAGCATAGAATAAGAAGACAATTGTCTACTTCTAGGACTCCTCAACAGAATGGAGTTGTGGAAAGGAAGAACTAGACTATTCAAGAGGCTGCTAGAACCATGATGATGGAAGCAAATGTTCCACATGTCTATTGGAGAGAGGCTGTAAGTATTGTTGTCTACACTCTTAACCAGGTGCAGATCAAAGGTAATTCTGGTAAAACACCTTATGAACTGTGGTTTGGTAATGCTCCTTCTATGAAATATTTCAGAGTTTTGGGTAGTAAATGCTATATCAAAAGAGATGAAGATCTAGGAAAGCTTGATGCAAGAAGTGATGAAGGAATATTTCTGGTTTATTCTAATCAAAGAAAGGCATACCAGTGCTTTAACAAGAGATTGAAAAAGATTGTTGAAAGTGCTAATGTCAAGTTTGATGAAAGCAAGGAGAAACCTTCAAGGTTTTGTGGATATGAATCAGATGATCAAAATGAAAGTCCAAATGAAGGAAAGCAAGTTTAGTTTACTCCGAAGAATCCATTGACTCAAGAAATTAATGCTGATGTTGAGGAACAAGTTCAAGAATTAGAAGTTGAAGATAATCCCAAAACTCCCAAGTATGTAAGATTAAATCATTCCAAAAATTAGATTATAGGAGATAAAAATAAAGGTGTTCAAACTAGAAGAAGAATTGTTGAAGAACAAGAGGAGTATTGCCTGATTTCAAAGATTGAACCAAAATTAGTGAATGAATCTTGTAGTGATGAAAGTTGGGTAAAAGCAATGGAAGAAGAATTAATACAAATTGAAAAGAATCATACTTGGGATCTTGTTCCTAGACCTGAAAACAAAAATGTAATTGGAACTAAATGGGTCTTCTGGAATAAATTGAATGAAGATGGTGAAGTTTTGAGAAACAAAGCAAGATTGGTGTGAAAAGGTTACTCTCAGGTAGAGGGAATTGATTTTGTAGAAACTTTTACTCTTGTGGCAAGAATTGAAGTAGTCAGATTATTTCTTGCCTTTGTTGCTTACAAAGATTTCAAATTTTACCAGATGGATGTCAAGTCAACATTCCTGAATGGAGAATTGGAAGAAGAGGTCTACATTGAGCAACCAGAAGGATTCTAGTTGTCTGATCAATAAGGTAAGGTCTACAGATTGAAGAAAGCACTATATGGACTTAAACAAGCCCCAAGAGCCTGGTATGCAATATTAGATAAGTATCTGCTAAAGTTAAAATTTAACAAAGGCACTGCTGATAGTAATCTATATTTCAAAATTGATCATACACATCTTGAATGTTGAGGTATTTGTTGATGACATCATCTTTGGTGGAAATGAGAGTGTGTAAAAAATTTGCTAATCAGATGCAAAGTGAATTTGAGATGTCCATGCTTGGTTTAATGAATTTCTTCTTAGGTCTACAAATCATTCAGTCAAAGAAAGGCATCTTCATATCTCAGTCTAAGTATGTGAAAGAATTGTTGAAAAAGTTTGGAATGGAGGATTCAAAACCTATTAGTACTTCTATGGTAACCAGATGCAAGTTGAGTAAAGATGATGACTCCACTAAGACAGATAAAAAAAGATAGAGATCAATTATTGGAGACTACTCTATCTAACTCATACCAAACTTGATATTATGAATGCATTTGGCCTTGTTGCTAGATTTCAAGTTGATCTTAGAGAATCTCATGTTGTAGTGGTCAAAAGAATTTTCAGATATCTAAAGGGAACATCTGACTATGGTTTATGGTATCCTAAGGGTGATTATTTCACTCTTCATGCATATACAAATGCTGATTGGGCAGGAGATGTGGATGACAGGAAGAGTACTAGTGGAGGTGTATTCTTCTTGGGAAGGAGATTAGTTTCTTGGTTGAGCAAAAAATAGGAGGCAATATCTCTGCCTATTGCAGAGGTAGAATATATAGTAGCAGCAAGTAATTGTACTCAAGTTTCATGGATGAAGCAAATGTTGAAGGATATCAGAGTTGTGTTTGAAGAACCTGTTACAATTTTCTATGATAATTCAAGTGCAATAAACATTTCAAAGAATTTGGTGTTGCATTCAAAGACAAAGCATATATCTATCAAGTTTCACTTTTTGAGAGAGAAGGTAAATGAAAATGAAGTCAGATTGGAGTTTGTCTCTTCAAAGGATTAGATTGTAGATATCTTCATTAAGCCTCTACCTAAGGATACTTTTGAGTATCTCAGAGTGATGCTAGGGGTTATTACCCCTCCTATTTAGAACTAAGATGCACTAAGGTGCATTAGTCCGGTGGAATTCACAGTCATATCTTGTGATCTAGATTGGTGTTAAGGAGTTGCTACTCAAGGGGAGTAGTCAGTATGTTGATTCTGGATTAAGAAACAAAAACATAAAGAGATGATTACAAATATGTGCCCTTTGCCATTGATGTCAAAGGGGGAGAGAAGTAGTGTACAAAACTTGGAAGTGAGTAGTTGCTGATGAAAGGGGGAGCAGTAAGATAAGTGGTTGTAGGTGTGATAAGAGAAAAGGGAAGAAGTTCTTGTCTTGATGGTTGAAACAGTTTTCCGCATCATATGTTGCCATCAATGACAAAGGGGGAGATTGTTGCAAATATGTGTCTAATCAGTGTTGTCATTGATGTCAACATATCCTTGTTGTCATTCCTATCAACTTTTTCTCATTCTAGAAGACTTGTATGTTGAGGATATTGAGAAAATTAGCCTCTCTGGAAGAAACAATTGAGTTACATATCTCTTTGTAAAAGATAGTGAAGACAGTGCAATCCAGTGAAGTAAATTGCTCCACATTCCCAGAAAGTTGAAGATTAGAGTCTGTGGACCAAAGGGTGGTGTAAAGGATTGTTTGAAGTAGATCCAATCAAGATTTGATGGATCCACATGAAGATTCTATGAAGTTATTTCCATTCAAGTAGAACCAGGTTTTGCAGTTGTTTAGAGGTGATAGAGTGACAGAAATCTGGTTTGGATTTATTTGCATTGGAATATTATGATCTACGGATCTAGAGGTGTATTTGGGATGTTGGTGTGTGTCCCCAACTCAAGTGGTTCATGGTTGGAGGTCTGCAAGCAATCTTTCCAGTGTGACAGTCATGACAGTTGGTGTTCTTAAGTTTCTGGATGAAGGTGCAAGTGTTTCTGGTGATCTGGTGGTGCAGTTGTTCCTGTTGATTTCATTGTGCTTGTGATGGTCTCTAGATCAAGTTCCTATTGTGTTGGTGATCCACATTAAGGATTGAGCTCGTGGTTGAAGATTTGTCCTTGGGTGTTGTTGTTATTTCTAGTCTTGGCTGACCGGATGCTTTGTGCATGTTGTGGATGATCTAAGAGAGAATCTATGAAGTGTGGCATGTTGTTCGAGGAAGATTTGGGTCCCAGCTATGTTTGGCCGACAACATAGTGATTCGTATTAATTCAGGTGTTTGTAGTGTCGACCTTGATGTTTATTCCAAGGTTGATGAAGCATATAAATATGTGTGGTTGAGTTGTGTAAATGTATCCTTGTGTGAAAATGACAAAATCCTAAGAAAGGAGAAAAGGCAGAGTAGAGAAGAAGAAGAGAAGAAGAGGAAGAGTAGTAAAGTATAAGGAGATAGTGAATAAGAGTTTGGGGGCAAAGCAGATGTATTGTGCACTTCAATGGAACTAACCTTGGCATGAAGAAGATGTTGTTTTCCAGTTCAATCTTTCTGTGATAAACTTATAAATATTTCTATAGGCAGTGAGCGTCTTGGACCAGTGAGATCTGGGTAGTGCATCCTAAAGGCATGTGCCTTCCCCATTTTCTATTCTTTTAACAGAGAATAAATCTTGTGGGTTAACCCCCACAGTGGTTTTTCCCTTAACCGGTTTTCCACATAAAAATTCTGGTGTTATATGTGTTGATTTTGTTTCTGCTCATGTGTTGTTGATTTATACTTTCATGGTTATATCATGCATCTTTTAATAAGTGGTAAAGAAGTTTAAATTGTAGAAAAGGATAAAAGTTTGTGTGACAACTGATTCACCCCCTCTCAGTTGTCTACTTTTATTTGAACACATCTATGGTCTGCAATTTAACTACTCCATTGGGGAATACCTGTTGTATTTCATAGGGGCCTAACCATCTAGATTGTAGCTTGCCCTTATAATTTTTGTATTTGGAATCATACAATAAATCCTAGACACCCTTATGGAATTCTTTAGTCTTGATAAACTAATCATGCCATTTAGTCCTCTATTTTTGAACTATCTCTGTGTGATGGATAGCCTCCATTCTAACTTCATCTAGCCCATTAAGAATATGTAGCCTCTCTTTGTGTGTTTCTGTCAAGTCCATGTCAAGTTCTACTATTGTCCTCAGTGTCTTATATTCAAATTCAATTGGTAGAACTACTATTTTTCCATACACTAATTCATAAGGTGTAAAGCCTATAGTTGTTTTCCATGTTGTCCTATATGCCCGCACTGCTTCTAGCAATCTAGTTGCCCAGTATTTCCTATGAATGTGTATTTCTTTGGTCAAAATATTTTTAATCTCCATGTTTGTAACCTCCACCTGCCCATTGTCTTGAGGGTGATAAGGTGTTGACTTTCTATGTCTGATTTCATATTCTTTAACCAATGTAGAAATGAGTTTAGAAGTGAACTAGGGACCTTGATTAATTACAATTTCTCTGGGTACTCCATATCTAGTAAAGATGTCTTCATACAAGAACTTGGCACATTTTTATCTCTTGCAAACTATAATGCTTTGATTTCACCCAACTTTGTCAGATAATTTGTGCAAACTAAAATATATTCCTTGTTATTGGATGCTGGTGAAATTGGCCCAATGAATTCTAGACCCCATTTGTCAAATGGTGCTAGTACCATCTATGGCTGTAAAGGCATCTCATCTGTCCTTATTGGTTTTCCCATTCTCTAACATCTATCACAGTTCCTTGTATACTTTATTGAATCCTTATGGAGAGTTGGCCAATAGTAGCCTATTGTTAAGATCTTAAATGCTATCCTTTTTGTCTACAAAGTGACCCCCACAGGGCTCATCATGGAAAGTGTTTAGGATGTCAAAGACCTCATCTTCTCTTATACATCTCCTCAAAATATGATCTGGACCAATGTAGAATAGATAACCAGCAATCCAAGGGTATGGAAAGCTTTTATGGACTAGTTGTCTTTTTTCTCTAGGAGAGAAATGTGATGGTATCTATACTGCCATTAAGTAATTTGCAATATCAGCAAACCATGGTGTGTGTATATTGAGAGCAAATAAATGCTCATCTAGAAAAGAGTCACCTACAACACCTAATTGTATGGGGAATCTAAACAAAAAATCTACCACCACATTAGCTTTCCCAGGCTTATCCACTATTGTTACATCAAACTACTATAGTAAAAGCAACCATTTGACTAGTCTACCTCCAACCACAGGTTTTCTTATTAAGTACCTAATTGCAGTATGATCTATGTGGATAAAGACCTGATAACCAGTGTTGTAATGCCTAAACTTGTTAATGGCATAGACAACTTCTAACATCTCTTTCTCTGTGACAATGTAGTTAAGTTCTACTCCTTGTAAGTTCTTGTTGATGTAATAGATAGCATACTCCTTATTACCTTCCTTTTGTCCCAATAAAACTCCTATAGAAAAATTAGAAGCATCAGTGTGTATGTGGAAAGGTAATGTCTAATTTGGTCCTCTCAAGATAGATGCTTGTGTCAAAGTTGTCTTAAGTGTCTCAAAAGAGTGCTGACATTCTGTGGTCTAGTCAAATTCTATCTTTTTTGGGCAGAGTAAACAAAGGTACTATAATTTTATTGAAGTCCTGAATGAATCTCCTATAATAGCCAACATGGCCTAGAAAGCTCCTGATATCCTTTTGTTTCTGTGGCACAAAAAGTGTAGAAATGATCTCAATTTTATGGGGATCCACTTGAATTCCTTCACTTGATATAAAATGTCCTAGAACAATCCCTTGAGTCATCATCATTAAACATTTCTCATGACTCAATGACAGATTGTGTTCTTGACATTTTTTTAGAACTTTCTCTAGATTGTTGAGTGTTGTTTCATATGTTTCTCTATAGGTGGTGAAGTCATCCATATAGATCTCCATGGAATCATGAGCATAATCTGAGAAGATACTTAGTACTACCCTTTGGAAAGTGGTTGGGGCATTACATAATCCAATAGGAAGAATAGAATAAGCATAAGTACCCCAAGGGCATGTAAATGTAGTCTTATCCTGGTCCTCTAGAGCTATCTCTATCTGATTATAGCCACTAAATCCATCTAGGAAGAAGTACCTTCTACCTTCTAGGGAATCAAGGACTTGGTCAATGAAAGGAAGTGGAAAGTGATACTCTCTAGTGGCTATGTTTATCTCCCTATAGCTCACACACACACTCCATTTTCCTCCTTTCTTAGGGACAATGACTAAAGGTGACACCCATTGGCTATCAAAAATAAGGTAAATGAAGCCTACATCAAGTAACTTTTGTAGTTTAGTTTTAACTATTTCTTGTAAGGTAGGGTTCATTCTCCTTTGAGGATGTCTAATTGGCTTGAAACCATTATTTATGTAGATCCTATGCATGCATACGTCTGGATCAATTACCTTCATGTCATTGTAGTCCCATGCAAAGGCTGATGTGTGCCTATAGTATAGTGTTCATGGAATTCTGTTGTTCTTCAGTTAGATCATTGTTAACATTCAGCATTTTACCTGGCATGATTTCAAATGTTTTGGAAGCTGATTACACAAATGAAAGGTCATATCCACTAATGTTGGGGATATATTCTTGTGGTAGTAAAGAATAGAAAAGTTGGGATATTTCTTTTGAGGAATTTGCAAGTATGATGTTATGCAATGGGTCTTGCAGACATGACAGTCAATCTTGTTGTTGTGGGTCCCTACTATAGTTATTCTATATGATGTGGTTAATTAAGTCATCCTCATCTTGGTTTGCCAATAGGGGACTGTGTTCAATGATCATGAGGGTTTGCAGGGAATAATAGTCTTCTTCTTCCAAGGTAGGCCATATAACTTGCTCTAGAATTTCATGAGGTTGAGTTGGAGGATAGATGACCAATTTATTCGTTATAGTTCCATTTGAGATTATCATGCTCCCAGACCTACAACCTATGAATGCATCAGTTGTTGCTACCCATGGTCTACCTAAGATAAGTGGATATCCTGCAAGGTTGATCTTTGGCTATAAGACTATGAAATCTGTAGGATACTCCCAGGAATCTAATGATATGACTATGTCCTCAATGATCTCTTTATGTTTTACTGTTGATCTATCTACCAATGGTAAAATAGTTGGTGTAGGCCTGAGGTGTTTTATATGAAAAGAGGGATGACGGGGTTTATAGGCTAGATCCTCCTTTCACTACAAACATTCAAGGACATTTAACCTAGTTGAATCACACCTTTTGCAAGAGTATTCACCTATAGGTTGGGTGTCACTTGGAACGATGTGGAAATTCAGAAATTGTTGATTAATGTATTAATTTGGTGCTCAAGTATGCTAAAAAACTAATTATGCAAAATAGTAGGCAAACTGATAAATCACAACAAATGCTCCCAAACTAACATAGTAGATAGAGATTAAATATTGACCATTTTTGAAGTTCATGATGTAGAATATTTGGGGACAATGCTCGAGGCACCCAAGTCCAAGGTATAGTTTCCTTTAGGGAATTCAGGACTCCTTTCAGTACTGATAATCATTGTTCTATCTGTTTCTCTCATGGAAGATGTAGAGGACACTACCCTAGGCACCCTAGTCCAAGGCAAGTTATTCTTTAGGATGTCAGGGATTCTTTAGATGTTGATTGTCACTGTCGCAAAGATTCCTATGTCTACAACCTTGGAGGACATTACCCAAGGTGCCCTTATCCTAAAAGTGCTCCGAATTGCTTCTTTCCACAGGATCTGAAATCCTTATCTTCAGAAACCTTCCTGTACAACTCCACTCCATGAAATCTGATACATGTAACTTGCAATCACAAGGAGTGTGGTTCGGCGTTGTGGTGTTTAGGAGCTTGCTTTAGTCAAGCCTTGGAAGAACATTCAATTCTTCCAAACACTGTTGTCAGATAAAGAGTGTGTATCCCTACAGGATAGAGGAAAAAACTAATTGATAAATGATACAAACACAAATAGATATCACCTCAGAGGTGTATCTTTCACATAGATGAAAATTCTTTAACACATGAGAAGATGAAGCTAAATCTGCAATCACAAACACAATAATAATGCTCTGCTCTATAATAGTGAATATCTTGAATGCTCTAAAATCATAAGTGTGCTAAAAAATCATAATCATCGTCTAGTTTACAAATGAAACTCTAAACATGCTTATATATGCAACTAAACACATTCCTGCTTTAAATTTTGTAATTCAAACTTAAGGTGTCAGCATGGGACCTAACTAATGATCACATAACAAACATTTAAATTTGGGACCTACCTAAAATAGGGAAAGACAAGGGCACAAGTTCCCATGTCCCAGGTCCCCTTTCTAGGTCAGGCGTAAAGCACACAATTTCCCTCAAGCCCCATATGACATGGGTTTCAAGCCGTTTTCTTTCGAGAGAGAAAATGAACATGCAAGATGCAAAACAAGGGACTCGGGAGCTAAAGTTAGGAGGTAAAAGTCCTAGGGAGACATTTTACAACATAACATTTAGCCCCCACTTTAATGTATGTATGAATGCGAGACCCATACATGCATTAAAGTATGGTCAAAACACAACAAACGTGCAAGGCACTTAAAGCTAATGCATACACAAAGATTGAGGAACTATTTATAGTCCCCAGTCTCATGTAGACATTAGAGAAAACATGCCGTAGACATGCCAAACACAGTGAAGATAGTAACAGTCATGCAAAACATAGAGAAGATAGTATTGAGGACATGTAAAACACAATGAATACAATGAATACAATGAATGTAGTGATTATTTATTTTTTCATTTTCATATATAAATGAATAAAGATATAGATACATGGAAAGTAAAAATACAACACACCAACCAAAATGTAGGAGAGAAATTTTTCCATGCTCTTTGGACTACATATGGGGCAACAAACACGTAATACAAATCTCAAAGTGCAGGAGGGGCATTTCACCATGCTCTTTGGACTACACTTTAAAACAAACACACCATACAAATCCCAAAGCATAGGAGGGGAATTTCACCACACTCTTTGGACTACACTTGTGATGTGGGAGCATCCCTGGTTCAAGAGTAATCTTGCATCAACCAAAAATATTGGCATTTTAGTTTATTTGCATTTTAGTTCTTTCATTTTCTAGTTCAGTTTAGGTAGTGCAGTCAATAGAAGTTTCTATCTTATGGTCTGGTTTTGGTATTTCACATCTTGCGGATCTAGACTTAGCATCTACATTCATTCATCTACATCATATCAAGGATTTAGAGCATTTGGATCAGTTACCGGAAAGATATCGCTATCAGAAGTTGACTATTTTCTCAGAGCAAAGCATTCTAATAGTCCTGATAGTCAGCTGAAGGAGAAGGCTTGCAGATCATTCCTTGACTTACGGATCTCAATGACACATCATTCAATGTTCTTTGGTTCATGGCCGACCTTCCCCAAGGGTCCACATGTTGTTCCATTCATTTGAGGAAGTGTTCTATGCATTTAGGTCTGACCTATCTATGAACACATTACAACTCTTCATTGGAGTTTGTGACCTTCCTTGGTCGATGCGGAGGAATCTATTGGTTTGGAAATGATATATAAAGATGTAATAGATCCTTAGGAAAGTAGTTATCAATCTATTCACATAGGAAAGATTTGATAGTTTAGATTTTGTGCTGAGGATCTTCAAAGCTTTGTCTTGCGCATGTATGTAATCAGGCCTATGAGCCCTAATTGTAATCCTGCATGTTGCCGGTGGATCTCTATTTTGAATTCTTTGATATACTGAGTGACTGAATCTACATTTGTTCCATTTCTTTGAGTTGTTTTCATTGTCTTTACTCTTGCTGCATGGTCAAGACTATTCATTTAGTGAACCCTCCTACCGTGACTGCACCAACTTGGGAACAAACACACAATACAAATCCCAAATCATAGGAGGGGCATTTTGCCATGCTCTTTGGACTATACTTGGCAACAAACATGCAAAAGACAAACAAAAAACATGAGCATTGTATAGCATGCCAAAGACATACTATACATCTAAAACATGACAAACAAGCGCTGGAAGGAGCCTGTTGCTAGGTTCACCAGCATCTTAGGCACATTATAGACACACCAAATGGTTGAGCTTATGACACAACAACTACTAAAGACACACTTAAGGGAGGATACACAACCCTGCCTACTCAAAGGACTTTTAGAATAAAAAGGATGTGTACTACCTCAAGAAATACACCATCCCCACCTCCACAAATGGCTTAAATTAAAAGGATATACATGATATCCCACCTTTGCAGAGGGCTTTTTCATTGCAATATAAAATAAAGATGTGCACTTGCGTGGAGATACAACATCCTGCCTCCATAGAGGGATTACAAGAACGCTTCGTTAGTACCAAAATTATCAGTAGCTTACCTTATATGCCCCCACCTTAAGGTAGTTAATATCATGTACCAATATCAAGCACATTAAGGTAGGAAGAAAATATACAAGGGAACACGAACTCATGCAAAGCCCATGCCCCCAAAGGTGACATGTACTTTATGATCACCGAATGTTCCCACAAACACACAATTTCCTACAAGAAGAGAGGTTATACATCTTTCTCTAAGATAATAACCACTTCACATGATAAAGGCAATGCATAAACATAATCACATCAAGAGCTGAGGTTACACTATAGATTAAGAAACTAAATATAACCATGGGGCTATACTGCAGAGATCTCAGAAACAAGTGTAACCAAGACGAGACCCAAGATAAACAAAGTGTATGGAGCAGTAATATAGTTATGGTTTGTTAGAAAATATTAGACATCATCAAAAGATCACACAGATTGATTCTACTAGCCAAGCGTCAAATTTTATATATATATATATATATATATATATATATATATATATATATATATATATATATATATATATATATATATATATATATATATATATATATATATATATATATCAACCCCATCTTCATGTATGGACTAGGTCCACTTACTCACTGAAGGGACACATGGTTTGTATTAGTCTTATTTATTTTTCATCATCTGTCAGGTAGATGATGTGAGGCTGATTATTTTACCTTCCATATTTTGATCGTCATGCTATTCAGTAGATGACACTATTAGACCTTAGTGACTATGCTTCATTTTGTAGACTTGATTTGATCCACTGATTATGTTAGGACATTGGTTTGACATATGCGATTTGTTTTGATCATAGTGATGCTATTTGTGGAAATCGAATCACGAGTCTATATTTGATGATGTTTTGTGATGAGATTCTAGTTATGTGATATGGATTAATTGACATGTGATTGGATAATGCAGTTTAATTTGGATTTATGTATTGATGTTTATTGCTGTATTCGATTGTGTGAATTTTAATTCTAGTTGCTTCGGCTATCACTTTTCATGACAAAACTGACACTTGATCGAGATGTGCAGGTTTTACATTCCCTAGCCACGGGAAACTAGAGGTAGGATTCACGCTATGTTATCCCCTGTAAAGCTGATCCATTTTCAAGAGGGATAAGGATCATGTTTGAATTTGAATGATGAATTGTAGTGCTTGATTTAATTTTATTTAGTTTTAGCCTTAGTACCCTTTTTTATTTAAAATTGATTAATAATAAGTGTTGTAAAATTTTATTTGATTTATGCCACTTGGTATTTATATTATTTTTTTAGGCCATTTAAATGTGGATTTTTAACCCCTTCATGAATCCTAGGGTCCCAAAAGTTACCCTAGGTGGTCAACCATGAGTCCAGGGTCAACTTGGACTATCTAACCCTAGTTTTGACTCATCTTAGGTCACCCTAAACCATGGTTGAGTAAAAGTGACGAATTTAGAAAAGAGGGAAGATGTGGGATGGGCCTTGCCTTGGGAAGGACTCATCTCCCATCCCAAAGTTTTGGGAATCATTCCCAAGGAAGACTTGGGAGGTCTCCAAGAGCCCTCCCAAACTCCCAAGTGAGTGGGTGCACCATTCAAGACCCTTGTCTTCTTGGAGGTGTGAGTGGGAATCCAACTCACCATTTGTCCCCCTCTCACTTGTGTGGGAGCACAAGTGGAGGAGGTGGAGATAGGGGTGGAATGAGAGGATGACACTTGTCATCCTCATACCTTCTCACTCTTACAAATGGCTTTGGAGGAGGGAGGAGATGGTGACAAATGTCACCTTCTCATTCCCTCGAGGCCAAGTGGATGGCCTATAATAGCTCCTCTTGTTGAGGAGTGGGGGTTCCCCTTCTTTTGGTTCTTTTTTTTTTTTTTTCTAGTTCATTTCCTTGCATTTGGAGAGTCTTTGCAAATTTTAGTTCTTTTCTAGTTTGGAGGAGTTGGGAGAAATTCTTGAAATTGGAAGGCTTGGGAAGGCTTGGAGCACTTCACCAAACTACTTCCATTATAAGGGTTTGAAGGTAGGCCTCTTTAATTGCTTTCTTATCTTTGCTTATATGATGTTTAATGTTTTAGATTTTGGTTGTGTGTTGTTTGTATTGTGAGGTTGGGATGGGTGTTATGGTGAGAGTACCTCCAATGGATGTAATGCTCAACTTATATGGGTAGGAGAAAGGAACATTCTTGAGGGCACTCCCACAGTTGTATTTGTGCCTTGAGGGCTTTTATTTGTGGAGGAGAATGTTGAATGGCAAGAGTGCCATGGAGATTTTATGTGATATTTGTGGAGGGTGGTGTTATGGAGATTTTTGGCTTGAGGCCATGGGTGGTGATTTATTGGATGACAAGAGTGTCATGGAGTACTTGTGATTTGGAGGATGGTGGTGTTTTGATGATTTTGGCTTGAGGCCATGAGTTGAGATTTTTATTATTTGGGAGCCCTTTTAAGTTGAGGGGTCCATTCCCTACCCTCACCAAGCTCATTTATATGAGTTAAGTTATGTGTAAAACCTATGGGGTTGTTCTGTTTTGTGTTATTATGATTGATTTTGCTGTGGAATGAAACTCTGTGTGAAATCCCTACCTCCCTAGCTCGGGGGTGACCCACTTGCGGGTCTATGGTAGGGAGGAGAGCTTTAGAAGTGGTTGGTTTTGTGTTTCTTGCTGTTGTGTATGTTGCAGGTTTTAAGTGGAGAAGAAAGTGGATGAAAGTCTCCTTGTGATGGCTGTTGAAGCCAAGGCCATAGTGGCCTCATTGTATTGTATTTTGTACAAGATTATTTGGTTATCTTTGCCATGAGTTGGCTGTAATATATGTTGTATGAAAAGTATTCTTTCCTTGAGTAAAACACTATTTATTCTTCCTATGATATATAATGCAATGTAAACATTCTGTAGTTTAATTAAAGATGCTTATTTCCTATGATGTGGAGTTAGTGAGTTGTGTAATGCTTGCTAAAATTGTATACATTTTCTGTCATTTCTCCTTACAAAAAATAAGTAAGAGTGAGTTAGATAAATCCTTGAGTTTGCAAAGGAAGAAATGAAAAAGTTTAAACTTAGTTTTCTATTTGGTTGCTTGAGAATTTATTTCATAAATGGCTGTTGGAAAAGTTAAATGGTATGCTCATGTTGTCATGTAGGATTATTTCCAAGAACATATATCTTTGTTATTGTAAAAAGAAAAAAAGAAAAGAAAAGAGTTGTAGTGATATTCATAGAGAATTGTAGTTTCTGTTTTATTGTTACAAAAAAAAAAGAGAATGTATATATTCTATTTTTATAATCATACTTTAAAAAGAGAGAAATGAGCTATTGAGTTAGTTATACTTATGTTAGCATTCTAATTTAGAATACTTGGCTGTTTAGCTAACACAAAAAAAAGAATATACACATATATATCTAGCTTATTATTTTGTGTATGCTTATGTTGTGAATTATAGAAAATACAGAAATAGATTTTGAGGTATATATATATTATACATACATTTATATATATATATATACATTTATATATATATATATACATTTATATATATATATATATATATATATATATATATATATATATAGACATATAAAAAAAAAAGCCTTAGTTGAGAAATGTAATTTTACAATTATAAATTTTAGCCATGGCCAAAATTAGGACTGTGTGTATATATATATATATATACATTAAAATATATGCTACACTTGTGATATACATTTGTAAACTTCTGTTTTAAAAAAAAGAGGTCGAAAATTTGTGAGAAGACTATTTTTTTGAGTTTCTGTATTTTTTTTTAAAAAAAAACATAAGAAGTATTTTCATGGATGCCAAGCCATTGAAGAGGTAGGCCCACCTGCAAAGAGAGAGTAATAATAAAAGGAAGAAAATAAAGTGAGAAGAGAAGGAGAAAATTTAACGAAGAGGGTATACCACTGTGTATACCCTCTGTTCCAAAACCTCCATGGCTGCCCTATGAAGAAACCTGCAAAACAAAAGAAATGAAAACAATAGAGAATACAAAATGAAGAAATTAAAAAAAAAAAAAAAACCCTATGATATATACACAAAATACATACCTCTGTTCAAACAAAAGAATATCTAGTTTCAGTTTTTGTTTGCTAAATGTATATATTTATTTAGATATATATATACACACATAAGTGTGTATATATATATATAAATACATATATCTAACTAAAAAAAGGCCCGTAGGTATATACAGAAAATATACACCCCTGTGCAAAGATCCATGGCAGCCATTGAAGAAGCAACCCAAGCTGCAAACAAAGAAGAAAACAAAACAAAATGGAGGCAACAAAAAAAAGATAGAAAAGAAAAGAAGAAAAGAATGGGAGAGATTTTAGGATTAATACCTTTCATAAGGAAAGTAATAAAATATTAGAGAGAATCTAGGGTTGCAAGTTGAGTGGGGATTTATTAATTTTATTTTATTTATTCTTTTTTATGTGCACGGGAGTTTAAACTTCCCTCTCTTTTGCTTTTTACATTTTTTTAATTATTTTTGCTTTCCCATGAGTTTTAAATTCTTTTTTTTATTTTGTTTTTTTTTTTGTTTTTTGTTGAGGGGTTGGATTTTATTCCCATGTGAAATTTATTTTATGGGAATGGGATTTGTTTTATTGGGGTTCTTTAACCCTTTTGGCAAGTTATTTATTTTGGGTTTTATTTATTATTATCTAGTGTATTTTAATTTAAAGGTTTTGGGAAATCTTTTATTTGATTTGATTTTTAATTTATTCAATTTTATTTCTAGGGGATGATTTAAATAACTTTAACTTAAGTGATTTAATAAATATAAATGTCGCAAGTATATTTATTAAATGACTCAATTATCAAAAATTTTATTATTATTCCTTGGGGAGAGATGTTTGATTTATTTTATTTTATTTATTTATTTATTTCATTTTTTTTCCCCCTTTTGAGTTTTGGACTCAAGTTACTTAATAAATATAATTGTTGCAATTATATTTATTACTGGACTTAGATGTTAAATTTTGTTTTGGTCATTTAATTAATTTTGAATTTTTATTCTGATGAGTGGTAAATACTAGTTGACCTTTTGAATTTTATTAAATTTATTTTAAGCTTTATTTTTTATTATTTTTGCATCAATTATTTCTTGGGAAATTCCTTTTAAACTATTTATTCATAATGTTGAAAACACATTATGCTGTCAAATTTTTCCCAGGTTTTAGGGTTTTTATTTTTATGGCATTGTTTATGACTTCCATTTAATCACTCCACTTTATCATGTATCCATCATGCCATTATTTTTTTATTTATTATTTTGATTTCTTTTTAATTCTGAGTTAGGGTTTGTTTTCAAACCTGTCGAAAATCACCTTCTCCCCTATGAAACTAGGGTTCTAATTTAAAATAGTCTAACCCTGAAAGCGACACACTTCGTGTCGCATACCCCCTAAATGACCTTCATCATCGCAGTTATGTTGTCATGTCTACACCTATGCGTATTGCCACCGAGCATGCATACGCGTGCGAGGGGGTTCCTAGGGATAGAAAGAAAAAAAATTTCGCGGCCCATGTCGTGACCACATGGCAAATGTGGTCGTGACATGGGCATTTTGTACGTCGTATCCTCGCGGGAGATGCTGGTGTGACATTTGGTATCAGAGCCTATGTTTTTAAAACACTGGGCTTGTTTTAGGCACATTATTGTTTCCGCAACTTTACTGATTTGGTGGTTACCTCGTTTTGTAGGATGCCTCCCAGACGTGTTTGGTGAATACAGTCCCGCCGCACTCCACCCCCCATGGTGGACACTGACTCTTCAGCTGAGGAATAGGAGTAGCCACCCCTCCAGTCATAGCCAGTTCCACAGGCATAGACAGTTCCATAGGTACAACTAGTTCCTCAGGTACCACAGGCACCACCGGCCCCACCAGATATGGGACCCCAGATATTACAGGCCTTACAGACAATCTTAGATAGGCTTCCACCAGCTATAGTAGAGCCATGTGTAGAGCCTTGCGTAGAGCCACAAGAGGCACCACGTGTGGAGACTTACGTCAAGTTGCCAGAGATAGAGGAGGTTGGTTCAACCAACAGGGCCCGTAGCAGGAGCCCCACACATCATGCTAGGCATGACGAGGCAGTGCGAGTAGAGCACTTTGGTCACAGGCCTTATGATTATCATGCAGATGAGCCTATTAGGGGGCATAGAGATAGAGGAGATCCCATTATGGACATATTGAGGTTGAACCCTCCTACCTTCATCGGGACCACAAAAGGAGTTGAGGCAGAAGCTTAGCTTATCAGTTTAGACAGGTGCTTCACGTTGCGTCCCTACAAGGGCAACATGAAGGCTCATTTGACAATACACTTGTTACGAGATGCAGCAGCTATCTGGTGGCGCACTGAGGAGTGCAAGCACCACCTTTCTTTAGACACCCTATCATGGGAGACCTTTATTGAGCGCTTCAATGTGCGATACCTATCAGACCATTATAGACAGTGTCGTATAGACGAGTTCCATGACCTACAGCAAAGGGGACTCAAAGTGGCACAGTATGAGAGTAGGTTTATAGAGTTATCTAGGTATACGGAGTATCTCCATGACAAGAAACTCCTGGTGCATAAGTTTATCAGGGGACTAAACCACAGTATAGCAGGGCCTATTCGAATGGCAGATCCCCAGACTTTGAGTGATGCTGTCAAGAAGGCATATATCACTAAGGAGATTCAGGGATGAGGGCAGAGTTCACGCCCTCAGTTTAAAGATCATGGACAGTAGCAGAATCAGCAGAGTCACCACAGGCCACCTCCACCACCTAGGGGAGGAGGGTTTAGTTCTGCACCCTTACCTTCTAGGCCCCCATAGCAGCAGCAACCACAGCAGCGACATCAGCCACGAGCTATAGGACCTACACAATCGCAACAGTCTTTTAGAGGATCATAGGGTTGTACAGACCAACCTACGCAGCAACAGCCGTCGAGCGGGACACAGACGGTACACATTCAGGCTCAGGGACCATGCTATGTTTGTGGTGGAGCGGGACATCTGGCCAGAGAGTGTCCACAGGCCTTTATAGTAGGAGGACAGCCTTGTACTGGAGGATCTGAGCTGACAGTTGGAGATATGGGTAGATCCCACCACATGCTTGTAGCGGTTGACAACCGCGAGGCTGACTTTCAGATCCCCATCCTTGAGACTATGAGCAGAGGTAAACGAGCAATTAGCTTTGGAGCCAATTCACATTTTGGTTTGTCAGACGCTGGACCTTCGAGGTCGAGAGCTGGACCCAGTTAGGGTCCAGTGGGATCATTATGATGAGGTCACAGTGACTAGGGAGTATGCATCTAGTTTGAGGGCACTCTATCCTCACCTGTTTGATGACTTCCGAGAGGAAGTTTAGTCTTAGGGGGGGAGGATGTGAAGCTGATTATTTTACCTTCCATATTTTGATCATCATGCTATTTAGTAGATGACACTATTAGACCTTAGTGACTATGCTTCATTTTGTAGACTTGATTTGATCCACTGATTATGTTAGGACATTGGTTTGACATATGCGATTCATTTTGATCATAGTGATGCTATTTGTGGAAATCGAATCATGAGTCTATATTTGATGATGTTTTGTGATGAGATTCTAGTTGTTATGTGATATGGATTAATTGACATGTGATTGGATAATGCGGTTTAATTTGGATTTATGTATTGATGTTTATTGTTGTATTCGATTGTGTGAATTTTAATCCTAGTTGCTTGAGCTATCACTTTTCATGATAAAACTGACACTTGATCGAGATGTGTAGGTTTTACATTCCCTAGCCACGGGAAACTGGAGGTAGGATTCACACTATGTTATCCCTTGTAAAGCCGATCCATTTCCAAGAGGGATAAGGATCACATTTGAATTTGAATCATGAATTGTAGTGTTTGATTTAATTTTATTTATTTTTAGCATTAGTACCCTTTTCTATTTAAAATTGATTAATAATAAGTGTTGTAAAATTTTATTTGATTTATGCCACTTGGTATTTATATTATTTTTTTTAGGCCATTTAAATGTGGATTTTTAACCCCTTCATGAATCCTAGGGTCCCAAAAGTTACCCTAGGTGGTCAACCATGAGTCTAGGGTCAACTTGGACTATCTAACCCTAGTTTTGACTCATCTTAGGTCACCCTAAACCATGGTTGAGTAAAAGTGATGAATTTAGAAAAGAGGGAAGATGGGGGATGGGCCTTGCCTTGGGAAGGACTCATCTCCCATCCCAAAGTTTTGGGAATCATTCCCAAGGAAGACTTGGGAGGTCTCCAAGAGTCCTCCCAAACTCCCAAGTGAGTGGGTGCACCATTCAAGACCCTTGTCTTCTTGGAGGTGTGAGTGGGAATCCAACTCACCATTTGTCCCCCTCCCACTTGTGTGGGAGCACAAGTGGAGGAGGTGGAGATGGTGGTGGAATGAGAGGATGACACTTGTCATCCTCATACCTTCTCACTCTTACTAGTGGCTTTAGAGGAGGGAGGAGATGGTGACAAATGTCACCTTCTCATTCCCTCAAAGCCAAGTGGATGGCCTATAATAGCTTCTCTTGTTGAGGAGTGGGGGTTCCCCTTCTTTTGGTTCTTTTTTTTTTCTAGTTCATTTCCTTGCATTTGGAGAGTCTTTGCAAATTTTAGTTCTTTTCTAGTTTGGAGGAGTTGGCATAAATTCTTGAAATTGGAAGGCTTGGGAAAGCTTGGAGCTCTTCACCAAACTACTTCCATTATAAGGGCTTGAAGATAGGCCTCTTTACTTGCTTTCTTATCTTTGCTTATATGATGTTTAATGTTTTAGATTTTGGTTGTGTGTTGTTTGTATTGTGATGTTGGGATGGGTGTTATGGTGAGAGCACCTCCAATGGAGGTAATGCTCAACTTGTATGGGTAGGGGAAAAGAACATCCTTGAGGGCACTCCCACAGTTTTATTTGTGCCTTGAGGACTTTTATTTGTGCAGGAGAATGTTGAATGGCAAGAGTGCCATGGAGATTTTATGTGATATTTGTGGAAGGTGGTGTTATGAAGATTTTTGGCTTGAGGCCATATGTGGTGATTTATTGGATGGCAAGAGTGCCATGGAGTACTTGTGATTTGGAGGATGGTGGTGTTTTGATGATTTTGGCTTGAGGCCATGAGTTGAGATTTTTATTATTTGGGAGCCCTTTTAAGTTGAGGGGTCCATTCCCTACCCTCACCAAGCTCATTTATATGAGTTAAGTTATGTGTAAAACCTATGGGGTTGTTCTGTTTTGTGTTATTGTGATTGATCTTGCTGTGGAATGAAACTCTGTGTGAAATCCCTACCTCCCTAACTCGGGGGTGACCCACTTGCGGGTCTATGGTAGGGAGGAGAGCTTTAGATGTGGTTGGTTTTGTGTTTCTTACTGTTATGTATGTTGCAGGTTTTAAGTGGAGAAGAAAGTGGATGAAAGTCTCCTTGTGATGGCTGTTGAAGCCAAGGCCATAGTGGCCTCATTGTATTGTATTTTGTACAAGATTATTTGGTTATCTTTGCCATGAGTTGGCTGTAAGATATGTTGTATGAAAAGTATTCTTTCCTTGAGTAAAAGGCTGTTTATTCTTCCTATGATATATAATGCAATGTAAACATTCTGTAGTTTAATTAAAGATGTTATTTTCCTATGATGTGGAGTTAGTGAGTTGTATAATGCTTGTTGAAATTGTATACATTTTCTGTCATTTCTCCTTACAAAAAAAAGTAAGAGTGAGTTAGATAAATCCTTGAGTTTGCAAAGGAAGAAATGAGAAAGTTTAAACTTAGTTTTTGTTTGGTTGCTTGAGAATTTATTTCATAAATGGCTGTTGGAAAAGTTAAATGGTATGCTCATGTTGTCATGTAGGATTATTTCCAAGAACATATATCTTTGTTATTGCAAAAAGAAAAAAAGAAAAGAAAAGAGTTGTAGTGATATTCATAGGGAATTGTAGTTTTTGTTTTATTGTTGCAAAAAAAAAAGAGAATGTATATATTCTATTTTTATAATCATGCTTTAAAAAGAGAGAAATGAGCTATTGAGTTAGTTATGCTTATGTTAGCATTCTGATTTAGAGTACTTGGCTGTTTAGCTAACACAAAAAAAAGAATATACACATATATCTAGCTTATTATTTTGTGTATGCTTATGTTGTGAATTATAGAAAATATAGAAATAGATTTTGAGGTATATACATACATACATACATACATACATATATATATATGTGCATATAATATATACATATAAAAAAATAAGCCTTAGTTGAGAAATGTAATTTTACAATTATAAATTTTAGCCATGGCCAAAATTAGGACTGTATATATATATATATATATATATATATATATATATATATATATATATATATATATATATATATATATATATATGCTACACCTGTGATATACATTTGTAAACTTCTGTTTTAAAAAAAAGAGGTCAAAAATTTGTGAGCAAACTATCTTTTTTGAGTTTTTGTATTTAAAAAAATATATATATATATAAGAAGTATTTTCATGGCTGCCAAGCCATTTAAGAGGTAGGCCCACCTGCAAAGAGAGAGGAATAATAAAAGGAAGAAAATAAAGTGAGAAGAGAAGGAGAAAATTTAACGAAGAGGGTATACCACTGTGTATACCCTCTGTTCCAAAACCTCCATGGCTACACTATGAAGAAACCTGCAAAATAAAAGAGATGAAAACAATAGAGAATACAAAATGAAGAAACAAAAAAAAAAACCCTATGATATATACACAAAATACATACCTCTGTTCAAACAAAAGAATATCTAGTTTCAGTTTTTGTTTGCTAAATATATATATCTAACAAAAAAATGCTCGTGGGTATATATAGAAGATATACACCCCTATGCAAAGATCCATGGTAGCCATTGAAGAAGCAACCCAACCTGCAAACAAAGAAGAAAACAAAGCAAAATGGAGACAACAAAAAAAAGATAGAAAAGAAAAGAAGAAAAGAATGGGAGAGATTTTAGGGTTAATGCCTTTCATAAGGAAAGTAATAAAATATTAGAGAGAATCTAGGGTTGCAAGTTGAGTGGGGATTTATTAATTTTATTTTATTTATTCTTTTTTATGTGCACGGGAGTTTAAACTTCCCTCTCTTTTACTTTTTATATTTTTTTTTACTTATTTTTGCTTTCCCATGAGTTTTAAATTTTTTTATTTATTTATTTATTTTTTTGTTTTTTGTTGAGGGGTTGGATTTTATTCCCATGTGAAATTTATTTTATGAGAATGGGATTTGTTTTATTGGGTTTCTTTAACCCTTTTGGCAAGTTATTTATTTTGGGTTTTATTTTTTATTATCTAGTGTATTTTAATTTAAAGTTTTTGGGAAATCTTTTATTTGATTTGATTTTTAATTTATTCAATTTTATTCCTAGGGGATGATTTAAATAACTTTAACTTAAGTGATTTAATAAATATAAATGTCGCAAGTATATTTATTAAATGACTCAATTATCAAAATTTTTATTATTATTCCTTGGGGAGAGATGTTTGATTTGATTTGATTTGATTTTATTTATTTATTTATTTCATTTTTTTTTTTTTTCCCCTTTTGAGTTTTGGACTCAAGTTACTTAATAAATATAATTGTTGCAATTATATTTATTACTAGACTTAGATGTTAAATTTTGTTTTGGTCATTTAATTAATTTTGAAATTTTATTCTGATGAGTGGTAAATACTAGTTGACCTTTGGAATTTTATTAAATTTATTTTAAGCTTTATTTATTTTATTTTTTTGCATCAATTATTTCTTGGGAAATTCCTTTTAAACTATTTATTCCCAATGTTGAAAACACGTTATGCTGTCGAATTTTTCCCAGGTTTTAGGGTTTTATTTTTATGGCATTTTTTACGACTTCCATTTAATCACTCCACTTTGTCATGCATCCATCATGCCATTATTTCTTATTTATTATTTCAATTTCTTTTTAATTCTGAGTTAGGGTTTATTTTTGAACCTACCGAAAATCACCTTCTCACCTAGGAAACTAGGGTTCTGATTTAAAATAGTCTACCCCTGAAAGCGACACACTTTGTGTCGCATACCCCCTAGATGACCTTCATCATCACAGTTATGTTGTCATGTCTACACCTATGCATATTGCCACTGAGCATGCATACGCGTGCGAGGGGGTTCCTAGGGATAGAAAGAAAAAAAATTTCGCAGCCCGTGTCGTGACCACATGGCGAATGTGGTCGTGACACGGGCGTTTTGTGTGTCGTGTCCACGCAGGAGATGAGGACGTGACAGATAGAACCACTAGAAGAAGGTAAAAAATAAATCAAGAGAGGGAAATAGGTGCCTTAGGGTCATCACATAGGAAGGTGCCCCCAGGTCACCAACCACAATGCTATGCCCCTAGGACACAACACACAACAATGAAAAATATAGGAGAAGCAAGATAAAAGAATGATAGTACAAGTAGAAGGGTCACAACAGATGTCGTCTCCTAGTATCCTTGACCTTACAAGAGTATCAAGGGTCATCTAAAGAGACCTAAACAACACAGAGGTAAAGGGTTAGAAATACTCACCTACAGAGACAATTGAACTAGCAGTCATCGTCTTCCCAATCTTGAATGTTAGAGAAAAGAGGTACATAAGGTACCATAGCCCAACTTTTGTTCTTGCCTTCAAGTTGTTCATTCTTAAGCTCTTCTTGGTTTGATTCAATGTTAGGTGGAATGTTTTCTTGTTGAGATGCATTTCATTGGGAAAGAGCTTGTCTTTTCCTCTCTCTTGCTTGTCTATTTCTTTTTGTCTTGTTGCTTATATCTTCAAAAGTATTATCATGTTTTTCCATAGGTTTTTGCATGTTAGAGGAGAAGGCATCATGTTCAAATCTCATTTGTCTTGATGAAGTGTTTTGTTCTTGATGAATAACTCCTGATCCTTGTAGGGATAACGAAGGAGGAACCTCAACATAGGGTCCTTTTCCTTTTGCTCTAGGAATTTCTAATGTGGGTTGTTCATCTCTTATTGTTTGTATAGGAGGCCTAACCACTCTAGATATAATTTTTTCTTTGTATCATCTATATTGTAGGTGTTTAAGGTGAAATTTGATGCAAGAGGATTTTTTTGTGTTTAGGGTTAATTTGTATGAATCCTCCTTTCACCTCAAACATTCAAGGACTTTAGGCCAAGTAGGAAATCTACTATCATACCTATAGTCACTTGGAATATAGGGAAAATTAGAATTTTGTAGATATGTTGTTCAATTAAGCCCAAGTATACTCGAAACCCTAATTATGCAAATTTGAAAGCAAACAGAAAAATAATGGAAAATGCTCACACACAGAGATACTAAATAATAATCAAATGCGTACTAGATTTTGAAGTTCAGAAAGTGGAACAGTCAGGGACTAATGAGAAGGCACCCCAGTCTAGTGCCATACTTTTTGTCAAGATCTGGAAACCTTGTTTGCAACTTGTTCATGTTGTTCTAGAGATTCTTCCATTACATTATCTGGAGGACTAATGAGCAGGCATCCGAGTCCAAGTCCCTATTTTCTCTTCAGATCTACAACTTTGACAGTCTGCAATGCTCTCCTGCAACTCTACTTTTCCTACTCCTACAACATGTAACCTACAATCACAGAAAAATGGGTTGGGGGTTGTGGTGTTTAGAGGCTTTCCTCAGTCAAGCCCCAAAGAGACATTCAAGTCTTCTGAACATCGTTGTCAGATAAAGAGTGTGTATCCTTGTGGGATAGAGACAAAATCCAAATGATAAATGATTGAAAATACAATTGATATCACCTTGTAGTGAAGATCTCATGGAAGGAAGATGATCTTCATGCCATGAGGAGATGGATGCCAAATCTGCAAATGCAGACACAAGAACAACACAAATTCTATTCTGTAACATACAATGAATGTCCCGAATCACCTTAACATAATCTTGTCAATCAAAATGTCCATCTAGTTTACAAATGAATGCCTAAACATGCTTATATATGCAACTACAAACATTCCCGCCATGAATTTCATAATTGAAACTTACTGTGTCGGCATAGGACCTAAATAATAGTCACAAACTGACACTTTGAAATTGGTCCTAACCTAAAATAGGGTAGGACTAGGGTGCGGGTGCCCAAGTCCACCCCTCCTATTTCAGGTAGGCTTTGTCATAAGTGCATCCCCTGAGTCCAAATTGCCATGGAACTTTAGGGTTTTCTCATCAGGATGTCAGATTAACATGAAAAATACTCTAAATGCATAAACAAGACCCGTGAGCTAAACCTTAAGAGGGAAAAGCCCCCAAGGGGACATTTTATGACATAACAGTAGCAAAGAGTGATCTCTTTGTGGCTTAGGGTCTCTATCAGGTTGCGGCCAAAAATAATCAAGAGTAAAGTTGTTGTCCCTTACCAAACGTTGATACTATTATGTCTAATAGTATGCACTTGTCCATGTAAATGGAATTTTATGCAATTGTGAATAGTTGAGGGGATAGCGTTCATAGATTTTAACCATGGGTGTCCTCATTTTACATGGAAGAGATCAGATAAAGGGATAACCTCAAATACTTGATCCACTGCTTTATTAGAAACTATAAACAATAAAGTTATCTTCCCAAAGGTAGGCATTAAAGCTCCATTATGTGTCTTAATCCTTAAATCCAAAGGTTCATAGGAATCTTGTGTCAAATTATGTGCAAGAAGAAATTCTTCCGTTAGCACATTAGTCATGCAATTAGGATCTATAAGTGTACCATGCACTGGAATCTCCATTATTTTCACAGTAACGTAAAGAGGCCCTTCATTGTCTACAAATGTTTTGTCATGAGGTGTAAATGTAATTTCAGGTTCAGGGTTCCTTCTTTTCAAATAAGGCCTATGAGGAAGCCTAACATTATTGTTCTGATTATAAGCCATGTGTATATGTATTCAAATGTATGCAAAATTAGATTTTAAAAGAAGAGGTGTTGTGAAGAAATTTAAGAGGGGTAGAGAATAATAAGATCAATATCAATCAAATAATGCAGCAATATCCTTCACAACACACCTATAATGCAAATCTAAAGAGATGAGAAGGCAAAATCTAGTGAAAATGCAAGGTTTTCAAACCTTAGACATGAATTTTGCAAAAAAGACAATATGATGAAACACTACAATTAGAAATCAGTCCTAAATAAGAGTTTAAAAGAGTAGTAAAATCTAACTACAAACCCTAGCTAATGTAAAAACTAGGTTTTATTAAAAATGCACAATTTCAAGCAATTTCTAATAATTTAAGCATGAAAATACAATGTAAATGATTAAAAAAAGATGAATTTCTACAATTTATATAATATATGATTTAATGAAAATAATAGAAATTAAATGAAATTGGTGCAGTCACAGTAGGAGGGTTCACAGAATGAACTGTCCAGACTGTACAACAAGAGTAAACACAACAAAAACAACTCAAAGATATGAAACAATTATAGATTTAGTCATTTAGTATATCATAGAATTCAAATACAGATCAACCAGCAACATGCAGGCTTACAAATAGGGCTCCCAGGCCTGATTATAGAATATCAGAATATGCACAAGATTTAGCTTTGAATCTCCTTCACAAATAATTCAAACTATCACTCTTCTAAATTATATAACTATCAAATCTACTTTCCTAAGGATCTATTACATCAATATATATCATCTCCAGATCATAAGATTCCTCCGCGTTAGCCAAGGAAGATCACAAACTCCAATGAAGAGCTATAACGTGTCTACATGGATAGATCAGACAAAAATGAATAGAACACCACAAATGAATGGAATGATGTGTGGATCTTGAGGAAGGTCAACCACAAACCAAATATCATTGAATGATGTGTCATTAGGCTCCACAAGACGGGAAATGTTCCACAAGTCTTCTCCTTTAGTTGATTGTCCAAAACTGTCAGGATGCTCTGTTCTGAGAAAATAGTTCATCTTCTGATAGTTATCTTTCTAGTACCTTAACCAAATGCTCTAAGATTTAGATATGATGTCGATGAGAGAATCTAGATGCTAAGTCTAGCTCCGCAAGTTCTAAAATGCAACTACAGTAGAATGTGGACCAAAATACAGAAAATGCTACTGACTGACTTCCTAAACTAAAATGGAAAATGAAAAGAAACAAACAAACTGAAATGCAAATGTTTTTCATTAATGCAAGATTACTCTTGAACCAGGGATGCTCCTATATCAGACATCCGGGGTTATTGTAAAAAGTGAGTCCCTCACTTTGCAAGGGATAGAGGAAAACCAAGACAGTCCACCTCAGCCTAAAAAATCTATGATGAATCTTCTTTCAGTCTACCTTTCCACCTCACAAGGTATTCTTTGTATTATCTTCCTTTGTTGCTGCATCCATCTCTACTTTCCAAAATGTCTTCAATCTGCTCTAGTGCTTGTTGTGGTAACTACTTCTTCAAGTCTTCTTCAATGTTGTCACTGAACTCTACTTCATGATTCTGGTATAGGTCTGCAATGTTGAAAATAGGTGATATACCCAATCTCTTTGGTAACTCTACTTCATATGCATTTCCTAAATCAAACTTCCTGAGTATCCTACAAGGTCCAAAATTCTTCATCTTCAACTTGTTATATGTTCCAATTGGAAATCTTTCTTTTCTCAAGTATACCATCATTTCATCTCCAACTATAAATTCCTTATGTCTTCTCTTCTCATCTACTTGTCCCTTATATTTTTTGTTCATCTCCTCCAAATGCTTCTTCACCTAATTATGCACTATCTCCATATGTTCTACAAATTCTTCTACTTCTGCACTTGTCTTTTCTACCGTACTGATATCTCTCAACTCTGCAACTCCTCTAGGGTTTACTTTGGTAACAATCTCAAAATGTGTTCTTCTGGTACACGTATTCACTGAATTATTGTATGCAAACTCTACTTGTGAAAGAATCAAATCCCAACTTCCTATCTTCTCTCCAACCAAACATCTCAACAAGTTTCCTAAACTCCTATTCATTACCTCTTTCTGTCCATTAGTTTGTGGGTGAAATAATGAACTAAACTTCAAATCAGTTTCCATCTTCTTCCAAAGTGTCTTCCAAAAGTATCCAACAAACTTTGTATCTCTATCTAAAACTATACTCTTAGGGAATCCATGCAATCTCACAATCTCTTTAAAAAATAGGTCAACTACATGCATTGCATCAATTATCTATTGGCAAGAGACACTACTGGGCATGTCAGCTATTGTCATTGATCGCAACTAAATCTATCTTACACATCCACATTGTATCATTTGATCATACCAGAAGTTAGATTACAGATTTGTCTAAGTCTGGATAGACAAGAACAGAGCATATGATAGGGTTCAGCATTTTGGTCTGCATTTGTCCATAGGTAATCATATTGTGCTGCAGATCTGAGGGACTGTTAAGGGATTTCAGGACTACCTAATCCAAAGTTTTAGCCTCTGGTGATGAACAGATTGAAAGTTACAAGCATCTGAGTATCAAGTTTTGGTTAGACAATTTAGTCTGGTGAAGAACAAGATGACTTGGTGTTTGATCCTTGTGCAGATTAAGAGAAGTGGTTGGTTGAGTAATCTATGAGATCCAGTGGTATTGGCTGACATGAGTGGTGACTTGAATACATAGGTTTTGGTTTGCATTGATGTTTTTGCATGGATTTAGTCGACAGAACATTAATCTTGAAAAAGTTTCTAAGTTTTCTTGAGGCCCACTACAGTTGATGAAATTTCATGTTGCAAATATATATGATCAATGGGTTTGAGCATCTTGATGTATGGATGTACGAATATGAAGTGATAGGTGTGAAGTGTGGCAGTATCAAGAGTGAAGCAAGAGATCTAAGCTCCAGATCACAAGGAATCAGTGAAACAGGGCAGTGAGAGATGAAGTGTGTGAAGTCAGTATATTGAACCTAATCAGAACTGTAATCTTGCATTGTTAGATGCTATTCTTCAGTTCAAATATTTCAGTGAACTCTTTATAATTGATCTTGTAGGTAGGGAGATCCTTTGAGAAGTGAGCTTTGGGCAGTGCGCCCAAAGGCATGTGCCTTCTCATTTGTAATACTTTTAACAGAGTATAAAATCTTGTGGGTTAACCCCCACCATGGTTTTTCCCTTAACCGGGTTTCCACGTAAAAATATATGTTCGTGTGTGATGATCTTGTTGTTGCTATTCTTAAGTTCATTCTTCTTTCTTTTGAATGTATGTGGTAAATTAATAAAGGAGCATAATAACAAGTTTTGTAGAACACTGATTTAGCCCCCCTCTCAATGTTCCTTAATTTCAACAATTGGTATCACAGCAAGGTTCCTTGGAAGAAGTTTAACAGCTTGAGGAAGATCTAGGAAGGTTTTTCAATGGGTTCATTTAGGTATTCTAATGGCATCAATGAACAACTTCAAGTTGCTTTAGAAGATCTTGATCAGACAAGAGCAGAAGTTAAAGAATTACAAGAAAACCTTAAAGATGCTGAGGATTTCATTGAGACTTTAAAAGGGCAACTGAGCAAATCTATGGAAAATAAGAAGGAGCTACTTCAACAGTTAGCAAATCAGAAGGAAGACAATGGAATGGATGAGGCTCTAAAGGAGAAGACAAAGGAATGTGAGAAGATGGAAAAAGAAGTTGTTGTCCTAAAACATGAGATGGAGTCTAGGATGATGATGGTAACCAAGGAAATCAAGTAAAGGAAGAAGACTGAAGAAAACCTAAATTAGTCTCTAAAAGAAAGAACAGAAGAGTGTTGCAGATTGGACAGAATAATTTGCCATCTAGAGTCTGATCTACAAGAATCTAGGTATAATGAAGAACAACTTGAAAGGCAAATTGTCATTCTCAAACATGACCTAGAAGCTGCAAATGAATACAAAGAGAAATTCAAGATAAGATTAGCTAAACTTGAGGTGATGCTTGATAGTCAGAAGAATGCAGGTGTTAAGCATGGTCTGGGATATGAGAAAGGTGAAAGCTCTAGATCCAATCAAAATCCTAAATCAAGAAATAGACCTATAAGACCTCTGGTCAGACAACCTAATGCTCAAAGGTATCCATCCTTCAATGGAAATTGTTTCAATTACAATAAATTTAGTGATGAGGGTCGTTGCAGTCCTCATCATTTAATTTTAATAAATATCAATCCAAGGCGGTGTCCATAGCTGTATGCAAAAGGGAAGAGGAATAACTTGCATGGAAGTCTTTTCTACAAAAGGGAATTGACAACAATTGCATGAAACAGACTAGGGTTTAACTTTGTTGAAAAAGATAATTTAATCTAAGGAAAGCAATAACGTGAGTAGCTGATCTAATTCTGGAATAAAGCAGGAACAACAAAATTAATTATGAATAAAGAAACTGTAGAACAACAAAACAACTAATGAAACTAAGCAATTTAGTCTTTGCCCTTCAGTTGGAGTGGACCCTTGCTCCTTCCTCCAGAGAGAGACTAATCAATTCCAACAATTAGCAAATGGGTAGAACAACTTCTTTATTCAAAAACCTTCAAGATCCAAATTACATGCTGTTGTCGAATAACAGAGTTCTTCTTTCAATTAATTCTAATATAGCTTTCCTTCCTCGATTCTATACCATAGTTCTCTATATATAACTATGGTTATTAAATTCTAATTAAGAGTCTCTCTAGAGTAGAGAAATTATTCATGCAACTAACTAAACTTATTTATCTAGTTAACTAAACTTATTCATTTAGTTAACTGATTATACAATTGTTGATTACAAGGAAGACATGCAATATCTTTTAGAAAGACATGCAACACTAAATGTGTATTCTTTGCATGGAATAATTACTCTTTAGTTAGATCCATTAATTTAGGAGTAATTATAGTCAATCTATCTTTCACAAAATCTTAGAGTGTGTGTTGGTAGATTGGAAGAAATCGCAACAACTTCATAAAGTATTTCTGGAAAATCTCTAGAGCTTGTAGAATAGTCAAGTTCTATCATAAACTACTAATTTGTTTTACTAGATCACCTTAAATTATTTCTGGGGTTTTTTCCCCTGACTTTCATCTTTCTAGATCATTTTGAATTTATAAATTTTATTAAGATATGAGAGAGAGATCATAGTTTTACTGAAACTAGTTTTCTTGACTTTTTCTATTTTGTATCTTCACGCTCTATAGTAGTCAACTTATATCATTAACTGTTTACTCATTTTATTGAATCTATTTAGAATGACTTCATGGATTTGTTCCTCTCTCTTTAAGCTTTCTGGATCATTTTGAAATTCTAATTTTTATTAAGAAATGAGTGAGATATTACAGTTTTACCGAAACTGCATTTTTGACTTCTGCATCTCTAGTGCTCTGTGCATCTCCGGTGCTCTGTGCATCTCCAGAGCTCTATGTATCTCTAGCACTCTGTACATCTTTAGAGCTCTGTACATCTCTAGAGCTCTATGCATCTCCAGAGCTCTATGCATCTCTGGCCCTCTGTGCATCTCCGGTGCTCTGTGCATCTCTGGCACTCTGTGCTTCTCTAGAGCTCTGTGCATCTCTGATTCTGTGCATCTCTAGAGATTTGTACATCTTTAGAGCTCTATGCATCTTCAGAGCTCTATGCATCTCTAGTGATCTGTGAATCTCTGGCACTCTGTGCATCTCCAGAGTCTGTGCATCTTCAGAGCTTTGTGCATCTCCGATGCTCTGCAACTCTGAAACTCTGCAACTTGACATAAAATAGACTTTCTCTTCACTTTATTGATAAAATAATTGCTGATCTCGAGGTGAAAATGTAATATCAAGATAAACTCATGCATGGCATTGATTGTTGCATTTAGACAAGTTTATTTGATATTTAGCTAAAAATCTTTAAACCCATACTCAAGTCCACTTCAAAAATTAATTTATTAAAGAGAAAATATATGCTTTTATTTGACTAAAGATGAGACACTTTATGGTCTCATCATCTCCCCCACACTTAAGAGGTTGCAGGTCCTCCTACACTTCATAATCATGTTTTTAAGCTAACCTCATTGCTTTTATTGCAGTTGCTCCAGAGATGCCTTATAGTTGTTGTTTTGGTGTTCTCTGGAGCAGTTGTTCTAATGATCTTTGGATTTACCATTCTGATAATCTCTAGAACTCATACCCTATTCTACATCTGTAAATCTGATACCCTATTGATCCCTGGAGTTGGTGCTTGTTGTTCATCTCTAAAGCTAGTACTTTGTTGATCTATGGAGCTAATACTTTGCTGATCTCTAGAGCTATTGTCCTGCTGATCTGCAGAGCTGATACCTTGTTGTCCATCTTAGTCTTTCATGTGACCATCATGCACCAACTGGTTCTCCATCTTTTTATCCTATATTTTGCATGATGCATGCAAAGAGGTCTTCAACTCCTTCAAATGCCAAAATATCTACAAGAGCTCTTGGAAGCAGCAAATTGTATAGGAAAAGCATGTGCAAAGCACTTATTTGTAGAAAATAAACCTACCCTAACCTACTCTACTTAGTGATGTAGAGATAGGTTACACAAAACCATTGACTTGTTGTGGAAAATAACTTCCTTTCCTTAAAATATGGATCCATGCATTCAACTTTTTGAAAGAAAAGGAAAACCATGAGAAGAAGATGACTGAAAATTTGAACTTTGATGCTTCACCTTCCTTTGAGATAATAGCCTCCTCGATAATTTCTGACTCTAGTACATGCATGGGCTGATTGGAGAGATCTTGCAACCCTTCCTTACATTCTGGTGCATGCATGATTAGAGGCAGCTCTTTGTTGTTCATGGCCTAATTGGAGAGATCTTGAAACCCTTCCTCATATTTTGGTACATGCATGATTAGAGGCAACTCCTTGTTGTTCTTCAAATCTCTGATCAGGTAGCCCTCCTTGGACTTTAAAGGCATCCAAATAATACTCTGCCATACAAGCTCGTCCAGTGGAGATAAGATTTCTTCACTATACTCGTTACCTATTGCAAGCAATAGGGCATCAATGTCTCCTTCTAAAATGCATTTTTCCTTGCTGGACATTGGAGTCATGGTCATCCAGTTGAAGAGGCTGCATAAGAGATGAAATAACAAAACAACAAGATTTTTGACCTTTACGTGCAAGAACCTTATGATTTTGATCTATTGTTTGGGGGATTTGGCATACAGATCTCTCTTGGGGAACTTTTTTTTTTCTACCTATGCTAAAAACCAAACATCAAAACAATAAACCTAAAAAGACTACCAAACTAATTTTCCCCTCTTTTTGACCTGCTATCACCAGATCAACAGCAACTCCCTGATGACACCCATCCCTAGCAACGGTGCCAAAAATGATGAGGGTCATTGTAGTCCTCATCATTTAATTTTAATAAATATAAATCCAAGGTGGTGTCCATGGCAGTCTTTTCTACAAAAGGGAATTAACAACAATTGCATGAAACGGACTAGCGTTTAACTCTGCTGAAAAAGACAATTTAATCTAAGGAAAGCAATAACTTGAGCAGCTGATCTAATTTTAGAATAAAGCAGGAACAACAAAAGTAATTATGAATAAAGAAACTGTAGAACAACAAAACAACTAATGAAACTAAGCAATGTAGTCTCTGCCCTTCAGTTGGAGTGGGCCCTTGCTCCTTCCTCTAGAGAGAGACTAATCAATTCTAGCAATCAGCAAATGGGTAGAACAACTTCTTTATTCAAAAACCTTCAAGATCCAAATTACATGTTGTTGTCAAATAATAGAGTTCTTCTTCTTTCAATTAATTCTAATACAACTTTCCTTCCTCGATTCTACGCCATAGTTCTCTATATATAACTATGGTTATTAAATTCTAATTGAGAGTCTCTCTAGAATAGAGAAATTATTCATGCAACTAAACTTATTTATCTAGTTAACTAAACTTATTCATTTAGTTAACTGATTATACAATTGCTGATTACAAGGAAGACATGCAATATCTTTTAGAAAGACATGCAACACTAAATGTGTATTCTTTGCATGGAATAATTACTCTTTAGTTAGATCCATTAATTTAGGAGTAATTATAGTCAATCTATCCTTCACAAAATCTCAGAGTGTGTGTTGGTAGATTGGAAGAATTCGTAGCAAGTTCATAAAGTATTTCTGGAACATCTCTAGAGCTTGTAGAATAGTCAACTTCTGTCATAAATTACTTATTTGTTTTACCAGATCTCCTCAAATGATCTCTAATTTTTGTTCCCCTAACTTCCATCTTTCCAGATCATTTTTAATTTCTTAATTTCATTAAGAAATGAGAGAGATATCACAGTTTTATTAAAATTGGTTTTCTTGACTTTTTCTATTCTACATCTTCACGCTCTGTAATAGTCAACTTATATCATTAACTATTTATTCAATTTAATGAATCTCTTCAAAATGCTTTCATAGATTTTTTCCTCTCTCTTTAATCTTTCTGGATCATTTTGAAATTCTAATTTTCATTAAGAAATGAGTGAGATATTGCAGTTTTACTGAAACTATATTTTTTACTTCTGCATCTCTGGCGCTCTGTGCATCTCCAGCACTCTATGCATCTCTGGAGCTCTCTGTGTCTCTAGAGCTCTGTACATATTCGGTGCTCTGTACATCTCCGGAGCTTTGTGCATCTCCAGCGCTCTGTGCATCTTCAGCGCTCTGTGCATCTCCGACGCTCTTTGCATCTCCGAAGCTCTGTGCATCTCTGGAACTCTGTGCATCTCTGGAGCTCTGTGCATCTTTGGTGCTCTATGCATCCCTAGAGCTCTGTGCATGTCTAGAGCTCTGTGCATCTCTGGTACTCTGCAACTCTGAAACTCTGTAACTTGACATAAAATAGACTTTCTCTTCACTTTATTGATAAGATACTTGATGATCTCAAGGTGAACATGTAATATCAAGATATACTCATGCATGGCATTGATTGTTGCATTTAGACAAGTTTATTTGATATTTAGCTAAAAATCTTCAAACCCATACTCAATTCCACTTCAAAAATTGATTTAATGAAGAGAAAATATATGCTTTTATTTGACTAAAGATGAGACACTTTATGGTCTCATCATTTGTTCATAAAGGTACTCAGTGCAAAAGTAGAGTGAATCAAAGTGGTCCATCCTTCTCCGGTCAGTGCTTCAATTGCAAAAGGTATGGTCATAGATCCAATGAATATAGAAGTATGATGATGAATAACTTTAACAATAGAAGTAATGCCAATTCTTTCAATGGCAAATGTTTTGCATGCAATAGATTTGGACACATGGCTAATCAGTGTAAATCAAGAGGAAATCAAATGAATGAGCAAAGAAATGTTGCATGCTTTAATTGCAACAAATCTGGTCATATTGCAAGATTTTGTAGAAGGAGGAATGTTGATAGAAAAGGTCCAATAAACAGAAACTGGAATGTGCAGAGACAAGATAAAGGCAAGGGTAAAGTAGATGTGAATGAGATCCAGAATGAAATGAACAAAACATGGGTGAAGAAAGGTGCAATTAATGATGGTGATGGGTCCACACCGGAATTTGGTGCTGATAAGTACTCTGGGAATTGAAATAAGAGCTCTGGATCAGGGGGAGTGTTGGTCATGATGTTAGTCATAAACAAGCATAGAATAAAAGTACACATCAACCTTTATTCATCTTGAAAGATACGGTGAATTTAGAGAATTCATGATCCCAAGTCTCCGATGATTAGATCTTAATCTTCTGACATTACTCAGAGGTTAATGTGAGTTACTGTTTCCATTTTAGGGCCTTACGTGAAAGTTTGTCATCATCATGATACTCCTGTAGAAATTCTTTACAGAGATGTCATATTATATAGTTATTTGGTGAAATGATGCAGAAATACTTCAATCTTTGCATGATACTCTAGATCATGCATGCTCTGCATTCAAATATGCTAAATATTTGCAATTATCTACGAGATGTCCACATATTTGTGTTATTGTTTAATATCATCAATTGTTTGCAATTATGAGGATGAAATGCTTTGAAAATTGAAAGAAATTGAAAGAAATGCTTCAAATTAAAGTTGAACCTTTAGCTTTTGAGCCACATGTATATTAGATACTGTCATGAAGAGAAGAAAACCAAACCATATTTTCACCAGGACATTCCACAGCTAGATATAGTTGATGCTAACTTCAAAGGAATTTGCATGAAGACAACACATGTAAGCAAACATGCACTCCAAGGGACACAACAAATCACCACATATGTTCAGAATTCATACACTGATTACTCAAGATTTACTATGAATTGTAATCAACATAGTCTTCTCATTCATTAAGCATGCAAAAATATAGATGTTTACAAAAACTTTGAAATGAGCTCTGAATGTTTCAACAGACGAATTTCAATTAAGTTTCGAATGTTTCCAATAAGGCATTCCATCACCTTTTATAGAACAAGGTGAGGAATCCATTACAAAAAGATCCACGATCTTGATTTACCAATGCACATCTACGGTCATCATTCTCCTTGACTTTGTCAACTTATCAAAAGTAGCACAAGTTGCCAGCTGGCAACTATCTGGATTATTTACACTTATATCTCCCTTTATGATGTGTCTTCATCATGCTCCTCACCTGATTCATGTGGATCATCATCATGTGCATTACTTCCTGAACTTTCACTATCCTGATGATGATGACGCCGCATATGGGGCTGTATGCTGCTCCGAATCTGCTCATATGACTGCACAACTTGATCTATTCCTCCGCCATCCTGAGTCTTTGCTTTGATGATGGCATGCTTATGTGCTTCATATTTATTTCTACTGCTATCTAGTTTGTCTTTCCTGTCCTGTAATGTCTCATTGTATTTTTCCATCTTGACCTTGATCCTCATCATTTTATCTATAACTTCTTCTGTCAAGTGGACAAGTGGATCATCTGCTACTGATTGGAAGTTGCTATGTAAAGCTTTGATGGCATATTCTTCATCTTGATTTTCTATCTTCCCTTCCAATTTGCCTTCCAATGTTTCTAATATTTCTACCTCAACAGCCATTAAATTGTGTAACTTCATGCTGATATCTCTCAGCTTATTATTGCATCTCCTGAGCACTCCACATTCAAATTGAATGTCTTTATACCAGATGTCAATTATCAAGGTGGTATTACTGTTCAATACCTGTTTATTAATAAGCAGCTGAGGATTTATCCTCTTTATTTCTCCCAGGATGCTTAGGACTTTGTCCAATTTATAAGACCTTTTTCCTGTCTGCATTTGCAATTTGTCCACTTTGGTCCTGGAGTCACTCAGAATGCTCCACCTCTTCAAAGAGGCCTTTACCATTTCCTTAGCATCATCCAATGTGGATGACATCCATTTCCTTAATACTGATGCCTCATGTTTCATGAGGTCTAGTTTATTTACTTCCTCTTGAGAAATAGCAGTCAATGGGACTGCATGTTCAGTTGTAGTATCATTAGGATTAATCAGCCTCCTTATGTAGGCATGCAACTGAGCAATGTGCTCTTTGTGTTGCTTATTTTTCTCCTTTTCTCTTTTCACCTTTTGAATCAAAGAATCGATAATATCTTTTCCCTCCTGACCCTCTCGGTCTTCATTGGCAAAACTGAGATCCACTATGCTAATTTGAAATTCATCCAAGGTGATTTTACCTTTTTCTTTCTCCACAATAGGTATAGCAATCTGTGCAGTCCTTCTTCCAGTTGTTGGATCTCTTTTGATGGCTGAAGTCATTCTGGCCTTCCTCTTAGGCTTCATTATATCCTTGGAGAACAAGGTGGACACATCAAATTCTTGGATTTCAAAATCCTCTTCTATATTTACCTCTTTCTCTAACCACGGAGGTACCTGATCATGTTTTTCTGCATCATCATGATGTTCACCTGTGTCTCCTATTTCTGTCAACAGATGTGGTGGAGATGGTGATTTTCTCATTTCTTCTTCCTGATGCTCACTTTTTTGTTGATCCTGCGGCACATCCTCCTATTGAGGGATTTCTTTCTCCAGAGGAGCATCTTCATGGTGTGGGGGATCTTGTGGTGCATCTACATGTTGATCATGATGATCATGATCCTTCTCTGTCATTATTTCATCTAGTTTCCACTCTTCCCCTTGTTGTATATCCACTGTACTGGATACTGTGGATTCTGCCTGAGGTGCTGGCATTTGTTCTGAAGCCATTATTTGTTCTGCACCTGCACTATCAACCTCCTGGGCTTTGGTAGCAGGATCTTCAGTTACATCTTCATCAACTGCCTTCTCTTGAACTTCTATTATAACATGCTCCATGGATGTGTCCTATACAATTGGTGGGCTTACTTCTAAAGTATGGCTCTCTATTTCTGCCACCTTTATTTCTTCTCCAGGGTGTCGCCTATCAGGTGATCCTGTTGGATGTTCAGGACTGGCATCCTGTTTCCCTGTTAAGTCCACTACCGCAGGACTTGTCACCTCTGTAATTAATGTATCCAATCCCATTTCTTGGGCTATCTACTCTGGGCTCTTTTCTTGTTCTGCCTCTACTTGCTTCATCTCCTCCAGTATAGTTTGAACTGGTGGAGGCTTGTGAGGGGTCATGCTTGTACCAGCAACAAGTGTTTCCATCTTTTGTGCAGCTACCTCTTGTAGAAATTCATCATCAGATAGATTTATTGTCTTGTCTAGCGAGACATGCCCTGGTTGTGTCTGTGAAGTTTCTTTCATCTGCTCCGGGGCAAGTTCAGCTTTGAACTTGACAATGGTAGGAAGTGGAACATTATGCTGAAGTTCCTGAGGTACTTTGTTACCTGCCCCTTGTAACAATGTTGGGGGTTGTCTTATTTCACCTCTCATAGAGGTTCTTTGTTTCTTAGGTGGGGTGGACAGCAGCACCTGTGGAGCTCTTCTTTTCCTCTTTATTATCAATGGAGCCTCTTCTTCTTCAGGCTCTTCCTCCATGAGGATATCCTCTTCTCTTGGTTTTCTTGAGGATTGAGCCTCTTCAAGGGTCTCAGTGATTACAGCCTCTACTGTCTGACTCTTCTTGGATTTTCCTTTCCTTGGAGGGGATGCTAATTCTAATCTAGATCCTGATGCTGCTGCCTCCTCAGCTACAAATACTGCCCTTTCAATAATAACCCCTTTGGGTTCTTTATCCACCTTCTTGCCCCTTGGGGGTGTTTTGCTCTGTTGTTGTGGTGGAGGGAGTCTATCTCCCTTAGTCTTCCTCTTTTCATTCAGGAAGTCATCATAGTCATCCCTGGGAATATCCTGCCCCTTCTTCTTGTTGTCCACCATAATGACAACACCTTTCTTCTTCAGTGCCTCTACCTACTCATCAACCCAAGCTTGGGTTAGTTGTATAGTCCTGGAAATGAAGGGGTCCAAGGATATGTCCTCCTGTATAGTGAGGTCAGGTGTAGAGATAGTATCGTTGTAAATTTTCTCCTGCTCATACTCGTCTGCAATTATCTTGCCATCATCTTTCTTCAATTGTTGGGGAATGGGTATGCAATCAAAGGTTCTAATTTGATTCAGAGTTAACCTTTGATACCTTCTTCTTCTTGCTTCTGCTTCATCCTCACAATCAGCCCAGAAGTCCTCTAGGTGCCTCTGATGAATAGGCTTTCCTATTATTTTCTGCATCCTGCTGTAAGGATCATATGGTCTTGCTAGTGGAAAAGGCTGCAGATTCATTTTATTCAAAGTGACCATCACCTTCTTTATGTGCTCTGAATCTAGGCACATGTAGCAACCAATGCTGACTGGAAACAAAATTGGTGGCAGCTTCTTAGCATCTTTGTACGCTTTTATCATTATGGAGCCCTGCCTAATGAACTCCATAAGTACCACTGCATCAGTGGGATACCTAGGCAGCATGAGGAGAGGTCCTTCAAAACCCTCAATCCTTATGTATGAAAAGGTGGCAAATTGTATGTACCAAGCTCCATGCCTGTAAATTATTTCTTGAGCCTCCATGCTCAATCTCTTTGTTCTATCTTCCTCTGTGGTCCTCACCAGATGCATGGAAAATGCATCATTGACCAGTTTGTAGTCTTGGAGGTAGTTGGCTCTTTGCAGCTGGGGATGATGATCCCAAATATGCACAGCATTTGTACCTGTAATCTTTCTATCAGTAACTAGTACATCAAATGTGCCTTGGTATGCACAGGAATAGACAATATAGGATGTCATATAGAAAGCACAATTTGAACCTCCTAGGTTCATCAGCTGCTCATGCAGAGCATCACCTATTAATTGTCCCCACAATGGCTTGATGTCAGAGTATATGTACATCATTATTATACCATACATCCAATCCTTAAAGTTACCAGCATCGGGCTGGCTTGTGGCTCTGCTCAGTAGTGCCATCATGTACTAGTATTCTTCACTAAAATCATACTTGAACAAGTGCATAGGAAGTTTGACAGCTGCCAGATATGTGCTGTTCTTAGCCCTCTAGTGGTACATGTTCTTCCTGGCTTGTTTTTTGTTATTCTCATATTCTTTTTCTGATTTCTTCAGGTCTACACTCTTGACCTTCTTGCCCAATGCAAGTCCAAAAGTTCTGGATAGACCCTTGATGGATGGGTCTGCATATACCCTCCCATGCTTCATTACCTACCTGGCCTCTAGATTATAATTCTTAGCACACTCGATGACCAGTTCCAGAGACTCCATGGAGTATGGGAAACCGCCAGCATTCCACATCTCGGATACGAAAACTGCATCCAGCACAGGACTTCTATTTTTCCCATCATTTAGTTTAGCCGACCAGGCCTCCAGATTGGTATCCCCTTGATGGGTATCTGTAATGGCACCATATTTGAACAGGATGCCCCTCTGAGATGAGAACATAGGCTTACTAAATTTAGCCTCACACTTAGCCAATCTCTTGTCAGCCATGACCGCCTGCAATTAACAACATCTTGTCTTACAATGGGTATATACATGCATACTTATAACAATTTATCTTTAGTCTAATCATGCATATTACATTCATTCAGCATAAGTCCATCACGGGGATACGTAAACCAGACTTACAACATCATACCTGACTGTTTACAGAAACAACATGATGAGGGTTTCATTAACTTACTTGGTTATGCTGATTTCCTTTTTATACCAATAGAATTCTGAAAGTGTTCTCAATTCTTGCTGATGATCACGCACTTTCAGCTACCTGCAAACTTCACTCGTCGTAATATCGCCTGTAGGAGGATATGGGAGCTGTGCTCTGTAAAAATAATTTCTTCACTAGGTAAATGTGAAAATGGCGTTAGATTTACCTGTTTCACCTTGCAATTAGGGTAAATTTAGGGTAAATCTTGATAGATTAGATTTTATTCATTGATTTTCTGCACGATAAGTCAGGATTTCGCCAGGTGTTCCATCGAGTATTAATGATCAGCGAGAACCACCTACCATGTGATCTTCTGACGTTACTCAGAGGTTAATGTGAGTTGCTGTTTCCATTTTGGGGCCTTATGTGAAAGTTTGTCATCATCATGATACTCCTGTAGAAATTCTTTACAGAGACGTCATATTATACAGTTATTTGGTGAAATGATGCAGAAATACTTCAATCTTTGCATGATACTCTAGATCATACATGCTCTGCATTCAAATATGCTAAATATTTGCAATTATCTACGAGATGTCCACATATTTGTGTTATTTGCTTAATATCATCAATTGTTTGCAATTATGAGGATGAAATGCTTTGAAAATTGAAAGAAATTGAAAGAAATGCTTCAAATTAAAGTTGAACCTTTAGCTTTTGAGCCACATGTATATTAGATACTATCATGAAGAGAAGAAAACCAAACCATATTTTCACCAGGACATTCCACAGCTAGATATAGTTGATGCTAACTTCAAAGGAATTTGTATGAAGACAACACATGTAAGCAAACATGCACTCCAAGGGACGCAGCAAATCACCACATATGTTCAGAATTCATACACTGATTACTCAAGATTTACTATGAATTGTAATCAACACAGTCTTCTCATTCATTAAGCATGCAAAAATATAGATGTTTACAAAAACTTTGAAATGAGCTCTGAATGTTTCAGCAGATGAATTTCAATTAAGTTTCGAATGTTTCCAATAAGGCATTCCATCACCTTTTATAGAACAAGGTCAGGAATCCGTTACAAAAAGATCCACGATCTTCATTTACCAATGCACATCTACGGTCATCATTCTCCTTAACTTTGTCAACTTATCAAAAGTGGCACAAGTTGCTAGCTGGCAACTATCTTGATTATTTACACTTATATCTCCCTTTATGATGTGTCTTCATCATGCTCCTCACCTGATTCATGTGGATCATCATCATGTGCATCACTTCCTAAAATTTCACTATCCTGATGATGATGACGCCGCATATGGGGCTGTATGCTACTCCCGATCTGCTCATATGACTACACAACTTTATCTATTCCTCTGCCATCCTGAGTCTTTGCTGTGATGATGGCGTGCTTATGTGCTTCATATTTATTTCTACTGCTATCCAGTTTGTCTTTCCTGTCCTGCATGTCTCATTGTATTTTTCCATCTTGACCTTGATCCTCATCATTTTATCTATAACTTCTTCTGTCAAGTGGACAAGTGGATCATCTGCTACTGATTGGAAGTTGCTATTTAAAGCTTTGATGGCAGATTCTTCATCTTGATTTTCTATTTTCCCTTCCAATTTGCCTTCCAATGTTTCTAATATTTCTACCTCAACAGCCATTAAATTGTGTAACTTCATGCTGATATCTCTCAGCTTATTATTGCATCTCCTGAGCACTCCACATTCAAATTGAATGTCTTTATACCAAATGTCAATTATCAAGGCGGTATTACTATTCAATACCTGTTTATTAATAAGCAGCTGAGAATTTATCCTCTTTATTTCTCCCAGGATGCTTAGGACTTTGTCTAATTTATAAGACCTTTTTCCTGTCTGCATTTGCAATTTGTCCACTTTGGTCCTTGAGTCACTCAGAATGCTCCACCTCTTCAAAGAGGGCTTTACCATTTCCTCAGCATCATCCAATGTGGATGACATCCATTTCCTTAATACTAATGCCTCATGTTTCATGAGGTCTAGTTTATTTACTTCCTCTTGAGAAATAGCAGTCAATGGGACTGCATGTTCAGTTGTAGTATCATCAGGATTAATCAGCCTCCTTATGTAGGCATGCAATTGAGCAATATGCTCTTTGTGTTGCTTATTTTTCTCCTTTTCTCTTTTCACCTTTTGAATCAAAGAATTGATAATGTCTTTGCCCTCCTGACCCTCTTGGTCTTCATTGGCAAAACTGAGATCCACTATGCTAATTTGAAATTCATCCAACGTGATTTTACCTTTTTCTTTCTCCACAGTAGGTACAGCAATCTGTGCAGTCCTCCTTCTAGTTGTTGGATCTCTTTTGATGGCCGAAGTCATTCTGGCCTTCCTCTTAGGCTTCATTATATCCCCAAATGACAAGGTGGACACATCAAATTCTTGGATTTCAAAATCCTCTTCTATATTTACCTCTTTCTCCAACCACGGAGGTACCTGATCATGTTTTTCCGCATCATCATGATGTTCACCTGTGTCTCCTATTTCTATCAACAGATGTGGTGGAGATGGTGATTTTCTCATTTCTTCTTCCTAATGCTCACTTTGTGGTTGATCCTATGGCACATCCTCCTGTTGAGTGATTTCTTTCTCCGGAGGAGCATCTTCTTGGTGCGGAGGATCTTGTGGTGCATCTATATGTTGATCATGATGATCATGATCCTTCTCTATCATTATTTCATCTAGTTTCAACTCTTCCCCTTGTTATATATCCACTACACTGGATACTGTGGATTCTGCCTGAGGTGCTGACATTTGTTTTGAAGCCATTATTTGTTCCACACCTGCACTATCAACCTCCTGGACTTTGGTAGCAGGATCTTCAGTTACATCCTCATCAACTACCTTCTCTTGAACTTCTATTATACCAGGCTCCGTGGATGTGTCCTATGCAATTGGTGGGCTTACTTCTGAAGTATGGCTCTCTATTTCTGCCACCTTTATTTCTTCTGTAGGGTGTCCCCTATCAGGTGATCTTGTTGGATGTTCAGGACTGGCATCCTGTTTCCCTGTTAAGTCCAGTACCGCAGGACTTGTCACCTCTGTAATTAATGTAGCCAATCCCATTTCTTGGGCTATCTGCTCTGGGCTCTTTTCTTGTTCTGCCTCTACTTGCTTTATCTCCTCCAGTATAGTTTGAATTGGTGGAGGCTTGTGAGGGGTCATGCTTGTACCAGCAACAAGTGTTTCCATCTTTTGTGCAGCTACCTCTTGTACAACTTCATCATCAGATAGATTTATTGTCTCATCTAGCGAGACATGCCATGCTGGCGTCTGTGAAGTTTCTTTCATCTGTTCCGCGGTAAGTTCAGCTTTGAACTTGACAATGGTAGGAGGTGGAACATTATGTTGAAGTTCCTGAGGTACTTCATTACCTGCCCCTTGTAACAATGTTGGGGGTTGTCTTATTTCACCTCTCATAGAGGTTCTTTGTTTCTTAGGTGGGGTGGACAGCAGCACCTGTGGAGCTCTTCTTTTCCTCTTTATTATCAATGGAGCCTCTTCTTCTTCAGGGTCTTCCTCCATGAGCATATCCTCTTCTCCTGGTTTTCTTGAGGATTGACCCTCCTCTAGGGTCTTAGTGATTACAGCCTCTGCTGTCTGACTCTTCTTGGATTTTCCTTTCCTTGGAGGGGATGCTGATCCTGATCCAGATCCTCATGCTGCTGCCTCCTCAGCTACAAATACTGCCCTTTCAATAATAACCCCTTTGGGTTCTTTATCCACCTTCTTGCCCCTTGGGGGTCTTTTGCTCTATTGTTGTGGTGGAGGGAGTCTATCTCCCTTACTCTTCCTCTTTTCATTCAGGAATTCATCATACTCATCCCCAGGAATATCCTGCCCCTTCTTCTTGTTGTCCACCGTAATGGCAACACCTTTCTTCTTCAGTGCCTCTACCTGCTCATCAACCCAAGCTTGGGTTAGTTGTATAGTCCTGGCAATGAAGGGGTCTAAGGATATGTCCTCCTGTATAGTGAGGTCAGGTGCAGAGATAGTATCATTGTAAATTTTCTTCTGCTCATACTCATCTGCAATTATCTTGCCATCATCTTTCTTCAATTGTTGGGGAATGGGTATGCAATCAAAGGTTCTAATTTGATTTAGAGTTAACTTTTGATACCTTCTTATTTTTTCTTCTGCTTCATCCTCACAATCGGCCCAGAAGTCCTCTAGGTGCCTCTGATGAATAGGCTTTCCTATTATTTTCTGCATCCTGCCATAAGGATCATATGGTCTTGTTAGTGGAAAAGGCTGCAGATTCATTTTATTCAAAGTGACCATCACCTTCTTTATGTGCT